>OX411775.1:5897500-8697500 GCA_948252455.1 Acleris cristana
CTCGTCTTCAAACAAAGGTACATCGCGCGGCTTGCACGTGTGCGTTACGCCGACCGTACGGCTGTGGGCGGGGCGAACCTCCCACACGAAACTACAAGCAGAGGTGCGGGAATGGTGATTAGACGGGGTCGCGGCGTCATTGCGTTCGGTCACGTTTGATTGTAGGTAGTGCGCGTTAAATTAAAACATCGAGCGACAATGTCTTTGCCGAAAACTAGAAAATATTGTTCAGTTTACGGGTGTTTAAATAATGGTGTAAGAAAGAGCTATCGGAGCTATCGTTTTTGCACTTACCTTTTGAGTCTGAAAGGTGAGTACCTACATACCTATTTAGAGTTTGTGTTGTGAAGAATGCTGTTTATTTTTTGAAATTTAATTACCTATAGGCTATATAGCCCACTTGCAGCTTTTGTTAAATCTATTTTATTGTCGGCGTGACATTTTCTTTCGTTTCAAAACGCCTAAACTGTGCCCTAAACCTAGCTTAGGTAGGTCCAGATTTAATAAAAGCTGCAAGTGATTAATGTAAATACCTACTCAATTAATGAGGTATTTCGCGTACCGGCTCACTGTGCGACAAAAGCCCGATCTAGCTGGACAATATTATTTGACGCTAAAAATAAGCTCTAAACTCAACACATTGAAGCTAGAATTATCAATATTTTATAAAAATTTGAAAAACAAGGTTATTTCAACAAAAAAACTAAAATCCAGTATAACTTGATCTCCTTGTACAAAGATTTACTATAAAATGTGAGGTCAGTGTAAACTGGTTTCAGTATGACGTAAAAAGGGCGTTATTTTCTTACAAAAAAAAAACAAATTTATATTATTTTAAGTTGAATAAAAGACTTGGTAAATATAATAAAAAGTTATATTTATGTGGTTTTATATTTTAAACGTATTGCAAACCTACATATACTCGTATATACAAAACCTACCAGTTCTTTCAGTCGGAATCACTGTCGAAACTAGGCAAACTCACATTACCTAAACTCTCTTCTTTACGCACTTTCCTTATGACCTCCAGAATCTTTGAATACGTTAAGGTACGTTTTGCAATTGGCACTCGATCCAGGTCGAAAGCTATCAATTTTGAGAACTCGTGATTCCTTGGGTCCATTGGTGCTTCAAACTGAATATCTTTCAAGACACTGGTTTCCGCCCGTACATCTGAAGGATCTCGTCGACTTCTTTTATAAACCAAACAATCCACAATATCTCCATCTTGTACTTGTGTTGCTTTGTGAAGTTGTTGTTTGGAAGACAATTCTGATGGTGGCTTTTGATCTGACAACTTCCTTTTCTTCCAGGTAAAATCTGCAGAAAGAATACTTGGCAATGTAGATCTTTCCTCGTTAGACATTATTTTAATTAATTAGTTTATTTCACGATCGCAATTTCTACAAGCTAGCTAACCAATGACTAACAAAAATGTCCATCAACTTATCTAAATCTACCCTTTTTTTTTTATAGTGGGTAATAAAGTGTCGACTGATTTAGATAAAGTAAAATAATGTATAAAATAATGTATTCATATATTCTAAATTATTTATTTTCATTTAAGTAAGAAAAACTTTTCTTTTATTTAGATTTTGTTGAGAACGTTTGAATCAAATTTTTTAATGTATTGTAGAAAGTACTTAGGTACCTAATTTATCCTTCATTTTCGCTACTGTCTTCATCATCGTAGTCATCATCGTCATCATCATCAGTGAAATCTACATTCTCTATATTGGGAGGTAATAACAAAGCCAAGACTTCTGGAGGGAATTTGCTTGTTTTTCTTTTTGGAACCTCTCTCAGACTACTAATCACAGGATCTGATGTAATTAATAAGAATAACATAGACAGCATGTCATAATTGGTATGATGCACGCGAAATCGCCGAGCATCCTTAATTCGAGCCTCTTGTGCTTCCTCTGAAAGTTGCCCAATTGGCAGGATATAATATTTTATTATTTCTGTACTGTGTACCAAAACTTTGTGTACAGTAGGAGACATGCAGTACCAAGAATAATGTGCTAAATATAGTAACCTAGTTTCACGTGCAAGGTTTTCAAACGCTGTCAGATTAATATCATATCCAGATGATAGTGCTCTAAGTAGGTAGCTAATTTTTTTTAACAAATCTGCGTTCAATCCTGAGATTTCCGCACTCAATTCTGGATTATCAAAGAATTTCCGGGCAGTATTTCCATCATCCGTTGTCCCGTAACCGGGTTTGGGTTTGTGAATAATAAGGCCTAACTTTTCTTTGAACAATTTTTTTATAATATTTGCTCTTTCTTGAACAGACCGTTTATCTTCTGCTCCTCTTGCTTGGCATTTTTTGATGTCCAGGCGATAACTTATATGTAACAAGCACTCAAAACACCTCATTAGAGCATGTAGCCTTGAAAAACCAAAACCAACTTTATCTGGATCTGCCGTATAGTCTCTGTTTTCATCATTTAAATGTTTCGCCGTTAATCCACAGAGATAGCACCTTAACGTTGAAGAATTTTCAGTTATTGCGTTGCAGACCTTACCATCTATCATAGTTAATAACATTTCATGTTCGACAGAATACTCTTTTTCGTTTACTTCATATATTGTCGAAACCAACTGGTGTATTTCCTCTAAAACACTGTTACCCTCAGTCACTATGAGTTCGGAACTTTCTTTGGAAAAAATAAATTTAATGGGTCGACAACACATGGTTGATGAAGGTCGAGGATTCTGCCAAACTATTTTATTAACATCATACAGCCTCAGAGGGACAAACGAAAGTGCAAATAAAAACTCATCTGTCTCATTGGGATTGGTAAATTTTTGCTTATGGGTACTGTACCCAGAACTACCATCACATCCCCATTTGCTGATTAGCTTTAATTTTCGGTTTTTCAAAGTTTTAATAACTTTTCTTTGTGCTAAGAGAAGGCGTTTATTTAGAATTGCCTAAAGTTTTATTTCCGCCCTTGTTTCGTTAATAAAAATGCTTTCTTTAGGTGGATAACATGATTGTTTGGCTTCTCGTACCCTATGATAAGAAGGATAAACATTATGGCCTGCTTTTAATGCCCATTTGCGACATGAAATGTACGAATGAGTGGTACATTTAGCTTCAATGTAATAAGCCAATGCTTCATCACTTGATAAACACCGCTGATCGCTACAAGTAGAGGCAGATATTTTCTTCTTTAATTCTTTGGCCATCGTAGGTGTTTCAGTAACACATTTTATCAAACTCGCTGCATCGCGTTTACCCGATAATCTTGTAGATATTTGAGCAGCTACTGCTAATTCCTCAGGACTAAGTGATTGAATTAAATCCTCCACACGTCTTTTTTTTGTTTTAAATGAGGCTTCATCGAATTTAGTTCTAGGACGACCAGGACCAGGAGTTGTCTCACAACCTAATGTTGACGTAGATGGCTGCAGATAATATTTAATAGTAAATTTAATGTCTTCACCATTCAGCCAATTAATACCTTTTGGTAATGTCTCAAATTGGTCCTGTCTTTTTCCACATTGAGCCCATTTTTCATGAATTTTTTGGGAAGTCCGAGCGATAATCATTTTTATATTTCTTGAAGATTCTTCTGTTACCGCAGTCAAATCAAATTTTATTGAAAAATAGTCAAACAAAGCCTTTGATTTATCTTTTTTGCTGTACTTTAACCATTCTTCATAAAACTCCCTCCTAGGTATCGACACTTCGTTTTCTTTAAAAAAGTCAAAAACACGAATCAGCACGACGTTTCTAATATGCATTAATATAAAGTATATTAATAAAGCTAATATTAAAAAAAATACAGGCCGGGTACATGAGGGTACATTCTTTTTTTTGTCAATCAAATCGAATGTTTACTCGAAAAAATGTATTTTATCACATTAGAGTGCATATACCCTGGTTATGGAATAAGAATTTTAGACTGTTTTAATTTCAAAATGTATAACTTACCATCTATTTCACGATCCATCACTAAAAGTAACACGATTGTTTTAAGACTGATTTTGAGATGCTGACAAATGCAACGCGAAATAGTGAATGATTTCGCTATCGATGACATTGTAAATCGCACTTTGGCGTGAATTATAAATTATTTGAGGGTAGTTGCACAAAAACAATACGGGGATCGTTACCTCGGGAATGTTAGCTATCGTTTTAGCTAGGGCAATATAAGAAATGGTGTGACCCTTTTTGTCCAGCTAGATCGGGCTTTTGTCGCACAGTGTGGCGCGCCGTATTAGCACCGTTTTTGACGCATGCTCCACAAACCAATGCTTAAAAAACGGTAACGGTACGGAATCGCAGTGACGCGTCGTATCCGTACCGTTTTTGACGCATGCCCTCCACACCAATGCTTAACGGTGCGTATATTACGGTACGTCAAAAACGGCGCCATGTTGCTACTATGACCCCGTCTTTTGTTTAAGCAACGACACCGTTTTTAAGCAGCGGTGTGGGGAGCGTGCGTCAAAAACGGTGCTGATACGACGCGTCACTGCGATTCCGTACCGTCACCGTTTTTTAAGCATTGGTGTGTGGAGCTTGCGTCAAAAACGGTGCCGATACGACGCGTCACTGCGATTGCGTACCGTCACCGTATTTTAAGCACCGGTGTTGTCGCTACATCATAGACAATCCTAAAAGAAAGCAATTGATATTATCATTTTGTAAAATTAAAGATACTTCTAGATGCCTGAGTATATAGAGATATAACGACAAGATATTCTATAAGTAAGATTCTGGTTAATCATAATGAGTTAAGAGAGAGTAATACAGCCTTAGACAATTTCTGATTCTGGCGGGGATTTTTTTCCCTTTACAAGCCTCCTTCTACCACCCCTTACAGCTTGCCCGTACCTCCAAACTCGTCTCTAAAGCACCCTCGACTAGGGTTGCCAACCGTACTATAATATATAGTATTGTACTATATTTTGACTCTGTGTACTATATACTGTTGAAGAAATATATAGTACGCAAAATACTATATTTCGGTCAGTCCTTAAACATATTATGCGGTTTGGGTTGGAGAAATAGGTTTTTTTCAGCTCAGATAGTTGCCCCAATAGCAGGCAGAATGTTAGTAAGTATTGTGCATTAGGTTTAATGAATAATATTACACACTTTTTAAAAGATTTTCTTTAAAGTACTATATTTTCTTTCTGTGTACTATATTTTTTATACCTTGGGCTGGAAAATACTATATTTGCCCAAGAAAAAGTTGGCAACCCTACCCTCGACCCATCCATTGGACTGATCGAAGGCCCATTCTATTCTTACACGAGCTTTAGTTCTATCATCCCTCGGACTACCCATTGGGATATCCGAGGCTTCTAACAAGTTCTATTGTAACCAAATTACTCTCTCTTTCTCGATCTCCTATGCCATCTTCTTATGTAATTTGGGATGGACTCACCTGTTCACGTTCTGCGTAGTTCCCTTTGTCCCTGTTCCTTGAGACCAATCCTCCGTTACTCACGATTTTCATCTCCAGGTAGTCACGACCCCCAATGGCTTCTACTTGCTGTCAAAGTCAAACCTTTTTACCGCTTCATCTTTTACTAGGCAAAGTTGCCAACATAAAAGGAAAAATGTGCGTTCAGAAACTTACCGGTTTCATCGAAGCTCGCGTTCGTAGCGACAGGTGTGGTCGCAGCTTTTAGCTAAGCGTCGCGCGCTGAGCTCATTTTGTGTGGAGTGCTTGCCAAGCAGCGGTCGTACTTTACTTTATTTATTAATTTAAAAGTAAGTTCTTTTTCATTTTTCTTATTCCACATTGTATTATAAATTGTGCTTTATAGTTTAGTTTGGTTTTTTGTGGGTTTTGTGAAAGAGAAAAAGTTGTTAACATACTTTATTTGTACTGATTATAGTCATAGTTGTTATGGCGAATTTTTGGCCTAAAGCTGCATTTTGTGATGGAAGCAAGCCGCTTTGTACATACATAGTAGTTACCAAAATAAGCGATTTTACCCGCAGCAGCAAAAATTTCACCCCTTAGGAACACAGATGGCGCCACTTCAATTTTTCATATTTCAAAAAATTCTACAACCTAAACGGCTGTACCGATTTCAAAAATTAGAGTGTCAATCGAAAGATAATTAAACAATGTATTATAAAAAAAAAAAACCATAAAAAACAAAACATATTTGCTACCAAAAACGCCTCATTTTTGTATTTTTTTTTATCTATTCACCAGGATTTTATTTATTTACATTAAAAAATGCAAGAAAAGGGTATTATTTTATTAACTCGCATGATTACGCTGGTAATAACACATTTAATTAAAAAAAACTACATGTCAATACCTTTAATATTTAGAGAGATATTTACGATTATATGCGAGAGGGCGACGGGGTCATTGACCTCAAATACGCGCGCCAACCAATTTCAGGCCAGTAATTGAAAAAAAATTATACCTTGACAATTTCAAAAGCTTAAAAATTTACGTCTAGGATACTTTCAATCATGGTGCATGCTAATTACTGATCATATTATTGACGAAATACCTAGGCAAATTTGTTGTTGTTTTTTTGTTAGATTCCGTTAAAGAATGTGTATCGGTTAAGTAGTTTTTAAAATATGAGTAGTTTTAAACATCTCTTCTAATACCGTGAAACCGTCCAAGTTTGCCCGATTATTTTTTATTATCTTGATTTTCTTTAAAAATTATAATGTTTCACTATGCTTTTTCATTTGAAGGTTGGTAATTCAGTCTTATTTATAAAGGATTTCAAGCAATTTATGATTTTCATGGCGGGCAAACTTATTTTCACTTGCGTCCATGTTTGCCCATACTCATTATCTGCTAAACTGTAGCTTTTATGGCGTTGTTGTTTAAGGAGTATCTTATCTTATCTTATCTTGTTGGTAGGGTCCTTACGGATACACTTCTTGGATATTTTGTGTAGTTACCCACTTATGGGATATTTTGTGTAGTTACCCCTCTTTAAGCGCTTAATCCAGTGCAGCCTCCACCCCTTCCAAAAAGCGGATAGTGGAGTGCAATGGCAGTGCCTTAAAATCGTTCGGTTCTGGGAAGCCAAAACCGAGGATTTTCATTGTTACTCCGGCGAGAGCATCACATTCACAAGTGTTTCATTGTCTCCACCTCTTCGCCGCACATTCTACAATCTGTGTTGTCATAAAGGCCCATCTTTGCTAGGAGATGTTTAATCCCAAAGTGCCCGGTAAACACTCCGATAATATATCGGAGTTGTCTTCTGCTGAGTTTCCAAAGTTTTTTGGTCCAGCTCTGGTCAACTCTTTCTATGATTAGCTTTGCATGCCCTAAGCCTACCGTAGTTTTCCACTCTTTTTAACCGACTTCAAAAAAGGAGGAGGTTCTCAATTCGACTGTATGTTCCTTTTTTTTTTTTTTTTTTTAATGTTTGTTACCTCAGAACTTTCGACTGGGTGAACCGATTTTGAAGATTCTTTTTTTGTTTGAAAGCTGGTGCTTCCCATTTGGTCCCATTCTTATCATAATGAAGATTTGATGATGGAGTCCATGAGGAATCGACGGAACTCTTCAAAATTTATAGGCACACCTATAGCGATTTTGGTATTTTTCATTGTAACTCGTGTATTTGCTCTTGGAAAACACTATTTGGTAAAGTGGAACTGATGATGGAAACCACAGATGGCCACCGGAACTCCTAAACGGTATATATTTCAAGGGTCGCGACAAGATATTTCGATTAAGATAGTTGAGCGACTATGACGAAGCATATGTATGTTTAAGTATTTAACTATGACTTTCCCACGGCGTTGCTTGCGGCGAGATTGAATTTCAATGTTCTATAGTTTCTTATTAATTCTTATTAATTAAAGTGGGACTACATAACATAACAGTATAATTGTGATCACTAAAAAGTATAAAATAAAATAAAAGTTTAAAAAAACAAAAAAACCGCCTTCAAAAAGCAAAAAATAACTTCATTTAAAATGGTAGGTAATAGGTCAGTCCAACTGAAGTCGGCGTCCAACAATATTTTAACCAAAAGCAGACTTCAGTTGGACTGACCTATTACCTACCATTTTAAATGAAGTTATTTTTTGCTTTTTGAAGGCGGTTTTTTTGTTTTTTTAAACTTTTATTTTTAGTGATATTCTAGGGCGTTATTGTTCAGGGCTGCTTTTATGGTGCCCAATGAGGGTGCCACAAATGGTTCAGGTCCGACGTATGCGCCCTTGGACCCTTCCCTTGCTAGCTCGTCCGCGGCTTCATTTCCGGGAAAGCGTTCGTGTCCTGGAATCCACATCAGTTTCACTTTATTGTGCCTGCCAAGCCTGTTTATAAGGCTTGGACTCCATTGTAGACTAGTTTCGAGTCTACTTTTGGCACTGTAAGCGCCTTAACTGCCGCTTGGCTGTCGCTTAGAATATAGACAGTTCTCTCATGTGGAGGCTTGCCAATATTCTCCTGCGTGCATGCAATTATCGCATACAGCTCCGCCTGGAAGACCGTTGCGTTGTTGCCCATGCT
Source organism: Acleris cristana (assembly GCA_948252455.1). Taxonomy (NCBI): domain Eukaryota; kingdom Metazoa; phylum Arthropoda; class Insecta; order Lepidoptera; family Tortricidae; genus Acleris; species Acleris cristana. The sequence goes on from OX411775.1 coordinate 5,905,981, forward strand.
TATGCTACTGTAATAGTCTTTGGCGTGAATACCCGCCCCCGTACCGGAGCACATTTAATAACCGTCCGTGTACCATATCGCGTTGTCTTCCTCTGATAGGTGCAACCCATTTTTCCATTCATCCCTCGTCGGAATGTGGACATTGAAGTTCCTTCGGAATACATACTTGGGTTGCATTTTATCGCCACCCATCGTCAGTATTCTGTCAAGAACAACATTGTGTGCCATTTTTGTGTGTCTGTTTATAGGCGCTACGTCGTTCCACAGGCCAGTTTCTTTCAACCTCTGTAGTGACTTACACGCCTCAGACTGTATGGCGATATGCAGCGGTGCGGTGGGAGGTTTAGTAGGACCTCCATTGCCGCCGTCGGCGTCGTTCTGAACGCCCCTGTTATAGCCATGCAGGCCACCCTCTGCACCTTAGTTAGAGAGTCCTTGCATGTCCTTAGTCTTGTTCTTGGCCACCAGGCCAAGCAGTCTCACATAATTATGGGCCTTACTAAGGTAAGGTAAGAAGGAGTATAAATTAATATAACAATAACGCATAACAGCTATAGTTTAGCAGATAATGGGTATGGGCAAATATGGACGCAAGTGAAAGTAAATTTGCTCGCCATTAAAATCATAAGTTGCTCGAAATCGTATGTAAATAAGACTGAATTAACAACGGTAACGCAATTCTAGGGTCAAAATGCCACCCTTGAAAAAGCATAGCGAAACATTATTATTTTTAAAGAAAATCAAGATAATATACTAAATAATTCCGATTATTTACTATTATCTTGATTTTCTTTAAACTTGGACGGTATCACAGTATTAATAGTTTTTAAAATATCAGTAGGTAGTTTTAAACATCTCTTATGTTTAAAACTACCTATTGATATTTTAAAAACTACTAAACCGATACACATTCTTTGAAAGAATCTAACAAAAACAACAACAAATTTACCTATTTCGTCAATAATATGATCAGTAATTAGCATGCACCATGATTGGAAGTCAATTTTAAGCTTTTGATACTGTCAAGGTATAATTTTTTTTCAATTACTGGCCAGAATTGGGGTGGCGCGCGTATTCGAGGTCAATGACCCCGTCGCCCCGTCGCATATAAACGTGAATATCTCTCTAAATATTAATGTTATTGATATGTAGTTTTTTTATTAAATGTGATAATAACAGCGTAATCATGCGAGTTAATAAAATAATACCCTTTTCTTGCATTTTTTAATGTAAATAAATAAAAAACTGGTGAATAGCAAAAAAAATAACAAAAATGAGGGGTTTTTGGTAGCAAATATGTTTTGTTTTTTATGGTATTTTTTTTTATAATACATTGTTTAATTATCTTTCGATTGACACCCTAATTATTGAAATCGGTACAGCCGTTTAGGTAGTAGAATTTTTTGAAAAATTAAAAATGTAAGTGGTGCCATCTGTGTTCCTAAGGGGTGAAAGTTTTGCTGCTGCGGGTAAAATCACTTATTTTGATCCCTACTAACACTGTGCAAAGCGGCTTGCTTCCATCACAAAATGCAGCTTTCGAACCGTAACAACTAGGACTATTATATAACGCGTGATTCTGATAAGGTGGTGTTACGGTACCTATAACCTTTTTTGATCAGTTTTCGTTTAAAATATTTTTAAAAATAGTGTTGCCATTTTTTTGCACTTTAATTGACTTTTACGCAATCTACATATTTAGCACAGAAAATATGGAGAGGGGCCCATATGTTTATTTTTAAATGGCCTTATTTGATGTTAACTGTTACAGCTTTAGGAATCGAATTATATGTCTTATTTTAATGTTTCGTTACCTAACTGCATTAAACCCTGAGCTGCTGTCATCGGGCGCGAGATTATGAAGTAACTGATAATTATTACTATGTAGATAAATAGATATACACGTTGTATAACTACCTTGCACTGGAATTTTCTACGTTATGTAACATTAGAAGATAAGATTATTTAAAGTTTTAGGTGTGGTCAAAACAGAAATGTGTGAATTTGAATTTATAACTAACAGTTTTTTTTATTACATTTTAGACTAATTCGCAATGTGCGACGAGGAAGTTGCTGCGTTGGTAGTGGATAATGGCTCCGGTATGTGCAAGGCCGGTTTCGCCGGGGACGACGCGCCTCGCGCCGTGTTCCCCTCGATCGTGGGCAGGCCGCTTCACCAGGGTGCGATGGTCGGCATGGGACAGAAGGACTCGTACGTCGGTGACGAGGCCCAGAGCAAGAGAGGCATCCTCACCCTCAAGTACCCCATCGAGCAAGGTATCGTCACCAACTGGGACGATATGGAGAAGATCTGGCACCACACCTTCTACAACGAGCTGCGTGTGGCGCCCGAGGAACACCCCGTGCTGCTCACAGAGGCTCCCCTCAACCCTAAAGCCAACAGGTACGTGTCACGCCCGTTACATGTCCTGACTGCAATCGTCAACCATTTACAGACTTAGCTGTCGACGCCGCTTTCGTCTCCGTGCTAACCGTTCGCCTTTTCTTTTTCAGAGAGAAGATGACACAGATCATGTTCGAGACATTCAACACGCCCGCCATGTACGTCGCTATCCAGGCCGTGCTCTCGCTGTACGCGTCCGGTCGTACCACCGGTATAGTGCTGGACTCCGGCTACGGTGTGTCCCACACGGTGCCCATCTACGAGGGCTATGCCCTCCCCCACGCCATCCCGCGTCTGAACTTGGCCGGCCGCGACCTCACCGACTACCTGATGAAGATCCTCACTGAGCGCGGTTACTCGTTCACCACCACGGCCGAGAGTGAGATCGTGCGCGACATCAAGGAGAAGCTCTGCTACGTCGCCCTCGACTTCGAGCAGGAGATGGCCACCGCTGCCTCCAGCAGCTCACTCGAGAAGTCATACGAGCTTCCCGACGGTCAGGTCATCACCATCGGCAACGAGAGGTTCCGTTGCCCAGAAGCTCTCTTCCAGCCCTCATTCTTGGGAAGGGAAGCTAATGGCATCCATGAAACCACCTACAACACGATCAAGAGGTGCGACGTCGACATCCGTAAGGACCTGTACGCCAACACCGTCCTGTCTGGCGGTACCACCATGTACCCCGGCATCGCCGACCGCATGCAGAAGGAAATCACTGCGCTGGCTCCATCAACGATGAAGATCAAGATCATCGCGCCTCCAGAGAGGAAGTACTCCGTATGGATCGGTGGATCAATCCTTGCCTCCCGTTCCACCTTCCAACAGATGTGGATCTCCAAGCAGGAGTACGACGAGTCCGGCCCCTCCATTGTCCACAGGAAGTGCTTCTAAGCGCCATAGTAAGACTGTTCCTAAGTTATGATGCCCTACACCGTGACCCGGAATGGGCGGCTCAAATTACGCTTGTGATCTTTATTTAAGTTCAGTATTTAAATAGGATGTAAGGTATCGTAATATGCATATTACGTAAAATCGGCAAGACATTGTCGTTTTCGTTTTTGACAAAGATTTTTATTTATTGTTACGTAACTAACCCAAACATTTGTAATAAAAGATAATTTATATACCGGTATAAACAAGCATTTTATTTTTCATCGGGTAATAACTCGCTTTACATTACATCTCGACGGACGTTTTATTAATCAGCGTGTTTAAGGTGTCCCGTCAGAGCGTTCAAACAACAATTTAGGGCGTGTATTTTGAATTAGGTAGCTTGAAACTCGCTCGTATGACTTGGCTCGACCGATCGACCATGGACCGTTCGACTAGAAGCAATTTGAACGACTATAACACCTCCAGATTGAGAGTACAGAGTGTACGGATGCAAGTACCTAAGTATAATTTTGGTCAGTTTTTTGGGCCATTTGCAAAAACATTGTACATAGTTAAGGACAGTTAAGTAAAGCCTCAATTAAAATCCTTAACTTTTTTCCATTTCGTAACGAAAATTACTATACTTACTTACTTAAATCATTCGATGGTCAAAATAAAATTCAGTTGTCCTTTACGCCAATTGGCATTTTAGCTTCGATTATGGTTAACTTTCGTTACGAAATGGAAAAAACCGCTCAAGTGCGAGTCGGGCTCGCGCACGAAGGGTTCCGTGCCATTATCAATACAACATTAGCCAAAAACGGCAAAAAAAAACACGTTTATTGTATGGGACCCCCCTTAAATATTTATTTTATTCTGTTTTTAGTACTTATTTGTTGTTATAGCGGAAACATAAATACATCATCTCATCTGTGAAAATTTCAACCGTCTTGCCGGTTCATGAGATACAGCCTGGTGACAGACAGACAGACGGACAGCGGAGTCTTAGTAATGGGGTCCCGTTTTTACCCTTTGGGTACGGAACCCTAAAAAGCTAAGGATTTTAATTAAGGCTTTAACTGTCCTTAACTATGTACAATGTTTTTGCAAATGGCCCTTTTACTAAATACCTACGTTTTCAAGCTTAACTTACTTTTAGTAAAACGCAATTTGTTGAAATTGCCAGAGAGTTATTAAATATAGGTATCTCTTTTCTGGAAATTGTCCTTCTCTTACCGAGACGGTAACAAGCGGATAAAACAGTTCAGTAAACATAAATCCATGGAAATCATGACTAAATAATACTTGTAGCATGTCTCATTTGATGACTCACAACTAGGGTTGCCAACTTTTTCTTGGGAAAATATAGTATTTTCTAGCCCAAGGTATAAAAAATATATTACACAGAAAGAAAATATAGTACTTTGAAGAAAAACTTTTTAAAAGTGTGTAAATTTATTCATTAAATCTAATACAAAATATTTACTACTTACTAACTAGGGATGCATCGATACGCCTTTTCGCCGATACGATACCGATACCGATACTCTTATAAAAATATCGGCGATACCGATACCGATACCGATACGCTTTTTGTGAATTCAAAAATGAAGGTATAATAAATAAATCACAAGACAGATTTCTTTTTATTAATATAATACATACATAGGTTAATATTAGATTATTAAAAATTTTAGTAATTAAAATTAACATTGATAAGATTTTTGTTTAAAAAACAAAGTAATCTTAAATTTTTCGGAGAAAGGCGATTTCGCAAGTCTGTTTGAATAAGACCTGCGCTGGAAAATAGTCTCTCAGATGCGACAGAACTCATTTGGAAACTAAAAAGTATCGTTGAATCGGTCATAAAAATATCGTCGATACCGATATATCGGCTAACCCGAAGTATCGCCGATATATCGGTATCGGTATCGGTATCGGATGCATCTCTATTACTAACATTCTGCCTGCTATTGGGGCAACTACCTGAGCTGAAAAAAGCCTATTTCGCCAACCCAAACCGCATATGTTTAAGGACTGACCAAAATATAGTATTTTTGCGTACTATATATTTCTTCAACAGTATATAGTACACAGAGTCAAAATATAGTACAATACTATATATTATAGTACGGTTGGCAACCCTACTCACAACTGTCACAAGGCTATAAGAATAAGGCAGTGTCATATCGGATTCTACGAAAAAAATCAACTAGTAATGTGTTAAAACGTGAAACGAGTCTACAAGGTAAAAGAAAGTAGCACACTGAGATAAGGTGTCAAGAACCTCAGTTCAGTACCTAGACCAGAAAGACGCCATTACAACAACTAAGCAGGTTTCGAATAGTTTCCCATCCCATACAACTTTCCGTAAAAAGTCAAACGCCTTTCGATCACCTTTACATATTGAAATCAAATATTAAAGATAACTGATCGATACCGTTTTACCAAAAGTTATTGACACGGACTTCAGTATCAACATGCGTATGCTCGAAATATTCTAAAATTACTAATGGATAGGAAACTGTGTTGGTTGCTCGGAAAGGCTTATCATTTTTTGACGTTATGCGTACAGATAAATATATCTTAAGTACTCCGATATTTTTTCACTGTATTATGTTTGGATTATGGAAATGTACCTAGGCACATTTTAAACATCAATACTTTTTATGTTTAACTGTTGTCAGCCCTGTTGTGTTTTAATGACATAATTATCTACGATCCGTTACTTAACGTAATTTAAAAGATTCTTGTTTGAAAAGTGGTTCATCTCCGAACTAGCCCATTAAAATACAGAAATATCTGACCTAATACGGCGTTAATGAAAACACCGTGCCTAATATAATTAGTTCACGGACACACCCACCGCGTGGTTCTGTCTGAATTGTCTGATGCGTGTGTGACGTCACGGACGTAGTTATTTCTGGAGGAGATGCCGACTCCGACGAATCGTTATTCCGCCCGGGCTTCTAGACAAACGTCATTACGATAGGAATGTAAATAATCTCAGCTGATGGGGTCATTATTACCTCGTAGACACCGATGAATCAACCGGAACCTCGATTACGCACTAGGCATATACCTCAGTCACCTTAACGATTTATAGAATTGAATTTTTGATATGTTGCAAGTATAATGAATTCCCTTGCCTTCGTTTAAATCTAGCCGAACTAAAGCCAATTTCACTGACCGCTTTCCCACGCAGTTCTCAGATCGCGATCGTCATCAGTTTATTTACCTATTGAGCTGATAATAAATGAATTATGTAGCTAAGAAGTTTATCCCGTGGATGGTCTTGTATGTGCACATGCATGGTTACGTAGACCACCCCAGCTGGATGGCGGCGACGCGAGGGTCAAGGGCGCGGCGGCGCGCGGCGCTGCGCGCGATCGATCCCCTCCCTCCCTCCCCTAGGCGCCCCCACAATGCGTCTGCTCGACTAGACATGCGTTTATTTCTACAACAATCAAAACTGATTCATATTATCCTGTGATAGAGCAGACTATGTTTTGAAATATGAGTAACAGATAACTACCTAGGTATATTTAGCTATACTACACTGCAGTAGTCTTGCATTGCAGTGCATTTTATGAGCTAACGAGATGCCTAGCCCAGTTCAGGTATGGAGTTTTCAAGCAGGATAGAAAAAAAAAGCTTTAACTGGACTGCAACTATTAATAATGCCTGGTTTTTAAATACATCTTTCCATCTGTTTACGATCCCCATTGGTACCTATTTTAGCAACTTGGCCACCTCGAGTATGCTTTGTACCTATGTTAAGTCTTTACTGTAGGTACAGAACTCGAAAACAAAATAAAGATGTAGGTAAAAAAGCGAACACATCACTTTAACGGATCTCTCCCAGATAACCCTTGCTTGTGCTTTGAAATAAATTTAATGGAAAAAGTGGATATACTTAGACTAATTTTTGGTTTCAGTAAACAACAGTTACCATTTCATACAAACGACAATGATGGAATATTAAAGGAAACAGGTTAATAAAAAAGTCCCTGCTGTCAGTCCTTTGTCAGAGAACTATTGTACTTTTATCCCGCGTCCTACCTACCTAACCAGAGTTATTTTTGGGGTTAGGAGCGGTTTGAAACCCTTTATTTTTAATTGTACAGTGATTTCACATAAGACTAACTAAATTCTACAGCGATCCGTCAATTGAGTAAAATAAGCTATTTAACACGCACGAACGACTCACCTACCTACTCAACTCACACTTAGATAAAAAAAAAACGTTTAACGTTAACTTCTACTTACTACGTTTAACATAATCACTTCGCTTTACATGGTTAGGTAGCTACCCATGTAAATGAATAAGGTGATGACGATGACTCAATGGTATGAGATGTTTCTTCTTCTATTTATTTATGGCCTCTGTGATATGAGATGTTTAAATGACAAAAATAACCTAACAAACTTGAAATATGTACACACAATGGAACTAGGTACAAGCTGCTACAAGTTCATCGGAATTCTAGGTACTCATACTGCTATTTCCTTTCTGAATCATCATGTAAATGGCCCCATTTACGGTACGATTCGTCTGTACGATCGATCTGATAAAAATGGTGACGGGCCCTTTATACTTACCTAGGTACTAAGTAAATGATTTAAAAAAACAAAACCCGCCTAAAAAAACTTCTTTTAAAATGGTGGTCTGCTTTTGGTTAAAAATATTGTGGGACGCCGACTTCAGTTGGACTGTTGGACTGACCTTTTACCTACCAACCTACCATTTTAAAAGAAGTTAAGTAAGTATTTTTTGCTTTTTAAAGGCGGGTTTTGTTTTTTTAAACATTTATTTTATTGTATACTTTTTAGTGATATGTCGCACTTATCAGTTAATAGGTACGAAACTATAGAATATTTAGAGCTTGCCACGAGCAACGCCATGGGAAAGTCATAGTCATATATTTTAACCTAAATGTGCTTCGTCATAGTCGCTCAACTATCTTTGTCGAAATATTTTATCGCCACCGACATATCGATATAGGTACCGTTTAGGAGTTCCGGTGGCCATCTGTGTTCATCATCAGTTCCACTTCACCATATACCTAGTGCTTTGCAAGAGCACGAGTTACAATGAAAAATACCAAAATCGCTATAGGTGTGCTTATCATTTTTGAGGAGTTCCGTCGATTCCTCATAGACTCCATCATCAGAACTTCATTTTGATAAGATCGGACCACACGGGAACGCCAGCTTTCAAATAAAAAATAGAATCATCAAAACCGGTTCACCCAGTCGAAAGTTCTGAGGTAACAAAGATAAAAAAATACAGTCAAATTGAGAACCTCCTCTTTTTTTTGAAGTCGGTTAAAAATAAAGTTCAAATTAAAACTGTCAATACGAATGATATCGTAATCGTACCGAACCGGACCGTGTGCGAAGTTCCGTTTTCGTATATTCATATTTATTATAATATTATAACCTACATACAGTCTGTCTGTGAGCACTTAGAAGATGCTTCGGGTTTGTACTTCTCTCTCACTCGCTCTTAATAAGAGCGAGTGAGAGACAACTACAAACCCGAAGCATCTTCTAAGTGCTATCGCACTGTATCTAGGTACTTTGAACGGAAATGAGTCAATGCAAGTTCCTTATAAGTAAATAACAATTCAATGTTTGTTGGTAGGTCTAGGTACTTAAATGACTTAAAAAATTAGTAAAAACTGTACGGTTCGGAACGAAGATTGGAACGGCGCGTGGCGTTTCCCGCGGTCAGAACTTTAAGTGTAGGTAAACGCCGCTATCTATTTACCTATCTACGTTTTCTGATAATAAAGGATGATTTATAATGATTTAACACGATAGGTAGGTACCTAACACATGAGTTCAAATCCAGCTAGGTGCGGGATCCAGCCTTCATAGGCATACCACGAGGTACCTATTACCTATATGGCTATATGACACTCAAATTAAAATTGCGTTGCGTTGCGTGCGTCATGCATAACGTGACCACGTTTTTTTTTACTCAAAACGGGACATCGGTTTATTTACGTCAATTGGCAGGTTTGTCGCTACGTTTGTTATAATCATACATGTCTCGTCAAGCCTTAGGTTCACATGACATTATCGTAATAATGGAGCGACAAAACCACATGCATGATAATATAGAGAGATAGTAATATAAATCTGCTTCGCATTAATTACTGTTAACGTTAACTCCTTGGGTGCCGCGTTCGACGCCACAGGGGGTCCCGTCCGAGAGTCATTTCTCCCTTATTACGGGTAGTCCCTGTCGTCTAGCACGGAGCCCAAGGGCGGGACCCGAAGGTCCCCTGTTGATCCTCCACACTCCCCTACAGATCAACCCAGGCCTCCAAAACAATATTAATCTTTTGCCATCTCTTTACATCAATACATATTACAGTTTATAAGCACTTACCAGTGTACAATACAAATAGTTATCTCTTACTTCACAAACCATCAACCAATCTCCTCCCATCATCATCCATCTTCCTTCTCCTCTCCTTTCCCCGCCAAAGCTCGATGACACCTCCCCAGAGTTGCCCGTCATAATTATTTCGTCTAAAAATTACTACCGAACTAAAGGGGTTCACTCACCAGCATGTTTCATGCATATCGCGATCATTCGCGACATTCCCCACAGCGACTAGAGTTGCTACTGGGTAAACAAATGACTCGCCCACTGAGCAATCTTCTCCCTCGCTCGCATTACTATACCTCGCTTGAGCCTCATTTGAAACTTCCAGACTCCAATTTCCAGACCTGTAATTCCCAGTATTTCTCGGACATCCTCTATTTGGAGACCCTGGCTCTTTGTTATCTCCCCTCACTTTATGTTTATCGCGCAGGCACTGATCCACTCCAACACCAGTAGAAACTTCTCGCAGTACCTGTACTTCCGGCAAAAACTCAAAGCCAAAATAAATGACGGTTTCGAGCGGATAGAGATGTCCAATCGATTAGGAGATATTGACTGATGAACACAGACTTAAGATTTTGCATAAGCTATTGGCCTCTCGTCCAAACTTCAATAAAGTTTTCTTTACCTCTTCATCTGTCAGCGGAATGGAACAAAACATTTACTAAGCGATAGAAAGTTAGCAAGTTTCAATATGTTATTCTATGACAATTACAATAATCCTTACTGAATAAAGAATTATGAATTATGAATCCATGTCTCATATAAATTGTCTCGTGCTAACCACAGCTTCTACCTCCTTTCCTACTACACCCGCTAGCGGTTGATTATCATCCCCAAGTGCTTATCTAGCGTTCTCTGAATACCTATATGATTAACAATAACAATTGCCACTAGGATTTCAAAAATAAAGTTCAAATGATCAGATGATTCGCTTCATATAACAAATGTGCATTAAACAAACCTTTGCATCAAAGAGAATCACTTAGAAGTATTCAGTTCTAGATTACGCGTCAGATGTTTATTATTGCCTTTGCCCTTATCGAAAAGTACTCACTTATTTGTTAACTTATAATTCCTGATCATAAAAGCACGTTTCTGACTAACCACGATTAATATCCCCCAACATGAACATGTCTCCATATACTTATCTGGCTGCATCGCATCCAGACACTCCGCCACTACAGCAAACAAAACGTAGTGTTCTTTAAATTCTCGGCCAGTTCATTTTATATTTACAGTACGAGTAAATGTTGGGCATTAAAACTACACAATATTTTTCTTGCTGCCTTATTCCCACGTACTTCCTTTAAAACAAAATTCTCATAGTAGAAACTAAACTACTCATACTCACAAAGGGTAGTAAATTGAATCTTCATTGAGTTTCAACTGAAATGTCCTCTTCTGCATTCCAGAGCGAACATATACTTACGATTTAATTGCTTAGCTCTGGTTAGTTAAGTTATTACTTTCATAAAACATTTGTCATTTGAAGTTCTCAAATATTCTTTAAGAATTCTTGAATATCATTTTACCTTCAGTTTACAATTTAATTGCAAAGTAGTAAATCTGTAGTATTTTTAGCAATGCTTACCAGCTGCGACCAACAATGGGCTACAAATCACGCTTAAATACACAACAAAACCATTAATCGAATAAATTGTCATTTGACACTGGCTTTATACATAATATTAATATGCAAAGAAATCTGGTTATTTTCTTATTATCAGGCCTCAAAGCAACTTAAAGAAAGACTATAATGATATCAGCATTGATTCTAAATTTGTTCAACCTAGATTTAACTATTAAGGGAGTTAAGTATTGAAACATAAAAAGAAACAAACATTCATTAGAACTTTGAACTTCATTGTTCTTAAAATTTTGATAAAACATACAGAATGTTGTCACACTTACCAGGTTGTTTTACCATGATGATGATAAAATGTTGTTGGCTCACCTTGAAGGTGATCCTGTTGTTGGTCTATCTCCTTGATAATTACCTAATCCAGCTGTTCCTTAAAAATTGCATAAGTGCCCTTCCAGCATGACCATGTCAGACCGCTGCCTCCCTTATACTTGACCATATAGTTGGTTTCATCCTCTCTAGATGTATGTATGTATGTAAATCCTCTTGTTGTCTTTGCATATTTAAGCCTGTATATATTTTTCAATATCTATAAACCCTTGATATTCATGTTCCTATAAGCAAATCAGGTTAAACAAAAAAATATTTATTGCACCACAATCTAAACACTCTTTTTGAATACCACACTAAAATCAACAAAGAAAACAAAATACAAGACTTCCTAAAAAGTAATTTCGTCCAGACAAACTTAGATAGATGAGTTAAAATAATTATTAAAACGTAAGCAGCGTAAAACATGGTACTTATCCTTAATAAATAAAGTATACACTTGCTAACCATAAACCAGTATAGCTATATAACTCTGGTTTATTTCAGTGAGTGTATTCTGCTCAGCGCTCTATAAATGTAGTGTCTGATACAATTCAACCAAACCCCAATGATGACATAATATATTTAGACTATTTAGTAAAGGTATTCTTTCAGTAATTATAGTACAATATTTACCTGTATCTATATTGTGTAGTTGTATACCTTAGAGTATCACTGTCCAATACAACTAAACATTGTAGTAACTTGTTCTCATTAAAGATTGTTGCCATTGGCACTACAGAACTATATCTTACCTTAGTTACAGTAACTCACACCTTACCAATGAATCATCTATTCCATAGTACTTTCCATGATACTAATTGCTTTCACAACCAATAACACCATTGTTTATGTATATTATAGACCAACTAATATTGTACACCTATTATACACATTGGGTTAAATGTATGTTTGTATATGTATCCATATACTAAAGGGGTTTTAGCAATTAGGAAGATTAGCATTTCACCTAGACTCGTAACAGAACAGAACTGTGCCCTTCAGAGAGAAAAAGTCCATCCCGCTGGAAGCTCCCGAGACAGAAAACAAAGTGTTATTATAGCAACTTAACACTTAAACCAATACCAAATATTGTTTTTTTTTTTTTACCTCATCTGGTGTTCATTATAAAATTAAACCAATTAGTCAGTTCAGTTTAGCATTATTACATCAATACAGTCGGATATAACAAAGTTGTAGTACGTACGTATGTACTTGCGGTCTAGGGTTTAGCCAACCTGCCTTGAGTAATTCAGCTTATCCAATATCACATCGAGTTTTAAGAAGAATCTTATTAGGTTAACTAATCTTCTGTTAAAACTACCAATTTGTATTTGTGTGTGGTATTTGTAAAATAAGTACCATTAATCCGCTGTCGGTAAGTCTGTACGACAATGTTGACTGTGATGTAATTAATTCAAATTCAACAATAATACTATACCAACCGTTACTTAACTCACAACCAAGTCCAGCTAGAATTTATAAAACAGTACAACCTTATTGTGCAAATAAGCACGTTCCATCCGGGTATTTGGCGACCATCAATCACTTCCTTTACAGCCTTATTTACTATCCACAATATAAATGAACTCTTTCGTATTAAGAATAAACTTCACACTAATAATACATTGAAGTAAAACTTTCAATTCCATCTTGTAAACAAACAAACAAACGAGTAGCGGGAAGCTGAGCAATGTGTTTTCGATGTTGCACCATACTAGAAAACACAGTTGACCAATCACACTACCAGCATTAAAATAAATGGGCCAATAGGAGAATCGGAACCCACTCCAATGAGTTCTTATTAGTTTTTTAGTACACTTTCAACCATAACCACTCAACGAAAACAAACTTAGTATGAAACGATGTCAATGTGACAGTTCTCGTATTTTCAAACAGCCGCCTTTTTATTTACAGCATAATTTAAAATTCGAGTTGAGCGCAACTCGACTAAATACACAGTAATAAATTAGGGTGAGGGTAAACGACAGAATTAAAAGCACATTGTTATCTTAAATGTAGCAAACAGGAAATACACAAACAAAACAAATTAAATTCAGTTGAAAGCCAAGTACCAACACATCAAAACACTGTAATTTTACAACAAAGTAGCAAACACTTTGCTTGTCAAGTCAATTATTACAATATCCAGAAAGTATGTAAATCTAGGTACTATTTGTACCCTTTTCCAACAATGCAAGGTCCAGTTTGCTTAATCAAGAAAAAATGTTTTGTCAGTAACACACTCACCACAATAATGTTAATATTGTAATGTCATTACAAAGTAGCCAAAGCATTGCAGGTCAAACAACATTTTAGTATACAATCATTCAGTCTATGTATGCCAATATAGGCAAGTCAATTTATCAATGTATCCAATGGTCAATAAGTTCAATAACACTTCCCAGTGTAGGTATGGTTCAGGTCGTTCACTCAAACAGTTTTCTCAGTAAAAAGTATCAAGTATTAGTCAAAGTCAACCTATTTGAAGCTATGATTTTGGCCCAACTAATGGCCCAAATATTACTAATGACACAATGTTCTTTCTCTCAAGAATACTATTTCAGTGTCCACAATTATGAGGTTCGATAAACAATCTCATTTCTTTCTGTTCAATATAACAAAACCGAGCTAATTATGAGGTTCGCAAACAATCTCATTTCTTTCTGTTGAACATCACAAAACCTAGCTAATTATGAGGTTCGCAAACAATCTCATTTCTTTCTGTTCAACATCACAAAACCTAGCTAATTACGAGGTTCGCAAACAATCTCATTTCTTTCTGTTCTAGCTAATTATGAGGTTCGCAAACAATCTCATTTCTTTCTGTTCTAGCTAATTATGAGGTTCGCAAACAATCTCATTTCTTTCTGTTGAACATCGCAAAACCTAGCTAATTATGAGGTTCGCAAACAATCTCATTTCTTTCTGTTCTAGCTAATTATGAGGTTCGCAAACAATCTCATTTCTACCTGTTGAAAATCATAAAACCTAGCTAATTATGAGGTTCGCAAACAATCTCATTTCTTTCTGTTCAACATCACAAAACCTAGCTAATTATGAGGTTCGCAAACAATCTCATTTCTTTCTGTTCAACATCACAAAACCTAGCTAATTATGAGGTTCGCAAACAATCTCATTTCTTTCTGTTGAACATCGCAAAACCTAGCTAATTATGAGGTTCGCAAACAATCTCATTTCTTTCTGTTCTAGCTAATTATGAGGTTCGCAAACAATCTCATTTCTTTCTGTTGAAAATCATAAAACCTAGCTAATTATGAGGTTCGCAAACAATCTCATTTCTTTCTGTTGAACATCATAAAACCTAGCTAATTATGAGGTTCGCAAACAATCTCATTTCTTTCTGTTCTAGCTAATTATGAGGTTCGCAAACAATCTCATTTCTTTCTGTTCAACATCACAAAAACTAGCTAATTATGAGGTTCGCAAACAATCTCATTTCTTTCTGTTCTAGCTAATTATGAGGTTCGCAAACAATCTCATTTCTTTCTGTTCTAGCTAATTATGAGGTTCGCAAACAATCTCATTTCTTTCTGTTGAACATCGCAAAATCTAGCTAATTATGAGGTTCGCAAACAATCTCATTTCTTTCTGTTCTAGCTAATTATGAGGTTCGCAAACAATCTCATTTCTTTCTGTTCAACATCACAAAAACTAGCTAATTATGAGGTTCGCAAACAATCTCATTTCTTTCTGTTCTAGCTAATTATGAGGTTCGCAAACAATCTCATTTCTTTCTTTTCTAGCTAATTATGAGGTTCGCAAACAATCTCATTTCTTTCTGTTGAACATCGCAAAATCTAGCTAATTATGAGGTTCGCAAACAATCTCATTTCTTTCTGTTCTAGCTAATTATGAGGTTCGCAAACAATCTCATTTCTTTCTGTTCAACATCACAAAAACTAGCTAATTATGAGGTCTAAAAATTACTACCGAACTAAAGGGGTTCACTCACCAGCATGTTTCATGCATATCGCGATCATTCGCGACAAGGTTATCAATGAAAAAGTAACAAAAAAAATTCTAATGTCCATTAATTTACTATAAGTAAGTATATGAAGTTAGATACTATAACAAATTAAAATATTAGGTACGGAACTACTTAGTTATATTTATATCGGCGTGAATCAGCTGTCGAAGACGCGGTCTCCCTCCCCCGCACCGATTTTCGCGTGGTTTCGGGAAACGGGACAATTGTGCGTCCCGGAGCTTCTTTTTGGGACGACGGGACAGATAACCGAAAAAAGGGATGGTCCCGTTTAAAACGGGACGTATGGTCACGTTAGTCATGCACAGAATAGTTTAGGTAAATAAATTGCGCATACTATTTTTTTTTTTGAATATTTGAACACGACTGTGTATTTACTTTCTGACCCGTATCTAAGAGTGCCGAAGGGGGTGGTCATGACGTAGCTACTTGACCACCCCTGTGGATCCGCCACTGAATCCAGCAAGGGATTTTAAAAAAGATTTCCGTTAGCTCAACATACGTATGACTAAAATATTACCGACTCATTTTCTTAAGAACTTCTTAATAAATACTAAGAAATATAAATCGAGCAATAAAGTGTACTAACCGGCGGGTTACTCATCGCCGTAGTACGTAAGTACGCATAGCATACTACGCAAGCATGGTGAGTGTGACTCAGATTTGATTCGTACTTATTGTGTCAACAACGAAGTGGCAGTAAGTAGGAGGTAGGTGATATTGCCTTGCGAACAGCTGCTGAAGTAAAAAACATTTATAAATTATAAGTATTATAACTTAAATAGTGTTAGAGTATTTTTTAGATAAGAAAACTATCGTAAAACGGGGTAAATAAGAACTAAGGGGTAAATATTTTTACAATTAAGAACAAGTATTAAATGAAAATAACTTTACGTTCTATTTACGTTAATTGATTATTTCAGTCACATAATTAGTAACATATGCTTCATTTTAGGTTGTGTCCCTATTTACCCCTTAGTTCCTATTTACCCCGTTTTACGGGTCAATGTGGCTAATTCCGTCATATTTTTGAGCTAGTTCAACTTTGGTTGAAAATTTGAGGCGTTTTATTTATACTATTTACCCATGGCGCGCATGTAGTTGGCTAAAAATTGACTTGGCTTTCAAGGTAAATTATGAAATTCATTGTATCTAACTTGCATAATTTATTATAAATGTTTTTTTAAAAACAGTCAGGTAGACGGAATTTCCCAAAAAAATGGGGCTATTCCGTCTTAAAAGATGTTTCCCTAGTATAACGAAGATTTTTCAAGTCTATGTTAGTGGAAAATAAAGACACGCAGATTTCAATCAAATATGTGCTTTCAAACCTTGAAAATAAGATTCACAATAAAAGTTATCGGCAAAAATATTTTTTTGGGGTTATTCCGGCATGATTTGGCAATCAGATGAGCTCAACCTTTTTAAGATTTTCTCATTATATATTTTTTCTATATTTTTTATCAACTGTGGCTTAATGCACTATACTTACAGTGTACTGAAGTACTTAAATTGGTCGTCATGGCTTTGACTAATTTAATAGAAATAATTAGCCCGAGCCATCGTTAACGGGTCGATCAACACACTGGACAGTTTTCATTGACATAACAATTCAATTCCTACCACGATAATTAATAGAATGAATTGTCTCTATGACTATGCATTTATCATTATTGTCGTCTGTCTGACATAGATACCATCCGCAGACTTTTCATTTAACTCTAAAATAAAAGTCAGTTTGTAATTAACAATTTGATTTAAAAAGTAATAAGAGAGTTCGACTCGCGTGGAGAGGTTCCGTCTCCACACCATATACCTGTCTGCTAGTCTGTCTGTCACAGCAGATTTGCTCCAGAACTACTGGAGCGATCGAGTTGAAATTTGGTACAATTATGTAAGTCGGTGACTCAAAGACGGACGCGTAACATAAATAACTGAATTTGTTCAAACTTGGGGGCTACTTTTGGGGGATAAATTAGGAAATCAAAAAAAAGTTTCCCAATCCTTATTGTGTGACAAGTCAAATGAAAGGGCTTGTTGTGAGCATCTCAAATATATTTGTCTTTAACATAAGTAAACAGTTTTTTATGTTATTTAAGAAAATAGGCGAAAATTGACCATATTGGGGCCAGTACTTTCAGAGATAAGGGAGGGATGGTCGATTTTTGCGTATTTTCTTAAATAACTTCAAAATTGTTTATGTTAAAGTTATAAAACAAATATATTTACGAATCCTACAACAATTAGGAAGAGATTTTGTTTAACACTGGGCTAAAATGTAAGGTAGGTAACATCTTTTATAATCGTTTTTCAATTATCGCTCATTTTACAGAGATGATATTAATTTGCCGAAAGAAAATAAAATAAGTACTTTCTTACTTACTAATAAATACATTTAATAAATATGAGAATTTAGTACTATTTTCGTGATTATTACAACTTTTAATACATTCTAGAATTATTATTTATCATTTAAAGAAAAATAATCAGCTATTATAAATTGTTGCTTATAAAAAGATTCTTAAAAATTACCACACTAAAAACATGGTTGACAACATCTGGAATCGGGAAATACCGGCATATGATGGCTTAGCCCCTTTTATTATGTACGGAGTTTCCCACTTCGTCATTTTGAGGTTCCTAATTTAACACGGTGAATTACTTAAAACCAGCGGACTTTTACGCACAATAAACAGGCAGATAGTTTTAGAAATATCTTAAACATTGTAATAAGCACACAAATATAGTTAGAAATCTAACTGTTTTATATTTATCTTTGGTAAAACTGCATATCACTACACTCCAGTTTCGACTTCGGAACACAACTGAAGTTCGAAAGCAGATATTTTTCTTCGTAGATTGTACAGCGCTATCTGTGTTTCTTAGTTTGAACTAGAAAGCCCTGCTGCTTTATAGACTGAGTCGGCAGCGGCGTACTGTGCTTAGATTCAACGCAGGCGTGTATATGACGGCATAGCCCCGTAGACGGAATTAGCCACATTGACCTTACCCTTTTTTAATTTATTTATAGGTAGTAACTTTCTATAATATTATAATAAAATAATGGAAAGCAAAAGGTATTAAATAAAATGACATGACCAACCTCAATCGACCTTCCAGTTATTAAAACGGTTATTTTCTTGTCTTCTAATAATATAACATTACTCACGTTCTAATAACTTACTTAGTACCTAAGTAGGTACACTATGAACGCGGAAATACACCATGCACCATACCACACCCCAATAGTTATCTATTATTCCTTTATAATTCATTAATTGTTATGACTAATAATAGGCAAGATTTATTTAAAGTATTTAAAGTCATCCTATAAACAAATTTACTGTCTTTAGTTAATTGATTGACATGAATTTGAAGTTTTACTAATTAGACTGTTTATTTATTTATTATATGCCATTAAATAATAACGAAAATGAAAGTTAAATTTAACTTCCTACATAAGGTTTCTAGTGAATTGATTACCATTTTTCTACAAAAATTTACTCTTACTTAATTTTAATAAATATTTAACATAAAGTTTCTCTAATTCAAACCGGTAGTGAACTAGGTAGGTACTTTGATTTGTTTAGTGCATTAATTTTCATCTTTATGACACTTGTGACATGGTGATTTATTGACCCGCGAATTAATTAGCCGTTAGTTAGCAGTCGCCAGTCTGTCTAAATTACCGTTACGTGTCGTGTCATTTAAATAATCATACCTACCTAACTACGTAGGTTAGGTAACTAGTTGTTATCAAGTGTTGAACCGAAAATACATCGTTATAGGTACTTATGTATTTATAATGTTCCTATATGTATAGAAATTCGTTAAACTAGTTTATTAATTCAAGTGCAATGCAAGTGCAATATGTAAGTAAGTAAGTCCCTATATTAATTCAAAACACAATAACCTACATAGGTAAGTAGGTACATTGTGTTGTAACGGAATCAATAAATTATTTATATCATATCTATTTTGTAGTGAATTGGTTCAACATAAAAAAACATTTTGATCACTCAATTCTGCATAAAAGCCAACTCCGTACTTTTTTATCGTCTAGCTAGGCTTTCCATAGCTGTTCGCTCAAAATAGGCGGCAATGTTGCCATTGCCATCAATACAAAATACAATACAATTCTTGTGAATCGTTTGTTACTAGACACAAATACAAGCGCAAAAAGAAGCTCAGTTTGTTTGTGTGCGCGTTGTCTGTATTACGACCGTTGCTTGGCAGATCGGACCAATCACAACTCGGGATTTTCTCTATGCCCATATATGGTAAAGCCGTCTGTTGCGACAGAGTGGGGAGGTCGGGCGAGTCCATAATTTTATCGATGGTATTGAAATATTTAGCGTTCTAATTACAAAATCCGAACAATTGACAGACATTTGTCAGTCGAGATTGTCAGTGGTCGCATTTTGTAGGTCGTTTTATTCACTAGCGCGGCTTGTTTCTTCAAATATTTAAAGTTGTAAAGCACCAAACAGAGGTCCGTTGGGAGAGTCGATTGAAGCGCGGCGCCGGCGTAGTGAAGCAAATCGACCTCCACGAACGCGCGTCAGAAACCGGCCGGCATTTCTCACGGACCGGCGATTGCTGAAGTATTGTTCTTTGTGTGCTGCTACTTTTCCCGGTAAGTCATGATTATTTATTGCTTTTTTTGTGTACAATGATCTACATCCTCCAGGAATAATTTGGTCCTATATGATTTGAAGTTGGTTTTATTCGTTTTGCTGTTTTTGCGATTCTGTCAGTTGTCAATTCCATTTTTACTTCAAATACACGGTTTGCGACGAGAGCACCCTATAGTCCTAAAACTGTTTATATTTTGTATTTATGTTTATACCCCGTATTAGCGATGTTTGCAGTCTGCTAACCCGTCTGATTCGAGCTGAATGAGATTTTTGGATCGCCGCCAAAACCGTTATTTAGATTAGATGAGGATGCTAGTGATAAGAGCGTGTGTGTAGGTAGCGTAGTTTTAATTCGGTGGCGTCTTCAGGGTGCACTATCCCTCGCGTAGCCATATGTGCAATGTGTGTTCTGTTGGAAATCTGCTCGTTATCAAGAGCGCCGCGCTATCAGCGGGCGGGGTGCGGGGGGTCTCGCCGCAAGCAGCGCGCAGGCTCCCTGCAGCGCAATACCATATATGGTAACGAAAACTCACGTATTGTACGATTGGTGGAGAGCTCGCGGCGGCGCGGGAAGGGGCGCCTCGATAACCACTTTCATTTATATACCCCGCGTGCCGCGCTCGCCGACATTCCACGAAGTGAGCTCGAGCTGAGGCGTTGTGCGGCATACCGAGGCTGTGCAATAGCAAATTAATTTATTTTATTTGTAATAGGACTATTAAATTAAAAGTAAGTGTGTGGCTTATTATCTAGTGATGTTTAGTGATCGAGTGCAAGGATTGAGTGTAGTGCGTGCGGTCAGTGACACTCCGGGGCTGAGGGCCCGGCGCCGGTTGCGGTAGGGCGTGGTCGTGGACCCCTGGCAGTGCTTGAGATTCGCGATACAATTCGAAAGTATCCAGGCCGGTGATAGTCGCTCGCTAAGAGAACATCTCAGAAACGCGGTCAAGCCGCGTCAGCCGCCACGTTCACGCCTCGACTTTACATCGAGCCTTATTTGGTTTCATTTCGCTTGACATCGCCCACTTAGTAACCCTATAAGGCTTCGTATGCCTCAGCCCACGGCTGCACTCAATAAATGGTTACGACTGATTGAAAAAGTGTGCGTTTGTGAGTTAGATGAATGAAAGCTGTCTTATTGGATTCAAAGTTTGATTAATTATTTATATTAGAACGTGAATTAGTTCGACATTCGTGTGCTTATTGGTATTCTTTTTTTGCAGACTAATTCACAATGTGCGACGAGGAAGTTGCTGCGTTGGTAGTGGACAATGGCTCCGGTATGTGCAAGGCCGGTTTCGCCGGGGACGACGCGCCTCGCGCCGTGTTCCCCTCGATCGTGGGCAGGCCGCGTCACCAGGGTGTGATGGTCGGCATGGGACAGAAGGACTCGTACGTCGGTGACGAGGCCCAGAGCAAGAGAGGCATCCTTACCCTGAAGTACCCCATCGAGCACGGTATCGTCACCAACTGGGACGATATGGAGAAGATCTGGCACCACACCTTCTACAACGAGCTGCGTGTGGCGCCCGAGGAACACCCCGTGCTGCTCACAGAGGCTCCCCTCAACCCTAAAGCCAACAGGTACGTGTCACGCCCGTTACACATCCTGACTGCAATCATCAACCATTTACAGACTTAGCTGTCGACGCCGCTTTCGTCTCCGTGCTAACCTTTCGCCGTTTTCTTTTTCAGAGAGAAGATGACACAGATCATGTTCGAGACATTCAACACGCCCGCCATGTACGTCGCTATCCAGGCCGTGCTCTCGCTGTACGCGTCCGGTCGTACCACCGGTATCGTGCTGGACTCCGGCGACGGTGTGTCCCACACGGTGCCCATCTACGAGGGCTATGCCCTCCCCCACGCCATCCTGCGTCTGGACTTGGCCGGCCGCGACCTGACCGACTACCTGATGAAGATCCTCACTGAGCGCGGTTACTCGTTCACCACCACGGCCGAGCGTGAGATCGTGCGCGACATCAAGGAGAAGCTCTGCTACGTCGCCCTCGACTTCGAGCAGGAGATGGCCACCGCTGCCTCCAGCAGCTCGCTCGAGAAGTCTTACGAGCTTCCCGACGGTCAGGTCATCACCATCGGCAATGAAAGGTTCCGTTGCCCAGAGGCCCTGTTCCAGCCCTCGTTCCTGGGTATGGAAGCTTGTGGCATCCACGAAACCACCTACAACTCGATCATGAAGTGCGACGTCGACATCCGTAAGGACCTGTACGCCAACACCGTCCTGTCTGGCGGTACCACGATGTACCCCGGCATCGCCGACCGCATGCAAAAGGAGATCACCGCGCTAGCGCCCTCCACGATGAAGATCAAAATCATCGCGCCCCCAGAGAGGAAGTACTCCGTATGGATCGGTGGGTCGATCCTCGCCTCCCTCTCAACCTTCCAGCAGATGTGGATCTCGAAACAGGAATACGACGAGTCCGGCCCCTCGATTGTGCACAGGAAGTGCTTCTAAGCTGGAGCGCGCCGACAGGCGGGCCCGCGGCCGGTTCGCGGCCGGCTGCTCAACTCAGGCTTGTAATCTCCGTTAATTTAATTGTACGTAAGATATTATTGTAATTAAATCGTAATAGTGACGGCAGGACGGAGCGGGCGCCGCGGACGCGCCTCGACCGCCGGCCTCGGTACTGCACTCGCCAAAGGATCTTTTGTAATCTCATGAATGATGATTGTATGTGCTGAAACGGATAAGACTACTTTCTTATTAGGTCATTTATAAATTATAAAAAATAATGAAAATACACGAAAAAAATTTGAAAAATTATCACGGCCTTTCTTTACCCCCCCTTCCTAAATCTATTTTGAGCGTATCATGGCGCTACGCGGGAGCAATGTCCGGCATTGACCCACGAACGGAAATAGACGAACTTGAGCGGGCAAGGCGGGCTGCGCGTATGGGAAAGGAAAAGCAGTTTGCTTTTACCCACTGCTGACGCTTGTTCGCTGACGGTTCCGTACCGATTTCCAAAACTCTGTTCTATATGGTTCTATGCTCGCCTTGCACTGCGAGTGGAGGGGGCCCCGTAAGGATTTTGTTGGGCTTACAACGGTGACTGACTTACACCACAAGCTGCAGTCACCATTGTAAGATTTGTAAGCGAAACTGAGTCCGTACGAGCCGCCCTCAATGCTGTGTGTGAAACAAACAACGCGCGTATATCAACGCATTGTGTGGCAAGCTTCGGACACATTGGTACAATTTCCATATTTCTACAATTTCATATTGGTACAACTCCACCATTTGTACAATTAGAAATTTATACCCAGGAAGCTAGTCATTTTTATTCTGCAAAAGTAGGTTTGTTAGGTATCTTTAGATGCCCGTAGGGCAAATCGCCCAGAAATAGCCCTCCGTCGAATAGTCAAATCGTTGAACAAATATGGAAAATGACTCATTAAAAATTGTACGAACTTGTACTGCCAATGCATTTGTACAAATATGGAAATTGTACAGTCAGCTTCAAGTATGACACATTAAACTTTAAAAAATATGTAAACACGACTCTGCTGCGAGGGAATAAGGGTGTATATATATTTATGACGCCGACCGTACCAATGTAACGAACTAGTCCGAAGCCGTGTGGCATGTTCTAATGTAGAACAACCCACCGGCGAGGACACAGCGCAACGGCAACGTCCATGTTGCACCTCTTGTCACTAAACTGTTTCCTGTACTGCGGCCAGCTGCAGCTGTTCAGTTGACCCTGCTGGTTCGCACTGGTATTGTACTCTCGCCGCTGTATGAACAGAAACGTTTTACATACATCTCGCTGCTTGCGGTCGACCGAACCCGGACAGCCGGCCTCAATTTATGTATTGTCCTATATGCCTCCTTAGGGCAGTAAAGAGGTGCAATATCGTTGTGATCAATAAATACCGCTATGGATCCGAGTACCTACACGGATTGTATGTACTTAACTTGTATAGGCCGAGGTCAACGATATATAAAAGTTATGGTAACAAAAGGCCTGGCCAGCCGCCCGTCGTCAGTCTGCAGTGTAAGCCACGGATGGAGCTAAAATTTGCATCCTAAGATATTCGAGAAAATTGAAACATGGATCTGTTTACGCGTGAAAGCTCGTTTTATTTAGGAACCCTTATGGTGCTTTTCCACCGGCGGCGCGAGAATTTTTATTTAACACCCACTTCCCCCGCGCGCGCGCTGTAAAGGCTCCGGCAAACCAAATGCATGTCACGTAAAATCATTATTTTTATGTTTTATTTCATAAGTTCTTTAAACTCATTTGCTCATTTTTTTTCAAGTTATGACATAGGTTTGTTTCTCCTTGGTTTCTCCATACTAGGTGTCCCAGTGTTTGCTTTTCAAAAAATAACTTTATGTGATTACTTAAAAAAAAAGATTTAAAAAATCGATCAGACGGTTTTAAAAACTTCACTGATTCGTAATGATTCTAATAATGTAAGATACCACTGAAAAACTTATTAAATAAAACATGACATCAATGATTTTTAGTGACAATGCACATAAGGGAAAATTACAAAAACTCAGATTAAAATGATCAATATCTCCGAAACTAGTAAAAATCGCTGAATATAAATAGGGGTTAAATCGATAGCTTTTTAGCTGCTCTATCAGCCCTCTCCGTTTTATCGTTAGTTTTAGGGACACCCGGTATACACTAAACCGGAAGTATTTCTCGAAACCGAGGGAAAATAAAACATAATTCACATTTCGGTAAAACTTTATTCTGAGCATCACAAATATTTCCACGTAATTATTATTTATTTTGTTACAAACATGTTATTATAAGGAAATCGGACTTGCTGTATATAATGCTGTTTATTATTATTTAGGAAACCTGTTACAATAGGAAAACGTCAACAATTTAACACTAATAGCTGCTGATCTCACAATTCGTTTGATTGTTTAGGAATCCGTACATAACAAATGAGTAATGAACTAATGACACGTACATCTGGCCGCGACCACGGGTATGTTATTTACCTAAAACTGCTATTAAGGCACATGAGTAATTTAACATCAATATTAATAATTTTAAATTACCTACTTATAATCGGTCCTGTTTGGAAATTCTATCCAGAAATGAAAGTAATATTTAAAATATTTGGTCAATAACTGTCATTTTTGACTCGTTACTAAACCATGGAACAATCTTGTGCAGCCATAAAATCTGGCCATAACTCTGGCTTTTTTAAATAGTGTAAAATATTAATTGACACTTTTTTATATGACAATAATGAAAGCGGTGATCTATTGGGAAGCTAAAGTATTTATAGTAATTTTACACGATGGAACCGGTAACAGGCCAAAGATTTTCATGTGCCATATTTGGTATTAAAACTGCAGTCTTATGTTTACTTAAAAAGGTGTACACTTTTGTAGTCAGTGTTAGTGGTAACTTAGCATTACAATTAGTAAATTATGTCCTATCACATAAAGAAACCTACTCGGTGCACTTTGTTTTAGAGATAATATTATGCGGTGGATTTCTTTAATTTAAGTTTTTATACAAATAACGTTTTAGTATAAGATTGCTGCAAGCAACGCGCGGAGTGGTTTTTATTCTAATTAGGTAATAATAGAGACAATATAAAACACAATATTTATAAGTTGTGATATTTTGAACTTTAGCTTTCATCTTACATATAAATATATATCAATATAGTATATTCAATTAGGATTAAGTGTTATTTTTATAGTTAATTGCCTAAGAACGGAGGTCGGAAATTAACGTGAGACTTCTCTACGCACTAACTTAGTCAGTTTTGAGACAAATTGAGTGAACTGGAACACTTAACACTAAGTTGGCATAAAATTTGTTAACATCTAACTGGACTAGCTCCTTCACTAAACCTATTTCCAGATAATAAGCCTAAACATTGCTAAATCATCAAATACAATAAAACCTTAATTTTTATCAATAACTTAAAATACATTAAAAAATAAACGTACATACAAATAATTCAGAACTAAGCGTATAAAAAACGGCATTGTGCGGTATATTAATTTAATATTAAAACGAGATTGTTTTATAATATAATACATAGTCACTGGTTTCTTTTTACATAACACTTAATAAGCACATAATTTTAAGTCACAATAGTTAACAAACATAATTTGTACTTTGGACCATTACCCTAACCCTACTCACAATACAACGGTGTCCATGCACTTCACGAAAACCATGAAGACTGTACTTGTTTAAAATCGACACGCTCAATACGAGGGAAACACGGGCACACGATAAAATTCACTCTAGGAATGACTATCCAATAACTCAACACTGTTTGGACGATATAAAAGTGAACACAATCACACAATTCTAGTTCATAACCGTTAACATTTCAATTCCTTTTTCGCCTGTCCGAACGCCACAGTTTAAGCATATGCTACGTCTCACTCTCGCGGATGCTGTCTTCGGTGGCTTTGCGGATATCGGAGAGGGGGTTCCCGTGGACCCGGAAACGGTAGACGCAGGTGTAGGTGGGGTTGCCGTGGTTGGACTCGACGCGGAGCTCGACGATGTCGTAGGCGACCGGGTAGTCGACGCCGCCGATGTTGGTGACCTTGGGGTACTTCACCGGGAAGTACTGGATGGCGGTGCCGTTAGCGTCGTACATGTAGTCGCCGAACAGGTGCGGCTCCGGGTCCGAGTCGCCGTGGAGGCCCTGGGAAGTTCACGAGGGGGATCAGTCGCCACAGTAGAATAGGATGTATGACGTCCACAAAACATAACAAATGCAATGAGAGGCATTAAGTAATTTGGGGTGGATATAGCCACTGAGTTTAAATGAAGACAAAACCAGTTAAACATTACTTGAGCATGAGATATTCATATTTTTTATGATTGCATCGTTAATTTTCGTTACTGCTGTCTGTTTCATCTAGGATGATGCCTGTGACAGCTCATTTAAACACGTATTACACTTATTTCTTTAACTTTACATAAATACTATTGTTCGGGAATTAAAATAAATAATCGCCTATTTTTAAATACCTTGCCAGTGAGTGTAAGTGAGTGCGAGTTGTAAGTGATTGAAATTACGAAATACGGCTGTCAGAGAGATCATCCTGAGATGAAACAAGAGTGTAAATGCATTAAAAATTAAATTAGGTGATTTTAAAACGCCGTTCATGGCTATTTAACCTGTTTAGGAATATTGTAAAAGTACTTACGTAGACGGAGAAGTTTTTGGGCGCCGACTCGATCTTGCCCTCGACGGCGAGCAGGCGGGACATGTGCTCCACGGAGAAGCCCGTCACCTCCACGACGGCGTACGTGCGGATTACTGGACAAAGACACATACAATTGAAACACATATTATTACAGAGAAATAAATACATAGAAAACATCCGAAACGGAACAAATACTAGAGTTCACCACAGAAATATTTAACAGGGAGACCAAACTTAGGTTTTAGGTAGGTACAGAGGCTCGTAGGGAGTAGTAATCCATCTACTATAAGGAAAAAAATCTCTCTTTGTTTTTCTTAAATATGCACTTGGTTGTTAAGTTAATGAAAATAATCAACTAAACTGAAGCTGTCAATAATTTCACTCTTTGTTGTGTTATAAGTACTAGTTTTCAGATTTAGTGTTTGCCACTTACTCGCTATTAGCTAACCCAGGGAGTTCTTTAATTGGCATTTGTATTTGTGCTGTAGAACTCCTCAATAAATAAATAAACTAGGCTAATCGAATAGTCAAAGTAGTGAGCAAAACCAATTTTCAACTTGTACTTAATTGTTGAAAGCATTCCTGCATTTAGGTAGGTAACAAATGGCGGCTACAACGAAGCTCCTCTATCTTTTGCCAAAAGCACGTTACCTAAGTATCCAGGGAACCCTTGGAAGGCCCAGCACTCGGCCGGCATGGCGCCGGGCGTGAGGGCGAAGCGGGGAGACGTGTAGACCCACCACACCGGCAGGCCCAGGATGGAGTACTGCTTCGTCTTGATCTGGTACAGCTCCGTGCACTTCGTTGATATCACCTGCCCTCCTGTTCACAGAAACACATTTGGTTACAACATATGTGTTGAAGAAGAAGTGGTCTCTGCCTACCCCTCTGGGAAAATGAGTCAAATTGCCACTTTACACTATTCATGATCGTTTTTTAATCTGAGTAATGTTTTATCAATTGCCAGGAAACGATATAACGATCGCGGAAAGCCGATGGCTGCGAGTGGCACAAAACCGACCGTCCCTCGGCTGATATTTTAATGATGATATTCAATACAACTGGGGTCAAACACTTGTCTTTTTAAGGTGTTAATAAAAACTCGCAAAGGAATGAGTAAGAAGGCAGTACAAACCATCGTCCTAATAGCTATATCCTGAACTAACCTGCGGACTCCAGCGCGTAGTCCACCAGTCCAGTCTTGTCGGCGTCGTAGACGTGGAGCATGCCGGTCACGAGGCGGCGCACCGCGTCCATGTCGAGCGCCCCCCCTCCGACCTCGCGCCTCACCTCCACCTCCCGAAGGTACTCCTTGAACTTCTCCACAACCAACTCCATCTGCCGCCTCTCAAACACAGACAAGTACTCCTGAATCATCATGCGAATCTTATCCTCGTCCATCTCTGGTTTCCACGAGGAGATCAGTCGCTCGTGTATTTCTTGGCTCATTCTCTGCATTTGTTCTTTAGAAACGTAATGGTCATCGAAATAGGTCTTCAGCTTGGCCGCTACGGCGTCACTATTCGCGTCCATATTGAATATCTGTATCAGATTATGCTGCAGATGTTTTATAGAGTATTGTTCTATTTGCTCTTCTAGGTTATCGAATTTTGACAGTTTCTGATCGAAGAATTTAAGGCGAGAGTCGACGTTGACCGCCCAGTCTTCGAGAGCTGCTATCCGTTTTGACAAGTTAGGGTCTTGTACAATTTGAGGCGGTTTGTAGGTGTCGACTACAACTGGTTCTTCAGGCAGAATGAGGTCAGAGTATTGGTAGCCTGAAACATGAAATTACACTATGATATTCGTCGCAGCTTGGAGTTCTGTCCTTCCCACATAATTTTGCTAAATTTGGATAATGGAACAGATATTTTTAATATACAGGGAAGGACAGAGTAGTAAATGAATTATAAAAAAATATCTTTCACTCACCTAAAGTGTAGCGTCCATGAGTACGACCACTTTGTAAGGTGAAGTTTGGGCTCTATCCTTCCCCGATATTCACAAATAAACAAATGCACAGGGAAGAATTATGTGGGAAGAGGAATGAAACAATAATGCATAGGAAAAATATAATTATGTCAAAAAATAGCTTGTCATACAATGGTATGTTATCAATATTGCAATAAATAAAATTAACTTAGTCACCAACCCAAAACATGAAGTATACCTTACTTAAAATTAAAATAAAGCAATCGCCAATGCCGTTTTAGCTTATTTGTGACGCTTAATTTTTTATTTATTTTAGACGTCGAATTAATGCAATTTTAAAGAAACATTGAATTTATGACTAGGGGTTAAGTCTTCTCGAAAATAAGCGTACATTTTAGTCACCGAAGAAAAAGATACACCAAATGAATCAATCTTAAAACTAACCATATTTTTTATTGAACAGGTACTAATGGATCGATTAAAACTTCCAATTATGGCCACTTATTTCTCTTTAGGTAAGTTTTATAACTAAATCAGTAAATATAATTTGAATACTGCAACAATTATAAATTGCAAAGGTGGAACCAAGTTCTGTTACATTTAGAACTGGGACATTGTATAATTAAAACGACTGCTGTTTAAAAATGCAATCAATAGTTTTTTGTACCTAAATTTTACTTATTTCAACACACTGCTACTGGGTTCTCAGCAAAAGTTATCCTAAACAAATATTATTAAATTAAAATATTAAATATCTAACTGAAGGTAATTATGATAAAATATTATTATATTATAACACAGAAATAATTTATGCAATAATTAGTAAATTAATAAATAATATTTTGTACTCTGTTCATCAAATATAATTGTGATTTTCTATGATATAATTTGAGAGTGCAAATAAAAGAACACAAAATAAACCTCAACTAGGTTACAAATGTTAAAGAAAAATACATAATGGTAGGCGGGCACTCCCAAAACTAAAAATAGAAATTAAATATGTCACCTGCATGGAATTATTTTATAAAACAAAAAAGTGCTAAATAAATTTAATATTTGAAATAAGTACGCTACACTTATTAAATAATATAGTTTGCACTTAGATTACGCAAATGTATAATCAAATAAAATATATCACTGGTTGCTAGCTACCTCATTTAAGTATTCAATGTACAAAATATAGCGTTATTGCATTTTCATTTTAATATATACTTTTATAGTAGTTTATGCAACTGATGCATAATTAGCGAGTTCCATAATAGGATCTCGCGAGTGTTTTAAGGTCTAATTATGTACAGTCGCATATACTACTTTATCTACACACATATCATAAGTACTCTAAGATGGGTTCAGAAGCCGACGACTTCAGGACAAAAATGGCGGCAAAACAAACTTGTGCTGTGTCAGTGTCACGTATATGAAGGGTTTAAAAAAAAACATAGACAAACGAATGAAGTCCCTATTCTGATGTCACTCGAGATCAAAATGTCGTGCGGCTTATATTAAAAAAACATACTGAATTGACGTTTCGTATCGATAACTGTTTTATAATATCTATGGATACTAGAATAGAGACCCTCTTGAGTTTTGACAGCTGTTCCAAATTTAAACTCATAACCTTACAAAAATTGATACTGTAATAAGATAACATTACAGTACAGATTTTACCTTCTACCACAGACAAGAAAGTTCTCATAGTAAAATTTGTTGTAATAATGCTGGTCATTTCCTGTGGTTTCTGAAAGCATTTTAGAGCACTAATGTTATGTGCGTAGATAATTGTATATTATGGTTTAAACCCGGACTCATTTTTACCTTCTCTCATCAAACCATCACTTCATTCACAATACGACCAACTTATATTATTTCGTTGTACAAATTACAGTTCTAACGGATATTTCTCTACCAGTTCGCGTTCTAAATGCAAACTAAATAAAAATAGAATTAAAAATTAAATCCTTAATCATCCAATTACACCGTGCCAGTAGCGACGAAGCTCTTCGAAACAGCTCTCGGCCACTACTTTGACATAATCGGAGGCATCAGACACCCTGTTGTGCACTATATCTCTGTACTCAATGTACGTTTTGGACACCTCGGGGAGGTTCTCGCTTATGTCTGGCAGGGTGATGTTGATATCTGGCAGCGACAGATCCGGCAGTCTTAGATCAGACAGGGTGATGTTTGGCAGAGGTATCTTGGGAATGGTGAGCGCGGAGAATTCGTACAAATCTAGATGGAAATCGGTAAAGTTTGGCATGGCGATACTATCCAGGTTCTCGTAGGTGTAGTAGGCTGAAAGGAATTGTTTGTGTTACTTGAAGATTTTCGCGCGATTGTGTTACATATGATATGAATTGTATGTTTCAACATACATTCATGTATCAATAAAATAACTGACTATATATTTATAGACGACCCCGTAAAGGACTCATCGCCTATCATTATAATAGAGAATGTCAACCAGTTTAGATTTTTGGCTTATCGTATTCTTCATTAAAAACAAAAAAATGCTGTAAAAAAATCATTTCGATACGTCTAATAGTTTCCGAGATATTGAATTTTAAACTTCGTATGCGGCGCTCGAAACCCGGCGGCTAGCGCTCACGGATGATGACGTCATCGTTTGGTTGCGGTACGCGCCCTTATATGAATGAGTGAGTTTACAGGGCTTCTATCTTTTTAACCGTAATAAATAGACAGTTGAAATTTTCACAGAATACGTGTTATTATAGATTCTATCGATTAAATTTTTAAAATGAACAATAAATCAAATCCCAAGAGGGGTCCCCGTACAAAAACCATGAAAAAAAACCATTTTTTTTTGCTTTTTTATATGGATTGTATTTCAATAATGGCTTCTTATTTTGATGCGATTTTAAGCTTAAGTTCTAGTCTAATTTTCATACTTTACGACTAAATAGAAATCTCAAGTAAAACTGCTACAAATAGGTGACAAAGCTGATTTTATCAACACGATGTTTTAAGCGGTCACCCATCCTGTTTTAGACTACGCTCGTAGTTGCTTAACTTTGGAAGTCGTAATTTTTTACGAATTCGTTTTGATGTGACTATGATAGTTATGGTTATCCATTGTTTTGTTTTACATACAGTTTAACCTGTTTAACTAAACTAACTGTCCGTTGCTGACCGGCTTTTCTGTTTGTAATGTTTGTCGAATAAGTTGGTTAAATAAAAATAGAATAATAATCAAGCACTTTTAATTTAGGGTTCACCGTATTCTACATAAAAATACCAAAACATTAATGCAAAAAACCGGGCAACAGCCTGTCGAACCATGCTCAGTGTAGGGTTCCGAAGCCGTTACTACAAACAAATTAGACCTCGCGACAAACTTAACTTTGCCGTTGGAAAACTGTTATCCCCATACATCGATATAGGTCGCGGTCAGTTTACCAACACCGCAAATAAGTTTTCGGCAGGTATAAACATTTAAACCGTTTAACTCAAGAGCCAATGAAGTCTACTTAGTCGTGATAGTTTTCCTTTGAAGATATTTGTCATATTTTTTATTTGTAGTTTTGGCTGTAGTGGGGAGGGGACGACGACACTTGACTCTAACAAAAATTTGCGCTTTAAAGCTTTTCATAAACGGATACCTTAATTAAAATATTGTTTTCACAAATCCGCAATATTTTGGAAAGACCTATACAACGACACCCCACACTATGGGGTAGACGAGAAAAAAAAACTTCCCCACGTTACGTAAAAAAAAAAATTCATGATTTTACTTTTATTTAACTATGTTGGCGTGACTAATATGTATATTCATGCCAAATTACACGTTTCTAGTACTAAGAGTCTCTGAGCTAGGCTGCGGATAGACGGACACACGTCACACACACACACACACACACGCACGCACGCACGCACGCTCGCTCGCACGCACGCACGCACGCACGCACGCACGCACGCACGCACGCACGCACGCACGCACGCACGCACACACACACACACACACACACACACACACACACACACACACACGCACGCTATCTAAGCTATCTTGCATACACGAAATAACAGTAATAATGCTCAAAAACAGTTCAAAAACTACCTACTTACTACAGCGGCCGCTAATACCAACAACTAGCGAGAGAGAGAGAGAGAGACAGAGAGAGGCGGTCTAGGTACCTAACTTATGGCGAGTGAGCCACTTGGCAGCGCCCGCCCGCGAAATTTGAAATCGATGAAATGAATAAGTACACAAAATATCAGAACTACTACCTAGGTCAATCAAAAACTCATGTTTTATAGTTCATTATTTTATACGGTACCTAGCGATATGAATTCTACATTAGATACGACATTTGTAAAGAAAGGGCTATTACCAAAGTTAAGTAAACACCGCTTAAACATCGTGTAAGATTTTGTTGTTTGTTGTTTTACTACAGATTACTGTTTGGTCGTAAGTATGGAGTTTAGATTATTGTGTGGCACCGAAATAAAAAGCTAATACAAATACAACCCGTACTTCGGCTTCCAAAGTTAAGCAACTACCTACTTACAAGCGTATTCTAAAACAGGATGAGTGACCGCTTAAAACATCGTGTTGATAAAATCAGTTTGGTCAAATATTTTTAGCAGTTTTACTTGAGATTGTTATTTAGTCGTAAACTATGAAAGTTCGACTGCAATTTAAGCTTAAAATAGCATCAAAATAGTAAGCCATTATAAAAATATAATCCGTATAAAAATGCTAAAAAAACTGGTTATTTGTCATGTTTCTTGTATGGGGACCCCTCTTGGGATTTGATTTATTGTTCATTTTGTAATTTTAAACAATATAGTTTATAATAACACGTAATCTGTGAAAATTTCAACTGGTTACTTATAACGGTTAAAAAAATATAGCCCTGTAAACTTACTCAATCATATAAGGGGCCGTACCGCAACGAAACCATGACGTCACTCCAGTAAGATGGCGCCCGCACCCTTTAATATTTTTGACCGTAATTTCATACGTTCGTAGAATCAAAACTACTGGGTCTATTTGAATGAAACAAAAAGTAGTATGTTTGTTTATTTATAAGCTTTACTCTTACAAAGTTTCAAGCGATTTGGCGTACCTACTGACATTCTTCATTGTGGAAAATGTAGGTGACGAGACAGTAGGTTTTCGAATCTACACACCGTGGTACCAAAATAATCGGGAATACTGTTGCCTTCTCCACTTTTCCAGCTTAACCATCGGAACAGCTCTTGGGCACTAAATTATTACATAGATACACCCAAACCACGGGCAAAGAAAATAGTTTCTAAAGAGCCCTCTAAAATAATAACTAATAAATGGTCAGAATAAATGTTTATGCAAAGATTCATCAACATGTTTGCCTTTGAGAAATGGACTATGGACAGATGTTCATCCTAAATAAACTATTTACAGCTGGGTCCTTGTCACTGTTTGTTTATCTTGTTAGCAATAGCGACCATACACTGATATGGTCGAGACGTCCTTATACATACAATAGCGGCCACATAATTAGGAACGCTAGCGATTATTCCATCCTATTGCCTAGAAATATGATTTATCGCAATTTACGACAGGTCAAATAGTGAATGACCAATTTTGTAGTTTTTTGAATATATGTAGGTATAAAGTGCTGACGCGTCCGTACAAAATATTTCGACTCTTCACTCAGAATATTCTTCACTCCGGAACATAACAACGCGAACACTGCTGTTTGGCGGTAAATTAAAGTGTAAGATGGTGGTACCGATTCGAGAGGACCCCGCATAAGGTCCTATCACCACTAAAAAATGATGCTATTATAGTTTTAACATTGTCACAATTATTGGAACAGCGTATATGCTAGCTGCAATAAGCTACCTTTCGATGCGACAGTGTTTCCAATCCACGAGGACGCGCCCCAATAGGTATTTATTTGTAAATTTTCCATTTAATGCAGCACAACAAGGCCTTCGCGGATTGAAAAGAGTATACAAATAATGAGTAACTTACATCCATATCCGATCAAGGGAACTAGCAACAGCAGTAGCCAGGGCCACCACCGCCTCTTCGCCGCCATCTCTTGATAGTTGCGCGCGCGCTTCGCTCTGACCACGGCTTCGCTCGGTGAGAACTACACCAAATATTTAAAAAAAAGTTACATTAAACATAAAAATAAGGCAAGGGTATGGCGCCAGCCACACCGCTCGTGGCACCTCCGTTTGGACTTTACAAGTTTTATAGTCGTAGGTAGACTAAAATTCTGGAAAGTATCGCACGATATTTTTTGAAGTCGTTATTTAAGAGGATTGTGAAGTTTTAAAAAATCCATACAAAATACGATAACGTTTCTCTTCCCTTAAACCTAGTCCGTTTTTTACGATTTTTGAATATGTTCTAGATACTATGAAAAACTCGGTCTGTACGGTATCCGTTCCAAGAAAATACTTCTTAGTAGTTAAATAATTCAGGTACGTACGGTTTCGGTGACAGTAGTGACTGTTGTGGTAACGACGGTCTTTATGAGGGTGTAGATCCAATAGAACGGCGCCGCCGCCGCCGCTCCGGTCCGGGACAGAATGCCAGCTGAAACCAGACGATAACCAGTTAAGTATTTATTAGCTATATTGATTATTGATGAACAAATTATAAATATTCTCTAAAATATTTCTTATATCGACGGCGTAGTAGCATGAACTCCTAACTGACATTTTGACGATTTTTAGATTTTTATGTGGATACACTTTAATTTTAATTTGGCATCATTACTGAAGACATTAAAAAAGAAGAAATTAAAAGAGTAGGAAACCAGTGTCTTCAGTAATGATCACAAATTAAATTTAGTGTGTCTACATAAAAAACTAAAATTCGTTGTACGGGTTGGTTGTGGTGTTGGTGATGAAGGTGATGATGGAGACGAACCACCATCATTGCTCCGTAAATATTGCGATCAATAACCCATTGAACATGAGTCTACCATACCAACCTTGCGCGGGTCTCCGCTCCGTGTAGGGGTACCGATGCGAGGGCCCCACGAGGCTCCTGTACGCGCTGGAAGTGGTGCTGGTGATGGAGGTGATGATGGAGACGAGCAGCCGCGTGATCCACCAGCGCTGGTCTACAGGCGGGTAGCCGTTGCGGGCGTAGGACTCGTCGTCGGAGCTGTCGATTGCCTGTAAAAAAATGTTTTAGGTTGGCTGATCGATGTTGTTTTGCTGAACGGGCATACAGGTCACCTGATTTTAAGTGGAATTTGAGACCCATAGATATTTATCATGCGAATAATCAATTACATTTAGATATCAAATTAGATCACTGGATCCCACTTAACACTAATCAGCCTGTGTGCTCGTTCGTTCGTTCGCTGTCGCACCCAGCATAATGATACGATGATGATGATGAATATAATATTCAACCTTTTTAATAAACTAATTAGAGTTAACATTATTCTCATCGCTATTTCATCTTCTATCTAAAGACAAATACAGTTAGGTATACTTGTTATCGTCATTGGCAGTCTGAATAGGAACAGACTTTACATCTTAATGTTCACTTTAAAGTATCATTGGCAGTCTGAATAGGAACAGACTTTACATCTTAATGTTCACTTTAAAGTATCGGTGACCTATACTTTAATGTGAACATTAAGATACAGGGCAACGACAGATACAGGTTTCTCACATATATAAAGTTATGTATGCAACTGTATGCATAATTAGGCATTAAGACACTCGTGTGATCCTATTATGCACCAGTCACATAAATAACTACTGTGTACTGACCGTGTGCCGCTTGCGCGCGGTGCTGGAGGCCCAGGCGCTGGCGGCGGCGAGGCGGTCCACCTCGTCCACGCTGGTGTTGGGCCCCTGCACGCGGAACTGCGACAGCGAGCGCCGCGACATGTTGGGCACCGCCACCTGCCCCGGCGCCAGCTCCACGCGGTCCTTCGACAGCGGCGAGTACGTGTAGTCCGTCTTGGGGTATTTGCTGAAATTATAATAATTTAACAATTAAGGCTTCGGCACACCAAACGCGTGGAAGCAGCAGCGCGTAGCGTCGCGTGGCGTCAGAGAGTTGCTGCTGCCACGCGTTTGGTTTGCCGGAGCCTTTAAAAGTTGAGTAGCGACTATACTCAATACTCAATAATGTAAGGTGTTGTTGTAATCATAGGTATACATGTTCATGATGATATGTGGACCCTGTTGGGCACAGCAACAGTAGTAGATAACCGAGAAGAGGGCTTAGTTTTATAATATTATAATATTGTTATTTAATAACTTTAATTACACTTTAATTACTTTGACTAGTCTGAGATACTCCAAAGGGGACCTTAGAACTAAGCCTCCGTTGTCCATCCGTCTCGTCAGTCTGTCAGGCTGTATCTCATGAACCGCATGAAGTAGACAGTTGGATTTCTGACAAGAGGGTTTAATTTTATTGTCATATAAAAAAATATCACTGAACAAAATTCGTATTTGGGCGGTTATTGATAATCACTTTCATTGAATAGGGTTTAGAAGCTATAGTAGAATATCCAGTAGAATATTAATCACACACATACTCTGTTAAACTCATTAGCTTATTACCCCTTTTTATGGATTCGCGCATTCGGATAACAAATACATATGAATTATTTATTTATTTATTAAACGGTAACACAGTACAATGACACTAAACGAAAATGATATCCAATAGAAAACAACCTAGAGTCACTTCATTGGTTTATTTTTTGTCATTCTTGCAGAATTAGTTTGTCGAGCAAGAACTGTTAGTACTGTTACTCCCATTAACAGGGCATTGTACTGCTTCTACACGTTTAGAAAAAACAAATCTTGCATTTGGTTGCTGTTCGATAATATTAGTATGGAGCATTCTTAAGAGCCGTTGTAACCAATTGGCAGATAATAAAGATATTCAGATAGGTATTGAGTGTTTGCTCCCGAGTCTTGGATGTTTTCTGGTATTTCTCTATAGTAAGTTTATTTGGAGTTTCTTGCGGCGCTTCTTCTCCGCAATGATGGTCTTGTCCGAAGCGCTAGTAGATTCACTCCATATTACCGACGTGTAAAAGAGCCCTCAAGTGGCCAATTTACTGAATAAATATTTTGAATTTTGAATTTTATCGTTGTCCTAGTAGTATCCATAGTACCAACAAGCATCGAGCTTAGTTTGGGTCCAGGTCAACTTGTTGGATATCATCTTCTGACATTTATTATTTGTAAAAAAAACATGCTGTATAATGCTGTGTGATACCAGGCTTGCTTTATATGGTCTCTTTACCCTCGGACTCTTCTCCTGAGCTCTGGGACCCTACTTTAAAAAGTAACGAATTACAAGTAAAAGGATGAGGCATCAATAGTTCCAAATAGTAACATTTTGTAATGATGAGCTTGTAGCACCGAACACTTATAACATTGTATTACGTAACAATATCCTTTAAATTATTTTATCAACATTTATACATCCGGATATAAGAACAGATAGGTCTTCATTTGCAACTGGATAAGAGATAGAATCACCTACTAAATACACGATTCAGATGCAAATTATGATTTATTGTTCAGAATCTGTTCCAATCAAGTGAATCAAGTAACCGGGTCGGAGCAGTTTAAACTAGCTTGTTGTAAGGGCTATTAGGGAGATAGAAGTAATACATTGCAATTTAACCATTTAGTTTTGATAGTGTCTTTTTCAAACTAATAATGATATGGCTCACAATTTTTGACCAATATTTGACATTCAGATTACACAGAAAAAGAGGATTACAAATTAACTAAATGTTAAATTTTAAAGCTATTTTCATCTTCTCGGGCCAGGGGAAACCCTAGTAATAAGAAAAACTGGATGTGACTCAAGTTGTAAACAAGAGCTAATAAAAATAGTAACAACGAGTACAATAGCATCTATAATAGTATCTAACTGTATGTGCGACTAGGGGACGCCCTAACGCACAAACAGTGATCATCAGATTCGCGATATATTGAACTAGAGGACGCCCGCGACTTCGTACGCGTAGAATTAGTTTCCCGCTACTCCCCCCATTTCTTCCCGTTGGGGGTCGATTTTCGGAAAATCCTTTCTTAGTGCTCACTTACATCATGAAAGGAACCCCTGTACCAAATTTCAAGTTTCTAGGTACAGCAGTTTCGGCTGTGCGTTGATACATCAGTCAGTCAGTTTAGCCTTTTATATATATAGATAGATAAAGGCCAAATTAAAAGCACCCGAAACCGCCGTACGTAAATGAAGAGGTTGATGAATGTAGAGGAAGCGAAAGTTTTGTGTTTAGACTGGTGCACCTGGCGCTCCATAGTCTCTGCCTACTACATTAGGAGACAGGCGTGAAGGTATCTATGTGTGTACAGCATCAAAATGACGGAAACCACTAAAAATACTACTAACAATACATATCTAATATAAGAAGTCTTTTCCCTCTCGATTCTAGTTGTTTCTCTCTTTCTGGTTCTCATTGTGATGTATCACAATATCTTGTAAGTTCAATTAAATTCTTTGAAATAACTAGTTATTTATTTGCAAGCGATAATTCTCACATCAAAGTCAAAAGTACTTGACAGTCTTTGTCTGCCCCGCTATGTCACGTCATGTAGCCGACAAACTAAAAAAGTTCGACATACTTCTTGCACCAAAAAGAGCGTAATAGATTTTTGTTAAATGTATTGCTATACTCCGGGAAACTTACGCTTTTTTTGGAAAAGATTAGATATCAAGCTATATTTTTGCAAACGGTCATTAACTGTAATTATAATATACTACATTTTCGCATCCATCAAAAAATCATGAAAGAAGTTGCTAGAAAAAAGTTGTATCCAAATAAGAGGGCAATTTTCAACGTAAAATGCTATTACGACTTTTATGATTAAAATATATTGATAAACACCAGGTACAAAGCATCAAAACAAAAAAAATATAACAGGAAACAATAACTTGAACTAAGGTGACTGAATTTCTTCATAAAAAAAACCAATTCATTATAATACTCATAATTATTTTCGGTTACATTTAATACAATATAAGATAAGAATGGTGAATAAAAGTTGATCATTCTAAAACTGAACTGATAGAATTTCTTTCATTCGTCTTATGCAGTTGTGTTGCTTTAACAAAAATAAGGTGATTTGTTATGTATATAAAAGAAAATAAATGAATCTAGACATTTATAAAATAAATGATACTCACAGCGTTTTTGCTCTTATATAGTCGCCGCGGCCATAAATCAATGTGGAATATTGAGGAATACAATTATAAAGTTTCCGAATTCATTTTTGACATAAAAAAAACAGTTTTAGACATAATTGTTGTCTCCATACAAAGAAATCGTAACTGTCCTGCACTACTAGTATTCCGCCCTGAACAGTAAAGTTTTCTACCAAATTTCATTAAGATCGGGTCAACAATTAC
This sequence comes from Acleris cristana, assembly GCA_948252455.1. Lineage (NCBI taxonomy): Eukaryota > Metazoa > Arthropoda > Insecta > Lepidoptera > Tortricidae > Acleris > Acleris cristana. The sequence goes on from OX411775.1 coordinate 5,946,759, forward strand.
TCAAGTTATCGTCAAACAAACAAACAAACATACAAACACACGAATCGCATCTTAGTTGACTCATAGATATCACTTTTTTCGATTAGATACAGTATATAGAAATGTATATACCCGAAAGACATTACCCCCTTTCTTGTAAAGTAAAAAAAAAAACATGCTTGGTTGTCAGGACGTTGCATAACCCAACATCTGCTCACCTGACAATTTCAGTGCACCTTAGTCCATACATGACTGAGCACGGCCCATCCAAGTGCAACTAACGCGTGTTACGTCACTTATTACACTTTACACGCATAATGAACACTTAATTTGCATCATAATGCTTCATTCGTAATACTGAAAAGACATAACCTCAACAAAGTTAACTGAACTTTTGATTTTTCTCACGTCCAAATAATTGAGAAATAAACCAAACAATTAGTATTGAAGTAAGATTAAAGTATGCAGTGAAATATTTGCAGACGCCGGCGTCGCCGCGAGTGCGTTTGGCATTTGCAGCGCAACTGTCGAGATGCAAATATAGAAATAGTGTTTTATTTATTGTGTGCTCTACTGGGTGGACGGTTTCGTCGTGTATGTGTAAAGGAAGTTGTAACGTTTCTAATTTTGTACACATTTATGTATTGTTGTATTAGCTGTTGCTTGGGACTTTGTCCACGTTGAAGCTTATCGCTATTCCCTCGGAAAACTGTTGATTTCTCTGGATAATCAACCATACCAAATTTCGTTAAAAGATACAGCGTTTTACCTGTGAAAGCTTAATATTAAGTATGGATAATTACAAATTTATAAATATTCTAAATTTTTCTTGGATTTGTTTAAATTTGCTACAATGTTCCCAATATTTTATAGAACAAAATATCCATAGGTACAATATGTATAGGCAACTTCTTTACCTTGTCAATTCACCGACAAGAGTGTATGTACCTCTAAAGTTATGATTATGAGTATGATGATGACACTTACATCTAACACAGTAAATCGTGTATCATTCATAATTGAATTATTCTTAATACGTCATATATAACCATCAGACTTGGTTATTAAACTGTTTGGTTTTAGGAAAGATAAAAACTTATCTATAGCAATCCTTTATGATCCAAGAAAAAATTGCAGTAAACATTTATGACTTTAAATTCACGAGACGATTCGTATCGTATTTTTTTTCAATATACTGGTCATTTTGGGTTTATCAAGGTATATGATAAGGAGTATCTCCGTAGTCTGTTCGCAAATAAAACTGTATGGTTTTATAACAAAAATGCACGATAAGAAGGTCGCCAGTTTATCGAATACATTGTCCGTTAAAAAGCGCGGCACTGCCATTTAGAGCGAGAGACACTTCTCGATGAGAAAAACTCGCTTCTCCATATTTAGATGTAAACGGTACAGTTGCTGTGTCGAGCTATTTATAGTCCAGAAAGAGGTTAATGATGGAATATTCTTCATTGATTGATTGCGAGCTGACGCATACAAAAATACTACTATTAACTAGATAATAAAGTCCCGATATATTTCTATAATAATGAAGGCGTGAGTTTATGTATGTATGTATGTATAATGGCGACTCCTTCTTTCAGAGCTTATATCCATACAATCGATACAATAAAAAAAAATAGATCATGAAACCTAGCTGTGAACCAGTCGAGTTAGTTAAACTAGGTTTCATTTTAAAACCGTCCAAATCGGTACATTTTATTTATTTATTTTATTTTATTTTATTTTATCATACGTTTAGAATCTACGATGCTACAGACAGAAACATACACAGATACACGTTAAGCAACACTCCTTTTTTGTCGGGGGTTAAAAACAGATATAAATAACTCACGTTATTTTCAGTTCGACTGTTTCGACGTCCGTCACTCGTATCACGTCCATTGCAACAATTATCAATGTCAACAAATAAAATAATAAATATAAAATGTCAATTAAACGTATATAATTAAAATTCGCATGTTAGTTCGACCAGCCAGCTGGACGAATTCTAATTTGTATATTGATGTAGGTAGTTTTTAAAATAAGTTGTCAAGTACCCATTAACTTAACAAAAAGCAAACTTTAAAAACACAACTGCATGTTTTGAAATTACCCTCCATATTGGTGTCACTTCACTTGTTTGTTATTTGGTATATACATTGCATATTATATCTTTCACTCGGTATGTTACATGAAAGAGATGCAAGACAAATAATTAACAAATAATTCTAAATAAAGTGCCGCCATAAGTTAATACTTATGTTAACCATTAAATATTGGGAAACAATTACCCACTCAATTTGTATTTTCTACTATAAATAAATAAAAAATACCCCGTTTGATTAAGGGTTAAATAATTCTAAACCTACCATATTGTTTTTAAAAAAAGTACCTAGTTACATTTTTGACGCTTAATCGAATCTAAAGGGGCTTCTAAACGGGCCATATTTTCACTTCAATATGTGGCCAGCAACTATTGGTGTCCCTCTCTTACTCGTATGTTAGAGAAAGACACCAATAGTTGCCTGCCACATATTACAGTGAAAATATGGCCCGTTTAGAAGCCCCTAACAACACCTCGTCTGTCGAAATCGGGCCATCCGTTCCGCAACTACGAGGGAACAAAGAACCATACATACATACATACACTCCCGGACCTAAAAAAATACGGACATAACGTTGCACTTAAAAGATGTGAAGCATGCAAGGTCGGCACTTTCGTTCCTTACTTACCGCATACACACAGATAAACTAGGTAAGACAACGCGCCGAGCCACAGCACGAGTGACAGTTTACGTGTGTGCGTGCGCGCACGCACACAAACGGTATCCTGCCTTTTGACCAAATCATCATTTGACAAACTATATCATTTTGCAAACTTTCATTTCGCAAAAACGTGTTTGTGCTTAGCATTACATATAACAAAGGTTACATGTGCTTATTAAATAAGTTAGGTTAGACTTTTGACCACATTAAATTGTAAAATAATGCGGCGGGAAGTATCTCTTTGCGAAATCTAAGTTTGTAAAATGATATAGTTTGTCAAATGATGATTTGGTAAAAGATTAGTGAACCGCACACAAGCAGCCATTTTACATGCTTCTCATGATTAGACGAGGCTACGTCCGTATTTTTTTAGGTCCGTGCATACATTCAGGTAAAAAGTAAAATAATTACCTGCACATTTTTATACGATTCCAGTCAACTCTGGCAGCGAACTTGACTATAACATTTTAACAGAGAATATAGAACAACTAATTGCAAGCTTGCTTGATATCCAAAGCGACACTAGTATTAAAAAGAACATCAAGGAAAAAAGGTAATTTATTGTTTTATACAGGAAAAAGTTATTTCAGTCGACCTTGGCTCGCACGATGCAGAACTAGTAAACAAACCAAGAGGACGTGGCGACGGATGTTTTGCGCCTGCACTTAGCATATTGGCAAATATATATGGTTTGGTAGAATTTTACTATTTCCAGTTCAAAGGAAATTTTATAACGAGACAGCTTTATAAACTCGCAAACCTGAGGGCTTATTGTCTAACGCACTCGCAATCACGATCGTTTTCATTTTGAAAATCGATGGCTTGTCTGCATACAAAATGAAAACAATTGCTCCACTTTGAAGCCGGTTGCGATTGCGAGTGCGTTAGACAATAAGCCCTCGGGTCGCTGTTTTTAATCAATTAAAAAGAACTAATGCTGCTTATTTTTTTTTAATTTATAATGGGTTTGCTCTCGACTAACTCTTGCGCCCTTGGAGGACGAAGATTTTGTGGACGATGAAGCGAGCTCACCCAGAAGAAGCCTATTCACCGTAGCTTTAAATAGTTGATAGTGAACCTGCCTACGAAATTAGCGGAAAGGGCAAATAATTGCATGATTAGCATAACTATCTAGTTTTCAGCAATAGGCGTTTTCCACGTATTGGCATTACTTACTACATGTACATAATAAGCCACAGAACCAGCTTAAAGCTAAGTTTGGACCTAGCGTAATTTGTGTAAGATTGATTTACAAGGCGAAATTTTTAAATCTGTTGTCATAGAATGATAGGTGTCATTAGGCCTAGGTTAGGTTTGGTTAGACCTTAGACTACCAAAAAATTGTAACTCCTGCACGTGTAAATAAATGAAATGATGAAAATTCGGCGTAGTTAAACATTCTATGAAATGAGTGTCGGGGATAAAAGGGTACTTAAACCTAATTTATCATATTCCCGTCCCTTTAAAAATCTGTAGTTGCTTTACTTCAATGTTCTACATTATATTCTTTTTCTGCAGCTATCCTTGACCTATATTTAGCAACAGATTTCTTTAAGCTGACATGAAAAGAATGAATGTTAACTAAGGGGTGGATCATAGGAGGGTTGAATCATCAAAGGTGCGGCGATGGACGACAAGGGTGAGTTTTTGTAAGGGCGATGTTACAGACATGAAGGGGATAGAGTAATCAATTTGCCTGTGGACTCCACGTCGCGCCCGCGCCTCTATTTTTGTGTTTGTGCATTGTTTTGATTTCACAGACAACCTAGGCACGGTTCGAACCTTGTGTGCCTGCACCTGGACTCTTATTCGCGTTTCACCCCTTTCACAATTTGTTTATACAAGGTTTAATAACTTAATTAGTTTTAAATAATTAATAATACAGCGATACATATGTTAAACTTATACTTTTTTTGTAGGGGGTGTGTAGATATATCAATACATACATACACAAACATACATACACTCTCTCCTTCATTCCCAGAATGGGGTAGGCAGAGCTACAGGATTACTAATAACTCTAAAAACTTGTTGTTAATTATGTAACCACATTTTGCACAAACAGGCTAAGATGTTTACCAGTGTACATTAGTAACTGTAAATATTTCAGGATTTATTTCAGTACCATCGTGTAGAACCCTATAGGTTAAGTTAGGTTAGTTTTTACAAAAAACCTGAAATATTTACAGTTACTTACATGCATTTTGCCAAACATATTTTTGTCGAAAGGCAGAGAACCTGAACATTAATATTTCTCCTCACTAGTCAGTCTTGTGGTCTAGTTACTCTTGACGACACGTAGTTGGTATTGATCCTGCCTACGAAGCAAACGGTCCTGGGTTATATTTGTGTGATGAGCGCGAGATTTGTTTCTAAATATTGGATGTTTTCCTGCCTGCAGCATGTATGCTGCTGCTGCTGCTGTTTTAGCATTTTCTTCTCATTTCTTTATCGAATTAAATTATAATCTATGGTACTCACTTCCAGTACTCTCCGGCCATCTTGTAGAGCCGGTACGGCAGGTGCTCCGAGCTGGGGTCGCGGTCGAGCAGGCTGCTCGCGTCCGCTAGCGCCTGCTCCGCGAACGAGCTGTCCGTGGAGCACGCGCTGTACGCGGGGCTGCCGAAGCGGGTCGACCTGAGATGAGAGACGGCAGGGTTAACCATTGAAATCATCCTTCGCCCTCATAGTTCGCCTTTGTACATTACTTTAATGTTAATATTGTAATATTTATATGTTTGTGCAATAAAGAGTTTACATACATACATACATACATCATCCTATAAGGCCGGGTTTCTCAAACTTATAGGGGTATGTGGCTCTATAAATTTCCCAGATGATTGTGAACCTCTTTAAAAAAATATTGTATTCAAAAATAAGGATATTTTAAGTCATTGTTCCTTGTAGCAAATTGACCCGATTTCTAGAGCAATTTTGGTGAATCTCTATCTGGATTATGATCCATTAAAACTTGTCGCAAACCGTCTACGAAACAGTACAGCCAGGGATCAAAATAAATTGTTTGAAAATGTAACTTTGGGACTAAGTGAAAACATGTATACGTATTTCGTTATATTTACGCTGCAAAAGGCTGACAGTACGTATAATAATTATTGAAAATTTTAACTAAGAAGAAAGTGAGGACGCAGCAATAATCATGAATATTTTCCTTTTTCTTAACGTCACTATCAGAACGCTTGCATAGCAATTAACGTACCCACCGTATATTACTACGATGTACGTCAGAAAGCGCATCATAAATAAATCAGTGGGTAAAAATTTGGCCTCTAGCCAACTTGCTACTATTTTGTAAGACTTGTTTATTACCTTCGCGTGTTAATTAAATATTGACCTTCAGCTCTTAGCAGATTCAAATCAACATTGTATTAGAGTGAAACGTCGAGGTTGGTCAATGCTGCCTAATAGACTATCAACAAAATTTGCATTTATGTTCTGGTTTTACTATCGCGTATTACGATTTAAGCAAACTGAAAGAAATGATAGCTAAACGTCACAGTTATGTTATGTGTACAGTTATTGGATCAAGTTTTTCAGGAAAACTAAATTTACAGAAATTAAGGACGTTGGCAGTGGGACAATCCCAGGTTTGATCCCTGGTAATGCTAAATACTTTGTATGTATGTTAATTCTTTATTACATAAATAATAGTTTGACCAATCAAGCCTTATAAATTATAAATTTTAATGCATACAGATCAAACTAATTTGTGGTGGGCAACAACATTTCTTTTTCAATCTTGGAATCTCAAACTATTATTTCTGGACTAACTAACTGACTGACAACACGCAGCCCTAACGCTGAACTTGAAATTTGTAGAGAATATTCCTGGGTACCATAGTGGTTCACCAAGAAAGGATTTTCCGAAAATCGACCCTCAACGGGAATAAATAGGAGGGAGACTAAATCTAATTTACAATATTTCCATCTTAGAATAATAACACGGAACGATAGCTTCATACAGCAGACGACTTGAAACCACAATTGGAAGCATCTTGGCGTTATCCTCTCGTACGCTCACGCGACGGCACGCGCACACTTGCACAAATAATGTCGTACTGAGTAGACCGAATTTGGTCTAGCTTTGGTGTGTGGACTGAGTTTCTATGTGTTATTTTAAGATTGCCATGACATGACTGACTTACCGGTCGGCGGTCACGTTACCCGCGTGTATGGGGCTGAGCGTGAGGTCGGCCAGGGCTCCGTAGCGGCTGGTCGTCGACACGCGCTCATACTGGCTGTTCACCTCGTTCTGAAACAGCGACTAGTTATTGAACCGCCTATACTTTCACAGTACAGGGCTTGTGCTATATTGGCGTTAAATCAGCAGTTTAAAACAGTAACAGTAACAGAAGAAGTATATTGAAACTAAACAGGAAGCGGTTTTAATATAGGGTTCGGCCGTTTAAATACCAAGAAACATTACTTAGTTTTAATGGTACACAATAATTTTAAAATCGCTTTTGTTGTTCAATTATTTTCATTAATAGTCATATTCTATACATATATGAACCTCTTCTGAGTGACTCACGGACTTAGACACAACGCACAGCCTAAACCGCTAGACCTAGGGACTTAAATTTGAAGGAACATTCCTTGCGTACCGTAGGGGTGCACTAAGAAAGGATTTTTCGAAAATCGGCCTACAACAGGAAGAAATAGCAGGAAACAAATTCTACGTTTAAAAAGTCGCGAGCATGCTTTAGTCTATCTATGCTGACTGATCGATCAACGAACAGGAGAAACAGCTGGACTTGAAATTTGAAGAGAATATTCATTGGATATCCTATGGGGAGCACTAAGAACGGGTTTTTGGAAATTCATCCCCCAAGGGGTAAAAATAGGGGGAGTAGCGGGAAACTAATTCTACGTTTTCTATAAAAACTAAACTTACATTTGTTCAATTATAACTTATTTATAACATTTCTCCAGTAAACCAAAAATAAGAAAGCTATAATCGTTCACTATCTTTCCACTGTCTAAACGTTAAATATGTATCACGGACGCTGGTTCAAATAAAACGTTAAAAATGCTCAAGTTACCTAAGTTTTTTAGCTTCGTCCACGGGTTCCTATCGGACGGTCATCGTCTCATGACATCATCGGACGAGAGAATTTCTTGTGCTAATTGAACGGCGTACTTTCGGCTGTAGTGCGCCGGTGAGTCACGGCGAATCAAACGCGCCCGCGGAAATAGCGGAAGGTTAAGTTTAAAATTAGTTAGGTGGTGAAAAGTAAGGTAGTAAACTGATTGTTTTCTCCCCTTTTGATCGAGTTTCCTTAGACGCGAGATGCCAATGAAGGCGTTATACCTAAACATCTTCTACTAAAGATAGAAAGACATTTGCATGCTACTGTTTTGCCTGAATAAAAGCAAGATCAAGATTTTATAATTATAAAAGGTTTTTCATGCCAGGCAGATGGCAACTGAGCACAAAAACTACTTAATGGCGTCATAGAAATTTCGTCGGTGATACTATCCTACTGATTACGTGCTAAGGTGTATTTTGCACCTTATTTTATTTGCTAGTTAGGTGGAATTGCCTTATCACCGACGACTTGCATAACCAAGACTTCAATCACAAGACTGCAATCCTAAGACCGCAAATGCGTTGCCAACCCTGAGGACTAAAGATGGAATGCTTCTATCTATGCTAGTTATTTCACCAGCTGTCTTATCCCCACGCGAGAACACAACAATGCGAACACTGCTGCTTCGCGGTAGGTTAAACATAATAATGGTGGTACGCGATCCGGACGGATCCTAAAAGTATCTACTACATAGTAGCTACCAATAGCGTTTTTTTTCGCTATCAAAGTGACGTTGCACGGTTGCATCAATAATATGTATACCTACGTACAGTTAAGAATCACCACACCGAAGTTTAAAATACGTTGACGCAACATTTACGCAGTGACGCGTCTCCTGCGTCATGTATTTAACGTATCTTTTACCGACCGGTGTGGTTACGCCCCAAAGAACACCATGCAATTACTTTTTGCGATTTTGAGCTCAATTTACGCAGCTGCAGCGGATTTAGCTTCGGTATGGTCAATCCTATAAGTGGGCTGTATTTACAATACCACCAAACGCCTCAGTTTCATTGCGCGATAGCCCGCATGCTTTTCGTAATACATTGCGTCGCTGAAATAGATCTCGGCTCAAAAATGTTAAAACAACCCGTCAATGGATTGCTACAAGCTTGCGAGCTAATTGACTAATGAAACTGGGCCTAAAGGCCTGAGCTGACAGCCTACCTGCAATGACGTGTAAGTCATTGACGGACACTGCGCAGAAGTATATTTGCAGGTGGAAATGAGATCTAAGATTACGCTTTTGTTGACTAAATAAGCCGATAGGAGAGCGACATATTCAACCATAAGCTTTCTCTTGTCCAACCTTACCTACTACACTTTTGCGCCAATGTGTACAATTTTAGGCAAGACTTTACAGTAAATTCTTGTTTAAAACAGACTTTTACTGCAGTTACCGTTGTACTTTATCCACACAGTGCCTATACTATACATTTATAATCAATCAAATGTATACCTACAGTTGACTAGCGGTCAAAGTCAACATACTACAACGTGCCGGTTTCTTGGCCGCCGCCGCCAAAACGCCGGCCACAAAATGGTCGCGGAAGTTGATAATAATCAATAAGACGGTGGATAGGTATAATAGATAAGATAAACACATAATAACTATGCACACGGCGCTGTCGAACAACGCCTTATACAAAACAAGGCATGCCAGTTAAACATAGCTACTTACTCTTTGCGAAGACATTCTTACTCGCAATTTGCAGAATACTACAAGAATATAGTTGATTCAATGAATATAAACTTACCCGTAGAAACTCACTCATCTTCACTTAAATAATTATTGATTCCAGGAATCAGAGCGCATTCAGTGAACGCAGAAGCATTTCCATAGAAACAAGTAACATACCTCACGGACCGTCCTTGACGGGTTCTATTCGAAGCCAATCGCAACTAGGTCAAGATCCGCACCGTAATAAGCACATTATAAAACGTTAAAACGTATGCAAACTCCGCTATCCACCAAGTTTTCAACCCGCGTACTGAGCACAGAGGCAGATGGCGGGAAATGTCCATATGCGTAGTGTTAGGGCAATTTAAAAATAAACCAAGCGGGGGATTCGATTCCAGTTATATTTGGGAGTATTTGATCTTACTAAGAAACGGCTTTATCACGTTCAGTGCTCGGCTTTTCGTATTCTATACAAATTTGACTCGATATCGAGGTCTTGGCAGTTTGAATCGCAACTTGACCATATTCGAACGCATTGCTAGGGTGTTTAGGTTTTAAATTGGGTAACGTTTTTCTTAATTGGATTTTGTTGGCTTTGGATCGAGCGGCCGCCGGCGCGGGCGTCTGTTTTTAATTAGTTAATTGTTATTTATGTGCATTATTTGATTGTGGTAACGGTTATGGTTGATGTTTAAAGTAAAAATCTGATAAGAATGTAGAGTGCTTTCAAATAATTATATTTGGTAGCACTTTAATTAATGGTTTCTTTTGATAAGATACCTTTACGGTAGTCGTATTTGACAAAACTGAAGGTAATCTATCTAACTATGAATGAGTCAGTGAGATATAATTTATGTAACATATTGTTGCCAACATGTTTTAGTATTTCAACTATAATTCTGCTTTGTACAGTTTTTATCAAGGGATTTAAACTATCAGTTGGGAGGGCTTGATAAGGGTGATTAAACAGATAAGCTAAGCTATTAAAGCTCAAACACGTTACGAGCTTCCATCCTTCCTGATTAAAAATGCTCGGAATGTCTCAAGTTTATTAACTAATTAACTAATCTATTAGACCAGGTGTTAGAACTTTTTTTTTTGGTTCTTTCTTGCTAGTTGTACTAGCTCACGGGTCGTAGTTTGAGGAAGTAGGTATTTAAGCCTTACAATTTCTTTCGTGAATAAAAACGGGCATTTTTACGCGTCAAAAATCTACCCCCACTTAAATAACCTCTTCTAGGGTTCTTACTGCTGATACCGATGATTGAGTTACCCATGTATTTATTATACTTAATGTAGGTTAGGCATACATTCATTTTAATTACAGCCTTCTCAGCACCGACCTTAAATTGTTTCTTTTTGGCCAATTGGTTCACTGGCAGAGAATGCCTTAATACCTTAAGTCCGCCATTTGTACCTACTTTGTGCATTGTGCAATAAAGTTTAAATTAACAATTAATACTTAATTAGTTTACTAATAAAACTAAAACTTTACACTTTTAATAAGAAATAACTTACAATTCAAATAAGAATCAAATAAGTCTGAACTAAATTCAATTTGATTACCTGGAAAATCTCCTTCCCGTGCCCTCTTAGCCGGTCCAAGCTTTCCTCCGAGGAGTAGTCAGAGGTCTTGGCCAGGTTTTCAGCTGCCGTGCGAGTAGATTGCCGGGTGCGAATAACTGGTGGAGATATGTCTGCTTCCTCGCTGATGGTCTGTACCGAGGTCCTAGTTGTGGTTGTTGTTGTTTGTTGTAGCTGCCTGAAACGAGTTTATACTGAAATAGGAGCAGTAAAATGTGGATTGATCATGTGGATATTCAGATCAGGGCTTCTATAGTGTTATTAATTATTTATCAGGCAGATAGTTGAGACAACTCATAGTATCTGTATCCGTTTATAAAGCCGTTTATAGAGCACACTTTTTGGCAATGTTATGTAATTTGTACTGAATTGCTGTATGTTACTATGTTTGAAAAAGAGCAAGGTCAACATCTAATCTATCAAATGTATCCAATGCTGTCACTATTCCAACTTAGGCCCGTGGCAAATTTGTGGGCAATTTGTGGGCCCTTCCTTTCAATTTTATTACAAATTAAATAAATATTAGGTTCCTCCTGTGCTCACAACCTTTTGGAGCAGGGGCCCCTAACATTCTGCCCGCTCTGCCACCCTATAGTTACCCCAATGAATCTTTCATGTTCTTGTATTACTGCAGCAAAAAGTTTTTGTCACTTAAATCTAAATTTGAATGAAGATTAAAGATTTTACTTTAACCTTCTTATTTTATTAATTTGATGATGTAACCCCTTTTTATTTTATTAATTAATGATCTAATACAAAATCATCATACACAGTCACAGAAATAAAACATATCAACTGTTTCCAAAAGTTAAGAGCTCTACAGACTTTTTTTTATATATTCGTATATTGTGAGCCAGGATTTGTTTTGGCCTGCATCAAAGCTATATGAATGACTATTACGAACAGAAGGGATAATGTTGCACCTAAATCTATGTATGACACAAAAATCAAATTAAATTAAATACAGAAAAAAAGGATTTGCACATGGGCATGTGCAAGCATATAAGGGGATAAACTAATTAAGGAACATTATAGGAATTTGCAGAATTATGTTTAAAGTATCTTATTACTGTACTTAATAAGAAATATAGACCTCAAACCAGTACTGATGACTTTTACATATAAAGTTAAGTCATTCACAATAATACTTTACACTAAATACTGAGTCAGTAAAGTTCCATCATACTGAGTAATAAAACTAGAGTATTCCTCAACAAGTGACAATGTTTCCAAGGTGAGGTCACCAATGAAGGCCACCATGATTTTAAATCAAACCATGGGGCCTTTATGTGAAGTGACATCATCAGGTAAACGAAACTTAGGCCTTGATGTCACATTGGATATTTATCTGATTACTATTTACTTTATCTATATAATGTTTGAGCATGTAGTTGTATGACATATTTGATAAGGAATGTGATGTCAGAGTATGATAATATGATAAAATTTCAATACAAATTTACATATTTTGAAAAATTTGAAAACCAAAGTAATTTTAAATGAAATCATGTTGACATACAATGCTTCTACATAATGTATTCACAGGTTTGTTTATGTTTGCCTGCATTAACATAATGCAGCTGTAATGCTACACCTGCCAGATCCAGTTACTACAATACCTACAATGTTACTGAACTTTTTAGCAACATACTTTGTATACATATACAATAATTTTGATATAGAAAACAGCATAGCTTTCACAACTTGGAAGTGGAAGTCATTCCTGAACAGAAATATTTTTTACCCTTCTTTGGCAGGCTGTGATAAAAAGTAGCCCCAACTTTGTAAACTTCAAACCAATACTTACTTTACAGGTGTGCTTCGTTTGGTCGGTGTTTTTCGTCCTGTTTTGTGGTGCGTGTGATCTTCGGTCTCAGTGCAGTTCTCGTGGTCACAGCTCGACCGTAGGAAGGGTGTTTTGGAGCGCGACCTTGACCGCAATCCGCTAACGGCTGTGGTTTCCATCTCTGATAAACGTGCGAGGCGAAATTCACGATATCACATTATACACATCTTCATAAAGCGTGACCCATTTCTAAAAACAGGTCCAAATGCAGATTAGTCCTTAGATCACTGATACGCGCTGATTATTGCACAAGGAAATCTATTTCCGTGGCTTCGATGATGCCGCCAAAAGTAACGTAACGATGTCTTGTTGACTTTCAATGTTTCCTTGCGAGAAATCAGTTATTTTAACATACACTTAACACGTTTAGCACTTAATTCTATTTTAAAACAATAAATATACTTTCAAAAGTACTAGTTTGTACGTAATACCGCTCGTAACGACGAAATTTATAAATTTCGTAACTGCTCTCTCGCTAAACATAAACTGATGACGTCATCACATCAGCCAAAAGCCGTTGTGTTGCTATGTTAGTCTGTGGTTGATGCCTATCGGATGCGTTCAAAATAAAATAAGGGTCGATTTACATTTCACTATTAATATTCTAAATATGTAGGTACATTATTCAAAGCAAAATATAAAACCTTTTTTATGGAGTCGTTTAAAAATCAATCAATCGTAGCCACATAGCTCGAAAGATAAGAAAATAACTTGTTCAGAAACTTAATTAGTTTCAGCAAAGGTCAATCTAATTTGTTTTGTCAGTATTATATAGTGTGTTGGTCTTAAAGGAATTTAAATCTTTATTTCTCTTTCCAAATTTTATGTCCATAATTTTTAAAAGTCTGATGACCATCTAATCCGAAAATTTACTGAATGTAGGTTTTGAGCGATCCGTCATAGTTTTTGGCGGGACGAAACGTCATTTCATTTTGTTGATATAAAATATGTTTATGTTATACAATTTCAGAGAGTAATTAGTGATTATTGAGCATATTACAGTAAACGATGGAAGTTAATGAGCTTTTTACGAAAATTAAGGAACTAGACCAAGTAAATAGCAAACGTGCCGAGTTACGTGAATTGTGCAAACTCAATATTGAACAGGTATGACAGAAAAAAGACAATAGTAATAACACTAAACAAATTTGTCTACGATACAAAAGGAGTCAACAGTTGGTATTATTGCTAATACCGATCTATTTCATATATCCTTTTACAGAAGACGTTGTAAACAAACTACACAATTCTAGCATGAAAATACATTTTTACTCCCATTCAACTATTTTGCAGATATTAAATCATTTACCGCGACGTATTTTAAACAGCGATGGTTGCAAAGTTGTTGACTGCTTAATTAATGGTCTGTCAGACAATTCTGGATCGAAAGTCAAGGTAATATTTAAATTTCCACATCTTAGAAAGAATTTGATGCAGAGTTAAATCTAAAGATGGCATATTGTAAATGTTATTATAAATGATTGCAGACAATTGATATAGTCATAAAGACGTTGAGGAAGGAGTCTACTTCTCTCACCCACTGCGGCGACATATTGAGTAGACTGTGCCTCGAGCTAGGTAGAGCGGCTGCTGATGACTTGGTTCGCTGGTGCAATGAGAGTGTGCAGTCTATTGTGGATGACAGTGATGTTAATATGATGTTAGTACAGCACTGTAATTATTTCATATTTCAAAGAACTTAAACCATGGTATTTAATAAATGCCCTGTAAAAGGACACAAACTGATATCCCAATTGTGATTTCAGAACATTCAAGAATTGCAATAATCAAATCAGCTCATACAGAAAATGCATGGCATGAAAGTATTTTGTTACCATCCACCAAATTACCATTGTAAAAACCTATTTTGATTTAAACCTGTTGTTTGTTGTCAATCCAGAGAGATTCTCCCCTTCATACACTTATATAATTGTGAAATAAACGAAATAAAGAGGTTGGAAGTCTCAACAGATTACAAACTCAAAACTATATTTTGTTATAGATAATGTACTTTAATTATTTGTGACTAATTATTTGTGACTATTACCTTTACTCAATCACAAATGAGCTAACTTTACAATCCTATAACAAATAACTTTCAGATGGAGGGACATCCTACCGGAGTGTTTAAACGCTATATCCCCCACGGACAATGTGAAGCACTGCGGCTCTGACATGTCAAGTGGAGAATACAAGGAGCAATGTATACGGACTCTGTGCCAGTGTAACTGGACAGAGAGGCAGCTCGTGCAGCTAGCTGCTATGTTCAAGTATATACATAAATGTAGTTTCTATTGTAGATAAGTCTGGTGCAGATAATGATTATGAATTTAGTGGTCTGTGACTCTAAAGGTCATGTTGTGACAAGTTTGATGGAAATTACTTCCATATTGAACCAGAACATTGTCCTTCATCTGTTCAAGTACTGTATAAATCATAATTTCCACCTGCAAGAAATTTCTGACAGTTCTATCCAACTGTAAGAAAACAGCAAGAAACTTGCAAGAGTAAACTGCCACTAGCAGCTGTTGGACGTTTCTCACAGAAGTTTCATGCAAGTGTATTTAAGTCGCTTAACTTCAAACTCGAATATGTCCTTGAAATTTGGTATACGAATTTATTAAAACTTACTATGTTTGAAAAAAGATGCAAATTCCGTTGTCCTTTTGCATGGACTTATCCGAGTTTGAAGTTAAGCAATTCATTTGTGGTCTAAGATTAGACACTCTTATTCATTTCAGGGTTCCATATAATTATGATTGTGAAAAACAACATATACCAAAAAATGGTCAAGTGTCAGTCAGTTGGGCTCGCGCTTATTTAATTCGAAATTGAATTCAAATTGGAATATGATAATTGATAATACCTACTGTGCGGTGAAATTCTCGGTGCGCGAGTCCGACTCGCACTTGACCGGTTTTTTAAGCTTTACTACAGTGTATAAGTATTTGTTTTCAGTGACATGCAGCTGTCCAGAAATGACCACAAACAGGTTGTGAACAAGATCTGTTCATACATAATTGGCTTTCCTCCAGAGACCTTGCCTGCGTTAGTTCATCAGCTGCTAAAGTAAGACCCTTGCTCATTGTAATGAAATAAATACAGTAGAGGTCAATGTAAAATGACGCGCCCCTGCACCGCAATTTACTTATAACTTTACGAGTTTTTCTGAAAAAAAGTGGAGGTTGCGTTCAACATAGACAACTAAAATCCAATAAATTTATTTTCCGCTTTTTTCTTAGGTAGTATGAGAACGAAAAGCATACAATAGTTCGCAAACAGATACTTCAATAGTAGTTCTTAGTAAGGTCGTGATTGCTACCTTGTCAAATTAATTATAGATTGCTTTCCCTTACGACACCAGCGTAAAACATACAAAATGCGGGCACGGGTCGGTTTGGGATGGCGGCGGGGCCCATTTGCCAATCTACATACATATATGAAACGACAACACACAGACGGCTGGATAATATGTCTACGAATTTGTCTGACCCAGAAAGACGTTTTTGTATTACATAATTATTTGTGGCATAGACTAAATATATTCTTTTTATTAAAGTCCTTATTCACGACACGTTAGCCTAGTTGGTAGTGATTCTGTCTACGAAGCTACCGGTCCTGGGTTTAAATCCCGGTAAGGGCTGATATTTGAGTGATGAGCGCGAGTATTTTCCTGAGTCTTAGATGTTTTTTATATGTTTGATGTATGTATTTCTCAATATAATTATGTTAATCGTTGACTAGTGCAGTACCTATAGTACAAGCCTAAAGCTTAGTTTGGGACTAGGTCAATTTGTGCGAGATTGTCCCCTGATATTTATTTATTACTAATATTTACTATTTCAGATTGTGCCAAACTAATAATTTCGACATAGTGCTGGCGCACCTGAGCCATTACTTCAGCATCAGGCTGTATGGCAAGTTGGAACCACCCCCTCAGGACTCTGAGTCAACTACCATGGACATTGATGATATTGGTAAGTATGTAAAATACTTAATAATAGGATGATACTTAATAAGTTGGCAACCGAGCGAGCAATTCAAATAATGATTGTCTGTCTAACTCACTTGATGATGATGACGATGATGATGAGTGGGAACGCGGCCGAGGCAGACGGGCGGTCGAGTGGCTAACTCACTTACTTCCAATCCCCAGTACCCCACAGCCCTGCAGAGTTGAGCCGTTGCCTGTCCACTTGCATCTACCACATCACCGAGGGCACCACGGAGACCAAGCTGATCCGCAAGTACATCCGCAACTGGCCCCGGAGCCAGCTGCTCAGGGCGCCGTTCCTGCTGGACCTAGCGTTGGCGGTCTCGGACCAGGGAGACAGCAAGGCTGTTTGTTTGGATGTGAGTAATCTACTCAAGGAGAGTCTCGGGCTAGTGCATTTGTCATTGAATCTGCAATGACCCAGCTGCTCATGGCGCCTTTCCTGCTGGACCTAGCGCTGGCGGTCTCTGACCAGGGAGACAGCAAGGCCGTTTGTTATGATGTAAGTATTCTCCTTAAGGTGAGTCTCGAGCTAGTGCATTCGTCATTGAATCTGCAAGGATCCAGCTGCTCAGGGCGCCGTTCCTGCTGGACCAAGCGCTGGTGGCCTCTGACCAGGAAGACAGCAATGCCGTTTGTTTGGATCTGAGCTATTGTAAAGGTGTTTCACTAAACCATAACTTGGTAAACTGTATTTAAAAAAAAACTCTTAAAAATATACTTCTTATGAAGTTCTTTTTTGTCAAAATTCTACCCTACCTCCGATTCCAAATGTACCTTTGGTGAAATATACGGACCCGTTATTAAAATAAGTTTGACAGTTGGGCACTTCTTTAACATTATAATTGCCTCACTATGCCCGGTAAAACAACACATTTCACCATTGGGATTCATGTTCTTTTGTTAGCCTAAATTCAGCCCCGTTATAACCCTGTGGTGGCTTTCAACGTGCTATCACTGTCAGGTGATCCGAGCAGCGGTGGAGCAGAGAGAGAGCGAGGAGAGGCTGCGCGGCTCGTCGGCGTGGGCGCGCGCCGTGCTGCCGCCGGACGTGCTCGTGGCTGCCGTGCTCAAGGTGCTCACCACCGAGAGGTAAGCGTCGATAGATAATACAAATAATGATTGGACGGAATTTCACAAGTAGACATAGTCTAAGTTGAAATGACCATTCACATATTGTACCAACTACTCGTTCTTATCCTCAAAGATTATAGATGGTCAAATTTAATGTAATGTAAATAAACATATTGTTACAATTATAATAAACCAGCTTTTACATACGAATCCATGCGCGTAGAAGTCGTTTATCGCTGGGAGCTCTTAAAGTTTCCGGGAAAAAAGTAGCCTATCTGCTATTCCGGACTATAATCTATCTCCTTTCCAAATTTCATCCAGATCCGTTCAGCAGTTCTGGCGTGATTGAATAACAAACCTCTAAACTTTCGTATTGTAATATTAGTAAGGGCTATTCGCTTACAGTTTCTGTTGAAATTACTTACTTTCATCGATAATAAACGGACTGCTTCACTTTGATTTAACAGTAACAAGAGTATTTATTTCAGTGCTAACCACCGGCAGCTAACCGTGCTAGGTCTCATCAACCTAGCATTCTCCCTGCTCGCTGTATCGAAGGTGAAACCGACTGCGCGCGAGTGCTGGTCGCACGGCAAGCTGATCCTGGCGCGGCTGAGCAAGGCGCAGCCCGAGACCGCCGCGCACATCCTGGGCCAGCTGGGGGACAGTATACACACGGATTGCTCTCAGAGGCAGTATGCAGGTAGGTGTCTTACGGCGAGCTGATCTTGGCGCGGCTGAGCAAGGCGCAGCGATAACGTTTCTCAAATATTAGAAAAATCGGAAACGTAAAAACTTAGTTTTTCATAATAACAATCGTGGAAATCTGAGTTGATTTAGGGGTAGACAAACTTTATCACCCGTAACCAGGTCGTCGTCATTCCATATAACAAAGTACTCGGCTGTTTTTGTTACTTACGTCCTTCTTTACTTCCCCACAACAACTGTGACCCGCATGCTTCGCGCCAAAATGTGCCTATTCACGCACGCGTAAAGTACATAATTATTTGTTCGTCTGTCTGGTCTGTCACATGCCGTCATTCACTCCGCTCCTAAGCGAGGGTTGGCAACTATGTAAATAATAAATTGACTAGTAAGGCTATTTGACATTACACATATTAAGAGCTATGTACGCTACGTGCAAATTTTGACACTCAACTGATATTTGTATCCCCGGGGATACACCGACCGGTAGGTAATTATAACGGTAGGCGGCGGCGAGTGACGTATCTGTTACGAAGTAACTAGTATATAATTTGTGCCGGAGCTAAAATTGTATGGATTTTTTTTGACACACTTCATACACCTCTGTTGCCTCACAATCCTCTTAAGGTTGATGTACTCCTTCCAGTAAACAATTATATAATACCTTCATGTTGTTCCACAGATTGCCTCTTCGTCCTGTGCAAGCTGACTCCACTGTCAGTAGAACGTTGCTCCCAGCTAAGCGCCATATTAGAAAACTGCAAGCCTACGGTAGACTTCAAGAGCGCGGCTGTCGTTTTAGAAGCTGTGTATCCCCTGATTAACTTTAGTATAAGAACAAGGGATACGCTATTCATGGTGTGCCGTAAAGGGTTGTATTCCAGGTAACTATTAAAAAATTAAGTGTCGGTATATATCCAGTTAAACAGGTGTTCGGTTTGAATCCCGTTTGGTGGTTGCTTATAAACATTTACCAATTCCGGGTTTCTTCATGCCGTATCTATGTGAAAAACAGCGGGTTAAGGACGCGAGAACTGTGTAGTCGTCATAACCTTAATTTTTTTTCAACCAAATATTGTAATTCTTGAATCACATTTGCGTCTGTTTCAATGGTTTAGTTTCAAGATAATTATCGCGCTTTTCCACGGGCTTGTATACCTGCGGGGTACTTTGACAACATTTGCCGTTCCGCATTTTGCTGCATGCGGTCGTTAAATTTGCAAAAAATAGTGGAAGGAAACTAGTATATCATCCTATCCCTCACGTCTGCTTCATGTGGGTAGTAATAGTCTACTAATAGAACCTATACATACTGAGTGGACTAGGCTTTCACTATCAAAGCTCTACTGTAAATTCTCAATTTGCAGGGACTCGGCGCACCGCTGCCTCGCCCTGTCCGGCTTCCTGAGCGTGCTGCGCCACGTGAAGGTGACGGGCTCGTTCAGCAGCAGCCAGAGCCTGTCCAGCGACCACGGCAGCCACGCGTCGTATCTCACGCAGCTCACTATACACGCCACACAGACCGGGGCTACGTAAGTTTAATTCACGCCTTATACGGGCCGATAGAACTTGTCGCACGACCAAACTTAGGCGCAGCGGGAGTTTAGATTTTGTGGTAGTTATAACATAAGTCTAACCCAACGTACGTAATTAATACAAAGCAACAGGGCTTCAGCAGAAAATAGCTTTCGATGAAGTAAATTTCGATGAAATGATAGCTACTAAAGTTGCCGGCATAGCCCTACGAGTTGCAATAATCTTTAGTAGCAGTACTTGTAGAGCGGATGGCCGATAGGGCGGAAAGATGAGTGGCAACCATGTACCGGAAGGCGCGATGTTGGCAGGCTGACGATTGAAAGATGATCTGATAGAGGTCGCAGGAAACATTCGGCGTTCGTCTTCAAAGTTATCGCGCGGCTTGCATGTGTGCGTGCCTCGACCGTACGCGCCGCTAGCCACCACAAGCAAACTCAACAGGACGGACCAAGTCGGTTTAGTCGGGGCCGCGCCGTCGCCGCGTCTGGTTGCGTGCGTAAAGTATCGAGTGACGCGCATCGTCGCCCTAGCGGCAACAGAAACTCCCAAAGGGCCGGAGCCGAAATATTTTTCTATTTTTAATAATAAATGTTGCAGGGCGGTGTCGGGCGTGCGCAACGAAGCGGTGTGCATGGAGGTCGTGTCCGTGATGCGGCGCTGCCTCGTGCAAGACGCCGCCGTCAAGCAACTGCTCTATTCCAGTGAGTCTATCCAATCGTAGTGTCAACGAGGTCCGTCGACTCGTGATCGTAAAGCAACGAGTTCGAACCCCCGCGGTCACCATGTACCATTGAGTTTTTCTAACTTAAGTACATTACCCGATGCTCTTACGGTGAAGGAAAACCATCGTGAGGAAACCTGACCATTCGAAGAGCGTGCAGATGATGGGGCACGCGGGGCAGTTTATTAAAAACCTACAATAGCTTTCCCCCTTTTTTTTAGAACTGTACGAATGCGTGAAAGAAAAGCCGGTGCTACACGAGTGCATTCTCGAGTTCATTCACGAGCACTTGACCAAGTACTTGCCCGAGCAGGAAGATCAGCCGCCATTGTTGCTGGACAAGTGCGTGCAGGTGTCCGGAGCGACGGCTGTCTTAGTCGTAAGTTAAAAGCTAAATAAAGTGCCCGTGCGGCCTACTTACTGAGTAAACCTAAATAGGGACTTCACAGAAGCGCGCGAGGTTAACACCATGTGATTCTGTTTAGTCCACCGGAGTTAATACTCTAATTCATATGGTGCAAAATATAGGTACCTTAAACAAGGAGTGAAATCCATTCGTTATGAATACAAACGTATAGGTAAGGTTTATTTTTGAACAACGGGTATATGAATAATATTGACTGTAACCGAAAAATACATTAAGAGCACTAGAACTAAAATATATGAGCGTCAAGGTGTCGTTAGTATATACATAAATGACATCAAAGTATGCTAAATACTTGCGATAACCATCACCTTAAGCTTAGACTATAAGATGTCTTAGCAAATGTACTATCGTTGTTTAGGAAAACAAGTAACGCACTTTTTTATGCCTTTAACAAGCCTTTCGCCATGGAAATTTACAGTAAACAATAATTTATTTATTTATTCATTTAATTACAATTTAAGTTTACATCATATTAAAATGACACCAAAGCACTTACACGATAATAGCTACCTTATTCTAATTTAATGCCGGCGCAAAAAGCCTATACAATATTTGCCATGGGCATGTTGCTCTTTTTTAAGTTAACACTAAACATTTCACCAGGAGCCGATATCCCACCTGCTATACGTCACAGCCCAGTTCCTGCAGGAAGAGGAGGAGGAGCTAGAGGACATCCTCGCGAGCCAGCAGCCCGCCGGCGGCGCCAACCTGCGGGCCAAGCTGGCCACCGTCATGGCGCAGCTGTCTGACAGCGAGAGACTCGCACAGGTGGACATGGTGAGTCCCTGTCACTGTCGCAGCAGGCCTGCAGGAGGAACTAGAGCACATCCTCGCGAGCCAGCAGCCCGCCGGCGGCGCCAACCTGCGGGCCAAGCTGGCCACCGTCATGGCGCAGCTGTGTGACAGCGAGAGACTCGCACAGGTGGACATGGTGAGTCCCTATCACTGACGCAGCAGGCCTGCAGGAGGAACTAGAGCACATCCTCGCGAGCCAGCAGCCCGCCGGCGGCGCCAACCTGCGAGCCAAGCTGGCCACCGTCATGGCGCAGCTGTCTGACAGCGAGAGACTCGCACAGGTGGACATGGTGAGTCCCTGTCACTGTCGCAGCAGGCCTGCAGGAGGAACTAGAGCACATCCTCGCGAGCCAGCAGCCCGCCGGCGGCGCCAACCTGCGGGCCAAGCTGGCCACCGTCATGGCGCAGCTGTGTGACAGCGAGAGACTCGCACAGGTGGACATGGTGAGTCCCTATCACTGACGCAGCAGGCCTGCAGGAGGAACTAGAGCACATCCTCGCGAGGCAGCAGCCCGCCGGCGGCGCCAACCTGCGAGCCAAGCTGGCCACCGTCATGGCGCAGCTGTGTGACAGCGAGAGACTCGCACAGGTGGACATGGTGAGTCCCTATCACTGACGCAGCAGGCCTGCAGGAGGAACTAGAGCACATCCTCGCGAGCCAGCAGCCCGCCGGCGGCGCCAACCTGCGAGCCAAGCTGGCCACCGTCATGGCGCAGCTGTCTGACAGCGAGAGACTCGCACAGGTGGACATGGTGAGTCCCTATCACTGACGCAGCAGGCCTGCAGGAGGAACTAGAGCACATCCTCGCGAGCCAGCAGCCCGCCGGCGGCGCCAACCTGCGAGCCAAGCTGGCCACCGTCATGGCGCAGCTGTCTGACAGCGAGAGACTCGCACAGGTGGACATGGTGAGTCCCTATCACTGACGCAGCAGGCCTGCAGGAGGAACTAGAGCACATCCTCGCGAGGCAGCAGCCCGCCGGCGGCGCCAACCTGCGAGCCAAGCTGGCCACCGTCATGGCGCAGCTGTCTGACAGCGAGAGACTCGCACAGGTGGACATGGTGAGTCCCTGTCACTGTCGCAGCAGGCCTGCAGGAGGAACTAGAGCACATCCTCGCGAGCCAGCAGCCCGCCGGCGGCGCCAACCTGCGAGCCAAGCTGGCCACCGTCATGGCGCAGCTGTGTGACAGCGAGAGACTCGCACAGGTGGACATGGTGAGTCCCTATCACTGACGCAGCAGGCCTGCAGGAGGAACTAGAGCACATCCTCGCGAGCCAGCAGCCCGCCGGCGGCGCCAACCTGCGAGCCAAGCTGGCCACCGTCATGGCGCAGCTGTCTGACAGCGAGAGACTCGCACAGGTGGACATGGTGAGTCCCTATCACTGACGCAGCAGGCCTGCAGGAGGAACTAGAGCACATCCTCGCGAGGCAGCAACCCGGCGGCGGCGCCAACCTGCGAGCCAAGCTGGCCACCGTCATGGCGCAGCTGTCTGACAGCGAGAGACTCGCACAGGTGGACATGGTGAGTCCCTATCACTGACGCAGCAGGCCTGCAGGAGGAACTAGAGCACATCCTCGCGAGCCAGCAGCCCGCCGGCGGCGCCAACCTGCGAGCCAAGCTGGCCACCGTCATGGCGCAGCTGTGTGACAGCGAGAGACTCGCACAGGTGGACATGGTGAGTCCCTATCACTGACGCAGCAGGCCTGCAGGAGGAACTAGAGCACATCCTCGCGAGCCAGCAGCCCGCCGGCGGCGCCAACCTGCGAGCCAAGCTGGCCACCGTCATGGCGCAGCTGTCTGACAGCGAGAGACTCGCACAGGTGGACATGGTGAGTCCCTATCACTGACGCAGCAGGCCTGCAGGAGGAACTAGAGCACATCCTCGCGAGCCAGCAGCCCGCCGGCGGCGCCAACCTGCGAGCCAAGCTGGCCACCGTCATGGCGCAGCTGTCTGACAGCGAGAGACTCGCACAGGTGGACATGGTGAGTCCCTGTCACTGTCGCAGCAGGCCTGCAGGAGGAACTAGAGCACATCCTCGCGAGCCAGCAGCCCGCCGGCGGCGCCAACCTGCGAGCCAAGCTGGCCACCGTCATGGCGCAGCTGTCTGACAGCGAGAGACTCGCACAGGTGGACATGGTGAGTCCCTGTCACTGTCGCAGCAGGCCTGCAGGAGGAACTAGAGCACATCCTCGCGAGCCAGCAGCCCGCCGGCGGCGCCAACCTGCGAGCCAAGCTGGCCACCGTCATGGCGCAGCTGTCTGACAGCGAGAGACTCGCACAGGTGGACATGGTGAGTCCCTGTCACTGTCGCAGCAGGCCTGCAGGAGGAACTAGAGCACATCCTCGCGAGCCAGCAGCCCGCCGGCGGCGCCAACCTGCGAGCCAAGCTGGCCACCGTCATGGCGCAGCTGTCTGACAGCGAGAGACTCGCACAGGTGGACATGGTGAGTCCCTGTCACTGTCGCAGCAGGAAGTTGTTCCTCCTGCAATCCTCAAGTAAATTTATAACAAAACAAACTCATTTGATACATATCTATTTTCATCCCATTATTCTTCATTCCAGGAAGATCCAGGTCTCTCAGACTTGACTCCAGAATCCAAAGCAAAATGCCTCAAAGTACAGCAGATACTGTCCTGCTACGAGTCCCTGATAGCCTACCAGATCATGAAGTGGGACCGGAACAGTCCGCGAGCGGCCACCGCTGTGCTTAACCTATTCAAGGCCCATGCGCAACTGTTGGAACAGACAAAGGTTAGTTTGATAGAAGTTGTATTAGAGTTCAATCCGGAACCGAAGAGCGATGCAAATATTGAACTGTATGTAACCAGTAATTCGCCCCGAAAGAAGACCGATTAACGATTTCTCCCCTTAGTTGAAACACATGAATGCCGGTTGAGTTGACTTCACTGTGCCTCACTTCCTTCGGGCGATAATAAGTATTCTTGTTTCGCAATCATTTTAATAAAAATTTAATATCAAATTTAACAGAACGAAAATTGAATGATTAACTTCAGTGCAGATATATTAAATAACTTAGCTTGACGATCTATTTTAAGATTACTTCGAGCATTTGCAGACTGTTCAGTAGCATACGCACAACAACGCTTGTCTTTAATTTACAAATTATTATTTTTTTATTTCAATACAAAATAATACGAATTTCGGCGCCACTGGAAGGTCTGTGTATGTTCGGGATGCAGTACGTTTTATGTTGTGAGATGTGGTTACCACAGGTGATGAAAAGAGTAAAGTTAATTTCTATTTTTATTTCATTAATATAGCTCATGCAATTCACGATGGCGAGTGGGCTTTATTAGTGGTTGAACGTGTACATGCACATTGCGGTAGTGTGCGTGTCTGACGGAGCGATCAGTCGCGAGCGCGCCGTCGCTCGAGTTACTTGTGTATATTGTTTCCACGACGCTTACTGCCACGAACTACCGTCAGCATGTCCAATATCCGGAAAAACGCAAAGTTATTCATAGCGTGGTATAACGGATTTTTGTTTTGAAGTATCCTAAAATAAAAATAGAAAATTTATTTAGAACTGTGGTCCTATCCGTGTTTATCGCTTGACAAAACGGTAATAAAACATTCGACACTTTCTGACACGTGACGAATGTTTGATCCACGTTTAGTCACCCAAGAAACACGGCAATAATAAGCCCTCTAAAATAAAGATAAACCTACAGATAGGTTTTAATTTTAAGTAACATAAAATTGTACGTAATTTTAAGACAGAAAATACGGAGACATTTGAAATGTCATCTTCGCGACAAGATAGAGTTAGGTACATCAATTTCGTAGAAGATGCAACCAAGAAGGTCGCTAGTGTCGCTAACTACATGTAGTATGACTACCTAAGTAGTTCGCATATCACATCAAGAACATAAATAAGTAGTTTGTTGTTTTATAATATTTATGATTTGATGCATTTTTTATTTAGCACATTTTTAAGCACAATTTTTCAGGCTTTAGCACAATTTTAGCACTTTTTCCAGCGTAGTTTTAGCACAAAATGAAATTCGGAGTTGGCAACACTGAACCTAACCTAACCTAACCTACTTTTCTGGTAGCAGCAACTATGTCAAGTAAGTTTCGTTCAATCGATAAACCGACCCTACTTTCTAGTAGCTTGTTCCTCAATTCCTCATGGATCCGCTCATCATGGATCATCACCTCGGAAGTAAACTCAGTCAAACAAAACAAAAAAAAGAATTTTTGAAATCGGACCGTAATTGATGGAGAAATAAAATTCGTCAAACTGAGAACCTCCTTTTTTGAAGTCGGTTTAAAATACTTAATTGCATTATTTCTTATCATTATTTGCTAGATGGTTTGCGACAGTATAATAAGTATAATGTGTCCAATACTTCTCTTTATTTTTTATGCTTACCATACCCGCTCTCGCTGTCACGCACACTTTGACACGTATACAGATATGTGTTTACCACAAGTAAAGCCCACTCGCCATCATAAATTGCATGAGCTATAGCCTATAATGTCCCACTGTTGGGTAAAGGCTTCCCTCCCTTCCACGTAGCCTTAACATGGGCAGTTTCCCACCAGTCTTGATTGAAGGCATTAAGCTCATCTCACCGATCTTGGTCTGACGGGACTTTAGCTCACAATTCCTCTGGCATGCGACCGACACATGCCCAAACCAATTTTCCATCTGAGCTTGGCACTGCTTGGACTACATCAGCTATTTGGTAAAGTCAATTTTGGTGAAGTGAAATAACTAATAATGATCATTTTCTGGACTTTTCTTTATAGGCAGCTCCAAAATTAGGTAAGAAAAGCAGCAAATCGACTCTAAATGAAACGAGAGAGTCCGTAAAATCGCAGAAAACTCAGAAAACTCAGAAGGACAAAGAGAAAGGACCAGTAAAAGTATCCAACTTGACGAAGGACCGCGGGGCGGCGTTCAAACCTTTGCCGTGTGTGTGGGACCTGAAACTGTGCTTACGGGTCGTACAGTTACTCTATAGGTAAGTGCCAATAGTATATAATAGTATGTTGATAGAGCGGATGCCATTTTTATCAAAAATGCCTAAATATTTTTTACTACTGGCGCGAGCCATAACAGGTCACAGACGATAATTATGGTTTTTACAGAATCTCGGCCCTGGTCAAAGAAAATATAGTTTTTACCGCCTAGAATAGAGGCCCAGTACTATCTTCTCCCAAAACAGTTAATTGGTGGTATTTATCATTATTTGAAGGATAAGAACGGTTGTTAAAATATTCACTCTAAAATAAATACGAAGTATTATCGATTTGTGATTTTATACTATGAAAATTTACAATTAAAATATGTTCTATACATATAAATCTCCCACAGCGAAGAAGTTTCTTGGTGCAGCAGCGAGCAACGCAACCGTATACGGAGCTCACGGGAGTTCCACCATTGGTCCCTGCGCTGTATACGGAGCGTCATCGAACAGACAGACAGACAGTTCAAGGACGTCGGGAGGATAGCCGCTGTTATATATAAGAGGTGTATCTGTAGGTACGTATCTTTCCTTACAGTCTTGTGTACAAAGCAACCGCCTCTGACCTTGAAAGTTCTACCAGCGGTCGCTCCGCTGTATACGGAGCGTCATCGAACAGACAGACAGACAGTTCTAGTACGTCGGGAGAATAGCCGCTGTTATACAGGGTGTCCCAGAAACCGACCTCAAAAACTTCACTGATTCGTAATGATTCTAAATATGTAAGATACCACTGAAAAACTAATGAAATAAAACATGAAATTAATGATGTTTCGTGACATGGACATAAGGGAAAATTACAAAACTTCAGATTTAAATGATTAATATTTCCGAAACTAGCAAAAATCGCTGAATATACATAGGGGTTAAATCAATAGTTTTTTAGCTGCTCTATCAGCCCTAGAGGGATACCCTGTATATAAGAGGTGTATCTGTAGGTACGTATCATTCCTTAGAAATGTCTTGTGTACAAAGCAACCGCCTCTGACCCTGAAAGTTCTACCAGCGGTCGCTCCGCTGTATACGGAGCGTCATCGAACAGACAGACAGGCAGTTCAAGGACGTCGGGAGAATAGCCGCTGTTATATATAAGAGGTGTATCTGTAGGTCGTGTGTCTTAGAAAAATCTATGTAGTACAATGCAACCGCCTCCGCCTCTTCATTTGACAAAATTACGAACCATAACCATACATCTACAATAAAATCTGATACCAAACTGTAGTGTTTGCACTAAGAGCGTCGGTGGCGTAATGGAGTCGACTCGTGATCGTAAGGTACCGAATCCGAACACCCGCGGTCACCATGTACCAATAAGTTTTTTTAATTTAAGTATATTACCCGATGCTCTGTAGGAAAAACATCGCGAGGAAACCTGCACATTCGAGCAGCTGTATGTGTAAGAGAGAGGGTAAAAGCACAAAATATCCTATCCTATCCTATTTATTTATTCATTCAACACGATGAACTGCCGGCCTGCGCACTGTTAGTGTGCGTCGCCTCATGACGTATGTCTGTCGCTCAGGTTTCAAGACATGTGCGATTTCGACGACACGACGACGCTCGGCTGCGTGGAGTTGTTCAAGGATTGTCTGACGGTCATACTATCTCCGGATTCTTCGTCTAAAATCAATGATCTACTGTCAACTATAAGTAAGTGCCCTTTTATTATGTTCGCTAAACTTTGCTAGCTTGATGGGCAACGTTCGGGTAGTATACCCCACTCAATGAACCGAAATTAGAGTTCGAATACTGTCTGACGATTCAAGAGGCCACGTATGATAAAGTGTTCCGCGATCTGAGGCCCTACTTTGAAAATCGAAGTTCAAAGTTACGTTAGCTCCGTCCCTGTCACTCGTCATTCGAGACTAGGTCGTGAAAAGGGGATGGAGCTAATGTAACTTCGAACTTCGATTTTCAAAGTGGGGCCTCTGGATCTCAATAATCATAACGCATATGTATCTGTTCTTTGGATATATTAAACTTGGTAATATTTCCTTGAGACGCTTGAAAGTGAAAACACGATTTAAAAAAAAAAACAATAGTTTTGTTTCACCTTTTTCGCATGTTTTTCGGTTCTGATGTTCGGCGGTAGGTTAAAAGCACAGAACAGAAAAAACAGTAGAAGTGTCAAGTGGGCGTGTAACGTGTGGCATAGTTATGCGGAGTTCCTCGCAACCTACCATACTTTAGCCGCGATCGCTTATTTCGATATTTCGATATTTCTAAAATAGGAAATAAATCCAAAAGCATGCCTTATTGTGCTATTTTGGAATGTAAAAACCGTACCGATAGCCGCACCAAAAACATTTTCCATGGTGGCGTGTTGTTTTTATGATAGTTTAAGTATTGGCGACAACAGGTCTGATACCAAGCAAAGCTCATGCCACTTCCACTGTTTTTTCTATTCCGTGGGTTAAAGGATAAGATGATTGTAGGGATCTGGACGGTTCTTGGTCACACGGTTCTCAAGGTCCTACTGCCAATAACTGCATAAATCTACGTAAAACGGGGCGCGTCTCTGTTAATTCCAAACACTACACCTTTACAATCAATTCAAAAACCGTAACATTTCAGCGAACCTAACAGAATCCCAAGAATCAACATACATATCCGCGATACTAGAACAAGTTCACACGGCGCTCACTGACATAGAGGAGGACACGGTCGAGGAGGAAAGAGACCTGGTGGTGAAGAAACTGGTCGCGGCGCTGGGTCAGCTCGCGACGGCTCTACTGGAGGCGCCCGTGGGGAGCTGCGAGAGATACACCGCGGTAACTTGTTGCAGGGTCCTTTTGGAGGATAATGTTCATTAACCAACTTAAAAACCGGTCAAGTGCGAGTCGGACTCGCGCACCGAGGGTTCCGTATTGAAGATAATATGCTTGGTAACCGCAAAAGAAAATACTCATTTTGTTATAAGCTTTATTTTCCAGGCAATAAGGTCGATTTTGAGTAGCCTAAATTTTAATACAGATTTTCTTGTTTTTTTGTTATTTCTCAAAAACTGTAAATAATGAACACTTCATTTTATTTTTCCCATAAAATATAAGTAATTATCTACACGTCAGGATTTTTTTCAAATTTTTTGATTAATAATCTTCGGAGATAAAGGGGGGGGGGGAACGGTCATTTTTTGTACATTTTTGGCTATAAATCAAAAAGTACATCACAGAAAATTTTCAAGAAAATAGTTTTAAAATGTGCAGATTAAGACCTTTCATATGACACCCCATTTGCTATAATCGAACTACTTTCATTCTTCAACCCCCCATTCTAGACCCCTTTTCAATTATTAATAAAATTAATTTCATATTTTTTTTACTACAATTAGATGCGGGCAAGCAAGTTGTACTATGCCAAATTTCAAGTTGATAGCATTTGTAGTTGCTGAGAAAACCTGCTGTGACATACAGTCAGACAGACAGACAGACAGACAACGAAGTCTCACCATAAGGGTTCCTTTTGTACCATTTTGGTACGGAACCCTAAAAAGGGGGAGATTAGATTCTTGTATTTTATGTTTGAGAGAGTAAACAGTCTCTCTGTTGGATTTGGATGCTGCCACTTTCCTGTTTTTGCTGCCTCAGCGAATTGGTTTCAACCTTAAGCTGGTAAAATTCAGTTCTTGCTAAGGGCTTGTATTAATCATTAAACACATTTACCATAAATTTAAGTAGAGAAATGACGTATTCGTGGATTGAAAAGATTATAGCTGTAAAGTGCTATCACTGATCCAGTACCCTAACCCAAAAATGTTCCTAGGTGATATTGAAACTAGAAGACTACGTCCGTTCCTGCAAGCAAGAGAGCCTGTCCCTGGTCCCGGCGCTGCTCGCCGCCGGATGCCGGCTGCAGCACGACGCTCCCTTCCTGGACCACTTGCTGGACAAGCTGGCCCACGCGTTGGGCAGGATCGACGTGAGTAACAGCAATATGCAGCCACCACCTACTCCAGCTAGAAGACTACGTCCGCTCCTGCAAGCAAGAGAGCCTGTCCCTGGTCGTGGCGCTGCTCGCCGCCGGCTGCCGGGTGCAGCACGACGCCCCCTTCCTGGACCACTTGCTGGACAAGCTGGCCCACGCGCTGGGCAGGATCGACGTGAGTAACAGCAATATGCAGCCACCACCTACTCCAGCTAGAAGACTACGCCCGCTCCTGCAAGAATGAGAGCCTGTCCCTGGTCCCGGCGCTGCTCGCCGCCGGCTGCCGGCTGCAGCACGACGCTCCCTTCCTGGACAAGCTGGCCTACGCGCTGGGCAGGATCGACGTGAGTAACAGCAATATGCAGCCACCACCTACTCCAGCTAGAAGACTACGTCCGCTCCTGCAAGCAAGAGAGACTGTCGCTGGTCGTGGCGCTGCTCGCTGCCGGCTGCCGGCTGCAGCACGACGCCCCCTTTCTGGACCACTTGCTGGACAAGCTGGCCCATGCGCTGGGCAGGATCGACGTGAGTAACAACAATATGTAGGCACTGCCAGATACTCCAGCTAGAAGACTACGTCCGCTCCTGCAAGCATGAGAGCCTGTCCCTGGTCCCGGCGCTGCTCGCCGCCGGCTGCCGGCTGCAACACGACGCTCCCTTCCTGGACCACTTGCTGGACAAGCTGGCCCACGCGCTGGGCAGGATCGACGTGAGTAACAGCAATATGCACCCACCACCTACTCCAGCTAGAAGACTACGTCCGCTCCTGCAAGCAAGAGAGCCTGTCCCTGGTCCCGGCGCTGCTCGCCGCCGGCTGCCGGCTGCAGCACGACGCCCCCTTCCTGGACCACTTGCTGGACAAGCTGGCCCACGCGCTGGGCAGGATCGACGTGAGTAACAACAATATGTATTCACTGCCAGATACTCCAGCTAGAAGACTACGTCCGCTCCTGCAAGCAAGAGAGTCATTAAAAGCTCATCTGATTTTGATATATACTAGAGATCGTCTCCATAAGAAGACTTAGTTCAACCCATTCTCACCCGTTTCACTGCATGCGTGCACTTGTAAATATGCGAACTTTGATGTATGTGCTGTTTTGGTTAATGCTGTTTGGTTGCCACAAAAATTAAAACTAAATTATTATTAACACACACGTACAACACGCGCAAAACCAATTAGTGTCACATTTATTAACGAATTGATGATGGGTTTGTGTAGGAAGAAGACACATCAATAGGGGGCGAGGAAACGACAAACTTCCCCACCATAGACTACCGCACGGGCCACGCGGTGCTCACGCACGTGTGCGCGCACCTCAGCGCCCGGTACAAGTGCACCGAGCAGCTGCTGCACAGGGCCAAGGACCTCGCCGCCGCGGTCAGCCACGCAGTCCATGGGAACCTGCAGAGGATTGACAGAGGTCAGCTTATTATGGTCTAGCCTTACTTTTAGATGAAGCAGTTAAATATCTGAACTCGGCATTGTTGTTAAAGGCTTTAAAGTGTGTTTAGACTGTGGTTTAGATATTTTAGATGGCGGCTGTAATCAATTTGGATGGGATTAGTGGTCTGTGTGCTAATTTACGATGTAAGATTACAAAGTAACTTTGTATCTATGTCGTAATAAAATTGTATGTTGTACTGACCATTTTGATTTAGAAGGTCTGCCACGTTTTCAACGAAATATCTGTTGCCAACAGAACTCAAAGAGCTATATAAGAGCATAGTGATCCAGCTGTGCCAGCTGACGACGTGGACGAGCCGCGCGGGCAAGCTGCGCTGCTGCGTGGGCGGCGGCAGCGACCGCGTGCTGCTGGCGTGCTGCCGGCTCTACGCGCTGCTCACCGCGCTGCTGGCCCAGCTGGACCCCGCCGCGCTCGCGCACCAGACCATACGGTAACACCGAGCCCAGTCTTATGCCGGCCGTAATGGCGGCTGTACACTCTCGCTCGAAAGCACTCGTTATGTTTCGCCCGAGATGCCTCGGCTGAGACGTGTGCGCTCGGAGTAACCATATATGTACAGTCACGGACGTTAATTGATATGCCACTTGCCACTGTTCGTATTTTAGCCGTGTAATACAAATCGGGTTCAGTCGGTTTTACTCGTATATCGAGATAAGGAAATTCGCACGTCTTCGTATGATAGAAGAACAAAATGACATGCAACATTAACGATTGGCTAACCCCATGACTACCAATCAGACCACAGAGTGACTTCACCCAAAGTCAAATTGCATGTCTAGTTGCTATGGTTATACATTTAAACAACAGCTACTATTGGTGATTACAACGCCCAATCAGCTATTCTACTGAACACAATCTTGTCGTTGGTTAGGGCGCATAAAGTCCCACTCGCAAAACGTCCCTCCAGCAAAATTACGTCCCATTCGCAAAACGTCTTCTCTGCAAATGGTCCCTTATGTAAAATACCCCATTCGCAAAACGTCCCTTTCTTAAAAGGTCCCACCCCTTTCGCAAAACGTCCCTATTGCATAACGCCCCTATCGCAAAACGTCCCGTCTGCGAAATGACCCATTCGCAAAATGTCCCGTCTGGAAAAAGCTTGTTTAAGTAGAGTCTTCTCATGGAAAGGAACGTTTTGCGAACGGGTCATTTTGCGAAAGGGACGTTTTGCGAACGGGTCATTTTGCGAAAGGGACGTTTTGCGAACGGGGCTTTATTTATGTGAAGGGACGTTTTGCGAACGGGACCTTTTGCAGAAGGGTCATTTTGCGTAAGGGACATTTAGGAAAGGGACATTTCGCGAAAGGGACGAAGGGACATTCTGCGAGTGGGACGTTATGCGCCATAACCTTGTCGTTTAATAGGGTTGCTACGACAACGTTTAAACAACGTCTACTATTGGTGATAACATAGATTAAAAAATTAAAAATTAAAAAATTAATAACATCCATGATAATGTGATAACTGTTGCAAATATCTTAATATAAATAACACGTCAAACCCCGCCATCTTGAAAATAATTGATTAGTCAGCGTGTAGTCGAAAGACTAATCGTTGCAATAAATAGTCAAATTTTTAAAATTCTAGTATACTAGATATTAAATTTAAAAAATATTAAATATTCTAGTTCTTTTAGTCTCTTTCTGCATAACTATGGCTGATTAAAGTATTACCTCACAAGTAGCGTAAAATTTAATAAAATAAAAAAAGTAGATACGTTACATAATGTTTTAATCGGTCAATAAATTATAAAATACAGATTTGGTGTTTATTCCGCAGATTGTTGAGAAGAAGCAGCATGAAAGAAATCCAGCAATGTGTTTGCACGGTTTTGTCAGATTTTTTGCGTCGGGCTTTTAACGACCACCTTTTTATATGTTTAACCGCCAGATATAATGAATATACACACAAAATTTCATAAGAATCGGTCAAGCCGTTTCGGGGGAAACAATGTGACACGAGAATTTTATATATCAGGAAGAAGAGAGATATAAACCTTCCATATTATTTAATCACTAGCGACCCGCCCTCGCTTTGCTTCGGTTTATATGAGTTTTCTGCAACTCCCGTCTGCAGCATACATAGGGATATAGGGATATAGGGACAGAGAAAGCGACTTTGTTTTCTATGTAGTGATAGTAAATATCGATGTCTTGCTATTGCTCGCAAACTTAGCCCTTCTTGGTGCAAAGTCACAATTGTGTGACGAGTTTCCGTAGAAATTGCTGGTGGCATCTTATTTTCTTAATTCAATTCAATTCTTTATTAAATGGCCTCTGTCCATTGGGACAATTCTGCCAGTGTCAAGGTTAGGAGTTACATATACATATCAAAAAAAACATAATTCGACGTTGTACGGTGATCCTCTAGCCTCCGTGAAGCGATGTAGGTAGAACTTTACGAAGACCAGATGGGATTTTCTTGGAGCAATCCTTCCAAAGACGATACGTGTTCAAACTTGAATTCTTCATTATACTGCACATTTGAATGTTAATTTACTGCATATGAATACATCATACTATCCATTAAACAACAAAATATGCAAAAAATCAAAAACAATTAAGAAATTTGTTAATTTATAATACTGACGTCTAAACTTGACCTGTATGTCATTATGACAACGATCCTGCAATATTTCTAAAATGCCAGTTGTCAATATTTTAATCACGTTTAACCTATAACCTCCTTGTGATTCGAACTAATCAATCTATTTATCCGTCATCTTTAATATTATGTAGTTCCCGCGGTGTCAATGTATTCGTGAATCATCGTGTAATCTCGTGAATGTTATTATAAGCAAACGTTAGGGTAACGGCTAATATTTTCAAATCACCCATAGCAACAGCCAATAACGTTCGTCATGGTGTTGACCAATGAATAGGTTGATTCATTCGTTGCTAATCGGATTAACTCGGCTATATTCGATTGTGGTAAGAAAGAAATGCTACTACTGTCTTTGTTATATGCCATGCAAAATTTTCGAAAGATGTCAAACTGTGACATGAGCTCGGAAGAGCTCGGTAAATAAACATGTCGTACTGCGGCACAAACGTCATGTTCGCGTTGCTAAGAAAGATAACAACAACAATGTCATCAGCAATTTAGACAAGATGCCAAATCAATTTCCCGCGGTATGTCATGTATTCGTGATTAATCGAGTAATCTCGTAAATGCTCGTGAATGCCATAATACTGCAAATTTAAATAACTTCACAATGGCATAACAATTAACGTCCGTGACTGTACACTCTCGCTGGCGACACAACGAGTGCTCTCGACTGTGTACAGCCGTTATAATACAACAACGTCCTCGTAGTGCGTTAGAGGTGGCGCAAGACCCTTTGACACGGGTGCTAAAAACCGAAACGGGACGGAGAGCTAGCGAGGAACACCGAGACAGGGCGAGGCGAGCGAGCGCGGCCCCCTTCACTCCAGCACTCGCTTGCCTCGGAGTGTCTTGCCATAACAGTTCACTCGTCGAGACTCTCGGGCTGAATCCGTCCACAACCGGGACATGGCGAGACGAGACGAGAGCGAGAGAGACAACATGAAAACAGTATGTACACACTCGCTCACGGCCTGTCTCAGGGTGTCTCGACAAGTGTGCACAGCTGGCATTACACTTGCTGGTTCATGTATACAGGGTTTCCCAAAAATCAACGCCAAGTCGACAGAGGGAGATAGGACAAGGGATGATAGTAATAAAAAAAAATCCAAGTCAAGTACTTAAAAGATTATAGCCACTCAAACGAAAATCGCCAAAATTGACACCCTGTGATGATCTTCCAAGTGCTGGTGGCACTATTTCATGGCCAGCCCGATCACCCGACTTAAATCCACTCGATTTGAAATTTAAAATTGATATTTTCATCTGGATGGGAAACTTTATTATTACCGACGAGTATAGAAAAAATAATGATGGATTACTATGAAAACAATTTTAAAATAGAAAAATAATCATTTGTTTATTGTTTTTATGTTAAAATGTAATTATACAAGAGGAAATAATTATGTATTAATGTTGAATAACATCTAGATCTTGAGAGTAACATCGATATATTTTTAGTTGCTAAAATATTTTTCTATATCACTTTAGTATTAGTGCCCCGAGTTAGCTCACGTCTGCTTATAATACAGTGTATACGTAAATACTAAATTGTTCTACGTTGTGTATGCAGTTTGGAGCGCCTACTAAAACTTTGCGGCAAGAAGTTCTCCATCGTCGTCGACAACCTGGTGACATACCTGGAGGCGTCGCAAGAGAACCAGCAGGCGCGCAAGGTGCTGCGCGACACCAAGCTCATCCCGCGGCTCGTGTTCGAGGCCGAGCAGTTCAACAAGCAGGCCGCGCTACTGGCCGGCAAGGCTAAGGTGAGCTAGCGTTATATTTATAACGCAAAATTGACTAAAAAAGTTATTTCTTTGCAAATTTAAAGGAGCGCTTGACGGTAAATAAAAATTAATCGTCCATCCGTCATTTTGGCGTCCTATTCTATTACATCAAATTAGAGTAAGACAGCTTTAGATGACGGGAAATAATTGCTCAAAAAATTGCCCGTCCAAGTGCGCCTAACACCGAAAAGCAACTGGTGCTGCAGTTATAAAAGGGTCCACAAAATTATAATTGATACTTAGTCATATATGTGTTCAAAAGTGTAATCTATCCTTTTTTCGAATATCACTTCATCGATTTTATCATTTAATCGAATTCCATTTCCTCCAATGCCTTTCGATGAAATGAAAATTCTGGGATGCGATCCTTTTCACTTACCTTTTTGTTCATAATCATTTTGTTTTGATAAAATTGTTAATTATAATTTTGATTATCGCTGGAACCGTAAACTTTTCAGAAGTTCTTAAATATTCAACGTGTAGATAAGGCTAGGTTAGGTTAGGTTTGATTTATAAAATCCTGAAAGTCACAGTTACGGACAAAATACTTATGAATTCCGATGATTATGACTTAAAACACTTTATGAGTTAAAATAATTATGAGTTATGTGAGTCAGTATAGACCAGAAAATTCTGCGTAATGTAATGATATATTTATTATATTTGTTGAAAGGTGTTTCAATAAAATAATAGGTAAATATTTAATCCTTTTTGCACTTTATTGAGTTATTTTTTCTTCTCTAATAAAGATTGTGGTCCGACACGTTGGTTTCTCTAAATAAATAAATGGTGGAAAAATCATGTTTAAAAGTCTGACAATTTAACGTGACTCAATACGTATTTAATAATAAATAATAGTCAAGTGTATATTAATTCTAATTCATGTGTATTTGACTATTCTTATTAAACAAACATGCATTCTGTATTTTATTCAATTATTTAATTTTAGTTAAAAAAATGTATTAAGTAAATACAGTTTCTTATTATGTTTTATTGCCATTTACTCTCGTGGCAGATCTATAAAAATTATGTAATACTAGCAACCAGCCCTCGCTTCCCTCCCGTTTCAACAAAACAAAAATAGCTTTATCAGTCAGGGATAAAGAAGCTTGCTAATAGATACATAGGTATTTTTAAAATCGGTTGAGTATTTTTCTGGAAACCCCTAACATTCAAACAAGCAAACAATTTTCCCTGTTTATAATATTAATATAGATATAGATT
Source organism: Acleris cristana (assembly GCA_948252455.1). NCBI lineage: Eukaryota > Metazoa > Arthropoda > Insecta > Lepidoptera > Tortricidae > Acleris > Acleris cristana. The sequence goes on from OX411775.1 coordinate 5,984,977, forward strand.
ATTTATAGTTAAGTCTTAACTACTTAAATATAATAACGCCACAAATAATGTAAACAATGACGTACTAAATTAAATTCATGTATAAAAACAGTTCCGCGAAGTCATTCCAACCAATCATTCTTAATTGTTCAGCTGAAAAAGCTATGATACGTTACTAATGCACTTAGCGGAATCGACTCGGTGCAAACTCGTTAACATGTTAAAATCTTGGAAATATTGTCATTATAGTTTTTTTTATAAGTTCTTGGTATTACATTAGATAATTTTAACACTTGAATGTTAAATACGCCTGAGTAAAAAAAAATAGGAGGGGAAGCAAACTCATACGTCGACTATACCTATGTCTATACGATATACAAATAAGTTTTTCTGACTTAGGTATTACACTATGGTTTTAAGATGAAGGAAAAACATCGTGAGGAAACCCGCATATCGACCAGCTGTGTCTGTAAGCGGTTAATTGCACAAAAGATACTAAAGAGTATAGTGCATCCGAAAGGCCCATCTAAAGATTCAAAGAAGCTTGTAAAAACCAAAGAAGGTAAGGTTGTATTTATTTAATTATTGTATATTTTCTAGATCAATCTACAACAGTACCTAGCCCTGGGTACGGCGAGGGACTTCAGGATAAGAGGGCCGGTGATCGAGGAGATGCTGAAGGACCACGACCCGGATATAGCGGAGGAGACAGTCGACAACGGTCAGTGTTGTTTTTTTAATTTTAGGAATTGTTTAGGCGAATTTCGTCTTAGGATTGTTAGCTTGAGAATTCAAATGTCTGTGGGTCCCAAATCTCTATTATTTAAAAAAAACAAAGTGCTAGCTGTGGCCTGCGAATTTATTTGCTCACGTGATTTAGGACTTTATTATGCATATTATGTGCTTATACTGCTTATGTATGTAAAGTCTTTATTGCAAAACTAAGTGTTTGTCAAAAATGAAGGTTTATAAATAAAATGTACAAAGGCGAGCTATATACAGTGGTGGTCATATAATTAAGAACGCTTATTTATAGGGAAGATTTTTTCCAACTAACAAGTATAACTAATTGCATGTATTTTTTTGTATTTCTCTCGGTATCGCAAAACTTTTCCATACTACCGGTACGTTCGTTGATACACATGATTGGCAAAAAAATAAATAGATAAACTTTATACATTAGATCTGAACCTAGTATTACTACTTACTGGCTGGTCACATAATTAAGAACGCTGAATAGTTTATTTTTTTAATCAAATTTAAATAGAGAACACTCTGTAGTTCTGTGGTTGTAAGTCAATATTCTTATGATTTTGGCGCCATTTAGTGCTGTAAGAGTCTATAAGGTGATTGCTTTATATGAAAACAATGGGGAAAAATAAAAGTTGTGATAAATCTACAAGGCAAGTAATAATAAAACTTCGCGAGAAGAATTGGTCGTATAAAAAGATAGCCGACCATCTGCAATGCTCAAAAACGATGGTTTTCCACGCTGTGAAGCACTTTGCCACGTATCAAACTACTTCAAATGTTCCGCGTTTACCTAAACGGAGAAAGTCATGTCGTCGAGATGATCGAAATATCATTCGTTTGGCAAAACAAAATCCTTTTAAAGGATCCAATGAGCTGAGAAAAGAATATTTTGGTGAAAACAACCCTTCAGCAATCTCGGCACGCACTATTCGAAGGCGTTTGGTAGAAGAAAAGTTGCACGGAAGGATAGCAAGGAAGGTGCCCATGTTGAAACAGTGTCATAGGCAAGCCAGGCTTGCATTTGCAAGAAAGTATGAAAACTGGACAGTTAGACAGTGGAAAAATGTTCTTTTTTCTGACGAGACAAAAATAAACAGGGTATGTTCTGATGGAAAACGATATGTACGACGCCCTCCGAATAAAGCATTCGACCCTAAGTACACAAAAGTGACATTAAAGCATGGTGGGGGAAATGTGAAAATTTGGGGGTGTTTTTCTGGACATGGTGTTGGACCTGTTAAGTTGATAGAAGGAAACATGGATCAATTCCAATACAAAAATATACTGGAAGAAACAATGTTACCTTATGCTGAAGACGTGCTTCCGGTTATTTGGACATTCCAGCACGACAATGATCCAAAGCATACTGCACGCACCGTTAAGGAATTTCTCACATCGCAATCAGTTTCTGTCTTAGATTGGCCAGCTAACAGCCCAGATCTAAACCCAATAGAGCATCTTTGGTGCGAAGTCAAGAAAAAGGTTTCAAATCGACAGTGTGGCAATTTAAGAGAGCTGTATGACGTTTTCTTAGAAGAATGGAAGTCTATCTCTCTTGCGAAATGTCAAAAATTGATAGAGTCAATGCCTCGCCGGTGTAAAGCAGTAATTAAAAGCCGTGGACATGCTACTAACTATTAATTTTTGTTTAAAATGTATTAAATAGCTTTTTTCCTTTACGCACTTCACATTAATGTGATTTGTTTATTCTAAGTTTCATATAAAACAACTCTCGAGCAATTTAATAAATCGTTCTTAATTATTTGTCCAGCTTCATTACTATTTGCATTTGTTACTATAGAGAATAAAAAGAAATTGTAAAAGAAATAGTTAGAAATTTTATTCTATATTCCTAATCCCGTTTGCTCTATTCATGTGGCTATTTCATAACATAACTAGTTACTTCTAAGAAGGAACACATAACTACACATGACATGATTTAAATAAATGAATTCTGGAACTTCAAATCGTTCTTAATTATATGACCACAACTGTATTTCCGGTTCCCGTAAACGTAGCGAGTTAAAATATGTATCACGTGAGTCTAGCCGTATATTTTAAAAACAAACGGGAGATTTACAACAACCATATCGTATATGATTTACTGTAGGTATGTACCTACTTGTAGTTTTGTGATTCTCTAAAAGTAAGATTTTGGATTAAATTAACACCCATAAAAATCCCCCTTAAAATGAAAATTCAAACCCTTGAACAGATTATTTTTTGTGAGTGTACAATAAATAAATAAATAAATATCAGGGGACAATGTCACACCTATTGACCTAGTCCAAAACTAAGCTCTAGGCTTGAGATAAATACTTATATAGAGAAATATATACTTAAATACATAGAAAACATCCATGACTCAGAAACAAGTATTCGCGCTCATCACACAAATATCTGCCCTTACCGGGATTTGAACCCAGGACCACTAGCTTTGTAGGCAATGTCACTACCAACTAGGCCAACGCGTCGTCAAACACATTATCGTAATGCAGTCCAAAGTCAGTCAAAAGTAAATAGAACGTCGAATTCAGCGAAACCATAATTAACCCTCGCATATCACAGAATTCGTGTCGTCATACAACCATTATGTAAAATGTATATAATTCCTGAAATGTTCCGTTCTCAGAACATGGCTGCAAACACCCCGATAATAATGTTAGGCCGGCGTTATTCCGTGGAACGCGCCTGGCTTATTCCAGACGTTATTACAGCGGTTACTATGTTTTGTCCTTGGAAACTAACAGAGTTGTAACTTGTACTGCGTGTGAATCATTATCTATCTTTTCAAAATGTGAATATTTTTAAGGCAAGATAAAAATCTTGGTGCGTTTTCGAATGGAGTTCAAAATGTTCGTGATAATTACTAGTAGGTAGCAAATAGTTAACCGTGTAGTTAACCGTACATACAAACGACGAAGAGGTAAAAGTTTCGTTGAGCGACGAAAGGTATTCTTAATGGCATTACAGAGTAACAGTCTCAGTCTCTAAAGCTGGGTCCACATTTGTATCATTTTGCTGGATGGTATCTCCGTCGCATCCCAAGTAACACGTAGGCGCTAAGACAAGAGTTATAGGAAATCTATTAGAGCGCTAACCAGATCCTAAAGTTATAAATCAGTGTTACGATTTGGAGTTAGAGCGCGCTATAACTCTACTATACCCCCGAATTGGGCACACTTTTTTTATCACCTTAGGTTGTTTAATGGCGGTAAAGCAGAGTTACGGAATGAATTAAGAGATATAATAAAGCTATAAGAGAGTTATAATAGCGATAACTGAAACTACAAGAGATAAAAAGGTGGTAAATAGGCGAAAATTAACACCTTTAGTGGTACAATAGAGTTCAATATCGCTTATTAACTCTTTAGAAGCTAAGAGGGCTGCAAGCAAGTGAAAACTAACTCCTTAAGCGGTACAGTAGAACTACAATGTCGCTCACTATATCTTTTAGTGATAAGAGGGTGGCAAATAGGTGATTATTAACTCTTTCAGCTCTAGTATAGATCCACAATGGTAGAAATTTTTAACATCTAATAAGATACTTTTTTTATTTAATCAACATGTAAACATGTCATATTTGGCGGATCCAATAACGAATGGCGGATTTGTAAAGTCAAACTACATAGTGAAGGTGATAACGAGTAAATACATTTTGCAATTAGTGGAAAAAGTTGACTTTTTACTGCGAAGGAAAGTACACTGTGAATGAGTATATGTATTATTAACAAATAATTAAAGCGCCCTATGTCTGTTTTATATTTAGTGAGAAGAAATATTTTATTACATATGGAGTGACATAAACTTTTATAATAATCTAATAAAACGTTACCTTTTCTAGTTTTAAGTGTTTCGTGCAAGTAGAATTAGAACACAATGAAGCATAATACTTCAATTAAACCGTGTTTCCTTTTGTTTTTCTAACCTTAGTCAAATTAATTCGTAATCCTAACGCCATGTTTTCAATTACTCTACCTAAGGTTATACAGAAGTCACATTAAGTACTAAAAGTTCTATAATAGCGAAAAATATTTCTACTATATAACTTTAAGTAACACAAGAGAGTTTTGTACCTCTTTAGGTATTTGGTGCTATAAAAGATTTTATGAGCACCATTGTAGAGCTTCTAGCGGTAATTAATGCTGTTGTGCAACTCTAGGTTCTTGGCGAGAGCTTATTGTCACTTGCATAGCACTTTGGGAGGTTGTAGTTAATGCTTACTTCTTATTTAGATCTTATAGTGTTAAGATTCACTTAAAGCTATAAATTAAGATGCTTAGCCCCTATTGTAGTGTTAAAAATCGCTGCTCTATGTCTTTAACCTTTAAGCTCACCCTGCTATCGCCATTATAAATCTGTTGTATAGCTTTAAGTGATACATTTTGCTTGTCTACGCTCTTATGTCGCCAAAAGTTGTAAGTGTTACTGATATAGAACCTTTATAACTCGTTAAGTTCTAAAACAAGCTCTAATTGACGCCTGTATGTTTGTTGGGATAGCACCGATGTGTGTCATGGTTGTTAGTGTGGACCCATCTTATCGCTCGCGATCCATGATACCTACTACGCGTTTAGTGTACTATCAACTATGCGTATCAAGATCGGTAAGATACGCAGTTATGATTTGATACGTGATATACCGCGATCCACATCGTGTTGGTTTTTCCCCGATCATCAAAGGGGATACAGGTAGCGTCCAAACTACAGCAAGCCAAAATGATACGGCGGGCGTTATGATAAGGTACGCTGCTACGCTACGGCTAATATAGACGCATTTTTTCACACGGCGATGCTAGTAATACGGAATGCCAAAGTGAGCGTCCAGGATACGCGTGCTCGATACGATACGCATGATCGTGATCGCCAAAATGATACAAATGTTAACCCAGCTTAAGATTTCATACATTTCTTCACAGACTTTGGGCTGTCAGGCAGCCTGGCAATTTTTGGACTGGTAAACTGACACGCCCTTTAGTCATAAACGCACAATAAACCTATTATAGCTAAAGTATTCCTCGTCACTTTCTGTGAAATTAAAATGTCACATCGAAAGATAACGACAAAGCGTACTTTAAGCATATTTAAGCTTTTTTGCGTTTATGAATAAGATGGTTAATCCATGGGATTTTTTAATTTACATCGTACGGCCATTTTTTGTCGCACAACGATAAAAAACAAAGAGCATTCTGTGCAATCGCGGACCAACAATAAGTGTTTTTTTAGAATTATGGTGCATTATATTATTAATTATCTATCAACCACCTTATTAAGTAGATTTTTTTGGGTCAGAATTAGATCATGAGTACAATTTTATCCCAAAAACCCCACTTTCAAACACAATTTTGCATTTCGGAGACAGATATACAATTATTTCGGTGCTTTTCGTAGGGACCACTTTGGGATACCTTATGACTAGTTATGACTTAGTTTGACTCAACTATTGCCTCACTTTGCCTCTACAACTACACACAATGAAGACTTTTTTGCATTAAGAATTATAAAATAGTTCCAATTTTTCATTTTTTTTCTTCTAGATAATGAAGATGCGCGGTCTGATATCGAGTCTCCTGCGCATAGCGAGCACGAAGAGGACGAGCCTTCCGAGAAGAGGCGGCGCTCGTAGAAACGTTACATTTATCAATAAAGTGATTCACACGAAACTAATCATTTCGTCATTTCTGCGAAACAGCTTTATGAGTTATGAGTAGGCATATCTTGCTGATTATATCAAGGTTAGATTAATTTATAACATCAATCATTTTCTAGGAAGTTCTGTTTCTCTTGTACGATTTAATTGCACTATTATTGTTAAACGAGTCTGGGCCCAATAACATGGGTCAAAATCGCAGCATTTATAAAATAGACGTACTATAAAATCGCATCAAGGACTAGTTTATTGCATTTACTATTGGAATGAATACTATACATTTGTAAGTTTGTTTAAAAATACACATAATTGATAAGAAATGTCTAAAGTTTTATTGATGTTGTTACGCCGGTGGATTAAGGAGCCTAATTTACAATTGTGATTTTAGATGCTGTGGAAGCGATTTCAGCAAGCTGATATATATACTTGGGAGCAAAGAAATCGAGCCACTTTCTATGGAAATTCAGTACGGTGTATCGATTTCCATGCTCCCAAGTGTAGTTTCAGTCCGTTTCTGAGGTCAGCTGAGCTCTATCACATACCAACAGGGTTAGCACAAGTCGCTTTCGACTTGTTTCTCGCTCGGATTTCCCTTTATATCGCGTCAGTAACGATAGAGACGCACTGAGCTACAAGTGAGAAAATACAACTTGTGCTACCCGTGCTGATTATAAAAAAATCGACCAACTTTCCTTTAGACAGCAATACGCAGAACATTCCAGAATCGGGAACCAAGGACATCATGATTGTGAATGAGATAGCAATGCATTAAACTTTCAGCATCGAATACTCTAGATCGTCCTTGGCAAGCCATAGAGTCATAGTACATCAGTCATTCCAGACGGCATTCTAGAATAATATTCAGTTGGGGTATAAAAGCGGAGATAGGTACGACTGGTCAGAGCGTATTCGAAGCTTATTGTAACGGTTAAGTGAGTGTGTGAATAAAGCCAAGCTCTTAATTATCGGTTTGATTGTGCATTTCTATCAGTCATGCACCCCCACGAATTATATTAGATATTTTCAGACGAGCTTCACAGATAGGCAACTAGTCGATACCCGCGACTTCATCCGCGTAAACGTCTTCTACCGCTCTTCCCTAGGGTACTGTCCAATTTTCTGGGATAAAGAGCATCCTATGTCCTTACCAGCTATTCCAGCTATTCATACATCTTCTTCATAACTTAAGAGCTATGCTCTTGTCGGTGGAGTGTCCGCCATTCCTCTCTATTGGTTGCTAGGTTCTTGACATCTTGATACGACCCGACCTTAACTTTCTCTTTGACTTGCTCAAAGTAACTTCGTCTGGGTCGTCCTCTGCCTCTTTTGCCTTCTATTTTACCTTCTATGATATTATTCATGAAATTATCGTGTCGTATCAAGTGCCCTATCATCTTCCCTCTTCTGTTTTCTATCGTCTTTAACAGGCTTCTTTTCTCTTTTACCATATTAAGTACTTCTTCATTTGTTTTCTTTTCCTTCCAACTTATTCCTTCCATCCGTCTCCAACACCACATTTCAAATGCTTCCAGCTTCTCTCGTTCTTTTTGGGTTAGTGTCCATGTCTCACTCCCATATAAAGCTATACTCCATATGTATACCTTCACCAGGCGTTTGCGGATTTCCTTCGATATCTTGGCTTTAAGTAAGTGTTTTTTATTTTTTTTATTATTCATACATACCAAATTTAAAATCGATTAAGTGGTTTAGCTGGAAAGCTTAAGAAAGTCAGTCACGTATAACCGCCGTACTCATCACATTCTTTATATTTTAAAGACAATCGACTCGTTTTTTTTCAAACTCGTGTATGGTAAACAACTACATCGTCATTACCTAATTGACTCTGAGTATGGATGAACGCCCATATGTCAGGAAAACATAATCACACTCATACTAATCGTTGACTTTCTGTGCCAAGGTTCTAAATTAAAATTAAAGTCGCGTCCGTACTAAGAAAAACAGTATGAACATTGTACTTTATAAGTACGAGTAGGTATAGTGCGTGGTTGCAAACTCTTGGAAAGTTGACTCATTGACAAGACGATAAGTTTGGCAATACGGTCTAGTGTTGCGACATTATCGCCGAAACCAGTAGCGCTTAATGTGTTTAAAGAATTTGTTGAGTAAATTCGTGAGTCATCTTGCCTTCTGTTCAGACAAAGGTGATTATGATTATGATTATGATAAAGGTTTTGCCCGGAAGGTTGGATGTTTGTTGCAGGTTGTGGATGGAGATGGAGGGCAAATACGATCGGCTCGACGCCTGCCTCCTCGAAATGGTAGGGCGGGAGCCATCCTGGTTCAGCTGTCGAACGGGACATCCAAACTGCAATGGATCACTGCTGGACGCGATGCTAGACTCCTGGCGTCTAGCGTGCTACCAGATCTGACAGGTCAGATTGCGTCAGGAAACGTTTTTCTGCGGGAGGCGATTACAGGTCGCACTAAATATTTACTGTTCCAGGCTAAGACTCAACTAAAGAATACAGAGAAATTTAAGTTTGTCTGGTGTAAATATGGCAAAGTATTTGCAAGGAAAGAGGAGCAAGCAAAGATCAACTGGATTCGTAATGACGAGGACATTCAGGTATTAGCTAACTAATTTTTAACTAGTATCCCTTTTATTCTGAACTGCTCTTAATATTGTTTAGTAACAAAGTAATTACTATGGATTATGATGGACGACATTGTTGAAAATATTACAGAATTATCAAATTGTATCGATGTAAATCATTTTGTCAGCCAATGTGTAAACGAGAAGAGAAATAAGATAGTCGGTGTCCATATAAATTTAAAATCACTCGTAAAATATTTTAGCATGTTGGAGCAGATTGTTTATTCATCCAGAAAGTTCAAAATTGATTTTGTAGTGGTCACGGAAGCTAATATTTCCTCACATGTAAGCCATCTTTTTAACCTAACCGATTACATTATGCACTCACAGCTTAGGGTTAACAAAAAGGGTGGGGGGATTATTATTTACGTTCACAAAAAACACAAATTTTCACAAATAAAATGTACCACCAGCAACTTTGAATGCCTGACCGGTAATCTAACCACCCCGTCAAAATATAACCTAGCTCTGTGTGTAGTGTACCGGCCTCCTAACACTAATAAACACTTGTTTATGTCCGAGCTTGAACGTACCTTACGCATATCGCATAATACCGACTTGATTGTTTTAGGAGATATGAATATCAATCTGAAAGTAGCTGATTCTGTAACTAGGGCATACATAGACATGATGAGCAGTCAAGGACTTGTAAGCGGGATCGCGGAGTACACAAGAATAGAAGCCCGTAAAAACGAAATTACTAAATCATGTATCGACCACATTTTCGTACGATCCCGTTTGCAAGATGTTTACTGCGGAGCGCTCGGCACGAAACTAGCCGATCACAACATGACAGCCGTGGCGCTCATAGGGGGACACCATGTACAAGATGCTCCGATTTATGTTAAGAAAATTAACAATAACAAATTAAAGTGTGAACTCGAAGCTGTTGATTGGGAGTTGCATAAAAATTTTGATACCCCGGTGACCATATACAACTTTATTCAAGAGAATTTGTTGAATTGTTATAGCAACTCGACATATTTGCATGAAGTAAAACATTCAAAGCGCAATAGACATCCCTGGGTTTTTGGAAGAGTACTGAAAGAATGCCTGAAGAGGGATTCTCTATTTTTAGAATGGCGAAAGGACTCAAAAAATATGATTAAAAGGTTAGAGTACACAAAACACAGGAATAAAACGAATAAATTAGTTGAGACCCATAAAAACAATTTTTATAAGAACAAAATACGTGAAAACAAAGGAGATCCGCGTAAACTTTGGCAAATTTTAAATGAGATGTCCGGAAAGGTGTCCACTTCTATTAATAACACAATTGGCAAAGCATTCGGATCACTAGGCTCTCACAAATGCATCGCGGACATGTTCGCTAATAGTTTCAAACGAAATGTTCAGGATATTATACCAAATTGTAGGGTACCATTGCTGGATAAAAATAGTTACAAGCAAACAGTAGATAAATCGATGTTGTTTGAAAAGGCTACACCACAAGCAATCCACAAAATAATAATTAACATCAAAAGCAACAAAGCACCAGGCATAGATAATGTGCGAGCATTAGATCTAAAACGTATCGCAGACCAAATTTCCTCAGCTATAGCCCACCTAATCAATACTAGCATCAAAAAAGGTTTGTTCCCCGACAAGCTCAAGGTGGGACTAGTCAGGCCAATTCACAAAGGTGGTGATCCTAAAAGCAGTGCAAACTATAGGCCCATTACTATGCTCCCGACCATTGACAAAATAGTAGAGAAGTATGTTAGCAAGCAAATACACAATTTTTATAACAAGCACGACATTCTTTCTCACAATCAGTTTGGTTTTCAGCCTCAAAAAAGCACGTCGCTATTATTGTCCCGGTTTACAGATGACGTAAATAAGCACTTAAATGGTAAAAAACACGTGCTAATTATTTTTATAGACTTTAGTAAAGCGTTCGATACCTTACGGCACGATACGCTTATACAAAAGCTTGAGGACACTGGGGTTCGAGGACCCATACTAAGTTGGTGCAGATGTTACCTGACTAAAAGAGCTTACCACGTGAAGATAGAGGACAGCTGTAGTGATAAGATAATGGTGACAGAGGGGACGGCACAGGGGTCGGTCCTGGGCCCACTCCACTACCTTGCGTACGTCAATGACATGAACAACTGCGTCCATAACTGTAATGTCTATCAATTTGCAGATGACACTTGTCTTGTTGCTGCCGATAGAAGCATTGAGACTGCAGAAAGTAATCTGCAAAATGACTTTGACCAGATTTGTAAGTGGTCTCACGACCAAGGGCTAGTATTAAATGCGGCAAAGACGAAGTTATTGCATGTGCACTCTTGTCACTCTAGGTCCGTAAGGTCTATCAAGGTGACAGGACATAACCACCAGTGCTTACATATTCCGAGGGCTGGTAGCTGTAATTGTCCGTCGCTAGAGCAAGTTAAAAAACATAAATACCTGGGAGTCACAATTGATAATAGATTTAATTGGGATCACCATATAGACCAGGTGTGTAACAGGCTTCGCGCAGTAATGGCAAAGTTGTACATACTCGGCAACAGAATCCCTTTTGGAGTTAAGTTGCAGATGTATAACGCGTTAGCAGAAAGCATTGTGTCATACGGTTTGAGCAGTTACGGTCGTACTTTTAAGTCCTACCTGGATCGGATATATAAGTTGCAAGTGAGATTGTTAAAAATGATTGTACCTTATAATCTCAAAAATAAATTGAAGTGTGATGCTAGTCTATTTAGCTATTGTAAAGTTTTACCAATTCGTGCAAAAGTAAATTACATTATGTTAAAAGAACAATACTTTAGAACGGAAATTCAACAGCCCATATCGCATAGTAAAATTACTAGACAGGTAATAAATAAGGTATTAAGGAAACCAGAGTTCAGGAATTATTATGGGAGGCGAACGTCGGAATACATAATACCTGATTTAATAAACAAGCTATCAAAAGATTTAAAAAATAAAATAACTTCTAATAACCTGGATAGGGTACTCAAGTCTGATTTTTTTCGTCAGTTACGCGATTCTGGATAAAAATAAAATTATATAAAATAATATTATATATATTTAATATGTATTTAATTCGAAATATAACGAAGCATCCTGTACCTGGTGGGCGAGAACCGGTTTCGCTGCGCGCGCCCGGCCCGTCGCTCTAGTTGTAATGTTAACATAATAAATGTAATAGTTTTAAGTAAGATGGAAGTGATTTGTGGCGGAATTGCATCGAGTCAAACCATATTGTGGTTTAACGATGCGACAGTGGAATAGTTAATTGTATTTATTGGTGTGTAAATAAATAAAAATAAAAAAAAAAAAAACTTTCATTTAACATCTTATTGCTTTCTTTTATAAGTTGACCATTCATAAGATTGTTATAACATAGGTAAGTAATTTTAGAATTCATTAAAACGAACATACTTTATTGCCGACTGTAATTTTAACATAAATGATAAAATTAACAGTGACTACTCAGTACAGCCACCAGCAACAATACATTATCCAACATTGGGCTTAAAAATATCTGACACGTCTCTATTACTAGAGCCATAAGAGAGTGCCAGATATTTTTGAGAGCAATGTTGAATAATATATTATTGCAGGTGACTACACAATGGTCGGTCACGTATAAATAAGGTGACTTGAAACAATTTGTCAGAAGAAAATTACCAATTTTAACTGGAAGTAACCTTATCTACCCTCGGTTACAATTCTAAAAACGGGCATAAGTTTGGCAAAATGTAGCGTTTCCCAACTGTTTCATACCATCCACCATCGTTTCTACAAGATACCTATAGGTTAGGTTAGTTTTTTATAAAAATCCTGAAATATTTACGGTTACAGAAAAAAAAAGCAGGTTGGCAAATGAAACGGTTGGGAAATGATACATTTTGCCAAACATATTTCGCCCATACAAAGGTAACCCGATATAAATACTTATCTACAGAAATAAATACTTAAATATACAGAAAAAATCCAAGACTGAGAAACAAATATACTCTTTGCTCATTACACAAATATTTGCCCATACCGGAAATCGAACCCGGGACCGCTAGCTTGGTCACTAACCCTAAAACCTTTATAACACGCTGCTAGACCGACTTAGGTACCAACATCTAACATGTATATTTTTTAATTTATTTAACCCTCTTAAATCTGAGACTACCTATAAATCGTTTAACCGAACGTCAACTCTATTTTTAACTAATCAAAACATTCATATGTTCCCTGCCCACTTTCCGCAAAATACCCAGATACTAAGTAATTAGCCGACCGCGTTTAGCGGTTGCGATTCAGCGAAACGCCGATAAGCGGAAACCGCCGATACGGGTACAGTTTCACAGGAATCGCCGGTGGCATTGCCCCGCAATCCCGCGATCTCCCCATTAAAATAATATCTAATAACCTAACATTAAGTACATTATGTTACAAGAATTCTGCGAAACGTTGGTTTACTAGACATGTCATTTTCATTTATAGGAATAACCCATTTCACCACAGACAGTGAATATATCTACCATGTTCACTTTTTCTTGTTGCATATTTTTCATGTGAGTTAAGGACAAAAAGGGTTTGAATTCACGACATTCTTAAGGGGTTAAACCCCGGGATCCGCTTGAAATATCAACAAACATTTCATCGAATGTGTCATTTCACCGAATTTCATTTCATCAAAAGCTAATGTCTGCTGAAACCTTATAGTTTTCTGGTTATCTTAAGCATTCGTTAAGTAGTTTAGGTTAGGTTAGACTTGTGATCACAAAAAAATATAATACTCCTGTACGTGGAAATACGTACGGTACGTTTTACTTTTAAATTTGTCATGAGATTCTGGTTCTTTGATTTAAGATATTTTCTCGACTTTTAGTATTCATAGAGTCAGCCCACAATAACTTTGCACAAGATTTTAACCGGCAACCCATAAAATACCCTTATAATCTGTGTTCTTTCATGTCACTCAAACATGACATATTGGTATTACGTGAATATTTTGTCGAGGATTTTTTAACGATTCCTATTTTCAAAATGGATAAACCTATTAAAAGTGGAGTTCGAGAACTTATACTCAAGATGATAACTCATTTCCAAAATGTAAAAGAAGAAATGGAGTCCGTCCGTAAGCAAAAGGAGCAATGTTTACATAAAATTCTAAACTCTACGAGTAAATTCTTGATATTTTATTACTGCGTTCTGTGTTATTTTATATTAACCCCATGAATTAATATTCTATTATGAAAAAATAACATACTAACGAAATGATTAGGCTAAGATGATGTTATTTTATTATAATACTAGCTTCTGCCCGCGACTTCGTCCGCCTAGATGTCGATTACAGTTATTCCCTCGGGATTTTTAAAATATTCTGGCATACAAAGTAACACACAAAAATTCTCGTTTATATTATTAGTAGGATTGTATTTTCACTTGTTCAATTTCTTTAAGGTGAAATTGTTTGAAGCTGTTCATACTACAACACGGCCTTCAATCACAAATTATGTACAGAGCATAAATAAAACTGGACAAATTGGACCTGCCGTATGTTATAAATGCGCAAAGTAATAATGACAGTGAGCAGTATGATGACAGTGAGGTTGAAACAGGAGAAGGGTTCGGAGAAGTTGAAGTTCAGGAAGAACAGTATGAAAAAGTGGAATTTTTAGACTCAGATATCTCATTTATTTATTGATTAAACATGTCAAAAAATCTTTTGCATTTTATTAAATAAAAACAAAGTATTTGATTCAGGAATCAGGGACCGCTTTGGACTATGTTGAAGTGACACTGTAAATAAAATCATATGAAGTCTCTAACGTTTTGATTACTTACGTCATGACTCAGTCCAAAGTGGCCTGCGAACCAAATTCTTTGACTGTACCTCATGCATGTAAGACCTCAACTTATAAAATTACCCGCTGACATACATGCATTTTTGCCTGCGACCTTGTCTGTGTAGAATTGGTTCATAGCGTTTCATTGGGAACTGCCAAATTATCCAGGATAAAAAGCAGCCTATGTCCTCTGGGACTCAAACTATCCCTATGCCAAAGTGCAGCAGTTTATGTAAGCGACAACCATACTTTCGCATTTATAAATAATATACTAGCTGTTGCCGCGACTCCGCCCGCGCAGGTAATCGTGAAATATTTTTTGAAATCGGTCCAGTAGTTTTTGAGTTTATCGTTACAAACATACAAAAATATAAATCTTTCCTCTTTATAATATTAGTGTAGAAGTAAGGATCCAGTATGCATATACATACTTCCATGGGAGTGTATATCATAGTTTCGACTACGTACTCTCGGAATATCATGCTATCGAATGTTCGTTGGCTCGACTGTTACCGTACATAATAATTAGAGCTATACTTGTAAGTATCAAAACGTGTTGTGTGACTAAAAATCAGTATTGCCATAAACAAACTTATGATTTCTACTATTGTCACCTCATTGCAGAGTTATTGTGGGATGATTCTAGGTAGTAACTCTAGCTAAAATGACGGCGTTAAAATTTGATAACAACCACCTGCGTAATGGTTTTTAAGCGCTATCCATAACTCACACGATGTTAAAGGAAAAATAATAATGTCACCCTTGCACACGTACGGGAGGAACCTTAAACTTTTATGGCCTAAGAAAATGTCGTTTACTAACGGTTTTATACCCAACGTGCAACGGTAGCATTTCGAGGATATTTTTTGTCATAGGTAGTTTGCTTGAATTTGATCGGTTGACGGGGGTTTGAATTAGGAAGCGACTGCGTGTGACAGCCGGCAGCTGTGTTTCTCCGAAATAGGGGACGTGAAATTGTTCAATTTACCAATACGTCATTGTGAATGATGAATGCTCGCTGACGAAGTAATGATTTAATTTTTAAAAGTGAATGCTGTCATTTTTTTCAAGTCAGAGTGCAGCTGATCGCTGTTATTACTTCAGAAACATAATATATTTTCAAAGATGAAAAGTAAAATAAAAATCGGTTAAGCAGTATAGCTATGATACCGTAAAGGAAAAACAGAAGTGTAGGTTCTGTTTCGTTGTACCCATCTCTTATTCCCTATTTAAGTACTTTTAAATTACCACCAAATGGTATATGGCATCTGTAGGGACTTCGTAGCATTATCCCAGTCTAGGCGTGCACCCGCTCCGTGCAAACCGCGCAAATTAGCGGAGGCGCTATACTAGGGGCCTCCGCTAAAACATCCGTGGGCGGTTGCACGCTTGTGTGTTTACAGGGGCCTGTTTTATAAAACTAATAATTACAATTTACAGGTTGCAAGTTTCCATTTGACACAACCTCGACCAATGACGACCAACCATTTGAGCAGTGTTGCCAGTTTAGACCTGTAAAACTGTAACTTGTAGCTTTATAAAACGTGATCCAGGTGTCCCATAAATCGACCTCAACCCACCTAGGGCTGATAGAGCAGCTAAAAAGCTATCCATTTAACCCCTATGTATGTTCAGCGATTTTTACCAGTTTCGGAGATATTGAGCATTATAATCAGTTTTTGTAATTTTCCCTTATTTCCGAAGTTTTTCAATGTTATCTTACATTCTTAGAATTACAATTATATACAAATCAGCGAAGTTTTTAAACTCTTTTGCTCGTTTTTTCTATAATCAACTTTTTAGTAATGACATAGGTAAAGTTGTTTTTTTCATACAAAGTGAAAAACAAACACTGGATCACCTAACCGCGCCAGTTAAGGTGGTATCAGGGGCTCTACTTTGAAATCAGTAACTCGAACTTCGGATCGCCCCGTCACTCTCTTGCGAATTAGTGACGCGTCGAGAGCAAAAGGGATAGCAATAGACGAAGTTCGAATTACGGATTTCAAAGTAGAGCCTCAGAACGTTAACGGGCGCGGACGCGGGGGCGGAGTTCATCCGCAGGTGCACGGAGCGGGCAGCCGATACGAGCACCTGCGCATGTTTAGTAGAGGCCCGAAAGCGCAAAAAAGGCCGACTGCGCCCGCATTCGGTGTGTTGTGCACTTTCAAGTAAATCTATACCCCCTTACTAATAAACGTTGAGTAACGGTGGTATAGCTATACAATGTTTTGTACTTATCTGTCATTGTGACATTTGAATTTGACAGATAAGGACAACACATTGTATAGCTATACCACCGTTACTCAACGTTTATTAGTAAGCGGGTTAGTCTAAAAAGGTTGTACACAGGCATTCAAACTTTAAGTTCTAAAGGCCGCCATATACGGAACGATCCGTCATTACGATCGATCTGAAACGATATCGTGACGATTCATATTTCTATTGAAATTTAGATGCGATATTGCCACACACACGTACAATCCATCGCTCGAATTCAGTCTGAACCAACGGATCATAGCGACGGATCGTTCCGTATATGGGGCCCTTTATTCAGTAAGGCCATTAAATAATATTCATAAATAGAAACATAACAAACAGAACTATTCCAAACAAAATTCTACGCTATAGAAGTTTTCCTTAAAAACAATGTACACAATGAGGGCATTCAAGTCTCACACTCCAAACAATCAACAATCAGCGATAAAATAAAAAATATACAAAAACAAAGTAATTGTTCCCAATCTCGCAACTCGCTTAGTCCGCGACAATTTTTTAGGTGACCCTAGTCCCGAGTAAAGAATCTTACAAACATGGGCAACCCGTGTTGCGGTCCCTGCTACGGCCCCTGCGGCCCCTGCGGCCCCTGCGCCCCATGTTGCGCCCCGTGCTACGGGTGCTGCTACTACCGCTGTTGCTAGTTGCTCGTGTCTACTCAGATCACTAGTGCTGGGCTCTGCGCTGTGCCTAGTTCCTGTGCTTAGGATTTATGCTGCTCTTCAAATAGATTCGTGTTGGAATGTATTCGCGCCTTCGTTAGCCTACTAGTCCCCAAGGGTTGGGGGACGAGCGTAGACGTAGATGCCCTCCGTCGGCGCTTAGAAGTGTCAGCTGCTTTGGCGAGCGCTGCTGCAAGGAGCTCTGCAGGGGCGTTGAGGAACTGGTATGGCCACTCCCGGCTCCATCTGTACCCGAATTTTTGTTGCCAAACCACATGTGCAGTCTTATTATTTAGGATTGTTTTATTTCATTAAAAAAATAAACGTAACGTTGTGAAATTTTGCGTTTTTCTTCCTGAAGGATCTTGGTTTGCCATCTGGGGTGCAGCCTCCCGGGGTTCCGTCTGGCTACGCCCCCGGGGGCCCGTCTGGCTACGCCCCCGGGGGCCCGTCTGGCTGCGCCCCGGGGGCCCGTCTGGCTGCGCCCCGGGGGCCCGTCTGGCTGCGCCCCGGGGGCCCGTCTGGCTGCGCCCCGGGGGCCCGTCTGGCTGCGCCCCGGGGGCCCGTCTGGCTGCGCCCCGGGGGCCCGTCTGGCTGCGCCCCGGGGGCCCGTCTGGCTGCGCCCCGGGGGCCCGTCTGGCTGCGCCCCGGGGGCCCGTCTGGCTGCGCCCCGGGGGCCCGTCTGGCTGCGCCCCGGGGGCCCGTCTGGCTGCGCCCCGGGGGCCTCGACGGGATAGAAGCTTTCGGGTCGGGTCCCGTTGGCCTTACTTGCATTTAGCCTTGGCAAGCAGAGCGGGTCGGGTCCCGTTGGCCTTACTTGCATTTAGCCTTAGCGAGCAAAACTGCTCAGTAGTACACTGACCAAGTATGCAAAATGACTTGGTTATATAATTCCATGGTTACGAAATTGTCTTAGTGTTTCAAGAAGACTTACTGAGCAAAACGTCTAGGTCGTGAAATGCACCAGTAAGCAGAATGATTCAATTGTGTTAGGTCTTGATTGTATTATCTTGATATGTGAAGATTATCGAGACCATTTGCCTATTAGAACATTATGACATTAAGTCGTTTTACAGCCAAGTCATTCCGTCTATACTATGCCTTATAGCAATGAGGGCGTTTTACAGACCAAGGCATTTTGCTATCCAGACAAAATACAACTAAGGTGCTCTGCTCGCCAAGGCTAAATGCAAGTAAGGCCAACGGGACCCGACCCAGCAGAGCACCTTAGTTTTATTTTGTCCGGGTAGCAAAATGCCTTGGTCTGTAAAACGCCCTCATTGCTATAAGGCATAGTATAGACGGAATGACTTGGCTGTAAAACGACTTAATGTCATAATGTTCTAATCGGCAAATGGTCTCGATAATCTTCACATATCAAGATAATACAATCAAGTCCTAACACAATTGAGTCATTCTGCTTACTGGTGCATTTCACGACATAGACGTTTTGCTAAGTAAGTCTTCATGAAACTAAGACAACTTCGGGGTCGGGTCCCGTTGGCCTTACTTGCATTTAGCCTTAGCGAGCAAAACGGCTCAGTAGTACACTGACCAAGTATGCAAAATGACTTGGTTATATAATTCCATGGTTACGAAATTGTCTTAGTTTCAAGAAGACTTACTTAGCAAAACGTCTAGGTCGTGAAATGCCCCAGTAAGCAGAATGACTCAATTGTGTTAGGACTTGATTGTATTATCTTGATATGTGAAGATTATCGAGACCATTTGCCTATTAGAACATTATGACATTAAGTCGTTTTACAGCCAAGTCATTCCGTCTATGCTATGCCTTATAGCAATGAGGGCGTTTTACAGACCAAGGCATTTTGCTACCCGGACAAAATACAACTAAGGTGCTCTGCTCGCCAAGGCTAAATGCAAATAAGGCCAACGGGACCCGACCCCAACTTCGTAACCATGGAATTATATAACCAAGTCATTTTGCATACTTGGTCAGTGTACTACTGAGCCGTTTTGCTCGCTAAGGCTAAATGCAAGTAAGGCCAGGGATACACTAGGGGACAAATGTGCTGCGACGGGTCGGGTCCCGTTGGCCTTACTTGCATTTAGCCTTAGCGAGCAAAACGGCTCAGTAGTACACTGACCAAGTATGCAAAATGACTTGGTTATATAATTCCATGGTTACGAAGTTGTCTTAGTTTCATGAAGACTTACTTAGCAAAACGTCTAGGTCGTGAAATGCGCCAGTAAGCAGAATGACTCAATTGTGTTAGGTCTTGATTGTATTATCTTGATATGTGAAGATTATCGAGACCATTTGCCTATTAGAACATTATGACATTAAGTCGTTTTACAGCCAAGTCATTCCGTCTATACTATGCCTTATAGCAATGAGGGCGTTTTACAGACCAAGGCATTTTGCTACCCGGACAAAATACAACTAAGGTGCTCTGCTCGCCAAGGTTAAATGCAAGTAAGGCCAACGGGACCCGACCCGC
This sequence comes from Acleris cristana, assembly GCA_948252455.1. NCBI lineage: Eukaryota > Metazoa > Arthropoda > Insecta > Lepidoptera > Tortricidae > Acleris > Acleris cristana. Next base: position 6,005,174 of record OX411775.1, read on the forward strand.
TGCGACACGTGTCGCCAGTGACGTCAGGTGAAATAGCGCGACGTTACCAGACTTCGCTCGACATGCCTAGCAACAACGCGCGACACGTGTCGCCAGCGACGTCGGGTGAAGTGGCGCGACGTTGCCGGATTTCGCTCAACATGTCTGGCAACATCGCGCGATACGTGTAGCCAACGACGTATAAGTCGCGCGACGTCGCCAGATTTGTCAGGCGAAGTTTCGCGAAGTCGCATGATTTCGCCCGACGTCGCTACGGATATAAGTCGCGCGATGTCGCCAGATATGTCAGGCGAAATCGGCCGCCCTGTCGCCGACACATGTCGTGGGACATTTGTCTCCTAGTGTATCCCTGGCTTAAGGCCAACGGGACCCGACCCAAGCTTTCCGACCCCTCTTGATCGAGTTACCTTAAACGCAAGATGCCAATGAAGGCGTTATACCGGGTCGGGTCCCGTTGGCCTTACTTGCATTTAGCCTTAGCAAGCAAAACGGCTCAGTAGTACACTGACCAAGTATGCAAAATGACTTGGTTATATAATTCCATAGTTACGAAATTGTCTTAGTTTCAAGAAGACTTACTTAGCAAAACGTCTAGGTCGTGAAATGCACCAGTAAGCAGAATGACTCAATTGTGTTAGGTCTTGATTGTATTATCTTGATATGTGAAGATTATCGAGACCATTTGCCTATTAGAACATTATGACATTAAGTCATTTTACAGCCAAGTCATTCCCTCTATACTATGCCTTATAGCAATGAGGGTGTTTTACAGACCAAGGCATTTCGCTACCTGGACAAAATAAAACTAAGGTGCTCTGCTCGCCAAGGCTAAATGCAAGTAAGGCCAACGGGACCCGACCCGTTATACCTAAACATGAGATTTGCCTAAAAAGCTGTTTGCCCTAAACGAGGGATGCCTATGAAGCAGCATGCCTGAAATGTAAAATTGACTAAGAAGCAGATTGCCTAAGTTTAAATTACCTGTAAAGCAGTTTGCCTGAAATACAAGATGACTAAAAAGGCTGATTGCCCTAAACGAGAGATACCGAAGAAGCAGCATGCCTGAAATGTAAAATTGACTAAGCAGCAGATTGCCTGAAATACAAGATGACTGAGGGGAATGGCAAACAAAGTTATTTTTCTTAAAACAGTTGTTGTCTGTGTTTCATTCTACACAATGACATAGACAAGAGCTTAGCTCTTAAATATCAAGAAGAAAAAAGACAGGTATCATAGTTAGAGAGCCTCGATGTGGTGGACAATAATGGCACCAATTTTTGGTTCAACGCAAAATATTTGGGGTTGGGTTCGTAAGGACTAGATTGCATAACGACTCTATAAGCAAAACGTCTTAGTTGCATAAAGTCTTGGTAAGCACAATGTCTTTTTTGCAGAATGCCCTAGTGAGTAGAATGTCTTAGTTGTTCGATTGACAACTATAGCAAAACGCCCGAAGTTGCAAAATGACTAATAGAGTTTACGTCCAAGTTATTAATAAGTCTTGATTGTAAAACGACGCATAAGGAAAAGTGTCTGGATAGCATATGGTCTTGGTAGCAAAACGTCATGATTGCATACCGGCTTTAATAATATTATTGAAAGATAAAACTCAATTGACAGTTAAGCCAGGGATACACTAGGGGACAAATGTGCTGCGACACGTGTCGCCAGTGACGTCGGGTGAAATGGCGCGACGTTGCCAAACTTCGCTCGACATGTCTGGCAACATCGCGTGACACGTGTCGCCAGCGACGTCGGTTGAAATAGCGCGACGTTACCAGACTTCACTCGACATGCCTGGCAACATCGCGCGACACGTGTCGCCAGCGACGTCGGGTGAAATGGCACGACGTTGCCAGACTTCACTCGACACATCTGGCAACATCGCGCGACACGTGTAGGCAACGACGTATAAGTCGCGCGACGTCGCCAGATTTGTCAGGCGAAGTTTTGCGAAGTCGCAAAACTTCGCCTGACAAATCTGTATTATATAGTTTGTACAATTAGACATTTAGCTACCAAGACCTTATGCTACTAAGACGTTTTGCTTATAGAGTCGTTATGCAATCTAGTCCTTACGAACCCAACCCGGAAAGTGGTCGTCGCAAAAAATAATAATGGTTTCCAACGCAGACAAAGCATTCCTTGCTGTAACTCTAGCGGTATCTATCACAGAAAAAGAGAAAAGAAAGAGGCGATGGTGTAAGGAATGGTATAAAATGAGATTCCGGCCGCAAATGAATAAAAACGGGTCGGGTCCCGTTGGCCTTACTTGCATTTAGCCTTGGCGAGCAGAGCACCTTAGTTTTATTTTGTCCGGGTAGCGAAATGCCTTGGTCTGTAAAACACCCTCATTGCTATAAGGCATAGTATAGACGGAATGACTTGGCTGTAAAATGACTTAATGTCATAATGTTCTAATAGGCAAATGGTCTCGATAATCTTCACATATCAAGATAATACAATCAAGACCTAACATAATTGAGTCATTCTGCTTACTGGTGCATTTTACGACCTAGACGTTTTGCTAAGTAAGTCTTCTTGAAACTAAGACAATTTCGTAACTATGGAATTATATAACCAAGTCATTTTGCATACTTGGTCAGTGTACTACTGAGCCGTTTTGCTCGCTAAGGCTAAATGCAAGTAAGGCCAACGGGACCCGACCCATAAAAACTTGTCAAGTCGCATCAAGTCGCATCAAGCGCAAGGTGGTTCAAGTACCGTCAATCAAATTTTTTGTCAAGTATGGTCCAGCCCGTAGATTGACGGGACTTGTCAAGTCAACGCTGTAAACGATCAATATTCACTTCAAGCACGTAGACTTGTCAAGTGCACTTGATCGTTTCGGGGACCCATAACGCAAGCGAAGTGGACATTTTGCAACTCGGACTTTTTGAGATGTAGTCGCAAAGCGATCTGGTTGTATTGCGATCTAGGCACAACGCGATGTAGTCAGATCGAGGTGTAGTCACAAAGCGATCTGGTCGTATTAATTACCTAGTCATATCGAGATGTGAACGGAAAGCTTCTATCCCCTCTCGACGCATACTATCCAATACGCGTTATGTCCAATACGCCGGGATATCCCAGAAGTTCCATAGTTCTAGTTCCATATGGAACAATCGGTACATATGTAAATGTCAAATAAATGATCCCAATAGTTCCATATGGAACTACATACTAGGCTTTACATCTAGTTTTGTTTTTATTTTAGTTTTAAATCAGTTGAGTATCTTCGGAGCATACCCCGTTAGTGTTGCAAAATCATTGAAAACGCTAGGGTTGGCACTGCACATTTTTTACCGAGGGACACGATACGATCCCTCTCGATCGAGTTACCTTAAACGCAAGATGCTATATCTATGAAGAAGTATCCAATTACCTAAGTATGTAAAATAAATATATGTATACAAAGGTCGTACTTAGCAGAGGGAGACATTTAATATGAATATGTACCAGTAGTTCCATATGGTACTTCTGGGACATTTCCTTCAAAATGAATATCCCGGTAGATTCATATGGAACTAGAAATTATGGAACTTCTGGGATATCTCCTCCAATACGTAGAAAATCTAACACGCAGGATGTCCGATATAAACGCAGAATGTCGTCTACGCTAAACGTCCAACACGCAGAACATCCTCTACGCTAAACGTCCAACACGCAGCACGTCGAAATGGCAAAATGTCCACTAAGAAATTCAGTACCATCACGTTTCACAACCAGTTTTCTACGAGGATTTTTTTAATTTGACAATACGCGTATTGCTCATGATGGTTAGGGCGCATAACGTCCCACTCGCAAAACGTCCCTCCAGCAAAATTACGTCCCATTCGCCAAACGTCTTCTCTGCAAATGGTCCCTTATGTAAAATACCCCATTCGCAAAACGTCCCTTTCTTAATAGGTCCCACCCCTTTCGCAAAACGTCCCTATTGCATAACGTCCCTATCGCAAAACGTCCCGTCTGCGAAATGACCCATTCGCAAAATGTCCCGTCTGGAAAAAGCTTGTTTAAGTAGAGTCTTCTCATGGAAAGGAACGTTTTGCGAACGGGTCATTTTGCGAAAGGGACGTTTTGCGAACGGGTCATTTTGCGAAAGGGACGTTTTGCGAACGGGACTTTATTTATGTGAAGGGACGTTTTGCGAACGGGACCTTTTGCAGAAGGGTCATTTTGCGTAAGGGACATTTAGGAAAGGGACATTTCGCGAAAGGGACGAAGGGACATTCTGCGAGTGGGACGTTATGCGCCCTAACCCATAAAGCGTATTGTACAAATTGAGTATTGGACAAAATGCGTAATCAAATTTGACAATACGCGTATTGGACATGACGCGTATTGGATAGTATGCGTCGAGAGGAAAATACGATGACTGTACGGAATCGCAGTGACGCGTCGTATCCGTACCGTTTTTGACGCATGCCCTCCACACCAATGCTTAAGGCACTGGTCCCACCGCCGGCGAGTAAGCTATGAAAAGTGGTTAGGGCGCATAACGTCCCACTCGCAAAACGTCCCTCCAGCAAAATTACGTCCCATTCGCAAAACGTCTTCTCTGCAAATGGTCCTTTATGTGAAATACCCCATTCGCAAAACGTCCCTTTCTTAAAAGGTCCCACCCCTTTCGCAAAACGTCCCTATTGCATAACGCCCCTATCGCAAAACGTCCCGTTTGCGAAATGACCCATTCGCAAAATGTCCCGTCTGGAAAAAGCTTGTTTAAGTAGAGTCTTCTCATGGAAAGGAACGTTTTGCGAACGGGTCATTTTGCGAAAGGGACGTTTTGCGAACGGGTCATTTTGCGAAAGGGACGTTTTGCGAACGGGACTTTATTTATGTGAAGGGACGTTTTGCGAACGGGACCTTTTGCAGAAGGGTCATTTTGCGTAAGGGACATTTAGGAAAGGGACATTTCGCGAACGGGACGAAGGGACATTCTGCGAGTAGGACGTTATGCGCCCTAACCGAAAGGACGGGAACTATCGGCTATTTTCTTGTCTAAGAAACGAACAAAAGATCATCGCTCCCGTGTAAATAAAAGAGAGAGATATATATTTATAGTTTATAGTTGAGCGAGTAAATAAATAAACTAAAATAAGTAAACTATAAATTTATATCTCTCTCTTTTATTTACACGGGAGCGATTATCTTTTGTTCGTTTCTTGGACAAGAAAATAGCCGATAGTTCTTCACAACCAGTTGTCTACGAGTGTTTTTTGGATTTGACAATATAGACTTTAAATACTGTGTACATGATTTAATATCGTTTAAAGATTGTAAAATCCGTACCGTTCCGATGCGATGCGAAGGATGATTTCCACCAAACGGCCCGCAACGGATCGGAACGGAAAGAATACGAACGGATGCGGCGACCACCGATCGTGTCCGGCGGCATGTCGACGCATACGATCGGGTGATAACAGCCGTTCGCGGTCGACAGGATGTCGACGCACACGATCGGCACCGTACGGTTTCGTTCCTACCACGTGTTTGAGTGCACTTTCGAGAATGAGTGGGCTCGTCCGGTCACGGCCGAAAGGTTCCGATCGCACACGACGACAAGCGAACGGCGCCGATCGCAAGCGAACGGAGCCGATCGCGTGTCGCAGCATACTTACGGCTCCGATCGCGTGTCGCGGAAGACGCCCGCCGTCAAGCTGCTGTGTGCGGCTCAGTAATATAGACTTTAAATACTGTGTACATGATTTAATATCGTTTAAAGGATGATTTCCACCAAACGGCCCGCAACGGATCGGAACGGAAAGAATACGAACAGATGGGGCGACTACAAATCGTGTCCGGCAGCATGTCGACGCATACGATCGGACGATGTTTTTTGCCAAGCTCTAGCTTCATTGACTAAAATAAGTATTTTCATATAACGTCAATGTCATGTGATCAATCCCATTCTAATCGCGGTTTGATGGCCCCCTACACTATCGGTGATGATCGTTGATGGTCTGATCGTCTATAATCGGCACAATGATCGTGCAAGTATCCACACTATCGCCCTTAGTAGTTTTCGAACGGCAAGCGTACAAGAAGGACGTTGATTGTGTTGCTGCTTATGACTTAATAAATGGAGGAAAAGGAGATGGTGGTGCTTAAGCATTAATTATAGTAAAACGAAGTATGTTGATACAATAACTTTATAATACAATTTAAATTTTAATTCATTGTCCACCGGGGAATCAATGATCGGCGATAGTGTGGGCAGCTCAACGCGGCGATTCCCTTTGATGCGTGCCCGAAAAACCGACAAATCAAGGGTCGCAGGCGTTCATCGGCGATCATAGACGATGATTGGCGAATACAGCTGAGTATGCCCTCTAAACTATCGTGCTTGCCCATAATCGTCTGTATTCGCCGATAGTGTAGCGGGCCTATTACATACTCACTTGCATACGTCCAAACTTATTGAATGTATTCTCTTTGGCGTGCATATGTATTATATGTATACATATATAAAAGTATGCATCCGGTGTGGCCCGGCCTTAATTCTAATCAGCCTTTTCAACTTACTGACCCAATTTAAAATATCACTGGCTGTCTATTGCTTCTCAATTCAAATCTCTAAGTCCCAAATCTTCGGCCATTCGCTATTCCGTGCAATTCCGTGTTTGCAAATCGTTCGAGTAGCTACTCTTGCAAAAATTTCAGTGTTTTTTTATAATTTGTATCAGGGAAACTTAGCAATTGAGTCACTAGAGTTGTTAGTATGCCAGTATACTACGGAGGGTTCGTGGGAGGCCCGCACGGCGGCGGCTACTGCCCGTACTCGAGTGGGTGCTGCCCTACCACGGGAGGCTGCCGCCAGTGCTTCGGTTGCTGGTGAATCTGGTGATAGTGATATTGGGGTCAGTTGAAAGCTTTGCCATGGCCCTCTGCCCTCACCGTAAAGAACAGGATGTCAGTGACTTTCCTTATTGAAAATACCTACAACACCAGCCCCAAACACAATAACTCTGTGAAGTCAGTCTGCCACTCCACTTCTTCACTTCAATTTATGTTGCAGCCCTGCGAAGAGTACTGTATGTTGGAGAATGTTCAATTCCTGGTGTCGTTAGTGGTGCTTTCTGCGATGGCCAGCATCTCTGCGTTGGGGTTCCTTTCAGGGACATCCTGGGGCCAGCTTTCGTGATACTCTATTGGTGCGTTATAATAAAGTGTTCAGTTTAGGAATTGGTTTGATTTCGATTATCCGTTTGAACTTAAAATGATAAAAATACCCTAACAAAAAATAAGTCTTTAAAAACCCACTATACGACATGGATATTAGATGACGGCACCAAATAGGTAATTCCAAGGGGACTAGCCCATTATTTCATTCTGTATTTTGGTTTTTCAAGATCACAAGACTGTTTTATTTTGTTTAAAAAAATGTTTACTTATTATGATTGACTACATCACAATGGAGGAGCACCATGCTGAGAGAATCGTACTAGGGAAGAAATGTGAGATTTTCACTACTGCGCAACATGTCAATTATAAAGTCCATGAAACGTGGCAAATCCCCAGGATATGACGGGTTCAGCATCAAACACCTCAAAGTTGCTGGCAAGTGACATCGATACGTGATGCTCAATTTGGTTTTAGAACAGGCCACACACCAGTGCCACTGAGAGCCATCTTCGGTGTCGGACCAACCTTTCTACCAAACATTTCCACCAGTGGGAAGGTTAAACCTAATTCGGTATAACCTACCATCCAGTAGAAAAGCTCTCCTGATAAATGGGAGGTAGGTTTAGTTTATGTTAGTTCTTTAGCTGGCCCGAAGTGCCAAAAACACCCAGAAGTAGGAGCTCCGCGGTCGACACTGTTAAATTTGCTTTTGGTTCGAAAAAAATCAAATGGTTGGTACCTAGGTTACACCGAATCAGGTTTAACCTTCCCACTGGTGGAAATGTTTGGTAGGAAGGTTGGTCCGAGTCGGTGTCCTGCAGTGGTCCGGACCCGTCGAAAGAGCGTCGTTCCCCGAAGACCTACTCGTTGACCTACTAGTTGGTCTATTGGTTATTTTTCCCAGTGGACCTATATTCCTTCCAGACCCACCGTACCCCTCGGCCGTACCACTGGTGGTAGTTTGACCAATTATATCTATTAAAATCGAATTTAACGGAGTCGACGGAGCTCTGCTATCGCAGAGCTCCTATTTCTGGGTAGTTTGGCCCTCCGGGCCTGCTGAAGAACTAACATAACCTAAACCTACCTCATATTTATGATACCTACTAATTTTGGTCAGTGGTACGGTTTAGTGGTACGGTGGGTCTGTACCTCAAATCCCCTTCCATTACCAATGTTGAAAAAAAAAACCCAATAGACCAACCCCTTGTTATTCGTGGTACACCTAGGTTGTCCACCTGGGCATTTTTAGCACCCCACGACCTTAACGAAGTCGATGGAGCTCCGCTCACGCGGAGCTCCTACTTCTAGGTTGTTTTGGCCCTTCGGGCTCTCTGAAGAACTAACATAACCTAAACCTACGTATTGATTTTGTCCATTCTACTCTCCGTAATCGACATAGGTGGACAAGACAACGTAGGTGGACCACCACCAATGCTCTAGACCAACTAGTAGGTAAAAGAGTAGGTCTACTGGGAACGTACCACTTTCCAGTCACCAGTATATTCACCCAGGTGAATTAAATGGGATAGAAGCTTTTCGTCCACATCTCGATATGACTAAGTAGCAAATACGACCAGATCGTTTTGCGACTACATCTCGATCTGACTACATCGCTTTGTGCCTAGATCGCTATACGACCAAATCGCTTTGCGACTAAATCTCAAAAAGTCAGAGTTGCAAAATGACCACTTCGCTTGCTTTACTAGGTAGGTTAGGTTCGTTAGGTAACTTCAAATGCCCGAAGGGCAAATTGCCCAGGAATAGGAGCCGGGGCTCCGTCGACATTGCTAACACAGACATAACATGAAAAAACAAAGTGGTCATTTAGCGACTCAGAATTATTGAGATGTAGTCGCAAAGCGATCTGGTCGTATTGCGATCTAGGCACAAAGCGATGTAGTCAGATCGAGATGTAGTCGCAAAGCGATCTGGTCGTATTATCTACCTAGTCAGATCAAGTATTAAATTGACAAAAACGTTACGTCTATTGGAAATAATTTCAGTCTTATAATTAGTAAAATATGCTTAATTTTAGGTTGTGTCCCTACTCACCCCGTTTTACGGTACCGAACTATTTGCGCCCTTTGAATGTTACCTTATATATATTATGATGCTGACTGTAGGTAGGTACCTACACCGACTGCTGCAGGGCCTCTAGATTCTTTTTTATCCCTATTGCAATTGTATTGTTTACGACTCGGCGCCTTTAAAGTTAACAATACCCTGTATATCCATACTAATATTATAAATGTGAAAGTGTGTCCGTCTGTCTGTTACCTCTTTACGTTTAAACCGCTGAACGGATTTAAATGAAATTTGGTATGGATATAGTTTGAGTCCCGGGGAAGGATATAGGCTACTTTTAATCCCGGAAAATTAGACAGATCCCGAGGGAGCAGCGATAAACGACTTCTACGCGGACGGAGTCGCGGGCAAAAGCTAGTACCTAATAATACTAACTGTTGCGCTCGATTCCGTCCGCGCAGAAAAATAAAACATAGGCCTAAAGTATGTTCATCAGGGATAATGTAGGATTCTAATGGTGAAATAATTTTCAAATTGGTCCAGTACATCCTATTCAATGCAAACAAACAATCAAATCTTTCCTCTTTATAATATTAGTGTGGATTCACATGTAAACAACTTTCGTTTTTATTCAAAGTTCTATATTTTCACTCAAACCCAACACATACCTACTGCCGCACTCGGAGACGTCAATTAAATTTAACGCTTGTATATTTAGTGACGTCGTGTCTTATTCTTTTGCTATAGCAAAGAAAGTGACAGCCGCTACTTTAATCAAGCATTAAATTTAATTGACGTCTCTGAGTGCGGCAGTTAAACTGTAAACGGTTTCGATCAAATAGATTGAAAGTTTGAATGTAAGTACATTGCATTCTTGAAATTCTCAAGGTTCAATGACTTTTTAACAACGAAACCCCGACTCATTTCTAAATAACAGTTTTGTATTGAAGCAGGAAAACAAATTCGGGGAAGCGAACTGTTTCGATTCGCCCCCGGCAGTTCGCAAATGGATTTCACGGAAACGAGGATAGCTTACTAGAATTAATAATCCAAATCGATAATTTTCATAAGTGTTGCGTGCTAACACCGTCGTTTGACCAAATGACACGCGTTCCACGACCTGAGTTCGTCGAATACTAGTCGAAGTGGATAGGCAATTTAACAAAGAACTTTAGTCACTTTATCTAGATCTCGTTCCGTAGCTCTGCGTGGATTGGACGTTTTTTGTGGTGCGCCGTGGGGTGACGCTTTGATAGAATATAATCCCGGCGGGGTCGAGGGGTGCCCTTTCTACGAATATAATTCCCCTTCAATGTCATTGTGTCTATTTCGAGTATTCTGTTAGTTTTGTAAGTACAAAGCCTATTGGTTAGGGCGCATAACGAGTGTCGGACCAACCTTCCTACCAAACATTTCCACCAGTGGGAAGGTTAAACCTGATTCGGTGTAACCTACCAACCAGTAGGAAAGCACTCCTGATAAATGGGAGGTAGGTTTAGGTTATGTTAGATTTTCAGTTGCAGCAAAAACACCGAGAAATAGGAGCTCCGTCGACACTGTTAAATTCGCTTTTGGTTCGAAAAAAATCCTACTGGTGGGAGGTTACACCGAATCAGGTTTAACCTTCCCACTGGTGGAAATGTTTGGTAGGAAGGTTGGTCCGAGTCGGCATAACGTCCCGCTCGCAAAACGTCCCTCCAGCGAAATTACGTCCCACTCGCAAAACGTCTTCTCTGCAAATGGTCCCTTATGTAAAATACCCCTTTCGCAAAACGTCCCTAATTGCATAACGCCCCTATCGCAAAACGTCCCGTCTGCAAAATGACCCATTCGCAAAATGTCCCGTCTCGAAAAAGTAGAGACTAAGAGTCTTCTCATGGGAAGGAACGTTTTGCGAACGGGTCATTTTGCGAAAGGGACGTTTTGCGAACGGGACTTTATTTATGTGAAGGGACGTTTTGCGAATGGGACCTTTTGCAGAAGGGTCATTTTGCGTAAGGGACATTGAGGAAAGGGACAGTTCGCGAAAGGGACAGTTCGCGAAAGGGACAGTTCGCGAAAGGGACAAAGGGACATTCTGCGAGTGGGACGTTATGCGCCCTAACCCCGATTTGGTTCTCGCTGTTGCTCATGTGTACCTCGCAAAGCAATGAATAGAGACAGCGGGATCGGGGCGAATTGCGAACGGGACCAGTTGCGAACGGGACGGGGTCCGTTTGCGGGACGATCTGCTAACGGGACGAATTGCAAAACGGGACGAATTGCGGAACGGGACGAATTGCGAACTGCAATGCCTTATGCACTTTTCGTGGATAAGGCATTGTGAAATGCAGTCACTTAGCCAAAGTGTGTATTATGGGAAGTGTGTAAAACGAAAAGGAGACATTGTCGCCGAAAGGAAAATATTTAGTTCAAACGTAAAATTCCAGATTTTTTCTAGCAAAACTTTATTTTGCGAAACATCAAGTCAAGAAAAAGTGGAGGCGCTACTTTAAAAATCGAAGTTCGAAGTTACGTTAGTTAAATCCCTCTCTTGATTTAGCCTTGAATTACGAGTGACAGGGATGGAGCTAACGTAACTTCGATTTTCAAAGTAGGGCCTCAGGACGGAACCACGGCGTAGGCACTTAAGATTCAGACAGGCGGTCGCGTCACGGCACTTCGCCGCTGTGGAAGTTGTAGCAGGGCCCCACGGGGGAGCAGCAGCCACCCTGCACGCAGGGCGCACACGTGCGGCAGCAGGACCGGTCGCAGCTGTTCCAGCAGCGCGCGAACATGCCGATGTTGAAGTCGCGGTAACATCCGTCTTGGGTCGGCATCCTGAACTAAATCACAATAAGCAGCTCGTGAGGATATTTAAAAATCTGTTTTTTACCATTTACAATTTTCTGTATTTTTTTGAGAGTAATTTTAAAATTTTCGTGTGATTCGGTTGCCAATGTTCACGGAATGACTGTTTTTTTTTTCGCATTTTTCAGGCAGCGAATACGTATTCAGCCGGTATTGCTTTATGTTTATCTACCCACGTGGTTTAAGTGGCCCCATACACAGTACGATCCGTCGTTATGATCCGTCGGTTCAGACTGAAATCGAGCGATGGTTTGTACGTGTGTGGCAATATCGCATCAAAATTTCAATAGAAATATGAATCGCCACGATATCGTTTCAGATCGATCGTAACGAGACGGACCGTATATGGCGGCCTTTAGATCGGCACCTCAGTAGCTTGCTGCGTAGGTTGGTGTATGAATGCAGTTCTGCGTCGTAGCATGTTATCGGCCTAACGTAACAAGACATACATTAACTACTCACGAGGGTACCGGCAGGGGTTTCAAGCGAGGTCATTGCTAAGGCCGCCATATACGGAACGATCCGTCGTTACGATCGATCTGAAACGATATCGTGACGATTCACATTTCTATTAAAATTTTGATGCGATATTGCCACACACGTACAATCCATCGCTCGATTTCAGTCTGAACCGACGGATCGTTCCGTATATGGCGGCCTTAACGACGGATCGTACCGTATATGGGGCTCTTTAAATGATTGACCTCGGTCAATACCGATGGATGATGTTCAAAAATCACATTTGTTTTTTAGATGTTGTTGTGACACCACGCATAAAGAAAATATCAAAAAAATTAAAAATTCTTGTGATAAAATCTATAAAATTAAGGTAAATTAGAAATGTATGGATTTTAAAATTTTATCGTTCTTATGTCTCCGCGTGCGGTCTGAATTTCTAGAACTATACTGGGCAACTATAAGCCATCCTCATCCTCTCTCCCTGCAATACAGTAAGGCTTGGACCACCACAAGCCCACAAGTCGACCATTTTTAGGGTTCCGTACCAAAATGGTACAAAAGGAACCCTTATGGTGAGACTTCGTTGTCTGTCTGTCTGTCTGTATGTCACAGCAGGTTTTCTCAGCAACTATAAATGCTATCAACTTGAAATTTGGCATAGTTGTACAACTTGCTTGCCCGCATCTATTTGTAGTAAAAAAAAAATGAAATTAATTTTATTAATAATTGAAAAGGGGTCTAGAATGGGGGGTTCAAAAATTAAAGTGGTTCGATTATAGCAAATGGGGTGTCATATGAACGGTCTTAATTTGCACATTTCAAAACTAATTTTTTTTAAATTTTCTGTGATGTACTTTTCGATTTATAGCCAAAAATGTACAAAAAATGACCGTTCCCCCCCTTATCTCCGAAGTTTATTAACCAAAAATTCTGAAAAAATCCTGACGTATAGATAATTACTTATATTTTCTGGGAAAAATAAAATAAAGTGTTCATTATTTGGGTCAATCAACTTTTCTTTGCGCCTCGTTGCCATGGTGACTTCTCCTGGTTCACTCTTTAAAATCTCAATTTTATATAAATCCAGCAAACATCAGTTTTTTTGGCAATTACAAGCCCATTCTGTTATGGGTTTTCTTCCAAGCGTATTAGTAGTCTATATTATAACCATTTTTCTAAGAAACTCTATCACTGTTTTCTCCTGGCTTACGGGACAGAATAACAGCAACAAAAAGTTGATCCACCCATTTACAGTTTTTGAGAAATAACAAAAAAACTAAGAAAATCTGTATTAAAATTTAGGCTAGCCAAAATCGACCTTATTGCCTGGAAAATAAAGCTTATAACAAAATGAGTATTTTCTTTTGCGGTTACTAAGCATATTATCTTCAATACGGAACCCTCGGTGCGCGAGTCCGACTCGCACTTGACTGTTTTTTTTTTTCATTTGTTGCAGGATACAAGATGCCAGTTCGCAACTGTTGTCTAGGATGCCAGGGATGCCTGAGAGGGCCCTGCGGGGGCTGCGCCGGCCGCTGCGAGGGCGGCGTGGGGCCCTGCTGCGTGCACTCCTTGTGGGCCAACTGCTGCTCGCCCTGCGGGGACCGCATTGGCGTCATGCATGGGTAAGCACTATTACATGGAGCTTGCTTGACCTTTTACTGTGCTAAGGCCTTATTTCCATCTGCAGTAAAAACTTCTGTGAGAAATGTTCGACAGTGCTGTCTGAAAGTAGCTTGGCAAGTGACTACAGTATACAACCACTATTTAAGCGCTAAAGGATATTGCTCGTAGCAATTTCTTCCAGTTGTATTTCCGGTCTAACTTCTATAGTAATTTACTCACTCAGTATTAATTTTCCACTCAATTGAAAAAACTAACTTGACTCTATCCATGAAGTCAGTCTGAATTTTATAGTGGCGCACTTCGCACGCAATCGTAGCTATAACTTCGCTTCCTATCAAAATGTGTGTAGACAATCCTACAGTGGCATACGCACGAAAGGACGTCATTGACACACGCCTAGAACAATTTATCGACGTGCTTCACGCGTGTAGCGTATGCGCAAGTGCGTAGCGTGCACAGTGGAATTCCGGGCTCACAATATACCTAGCAGAAATATTCCTACTGCCCACTTTCATTAGTTTGTGTCGTGCTCCAGGGCTCGAGGCGGCACGGCGGGCTCATTCTTCAGCTGCGGCCATGGCTGCATCGGAGGCTGCGAAGGTGGCCTCTGCAGCTGCTGCTGCGGACCAGCTTGCTGAACGAGGATCACCACCTAATTACTCGCTGGATGATGTGTTACATTAGGGTGTGAAATTGAGGCAGTACATGACGTGCAAACGTGTTCGAACCTGGTAGATAATTTATTTGTTCAAACTTGTTTCTAAAATCGGCGGACCTACCCTGATAGTACATAGACACATAGTGTCATGTGTGTGTTTACTTTTTTGAATAAACTTCGTGGTGTGTATGATTTTGTATTATTTTAAGCAATTGCATCGCTGCAAACTCTGAAATAGGTACCTATATAGATTGTATATTCGGCTTATTCTTAACTTAATAGATTTCCAATACAGATTCCCTGTCCGGTTCCCGTCCCAACAGGTTCCCAGTTTTACAGATTCCGACTCCTACAGATTCCCAGCCTTACGGATTGCCAGTTTTACAAATTCCTAGGCCCACAGATTTCCACCTCTACAGATTCTTAACTGTACGGATTCCCAACTTTACATATTCCTAACTGTACGGTCAATGTCAAAGTCCTATGAACACTTGCGTCCACGTTCTCAAACATTAAGGCCCTGATCGACGGGCGAGTAAAACCGCGGTTTTAAGGCTCTTCGGTAAAGCTCGCCGGTCTATCGTTGCAATACCGCGGTTTTAAAAGCCGACGAGCCCGGCTCGCGGCTCGTCATGTTGCTATATTTTTGCTCGGCTCGTCATGCAAAAGCCCGTATCGATCACGACCGGCGAGCCAAGTCGGCAGTTATCGGCGACAGCGCTAGAGGGTTTAGTCGTATGTCGTCCCGTTCGCAACTTTTCCCGTTTGCAATTCGTTCCGTTTGCTATTCGTCCCGTTCGCAATTCGTCCCGTTATCAAATCGTCCCGTAAACGCACCTCGTCCCATTAAAAACTATATTAAGACCCATAATACTCTTTAAGGGTAAAATTTAAAAACTAAAAAACATGTAAGAACATTACAAAAAGTATTAAAACTTAACAAATCAAGCCCAAGCCTTTACCTACTCTTGCTTGTTTATAATCAGCAAAATATAACTACCTAAATAAAATCAACACTAACATTGTGCTAAGTAAGTTAACAGCTGATCAAAAAGGTTGACTATATCTGGAATGGGGAAATTGGCGCACATCTTAAACAACATATTAAGCACACTCACAAAGCCGTAACTTGTACGATTTAAGAGATATTTTTGGAAATACACCATCATACAACACTCGGGTTTCGAGTTCAGAGCACAACTAAACTTCAATCACCGTTTTTTTTTAATCTTAGACAAAATAGCGCAATTTCTTTAAAAAAAAAAATTAAAAAAAATTCTCTGCTTTATCGACAGAGGTAACAACGGTGTACCGTTCTTAGATTGGACATAAACGCATGTGTACGGTATTGCCCCGCAGACGGAAATAGTAAGTTCAACATAAAGGCTGATTTACACGTATTAAGTTGCCAAGTCTTAACTAAATTGTAACTAAATTTCAAGCGACTTAATTTTAAGTAACCGTTTACACGTAAAAATACTAAATAACTAGTTAAACTCATTTATTAGCTCAAGATTCACTTAAATTTAACTAAATTTTGCCTGTCCAAACGTGTCAAGTGATTAGCCACGCCCACCAACTTAACCGAAAAATAGACAAAATTCTATTCTACCTTGTTTACTTGCAACTAAATTTTAACTTGCAACTTCTTACTAAATTCACTGTTTACACGGGTTAACTGCCGCACTCAGAGACGTCAATTAAATTTAATGCTTGTTTAGTGACGTGTTGTCTTATTCTATTGCTATAACAGAGTAAGTGACAGCAGCTACTTTAATCAGCATTAAATTTAATTGACGTCTCTGAGTGCGGCAGTAAGTCACTTAAAATTAAGTTAAAATTTAGTACATTTTTAGTCAACTTGATACGTGTAAATCAGCCTTAACAGTAAGTAGAAAGTAAGTAATGAAATTGACCTTATGACAAAAAAAAATAGCTCCTTCCTTTTCTCTCACATAACAGAAGAAAAGGTGGTGCTAGCTAACTTTAACTGACATAATATACTTACTTACTTTGTATTTACTGTGTGTATTGTGCAATAAAGTTTTAATAAATAAATATAAGGCGCTAAGAATTCAAAGCTGTAGATTATTATTTCCAAACTAATATGAAATCAACGTCAGTTTCATATGGAACGTCATTGGAACGTAAACAAATCAACAGATTTATAAAAGCCGATCAAGTGTGAGTCGAACTCGAGCAGCCGTAACTTCACCAATCTTAGTAGGTAGGTATAGGTCGACCAGAATCTCATGAAAAAAGGGTAATTCAAATTTAGGGCTTTGTTGATACAAGAGTATGATGTGGTGTACTCAGTCAGTCCGAAGTTTGGATAAGGCATCCGCCACCTTCTGCCACGTAAATAAGTACGAGAGTGGCGGATGCTTTATCTACATTTATTGACGCGTGATATAGACGCAGCCATGCTAAGCCCGCTGGAAGAGCGAGCTCATACAGGTAAGACAGCATAGAGGGAGTATAAAAACAGCTAATAGAATAGTACTCTTCGCACCTGTTACAAATGCCCTTCGTTAAAAAGAGTCGTCTATATATGACCGCTTTCGATTGAATTTCAAAAGCGTACCACCTTTTACGTGTGGTACAACTCTGCATTAGCGTGCGTAAGTTTGCAGTCAGTGATGTGCGGTTTATCGATAAATTAGGTTAACCTATTAAAAGGCATACAATATTTTCAATAATAATTATGATTTATTACGAATTGAAAATTGACCTTAAAGTAAATAAATTGAGAAATTAACTTTTTTGTCGTGTAATAAAAATAAAGACAGTTTTTACAGTTTTTATTTGGAAATAAAACATTTATTTTTAAAAATGATGAATAAGCCTTACAAAAAGTAATTGGAAGACTTCATTGGAAGACAGATTGGAAGATTTGCAACTTCTGAAACCACGGCGAACCATTTCTGTTAGAGCATCTCCAACCATTCCTGTTTGAAGTCGTTTATCAGCCTTCATAATAAATGCGTCTGTTGAAAAATGTTTCGAACATAGTCGGTGACTCGGTCGGGGTGTCCTATTCCAATCACGCAGACCGCTCCAAATAACAAACATACAAATAACAAACTTTAAATGTTGTAACTTTCGATATTCAAATACATGCCCAACAAATACTTTCGGCATTTGAAACATCGCCCTTTTAACTGTTCGGCATCGCTTTTTAACTCAAAATGTATTCAGTTATGGATATTTAAACACATACCCATGGACATATTTACTCATGTACTCAATCAAAATATCGAAAGTTTACTTATAGATATTAATTTTGGAAGCACTACCTATTGTTTACTTCCGAAAGAAAATCAAGAAATGCATAAAAAATGCACATTTGTTGCACATAGTGCCTTTGTATTCATTACAACATGTAATATAACATGATAATGTTTCTAGTTATACTTGCAAAACGACCGCATTATGGCCGAAAATCATCAGGGTTATTGTAAAACATCACTCACCTGTGAAAGCTTATATTTTAAGCATTATTTTCTTTGTTCCCCATTCGGGATTTGCACCCACGCAACACACAGGCCATTGCACTTAAACTATATTTTATTATTAAACTGTTAACTAGTTTAATTTATGTATTTTCTGCTTATTATTTTGATATTCCGACCGATGATGCGCGAACAGACAGTGAACAACAACAGTAGTAAGTAACAGTAAATTAAGTAACACTTTTTCTTACGTCTTTATCCGACTAGCCGCCTATCCTATCCGTTTGTCTTTAATTTAGTAGGGTTCACATGTCCGGCATTGACCAATGAGCGTTGGCTCCAAAGCTGTGTTGTACACAGAAGAAAAAGGTGGTACGCTTGACAGTTGGCTGTACGGGATCTATGTTCTCCTACATCTATGAGCGAGCTTATCACTAAGTTCTATTTTTTAAATTGTGAACGTCGCGGTTTACCCAAACTCATTCATGATATTCTCAAAATATATTAATTTCTTTATTTTTTTCCCTGAGCGAAACACGAGACCCCAGTTTATATATAGCACGTAGTGTACGCCCGCTTCTGGAATACAAAGACGGTCTGGATGTCAGCCGCTTTTCCCTACAGCAAAATTCCATAACTCATAGCACTTTGGAAATAACATGAGTGTTAGAACTTCAGGAGTGTTAGAGTATTTTTTTAGATGTTACGCATATTTTAATGTTATCCGAGAAAATTGAATAACACGCAAAGAAATAAAGACTTCTACTCGGACTGAGTTCCCCGCATCATGCTTTTATAGAACGTGGAAAATCAAGTATCAAGAACTTTAAATCCTATTACCCCGGAGTTGCAAGCTCTAAATTTAATTTTCCCTTTTTTTCATGAGATGCTGGTAGACCTATAGGTATCGAAATATAATAAATAAGTATAGGTTGGTGTATCGCAGTTAATAGAACAGGAAAGATCCTAAATATTGGACAGTGTAATAACCCTTTAACAAACCCTCTCTACTAGTGCTGGTCGAAAATAATTTTATAAACAAATGTCACCAAAATTTTCAAAACCTGTCTTTACCATAAGATAACAAAAGAATTCGTCAATCAGTATTCAGTAAAATTTCAATAAACATATACACACATGTAAAATTTAAAATAATAAAATTATTTATTACAGAACAGAATACAAAGTTAGGCTAGAAACTTCATTCAAAATTATCTAGTAAAAGCAGAAGATGTGCAGTTTCCAAGATAACGCGTCCACCTGGCCGTGTTACGGTTCGTGTGGGCCCTTCCCGCAGCCAGTAGCCCAGCAGCCGCAGGCGCAGCAGCCGTGCTCCCCACCACCTCCGCTACCGCAGTCGGCCCCACCGAATTTCGGCCATTATCATTGTTGCCCGCCACATTACTGCGGCTATAGGCATCCTTCGATGTCGCCGCCGCCCGTCAACATTCAGCTTAACGAGACGCCGACGTCGCCGCAAGCGCCGCCGCGACTCAACTGTAACAAGCCACCTTCGATACCGCCCCCTAACATACCCGTCTTCGGGCCGGGCCCGAAGCAGTACGGCGGCGCGCCGCGCCCGCCCCCCGCCGATGGCAGCCCGGAGCCCCCGCAACAGCAGATCTACCCTCCCCCGTGTTTTGAAATTTCCCTACACTAAGTGTCTGATGTGAATGTCCTATGGTGTGGAGTGGCAAGGTCTGGCGGGTGAATGTGGCGTGCGATATCTCCGTTGTATTCTGATTTATAAGAATAAAATGTTGTAAGAAATTTACTCTTGAATATTATCACTTAAATCTACAGCTTTCTATCGATGTTTCGATCGGTAGGGTAAGGAAATATCTACATAATTATCATATCAAACACCACCTCCCTGATAGATGTGGATATATCCTTTCCCTACCGGTATGGATATTTCCACCTGTCCCTACTGGACCAAAACCTAAGTATAATTCTTAGATTTTTACCATATCTACAGATTCCTATGTGTACGGATTTTAGATTCAACAGAATGTCTACAAATTTCCGTTTCTACAGATTTTCGACTCAATAGAATCCCATGCTTACTGATTTCTCATTCTACAGGTTCCCATTTCTAAAGATACTTATTTCTACAGACGGCCTAGGCCTAGGCAACCGTCCATGCTTGGTCGGTCTTGGCGGTAGCTCATTCAAGTGCCCTGATCGACGGGCGAGTAAAACCGCGGTTTTAAGGCTTGTCGGTAAAGCATGCCGGTGTTTGGTTACCAGTACCGCGTTTTCAAAAACCGACGAGCCTGGCTCGCGGCTCGTCATGTTTGCTATATTTTTACACTCGGCTCGTCATGCAAAACCGCGGTTAGGGCGCATAACGTCCCACTCGCAGAATGTCCCTTCGTCCATTTCGCGAATTGTCCCTTTCCTAAATGTCCCTTACGCAAAATGACCCTTCTGCAAAAGGTCCCGTTCGCAAAACGTCCTTTCACATAAAGTCCCGTTCGCAAAACGTCCCTTTCGCAAAATGACCCGTTCGCAAAACGTCCCTTTCGCAAAATGACCCGTTCGCAAATCGTTCCTTTCCATGAGAAGACTCTGGAAGGACTTAAACAAGCTTTTTCCAGACGGGACATTTTGCGAATGGGTCATGACAATTCCTTCTCGTGCCACTGGTAGAACAAGTTGGTGGCACAACCATGGAAGAAGGCAAGATTCCAGTTTTACAGATTCCCAGTTTTACAGATTCCTAGTCCCACAGATTCCTAGTATTACAGATTCCTAGTCCCACGGATTCCTAGCCGCACAGATTCCTAGTCTTACAGATTCCTAGTCCCACGGATTACTAGTCCCACAGATTCCTAGTCCCACAGATTCCTAGTCTTACAGATTCCTAGTCCCACGGATTACTAGTCCCACAGATTCCTAGTCCCACAGATTCCTAGTCTTACAGATTCCTAGTCCCACGGATTACTAGTCCCACAGATTCCTAGTCCCAAAGATTCCTAGTCCCACAGATTCCTAGTCTTACAGATTCCTAGTTCCACGGATTACTAGTCCCACAGATTCCTAGTCTTAAAGATTCCTAGTCCCACGGATTCCTAGTCCCACAGATTCCTAGTCCCACAGATTCCTAGTCTTACAGATTCCTAGTCCCACGGATTACTAGTCCCACAGATTCCCTCCCCTACAGATTCCCAGTTCTACAGATTTCTAGTCCCACAGATTCCCACCCCCCTCTACAGATTCTAACTGTACGGATTCCCAACTTTACATGTTCCTAACTGTGCAGTCGGCCAAATTTTCAATATGAAATAAATGCCTACCTACCTACCTACTTATATTTTGTTCGTTTCTTGAGCGCTTCCTCACCGGCAAAGCCTGTAGGTATATTACAAATTAAACAGTACTTCATTTGCATTGACAATAATTCATGATGCTAATGTTAGGTTCTGTGATAGATTCAAACGAATACCGTAGGTACTTAATCCTCGCAACGACGATGGCGTGTCGGACAGCCAAGGATTCCGCGGAATAGTTATTAGCAAATAACTGACTTATTACGCATTGCGTAATGGGTGATTTTTCGGGGCCCTGATTTTCGACGTTCGGGGGCTTATTGAAGAACTATTTAGTTAGTGAGTTTTTTTTTTAGAGATGGCTTATATTCATATTAAACTGCGATATCGGTCGATTTTTGTGTAACTGATTCTAAACATTAACAAAAAAAAAACATTAATCTTACTACTCTGTCGTGTCCGTTCTCCATTTTCTTGAAAACGTATGATAATATCTTTTTATTCAACTTTATCAATATTTTGGGCGTTTACATAGAAAATAAAATTATCTACTTAGTTGTTACATAATCAAAATCAGACGAGTAATTTTTACCTGCAAAAAAAGGAAATTGTGCTTTATTAACTGCTTTACGACTACTATCATACCGTAGCATCAACTGTAGCCTTCCGCCTCTATTCCCAACGGTAAAAACGATATCGTAGTTGATCTGTTATGGTATTGTTATGACGTCAGACGCCATTACTGTCAAGTAAATAAGAGCTATCAAAACGGTGACAATACGATAACAGATCAAAAACGATATTGTTTTTAGCGTGTTGAATAGAGGCCTTATGTTCGTATTATGAATCGCAGTATGTTTTCAATTTTCTCTTACTTCTCCGTCCCTTATTCCTATGAATTTATGGACCATAGCATACGAAAATGGTCAGTATTTCATAGTTTTTTTTTTCACTTTCTATGTTATCATAATACTTATCATTTATTTTTTTCTGTCCGTCCGTCTGTATTTGCTCCGAATCTACTGGACCAAATCAGGTGAAATTTGGTAGGATGGTGTAATCCAATGACCCAAACATAGGTGAGATGTGCAAAGTATTTTTTTTAAATAAGTGTCATTTTCTGGCGACAAATAAGGTAATTTAAAAAAAGTTTTGCAAACCTTACTGTGTCTCACATCAAATGAAAGGGCTGGTTATGAGGATCTCAAATATATTTTTGTTGGTTCCCCTATGGAATCCCTAATCGTCACAGTCCTAATTTGATCGTTTGTCCGAATTTTCATTTATCCAAATTAAAAATGGGCCCTGGGGGGGCTAGGCTAGGTATGGTAGTTTCACGATCTTTTTTATTTCTTAGACCAAATGTTTATTATTGAGATTTTATCCTGAACAATAACCGTATCGATTAAGAGAATAAAAAAGCCAGTTCTTAATTTTTTAATTTATATCTGGTTCGATTCCCGGGCGAGGCAAGCGAGTTTTAGAAAATCTTTGAATGCAGTTTTGTTTCTTTAAAAAAATAAAGAAATGTCTCCAATGCATAATTAGTTTCCATCGTGCTTTATTGAAACAGTTTGTATTTATCGTGCTCTCTCATTAGCTTCAATACCCATCATACCACCGTAGGGGTAGGTCGCATTCAGCAGCCAATATATCTGGGGTCCTAGTGAAAAAGGGTATAAGTCTTCTGAAGATCAAGTGAAAAAGGGTTTATGTCTAGTATACTCCGTTCATGTGTATGCCCTTTTTTATTACGAGTTAAATCGACTTGTACCCTTTTTCACTAGGACCCCAAAAATATACAGTGTGGAAAAATAAGTCGGGCCCTGGAGGGAAACTACATCCGTGTATATTTGTCGGAGACAAAATTCGCGACCTCGAAGAATCACCCTAATGCCATTCGCAAGAAGTCATCAAAGACATGCGAAGCGACCGGGGACAGTAAAGGCAAATAATGCTCAACTGCATTCCTAGTTGGGATAGGCTTTGGATCACCATGTCAGTCATGGCACGCCCGCCGTGGGAAATTTCTTGTGAATTGTCTTTGTTTATATGCACAAAAGTAAAAAAAAAAATATTTTTTGTGTACCTAGAGTAGAAGATGCCCGTAACTTGCAAAAAATATAATTTTGCACCTTTATGTTATTAGTATGTATCCATACATATTTTAAACGTCGTTTCTACAGTTAGTTGTGCGTTGTTTCAGTCGACATATTTAGTAAGTATGCATGTATGTATAAACATTCAATAAATAAACTTGTAAGGCATTCTTAGAACCTTGTTATTGTGATTATCAATGTCATGCCAGTCATGCGTCGTACGTATAATATTCAGTTTAAAGTTAATTATGACAAGGCGACAGCTTAGTGCTCATCATTTTCGTTGGAGTTACCTACTGTATGCTTGTAAAAAAAAACATAAAATAAACAATGATTGAAAATACCATTTTGAATTGGTAATTAATATCTTTGACTTATCAGGATTACAAGTATTTCAAGTAGTTTTTCGGTAAGGTTGGCGAAGCAAGGATGACATCTAGTTTAGTTCCATGAAACACCACTTGAGGACGCCGCATTTCCTTACACGCATAGTGCATTCTAACAAATAAAATGAATAAAAATATGTATCAAATTTCGTCAAATATGTATCAAAAATCATCAGCAACATGCTTCGTCAAGAGTTTACAATAGTTAATCAGCAACATGCTTCGTCAACAGTATAATACATAAACTAATCAGCAAAATGCTTCATCAACAGTGTACATAAACTAATCAGCAACATGCTTCGTCAACAGCGTACATAAACCAATCAGTAACATGCTTCGTCAATAAATCTACAATTATTCCCCGGCTTGGGTAGCGCCTGGCTCAAAGGTGACAAATATACTGGCAGCATTGCCACTCTGTATTGCCAACGAAATTTGTTGAACCAAATACGAACCGGACCGAGGATCACAACCCATCCCTCAATCGATGTCCCAAAGCCTTAATAAAAGTCTTTGCTTCTACAAGGACCAAGGATCACTGGTCTCCACCGTCACCGGAACAAACTCATACACCGATTTGAGATCAGAGTAAGTATTTGGAATGTTTGAGCCTTGCAGCACCTTCTGCGGCGGCACCCGCGCTCCGTGTCGTGTAGCTGAGGTGTGAGGGAGCAAAAGTGCTAACGCACGTTGCATGCCTCAGAGGGCTACGGCTCACAGATATAAATATATTTATGATATGATGTGTATTTATATTTGTGCTACGGCCCCTAGCCCACCGAACCAGTGTTAAGCCGTCTGGCCTCTTACCATCCGAGCGATTAAGACCCCGTGACTCCAACACACAAGGGACATTGACCGCAACCAGAACCCGACGAATTATGTCGTTAATAGAATGGTGTCTAGAAAATCGTCTCGCTCATTGTACAAAACAACAATGAATATAGCAAAAGTATGTACAAAGGCGAGACTATCCCATTAGAAGATCTCTTTCAGGTCATCTTTAAGAATAGATAACTATTAGCATTTGCCTGTTACTATGTCCACGCCGTAGATGTTTATCGCTATTTCCTGGGGAACTCTAATTTTCCGGATTCAAAAGTCCCATTGGGCTTTGGGCTATAAAAAATAACTCTGTAGAAAAAAATACATTCTATCGACACACTTCAGTAACTTTCAGAAGTTCAGTTACAGTATTATAATAGTAGAGGATAGCTCCGCTTAACCTCACTTACTAGTCTTTCTACTCACTTTTACGGAGAAGAAACACTTTACCAAACCACCGAACCGTCTAGAAACCCATTTGCGGGCAGATGCGAGCTAAATGCAACCACAAACTTAGCGATGCACAGCCTATGATTATAATGTGCGCATGTTGTACACGGGCAGTTGGACGAGGTAATCACTTCTAGCTAACCGATTTTGTCAACTGTTATAATAATAACTGCAATTGCTGGCCTTCCTCGGAAACAGATAAATTTATTACGTTTTACTTCGTTCTATTTGTTGTGAAAGACAATAATTGACGTGCTGCGGCTGTAATAAGAGTTATTGTCTTTTTCACAATAACCGACCAATTTCACATTGTTTTAGACTATCGTGCTTCCAGATCAGCCAGAATAACCACGTCGTTTACTAGTAAAAGGACTCAAGTAGAAATAAGACACTTTTGCTTGCATAGCACTTGCATAGCATAGGGAATATGGGTGGAGTACTTAGGTTTTTTATTTTGTTTATCTGTCAAATGTGTACATTTGTGTTTTATCTAAATCCGTTCAGTCGTTTCTGCGTTCCCGACGGTCTTAAAGTCCCGACGCCAAAAGGCTCAAATACGTAACTTATATCAAGTTGACTGTATCTGCACCTTTTGAGGGTC
Organism: Acleris cristana; assembly: GCA_948252455.1. Classification (NCBI taxonomy): domain Eukaryota; kingdom Metazoa; phylum Arthropoda; class Insecta; order Lepidoptera; family Tortricidae; genus Acleris; species Acleris cristana. The sequence goes on from OX411775.1 coordinate 6,031,008, forward strand.
TCCGCTGATTCTGCCGCGACCTCAGCCCTAATACTGGTTCCGGGATGTTACGGCGCAAGGGTGTCCACTGTCCACGCAAGCCGCCACCCCAGTTCCACGGATTAACAAGGTCACCGTATTTTAAAGGATCATGCAAAGCGCTTGGTCGACGCAATTCGTGCCCAAAATGCTGGCCTTCACTTGGCACAAAGAAAAGAAGCATTGCCATTCGACGTGGCAATACTGCCAGCAGAAGATTAGTGTTAGTTTTATATTTTTGTAGCGTTAATTTTGCTTAATAAAATCCTACATCGTGTAAAATGTAAATACATATACCTACTGTAATTTTATTGTCTGCGGATGATAGTGGCGTCTACACTTCTACGAGAAATATTTTCCCTGTTGTTTGCAAAAGCTACTTAAGCCCGCTGACGACGCAGACAGCGTGAAGAGCAGACGGATTTTCCGCTACCTCAGCCGCTACGGTAAAACGGGAATAGAGGTAACTTGAAACCACGTTACGTTTTGTCCAGAAAATATGCTGTATTTATTTGTAGCGAGTTATCGCCTGTTATCGTAGGGAAAGCTCAGATTACATAAGTAACTTCGTAAGTGAAAGTCTTGTCTATACTATAGGAACGTAGATCGGCCATTCTCACGATTGGGTGTTCTCCGCCTAATTACCGGAGCCATTTTTTTTTCTCATTTAATTGACTTAATAACCTAAGAATATGAACAACAGGAAGCTAAATAATCAATATGTCGAAATGGCATCAGAATATACAAAGAAGTTTTCGAGTTATAGAGATTTAAATATTTCATAAGAACGGTAATTAGATTTTTTTGTTTGAGATAGATATGGTAATTAGAAAATACATTTGACTAAAGAAATTATTAGGTAATAATTTATAAATCAACAACTAAAAACATGAATTTTGATGTTTTATTATATTCAAATGATTTCTATCGACGAATTTTTATTGTTATTAATTTATGAACATATAGGTAGTTAAAATTTACTTTTTTTGGCAAAAATGGGTTATACATAACGATAAATATAAATTGATTAAATATAATATAGTATAAAATAAATTGGTTATGAAAATCTGGTTTATATACCATATCGTGTTTTTTAGGCACAATATTTTTCAACATTGATTGTATTTTTGAAAGTCCTTCAATATTTTCATACTACGGTGATTAGTAAATCTACGGCAATTAGCACTACGGTACTTAGAATACTTAACATTTTCCTAAAAATATCAAAAACTTGAAGTTGTAAAAATACTGCAAAATTGTTGTAAACAGAGGCTTTAGAGTTCTTTTGTTGTAATAATTGACAGCGAATTTCCCTTTAAGACCAAATTTAAAACACGGGGTACGGGAATTAGAAAAATTATAAACCAAAGTTACGGTACTTAGACATTTTCTTGCACTGTGGCAGAATACGACAAACCTGATTCGTTTACATACTTTGAGTACCAAGGCACAACTCTCAGCTCGTGACTCATGCAATTTTAATGAAAAAATATTTTGTTACTTGGGGATGAGACCTTCGAAAAGCAATGGCTATGGTAATTATAATGTTCGGGCCGGACAGACAGTTTTTTAATTAAAAAAAAATAAGGAATGGTCCTAGTGAATTATAAAAAAATCTGATTATAAGGGCGGTATTTAGCCTACCAGGATTTAAAAGGGCACACATAGAAACCGTTCCTAATTGAAATTAGAAGCAATTTTGAAGACCAAGGTAGCGTGCGGACAGGCTACGGTAATTGGAGAATAGGGTTTTGAAAAATAAAATAAGTATGATAATTAAATAACAGAGCTAATATATTTCTAATACCTTTAGATAAAACTATATTCTATATAAGAAAAATATATGCAGTTATTTCAGACCACGTTTAGGGATAAATATTGGACCGGACATGCAAAAATCCTCTATTCTGAGAATGGCCGACATGATGCTTTGATGTAAATAAGTATACATATCTATCTATAGTATATTATTATAGCGTAGAGATATAAAATTAACCACGATTCTGAGTATCATGGGAAACTGTAATTATAAGCGTGCCGAGGACGCGGTTAACTTTTGTAGAAAGGCGGGTAAATGTTTGAGAAAATATAACGTGTGTTCTAAAGCAGCATTTCGGCCTGCAGGAAATGTCAGACAGTGCTGGAAGTAACAGGCAAGAAACATGCAAGAATAAACTACGAGTACCCCTAGCCGCTGTCAGAGAACTGTCGCAGCTTTTTTTTTTGGACGACGTTTTATCTTTAACGTCAACGTTATGATAACTCTTATTTACTTGACAGTCATGATTTTACCATGTTGAATAGAATTAGTGTATCAAAGCTAGGCAAATACTATTTAGCCCTCAATTACGAGTAATTATTGCAAAAGCAACAAGAACTACATTTTCGAGAGCAGACAGTATGTATGTATGTATGTATGTATGTAAACACTTTATTGTACAAAAGAGAAACCAGAACAATGCAATTAATATAAAAACATGTACAAAGGCGAACTTACCGCTTTAAGGGATCCCTCCCAACTGACCCTTGGGAGATTGAGAAAGAGAAAAGTGAAAGGTTGTGCATCGAGTAAGCAGCAGTTCGTTTCTCGGTTTGGGCAAACATTTGTGTGAAGAGCGTATTTGTTTCTGAGTCTTGAATATTTTCTATATAAGTATTTATATCGTTAATATCGTTATCTAGTACCCATAGTACAAACCTAGAGTTTAGTTTGAGACTAGGTCAATTGGTGTGACATTGTCCCTTGTATTTATTTATGCACTAGCTTTTGCCCGCGACTCCGTCCGCGTAGAAGTGGTTTATCGCTGCTCCCTCGGGATCTGTCTAATTTTCCGGGATAAAAAGTAGCCTATGTCCTTCCCCGGGACTCAAGCTATTTCCATACCAAATTTCATCTAAATCGGTTCAGCGGTTTAAGCGTGAAGAGGTAACAGACAGACAGACAGACAGACGGACAGACACACTTTCACATTTATAATATTAGTATGGATGGATGGTATGGATTTGCGGTCTGACAATGACGTACATTACCTGCATGCGAGACATTATAATTTCCATCATCAAAACGATTTCAAAACAAATAATTATATGTTTCCTCTTCAAATTATGTTCATGTATGTTGCGTAGCGTAACGCGTAGTGGAAACTGTGGGAAGGAAGGGGGAAATAACACCGTTTAGCTGCTTCCTGCGTGCTTCTATGAATTGGCGTTGCGCGAGCGCGTACGCGGCGACACAGCGCAAGCTACGAGCCATTTGCCAACAAAACGCTCAAAAACTCTCGACATTATTTGCCTCTTGTCTCATATGCCCGCGATATTTGTTAGATAACAGGTGATTCTCATACACAACTAACTTTTCGATTTGACGAAGAATTAACCGGGGAGTCCATGTTGTCTCGTCAGAGCATTAGAAGCATTGTAGCTGAAAATCAGCGCTGCGGCTCGGTGCTACAGCACATGCACGCTGAGCTGGCACACCGTTTCAGCTATTTTATCTTAATTGGTTATAAATAGGCTACCTTAGGCCTTAGTTTTTGTTTTTATTTAATAGCCTATTCGATTCTAGTACGTGATTTTTTAGGGTTCCGTAGTCAAACTAGGAACCCTTATAGTTTCGCAATGTCCGTCCGTCCGTTTATGAAATATTAAGCTTTAACGCGCTAATTTTCGCAATCCCCCCCCCTACATCCAAAACTACAAATAATAATAAAAAAAATAATCAAAATTACCTAAGACAGCACCAAACAACTTTAAACAGAGAATTAGTTCATACGTGTATACTTGTTGTTTTTGTGTAGTTACGGCTTCGGAACCCTACACTGAGCATGGCCCGGTTTTTTAATAAGTTGCAGCCTCCCAGGTATCGTTGCTGGAGCAGCCCAGATAAAGCGTTAGGTGCCTATCCTCGCATTACCGCCTACGAGACAACTTTACTTTGTTGGGTAATATTTCGACGTCGAATTGAAAAGTGAGTCTTTGGTTAGGGAAATAAACACCTGCGCGTCAAATGAGGATAAATCATCCGTTACTCTCGTATTATATTATGTGTAAGAAGGTGACGGATGCCTTATACAAAAAAAATTGCAATAAACGCCGCCTTACTAGGGCTCCTGCGGTGTGACAAAGCGGCAATCATGTACGCACTTCTTCTTGAACACCATTTAATTTCAAATATAGCTCAAAAACATCATCGGTTTTGTTTTGTTTGAATCAAATAGTTTCCAGTAAAATAATTAACCCGTAACTACCTACCAGGGATCTTTCTCCACTAATGCTCTTAGATATTTTCTGCGCGAACGAACATTGTGCGTTTGTTTACTAGACGGACGCTGACGACGGGCGGGTTCTCAGAATTCTGCCTTTCTAAAGCAAAATTAAGCTTAGGACTTGAAGTATTATAAACAACGTTTTATATTGACACAGTATTATTTATTCAATATTAACCCCCTTACTAATAAACGTTGAGTAACGGTGGTATAGCTATACAATGTTTTGTCCTTATCTGTCATTGTGACATTTGAATTTGACAGATAAGGACAAAACATTGTATAGCTATACCACCGTTACTCAACGTTTATTAGTAAGGGGGTAAAACGACTGTGTGGATGAAGTAAAAGTTAGTTCTACGCGAAATTAAACAACAATCTTGCATTCTCATCGTGTTCATCCCACAAACATTTGGAGTTAACGGTTATCTTCGTGCTTCGTAGACGGGATCGCTATCAATTATTATATTATAATGTTATATTATTAAAGTTTATCTACTCGCGGTGTCCCCTACTAGTGCCCTGTCTGTCACACAGCTGCTCTGCGCGCGGTGGGGACGGTCGCAGCGGCGCGCACGCATCACCGTTAAACGTCAGGGGTCGCCAACCAACAGGTAAAAAAAAAACAAATATTTACGCATGCAAATATTTTATTTATTTAGTTATTTTGATCAAGCCTTTCGGTATTTGTAATATTTTTTACCTCAATAAGCTAACCGCAAAACACACGAAGCAGATCTGACTCCGTGTTGGTATCAATGCCGTATAACGGATATGATACAGTCTCATGTAACTTTGTCTAGTTCCCTATACCTACCTATTTGCTTGGACTTATTCAGACTATTCCGTTCCGAGAGAAACGTCAGGAATTGCAGGAATTGTGAGAAAACAATTTTTAATGATGATCGCACTTTAATATTTTTGTATAATCAAGTCCAAGCAAAGGTATCATGTGAAATGTTTAATACCTAGTTGATATACCCACTTTCGTGTAAAATAGGTTGCACAACTTATATAGATCCGCCATCTGCCGCTTTACATCCCTACAAACATTAAATCCTACACAAAAGCGACTTCACTGCGACATGATAACGGGGTCTCCTATATTATAGTACAATTAAAGACTAATCAAAAAAATGATAACATACATTTCAACAAAAACATGAAATTGGCATCTCTGATAGCGTGTTTAATTAGGTCGGTGATAGAATTCGGTTTGAAATAAACGGATTCATTATTTACGCATTTAGTATTAAAAACCCGTTTACACTAGTCGATGACCAAAAACGGGCTGAAATGATATAATACCTATAATTTATTTAGAAATTACCAGCTCTTCGGATAATACCATCATTGCAGAAAAGAAGCGTCGCAAGAAACTGCAGTGGAATAGAGAAAATGTAAACCTGCCACCAATTTAATCTTTATATATAAAAATGAACCCCTATTTCTCCTGGTCACGCTATAACTTGAGAACGGCTGAACCGATTTGGCTGATTTCTTTTTTGTTGTGTTCGTCATTGTCAGGACAAGGTTTGTATGAAAGGAAATAATTGAAAAATCCACTGGGGAAGGGCGGGCCGCTAGTACTTAATAAATTAAACTTCAATAATTTAGAGGTTATACCTAGTTGAGGAAATACTTCTTTTCCCGGTGAATGTTATCTATTGGACCGGCTTATCTTTTATATTTCAATAGGGTTAATAAAACAATTAACACCTGTCTAAATATAAAGTGTTAAGACGAATAGGTGCAAATTATATTTCCTCAACTATAGGCAGGTACCTGCCTATTGTAGTTGTTTAGGACACAGAGGTATGTGTGTCCAAGAAGGACTTTGCCAAGCAGTAAGATAAATAATAATTGGTTAATATACAGTAGTAGGTACAGCCGCTAGTCAGTAAAATGTATAATAAAAAATTCTAGTTAAAAGATGATTCGTAATTTTCCCGCACCGTGACGCCGACGGAAATTCTAAACTGTCCTCATACCGCTTGGTCTCGGAAACTGCTATAGGTAAAATACTTGGCAATGGGAAGTAGGTAGGTATGTTCGAAGTTATGGAGGTACCTACACGTAACGTCTAGCGAAAATTACACTTTTCGAATGAAGGGCCCTGCCAAGATGCATTACGCTAACTAGCGTTTCTATTCGATTCGTTTTTAAACTAATCGCGTCACTGGTAGATGACGTGATACGAAAAGTCACGTGATCTACCAGTGACGCGATTGGTTTAAGAACGAAACTAATAGAAACGCTAGTTAGCGCAATGCATCTTGGCAGGGCCCTCAGTTGCAAAAGCACACACTTTGGCATTTATAATATAATATTAGTTAAGTACGTTAACACGTTTATAACCCCTGGTGTGCGACCCCTGCATGGCTGCACTTCCGTCGGTCCTTCCCACGCCTCGACAGAGCGCCCAAATTGCCGCTACGTCTCCCAAATACGTAAAGAGCCTCCGTAGCGTAGCAACCACTCGAGCGGCAATAATTACAGCTCACTTGCACCTCACTTACCCCCAATAGTGTGTACTTAGGGAGTACAATAAAAAGAACAAAAGATATTTCCTATTAAGTATACCTAGAAATGAGCCTATCAGATTTTATAATCGGATTGTTATCATCGCACAAGCGCAGGATTTTATCGAATTCGCTACCATTCCTTTACCAGGGTATTTCCCCCCCGGGGCCTAGTATGGTTGCGTCTATATCGTGTGTCAAATGTCGATAAAGCATCCGTCACTCTCGTTCTTATTTACGTGTCAGAAGGTGACGGATGCCTTATCCAAACTTTGTCAATACGTGGATAAACGTGGATAAAACATCTGTCACTTTGTGACTAATTTATTATTGTGAGAGTAACCTATATTTTCCATGTCGACTAATCAAAAAATTCGGGCCTAATAGTCGTGTTTATCAATGTCGATAAACGCGGATAAAAAATCTTTCACTTTTTGACCGATACGTAAGTGCGAGGGTGACGGTTGCATTATCCACCGTAATAAAAACGCGACCGTAATACGGGCCATAGACTGGCGCAAAAATGTACACTCTTTTGCTATTATACCACGGCCACGATGCACTTACACCATAATTTTACAATATGTTAAGAAAAAACTTCGACATAAAACGTAACTTTTCCAACGCATTCGATAACTATCGCGAACATCCAACTTTCCACTCGTGATGGTGTCGCATCATATTCCGAGAAAGAGTCGTTATTTCACAACATTTCAAAGCGCAGGAGTTTTTCCTATTATAGTTATTTCCTAGATAAACGACGTCATTGAGTAAAGAAACGGTCGTCTTTCTTTTGTTTGTTATTCCTATCGATTGCGGAAGAGCTCTTGAGGATTTGTAAGATTTTTCAGACAAATTGGGTCTCTAGTCTCTATTCGACTCGGTAAAACACTATAATGCCTTTGTCATGTTCATTTATTTGAGAGACGTAACGTTAAGTTCACAATACAATAAAATGTCAAAAGCAATACGGTTTTACCTAGTAGGTAGATATCATAATAGAGGCCCAGACTGTAAAGCCGTTATTTTGTGAAAAGGAACATAATTTAAATAAAACTACACTTTTTTACAGTTAACTTTCGTCCGCGACTTCTGCATAAAGTGGTTTATCGCTATTTCGATAACTCTTATGTCCGGGATATAAATAAACTACCTGTACCTACCAAATTTTTTGTCGATCGGTTGAGGCATTAGACGTGAAGACTGAACAAACAAAGAAATATCATTTCGCATTTATAATATTGGTGAACATTGGAAAGGATATCAAGTCAAACGGTAGAGCGTCAGCCAAGTTCGCGAAGCAAACGCGAGACGCACCGCCTGTGTTTTAAATCTTACCCAAGCTAAAAACGAGAGCCGGGGGTTAATGAGTTATTTGCAATGTAATTTCAAAATAATAAAAAATCTTTGTAAAATCTTGCCAAGGTTATAAATTTATACAGGGTGTAACATTTACATCGTTCAGTATGGGAAAGTCTGTTATGTCATCGATTTTAGTAACAAGGAAAACTGCATTCATACATTTTAAAAAACTTGTACTTACTCAGCTCGAGAATCGACCCGGACGTTTTGAAAAATAAAACTAAAAATATTTATATTTAGATATCAATTGTGTAGGTCTTAAGCAGTAAACATTTTATAAATTTTAGACGTTTCATAGTAATATTTACTGTATGTCTCGTATGTCTTCTAGTTTCAGACTTTCCCATACTGACCTATTTAAATGTTACATCCTGTAGGTACATCAATGAGAGCAAGAAATTTTCTTTGTAATAAATTTATAAACGTTGTATACCTTTTTATAGCTATATTTAAAAAAGTGCTAAGGAACTTGGCATCCTTTTAGAACTAAATTCTTTTATCAGCGACCCCATCAACCAGTGAGCCCCTGACGTCTATCGAACTTGGGCATTTTTCTCATTTATGTTTTGGTTGGGATAAGGATTTACACGATTATAGCTCATATCGACCATCCACGAACTATCAAATAACTTCGTCGTATAAGAAATATCGCTTAGGTTTATAAATAACTTAGCTTTCTAATTAGTTTAACCGTGGAAGCGTAACGAAAAGATAATTTTCTCTCGCATTTATAATATTCCATTCAGTTATTACTAGGTACGCATGACTGATTCTGTATATGAATGCAAATACCATTTTAATGTAGCTAATGTAATTAAATGTTTCTTATACGAAAGCGCCGATAAGATTATCCTTAATGACAGCAATGGATTGAGGTGATTATATGTTCCAAGAACATTTAAAAATCCGCCCGTATTATGGTCGCCTTTATCGCGGTGGATAAAGCATCCGTCACTCCGCACTTACGTACTGGTCAGAAAGTGATAGATGTTTTATCCACGTCTATCCACGCCGATAAACGCAGCCATAGTTAGTTGTCATATTATTACGATTTGTGTGATTTTTTTATATTCATTTCATTAATTTCATTGCATAAAACATCCGTTACTTTCTGACACGTATATAAGTACGAGAGTCACGGATGCTTTATCCAGATTTTGTCACGCGATAAACGCAAACATACTAGGCCCGCTGGTCTGTCTGGTTCATGACACATTTGAACTTATGCTATTTGTCCCGGCTCTCTATTCATTTGTACGGCTATATATAATTAGTGGTGTAAAGTGAAACCAACAACATGTCAACAATATTTCGAATAAAACTGATGCACACACTGAGTTTAAAGGAAGATTGAGTTCGAAAGTCAATTTTTAATTGTGACGCAATTTCCTTCTCGCGACGTCGTGACGTACAAACGTTATGCTTTCAATCGTAAATCCCTACACAACGTAAAATGGAGTCGGAAATAAATAAGTTAACTTTTACACGTGCCTAGCGAGGCGTAGGGAAATAAAAAGCTTCTTCCTAGTTGTGGCTGTATTGCATTAGCTTGGATTCTGTATATTTTCCTTGTCGTCAACGCCAACGGCGGAAAGCCCATGCGGATTGGGAAATTCTGCGCAGTTTGTAACAAAAGGGCTTCCGTACTCATAACATTCACGATTTTGTTACTAGCCAAATATAACTGAATTTGCAATGACTTCTAAAGTGTAGATACGTCGTTTTGATATGTATAGGAAGAATTTAGACGGGAGTAATTGCGGGATTTTTGGCCTTTATGCCGCGATTTGAGTGAACGCTAATTAAAAAGTCGAGGCCATTGTAATATGTTTTTAAATTTTGTTCATTTGTAATTTGATTAAAACCGCTAATGTTTCAACCTCACTTGTTACAATACAATATTCAGGATTCATTAAAAACTTCCAACGTCACTGTTAATTTTAATTATTTTTTCCAATAAGTATTCGGTACGCAGAGTGACTTTGTAAACTGGTTTACTTTGAGGTAATTTTTTAACATACAAAACGTTTTTAAAAATTAACAGTGATGATCTGGTCAGTTTAAAAGGGCAACATTTGTGAACGTGTCTTGACCCAGTGTAAACACTCAATGTTTTTATTTTTATTTTTAAATATGCTCCTGTAACATCTGTTGATGTTGAACGTTCATTTTCGGATTATACTTGGATGTTAGATAATAACCGTCACAAATTTTAAAATGGAAACCTAGATAAATATTTATTATCATTATGTATCACCATAAATCCGTTGTGACGATATACGACCTTTGTACAGTTGATATGAAAAATAAATACTTACTTGTACTAGTCTTATCCATATTAAAATTGTAATCGCTGCTTCAAATCCGCTGTCTAATTATTAGGTGTGATTCATTAACATTTAGTTAACTACGTACCTAAACAAGTGAAGTACCTCTATTTAATATTAATATTGCTATAAAACGTCGCGAATGTCGTGATATTACAAGAACGCTGAAATACCTACTTAATGTTAGTTTTGGTAACTGTAGCGAATAAATTGGTTCATTTTCTTGAAATTGTATAAATAAAGCCCTTTACATAAATGAAACCCTTTACTTTGAAGCACCTTTACTTTGAGGCAAGATCGTTAAATCCTTTGGTTAACCAAATACCGTGCCCTTACCTAACTGTTAACAACCTCGTTATAAATACTTAGAATACATAGGTGTATGCATATACATATAAACTGTATGCCAAACTTTACACTAAGTTTAATAATATTGAAATGGGTAATAGAATAATAAATAACGCTGTTCTCAGGTCGGTAATTAAACGTGCCGCTTATCCCAAAAGTCAAAACTTACTTGTAAAAAATATATTGAAAAAATATATTGAAATATATATTGAATATTGAATAATGAATACTTATTGAAAAAATATATTGAATATTGAATAATGAATATTGAATATATTGAATACTTATCAGTGTTTACTACGCCCGCTTTGGACTACTTACCTAATTACGTCGGAATGAAGTCATTTTGTTTGTAACCGCGTTACGTAGCACTATCTGTGATGTAAAAAAGACCATGTGGCGTTTAAGCTCTTTAGCCATGAGCAGAAATTTGTTTAATTTTTTTCTCACAATCGTATACAATGAACAAAATGCTTTTAAGACAAAACTCTTTCTAAAAGCATGTGTTTTTCAGAGCACCTTTTAAAAAGTTCCTGTTGTCAATTGAAATATATAATACATATTATTTCAATGAATAAAAATCACGCTATAATAGGGAATATTCATGTCATTCTTTCACAGCTTCAATAAAAGTTGATTCAAGTAACAAACAGTTGAGAAAAATCATTTTCTAACAGCTATAGTAATAAGTAATAACCAAAATGTAAGCCAATAAAGATTTATTCCTAGGGTGACGGCACCAATGACGGACACTTTTAGCTGACAGGCACCAGTAATGGACACTTCACTCTTAATTCAAATCTCATACGGTCCTAAATAAAATTGATTGTTGCAAAACTAATGATTAACCCTTAACTTCTGTAAAATAAGAATCAAGTGTCCATTATTGGTGTCTTGTCCATTACTGGTTCCATCACCCTATCTCGTTCTAGCAAAACAGAATGTAACATGGAGTTTATATGGCCGACCTCTTACATAACGTCACAATGCATATCGTATCTCTCTGTCTAATCGCTGTCTAATTAGCAGTTTAAAATGCTTGTATATTCCGTATTTCTTGGCCGATTTTAATTTTAATTCCGCTTTTGGTGATCTTTACGGTATTTTCATATTTTGTTGAAAAATGCAATGTAAAAAATCCATGCATAATCCCTACTGTGATACTATTACCTACTTTACCTATTATTTACTTAAAAGCTAAATGTCCCACGTTACTATAAATTAAGTGTAGTAGGAATATGTCGCGGTATTAATAGGTTCTAATAAAATAAACGCCACCTAATAATATATTAGAGACTCCCACGGGTCCCACCCCACCTCCCTTTCACAAACAGTTGTTAAAAATAGCTACAGTTAACCCTTAGTATTTTCCTCCCGCCAACGTTTAAGCTGAATACCATCATAATTGAGTCTTTTCTCCAGGTTTCTCCCCCACGTGACCACCCACTCTTTGTATAGGTACCTAAATCGCTTCAGCGTTGCCTTTGCATATGTATGTGTGAGCGTGTGCAAACAGTTGACAATCGTGACTGGCTTCCAATCTAACAAGGGCAGTGACGTACGCGTCAATTTTGTTCCGAACTATTCTTGTGTTGGCTTCACCATTACATCCAAAAACCGTATCCCTCGAGTGCTTTTATTATACGTAATTCTGACTCTGAGCAGTTCCCGAAATAGGCAGAAGTCCTACGCGAACTCGTTGAATCACTCGGCGAGTCACGATTTCTCCGATTTATTTATAATATTTAACGCAATTTGAGGTTCGGGTTTTTTATGTTCATTGACACTACATAATTTAAAAACAATTCATAATAGGGTTTATACTGGTGACATACTTATTTCACAGAATTATATTAATTTGTAGAATATTCATTTTATCAGGCATTTCTCATTGCGCGAGTTATAATTTGATGTAAGTAGGGTTGTCATATGTAGAAATGAAAAGTGAATCACTGCATTCGCAACATCAAAAATACTTCATCAGTCATTACAGTGCGACCAAAAAGAGTAGAAATTAAATAAAATGGAACTAAAAAAAATCCATAAGTACTAAATTGTTGCCATGTTCAAGCATTTTACGTCAAAAATGTGACAGTTACGTAGAAAGTGGCGCCCTCATTTAATTTCTACTCTTTTTGGTCGCACTATACGTGCCATTCTTGACTAAATCTAGAGAAAGGGATGGAGGTGATGTAACTTCGATCTTCGATCTTCGATTTTCAAAAGTAGGTCCCCAGGGTCCGTCCGGATACTACCATCTTGCCCAGTAGTAACGTTCGCATTGTGAAGTTCCGCTGTCCGCTGTGGAGGTAAGACAGTCGGCGAAATGTCTAAAGGCATTAAGCTGCGACCACACCGGTGCCACAGTATATAAATAAACCAGTAATGAAACTACGAACAAACGCTCGAAACGACGCACTCACACATACGCACGCCTCTACGAGACCGCTAAGAGGATTTGGCGGTGCTGTCAGTCGCGAGTGTCGCGTCGAGACAAATGGGCTCCTTCGCATTTTACGTTCGTTCTTTAGAAAGATGCCACAAAAGTATTCGTTACAAAATCGAAATCTGGGGATCTGTGTATGATTTCGTTGGCAGCATGAGAAAAAGTAGGCGCCATCTTGAACTTTTTAGTTATTCAACCGATTGCTTTTTTTTTTTTTTTTTATATAATTCGTCCGTTTGGACAGGCTGAGATCAAAGACCATATCGCCTCGTCATAAGTTGAAATCATTTCATATATTTTTTGCTATTTTGAACGTCTAAAGTATTCTTTCAATGTTGTCTCATCCGATAAAACTTCTTCAGTGTTAATTTTTTCCCATTAAATGTCGTCAAATCCGATAAAACTTCTGTAGTTGTAATCCATTCCAGTAAATGTATAGTCCGAGAAGAATTCGTCATATCCGAGTAACAATATTCGTCGTATTCATATCATTTTGTCATATCTGAGTAATAGAATAGTATAATTTTCTGAAAATAATAATTATTTTGCCACGCACGTCTTCTGTAACGTGCGCAAAATATCCTGAAAATGACACCTGTCAGTTGTATTGTTTACAACTTTTTCTAACCTAACTTAAATTATACTGACTGAAACGAATAAAAATAAAATATAAACACAAAGAATCAATATTTACACCTATTTACAAGCATGAGAAAAATTAAATTTCTTTTATCGTTGACTTAATGAAGTTGTAAAGTGGCACATAAGTAGAATGATCTTTCAACAATTCTTGAACAGATCGCGGGACCAGATGTGATTCTCCGTAGATACGGATTAATTCGTCCACCAGCACAAGGCGCTGAATGCCAAAGGACGAGCAATGAAATAGTATGTGATCTATTGTTTGATCCTCATTTGATTGACACAGGTCACAAAGAGGATCATTAACAATTTTCATACGATACAAGTGATGGTTTAGACGACAATGACCGAACCTTAACCGACATATAATGTTATAAAAGCTTCTCTTATGATAGATATTTCCTTTACGTAACCAAGATACAGATTGTAAGTTTATATCCAAGGCAGCATACCAAGAACCCTTGTTTTCTTTTTGCACAACATAATCCCAATATTTTCCCCAATTATCGTACATTCTTTGCTTCAATATTGCGATAACATCAGTATATGGGAGTGGGAGATTAAAACTAACATCAATAGATTGAGGAGAATCTGAAATAGAACGAGCCAAGAAATCCACATTTTCATTACCAGAGACCCCTATGTGAGATGGAGTCCACATGAAATCAACAACAGTTTGATGTTTTAAATAGAGATCGGACCAAAGATCTTTAATCAAAAAAATTATGTAATTAGTATTAGAATTGATTTTGTTATTTTGGATAGCCTTTAATACACTCATACTATCACTGACAATTACCCACTTATGTGACCCATTGTTTTGTCTCAATATGTGCTTTAACGCACAAAGGATAGCAACTGCCTCTGCGGTGAAAATACTAGCCTGTCTGTCTATTTTAAAACCAAGACCCATTTTGATTTCAGGATCATAAATTGCAGAAGATACACTAGTCTCATTCTTTGATCCATCTGTGTAAATAAATTTACAACCATTCCATGAAGCTAATTTCTCATATACCTGTTCCTTTCTGGAAAGATCATTATCAATTGAAATATTAATAGGACTGAATTTGCTATCATAAGACCCATCAAAATAAGGTAAGTGATTATTGCTTTTAAATATACTAAACTGATTTAGATAATCAATAAATTCAGATAAACCCTGTAAAATGTAAAAAGATTTTGAGTTACATAACATACGAGTATTACTATTAGAAAACTGATTTAAAAGAAGGTTGTTGATTTGAGAATGAAGCTTTAAAACAAATCTTTCTTTTAAATAAGCAAGTCTTATTGCAACTGGAGGAAGATTGCACTCCACTTGTAGAGAAACAATTGGAGTGGTTCTAAAAGCTCCAGTAACTATACGCATACACTTGTTTTGAATCTTTTCCAAAATATCTACAATTTTTAAGTCAGAAGCGAAACACATAAACCCATATTCAAAATGGCTGCGAACTAAAGATTTATATAGCATAAGTAATATTTTGGGGTCGGCCCCCCAATTAGTACCACACAAAGACTTAAGGATATTGAAAGCTTTGTTAGCTTTGATTACTAAATGATCTGTGTATTTTTTCCAGGACAAATTGTGACAGAATATAACACCCAAGAACTTGTTATGTAAGACAACTGGCAAAGGGGTATTGTTATAAAATAAAGATGGCAACATAGCAGAATAATTTTGACCAAAGACTACAACTTTCGATTTTGATGGATTAACTTCAAGATTTAAATATGAAAAGTAATTGTGCAATTTAATTAATGCTAAATTAATGTTATTTATAATAAGATTAGAATTATTACCTGACCAATAAACAACAAGGTCATCAGCATATTGCAAATTTTTTATACTAGGTCCCAATATCAAATTTATACGACGTATATATAAAATGAACATCAAAGGCGATAAAATTCCACCCTGACACACACCTACAGATGACAGACGAGGTCCAAACAAACCACCATTAAGCTTAACATAAACTTTTCTACTAGATAAAAACAATTGAATCCACTGCACAACTTTAACTGGAAACCCTAAATTTAAAAGTTCTGTACATAAAATATTAATATTTACATTATTAAAAGCGCCGGTAATATCAAAAAACACCGAAATGAGTTTGTTGTTACTACTGATGCTTTTATGTATATCAAAATGAAACAAAGAAATACTTTCACGAGCTGAACGACCTCTACGAAAACCAAACTGATTAACTGGAAGTAGACCATTATGTTCTACATAATACTCAAGACGCTGTTTTAGTAGCTGTTCAAAGACTTTTCCTGCACACGACGTCAATGTTATAGGACGATACGAGTCTGGATTAAACCTAGGTTTGTCTGGTTTCAATATAGGAATAATGCAATCAGTTTTCCATTCAGGCGGTATATCATTTCTTATCCAAAGTGCATTATAAATATTTAATAAAATAATAAGACAACTATCTGGCATTTTCTTGAACATCATATATGGTATTCCATCCAAACCAAACGAAGTGTCCCTGCGCGAAAAAATTGCAGATTTTAATTCTTCAAGAGTGAAAGGTTTTGTAAGGAAATTATTATGCATGTTAGAAGAAGAGTCACTAGAAAAACTATTTTCACTTTCCACCGTATCAGGAGTATATTTTTGTAGAAAGTCTAAAATCCATTCATTATTATCAACAGAGTGTTGAGGAACATAGGTTTTATTAAATTTGCGCATAAAGCGCCAGATAACAGACAATGGGGTGAAGCGATTAAAAGAATTGCACAAATCAGCCCAAGACTTTTGTCTTTCTGTTTTAAGAACCAGTTTCTTTATAGCTTGCAGTCTCTTAAACTCCAAATAATTTTCTAGACTAAAGTTTTGTTTAAATGCAATATACGCCTGTTTGCAATTTATAACAGCTAAAGAACATTTATTATTCCACCATGGGAGATTATGTTTTTTTTTAAAAGCTTTTTTATTATTAGAAGACAAATGATTAGAACTTTTTATTGAAGTTCCTCTACAATTGGGTATGGATTGAAAGACAGCACCCAATATTTTTTTTGAAAACAAACTGTACGCCTCGAGTGGCGAATACGACTCTATTTGAAAATCATTTAACAAATGTTTTACCTTTTCAGCGTACACTTTCCAATCTACATTCCTAAAATTTAGGCACGGGTAGATGGGCAAATGTACACTGTTAACAAGATTATTTACATTATTACTATTATTTTGAACATTATAATTAAGAACCAAATTAATTATTACAGGTAGATGATAACTACCAAGAGGATCATCGTAAACCGACCAACTACAACAGGGGGCTAACGAAGGAGAAACTATAGACAAATCTAACGCATTTGGACGCCATGTCATGGAACCGACAGTGGTGGGCGTTCCATCATTTAATAATACCAGATAATTATCATCGACAACATCTAAGACAGCACGTCCACGTGGCGAAGTGGAACAACAACCCCATGAAGTGTGATGAGCATTGAAATCCCCGCAGATTATCATAGGTTCGGGTATAGATTGAACGAAATTTTCAAATTTTGTTTTGTTAAAAGCTGGATTACAATTAGTAGGACTATAAAAACTCACTATACTAATCTGTTTGCGATTAATAGTTATTTGAATACATATATTTTGAAGAGAGTCATCGAAAAATGTGTTAATTTTACTATAAGCAATACTATTATGAATCATAATACATACACCGTTATGTTTGTTACCACAATCATTGCGCTCTATATTAAACCCTCGAACCTTTAGCCTCATATGAGGCTTCAACCAGGTTTCACAGATGATTGCGATATGTATGTCATTATCATATAAAAAATTTGTAAATGAGTGCCTATTGTGCGAAATACTCTGAGCATTCCACTGAACGACATTGAGAGTATCCATTATGTTTTAGGATGGGTACTCCCACTAATCGTATTTTGGAATGCCGCTCGTATCGATTCCGTGTTAATAGGCGCTTCATTTTGGTTGGCTACCAATTTAATTATGACTTGGGTAATCATGTTCAAAAATGACTGGCTTTTTAACATGTTTTGCAAATAAGTTTCCGCGGACCTTGCAGCCAATTGCGGAAAAGACTTCTCATTAAATAAATCGGAATATGAAACAGAACGAGTTTTGATTTTATTTTCCTCAATTTTGGTTTTTTTCACAGGACAAGACACAGAAATGGCAATATGTTTACCCTTGCAATTAGCACAAACTGGATTTTCCTTATCGGCTGTACAAACTTTAAAATTGTGATTCTCGGAACAAATAGAGCAGACTTCGTTATTTTTACAGAAACTGGCGATATGTCCAAACTGCTGGCATTTTAAACATTGCTTAACAGGAGGAACATATTGCGTTACCTCATGTCTCCAAGAGTCCAGGAATACGTGTTGAGGCAACTGAGTGGAAGCAAACGTTACCGCTACAGTCTGCGTAGGAACATACGAGACCTCGCCCCCATCTGCCCTCACTCTGCGCATGAACCGCCGGACCTGGATCACATTGCGCGAGCTGCCGATCAGAGAAAATATTTGTTTATTGGATATACCAACCGGAACTGACTTGACAACCCCTGTCACTTCAGTATCTGCTGCAGGAATAGATGCATAGAGTCCCAGTTCACCTAACAGTTTGCTATTTGCCAAGAAAGTATTTGCGTTATTAGACAAATCAAAAGTAATTGCAACTTTATATTTGTTCATTGGCCTTAGATGCGAAACACCTGACACGGCATACTTTCGAATGGCCTGCGATAGAGAAACCTTGTCGTTATCTGAAAAAGGCGTATTTGCGGTCTGGTGAGCAAGGAATACTACGAAGTCCTTTCTTTGCGATGTTTCGGGATATTTCCTGGAATAATTGGTTACCTTGAAAGGCCGATACTTATTAACTTCGGTATCCTGATCGGAGTCTTCCGAGGCAGACCCATTTCCCTCATCTTTTTTTCGTTTTTTGGTTCTCCCGCCTCCCATCTTACCTCTAAATAATTATATTTACAACCTTATCTGTAAAAATTATATGAAACGAGAGAATAAACAATATTTACAAGATTAAAAGATTTTACAAATTATTTTCCCTCAAAAACGCGCCTTTCCTATTCGAAGGTTCCCGCCTTTCCTCAACCGATTGCTTCCAAAAACGATATCTGGGGATGTGTATGGTCTCCGACAACTAATCTGTTGGCAGAATGAGAAAAAGTAGCCGCCATCTTGAACTTCTTAGTTATTCAACCGATTGCTTCCAAAATCGATATCTGGGGATGTGTATGGACTCTGACAACTAATCTGTTGGCAGAATGAGAAAAAGTAGCCGCCATCTTGAACTTCTTAGTTATTCAACCGATTGCTTCCAAAATCGATATCTGGGGATGTGTATGGTCTCCGACAACTAATCTGTTGGCGGAATGAGAAAAAGTAGCAGCCATCTTGATCTTTTTAGTTATTCAACCGATTGCTTCCAAAATCGATATCTGGGGATGTGTATGGTCTCCGACAACTAATCTGTTGGCGGAATGAGAAAAAGTAGCAGCCATCTTGATCTTTTTAGTTATTCAACCGATTGCTTCCAAAATCGATATCTGGGGATGTGTATGGTCTCCGACAACTAATCTGTTGGCAGAATGAGAAAAAGTAGCCGCCATCTTGATCTTTTTAGTTATTCAACCGATTGCTTCCAAAATCGATATCTGGGGATGTGTATGGTCTCCAACAACTAATCTGTTGGCAGAATGAGAAAAAGTAGCCGCCATCTTGATCTTTTTAGTTATTCAACCGATTGCTTCCAAAATCGATATCTGGGGATGTGTATGGTCTCCGACAACTAATCTGTTGGCAGAATGAGAAAAAGTAACCGCCATCTTGAACTTCTTAGTTATTCAACCGATTGCTTCCAAAATCGATATCTGGGGATGTGTATGGTCTCCAACAACTAATCTGTTGGCAGAATGAGAAAAAGTAGCCGCCATCTTGAACTTCTTAGTTATTCATCCGATTGCTTCCAAAATCGATATCTGGGGATGTGTATGGACTCCGACAACTAATCTGTTGGCAGAATGAGAAAAAGTAGCCGCCATCTTGAACTTCTTAGTTATTCATCCGATTGCTTCCAAAATCGATATTTGGGGATGTGCGTGGACTCCGACAACTAATCTGTTGGCAGAATGAGAAAAAGTAGCCGCCATCTTGAACTTCTTAGTTATTCATCCGATTGCTTCCAAAATCGATATTTGGGGATGTGCGTGGTCTCCGACAACGAATTTGTTGGCAGAATGAGAAAAACTAGCCCACATCTTGAACTTTTTTATTATTCGACAGGCTGCTTCCAAAATCGATATCTGGAGATCTGTGTGATGTCCGATAACGACCATAGGTACACATCCCTAGATATCGATTTTGGAAGCAATCGTATGAATAACTAAGAAGTTCAAGATGTGGGCTACTTTTTCTCATTCTGCCAACAAATTCGTTGTCGGAGACCACGCACATCCCCAAATATCGATTTTGGAAGCAATCGGATGAATAACTAAGAAGTTCAAGATGGCGGCTACTTTTTCTCAATCTGTCAACGGATTTGCTGTCGCAGATCACACATGTCGATTTTGCATTAACTAGCTGAGATACAATAAACAAGAACTTTTTTCAATTTTACAAAATGTTAGTGGACAACCCTTACGCTCAATTGGAGCGTAGGTATTTATCTTGAAAAGTAGGCCTAGTTTCATTACTGGTTTATTTATATACTGTGCCGGTGCTTAAAATACGATGACGGTACGGAATCGCAGTGACGCGTCGTATCCGTACCGTTTTTGACGTATGCCCTCCACACCAATGCTTAACGGTGCGTATATTACGGTACGTCAAAAACGGCGCCATGTTGTTACTATGACCCCGTCGTTTGTTTAAGCAACGACACCGTTTTTTAAGCAGCGGTGTGGGGAGCGTGCGTCAAAAACGGTGCTGATACGACGCGTCACTGCGATTCCGTAACGTCACCGTATTTTAAGCACCGGTGTGGGCGTAACTTTAGTCAGAACCCACTTACCAAACCCTTTATTCCCATAGAGAAAGTAGATTGTTGCACCAAAGAGAAAGTAATTCATTATTGCACAGAGTGCTAATGTGGATGGAGCCAAAACAATATCACTTGATGCGACATTCATAATATATTAACTACACAAAAAGAGAAATTAACTGATGAATAGAATAATACTTTCGCTCAAAAATACAAAACAAATCCCGAAAACCTATAATAGAGCCCATGCTGTTTTTTCCAAAAAGTCCTACCCCTCATCTTAAAATCCACAATTGACACCATTTTCGCATTCGGTATTCAATAAAATCTGTGTTCAAAACGGCACCTTATTGCTCTACCAAACGCTTTTGTTCTCAGTATTTAGCGCAATTATGATGAAATTTTTATGTAGTTTGAAATATACAGTACCTATAGCTACTTAACAAGGTAAGACGGTCTTAGGGCAGAATGTTTTGAAATAGGATGCAGTTCTGAAACTCGTTCAGGTATATATTTCTTGTAAATCTTATCATATTCGTTTAATTCGTGTACGTAGAACTCGCAAAAGTTTTCGTACCTAGTTCTTTGTTAGTTTGTTTAGCCAACAAGATGAATTCACAAAATATCGTCGCATAGATTTTCTTACTGGCTATATTACCTATTTTGAGCATAAAACTATGATATAAGTACTTAAATTTGTTAAAATAGGTACCTACTATTAGGTAGAATTTATTAGTTGAATTCACGTTAAATAATCTAGGAAAGTAACTTTTTTATGCTCATACATAAGCTTTCGCCTGCGACTCCGTTCGCGTAGAAGTTATCTTGGGATTGTCCGATTTACTGAGATAAAAAGTACCTAGGTACCCTTCTTCCGTATCTGGGATACAAAATTAAACATCTAGTCTGGTGTTTAGAACAAAACATGACAGTTTAAACAGTTCAGTGAAAACGCTTTAATAAATTGATTGATTCGTACGTATTTGTGTACCTGGGCCGTTTTAAATTACTATACTTAACTCATTCGATGGTTAAAATGGCAATTGGCGTATAGGACAATTTTACAGTACAATTTAGTTGTCCTTTACGCCAATTGTCATTTTAGGTTCGAATATTGTTAACTTTCGTTACGAAATGGAAAAAAATATAAATTTTAATTGAGGCTTTAACTGTTCTTTTTTTTTAAATGCCCCACCTTCCCTCTTGTATTGTTTACCAAGTAGGTACCTAAATGTGCGCACGCAGCTTCAAAATGTCGCGTCGCGCCATCGCGTCGCCGGCGCCAAGGTCTCGATCGAAATAAACATCTAATTAAATTTCCCAGAACTTCTATTTGTGTTTACAAATTGTTTACAAGCATTCCTAATGGTTTTCGCCCTTGAATTTCTAGTGATTCTTATTTGTTTCATTTCTGCGAAGCTAACAGTTTTAATCCCATGTTTTAATCGAGGTACCTATATTGATCTTGAAACGTAGTTACGGGTCATTACTTACATGTTCAGATTATACAGTGGTGGCCACATAGTTAGGAACGCTTGCATTTTTCCCATACAATTGTTTACAAATATAACTTTTACATTTTGACAACCAATCATAATCTTCTTAACCAATTTTATTTTTAATTACTCTAATCGTTAACTAGTAAACTAAGGTTTAAATATATGCACGATTTATCGATGTTAAAAACGGATATTTCATTTCATAAGGACATGAAAAAAAAAATTTTTGGCGTTCATACAAAGTTGTAAAACTTTGTATGGACGCGTCAGTACTACGTTTTTAAATCCCTATAAAATGAAATAGTCGTATTTAACAGCAATGAATTGTACATCAATTTAAACATAAGTTTATAAGTTAACGATATGAGTTACTAAAAATAAAATAGGTTTAGAACTTTTTGATTGGTTGTCAAAATTGAAAAGTCATATTTGTAAGCAATTGTATGGGAAAAATGCAAGCGTTTCTAATTATGTGGCCACCACTGTATACAAGGTAGATTTTCAATCAAAGTGGAGTCTTTGGCATTATAAGAGTAACACGTACCTAACTCTAGCGAAGATTACACTTTTCGAGTTCAGTATTTCCTAAACGATCCCCCAAATCTTAAAATTGAGATAACACAATAGGTAGGTACTAGGTACCTAGAAGTTGGCGACGAAGTATGGCTTTTTTTTTACTGCTACGCGATTTAAGCCTTTACAATCCTCTTAAGAGTGTTCCGTGAAACTGACGGAGTCCGAGCTTCAGAAGTTAACGTAGTCGACGCTTTGCTCGGAATTTTGTTGTGCTAGTCCAATATAAGGCCGGATTTACACTTGTAAGTTATTACTGTAAGTTTTGAGACGCAACTATGGGTAAGAGTGAGTGGCAAATATCTCTGTCTTGCATATAACTTTGTTTCAAAACTTATAGTAATAACTTACAAGTGTAAATCCGGTCTAAGGTAAACATTTGCTTTCCCGGTACAGGGGGTTATTATGACATATTTTTCTTTTGTTTATTTTTCAAAAAAAAGGTACATGCGTGTATATCACTACATGGTCGCCAAACTGTTATCCAGTTTGTTGGTTGTTGGTGGTTATGCAGTTCATTTTACGGCGAGCGTAAAGGACAGAGCTATAGCAGTTATAGCTCTAACTTTTTCTCTCAGCGTAAACTGAACTGTATGTATAGCTATGTCATAATAACCCCCGATTTATTTCTGAAACAGTTGAAACATGCCTTTGCCCTCTTTTGCACGTAATATGAGCCTGAGTTTGGCTCGAAAATCCATTGTCTGTGCTGTTCATTAGGTATATAATGAGTGTGACAAGGTTTTAAACAGTAAACAGAACGTACTATGATATTAGCAGTTCAGTTTAGGTTGTGGGACAGGGACAGCGCTATACCTGCTATAGCCCTGTCCCTTTCTTTCAACCTAAACTGATCTGCTATAGTATGTCATGGTAAAGCCCTGAGCTATAAACTCCGTGTTTCAGAGTGAGGCAGTGAAAAGTACCACGGCTTACTTGAATGAATTATGTATAATTTTAAATTTCCCCTAGGTTTTAGGGCAGGCTTGAGCTTCAGTTTTTCTTCTACTCACGCTGAGTTTAAGTTAAAACTGGTCGTGAGTAGTCACCATTCATTAGGCTAGGGCTAAGGAATCTAGAGATCTGAGGATGCCTTAGTAAACCAAGGCATCCTCCCGGAGTCAAAAACATCGAGGTGTCATAGCAGAAGTCGTGGTTCTACGGCACTTCACCGAAAGACGTAGAGGGTTTACCGCTGGGTTTATAGCTAATGGGTTTTCCGGCCGCTCTCGGTCGGCGAGTCCCACATTAACATCTCGGGTCCGGATACGGTTGGAATGCGTAAATACCTACATAATCTTAGCCAAAGAAAAACTTGGTAATTTATGCATTATATCCCAAACATTTATCTACCTCTGACTTTAAAAGTTTATAATGCAAAAAGCCGCAGTTGGCGACCGCTTTTACGGATACAGAATCGCTTTATACGTCCCCTGATGTATTATAAATATTGATTACTAAGGCCACCATTCCCGTCCCATAAATTAATACTATCTGAGAGTATACACACTTTTAATTAATCTTGGAGAAAGGGAGGCAGTGACGTAAGGAAATATAATAGAAACGAATTCTATCTAGGACTACAAAGTTAGAGGTCTATTTCCTCCACGTCTATGATAACCTAGTCACCGTGATGATGCAGCAATACGTGAGTTACATTTTTATGGCAGAATAAAACCACGAGAAACCTCTAAATTACCATCTGGAATTACCTGATCTCATCACAGATCTCAAGTTCTGCGTAGTTCTTATGACTCAGGATTAACAACCCCATTAGTATTAGTGTTCTGTAACCGTTGGTGTCAATTTCCTTCCCACCTATAGACCAGCCGTGCTATACTTACGTAATAATGAGTTCAGCGTTTACTGGTAATTACAGTCAGAGCCGTAGATGGTTTTCCGACTATCTCTCCCTGCCCATTCCTCGGTCATCGTAACACGGATCTTTTCAACAGTGAAAATTGTATTAGGTTGATTTTTGTTTCTTATGGTCTAAGATCCGAATAGGAGACGATCTCCACCGGGCTGTTTATTCGATGAAAAGCATTTTATATCAAACTAGAGGACGCCCGCGACTTCGTACGCGTATTTCTTCCATTTCTTCCCGTTGGGGGTCGATTTTCGGAAAATCCTTTCTTAGTGATCACTTACATCATGAAAGGCACCCCTGTACCAAATTTCAAGTTTCTAGGTACAGTAGTTTCGGCTGTGCGTTGATATGTCAGTCAGTCAGTTTAGCCTTTTATATATATAGATTTAATAAGCTAAATAATATGTGGCGAATAGGTAGGCTGAAAATTTTCAGTCCAGTAATTATATCATTAAAAAATATATTGAAAATTAACTTTTTTTAAATTGCAAATGCTTGTTTAATAGACAAATTACATAGGTACTAATCGAAATTATGAAGCCTATAGAATATGCAAACGTTAGGTTTGGTGCAAATGATTAGTACCGACTTACCTGCTAACGTTTGCACATTCTATGGGCTTCATAGTTTCGATTGGTATGTAATTTGTCTATAAAACAAGCAATTGCGATTTTTTAAAACAAAGTTAATTTTAAATTTTTATTTCATTATATACTGGCCTGAAATTTTTCAGCCTACCTATACGCCATATATTAGTTACCATATAAAATTTGATATAAAATACTTTTTGTCGATTAAATAGCTCGGTGCAAATCGTCTCCTATTCGGATCTCCTACTATTATTATATTATAACGTCCTTTACGACTTTGAGTAGATACTATTCAATTTGAACTACCTACCTCTGGACAGTTCCTCCCTTAGTGTAGCATCAAGATTTCTGGCAGTAACGAGGATTTAAAAGGAAATCAATTTAAAATTGTAACATGGAGAAACAGCGGTAAAGAAAATGGTAAATAATGTTTTAATGGGTCTTTGTTGCATCGGTTTCCAAGTAAAAACCTATTGTTTAATAATACGGAAAACAATTATGAATCGATTACGGTTGCGTTATTGTTAAATAATAGTTCGCTGTAAGAGTGACACCCGCTGACTCAGTTAAATGACTCAATAATTTGATGTAAGCCGCCTGAGCACACTACTTCCTTCTACTAAAGAGTTTTTATCTTAATTTCCTATAAGTACATATTTAATTTTAGTACTCAACAAGATCCACTAAGGATGTTGTTACGTAAGAGGTTTTTAAAAGAAATGGCTTATTTTTAGTTTTAGTTTTTATTTTAATTTAAATAAGTTTAGTTTTAACTTTTAATTGTATTATATTAAATATGTATCTACTTATGTTAATAAATTATTATGTACTTATTTTTATTTTTGTTTAAATTTTGCTTTCAGGAAAATAATACGTCGGTTTCTAGGATGTTTAGTATAAGTACCTATTTTTTTTCTTGGGTTTAATAGCTTTGCTTTAGCACCAAACCATTAGCGTGCAACGTTATTTTACTTTTGTACTTTAAAAAGTTGCTGACACAAGATCTTGCAATAATCACTTTACTAAAACGTGGTTTATAATAGCAATACAAATTGCAGAGGTTGATTTTTGTCTTATTTTAACTTTTAAGTTAGAAAAAGACAACAAAATTGTGCTTCTTGCACTGAAGTTAAAGTAAGACAGTAATCAACTTCTGAAACTTTTATTGCCACTCTAATTCGTGCTTTAGGGTCAAATATGGAAGTAAATCCATTAACCCGAAGGCATTCCGCCGCGTTTGGAGCAGGTCCTTACCAGGTCCTGAACTCCTAGTAGAGTTAAACACTCTCATCAGATTAGTATTAGGTAACTTAAATTGTATGTTTTCGTGTTCTTAAATCAAAGTTCTACCTTTTGTAAGTTTTTCACAATTTTGATTTAATTCATTAGTCTGTTTAAAGAGGACAAAGCAAACGTACCTACCTATGACCTTTGGACAACTATTTTCGAACCCAACACACGCGCCACGACTTCTGCCTTTAGTTAAGGCCTTGAGCCTCTTGGCCCTTCCCGCAGTGTCGTTAGACATTCATCGCAGGTCGCAGAGACGCAGAATAAGAGAACGACTTGGGCTGACTGTTTAATAATTCGTCGACGAATTTGAAAGTGAGTGATTTAAAAGACTCACGCCTTAAATTGGATTATAACTATACATGTACATTAGTTGCAATACTTGCATCTTTAAAGTCTTGTTGTCGAGGGGAATATAGAATAGAAATTCTACTCGATAAAACTATATTGCTTTGAAATGTTGTCTCAATTTTAACTCGGCTGGTAAATAATAAATAATAATAGCTATCAAAACTTTGGCAATACGATGGCATATTATGTCAAAAGCATAGGCAATATGACTTTACCCAGTAGAATAGAGCCTCATAAAGTTACATACATAGGAATGTTTGTGCCCATTTCCTGTTTCTTTTTTTAGGACTTTATGGTGATCAATCCAAAGAGCTCAGTTACGGGGAATTCAGAAACTATGAGAGTTTGGTTTGGGTAAGTAATCGTTCTCAGGAACGTTAAGGTATTAACCCTGAATCGAACCCCGCAATTGCCCTCTTTTTATTGCAAAATCTTGGAGATTTTATTGTTTTAGTAGACAGAACATCTATCTATCCTTCCTTTACCACTTAAACTATCAATAACAGCAATAATAATATGTTTAGGTACTTTTTTCTGGAAAACAACTTGTTTCAAGTCCCGGTTGGTATAAATCTTTTTTTTAATATTTAAATGCAGCAGCAGTTCAGAGTTCAGACTTAAAAACCAACAAGAGACGAAGGAATCTGCGAATCCTCTCCTGGTTTGTAGGTACCTATACATAGGTGGCAGTGATAACTTTTATCAGCTGACCCGCTCACTCGATTGCCACTCTAGCATTAAAACTTATTATATTATTATACTTCCTCAAGCAAAAAAAAAACTTTATATTTTGCATCCTGTTAAGATATTCCTTTAGAATAACCACAGCCCGAATAAGACTCCCATTCCTATTTTCCTGCAATACTTCCTTCCTCCTAAACAGTAATACTTCCTCATAAGATATGCAATCAGACAGAACGTGAATACCTAATAATGAATAATAAACATTAATGACCTATCCTCACTTACGCCATCACAGCGTAATTGTGTAGGAACGACAGAGTACTTACATGAAGTTATACGTCAAACACCAGGATAAAAGTAAAACCAGCAGACAGCCAGTATTAGTAAAGTAAAGGTTCAGTTTCATTTTCGATGGTCCGTATCCATTGACGAGTGATATTGATATTATTGAGCCGGGCTCTATTGCAGCGATGCAATGTATCACGAGAAGCATGCGGGTTCCGAGGGTAGACCATACCTTAAGAAGCTTCATTATGCACCAGTTACATAAATAACTATCACCTACGAGTACTTGTAGTATTACTTATGCTGTGCTACGAGTATAAGTATGCTGTATTTGGCTGTTTGGTTCCGAATAAACAAAAAAAAGCGAGTTCTTTGATCGCTACCAGTGCTAGGTACCACCATAGTGCCCACGAATCTAAGCAGTAGTGTTATTCGTATATTGTTGTTACCTACAGTGTGGAGGTTTCCGTCTTTATTGTGAATTAAACCTACCTATATAAGAAGGATCGCCGGCATAAATGCATTTAAACTTTTAAAAAAAACATTCATGCCGTAGGCGATGACCATGCGATGACACAGAGACGGACACACAGACATTCAATCGCTTCCAACAATTAACACCTCTCTTTTTTGGGTCAGAGGTTAAAACATTTCCATTTTTATATTGTTTATTAAAAAATCAATGGCATGTCATGCTCCCTCAACTTGCTCAAGTGTAAGTGAGCTAAAATAACTCAATCTTATACAATTTCCGCACTATTTTCCTATTATATTTCTTTCTATTTATAGTAATGGTCTGGGAATATCCTGCCGGCAGTTAAAAGCTTAATGGACAATAAATATTATTGAGTGTGGTACAGTCAACAGCATAAATAAGTGATCATTTATGTACCTTGTCACTTTAACGTCGTATTTGAAATGTTATACAAAATTGTGAAACGATTGAAAGCAACAAGGTAAATAAATGATCACTTATTTATGCTGTTGACTGTACTTACTGGTAACTTAATGGTTCCGTACTAAAATGTTAAAAAGAACATATCCCGGTCAGAAAGAAACCTTGGTCTTGGTAGTACAATGGCCACATGGACCCTATCTGCATCCTCGCCGGCGCCGGACCTCCAATGACGACAACTGCCACTCCCGTGTTAACCTCGGATACGGATCGGATTCATCGGATGCAGTGCGTAACTGTACCTTAGTACAGCATTAAGGCTCGCCACACCGGTGCTGAAAATACGCTGACGCACCGCAAACGCAGTGACGTGACTTATGCGTCACGTTTACGCATACCGTCCACGCCGGATCTCAAAAAACGCTGACGTCTTGCTTCTTTGACGTCGGTGTAATCGCGTCCATAAGAACGCCACGTAATTAGGTACAGTCAACCAATTTGATTCCTAGGCCACTATGGACTTTGTCAACCTGACGTTGTAAACCAAATCATAGGAAGTCTCTTACGTTTTGGTTGTCAACGTCACCTTAACATAGGCCATAGTGGCCTAAAAATCAAATTGGTTGACTGTACTTTTGAAAAAGTGTTAAAAGTTGTGATTTTTGAGATCCGGTGTGGACGGTATACGTTAAAAACATGACGCGTAAGTCACGTCGCCGCGTTTACGGTCCGTCAGCGTCAGCGTATTTTGAGCACCCGTATGGTAGATCCTTTAACGTCCCAGCACAGTTACGCCTACCATTTACTTTGGTACGTATGGGATTACCAAAGAGCACGATGCCGTAATAGGAAATTTATTCATTCATTCCTTGTGGGGATTATCTCACACTTGTTTTCCGGTTTGACGACGTCACGTGGGACTCATTGTGATGAACTTTTGAAACCCGTTTTGGATTACCCAGGTAGTCAAATTACCTCGTCTGAAATGTGTCTGTTATCCGGTTTATTAAAAATGACGTAAGGCCAATACTATTATGAATTTATGACCTACAATTTTAATTTCCCCGCAAGAACTTTGCGTTTTCTAATGTTGTATGCTGCAGGTCGTAATTTATCAGAAAATAGTAAAGACTGTATGAAAATTTATTAAGTAACTGGCATTATTATTGAGGCATCTTAATTATTATTTTTAGACTACTAAAGTGTATGTATTTTTTATGTTGTCTTCGACTTGATGATAGGTAGAATTACAGTGTTCTGAAGTCCTCACCAAATTAAGTACCTAATCAGCGCTCACTTTTCAGGGTTCGAAGTCAAATTAGAAACCCTTACAGTTTCGCCATGTTCGTCTGTCCGTCTGTCCACGGTCTAACTCAGAGTCTCTTGGTACAGTCGAGTTCATAGATATGTGTACACTTTAGTACCTTGTCACTTTAATTGCTGTGGCAATTCATATACCTATGGCAGTTTTCAAAATTTTACTTTACGCGTGCCAAATTTTGTTTGGGAGTGATATTTCACCGAAAATATCACTTCCCAAACAAAATTTGGCATGTGTTGGTAGGTATTTTCGGCAACTTAATCTTTGGTAAGTATAATATTTAGTTAGCACTAATAGCTGTTTGTACCCGGCGTCGCCCGGGTTTTTTTTATACAAACCTTGTCCTGACAATTAAATATTTTTTATTTAAATCGGTCAAGCCACTCTCGAGTTTTTACGAGACTAACGAACGGCAATTGATTTTATATAAGTATAAAAGAAGAAGATTTATGTATCGCGGTATATATTATTTATTTCGCATAATTAATCCGTGGAATTTGAGCTTGTGACACTATTCGCATACCCAGGATGGTTAGGTACGACGACGAGCGTAGCGGGCAATGTTAGGTTGAATTGTGTTCAAAGCCAGAATAGATTTTTATGGAAATTTGTCACAGTACGCTTGCATAAGCCGATTTAAAAAATATAGATTTACTTACTATTATTACTTACCCGTTAAAGGTTTGCCTCAATTGGAAAAAACACCCTTGAAGTCAAACAAACGTCTTCGGCAGAGACCCGACGCGAGTTATTTGCCATAGCTTGATTTGGATTTTGTACATTTGCTAGCCGAATAAATGAAATGAATTGATGAATGATCAATACTCTAATGACAATATATGTAGGTATATGGAAAGCGTTTAGTTGTGAAATGACTGTTGAAATTAAATTATGCGATAACATTTTTGGGAAGTTATTATTAGTGAAAAAAGCGCCAGTAGTAGTACAATAGTAACCCAAGAAGAACGGCGGAGCTTAACTATAGAGTTTGCATACTTACGTCGATTTTATTCAAAATTATAAATCCACTATTGTGTTGGCTCAACCACTGCCCACAGAGACCGCAGCGCAGCGATCAAAAGCTTAAGCTGGGTCCACATTTGTATCATTTTGCCGATTACGATCACGCGTATCCTATCGAGCTCGCGTATCCTAAGTATGGACGCTCACTTTGGGCACACCGTATCACTACCATCGTCATGTGAAAAAATGCGTCCATACTAACCGTAGCGTAGCAGCGTATCGTATCATAACGCCGTATCATTAAGTGTGGACGCTATCCGTATCCCCTTTGATGATCGGGGAATAATCGCCTCGATAGCGATCACGGCGTATCGCGTATCAAATCATAACTTCGTATCGTGATACAGTATCAAAACACGTACATACTTGCCGATCTTGATACGCGTATCCGATCGCGAGTGTGCGGGGTATATAATAAACACGTATCAACATCGATCCCGAGCGATCAGATACGGCGCGCCGCATGATCGCGCTGTTTGTGCGTCCACACTAGCGATCTTGATACGCGTCGGTGCAACGCGACGGAGATACGATACGACGAAATGATACAAATGTGGACCCAGCTTTACCTATATATGAACATGGATTTAATATCTCACGAGAAATATAAAATAAATAGAGAAAAAAAGTAACAAAGCGATACCGTTGAGCAAACAAAGCTGCAGCAGTTTAAAAGGGGGTCGAGCGCCGATTCTCTGTAATGTTATTGTTGTGTTCCTATCTCTGATGGATGAATACATATTTGCGAACAGTATCGCGATAATTCTACGAAGGTTAGGGGCGATGACCCCTCAATATCAGTCCAAAAATTCTCAGAAAAGCGAATTCATTTAGGTAATAATATATCACTCACTTTCGCCATTGTTGGAGAATGTTTGAGATTCTATACAATTTATTAGTGATGGTATATTTTATTTTAACGAGCTTTCAACCTTTACATTACACGGAATCACACCAGGTACCTTTACTAATTAATAATTATAGCCAGTTAGTGGAAAGCCCAATTTGATGAAGCGTCATTCGTACTTTCCTCAGTATCCGTATTAAATATGTTACAATAATTTTGACGTTATGTAAATATGTTAATAAACACACAAGGTGCTGTACCTATACAAAACCGTTTAAAAACACCTGTAGGTACGACTACAATACAAGTACGTATAAATTACCCTGAATCATCTGTTGCAAATTTAAGAATGTAAGTAATTAAAGGTTTGATAAAATTTTACACCAACAAGAAAAAAACATCGTTTCTAGAAAATCTTGTTTGACTTTTTCTTGGAAGCGAAATCCACTTCTGTACTGAGCGTATCAAATTATCGGTAAGCCGCGCCGTTATCAAATCTGGGAATGTAACAGTAACAACCGATAGTCATATGGATGGAGTTTATCTTCCGATATACCTAGTTCTCACGGTACCTACCATGATTTAAATTATTCAAAAGTTTAATTTTTTACATTATGTGGAATGGATAGGTAGATGATGGACGACCCTGCCTACGAAGCTAGCGGTCCCGGGTTCGATTCCCGGTGTGGGCAAATATTTGTGATGAGCGCGAGTATTTGCTCCTGTTTTTTTTTATGTATTTAAGATCGGATGGAGTGGAAGAGGGGGATAGAGGCCTTTGCCCAGCAGTGGGACATTATGGGCTCATAATAATAATAATAATAATCATAATAATAATAATGTATTTAAGTAGGTTTACAATTGAAATATCGAACCTCATGTCGTAGAACGTTTCACTTCGCCGAATTTTAATTTCATCGACAGGCATTTCCACGTGCAAGAGCTTTTTTTTTTTATGATGACATGTCTAACCTAACCTTACCTACGTAACGAATGCTTAAGATAAGCTGAAACTATAAGGTTTCAGCAGAAATTAGCTTTCGATGAAATGAAATTGGGTGAAATGACATATTCGATGAAATGTTTGTCGATATTTCAAGGGGATCCCATTAAGGCATGTATTTTCTCTTTATAAGTAGGATTTTCGTTGTCTAGTACCCATACATAATACAAGCCTAGAGCTTAGTTTCGGACTAGGTCTATTTGTGTTAGATTATCTCCAAATACTTATCTTCAAAATACTGCTTCATTTCAATTAGTCTCGTGATGTACATAGTGATATAAACATTCATACACCAACAAGTATTCACGAAACGAAAAAAATCAGAGGTAGGTAAATAATTTGTTGCTTGAGAAAATGTGTAAAAGTGTACGGTAACTTAATTTCATGGGAAACCCTATAAAAAGCGAAATCTTTAGGTATCTGAAAACGTTATAAATAGGTACCTACTTTGCGTCGCATGTTCTCTGAAAAACGTGAGATTTGCGTAGGTATTTTAACGAACTTTTGAGGTCGCCAAAGCCTCTTGTGAAGAAATATTTACTCTTTTTTTAAGTATGTACCTACCTAATTGTGAATATGTCGACCTCGGAGGACACAATTGTCATAAGTGGTAAAGAATCAATGTCAAACGAAGTACATACAACCTCAATCGTATGCGTGCGTAGCAGCAGGGTAGTGATTCTTTCAAAAGCAAAGATGAGCGAACACATGAGTGAATGTCCAAGCGGCGAGTTTAAGTAGTCCCGTCAAAGCGAACAAAACACATTTCAGCGCGTGTATTCAAATTGGCAGCATGGCTTCTCGAACGTATAGTATAAGGCTGCCAAATTGAATACACGCGCTGAAATGTGTTTTGTTCGCTTTGACGGGACTACTTAAACTCGCCGCTTGGACATTCACTCCTGTGTTCGCTCACCTTTGCTTTTGAAAAAATCACTACCCAGTACAAAAAGGTCATGGAGCATTGCTCTATTGAGCAAAACATACGTCTACAAGGAAAGGGTAATGGACTCGACCATAAATTGCGTATTTTCCAGCTTCGGCAACAATGCTATTTTAATAATCTTAGGTAGTTATTTGATTAACTCCTAAGAAGTTAAAATAACTATTACGTTTATGTCCCGCCTCTAAGTACTAGGCAATCATGAGAGAACAGGAAAACGCGCGCATTGCAACAGGCGGCCCCGCGAGCACCTGCCATAATGCCGTTCCTATCCGATTCGTAGAATTCTACCTGACACGTTCGGTGCCAGGCTGTGGACTTGCATATAAATTGGACGCCATAAAGCGCTCTTGGCATTTGTTTAGAGTTAGATAATCAGACCTTAGCACTGGCCGAAATATTAATGTGTTTTTTTATTATTTCTACCGACTGCCCTAGAAATAAGGAGGCTAATGATTTTTGGGTATGTGTCTTTGTGACCCTGTCTTAGATTAAACAGCTTAACGGATTTTGAAATATTAAGTACCGACGACGCGACGATACTTGTACTAACCGATCAAAACTGGGTGGAATGTTCGATATATGTGTTCAAAATTCAAAATTCATAATATTTATTCAGTAAATGAGGCACATGAGGGCTCTTTTACACGTCGGTAATATGGAGTGAATCTACTAGCACTTCGGACAAGACCATCATTGCGGAGAGAAGGTCATTTTTTCCAATCATAAAATACAATAATACTTAATAATAATACGTTGATAATAGACGGTAACCAATAACGGTAACCCATCATTAGGTATATGGAATTTCGCTTCATCGATTGTATCATTTCATCGAATTTCATTTTATCGAACGCTATGTTTTCAGGATAATGATAACTTAATCGTTAATTACGTGGGTTAGGTTAGGTTAGACATGTGACTTCCAAAAAAAATTACTCTTGCGGCGAGAAATGCCTTTCGATGAAATGGAAATTCTGAGTATAATGTTATGATACGTTCGTTGAAGGTGTTAACATAATAGGTACCAGTAATAGACGCTACTTAACGTTATTATTAGGTTTTGTTAGATTGTAATTTTTTTAAAGAGGTTTATTTTTAACCTTTGATCGTCAAGTTAAGGTAAGTATCTAGCTAAATTTTGTGTTGAAATATTAAGCGAGGACTTTTCAACTGATTTTTTTTCCAACTTTTCAGTCCTGATACTGCTGACGCTGCAGCCAACATGTATATGTACGTAGGTATGTCATTGCAAAGGCAGTCGTGTTTTCAAAACATGCTTTTTGTTTGAAATAAAAAAGAATGGAAAAATATTAATTTTAACGAACACGAAATTACTACCTAATTATAAATAGTACTTATTGTTAGCTACCCTCCCTCAATTTCGCTTGGGATTATGTGAGTTTTTTGAAACACGCGTACATAAACCAAAATGTATAATTACATAAGTCCTTCCATAAAATATATATCTGTTGGTGAAAACAGCATGAAAGTCCGTTCAGTAGTTTTGAGATCATCGCGAACATGCATACAGACAGTAAGACGCGGCGGGGCACTTTTTTAAATAATATGTAGTGCTGACTCAATTTTAAATAGCACAGGGACGTGATTCTCTTAACCCTTAATAAGGCAGAGGCTCTATATTGACCACATAAGCTGAAATTGAACTTTACTACCGTAAAATGGGGTGAATAGGATTCGCGGGGTGAATAGAATTACAGCCTAAAACAAAGCATAACTTGTTACTAATAAGAACTAGTATTACATTGACAAGTCTTTTGGAAAATTACGTTAAAATCTCAGTCTTTTAATTAGTAGAATATGATTGGTTTTAGGCTGCAACTC
The DNA here is from genome assembly GCA_948252455.1 of Acleris cristana. NCBI lineage: Eukaryota > Metazoa > Arthropoda > Insecta > Lepidoptera > Tortricidae > Acleris > Acleris cristana. The sequence goes on from OX411775.1 coordinate 6,066,957, forward strand.
TATTCACCCCGCGAATCCTATTCACCCCATTTTACGGTACCTACATTTTTTGATTCTATTTTCATTGGATTTTCCTGAAATATAACGTCATCTCTTTACTCTTTAGAGACTTGCGATTCCATGACTGTATTTCATTTTGGTCTAGTATTTTTACTTTAACGGGGCCTTATTAAGGGTTAAGCGTGTCGATTTTCAACTCGACGCAGCTCATTTTAACCGGCGAGTTTAAGTAGTCCCGTAAGAGCGTACAAATCACATTTTATCGCGTGCATTCTCAAATTAGGCAGCTTTATACGACATGGAGCTCGACTCGCCCCTCAGTTCTCAGAATGTACATGGTCCTCCCATAAAATATTAGTGACATGAGATTTAGCACCGAATGAATCCTTCACATCGTCGTTCGGTCGTGACTATTATCGGCATTTAATTTGTAATGTAGAGAGACTCGGGAGAGCACAAAGGGATTTGTTTTATTTTACTTATTTTTCTGTGCACCAACCCATAATTCTGGGGTCCTAGTGAAAAAGGGTGTAAGTCTCCTGAGGATCAAGTGAAAAAGGGTGTAAGTCTCCTGAGCATCAAGTGAAAAAGGGTGTAAGTCTAGTATAATCCTTTTATGTACATACGCTTTTTTAGAACAAGTTAAGACGACTTATACCCTTTTTCACTAGGTACCCAGAATTGTCTCTTTGATGTTTGTCAACTGGAGGAGAATGTCCAATAGAGGTCAAAAAATAACTAGGGGGCAAAGTTACGCGTAGGACATATATCTATGGAGATAGAGCAAATGGCTTGAAATGTAAGTATGGTCGAGTTCTTGGTAACTATTTGTAAACCTTATATTATACAAAGCGGATAAATTCAAACTTTCATCAAGAATACACACGTGTAAATAATTTGTTTTTTGCGACGCCTATGACGCCGTGTAAGCAGCCACACAGGTTACATAATGCTTATCATTATATCTTTATCATTAGTTATCATTATCACCACAGAGCGTAGGCATTTTCCGCATAAACATGTATAAGCGGAATGGTTATTTTAGGATAGAGTTATAATTCAGATATTAGTGTCTAAAACAGATAAGAAAAATGAATTTAAATATGATAAGAGAACAGGAAAACGTGAGTTTTATTTAACACGGTTTTATTTACTTTTCTCTTACAGGTCGTTTACTTTGTAAGAAGTTGGGTACAAAGGATGGCGAGATGGCGATTATCGTATAGATTATTTTAACTTTGGGTACAGCGGGGATTAAGAGGCAGATAAACTAAGTTGAGTTATGTAATGCTGGATGCTGGAATTGTTATGTAATTTACAATGATTTTTCCTATAAATAAATTAAGGAAAAAAATACAGCTTTAGCATAACATTTTCTATCGGAAAAATTAAATTTGGAACAAAAGAATATTCGGAAAAAACAACTAATTTTAAGGTGTTCCTATAGTCTACATACAGTGTTAAAGACTCGAGAAAAATAGTAATGTAATTTATTATACTTTTTGACGATACCGACCGAATAACATGCCACATACGTAGGTAGGTTGTACTTGTCTTTTTTCTCTTAATCATTTTTAATAGCATTTTAAGCATGAGTTGAACTTATAGTCAAGAGTAATGAAAGCGGGTCACTCTGTATAGAATTTCCATAGAAAGTGACCCGTTTTCATTGCTCTTGAGTATTTTAGGTACCTACGCTTTATTTACTAAACCAAATCATGTGCTGCGTTATCTTTATAGGTACTAAGGATGACTGATTACTTCACTTGAAACATTATTACGTAGTATTAAATACTTAATCGCTTATTGTTTCGAATGATTTAACGTAAACCGATTTCTTTGAAACTCTTCGAACGAGTACAGAATATAACATAAAACATAGTATAAGTTAAGGGTTTAGGGGCACTATGTTACTCGGTAAAACCATATTTGATTTTGATATGTTCTTCGTTTTTAGGGTTCCGCACCTCAAAAGGAAAAAACGGAACCCTTATAGGATGTCTGTCCGTCTGTCTTGTTGTCAAGACCCTTTATCTCGGGAACGCGTGGAGGTATCGAGTTGAAATTTAAACCATATACTCAAATCTACAGTCCCTTGAAACTGTGAAAAAATCAAACTTCCAAGTTAATGTAGAAAAAAGATACGGCCGTTTATGCCGCCAAAATCGTATATTTCGACACTCAAGGGCATCAAAATTTATAGGGTATTTTCCGTCGACCTAGAACTATGAAATTTGGCAAGTAATACCGTCTCATACTACAAATATAGGAAAAAATCTGAAAACACATTTTTTTTTATTAAGTCACAATAAAAACAGGGTCTTTATGCAAGGAACGACGGCGGTGCAAATTTTGAATTGAGTTAACCGTGTCATGTGCGGTACCCTCGGTGGGCGAGTCCGACTCGCCTTGTCCGGTTTTTTTATTAATTCGCAGTAATTTCACCAATGTCAAGTGAGTAGAGTAAATCAGGAAACAGAATAAGTAAATCTGATTTTTACACGACTGCCCAAAAAAAGGAGTGTAATGTTTTCAGGATTCATGTATCTATGTATGTATGATTCTTTATTCCACCGTAACTTCTAAACGCCTGAGCCGATTTAGATGTAAGTAACTGGTATCGTTAGAATCCTTTCACCGTCCCGGGTGACATAGGATTCCTAAACTGTTACAATTGAAATATCAACAATGGCAAAATGTCAATTATTAACATAGGTATATATATCTACGACAGTATTAAAAATGCAGCCGGGTTTTTAAAGGGTTTCATTTAGTTATATCATAAGTAGAATAGAGGCACTCTTCCTATCCTCTTGGATCCAGATACCTATATTATTAGAGTTGTAAAAGCAACCTAGTCAAATAATCTATGGGGTTTCTTTTATCTTAAAGTATAGTCAAGGAAATTGATTCGTAGACCACTTTGGACTATGTCAAAGTCAAGTAATCAATCAAAACGTAAGAGACTTTTTATGATTTTATTGACAGTGTCACTTTGACATAGTCCAAAGTGGTCTACGAATCAATTTCCTTGACTGTACGTGGGGATCCACGAGGCTATACTTTGCTTTCCTTTCTAACACATAATTTCAGATAGTCAGATAAGAAGTAACATTTTAGAATTCATAATATGAAATTGTCGAAATTTTGCCTTTTAGAACGAAGCGCTTTGCATCATCCTTCATGGTGCGTACTGCAAAAGAGTTGAATGCGATTCCGGCGTCTGAATTTCAAATCGAGTGCATACAATCGGAATCTATTTAAAGCTATCTAGGGTGAATAGGCATTTCGGGTTATTTATTTTCTTATGGTGATTACACAGAAAATATTCATATCAGGCATTCTGGGTTTAGCTCGATACATAGGCAAAATCTTCGGCCTCCAAGAGTGTTAAAATCAAGAGACAACAAAAAGTTAATAATAATGTGCAGTCGAATTCATAAAATATGTGTACACTTTAATACCTTAAAAATTGTCTCCGCGACGGAAGCCATAACCTAAAAAGATTGATTGATTAGTACCTTGTCTATTTAATGTCATGTTTAAAGACGGGTACACAAGTTGCATATTCTCGCTTGTCGCTTATTGCGTCTCTATCGTTATAGACTAGATAGAAAGGGAGATCCGAGCGACAAACAAGTCGCGGACAACATGTGCTAGCCGTGCTGCCATATATGAATTGTCACAGCGATTAAAGTGACAAGGTACTAAAGTGTACGTATATTTATGAACTCGACTGTACTAGTTTTTATCACAGTTGTTATACTATTGATTGAATTGATGGCCGATTGTGATCGTTATCTATATGAGCATGTATGCGTGCTTCCGTTGCCTACTCAAGACGCCGTCTATAGAATTTGCTAACTACTCGTATGTAAACAAATTAGTACTTACTATTTGACACATAACCTCAAATATTCACCAAGAGTGTTTTTATTAAAAATAACGCATAATGAATAGTTATTCCATCTTAAAATAATGATTTAGTGTATAAATCGTTGCAAAGACCTCACTTGATCTTTAAAAGTACGTGATTATCGAGTAATCATGGTGAATTGGTTCGTTTGGTTTTGTTTACATAGTTAGCAAATTCTATTGACGACCACTTTACCTACATAACACTTATGAATGACAACACATCGGCGAAGTGGTCTAGCTGCTACACACGTTGTCCCTCGTACGAGTATAGAGTGATAAGACAATTAAAGATAACAACCGCCGTCATTAAGCATATGTTCTAAGTATCCTAATCTAGTTCATTTATTCTGCGAAAACATTAAGTGCTTAGAACAGTTTCTGAAAACTGGCCGCTGGATATAAAGATAATTAACGCTCGTTTATCTCGATTCTCGTAATTTGTAATTGGTCTGCTGTCAGGTGATTCTCTTGAACTAAGTATTATTTTTAACCCCCAACGCTAAAAGAGGGGTGTTATAAGTTAGTACTAGAAAAGAAAACGCTATTCGAAAATTCCGTGTCCGTAAAGTATGTCACAGACTACACAGACTGTGCGTTGATATACAGGGTGTTGGGCAGAAGGGTCGACAAACTTCAGGGACTAACTATCTCTGTAGGTCATTACTCATCAACTTTTATTATGGGGCCAATATCCAAATCGCGAAAAAAAACACAGATGTTCCATATTACAATTAAAGAAGTTCTGGCTTGACTCTATCTCCTAAATATCAACTATCCTCTAGGTACATAAAATGTAGTTTATGTATGTATATTTAAGTATTAATATATATTTCTGTATCTATTTATGTAGGTATTTGAATGTATTTTTATTTTATTTATTATTGTTTATATTTATATATTTTTATTATATTTGTTCTTCTAAATAAATTTGTACACTTGCTTACTCGATGCACAACCTTAACTTTTCTCAATCTCTCAAGGGTTAGCTGGAAGAGATCCCTTAAAGGGATAAGTTCGCCTTTGTACTTATTTTTATATTAATTGTATTGTTCTGTTTTTTTCTTTTGTACAATAAAGTGTTTACATACATACATACATACATACATACATTTCGGCTGTTTATTTATTATGGAACAGCTGTTTTTTTTTTCGCGATTTGGCTGTTGGACCCATAATAAAAGTTGATGAGTATGACCTACAGAGTTAGTTTGTCGACCCTTCTGCCGAACACCCTGTATAAGTCAGTCAGGTTTGCCTTTTAAATATATACTTAGACAGATGTAGTGAATAATGTTTTGCCATCGTTTTTAGTCAGATAAGTTCGTAATGATCTTGCTTTCTCAATGAGCTTATCGGTGGGTAGGTACTGCCTAAAGTTGATTGAGACAGCAAGATAAAACCAACTTTTCCGATAAAAAAACGATGGCATAACATTATTCACTACATCTGTCGACCCCCTAAGCCACTAACACCCTTCACAAACGTCACTATGAGGTCTCACAGTGCTCACGAACGCACAGAGTCGTTCAAATCGTCTCATAAACCAAAGGTCGGTCAAAAAGGACTAATCACTAAGCTGTATTAAACGCAGTGCGTTTACTCAGTGAAGGATCCCTTAAGTATTGTTTGTGAATACGGGTGTAAGACACCGACGCTCTCATGTCCCTGTGTACCTACAATCCTTTGATTTCTCTGTGCATACGTAAACCGACTCCGTTCCTGGGTCCCAAGACCCAAGATACAGGCTTAGTCTAGTTTGGTATCCACCGGATACCTACTGCTTGTGTATTTGCAATAATGTGTTTTGTTTAAATACATTTATTCTACTCTATTCTATTATATTCTAATCGAGTTCGGACACGGTAAATGCAGCATTACTAGGGAAAGTCCGAAAACTATTCCTTGAAATCTACCTACGCAAGACAAGTACGTGACTAATTAACAATTTACGGGAAATTATAAAACAGAAAATATGAATAAACTGTAAACAAGTAGGTTGGTTGGTTGGAATTAAAACAGTATGTGTGGTGTGACAGTGCTTTATTTATGTGATGTTTTATGATGACGCGGTTTAATTTTAGGATGGCGGTTAAGAGTAACCTAAATAAAAAGTATTATATTTAACATTAACAATTAATTGAGTAACTTTAACATACCGATTTATAATTATGTAAGTAGAGAATTTTGTTGTGTCTACTCACTTGTAAGTATTTATTGTTTTACAGACACTTTGTACAACCTTTTTACCAATCTTTTTACCCAATTGCGTCAGAAGAAGGGTTATGTTTTTATATATATTTCTGTGGAACGCTCTGCAGCATAAACGGCTAGGTGCATTTTAACATAATATGATGTGCCATTAGATTCGTCTCGGTTGTGAGAGTAACATAGGCTAAAATATTTTAATCAAAAGTAATGAGACGACAATATTAAAAAATGCGGTTTTCAAAGCGTGTTTACATTATAATGTCTGTCAGTAAGTAGGTATCTTAAATTCAAATCTTACAAGACAAATTTTGAATCAGTACCATAGTATAAATATACTATGTCAGTACCCAATATTGGGAATTGGGAGTGAATCTACCAGCTTTTCGGACAAGACCATGATTGCGGAGAAGCGCCGCAAGAAACTCCAGCAGAAAATCATTTTTTCAATCATAGAATATAATAAGGTAATAAATAGTAATTATTAATAATAGCACAAATAAAATAATTACTAATGTAAAGTCAATATCATGAAATTGAGCCACAAAACGGGTCGCTACGTTAAAAGCCATAAATAGAATTATTGACGGAACAACAATTTCTTTCAAACGTGAACAGACCGGAACAAACAGCACCCGTTAGCGGCCTTTACACGTACTTAAAGTTCGGAGTTTCGGACCGCGGTAATTGCCACGCGCCGCCGTTCCAATCTTCGTTCCGAACCGTACATTTTTTCTTCATCTTTCCCACTTATGCATTAAGAACGACTATGCGCGAGACGAGATAAAGACGCGAGCAAATAAAAATAAATTAAATCAATCACTTGATAATTTACATGATATTTTTTTTTTCTAACCTTAATTTCTTACTGTATTTAAGTAAGTATAGTTTAAAAAAAACAACCACTGAAACGTAGAGAGATCATTTAAGGGTTAAATTGTGTGTTGGAATATACAGTATGCTTACCTAAAGGCATTTTTATCCAGATATAAATATCCAAAATATTACAGACATAAAAAACCTTTACCTACTTTAGTTAAAAGCCATTAGGTACAGTCGAGTTCATAAATATGTGTACATTTTAATCCCTTGTCTATTTAATGTCATGTTTAAGCTGCCATATATGAATTGTCACAGCGATTAAAGTGACATGATACTTAAGTGTACACAAATTTATGAACTCGACTGTTATATACTTAAATACATCTGCGGTCACCAGTTAAGTCATTTAACTGCATTGCGTACCTAAACGCGATGATGCAACATATATTATTCATTACATATTTTATACATATAAGTGCTGATCTGATGATGATATGATGAAGTAGGAAGAGGCAACAATATATCCACTGTACGTAGACCCATTGAGTTTGGACACGGTATTTTTTCAATAAGCAGATAAATGTTAAAAGTGCAGTCAGTAACAAAAGTGAATAACGTAAACTGATATTCCGTCGATCATTAACGATTATCGGCTTAAATTGAACGTTCGAAGCCCGTAATGGGTGGCTACTGAGATTAATTAAAATGTATGTTACTTTGGTGTACAATTTGAATGCATAAATTCAACTGATTTCAAGCTAAATATTTCCGAACAAATTTTTGAGCTATTTTTATTATTAAGAATTTTTAATTTTGCGATGCGTGCATTGGAAACTTTATATCAGCTATGTGTTGAATTTGAATCAGTTTTATGCATAAGTGCATATTAAATATTTAATTAAATACGATTTTATAATATTGCGCGTGTTTTTTTTAAATGTTATCATCTGACGCGACTCTACCATCAAACTACTACCTTAGAAAATTAGGAGACACTTGTACGTGCGGTGTTTTAAATGCGGGGTAACATAAATTAACGGTCAAATTAGATTTGTTATAAACAAGGTCACCAGGCAAGTTTATATATTACAGTAAAACGAGACCTTTAAAGATAATTCACCCAATTACTTACTTGACTATACATGTAAAGACATGTCAGATAAATGAAAAAAATAATTACAAGAGCTTTAAGGGCCTGGGCGTTACCTTCCTACCAGTTATAGGCTGGCAAGGTTTTAATGCGACACGAACGTGTACTTATAGGCTGGCAAGGACAAGTGCAATGCATCGCGTACAATGTTGCCACTCTAAAATAATTACTCATGGTAAGAAGTAATTGGGCTCGCAGATAAAGCCGGCGTCACTTCCCCGAAACATCCGAATGGCTAGAGTAATTACTGAGCACAGAGGGACCGCGAGCTACTGCGAAGCGGGTAATTAGACCCTGATTACTGGTACGAAGAAACGTGAGATGCTGTTTTACGGAAAAAAAACGACTAATTCAGTCAACCGGAGATAAAACACGTAGGAATTGTGGTGATTAACGAAATGGCTTTCGTAGCGCCGCGCCGATGCATTGGCGCTGGAGCTTGTAGCATTGCTTATTATCCAAACCTGAACGGCATTTAAACTTTAAACACTGGAATTATATTATCTTTAAAAAAGATGTTGTGTTAATTTCATGATTTAAATAACGAACTGTTATAAACAGATAGACAAACTCATGAAAACCTTAAATACATTTGTAAAATTACACACCTACAAAGTAACATTTATAATTTGAGTAATAAGTAAAATATTTAGTAACACACTTTTGTCGCCGACTGTTCTAACACAGATGATAAACTCGCTATTAAAAGATGATTCAAACGAATCCAAACTCGACGAAACTCCAGCCAACATTACTTTGTCTGAGTACCTAGTTAGTTAACTTAATGTAGGTTCCGAAACAAAGAAATCACGTGGCTCATTGTGCCGACCAATCAAGACAACTGACGAGGCCACAGATATAAAATATATATACTTATATAACTACCTTGTTTTTTTAGCATTAGAAAGACCTTTGAAGAAGTAAATGTAAGGTTTTTTCTATCTATCTTATTTAATAGCGAGTTTATCATATATAGTAGACTAGAGGACGCCCGCGACTTCGTACGCGTAGAATTAGTTGCCCGCTACTCCCCCCTTTTCTTCCCGTTGGGGGCCGATTTTCGTAAAATCCTTTCTTAGTGCTCACTTACATCATGAAAGGAACCCCTGTACCAAATTTCAAGTTTCTACCTATAGGTACAGGCAGTAGTTTCGGCTGTGCGTTGATATATAAGTCAGTCAGGTTTGCCTTTTATATATATACTTAGATAAAATTCAAAGTCCCGACTGACTGATTTATTAACGCACAGCCTAAACCGCTGGTCCAAGAGACATGAATGAAATTTTGAAGGGTTTTTGAAATTCTAAGAGAATACCTAAGAGGGGGAGGGAGTTTATATGCGAGTCTTCCAATTTTGGAGTTAAAAACGTGGAAATTGATGATTAAATATTAGTTATGGCGATTTAGAAAAAACTGTCCTAGCAACATTGCGGTAAACCAAATGTACCTGCCTATGTTTGCCTTTATTTATAGTCGTAGTCAATTTCCATCGTATATTCTACACATGTATTACCGTGGTACAAAACCTGGGAAAATGCGTTTTTGCCGCATGTGCGGTTTTGCTTATTATAGGAAAAGCAACCAACAGGAAAAGGTGAAAAAGTTAAATACCAGCGTTGCATTATGTTACTGAGAATTTGCAGCGCTCTAGAAATTATATAGAAAACCCATTACTACGTAGCATTGCGTGGGTAGTCGCTCGCACAGTTTACTTGTCTTAACTATATCTCTTAGGTTCTGCAATTACTTGCATAATTATAGTGTCATGTCATGCAGTCTGCCAAATAAGTGGTCTACCATCATATGGTTAAATCCTGCTTTACGTCATCAGACAACAAGGTCGGTAATCGATAAGACCCCTGTCAATTTGAAGATTCGATTTTAGTGACATTTTCAATTTGTCAAAATTAAAATTAGGCCGACTTACACTACATAAAAAAAAGCGAATTTCTTCTGGTTCAATGGTTCTATTCAGGTGATGGCTTTTACTGCACCACAAAAGCTGCATCCCTCAAGTGTATCAGACGATTTTATAAACAATGAAAAATTAACTGAGACAAGCATTATAACTGTGTAAGAGCATAGCTACTGTCCATTAATTACTTATAATTGACAGTAGTTGTAGGGACACCCTGTACTAATGCTGGAACGACACACCGCTGCCTTCAAAGAAACCCCGAACTGTAAGTACTCTTGGTCATTTAAATAAAATCTCTAAAAATATTTACCATCTACGTACAAATCTCAGACTCAGGCAGTCCTGCTCTTCTATATTATGCTTGTTTACTGTCGTGTAACCACGCATTGTCCAAGATAAATCTAGTGTCTACTGGGCCTATATTTTACTGGGTATAGACATGTGGCGTAACGTGCGCAGCGGGTAAGTGTGCGCAACCCCTTTTTTTAGGAATGGGGAAGGAGATAAGTTTGTGATATGTGTAGACAAATTAAAGTTATGTTGGTAGAGAATTACTTTATGCAAAAAAAACCCAGATGGTATCATTCGTTTATTTAAATAGAAAATATTCAGAATCCGGTGCTGTAAAGGTAAAATTTGCTGTCATGGCAAAAATTAACACGAGTAAATGAATTTTATTTCTGTTAGGAATGTATTTAAGCCTTTTATTTCGCATAACATTTGAAGCTACGTTATGACTCAATAAAATGAGGTATGTTTGATCAAAATCAGTTTGCTTAGAATAATAAAAAATCCACAAACTTCTCTTAACTGCGCACACTTACCCCATACTGCGGGTAAGTGTGCGCATTTTGAGCTGGTTGAATTAAGGTGATTTTTCTTCGAAGTGGCAAAGTTTTACTGATAATTTCTTGATTTAATCATTACCTAAATAAATGCTTTGCCAGATACATATTTTCATTTTTCTCTTATGATTATCGTTTGATGTTGATATCAACTTGTTTAAAAAAAAAAATGCGCACACTTGCCCCATATGATCTAACCCATATTACCTTTGATGTGTGTATTGTTTTTAACTCGGCCGACATTACTGTTAACTAGGTAAATAAGAGCTATCGTAACCTTGACCATACGATAACATGTCGGCAAGGCGGTATGGTTTTACCATCGATTTATTTTAAATCGATGGGTTTTACATACTATGGTTTTACCCAATAAGGTAGGTCTCAAACTGACGTTTCACTCGCAAACCCATTCTGATGGTGATTCAATTAAGTAGTTGCATTGCATGTATGTATTAAGGTAAGGGTAGCTAAGTGTTACTTTTGATATGTGACAGTTCATATCCAACTTTGAGTTGGCACTATCAACCTACTTAAATTAAAGTAGGTACCTACAGTACCCCAACGAAAATGTTAAGCACTTTAGTGCGTTGTCATAGTAAACTTCAAACAGAACATCAAATGAGACCCGTGACAATGACAATGACAAGGTTCTAAGTATGCTCAACATTTTAAACAAATTAGGAAATTAATAAAAAAAGTTTTGCAAACCTTACTTTGTCATATTATATCAAATGTAAGGAATCGTTATGATGATCTCAAATATATTTTGTTATAATTGTAAAATAAATAGTTTTGATTTTATTCATGAAAGAAGACGAAAATTGACAATTCCCCCTGATCTGAGTCTAAAATTTTGAAAAATATACTAAATATAGTTCATTGCTTGTAGATTACAGGAAAAATTATAAGAATTCTACCATTTTTTAAATTAAAAATTACGTATGTACGAAACCCTCTCCACGCAAGTTCAACTCGTAATTGGCAAGTTTTTTTTGATACGAGCTCATTAGTAAAGCACGCCCTTCCTCCATTGGCCAAAATAGATCGGGACGACGTAGGCCCGCCGAAAAACTGGCATCTTCTGCGAAAGAGAATAAAACCACAGGAGGCAAAACGGTCACCGCTCGCGTGACCGAGCTGACCGACCACTTGATGACCCCATATTGCGACAGTGCAGATAACTAAATATATAAGCGCAAACACGAAACTTCGTGCCCACTATGGGCCACGCCATAAATTTCTTCTCGGACAACGCATTAAATAATGATAAATTTACATATTAATGGCGAATTCGCACTTTAATATACAAAATATGCAAGAATTCATTTTAAAATAGTACTGAGAATTAATTTTATTGCTTTTGTCTGACACTTCTGGCAATCAACAGATTGACCGAATTCTGTATTCAATTGATAAACACGTATCACTTCTCGCAATTTTATTTCAAACAAATGTAAATATTCACTGCGATTCTGCGAATATTTTTATTAATGGCTTCCTTTGTAATCGTGTTACGAGTTTATGTGGAGTTACGTTAAGCGCAATCAGCTGCACTCTAGCTGTAACTTGTACCAAGAAACTTCTCAAATTGTGAAAGTTTCTTATGAAATATTCTCGGTAACTTTTCCTAATTTTTATATGAAAATATAATATTCTCAATGCCCTCAAATGTTTTCGAAAATGTTCAATAATTTCTTGAGAAGATTTCCTAATTTCTGGGATTGTTCTGCAACTTTCACATTGCTATCCAAATGGGAGAAATCAACAAAACTTGAAAAAATCATCAGGAGACCAAAATTAAGGTTAGTTTGCAAAGTAGGAATCATTTTAAGGAAATGCCCACTATATACCCTTCACTGATAGCATTTCTGAAAATGTTTAACTATATCGAGCTTAATTTGACTCGCTTAGTCGCGTTGTCTAAGCATCCCATATCACGGGCATCAATAGGCATGTATTTTGAGTTATTAGGGGGTCAAAAGTGTCCCGAAATGGTTCGTGTAATAATGCTTTGCCTATTGATTTGCGAACTTGGCTCTTGGTCGAGATAATGCCTTGCTCTTGCTAGTGCATCGCACCGCCCAACGCCTCGCGCACCGTGTTGTCGGTCCCGGAACGAGGCCTAAGAGGGGTTAGGTACTCGTAAGTACCTACGCAACCGTGTTAGGTTCAGCTAATCGTTCAACTAGGAAACATTTAGGTAACCTAATTAATGCCCACGAGTACGCTGGGCCACAACTTAACCGCGTTTAACCTTTTGACCGCGACAGCTGGTTCTGGCCGACAACTGAAACTCGTACCATTAACGCCACCATTATTGCCACAAGCGACACAAGTTCAAGATTGAAAGAGGCTTTCTTTCGTAGTAGTCCGGAGAACATGGACGAATCGTTATTTGAATCAACATCCAGCTCGCTAACATACAAGCCTGCACCTGCAAGTGCCAGCGTTTTGTTAATGGCATTTTAATCGACATTTAATTATTAAATCGGGGACATGAGCGCCGGGCGCAGCGGGCCACGTGTGGTTCACGGAATTCGGTAATGACACGCGTACGCGGGACGGACGTTACGCAAATTCGCAGAAGTATTTGTTACCTAGCGGGCGGTTTTCCATGTTTTTTTTTAGTAATAGGTACTTATCCTATTGTTTAGTACTAGAAGACGCCCGCGACTTCGTACACGTAGAATTAGTTTCCCGCCACTTCCCCTATTTCTTCCCATTGGGGGTCTACTTCCGGAAAATGCTTTCTTAGCTCCTGTCGCGAAGAACGCGAACCTCTAATTAAACCGGTAAGTGTGTACCTGGAATAGTCTCTATTTTTAACAGGCAACATTTATTTAGGCGTGTTTTTTGATATCTAACGTCTCGACAGCGTGTAGAGGAGATGGTGTTTTTTGTTACGACAAGGAGAAGGCGGAATGGCGGGATCTTAAAGATGCAGTAAGTGATGGAACAGAGGAGAAGACTGCTGTATATCAGTAAGTGTTTTATGTGTCTTGTTTAATAATTGTATATGGTTGAGAGATGAAGAGATGACTAAGAAACTAGAATGAGAATTAGAACAGCCAAGGACAGAAATGGCTGAGTGAGGATAGGGCCGGGCTATAAGGGGAGTTGTGGAGGCCCGTGAAGGAGAAAGAATCTCCGACTAGAACAGAATAAGAATGATTGAATTAGAATGTAAACATAGATGTCACTTCATCTCTCTACTACTTATTTACCACAGATGTCTTGTCGTTATGTCTCCTTTAATACTCAGGCATAACCTTAATTTGTGTTAGCATATATATCGTTCCTTATCTTTAGAATATATACAGAAGTAAATAGACGTAACGACAAAATGGTGGAGGTGCTAAGTAAAACAATATCAAAAAAAAAAAAAAAAATACTTAGAGCAAAGCGTAAGATAGACGAAAATGCACCTTTTGTTTGGCTCGGGAGGCTCCGAGGGAGATTACAGAGGGGTCGGCAGGTTGGGCAATGCTCCCTGAGTCCCATAGAATTATTTAGGACATAGTTAAGGTGGAGACCAAGAAACTCATGTTTAAGGTGGAGACCAAGAAACTCGTGTTAAGGTGGAGACCAAGAAACTCGTGTTAAGGTGGAGACCAAGAAACTCGTGTTAAGGTGGAGACCAAGAAACTCATGTTAAGGTGGAGACCAAGAAACTCATGTTAAGGTGGAGACCAAGAAACTCGTGTTAAGGTGGAGACCAAGAAACTCGTGTTAAGGTGGAGACCAAGAAACTCATGTTAAGGTGGAGACCAAGAAACTCGTGTTAAGGTGGAGACCAAGAAACTCGTGTTAAGGTGGAGACCAAGAAACTCATTTTAAGGTGGAGACCAAGAAACTCGTGCTTAGGTGGAGACCAAGAAACTCGTGCTAGATGGAGACCAAGAAACTCGTGCTAGATGGAGACCAAGAAACTCGTGCTTAGGTGGAGACCAAGAAACTCATCAGAAAAGAAATCACATTCTCTGATATTCCTTGATACAGATGCCCCTAGCCTAGGAATCCTAGTTGGGACAATTGAAGTATAGAATTAGATGAAAAAGTAAAAAAAAAAAAAAAAAAAAAGGGAATAATAAATTTAACAGATTACATGTTATGTTTAAAAATTATCTGTTGCAATTAAATACAATAGGAATATATTTTATTGTTAATTTATAAGTCCACAGCGATACGGCGCTAACAAATTCTAGCAGACGCGGTTGCAGAACGAGTCCGTGTTTTCTACACAAGTTATTTTATTTTTATTGCAATATTCGAATTAAATATGAACAAAAAGATATGTGTATTTCTCTTAAATAAAGGCAGTGAATTCGAGTTTGAACGTGCCTTTATAATTCACAGAGGTTGTTAACAGAAAAACGCCTCACGCTTATTATGTAGGCAACACTGCGCGTTTCGTTCTCGCTGCGAATTTTGCGATTGTTCGTTCCGACGAGAACATACTCGACTCTCATTGGCTAATATACAAATGAAGTCCTATTTTATTAGCTACGAAAGTAAAAGTATATTTGGTAAACAAAAACACACTTTCTGTTAAAAAAAATGGTAAATCACGTTCTCGGAACCCGAAGATAACTTCAGATCACTAAATAGGTTGAAATTAGTCGGTCTGAAGTTAGGTGAATAAAGCAAAACTCTAGAAAACCCGCCTTCTAAAGTTTACTCTAGTGTTTGTTTATCAAGCGTTATTTCGAAGTACCTATGAAACCTACACAAGGAACTAAATTTTGTGAACCAAAATTTGTGAAATTGTATCTATTGGTGTAATAGAAAGTATGATAAGCGAAGCAGAGTTATCATCATTGTAAATTGGTGATTAAATCAAGGAAAAAACGTAAGTTTTTACGAATTTCTTATAAGATTCTAGTAGGCACGCCCAGTGGCACGCCATAATGGAAACTTTTTACAAGTGTTTTAGTTGTTTTACGTTAATACTTAAATGAACTACCAGTGATAAAATCCTATCCTATTCGGTCTATAGACATATAATTAGATTGTGATAGAAAAAACGTTACTAAACTGTATCATTTTACTTTACTTTGGTTAGGCTAGATTATGCGAGTGCTAACTAGCTAATACCTAAATGCATACAACAAAAATAACCTTAGACTTTAACAAAAAGCCCGGCTAGCTATGATTCGGTTTCTACTGAGCATTGAACAAGCAGTATTTATAAAATACATAAATATGGCAAATCATGCATTTTCAGCTAAGCTACGTACAAAATGGCCGATCCGATGTTGGTTAGGTTGGAACTTATGCATCAACGCCTGCAAAATCTACTTGATCGTGTTAACACGGTATCCACCTTTACGGAAGACGAATTAACGAAACAAGTTAATTTAATTGAGGATTGTAGCTCCAAATTCACAGCTGAAATACACTTTTACATGGAAAAAAGCAGGTACTTACTTAGATCATTAACATTAAAAATAGGAATAATTATAATTGAAATGTTTACTATGTGCTTACATGTTTGTGGTACTTTTTAATTGCAGCCAAACTTCACCCGACCTATTAAAATTATTCACTGAAACTCAGTTTAAAGCAGAAGAGTGGAAAGTAGAAATGAAAGCTTTATTAAAGAGTAGTACACATAATAACACATCCGAAGCTTTCACAAACACCATAAAACTTCCTAAACTCTCCCTACCAAAATTTAAAGGTGAAGTCCTACGCTGGTCAGAATTTTGGGATAGATTCCGAACTAACATTGATGACAGACCTCTACCAGAAGCTGAAAAAATGGCATATTTGGTAGGATGCTTGGAGGATGAAGCGCTCCGTTCAGTGGAAGGTCTAAGCATTACCCACCTGAATTATAAAGTGGCAGTGGAAATATTAAAGGATCGCTATGGTAATGAACAGAAGGTAGTGGACGCCCATTATGATGCCATCCATAACCTGCAACGGGCAGGCAACAATGTGGAGGAGTGTCGTTCCACATTAAATCTAATTGAACGTCACCTTAGAGTGTTGAAAGCATTAGGAGAGGTGATAAATGGAAACCATCTGCGATCAACAATACTGTCAAAATTTCCTGAAAAAATAGTATATGAGTTGCACCTATTATCCAGTGTAAATGAAATAGACTCTATACGAAGTGGCCTTCAAAGGATTATCACGGCTATGGAAATGTCAAAAGGAGACTCGGCTTCCATGATCCTACCTTCCAACCCCCCCCAAGTAATCTCAACTGGAGCATTACACATAAGTAACCGGCAGATTTTACCAAATCAAAGAAAGGAGAGATCACACCAGAACATGCCAGTAAGAAAAAATTTGCGAGTATCTAGAAGGAAGCATACAGAAAATATTGAGATAAAGTCAAAGAATAAAAAACCAAGAAAGTCCTGTATATTTTGTCAAGGACTACATTATAATGCATCATGCACTGTAGTTAAAGGTATCGGCGACCGGAAGAAGAAATTAGGCAGTAGATGTTATCTCTGTTTCAGGGAAGGACATAAGACGAACACATGCACATACAAGAAACTGTGCTACTTCTGTAAAGGAAAGCATAACCAAGCCTTATGTCCAGAAAATAAAACAGGTACAGATATATCTATGATATCACATTTAACTTCTGAAAATAACGATGATACTGACCCTCAATCTTATCTCCAGACAGCAATAGTGACAGTGGGAAGGCAGAACTCCAACAACACTAAGCGATGCAGAGTTCTTCTTGACAGCGGCAGTCAACGTAGTTACATCACAACTCATCTTGCTAAGGAACTTAAGCTACCATCAGATAGAGAAGATTTATTAATGGTATTTGTTTTTGGTGCTGATAGTCCAATTGAAGTCTTAAGTCCATCTACAGAAATAAAAATCGAAACCATGAGAGGTATTAAGAAAAATATTCAGGTAAATGTTGTACCCTATATTACTGATAAGATATTACCTCCCAAGAAAATAGAAGGTGTAGATGTCATAGCAGATGACGGATCAACTGGTGATAGCATACAACTTTTAATAGGAAATGACTACTATTTCTCATTTTTCAAGAACGAAATAAAATGTATAAAGGATAACTTATATTTAATCAATACTGACTTCGGTTGGATGATTACTGGGAAAATTCTAAAAGAAAATAAAGATAACATATTATCCGTAATTACATACTGCCGATGTCAAGAAACAGGAGCCCCAGGAGGATACTTTGTAACACCTGATCTACCCTTCCGAGAACCGGACATTAAATTTATATGGGCTCTAGAAAGCATCGGGATTGCAGATTCTCCCAAGGTCACACGGGAAGAAGAGGCTGTCAAACACTTCAATGAAACAGTCAAATATGAAGACAGTCGATATCAAGTTAAATGGCCTTGGATAGTGTATCCGCCCGATCTACCGGACAATTATGGTCTTGCCTATGGTAGATTGTCAAGTTTAGTCAGAAGACTACAGCAAGACGCCATGGAAGAATATGACGGGATTCTCAAAGAACAACTTGCTGCAGGTGTGATCGAAATAATAGATTCCACAGAAATTAATATAGATAGGCAGCCAGTCCACTACCTGCCACATCACATCATTATTCAAGAAGGAAAAAGAAGTCGGATAGTCTATGATGCTTCAGCCAAACTCAGAGACAATAGAAGCCTCAATGAATGCATGTATAGAGGACCGTGCATGCTAGAAGATTTAACTGCGCTACTCTTGAAATTCAGGATCAATAAAATAGGAATTACAGCTGATGTAGAGAAGGCCTTCCTTCAAGTAGGTCTACAACGTGAGGACCGAGACGTAACCCGATTCCTGTGGCTGAAAGATATAAAGAAAGGAGTGACCAAGGAGAATATTCTTCATTTACGTTTCTGCAGGGTACCTTTTGGAATAATAGCCAGTCCATTTTTGCTCACAGCGACAATTCGACACCATCTATCACAGGGTGATGACAATCTTATGTCAGAAATTGCAGAAAGGACATATGTGGATAATTTGGTCACAGGATCAGACACTCTAGACAAAGCACGTGACCTAATAACTAAGACAAGAACTGTGTTCACCGAGTTATCCATGAATATAAGAGAATGGACCTCGAATAATAAACAATTGATGAAGAGTATTCCAAAACAGTATCGAGGAAAAGACACAGAGTCAACAAAGGTGTTAGGACTTACCTGGGACTTGGCTAGAGACACCCTGAAACTTAGACTCAACGATACTTCATTTGGCACCAAGAAAAGTGAGGATACCCCATCAAAAAGAGGAATTTTACGAGTACTAGCGTCACTTTATGATCCTTGTGGATTTGCAGCCCCTCTGGTTTTACCAACAAAACTGCTCTTACAAGAACTATGGAAAAGGAAATTAAAATGGGATACACCGCTACCAGAGGATCTAAAGGAAGAATGGGAAAATGCTTTGTCTGCCCTGAAAACTGCAGGGGAAATAGAAGTTCCACGTTATGTAGGAAACGCTCTGGAGAAAGAAACAGAATGCGAGCTCCACTGTTTTACTGATGCTTCAAACAGAGCCTTTTCAGCTGTAGTATATCTACGAATATTGAATAAAAGGGAAAATAAACCTAAAATAGTATTCATTATGGCTAAATCTAGGGTCACTCCGATTAACCATAAAGAAGACCTCAAGATACCAAAATTGGAATTACTTGGATTTGTTATTGGGAAACGTCTCTTAACATACATAAAGGATAACCTTGGATTACAATTTAAACGCCTGTGTCTTTGGTCTGACAGTGAAATAGTTCTCTATTGGATGAAATCTGAAA
Source organism: Acleris cristana (assembly GCA_948252455.1). Taxonomy (NCBI): domain Eukaryota; kingdom Metazoa; phylum Arthropoda; class Insecta; order Lepidoptera; family Tortricidae; genus Acleris; species Acleris cristana. The sequence continues at coordinate 6,086,570 of OX411775.1, forward strand.
AATTACTACCTCCATTTGTATCAAGACGAATAAATGAAATTAAACAAAACAAGGACATAGAACCAAGATATGTCAACACAGAGCTGAATCCAGCAGATTTAGCAACCCGTCCAGAATTATGGAATTTGAAGAAAGAATTGTGGTCCAATGGACCACAATTTCTATTACTGAGTGAGGAGGGCTGGCCAAGCTTACAGGAACATGGCCAGGCAGCCCTTTTCACAGGCTTAGACTCAGAAACTAACAGCAGGGAAATTGATGTGTTGACTCAAATGGAAGAATTGCCTACAGAATCAATCGAAATTACCAGAGCAGAAGGATTGACAAAGGAGTTAGAAGAACCAGAGGGTATTGAACAAAATAATGGCATTAACAGTAACCTTATCGACATAAAGAATTTACAGAAATTACACTTCCCGGACGAGACATCAGGCAAAGAAACTAGCCTATCCAGAAACTTAAGACTTTTCATGGATATGGAAGGAATACTACGATGTAAGGGTCGACTTATGAATACAATGTGTTCGTATGATACAAAATATCCGATCCTTATACCAAAAAACTCTGTGTTCACAGACCAACTGATCCGAGAGACCCATGAGAAATACTACCATGTAGGGACGCCACATACTCTAAGTATTATACGCCAAAAGTATTGGATACCTCAAGGGAGAGCGAAGATCCAGAAAATATTAAGAAAGTGTCCTCAATGCATTAAACATGGCGGAGGACCCTATAAACTTCCTCCCACACCAGCACTACCAGCAGAACGCGCTAACTATAGCGCACCCTTTACATACACAGGAATTGACTATTTTGGCCCCATCTTCATAACCGATAATGGTGAGATAAAAAAGAGATGGATTTGTTTATATACATGCCTGGCTGTACGCGCCGTCCATATGGAGAGTGTACGAGACCTCACAGCAGAAGAGTGCTTGCTTGCCATGAGACGATTCATATCAATACGAGGACGGCCAGAACTTATTGTGTCCGATAACGCATCACAGTTTAGATTAACAGCAGAATTACTGTCACAGACTTATTTCATGGATAATAAAATACGGTGGAAATTTATCCCTCAGCTTAGTCCCTGGCATGGAGGGTTTTACGAGAGGCTGGTAGGCATAGTCAAGAATTGTTTAAAAAGAACCCTAGAAAAACAAGTACTAAATAATACGCAATTAGATACAGTTATAAAAGAAATCGAAGCTGTAGCAAATTCACGTCCACTCACTTGCGTAGGTTCTGACATAGAATATGTGTTAAGACCAGCGGACTTTCTAACTTATGGAAAATGTATAGCAGTTGTACCTTCATTAGAAAATGACTATCCGGGTGGTTCAGTGATAAAAGAAAACCTCATAGAAGGATGGAAGAAAGGACAACGTATACTAGAAGAATTCAAAAAAATGTTTATAGGACAATACCTTTGCAGTCTACGAGAGAGGTACCAGCATTCGCATAAAGAGCCCCGAGTCAGGGCTAAACAAAGTCCACATATGGGTGATACAGTCCTGATCAAAGGAGACTCTAGAAACAGAGAGTATTGGAAAGTAGGAAAGATCACCAGCCTTGTCCGAGGAGCAGATGGGGAGTGCAGAGTAGCAAGGGTAAAAGTGGATGGAAAGGAGTTCATACGTTCCGTAGGTCATTTATATCCTTTAGAAATGGAAGACACTGCACACCAAGATTCAGAAATGTCAGAGACAAAAAACTCATCACTTTATAGAAGATCTTCAAGTCCTCAAACCGAACAATTGATTACAGAAGAAAAGTCGGGGGAACAGATAGAAGGAGAGACTACTATACAGAACAAAGATAAAACAGAAGGTAGAGAACCCGGGGAGTCTAGGACCCCAGCTCCTGAGGAAAGGGGAGATGACCATGAAGAGTATGTAGAGAGTAGACCGATGGTAGAAGACACAGAAGTTGAAAGGGGAGACGAGACTGTTACTCTCGACAACCCAGAAAGAATTAAGAGAATGGCGGCTGTAAGGGCAAGAGAGAAGATTGCCCTGTGGACCAGCCAACTGATTGCGATCCTTTAATAAAAACATTCCGCCGTCGGGAGTGTCGCGAAGAACGCGAACCTCTAATTAAACCGGTAAGTGTGTACCTGGAATAGTCTCTATTTTTAACAGGCAACATTTATTTAGGCGTGTTTTTTGATATCTAACGTCTCGACAGCGTGTAGAGGAGATGGTGTTTTTTGTTACGACAAGGAGAAGGCGGAATGGCGGGATCTTAAAGATGCAGTAAGTGATGGAACAGAGGAGAAGACTGCTGTATATCAGTAAGTGTTTTATGTGTCTTGTTTAATAATTGTATATGGTTGAGAGATGAAGAGATGACTAAGAAACTAGAATGAGAATTAGAACAGCCAAGGACAGAAATGGCTGAGTGAGGATAGGGCCGGGCTATAAGGGGAGTTGTGGAGGCCCGTGAAGGAGAAAGAATCTCCGACTAGAACAGAATAAGAATGATTGAATTAGAATGTAAACATAGATGTCACTTCATCTCTCTACTACTTATTTACCACAGATGTCTTGTCGTTATGTCTCCTTTAATACTCAGGCATAACCTTAATTTGTGTTAGCATATATATCGTTCCTTATCTTTAGAATATATACAGAAGTAAATAGACGTAACGACAGCTCCCGTAGACCTCATAAGGAACATACGTTTTAGAATAATAATAAATTTAGAATCTCTAGACCCAGAGGTTTGGGCTGTGCGTTGATTTGATATGTCAGTCAGTTTCTTCTTTTATATATATAGATTATATCTAATACCTACCAACCCGCCCTCTCTCTATCTATTGCTGAAAACTGCATTCTCTCAACGTGCTATGATCGGAATCTCTCCCAAGGATAAAATTCGGACCGAAGTGATCGACCAGTGAACGAAGATGATTTACATGTTATAGCTTTAAAATTTAACAGGTTAAAGTGGTAATACATAGGCTGGCCACATTTTTCGCAGATCCCATAACTTAATTTATTGCTTAACCTAAATATGTTAAATAAGTCACCTTTATAAAAATACGAGTACATCCGGTTAAATCTACTTTAAGATACCTTTAGTTAACAAATAGGTATGTAATTTAGTTAAGACAGAATCAGAAAAACTTACAAATGTAAATGAAAATTAAAAGTTTAACTAAGTTATGCTAAAACTAAAAAGCTAAATCTAAAAAAGGCCCCTGCGGCAATGTCCCGAATAATATCTCCACCGGACTACTAATAGCAGGGCTGGTGCGGCAGCAGAAGTGGCTGAAAGTATCAAGGTTGGCAAATATAGTGGTCTCGACCTCCTAGCGCTCTAAAACTTCTCAAAGAAATTTCGAAGAGGCTCATTTGACGGCACGGGAGACCGAAGAGCTGGCAGTTTCCTCGCTCGACGCATTAGTTTTATTCACCGAGGAAATGCTGCTAGCATGTGACGGGGCTAGCCTGTCTACCACAGCTAAGTTGCATCCCACACTATCTCCCGCCCCATATTCCACAGAACCAAGGACATTTCGTCACTTGCCATCATTTCTAGAAATACCGGTCGGGATCTAAAAGGGCCGGCACGTTTATTGTGGAAAGAGACCGACGGATGATGTCATATAGTTCGGCGTGTCTTGAGAAACGTCCCGCACTTTTCTGGCAAGAAAGTCCGTGATGTCCCAGCCCTAGCCGATCTACGAACGTCACTTTCGCTGCACCTTGGAGTGCAGACCGGGACCGTGAGGCGAAGGCGAGAAAGTCGGAGTTTGTTAGGGTCGATGAGCTTGAAGATAAAGAATCCAGCCTCCCTTGTACGCTGCACAGCGCCGGCTAAGAAGGAAATCGACAGTCAATTTATATGCTACTAGAGGGCGCCCGCGACTTCGTACGCGTAGAATTTGTTTCCCGCTACTCCCCCATTTCTTCACGTTGGGAGTCGATTTTCGGAAAATCCTTTCTTAGTGCTCACTTACATCATGAAAGGAACCCCTGTACCAAATTTCAAGTTTCTAGGTACAGTATTTTCAGGGCTGTGCGTTTATATATAAGTCAGTCGCAGGTTTGCCTTTTATATGTATATATAGATGTAGTGTCATCACCGTAGGGATATTAGGTTGATAGGAAATTTTTGACTGGGGCAAGGAGTAAGGGTGCGGCTCAACTGAGCCGGAGGTGAGCGGAGCGGAGCGGAGCTGTGCCAATATTAACCAATAGAAGGCGCATGCGGTCATATCGAGCGCGCCTTGTGCACGTTAGTTTAGATTCTATTGGTTAATATTGGCATAGCTCCGCTCCACTCCGCTCATCTCCGCCTCAGTGGAGCCGCACCCTTAACCAAGAATTATTTGCGTCCTCCAATCCAGAAGTCTCATAGTTTCTTTGGAATTCCGTAAGGATAGAACCTATGAGACTAGCCTCGTGACGACTCGTCTTCTTTACAAAGCTCATAAAAATCAATCAATATGACGCCTTAATTAGATATGAATAGTGTTGAAATTAAAACTAAACTTATTTGACGTCTGGTTTTCAGAAGACTAGAAGAGCTATGGATGGACCAACGTAAGGAAAGTTTGTAAAGCAATACTAATTGCAGATGCCGTTTACTTTAATTAAGTTTCTTTTAAATATCCTTAAATAATTGAATGTGTTCCGAGAATGGAGTTCCAGTTGTTAATAACTTTTCATTTTAATTTTATTATAAAACGTAGTGTTATAACGAAAGTGTTTATCTCTTTTCTACAAAATAATTTGTTATCTTATCTCGAATTATCAATGTTGGAATAAGGAAGCTTGTTTTCGGAAAACGTTTGTTTGTAATCCTCAGATGCCTGTTTACTACTTTGATTGCGTACTAGTTTGATGGAGTTCCTTGAACATGAGTTCTCAGATAAGATAATTACATTTATACTATGTAATTACTTTGAATACTTCAGTGTGTTAACGAGGCTTATAAGCAAGAAACATATATAACTATGGAAAATGAAGTCTTTGGATTGAAGCTAGGAAATACAATCTCGAGTAAAGTCATATATTTATTTTTTCTATCTTAACTTGGAAATGAAGACAAAAGATGCAAGGTTTTAGTTTTCTTTTTTTCGCAATAAATAGATGCAAAGGTATTTTGTAGCTTCAATTGTTTGTTAGCTGTGCACTCTCCATATGTAATACTAAAGGACGCCCGCGACTTCGTACGCGTAAAATTAGTTTCCCGCTACTCCACCTGTTTCTTCCCGTTGGGGGTTGATTTAATCCTTTTTACTTTATAATATAAACTACCTAACCTTTCTTTTCCTATACTTAACATAATTTTGACTTTGGCAGTCAGTTTTTATGAACTTAGTAAAAATAACAAACCTCATTAATTTGCTTGCAGTACCTGCAGACAGTATTTTCCCATACAAACTTTGCAACCCCCTTTCATCCCTCTAGGGGAATCAGATAGCACTGACTTGAAATATAATGTTAGTTTAAAAAAAACATTTCTAATAAATAACACTCTCATTGCCGACTTTAATAAAGTCACTATCAAAAGGCCAGTCGATGAATCCAAACTCCGCAGTTCTAGGGTGACGGCACCAACGATCGACACTTTTAGCTGACAGGCACCAGTAATGGACATTTCACTCTTAATTCAAATTTCGTACGGTCCAAAATTGACTGTTGCAAAACAAATGAATAACCCTTATCTTCTGTGAAATAAGAATCAAGTGCTCATTATTGGTGCTTTGTCCATTACTGGTTCCATAACCCTACTATGACTCATTGTGGAGTACTCATGGCCTCCTTCCTCCATCGTCATACCAGCTCGATATGGTAGCATGTTATTGTATTGTAATCGGAATTGCATGAGAACGCAGAATCTCAATTCAATCCGACAATTAGAAGTAGGTCAAGATTGGCTTTCAAGATTGTTTTACATTGTTTGTTAGTTTGTTATTCCAAGTGAAGCTATAAGCTATAAGCTATAAGCTATAAGTGTGTTAAAAAGCGACAAGCTACAAAATTATAATTATACACTCACCGGCAAAATTAGCGGAACTAAAAAAAAGGTGTTATTTATTAACGTGACAATTTTACTTGATAGAAACAACAATATTTATTTTCCTTACACAAAAGCAGCTGTTCATTGAGAAGTCAGTCATTTTGTGTAAGGAAAATATATTTTGTTGTTTTTATCACGTAAAATTGTTAGGTTAAAAATTACACCTTTTTTTTCGTTCCACTAAATATACCGGTGATATTACGTTGACTTCTAAGAAACTTTTACGTAAAACTACGCCGTAAAATTTAAAGTAAAGAGGTTATTTCGACGAATACGAGTAGATCTATTTTTTGTTATTTATGTGGGTAATTTATATAATTTATAGCCTGAATCCACGTATTCGCTTCAGTTACTAGGTCAATATAAATAATGGAGCAGAAACGTCACAATGCGGGGGAAGTAAAGCATAGTGTATAACGAATATAAATTGTCATTATGTGTGTTTGGGTTACATATTATGGTATACGAGCTATTGTTAATCAGCGGGCCTAGTATGGTTGCGTTTATCGCGTGACAAAATGTGGAAAACGCATCCGTCACTCTCGTACTTATATGTGTCAGAAAGTGACGGATGTTTTATCCACATTTTGTCACGCGTTAAACGCAGCCATATTAGTCCTCCAGGCCCTTGCCAAGATGCATTACTCTAACTATCGTTTCGTTTTAAAACCAATCTCGTCACTGCAGTGACTCCTCGTATGTATCACGTCATCTACCAGTGCACTGGTAGATGACGTGATATGAGGAGTCACGTGATCTACTAGTGACGCGATTGGTTTAAAAAGGAAACGAATAGAAACGATAATTGGCGAAATGCGTTTTCGCTAGGCCCTCAGGGGCCCTAATTTACTCGGTAAAATCATATAGCTTTTGACATGTTATCGTATTCTTTCAAACTCAGCCGCCATTACTGTCACGTTAACATAAGAGCTACCGCAACGTTGACAATACGGGACGATGACGATACGACTACGATGACGCTCGTAGTCGTATGCGCAAGTAACCTGCGGCCCTCGCTAACGACGGCGTGACGGAAGAATCGCTGGGTTTTTAGTGGGTATTCCACCCGCTCTCGATCGGTAAGTCTCACATAACCTTGGGTTCCCCCGGTGGAAGGTATGTATAAAACCATTTCTGCAGCATAAAAAATATATATGATGGAATCGGAAGGTGACAAAAATAGTAACCCATCGAGTTTTGAGTCTTACGATTAAATCTGTTAAGTAACAGAACACTCAAAATAAACAGACGGCATAAAAGATTTTTTACATGACTGCCCGAAAAAGGAGTGTAGTGTTTTCACGGTTCATGTATGTATGTATCTTACGATTCTTTATTCCACCATAACCTTTAAACGCCTGAGCTGATTTTAATGTGTGTGGTATCGTTAGAATCCTTTTACCATCCCGGGTGACATAGGATACTAACTGTAGAAATTGGAATAACAACAATGGCAAAAATAACAATTAATTATGTTAACAAAAAAAAGTATTCTAATTATTACAATATAGGTATCATTTGAAAGGACTTAATGTGACCATCTCAAACATATACGAATATAGTAGCATTAATAAACGGGTTTAATAACAATATCAAAAAATTTAGTCGGGTTTTTAAAGCTTGCTTTTCATTTAGTTATTCAAAGAGTATTTTTTGGACAGTAACTTATCCATAGGTCCCAGAACCGAGTGGTGGGGTTGTGCGTGCTCGATAGTGCTTATTGGCTTTCAACCGTTTTGCCAGGCATGCCATAAAAACTCAGTATTATATGTTCTAGAGGGACGACGTGCCTTCTTTGCCTAGCTTTTGCAAAGTGTGTAAATCCTGCTTGGGGTGACGGAACCAGTAATGGACAAGGACCAATGATGGACACTTGATTCTTATTTTACAGAAGATAAGGGTTATTCGTTTGTTTTGCAACAATCAATTTAGGAATATATATTTATGAAATTTGAATTAGAGTGACGTGTCCATTACTGGTACCTGTCAGCTAAAAGTTTCCATCATTGGTGCCGTCACCCTAATAGAAAATTAACAGTAATTTGTAAGTATGATCTACCTTACATTCTAGGTCAATGTAAATAATTACACAGGCTAAAAGAAACAGAAGCAAAAGAAAAGGCCATAAACTCGTTCAGATGAAATAAAGGCATAAAAATGTGCCGGAAGGTAAATAAAAACATGGGATTCCCGAGAGCTCTTAGCGAATTTACCCGCACGTATTTTTAGTTTTCAACGTAATGCTGGCCGCGCTCGACGTTGTTCCTCTCAAGTGGAGCATTCTCTTCTTTACGGGTTTTCTTAAGAATTAATCCTTCAATTGGTAAATGAACGCTATAAAAAACTGGTTTTTAGTTTTCTTTGTAAAAGTTATGTCATCTTATCGTTTTGATGGACATCAATGGACAATCGCTTGCGAAAACCAACTTTGTAGTTTGACTTTCAAAACGTACCTACCTACTTACCTACTTCAAAAACCGGGCGAGACTACGTAGGACCACGCTCAGTATAGGGTTCTGTCACTGTTATTACAAACGTAAAAAAAATATCTCGCGAAAAACCACAAGCATTAGCTAATTTTCTATTATAATTGATTACGTTATAGTTGATTTTCAGGGCCTCTATTCTACCACCATTCATGATTACGAAGGAAGTAACTGTACTGATTAGTTTTAAAATTTACTTTTCATCTCACTAGCTCGGAAAGCCCTTTTTGCTTGTTTGATATCTATTGAGAAAATCGCTTTTATCCTGTGAAGAAAGAGTTTTGACATTTGAAGGCAGCTTAAGTGATTATGATTGCAATAAAATATTGAGTATTGATTGAGTATATTTTGACAGCTAAACGCGATAAACGCATCCATATTAGGGCCCTTGTATATAGAAAAAGACCTAAGAGAAAATGACCGGACGATCTAGGGTCTCTAGCTTTCCTAGAACGCGACTTGACTATAGTTCTCGAAGCGTTGAATCTGTCAAATCGTTTAATTTGATCGCAATAAAATCGCGATCGATACAATCATGTCTTTGTCAGCAGCATGGGCCTGCCTAAAACTTTTCTCTGCTTGTGGTTCTTAATAAATAAAAATGTAAACTACAGTGCAGCACTTGATAATATTATGAACATAGTTTTTGGGAACCACTTATTCTCTGTTTATTACAACTTTTTTTTTCTATACACCCATTACATAAGAAAGTATAGATCCTAAACAATACATGTTAGTGGGTAGTAACGGGAAGTAGTAGTATGCCGCGGGAATTAAGGAATAATCATAGGTAATAATAGACTCTTGGTCAACGATGTAAGCGCTACGCGAGTCAAATTAATTGTGATCTGCTATACTGTACAGTACAGTCAACAGCATAAATAAATGATCATTTATGTACTTTGTCGCTTTCAATCGTTTAACAATTTTGTATAACATTTCAAACACGACGTGACAAGGTACATAAATGATCACTTATTTATGCTGTTGACTGTACTGTTCGTACACTATGTACTGGGCCACTTTTATAACGAAATATGGCCTCGTTGAAAGTGCTCCCAGCACACGTGGACGCCATCTGCCATGTACGTTCGCCGACAAAAGCGAACATTTATGGGTCACACCGATTGATCGGTCAGTTTGAAATTAATCTATATAATTCTTCTTCTTCTACTTGTGTATGTCATTGAACACCACACCACTGTCTCCTAATAAACGGAGGCGGAATTTTGATTAAAAAAAAGTGTTCGTGTGGATTCCTGGATGGTTTTGATTCACAAATTAGACCCGTACCCTAGTAGGTGGCGCTGCGATCGGGCAGGACGACATCTGTCGGGTCCGCTATTGGAATATAGTTTAATCTTTAGTGAAATGTCATTTTTCAAGGAACATACACACTTTTTTTTATACCGTCTAGAAGAAAAGACAACAGAAGAATGGGTCTCTATATTTTCATTTTAGCATTTCATATTGTTTCTTAATCTAGGTACCTACCTACCTATACCCTATTTTACCTTCCCTTTCCCTGATACGACGTTATTCAAGAATAGGTGTCACGTCGCAAACGGTTTATCATCTTTTTTTTTCTCTGCTCTGATTTTAGCTGGCTTCATTTAATATTTTCCGATTCCGTAGGACTAATTGACACACGAGCAAAAAAAGACGTGATTTTCCTCGAAAAACAATTGGAGAAATAGTTTTATTCGACGAAGCCAGAAAACTCCTGCTAGCGTAACTTTAAACGAGTTAATTACGTCGCTGAAAAGGGTACCGAGTCAGCAAAATAACTGTTTCAACTTCAACGGCAATAATAGCTGAGAATCATCGTGAATTTCAACCTTACGCGAACCATTGGGGTCTATTTTGCGTGGATATATTCGTCAATAGCGCTGAGAAGGTTAACAATATTAACTGGTAACTTGATAATATGTAGTCTTAGTATAGGTAAATATAAAGAAAGTATATGAAAAAGTTACATTTCTATGTAACATAGAAGCATAGCGTTTATGATATAATTTTGTCAATGTAGAATATATTTAGTCCCAATTTAACTTTTGCGCTTGCCTGTACCTACACAACCAAGAAATACTTATTCGGAGAAGCGTGGCGCATGTCACACGCGTCGTCTTTCGAGGAATGCTCGATTATCTCGCTTATTGATTAGGTACCGCAAGAGAGAAATTACGCATTGTTATTGTATATTGTAATACTGTTACGAGCCGCGACGAGAGCCCCGAGGGACTTACCGGCAGCTTTGAGACGTATTCCTCTCTTAGTGAGAAAACAGCTGCGGATAACTACAATCAAATCGATTAACTTGAAAAGAACAATCAAAATGAATATTCAAAATAAGACAAAACAATCGCAACAAAAAGATTACTTGTATATTTTAACAATCAGTGACAGATACCTATACAACTAAAAAAAAGTTAAATTACGATAATATCTGCTTTAGATAATCATAATCTACTACTCTATTGAATCTTGTTCCATTCCCATACCTGTTTTTGCGATGACCTGTCCAAGCTATGTTAATAACTTTCCAATATATCCTTTTTTAGGTATCTTGACATGAAAAACTGTAAGCAAATATAAAATCGTAAGCAAACGACGCAACTCGTGACCAAAATGCTGGCTGTACTTGGCACAAAGATTAAGCATTGCCATTCAACGTGGCAATGCTGCCAGTATTTTGGGAACAATGCCCACTGGTAGCGGTTTATTACATAAGATTAGTGTAGTTTTAAGTAAGTTTCTAAGTTCGTTCGTTTGTTTCTATTGTTTATTTTCCATTCGTAGAACCTAGATAGTATTTATTTCCTGAGTTATTAGTGTTATTACGATAAAATGTGTAACGATCCATACTAATATTATAATTTTGATAGTTACCAGTGGGCTTAGCATGCGAGGAGAGGAGAATACGTCAAATCTCGTCAAACGCGATTTAGTGTCAAATATGTCTATTCCATATTCTAACGTACGTATTTAAGGTATTAAATAAAAGTGTATTTTGTGTGAATCAAGTCCTTTTATTACTAAGCATCTTAAAGTGTGACGTTATGTCATATTTTCTTAATTTCATATGAATGACGTAAAATATGACAGTAAATCTCGCGTAGCATACTAAGCCCCCAGAAAAGAAAAGATTACTTGTATATTTTAACAATCAGTGAAATGTGCACGTTGTTATAGGATAGTCCTAAACAATAAATAGGAAATAATCATTACAAAATAAACTACTAGTAAGTTCGATTCGAGTTCACTCCGACCGCAGAGCCTCCGCCCCGCCTCGCCACAACTAACCAAACCAATTCGTGGCCCACCCACTCGTACAAATAGACCAAAAGTGAATGAACTTTTCATTGCTATGCTTGCGGGCCGAGGGCGGAAGATATGATTGATGGAGAGATAGGTACGGGTTAATTTAACACATATTGTTATGTTAGCCATCGCCGGGCAGAGGTCAACACACCGTACAACGTGTTTGCCTTTATAGAAGAGTCACGAGCGGCCTCACCCAGGCGGCTACCTCGATCGGCAATCTCGCGCGGAAGAACATTACCTTCAAATAAATTACAGAGACAATGCCTTGAGTAATTTCACGGAATCGCCGTGGTTTAAAGTTCTCGGAAGCACGGACGAGTCGACAGAATGTTTTATACTTATGTGAGGAAGAAAGACTTTGGCCTTGGTTGGTACGGGGCCGATTGAATTGAAGTCAGCAGTTCGTATGGGTAGGAGGAAGCTAGATGACGCCAGCTGTTAAGTCGAGGTTGAACCATGTTACCATGTGGCATGTATAGAGTGAAGTATTCGATGAGAACTCGAGTCGATCATGTGTCTCGCTCTAGCACGCAGGCGGCTGCACGCGTGTGCCGCGAAGCCGAATCGGCGCGCGCCTGCTCGCCGCCTTCGATGCTCGCCTCAGTCACTCAGTCTACTTTTGTACTCGGCAGAGAAGCGTCACGGCCGCGAGGCGCCTTGCCTCCCGCACTTTCACCTCTCGTGATATCGTTATCTGTGATAAATGCTACCTACATCGAGTGAAATTGAATGTGCGCGTTCTTAGAAACCGTTTCTGCGACGGCACGCGAACGGACGTCGATTCCTGCAAATTAATTTCTCCAGTGCTGTTGGTTTCTACGAAACTGCTTACTTATAGAGTTTACCAAGAATTGAAACGGCCGTAAAGTGGATTTGAGGAAATATTCGTAATTATAAAGTGACCTGTGCGTTTCCGTGTGGTGTAGTCATTAAAGGCGTTTACATTGGATCCCAATCAACAATTTACACCTCCAATGGTGGTCAAATTACCAGGTGAATATAAAAGTTTACTAACTTGTTACGGATCTCAAACTTTGTAGCCGGACGTTTGTATAAGGTTTATTTAAAGTAACATTCCTCAAAGAATCTGCGTGCTAGTTGGTATAAACCAGATCGTATCACCATAAATAAGAGTGGCGCCAGTCGATATCTCGCAGGTCTCGGGTCAATTGAAAGCGTTACGCGTTCCGATACACAACAAGCGTACTATCGGCGAGCGACCTAGAGCGAATGGCGTGCTCTTATTGAACTTGCCGAACTAATTACCGATAAAATTACGTCACCTACGCAGATACACAAACATGACAACAGATGCCAGCGTAAGATAGCGTTGTTAATTATAGGACAGCTCCGTATGGGCAATGGGAACATTAGCTAATTCAGAAGAATGTTGTTTTCAGAAGAATTTGGTTCAATATCTGTTAGTAATAGAGATACACAACTATGAACTGTTATTCATAATTCATAATGTACAAAGTTATGATTGTTATGACCTTGAAGTTTAATTGCAAGTTGTAAGCGGAACGTATTGTTTCAAGGTGCTACTATTTATAAAATCGATTTGTCTATCATGTCTATGAATTGTGGATGAGACCGCGAGGAATAATCACAGATTCCAGTTCTTAAACGTTATTTGCATATACATGAATAAGCGGAATAGCGGTTTATGATAAAACGATTTCATTTATAAACATTACGTTGATGGGTTTCTTAGTAAAACTTCGCAAAAAATTCAAAGTAGAGGCAGAGGTGTCGGTTGATAGAGCCTGCTGTTTACGGCCCTGGTCAAACTGTGACGTTAATTGGAACAATTAACGAGGTATGTCGTCCTAGAATAACGAGAATAACGGAGTAGGTATTCTGTTGTTGGGTAACCCATAATTACAGGTTAACGGTAAAGGGAGCGTGATACCACCGGAGCGGACAGAGGGAGAATTAATGACGCAAATTAGGGGAAGATGTTCAGCATTTTGAGATTAAAAACAAGATTTCTCGTTACTAGGCTCGGTTCTTAGTCTGTGCGGAAAGAGAAGAGTCGTGGCAGAAACGGGAACTAACATAGTCAGTATAGCAAAAACTCATCAAAAACCATAAAATAGAACTGTCACGCCCTCAAATCCTACGACTCCTCTTACCGCACAGACTCTAGTAGAGGTGTAGAGTATCTTTGTAGAAATTGTAGGGAAGATTATATAATTTGTGACGTTAACCGGCAAGACTATTAAGTAGGTAGGTAGGTAGTTTACAAAGGTAGGTACATACTTTTTTTCGGAATATTTACGGCCACAGTTCAGCATGATGCGATTTCAGAATCACAGTACCTATCACAGCGCTGATTTGCAGCAAATCAATGAGTTTACGCGGAAATACGATTAATGTAATTTCAGTAGGTAATAAAATAATAGTTAAGAGAACTAGGTGTAGGTTAACCTATCACAGACACACGATTGTCATGATTTTGTTTACCTACTTATAGGTATAATATAATAGTACTTACTTATAAATGGAGAGTTAGATAACCTAATTTTGTAAACAAATAAATGGTAGGTACCCTGACTCACCATAGAACTGTGTCACAGTGACGTTACGATTGAAGTCGTAAGAAGTTTCAAACAATTGTTTTATAATGTCACTGTGATACGGTTCTAGGGTGGGTCAGGGTTCCATTGGGCTGATAGTACTTTCATAGGTCTCAAATGGAAACTAATAACCTGTAAATTTTAATTTGTAGTTTTATAAAACTTACTCCAGTTGGTGTTATTCCAGCTACTAAATTATTTCACACGAGTAAGGTAGGGTAGGGTAGGTATTCCACACGATATCATTTATTTTAACGGAGATTTAGACTAGCAATAAAACTTGCAGAAGTTGCTTGCTGCCTTACTCAACTTTATAGTTAGAAAAAGACAGCAAAATTGTGCTTTTTGCTCTGGAGCTAAACTTAAGTTATGACAGCTATCAACTTTTGCAATTTTTATTGCTAGGTAGTCTATTTCGCCCTTTATATTAAACTACCTATTCTCCGGGCCTAGTATGGCTGCGTCTATATCGCGTGTCAAATGTGGATAAAGCATCCGTCATTCTCGTACTTATTTGCGTGTCAGAAGGTGACGGATGCCTTATCCAAACTTTATCACGCAATAAACGCAGCCATTTTAGGCCTCCTATCGATTCAAGAAAGACTCCGATTGAAATAAATCGTATCGCTGAGCTCGCTAGCTACCTACTTATCGATAGGTAAACTCATTTTATATGAATTGCGTTAGAGCTGACCTCATTCCTTGGATATTTTATGACGGCTCTCGCTGAAATATGTTATTACTCTTGTGCTTTTAGGACGTAAAAACGCAACTTTATTTTGTCTATATTTTGTGTAATCTCTAGTTCCTATTAAAGCTATTCAGTTTAAGGTGAAACATAATATTTATCGGTAGGTACTTCGGTAGGTACTAAAATAGGGCCCAGGTAGGTATTATGTGGCTATCCACGATAAACGTTCTAGAATCCTTTAAAATAATTCGGGAATCCCACAAGAGGAACAATTCCTCGGATGCTCAATATCCAAGTCCTCAGGGTTGGCAACGAATTTGTGATGTTAAGATTGCAGTCTTAAGATTGTAGCCTTGCGAATGACTGCGAATGACACAGATCCCACTTAATATCAGGTGGCCTGTAGCTCGTTTGCCTTCTTAATGCCATAAAAAAAGAACTTTGTGAGCCGCGCCGAGGTCTTTCGTAGAAAAAACAGGCAGAATCAAGTTATCGAAGTTGTTTTGGCAAATTTTTAACGTCTAGGTCCAATTAAATTTGACGCTTTTGTTCCATCTTTGGATGCCACAACCCTGTCTCGTGATCGTGACTAAACTTCGTCATGATACCGAGCCAGCTAGAGATTTTTTAGATTCTTGGAGTAGAACCCTTTTTTTCTGGTAGGTAGTTGATAATAAATTGAGCAGAGGAAAATTTTAAGTGAGACCTGAGTCTATGACCAACAGACATTTGCATTCTCAAAACTACAATCTCAAGACTGCAATCCTAAGACTGACCTGCTCTTCGTGAGGATAACGGTAGGATGCCTCTATGCTAGTAATTTCACCGGTTGTCTTATACCCAAACCCAAGCTGGAACACAACAATGCGAACACTGCTGCTTGGCGGTAGGTATGTTGATCGAAAAGCGTCATTAAATTAGGTGCACCTAATTCCATGAATTCCGTAATTTCCGCTTATTATAATCCGTGTTATCAAATGTCCGCATAATTTTATCGTAACCGATAATTAGGTGTAGTTTCCTTGTAGTGGCATCTTATCTGCAGGCATCTCCGCAGCCGGTAATGCCGCACGCATGGGCTCACTGACACGCATGGCTACTGCGGCCACAATGCGACCTATCTCGTTCTCGTTGCTTAGACAATCGCACATTGTTCATAACTTACCGCGAACTTCGTTGAGGTAAACCGCCTACCGGGAACTGCCAATTGCGACCTTTGTTTATGTACAAAGGGAGACAATGACATTTTTTGCCAGAGTGCTAAACCTGAAAGATGCCGAGTCTAATCGTCTATTGTTATGCGTTTATTGTTTCAAATGGATAATGGCTTCGGCTTTCGAGGAATAGCCTCCAATAACTCTTAACGGCCTGTATCCTTGTACAGCGTAAGCGATGGTTCTCTCTATAATTTATTATTCGAGTACCGCCCCACCATACTAAGCTCTTGCGAATTTATTTTTAAAGCTGTTATAAACTCTCGTGATCACATCTAAATGAGTACCTAAGTACTACTTAATTATTGTCAAGTACTGTACGAGTATGTTACCTGTTGTTGTCGCAAAAAAAATATGTGTTAATGATTCAAGTTTCGCTCTTTTCGATGTTATCCGTCCGTAGTCGACCTTTTCAACAAATAATTTCCAAGAATCTAAAAACTCGACGCGACTCAATTAGGATATTTTGTTGGATTTCTTAAAAATAATTAACGGATATAATGGACAGAACTTGGAAAAATAAAATTTTACCATTAATAAAAACAATCAAAGGAACTTAATTAACGAATTCAACTTTCGTAACTAATTCGTGAAACTCGTTAGCGACATTCTATTTTAAAGCGATTATTTCTGAGTTGTTACTTGCGGTCTATCAAGGAAAGCGTAAACAATGGAGGGCATGACATGCGATAACTGGAAAGTAGAAAAAGTAATGGTGGAGTGGAGCGATTACCGGGAAGATGTGCGGCGGCTGCGCGGGCGCAGCGCACCGCGGCGCAGCGCAGGTATGTGTGTTCTCAGAACGCCGCGCGTCCGTTTTTGCTCCTTTTTCGATTCGAGTTTACCAAGAATCGAATGGCCCGGTGGCGGCCCTACTCGGAACTCGTAATTAATCCTTGGAAGCCTTCGACCCGAGGGTTGTTATAAGAATCGCCAGCATTATGACTTCATTTTTTATTATTTATATTTTGCATTGTCTCATTTTGAAATTTGTATGCAGGTTATTGTTCGTGGAAGGACGGCGTTTATGCGCGGTGATTAAATTTTAAACATCACTCACCTCTAACCCCGCGCTCTTGGGTAATGCTCGGGGTTCGGAGAAACGACAAATACATTTACTTAACGTTATTGCTTCCACAAGGGCAATTATAAAAATTGAAATGTCATGCACGATTCATGCGCTCCGAAAGTTGACATTGATATTTACGGGAAATTATTCTTCTTGTTATAATAATAATAAATATCGGGTACAAAAGTGAGAAAAGATTTGTAATGGTTATATGATTAGATTACTACTGACCTATCACTAACATGCCGCATGCAGAATATAAGGTCTTGCCTTGCCGTCTACCTAGCCTAATCATTAATCATACCGCATACCTCATACTCGTACTCTGAGAGCAAAGAGACACGTCACGTTAAAAAGGAAACAATCGATTTTTTGCAACTGGAGGCCATAAAGTGAAGTGACATGTTGTATTTAGATACAGTTACAGTGAAAAAAATTCTGGCTGAGACATAAACTATTCAGCGCGGATGCCTGTAAGTGCACTTTCTTGTAATCACTTAATAGGCGCAAAAAAAAAAACATTTAACTGGAAAACAAGTGCAAACACCACGCTAAGAACCGAATTGTTCCTCAAGTTAAATAGTTTGTACAGAAGCTTAAGCAGAAGAACACATCTATTAAGTCACTTGATACGATATTCTACTAATCTTGTTAAGTTATTGAATTGGACCCATTCAATACTATCAAATTACTTTTGAGCGTATCTTAAAACATCAATTAGTCTTTATTTATCTTTGATCCAAGTTACTATTGAATCGATGAAAGCTCCTTAACTAAGACGAGACCGACAGCGCCCACCCTTACATAGAAAGTGTCTGCGAATATGATCGTTAGCTCATTGTTGACTTTCCCTTTTAGAACCCACGCAAATAGAATGTTATTTTCGACAGACATCTTTGGCTCCACGTTTATTTATTAGTTTTATTACATTTGGACCACCGGGGATTTCTTATTCCTAAGCAATTCGCTCCGCTCGGTGGGCATCTCCTGATTTGTTGGGCTAGGACCGGACTCCGGAGTAAACGAAGCAAAAAGAAGCAGTCGCCTACGCCGCTTTCTCAGAACGCGGCTAGTTTAAATTTCAATGGCAGACTACTGCGAACCCGCTCGTCAGTTTCGTCTAACGAACTGATTGAAATACTGTTTCAATGCGAGCAAACCGACGCACACGAAACTAACCCTTCCTACCACTCAACAAGCCTCAAAGTTACATCAAAGGTAATCAAAACATCTACATTTTAAAACGGGTTTCCGTGAATTCTGATAGATTTTTTACTCATCCCATCAACGCACGAAAATAAAATTTCTCAGTGTTCTAATATAAGCATCGTACTTAAGTGGTTTTCAATTGTATTCACAACGAAATAACAGGCTCGTTCGTTGCGTTGTCATTATTGTGGGTACAAAGCGGTTTACGCAGAAGTAATATCATTGAACAATAATAATATTAAATGTTTTTTACGTTGTCGCTGGTGAAGTTAAATTAAAGAATTTTCATTGTGGTTACCTTTAGCTTCTGTTGTTTGGTTATTTTACGATGTGCTGGTTGGTACCCTACCGGGCGGGTATGGATGCGCACGCTCTCGTGTGACGTCAAGCGTTTAGTTAGACGCGCCACATGAATTATGCATCGATGATAATTAAGTCATTGCGCCGCGTTCGATGCGGCCGACAGAGGCTTTGACACTTCGACTGTGAAAAATGAATATTTATATTCACCTTAGTGTTTACGCAAAATGTTTGCGCTGTGGCATTTAATTCTTGGAAATGCATTTGAGCGAAGCTGGTGATTACTTTGATTGGTTACGAGTGTTACGACACAGTTAGCTGGAAGGAAATCTTGCAAATAAATATTTTGATGAATTAAGATTAGTTAGTAGGTACGCCTACCTATACATACCTATATCGAGCGAAACTTTAGTGTAACGCATTAAAGAAGGAAAGTTTGAAGTCATATAACCTGTTCGTCGAGTAGGAAAAACCCCTTTCACTCGGAAGCGAGTCCGGCCTGAGATAAAAATAGTCTCTCTCCGGCGGATTACACAACGTCTAATTAACAGCGCATAAATCGAGAACCCAAATTGGCCCACGTGAAACGGAACGTGTCTATTTTAAAAAATCGAAACGGTCACTGGTCGTCTTTCCGGGAAAAGCGGCGGAGCTCGCGCATGAAGCGACCGGTCGGCGATTCTCAGAACGCGCGAAGGTTGCCACTCGCAGTAAACCCTTTACAACGGATTTGAATGGTTATTGCCAAAGTCTACATTAAAGCGCTTTGCACTCGAACATATTCCGTCATATCTCCCATTTGGAACATTCTGGAGTTCATTCAGCACGTCTTCTAACGCTTCCGCTCGGAGACACGTTTGAGATTCGAATCTTTCGGTGGCTTTCTACTTTGGGAGGGCCATTAAGAAATTCTTGTGGGTCGAGTAAGTTGCCGTAAGGAACAACTGATGAAATCTCCGGTCGCTGCGCTGGCGCCGGGCGATGCACACGCTTGAATGGCACAGGCCACCAGGATCAGAGATATAGCCATTTACAAGTTTTATACGTAAAACTTTGTCTTACTGTCACACAAAGTCACTTTGTCAATAGATAGAAGTAGGTATTAGGTACTACGGCTGTATTTAACTAAACCAAGTCACTATCATCAAGTTGTGTTATGTAGACTAATACAGTCTGAGCATTACAAGTTCCAAGAGTACTTAAAAATGCATCAACTGACAACACTACTTAACGTTAACCACCTATGTAAACTAACTGATATTTACATGATATGGCATCTACTTATTTATCAGATTTTAGCACAGCCAACTCTGCCTGGGCCATGTCGAGGCTCACATCGTGAAACGTATACCCTTAATGAAAGTAGTAACTTGAACAGTCGACGCATTCTAAGGTCACTGTCCTGAACACAATTCTAACGAACTAAGTCTATTGGTTATACATATAACCAATAGACTTCTTATTTAAAGAATAAGTTCTAACAGAGTGTGAGATGTGCTTCCCGGAATGAAACTTAAGAGTATTTTATGTCGCGTGTGTCAATGTTACGTTTTCTTAGAAAAATTGTTTCTACTCTTTGCAAGAAATTAAGTTTCTTGCTTTCTTTCAAGTTAGTTTGCCGCTCTTACCTCTGAGAAGGAAGTTAGAATACCGTTATTAAGTATTTTGTATGACTTCCGGCGTTCATGCATTGTCTGTTAACGTCTAGGAATAAACTACTCTACAACAAAATAAATTGTTATCGAGAAAACGGTTCAACATTTAAAATCAATTTAATTTCATCACACATCAACATCAATAAGCTGCATTTAGAAAACAATTCAATTTCATTTTGTACCACTTTTTCCGCAGGTTTTGAGTACCTACCTTTTCATGTTTTTTCACTAACACTACCTTTTGGAGAAAATCTACGAGTATTTATAAGAAATTGAGAAAACATTCTTTATTTTAAAAGAATCGATTTGATTCATACTGCTTATAGGTCAGATTTTATTGATCACAAGCTCTACCAAAATATATTGTCACGACTGCACTGCAAACTGCAACTATTTACGTTCCATTTAAGTTCCATAACGGCCCCTACATAAAAATGTATTTTGATTTATTTTCAATTAAAAGTTCATAACATTGTTAACGAGTTTTATCCGCGCCAGCGCGACGCCTTTTGTTTGTTGACAACATGTTCACAATACTTTATTTTATACCTATGTACTTAAATATTTACGTATTCAGAAAGTTGGAAGTTGCTAGAATAACAATAAGTTCGAATTTTTACAGTAGATACGACTTTTTCGATACGACGACGGTTTCGGTTCTATTGCTGAATTCGGAGAAAAGTGGAACATTAATTTATCTTGTAAAAATTCCGAACTTTCGTTATTTCAACAAATGTCAGCCAAAGTCGTTGTTATTTGCATCGACAATTCGACACTTTTCAGAAACTATTTCGTAATGTCAAGTGAAACAAGAGTGAAACAAATAAAATAAATGTCCCAATTTTGATTTGATCAGTAATCACAATACAGCTAGTTTCAAGCGATTCGTACTCTTTACACCATAAATCGGTTGAACCATGTGGTTAGATAAAGTTAAAGACGTTTTTTCGTTTCGCCGTAGTCGAGTAACGAGTATTTTATGGTTCTTTCTTCTCGGAACAATCTTTTACAGTGTTAAAGTACCTACTATAACGCGGTCGTTCAAATACGTTTTGCAAAAGATAAACACTGGTTCGTCTTAAAAATTCCACATTGCGTTTCGGACCAGTCGAAATTTTCGTGGAATTAGCGCGGCTGAATTACGGCTGAAATTTAACAAGAACTGGGGATTCTTGTTAGCGGGTTCAATTCTTAACATTTAATATAATCTAGTAAATTAAATACGAAGCTTAAGTCGCTTTACTTTAGATTCTTTAATATCTTGATAAACAACCCACCATTATTAAGTATAGATAAGAGGGTGTCTATGTTCTATGATCAAAACTAGAGCGCTAGCTGAATTAATTACTCATAACATAAATCTCATAATCGTTTCTATTATTACAATTTTAGTGAATATCTTATTCAAATGGTTCGTTAGGCATGTCCTAACAAGCTAGCTCCAATTAGTGCCTGTATTTGACATTCAAATGTAATCCGCAAAGCCGATACAAACCGCTAATTGCAGATGATTCACAGCGTACAATTCAATGGAACTCGTATTAAGCCCTACGCGTGATTCACCAGGTATTTTCTGTTGCCTGAATTTTGTACCTTTTTTTAAAGCAAGGTTAGGTTATAAATAAAACAAAGAGTGTCGTCGAGCCTTAGCGCTCTGAGTCAGTTTTAGTTATAAAAGTGGTCGAGGCCTATTTCTAGCTGCACGATAATTTTACATTGTGGCGGTGACGACAATTCCTCGTATTCCGCCGCTAATAGCACTTCGACGCTCGCGGGCATTCTTTTGCGACTTTCAATTCTTTGGAAGTAACACCCGTTACTTCTAATTGTTAAAGAAGGACGCGCTAAACAGTTGTGTGACTTTCGATGTCTATTTAAAATCGGGCCTACCTGGAAGTGTTTGAGTCACCTTCGAGGATTAAAAAGCCGCCTATTCGGATAAGCGAAAGGGATTCGTCGGATGTCTACAAACATTTATGTTAATTAATTAATTACAGGTTCCATTGAATTATATGAGGTATGTAATGCAATTAATGCGAATGCCCATTTTGTGTTTCTGCAAGATACTTTTTTTATCTCATAGCAAATTTCATTCGATAGCAAAGCCACATATTGCCAAAAAGATTTAGGTACGCATAGTTGTATGATCGATCATGATAAATTGTCGTCATTTACGTCGCGAACGCGCAGGCGAACGTCACATTTACTCGACATTTTATTTTTATGATATCCGTATGGATTTTCTCGGTGAAGAGCCAACGTGGGCGTAAGAAACGAGTCGTTACGTCACTCGTTCACACCTCAAACCTCTCACGGAGGCGTCGGTTGCACAAACTCTTCACGTGAACCAAGGATCGTTGGAGCCCTATCCATGGCTCGCATTAGGCGGATAACCATCAGCGATTGTTTTAAAATGAAACGGCAGAGCTGTTTCTAGTTTAGTCGCTAATTCCGTTTCCTATTTAACTTTGTGGAAAAGGGATTAAAGAAACTAAAACGAGGTGCAAGCCGTAAGAATTTCACTTTTTGATAGAGCAAACACTTGTCTAGATAATACAGGACTCCCTGTATATGATCCCACTTCTCCTTGAACACACAGATTAACTGACAGCGTCATCACAGGTCATGTCTTACTCAGATTCCTCCATAGCTCGCACATAATGACATTATTAATAGCTACATTTCACAAACATTATTACTTGGGCATTGAGCATTGAGCTGTACATTACGGCATTGAGCGAATGTGAAGGGAACTAAATATGCCAAGCGGATTACAGTTAAAGAGAAACGGCAATGTTTTCTCTTCGCTTTAAACGAGAACATTGCATGAAAATGGATAAGCCGAAATTTATGTTGACACTACTGGCTGTGCATACTAAAGATCAACCGACCGTTAAATGGTTCGAAAAGGGTAACGAGACCCGAGATTTCTTAAGAAATCGTTTTCGTAACAAATCTTGCGCAAGAGTGCCTAACTTGGCAAGTTTCTATAATAAGACTGTATTTAGTAGTAAGTGGGCGCATAAATTGTGCTACGAGCACAAATGACCGATTTTACGTATGAAGAGGTTGACTGTTGATTAATTTCCGAGTCACTGCACCTATCTAATACGTAGGTACCTAGACTTATCAATAACTTCAGTTTTTTATGAAAAAATCTTGAAAATTAAACAATTTGAAGAAATTAATTTCTTATTTTCTTATTGGGTGTTTTGAGAAAAACTTTAAGATCAATAAAATGTCACAGACACAAAATCGAATCCCAATAAAACGTAAAATCTTGTGGTCTGGTACCTACCTACTGTTGTTACGCGCCAACTTCTAAATCCACAGATCCGTCATAATAAAAACATTTGGCCAATTCAAGTATTCATTTGAAGTCGAAATCGGATAACAGATCTCGTGATCAGCTAAGTGACGTAACTGTCGCTGCCCGGACCTCACCCAAGATACCACAGCGTTCTCAGAATTCGAACCATTGCTACACGGCACTATTCAATCATTCTATCACGGCATTCTATTTGCTTTTTTTTTCTATTCTACTGAAATTACATTTATTTCTAAATGGATTTAGTCATTGGATTTTTACAGCAGACAATCACGCTATCAGTGAATACCTACAATACGAAACGATTCTCGAGTGTTGCCGGCCTTTAATTTAAGAGGCCACATCGCTGCCCCTCCCCCCACACAAAAATCAAAACGCTTAGCTTTAAGTATGTGTTTCGTGAAGAACTTGAGATGGAGGTAATTTATGCGCGCCTTGATTGCAGTGTCAAATTCAAATCATTGCGGTTTACTTTAAAACTACAATAGATTCTTTAAAAAATGGTTGACCCGGATTAAGAACTTATTAGTACTCAACTATTGAATCACAAATCATTGTTAAAGATCGTATGGTTTCGAAGATCCAACCAAAATCATGGGAAAAAGGCGTCATGTTTGAAAAATAACTATTGAGGATTTGGTATCTCTAATCGTGTTTCCACGTTTAACAGTCTCGAGGAAATATGACCAAGTTTAATATATCCAAAGAACGGACACATAGGCGCTATGGTTATTGAAATCCAGATCGCGGAACACTACCTACTTAATCATACGAGTATATACTATATAGCCACTTAAGGAAAACTTGGATGGATCGAAAAAGAGAGCGTAAAATAACTAACAATAGGGTCATCTAATAATAGGTCTCACAACCACTAATTGGCTACACGTTTGCTGACCATCATTACAAACTGGGGTAAATCGATGATACCGCCATTAAAGCACTCATCCCCTAAAGAAACACTCTTAATGAGTTCGAACATGTAGCACCGCTCCCGACTTACTATAGTGAGTGTCAGCGTCATGTAAGTCATGTTAGTTGAAATTTAAAAAAAAAAGTTTACGATGATATTGGAACGTAAAAGTAATTCTGAAATTAATACTTCATTCTACCATCACCGCAGTGTATTGATCTAGATAAGTACATTAATTTAATTAGAGGGTAGTTGTGTTCTAAGGCAGCCATTAAACGGCCAATCCAGACCGTGATCCGACCAAGGTCGCGGGAGATTTCAAGTAAAATACGTATGTAGTATGTATGTAAACACTTTACTGTACAAAACACATAAATCAGTCAATCTAGACCGAGTTCAACTGATTGATTGACAATAGATTGACCGTGTAATGACTTCCTAAGAATAAACAGATATGTCATTGCTAGATTGCTTCCGAGATTTCAAAAGCCAATAGTACTATAAGTAGGTACTTAATATCTTGAGAAATAGCTCTCGAGCGACGTCAATAACGTTCAATTGGACACAATACACCGCTCACTAGTTCCGAGAATCTTCTTTGCTAACGTTTAAATGTCGGTATTTACGCTTTTATGGTACCTAAATATACGTTCGTTAGGTTCTGTTTAAAATTAAATTTTACCGTTCTGTTTTATGAGTGGCCCTGATGAGATCATGGCCACAAATCGATGAGTTAATGGAATAGCTCGATAACTGTGACGCCGACGTCGATTTATCAGAAATTACGAATGAGAATTTAAAAAAAATGATATGTATTTTTTTATGAAAACAAAGTCAACTTTCATCCGTTATTTTATTATCTGAGTTTTGTTTTAAATTAGTTAAGTATAAATTAAATAAAATTGCTTACGGTGATTTAGTGCAATTACCTACCTATGTTGTTTTATTAATGTCGACTGATTCTTTATGATTATTATTAGTTATTTTATTACCTTTAAAAGATCGCGTCTATCAAAATAAAATCCGTATAACTATAACACTATCAACGCGAAAATGTTATCCCTGAACCGTGAACTACGAATAAATAATAACGATGTTATTAAACGATCGATAAGCTTAATCGAACATTCAGAGTAACACGAGATACTAATGTCGACATTTGTTCTCCAATAAATCGATAATGATTCCAATTTCGTCAATGGAATATTCTGGACGATGGATTCGATGGAGAGAATACCTGATGCCTATGTAATTATGATGGCTTGATGTCTGCTGTGCTACGAACACAATATACGTAGGTACCTTATTCATACGATCAATTCAACCTAAATCTACTGTTATTAATGTTATTATCATATCCGGTTGCCTAACTACTACTAATATTAATAAAATGTTGGTTTACATTGTCTAACTCTCCCCTCGTTTTCACCACTCGTCCCTATCTAGAGCGTGCTCTTGCCCATCCCTCGCAAACGACTCTAGGTCATCTAGCCATCTCCTTCTGGGTCTACATCTGCTACGGTGTCCGTCGCGAGGAAGCCAATGGATGGTATTTTTGGCCCATCTCTGATCGTGCATGCGGCAGATACGGCCAGCCCAGTCCCACTTTATTTTCTAAATAAACCGAACAAATTAAAAGATCCCGATGAATTGAGAACCTTCTCCTTTTTTTGAAGTTGTTTAAAAACTAAGATGAGTATCTACCTACTGAAAAGTACTTTTCTTTTGATCAATGATCTGTGTAATATAGTTAAAATTATTAATATTACTTAATCCAATAACTAAACTTGTTCCATGTTACCTACGTTCTAAAAAGCGCATTGGCTGCGGCTCTAGACTAAAATTCTCGGAAAGATACCGTCAGTCGACATATGTTAGTTCAAGGAATCGTGAGGTCAAAGACTCCCCCGTACTGAAAGGACATTGAGATACACGACCACTACATACCTACGTACTTACTTAATTATATAGGAAGGTACTCGGTAATGCAACTTCTATTAGGTATACATATTTAAAGAAAACCTATCTATAGTCTGTGCCAATTGAAATTGGAAAATATGTAAACACAACCAAAAAAACTTTACCATTATTACTCGATAATCGAGTGCTTTTAAAGATCAAGTGAGAGTTCCACTTGATGTTTACTTTTACATTAAG
The DNA here is from genome assembly GCA_948252455.1 of Acleris cristana. Taxonomy (NCBI): domain Eukaryota; kingdom Metazoa; phylum Arthropoda; class Insecta; order Lepidoptera; family Tortricidae; genus Acleris; species Acleris cristana. Next base: position 6,113,531 of record OX411775.1, read on the forward strand.
TTTAAGATGAATAATTATAGATACATTATTTTAAATAAAAACACGCTCGATGAATATTTGAGGTTATGCGTCAAACAGTACTAAATTGTTTACATCTTTGGCAATTTCAACTGACACAGGCTATAATATAGCTTTGCAATAGGTTTGGTTTTTCGATAAATTAGCGGTTAACCTTGAGCTGCTCTACTGAATTATTCGAGGTGTTGCTCTACCTTGCTCTACATATTAATTGCCAGGGTTCCTGGTTTCGATACAAAATGGACGCGATACGGTGTCATTGGCATAGTTAACATCATTTCGTCAAACACGTCGTTAGAGAGAATAGAGAGGTCTTAATTTAACAGAATCATTAATCAATAACTGTGGTTAATTAATTGCGCCGGTTTTCCACCAGTTAGCGGAATTACCAGCTTTAGCGTAAGAAAATGTATTTTACAAAAAATCGAACTTTAGTGCTAATATGCTTTATTATTAAGTATAAATGTGAATGATAAAATGATAATTAGTACCTACAAAGGGATCCAACGAGACCAAACATGAGCAATTAGCTGGTGGTTTTTCAACTATTCTAAGCTTTTGTTCCAAACAGTGGGGTTACCATGACCATGACATACTACAATTCAGTTTAGGTTGACAGAAAAAAAGGGACAGCTGTATAACTGCTGAAGCTCTGCCCCATCTCTCAACCTAAACTGAACTGCTTTAGTAAATATGTCACGATACCCCCAAAAATCCTTCGTTAGTGGATCTCTACACTGTATAGGGTATCAATGTGCAAAATTCAAAGTCTCTAGGTCCAGCGGTTTGGGCTGTGCGTTGATATATTAATTAGAATTTAGAATTTTACATACACAATAATTAAAAAAAATAAGATCGCCGAATTTTTTAATTTAACTTTAATCTATGTGTTGTTAAAAACCCATTTCAAAAGTTTTTATAAAGATTCATTGGCTTTCCCTGGATTCCGAGGTTTTACAATTTTTACGCCTTACGGCTCTCCAGTATTAGTAAAGTTATGTAGCATTATTAAGGATAAAACGAGCTACTACTAAACACGACGACGGACGTACGGTGATCAGATTCGCGAGGTACTGCATAAGGGCCAAATCAAAAGCACCCGAAACCGACGTAGGTACGTGCATGAAGAGATTGATGAATGTAGAGGAAGCGAAAGTTGTATGTTTGGACCGGTGCACCTGGCGTTCCATAGTCTCTGCCTACCCCATTGGGAGACAGGCGTGAAGGTATGTATGTATGTATGTACTACTAAACAAAAAATATTATGGTAAAATCAAGTATACGTAAATCAAAAAATCGTACAGCGAAAAAAGTTCGTTACCTGGCCAAAATAGATCCACATCACATCACACAAGTCGCTTCCACGGCGCACTGAGTTGGACCGACTAGTCTCAACCTGTACAGCGCTGTCCCGGGGATAAATCTCAGGTATCACTTGGGATGTGCTGATTATAGTTTTTTAGAAATTAGCTTGTTAATACTTACCTCTTAATTGAAGCCCCGTTCTCTCCTACCTAATATTCTAAATATCTCACCATTCTCACCCCCATTTATATGAGCTCGAATTTAGTATTTAAGCCTGTAGGTAGGAACGCATTAGGTATACTAGGTAGGTACTAACCAAAACAATCAAACAATTGAAAACAATGAGCCACGCGCCACGCGCCGTATCAATTAAACACGAGTTGGTCGATTGTGCGCAGGTACCTTCTAGCTACCTACCTATTTATTTGTTTTGTTACATTACTACCGCTGTGTACCGACCGGGGTTCCCAGAAATACTGTACCTACTGTAATGACACGAGTCCTACACACACGCCACAAACCACGCTGTGTGCTGTGCCAGTTCCTTCGGAATAAGACGGTAATCTTCAGAATAAGAAAGAGACAATACAGTGCGTTTCTTATCCGCTCTCATACCTACCTACGCTCTTATGCGAGTGTAACCGATTTTACCCGAATCCGAAAGACTTTAAGACCGCTAGCACTTCGCAATGTATCTACCGAATACTTAGACAAAACCTAAGAACTAGGTCGTCTAAATTTCTTTACGGTCAATGTTGAATTTCTGCTCACTCTTATGCCTCTCACAGACTACGCAGATACGGTAAAATTTTATCTGCGTATAACAGGGGAGGGGAGTTAAACCGTCCCCCTCTTAAGATCGAGATGGCTTAACTCCCGTCCCCTGAGGCTCTACTTTGAAATCCGTAATTCGAACTTCGTCTATTGCTATCCCTTTTGCTCTCGAAGCGTCACTAATTCGCAGGAAAGTGACGGGGCGATCCGAAGTTCGAATTACTGATTTCAAAGTAGAGCCCCTGTTATCCGCAGATAAAATCTTACCGTATCTGCGAAGTCTGCGAGAGGCATTAATCGTAGGGCAGATCAATGAAGGCGCAGAATGACCAGCCAGTAACAAAACCGTTGCAAAAAGCCTTTAACGTAACACCTGGCCGTAATGTGAGTTTTATCGCACGCTGCGCGCACGGTAAAACTCGCATTGTGGCCAGGTGATGACGTAAAATTGTGTACTCATCACGGGCAGTAAAAAAGAAAGCCCTCTACCGCATATTTACAACCCTCGCCTACGGCTCGGGTCTCAAATACCTGCGATTTCGGGCTTTCTTTCTTTTACAGCCCTTGTCAAGTAATATACTATTATCTACACACATAATCAAAAGTCCTATTATTATGCTTTTAAAATCTGTAGGCAATGACCAGCTTTACCTGTGGTAGTAGGTGACAGCGATGACAGCTGTTAATTTTGGAAGATGTTCCAAATTTGGATCTCATTACCTTACAATATTCGATAACGTAATTAAACTAATGAAATTACGTTACGTTACAGCTGTTTTACCATAGGTAGCATAGCAATAATTGTACTAATTCATTCACTCACAGTAATATTAGTTACATCATGGTTACATCCCTATTTGTCTAGACAGATCACAGACAATATAATAATAAGACAGATTCATTCGAGCCACAATAACCAAAATGTTTTCTTAATATTTTTACCATATACCACACCATTTCCTTTAATAAAGTAGATAATTTTGGAATAAGCAGCTTGATTAAAGCCGGAACCTAACTCTGGTAGGTACTTAACACGCCTACTACCGCGCAGGGCAACTTTAGTTTACCGGTATATACATACCTACTTTAAGGACGTATGCTAAAAGTGTGTTGTTTAAGAGAATAACACCCATGACATATATTTATTTATATATTTTTCAATACAAAACCCTATAATAGATATATTTAGATCTCTTGTTCCCTAGATAATAATAAATGTACAAGACCCACTTTTTTTTGAAAGTGCTCCACGTAACAGCTGCCTCTTTTGACGCGACATGCGGTGCAGCAGATGGTTGTGAAAGCGGCGTAGCTCGCAGGCGCAGGTAAGGGATTCTGAGAACGCCGAATATAATCGCAGTACGCAGAACTCGCTCTCTATGGCGCGCAACGCGCGAATCGAACACCTGCGTCCTGAATGTGTGATGTCAATGCCAATGGGGAATATTTGCACCCATTGTCTGCTAAATTACTTTTGTTCCTTATACCTACCTATGTAAGTATGGGCTTAATGTTTTAAATACGTAGTTATAAATGGTATTCGTTTATTTTTTATACAGTTTTTTTAGGAATACGTAAAATTACGTGTATACTTAATGGTTAGCTTGTCACGCTATAATAACTTTAAAAAATATTACGGACATACATACCTATTGATAGGCTTAAAGAGCGGTGACGTTCTACTCAACGAAGTTTTATCGCGCGTCCTCGATAATTTTTATTCTTGTAACTCATTATTACTGTTCCTCTTATTGATAAACAATCAATAGTGCGTTCTTAGAAGTCCGCATGATTAAGGCGATAGGAGAGGTGCGATGACTCTTATGCATAATTGGTTTTCGATTGTGGTTATGAATAATAATAATAATAACTAACTCCGCTCCTAAAGTAATTATCTCGGCGCTTGTCCTCATTCTCTAAACACGAAGAATCTAATTTTACTACCATATCCGTTTCTATTTAATTTCAAGTGCATTGTAGGTAATCCTTGAAGTATTCATAGAATCATTTGTCTGGTAATTAAATTAAAAGTTAATTGATTAAAATAACTAAATAATAAGATACTAGACATCTATTTAAAATGTGAACGACACGACACTTTTAACAATATAAGGATATGCATGAAAGCACGTTATATTACTCTTTACTAAGAACACGCGCGACATACCTACGAATTATTATTTACAATGTTAAATGGCAATGGCTAGATAAAATGGTTAAATCATTGTTGGTAGGTGAATGGATTCTTGGAAAACAAACAGTGTAGGCATGCTATCGGCAAGTTTCATTCGCATCGACATGCCAGCCAGTTTGTTAGCAGCGGGCCGTACGTTCGCCGTAGTTTATCGCTCGGCACTGGCGAAGCGAAGCGCAGTGTGAATATAGACTAGCGCCGACGTCGGTTAGTTGACTCAGTTGTTACTTGTCGCTCGGCCTCGGCAGTTGTCTTGTCGGATTATTTTACTGTACTAGCGTTATTGTTCTTTCTTGAGTCGAGACACGGCATCAACATCGTTTGTTAGCATTTTTTCATTCGTTTCATTTGGATGTTCCATTCATTCACGGACAGTGCCCAACCCTAGTGTCAACGTTGTGACATGTGATTGTGACGCCTTGGATTTTGAAATTTGAAAGTTTGCATTCTTGGCTTTGCGTGCGACGTGCGACTTTACTTTCAAAGTTATAATAAGCGAGATATTATTATGGAAGTGATTGAAAGTTGTTGGAATTTGTGCAGTGTGTTTTTATTGTGATAAACCGTGGCCTCTGAGGATACTAGTGGATCCCACGGTCGTCCGCCGTGCAGTGCACGACAAATGTGTTTGCTGGAAAAACGACGCGCAACCATTAGTCCTCTAAACATGACTTTAGCTGCAAGGTTATATCCGCAATGTAAGTTTTTGTCATACTTGGGTTTTTATTACTAAATTCCGTCACTTCACATTCTTCTATTACTAGAGTTTTTAATCTATTTATTACTCTGAAATCTCGCCAGAAGAAATTTGACAATTTTTTTTGACAAACGCTACTGTTGCTATCAGCTTTGAAGTCTGTCTTTTTTTAATAATAGTACCCAGTGACACTCGCAGCACAGGCGAATCTTGACGACGACCTGTTTGTCAAATTTTTTGCTCCCTCTGTGCTCAGCCTCTATGCAGGAAGAAAGAACTATGCAAACATGACCCTCCCTTGGGAGCCAGGTTAAAAGGCTGTTGCAAAAAAAATATACAAATTGACAAATTGAACCTGGAACTTCATAGGTTGGGTACTACTAACTAGGCTAATGCGTTGTCAATGATAAAAATGTTGTCAATTTGAATGTAAAGTTGTCTTTAGTTTTTCAGAGATTCCTCTATAGATTTAGGTGTAATGGTAGTTTGTTCATAAAAATGTACGTGTAGAAACTTATCTCTGAGTGGAGATATTTATAACTGATAAGACTAGAGGCTATTTTTGTGGTGTTTATACTGTTGGCATAATGTCTGTTGTAATGACAAATACATTGCAATTTTAATGAAGGCTATTAAAACCCAGTTAATATTCTTTGTAATTTAGACTTAATTATAGGTGCTAAAATCATGTCCAAATTATGGTTTAGACTATATTCCATGGTACATATCTAGGTATTCAGCTCATTCATCATACAATTATTTTCCCCTACCAGGAGTCAAATCTGGAACAGTTACAATACAATATACAATACAAACACTCTTTATTGAAAACCAAAAAACAAAAACACGGAAGAGTAGTCACCAGCAATAACATATTATCTATCATTGGGCGCAAAAATATCTGACACGCTCTTATACCTCTAGTAATAAAGACGTATCAGATATTTTGCGCCCAATGTTAGATGATATATTATTGCTGGTGACTGTACATACATAGTTAACTAGAACTATCTACATTTATGTAACATGGTCTTTCAAGTTAAGTGCCCTAAAAGATTCTCTGAGAGACTCCAATAATAAAAAAATCTATATTTGTTATGGTGGGGTTCTATGATGGCTCAGCAGATAGTTATAAGGACTCTCTTCTTCTATGTTCAGTTGAATTTTAATAAAAAAAATGGCTTTAAGATGAAACTTTGGATGTCCCATCTCATTCAACCTTAATTCAAGACTTATTCTGGAAAAAAATTGGTTGAAATAATGTAACAATAACAATAAACTTGTGATTTTCTAAGTGGGGCTATGGCTCTCTCTGGTTGTTATAGCGTGCACCACTGTTGTACATGTAAAATTAATATACATTTGCTAGCAAAAAAAATTCACTGATCTTGCTGTTTTATCTTGGGTCTAGGTAGCAATTAATTACTATTATTAATTTTGTCTCTTAGTCCTCTATAACAATAATCACTAAGGAAAACCTCGGAATGATAGGTGTAATATATTACTTACATATTGCCTTGTCATTTGAGGTTTAAGGTTAATCATATTTTATTAATAAATATACTATACCGAGTTGCTAGTTACAATAAATATACAAGGAATTATAAATTTAGAATAGGATTATCAATTTAAATTTAATTTTTAAGTTCCTTTTAATTAGTCAGCACGGCTAGAACAAGTTGCCCGCGACTTGTTTGTAGCTCGGACCTCCATTTCTATCTAGTCAGTAACAATAGAGATGCACTGAGTGACAAGTGAGAAAATACAACTTGTGCACCCATGCAGGTGTGAATTTCCTACCTTAAATTTGACTTATAACGATTCTCCCCAATGATTTGCAACATAAAATATTAGTGGATTTTTCTCAGTTAAATCCCCGTTTGGTAGTACTTACTGTAACTATGTTTGTCTTGTTCCTAGGGAACACCAGTTTGAGATGAGTAATCAAATTTACAAACAATTGTGGATTCTTGTTATTTCTAATCATGATGTTATTCAAGTGATTACTGATAACAGAGATAAGATGATGCAACACAATTTCATCATGGTTTTTTCTATGAAACGGTTATTTTTTAAGGACAGTGAATTAATTATCAATGACAATATGACACATTATTACACTACTAAATCAGTATTTGGGGTAGAAGGCATGAACAACTTGAGTTACCTTTGCTAGAGTAATTCCACTACCCCTACCAGCCACACATTTCTCCGTGTTGGTAGACTCAATTTAAAAAGTCAATAAATCAGTTGCTTCCTCATGCATCCATAGAGAAAGGGTTGCCAAAATTTATTTTATTCTGTTACTCAGTTAGTCAAGTAAAGCCAAGACAAGGCTGGCTGTAGTTTGGAAACCCTTGCTCCGGAGCTATTTTTCATATTATCCATAGTATTTTTCGAACGTTCCTTCTCTCTCTTTCCAGATGCTAGCGAAGTGGCAGTGCCACTCAACAGTTGGCCTACCGGCGTCGCGTGCTGCCCGAACTGCCGGCACCAGCTGCGAGTGTCCCTGGCACCCTGCAAGACTCACGAAGCCCCCCTTACGCCGCCCTTCACGATACAACCGACCTACCTGCCGCAGGGCTACACTACACCCACGTCACCACTGATTCCCTCACCGTACAACGATGAGCTACGACGGCTAGCAGACACGGTCAAAGCACTACGGTTGTCTGGGTGGTACTATGGGCATTTAGATTGGCAGGTGTGTAATGTTTTTAACTGAATTCTTAATTGATCTGTTTTTAAAGTACAAAAGCCATTGTTAACACATAGGTACTCCTAACTAGCAATCATATGCAATATTAACGTGCCATGCATTTTCGCGGCCTTTAATGTTTAAAGCTCACAGTATTGATTGATTGTGAGGTGCCATATGCAACCTTTGTTTTTCAATAACTTGTGAAAAAAAAACAGGACAGCATCTATTTAATATACAACTCCTGTCACTTTAACTGTATTCATGTTTTAACTTTCATACAGAAATAACTCACAAATATGTATATTATTTTCAGGGTGCCCGAAGCTTGCTCAAGGAGAAGAGTGTTGGTGCCTTTGTGATCCGGGACTCTGGAGACAGAAACTATATCTTCTCCCTCTCCATGCAGACGGAACGGGGGCCCACGTCTGTCAGGCTACACTATGAGTGTGGATTCTTTAGGTATGTATCTGTCTTTCTCTCTTCCTAGCTTCACCATGCCAAATCTCTTATAGTGGGGGACACTTTTCTCTCTTTTGGTATTTAGGTAAGAAAGCTTGGCAGGCAGGTACTAACATGCCAAGTCAATGTCACTGCGAGCCCAGATTTTGACGCACTTCCCGTTACACTTCAACTCAACTTCACTGTTACGACCTCGTCAGCTGATCTGATGATGAAGTTAGAAGGATTAGATTTTGTTGCTGTGTTAGGTAGGTGTATAAGCAGATGACGCTGCAAAAGTATGTCTTAAAAATGAAATCTTGAACAGACGCTTAAACAAAATATTGGGTAAAATTAATGGCTGACGCAAGATTGATAACTAATTTAATAGGAAGTTTCCCAAAAGGAAAACGCTAACCACATTTTATTAACAATTTAACATTACATCTATTTATAACAATTCAAATTTAAACAATCGACTCCTTCATGTTTTCCCATTTTCTAAAATACGCAATAATTGAGATGTCTAATCCAATCTTAATTATGGGTTTTCCATAAATTATTCTTATTACTTAAATGGGGAAACCGGAAGCCTCATTTACCGCAACTACAGCAGTCTGTCGCTGTACCAAAGCTTGTTGAACGGCCCTCTTCAAAGATTTCCTATTTAATTTGGGTTAAAATCACGTTTTAACGAACTGTTTCTTTTTTTTAGGTTAGACTGTGAAATGCCTCTCGCAAGGTACATGCCCCGTTTCCGGTGCGTCGTGGAGCTGGTGCAGCACTACATCCGGGTGGGCAAGAAGAACGTGGCCGGCACGGTGTGGGTGGACCGGGAAGGCTGCCCGCACTCGCCCGTGTTCCTCAAGTGCCCGCTGCGCAAGGCGCCGCCGTCGCTGCTGCACTGCGCGCGGCTCGCCGTCCACAAGGCGCTCGACTCCAACCCCCTCACGCCCAAGCTATGGAGCGCCCCGAAACACAAACTCCTTCCTCTCCCCCCCACACTCGTGGACTACCTCGGCGAGTACCCCTATTCAGTCTAGCGCTCGAATTATTTATATTTATTTAGCCCAATAGCGTCTCGACGCCTAGTGAAGATAATAGTTATAGAACCGAGGAGATATCAGATTCCTATATAATAGGCGGGCGATATCACTGCCGGGAGTCCACGGTTTCGTTTGTTTGTACGTTAATGTCTAGCACAGGTTGCTAATAAAGGGCCGGATCCTTAAATATTACCGATAAATCAATGATAATTTATAATAATTTAACTGTATTTAACTTAGTGTATTGAATTTGGGACTCAACTATGGTATTTAGTGAAATTTATGCAGATTTTTTAAGGAGCCAATTATGTGTTTGTATATAAAGATTATTTTTTGAAAAATGCAAGACTGATTTCCAGAGCATCTATGTGTAATTGTCGCTTGTTTACTACTTACCGACCAATAGCCTACAGTTCATTATTATGCTGGTATTGTATTACTAATTGTTCCCGAATGCCTATCTTGTCCATTCGAAGTAAGAAATCATCACACTATTTTATTAAAGAGCTATTTAATTAATTTATTATTTGTTTAAGAGTAGGTTTATTACTGAAGCTTAAATTCTGTTCCTATTAAGATTTAAAATTCAGTTAACAATAATATCTGTCATTTTGTTCTCTTCTCGGCACCGACTTGACTGAATGCCATTAGTTTTACGAGCAAAGTGCCATGGAACCCTTCACAACATAATAATCGATTCACCCGCAAGGATATTTGTAGTGGAAGTATTTTTGAGGCTGAATTTGTAAATAGTGTTTTGTTTTTCTATTTATTACTTAATTATAGGACTAGTTTAGTAGATTAATTTGGTAGTTCGCCATGTGATGGCGTGCGGTTACATCGTCACGGCTCGACACGCCGCCGCGACGCGGCCGCGGCGTGTCTGGCGGTGGGCGCCGCAGCAGGAGCCAGAGTCCGGCTAGTGACGTTGACTAATATAGAATAGAAACGTGTACGTGTACCTTAAATAATCTCAATTAGTTTAATTTCGAGTTCATTAAAGAAATTTACGTTCAAACTCACTGATGGGTTTACCCGTCATTCTTCAGCAGTCCTTATCTTGCTAGAATACGTCTGAGTGACAGTTGAGGGTAAGAATTGCTTGCGGAAACTAGTGGGATTACCATATTTTTTTTATAAAACGTTTAAAAAATAAAGGAAAAAAACATTTTAATAATTAGGTTTGTAACCTAACAGTAACTTTGTATCTACTCTTGCGTATCCTGACGCAAATTTACTGCGGATTGAAAATATTTTTGTACGTTATGTGGAAGAAAGCACCATTGTATAACATAAGTGTGACATAATAGAAGAGAAACGTGTGTTTATGTTTGTATAGACCTATGTATAAAAACCTGCAAATAATTTATAAACAGAAACAAAATATACATTCTAAATAAAATACTGGATTTTATTTATATTTCGTTTAAATGTCTTACCTTATTGATAACAGAGATTAGAATGGATTAGAATAATCGTCATCACAGGTAACCATGGTAACAATCAGGTGACAAATAAATATCTTGGGGAAAATGTCAAACCAATTGACCTAGTCCCAAAAACTATGCTCTAGGCCTTTTACTATGGGTACTAGACAACGATATAAATACTAATATAGAGAAATATACACCGTGTGCCCGCCCGGCCCTCCGTGCCCGAGACCCTCTCGACGCATACTATCCAATACGCGTATTGTCCAAACTTGGCACTTGATCCAATACGCAGTATATCCAAATCGCAGATCATCCAATACTCAGAATGTCCAATACGCAGATAGTCCTGCACGCAGGATATCCAATACGTATAAAATCTAACACGCAGGATGTCCAATACAAACGCAGAATGTCGTCTACGCTAAACGTCCAACACGCAGAACGTCCTCTACGCTAAACGTCCAATACGCAGATCGTCGAAATCGCAAAATGTCCACTAAGAAATTCAGTACCATCATGTACCAAAAGAGTACCTACCTTATCCAATTTTATAACATAAAAAGAAAAGCATAAACTGCTGATTGAAACTATTTATGCCATTAAATCTAATAAAAGGTACATCTTGGTGCATAGGAAAAACTTTATTTACAACGTTATTTTAGTGCGTTGATATTTCAGTCAGTCAGTTGCCTTTTATATATATAGATTGAAAAAAAACGTGTTGGGCAAATTGAGTATTGGACAATATGCGTAATCAAATTTGACAATACGCGTATTGCTCATGATGCGTGTTAGACATATAACTTATTGGACATAAGGCGTATTCTACAAATTGAGTTTTGGACAAATTGAGTATTGGACAAAATGCGTAATAAAATTTGACAATACGCGTATTGCTAATGATGCGTGTTAGACATATCACTTATTGGACATAATGCGTATTTGGCCAAAAGCGAATTGGATATATAAAGCGTATTGGACAAAATGCGTAATCAAATTTGACAATACGCGTATTGGATAGTATGCGTCGAGAGGCCCGGGACGTACCCGAAGGATTTTAACAGCGTGTTTCTGAGTTAATTTGCAGCTACTACACTTATCCCTACCGAGCAATCCCTACTGGGGCGCGTTTTATAAAGGATGATTTCCACCAAACGGCCCGCAACGGATCGGAACGGAAAGAATACAAACGGATGCGGCGACCACCGATCGTGTCCGGCAGCATGTCGACACATACGATCGGGCGGTAACAGACGTTCGCGGTCGACAGGATGTCGACGCACACGATCGGCACCGTACGGTTGCTTGCGAACGTAACCGCACTCAGTCAAATAGTTTCGTTCCTACCACGTGTTTGAGTGCACTTTCGAGAATGAGTGGACTCGTCCGGTCACGGCCGAAAGGTTCCGATCGCACACGACGACAACCGAACGGGGCCGATCGCAAGCGAACGGAGCCGATCGCGTGTCGCAGCATACTTACGGCTCCGATCGCGTGTCGCGGAAGACGCCCGCCGTCAAGCTGCTGCGTGCGGCTAAGTAATATAGACTTTAAATACTGTGTACATGATTTAATATCGTTTAAAGATTGTAAAATCCGTACCGATCCGATGCGATGCGAGCCGTTTGGTGGAAATCATCCTTAAAGCTACAAGGTACAATTTTACTGGTCTAAACTGGCAACACTGCTCAAATGACTAGTCGTAATTGGTCGAGGTTGTGTCAAATGGAAAATTGTAATTTGTAGTCATTGTAGTTTTTTAAAACAGGCCACAGGTAGGGATAAGTGCACGTTTTTGTAGATTTATTTCTACCGGTAGGGATAGGTGCACTGTCCATTTCCACTATTCGCTACTCTACCAATAATTTCCATTTGAATATCAAATTTAACGTGAATTGAACACAAACGATGGAGCTCCGTTCACGGAGCTCCTACTTCTGAGTGTTTTGGCCCTTCGGGCCTGCTGAAGAGCTAACATAACCTAAACCTACCTCATTTTTATGATTCTAAGGACTGATTCTTCAATCCCCAGATAAAGCTATCCGGAAGGTAAATTTGGTTAGGGCGCATAACGTCCCACTCGCAAAACGTCCCTCCAGCAAAATTACGTCCCATTCGCAAAACGTCTTCTCTGCAAATGGTCCCTTATGTAGAATACCCCATTCGCAAAACGTCCCTTTCTTAAAAGGTCCCACTTCTTTCGCAAAACGTCCCTATTGCATAACGCCCCTATCGCAAAACGTCCCGTCTGCGAAATGACCCATTCGCAAAATGTCCCGTCTGGAAAAAGCTTATTTAAGTAGAGTCTTCTCATGGAAAGGAAAGTTTTGCGAACGGGTCATTTTGCGAGTGACGTTTTGCGAACGGGTCATTTTGCGAAAGGGACGTTTTGCGAACGGGACTTTATTTATGTGAAGGGACGTTTTGCGAACGGGACCTTTTGCAGAAGGGTCATTTTGCGTAAGGGACATTTAGGAAAGGGACATTTCGCGAAAGGGACGAAGGGACATTCTGCGAGTGGGACGTTATGCGCCCTAACCGTAAATTAGCTTTGTCCTTTTCTTTCATATGACTTCAGAAAAGGATAGTAGTAAAGTAACTGACGGGCGATCCAAGAGCTCTGTGGGACCGGCCTTTGCATTTGACTATCGAGAGTACCTAGCTTCAGACACGAAGGGTTTTGCCACCGAGGCCACGCTGTGCACATCCGACCAATAAATAAAAGAAACCAAGTCAAAATCTAAACCTTGTATTCATACAATACTCCGCAAGACTAGTCGGGACACCACGCGTCGAATTCCTGCTTTTCACAGTGCACTCGGCCACCCAAGACGCTCCACAATAAACGACATCACACATCGCGGCGTAGAGCTTCATCAGCAGCATCCGACGCAATATGATCCGCAGCTCGAGTTTCAGGACGGCGGCCGGCAGGGCCTGCGGCACGGCCCACAGGTACTACAGGGCCCGTAGGGCCCGCAGGGTCCGCAGCACGGCCAACACGGCCTGGCAGGCGGCGGCGGGGACGGCAACCCGTTTCTCGGCGGCCCACTTCTCTGCGGCCCACTATTCGGCGGCCTATAAGACTGTTCACTACTCGGGGGCCTACTCGACGGTTCACTACTCGTCGGCTTACTCGACGGTTCACTACTCGTCGGCCTTTTCGGCGGCGGTTCACTTATTAAAACACCGGTCAACCTTCTCGGCGGCCCGTACATCGGTGGCGTAAAACTCGGCAGCCTACTCGGCGGCTCGATAGTCGGCGGCGGCGGTGGCGGGGGCGGCGGCGGCGCACAACACGGCGGTGGCGGCGCAGAATGCTGCGGCGGCGGCGCACAACACGGCGGTGGCGGCGCAGAATGCTGCGGCGGCGGCGCACAACACGGCGGTGGCGGCGCAGAATGCTGCGGCGGCGGCGCACAACACGGCGGTGGCGGCGCAGAATGCTGCGGCGGCGGCGCACAACACGGCGGTGGCGGCGCAGAATGCTGCGGCGGCGGGCGCGGCGGCGGACAACACCACTGCGGCGGCGGGCACGGCCCCCACCCGCAGCAAGGATAACCGCTACACGGAGCGGTCATTTTGTCACAAAAATCTTCAGGTTATGATTTGAATGGATAAAATAAAATTACTAGGAAATTTGGACTGAAAATTTTTTGGATTTAATAATTTTAAAGTTTTTTTTTTAATTTTAGTTGTTGTTTGTACAAAAATCAGTAAAATAATGATGTTTTGATTGATATCCCCACTAGCGCAAAAAAAAATCGAATTTTGAATCGTTTATCCGGTCAGTGTGTTCTTTGAAAGAGTACCTACCTATATTATATATTGAACAGTCGTGTTGACACAATCCGATTTGTTACCTAATGGTGGCCATACACCATCCTTCCTATCGTCCAATCGGCATGACGCTGCAGGTTTGATCCAATCTGCGTTCGTCGTGACAGACGACGATGTTTTAGCAGTTTTGGGCATTTTATTCGTGAAAATGAAACAAAAAAAAATCGTGCAGAATGGTGCAAACAGTGGTTAATGAACAAAAAACAGTTTACTCATACAAATTTATTAAAAGAATTGAGGATTACGCCAAAAGATTATTGTAATTATTCACGAATGAATGAAGAAACTTACCTACATGAAGTTTCTAACGTTAGTTACTCTAATTCAGAAGCAAGACAATGTTGTGAGAAACGCTATCTCGACACACGAGAGGTTAAAATCTTGACCTGACTGAACTGACGATCGTCGACCGCCATACACGGGCCAGTCGGAATGATCCAATCAGAATGATCAAGCCAAAAGAATCGAATTTCGATTTTGCCGTCAAGTATAACTGTCATGCCAATCCATTCCCACCCATGGTAAATTCTAACTGATCCAATCGGTAGCGTCATGCCGATTGGACGATAGGAAGGATGGTGTATGGCCACCATAATTTAAGGTGCGACAATACCGCTTCTTAAAATACGAGAACTGTACGGAATGGCAGTGCCGCATCGTATCCGTACCATTTTTATCGGTTAGGGCGCATAACGTCCCACTCGCAAAACGTCCCTCCAGCAAAATTACGTCCCATTCGCAAAACGTCTTCTCTGCAAATGGTCCCTTATGTAAAATACCCCATTCGCAAAACGTCCCTTTCTTAAAAGGTCCCACCCCTTTCGCAAAACGTCCCTATTGCATAACGCCCCTATCGCAAAAAGTCCCGTCTGCGAAATGACCCATTCGCAAAATGTCCCGTCTGGAAAAAGCTTGTTTAAGTAGAGTCTTCTCATGGAAAGGAACGTTTTGCGAACGGGTCATTTTGCGAAAGGGACGTTTTGCGAACGGGTCATTTTGCGAAAGGGACGTTTTGCGAACGGGACTTTATTTATGTGAAGGGACGTTTTGCGAACGGGACCTTTTGCGGAAGGGTCATATTGCGTAAGGGACATTTAGGAAAGGGACATTTCGCGAAAGGGACGAAGGGACATTCTGCGAGTGGGACGTTATGCGCCCTAACCTTTTTATCGCATGCCCTTTCCTGTTTAGGTACTTATCCTAATCTATATCTATACATATAATAAAGTTGTAGAAAGGAAAAAATCTGTACATTCGAGATATTTACTCAAAAATACTATAGGGACCCTCAGAATGGGCAGCAGAACACGTTTCTACAATTTTTGGAGTTGGTGTCTGTTTGTCTGTTTAATTTTGTTTCTCCTCGCATCAATTGAAAACCACTGAACCAATGTTGGTGCGGTTTTCACTAAAACGTTTCAACAAACGGTGACCAGGTTTATCTATACATATATATAAAAGGCATATATAATAAAAAAATTAAGATATGATAATTTAACGGGGGGAAAAGAGGGGTCAAAGTTAGTATGGAAAAAAGTTACCGGATTGAGCTGGTTACTTGAAACTTTGGATAATTACTCTTCGTAACAAATTAAACTATACCTATTTCAGGATTTCTCGATTAAAGTTAAAACACCTAGGAAATTATCAAATTAGGCCAATTATAAGTTTTTTTTTTTAAACCCTATTCGAGGGTGTTACGTGTTTACAAATATCAACATTTTATTGGTTAGGGCGCATAACGTCCCACTCGCAAAACGTCCCTCCAGCAAAATTACGTCCCATTCGCAAAACGTCTTCTCTGCAAATGGTCCCTTATGTAAAATACCCCATTCGCAAAACGTCCCTTTCTTAAAAGGTCCCACCCCTTTCGCAAAACGTTCCTATTGCATAACGCCCCTATCGCAAAACGTCCCGTCTGCGAAATGACCCATTCGCAAAATGTCCCGTCTGGAAAAACTTGTTTAAGTAGAGTCTTCTCATGGAAAGGAACGTTTTGCGAACGGGTCATTTTGCGAAAGGGACGTTTTGCGAACGGGTCATTTTGCGAAAGGGACGTTTTGCGAACGGGACTTTATTTATGTGAAGGGACGTTTTGCAAACGGGACCTTTTGCAGAAGGGTCATTTTGCGTAAGGGACATTTAGGAAAGGGACATTTCGCGAAAGGGACGAAGGGACATTCTGCGAGTGGGACGTTATGCGCCCTAACCATTTTATTCTCCGTTTATCACATACAAACTAAATTCAAGGATTTTTAAAAATTCATTGTACAAAATGTTATAAAGAGGCAAAACTATTTTTTCCTGTTTGTTGTTGTAAAGCCGCGTCCGCTGCGCCGTGTTTTTGATGTTTTCAAACATCTAACATGTTATCCGTCAGTTTCGGCAAACAAATAGGGTATTGTTTTGATTGGCAAAACATTTTTGACGTTTAAAATCTACGAAAACATGGTGCAGCGGACGCGGCTTAACAAATGTGACGCAATGATGATGTGACATCAAGAAAAGGGACGCCCATATTCCTTCCATAACGGGAGCGATCAAGACAAAAAGCACGCGATCATAGATAGAAGCGACGTTGTGATTGAATCCGGTGTCAAATTGTTGCTTCAAAACATTGTATAAACGCGTAATATCGAGAGTTCGAATACATATTTAAGATAATATTTGGACAACCAAACTCCTATTATTAACTTAGCTTGGGTTTGACAATTTTGATAATAGTGAAAAGAAAAACCTTACAATTTCATCATGTCCATCTATAACATATGTCACAAATAAGTACCTAATTTTTTATGGTGTTAGTTGTTTATCAATTATCAATCAGAGAAAAATTTGGTTAGGGCGCATAACGTCCCACTCGCAGAATGTCCCTTCGTCCCTTTCGCGAAATGTCCCTTTCCTAAATGTCCCTTACGCAAAATTACCCTTCTGCAAAAGGTCCCGTTCGCAAAACGTCCCTTCACATAAATAAAGTCCCGTTCGCAAAACGTCCCTTTCGCAAAATGACCCGTTCGCAAAACGTCCCTTTCGCAAAATGACCCGTTCGCAAAACGTTCCTTTCCATGTGAAGACTCTACTTAAACAAGTTTTTCCAGACGGGACATTTTGCGAATGGGTCATTTCGCAGACGGGACGTTTTGCGATAGGGGCGTTATGCAATAGGGACGTTTTGCGAAAGGGGTGGGACCTTTTAGGAAAGGGACGTTTTGCGAATGGGGTATTTTACATAAGGGACCATTTGCAGAGAAGACGTTTTGCGAATGGGACGTAATAACAGATTGAGAAAAATTAGCCGCCATGGGATAGAAGCTTTCCGTCCACATCTCGATATGACTAGGTAGTTAATACGACCAGTATGCTTTGTGACTACATCTCGATTTGACTACATCGCTGTGTGCCTTGATCGCTATACGACCAGATCGCTTTGCGACTAAGTACCTACATCTCTAAAAGTCAGAGTTGCAAAATGACCACTTCGCTTGCGTTACTAGGTAGGTTAGGTTAGGTTAGGCGTAACATCAAATGCCCGAAGGGCAAATTGCCCAGGAATAGGAGCCCCGCCATGAAAAAACAAAGTGGTCATTTAGCGACTCAGACTTATTGAGATGTAGTCGCAAAGCGATCAGAGGGCTTATTTTCTAACGCACTCGCAATCGCAACTGGCTTCAAAGTGGAGCAATTGTTCTCATTTTGCAGACAAGGCTTCGATTTTCAAAATGAAAACGATCGTGATTGCGAGTGCGTTAGACAATAAGCCCTCTGGTCGTATTGCGATTTAGACACAAAGCGATGTAGTCACAAAGCTATCTGGTCGTATTAACTACCTAGTCCTATATATACCTAGTCAACGGATTCATTGTCGGAGACCACACAGATCCCCAGATATCGATTTTGGAAGCAATCAGTCGAATAACTAAAAAGTTCATGTTGGTTGCAACTTTTTCTTAATCTGCCAACAGATTCGCTGTCGGGGACCACACAGATCCCCTGATATCGATTTTGGAAACAATTAGTCGAATAACTAAAAGCCGCACACAGCAGCTTGACGGCGGGCGTCTTCCGCGACACGCGATCGGAGCCGTAAGTATGCTACGACACGCGATCGGCTCCGTTCGCTTGCGATCGGCACCGTTCGCTTGTCGTCGTGTGCGATCGGAACCTTTCGGCCGTGACCGGGCGAGCCCACTCATTATCGAAAGTGCACTCAAACAAGTGGTGGGAACGAAACTATTTGACTGGGTGCGGATACATACGTTCGCAAGCAACCGTACAGTGCCGATCGTGTGCGTCGACATCCTGTCGACCGCGAACGGCTGTTACCGCCCGATCGTATGCGTCGACATGCTGCCGGACACGATCGGTTGTCGCCGCATCCGTTCGTATTCTTTCCGTTCCGATCCGTTGCGGGCCGTTTGGTGGAAATCATCCTTTATGAAGCAAGTGGTCTAAATTCGCAACTGACCCTATGTATGTATTTTGAAAATTCCTCTCTTATACAAAAAGTTGTACAACTATTTCTGGGCGGTTTGCCCTTCGGGCATCTGAAGGTACCTAACTAACCTAAGCTACCTGCCTGTTCTTCCACTCCGATCAACTAAACTGACCAACTAAAACAGATCAACTATTTTTCTTTCCCAACGGCTCAATTGTATCAAATTGAACTGAACAGAGTCGACGGAGCTCCGCTACCGCGGAGCTCCTATTTCTGGGGGTTTTGGCACTTCGGGCCAGCTAAAGAAGTAACTAAACCTACCTCATATATTTAATGCTATGAGACTGGAAAAGCGATCTATTTGGTTGGTTCGATAGAAATAAATGGCTCCTTGGAGTTCCATTCTGTACAATTGGTTGGTCAGTTTTGTTGATCGGAGTGGAAGACGCCGACTTAAATGCTACTTAGACCAGCTGCGTTTTAGATCACTTGCTAATTGTCTTACCTATTCGGAGTTTGAAGCTTTGTGTTATCTCGTGTAGGAAACTAGGTACATTTTAAATTCGATAGGGACAGAAAAAAACAGACACAAAATTGTACTAATGTTTATTTTACAATGCTTAAAACACGTTCGTCCTCTAGAGCTGTCGCCGATAACTGCCGACTTGGCTCGCCGGTCGTGATCGACACGGGGTTTTGCATGACGAGCCGAGTAAAAATATAGCAAACATGACGAGCCGCGAGCCAGGCTCGTCGGTTTTTAAAACCGCGGTATTGCAACGATACACCGGCGAGCTTTGCCGAAGAGCCTTAAAACTACGGTTTTACTAGCCCGTCGATCAGGGCCTTTAGGTACGAAAGTGGACGAAAGGGGTAGGTCTGTATATCCTTAGTGTCGACGGAGCTCCGCTACCGCGTAGCCTTTGGCCGTGTTTTTGGCCCTTCGGGCCTGCTGGAAATCTAACATAACCTAAACCTACCTCTCTTTAAAGGTAAGGTTCCGACCAAAGCGACACTGACGCCGCGTCAGTGCGTTAGTAAACGCTGCGGCTCTGTCGTAGCGTCTCTGACGCTCTGTTGAATTCCGAAGGCGGCGACAGTAGCACTGCGGCCTCCAGTCAATTTGTGACCAGTGACCTAGACAGTCGAATTTTCTTGCGTTTACTGCGTACATACGGTGAAACGATTATGAATCAAGCTATTGTGAAAGATTTGCAAAAAATATTTGAAGAAGAGGAAGATGATGATCTGTTGCTTTTGTATTTACTGAGTACTAGAGATCGAACTCTTCAACACTTAAATCAAACAATAGTGGATGTTTAGACACTAAATCTATAAGCAGCTCATCATCTTCTTCGGTAAAAGCCTCCATTTTCAAAGTTATTGCACCATAACCTAAACATTTTCACGTGTTGATCGTGCGATCAGCGCGACACTGCGAGGGGAAGCGCGGCTCGGCCGCTGACGCCTTGCGACAGTGGCGCCGCGGCAGTGACGCCGCGTCAAGTATCGCCGTGTCCGTACACGCCGTCATTTATTTATATAGAACCTTGTACTATCGCTCTGTCGCGGCGATAATAACGCGGCGTTAGTGGCGTCAGTGTCGCTTTGGTCGGAACCTTACCTTTATGATACACATTTTGGCGGTATCCTATTACTCGCCTCATTCGTTTTTCGTTTAATTTTTATTTCGTCTCATTCTGTATTCGTCTTCGACTTGTTCGCTATCCGTCACTGTCTTCTTTGGTCAAATTCTGCAATTTGTCTATCTCTTAATACTTACGTCTTATTCGTTTTTCGTCACGGTCTTCCTTGGACTCATTCGTCGTTCGTCCCTATCGTTTTTTGTCTCATTTACTTATACGCCAAAATTATTTCGATACGTTCGGTGCTGGTCACATTAGTAGGTAATTAGTCTCTTTCGTTTTTGGTCGCATTCTAGGTAAGTACGTGACGTTCGTTTTTCGTCTCATTCATTATTTGTGACAATCTTTTCCCGTCATACTAAGAGGATTATGAAGCGACGGCTTTACCATACAAATAACGTTATAAATCAAATCGTAAGAAGACGTGAGTTCTATGGTGGTGCAGGGTTCCAATTGGTTGACCGTAGCTCGGCGTGAAAAGGGATTGCCAGCCTCGTATCCCTATCCGTAGACTATATCTATTCTACTTGAATAAGGAATAAGACGAACAACGAACGGGACGAATAGCGAATGTGCCCAAAAAAGAACGAGACAAATGGCCAATGAGTCCAAAAAGAGAGAGACCAATAACGAATGTGACTAAAGATAGACTGCGAATGATACTTAAAACGAGGGTGACAAACAAAGAATGAGTCCAAGGAAGACCGCGACGAAAAACGAATAAGACTTATTAAGAGAGAGACAAGTTACAGAATTTGACCAAATAAGATAATGACGGATAGCGAACAAGGCGAATAAAGAATAAGTGACGAATACAGAATGAGACGAAATAAGAATTAAACGAAAAACGAATGAGGCGAGATAATAGGATACCATTTTGGCCAGGTTCAGTCAACTGAACAAACGAAAAAGAGTCCCACTAGTTCAGTCAACTGAACTGGACAACTGAACTAGCGGGAATAAACTATTTAAAACGTCATTATAGGATATAATTATTCTGGGAAATAGACATTTTAGGAAGTGGTCATTTTAGGAAGGTGGTCACTATAACCTACACATGCCGGAGCCATGTAAACATGGCATTCGGTAGTGGACTGAAAACAAATATAATTTTTGTTTATTCTTAACTAACGATTTCCCTGGGCGATCACATTGGAGATTACGGGTAGGTTCCATTTGTTCCTTGGAACTACAGAATTTTGTAAAAAAAAATGCGACATGGCTTAATACAAAATGTGAAGTTTCACGCAACAAATGGGACCTACCAGAGATTTGTGAATAGCTCGTTGCTAGGCGAAAAGTGAAAGTGCTTGCATTGCACGGGTGCACTGCAAGCTCGACGAGACGCGGACGCTATCTTGAAGGAGCTCGTTACCTCGCCCCCCCTCCCCTGAAATGTGTCCCCGTTAACGGTTTTTTAACATTCTTGGGACAACTATAATAGATACGAAAAAATGTGTCAAAGACAAAAGCATTGGGGTGAAGCGGCTGGGGGAGGGTAGTGAACTTTAACACCACACCACATGGAGTGTGGCTCATAATTTCCGAAAATCAAATTTTATTCGTTGCAGAATTTCTATTCCCATTTTTTTCCGATCTTAATTTTTCACTGTCGTGTTTTTTCACTGTCTGGTTTTTCCCTGACGCATTTTTTCCATTCCAGGAATTAATTTGATAGTGTCGACGGAGCTCCGCTATCCGCTCCTATTTCTGTGCGGTTTGGCCCTTCGGACCTGCTACAAAACTAACAACCTAAACCTACCTTCCTTTTCGACCTAATTATAAGTGGAAAAAATTGCAATTGGGAGTAATTCGGATAGGAAAATATGCGATTGGGAAAAATAAGATCGGGAAAAATGGGAATGGAAATTCTACAACCAATAAAATTTGATTTTCGGAAATTATGAGCAACACTCCCCAAATGTATATGTGTAATTTGTTTGACTTTCCCATACATTGAATACACAGAATTACCTACTCAGCTATATGGGATAGTGTCATTCCAGATTCTAATTCTGGTCATAATATTACAAATAGCCTAAGCAACGAAGACCAAATCGTCGCTATACTTACTCAACCTCGTATCTGAATTTTTGACCTATTTTTGTTTTTTAAGTATATGTCTAGGCCTTTTTGTGTTGAATGTGGACGAGATGGGAAAATTGACGAGACGGGAATGTGGACGAGATGGGAATGTGGACGAGATGGGAATGTGGCCGAGATGAGAAAGTGGACGAAATGGGAATATGGACAAAGTGAACCTGAGCGAAATGTACAAAAAGCTAAAAGTGCGTATCGGTGTTCAGCAATGTGTCTTGGAGCCCTTTGGAGCACAATGTACAGTCACCAATGTTGGATAATATATTATTGCTGGTGACTGTACAGTCAACAAAAATATGAACGATGCACCCACAAAATAAATACGGGTCATATCATAGGGTAGTACAGTCTTATGACCGGCATTTATATTTTCATTTAAAGAGCAGACGGAGTCGAGGGTGGAAAGCTAGTTTTATATATTTAGTTAACTCATTTGATAGTTAACAGCTATTGCTGAACACCGATACAAACTTAGTTTTTTGTACATTTTGCGTGTTGAACTAATTGCGTATTGCACATTTTCCGTATTGTATTGTGCATTCTGCGTGTAGTGTACATTTTGCGTTATGTACATTTAGAGAATGTACTTTTTGCTTTTGTACATTTTGCGTGTTTCGCATTATGCGTTGTGTACATTTGGCGTATTGTTCATTTTACCAATGTATACGTGTTTGTGCATTTTGCTCCGAACCGAAAATTGTTAGGGTACTTTCTGAAGTCCTAGATAGCTGAAATTTGGTATGTAAGGGCGCGTACACATAGCGATCCGTTTTACAGGTCCGTTATTTGATGGTGAATGTAGTTGTATGAGCGAGTTCACACACAAAACCGTATTCCGGATCCAGTAAAATAGAAGATAACAAGATCCGTTAAAATGGATCCTGTAAAAACGGACGTCTTATATGTACGCGCCCTAAGCTAGTATTAGTCCACAAACAACATAAAAATTCTAAAACTTGGTAAAAAAGTTATCAGACGTCATGTAGAGCCAAGCTTTTAACTCTACACGCCTTAACTCTACAAGCTCTAACTTAACAAACTCTACACCTTAGTCAAAATGTGGCTTGGCCGTTTCGCTACCACCGTCGCATGGGCTTTTCTGTTAAACAATAGTTCTAGTAGTAACGAAATGGCCAAGCCACATATTTTGACTAAGGTGTAGAGTTTATGAAGTTAGAGCTTGTAGAGTTAGGGTGTGTAGAGTTAGAAGCTTGGCTCTACATTATATCTGATAACTTTTTGACAGTGCGAGCTATATGGTCGTCTTGGCAACATTTTACATAAAAATGTTTTTGGTGGGATACTGGGTGGGTGACTGTCGAGATTAGCTTCACACAGAGCCACAGAGGCCACGCTGTGCACACCTGACTAATACAATAAAAGAAACCAAGTCAACATCTAAACCTTGTATTCATACAATACTCCACACGATTAGTACATCGGGACACCATTTTTCTACGTTTCAGTGCACTCCCAATACCTTCCATCATAAAAAGGACACTCACATCGCGGCGGAGCTTCATCAGCAGCATCCGCCGCTACATGATCCGCAGCTTGGAATTCAGCACGGCAGCCTGCAAGGCCCGCTGCACAGCCCAGAGGCCCTGTAGCATGGCGTACAGCGCCCGCGGCGCGGCCAACACTGCCCTTTACTCGACGGCGGCCCACTACTCTGCGGCCTACTCGGCGGCCCACTACTCTGCGGCCTACTCGGCGGTTCACTACTCGGCGGTTCACTGCTCGGCGGTTCATTACTCGGCGGCCTACTCGGCAGTTCACTATTCGGCGGCTCACCATACGACGTCCTTCTCTCCGGCCCAAACATCGGTGGCGCATAAGTCGGCAGCCTACTCGGCGGCTCCGGCGGCGGCGGCGGCGGCGGTGGCGGCGGCGGCGGCGGCGGACAACACCACGGTGGCCCACAACACGGCCCACACCATGGCGGGTACGGTCCACCCCCGCAGCACGGCCAACCGCCATACGGAACGCTACACATTATGGTAAGAAAATCTTTCTTGTGATTTGAATGGATAAAATATAAATTACTAGTAAATTTAGATTTAAAACAATTTAAAGTTTTTTTTTCAGATTTTTGTTGATGTTTGTACAAAAATCAGTAAAATAGTGATCAATATCCACAATAGCGAAAAAAAATTCGAATTTTGAATCGTTTATTATTTTATTACGCACTTTATCTGGCCAGTTTGTTCTTTGAAAGGTGCTTAAAATACGGTGACGGTACGGAATCGCAGTGACGCGTCGTATCAGCACCGTTTTTGACGCAAGCTCCACACACCAATGCTTAAAAAACGGTGACGGTACGGAATCGCAGTGACGCGTCGTATCAGCACCGTTTTTGACGCACGCTCCCCACACCGCTGCTTAAAAAACGGTGTCGTTGCTTAAACAAACGACGGGGTCATAGTAACAACATGGCGCCGTTTTTGACGTACCGTAATATACGCACCGTTAAGCATTGGTGTGGGGAGCGTGCGTCAAAAACGGTGCTGATACGACGCGTCACTGCGATTCCGTACCGTCACCGTTTTTTAAGCACCGGTGTAGGCGTAACTAGCTGCGACCACACCGGTGAAAAAAAAATGTACCTCAATAGATCGAGAATACAAATTACATGAATTTGGGGTTGCTGATGGGTTGCCGTGAAGCATGTCCCTAGCAACCCCAATGATTAATTTAAGAATTTATTGATTCAAACATTACGCGGTTGTACCCAATATATGCTGAATAAGTGAACACTTAATTTTAAAATGTACCTCCATAAATCGAGAGTATTATACAAATTACCTGAATTTTGGGGTAGATGCTCCACAGCTACTCTAAAATCAGAGGGCTTATTGTCTAACGCACTTGCAATCACGATCGTTTTCATTTGGAAAATCTGCATACAAAATGAAAACAATTGCTTCACTTTGAAGTCGATTGCGATGACGAGTGCGTTAGGCAATAGGCCAGCAGGTAATTGTACTCTCGATCTATGGAGGAATATTTAAAAAAAAGTGTGGACTAATGGACCTCCATAAATGGAGAGTGGGTACAAAATACTTATCTGAATTCGGGGTTGCTGGGGAGATACTCCACAGCAACTCCTAATCCAGTTAATTGCACTCTCGATCTATGGAGGTACATTTAAAAAAAAATGTTTACAGCTCATTAGAACCACCCGGCACCCGACCCGTACCGCCTCGCCTCGAGCGGTTAGTATTCTTTATATGGATTTGTATGGGCATGCGCTCACTACATCAACTACGTAGCGTCTCAAGATCGCCTCGCTCGCGGTGTGCACGCGCGGACGGCTACTGGTCCACTCGATGATAGCTCCTTGCTCGCATGCTTGCCTCACGTGAACCGTGCGATGACAGCGCACGGTCCCTTCGGCCGCGTATGTAACCGGAGTTTGGTAACCAGTATCCTAAGAAGAAAAAATGATCCTCATAGGACACCAGTATCCAAGTAATAGGCTTTTTCCTTTCATGCAACTGAGTTTCAGACCAGGAAAATTCTGATGAATTACGAAAAAGTACTTTCTTTTCCTCGTATGTAACTAACTGCTTGAAAATACGTAGGTAGGTTTAGGTTATGTTAGTTTTGCAACAGGCCCGGAGGGCCAAACCACCTAGAAATAGGAGCTCGTCGGCACCGTCTAATTTCAAATCATTAAGTGTCGCCGGAGCTCCGCTCCTGCGGAGCTCCGCTCCTGCGGAGCTCCTGTTTCTGGGTAGTTTGGTCCGGAATCAAGAGATTGATAACACAATATATCAACTAAATTTAAACGAGATTATCTGTAGGTCATTGTTTGGAAGTAATTGCACCTTATTCTTTTAGGTTTTAATAAACGGCTATTAGTATATTTTTGAGTTATGTTCCTAGTATACATGGTTTCGAAAGAGTATGATTTATTCCTTACTAGATACTAGTTACGAACAATATAATAGGTATCAAAAAAGGAAAAAATCCTATTACTTGGATACTGGCTGGTGTCCTGTGAGGATCATTTTTTCTTCTTAGGGTACTGGTTACCAAATTCCGGTTACATACGCGGCCAAAGGGCGCACGGTTTACGCTGGTAGACCACGCAGGGTTCACTCGTTGACCACGCGAGGTTTGGGGTTTCCAGAGAGCAGGACATTCAAAGAACTCATAGTGCCTAATGCATCTAAACTTATCATTATCTATATATATAAAAGGCAAAACTGACTGACTGACATATCAATGCACAGCCGAAACTACTTTACCTAGAAACTTGAAATTTGGAACATGTGTTCCTTTCATGATGTAAGTGAGCACTAAGAAAGGATTTTCCGAAAATCGACCCCCAACGGGAAGAAATGGGGGGGAGTAGCGGGAAACTAATTCTACGCGTACGAAGTCGCGGGCGTCCTCTAGTAATCAATAAGAAACAGGGTCGAATCAAGACACTTTTATTAACACCCATGGAGACAATTAATGTCACAAAATGTTCAAGGGCAACACCCAGGGCGGAACCGCCAACTGTAGTAGCCGAAGGGTCGGCCGCAGGGTCCCTGGCACACGCCGCAGCAAGGCCCACAGAACGGTGCAGGATACGCACACCCAGCCCACTGACCGCAAGCGGGAGTCCCACAGGATCCACAACAAACCATCTTGATTATTTAAGATTTTTAATATTTTTAGGGTAAATTTTAAAAAGCTTTTCTGCGTTTATTGCGACGCCGGTATTTTGTTTTTCTGGTGTAACAAATATGTGACGTCGTCGGTGACAGAAATTGGTTGCCAGTTAGTATTATTATTATTTATTTATTTAATGGCGTCTATATAATAACGTAATTTTGCCAATATCAAGTATATTATAAGCAACGTTGTAAGGTGAATCCTGTCTTGTCGTCGAAGTCTTTCAGTCATAGTCGATGACCCTTGACCCTTAGTAGAAGCGTGTGGAACATAGGTGTGGAAGTAAAGCTACATTGACACTACAAATTTACACTCAGAAATCTATGTAAACACTCGGACGCTACGCGTGTTTTTAATCTTCATGACTTTATCCAATTATTGGTCAGGTGTGTACAGCGTGGCCTCTGTAGCAAAACCCTTCGTGTCTGAAGCGTGTGAAGCTACTCTCGACGGTCAAAATGCAAGGCCGATCCTACAGGGTGCTTGGATCGCTACACTAGTGCGAATATCAAAGCCATCGGAGCGCATATTCTCTTTGATGACTCTGGACTAAGCACGTACGGATCGGGTGGTGTGTGAGCGCATTTCGTCGCGTCGGGTGTTAATAGTGTGTTTCTGGTCATAGAAAACACTACAATTTGATTTGACTCAACACGCGTCGTGTTTCGTTGGGTGGCGTGGCGTTTCAATAGTATGTTTCCGCCTTTAGCATCGTTTTTCTGCATTGGTTGAGCATTGTGTCAAGCATTTCATTAGGCACTATACAGACCGTAGAGACCCAGAGACCACTCGCTGTAAGGGGCCCCATATACGGAACGATCCGTCGTTAAGGCCGCCATATACGGAACGATCCGTCGTTACGATCGATCTGAAATGATATCGTGACGATTCATATTTCTATTGAAATTTTGATGCGATATTGCCACACACGTACAATCCATCGCTCGATTTCAGTCTGAACCGACGGATCGTAACGACGGATCGTACCGTGTATGGGGCCACTTACGATCTTTCTGAAACGATATCGTGACGATTCATATTTCTATGGATATTTAGATGCGATATTGCCACACACATACAATCCATCGCTCGATTTCAGTCTGAACCGACGGATCGTATGTACCGTATAATGGGGGGCCTAAGATCGGCACCTCAGTAGCTTGCTGCGTAGGTTGGTATGAATGCAGTTCAGCGGCGTAGCATGTTACCGGCCTAATGTAACGAGACTATACATTAACTACTTACGAGAGTACCGGCAGGCGTTTTAAGACAGGTCATTGTCTACACGACTAGCGTCTGCAACGAGCACCTTCAAGATAGCGTCCGCGTCTCGTCGAGCTTGCAGTGCACCCGTGCAATGCCAGCACTTTCACTTTTCGCCTAGCTTGTTACGTTCACAAATCCCTGGTAGGCTCCAGGAGTCCCCATGGAACTTCACATTTTGTATTAAGCTATGTCGCAATTTTTAATACAAAATTCGTAGTTCCTAGGAACAAATGGGAGCCACCCTAAATATCCAATGTGGTATCGCCCTTATCCATCCTCGGCATCGTTAAGAATGAACAAATGTCGTTTTTCTTGGCTCCGGCACGTGTGATGACCACCTTCCTAAAATGACCACTTCCTAAAATGTCTATTACCCAGAATAACTATATCCTGTAATGACCGTTTTAAAATTACCACATTGCACATTGACCAAATCGTATAATGACATCTCTCTAAATCACCACTATTCAAGAAGACTTGGTACTTTTCATATGGACTACTTTTCAAACGGACCCTTCCCACAATTACCACCTTCCAAATTGACCACAACACCCTTAATTTGGCAATGTTCGTCACAGTGAACATACCACAATGTTCACTTTTTTTGTTTGGATTGTTTTTATTTTTTTGCTGATTCAAATGCATTGGCGGTTGAAGCTCAATAATTATTTTGCGCTAATGTACGAGTATTTAATATAAGCTTTGAATTCAGCCATGTAGATTCAGATTCAATAGTCAAAATATTTAAATCCTTTAGTTTAAAAAGACTGAGCATTTGTGGGGCACATCAGTTAAAGTAGGTACTCTTTCATAACATAGATGTAAGGTTAGGACGCATAACGTCCCGCTCGCAGAATGTCCCTTTGTCCCTTACGCAAAACGACCCTTCTGCAAAAGGTCCCGTTCGCAAAACGTCCCTTCACATAAATATAGTCCCGTTCGCAAAACGTCCCATCGTCTGCGAAATGACCCAGACCCATTCGCAAAATGTCCCGTCTGGAAAAAGCTTGTTTAGTTTAGTTTAGTTTAGTTTATTTATTCATCAATGTAATATTACAATATTAATTGCATTGCATGTCAAAAAAATATGAAATTACATTGAAATCGTCAAACATAAATACTAATAGTCAAAGAACACAAAAATAATTAATAATTATAAATAATTATAACAACAACAATTGAACATCTAATAAATGGTCACCCGTCCGATGTCAATATATGTACAAGGATTAATAAAGTCAACACAATAAAAAATTACATTTCCAGTTCCATGTATTCATCCACAGAGTATAATGGATTATCCAATAAAAGGTTTCTCAGCTGATGTTTAAATGCTTCGTCGGATTGTACATTTTTAAGTTTGGCGGGTAGACGCTCATAGTACGTGGGACCGATGACACGCGGGTTCTTACCCGCAAGTGCCATGCGACGGGAAACTGTTCTCAAACGCCCGGTGTGGCGGAGCTCCTTGCCAAGAATATTAACGCGTGCGAAGGAGGAAATATTATTTCTTACGAACATTAATATTTGGAAAATGTAAACTGAGTAGTGCGTCAATATGCGGTGCGTTACGAAAAGGCCCCTGCAAGAGTGCCTAGGTTTCATCCCAGCTAACGTGCGTAAGGCACGCTTTTGCATAAGCAGCACCCTATTGGCATCCGTGGAGTTTCCCCATAGGAGCGTCCCATACGATATTAGGGAGTGAAAGTGTGCAAAGTAAACCTGTTTTAATGCATCATTTGCAATAAGCCTCCTCAGTTTACGCAACGCAAAGACGGCACCACTCAGTCTATCGCACAGTTTGTCGACATGGCACTTCCAGTTAAGATTTGAGTCAAGTGTGAAGCCGAGGAACCTACACTCATTACATATCGGCATCGGAGTGTTTGTCACGCACGTAGGAAGGGAGATACTTCGGCCTGAGAAAATCATGCTATTGGATTTCGACAAGTTTAAAATCAAACCATTAGCCGAAAACCAGGTTTGCAACTGTTGGCAAGCGTCGTGGATTTTCTCCCCGAGCTGTTCATACGTGCGCGCACTAACCACGACAGTCGTGTCGTCCGCAAAGAGCACTGACAAGCCAGCTGTAATAGCCGTCGGAAGGTCATTCATGTAAATTAGGAATAGTGTGTTTCCTAATGCAGACCCTTGAGGGATCCCTAGACTTACACTTCCGGTCATAGACTGCATCCTTTTGCCGTTTGCGGACAACTTGACTGCCTGTTGACGTCCGGACAGGAAAGACGTGAGTAGACGGTGGCTGACATCGCTGATGCCGTAGTGATGCAACTTGTCCAGAAGCATTCCGTGATTGATCACATCAAAAGCCTTGGACAAGTCGCACAAGATACCCGCTACCTTGTACCTCTCATCCAGACCAGTAACAACGCAGTCAAATATTTTACACGCTGCCGTGGTCGTTGACATCTTCTGCCGATACGCAAATTGCTGGTCCGTCAGTAGGTCGTTCTCCTCGAGGTGGCTCATTATGTGCGACGACAGGATTGACTCCATTATTTTAGAGATGGTAGGAACTATCGTAATCGGCCTATAGTTGTTGACGTCACACCTGTCCCCTTTTCCCTTGAACACAGGGCACACTCTAGTACTTTTAAGTACGTCAGGGTATACACCAGAAACAAAAACTTCATTAATTAATTGAACTAATACGTTGCCAATAATCGGCCAAATACATAATAAAATATTAAGGGATATGTCATAGGTGTCAGCAATTTTACGTGTTTTTAACATACACCGCAGCAGCTGGTCCAGCATGTCGCTCGTGACGGTGGGCAGGGCGAGCACGGGCACCTCCGAGTCGCGCAGGTGTCTGCGGAGATATTGTTGGCTCAAGGATTCATCACTGTTAACGACGTAATTTATAGCTATGTTTAAAAAATGAGAATTAAATGTATCAGGAATGTCATTATCAGATATAATCATTTGCGTTGTCGGGTCTCTAAGTTTTATATTTTGTGACCGAGTTTGAGTGCCTATGTCTTCATTCACTATATTCCAAATTTCCTTACAGGGATTTCTGCTTCCCGCCAACCTTTGCTCGATAAAGGTTTGACGAGCACGCAACGTTTCTGATTTAATTAAATGATAATATTTGTTTATGCCGTCTGTTACAATGTCATTATTTGGGTACTGGCGCCGTATTTCGTGCAGATCAGTGTGCTTACGAGTGTACTCCAATAGTTTGTCGGTCAACCACGGGACGGCACTATTTTTATTTTTTAATTTGACGGTTTTAACAGGAAAATGAATGTCAATATAATAAGTCATAACGGAAAATAATTTATCGAATTTAATGTTAATGTCAATAGTTTCATCGTAAATAAAATAAAAGTCATAATTAGAAATATCATAATAGAAAAAGTAAATAGATTCGTCGTTAAATAATCGACGTTCAATTGTGTCATTTATTGGACTTTCATGCCGTATGGCGAACTCATACCGCTGTGCGTTGTGATCGCTTATTGCAGTGTCCACTGGTGATACAGTTAGGCCGTCGCGAGCGAGGTCGGCAATGCCGCAATCAATGGACGATACACAGTCAGCAGTCACGCGAGTTGGAAAATCAACGGTGTTAGCACAACCGTAGCAACTTAATACGTCGTCTACCCGCCGTCTCAAATAATTGTCAGATAAATAATCCACATTTTGATCACCAACTAGAAGAAACCTTTTCTTTTCGTCAGTTACCTTAGTCAATAGTAATTCTAATTTTTCTAAATAAATGTTAAAGTCACCCAATCCAGTTCTATATACAACAATAATTATCAATTTACAATGACATATTTCCACGGCAGTGCATTCAAAGTGATATTGAATGGAGAGGCTCTGCAGGTCGTTTCGCTGTCGGTAAACCATGCCGTCGCGAACATATAGCGCGACACCGCCGTGGGCGATGCGCGTTCGGCAGTAGTAATTTGCCAATGTGTACCCACATAACCTCCCCCGTTCAATCTCACTTTTTTTGCACCAAGTTTCGCTAAAACCAAGTACGTCCGGGTTTTCCTTGCTAGATAAAAGATCTAATAATGAAGTTTTGCCACAAATAGATCGTACATTTTGGTGAATAACAACAAGTTGAGTGACTATTTTCGTTTTGTTGTGACACGTTTTGTTAGGAAGTTTTTTGGCTCAACAACATTAAAGAGGCGTACAAACACTCCCTCCGGCCAGTTCTTAACATTCCTGGCTACCTTCAGCTTTTCGGCTGGCACATCCAGGCGAAACGACGTGTAGTTGCCGCGAGTGACGATCAGCTGTTCGCACACGGGCGCCGGGATATCCATCTGGGCCTCGACATGGCGGGCGACGTCCTCCTTAGTAGTTCCCTCACTTAAATTAAAAACGTGAAGGCTGACAACACGAGGGGCAGCAGCTCGCAGACCTGATGAGAATGAGGCTCGAGGTGGAGAGGCCGGCTGCGCTGGTTGCATTGGTACTGCAGATGCGTCAACAGGCAAATTGGTAGCAGGTGCCACTGGACTTATAAAGGCCGATGTAGTAGGGCGCGAGCGACATTATTGTGGTCTGGGGACAGGCGCCGGGCCGGTGACCAGGACTGGGCCCGCCGACTCTGTAGGGGTCGGTGTGGGCTGCGGTACCGCTGTGGCGATGTTGGTGGCAACAGAGGAAGGTGGCAGCTCATCACTCAAGAACACCATGCCTTGGGGGCCAGATTCATTGAGTGAAATCCTTTGTGGGTGTAGTGTTGTGTGCCCAGTTTTATTGGAGATAAGGCCAAGTATCATTTGGATGTATCCGCTCTGGTACGTGAGTAACTTTTGTTGATCGCAGATTATATCATGACAACACTCTATGTCGCTTTTCATCTCCGCTATCTCCGTATTTAAATTTGTTATCACTTCCACCAACCTGTTAACGGCCGCCGCACTTGCCATCGATTTTGCCTTCGCTGGAGCCATTTTTTCTAGATATTTATATATTTCAGTGTCCGGAGTACGTTTATACGAATATTAACATATATTTGATTTGGAAATGTACTAGAGTAAATAATAAATACAATATCAAATACGGAGCTGTTTAAATTAGCTGCCTTGCACAACAGCGCCCTCTGTCGGAATTCTTCATTGTTTAAGTCTTCTCATGGAAAGGAACGTTTTGCGAACGTTTTGCAGAAGGGTCATTTTGCGTAAGGGACATTTAAGAAAGGGACATTTCGCGAAAGGGACAAAGGGACATTCTGCGAGTGGGACGTTATGCGCCCTATCCCTTAATACCTAGTATTTTTCACAATCGTGTTATAACATGACTGTTTTGTCTTTATTTTTACAACGTAAACGTAAGAGATAATATCAAAAACTAAAGTTAAACTCGAAAACACGTACAAAATTATCCACTTAAGGTGCTGCTACACGGGCAACTATTAACGGCAATTTATAGCCGGCAACAAGTCTTATTCTACTTCCGTGTGATTGAAAGAGACGTCCATAGTCCATAGATTGCTGGCTGGAAATTGCTGTTAAAAGTTGCCCGTTTAACTGCACCTTTATCAAATATATCTCTTCTCTTCTCTCTAATATATAAAATTCTCGTGTCACAGTGTTTGTAACCAAACTCCTCCGAAACGGCTCGACCGATTCTTATGAAATTTTGTGTGTATATTCAGTAGGTCTGAGAATAGGTCGTAAACTATTTTTCATTAGGTTTGTATGAAAAAAAAAAAACACCCGGGCGACGCCGGGCGCGGACAGCTAGTATAATATATAATAATATTATGTGACATCATCAGTGACAGAAATTAGTTGCCAGTTAGTAGAAGCGTGTGGCAGTAAACCCACATCGACACTACAAGTTTACACTCAAAAATCAAAGCACTCGGTTGGGGATAAGGGGGATCTAGCCTTCGGGTGGTAACTACTAACGAACCAGTCTTGCGCCACCCATTTCCATCAGTGGTCCTTAACCTTTATTTTGTTGAAAATTAATAATTCAATACTGAAACAACAATGCATGTGATTGCATGAAACAAAATCTCTTATCTACCTTTACAGGGGCGTGCTCAAAGATCAAAGTTCGAAGTTACGTCAGTAGCACTATGTTGAAATAAATAAATATCGGGGTACAATCTCAAACTTCACTTACCTAGTCCCGAACTAATAAGCTCTAGGTTTGTTTTATGGACACTAGGGAACATAAACATACATATAAGTACCTATAGAAAAATAAATACTTAAATACAAATAAGTAAATAGGAAAAAAGATGAGGCATCCCAAATTTTCAATTAAAGCCGCAAACGCATTTAGAACGGAGGCGGCGCGGTGCGGCGCGTTCCATCCAGTACTAAAAACGCGGCACTCGAATGTGCCGTTACGATTTCATCTGATTTAGTTTCGTTCGTTTTCGTTAAATCGGTGGGCACTCTAATGGACCCTACTGCTGCATGGATTTGCGGGTCGCCAGAGCTAACCTAAATTAGGTAACAAATCGGATTGTGTCAACACGACTGTTCAATATAATATAGGTACTCTTTCAAAGAAGACACTGACTGGATAAAGCGCGTAATAATAAACGATTCAAAATTCGAATTTTTTTTCGCTAGTGGGGATATCGGTTGATCGAAAACATCATTCTTTTACTGATTTTTGTACAAACAACAACTAAAATCTAAAAAAAATATTAAAATTTTTTAAAAGTCAAAATTTTCAGTCAAAATTTTCTAGTATTTTTTATATCCATTCAAACCATCACGTGAAGAATTTTCTTAAAATTGCGACAATGTCTTGCGGTCCCTGTGGCGGTTGCGGTCCCTGTGGCCCTTGCGGACCTTGTTGCGGCCCTTGTGGGCCGTGCTGTGGGCCATGTGGGCCGTGCTGCGGCCCGTGTTGTGGGCCACCGTGCTGCGGGCCGTGCTGCGGCCCGTGTTGTGGGCCACCGTGCTGCGGGCCGTGCTGCGGGCCGTGCTGCGGGCCGTGCTGCGGGCCGCCTTGTGGGCCATGCTGCGGACCGTGCTGTGGGCCGCCGTGTTGTGGGCCCTGCGGGCCGTGCTGCCCTCCAAGCTGCGGATCATGTTGCGGCGGATGCTGCTGATGAAGCTCTCCGCCGCGATGTGCGGTGTCGTTTGTGGAGCGTCTTGGGCGGCCGAGTGCACTGTGAAAAGCAAGAATTCGGCGCGTGGTGTCCCGGTGTACAAGTCTTGCAAAGTATTTTATGAATACAAGGTTTACATGTTGACTCGGTTTCTTTTATTGTATTGTTCAGGTGTGTACAGCGTGGCCTGGATCCGGTCACTTACGGCCACATGCTTCGAACGGCCACTTCCCAGGTAAGGCCAGTTCTCTGAACGGCCACTTCCCAGGTAAGGCCAGTTCTCTGAACGGCCACTTCCCAGGTAAGGCCAGTTCTCTGAACGGGTCGGGTCCCGTTGGCCTTACTTGCATTTAGCCTTGGCGAGCAGAGCACCTTAGTTTTATTTTGTCCGGGTAGCAAAATGCCTTGGTCTGTAAAACGCCCTCATTGCTATAAAGCCGGAATTACATTACGAAATTAGTGGCACGAAATTAATTTCGTGACATTAGTTTTACCAGCAGTTTCACGTGTAATTTAATAATTTCGTAATGCATGCATTAATTTCACGAATGCAAATTAGTTTCGTGCCCTGCGCGATTTTTTGGTGAAACTAATGTCATGCAACTAATTTCACCATGTAAACTCAACGTGAAACTAGTGTCGCGAAAACGCCTGCGCTGTGCGGACGTGTGTATTTTTATCAGATAGATAATTCAGAGACTAACTTCATTGCACCCAAATGCTTTCTTGTTAACCATCCTCGAATCAACCAACGTCTTTTTTTTCTTGATAGTATTTTTTTAAGTTTATATAGAAGCATCTCTTTAGCTACATTGAATATAGAAAAATATAGCTTTGATGCTGATGGGGCCATGGTTACTGCGATACTGTGACTTTCACGACACTAATTATTTTACGAAATTACTTTCGCATATATCGAAACTACTTTCGTGAAAATGATTTCAACATGCATGACACTAATTTCGTAATGTAAATTCGGCATAAGGCATAGTATAGACGGAATGACTTGGCTGTAAAATGACTTAAAGTCATAATGTTCTAATAGGCAAATGGTCTCGATAATCTTCACATATCAAGATAATACAATCAAGACCTAACACAATTGAGTCATTCTGCTTACTGGTGCATTTCACGACCTAGACGTTTTGCTAAGTAAGTCTTCTTGAAACTAAGACAATTTTGTAACTATGGAATTATATAACCAAGTCATTTTGCATACTTGGTCAGTGTACTACTGAGCCGTTTTGCTTGCTTAGGCTAAATGCAAGTAAGGCCAACGGGACCCGACCCCTCTGAACGACCACTTCCCATTAATGGCCAGTTCTCCGAACGGCCACTTCCTCAAATGGCCACATCGCTTTCATGTTAGCTGTTACGGCCACATGTTTCGAATGGCCACTTCCAATTAAAGGCCAGTTCTCTGAACGGCCACTTCCTCAAACGGCCACATCACTTCAACAAAGTTTTTTTACATATATCAGAGGCCGGCAAACGAGCGATAAACAAGCATGTGGGTCAACGCCTGCCTATGATCACCACGACTGTAATTTAAAGCTTAAAGCCAGAGACATGAAAAAATAAGGTTTGTTTGTTATTATTCATTCAATTTATTATTACTAAAATAAAAAAAGGCAACAAGGAATTTGGGTGGTGGCCGTCCAAGGAAATGGTCGTTTGGGGAAATGGACGAACGAGGAATTTGGGTGGTGGCCGACCAAGGAAGAGGCCGTAACTGACCAGTGGTCGTTCGGGGAAATGGACGAACTGGGCAATGGACGAACAGGGAAATGAACAAACAGGGAAATGGACAAACTGGGAAATGGACAAACTGGGAAATGGACGAACAAGGAGGGTGGTGGCCGTCCAAGGAAGTGGCCGTAGGTGACCGGATCCCGTGGCCTCTGTGGCAAAACCCTTCCGTGTGTGAAGCTACTCTCGACAGTCCAATGCAACGGCATCTTAGAGTGCTTGGATTGTGCTCTGGTTCACCTTGTTCATATTCCCATTTTGTATACATTCTCAGGGGTACGGTGGGTCTGAAGGGCTCATCTCGGCCACATTCCCAACTCGTCCACATACCAATGCCAAATTGTCCACTTCCTATCTCGTCCACATTCCCAACTCGTCCTCATTCATTCCCAACTCGTCCGCATCCTCAATTTGTCCACATTCTCAAATCTTCCTCATTATCATATTTAATAATAAAAACCAACGTTCGTTTTGAAAGCCATGTACGCGAACTAAGTTGCAATATACAATAGTTATTTGTTACCTATACAAGTGAGGAAAGTTGTATTGGTATAGAAGCTTTAGGTCTTCATTTCGTTAGGACTAGGTAGCAAATACGACTAGATCGCTTTGCGACTACATCTCGATCTGACTACATCGCTTTGTGCCTAGATCGCTATACGACCAGATCGCTTTGCGACTACATCTCAAAAGGCCGAGTTGCAAATTGACCACTTCGCTTGCGTTACTAGGTAGGTTAGGTTCGTTAGGTAACTCCAAATGCCCGAAGGGCACATTGCCCAGGAATAGGAGCCCCGCCATGCGGGGCTCCGTCGACATTGCTAACACAGACATAACATGAAAAAACAAAGTGGTAATTTAGCAACTCAGACCTATTGAGATATAGTCGCAAAGCGATCTAGTCGTATTGCGATCTAGGCACAAAGCGATGTAGTCAGACCGAGATGTAGTCGCAAAGCAGAGATGGGCATTTCGTAATCGATTCCTGATTACACGATTACTTGATTTTACTTTGTAATTCACTCCTGGGTGTCAGATTACTTGTAATGTAATCAAGCGAAACGGTGAATTACCATTACAATAATTAAGGAATCAGTATCATCTACACAAATATTATAATTACTAGTAATTGGGAATCAATGTCGATGCTTAATTACTGGAATTGTGACTTGATTACTTCCAGATTACTTCTGTATATTAAGTATATAAATAAATTTTACGTTCGTTCTTTAGAAAGATGCCACAAAAGTATTCCTTCCAAAATCGAAATCTGGGGATCTGTGTGGTCTCTGACAATGATTTCGTTGGCAGCATGAGAAAAAGTAGCCGCCATCTTGAACTTTTTAGTTATTCCACCGATAACTTCCAAAATCGATATCTGGGGATGTTTATGGTCTCCGACAACTAATCTGATGGCAGAATGAGAAAAAGTAGCCGCCATCTTGAACTTTTTAGTTATTCATCCGATTGCTTCCAAAATCGATATCTGGGGATGTGTATGGTCTCCGACAACTAATCTGTTGGCAGAATGAGAAAAAGTAGCCGCCATCTTGAACTTTTTAGTTATTCATCCGATTGCTTCCAAAATCGATATCTGGGGATGTTTATGGTCTCCGACAACTAATCTGATGGCAGAATGAGAAAAAGTAGCCGCCATCTTGAACTTTTTAGTTATTCATCCGATTGCTTCCAAAATCGATATCTGGGGATGTGTACCTATGGTCTCCGACAACTAATCTGTTGGCAGAATGAGAAAAAGTAGCCGCCATCTTGAACTTTTTAGTTATTCATCCGATTGCTTCCAAAATCGATATCTGGGGATGTGTATGGTCTCCGACAACTAATCTGTTGGCAGAATGAGAAAAAGTAGCCGCCATCTTGAACTTTTTAGTTATTCCACCGATAACTTCCAAAATCGATATCTGGGGATGTTTATGGTCTCCGACAACTAATCTGATGGCAGAATGAGATAAAGTAGCCGCCATCTTGAACTTTTTAGTTATTCATACGATTGCTTCCAAAATCGATATCTGGGGATGTGTATGGTCTCCGACAACTAATCTGTTGGCAGAATGAGAAAAAGTAGCCGCCATCTTGAACTTTTTAGTTATTCAACCGATTGCTTCCAAAATCGATATCTGGGGATGGTATGGTGTGGCCGACAACGAATTTATTTATTTAATTATTTTTCATGGGACAATAAACAACTGACCAAGGTATGTTAAAGATTTTTGTTATTCTACCTATTCCTTCCAAAATCGAAATCTGGGGATCTGTGTGGTCTCTGACAATGATTTCGTTGGCAGCATGAGAAAAAGTAGCCGATTTTGGAAGCAATCGGATGAATAACTAAGAAGTTCAAGATGGCGGCTACTTTTTCTCATTCTGCCAACAGATTAGTTGTCGGATACCATACACGTCCCCAGATATCGATTTTGGAAGCAATCGGATGAATAACTAAAAAGTTCAAGATGGCGGCTACTTTTTTCACTCTGCCAACAGATTCGTTATCGGAGACCACACACATCCCCAGGATATCGATTTTGGAAGCAATCGGTTGAATAACTAAAA
The DNA here is from genome assembly GCA_948252455.1 of Acleris cristana. Lineage (NCBI taxonomy): Eukaryota > Metazoa > Arthropoda > Insecta > Lepidoptera > Tortricidae > Acleris > Acleris cristana. The sequence goes on from OX411775.1 coordinate 6,153,481, forward strand.
AATTAAAGATGGCGGCTACTTTTTCTCAATCTGTCAACGAATTTGTTGTTGCAGATCACACGTATTGATTTTGCACTAACTAGCTGAAATACAATAAACGAGAACTTTTTCAATTTTACAAAATGTTAGTGGACAACCCTTACGCTCAATTGGAGCGTAGGTATTTATCTTGAAAAGTAGGCCTAGTTTCTTTACTGGTTTATTTATATACTGTGCCCTTATCAACAGATTTTAAACACCAAAATTTAATATGAAAGTGAAATGCTAGAATGACGTAATGATGTAAACCAATAACAATTTAATTTGAGTGACATTAACAAAATAATAAAATAAGGTTTGCCAATGAAGTAATCTAGTGTGGAACTGGAGTTAAGTAATTCAGATTACTTAAGTACTTGATTACCGAGGAATCAAGATTACTGTAGTGGTTTACAATACTGATTCCAAAGGAATGGATTACAAAATGTAATCATAGTACAGTATTACAGTAATTTTAATTACCCAAGTAATCGATTACTGAGGAATCTCGATTACTGGAATGTAATCGTGTAATTAATTCCAAAAGTAATTGATTACGCCCAACTCTGTCGCAAAGCGATCTGGTCGTATTTGCTACCTAGTCATATCGAGATGTGGACGGAAAGCTTCTATCCCGTCAACATTACCATTTCGTTCATATTCCCATCTCGTCCACATTCCCATCTTGTCCACATTGCCAAGGCGTCCACGTTCCTATTCGTTTGTAACAAGGTTGTTACAAAAACATTTTTGATTTCGTTCCTGGGCACTCTAAAGGTTGACTTCCATGGGTAGCGGCTAATGCGACAGACGCGTGCGGCTGACGTGCGCGATCGTAGCGCGCGTCTCACGACGACAGTAGTAAACACTATGAAAACGGGTTAGTATCAAGTGGTCAAAAACGCAAGTGGTCAACGGCGTCAACTCGCCTAAAAATCATTTCGGTAAATTTGCAGATAGCCGAATACGTAATCGGTCCATTAAGCAACTCGTCACAAAAGTATTTCGTCTACTGTCATATTATCAACTCGTCATAAATGCATATAGTCTAAATAGCTGGTCGCCAACAAAGCAATTCGTCATGAATGCATGCAGTCTATTGTTAATAGCTGGTTGCTTATGAAGCAACCCTTTCGTCCTTATTTGTTTTGCTGTGCAAAACAGGGGCACGTTTTATAAAGCTACAAGTAACAATTTTACAGGTCTAAACTGGCAATACTGCTCAAATGGCTGATCGTCATTGGTTGAGGTTGTGTCAAATGGAAACTTGTAACCTGTAAATTGTAATTTGTAGTTTTATAAAACAGGCCCCAGAGTTGGGCAAAAATTGACTTGAATAAGAATAAAAACAGAAATTTTAAAAAGTAACGCTTTATAAAATTTGTGACGAGTTGCTTTGTTGACCAAGTACTTTTTAACCTATTTGCAACTTAGTCCATATGATCTTTAGACAAGTAGACCAGTTATATCTCGGACAAATCACTTATTTGTCCGGATGATTTGTGACGAGTTGCTTAATGGACCGATTACGTATTCGGCTATCTGCTAATTTACCGAAATGATTTTTAGGCGAGTTGACGCCGTTGACCACTTGCGTTTTTGACCACTTGATACTTACCCTAAGAAACAACGTAAAACCTGAAGTGTCATATACTTGACAATGTTAACTGAAGTATGTAGGTAATCAATGTGAAGAAGTTGCCAATTATGTGCGGTCAGCGTCATAAATATAAGTATTTACGTTCACAAGGTTTCAGAAATATATGTACACTCTTATTCCCTCTTAGCCGAGTCGTGTTTACATATTTTTGAAAGTTTTACTGTGTCTATATATTTGATGCTGACTGTACAAAGGTCGTACTAGCAGAGGGAGACATTTAATATGAATATGTACCAGTAGTTCCATATGGTACTTCTAACTAAAAAAACTAAATTATGGTACTTCACGAAATTGTTCTTTAGCACATTAAACGTAAAGTTCACCCTTGTATTTTGCGTAAAAACTCCGAAAATAAGTAGCTAAAAACCACTAAAAACTCATACGACTCGCATCCGCTGTCAGGGTTTGTTTGCCACTAGTTTTTGAGACAAACACGTCGAAAACGTATACGCGCTAGAGGGACAGGTAAAAGTAAGTGCATCTCGTTTATTCATACGTAATTGTGCATAAACGCATCTCAGAGGCCCTACTTTGAAAATCGGAGTTAGAAGTTACGTTAGCTCCAACCCTGTCACTCGTCATTCGAGACTAAATCGAGAGAAGGGGATGGAGCTAACGTAACTTCGAACTTCGATTTTCAAAGTAGGGCCTCAGACTTCCCACCCGTCACTAGTCCAATGCCTACTCCATTCTATTCTCCCTCTACGTATCAAACTGACAGAAGTGACAGAATACCGTGGACATCTTTGATGGACATACATAGAGATGGGCCAAACCGTAAATATTCTAAACCGAGTCACCCGAGTCGAAAATTGATGTAAACCGGTTTCAACCCGGGTTGCTCAAACCGAGTTGATAGTACGAACCTACGCATGCACACCTAGCGTTTCGTTCATCAGGAGACGAGTCAAACCGAGTCTGTGTCGGGTTTATTCGGCAATCTTCGTCAGTCCCGCTTCGCTCCCGCCCGTCCGACCGTCATCGGAACCCCGCGCTGCGTTTGATGGGGTTCAATCGGTAAATTTCGTCAATGTCCGTCCATTCGAGCGAGGCGAACGACCGTTTTGACTTGCGGGCTCACGGTTTCCGAGTAGCTCGCTCGAAGCGAGTTAGAGAAACTTCAAACCGACCCAAACCGAGTTGAGCATAACTCGGTTTGAATCGGTTTGGTAACCTGTATAATATAATCTGTGGACAAGACAAGACAGCTGACATTGGATCGAAATAGACATATTGATCCGTATTTATTTATTCAAGTATCGTTAAAATTTACTGTTTCGCAAATTGCTGGTGAAGAAAAAGCGATGTGGGAAACGGTAGTAATAGTAAAAACCATAACGTAGACGCCATGTCAGTAAATGGAAATAGCGGTAACTATGCGCCGTTAAAGCAGATATTGACTGAGTCTGATTCCGAAGACGACCACAAACTGGACCATGATGCGTGCAGAAAGACCCTCGGTAGCTGCAACAATATGGACATCAACAGCGGTCTGCAGTCGTCGAAAAATGTCAGCCTGAGCGACATAGATGACTTACTAACCAACGTTAATACCGTGGAGAGCACCATGGATAACGTCAGCTTTCTGCAGTCAGAATTATCAAGCACGATGTCATTCTCGCGTCGCTGTGCTTTCATAGCATCTATACTGGCCTGTGTATTTACCGTTGTTATCTTTCTCTGGGGTATACCTTGCTCCGAAGTTGGCAGTTGCACTAATAAAGAATGGCAAGACAAAACTACAAGCTGGGAGCTACCTTATGAGGATATAGAACTATCAGGTGCGATACAAGTGGTTGAAGGAGTTATACCTAACACAAAGAACTTGATATTCATCTATAGGGGAAACCACATGAAGCAGAGAGATGAGAAAAATAATGGGAATATAAATGGTGTGTTGCTTATTGTCGGCAATTCAGGAAAAGTAGGCTGGTACACACAGGAAGCCAGGATACCCACAGAGATTAACTGCCACATGATTGATGTAAATAAGGACATGCAAAAGGACTGTATTGTGTCTGGGTCTGAAGGTTTACTGGCTGCCTTGAATCCAATCTCAGGGACATATTACTGGAATATACACAGACGTGGCAACGTTTTCCCGAATATACTTGCTATAGATTTTCCAATAGTAATAAAGGACATGGACAGAGATAAAATACATGAGCTGTTGACGGTCGCCACAGTGGCGCCTAATGTTAATCATAATTCTCTACTTATTATTTCTGGTGCTACAGGAGAAATTATTGGAGAACCATTGATCATAGGTGAATGCTTGACGGTTAAGCTTCTTCCTGAGCCTGACCTGAATTTTACCTACCTCTGTAAGAATGGATCTACGGAAGCTTTTAGGTGGACACCACACTCGGCCCTGTTTAGAATGTTGGCCAAGTTAAACATGTCAGCCATAAACCATCCTACAAAGGGTGTAGCGGGATAAGCCTTCAAAAATTGCCCCCAAAGCTTTGAGTTCAAAACTACTATCAGTTGATGCCCCGTCAAATGAAAATAATTCATACCAATTTTTAACCCTCTACTGCCACCTGGAACCCCACGACATTCATTTAACCCTAAAACGTTTTTATTTATTTTCTCAAAAAGTACAAAAAGGAGAATTGTCAAATTTTGCACAAATGTTGATGTGATCAATATAAACTATCAAAAAAAAAATGAGCCCTCTACTTACTTATTTTCCTAGAAAAAAACCTAAATTAAAAATTAAAACATCCTGTATAACAATTCAGGCTCGTTGTACTATCACCATTTTTTTACTAAATATTAACCAACTACCTATCTACATAATATGTAAGTTTCATGTAATTAACAAAGGTGGAACAGTGTAAAAATATAGGTATTGTTCAGTACGTACCATGTATGTAACACGCTTACGGTGACGACATTAGTAAAAGATATCGGCCCGCCAACCGGGAAGCCATCCGTAATCGAACTTTTTTTAATTTGCTAATGTCGAATGTTTAAGGAAGATGAATGAAACTCATTAATACATATTTGAACGGGAACACCTTAAAATCTCGAATTATTTAATTCCGAATTTGAAAAAACCGAATTTCATAATTCCGAATTTTTACAATACCGAAAAAATATAAGGCCGAATATCAAAATCTAGAATTTTACCGAATATTAAAATCACGAAAACGTTTTTCCGAATATTATATTTACGAATGTTGACGATTCCGAATTTTCTTTGTACGAAATTTATAATTCCGAAAATTCACAAACCAGATCGATAATGAAAAATTTGAAACTAACCACTTGAATTGAATTGAAGTCTACTTGAAACAAAAGTTAGGTGAGATGACGAGCACATAACTAAACTAGGTCATCTTACCTTGATAGGTTAGGTTAGGTTAGAGTTGCATCAAGGCGCGAAGCGCCTGAGCTACGTGGAACAGGATCTCCGTCGACTTTGTCGGACATTTCGTACAGTTTTTGAGCATTAAGCATGCTAAACATCATACAATATTTTATCAGGCGCTTATTTGAAATAAAAAATCTTAGAGAATTCGGGGTGCTAAAATTTCGGAATAATGAATATTCGGGATTCGGAATAGCAATAATCGGAATTGTGATTTTCGGAAAAATATTTTTCGGGATTTTAATAATTCGGAAATGTAAACATTCGGAATTTTAACAAATCGGGATTCTGATACTTCGTGAAAATAAAATTCGGAATAGTGATGATTCGGTAATTTCAAAATCGGAATTCTGAAATTCGTGTTTATCAAATTCGGAAAAAAATATTTCGAGATTATGTAGTGTACCCCTATTTGAACAAGTGTTTCTGTTTATTTATTTTTAGTAATATAAATTCGAGTTTATGACAACAAACTAATTATAAGTAGCTAACTACTAACTAACCTAAAATACATCCTATATTTAGTCTTCAAATAAACTTACGTAAAATGCTGAGTACCCTAAGTAGTACCTTTTTGCTAAACGGTAAAGTAAAATAAACAGAAACATTTGTTCAAATATGTATTAATGAGTTTCATTAATCGTAGCAAATTAAAAAAGATCGATTACGGATGGCTTCCCGGTTGGCGGGCCGATATCTTTTACTAATGTCGTCACCGTAAGCGTGTTACATACATGGTACGTACTGAACAATACCTATATTTTCACACTGTTCCACCTTTGTTAATTACATGAAACTTACATATTATGTAGATAGGTAGTTGGTTAATATTTAGTAAAAAAATGGTGTTAGTACAACGAGCCTGAATTGTTATACAGGATGTTTTAATTTTTAATTTAGGTTTTTTTCTAGGAAAATAAGTAAGTAGAGGGCTCATTTTTTTTTTGATTGTTTATATTGATCACATCAACATTTGTGCAAAATTTGACAATTCTCCTTTTTATACTTTTTGAGAAAATAAATAAAAACGTTTTAGGGTTAAATGAATGTCGTGGGGTTCCAGGTGGCAGTAGAGGGTTAAAAATTGGTATGAATTATTTTCATTTGACGGGGCATCAACTGATAGTAGTTTTGAACTCAAAGCTTTGGGGGCAATTTTTGAAGGCTTATCCCGCTACACCCTTTTACTAAAAAACATAATGCAACGTTAAAGAAAAGTATAGGTAATACTAGAGAGGTATTCACTAATGGACCAGGAAAACTTATTGTTGAAAATTCAGGGGAATGTCCAGATTCATGTAGGGTTAGTTTAAAGCTGATTCTCGGAAGGAATAACTCTACTAATATCAGTTGGGAGTACTCGGCTAATCATGTTTATGCAATGAGACCAAGCTCATTTGCTTTTGCAAATTCTATAAGAGGCTTTGTACTGAAGTTATGACAGTGGAACAGTGCACACCTCGCCAAGGGTGCACTAAATGTCAATGAAGTGAGGTATAATGTACAAAACCAGAGCCCAAAAAATACATTTGACATGTTTTATTACAGACCTATTATTAATGTTGCTTCTATTTCATCATTTATAAAATATACTAATTTCACTGCACATGATATCTCAGAGAGGATAGTGTTGGTGTCGTTTGATAAAAAACAAACACACAATGTCAATGTGAGTCAGACTGATATTATCCAAATTTGTGTGCAAGATGCTTTGAACTCGACAGCGCTGACACCAGAATGCCAGCCGGATCTGGTGTACCAGGAGAAGTCTCTGATGATAGCTGACCTGGATGGTGACCAGTCACACGAGCTGATCTCTTATTACAGTACCTTTGTTGCCCCGGAGACATATTCACCAAAAAAAGGCACCTCTCAGGTTAATGACAACTGGCACTTGACGTCTGTGGTCAGAGTAATTAGACTCGAATCTGAATTGCCAAAGCTGTTTGTAGCTAATAATGTGTAATTAAGGGGATTGATATTTGTAAAATTCCAAGTGTTTGATAGTGAGATGGGCAAATCGAATTTCCATTTCATAGTCGGTTATTAGTTTCACCTGAATTTTATAGGTAGTTTGTTGCCATACATTGAAAATAAACAGTAATGTTAGCATTTTGGGGTGCAATTTCGGTGTCTAATGTCACAGCAGTTTTTATAAGCAACTACTGATACTATTTATCTTATATCTGCCACGGTTATAAAACTTGCTTGTCTGTATTGGTTAACGTAAAAGAATATATTTCTTATTTATTTATTGAGGGTAGGGTGAAAAATGAATGCGAGGTTAGCTGCAAATGGGTTGTTGTATGATTATTATTTTTAACAGTTTTTCATAACAACATTAATTTGCTTTATAGTCAAATATATACCAAAAATTACTATATCCTCTTCTGTCTTAGGAGCTTATTTATTAGTCAAAAAATCGGAGGTCGCCCTATCTTATAGATAATTGTTTATATTTTATATTAAAATAAATTAAGTTTTGTAAGAGATTAACAAGAAACTACCTAAAACTTCTTGTATAGATTGAGGAAGTTTAAATTTTTTTTTTCTTACGATCTAATGTTCTTTAAAAGAAAGTAGGTACCGTACATGGGGTTTTTTGGGAATCACGAAGCTATTTGGAACAAAGTAATTATAAGCTTTGAGTTGATATATTTTTAGTCATGGCAATGGTAGAACTGAAAACTTCGCCTGGCACCAAGCTTTACAGTTCTAACATTGCCATGACAAAAAATATATCAACAAACAATATCCCCGTTTTACGTAGGGTACCTACCTACTTACCTACTTCCTCAACCATAATTCTACTCTCTCTTAAAACGGGTCCATCCGATCGCGAGTCCGACTCGCACTTGATCGGTCTTTTAAATCTATGAGCTTTACTACCCTTATCTCTTTTTTTTTTAGTTCTCCCTAAGTTGTTCTTTGTGAACCTATAACCCTATATCAAGCGTCTCAATGTTAGGGAGGTAAGAATGTATTTGTGGTGAGACTGGTGTGCTTGGGATTATAATGTTTGCCAAATTTAAGGCATTTTGCTTCAAATGCTAGTGATCGTCTAGTCTAGTCATAAAGACACAATTACGGACGCCAAATCGCAAAACGTCGGGCTTATTCGCCTATCTCTATATATGAACGATATCATATCGCACAAATGGCGTGCTTTGGTCGGGCGCGGGTCCATACAATTTTAGGTACGACCCGCCCCCGCGCCAGCGTTCAGAGTGTTTGCTCTTAAACGTGTTGAGGCGGACTCGATCTTTACCGCAGCACTAGACGCGGCAGCCATGCTTATGATGCTTAGCAACCGACTCGTGCGCCTAGCAACGGCGCGCGCGCTCGTTCTAGTGCTGCGGTAAAGCCGTGTGCTAAAGATCGAGTCCGCCTGAGTGTGAACACCGCGTTTTATTTGTTTGACACATGATCCAATCATTTATTATTGGAAATATACTTTTATAAGTGTGTAAAATATTTAAGAGTAAAAATATACAAATAATAAACTACTAATTCTGGTGTGCAATGTTTAAAGATCCTATAGCTTTGTGTTAGAGATTTAATTAGAGTACTTAACTTTGAATCTCTGCAGGAAGTATCAGGTGAACTATGCTTATTCGTATTTAAGAAATTTGTGTTATTTACTTTGATTTTATACCTTATTAACTTATTAATCTTATTATGCAGATGTTTGTCATGTAACAATTGTATCTCGCGGGCAGCGCGGCGCGGTTACTGAACTGCTGTATGTTTTACTACTGCGTAATGTACAGTTGACTACAAAGAGATGTAATTATCCACTTTTCGACCTTGTTAAAATGCGTTATTAAGGTAAAAAAAGTGTCTTGATCTATCTGTAGTCGACTGTCCAAATAACAAAAATAATGTATTGTATGAACTACGAATTAAATATTACAGAAATGCTACGTACAGTCAGTCATTCAAAGTGTTCAAATAGTTCGTTACACCATACAATTAATATGGTGTACGTACCGAACTATTTGAGCACTTTGAATGTTATTTTATGTATGACGCTGATTGTACAAGTAACTATTGACCCTTTATCTGGCGATGTGGCATCGTATGACAAATCATGCTTACCATAACATTCACTTTTTTACATTTTTTCGTTAACAATTTTTATGCTGCTTTAAAATGTAGAGATTTGAATTTATGGTGCATTTCGCATCCACACTGCTCTCGCCCCGCGTCTTTACCTGCGTTTGGTGTGCCGAAGCCTTTATAGTCTTTAAAGATAGGTGTGCCTTAGCCAGGGCCGGATTAACCATGTCATGGGCCCGTAGGTAATGAAATTCTGGGGGCTCCCTATTAGGCCTGCCTTACACTCGTAAGTTTTACTTACGTACGTAAGGACGCGGCTATCTGTTAGAATGAGAAAAAAGTATTTCTATCTAATTCTAACAAATAGCTGCGTCCCTACTTACGTAAGTAAAAGTTACGAGCGTAAGGCCGGCCTTACACTAAAAAAAAAACACTTTTTGTCCGGTGTACGGAGCCCCTAGGCAGTGGCCTAACCAGCCTTATGGATAAGCCGGCCCTTGCCTTATCCTAGCAAAGGTTTTTATTTCTATGCAATGTAATCGGATTCCAATAAAAAATGTAACGGAACTGTTGTTTTATCCATTGGTATTTTTCTTATCTCACTAAATTTCAAGTGTATTTCTTGCGTAGCAAACGGTGAATTACTTGCAGTCCTTCATTGGTGGCCATTATAATTTCCCCCTGGTGTCTATAGTACCATTGATTTGTACCATCAATGGTACTAGTGATACTACTATGTGTCCTTAGTATCATTAAAAGAGATACACGACATTTTCACAGAGTCGACGGAGCTACGCTAGCGCGGAGCTCCTGCTTCTGGGTGGTTTGGCCCCTCGGGCCTGCTGCAAAACTAACATAACCTAAACCTACCTACCTATTTCGAAATTTGCGACTGTTAAAAAGACTAGTATCTCTTTTAATGGTGTACTAAGGACACATTGTAGTATCACTAGTACCATTGATGGTACAAATCAACGGTACTATACACCACGCTACAATTTCCCCCTCGTCTTGTTGGGCCCGAAAAAGTGTCATCATCGCACACTACAACGCCTCGTCACCGGCTCAGCTCAAAATGACAGCCTCAGCCTCAGATCACGTTGAAAAGTAAGCTTTAGAAAGTGAAAACAATAGACGGGCTCGGGCCTCGCGTCGTCCACTGAAATATAAACCGTAGGAACTAACACAACTAGCTAACTTTTCAACGGTTCACCTTGAGCTGAGGTGCTGATCGGGTGCCGAGGCGTTAGGGCCTACGCTAGCTGACGCGGATTATCCGTAACGGACGCCCGTCTAATAAGAAATGTTATGAACACCGCTAACTGGCGCGGGCGCGTGCGACGGACTTCAATCCGCGCGGCGGGCGGCGGGCGTCCGCTCCGTGCGCACGCGGCGGGCACACGCTTGCGGACTTGTTATTATACTGGTAGCGCTAAGTTAGGCGTGGCACAGTGGATCGAAATGAATAAAAAATGGACATTCGCATTTTTTTCTAAAAATCCTATTTTAAAAAATGCTTTTCGGTTGGAAATTATGCGAGGAATAAAAAATGTTATATAAATTTTTTCGAAATGAGGCTTATTTTAAGCAGAAAAAAATAAAATGTGTTTTTTTTGTATGAAACTAAAAAATAGGTATCTTATTGTAAGAAAACCGTAACCGATCCCGCTTTCAAACCTTTAGAATATCATTGTCCTACTTTAGAACAGTAGAAAATAGTTAAAACCTTATCTCAGTAGGTGCCCGTTTTTTTTTTATAGTCCAATCAAAAGTCAGTAAATACAACATTTTTCTTAGTTATGTATTTTTTTATTTTCATTAAAAAAACGGTATATTCATAACAATTTAGTATAAAAATAAAATATTTATGACATTTTGATACAGATAAATACAAGTTTTAAAAAAAAACACATTTTATTTTTTTCTGCTTAAAATAAGCCTCATTTCGAAAAATGTTATATAACATTTTTTATTCCTCACATAATTTCCAACAGAAAAGCATTTTTTAAAATAGGATTTTTAGAAAAAAATGCGAATGTCCATTTTTTATTCATTTCGATCCATTGTGCGTGGTTGGGCGTGCGCCCGTCGCGGACTCGCTGGCCCGCGGCGGGTATCCGGAGCGGGACCCGCGAGCGTGCGCACGCGGCGGGCGTCCGCGTCAGCTAGCGTAGGCCCTTATAATGTGCGATGACCTGTATGTAACCGGCCTTTAATTTGGTCTCCACCCTTAAATTGGCGGTGTAAGTACAATTGTACATCACACCGTACCAATTTTGTATGCTGTTCTAATATCAAAAGGGATTTGAATTTACGACTTTATTTGTTTTTGTCAGTTTAAGGGCATCTTTCACTCCGATCAACTAAACTGACCAACCAGTTGTACAGAATGGAATTCCAAGGAGCCATTTATTCCTATCGAACCAACCAAATAAATCGCTTTTCCAGTCTCATAGCATAAATATGAGGTAGGTTTAGGTTATGTTAGTTTTTCAGCTGGCCCGAAGGGCCAAAACACCCAGAAATAGGAGCTCCGCGGTAGCGGAGCTCCGTCGACTCTGTTCAATTTGATACAGTGAGCCGTAAATAGTTGACCTGTTTTAGTTGGTCAGTTTAGTTGATCGGAGTGGAAGAACCTATGGTTTAATGTTAATGACCTCACTTTGGGAATGAAAATGACCAGACTGGTATAAAAAAATCATTTATTTCTCGATGGCATCTAGAGTGCTTACAAATATATTATAAAAGTAGCAATATCCTAACAATTTTTTAAACAATTGTAGGTTACAATACCTAACATTAAGCTCTTTTTGGACGGATTAGCGTCCAACATAGTTTTTCTTTTCATTTCAAGTAATCACATTAATTGTAAGAAAGTAATTCTTAAAATCAATACTGACTTGCGTTCAACCCAAACCCAACCCTATAAGGCTCAGCACGGGTAACCCAATTTGGCATTTTCTCGCTTGTCGCTCAGTGCGTCTCTATCGTTACAGACTAGATAGAAAGGGAGATCCGAGCGACGAACAAGTTGCGGACGACATGTGCTAGCCGTGCAAATTCATTCCGCGATAGCACGCAAGCTTTTCGTGATACATTGCGTCGCTGCAATAGCTCCCGGTTCAAAAATGTTACAACAACCCGTCAATGGATTGCTACAAGCATGCGGGTTATCGACCAATGAAACTGAGCCTTTAATTGCCAGGTTTAACTGCAACCATGTCCCAGATCACAGCCTGCCCCTTAATTCACCATCTTGACAATGATAGGTGACAGGTGACAATTGCAGAGTTAACAAGTTTCACATCACTAGGATTTCTTTAAGCTGCGAACACTGAACTGTCACCTGTCGCCTGTCACCTGTCATTGTCAGCATGATGAAATAGGGGGCTGGTTTGGTTTGATTATATTTATGTTAGTACCAAAACGAATAGGCTTAGTTTATCTTTTTGTAATTCGCTTTGGTGGTAACTGTACAATATGGCAATCGTAGCTGTTTTGCCTTATACAATAGCGGCCTTTACACGTAAAGTTCGAACCGCGGGAAACGCCACGCGCCATTCCAATCTTCGTTCCAAACTGTACATTTTTTACTATTTTACTAATACAGTTGCATTTACACGTACGGTTCGGAACGAAGATTGGAACGGGGCGTGGCGTTTCCCGCGTTCCGAACTTTACGTGTGCAGGCCGCTATTGATTATAAAATCCTACTTAATTACGCGATTCAAGCTTAATTTTTGCCATTTAATTACAAAAGTTTACTCATAGCCGTATTCATTAAACAATCATATAAGTATCCATACCGCCTGTTTCTCAATCGACTAGTAAAGCGTATTTGACAGATAAATTTAGCCCTTTCTCTTTCTTACACTTGAAAATAGACAAGGAGAGAGCTAAATTTAAATTGCATATAAATTTACTTGTCCATAGTGAAACAGGCCCTTATTCATAAAAACAAAAAGAACAGAAGAGTTTTCTGCCATCCGTACGAATACCGTCAACTAGACTAGGGATATACTCGGTCTATTCGTTTTGTTTAGGTATTGAAGAAGACTGAACCGTCGCTTCAATCGCGTTTCTGTCAAATTTATTCCATACCAATTTAGCTGCGGGCGAGATAACGTTTCTCACCCCCTAAATCAAGTCCGATTTCCACGATTTTTGAATATGTTGTAGTTATTACAAAAAATTAGGTTTGTACGTTTCCGTTTTTATTTAATGTTTCTTTCCAAGGTGGAAAGAAAAACGTACAAACCTAGTTTTTCATAATAATTACAACATATTCAAAAATCGTGGAAATCGAACTTGATTTAGGGGGTAAGAAAAGTTTTTTCTTCTTCACAACCCTCCTACATGTAAACAACAAACCGATTGTTAGCCAATAGAAGCAGAACAATGATACGTGAAAGCTCAACAAAACGGTTTTGATTGGCTATTTCACAGAGCCACGTGTTTTGGTTTGATTACATCAGTCTAGCACCTAAACGAATAGGCTATAGAAACGGGGATCCCTTTGAAACGCATAAACTTTTTACGCATAACGTATCTTTACGCATAATTTTTTTTCGCATAAACACCGTTTTGGCTGACATTTCAAAATTTAATAAACGTCTATTGTGTAGATTAGGATAGGTTAGGTTAGATTGTTGAAATAATTAAAATAAAACGTTTGTAAAAACCGTTTTAGGTCAAACGATTTTATGCGCAAAGATACGTTATGCGTAAAAAAAATATGCGATCCAATAGAGACCCATAGAAACGTCCATTTTGGATAGAAAGCACATACAGGCACATAAAACTAGTAAAAGTAAAATTTTACCGTATGGAGCCCATAATATACCAACGATGGTGTCCAACAAGACTCAGGCCTACGGGTTTCTACAGCCTTCTCGCTCACTCTTGAGCGTTTGAGAATCGAGTCTAACCGATCTTACCCGAACCCGAAGGTCTTAGTTAAACTGGTTACACTGTACATTCGGCCATAAAATCACTCTCAATGTTGACACAGCTTTCTCTAAATATAAAATTATTATTAAGTCGACGATGCAAATTGACAGAACTATTTTATAAATGTATACTCTTTATTGCACATAAACAATTACAAGACATGTTGTACAGTCACCAGCAATAATATATTATCCAACATTGGGCGCAAAAATGTATTACTAGAGGAATAAAAGCGTATCAGATATTTTTGCGCCCAATGTTGGATAATATATAATTGCTGGTGACTGTACAAGTATAGGCGAACTTATCTAAAACGGGATCTCTGCATCAATGATCTCTTTCATTTTATCAATGTGCAACCGGTTTTTTAACCTTAGGGTGGCAGAGCACATATTTGGCCGGGTGTAACGTTCCCAAATCAGGTAAACGTGAAGAGTATTTTGTTCTATTATGAGTATGATATAAATGTATCTTAGGTTTATTTCTATTATCACAACTGAAGAATATCCAGATTGCACAAATATTCTTATATAATAGCTTACGCTCTAAAGTTGCCTTATATTTATCACTAAAGAATTTTAACGTAGCAACAGGAATACACAAATCAACATTGTATAAATATCAATGGACGGCAGTCAACGCCATAACCAATTAACAGTCCATCGGGCCTAGTATGGTTGCGTTTATCGCGTGACAAAATGTGGATAAAGCACCCGTCACTCTCGTACTTATACACGTGTCAGAAAGTGACGGATGTTTTCCCCAGCTATACTCGCGCCTTTCTAACAGGCCCGATATGACAGCTGTCAATTCATTACAAAATATGTGTGAGGCAGGACTTGACAGAAGCGCGTGGAGCTTACCCCATATGTTTATTTTTAGTCCATTAGAGAAAATACTCTTTTACCGAAAAATTTGTCTTCGCGTGTGATATCCATGGACTTATTTCTCTAATAATTCCATGGGAGTGTCTATAAATAACTCGACATTGGCAAACTACACTAAAATTGGCAGGTAGGTAGAGTACATCAAACTATGCAATAATTAAATAATGTGTCCCAAAATATTTGTATGGAAAGTTCCTTTTGTGTTACCTAAACAGAAGTGAAGCTTTAAAAAAAATATAATTAGAATGTTTCAGGCATGTTTGAGGTTATATTTTGTACTGTGTTGACAGCTGTCAAACCAGGCGACTTCGGCGCGAGTATAGTTCGCCAGGAAGTGCATGGCTATCAATGAAATACTATTGTTATTTTATGAACAGCAGGCTTTGGATATTATGGTGTCCTTGGACTACCAAGTATAGTATTTTCAATGTACGACCTCGGTCTCTTTATGTTTCATATAGGTACGTTGACGAAACAGTGCAACCTTTCATTTTCCTATCTTTATAAACTGAAAATGACAACAAACGTAATTGAACTTTATTGCCTTGATGGTAGATTCAAAGTCCCACTCACAAAAAACTGCCTATTTGTAGTATGGTGGGTAGGGAATGCAATTTAACCGGTTATTAACCGTTTTTGTATGAAAATAACCAGTTAATACTGGTTTTAACCGGTTATTTGCATTCCCTAATGGTGGGCCTTACGAGGTTAACTTGACTAGCGGCGCGAGTAGTTATGCATTGAAAACACTACACATTGTTGCTTTCAAACGTGACTGTGACAAAAGTTACTATGTCATTGACTGTACTTTCAAAAGCCATAAAAAAGGCTAATTAACTTTTTGCAAATCGTCGGTACTACTGCTAAACCGCGTTACTAACAAATTTATTATTTACTAATTTATTAATCGTAACTTCTCAGTAAAAGGTGCATTTTGCTTATTATAAAAAAAAATACTTACGCGGTTTTGTAGTTTCACCGACGAAATATACTTTTGCAAGTGTTTATTCCTACATATCGTCATTGCTTTGAAAAAACCTCGTATCTCATATTTCGTGACGTACGATTTTAAACTTAAACATGAAGAGAACTAAGTTCAAACTCATACATCTCAAAATATCAGATACTTGTTTTTTCTAAAGTAGTAACGATATTTCAAAAGAGTATTAACAACCAATATAAATTTTATTTAAGATGCTAACCCCCTCATTTAAAAACGTAAAAATAGCTAAAGTATGCTTATTCCTTCGGATGCATAAGGGTAGAAATATAACAAGCTCTTGTCACTTTTGAATTTTATTCAATACTGACAATTACATTTAAAAAAAGTATGCTGTGCCCTCATCTTTTCATGACATTTGAATTTGATAGAATGTGATAAAACTGATAAACCATACTTTACCTAAAACAGGTTTATTGTGCGACTATTAATAAGTGTGTTTTATTGTGCGTTTATGTTCAAAAATAGGAAATATTCGAGGACTGGATCATACCGCTATCTTTTTGAACTTGACGTTGGTATCGTCTTCTACTTCGAACTCCTCGAAGGCGGTCAATCCCAGCGCCTCCAGCTGTTCCGCAACGCTGTAGCCCTGCGCGTCCATCAGCTCTATCGTGAGCTCGTCGAAGTCCCGAGCGCTGGAAGCAATACATTAAGATAAGACAAAGAAATCCATTCTCGTTATAAAAAAAGTAACTCTCTGTCTGATACGCTTTCACGGGTAAACCGCTGAATCGCTTTTGATTTAATTTGGTATGGAGATAGCTTGAGCCCCGAGGAAGGACATAGGGCGCCTTTGTACGGTACGCGTACGGAGTCGCGGGCTAGTACCTAATAAAATAAAGCAAAAACAATAATGAATACAAGTAAATAATCGTAAAAACACGGAGTTTTAAGGTGTTGCAGTGCCTCTTTCTGCCGGAGGGTGCTGTTTTTAATTATATGTATGTATTTATGGTTCTTTGATCCCATGTAGAGACTGCGCGGATGGCTCGATTTCGAAACGAGGTGCCGCCCCAGCGTCGAGTGTCACTGGGTACTTAATAAAATATCAAAATGGCGGATTTAAAAGTATTATAACGTTATAACACATGTAGACAACAATATCATAACATGCAGTCAGGTTCTCGAAGCTTAATTTTTGTTATTCTCGAACTTGCTGATTTTGCTAATGGCAACTTAGTTCTTATTACAAGCTTTTATTCAACTTGCACTGTTCGTATGTAGGTATGTAAGTTATTGGCCGCTTCAAAATTTGATATCAAAGATCTGATCTGATGATGGAGTCGGAAGGTGGCCACCGGATCCCCGCTACATTTACCGTAGATCCACCGTGTTGGGACTCATTAGTTTGGTCTTGATAAGCAGATAATGAATTTGCAAGTACAGTCGGCAACAAATGCTAATCCAAAAAATAATAATACGGAATCTTATTTCGCGTTAAATATTATTGTTATTTATGCGAACAACGTATGACTCACATGACGCGCGCGTCCAGGGTGCGGTCTTGCGTCATCTCCGCCAGCGCGCTCTTGGCGGCGGCCCACTGCTTGGAGTTGGCGGAGCGCGGCGCCACGCCCGCCAACCGGCAGCGCAGCGCCTGCGCCGGGAGCGACAGGAAGCGCGGCTCCAGCACGCGGATGGCGTCCTCCTTCACCCACACCTCGTTGCCGTAGTCGATGTAGATCACCTGGCGGACGTATGTTAGTCGCATGATGCTTTCGCCACACAGCGGGAGGAACTCATACTAGGGCCTGTGTGTCAAGTTTTAAGCCCGCGGACAGCGCGAATCTTAAGTGTGGAGCCGTTTCGCATATTCTTCGCGGAGTGCATAAACATTAAAAGTAACCTACAGTGCTGTGCATTGCTGTGACGTGTGTGAGTCATCAGCGCTATGTCGTGTGGGCCCGCCGGTGCGCCGTACCGTGCTACGTCATCGCCTGCGATCTAAATTGCGCTACGCACCCCCTAATTACCGCTGCGCTCCTGGTACTTTATTTAAATATGCCATCTCTTTGCTTGGATGAATGAAAGGCTTAGAACAAAAGCATATTAAAAAAAAATGGAAAAGTAAAATAGAAAGGCTGTTAGATAACATACCGGTGAAATTTTTTAAAATTTTAATTCCCGCCATTTGCAGTGCGAAAAAGAACATTGTGAAACGTTTCATAATGAAATGTCAACGTTGCGATCACACAATGCACCTCATTAGATTACCGATAGCGATACCGTTATTAGCACGAGTAGAAAAACATATTCACACTGTTGGACATTGAACTATGAGTTTTTCTGCTGCAAATGAGTTCCACTATGCCGCCCTAAAAAGAAAGTATCGAATAACCAATGTACTAGCGACCCGCCCTCGGTTCCCTTCTTATATGCGAGTTTTCTGTAAAACCGTACATAAATCAGAATATATTATACACAAAAACCTTCCTCTAGAATCACTCTATCCATTGATGAACCGCTTTAAAATCCGCTGCGTAGTTCGAAAGATCTAAGCTTACATACAGAGGGAGAGACGGCGGAAAGCGAGTTGGTTGTATATAAGTCGCTTAAATAGTGTCTCTACACCCGCACGCACTTGTGGTTATTGTAATAAATACGAATTAAATCGATGTAAACTGTCAAATTCACTTGCGGGTTCACCGCTCGAATTCTTTGTTTACGCTGCGGCATCCTTTGACAAAATGCGGCACGTGCCAAGGCGGCGCGATACAAAGGCGACACTATCTAAGCGAAGAATAAAGTGTAAAGATAGTTACCTCGACGCTCTGGTCGGCGCGCGTGGAGGCGGCGACGCGCGCGCGGTACCACTGGTCGTCGGGCGGGTACAGCGCCGCCACCAGCTCGCCCGGCGCCGGCGCCAGCTGCCACACGAACAATCACCTCTTTCACCGATGTCATTCAACTCAATTATCTTACCACTTACAGTGGTGGTCACATAATTAGAGACACTTGTTTTTTTCCCATACAATTGCCTACAAATATTACTTTTCAATTTTGACAACCAGCCAAAAAGTTCTTTATAAATTTTATCTTTAGTTACACTTATTGTTTACTAATAAACTAAAGTTTAAATGTATGTACAATTTATCTCTGTTGGAAAACGAATCTTTCATTTCATTAGGATTTGAAAAAATAAATATTTGGCGTTCATACAAAGTTGTAAAACGATTTTTTTGATTGGTGGTCATAATTGAAAAGTCATATTTGTAGGCAGTTGTATGGGAAAAAAACAAGTGTCTCTAATTATGTGACCACCACTGTACTTATTCACTTATTCACAAACGTCCCTATGAGGTCTCACAGTGCTTCCGAACGCACAGGGTGGTTCAAATCGTCTCATAAACAAAAGGTTGATCAAAAAGGACCAATCACAAAGCTGTATTGAACGCAGTGCGTTTACTTAGTGAAGGATCCCTTAAGTATTGTGAATATGGGTGTTAAAGTTGCATAATTTAAAAAGA
Source organism: Acleris cristana (assembly GCA_948252455.1). Classification (NCBI taxonomy): domain Eukaryota; kingdom Metazoa; phylum Arthropoda; class Insecta; order Lepidoptera; family Tortricidae; genus Acleris; species Acleris cristana. Next base: position 6,172,901 of record OX411775.1, read on the forward strand.
AACTGAAATCTAGCCTCATTGGATTTTACCTATTTAAACAATCTTATTTAAATAAAAAATACAAAAAGTGCACCTCATCGTATTCAAAATTCTCTCTGAATTTATCGAATGCTTTTTACATATGTATATTCAATAAATAAAAAATATTTTGCATAACAAATAAAAAACATAAATACCTGTACTGTACTTGTAATTAAGAGTAAATGATCGTTTTTATCTGAAAATTGACGAACCTCCAGCTTTTTGTAGGCCATGCGTGTGCCGGGGCTGTTCATGTCTCGCACGAGCCCCTCCAGCGTCATCGGCGGGAGCACCACGCCGAAAATCGGCACTTCCTCTGAACAAACATAAAATAAATATAAATACAATACTAAAGCAATTTTACTAAGTAAACTAAGTAAAGGTAAATGTGTTCAAAACAGCCAAAACATTTCTCAGTTTTTTATGGAATTTTGCCACACTATGCTTTCATTAGTCGATTAAAATAGTACAAAGTTACTATCATTTGATTACTAACCTGTTAACGATTTGGCCTAATTGGAACACCCTTGAAGTAAAATATTAGGTCCTTACCTATGAAATTGGCGTTTTATATGGAGAATTTTATGAAAACGGTGGTTTTCATACATTTAATTTTGCGGTTTATTTAGTAACGTCAAATGCAAACCAAACAAAATTCGGTCAGGAATATTGGACACTTCTAAGCTATATTATACATATCTTAATTACTTGAAAATAGTTAGCTTCATAAAACTCTGCGTAATTGAAACACTTGAACTCACAGCACATGAAAAGAGTTGAGTTACACTTTAACTAACCTGTTAACGATTTGGCCCAATTGGAACACCCTTGAAGTAAAATACATGCAACAAGCGGCCTTTTTACCTGACGGGAAATATACAGGGCGTGAACCAACTTGGTCTTTCTATCAAGAAATGGGTACCTTTGATCTCATCGGTGACGAACTGCACGCAGACGCGGTCGAAGTGGCAGACGTAGGTGACGAGCACGCGGTGCCACGTGTCCGGCGCCGGCAGCGGCAGCGAGCGGCACGCCGGCACCGCCACGCGGTCCAGCGTCCAGCCGTCTGGGGGGAGGAGGCAAGCATACAGGGTGTTTGGTGCAAGACTATCAGGGATGATAGAGGAAGCCGTTTTGGAGAAAAATGTCGCGATTGCACAAGTTCTTTATTGTACTAAAATAATAATATTACGCGATATTAAAATTAAACAGAGATACGCCGGCACCGCCACGCGGTCTAGCGTCCAGCCGTCTGGGGGGAGGAGGCAAGCATACAGGGTGTTTGATGCAAGACTATCAGGGATGGTAGAGGAAGCCATTTTGGAGAGAATAATGACGCGCTTGCACAAGTTCTTTACTAAAATAATAATACTACGCTATATTAAAATTAAACAGAGATACGCCGGCACCGCCACGCGGTCATGCGTCCAGCCGTCTGGGGGGAGGGGGCAATCATACGGGCTGTTTGGTGAAAGACTATCAGGGATGATAGAGGAAGCCATTTTGGAGAGAATAATGACGCGCTTGCACAAGTTCTTTACTAAAATAATAATACTACGCGATATTAAAATTAAACAGAGATACGCCGGCACCGCCACGCGGTCCAGCGTCCAGCCGTCTGGGGGGAGGAGGCAAGCATACAATGTTTGATGCAAGACTATCAGGGATGGTAGAGGAAGCCGTTTTGGAGAGAATAATGACGCGATTGCATACAGTTCGTAGGGTAATTAATTATAAAGTGAAATTTTCTTTAAGGCCTGATTTTTCAATGTTCAGATAACACTATCTGTCAGGTAAATTGTAGGTCTGTCCTTTTCTTTGTCATAAGAAAGATAAGGACAGAGCTACAATTTACCTGACAGATCATGTTATCTGGAGATTGAAAAATCAGCCCTAAATATAATTAAATATGGAGACAACTACAATTAAGATATTAGAAATGAGAAAATCGGTATTATTGTAAAAAAAAACTGTTTCTCGCTGACTGTACATTTTATAAAAAAAATGTGAATGTCTATTTTCATTTTTTGTAAAGGTCTCCTAAGAGCGTAGCAGCAGGGGATCTAGTAGCTCTAACTGCCCCATCTCAACTTTCCACCGTGTATAGTAATGAGGGCGCCACCGGACGCTCGGTGCAGTGTTAAGGGGCTCTAGTGATTACCGGGATGTTTGAGCACGTGCCGCTTGTTGCAGCGCGCGCCCTTGAAGCAGGTCTTGTCGGGGAAGCCCTTGTAGTGCTTGCAGATGTCGATCTCGTCGCGGTTGCTGTAGCCCTGCGAGTCGGTAAGTGCATAGTCAAATTATATCTGCGTAAACGCCGACAGCAGAGCAGCATCGTAGGTTCAAAGTTATAGACAGGTCTAATCAGTCAAAGTCGAAGGGACTTAGGCCGTTTGTCCACCGCCACTGTCAACAAAACAACGACGATACGGGCCGATGTGCCGGCAATACAATAGTACATTATTGCCTAGGCAGGGAAGTAGGAAATTGCGGGCCGAGTATTGGTTTAAGCGGACGAGCTTGCGAGAAAAATACGAATCCCGCAATTGCTGTTCCTGCCAAGGCAAATAAGGGGCTTTTCTCGAAAATCGCAAGAAAAAATTTGTGTTGGAGTAAAATCTTCATCACAAACAGAAACTTCACGTGAAAAAACCATCACTCGTTACCGCCTTTTTGTTTATGACAACGAGAAACGCAAGGTTTGTTTAAAAAAAAACATAAGCTATTCTAGACACAGATAAAGACTTGTACCCTCATTTTATTATGGCTCTTTTCACTTTTTAAATAGTTACAAGCCAGATAGTAATGGAATTTGTATGCAACATTGCGGGCTTGTGTAGGGAGCACGCAATGTTTTTTTTAATTTGAGAACTGTCAGTGACCTATGTACTTCGCGTCTCAATATGTAGCTAGTAATGCCAACATTTCCGGACATTTTTGAGAAAAAGATGATCGAGATGTCGTGGCGGCGATAGTTTGTCCACCGCAACGATCACGGTGGTTCAGTCAGTTTGTTGTAGCTGTCAGAAACCATCACGGTGCGACGTCACCGGCGTGGGTGGACAAGTTCAAACGTGTTTTGTATTGCCCATAGCAAATGTATGTGTTGCTACTTCGGCACCGTCATCTCGTTATCGCTGTCGTGTAATTGACGGCGGCGTTGGACAAACAGCCTTAGCGTTCTTTTACGAATGGGATCATGCGTCTTGACCACAGAACAGAAAAAACAGTAGAAGTGGCAAGTGGGCGTGTAACGTGTGTGTGGCATAGTTATGCGGAGTTCCGCATAATCTATCATGCTTTTGCCGCGATCGCTTATTTCGATATTTCAATATTTCGATATTTCTAAAATAGGAAATAAATCCAGAAGCATGCCTTATTGTGCTATTTTGGAATGTAAAAACGATAGCCGCACCAAAAATATTTTCCATGGTGGCGTGTTGTTTTTATGATAGTTTGAGTCTTGGCGACAACAGGTCTGATACTAAGCGAAGCTCATGCCACTTCCACTGTTTTTTCTATTCCGTGGTCTTGACCTTTGTTTACTTAACCCGCCGACCCGCGAAAAATATTTAAAAATTGAAAGTTAAAAAGTATTGGTTTGTCGAAGGTCAGAGGTGGTACATACCGTGACGGCTTGCACGGCATCCTCGTGCTCGGAACACTGCGATATGTCCATGTCGAGGTCGCCCGGCGCGAGCGGCTGCGACTGCGGCGGCGACTTGTCGACTGTCATCATAACATTATCATGTACAATTCAAAACTCAGCGGTGTAATAACGGACCTAAAAAAAAACCGGACGTAACCTCTAATTATGAGTGAAGCATGCAAAATAGCTGTTTGTGTGCGTGCACACCCACACACGTAAACTGTCACTCGGGCTGTGGCTCGGCGCGTTGCCTTAGCTAGTGTATCTTTGTGCGTGCGGTAAGTTGTGTAATGAACGAAAGTGCCGACCTTGCATGCTTCATGGTATTATTTAGTTTTTCCATTTAAAAAAAAAGTATTGTTATACTAACACTTTTGACACAGTCAGTGGTGCACCTATTATTTACGTACGAGTAAACGAAACACCACCCTAGTACAACTCATACCTATGGAGTATTTAGCCTTTTGAACGCCACAGTCGGCTCCGGCCGATACAAGTTCAAGATTAAATAAGACTTTGTTTCGTATTAATTAAGTTTTAATTCGCATAGTATAGCAAACATGTATGGCGCGTTAGTGACACGTTTTGTATTCGACGCATGTCGTTCAAAAGGTTAATTATCTATAGACGAGTTTTATCAGACTTCAGACAGGACTAGAAGATACAAGAGTACTTACTCGCAGTCGCCAATCCTTCCTTCACCAACCGTTCGTTGAGTGTCGTAGTCGCGTCGAGCAATACGTACACGCCTAGCGACTCTGAAGTACTGAAAGAGAAAATCAAATTAACATCTCATCATCATCACCATCACCATCACCATCATCGTCGTCGTCGTCGTCGTCATCATCATCATCATCAGCATCGTCGTCATCATCATCATCATCGTCGTCGTTATCATAATCATCATTGTCGTCGTCATCATCCTCATCATAGCCATCATCATCATCATCATCATCATCATCATCATCATCATCATCATCATCATCATATCCATCATCATCACTATCATTATTATCATATCCATCATCATCATTATCATCATCATCATCATCATCATCATCATCATCATTATCATCATCATCATACTTATCATCATATCCATCATCATCATCATCATCATCATCATCACCATCATCATCATCGTCGTATGGACCTTATTCTAATGAAGGAATAGTTATAACTGTATTGCTGTCATTATTATCAATATTCAGAAACTTTATGGTTGTGCAATGTGACAGGAATGACTTGTGATTTGATTCCCAAAGTAGATTTAATCCTCTCCAGGAGTCCTAACATAGCTGCGATTATCGCGTGACAAAGTTTAGATAAGGCATCCGTCACCTCTTGACACGTAAATAAGTACGACAGTGACGAATGCTTTATCCACATTTGACACGCGATATAGACGCAGCCAAACTAGGCCCGCTGATAGCAATGAGCTGGTGATTGTGATTTAGCAGAGCAGGGAAATAACGTAAAACTAAGTTTCAGTTAATAATAATATGATTAAGGTTGGCATATGCTGTATAACTCACTTGTCGTCCACTCGGATCGAGTAAAGTTTCCCCACGAACTGCTTCATGAACTCTTCATGTTTCTCAACCAGTTCCTCGTTCTGCAAGCACAGGAGTTCCACCTGATGGAAAGCATTTTTACATTATTAACAGTAATTAATTAGGTAAATGTAAAGTGTTTCTGTTTCGATTGAGTTTATTTAAAGAGGGGGTAACACCGAAGAGCTTTAAGTATCATGGCAACGCGGGACTTCATTGGTTGACGGTTTCTACGCAATATGATGGTCGATTGAAAACCCATTGGCTCGAACCTACATTTATTTAGCCACATTAATATAATGTTTGGAATACGTCTCAAGCTGATTTTTAGGAGGTATATTTAGGTAAGTGGGAGCTGAGACTCATATACATTTGCATTCTCAAGACTACAGTCTGAAGCCTGCAATCTTAAGGATGTTAATGTATTGCCAACCCTGGGGGCTTACCCTTTTTTTCGGCGAAATATGTTTGCCAAATGGGTCATACGCACTAGAAAAAACAAAAGTTGTCTTTCCTGTGGTCAATAGTTAAAGGCTTGTGTGCATAAAGGTTATGTTTTTATCTGATAGGACTAAAGTAGACCTGACGCCGTTTATGCGGATATGGGTTAAACCAGAAAATCAGGCCTTGAAAACGTTAACTTTGGGTATGTCCATAGGAAAGACGCTAACCTAAATCTGCGTATGACCCAAATGTATCGTTTCCCAACTTTTCATTTGCCGACCCGCTTTGTTTTCTGTAAATATTTCAGGATTTTATAAAAAATTACCTAACCTAAACTATAGGGTTCTACACGATGGTACGTAAATAAATTCTGAAAAAATATATTTTTGCCAAACGGCAGGCTCCCACCCTAGGGACTAAGATGGAATGCCTCTCGAACCATCCCGAAGCATCCCAGACTCCCGGCTCTTCTACTTACTTAAAACAGTGAGCTACCACACAGCAAAATGTTTGATTTATGACTTTAAGCAATGTACTTAAAATTGGCAACTTACCTGCTGCAAATAAACTATAAAAAAATAAGTAAAATCACGTGCTCGGCACGAATGCTTGGGATTATTCGCAGTCGTTCCTTCTTGCAGTACCTTTTTTAGGAAATTTGACTAATATTTTTATAGGAACTACTGCGATTATGCCAAAGCTTGAAACCGCGTTGTGATGCTAAGCCATGACTGAAATTCCCTTTCGTTACTCGTATGTTTTTACTTACCTCAGCGAGATAGCAGCAGCGCGCGAAGGGCGGTTCCTGACAGAAGCGCGGGTCGATGGGCTGCACGCAGCGCGCGCCGCCCACGCGGAAATCCCCCGTGTCTACTAAGAAGACCTCCACTTGACTCGTGTCCTCCTGGTACATGAACAGGTTTTTCTACTCGCGTACTATAAACCGCTAATATTGATATCGTTAATGGTGTCAGAATACCACCTATAGCGTAACCGAAGAGTAAAAACAATTCTATAATGAGCGTTGCCATGGTAATAACAGTTCTATAATTTATTATAGCATTGTTATTACCATGGTAACGGTTATTCCGGATATCAGTCTTGGCGTTTAGTTAACACTTGACATCCTAATAATTTGTATAATAAACCGTTAAAAACATTTTGACACCAATTAAAATTACGTATATTAAAAATAAAATTAATTTTGAGACTAAATATGTGTTTAGAATTACATTTTTATTAAGTTACTAAAAATAGATGAGTAATATCCATCGATATAAACATGACAGTATAAACATGACAATACGTGTAGAGACAAAGTAGAAATAGGCCCAGGAGGCTTGTCTGGTCGTTTGCCTTTTCAATGGCATAAAAAGAATAGTGAAAAAGAAAAGCATAGTGACAATATTATACATTCGACGGCTATTAATAGACGCAGCGGAAATCTATTGTATCCACTAAAAACACCTCTACTAAGCTCGTGTCTAAACTGAAATAAGGTAACGGGAGTAACGTATATTCTTAAAAGCATTATGTAACTATTATGAGCGCTAAAAGAATAACATTTTCTAAAGCAGCCACTTGTGTACCTCTGAAAAGCCAACGAAGAGTGCTCTGTAGTAGGAATCGGTGTCCTTTTCATAGAACACGCAGCAAGTCAGGTTGGCGATCTCTTCCAGAGTCATAGTGACCTGGCGGTCCTTGTAATGAGCCTTCATGTCTCCCATCAGACTGAAAATTAGCGAATAGTTATGGTAGTATCAAAAAATAATATTATACTTCTAAAATACTGATTTAAAGCAAGTATATAAGACAACAGACAACAACAAGTGTTTTTTTTTAATTGTTTTTCCGATGGGCTATTTTCTCTCATACTTGCTTTCATTTTGAACCGAGGATTTCTGACCTCCTAAGCCAAAGAGCAGTATCTTATATAAAACCCCTGTAGTAATATCAACCTTGTGACTAATACAGTAGAATTATAATTGCTTTGGTTATTGAATTTAGGATACTGCTTATTAAAGTCGCCGTCAATAGAATTTGCTAACTATGTAAACAAAAACAAACGAACCAATTCACCATGATTACTCGATAATCAAGTACTTTTAAAGATCAAGTGAGGTCTTTGCAACGATTTACACACTAAATAATTATTTCCATATTAAGTTTAAGATGAAATAAATATTCATTGTACGTTATTTTTAATGAAAACACGCTTGGTGAATATTTGAGGTTATGTATCAAACAGTACTAATTTGTATACATAGTTAGCAAATTCTATTGACGGCGACTTTAGCTAAGGAGGGCAGTTTTGGGGTTAAGCAATATGATAGAAGACAATGTAATTGTTCAACGCATACTGTATCGGCCGCAAACAGAGTCAGTTAATGACGATTAAAGGTGCGACCCCACCGCTACTTAAAATACGGAGACGGTACGGAATCGCAGTGACGTGCCGTAAAAGTTACGACTTTACCTTGACATTTACGGCACGTCACTGCGATTCCGTACCGTCAGCGTATTTTGAGCAGCGGTGGGGTCGCACCTTTAGTGTTTCCATAGAGTCAATTTTTATACACAAGTTTAGTCCCGCCGGAGTAGAATAGTGGCACTGCATGTCTTCCCGTGGATGTCGTAAGCCCGTAAGCGGCGACTAAGAGAATATAGGCTTGTAGTACTGTTAGGCGATGGGCTTGCAACCAGTCACTAATACACAGGTAAACATCTTGTGGTTACAGAATTATAAAAAGTTTTTAAAGTTTTAGGTAATTCTGTAGCTCTGCCTACCCCACTTTGGAATTACAGGCGTGAAGGTATGTATATGTAAGTTTAGAAAGGGACGAGTTAATCTCTGTCTCTGAGTACGGGGGTATATGCACAATATTCTCAAACGATACTTTAAAAAAAACATCTTGTATTTAATGCTTTTTGAATTCTATACAAAACCAACTAAACGATATTTTTGTGTGTTTAACTTACTCGAAAACGTGGGTAATGTCGCCTGTGAGGACCCATAGGCTATGCCCGTCGGTAGCCATGATGATAGCTGGGTACACGTGGTCGACTTGGAGCACCGTCTGCGCCGGGAGGGCCACTACATCTTCGGGATCTGATGGAGAGTCTTATTCTTTTTAATCTCTTTAATCTAAGAGCACACACGTTAAAAGGCGAAACTTAACAGGCGGATGATTATCACGAAACACTAAATTCGATAATGCCGAGGCCCTGTCACTCGTCACTTGATACTAAATCGAGAGAAAGGGATGGAGCCAACGTAACTTCAACTTCGAACTTCGATTTTCAAAGTAGGACCTCTGGCAACGACTGCGCAACGGCGACTGTATCTTCGGTGAGCGGCGGCATTGTGCCAAGCGGAATAATACGGGTAAACAAAAACAGAATAACGTATCTAATAAATCTTGGTAAATAAAATCTCAGTATACTAACAGGAGTGTTGACTGGACACTACTGCCCGGCTTTCAACAGACACCTGACGGTAATAAGTATTCAACAGGATCCCCGATGCCCACACTGTGGCAAAGGAGACACGCCAAACACGTCTTTTAAAATCATTAAATTTCTTCGAGATCAGCAACGCATTGGTGACGCCTCAAGCGTTGCAAATGTCCATAGGCGGCGGTGACCAATTCCCATCAGGTGGGCTGTCAACCTGTTTGCCCATTGATGGCAATAAAAAAAAAGGCCAAAAAGGTGTGTCATGTACTCGTCACTGAGATACCGCACATTCGGAGAGGATGAGTTATCGACGGAAGCACTTCAGAAGAACAGGCGAATGAGCGAATAGGCCCCACTCGTAATCATCATCATCATCATCATCATCATCATCATCATCATCATCATCATCATCATCATCATCATCATCATCATCATCGTCATCGTCATCGTCATCGTCATCGTCATCATCATCATCATGATCATCATCATCATCATCATCACCATCACCATCATCGTCATCATCATCATCAACATCATCATCAGGCGGAATGCTAAAATGGAAACATTTATTTTAGTCCTTTTGGACGAGACTGCTTCTTCGGCATAGGGATTTAATGTTCACGAGCGCAACTATCTACTTATTATCGTGAATAACATTAATAAACATACCTTTAACAGTTAAATCCCCAATCTTATTAGCGGCACTTTGCACCGACGCTACCGTGTTTCTCCCCTCCGGAAAACTCTCAGAAGAACACGAGTTACTGGAGAAGGCTATCAACAGCTGGTCTTCCTTAGGGATCCGCTTGCGTCTCGTCCTCTCGACTGGGCACATATTCTGGCAGGCAATTGAAGTGGAAGGAGTGGGTTCACTCAGCACATCCATCAGGTTTGTTGGAGTCAGGATAGGGTAGGCTACATAGGAAGTGTCTTGAACTGGTGCCATTTCCATGCTGCCATTTTCTGTGGATAAAACATAAAAACATAATAAAATCATAATTTTAACTAGGTTACTTACTTGATGCAACGTCAAATACTAAAGCTTTACAAATTTAAAAAAAACCTTTCTTTTCTTTCTCTCTTTCTTCTTCTCAAAGAAAGATGAATAATTTACATAAGTATGTACTGAAGTTGCTATATAAAATTAAAATATTTATTCTGAAAAAACAAATTATAATTTTTGCCTAGCAGCTATGCGTGCAGCATGCAGCATGCTTTGTAACTATGCTTAGAGACATAAAGATTTAGTTATAATTTAAACATTTGTTGCTGTCTCATCTACAATGATGTATGTAATTTTGGCACCCTGTTGTGTGTTAAAAATGGAAACCGGGCCACCCCATAGCTACTTGTTCCTTCACATTAAAAACATGAGACTCTGCAATATGACCCATAAGTTGTAGCGGGCTAGTTTTCCATTACTCAACAATTTAGTTATGCGGATATTTGGAATAGGGGGGTTGATGGCTCTACTCATGCCAATCCATTTCCATCAGGAAGCCTAACAGACCCTGGATATTGCTGATGACTTCCTGTCGTCCGAGGTGTGGTGCACGACATGTTGCCACCTCAGGAGCAGTCCCCTCTGCCGTCATACAAGCATTCCACATGGAGCTGTCTGTAAAACCTAAAGTTTTATAAGCATTTGTTAATATGAACCATAAGAAACTAACGGAACGAGAGGCATACCAAGTTTTGAAATGGCAAGGTTGAAGTCTGTCATCAGATAGATGTACTCGTCCAGCTGCTTCATGCATGCCAGGAAACGGTCCTTCAGCTCTGCTGGCTCGCAATTCAAGTGCTCCACAAAGGTTCTTGACTGTCGGTGGTAAAAAAAAGTTTTAAAACTACCATCAAATATGCCTTTACCGTGTTCAGCCTCAACCAAACCAACTGATATAAGGCCTAATTACAAATTTATTAAAATACTCGAGGACGCCCGCGACTTCATACGCATAGAATTAGTTTCCCGCTACTCCCCATTTCTTCCCGTTGGGGGTCGATTTTCGGAAAATCCTTTCTTAGTGCTCACTTACATCATGAAACAAACCCCTGTACCAAATCTCTAGTTTCTAGGTACAGTAGTTTCGGCTGTGCGTTGATATATAAGTCAGTCAGTTTTGCCTTTTATATGTATAGAAGATTCTTTATTTGTTTGAGCAAATTATTGAATTTGGTTTATTATTGAAAAAGTACACATTTCACAATAATACAGACATTAGTAAAAACCAGATTCTATTTTGTTAAGTTGTTAGTTAAATAAATTAATTAATAAATAAATCAACAAGTTTTTGAAGTTGTAGGTAATTCTGTAGCTCTGCTTACCCCACTCTGGGTTATTACAGGCGTGAAGGTATGTATGTATGTATGTATATCAAGGGACATCTCACACAAATTGAGCTACTACTACTACAACTGCTAACCAATGATATAAATCGCGGTGTAAAAGCCAGATGAATGTAACTACAAAAAAATCTAAAATCGTTTTTTTTGCATAAAAAGGTTCAGAATGTGCTCCTGCATGAAATGCCATGTAGATACGTTCATCTGGTTTTTATACCGCGAAATACTTATACAGGGTTATTGGTAATTCGACGTATTCCCGTTAGGAGGTGATAGGGGTGACTATTTGCAATAATTTTAACCCCTATATGAATTATGCAAAAGTGAACCATTTTTGAGTTATCATGTTTTTTAACTTTTTTCAAAATAAGTCGAAAATGCAACATCAAAAATTTATTAAAAAAAAAGTATCAATTTAAATCTCATTTTTTCTTCTGGTTTATAAAAAAGGTTAAACACTGGTTATTTATCAATATTAAAATAAACATTATCGCTCCAAATTTAAAAATGCGAGATGAAAAACGATATTATTTCAATATTTTTTGAGATTTTTTCCACTAAAAAGCCTTAAAAACAAAAAAAAACATTATGAAACTGGGCTTGCAGATTATTTCAAAAACATAACCGTTTTCTTAGCTATCCAACAATGCATAATAACTAGGAACTTATTTTAAAAAAACTAGGAATAAAATGATCACAAAGGAAACAGGCGGAAATTTAATTAAAATCGTTATTTGAATATCTTGCAAATAGGTTAAATGCGTACTTAAGCCAACGCAGGAATCAAACTGGCAGGTTAAGAAAAAAAAACAAAGTTTTCAAAGAGTTCTTTTTTCAAAAACTTTTCACGCGTGCATTGGTTTGATTTTACAAATTGGCGGCGTGATTTTTGAAGTAAACACACGATTGTAGTAAAAATTTGAATTTGAATTTAAATAATTATGGAAGACCTTGATCATAATCAGCGTTTGTTTCAAAATTACACAAATGAAGAATACGCCGATATTGTGTTTTGTTACGGCTTTTGCAACGGTAACAGTGAAGCTGCTCGTCAAGATTATTCGCGTCGGTTTCCTAATCGCCGGTTACCCCATGTATCAGTTTTTAATGGAGTGTATAGGCGAATCCGAGAAACTGGTAGTGTTCAGAGACGACAAATTAATGCCGGAAGACCCCCAGTCCATGTTGTTAATTACGAAGAGGATATTCTGCAAGAATTTATCGATGAACCAACAATTTCGACAAACACCGTCGCCGCACGACTCTCTGTAACACAATGGAAAGCGTGGTCTACGGTGCATAATGCAGGATTCTATCCTTATCATTATACTCCTGTGCAAGTTATTCACGAAGAGGACCCTGAAAGGAGAGTTGCTTTCTGTAGATTCATGCTAAATGCGGATTTAGAAGACGCGTCTTTTTTGAAGAAAATCCTGTGGACCGACGAATCCAAATTCGATCAAGATGGGATTACTAACTACCACAATGAACATTATTGGAGTGAGAAAATGCACAAAAATCCTAATAAAAAGAGGCCAAAAGGGTCGCAACGCCGTTTTTCGGTCAATGTGTGGATGGGAATAATTGACGACAATTTAATCGGACCACATTTTTTACCGAGCAATCTAAATGCTGCAGCTTACGAAAATTTTTTGACAAATGAAATGTTTGACCTCCTCGAAGACGTGCCTTTGGCTACAAGGCAAAACATGATATACCAGCAAGACGGATGTCCTGCACATTTTGGTGTCAATGTAAGGCGATGGCTCGATAGCCATTTTCCTAATCGTTGGATAGGGCGAGGAGGACCCATTCCGTGGCCCGCGAGAAGTCCGGACTTAACGCCGGTTGATTTCTATGTCTGGGGTCACATGAAATCCCTAGTTTACGACGTCTCGCCTGTGTCATCCGCGGAAGAACTCAAAATAAGAATTATAAACGCAGCGAATACGATGCGGAATAATTTGACTACTTCGGTAGTTAAGTCACAACTTAGAAAAAGAATGCGACTTTGCGTACGCAATAGGGGAAGTCACTTCGAACAAGAACTTTAATTACCTAGGCTAAATTACAAAATGTATGTGTTAATTATTACTTATTATTAATTGTAAATTTTTATTACTACTAAACTGTTGCTGATTCTAAATTTGATTTTAAATTTGTATTTTTTATTTCATTTCTATTGGGTATTGTTTTTAATTAATTTTATGGAAATCTTAAAGAACGACCTTAAGTTTACTTCGAATATAAATTTCCGCCTGTTTCCTTTGTGTTCATTTTTTTCCTAGTTTTTTTAAAATAAGTTCCTAGTTATTATGCATTGTTGGATAGCTAAGAAAACGGTTATTTTTTTGAAATAATCTGCAAGCCCAGTTTCATAATGTTTTTTTTTTGTTTTTAAGGCTTTTTAGTGGAAAAAATCTCAAAAAATATTGAAATAATATCGTTTTTCATCTCGCATTTTTAAATTTGGAGCGATAATGTTTATTTTAATATTGATAAATAACCAGTGTTTAACCTTTTTTATAAACCAGAAGAAAAAATGAGATTTAAATTGATACTTTTTTTTTAATAAATTTTTGATGTTGCATTTTCGACTTATTTTGAAAAAAGTTAAAAAACATGATAACTCAAAAATGGTTCACTTTTGCATAATTCATATAGGGGTTAAAATTATTGCAAATAGTCACCCCTATCACCTCCTAACGGGAATACGTCGAATTACCAATAACCCTGTATAGATAAAATACTTAAATACATAGAAAACATCCAAGACTCCAAAACAAATACTCAACAATTTTAGGTACCTAGTCAATTTATTATTTGTCAATAAGCTAATGTTCAAAATCTAAAACAAAATAAATGGCAAGTGTCTCGCATTGGGTCTTCCGCAGACATTTTACTTTAAGGGTTTTCCAATGGGGACAAATTGTTAACACGTTAGTTATGATACTTAGTAATCCACAAACTGTTTGCCTAGTGGGTAGCGCGCACAAGCAATTTAGTTGCCTAGCAAATTTTTGTCTTTCTCGCTGTCTCCTCTCCGCAATTTAAAGATCGAGAGCGACTTCTTCTTTAGAATTGTACGCAGTCATCAACATGGATTTCGAAGAGACGGTTGTGGTATGTGCACTTGTCTTTAGAAACCAAAGATGACAGCGACAAAAGCAATATTGGATGCACCCATTATGGAGTGATGGGCTGACACTAGAAAAATTTCATACAATGTTTATAAAATTGAGAGCATGTCCAAATTATAAAGAGAGGCTATCGCCGCGGCGGTTAAGTGGCAACTGCCTACCGGCAACTTATTTGTCGTCGTGCGCGCACTTGCATTGAAACCAATAGAGAAGGCGACAGTAGCGTCGCGGGCTTGTCTCCAAAGACTAAAAAGTCTCCCTGGAGTCGCGTACATGCGCGCACTTTCATACTACCCCGTAGACTTGATGTGAGAGACAAAATAGATGCGGAGACAAAAGTTGCTCGTGCGCGCATACCCTAAATGTCTAAAAGCGAAAGTTGTAACCCACCTTCGTTTTCAATTTTCTGATGTCATTGATTGCATGGTCGCATTTAGCGGCAAACGTACGGATCCTGATCTCCATCTCATTACGACGGTGTAAGGCTAAAGTGGCCAAGTCCACGAAGCTCCTGAAACAATTAATTTATTAAGTAAGAAAAAAAATCTTATGTACCCGTGGCTTAGTTGTTTACAAAATTCAAATACTTACATCGTGATGATACGCTACAAGTAATATGAATGATAAATAAACATCGATTTATTATTTTAGCATAAACCGACACATATAATACTTAGCAGTACTGCAGTATGTATTAAAATTATTTCTTTATAAATACACCACAATCATACAGACGCATTTGCTTTGCTTGGCATTGGCAAATAACTCCAAACACCAAAAACAACTTAACACACACCAAACAAGTAAAAGAAAAAGTGAAGTGAAGTGAAGTGAATAAATAAAAAAAATTTTTTTTTTTTTTGGATTTGATGGCCTGGTTGCAAGACCTTTAGGCCACGACTTTATTTTTCTGGTATCACGTTGTAAGTATCTTTTCTGCACTGTTAAATTTTTTGCACTGTATTTTTAATGTAATTATATATTGGTCTATAGGATTGAGTATCTTTTAATAATTGATTAAGCGGCGGCGGGCGGGAAGAAAAATCACTATAATTTGGACACACTTCACTAAGTTCACTTGCAAGAACTAATCTGTCAAGAAGAAACTTTTGACAGTTGAATATGATGTGCTCAACGGTTGCCTCATTAACTCCACAGAAAGTGCATTCATTGCTTTGGATTATTCCAAGTCTTGCGAGGTGTGATGGCGCAGTATTGTGTCCATAACGAAGTCGAGTAATGGTGGTGATAAAGTCACGGCTAGCTCTGCGTAAATTGTTATACCATGGCCTTACTGGTAAGGTTTCTTGTATGCTACCGTACCATCGTCCTTTCGTCTCTTGATCCTTCTTCCACATTTGCTCCCATAACCTACCTATAGCTAACCTTATAGAATATAGATAATCAGTCATAGGTACATACATGTAATCGGAAACGTCGAGTGCATTTATACCTTCTTTAGCAGCTTTATCTGCCATTTCATTCCCATTAATTCCCCTATGAGAAGGTACCCACATAAAATGAATTTCTAGTCCTCTAAGATTATATTTAAATATCAATTCTTTGATCATGTACAAAATAAAGTTAGTTTTAAAATTAATTTTTAATATGTTTAACCCCTGAATCAAACTTAAAGAGTCAGTTACAATTAGAAAATATTTACAGTTATTTACATTGCTAATTCGTAAAAGAGCCTGATAGATTGCATAAGCCTCTGCAGTAAATATTGTACAGGTTTCCTGCAAAATAAAGCTCTGAGAAAACTTAATCTGAGGATCATAAATGGCACAGCGCACATAACCCTCACCTTTACTTCCATCTGTATATATAGTGTAGTATTCATGTTCAGATAGAAACTGCAACATATCTGAGTTATTGGTGACTGACTCAACTACTTTAATTGGATGTACTATACTTTTATACTGTGAGGAATAGCAAGGCCATGGGCGCTGTTTTTTAATTTTACTACAATTATTTTCAGTTTCCAAAAAAACATGGAACAACATTGGAGAGTTACCAATCAGGAGACCCTCGCTAGTTGCTAAAGGACCAGACACTTGGATTCGATGAGGTAAAACCTTGTTAATAATTTGTGTATTATTTGAGTACAATAATTTAAGGCAATATCTTTCAGCTAGAATGAGACGTCTCAAGATTAGTGGCATAATTTTGGTCTCAACTTCCATGGCCCTTATGGGAGTTGAACACATAGCACCAGATATAATTCTCAGAGCTTTATTCTGCAAGATATCTAATTTTTTTGCATGTGGGCTATTCATATATGCCATAGCACTATAATCAAAATGGCTTCTGACTATAGCCTTGTACAATATAGACAATATTTTTGGATCTGCACCCCATGACACACCAGCAAGACATCTTATTATGTTAATGGCTTTTAAAGCATTTTTTGAAACATATCGAAGATGCTCTTCAAAAGTCAGTTTTTGATCTAAAATGACACCTAAAAATTTCTGTGATCTTACTCTGTTAATAGCTTCTCCGCAATACATAATATCAGAGGTTGGATTATCATCACCAAAAATCATTAAACTGCTTTTAGTAGCATTGATCTTTAAATGTAATCTGTCATTATAATATAGGCTCAACTGGTTTAAGGCTCTATTCATATTGTCTATGGCAACTTGTAAATTCTGATTGCTACTGTACAAAACTATGTCATCTGCGAATTGCAAAATATTTACATCTCTACAATTTACATATTTACATATTTCACAAGTGTACAAATTATATAGCAATGGTGAAAGTGTGGCACCTTGCATTGTACCTTTTGAAGCTGTTCTAGGCCCATGTAAAATATTATTATGCTTAACATATAAAATTCTATTATTTAGAAAATTGTAGATCCACTGACATAGTTGACCTGGTATACCTACATCAGACATAATGTTAACCAAGATACCTGGATCAACATTATCAAATGCTCCCTGAACATCAAGAAATACACAAACAGTGTTTGATTTTAAATTATTTGAAATTTTCAGGTCTGCGATAAGAGAAATGAAACTGTCAGCACAACTACGCCCTCGACGGAAGCCATACTGCACATTTGGGATGATACTATTAGCCTCTACAAATCATGTTTTCAAATAATTTACCCAGACATGAGGACAAAGATATGGGACGATAAGAACTGGCATGCTCTGGAGCTTTGTCTGGCTTAAGTATTGGGATAACACACTGTGTTTTCCATGAATCAGGAATAATTTGGTTATGCCATAGAGCATTAAGAATATCAAGAAATATTTGCTGAATAGAAATATGAAGCTCTTTAATAACAATGTATGGAAAGTTATCTAAGCCGGGACTAGTGTTACGTCTAGATTGTAGACTTGCTGTGAATTCATTCCATGTAAAGGGATCCAACAAAAACTTGGAATTATTGTTATTATTATTACTGTTAAAATAGTAAAATAAGTTACTAGTATCTTTTAAATTATTATTGACAGATAGCTTATCTAAAAAGGGAGAAATGAATTCATCTTTGTGAGATTTAATACCAGATTTGACACCCTTAAACATCTTAATCATGTTCCAAATTTTACTTATAGGGGTTGTTCTATTAAATGTATGGCATAAGTCATTCCATCCAGCTGTCTTCTGTTCAGAAATGGTTCTCTTTTTTAAAGCATCTAACTTCTTATAATTTATGTAGTTATCAATAGTAGAGTCACTTCTGTACAGTTTTAAAGCATTATATGATGCTATTACACTTTTCTCACATATCTCATTCCACCAAGGTGTTGGAGGTCTGCTAGTAAAGCGGCCAGATTTAGTGAACTTTGGAATAACCGACTGCATAAGGGCATCAAGGCGGATACAAAATTCCGTATAAGAAGCAAGTGGGTCTTCAACATTAACTGTTAAGTCATCAAAAGCTCTCTCAGAGAGCTCATTATATTTGCGCCAGTCGGCTCTTTTGTACAAAAAGTTATCAACGGGAGGGTTGATTTGGTATTTCTCAATGCACAGGGATATTACAATTTTAGTGGGATAATGATAACTTCCCATTGAGTCATCATGAACAGACCATTCACATAATGGTGCTAAACATGCACTAGCAAAGCTGACGTCAATAGCTGAAGGATTGGTTCTTGGGTGGTTAACTGTCGTGAAACTGCCATCATTTAAGATACACAAATCACATTCATCTATAACGTCATATAAGTCTTGCCCACGACCTTTTGTTGATAAGCAACCAAATGCAATATGGTGAGCATTAAAGTCTCCACTTATAAAAATGGGTTTAGGGAGGTCTCGAATTATATTGCGCAGTCTATTCATTCTGATGTGCCCGCTGGAAGGAGGACAGTATACACAGAGCACAGTTAAACTACCACGTTCAGTAGATATAGATATAGCTACAGTTTGAATGTCCTCATAAAAGGCTGTGTTTAAAATGTTATATTTAAACTCTGGTTTAATTAATATTGCTACACCATTGTGCGCATTTTTGGATATTCTAGAATGAACATTATAATTAGGGATTCTAAAATTGTGATGTTCTTTAAACCAAGTTTCATTAAGTAGACATACATCAATATTCTGCTCTCGCAAAATTTTTATTAATAAGGGTTTCTTACTATTAGCACTTTGAATGTTAAACTGCGCAATGCGTAACTGTGACGCTCTAGGGGAACCTAAATCCATTATGGAGACAGATTTTTAATTAACATGTTTTTAATGGCTACTGTGGTGATCGGGGCAGGATCACTATTGTTACCCAGCTCTATCAATGTTTGTACTAGGGCCATTAGTACTTCACTATTGCAGATTATCTGGGCTTTGATGTCCGTTGGTTGGACATGCGTGTTTGTGGCCTGTGAAACAGGCTTGTTATGTACATTTTTATTTACAGTATTTACAGTTTTATTTACAGAAGTTACAGGAATATTTACAGATTGTACAGGCTTTTTATTTACAAGTTGAGTTTGTGGGTGTTTTGGCAACGGCAATGGAGGATATTCATCAGTTTCAGTCTTTTTAGTTTGTGCAACACTTGCATATGTAATTTTACTTTTCTTTTCTAAGATTTTACTTATCTTAATTGGACATAGCTTGGAAATGGCCAGATGTGGGCCGCTGCAGTTGGCGCAGCAGAACTCATTTGGTTTGTCACAATCTTTATATATATGTTCACCTGAACAGATTGAACATCTTTGCTTGCCGTTGCATATTCTAGCCGAATGATTAAACTTGAAACATTTGAAACATTGTTGTAATGGTGGGATATACTCGAAGACTCGATATGAGAATAAATCATACTGAACGTTATCTGGTAATACATTAGATAAGAATGTTATGCTAACTGTTTGTAATGGAACTCGCTCTTGTCCTACTTTTTTTGTGAAACGTCGTATAGAAATAATTTCATAAATGGAACTCAGTTTTGTGTATAAATCCTTGTTTGAAATATTCGCTGGAACAAATCTTATAATGCCAGTTTTTTCTATTTGTGTTGCCGGTATATATGCTTTCATGCTATGCTTTTCCAAAAATGCAGAGTTGTTCAAAAAGTTATTCGCCGTGTTATATTGTTTAAACAATACTGCAATTTTGTTTGCGTTAAGCCTTTGAATAGCCATCACACCTTTAACGTCCGTTGTAAATATATGATTAAGATATATGGGACTTTTATTACCCAGTCTGTCCTTGTAGTTTTGGTGTTCAACGAACACTTTAAATTCAGATTTAGTTGAATTTTCAGGATATTGTCTCTTGTAATTGGGTTTATAATACGGTAAATACTCATTGAGCCGCTCACCGCCGCCGCTACCATCGTCGCCGCCGCTGTCGCCGCCGTCCCCGGGTACAAGCCGAGGACGCTTATTGTTATTGGAGTTGGGCGGGTTATCCCCGCCCCCCTCGTTGCCATCCATTTTTATTGTCCTTCTTATATTTTTTTCACTATTTTATTGCACTTTTAACAATAAAAATATCAAACAATTCGATTTGGAAAATTTTACTTGACCACCTTTTTTTGAGTTCCCGCCAAGAATCCTAAATAAAAAAAAAACAATGGGTACAAAAGTTGCCAAACTCAGTATAAATTTTACCAATGTAAGTAAAGGAAAAAAGTTGAAAAAAAGAAGCTCTATTATAGATTATTAAGTAACAATATTAATTAAATATTACATTGTGATTAGTAATTTCAATTTATGATTAGGATCAAAATAATTAATAAGTTTTGAATGTAAACTAAAATAAATTAGTATTTATTATTAAGATTATAAATTTCAACATGATTTCAACATAGCAATACAATACAATTGGTAAAAGGTTTTTTCTACTCTGGTAATAAATAATTTTCACTATACGCACAATACGTTTGTAATGTTGAAAATACCAGTCTGTGTTTAATTTAATTTTTTCTTTGCTTATTTTATTGATAAGATTAGTTAGTTTCTTTAGACATTTTAATCTGAACTTTATCATGCATTAATAAATTGTAGCAAAAATCAATGGATATAGAGGTCAACGCCATCTAGTGTTTACTTTTGGCACTTATGTGAACAATACTTTAATCTACTACTCGACAACAGATAGCGCAAATTACAAGACATAGTGTCGCTATTCGTTAATAGATGGCGGAGCATACCTAATAGTATAAAATATGAAATGTCCAGGGTTGCAAAAAAACTTACATTATTTTGATATTTTGCAACGCAAGTAAGGATTTTTTATCCCTGTATATATTGGATATATGACTGTATTAAGCACGCAAGATCTCGTGAAGCAATAATGACCAAGGTACCTAGTTATAATCTTCCTAGTCCAAAAATGTAACAAATTCATTTCTTCATTATCATCATTTCAGCCGAAAGACGTCCGCTGCTTGACATAGGCCTTCCCCAACCTTAGTTAAAACAGATGCAGTCGAAAGCATTAATAAATATACAACACCTTTCGTATCAAAGTACCTATTCACAAACCTTATTGTTAATGGCATAGAGGCGTGTAGATATTTTTAACGTTTTGGGAACGTACAGAATATAAGCTACAGAATTACCTACAAATCTAAAAATTTGTCGATAATTCTGTAACCACATTTTGCACAATTAGGTTGCGGCTCCACTAAGGCGGAGACGAGCGGAGCTGAGTGGAGCAGAGCTGTGTAAAGAGCTAAGTGATTCCACTGACTGAAGCGGAGACGAGCGGAGCTGAGTGGAGTGATTGTAATCTCCGCTCCGCTCGTCTCCGCTTGTCTGTTTCCACTGACGGGAGGGGACGAGATGTGAATTTCAACTACTTAATATAATTGGTCGATTCCTACACGTCTTCTCTCCGCTCCGCTCGTCTCCGTCTCAGTGTAGCCGCAGCCTTAGGCTAAGATGTTTACCAGCGTATTAGTTGCAAGCCCATCGCCTAACAGTACTAGGTCCGCGGGAAGACATGGAGTGGCACTAACCCGACCACGACACGGGCCTCTATTCTAACCTGTTATAGTATTGTTTTTAACTCGGCCGCCATTACTGTCAACTAATTAAGAGCTATCCAAACTTTGACAATACGATAACATTGTCAAAGACACTATGGGTTCAACAATTAGAATAGAGGCCCTGTACTTACTCACTTGAAAGCTTATAACACAGGTAATAGCCATCACTGACCGGTGGATTAGCACCAAATCCCTTTCCAGAAGCGCTCCCAAAGCAGTCGTGCTCATTACAGCGAGTTACGCACTACGTTTCAATTAAAAACTGCGCCGAACTAAACAAGGGCCGCATGATAAATTCAGCACCCCTCCCGCTCCCGCCCGCCACTAATTGGATTCCGAGAGGCGAGCTAGCAATTAGAGCGAGCGGGATGGCCGACAGGGGTGTGAGATTCAAGTTAGAAATTTTGTGGTGGTCAAAATCAGTGTTTTCTAACAGACATTTAGTTTGGTATTGGTATATTAAATACAGAGCGAAGCAAAAATATCTTAAAAGATACTCTGAAGGTAGCATGGCATTTAGCAAGGGATTTAAGTGTTACTAAAATATTTCACTACAGAGTGACGCGTAGGTACTTATTGAATTGCATTTCACCTATGAGGAATATGCAAAAAAATACTTTAAGGGAATAAAATAATATGTTTTATTCATAACCTATACCAATTAGTTTATTTGAAATAACGTTAAAACTCACTCAGAAAGAAAAACAAAACAAAAACCGTAAAGAAAAAGTTTCTTGTTTCGGGGGATCAAAATAATCCATTCACTTGTCATTTTAAATTATCAAACTGCGCAAAGTAATTTCCGAAGCAACGTTTTTTATTATAGCCATAATTCTAACCTAGGCTAAGGAGTTACAGATCTACAGAATGGCTTCAGAGAAATTTGCGTTAGGCGAAATGAAATTGCACTTGCAAGTCGTACCTCGGCCAGGGCCCGTATTATGGTCGCTTCTATCGCGGTGGATAAGGCATCCATCACTCTCGCACGTACATACTGGTCTGAAAGCGACAGATGTTTTATCCACGTTTATCCACATCGATAAACACGACCATAATAGGCTAGCAGGAGACATCGTGATATACTAAATCTATTTAAGATTACGGTTTTGACAGGATTGAATCACTTCAAGGAACTCGTAACAGGAAATCAGGAGTAGGGTTACCATAATTTAGGAATTTGAAAAGTCCTGACAAAAAGCCTGACATTTCGATAAAAGTCCGGACTATTTGGTCACAAAACGTAAACATTACTCACTTATTTGATGTTACTTAATATGTAGTTTTATTACTCATATTCCATTTAATTAAAATAAATCGGACAAATTAACAGGACTAATCCGGACGGATGGTTACCTGATGCTGAGTTGGCTCTGAAACCAACAGATCCGAATGGATCCAATTCGACGACCACAAGAAATTAACTTAAATCCAAAAATAGAACTATCCAGCTTTCAAACGGCACCGCCAACCCTACGGACGTGTCACTAAGCAAGAGGAAATTATGAACGGTATAATTTTGGTGGAAATTCCGCTTCCCAGCTCTCGGGAAACAGATGCTTAAAGTAATATGAAGATGAGCAATGAATAACCATGAATATAATTACGTTTGTGCCGATTCATCTATAAGTACTTGTCGAGTCCCAGGTTGGTGAAGGCCTTTTGTTAGGGATGTACCTTCTTACAAGTTACAACTTACGATTCTCTTCGGAAGTTCTAAAAGTTTAAATCAAGTTTTAGTTCAGAGTGGTGGTGTTAAAAGGCACTTAAAATTATTTATACCTATTTCGTTTTTATTTAGTTCAAAATAACGGACAAATTCACACGCGTTTTCTTTAAATAATGAAGAAAATCCAACTGAAATAAGTACTTATAGTGATATCAGTTCAGGACGGCGCGGGCCGCCAATCCAAGTTGACGTTGAATTTCGTGGACTTAACACTATTCTCTTGTTACTAATTAATTTCTTGTGGAAAATATTACTATAAGTCAAATAAAACAATTGGGATTGTTCATATTTTTACAATTACTCTAATTCGAAAACCATTTCGAGGAATAGGGTTTTAAAGCCGTTCTGTATTATTAAGTTTTTGAAATATTTATCTATTTCGGATTTTTTGACAAAAGTATATTTAACCTTTGTTTGACTTTCGTTTTCGGCTTGAAGCCATCCTAGGTGTAACTTACGGGTTAGGCGAAAACCGCTTGAAATAGTATGTTTTAATACACTATTACAATCGCTTTTCCACATTAGATCTAATTTAATTGTTGTAATTTATTAGAATATCATGTCATCCATAAAATGTCTGCTAAATAAATAAATATATTAAAACAAAACTACTGGGTCAAAAACAAAATTAATGAAATTAGTCCCTTAAAATTACCTATTCTATCGAATTAGAACGTGAAAACTATGAGTTATTTTTTTTGGTCTATCCCAATTGACTTATTTAGTCCGTTTATTGTAAAATTGTAAAACAAAATCGTGATTATTTTTCAGGTACCTACTTCTCATACTTGTAACGCAAAGGTAAAATACATTTTTACGTTATGAATATGCCCTACAAATTTTAAGTCCCTAGGTCCAGCAGCTTTTAGGCTTTGCGTTGTCTGTCTATCAGTCACTTACAGAAAAGTGTGTATAGGTACATAGATAATACACAATACTTAGCTTCGCAGAGAAAAGAAAGGGACACAACATAGCGATAGGCAATTACGAATACACCTACCATAAAGTGCCTATGCCCAGTTCATATTTTGCCTCTGTATACAATTTCTGAACGCCTATACCACCTCCTCATAGCGGTCGGTGTGTTTATTACGGCTTATTTGCGCCTCTAACTGTATCAAGAGCCCTATTATGACGCCAGTTCATTCGAAAGGCGCCTATTCTAGTAATCTAGTGTCGAATGGTCGACACTGAATTCTGCGAGTTTTTTTAATGTACAGTCGAGTTCATAAATATGTGTACAATTTAGTACCTTGTCTATTTAATATCTTGTTTAAACTGCCATATGAACTGTCACAGTGATTAAAGTGACAAGGTACTTAAGTGTACACATTTATGAACTAGACTGTACCAAAAATTATTTGTTAAGTATCTGGTTGACTGGTAGAGAGTATATAGGCATTAAGTCTGTCGTGAAGTAATACGAATAAAAGCTTGGCAAATAAAGTATTTTCAACAAGGATAAAAAAAGCTTTATTCTGGTATATAGACATATGGGAAGTAGATATTCACAGTAAAAACCAACTTTTATGTCGATGACGTTTCTTCAATAGCATTGGCCTGCGACTACGTTTGCGAAGAAGACGTCGCTAGTGTTGAACTGTGTAATCAACAAACACACTGTCACATTTGTATTATTAGTATGGATTTAGCGGCTTCACGGCGTTTATTAGGTCGGTAGCCGAATGCTTCGAACGCATTTGGTTAAAGCGAAAGCGAAAAGTCGAGCGTCTTCGTCAATTCCATACATTTTGTCAGTTTTCGATAATCGTTTACGTTAGCGTTAAGCAACTTGTCTAGCCTCACTGTTTACATGGGCGACCGAATATGTTCTGAATTCGAATACGGCAAAACCGAATAACGTTAACGCTCCATCAAAAGACATCTAGACCTCTAACATGAGGGGCTAGACAAGATGCATTACGCTAACCAGCGTTTCTATTCGTTTCGTTTGTAAACCAATCGCGTCACTGGTAGATCACGTGACTTTTCGTATCACGTCATCTACAAGTGACGCGATTGGTTTAAAAACGTAACGAATAGAAACGCTAGCTAGCGTAATGCGCCTTGTCTAGGCCCTATGGTAAGGTCTCGTCAGAATACGCCCGTGCGCTCGCGGCGCGCTATCATTATGCTGTCACTGCGTTTATCTTAATTCTCGTAATACCCTCGCACCTGATCGATGCTAATAGCTTTTATTGATACAGGCTAGGTGTTAGCTTAGTTAGCCCGACGGCAGTTAGCGGCTGGATAGGCTAATGCTGGCTTATTAATTATGGTGATCACTTTAGGTAGACTTTTTTTCTCATGGAGAAGGTTGACGAGCACAAAGGTTGTTACGGAATGAGTTCTGTGACTCATAAACATGCACTCTCAAGACTACGATCTAAAGACTGCAATAATAAGATCGCAAATGCGTTGCAAACCCTGAGAGTACTAAAGGAATGCTAGTAATTTCATCGGTTGTCTTATCCCCTCGTCGGAACACAACAATACGAACTCTGTAGCTTGGCGGTAGGTTAAAGGATAAGGATGGTGGTAGCTATCCGGATGGACTTTGCACAAGGTCCTACCACCATTAAGGGCCTGTTGTTTGATCAGTAGTTAAACTAACTAATGGTTAAAAATCGTTAGTAATAGAAATTCTCAAGGAAATGTGTAAAATTTTAGGGCCCGTTGTTTGATCAGTGTTAACTCAACTAATTGTTAAAATTCGAAAAAGGAATCGAAAATTTGACACATTTCCTTGAGATTTAACCATTAGTTACGGTTTTTAACGATTATTTAGTTTAACTACTGATCAAACAACAGGCCCTTAAACATGATGGTAAGTGAGTGGCTTAAATTCAAACACGGATATGTCCTTGAAATTTGGTATAAGTAGGTACGAATTTAAAACTTAATTTGTTTGAAAAAAGACGCAAATTCCATTGTCCTTTTGCATGAACTTATCCGAGTAAAGCGACTTAAGTAGGCTCTGAGACATTTTGCAATTTTAACACTGCAAATGCGTTGCTAAATTCTGAGAACCAAGATGGAATAAATAGATCCATTGAGTTATTGAGTTAGTTACTATTGATGGATAGACACAAACTGAAGTTTTTAACACCTTTGTGGCGCCATCAGCATAAAGTAATCGAATATGCCGTGGGCGAGAGATTAGGGAAACCGGTGATAATTGGCTTGGAGACATTGACGTGAACTATTACGGACATTACGGATATTTAAATTGTCACTAGAGTGGCTTGTGTCTTAATAATTCATTTGGATTGATTGTTACTTGCTCTATAAGGCGTTTAAAACATTCATATTTATGAATAACTATAATAAATTAATAATTAAATAACTAGACGTGGAATTTCGCACCCAAACACGCTCGTTTTGAGTGATAACTGATGAGTCAACATATTTTTATTTTCCTGTGAAACTTAGCTAAGGGCCACTTCCGTAATTAATAAGTTTCGCTCGAAAAAATCATTTTTGAAGCAAGCTTTTGTTGCCGGCTATACTTTTTTCCGCTCACACAACTTACTGGGGGTACGTATTAAGTACAGCAAAGATCCCTTCGCCACCTTCCAACTCCATCATCA
The DNA here is from genome assembly GCA_948252455.1 of Acleris cristana. Lineage (NCBI taxonomy): Eukaryota > Metazoa > Arthropoda > Insecta > Lepidoptera > Tortricidae > Acleris > Acleris cristana. Next base: position 6,200,282 of record OX411775.1, read on the forward strand.
GATCAGCTCGATGGTAGCATAATATTGCATTGTCATCGGGTTTACACATGTATTCTAAATGTCAGACCATTCCATTGACGGGAACTGGTTCAAAATCGACTTGCAAAATTACAGGACATACACGTTAAGTTAAATAAAGGCTGGTAAAAATGAAAAATAACATATTTTTATCTATTTAAGGGCTTTAAGACAGTGTCTATTTGGATCTTGGAATCTTGGACTTTTCCGTTGGAAGAACAAATACAACCAAGAGGGTATTCTATCGAAAGTCCGAAGTATTTTTTTCCAGCTGTTTAATTTGTCCGAAAATTTATAAGTCAGAAATCTTACTATTTTCAGATTTTTCTGAACCTATTTCATTTTCCAAATGTTCATAGAAATATATTTAAGTAGAGAACCTGTAGGTTAGGTTAGGGTTTGTTTTATAACAATAGAAGTTAAAAGGTTTGAGAAGAAAAAAACTAATTTATGAAAATTCGGACAAACGGAATAGTTTACAACTGACATTCGAACTTGGTAACCATCCAAGCTGTAAGGCGATATAAATATATTTGATACCATGATAAATAAAAAACAATACTAAACATAGGTACAGTAAAGAAAACTGAAAGACGTACCTTTTTCGCTCTTGTCACAATGTGAATAAGACATACGAAGTGACCTCTTTCAGTTTCCCTTACCTGTACATAAGTCAGCAACGTAACAGTTTCATATATAACACTTAAAAGCAATGAAAACGGGTCAATGTTCAAACAAATTTGCACTTACAGTGACCTATTGTCATTGCCCTCGATTGTATCACAAACAGGCAAACTTCAGACGCGTTAGATAAACTCATCAACCGTTCCTCAAATCTAAATTACCAGTAATTATAACACGGAGCCGAATCGAGGCTTCAGCGTTACCGTTTAATAGGTAATTAAGAGCCTCAGGCTGTACTAATTACCAATCCGCAATTACTATAGGATACATAGGATGAAGGCGTCAATCCCGCCCCTTGGTGCCTCGTTTGTAGTTGATTTAACACTTGCCTTTGTAAAAATATGCATGGCCGTAAAACCGTACAAGTACGGTCTTATTACATTATTACGAAAATTTAAAGGTATAGCTAGAGTTTAGAACTAATGATTTAAGGCCAAACAATATATGTATATACCTACCTACCCAGCAATAATAGCCGTAAGTTATCATTTTTTTAGGATAATATAACAAGAAAAATTTGAATATTATTGTTGAAACTAGAACGATATAATTATGTATGAGTTTACGGTACTTTAAAACTTACCAAAGGTCTAAATTCAATTTTTATCTTAACTAGCCACTCTGTGTGAAACAAACATAGGGCACAATTTGACATAGGTGTGATATGAGAGACTGGACTGTCGCGAGAATTTGTTACGTTGGTCGGTATAAACAAACTAGAAGATCTTTGGGGCATGAACGATTTTTCTGTATTTATTACTTTGTCTGTGTACAGTAAGTCAACCAAAATACTGACCAGTTTATCGCCTCAAATACAAATGATCATTATTAATGTGAATGATAATTACAATGGTTAGGTTCTAATTTTATAAAGGTGTGTATGCTTAACATGTTTATTGTCATACTCATATTATTTTCGAATATTACTTGATCTCTGTTTTTTGAGAATTGGGTTCTAACAACTAAACTTGGATCAAGAAAGTCAGCTTATTCTTTACGCTAAAGATAAAAAAACATATTAGAAGTTAATACAAAATTACAGCACCAAATAGTACTATAAAAATAACGCAGACACGCCACTCGACTACTAACTAAACACTTAGCTACTGGCCGCACCCACACTTGCAAACGCTCTCGCTGTCGGTGTATAATTATTACCAACATCGAGCGTCTGCCGGGCTGCGTCTGCGCAGCGCGCGCGGTAATTAAAACATAGTTAGAGGCGACGGCCGACCAATGCCCTAATAGAAATGTACGATACTTAATGAAGGGTAGTGCTATCGCTTTTTTATGATTAATGAGCGAATTTGATAACTGTACTAGATTTTATTGTTGTGGTATTAACTTGGAAAAGAAGAACCATCATCTTTCGATCTCGATATACAATCGATATATGTATACAGCGTGTCCCTAAAACCAACGATAAACTGAGAGGGCTGATAGAGCAGCTAAAAAGCTATCGATTTAACCCCATTTATATTCAGCGATTTTCACTAGTTTCGGAGGTCATTTCAATCTGAATTTTTGTAATTTTCCCTTATGTTCATGTCACGAAAAATCATTAAGTTCATGTTTTATTTCATAAGTTTTTCATTGGTATCTTACATTATTAGAATCATTACATGGACATAAGGGAAAATTACAAAAAATCAGATTAAAATGATCAATATGTCTGAAACTAGTAAAAATCGCTGAACATAAATAGGGGTTAAATCGATAGCTTTTTAGCTGCTCTATCAGCCCTCTCAGTTTTATCGTTGGTTTTAGGGACACCCGGTATACATCTCATTTTTAGTTCTCGTAGTTTATGTATGCTATAGGGGAAGTCATTAATAATAGACCTAGTATACACATATCAAAAATGTCTAGGCATCAAAAATATCATTAGCGCTGAGATTCATTTTAAAATATCACCGTAATTTAAGGATGTTGATGTACAGTCGACTATAAAGAGATGTGTCCACTTTTGAACCTTGTAACATTCCAATAAAGTAAAAAAAGTGGATATATCTCTTGTACGAGTACCAACATAACAGGTTGTTTCAGGTGGAATTATTTCTACGCTAGCTAGGGTTTTGTATGAAACTTTTAAATTCTAAGAATACTCCTAGTTTTTGTATGGAAACAGATCATTTTCAATGCCCTCAAATATTTTCGTGAATTTGCTTAATAATTTCCCCAGGTTTCTAAACTTCTGGGAAAGTTTTTTGCAACTTGCACATTGTTAGTTAGAATCACCGGTTAAGATTTATGTAGCTGTTTTACTGTTCCTATTCTTGAATTGGGTAATTCCACGATAATGTAACGAAAGTTACCATTTCAATGCGTGTTTTTTTAAACTTTTAATGCTAATATTTTTCTAGATATGTATTTAAACACGTATATAGAGATAAAATAATTGTTCCATTTAGCAATATAATCAAAAAAACAAGCCGAAGGCTAGAAAATGGTAACTTGCGTTACTCTCTGCCATGGAATTGCCCAATTTAAAAAAAATTACTAGGTATCCTCAACTTTAACTATACTTGCGCCGTTCAAAGAGGCCCGATTTGACAGCTGTCAACGCAGTACAAAATGTAACCTCAGACATGTCTAAAACACATATTTTGTACTATTTTGGAAGTTTTTATTTGTACCACAGTCATTTACGATTAAAACCGACTATCTGCCTTGCTAATAATCTTAAATAGTAAGTACGAGTCACTTTTTGTTTTAAATAGTTGAAGTAAATATATTATATTTGTGGACTTGACAGAAGCACGTGGAGCTAACCCCATGTTCTTCTCTTTAGCCCAATAGAGAAAATACTCTTTTACTAAACAATTGTCTTTAGCGTGTGATATCCATGGACTTATTTATCTAATAAGTCCATGGGAGTGTCTATAAATAACTCGACATTGATTGGCGCAATGCACCTTAACAGGAGTGAAAGCCATTTAGAATAGAAATATATTTATAATAACTAAATTAACTAATTGGCTAACAAATAAGAGCATATATGTAGTTACATCTCAACAAATAATAACTATCGTCGGTCTTAAAAAAGCCTTAGGCAGTAAATGTATTTATAATTACTTGACGCCTCTTCACCACTACCGTACCGACTGATTAGGGCTTCGGCGGATACACACATGCGCACAATTTATATCTAACATTTTGTGGTATTATACATAGTCGTCTAAATATAAACTTTGTATCTAATTTTGTACCTTATGTTTATTCAGTAAATAGGCCGCACGGGCACATTTACAAGTCTAATTGTAATCAGTGATTTCCAAGATGAGACCACTGCAAAGAAGCGCCGCAAGAAACTCAACAGTCAGCCATTCTTTATACAGGTGCAAAAGTTATTACATGATTTCGTAGTAGACTGTACGTAAGTAAAATTACTAGGTGTGCAACTTTTTATAATTCATTGTTAAATATTTAAAAACGGTTACATAGTATTATTAAGAAATATACATAACGTTAAAAACCGACTACCGAAGATTAGAAACCGACTTATTGCTAAATTGCTTAGAAATAAGATTTTTTTACATAGGCGCAGTTGCGTCTACCATTCAAGTAATTTTCTACAAGTAACTGTATTTATTTTCATAGGGATTAACTTGCTATGTTTGAAGGCGTATCTAAAAAAACAGAAAAACTAAACCACATGATTAAATCTCACTCGCAACCAACCCAAATAACATTATTAACCAAAATGCTCGCTGCCTTGTTCGGCAATTGTCATCAGTTACATGGTAAGAAAGTCACAACACTGGCTGTCAAATCAATTTCGTTCACGCGAGCAGATCATTAAAGTTGAATTAAAGCTATCTGTGGTTCGTGAGAACGCCGCTCATTCGCTTACACTCGTTCAGTCATTCGTTCACTCACGATCTGTTAATAGGGTTCATAAAAATTTGTCAGTGCCGAGGAAAGTGAACGATATGAGCGGGACCCGTGTAATTTTGACGCATTTGTAGCTTTAATGTTTATTATGAAGATGTGGCTTGCTTTGCTTGGGGATGGTACGGCGCGATTAAATAATTTGCGGTTTAAAAGATACATCCGTGAATGAAGTGTTAATATTGAAAGTACTAATACCCTACTGACTTCATTCTGCCAGACGTTAACGTGTATACCTATTTGAAAAAAAAAAACTTTATTCTGTGAGTAGGCACTTTTACATGACCACTGTTTAGAAGAAGAGAAGTAAAATAATGTACTGTTTAACACAATCAATTAAACACAATGTCGATTTAAGTGAGTTTATTCTTAAATAACTTTAAAATGAGAATATAATTAAAGAAAATCGATTAAAAGCTCGCATTAGCTTAGCTTGCTCTAAAATTGCTACCACCGACACACATTGTGGTTTCCTTAATAATTTACATATATAGTTTTGAAATGTACGTTACAATTATATCACGTATAATAATTTTATCTACGAGTACCTATAAATTCTTAACGTGAAAAATGTTTCAGTGGACACTTTTCCTTTAACATTGTAAAAATAAAGATGCTCAACTTAATTATTTCTAAAATTAAACAGTCTCATGCCTCTCCAAATCATGGTATGCCTAGTAATAGTCAATCGAAGCGTTCCCATATTAATTCTGAGCCACAGAGTCACTGACAGCTGTAATGCGACGCCATTAGTCGGTCACAATGGCTGAAAACGACACTTTTCATTCATTTCGCCATCTTTGAAATAGTGAATGAATCGGGCTGAAGTCACATAGGTCATTGAATGATTTTTAACTGTACATTGTTTATTATACAAATAAATAAAAAACCCGAATAGCGAATGACAAGTTTTCACATGGCCTAAATATGATCTTATAATTTTCCAAGTAACCCTTTAAATTACTTTATTTTTTCTTGTTTAAGTATGATTTTTGCAGCAACCACCACATTAAGTCCTAGAAATTCAGTAAAAAATATGACGATAAGTACATTTATTTTATACCTAACAGCACCCTATTTAATCTAAATATATTTTTTAAAGTATAATTACAATTAAATAACTACACAAAGTAAATCGCAAGCAAAGGCTAGTTTATGACTTAAAAACTTTACGACTTATCTGAGTACGGGTGCGACTTTTATCTAAAACTATTATCATAATTTGGATTTATCAAATTTCGACAAGTCACTAAATAAAATGCTCATGTCTTTTTAAATTTTTAGTGCCGTCGTAAAATCGTTAAGTAAATATACTTTATGATCCGTCTTTATAAGCCTCTATAAATTTTACAATGTTCCTATACAAACTCCTTTTAAGTTCTAACAATGACGATTAAAAAAAAACGATTCAATTGAACGTGGCTCGGAGTTTTTGAAATTCGAACGCGACCGACCGCTTTCCAAATTGCTGCCATAAACGCGATAATTGGAAGCTCATTGGCCAGTAGCTTTAACTGAAACTAATTTAAAATTTAATGTTATCTCATTTAAATTTGTTAATTTAGCCTTTATTATATTGAAACACTAACGTTAATTTATAACTTGCATTATATTTAAGATGCACATCGAGGAAGTAAGCAGGTCTTTATCCAATTAACGCTGGCCGTAAATTATTCGACTTGACGTTTAAAAATAAAACTATTAATTAAAGCAAATTAATAATTGATGTGATGAATAAAGTATTAACCATTCTCGCCACACGTCGCCCAATAAATCAAGTAATATCCCGCAATCACATATATAATTATGGAGATAACCAAATAAGAGCTGGTTAAACAATAACTAAGTGCTAAATTGTGTGTTATCGCGGTTATTAATGTAGAGATAAAACTAGTGTGCATTTTATAAGCGATATCCTTTTTAATCTAACTTTTGTGTGTTCCACATAAGTAAATTATTTAAGTCTAACTTTTAAAACATTAATTGAGTTATCGGCTTGGAGTTAGCAAAAACGATACCCAAGAAGCTACAGAAAACTAATCTTAGTTTTAAACGACAGTAAATTATGACACTGGCCAGCTCGGCCCGAGCCAAAAAGCCAACGAAAAAAAAGTGAAGCGTTCGAAATTTAATTTATTCAAAATTGAAACGTCACGGCACACAAAGGCGCGGGGCACAATGGCGTCGGCCGCGCGAGTGTTAACACGAAAATTAAATGCTGATATCACAATTAATCAAGAGGCTATATTAATAATTGGCTATTCACTACGCCGTGAGGTGTCAAATTATATTGCTCAATTAACCGTCGGTAGAATAGAATAGGGCGTGTTTGGCCCTGTTTATAAATACAGAACTTGTTTTCTTTTGTGTCCGTTTGCGGCTGTGAAAGTTTTTGTAGCGTGGAGTTAATAAGTAACTGCACAATAGATTAGATGTAGCATGATACTGGGATAGATGAGCTGGTGTTTTGTGGACGTTTCACGATAATAATGCACTTTTTACCGCAATAGAGTTAGATAACTTTACTCTTTTGTTGTAATCTAACCTCTTCTGCCATTAGGAATGTAATGTTTTACATAATATTTTAGGTTCAGGACTTTATTATTGTAGAATCGTTTTTACCTTTAGGGATCATGAAATGCTAAAAAAGGTTTTCTGTCTACGTTAGAGTGCCCCATACATATCACACTTGCTCTACGCTTGTTTGCAGCTTGGCATTACTGAATAAATATTTTGATTTTTGAATTTTGCATAAACAACTCAAATGCCATATTGTCGCGCAGACAGAGTCTAGTTTATCATACTGGGGTTTTATTTAAATCGTACTTGTGTAAAGTGTATTTTGCTAACACAGTAATAACAAGAAGACTGATATGGTGCAGATCATAGTGAGACAAAAACGACTGATAGGTAGTAACATAAACTTTATAATCATATAATTTGTCTGGCATCAGCTAGAATAATATAATATATGATTAACTAGCTTCTGCCCGCGACTTCGTCCACGTAGATTTCGATTATAGTTATTCCCTCGGGAACTTTTACATTTTCCGGGATGAAAAGTAGCCTATGTGTTAATCCAGGGTATAAGCTATCTCCATTCCAAATTTCATCCAAATCCGACCAGCCGTTGCAGCGTGAAGAAGTAACAAACACACACACACAAACTTTCGCATTTATAATATTAGTAGGTTAAATAATAAGGTAGCATCTAAAGTTCATGTAATAATATGTATACCTACGAGATCTTAATCTCTTTACAATATAGGGTCGTGTGCGGACATATTTTTGGAACTTAAACTCTATTCCAAATAATTATCATTAGACTAGCAAAGGTCGAATTCGTGAATATTTTGTAGTATATTGACGACATCACTATTATAGTAAATATTTTGCCATCTTATAGCTTCCACTACAAATTGCACAAAGCGGCATTAGACATGTTTTACCACATTTTATGATCATTTTATCCAAATAATTATAGCCTCAAATTATTTGGAATGGAAAAAAGACATTTAACAATAACACACAGACAAAAATAAAACAGGAAAAGAGACGACATGTAGTGCTAGGGTTAGGTTAGGTTAGAATAGAATAGCCAAACCTATAACCATATTTTTATAGCTGCCTGAACGATCGATATGGTTTAAATACAGTGCCAAAGTTTTGTTCTTTAAAAAATCGGTCAAAAATCACTGATACAAATTAGACCGTCAAAATGGATTACAAAACTGTGAATTCAAATCACCGGATAAAAAAACTGGAACCATAAAACAGTTTAACGTTGAGTAGGTAGGTCCCATCCCTCGCCGACAATAAAATAAATGTTTAATAACTACTAATACATTATTAACCCATATATATTTTAATCTACACAAATGTCTTACTGGGTCCGGCGATCTCGGCACGGTTGCAGTGATGTGCATGCCCTATGGATAAACTGATGTCGATAGTTCCTGTTTCAAAGTCAGAAAAGTTTTAGATGCTATATGACGACTTTGAAAGTTTGAATTTAATACATATCTACAGTAAAATATTATCCATTTAATATTGTAATTTCAGTCTATTGGCATTTGGATATGGAATGACAAGTTGCCAATAGCTATCATACTAGATACTTCGTTATCTTAGGTATTATTAGCATCGACTTCTGGTTTCAAATCTCTTTTTTTTTTTAGAAGCAACTGCTTTATTTTTGTCTTCTTTTTTTATTATGGGTGTTTCTGGCTTTCCTTTTGTCAATAAGTTCACATTAGACACAAACTTCATTTCACTTTAAAGCTATTACGAGAGTCTTTGTAATAATCGACGACACGCTGGCCTAGTTTGTAGTGACCCTGCCTACGAAGCTAGCGGTCCTGGGTTCAAATCCCGGTAAGGGCAGATATTTGTGTGATGAGCGCGAATATTTGTTTCTGAGTCATGGATGTTTTCTATGTATTTAAGTATATATTTATCTATATAAGTATGTTTATCGTTGTCTAGTACCCATAGTACAAGCCTAGAGCTTAGTTTGGGACTAGGTCAATTGGTGTGACATTGTCCCCTGATATTTAATTATTTAATACAGGAGACTATGCTATGCAACATTATACATATGTAAAATTGGATATGCAATATATAAAATTCGTCATTTATGACGTTAGTTTTTTTTTAAACTTTGATACATTTCACTACATTTCTATACCTACCTATACATTAGACCTATCTCAATTATAATTTTTTTCGATATCGATAGAACGTCGTCACGTCACTATAATAGGGTTTGGACAGGCGGTCATACGAGAGATTATTTATGGTCGATATATTTTTAGGATTAGTGAGAAAATTATTTCATCCAAGCTCGTAAGCGGTAAGGTACCTGACAGGGACCAAGTTATTAATTTTATTTTTTCGTCGAGAAATACTCAAGCTTCCGTTGGGACCTTCGAACATTAGGAGAGATTAAAGGTATAATTATTTAGTTACTGCGTGTTTGAAATTGATAACTGGAATGATTATTTTGGCGTGGAAAATGAGATTGTTATAACGCTGACTATTCGAATAAATACAAATTTACGTTTGTGTGTCCAAATAGCTTAATGACGTTGTAAGTTGTAATCCTATTCGGTCAACGTAGGATTAAGTATCTCTGAGACAGTTGTATTTAGTAATTCCAAACACTTAACCATACTTGCAAGCAAGGCATATAAAAAAAGGTGATTAGACATTTGAATTCCTGAATGTCATCGCCAGGTTTATACTAGCAGCCCGTCCCGACTTCGCTCTGGTTGAAAAATGAACATAATGGTTGAAATATATAAGTCCGTCAGGAATAATGTACCTTCCAATTCGTGTTTTTTTCAAGCAGTGATTTCGGAGATTACCCACCTCATAGGTTTAAATAAATTCGTCGTTGAGACTGGCGACGAAATTAAAAATGCACACTCTAACACATTAATAAAGCTCTGACTGGACAACTTCGGCTCACCGGTTAATAACTTGACAGCAAATTTAAAAGTGAATTGTTTAAGAGAATAATTTCACAGTGCAGTGTCTCTTATTCATAAACGTGTAATAGCTAAAGTGTGTTTTAAATATTCTCTGTCCTTATCTATCCTTATTAAATTTGAATTTGATGGAAAGGGACAATTTTAAAATATGTTTATTGTGCGTTTGTGAAAAATATTCATCCTTAATAATAATAACTGTATCATAGATCTGTAAAAAACTCTGATGTAATGGCGAATACTTTCAGAGCTGATGTCTCCTTAACAGTCCAACACATTTTCATTACTAAGAACCATCCTTATTATATACCTAGCTACCTTTTTAAACCGCCTCTGACTTGGTCCATCAATTTGGGAGCTACGATGCCACAAATAGACACACAGATACAACACGCAGTTACACAGCACGGATACAACACGCAGATACACAGATAAATACAAACACAACACAACACGCAGTTAGACAGATACACAGATACAACACGCAGTTAAAATAAATCCTAATTTCCCAACCAGCACTTTGTAAATTAGAGTTTAGCTTTCTTTTGTTTTTGTTAATTGTGCCAAATTGTCGATGCTGTATACTGACTAATTATATACTCGTATTTCTACTTTAAATATGTTTATGTAAGGTTTTGCATGTAGTTTTTGTATTTATTTTGCCACTAAGTATAAGTATTTGTTCAATAGTATCTATATATTTATTTGTTTTTAAATTACACTTTATTCGTTTAGCGTACCGCCCGTCTGTCACACTCGGAGCTGGCTGAAAATCAGCGCTGCAGGTGTTTAATACCTCAGCATTATGCTGAGCCAGTGTCCGATTCACTGCCGTGAAGACACACCCGCTACTTGTTTATTTCTGTTTTCTGTTTTTACTATTTTTCTGTGTCTTGTGTGTGTAGCGAATAAATGTATTTTTCTTTCTTTTCTTTTTCAGTTACACAGATACACAGATACAACACGCAGTTACACAGATACAACATGCAGTTACACAGATACAACATGCAGTTACACAGATACACAAATACAACACGCAGTTACACAGATACACAAATACAACACGCAGTTACACGGATACACAGATACGCCATTTTGCGTAGTGTTAAAAACATCGTTCAAAGTAGGTAAATGATAATATTACCTAGTTCCTTTTGCAGTATACCTTTTGAATGAAACATGGTTACTATTTTCATGCTAAAGGAACTACTGCGAATAAGCAAAAATAAAGCAGGTAAGTAGATTTTCTCTCACAAGACCCATGTTAACAGTTCTAGCGACATCTAACGTAAGCGGCGCGGAGACTACCTTTGCCCTGTAAAGCCAAAGGGCATATTTACGGAAGAATTTAATTTACCAGAGGGCTTATTTTCTAACGCACTCACAATCACGATCGGTTTCATTTTGAAATTCGAAGGCTTGTCTACATACAAAATGAAAACAACTGCTCCACTTTGAAGCCGGTTGCAATTGCGAGTGCGTTAGACAATAAGCCCTCTGTTGTCGCTAATACTCAAACTATCATAAAAACAAGACGCCACCATGGAAAATGTTTTTGGTGCGGCTATTGTTTTTACATTCCAAAATAGCACATTAAGGCATGCTTCTGGATTTATTTCCTATTTTAGAAATATCGAAATATTGAAATATCGAAATAAGCGATCGCGGCAAAAGTATGGTACGTTAAACTTGACACTTCTACTGTTTTTTTCTGTTCTGTGGTTACAATATTGTATAATTATGCAATGAGCACCGTTTAGCAACACACAATACATATGGATTTGCTTTATTCGCTGTTTGCGTGTTTAATTAACATTAGCTATTTAACGTATTCCTGCTCGGTTAGACTGTGGTTTCACTGTCAATACAAAGAACATGAATATTACCTAACATTGATATAACATATATTTCATATTCTTTTAAATCCAAGACAATTTCAGAAAAAAGGTTTAAGTTGAAAATCCTAATTGCATCTAACTACTAATTTTAGTTTGTGAACAACCAACGTAAGTAAGGTATATTTTGGGAATCTTAAAATCTGTCTGGGTGCGCTGGACAAATCTTGACTTCACCTGCGATTGGTACATGGAAAAAAAAGACCTAGGACAAGTAAAGAGCTCCCCGGAAAAAATGTCTATGGTTAGCGAAGAAAAAAATATACTTACTTTCCTACTGAAGTACTGAAATAATGACGCATAAACCGTGGTCAAAATTAAGTTATTAAAAAAATAAATAAGTAAATATCGAGTGACACTCTCACACAAATTTCAACAAACTAAGTGTTGGGCTTGTACTCGTACTAAATAAATCGAACAATTAATACTTATTCGTAATGTTCGTCACAAGTTTACAGGAAAAATACCACGTCCTGATTTAGTTCTTGGTAATGACCGAAACGCAAAAAAGGTAGGTATATATCTGTTCCGACGAAACCGCGCGCTAACTCGTCGTCCATAGAAACCTATTTGAATTTTTCAATTAAGACATCATTGTCGGTGGAGGTTTAACACGCCGAGTTTTAATTAACTTGTCTATGGATATTTATGACCTCGCCCATGTAATTGTAGGTGATGGAAATGCGTAGGAAGATTTAAGAGTTCCGTAACAAACGATAGGCCTAGACGGTCGAGTTCTACCGGTCACAACACTTTTTGAAATCCGCAAAAAGAAGGGTGCTATGAGTTTGACGTGTGTATCTATGTATTGGTGTATCGGTGTATCTGTGTGTATGTCTGTCTGTGGCGTCATAGCTCCTAAACAGTTAAACCGATTTGAGCATACTTAAACATTAAAAAAAAACGGGCAGAGCATGTTCGATCATATATGCTCAATGTAGGGTTCCGAAGCTGTTATTACAAAACACAAAATACTATCGTGATAATTTGCTAGTTTTCCGTTTAAACTCGTATTACTTATCGATATTTTTCAGATTTTCATTACGTAGTTTTAGCTGTAGCGGGGAGTAGGGAGGGGCACACACAGCTCTACACTAAACGATTTTATTATCCATTTTTGTTTCCAATTTAAATGTATAACTATGCTAAATTATAGCTGTTTTATCACCAAGATTCTCTGAGTTAAGCCACGGAGAGACGGACAGACGGACATGGCAAAACTATAAGGGGTTGGTGACTACGGAACCCTAAAAAATATAGTTTATTCAGGGGGCCTAATATGGCTGCGTTTATCGCGTGACAAAGTGTGGATAAGGCATCCGTCTCCTTCTGACACGTAAATAAGTACGAGAGTGACGGATGCTTTATCCACATTTGACACGCGATATAGACGCAGCCATACTAGGTCTGCATGATGGTTCTTAGGTTTCAGGAAAATCAGTTCGGCTGTTTATAACATATAGAGGACGCCCGCGACTTCGTACGGCTAGAAGTAGTTTCCCGCTACTCCCCCCATTTCTTCCCGTTCTGGGTCGATTTTCGGAAAATCCTTTCTTAATGCTCACTTACATCATGAAAGGAACCTGTACCAAATTTCAAGTTTCTAGGTACAGTAGTTTCGGCTGTGCGTTGATATAATAAGTCAGTCAGTTTTGCCTTTTATATATATTGATAATGTATATTTTTATAATAATGAGTGATGAAATGAATTTGTTACAATAGCAACTTTGAAAGAATAGATATGCATACTTTTTTGGGAATAGAAAGACGGTAATAATAATAATTCTAATTTGGTCACACCTGATACTTAGCATACTTGAATGGTGATTTTAGAATTATTTCATGAAAATTTCGTAGGAAAGTAAATTCGAATCTTACAATATAAAAAAGAAATACATATATAAAAATATATTAGATAAGTATCAGTTTGTAAATAATAACGTAACAACTGGTTCATAATTAATTTTACATTTATAGGTGTTTCAGCGGGCCTAGTATGGTTGTGTTTATATTAGTGTCAGAAAGTGACGGATGTTTTACCCACGTTTTGTCACGCTCACGCGATAAACGCAACCATACCTACTAGGGCCGCAGATGTATGTAGATATTTAAATAACGATAAGAAAAACCTAATTGTGCGAGATTGTCATTCATAAAACAATTAAGATCTATTACTGATTGAAAATAACAGCTTAGAAATAAAATCACGCAAATCAATTCTAATTCAAAAAGCTGAAACAATTAGCGCAAATAACGACCTCGGCGTAACGTTATAACGAATAGTTAATTGAATAGATAGCCTCATTATGAATTTTAACGGCGCGCGGCGAGCCGATTGGTCTCATTACGTTTAGTTCAATATAGCCAGGTTTCTATTTTGTTGTTTATAAAAGCGTGGTCCAAACGTGGTGGTTTATTATAATTAAATAAATTCATCTAAAATCGTATTAAAAAAACGTAATGGTGAAAGAGAGTCAGTGAATTTATTTTGTATGTCAATTTTGTTGTTTTAAAGGTTAGAGCCATGAAATTAAAGTTGTTTATGTTGACCGCTTACTTAAATTTCACGTTCTAGACTTTTTTTTAAAAAGCATTTAAAGGTGATGTAAACTATAACTGTATTTTTAACAGAAGTTCTGACTCTCCGCAGACGAAGTCGCGGGCGGAAAGCTAGTTATTTATATATCATCTGGTAGTTTTATCGAACTAGGTTTAGTTTCGTGGGCTCTTAGACTATACTATAACACTTGACCATTGTTTAGTATTTGTTGTTTTTCTTCAGGGTTTGTACTATAATAATAACAAATTAAATGTTTTACCGTTTTTACGATACAACAAAAATAAAAATTACGCTGAAATATAGGTTTCTTGTATGGGGACTCCTTTAAGTACTATTTCATTTTCTTTAATAATTTTTATTTCTTAGTAAAACCGCCATAAAAACACATATTTAAATCAAACCGCTATCTTTTATGGTTCAAAAGATACAGCTCTTTAAAGTTAGGACGGACGGACAGCGTAGGTATAGACATATTAATATTGTCCCACTGGGGTCCCTACAGTACGGAACCCAAAAAACCATTGTAAAAACACCGTATGCCCAAAACCCAATTGACATTTCTACAACATAACCTCAAATTCTACTTATAATTACTTCGTCAATAATTCATGCAGAGTTCAATAAATATTCTTATTGTGTCGGGCCCACTTAACAACGAGATTTAAATAACTTTCCAATGTAAAAAATGTGAGCAAACAAACAAAAAAGTTGCCCTAAATCACCACAAGGTGTGACCCGCGGCCCGATCACGTGTATTCTTTATATTGAAAGTGATATATTAATCGGACGGACATAAAGACGTGTGTATTATTTTTATTTATAGCGTGTCGAACAAGCCGCGTGGGCTGTTGTTGAAATTATTTCTTGAGCTAAATAGATTCTGGGGCGAACTGCTATGATGTTAATGGTGGTGCTGTGTTAATTGTAATGTAGTGTTTTCTTAGCGCTTTTTAACCCTCGATACAAAAAGACGAGTGTTAAATTATAAGTTTGTCGTAAGTATATCTGTGTATGTGCGGATTCTTTTTTTATAGACTGCTAGGTGGTTCTTCGGTAAATTTGATGCAAAATCTATTACACCGTTTAAGAATTCTTTAGCTCTAAACGTAGGGGTCACCATTACATCGGAGGTTTTTCATCTTTTTCATAGTTATAGCATGGTTTGGAAAAATTGGGTGAAAAAAATTTTTTTTTGGTCCTGCAGACCTATAACAGGGCTTATAAGATGCTCTTGATTGAATAGTTGATTTTTTAAACTATTATAAAGACTGCAAAAATCAAAGAAAATCTATAACACTGATGTAAACTTACTTGAACATCTTGATAGAATTCTGCATGCGTGCGTAAGCTGCCGTAAAGTAGAACGCGGCTAGCCCTGCACGTGGCCTAGTCAAGATGCAAAGCGCTAAGTTAGAGATTTGCGAAAATCGACAATATGTATAGGATTGACGTAAGCTGATGACAGATTGCGTCATCCGCTTATGTCAACTTCATACATTTCGAGTCGATAGAAAACAGAAACATAAGCAGTGTTTGCATAACTGTTCTCGTTTACAGAGCAGCACTTGCAGACCCGAAGATACTGTGTTAAAGAACTTTTCTGATGGTGGAGTTGGACGGTCACAGGCTGAGTTTTAACTCGTTAGATTCGATTTGATGTGCTGCGCAGCTGATGATTATTCAAGAAAAACCCTATTGTCAGTACCATATAGCTCTAGTTTTATTTTTTATGTGCTAGAGGAGTCAAACGAGCTATGGGTCAATAGCTGTGAAGTGATCACCGCCGCCCATGGACACCTGCAACACCAGGAAAGGATTGCAGCTGCGTTGCCGGCCTTTGAGAAAAGAGTATGCTCGTCTCTCAAGTGGCAGCGGTCCGGAAATACCACCGCATTATCTAACTTGATTCCATAACACTAGTTTCATAGAACTAGTCGGAATTCAAAAAGTAATCTTTTTAATTTCTATACGTCAAGTTGAGTAAGACTGTCCCCTGATATTTTTTCTTTGCAATGTTTTGCATAATTTTATGTTATTATATTATACCTATATTATAATTATGGAAAGAAGTGGTCTCTGCCTACCCCTCTGTGAAACAGGCGTGATTTAATGTATGTATGTATAATTATGATACTGCTTTTTCTGTCAATTATTTTGCCAATGTAAAGGCTAAAATAAACCCTTTCCTAAAGACGATTATGTTCCGTTCAATCAGCACAACTGTCTTTGATTCCATCTTTAAGATTTCCAAGTGACTAGGCTCGCATAAAATTGAAACGTTCTCGTGCTGGTTATTTACAGCCATTTCCATACAAATCGCGGCGAGCCCTTTCTTATTTATAAAGCCCTGGTATAAAGCTGTCAATTCCGGGCCATTCCGGGTTAGAGTGGAAAGGAGCGCAGATGCGCGGACGGTCGTAACTCTGGGAAAAAATATGGTAAAGCGCGAACGCTGGTCGTGAACATGGGTTTTGATATACCTATTTTTATGATCCATAGGAGTTAACCGTTTGTCATGTTTTTTTTCTACAATTACCTAAAATGACTGAGTGACCTATTGTTTTATGCATGGGGTTTTAGGTTTAGCAACTTTTCTCGGCAATTTTAAAGTTGGCAACGAAAATTTATGGACTTTAGGCACCCGGCTAATTCATGCCTTGGATTCGATTTAAGATTCCTTTTCTCCCAGAATCTTGTTAGTTTCAGAGAGGATAAAGTCCTCGCGGGCATAGTTGCAGATCGAAAATAGATTAGTTTACGCAACAAAACTATCGATACCTAAAAATCCTCCCCTTGTGATGAGCACCTTTTCCACAGGATCCCTAACCCGAGCTCAAGGCGGCGGCGCGAGAAAGGCTCGACTCGCATTAAATTATTATGATTTATGTGTTTTAGTGGAGCTCAGCTCGCCTCCTTAATTATATGTGAAGGTTTAACGAACAAAGCCTGACGGCTGGTTAACGTGTTCAATGCCGAGATGGTAAATTATCTTGCAGAAGTGACCCGATGTGGAGGTTTTGGAGTGGGACGCGGATCAGACCAGGATTTGGCTATTGGCGGTTTGAACGTGATCGCTTAATCTAATGCTTTCGTGAAGGCAGTGCCACGCTGAAGATAGTTAACTGTCGTAGAGTGAGGAGATGGGCTGGCTTGATGTAGTAAAGTGTGATATTGGCATGTAATTCACTTTGCCATTGAGATCAGTAAAAAATCTTTCTTCCCGCTTCTCTTCCATTCTTTTTTGTGGTGCCTGCGCTGAGCCTGTCTTGTAAAACGATAAACACCAAACAAACAAGGAAGGATGATGGTGTAACAGGGTATGGGAACGGCTTATTTTCACCGTATGGAAGTCACCAACGAGAATACCGTAGGAGCATCTAGTCTTAGCATTTAATTTTTTCATGCTCTCGCTACGACGCTGATCTGACTAATGGAGAATATTAGCGAAACTTGGTTAGGAAAGGTTAGTAAACCAAGTCACTCTCCACTCCACAGAAGAAAGCGTTGAGGTATCACAGTAGAATGCAGAAGCTTGGTGCTTTGGCGCCTTCCCGGATGGTTTACTGCTGGGATTTTAGTGGGTATCCCGGCCGCTCTCAGTCGGCGAGTCCCATATAACATTCTCGGACCCGGAATGCATTTTTTCAACGACACAAAAGGTTAGTTTAGTTCTATTAAAGAGGTTTACCTAATAAAGCCAGAATTCCTACGTTTTTCTTACTATGAAGTGTAGAACGGAGCCCCACCTTTTATTCTACTTACACTGGCGATCAATCAGACACGTCAATCTAGCCGCGGGACGGGAACAAATGGGCCAGCGGTACTTGCTGTTACGTTTTCATTACCACTTGCGCCGTTACCGTTAATGGGATGCTGCTAATTGATGTAAAAAGTTAGATTGGGATATTAGTCATCTCGCTTGAGCAGAGCGTTCAGTACTAACCTACTTCATCTGTGGTTCAGTGCTGAGGAATCTGCTTACGCGGATAATAGTTCTGTTTGTATGGAGATAAGAGCGAATGGGTTATTGCAACCGGAGACGAAAATTCAATGATGAGTCAATTTTCAAAATTTTCAATAGTCAAGATGCATAACGCTTAGTTGGCAATTTTCGAAAATCGACAAAATGTTTAGGAATGACGTAAGCTGATGATGATTTTGAATCGATAGAAAACTGAAACGATAGCAGCGTTTGCCTCTTGGCTACGCCTACTGGCTTGCTTGAGTGGTAGATGAACATTGTGCAAGGCCGAACTGGATCGCTACTTCCATCTTAGACACTAACCTGCCGCCGCGAAGTAGAAGGTAGTATTCGCATCGTTGTAAGGTGGGGGTGGGGGTTCTAACTAAGTAATATACCTTATTTGCTTCGGTAGGTATGCACTATGCAGTCACGGAATAGAAAAAACCTCGCCATTACTCAAACTATTATCGTAAAAACAAAACGCCACCATGAAAAATGTTTTTGGTGCGGCTATCGTTTTTACATTCCAAAAAAGCTCAATAAGGCATGCTTCTGGATTTATTTCCCATTTTAGAAATATCGAAATATCAAAATATCGAAATAAGCGATCGCGGCAAAAGTAGGTTGCGCGGAACTCGGCATAACCATGCCACACGTTACACGCCCACTTAACATTTCTAATTTTTTTTCTGTTCTGTGTATGCAGTATTGAACTATGACCGACGAAATGTCCTTGAGCCTCAGAGCCCCTCACCGTCACAGATGGCCTGGGTGCTGGCCTGCATGCCTTCTCAATGCCAATACATTGTTTCTGTTAACCTTTACGTCGAAACTTCTTACTTTAAACGTTAACCTGTAAAACTCTAACCTCGTTAAAGTCCCTACTTGCAATAATATTAATTAGGCAAAAAATTATTATTTAAATAGGTTGTTTTGAAAGTTACCAATTATTAGTTTTAATTCGTTTACGGTTGTTAATGTTATTTATTAGCAAAACAACCATAACGATAACAACCACCATCAAATTATGGAACACTATATATGGAATTAAATCCAAACAGCGGGTACTTATGTACCTATTTTCTTTCGTTGTTTGGTGTCAAGAATTTTCATTATTATTGACTTGTCGGTATGTGATGTGAGCGATATATGTAAAAACTGCTCTACATAAAGCTTTCTAAACTGTTTTTGCACGATATCGTGTAAGAATGCGGCGCTGTTATAGAGCTAAGAAAAAAACCAAATAGAGAGGAAAAGTCATTACAACTGCAATAGTTTTTTATCTAGAATCCGCCGTATTCATACAAATTACACCGCATTATCTTATGTAAATGCATGTACTCTAAGTAAAATGTGATAATAATAACCTTCTTATCTGTCAATCCGATTTGACACGCCGCAATCACGTGGAAGTACTGAATAGGCTCCACAATTTACGAGCGTCGCGCAAAACGTTTGAAAACTGCCTTTAAAAAGCCTATTATAAAACTGAGTTTTCAATGAAGCCTTTCAATAGGAACGGGGCAGAAAAACAGACTTTACCTGTGTGATATAAAGTTACTTTTCGTTGTTGAGCTCGTGAACGATGTTAGATAGAAATCTCTTGGAGAGCCCAGTGACCGCACGACGTAATGACGTTGTCGGTAAAGAAGTCATTATTCATTTTTTTAATACAGTGTTTTGTTGAAACGACATTTTCACTAGCGTAATCACGAATGTACAGGCAATATATCAAGGCAATAAAAGACGCATTATTACACCGGGCGTTGATGGTTTTCAATTTGATGTCTTCATTCGAGTGTTGTCTCTACTATCGATTTATTATCGAGCAGCTTTGTTCGCTCGAGAGTTTCCCGCGGAGAGAATCGATTACTTATCGCCTGTAACAAATAGTGGCAGGTATTAACTTAATTAGATTTTAAGAAGACTTCCATTATGTATTTATTGCTCCTACAATTTCATTTGTTATATTAAAAGGGTCTAGGTTTATGTTGATGACCTTACTTAGTCAGGCTGGAAACAAATCTGCGATTTCTATCTTGTACGGTCACGGAAGTTAATTTGCAACCCATTTCAAAGAAAATCTGCTTGAAGGTGTCATTGTCATTAGAGATTCCATGTCATTTGAAATTGATAGGAAACTCAACCTTATTGCTGTAGAATGTCAGATTGACTTTGGACTTGTTGGTGGGTGGTAAATTTAATTCCATGACTGTACCTATTGTTTTCAGTTTTGCACATATGGTATTTTATTTTCTCACTTGTTACCCAGTGCGTCCCTTTTGTTTTAAATTGGGTAGAGAAGGATTACCGAGAGGCCAATGAGTATATGGCAACTTGTTATAGCCGCCCTAGCGCTGCAGAATGTAGGTGTCTATGGGCGGCAATAAGTACTTACTTTTCATCAGGGCCCAGGCTCCCTGCTCGTTACCCATCTCTCGAATTAAAAGTAAATGAAAAAAAAACCTTTTTGTTCAAAAATAAGGCTTTTAGCAGGTTAATGCAAACATATATTCTTAACTCCATAGTAATTATTCCGCCATTTTATCAAAATCCCACACTGCTAGTTTCTAACAAAATGGTGACTGTTGTAAATAGGTGTCTTAATTTTATGCGAGCCTAACGATACATTAACTATATAAACACTAAGATGTTAGTTAAATCACAACATAACTTGACATTCTTATTACCATCTTTATTGATATAAATAATATCATATTATTCAATTTATTTTTACGAATAGAAAATGTGTTTTGGTTGGCTCTAATTTCTTTTGAAGCAGGAAATGTACTCACAACCTGCACTAGCAGTAAGAAGTATTGGGAGCTTCTTTTTCTAAACACAAATGTTTAAAACCCAATAAGAATCTCTCATCCCATAAACGAGCCTGAAAGCTCACTACTTCCATAACATTGTATAGGAACCGCAGCATCCCATTTCCGTGTATAGCACCAGAGAATGAGTTACGTCGGCATACTTCTGAGACAGCCATTCTACTTTACACGCTATATCTTCAAAGTTACTCGATTTTGACTATTACTAGTCAAAATATAAGGTTGTAAGTAAGTATGTAAGTTGTAAGTTGGTACGTTTTTTGGACGGCATATTGTTGTGGTAAAGTGCGTAAAGCAGCGAAACGGCGTCGGTGATGGCTCAATCAGTGCGCCGGAGTGTTTAGACATATAGTCGAGAAAACAATTTGCTATACAATGTACCGAGCATTCCGGTGCACGTATTTATTTCTTTTGAGTTTTATGACTGGTTCTTTGAGTGGTTTTGAGCCAGTTTGAGCTTGGGTTTCTTTGACACAGTAGTGTTTATATACAATGATTGTAGGGTGGGTGTTTCTTGGAAGTATTGGTGTGCGTTGCACATTTCATGACATCAACGTAGAATGGGAATCATACATGAAATTATTCATAATATTATGTTCACCCAAGTATATTTTTTATTATTGAAGGCCTAGCGAATGCAAGTGAATTTCAGGTGGCCATTGGATATTTCCAATCTGATCTTCTATTTCATCGTCTCGTCTTTATTACTCATACCCTCTAAAACACAATGGTTCTAACGGATAACACTGTTTTGGAAGCAGAATTATTGAGTCGAATAGCGCAAGATTTTGAACATGGTTAAAGTTAATTCACTACATTTTATTTATCCTTTGTATGTTAAATAAAATGTAAAACATGGATGCTAATAAGGCGTATTATTAAATACAAATTTAGTCCGATACTTGACACGCAAGTCGTGAGAGTTCACAAAAGGATACACATGAGTAATGACTATGTGTCAATTGTAAACTCAAACGCGAGTTTGTTCAACAAGTTACCATTATGGTGCTTATTTAATCTGTGCTAATGGCAACTAAGTATTAAGAGGCAAACTACAGACGATGCCTAACATCTTTAGTATAAACTAATAGCAATTTTTTTATTTAGAAATACGTGTCCTTTTAAAATCACAGGTAAGTTAAGTTTTTTTCAGGTTGGATGCAATCTGACGGTGTTTCAGCTGACATTGCTTCGCTACGTGTACGTGTATAGTTCAGTTATTGCTGGAGAACGCAGTGTCCTGACATCTGGTGATCTGGCCAAAGTATCTGTTCCTGTTTCGAGGCAGCCTACCAGCATCCACGCCTTTGAAACTGAGAACCACGCTGTTTTCTCACTTGGTTAATTAAGTTTTTGTATTAGGATGTAGGAACGTCCAAAGGCTACGTATACGTAAATATGATCCTTGTTGTCTTAAAATCGAATTATTGTATGTGGCATTTAACTATTTACCCAGTTAATTACTTATTTCTACCCGACAATGCCTTATGTGTGCGAAAATCACAAGCGAGTTAAGCTTTTGCAGGGTTAATGCCACACGATAAAGTGCTTTCAATCCACGATGGTCCGCGCCACTACTCAAATTAACATTGCAGGGTTGCGTCAATGTACGTAAAATTTAAGTAGTGAGGCGCGCCCCGTGTGGACCAAGAACAGTATAAAGCTGGGCATTCACGACCGCTCCAACAACCCGAATAGAGCAGCGCCGCGCCAAAATCGATTCATGAATGTGGAAACTGTAGCGTTTAAAAGTATTTGGAGCGGTCCGTTGGATTTCCAAATAGACAGAAAACTTGCGCGACGCGCCAACGCGCAATCCGAAAGGAACTATAGTGAATGTCGGAATTCAACGTTGAAACACGCCGCGCCTCCGCGCCAAGCCAAATGGCGTCGTCATGAATGCGTTCTCTGGCTGCCATTTTCTAATTAGTCTGCTCCGTGATGTCGCACCGTTGAGGCCTGGCGTGGCGCGCCCGTGAATGTGTTCAAAATCCAGTTGTATACACTCCGTCTGTCGCCGAGACAAACGACGCGTCCGTGAATGCTTAGACTAAGTTTCTGCGCAGCCCTTAAACTCCCTCGTTTCTCTATTGTTGCCATCATAGCAATATTCCCCAGCACAGTTTAAACAAGCCACGCAGAATTGGTAATTCCCTATCAGTCAACATTAACGGTGTCGCAACTATAGTCAGTTTCCGTAAGATGTGCTTTTCTGATGTAGTCTTTGTTTCAAAGCAAAAGGAGCTAGTTTGATCGCTTGTTAATAGCACAATGTCTGTTTTAAGTCCTAGAGGTAGTTGGAGTCAGAGAATATGTTATTACAGATTGTTGAGTGCGAACTACTAAGCGTGCTATGCAGTCGAGATAATGAAAGCACTGTTATTTTATAAGTTCAATATCATGTTTGAACTGCTACACTAATCTGTCAAAATCATTAAAAAGACAAGGTACAATAGCGGCAGCTACTTCTAAAGACGACTGTAGACACCAATGCTAACTTTAATACGGTAATGCGAGAAGGTTACTGTGATATTGTAAACTTATGTATGAGGTAAACTTTTTTTGAAAAAAATATAGCTTGACTAGTTTCTTACGCCGGTTCTTCTCGGGGCAAAGGTTTTAGTTTTCGAACCGGTGGTAATGCTTTTTGACATTCATAGGTGCATTATATTGTGCCTAAATTGAAGAATAAAGGAGTTTGACTTTGACTTTGACTTTGGTTAAATTCAATAAAGCTTCGCTACAACTGAGTTCAACTGTACATCCTACGTATTTCTCGTTTATATTTTTTCCTCTATTTTTATGTCTTTCCGTTGTCTACAAACCTCACTTTTGAGACCTAACATACACTTTTTAGGCTTCGATGCGTTTGAAGAAAAAGTGGGCTATCTGTGTCCTTAATAAGCTGCGCAGTCAGGATGCCGCCCTGCGCCTGCGCTCTTCGTGCGATGACGTGATTATAGTTAATAGAGCGCCGAGATATCTCACTCACAGAGTGGGGCGAGGGGGGAAACTGTTATTTTTTTAATTAAATTTTAATTGTTTTCTGTTTGGAAAGGTATTAGTCGCCTAGACGCGGACGTGCCTTTCGTAAGGATCATGCATGAATGTGGATTCCAGATCACAACACTAATGTATGAACCTGTGAGTAGAATTAATTTAAATTTGTCATACTTTTGTAGTTTATAGCTTTTGTACTGATCTCCAAAATATTATGTTAGATAATGGGATTTTGTACAACTTTTAATTATTTCAATATGATTACAATGATTACATATTTTTACAACGTATCGTCATTCCAAAACCATTTTTACCCAAATTGAATTGTCATACCTTTGACATAGTTACTTAAGATAGAAATTAAATGGCACAAGGTCGAAAAATTGTCATGGCAATGCTAATTTAACAAAGTATTGTATAAAATTCAGAGTTCTTGGCGGTGAAAGTATTAATATAAATATGTACCTATGTATTTATAGTACCTACCTATACAGTTTTTTTCGGTCTAGATTCATTATGCACTATTTGTAACATAGTTATCAATGACAATCACCCAAACCCAAATATAAAAACATAATTATTATTCAACTATTACTAAGTTATGCAGCTTTTTCCTGCAGGTGTCATCGCACGACGGGCGCAGCGGGCGCGCAGCAGGGAGCCTCGTTATTAGCACATCGGTCAAACGCGCCGCGCCCGTCCCGCGCCCGTCGCCCGCCCGTCGCTCGTCGAATTAAGTGAATCGCTCAACTTAATATAAAATAATATAGTCTGACACGCGGTCGCGCCTTGCTTTGAGATTGAGATGTTTTTTCACGGTTGAAACAGTTTGAATTTGTTGAATTTTTAGAAATATGTCGAGCTAGCCATTATGACGCCGGGAGTTTATCTTTACATTCGTTTTAGCCCACCTCGTTTCTATAATCATACCTTTTATACCTACGTTATACAGTGACCCTAGTAAAAACGGATACATACATGTCAACTTAAGTAGTTCGACTCAAAAATACAGAAACTAGTAGTAGGTATATTTAGTGCTAATAGCGTTATTCACTTGAACCTCGAAAGACTGATCCTTTTTCACTTAGGCTTACGATCATTAAATATTGTCTAGTTAGGAACTCCTCTTTTACTGTCAAGTACCATAAAATGTGCCTACTTTGCTCCCCCATGGGTAACTATACTCCATAGTAACTATTTCGTTTGTTACTTATAAGTTAAGGTTGATGACAAATTTTCCAAAAAGAATCGTTGTATACATCCAGCCACGCAGTGAATGAAAGCAATAGATTGATTTACAATACAGATAAGCTCAATATAACCATGGAGCATAATTACCCGTGGGGGAGCAAAGTAGGCACATTTTACGGTACGTAAATAAGAGTTACCATTACGTCAACAAAATTATTAATATATAAAATCAAGATGGGCTAAAAAAAGTGGAATAAGGGCCCTCGTTATTATTACCTACTTACAACATACATAAACTCACGCCTTCGTTCCCAAAGTGGGTAGGCAGAGCTACAGAATTAACTTGTTGACAGTTCCGCAACAACATTTTGCACAATCAGGCTAAGATGTTTACCAGCGCATTAGTGACAATTGCAAGCCCATCGCCTAACAGCGTTTAGTCCCTTAGTCGCCTCTTACAACATCCACGGGAAGACATGGAGTGGCATGTTCTAACCCGGCAACCACACGGGTTATTGTTGTTAACATTCAGCAGTGTTATTCTTACATTGCGTGCGCTATATTCTGAGTAGGCCGGCAATTTTATATTGCGCCGTCTGCCCGTAGACAATACGCACATTGACTACAGTTTCTTACTTTTCACCTTATACGACGTTGTCAAGAATTTCGAGAGATTTAAATAGGACGCAGAGCGGAAGCGCTGACACGCCGAACCTTTTGGAAGACCCAGTTGCCGGGGCAGGGGCTCTACTTTGAAATCAGCAATTCGAACTTCGGATCGCCTCGTCTGCACTTTCTTGCGAATTAGTGACGCGTCGAGAACTCGAGAGCAAAAGGGATAGCAATAGACGAAGTTCGAATTACGGATTTCAAAGTAGAGCCTCTGCAGAGTTATCCATACGCGACGTTTACCTAATAGCCAACAGTAAAGGCACCTTGACGCAAGCGCACAGATCAAGGACCTCTGGGAGGAAGCGTTACAGTGTGGTTCTGTGACGCTAGAATGTCCAAGTGCCTTAAAGGCAAAGCGCGAGGGTAAGCATTGATGAATTTCCAATGGTCCCAAAGCTGCCTGATAAGCGTAAACACAGACTAACGAATACGATTGACAACCCTGAGGACTAAGATGGTATGCATCTATGCTAGTTGTTTCACGGGTTCCTACACCAATACAATACAAAGACTGCTGCTTGGTGGCAAATTAAATGGTAAGATGGCGAAAACAATCCGGGTGGACGCTGCACCATGAATACCATTCATACTCCACTGATGCGGGTTGCAGTAGGTACAAGATTCCGGCGAAGATGGACATTTACCTATCTGTTTACCTATGGTAGGTACAATAATACCTATACTTAAATATTTACCATACCATGTATTTAGGTAGCGAAAACGTTGCCTGATGAAATTAAGTTAATGTGGTGCAATTCTCTTTGGAAAACTGTTAATTGAAGTGATAACTTCTTATGGGAGAGTAAACCTCTTCGTTACGTAACGCGTTTTGACATAATTTTACTTCATAATTAATGAATTTTCGGTTTTGAATTTCAAGCATTAAAAATCCCCTATGCTCTAAACTAAGAAGTACAATCTCTAGAGATGAACCCAATGAATACTTCTTAGAATATATTTTAATTACAGATAACCGTCACGATGCGCCGGCGACGGCGACGGCGCGCGCTGATTGGCCGCGCGCCGGGGGGCGTGTCGGGGACAAAGCTGGCACTGCGCAGCTAATTACCTTTGGAGGGGGTTCAATGGCTGTAATGATGTGATGACTGTTGTGGTATGCGGTTCAATTTAGGGTAATCGCCATGTTTGTTATTATTTTAAAGAGATAGCGGTGATTATTCAAGTTTCATCTGGCAAAGTTAAGTTGAGTGCGGCGAAGATTCTATAGCCACTTTCCGACTCTATCATCAGATCAGCTCAATTTTGCGTTGTCATGGGGATGTAAGTTGTATGTGTAATTGCAAGTTCTATTAATTTATTTTACAGATGTTACGCTACAGAAAGAAAGAGGCTATCTGCCATTACTTCGAATTTCTAATTAAGGAATAGCGCCGGTTAAGAGCATAGGCAAAGGTCGGGGCTCGATTCAGGCATAGAGTCACATGCGTCATATTTTAGAAATATTTTAATTTTCAACCCACATCAACAACGGTTTTAAAATTAACCCTTAAATTAAATTAAATTAAAATCATTTCTTATCTGATAATTAAAATCCATATTTTGTTAGTAACAATAATTAAGCTCATGCCCCAGATTAGAAATATTCACATCACCTCCACAAAAATAATTAGTTTACAAAGGAAACAAACGTGTTATGAAAATAGAGTCGTTAAGATGTTATTAAATCTTTGACTGTCGATCATATTTTACATCGACTGTAAGTATTTAGTTAGTACGTTTAGAGGTAATTAGGATTGAAATTTGCTAGTCCGTTAAAGTTGTTGGTCACTCGTAATGATAGCATCTAATAAAAACAAGAAATTTTAATTTCGAGCTACAAGGCCCATAATAATTACAAATACCTATATACTAACACACATAACAATATAAAACTTGAAACTACACCGAGGTGACAGAACAGCGAGGTCCTGTTTTTCTAAAATTGATGTCATGTGCTGGTAGGTCGCCCCGAAACCACCGGAACACGACCTTTCGGCCAGAAGTCACGACACTCGAACGTCCCCAGCATAAACCGCGGCACCCGCATTACAAACGAACTGAACGAAGCGACCGCAGCTGAAACACCGGCAGACTGCATCCAACCTTCTGACGGAAGTACTTCACCACCACGTCGTCGTCGTCGTCATCATCGTCGTCATCGTCGTCGTCGTCGTCGTCGTCGTCGTCGTCGTCGTCGTCGTCGTCGTCGTCGTCGTCGTCGTCGTCGTCGTCGTCGTCGTCGTCGTCGTCGTCGTCGTCGTCGTCGTCGTCGTCGTCGCAATCAACCATAAAACCTAACTCCGGGGACCCAGTGAAAAGGGGGTTCCAGTCTTCTGAGGTTCAAGTGAAAAAGGGTATATGTCTAGTAGTCTCCGCATATGACTTACACCCTTTTTTATTATGAGCAAAGTTGACTTAAGCCCTTTTTACCAAACCATCACGATTAAACTAGTTTTCTTATAAACCGCATCCAACAAACAGATACACAGAACATACACAAACACACGTCAAAGTTATAACATCCCTTTTTTATCTCCGTGGTTAAAAATGATGCGTACACGCACAAGTCACGGTGCTGTGATTAAATGTCGGCACTTATGCGATTGTCATTTATTTGCATATACACATACTCACACACATTAATTATTATTTAAACAGAAGGCTGTAGCGATTTAGATAAACCTATATAATTGAACGCAATTGAAAAGGCTGGCGTGTCCACCGCGCGTGCAAACTGTGGCGTAAATTAAAAATAGAGGCATTAAAATGAGTGCTTTATGGAA
Organism: Acleris cristana; assembly: GCA_948252455.1. Lineage (NCBI taxonomy): Eukaryota > Metazoa > Arthropoda > Insecta > Lepidoptera > Tortricidae > Acleris > Acleris cristana. The sequence continues at coordinate 6,229,263 of OX411775.1, forward strand.
AACTGTACTTGAGTGTCGTAATTTATGAGATCGAATTGAAACACGAATACGTCGTATTTATTACTTTTGTACCAACACTGGACTTACTGGTTCAACTATTTTTTTACTTAAACGTAACATACATAAAATGTGGGGTCCTAGTGAAAAAGGGCACCTGTTAGTTTTCTGAAGATCAAGTGAAAATACTCTGTTGATTTGTGTAGGTACCCTTGTTATTATACAAGTTAAATCATATAAATAATGTCAAAAACTACACAAATTAACCAGAGTGCTTATTGTCTAACTAACGCACTCGCAATCGCAACCAGCTTCAAAGCGGAGCAATTGTTTTCATTTTGTATGCAGACAAGCCTTCGATTTTCAAAATGAAAACGATCGTGATTGCGAGTGCGTTAGACAATAAGCCCTCAGGTCCAAACCGAAATAAAGAAACAAACTGACAAAAAGTACTAGCATCCATCGTAAACTTATCCGTGCCGGCCTTTCTTGATATCGGATCTAAACTATAATAAGAAACTAAATCAAGTTATTACAGGTACGAGCACCTAATGCTAAGTAGGTATACTGAAACTAAAAAACATGGGGCTCTATTGTACTAGGTGAAACCATTTTGCTTTTGACATGTTATCGTATTGTTTCTAACACTACTGCCTTAACATGATGATAATGAGATCACTTTTGACGCACAAAACGCAAAATATTTACAGTTACACTGACAAGTAAATAAAAGTTATACCGTTGACAATACGACAACATGACAAAAGTTTTTTTTAATTTTACCGAGTAGGGTAGAGTAATAATTTCAAATCCAACCCGAAAGAAGCTAAAAAACCCTTTAATAAACTGTAACAGGTTCTAGCATCCATCTAAGGCATTTAACCGGACAGCGATTTACTCATTTATTTTATGTGTTTATTTTGATATTATAAAACCAGTTATACAACCAAAAACAGTTCACCGACATAACAACAAAACTGCTAATATACCAAGAAAAATAACAAAAAGTTTACAATTACAAAAACAAAAACCGAGCGTAACCAAAACATGACCTCCTAAAATTGCAAATCCCGTACCATTTGTCTCAAAAGCCTAGCATCCATCTCTGGCATTTAGCCGCGCTCGTAAAGCGCCGAGACTTAATAATGGAGTCATCATATCGCCATGACAGCTTCACACCTCGGACGGAATTGGCTCTTTCTTTTGTGTTGCTCGCGTTCCTTTGAACTGCCGCGGCGATGTACGAAGATAACCCGGCGATAAATTAAATTTTTACAGTTGTTTATGGGAGGGTTAAGGATTTCGCTGGGAAAGGTGCTTCGGATAAAATAATCACGACAAGCTCGTTTTACTCGACTACTACGGTGAAGCAAAAAGTAGGGTTATTTACCTTGGAAATTAACTAGGTTTTTTATACTTAGTTAAAAAGTGGTAAAAAAGTTTATTGGTCGCTTATACGCGCAAAAAAATCAAGATCAAGGTTTTTCAATTTTTGTTTGGAGGAAGGTATTTTCCATTCTGGAAATTACGGTACCTACCAATCTGCTGATTGGGTTTTCGTAGATCAAATTCGTGTTGAATAATATGTTTGAGGCTTCGCTGTCTGTCGGTACGTCTCCGTTAATTTTATCAGCAACTACAAGAGGTATGACTTGAAATTTGGCAGTGTTAAATGCCCTAGCCCGCTCCTTTGAAGAAGTTTTGTATTATTTTACCTAAACCAAATTTAGAATGACTTCACATTATTAACCTGCCTTCTCCATTTCTCCGTAGATCATGAGCTGCAAGGCTAATCGGATAAATTGTCCGAATCAATAAGGCGTATTGTCCCGGTATCGATCCGATCATTAACGGCATTGTGCCCGAAACAGAGCTGTCAAAATTTTATTAGTGGCAACACTGGCATTACTGGGAACGATCAAGTAGATATTGGATCGAAATTACATCCATCCGAAACAGAACCTGGTACCTATTCTACTTACAACAATTACAAGTATTACAACACTACTTAAAATATAATTTGTATTTATTGATCTTCTATTAAATATGTTTAATTACAATTATCAATATAACATTACCAAAGTGGAACTGTATTATAAAGTTGGTATTTTAAACTACGTAGCGACTGTAATTGTTACTTAAATGTTTCCTTGTTACTTAAAAAAATAAGGAACACCTTAAAAGAACTCTATTTATAGATAAAATAGGCTATACATACAGTTTTGCATTTTAATTGCACTTTGCGATACCTTAAAAGGGTCTTCCAGCGTTCTAGCTCGTATAAAGAAATAAACTCATATAAAAGCATCTAGCAGAGTATAAAAATGTGGTGTGGTGACTGAAAAACATATTAAACAAAGGGTTACCAGTAATTTTATTCTTTTAGTAATAAAACCTTTGTTTCTATGATTAAAAAATAAAGGTCACTTGCTTCCTTAAGAACGTAAACAGCAAAATCTATTTTTTATTCGTTTGAACAAAACATGTGAAAGAAAACCGAGTTAATTAACAATAAATTAAACATTCAATTACTTTGCCGCAGTTAATTAAGTCGTTGGATGTTAAATGTAATTTAATTATGTGTCTGTCCGTCTTTCTCGCCTCTCCAACGCATTAATGTTTTTATTCTTTTTGAATCGTGATTTTGTGCGTTGGGTTTATGTTTTCTCGGGATCCCGCTTGTGAGGAGCCTCGCGCAATTACCTACATCGGCAACTTTAACGGCAAATAACTACGAGAGGTAACAGAAAACTAGGAACTTCGTTATAATTAACCACTATGCTAGACTATTATGTATTTACATTTTTGTTTGTCTGGAATTGCGTTTCGAAAACGGATCTAACGAATTTGATGGAAATTGCGGAATAAGAGTTATTCGGGTCAACAAATCGGTGTGTCAAGTCTTCTTTAGGAAAAGTTGGGTTTCAAGTGTTTTGGACGACCTTTATAAGTAACAGTGCCCCTAGACCGGACGCTTTGCGAAAACGTTATGGCTACCTATCGAAAGTGTAGAGAATTGACAAAAGCGGTGGACGCGATAGATCGTTTTGATCGTTTTACTTACTTTTGATAGTTTTCGAAAATCGCTAACGTTAGCGTAATGCATCTTAAGGAACTAGTGAAAAGTAACCTACGTAATATTCTACATTTAGGAAACTCAATGGATCGATCTGTAGGGCGGACTGATGAATTTGATCTATGCTTGCGAACACCGCTTCTAGTGTGGAGGTCAAACTATAATGGGTCGACGATGCACTGTGGTCTGAACCATCGATCCCCGCGTCCAACTGTCACCCATCATCCCAGGACCTGGTTTCTGAACCATTGAACCGACCGGTGAACTTTTAATTAATAAGAAAAACGCTAATTATTATTAAAAATGAAGTATTGTAATTGTGAGAGCGGTACGGTGCGCCGAGGCACGTTCGATGCCAATCGTAAAAAACAGCCCGCCCCGCCCCACACCACATAGTGGTTCTGAATATCCCTAATCTCAGAAACAAAGTCTTTTCTTAAAAGCCGTCGTAAGTTTTACCGAAGTAATAATTATAACATTTGAAATAATTAATCGGTCGATAAAAAGATTAAAAATCAATAGATCGCTAATAATACAAAAGTATAAAATTTGTCAATATCTTTACAAAAAAAGCGGCCAAGTGCGAGTCGGACTCGCCCATGAAGGGTTCCGTGAAAGGTAAATTGCGGTTTACGATTTATGACGTATTAAAAAAAAACTACTTACTAGATGTCGTTCAAACCAATTTTCGGTGGAAGTTTGCATGGCAATGTACATCATATATTATTTTTACATTTATCATTCCCTTTTTTTAGAAGTTACGGGGGGGGGGACACACATTTTTCCACTTTGGAAGCGTCTCTCGCGCAAACTATTCAGTTTAGAAAAAAAAAATATTAGGAACCTCAATATCATTTTTGAAGACATATCCATAGATTTCCGGGGTTCAAGCTGACCCTGTACCAAATTATACTAAAATCCGCTCTGCGGTTTACCTGTGTAAGCGTTTAAAACAAACAAACAGCTTTACTTTTGCATTTATAATATTAGTATGAATGTCATAACGCCCGTCCAGTCATTCTCATCTTTAGAAAAGGCGACAGTGAAACATTAACTCTTTTTTTGGGATTCTCTAATATTAAAGAGGGAAACCCCTTTAAAACGAAAACATTTTTGTCCCCCTCATTCGCTGACCGCACCGCAGTGCGCCATCGGCCAATTACATAAAAGCGTTTCATTTGCCGCTGCAAAGTGTTATTGTGTGACCCCGGCGATACCATCTGCCCTCTCAACAAAAAAGGACCCAAAAGTCATAAAGTCTACATCGCGTACACGTTCCTATCTATAGTAATAGAGGATTGAAATTACTATGGGGTTTATGAGGCACATTCGCTCTTTTTAACATGGAAACGCAGCCATCGTGCGTCGTGCCCGTGCGCATTGCGCAGCGTCGCATGCGCCGCTTTGGACCGAATTCCTTTCGGGTACACATTTGATACTAAACTAAACCTCGTCATTGGATAACTTGCCATTATCCAGTTACTAAAAGCGATTTAGCTATAGGAATCGTATATCTCTGCCCCAGTTATTGCCCGGATCAGGTCAGATTTTGAAATTTTATAATAAGGTCAAAGTTATCTTAAAATTGTCCGTTTATTAAGTGTGGCCTTGCGAGCATGCTTTTGACATAGTGGCATCCCCGTTTTAGCTGTACCATACCGTTGTACAAGCGGAACGAAATGAGTGTAAATATATGTAAATAATGTAAATTTCAATTCAATAACTTGGTACAAATACAAGAATACTACAGTTTTTTGACTTTAAAAATGTAACTCGGCGAATGGCTCCTGGTGCACAGTGGAGCTCACCTCCGTAAGCGGTCAAAAACAACAAGTTATTAATTATTAATGAGTATCATTATTCCCGCGTTTGCTATAGTGTGCGTCGCTAACCATGCGCCCGATACTATCACGGATCACGCCGCAAATAGATCTCTTTAGCTCTATAATGCTTTAATTGTAACATAAAATCTTGCCGAACTTAAATATACAACTGCAGGAAATCCTTGTAGAGAAATTTTAGTTTCGTCTAACAGATATGCAAATTGGGTAAAAAGTGTTAAAGCGGGATTTTGCATTAATGGATGTCCAGAGGCCAAAGACATAAAAATGACCTGATGGTAAGTGGGATCTGTGACCTTCTTCTCAAGATTATAACCTTAAGACTGCATTCCCAAGACCGCAAATGCGTTGCCAACCCTGAGGACTAAGATAGAATGCCTCTATGCAAGTCATTTCACCGTTGTCTTAACCCTATACCGGAACACGACAATGCGGACACTGCTGATTGGCGGTAGCTTAAGGCCTGGTCCATTTTGCAAACGGTCCTGCCACCATAAAAACATGCCGACTTTTGGCACACTAGGTTATAAAATACCCTCCAAGATATCTCAATTGCTGCACGTTTCTAATATTCAACGGCTACAGATCTTACAGTCTATTAAAGTTCTCACAACGAAAGGGGTAAAGAACTGGACAATCGCGGTATTTATCGAAATAATAAGGCGTCGAGGGAAACCTTAATAGTTTGTTAAGCGTCGTAACGCCAATGGCCGCCGTTATAATAACCATAACAATGAAAAATAATCACCGCGCCTGCGCCGATGGTACGCAGGTTAGCACGCAGTGCCAAGAACTCGATATGGCGCCAGTTTTCAATAGGAATCAGAGGGTATAGTAGCGAATGTGTTAAGAGGAGGTAGCTAATTCGAAGCGTTTTGCGGAGTAAATTGTTTTTGGTGTTTTATAGCAGAATTAATCGCATATTTTAAATCCGGTGGTCATTTCAAATGGAGCAAAACGAAAATAATATCTGTCAACATGTCTTACGTTACGTTTCTAAATATGCTTGGGTTAAGAAATAATGAAAAGTGTGACACACAATACCGCCGTCCCGTGTGGTTGCCGGGCTAGAATAGTGCCACTCCATGTCTTCCAGTGGATGGCGTAAGAGGCGACTAAGGGAATAAAGGCTTGTACCTAGTACTATTAGGCGATGGGCTAGCAACCTGTCACTAATACACTGGTAAACATCTTAGCCTAAGTGTGCAAAATGTGGTTACAGAATTATCATTTTTTTTTAGAGTTGTTTGTAATTCTTTAGCTCTGCCTACCCCACTCTGGGAATGAAGGCGTGAGTTTTTGTAGGAAGGAAAATCACTCTAGGTTATCTTCTTCGTACGTATTATTAGAGGATCTAATATTCGTTCTTGTGTAGGAAGATAGTATAAGGTCACAGGATGAGGTAAGGATAATATTAGGTCTTTGTAGTCGGTGGCAGCGGTATTAGTAATTTTATAAACCAAAACTGTTGTAGTTTCAAGAGCCTGAAAACCAATTTCACGTAATATTTCTCAACTACATAAATTAATTTTAGAATTTAAGGCTCCGTCTGCCATTTTACGGTTAGTTTTTGTGAAGTTTTGTTTGTTTTGAATTAATTACTTTTGTTATTTTGAATCTGTAACCAAAAGAGTAACCGATAGCATGTCGTAAAAATATTTTATTTACTTTCAAGTAATTTTAACTTCAAGTTACAGTACGAAAAAATACCGTTATATGATGCTCTTTCCAAAAATATGGTTCAAAAATCCTACTCAGGCTCTGAAGTATATCCAAAACCAAATTATATTAAGAATACCAGATAATTTATTAAAGAAAGGAAACGATTTATCATTCGCATGTCTCAAAGCAGGTGAAATCAGTGCCTTAAATGCAACTTGTAACTCTGAATGTGGAATATCGAAAGCTTACAATTTTGAAGATTAATAGTTGGATTGTTAATGTTGAGTGAGGGCATTCGGTTACACCATTTCGTATTCAGGGATTCCTTAAGGATGTTGTCAAATTATTAAATCTGCATAGTTTTTGTTTTGTAATTTCCTCGTATTGATTTCAGAATACAGAGATTAGGTACTCGTCGCTTACCGGTACCGTTTATCGATATTACCACTTTGAATGGATGTTTGAATAACTTTTTTATTTTGTTTGTTTTTTCTTCGATCGCGCATTTTTATAGTTTATACTCTCCTACCGGATAGGTTTCTCGATCATCATGGCTATTTTGGACTTTATCTACAGTCGCTCTAAATGACGACCGTACCTTTCTCTTAGGTTTTTGAGGCAAGATTTTTTCCGTCTGCTTGTTGGTCGGCGTCCTTGATTTTTTTCTTGGATGATAAATTGTAGAAGTCGTTACTTTTCATTCCGCATTATGTGCCCAAAGTATTCCAATTTCCGCCTTTTCATAGTGCTTAGAACTTACTATACTCACTCAACATATTTGACTCGTAACAAAACACCGTTGTTAACCGTAACGAATTCCTGCTCAAAGTAGCACCTAAACCATCAACGCTAGCATCTGCAGTCAAGGAAGGGTATATTTAAAATATTGCCTGAGTGTTAAACGTCCAGTTAGGATCGCTTCACAATGCATGCAGTATTAATGGCGGGGCGTTCGGGCGTGCGCGGACGCAGCGTGCGCGAGATGAGAGATAGCGATGCGCGGTGCTGTGGATACCACCTTAAAAATGCTCGTAAAAGTGCTTGAACTCACAAAATTCTTTTGAGGAGAGAACTTGGTACAAGGAACACTAAGTGTTTATTCAGAGACTATACAAGTGTATATACAATTTGTGATAAGAACTTACGACTTGGTAGAAATCCAGTAAGTATTAGGTACCTACAGTCAAGGGCTTTAATTGTTATGCCACTATGGAATCCCGTCGCATAAAGTGAATCATTAATTTTGGCGTAATTTCTTTCATGTGGTTTGATGCTGTCATTATGACAGGGTTCCATAGTGGCATAACAATTAAAGTCCTTGAGTGTACCATGCTTATCGTGAGATTGAGAACTGCATGTCAGTACATGTGATTCATGCTTATATATTTAATTTGATTCTTAACCACCGGCGCGTAAAGGGGGGTGTTATAAGTTTAGGTGTATCTGTGTTTCGTCGTGGAGCGATTAGGACACGGTTTTTTTTAAATATAGCTCGTATAATCGGGGTGGTTCTTGGCTAGATTTCAGGTCTGAAAGTAGGGGTTGCCATTACATCGGGATTTTTACCCATTTAATAATCACAGAAACTTTTAAATAACCAGGGTGTACTTACCACCTCTATACATTCTGGTAATTTATAAGATCCAATAACAATGTGTGCAATATCAGTGGGGTAATTTCTCAAATACACACCTCGCCTAGCTATCGATAAATTAAATAGCCTGTCCGTCCGTCGGACAATCGGCCGGGCTCCCTTATTAAATGATAAGCCTGCTAGTACAAGGATTGAATGTTAAATTATAATACACAATAGACGAGTAGCAATGGAAAAAAGTTCACAAGGAAAAATGATTAGGGCGAAAAAGTAAGTATTATTTAATGTTAAGAACTAGCATAAGAGGAAATGTTCTAATTGCGCTATTTTAGTATCAATTTAGTGTGGTAATTTAATTAACAAGCTTTTAAAGGAACAAAGTCCCTTATTTCCTTAACTTGACGGAGTGCATACGTAAAAACTACCGTTTCAAGTGGGAAAAGCTCTTTCTAACAGCAGCAATATTAGAACACAGTTTCGGTAAGATGAAGCTGTAACGTTTTTGTCAATTCATAACACCGGATTTACACTTGTAAGTGATTACTGTAAGTTTTGAAACAAAGTTATATGCAAGACAGAGATGCAGATATTTGCCACTCACTCTTACTCATAGTTGCGTCTCAGAACTTACAGTAATAACTTACAAGTGTAAATCAGGCCTAAGATAAATTAGAAAATATGAAAAACGAATCGACGAACAGTTTAAAAGCTCTCATTAGTTCTCTTGATTCCTGATTCGCGTGACAGATTTTTTTATAAAATTTGCTTAGACCTACCCCCGAAATATGACCAAACAAATCCACGGAGACACAGACAGTTAATGTTTTCAAACACATAACATCCCTTATGATGCCGAGGGTGAAAAAGAGAAGAGTGAGAATAACGCGATATCATTACCATGCTGGTCGTGATTCTAATTATAAATCTGATAGAAAGTATAGTTACAATGTGGTAGTCGTTCAAGAAATTCCTTTACCAGTTTTGGTGTTTAATACTCTACAAATAGAGTCGAAAATTGATAAAGGAGTCGCTTGGTTCTCGATACATTTACATTTTTATTGTCTCATTACGAGTAAAAGGTGGTTGACGGAGATTCTAGCATTTACTTCTAACAAAACATTCCCAGATCCAAGTAAAAAACCAAGCATTCCTTTTTAAGGTTCCTAGGAACCCTTATAATTTCTCCATGTCGCACTGTCCGTCTGTCTGTCTCCCCGTCTGTCCGCGGATTTATTCAGAGACTCTTGGTACTATAAAATTGTAATTTGGCATACATACGTATACATTTAATTGAAATTAATGTAACAATATAAAAAAAAAATTTTTTTGCTTCCTTCGTACACGTAAAGCAATGTATTTTATCACGACTAAGTAGACTTGATTGGTTACTGGGACACGGGTGACTGAAGTATTTATACTTACCTAAGTACTAAAAATCATCTAAGGCAGAATTTTTTTGGGATAAATAGTTTGTTGGCTTCGGAACCCTACACCGAGCATGGTCCGACTAGTTCTTACCCGGTGTTTTAAATTTTACGCATTATGAAAATATCTCTAGAATGCTTATAACAAGTAAATGCTCAGATTATCGGATCCCTAAAGTGTCATTTACATTGTAAGGAGTCAAAGCTGCCGCGCTCAAGTCAAAGTCAGCGTAAAACGTTAATTATTAGCTCCATTAAAAGCACAATCCGCAGCTGCGCAGGATCAAACTTAACGCAGAGAACAAACGCATTAAACTCTTAATTAAATTATAATGGAAACCAATTTGTACCGTCTGGGAGATTTAATTAGCAACAGGAAAACAAATGTCGAAAAAGGTATTAAGAAAAAAGGTAAAAGGATGGAGATGAAGAGATCTGTCGAATACCTGCGCCTGCGCCTCGTGGCAAATTGAAAACGACGCGCTTGCTCTCCAAGGTAATAATAAATTCCCAAATAATAATAATTCATAAATAATAATCGTGGAGGAACGAAAATAAAAATATTATACACGTCGAAATAATAAAGGATTCGGCTGCGCGCGCGCACACGGGGTGGTTCTGGTAACTATGTTAGATGATTTCATTAATCGTGGGTTTCTTTTATGTTAAGTACAAAAAAAATAAAACTACATGGTAATACAGCATAAAGGTAGTATAGTAACTTATTTAATTGAAATAAGACAAATCGATTTAAGTAAAGGCATTGGAGTATTTTATTTAAAGTTTGCTATTTTGTAATAAGTAGGTACTATTTCTTTCGATTCCTACAAGTGTGTGTACAAAAATAAGCCAAGTATTAAATCGTGGATTGTTAAGGGCATTCATTTGTTTGATAGGCGTCTAAAAACCAATTACACCAAAAAGCTAAATCTAGGAGGTATATAAAGTAGGTACAGTTCTATGGTTAAATCTTTTTAACCAAAAAACTAAAACTGCATTTTGTACATCTTTCCTTGTTAAATTGGATATATGCCGATTGAAATTAAAAATCTTTACACAAACTTAAGGTCGAGAACCTATCCGGACTCAAAAGGCATCCAATTCCCGTGCCCCGCGCATCGGAGCACAGAAAGCCCCCGTGTGCGCCGCTGGCTGCACATAAAATTGTTTTTCGAGGCACAGCTATAATTAGGCGATACGTTTTTGTTTGGCCCACATTTCCCGATCCTCTAATTTTTGGGTTTTTTGCCGCTCCTTTTGTAGTCGTTAATATGATTACACCGTTGGGATGATGGCTTCATACGTGTTTTAGGTTATAACTTAATTTGCTCGGGTTACTTATTTGTTTTTTTATTGTTGGTCGACTTCCTGAGAGCGTCTGTCGTGAGTTTTTTGCCGTCGGTCGTTAGTGGGAGGTGATTGAATGTGATGGTGGGCAAATTGTCGGGTCCGGCTCGTATCTATAGGGTTACAGCGTCACGTATTGGGTTTGATTTCGTGTTGACTCAGTGTTTCGGTCTAAATTGGATTGTAATCTGTTATACAGTTTTTGTTGTGGTTAACTGCTGCGTGAGGCTGTACTTGTAACAATGATGTTTAGGAAATGAATTGAATGCACTTACGTACTTATAGTTAATGATAACAATAGGTAGTAGGTACTTACTTTAATATTTAATATCACACCTTTACATACTGACATAAATAGTAATTATTAATTACTAAAGTAATTTACGTATACTTGTTTAAAAATTATTTATTATACTTATTATTTTAAGTTCTTCAATCCATGTGAATTCATCGGTACTTCTATTGTGAGTGGGTCAGCACATTAGCATCTCTAACATTCACATCTCTGTCTAACTACGTAAGTGTGAAAGAGACTGACGATAAATGCTGTGCCTCTTAATTGCGAGGCGCGAGTGACGAGCAAATTACGCCGCTCGACGCGCAAATTGAACCGCGCACGAACTTGGCGGCGGCGCTACCGAACACGGGGAATGTCACGATATGCCGCTTTTTAGGATCGGCAAAAATTAGAGTTTTTATTTGCTATCGAAGATTTTATTAAACTTTTTGACCAAAATAATCTATTATAGCTCCGTGTGATACCTGTACCTGCTGAAGAATTTTTTAATTTGGTTCAATTAATTTATACATCTTTAGATATCTGACAGATTGTAGCTCGATCCTTTACTTTTAAATGACAGAGAAAAGTTACACTTACATTTCTTTCTGGGGATGGGATAACATGCTTGATCAACTTTTTTTTTTAAAGTTGAATCTGCTTTTCTTTTTATTCATCTTTTGTAAAAAATAGAACCCATTCATCCGTGACACGGTACACTCTTGGCCTGTATTTCTTCATTATTTAATTCTCGTGTCACCTCGTACGCGTTAGCACTTGGCCGTCACGCATAAGTTCATCCATTTTCGGGATGTAGTCACGCCATCTGTTGACACATTTCGTGATAATTCGAGGCTCGTAATAACTAGGGTTGTTACCATGTCAGTCTTCTTAAATTGGAATACTTGGAAGTTATATTGAATAAAGTTGTACAACTTTTTACACAGCTATATTCGAATCCGAATTCACAGTTGGGGAATAAAACCGCAAACGCACTGGGAGCGGAGTGAAACCGCTTCCTGCACGCTTTTGGAACGCTGCTTAGTATACACCGCGCCGCGCCACGCCACCTCTGTTCTTAGTGCGATTGCAGCTTGAGAAGAGTCCTATGAACGTCGCTAACGCTGTCATACGTACGATCATACAAACCTTCATACAGAAAACATTAAAAGACGTTCAAAAATAAATTGCTCCAAAAAAACAGTACTTTTCTAATCAATTCCAAGGCAGCTTCCCCAATCAAAGTTATTTACTAATTATAGATGACATTGATTTCGACCGTGATCGGAAACTACAACTCACACCCTACCCACGCAATTAAATCAGTACCCACCAATTTGTACCGCAATATTCGGTACATGCGCCGTAGCTGCGTGAATCTAAATCAATTTTATTAGTACTCGGTTAGCACCGCATACTTGTTAAGTAATTATACCAAACCACCCGAAATAGACCTTTTACCCCCTCTTTAAACCTTTCAATAAAGACGATTCGAAGGTAATGACAGGTATTGTTAGAGGTCTTTGTAAGCTGGTTGGGCTTGCATGCTGGTTTGTATGATAATTTTTAAATCGGCCTCTTCGATGAAAAATTGATTTCGGTTGATACGTTTTTGATTATACGTTGGGCGTTGTTAGATACAATTATTTGGCTACAGACTGCTGCGCTGGGATTGTTTCAAACGACCATCGTTTTTATCGCTCGGCGTTGTTTATGGGCATTTATCTACGGATTTTGATAACATTATTTAGGATTCGGTTGAAATGTTCGTCTTTAGATGTATGTGTAGTAAGTGGCCACTTTGGTCAAACTGTGGAAGGCTTTTGTTAATTGTTAATGTAATTAAATAACAATCTATCTATACAATCTTTACACAAAAAACTCAATATATTGAGATTGTTGAGAATCATCTTCATTTCGCTCGAAACAGATGGCCGATGGGTTCGTAGGCTTCTCGAGTGGCGTCCGCGTACCAGCGCTAACAGCCTCCAACAACGAAAACGTGGCTAAAGTTGCTGGAAACCGATGGATTCAAGCGATGCAGGGCCGGTCCAGTGGCAAACCTTGGCGGAGGCTTATGCCGCGGCCGATCAGGGTAGTGATTCTGTCAAAAACAAAGGTGAGCGAACGCAGGAGTGATGTCCAAGCGGCGAGTTTAAGTAGTCCCGTCAAAGCGAGCAAAACACATTCAGCGCGTGTATTCAATTTGGCAGCATGGCTTCTCGAACGTATAAGGCTGCCTAATTGAGAATGCACGCGCTAATATGTGTTTTGTTCGCTCTGACGGGACTACTTAAACTCGCCGCTTGGACATCACTCCTGCGTTCGCTCACCTTTGTTTTTGACAGAATCACTACCCAGTAGACGTCTTCCGGCGCAGGAGGAGCCCATCAAGACGTTAAATACATCGACTAGGAATGTTCGAGTATTATGTTTAATCACAAATGCTGCAGTAACAAACAGCTTTGGTTGATATTACTAATTTATTGTTTTAAAGGGCCTTTATACAACAGTACCTAAATGTCGGCCCTGTGAATTACTAATGTCATGGCTATATTATTCAATTTATGTTTACTAAGAGAAAAACAATTTGGTCGAGGTCCTTATTTGTTGAGTGTTGCATCGATTTCATGCAATCGGTCAATTATGTGAGCTTGTCCCGAGATTATTAAATAGCAACACTTACATTTCATTCTTCACTACTGTAATTTTTGTTTTGATTAAGGTCAAAGAAAATGCATTTTTTTTTACATATTAACGTAAGTAGCACTCCTAACTCACACTTACAAAGCTTTAGTGATACTTTAGGAGTTTTAAATTAGTTCATTCGTTTATAGTTTTAAATACACACAAGTGCTAACTGCACTTCATAGAAAATCTCGAAGTACCTAAATATTATCGAGTAATCCAATAGCTTCACGTAAGTCGTAACTGAAACTTTAATCACCTCCATCAAAGATTAGAAATATTTCCTTTATTACCTAATTGTGTAAATTTCCTGTAATAAATACGAGGTTGAAGTAATAATTGAATAAGTGAGTGTAGTGGAGGTGCCGTAATAACTTCATTATGCCGCGCCGGAAGCCTCCCCGCCGTAGTCTGGTAGGGTGGCCAGGAAAACGAATTTCATAGACTTTTTAACCCCCGATGCAAAAGGAGGGAGTGTTATAAGTTTACTGTGTGTATGTATGAGTATATCTGTTAAATAGCCGAATTTACATCCTTTTAGGAGCAGCAATGACACAGATAAATAGTACCAACTGCAGTGAAAAAAAATATTGGTTTCTTCTGACAACATTGTGCTTGTTGTGAATACGCGTCTTGATTCCATACGAGCCTAACTAGACGCTATCGATATACACAACTAAGGGCCGATTTCACCAATGAAATTAAACGCGATCAATTCCTAACTCTGGTTAGTAAACGTCAGATTCATACGAAAACTGTCATTTTAACTCGAGTTAGCGTCTTAAACCTAGTTTAAAAATTTGATCGCGTTTAATTTCATTGGTGTAATCGGCCCTAAGATGTAAGTTCAATTGAATCACTAAAGAGCTTGCTGTTGTTAATATCATCTTTGGTTGACATAACTGTTTTTTTTTTGTCAACTGAAAGAAAATGTCTCTTGGTTGGCTCTAATTTTTTCGAGTGTGTTTTTCAGTGGTAACATAGCTCCCAAATGTATGAAAATTCGGACGCAGTTTTTAAAAGAGAAGCTATCTAATTTTTTCGGCCTGTTTAAGAGATATCGCTATTGAATCAGCGATCTTATCTAATTACCAGAGGGCTTATTCCACCTTGCTGAATTCAGCCGTTCTAAGCGCAAGATTACCTAGTTCTGACAATTAGAATAGAATTCAGCAAGTTACATTATATTTCCTGTGGTTGTTTCTAGACGATGCAGCGAACTTCGATTATTTATTATTAAAACTTATCTGAAGTACGGTGAATTTTTTTGGGGCAATTTTAATAAAGACACTTTTTGGCTGAATTCCAGAATTTAAAGCATAAAATAGGTCCGCAGAACTTTGGCGAGTACTGACGAAGGGGATTTAAAATTTACCTCGTGGCCTTACCGCATTGGTGGTCACCCTCCACTTCCGCGTACTAGAAAAGAGTGGGAAATGTAAAAAAATCTCCTCGTTAAGTTGGCGATGCCGCGATACGGGGAATTCACTACACTGCCAATTTTGAAACATTTTCACGTGAAATCGGCCCGATAAGCGCGAATGTAAAGGTCCTTAATAACGTGATGTTTTTATCTTGGATCTGGCGCTACCTTAAAATTGTTTAGTGATACTCGTGTAGCGGCATTAATGTTTGTATTTCCTCCCTGGATGTGATTAACGGTAATTATGTGTAGTGCATACCTATAGGCCCTATAGCAAATCACGTTTTTTTACATAGCGGGCTTTTACTTTTAATTCATATGACATCACAAAACCGTTAATAAATAAGGATAGAGTCTGAGCAGTGAGCGGTGAAACACAAAAAAAGGGGGGCAAATTTAAAATAGCACTAGCGCATAATGTGACAGCTTCTTTCATAGGTAAAATTGTTGCCATGTGAAGAATTAGAAAAAAAAGCTTGTGTCACGACTCGCTGATGGTGACTCTATTTAGGTTCATATACAAGGGTTTTTTAGTTTTCAGTTTTTACAAAATCGGGTTTCACTTCAATATGGACTATGTCACGTCACGCTTAAGGTTTTTAATAAGAGTCTGTCAGTAAAATGACTGACATCTTTATACAAACAGTTTCGTCATTCAGTCAGAAGATATACAAGAGGCGCCTCAAGATATTTTTTTTTCATGTCATCAAAATTAACTGTAACTTAATGCATATTGTAGAAGTAGTTTGTGACGTCCTATCGTGGTTTTAGCTTATCTTCTTGTTTGCATCGAATTAGTCCAAATCTAGGCACGTTTAGGCCGGCCGCATACATACGTTTTCCGAATACGGTTTCCGCTTTCGGAAAAAGTATACGGAAAACGTATGTATGCGGCCGGCCGCGGATGTCCGAATGCGGAAAACGTATTCGGAAACCGTATACGGAAAACGAATGTATGCGGCCGGCCTTAGATGCAAGTGTTCATAGTGCAAATGTCTACGTATATAGGCTTTAAAAAAAAGTTGAATTGTATGTCTTGCCTATTGAGGCGGCAGCGGTATCGATGCGGAATCGGCGTTAGCTGATCAAAAAACTCTTTATTTCTACGCAATAAGAGCGAAACAAACGTTAATCGGCTCGGCTCTGCTCGCTTCGGAATTGCGAACGGAACGACGTCATTTTCGCTCTTATTGCATGGACATAAAACTTTTTCTTACTGGCTCAAGCCGATTACGCGTCGATAGGTTTGGGGAGACCCTAACGCGCGGTGTAGCCGGCGCTATAGCTTATTGTACATCGCTACGCTAGGTATCGTTTAAGCGATTGTGTCTGCGTGCCTCCTATAACCCTAGTAAACTTCGAACGCCCTGTTTCTCATTTATACCATTTAGGGTCATGACATAATCATGACTTTGGGCCATTTCGCGCTTCGTGCCGGCGCTCGCGTCGCACACGCAACGTTCAAATTGTTTTTCGCAGTTCATTTGTTATACCTCCACTGTTCCTATTACTTTTGTAGACTTTTGCCTTCATAGTTTCCAAGTTTTAGTTGACTTGTGGATTTACAAAGATCGTGTTATGCGATACTTGGTCGGTATTGTCATGAATAAATTGCTAGATTGTTTTTAGACATGACTGTGAACGAAACCTTGGTTTTTACAGTGATCAATATATAACAATATTTATGTTTCCAAATGACATGCTTTTTATTAGTAAAATTACAATCAAAAACATCATAACCAAAGCTGCGCCTAAAGGCCTCAATCATTTATCAGCGCTATCTCCCATGTACATCTAAAAACTTCATTAAACTCACATAAATATAGAAAACCATTAGGATATCAAATTTGAATGGCTTCGTAAACTACCATTAAGGATTGACATTAAAATTTCGTTTTTCCTAATGCTGGCCTAATACCGGGATCAGATAAGGGCAGGTTCACATGGGGAGCGATCCCGCAATTATAAACAAATTAGCGGTGAACACTGCGCCTTGAATGGGCACAAATTGATATAATAAAAATAGGCTCGGTTTCTGGGGGACAGGGCTGTGCTGGAATAGTTTGGGCAAGTTACCACAAGATAAACACCTTATTTTATCCGGTAACCTATTGCAAGTACAAAGTTTGGTTTCCCAACTGTTTCATTGTCCGAAAATTCATAAGTTAGATTAGCATGTTTTCTAGAACTTGTAAATTTTGAAAGAAAACCTGTTTTTAGTTATAGTTAGGTTTATTTTATATAGCAATTCTGAAAAGTTGAGAGGGGTTCAGAAAAAAAAGGATTTCTAAATTGTCAAAGTTTTGAAAGATGAAAAGAGTTTGGAGTTTTTAGACACAAGATACACTCAAAAAAATGAGAGCCAGAAAAGAGAGATTTTTTCTTAGTTGACAAAAAATGACTAGTTACAATAGTTAAAATATTAGTTATATCAACCAAAACTGATAGTAACAACAGTAATTTCTTTAGTGATTCAATTAACATCTTAGTTGATGTATCTAACGTCTTACTTGATGTATCTACCGTCTTGTCAGGCTCGTATGGAATCAAGACGTTTATGCACAACAATCACAATCTTGTTAGAAGCTACGAATTATTTTTTTCAGTGTAGGTAACCATTTTTTCTGGTCAGTCCAACGAGAACTGAAACAAAATATTCTAAATATGTACCAAACATTTTTGTTTCTAATACAATTAATTTAAAAAAATTTACCCTGGCAACCCTAGGGCTAAGGTGTCGCCCAATAATTAAGTGATTACGTAGAACGCGTGTCGGTCCGATTTGTATCACTGTTTCGGGCAATCATTAGCGGCGGAGTTGCCCCGACTGGGCTACCTTGTGTTTTAAAAAGTTAAGGAATGAGGTAGGGGGAATAGTGGTCAGAATGTGACACATCTCGTCGCGTACTCTGTATTTTAAAAAGATAGAATCTAAGAAAAGAAACGCACTTCAGGAGTAAGTAGGTAATATTGCACACCAACCAAACATTGTCGGACCAGCCTGCCGTGTGTTTTTTTTTCTTTATTAATGTAAGAAGTAGTCATCATGGTCGGAATCCTCTTCCTCATCCTTGTCCTGATCTCTATCCTTACCTATCATAATAAATGCGAAGGTATGTATGTTTGTATAATAAGTTTGATGTGTATATCTGTGTCTCTGTCGTTGGCATCATATCACCCAAACGGATAGACCGATTTGGACTCAGTTTTTGTTTAATAGGTTTAGATGAAAATCGGCATAAGAGATATGAACTCTAAAAGACAGATGTTTACCACTGTGATCTATGCTTAATAACAACTTATGTTACATTTTATGGTAACGTCACTTTTTTTTTTAGTTCTATGTCACATTGGTCAAAATTTGCGGCCCTACCCATTTATTAAAAGTACATACTTGTTTACAAGGTGAATTATTACGACCTGCTTAATCCTAATAAAAAGTAGTTTTCTACACAAAGCATTACAATCTGAACGCACCCACCGAGCAACTTACTAAAAGATTAATGCCCCCCGATAACTCCGCTAAATGAAAAGTTGCTTCGAGCCGAATTGAATCATTTCAAAATGAATGCCTTCATTTGAATCATTTGAAAATGAACAGGTTCATTTGCATATAACGTAATTAGTTTGTAATTCATGCCCTGTCTGAATTATTCACGAGTTTGTTTATTTTACGCTTCGAGAGCTAAATAGGTTTAGGTCTGAGGATTTATGAAGAAATTGAAATGAATAGCCGCTTTGTTTAATTTTCTTATGCATAGCAATTTTAGTGATGTAATAGTGACTTTGTAAAAATGTAGTGCTCTTGCCTTTTTCGGTTTACATTGCGTGTAATATAAGTGGTCCTAGACCAGAGGGGCTATTGTCTAGCGCACTCGCAATCGCAACCGGCTTCAAAGTGAAGCAATTGTTTTCATTTTGTATGCAGACAAGCCTTCGATTTTCAAAATGAAAACGATCGTGATTGCGAATGCGGTAGACAGTAAGCCCTCTGATGCTTAACACTAACGAAACGAAACGATTTTCGATAACTGTCAAAATGTATAGGTTTTTTTATAGCAAGGAGAAGGTACCTACTCGAAAACTCAGACCACTATGCTAGTAATTTCACCGGTTGTCTTATCTATCCTCACCCCGGAACCGCTGCCGGTGGGTTAATGGTAAGCCTTTCATTTTCCTCATCATTCACATACATTACCTACATTTATTTAATTAATTTCATTATTTTTACATTCGATTTTCGATAGCGGAAAAGGTTCTCGCATCCCGTTTTTCTAGGGCCACAGGTTTATCCCATCTGCGCAAATTTGGGTCAAAACTTTTTACCCTCTTTGTCAAAAACTGAAAAAAAAATGTTTTTTTTTATTCCCCGCAAGTTGAATGGTGGCATGGTGATATGGGAAAACTACACAGGCTTCAACAATTTTCTACGTTAGAAAAAACTAGTTTTTAACTTTAATAGCGGCCGTGCTCACATAGTCACATCACATAATTAAAAATGTTAATTTATTCACAGAACCACCTCATATCGTGTCATTAGATAATTTTTAATGCCGGTTGATGTAATTTGATGTAGAAAGTTATAAGTGTTTATTAGAACAGTTTTTATTAGTCGTTATGGTTATTACGGTGCTTCAGAACACCTGGTATGGTGCTGCCATGTGTCAAAATGTGATGCGTAGAAACGGCGTGTGCATCCGGCCTTAAATCGTAGTGTTGCTATAAATTTAATGTAACTTAGTTAATTACTTTATGATGCAGTAAAAAATATTAATAATAGGTAATCGTAATCACCAAATAAACCCACTTATTGTAGGCAACTAGTAAGTTTAAAGCTTTATTTGATGTAGGTACCGTACCGATGAAGGTAATTTTTTTTAAATTAAATTTGGAACGCTAACAACTTGTTGCACAATTTAAGCAGTTCTTAATAGTAGGAGATCCGAATAGGAGACGATTTGCACCGGGCTGCTTATTCGATCAAAATTATTTTATACCAAATTTGATACGCTAAATAATATGTGGCGTGGCGAATAGGTTGCCTGAAAAATTTCAGTCCAGTATACAATTAATTAAAAACTTAAAAATTTACTTTGGCTTAAAAAAATGCGATTGCTTGTTTAATAGACAAATTACATACCAATCGAAAGTATGAAGCCTATAGAATTTGCAAACGTTAGGTTGACTATTTTTTTCCCGTCAAACTATTGGATAGGCAGGTATAAACAGGTAAGTCGGTACTAATAATTTGCACCAAACCTAACGTTTGCATATTCTATAGGCCTCATACTTTCGATTAGTATACAATTTGTCTATTTTAAACAAGCATTTGCAATATTTTTATAAAGTTCATTTTTAATAAAAAAATAATGATATAAGTACTGGACTGAAATTTTTCAGCCAACCTATTCGCAACATTTATTAAGCGTATCAAATTTGATATAAAATACTTTTGATCGAATAAGCAGCTGGGTGCAAATCGTCTACTATTCGGATCTTAGACCATAACGTTTCCCGATAGCATGCGTTGGTTTTTTTTGTGTGGTCCTCTAAAATCGCTAACATATTAGTAAATATACTAAACATTGTTAGCCCACGGTAGGACAGCCTTTTGGTAGTAATAAATAGGGTGATCTATACGAGTATAGTTCAATCGAAAGCTACAGTGCATTAAACATAAATAATAACAACGTGTAAGCTCTTCAAATAAGAGTAGGCGGGAAGTACTTATTCTAAAAAGGTTTTTTAAAGGTTCATATCATCCCTTTAATCAATTTAGGTACTCCAAATATTTTAATCATTTAGGTTTTATGTGAAATTTGACAGGGGATAAATTTAACCGTATTTTTTACGATCGATTGGTAGTGATTGGAGTATGAAGTATTTGCTCCCATTCAAACGTGAGTAAATAGCATCGAATAGTAATATTTGTATTCATTTCTGCTTTAATAGACAGGGAATTAGATAGTAAAATAGGGATTGTTTGTAGAGATGTTACTACTACCTACATAGGTATATTGATTTTTATGCATCAGATTGAGGCATTTTTACACAACCTATTTCAATCATTTATTACAATTATTATACAAGATCACTAGCAGTTGACCCTTAATAATAATATTTAATGGTTTATTACACCGGTTTAATACTACTTTTAATGATAACCAACTGAACCTCATTACCATCGAATGGGTTATAAGTTATGTACTTGCTTATTCTATCCTTAAATGCCTTCAAACGTGTCTGCCTACGGCTCAATCTGCTTCACAATATTTCATAAATAATTAAAAATCAGAAATGACTCTTAAATAGCCAACACAATGCGTTTTACGCGCGTTTATTTCGAACGCGCACCGCGGCGAATCGGCGCCGGAGTGAGGCGCATTAACAATTTTAAATGCGCAAATTATTCGCCAGATGTTTACTACCTCTGAAAACCCTATTCTGGACATTCCGACAGTTTACTCCAACTACCGTCCTTTGTTTTCACGCTGGTGTTGAGTGAAATAGCAGGATGTCATGTCGTCGTTTTGTGTTGAATACGCGTTCCAAAAACGGCTCGCTTTGATATGGGATACGCATGTAATGGGGTGTTTCGGGCCTAATAACAATACGCGTGGAAATCCGGATAATGGTCATGAACCACGTGGCTAAAATTACATGACTGATTCGACGCATTTGTCACGGCGTTTGTTCTTTTGGTGGACTAAGCGGAGATTCAGAGAGAGATGCTACAAAGTCGGATGTGTCGCTCTGCACAGTGCCGCGATAACACTTTGTTTTCACGTATCTTGTTTTTTTTTAATAACATTGGATGCCTTTTGTTTAGACAAGAATATAGCTTACACGAAACGTAATGTTTTTGACAGCTGTCAGCTGTCATTATGAAACTATGAGAATCAGTGGCTCTCTTACATTTTGGGCTCCGCACTGTTAACTGTGTCTGTCTTGTAATAAAACGTTTAATCTCGAATCATCGGCTCCATTTAATTGATTAAATTGTTCACTTTTACTGTCAAGCAAAATGATTTCGATATGGTTTACGACGAGGTAAAATAGGAAAGCAGTTTGCTAGACATATTTTCATGACATGCGACACGTTATTGAGTTAGCGTAGTTATACGAGGCTATTGGCTCTATCTTTGGCTCTTGTTTGAAAATCAAAGATTGCATCTACGTTATCCTCACATTTTAGTCTTATAAGGGCTGGGACTTTTTTTTTTCAAATTATAGTTTCGTAGCAACCTTCCAGGTTTAACCAACGTCATTCATACAAATGACCTGACGATCCTGGCGTGCGCAGGGATCATAGTTTGACCACCTCGGTATAGTAATCTCACCTTTGCTACATAAGAAAACATCACATAGTCACGCTGGATCGGAGACCGGAGAGCCTCGCTTTTAATATGTATTTTCTGCAGGCCTAGTATGGCTCCGTCTATATCGCGTGTCAAATGTGGATAAAGCATCCGTCACTCTCGTACTTATTTACGTGCCAAAAGGTGACGGATGCCTTATCCAAACTTTATCAAACGATAATCGCAGCCATGTTAGGGCACCAGATTCAGTTTCTCTTTTCTATCACTCAAAATGTATGGGATGACAGTTGACCACGTGGCATCTTGCCTAGGGCATCGGTGAAATTGACAACAGAACGGCGTGGCTTAGGTACGAGTCAAGTTAACCTTCATGAATGATTGTTGATTGGTTTACTATCTTCTTTAGTGCTGGCCTCGCAGATGAAGTCATGTATCTCATAGCATCACAATAAGGGTTAGAAGCTTTCCGTCCACATCTCGATATGACTAGGTAGCTAATATGACCCGAACTGTAAGGACCCGGACCACGTTTTTTAAGAAAAACTTAACAAAGGAGATAAAAGAAAACCACAGCTATATAATTTTATTAATGTTATATTTTGATTCAATAAGTTATTCACTTAACATAACTTTTTACATCTTACATTCTTAATTGTGATGAACAATTTACAATCCATGTATCACGTGTCTGCGAACACTCCGCGCTCTCAAAATTGATCCCACTCTCAAGACACTGAGTTGAGAGCAGGTGCAGTCTTGAGGACGGTCTAACTACAACACTTAATTACTTTGTACCTAAAGCTCGTTGGGTACGAAGTGCACAACGGACTGACTACAACTATAGGTTGTTGAGGGTACTATAAACAAACATACATGTAACAGTAAAATGCTGTATGTAGGTTTTTTTCACTACACAAATAATTATGTCTACGGCGGAAAATTTATAGAAATTTCTGTGGACCAACATAGTTTTATTTAACTACTTCTGCAATGCATGTTTTTATGGCTTTTACATATACATCAATAATATAAAACATATAACAGGCAAATAGACGATACATATAAATGGGATGACAGTTGGCCACGTGGTTAAGCACTAGAATGTCATTCCATACATTTCGAATGTTAAAAATAAAAACGTTAGTAGCGGTTGCCTCTTGGCTAGGGCCTTCAATGCTTCTGATAGTTTTTTATTACGACTGTCGAAAAAAATAATGTGATGTTACAGTTTATTTGAACTTCATACTCTGGGGTGATTGCACCAGTGTTGGACTCTATATTAGCTGACAGGCATCAGTAATGTACACTTAACTCTTAATTAATTATAATTACATAGTGTCCTAAATTGATTGTAGCAAAACAAATGAATAACCCTTGTCTTCTGTAAACTAAGAATCAAGTGTCCATCATTACTGGTGGTCCTTGTCCATTACTGGTGCCGTTACCCTACCTACTGCCTTTTTCTTTTGGACGGCAGTAGGCATGTGATTGATAAACTTCATTCCACATACCAACACATTTCATGACTTATAATGTTGGTGTTATATATGGTGTTATTCTCTAATTCTCGTTTCTAATATTTAGAACGTATGGATGGTTTTTTTCTTAATTACTGACTTTCACTCTTCGTCTTAACTAGGTGTATTTAGCCAATGTCGAGTTTTAGACATTCACCATGACCTTATTAAAGAAATAAATCCATGAATATCACACGCGAGGACAATCGTTCGGTTAAAGAGTATTTCCTCTAGTAGTTTAAAAAAAAACTTCATGGGGTTAGTTCCACGCGCTTCTGCCCCGAAGAATCACAAGTTCCCGTGGATGGATCTGGTCAGTTCTGGTTAAAAATTTACATTTGCCACACATTTCATGTCTTTTTCATCTTTGTTTTTATATTTTTATCATATTGTAAACGTTATCAAATATGTATAACGCTACTATATGTATATATATAATGTACTATAAAGCTATGGTTCAAAACAAAATCCGAGGGTCATTTAAAACAAGTTTGAAATGCGGTTGGTAAAACTTTCAGGCAGCAAAAAGCAAAATCATGTCAGTCTAGTGCACATTTGCGATGCAGCCCTTATGCGATGTAGTCATTCTACTAGTGACCCACTTATACCTACGTGCAGAACTCTCGGTGCACTAGTCCGACTCGCACTTGACCGATTTTAAATAAAAAAGCGCCACACAATGTGCTGATTGAGGGTACGTGCTTTAACGTAAATGAAATAGCAATAACGCAAGTCGGCCATTTTTGTTCCGCTAATTGGCCGCTATCGCATTTCGCCCATAATTTTAATACCTATATCTTTTACGACTCAAGATTGTATTTTCTGCACGCAGTTAATTTGAAATGGTTTTGCTCTGGAACTTTATATCAATAATTGACAAAGAATTGAAACTAATCCATTTGTTATACGAGCATGATACGTAATAAATAGGTCGTAGTTATTGATTCACGTGTTTTTTTTGTTGTATTGCGCGCTGATTACAGAATTGACATTCCTTTTAGTTTCGAACCTCCTTCGATCCTCAATAGTAAAAAAAAGGATCATAATGGAAAAAATATTTAGGAAGTTTAATGTATATTTTTTACTCTCATACTATAACTGCAAATTGTGCCGTCGTTAACGGTATCAGATGCTACGCGTAGGGTTGTCACGGTGATAACTGTTTTGAAATGAGCGTTGCCGTGGTTATAACCGTACTGTATTAATCATTACAGAATTTATATTATATGATAACACTTATCACCGATACCACTAATGGCGTTTGGTTAATAAATTACATCCAAATCTTTGTGTTATATTATCACAACCGTTTCATAAAAAATGTGTCAGAGTACGCAAAATGTACTAAATTATAATAAAATAATCTAACGCATTGAGTGTTAGTTCCGGCACTCGAATCTGAATTGGTTTCGTTATGTGACAGTTACATAAAAAAATATTATCAAGCGCGTGACCATCCTAATCATCATCAGTATACAGTTAACAAACACACTAGAGCAGCAACGTCACGTATGTTCATTTAACAGACTTTATTAACGTTTTGCACGAAGTTAATAATTGTTACAAAGTGGAACGTCGTTATATGAAGTAATTAAAGTAATAAAGATGTGCTTAGTTCCAACTGGGGTAATGTGGTTCTACTTGACGCGTAAGTGATATATTAGCTCATTTAAGTTTATAGAACACAAGACAAAACGATAAGCATTTTTTATGTGGACAATGTACTGTCATGGACTTTAATTCATGAGCTACTATGGAACCTTGTCACAGGAGGTCAGGAGGTGACTTAACTGGGTCTATATTGAAATCCCTAATCGTCATTTGTCCTAATGGATCGTTTGTCCGGATTTTCGTTTATCCTAAAGCCATTTCCGCCTGAATTTTGATTTTTCTTAGTGTTTTTATAATAATAATACAGGTAAATTATGTAAATCAATGAAACTTTGTTTATATCTTTATCTTGGCACTAGAAATGAGGATCTGCCGAGTATTATGAAAATTTAGGGGTCCTACCCCCATTGGCCATGGGCAGGGGGAAAATTTTATAAGTGAGGAAGTGTCATTTTTCATGTAATTTTTTGCGCTGAATCGAATGTGACCATTGTTGGAAAAAATGAAAAAAATCAAGTCAAAAGTAGGATTTAATCAGCAAAAACAATTGGAAAACATTTACTCTATTTACGTATGTAATATCAAATATGAACATGTTTTTGCCGATTAAATCCTACTTTTGACTTGAAATATTTTCTTCTTTTAATTTTTTCCAATAAAACTAGGACTTTTCTAAACATCTAGAGCCTAGAGACGTATTATTAAACTGATCTTGGCTGATACCCGTCTCATGTCACGTGAAAGTAAACGTTAAGTCAAAGAAAACTGTTAGACGGGCAATTCAGCGCGGCCCCCAGTGACCCCGAGTGTAGAATGTAAGTGCGTCGTGTCATAGTATAAATAGAACAGTAGTTCATCTTCAACACAAAGTTGCGTGATTCTCTCAACGAGGAACGGCCGGACGAACGAGTGAATATCCAAGCGGCGAGTTTAAGTATTCCCGTCAGAGCGAACAAAACACATTCTAGCGCGTGTATTCAATTTGACAGCATAGCTTTTCGAACGTATAAGGCTGCCTAATTGAGAATGCACGCGCTATAGCTACGCGGTGATAGGTAACAGAAACTCCTTAAAGGCCTGAGATGACCTACTTTTCTATTTTTACTAAGGCTGTTGCCTAAAGAAAGATGAAAACTAACGAACTCGTTTTTGTCGGATTAAAGAATAACACCACAGTCAATAGTTAAAAAAATACAAATATAATATTGGAATGGTTACAAATATACTATTAGAGAACGTCTAATTTTAAACTAAACGCCCCTCCAACGTGTTTTTTATGTCAAGTCAAGTAAGAGAAGGCAAACGAGCACACAGGCGTCCTGATAATAAGTGGGATCTGTGACCCAAAGACGTTTGCATTCTTAAGACTACAATCTTAAGACTGCAATCCTAAGACCGCTAATGCGTTGCCAACCCTGAGGACTAAAACGGATTGTCTCTATGCTAGTAATTTCGCCAGTTGTCTTGTTCCCACACTGGAACGACAATGCAAACACTCTGCTTGGCGGTAGGTTTAAGGATAAGATGGTGGTAGGTGGTAGCGATCCGTACGGACCCTGGACAAGGTCCTACCACCTTACCACCATCACAATGTGTTTACGTTAACAGGTTGATGCATTTTCGATGTCGATTAGTGGAGGGGCCTCCAGTTTTAAATAACACGATCTCTGGGTGATTATTCGGCGTTTTAACCATCATAAAATATATGACGATACATATATGATGCGTCGTTGCATATTATTCAAGAGAAAATTAATAACTTTGCTATCCTTTAAATTGGAAGGGATACTAACACCCGGTCTGCTATTTTCGACATCAAAAGTTGATGGTACAGTTGCCCACACACTTAACTGACCATTAAAGACGGAGCTGAGAATAAGTGTCAATGCTTGAAAGGGATGTAAATATATTTAATATGAAAAAAATATCTACATCCCTGTCAAGCATTGATATTTTCTCTCTGTTCTGCCTCCAATGGTTAGTTAGGTGTGTTCCTGTGTGTAATTATCATTATTTTCGTCAATATATTAAAGACAATGACGGCGGCTGAAACGCCCAAATATTCCCTCTATTCATATCAGTTTCAGCTTCAGAGAAGTAAGTCGCATTTAACTTGCAGTCCTTGCAGAATAATATTATACAAAACATACGTTTCATGAGATAAATAAAAAACGTTTAATTTTATTGAGATCATTATCTTTACCATGTAGGTAGGTACATTACAAATTCAAACAACATCTACATTTCACACGTATATTTCATAACTATGTTTGTGTGTTTAATAGAAAAAAATCGCAAATGCGCGGAAACTTTAGCAAATTCTCCATTTATCAACCATTTTCCTGCAACACGTTTCGATTTTGTCTCCGGATTTAGCTCGCGCATACTAACGGCACACTAACGGCCGAACCCTATAATCAAACCGCGGATAGATAAGCCCTACTTCGGGTTAAAATTCGACATTTGCCCATACAAAATGTGTCAAATTTTAATCCGAAGTAAGCCTATCTGTCCGCGGTTTGAATATAGGGTTCGGCCATAAGGCGTCGCTTACCGACGACAGCTACGCACTCAGAGACAACGTGCACGTGCATCTACACACACAAGTAAGCCAAACCCGCTGTCGTGAGATAAAACAAATGTATTACTTAATGTAAACTGTATTAGTTGAAAAAAACAAGGGAAGGTCAGAAACAAATGAAAAAGTGATCATTCATTAAATCATTTGATCATTTCACTTCAAAAATAACATAGAATTGTATTTTTTTATCTAGAAAGTAAATATGTGAAAGAAAATGTATGCAGTCTATTCAAAATAAATGTTGAATTGTCTAAAGCGCCCACGCAAATTTTTACTACCTAACATTAATAAAGACCTGCTCAAGCCATATCAATAAGGCTGTCTGACCATCAAAGCTATTCGAAAAAATTATGGTGAGCGAAGAAAATAAGGAACAGTATATTGGCAGTGGTGAGCTAGACTAACAAACCGGTAGATTTTTATAGCTATCCAATAATCTTTCTCACACATTTCTGTTAGTCATCTTTAAGGTCTACACAATGATATACTCAAATGATCTATTTAATGTGAAATTTAAGATTTGCGCTCATTTTAAGCGCAAGAGTCTTCGCATAGCATTAGATTCGAATCCGGAATTTGGTGCGAGCATTTAGAATACACCATATTTTCACTCAGGTTTGCTTAGAGGGTTAGGCTTACCCATCCAAATTGAATTGTTAGTTTTTTAAGCCTTTTTTTCTAAAAGGTGTACCTTCGAGTATGTTCCAAGACTAAAACGCCTTTATGTTTAGTACACTCGTTCACTCATTGTCTTATCTTCACACCGGAATACCACACACCATTAGGTTTTAAGGATGTAGAAAACATCAACATGACCGATCGAACTTTGTGGAATACTTATTAGGAAAGGAACAAATATTAAACAGTAATATTATGCTCTATTTTTGAATAATAGTTTTTTTAGGTGTATTTTGGTACCAATGACAGTCCGAATTCTTGAATCCAAATCAATGTATGCAATTCAAAATATCTATAATAAATATCGTATATGGATTTGACAGGCCTTTACTAGATCCGCCACACGCGTCAACGCGTGCATAATTTGGTCTCAATAAAATATAAAATCGTCAAGAAAAAAACAATTACACATCAACAATTTTAAAATATAAGTTATTGCCCCGAATTAAAAATATTAACATTGAAGGTGAAAATAAATATGTTTCCTATTTACACTACTAACTATATAATACAATTTAACCTAGTATATTCACACGGATATGTTATCTGGTACCTATCAAGTCTTTACTGAAGCTGATTAGAACTAATGATAATAATTCTTTAATATTAAAGCAAACTCTTTTATTACTGGAAGGCCCATTTATGAAGAGCCAATCCACTCATACATACCATACCTATCTGTATGTGTGCTGTCAGTTTTCATTAACCAAACTACATAGAGCCCCAAATGACGTACGTTTTCAAATCAATACCAACGTATCACACATTAAACTCCACGGAAACCGCCCTGTTTTGAGTAAACTAACTCTTCACAACCGGGCCCCACAATCACTGTTAAGACTCGAAGATCCAAGAGCCTCTATGGTCACTAGTTCTAGATATACAAAGTCACTTTCACGTATTAAGCAGGGATTCTATACTGAACGGGTTATGCTTCCGGACTCCGTTCTTCGTCAAGTCTTGTTCGGATCTTCCACCGCTTAGGTCTAAAGACACTGCCCTGCCTGAGTCGAAGTCAAACTTCTCGAAGCTGGACGCACCTCCAAACTGCTTGAAGAA
Source organism: Acleris cristana (assembly GCA_948252455.1). Lineage (NCBI taxonomy): Eukaryota > Metazoa > Arthropoda > Insecta > Lepidoptera > Tortricidae > Acleris > Acleris cristana. The sequence continues at coordinate 6,259,357 of OX411775.1, forward strand.
GGAGGGCTGAGGGTCTGGGAGCGGGCTGAAGTTCCTCCCAGAATGTGCGTCGGATGTGGAACTGTCGGAGTTGTTGACAGCGTCGCCACTTGATGGCGCGCGTAGTCTACCTGATAGTGAGAAGTCCTCGGGACCTGAGTCGTGGCAGGAGTCCCCTCCTACCACGTCGATCATACACTCCTCCCCATCCACGTCTCCATCTGAGTCGGAGTAGAGTCCAGTGTTCCGGTGCTGCGCCAGGTACTCCGTCTTCAGCGCCTCCAGGTCCACCGCGATTCCCTTGGCCCGCAGCTTTCGTGCCTGACGGTCCAGCGCTTTTGCCAGTTTCTTTCTTCTTCTCGCCCTGGTGATAAAATCAATAGGGCCTAATTAGTATAGAACCTATCACAATGGCACATGGAGACTTTGAAATCGGGTAATAGGAGAAGTTTACGAGAAAATATCAGAGCGCACAAAATTAGCAGATATCGCTTTCAACACCAGTCAGCCAAACAACATTCTAAAGCCCAGGAGCACCACTAGACTACGTCTTACGCGTTTCGTTCTAAAACTTTAATCCTAAGATCCCTCGAGACTTTAAAATGTGACTTCTTAAGAATCAGCTGCTGCGAGTACAGCGCGCGTTACGTGAGTGGCTCACCTCTCGCGCGCGCGCAGCTCGTGCGGCGGGATGGGCTCGCCGGAGCACGACTGCGGGTGCGCGTTGTGCGCGGGCCGCCCCGGGCCCTTCTTGGTGTGCTCCTTCTTACGCCACTTCGCGCGCCGGTTCTGGAACCACACCTGTTGAAGAAACGAAAACATTAAAATCAGGCGAAGTCTAAGCCAATTATTGGTTAAAATGTCCATTCAGCTTTGTTATCCATGGCATATCCCAAAACTCTTAGGATGTGCAATCTCATTACCAACTGGAGAGTGTTTGCTATTGGCTTAAGAGGACAGCATTTGGAGCCTTCTTGCTAAGGTGTAAAGGGCTTATGAATAAGCTAAATGCAACTCTTTCAGCCACTTACATACTGCCTCGAATTTGGATCAAATTACAGAGAATAACCTTAATTAAAGCCGGGCTATAACCGCCTATTGCATGTAAAGCGGCCAACGATTGGGTGTTTCTCGCATTGTTATTGTTCACCAATAGAATCTTTCTCTTTTCTTCTCGCTCATAACATTTACCTAACAGACTAAGTGCAACTTTCTCCCTCCTCAAGCCATTGCGCCATAACCGCCATAAAATTCGTTTACAAAAGATGTTCATTAGCATATCGAATAGTACTATCAAAGGTTTACACATAGTTAATACTTCGCAGTATAAATAACACTTAAGCTTTTTAATACCAGAAGATAATGAGAGAGTGTATATTTTAATAATGGATTGAATGAAACTAAAACTTATTTCGTAGGCAAAAGGGACGATGAAATGCGGGTTGTAAGAACGAACTGTGATGAAGGTTTAAACATTTTAAGCCCTGCGTTGACTAATAAACATAGTAATGCGAATTGATCGCGCAAGCGCATTCGTCTCGCATGTTAATCACAAGTTCATTTGCATGATCTTTATCATGTACATTCGATGCCGAAAACATTGATGTCGGGTTCATTATGTATAGATATTGAGAAGATTGATTTTTGGTACATTAAGACCCGAGTTCATGTCAATTGTCCATCAATATTATTTTTATGGGCTTCTATTACTCAACGATTTCTCATACCTACAGGCTAACTCAACAAAGTAATGCGTTAGCGAAAACTTTATGCCCCAGTATACTTTTTTAGTCTACTCAGTCGAATATACAGCGTTGTACACATTTGCCGATCATGTATGTGTAGCTCTAATTTTTTTTTTGCAACTTGGACATGTTAGAAACGCAATCTCACAAAGAGAGAACAGGCATGATAGAGCCAGTTTTGTTAAGTTAGCGAAATTATTTTAAAAGACATAAAAGATATGTTATTTAGAACATTATTATTTGTTTATATAAGTATTTATTTCGATTAATCGTAAAATAATGCGGCAGAAGAGTTCTTTAACAATTAAGTATTGTAATTTAAGTATTATAACAATACGTACTGAAAGAAAAAAGTAACATAAAGAGTTATAAAAGAGTCAAGACCATATTGTGAGACATAAACAAAAAAACATTAATATTTAGTACCACATTATAATAAAATATTTAACTAACTAAATATAATTGCTCAATCAGCGATTCCGAACTCGATTGAAGACTTTATTTTTTGCTATTCTTCATAGTTCTAACCTTCCTTCCATTCATCCAATCAGCCTGTATTCACCCATCATTGGATCACGCTTAATATAACACGTATTTTACTGTTTTACAAGTAATCAAACTAAATCTTTATAGTCGGGACCTTTTCATTCCGTCACAGATATAAACAAATCAATTAGATAAGAGAGGTTTTCGTCTCTATCGCACCCAGCAGTGATTTACGATGATGATGATGAATATATATTCAACCTTTTTAATTAACTAATTAGAGGTAACATTATGCTCATCACTATTTCATCCTCTATCTAAAGACAATTATTACATTCATGTATACTTGTTATTTTCATTAGCAGTCTGAATAGGAACAGACTATAGGTACTGTATAACCCTCTCGAATTAAAAATACCCGGTCCTTTTAGCGAGGTCCGTTTAATGAGCCCATTGCTTTTTATGACGGGGTACTCAGACGGATTAATTTGGATTAACTTAATAAAATACGAAACAATGTGTTTAGAGATAATGAAGGTCAATTGAAACGTTTTTAACTCCCGACACCAAAAAGGTGGAGTATTTTTTATGCCATCGAGAAAGAAAATAAGCACACCAGCCGGTTCACTAATGTTTTACCAAATCATGATTTGGCAAACAATGTAGGTACAAACTTTCATTTCGCAAAAATGTATTTCCCACCAAATATTTTTATATTTTTTGTGTTCAAAAATCTAACCTAACCTAACTTATCTTATATCTTCTAATATATAAAATTCTCGTGTCACAGTGTTTGTAACCAAACTCCTCCGAAAAGGCTCGACCGATTCATATGAAATTTTGTGTGTATATTCAGTAGGTCTGAGAATAGGTCGTAAACTATTTTTCATAAGGTATGTATGAAAAAAAAAATTACACCCGACGCCGCGACGCCGGGCGCGGACAGCTAGTTTAATATGTTCCCGAGGGAATAGCGATAACCGAAATCTACGCGAACGGAGTCGCAAGCAACAGCTAATACGTAATATATTTCATCCCAATGTATTTTTAAGATCTCGTGTAGAACATAAAGCAATAAATAATATGTATATGACTAACGACGTAATCGAATAACAAGATAATATTATTATATTCCACCATCTACCTATCGAAACGTTACACCATTAAAGATCAAATCAGATCGCAAAGAAAAGCAAAACATGCCGATACTCCCCCAGGACCCCAGTATTAATGACTCCTCCTCAATATGGGGGGGTGAGGGACCAAGGGAGGTATTCTTTATCGAAATGGCGTCGAATTCATCGTCGAACTATTATACCTTGAGCCCGGAGTCATAGCACTTGATTGTGTAAATAACATATAGGTACACTATAAATCATTTGATGTACCTAGTTTATCAAAAGGCCGATTTTTTTTCCCATCTGTTTAAATGTTTCCGAGTTTTCGTAAGTTAGAAATTAATTATTTTCTGATAGCGCTACCTTTTCATGGTTGTTATGAAAGAAACTTTACTTTATGTAGGAATTTTAGGATATCTTTAGACATTTCAGAAAAAAAGCAGTTCTTCGGCCGAAAATGTTTCCCTGTAGGTACAAAATTTTACATCGTTCGGTTGAGGCGTTGAATTGTGAAGACATAACCAACAAATAAACTTTTATTTTACTTGCTTCATTCGTATAAAACATATTGCCACTGGGCCCATAACCTCTTCGTAAAACACCTTAAGTGATCAGCACGACTGCAATATATAGAAAAAGCTGTAAACTGACTGAGCTGTAATTGGCACTGGAGGTACGATCTCGGTTGACAAAATGCAATGAATTTGTTACTAGTTCGATTGGACTAGAAGAACAGGCAATGCAAGAAAATACAGTTGGTAAAAAAACTAGTTTCAATAATAGATTGTTTCGAAAGAAACTTATTTGTGGCGATAACAATTAGAAAACATTACCCTTCTTGGCCGTCGGGTAAAAAGCAGTAGGACCGCGCGTGCAACGAACTTTGTAAATATTTATAAAGGTATTTTAATACGCACTATCGAGGTGTGAAAATTGAATTATTCAATGAGTAAGTGAGAGTACTTAAGGTGTTCTTAAAAATCTGATGTATCCTTACTAAATGACTTTTGTGTTTTGATTAAAAACGATAACGAAAACAATTATCGTCATCATTGGCTTATAAGTATAATGCCCATCGATATTTTTCTCATTGCTATTGCAAGTTTTAGTGGTGACCTTGTGCATGGTTCGTCCGGATCGCTACCACCAACCAGCAGCAGTGCTCTCATTGTTGTATTCCGGTGTGTGGGGTAAGACAATGGTGAAATTACTAGCATAGAGACATTCCATCTTAGTCTTCGGTTAGCAACGCATTTCCGGTCTTAGGATAAGAGTCTTTTAGATTATACTCTTGATTATGCAAATGTCAATGGGTCCTACTAACTAAAAGGTGGCCTGTGTGCGTAAAATAAAAATTTTAGCATTTATAGATTACTTGTATTCAATTTGTAGACCGTGTGGTGCCGGGTTTAGAATGTGGCCACTCCATGTCTTCCCGTGGATGTCGTAAGAGACGACTAAGGGACTAAAGGCTGTGTAGTGCTGTTAGGCGATGGGTTTGCAACCTGTCACTAATACACTGAATAACATCTTAGCCTGGTTGTGCAAAATGTGGTCACAGAATTATCAACAAGTTTTTGGAGTTGTTGGTGAGTCTGTGGCTCTGTCTACCCCACTCTGGGAATGAAGGCGTGAGTTTATGTTGTTGTTGTTGTATTCAATTTTAAACACTTCAAAATCTATCCTATCTATTCTGCCTATCTTCCTCTCTCTTCAGCCGTGACGCACCCAAAAGAAAGAAATGTAACTAATGTTTTGCAGTATCGTCTATCGAAGGGGGTTTGTGGGGTTGGTCATTAGGGGCTGGCCCACCGCTGGCCATTACTGGGAGATCGTTACGATTCTATTCCGCTCGGTAATCAATGTAGCCAATTAGCGGATGCTGTATTCAAAGGATACAAATATTCTATCCGTTTCAGGTGATTCATGTTTTCGTAGTTTGGGAAATAGGTAATGAAATCTTTATATTTCGGATCTACTTAACTATTAACGTCTGTGTTGCTTTTATTTATTTGTTTAGTATTTATTACACAATACAAAAAAGCGGCCCTCCTGAGTGGCTCTTCACTTACTTCACTCTTAATTCAAATTTCATACGGTCCTAAATTGATTGTTGCAAAACAAATGAACAACCCCTATCTTCTGTAAAATAAGAATCAAGTGTCCATTATTGGTGCCCTGCCCATTACTGGTTCCACCACCCTAGGTAAGGTTAAAGTCGCCGTCAATAGAATTTTATGTAAACAAGCGTGTTTTTATTAAAAATAACGTATAATGAATAGTTATTTCATCTTAAACTTAATATGAAAATAATGATTTAGTGTATAAATCGTTGCAAAGACCTCACTTGATCTTTAAAAGTACGTGATTATAGAGTAATCATGGTGAATTGGTTCGTTTGGTTTTGTTTACATAGTTCTAATTCTATTGACGGCCACGTTATAGTTAGACTAGTGACTAGCAAAAAAAAATTACTCTTGCGGTGAGAAATAAATGCCGTTCGATGAAATGAATTTTCTGCGTAATGATACGTTAGTTGAAAAGTGTTGTGATAAAATAATAAGTACCCATAAAAAATTGGTTTAGTTTCACAAAAGCTGATAGTAAAAAAATGGACAAAACTTCGGCAAATCGATTTCAAACAAAACAAATGACACGTCCGCACAAATGTTTGTTCAATTTAAAAACTATCCCCAAAGAACCAAATCGAACAAGCTTATACTTGTTTAAAAACACCTTTCCCTAGCGTATTGCCAGAAAAACTACCCCTACACGAGAACCATTTGCGGAAATAGTATTGTCAAATCGTCGCGTTTACCCTCACTTGGTTTTGGAAACAAGGATATTCATCATCCTTAAGCACTTCAGGGTAAAATAGTTACATTTGAAGTTGTGTGTTGTTGATTAATAAGGTTAAATACTTAAGCACTTCAGGGTAAAATAGTTACATTTGATGTTGTGTGTTGTTGATTAATAAGGTTAAATACTTAAGCACTTCAGGGTAAAATAGTTACATTTGAAGTTGTGTGTTGTTGATTAATAAGGTTAAATACTTAAGCACTTCAGGGTAAAATAGTTACATTTGAAGTTGTGTGTTGTTGATTAATAAGGTTAAATACTTAAGCACTTCAGGGTAAAATAGTTACATTTGATGTTGTGTGTTGTTGATTAATAAGGTTAAATACTTAAGCACTTCAGGGTAAAATAGTTACATTTGAAGTTGTGTGTTGTTGATTAATAAGGTTAAATACTTAAGCACTTCAGGGTAAAATAGTTACATTTGAAGTTGTTTGTTGTTCATTAATAAGGTTAAATACATGAGGTACAAGGTGGATAAGAAGTCAATTGTAACATATTGGACAACAATTAAGTTTCTGAACAATGGCAATGTTAACAACAGTAAAACAATGCTGTTATTACTATTGTTTTACCGCTGTCAACATTATCATGTTCAGTAATTTTATGGTTATGCTGTGTCAGGATTAGCTTCTTTTTTATTGTTAGTATTATGGATCATGCATTTGTTAGAAAGATAAAGGTCTTTATACAAAGCGTTATTAATTTAAGTTCCTTTTTACAAATTAACTTCCCAGTGTTTAATGATATATAATTAATGGGGTTCTAGTGAAAAAGGGTTCAAGTCTTTTTATTACGAGTTAAGTCGACTTGAACCCCCACCCAGTTTAAGCATTGCCGCGTATGTAAGTCGAGTGAAGGCTGTATTTAATGTCAAGTTTAAACCCGTTACATTGATCTGATTATAAATATTAACCTGCAGCTCTTAACTGAAAAATAATTTACGATAAAAATTAAATTCCCTTAAATGGATTTAAAAAAAATGAAGAACTCGTGGTTACGATTAATTGTAATGCATTTTGTGTTATTAATGTTATTGTTATTATTACGCATTTGAAGTCTTAGGATTGCAGTCTTGAGATTGTAGTCTTGAGAATTAAAACGTCTATGGGTCTCAGATCCTACATACCATCAGGTAGTGTGTGTACCTACTCCTTGACTTAAATAAAATTATTTTGATATTTTGCAATGTATCGGATAGCAGTAAATTGCAGCATATCAAAATGTAGAGATATTTTGATCCTTGGACATTTTTGATGTGTGTTTAATTCAATCAAAACAATATTGACATATAAACAAAATCATGTCATCAACATAATTAGGAGCAAGTCTCAAGCGTTCGATAGATATAAAGATTTTAGAATTTTTATAATATAAGTTTCTGTTGATTTTCATACTTATTAAAACTGGATTTAGCCATAAATTGTTCATATCAATTCTATGTAAACACCTTACCTGACCTAGACCTACCCACATTGATAATTCAATGAAACGGAACAATAATTCAATTTAAATTAAACTAAAATAAACACCCCTAAAAAGTTGCCAATTCAAGCGACAACGAAATAAAATCAGAAATAGAAACAAAAGGCCGTCACTTTGATTTCCCTTTATAACAAACGAATTCGGATTCCCCCGTACCTTTCTACCCTCGATAACAAAAAGGCATTATTGATACGGAGTTCATGTGCTCATACTGTCTTTTGGTTTTGTAGGGCAGCTTTGCTGTAAATGGGCTCCCCTGTACATACATCTGTATTTACTGTTTCCCCTAAAGAAAAGCGATGGCCCTTTTTCCGGGGTTTTGAGCCCTATCAGCGGTTTGGGGGTGTATTTTGTAATGGTCCTAATTGCCGTTTGTGTGGATGTTTCACAGTTGCACTATTTAGGAGGGATGGGAAATATTCTATTCTACTAATATTATAAATGTGAAAGTTTGTGTGTGTGTGTGTGTTAGTTTGTTACTCCTTCACGATGCAGCGTCTGGACGGATTTTGATGAAATTTGGAATGGACATAGCTTATACCCACGATTCACACATAGGCTACTTTTCATCCCGGAAAATGTGTTTCTAAGGGAAAAACGTTAATCGAAATTTACGCGGACGAAGTCGCGGGTAGAAGCCAGTTACTTATAAATGAGATAATTTTTTTAAATAGTACATAGTTAGTGTAACAGTTGCAGACATCGCGTCTAGCCTAGTTGGTAACCTTGCCTGCGAAGCTAGCGGTCCCGGGTTCGATTCCCGGTATGGGAAAATATTTGTGTGATTTTTGAAGGGTTTTAGACGTGTTAACTATGTATGTAAATATGTATGTTTATGATTGCGCTGAATTGGATTATGTTGAATTGGCCTTGGCTTGAGCATAGGACCACCAACCACCACCCCACCAACTAAAACTGGAGTTCCATCTGCGCTTTATTTATTTTTACCTATTTTTATAAAACCGAAACAGAAATATGTGTTAATTTTTAGTACCTACATAAGCTTAAGGTATTTTTTGTGGGTCGAAGTCGTAGATACACATTCAATTTATGGTCTTCATACATTCAATTTATGGTATTAATGATAAACTCAATTTTTGACCATATGGCACTGCAAATCAGCTATCAAATCAAATATTTTTACCATAAATCTACCTCAAAGCAGTCAAAATTAGTTAAACCTGTAGGGCAACATTCCTAAATTGATAATTTAAGTTCACGTAATGCGTGTAAGTAAGAAAAACTTTATTTAAATAATTTATTTGAATATAACGAGTATCAATGTTTCTATGCCAGAAAAGGTGTGACGTTTTCCATCGATCACAAAGGTTCTCACTATATTATATTATTCTAAACTCTTGACGAAGCATGTTGCTTGATACATGTTTGATTATTATTTGATTTATAAATAAATGTTATTCTAAACATTGTCGAATCCCACTACAAGACTCGCCTTTATACAAATTCTCTGACCATAAAATGAACACCCTTAAATAACCCTTGAATACTTTAAAGTCTGCAAAAATATTACAGATAAAAATACATTTATATTCGCGCTACCAATGCAAATTGTAATGCTTCCAAAACTGTATTTCAGAGCAGACGATAACGCTGTCTCCTTTGTTTCAGCGCATACAAATTGATATTGAATCAGTACGATAGAGACAGATATAAATTTCACATGCGCGCACACAACTGCTACGCGCTTAACAAAAATTTGTTTAGGGTTGCCGCTAAATACTTGACAAAAATGTAAGTTTGTTTTCTTTTAAAACAGTTACATACTTTGTTAAGTGTAAGGTAGGTACGACATAATTAATAGGTACCAACTAAGATCCCATTACTGATACCGACTTAACTATTTAATTAGTATAAAATGCAAGCTGCATAACAGGTAAGCAAGACAAGCCTGCATTAAATCACTTTAATACGAACAGAATAACATTTTAAAGTGAGAAGATTATTCAAGAGCGATAATTTGCCGCCGCAAGGCAACCCTACGAACAGGCTTCATGTCTATCTTTTACTGGGTAAGCCTAGGGCGGTAAGGCTCATGTTTGATAGCGACGCGCAAAGAGAGACAACAAATAGCGACCTCGCGTCACGAGCAAAAGGGATGGAGGCGTCCTTAAATTTTATATTCTATCCGCATTTTGTCGCCTAAGCGTTCCATTTAGTGTTCCATATTTAAACCTCGCGCCATTCTTTTTTCTTTTCAGCCAGGCGGAGGATGTAAGACGTTATTCTATTTTTTTCGGAGGGTGTTTCCAGCCAGCTCTGGGTGTGTACGGAATACTGATGTGTTGTGTGCGACCGACGCCCTGTTAGGGAATGAAATTGGCATATAAATGTAAATTTTATGCTATGAATTTTAAAATGAAGTCGATACTTCCGTGCTTACGGCGGCGGAGGTTGCCACAAGCTTTACCGAGTCAGGATGAAATTAGATTAGAATAGGCAATTTTGGTAAGAGATGGGCTTTTAACGGCTCTCGTGGAGTCTTTATGGAATATGAAAACGCTCTTTTCAGAGTAGCTTAAGGCAAACGCAGGTAAAGTACCTACAGAGATGTTAATGTTACTACAGAAAATATTTGATCTAACGAAAACGTTTTTATGTAAAAAATATCATCACATTTTTGTGACTCCATCAAAATAAAACTTATTTCATCTATCGAACGAAGACGCAAAATAAATATCCGCAAATTCGGCAACATTCAAACAGCAAAACAGCAAAGAAATAACCTCGGGACCTTGAGCGAGCGCAAGAAAATAGAGAAATCAAAGAAGAGGAAAAAATCCACTTTACAGACGCAAACAAGTCACTTTAACTTTATTGAGCTGTAATCGAATTGTGACGTCCCTGCGAGCCGAGCGGGCGGAGCGGTGCGATCTGTAGCCATCCTTATCTGACCCGGGCTTTTTAAATCTATGCTATTCAATCGTGCCGTCTCGCTCGTGTCCCAGGGGTGCCGCCGAGATTGCAATCTTTTGATTTATACCAACTATTAGGAGAGCTGCGGGATAGTATGTCTCTCGAACGAGATCTTCGATAAATGTTGCGTACTGCGCGTTAGTACTTATTATACAAATGGCTGTACTGATTCGTTCGTTTTACACAGGCGTTTGCCGACAAATGAGCCGCAATAATGAGATGTATTTATATCAATTTTTAACTTTAACAACATTTTTTGCAGGAATGCTACATTAGTTTAGTTAATACTAGTTATTATGACCAAGTTCCTCACATTTTCTCACAAAATAACATACAATTAAGCGAAACCCTTAAGTTTTGTTTGTAAATATCGTGCATAAGAAAAAATTACAGCTTTTAAAGATTTAGTAGGAAAAGCGTTTGTATTTTTTAAATAAACAGAATGAAGAACTTAATAAATAATAATGACATGCTTTAGTGTCCCTATTACCAGATCTAATAATGACAGTCGTATTGGGAAAAAATCGATTTGAACTAACAGTGACTGCTTACAAACAAAACACAACCAAATTTATTCTGGTTGAAATTCGAACATAGTTTTGATTTTCATTCTATGTTTCGAAATATATATTTTCAAAACAGGAACACCCGTGTTCTCAAATCCCGAAGTATATCTAACCAGCCAGGTATTTGCGATATTTGGGTTTAGTAAAGCGACGCTCCCCGACGGCCGCTTAGCCCTGAGGTTTGCGCGGGAATCGCCCCTCATTTATATTGGACGGACCCTGGCTCCTTTAGCCCCATGTTTTTCTGGTACTTACATATAATATCATTCGAAAAACTTCTGTAACTTATTTACCTTCATATTAGAAAAAATACATCTTTAGAGGCATCATCGTGTAGGTACATCGTTGATTTCTTTTGGTTGGTTTACAGACATTAAAGATGTCAAAGACCAAAACACGAATTAATAAATAAAATAAAAAGCCTTTTATTTCATGCAAACATAAAAACGCTTAAATATAACTTAAATAAATTTAAAAAAAACATCGAATCCTGTCGTCAATCGCGCTACATGCCCCGCCCATTTCCATTTCTGTTTTTGGGCATATTTTAGAGCATCAGTGGATTTTTTTATGCTTCTTATTATAGTGCTTCGTATTTTTTTAATCTTCTTAATTTTGGGCATGCTTCTTTCTAGACCCTTTTGGCACGTGACAATTTTTTTCATTATTTTTGCGGAGTAGGTACTTCCAGGTCTGACAAGCATTGTTAGGCACGGTAAAAGGCAGCTTGTCATGATTTAAAAATCTCTTTCAGGCTCCAATATTTTGTTCCAAGTATGTTGAATACGTCGCTCAATTTCTAAATTATTGCTCTTCCTATCGAAGATGATTTGTTTGCCCAAGTATATGTGTTTGTACTTTAGGATTTCGTTCTGTACCTGTATATTGTATTTTCGTGCTGTTTGTCATTAACATTGATTTTGTAAGGGTCATCTCTAAGCCGATCTCCTTACTTACCAGCCGCATTCAGGGAATAGAGCATGAGTTGCAATTGCGAGACTGATTCCGAAAACACGAATTACTTGTCGAAAATATCATCATGCTTTTTACATTTCACGAGAAAATCTCGTTACTATTTTTTCTAATTTAAAATACTAAATGTGTAGCTAAATGGCAAAAAATAACCTTCTGAACCTAACCTAACAGAGTCGGTTTTGCATTGGTTAAACTTGTTCGCTCGCTACGCTCGCTCACTTCACTGGAACTTAAGGCAATGGACTGGTATAAATAAAAATAATTATGACTTTAGAATGTATGCCGTAAAATATACATACATACCTACATACACGAAACCACGCCTGTTTCCCAGAGGGGACAGCAGAGACCACCTCTTTCCACCTGTGCTATGATCCTGACAAATCTCTTGCCCTAAAATATTTCTGAATAATTTTCTATACATATTTCTTTTAACGTCATAGATATCATAACTTTAAAAAATGTTATGAGCATATATAATATGATCTCAATTTTTACTTTTAAAATTCGTCGATACAGTAAGTTTATGGGTGACAAAGAGATCCCTAACCTAACTACATGTTATTTTTTAAGCTCACTTTATTTGAAAAACGGCCAATATGATCCTTTTGATTCGATTGGTTTATGATTTAAGTCTAAACAAATAAGAACAAACTAATTGCAGGTATGTACTAATTAAAAGTTCATGGTTTAAATATGACCTTTTGATCTGTCTAGTCTAGACATGGCCATCTGTCAGAATGACAGACGGAATCACCTCTTAATAACAATACTTGACATTTCACAAGGCATTTCACAGCTCGTAAGAAATGAATGATAGAACACTAGTGGTTATTTTGCAAGGCTGTCTGTGGAAATACCCAAAGGTGATATTATCATGTCAAACACTAACTTAATTATTAGGTTAGGTTAGATATAAGACTGGTTAGCTCTTAGTTTTGTTGTGCCGCCGGGGATGTATTTAGCACCTTTAACTTTTAAAGAGCTCCAAAACCAAATACAATTTTCATAAAATAGGGATGTACCTTTACAAATACTATCCCTTGCAGTGTAGGGTTATCTTTGAGTTAACGTTTCGTTTGAACTATACTCACCTCCATATTTAGCGAAACATTAAGAAATATAGGCTTTATGTAATGTCTAACGTAACAATTTTTCTACATACATACCTTCACGCCTGTAATCCCAGAATGGGGTTGGCAGAGCTACAGAATTACCTACAACTTTAAAAACTTGTTGATAATTTAGTAACCACATTTTGCATAAATAGACTCATATGTTTACCAGCGTATTAGTGATAGGTTGCAAGTCCCTCGCAGATACTACAAGCCTATATTCCCTTACCATTTTTCCAATCTTAAATAAATGACTTTACTTTTTTTTGTTCCGCTAAAGCTGCCGGTGAGTGTAATTTAAACCATTATTGCCTTTGACATGTTATCAACGTCAACGTTGCGATGGCTTTTATTTACTTTACAGTAATGGCGGCAGCCCAGTAGCTTCGCCTTTCGTATTTTTTATAACTCGGCCTCCATTACTGTCAAGTAAATAAGAGCTATCAAAACGTTGACAATACGGAAGCTCATCATACAAAATAAGGTTTTACTTATAGAACCCCGCCCCCTGCCGAGCCCTGTTTGTAACAACAACTCTTAAGAATTTTGTATGGAAAAAAGTAGAAAATTGGCTATTTAAGTTGCATTCTTAGATTTTGCTGCCGAAAGGAGTAGCATTATTAGACTCTCCGCAATTACTAAAGAAGAAAACATGACTCATGCATGCATATTGCCATCCACCGTGTGCAGACGTATTAAAAATAAACTAAGGGCGAATTGAGACTTCACACTATTTCGTCACATGCTGATCGCGTCGGTCACGGCAGAGAACACAGGCAGAGAAATACTAGCAGGGGTATGATAGTCTTAAGCGTATCACTTGTTAACTCGACGCAGCTCACATTAACCGGCAAGTTTAAGTTGTCCTGTCAGAGCGTACAAAACACATTTTAGCGCGTGCAAAACGCTTTTAAGCTGTAAACGAATAATCGCGAACATACTGACAGACAGAAGCCGGGGGGGCTTTGTTTTATACATTATGTAGTGAGTAGTGATAGTGATACACACAAATAATATTACCTTCTCTTTATTTTCTTAGATAGTCGAGTAAAAAAAATATGTCTTGGCCATTTTTAATGCTCGATCAAACCGATAAAATTATAGACTAGAAAAAGGTTCAACTGACACGATTTCATGTCTCTCTTTATAATTGAGTTGTAATATTTTGATACGCGCTTCCTGCCGCCATGTTGACGGGGTGTAAGCGTCACTTAAACGGTGTAAAAAAGCTGTAAGTGTAAGCCGCCAGCGTTAGAATTATAATCGGAGCTATTAACATTAGTTTCGCTTCATTTACTTTTTTAATAACATGTTTCAGTAATAAAATTTTCATTATAGCTGTTATTATTCACTTAAGTTTAAAAATCGTCAGTTTTAAAAATCCGCTGTATGTATTTTGAAGTTTTTGCTTGCTATCATGTATTTGAAGTTTACCATTTTTTTTTGTCCGAATTTTCGTTTTTCAATTATTTCATTCGAAAAATGTTCATAATCGAGATTATTAAAACTATAAAACTTTTCAAGATTTTTTTTTAATGCAATAATTTGACACAAACATGACTAAAACTCTTACTGAATAAAGAATTATTCGAGAATATTCTTAAGAATATAGAACACAGAACAGAATTTTAAAGATCTTCAGTCTACGAAATAGAAGCAAGGTCCAAAACAAATTGGTATTAGGACCCCTGATCTCGCATACGAACTCGCCTTAGCTGCATAAGGACATAAAAGTAATTGTCCATTTTGCATGACAATAAATAACGCTTTGCGAACAGTTTTTTTGGAACATCAGCGTCTCTTTCAGGATATGCAATTTGTTCCACGGCTTTGTTCGCCGGTTTAATGGCAGCTAACACGTTTCATGTCTTCATTACCGTACTGTACTCGTAAAATATTAGCCGGTAGTTACGGCGGAGAGACGCGGCTATATTTTAGAGCGAGAGAGTGGGTAGGCTACTGTGTATCGGTTTCGTAGTAAAGAGTTGAACTTGCAGATGTTTTGTTTTGGGATATTCGCTTAGGGTGAAAGCGTTTGTGTTTGTCAGTTGTTTTGGTTAACACACCTTATTCCGTTTTGGCGACTTTGTATCTAAATGTATTTGTAGGTGTCGGTTTGAAAGAAAAGAAAAGTTCAAGAATAAGTTCACGACAATTTTACTAGGTGGGTGATTCAAATCGTTACCCTTTGGTTCATAACTTTCATGAACAGAGCAAACATTACAAAATGTTCATTGACAAACAAGACAGTATTCAAAGAAATCTAATTCTAAGTTCTCACATTCTTGATCCTTGTTGCTGGTTAATATATTGTATATAAAAAAAACTGGACTCGGTTCACTACGCGAAAACGTGGTTTAGCGTTGTTTATACAAGTTTAGCAAATTACCTCATTATAGTTTCATTTACATAGATCTATTTACATCATCTGGTATTAAAATAAATACATATACTTACAGCCACTCTACTCTCCTTAAGGTCGAGCCTCATCGCCAGCGCTTCCCTCATGAACACGTCAGGGTAATGAGACGCCAGGAAGGCTCGCTCCAACTCCTCCAGCTGCCAGGAGTTGAAGTTGGTGCGCGAGCGCCGTCGCTTGCCGCTGTCGCCGTCGTCGTCGCCCACGCAGCCTGTAGAGATGGAAATAATAATGGTGAGACAGGTAACTGCTAATAATAAGACACGGAAATTATGTTAGTGAGACACGGATATTATAATACTGAGACAGGGAAATGATAATAGTGAGACAGTGAACTGATAATATTTAGACACGGAAATGATATAAGTGAGACACGGAAATTATAATAGAAATTATATTGTAACACGGCAGTAATACGTTACTATATATCCGTCGCCTGTTAGTTTTCGTCCGCTAATTTCCTGTGCTGGTATTCTCTTATGCTGCAAGAAGAAGCGAGCTCGACCGACTTAAATAACTTAACCCCAGCGCGTACGGCTTTGGCTCGGTCTAGCCTCGGCTAACCAAGGTGCAAGTTACGCTAGACTGTCGGGCTCGTTGGATCACTAGTAAATGAATAAAGTATTATTTCATTTTTGTAAAGAATTGATATTACGGTTACAGTAACACAAACATCTATCCAACTGTCTGTATAATTCATCAAACCATACCAAAGGCTCAGAGCATCAAAATGAATAAGCCAAATTATCATAAAAGACAAACCGCGGCCTAACAAACTCAATTTGGACAATTCCTCCGCCGTTAAAACAAAGCCGCGGCCAGGGGCTCATAAAAAAGAGATAATCTACCAACCGTCAGAGCAAGTTTTTGAAAATAGAATATAATTTCTAATTCTCCCGCTCTCTCGATGATTTTAATTAAAAATGGTCTCTGGAGAGAGACGGGTATACGCTCGCGTTGGGGGTGGAAAGGAACAGCTATAAATTACTCGGTCTGCCCTCAAAGCGACTAAATAAATTAGAAGTGATTAAGAGCGCGCTTCTGTGCATCCTTATCTCGTTGTTTTACAGCTCTACTATCTCATTCCCTCAACTTTTAACACATCAGAATTTAATTGAAATTACTAGGTAATTATTTAATTTCTACATTTTCCAATACCATACACATTTGTATATTTAATTTAGACCGATTAACGTAGGTAGCCAAGTTAACGATTATCAATTCGACTTCGATCCATTTCTAAAAAGGTATGCGTTTCCTGTAACCCCAAGCTGATACGTTACGCGCTGTCGCCTCAAGTCAAGTCCCAAATTACAGTAGAGCGAGAGAGACAACGCTATGTGCCTAATGAGGGGAATGAGGGAGATGAGTAAGGATATTGTATTAAAACAAACGACCGCCTTGGGCCCACAGACAACAGTTTTGGCGCGGTTTAATTTAGTCTGTTCAATGTTTTTACGTGGGAGGGGGGAGGGGGTTACTAAGTATCTATTTGAGGGTATAACGCGGTTAATAAATTCGTACAGTTAATTATTAGGCTTTGTTTTGGTTTGTCTGTGATTTTGATGGCGGTTTAAGTATTTTCATATGGATTGTTTTAATTACGATTATTACCAACCTTTTACCTACTTATTTGATGTGTGGTTTCCTAGTTGATTACTGACTTTTTATTTCTAGGTATTTTAGGGACAAAACAACTAGTAAACAAAAAAGATGAAACACATTATTTACAGTTTAAGAGATATCAACTCTCAAAGAAGGAATAACCATATCATTATATTATATCGGGGGTTTCTATTTTATTTTTATTTAAAAGTTACTTATTCATTTTAGTACCTAATATAGGTAATAATAATATGTAAAGTACCGTAACGTTGCGTTTGACGTAATAATAATACAAAAGTAGGTGTACCTGAAACGGATGATTTTAGAAAGAAAAGTATGAATCATAATTTAAGAAATTAATGAAAATTTGCTGAGAAACTGCTGCATTGAGGTTGAGATGAATAAGCTTTTGCCCGCGACTTTGTCCCCGTAGAAGTCAGTAATCGCTCCTTCTGCGAGATAGCCTGTGGTCGGAAAGTGCCAACTATTAGGTGCCCTCCGATTACCACTTACCTGAAAAAAGGGGGAGCCCGTTGTTTTCCATATTTTTTTATTGTCATAATTTTTATATCGCTGGTACCGTAAACTGTTCCGAATTTCTTAAATAAATTACGTGTAGACTAGGTTAAAAAGGTGTGGCTAGGTTAGGTTAGGTTTGATTTATACAAATCCTGAAAAGTTACAATTTCTTAAAAAAGTACGTTATGACTAGTAATAAATATGACCTAAATACATTAGGACTAAAAATAATTATGGCAGACGATATAGATCCGAAAAAAACAATTTAACAAACTAACGAACACACTTTTGCATTTATAGCATTAGTACCTATTGATGATTTATCTATCTACTTACTTTTAGTTACAAAGAAAATCATGTTCATTTTATTGTTGGCGTATTAGAAATAAATATCTATTCAATGAAAGTTCCGCAATTCATATTTCTATTAAAGATAGCAAGGGGACAGATACGGAACAAATGTAGCGAATTACATATAATTTATAGCTCGTGATACGATCTTTATTTGTCTATTGCCTGATTGCTTTTTCATAGACAATTCTGTGTATTGATATCTATTGAATTGAGTCACCGGAATATTATTTAGATAAATGTTTCGTGGAAGAAATAGAGATACTGATAATAATCTTTTATAAGGCTTGTTGTTTTGTATTATTGTGTTATGCTCTTTTTAAATAATAGTGATAAGTTATTTCGGCTTTTTCGTGTATTACCAAAGACATGTGACTTTTAAAAATATATATTTAGCTTGATAGCAATAATCATAGCTTTGTTACAAGACCAAATCAATCTCCCGTATTTTACTTTCATTCTAAAAGACCGACTTTCATATCTTTTTAGAAATTATTATAAGAAAAACTTTGGCTCCTTGTATGTTTTTCTTCTATTATTTACTAGCGATCCGCCCCGTCTTCGCCTGGCTGGGATCTATGTATGTATTATTTTACTACGCATAGAAACTTCCCGCAAGACCCTCTAAATAACGGTAAATACCGCATCAAAATATGTTGCGTAGTTTATAAGAACTACGCGGACAAACAGATAAACATAAATAGTAACTTTATTTTAAACGACGTACGATATTCATGTGGATTTTTATTTAAAAAAAGTATTATTAGTAAATAAATGTATCACGATGTTAGCGATAGCATGTATGTATTTCCAACACCCAATAACAGCTAAACTAATAATACTTTTCAATTAAGAAAACGTAATAATTACTAGGGTAATAAAAATAAACAAGTCATACGAAGCCTGCTACAACAGCTAGACTTTTAAATAAATTCCATATAAATTGAATTCACTATTGCACTACTGCATAACCATTAGTCTGTCATAACTTTTACAGTCATAAATATAAAAGCTTTTGATTTAATTACATTTTATTACTTTAATCATATTTTCCTTCGCAATGTAGTCATTTGTATTTACTTTGTGATCATGTCTATAAATCAAATACAGTTTTATCGTCAAAGTCTCATGTATCTGCGTAATAATTTTATTATTTGCCCATAAACATGTCTATAATAATAAATTAATTTATCATTTACTAAAGTTAATTGAACTTATTGTAACATTGATAGTGCTACAGCAATTATAGCAATGAACTAATTTAATTTTATATCAGTGTGGAAATACATGTGTATAACCGATTTATTGGTGTTTTTAAATGACTTATTGACAACGATAAAGATAAAATAAACTGTCTCGAGAGACAAATTAAATCTTGTCAACAATAAAAATCCCCGATATGATGGCGACCCTTACGTTCAGTGAGGCTAGCCAAGTTGCTTCAGTTAAAAAGATAGTTAAGCGCCGCTAAAATAGTGTAACAGTCAAAAAAAACATACAAATTTTGCTCCGGGCGAGATAACGTTTATCACCTCCTAAATGAAGTCCGATTTCCACGATTTTTGAATATGTTGTAGTTATTATAAAAAACTAGGTCTGTATGATTCTGTTTTTTTTTTAATTTGTTTCATTCTGTTTTCTTGGAAAGGAAAACGTACATAGTTTGATGATTGATTTTCATGATGTCTACGACATATTCAAAAATCGTAAAAATCGGACTAGGTTTAAGGGGAGAGAAACGTTATCGCGTTTTGTATCGAAATTATTAGCTTCAAAATCCTCTTAACGTTAACGTAAACGATTTTCGAAAACTGACAAAATGTATCGAATTGACGTATGCGCTCGACGCGACCGTCTGACAGCTTACGTCAATCCTATACTTTTCTGATAACGATAACGAACGCCGCCGAGTGCATCTGAGGGCTTATTGTCTAACGCACTCGCAATCGCAACCAGCTTCAAAGTGGAGCAGTTGTTTTCATTTTGTATGCAGACAAGCCTTCGATTTTCAAAATGAAAACGAACGTGATTGCGAGTGCGTTGGACAATAAGCCCTCTGGTCTAGGGCCTGAGCGGTGTCCCCTGGTTTCACCGACACTCTTTTCTTAGAACGTGTCACTTCGCAAAATTTTCGTTTCATAAAAAGCTATTTTCTGCTGAACCGCATCTCGATTTCAGTTGATTTAAAATATGATTCACGTAAATTAGGTTGGGTTAGACTTGTTACCATCACAAGATAACCTGAAATCAACATGGGTTCAGCAGAAAATATTTAAAAATTTAAATTAATGGAGTACTTAAATTGGATAAAGATAAACTATGCCAAAGATCTGAAAATTTAGGAAACCCGAAACCATTGGATCAATATCGAACTCGGTGGTTATTTTCGAAAACAGAAGCCTTAAGGCATCGACTGATTCGCAGGAAAAATCGTTAAGCCCAAAACGGCGAATGAATGCGTAATAAAAGCCGAATCGAGCAATCGATCTCCTGCACCTGCTTCGATTCTTCATAATTTTTCGATTCCTCGAAATGTTCAATGCTGAATGGCCAAAACTCCGCTAGGTTTTTCATTAGATTTAAGAAAGTGTTTCTTATAAGAAACGCTCGGTTCCTGTTGAATCGTTATCAGATCCAAAGCAAAACCTTTCCGCATCCGTACTTCAAAGCAAGTCGTTTAGTTTAGACAAGAGATCACAACAAAACATCGACCACGGATAAATACATGCATAAAGTAGTATCTTACTCACATCTTAATATTTATACACTCATACTACCTAACTAAGTAGGTACCTACCTAACTATCGCCTTGTTAAAGTTCACTCTAAGTTTTACTTACTATAAAGTACCCAATACGCTCCCTGTTTTCGCCGAACGTGTCAATAAAAGCACCTTCGTCTCAATCAGAAAAAAAACCCACCGTCGAACACTACCGAGAATCAATCGCAAACAGGGGCGGACTCAGCGCTCGGCAAAACTCGGTAAAACTCGGCAAAATCACGATCATACCGTTAAAACGACCTAATAGCACGGTGCTCGGGCAAACCGATAATTGGCTATAATGTTCACACTACCAAAAGGATGTCAAGTTTTTGGAAAAGCATTAAAATAGTTGCTCTCTGTAATTTTGCGCTTCTTTATGGTGCTATAAAGTGGTAAGGCGTAATTGTTTTATGTTAACTGAATCGTAAGGGACCTATTTAAAGAATTAAATTAAGCAGGTATTCCGTATAGAATTCAACAGTTCAAGGCTCCGACGGTGTTTTAAGGATTATT
Organism: Acleris cristana; assembly: GCA_948252455.1. Classification (NCBI taxonomy): domain Eukaryota; kingdom Metazoa; phylum Arthropoda; class Insecta; order Lepidoptera; family Tortricidae; genus Acleris; species Acleris cristana. Next base: position 6,280,786 of record OX411775.1, read on the forward strand.
ATCTATTAAGAAAATGATATTTTGGTCGGTTGTAGTAACAGTTAGGTCTTTGTTCCAAACGAATAGTCAAATATTCATATAATGTCACAGACATTGATACAGTCTTAACGATATAATTACTTAGCCTTTAATTAATTAGCCCAATGGAACCTTGACCCACTATAGAAACGTGTCACAGTGACATTATAAAATAATTTGTTTGACACTTCTTATGAATTGAATCGTAACGTCACTGTGACAGTTCTTTGGTAGGTAAGGCTTCCATTGGGCTGATAGTACATACCTAATTATTATACTTAGGTACACGAATATTTTCCCTTACCGGGATCACTTACTTTGTAGGCAGGGTCACCTCCAATTCCAAGTATTATCAACAACAGTACCAAATAGGTTAATAATGTCGTCAAAGTCAAACACAGTAATTTTTTTTCAAGAATTTCAGTTATTACATACCTTTCGTGCAATTAAAAACGTACTCACATGAGCGGCGGCGACGCGATGCACTAGGCGTTTGGTGACTCGACGCGCGGGCAAATCAAACATGGCGATTATGATTAGGTATACTTTTGCTCGCCCAAGTCAGTCATGTCGCGCATCGCGCCGCCCAACGCTACGCCGGTGCCGAGCGAGGCCTTATGAATGGTTCGGTAGTTGCATATTAAAAGAGAGCCTCTAATCCACGGCGTTTCTACGCCTATTGCAACATAATTGATAATGACTCAGCCTCACCTTTACTCTTAAGACATTAATAACTACTTGTATTGTTAACAATACGAAAACAATAGGGGAAAATACAAAGTGGGATGTAGGCCCAGTTAATATTGCGCCAACAATACTGCAGAGTCCGGCCCTGCGCCCGAATGCCGATTTAATAACTTAATTTACGTATCGAAGAGGAAAAAGTCTTAAAAAGAAAAATGCCTTAACTCACAAATAAAGTGATTTAAATCTTTAACTCTATTAACACTCGTTAGGATTTAAATCGGGTTAAATTATTTTAACTTGAGTCGTTTTATTAACATGCGTGGATCAATGCGCGCGAAGAAAATCTTAACCATTTTAATTCTTCATAAATTGAAGAAACGCAAAATTAAATTGAATTGTGTAATGTCTGCAATGATGGTAAACTGTTATTATTAAGGCATAAAATCCTTATTAAATAACGTATTGCGCATGCAGTGTACGTAGAGTTTTGACAAGTGTTTACAAAATTAACTTGAAGTCTCAAGACTCGTTTGCAACCTGTCGCAATGCTGAAAAGATTTTTTTTAAGTTAACCATCATTTCTTTACATAACTATATTGTTGCGTAGCTAGAGAATTTATGTAAGTTTTGCAACATAAAAAAGGGGGGTAAAATGTTCGGTGCTGGAAAAGTTAATTAGTAATTCAACGTCTTGATTTTTTTTAATGCATTCCTTTTCTTCTGAATCAAGTTCTTTATTAAAAAACACAAGAAATCAACTCCAAGTAGGTCTTGTCCGACTAAATCCGCGCATGCGCCGTAATTTGGCCTCGATCCCGGGAAATTAATTTCGAAAATGACCGGCAATGAGCAACTTATAATTTAGCCGAAATGTGCCCGGGACGGACACGACACGCGTCTCAGAGACGTATTTAGTATCAGAGCCGATTTAATAAATTTATGAGAACTTTTGATATCTTGTAAAAAAAAGTTGCATTAAATCTTCATAAATAGAATTTAATATTTTATTTATTTTTAACGCTTTTATAAATTTTACCGCCGCAATTACCTACTGCCGCACTCAGAGACGTCAATTAAATTTAATGCTTGATTAAAGTAGCTGTTGTCACTTTCTTTGCTATAGCAATAGAATAAGACGAGGCGTCACTAAACAAGCGTTACATTTAATTGACGTCTCTGACTGCGGCAGTAAGAGTCATTTAATCGTTCTTGAGCGCAGATTTTTCAAACACTTATTTGAAAAGGGAACGAGTTAATTGTCTCTAATGAGTAAGTTGGTAAATCTTTTTGTCACGCCATTATTTGATTGATTTTTGTTAGTTAAAAACCAATGAGTAACAAAAAAAAACATTTTACCACAGCAACAACAAGGAAAATAATAAGATGTAGTTAAATGGTAATTAAAATAAATGAACCGTCATTATTTTACGACAAATCCCCAATAAATAAATGAAATAATAACCAACAAAAACTTAATAAGTTATTATTATTTAAGAATTGTGCAGTTTTTTATTTCGTAACCTTTAAAGTTCGTCCGATGAAGACATCGAGGAAAGTGGCTCCATTAGTGTTCCGCGAAGCGACAGCGCTGCAGCGCTGTAATTGATTTTATCGTCAGTGGTACTGCAATACTGCATAAGTAACAAATTAAATAAGGTGCAAAATACACCTTAGCAAGAAAGTTAGTAAGTACATTTTGCAACTTATTGAATTTGTTAGTTACGCGGTATTGCAATATCATAAATCACCGACGTTATGTGCGGCCAGTGTTCCATGTTTACCGTGCCACAGTGCTGCCAGTGGACATGGACATGGCTAATACTTTATTTTATCCTGAACGCTTAAGGTCGCATTTCACCAACCTTGGAATAAGACTTACTCCGAGATTAGTCTATACAAATTCGGCGTTTAATCTAGGTATAAGACCTTATTCCATTTTGGTGAAATGCGGCCTAAGATAGTCACAACAGCGCAGCGCTAGGGTTAAAAACGAAACATTTAAATAAAGAACAGAAACGTCAAAATGAAATCTTAAATGTCTTAATTCAGCTTAATTGACAGAATTTATGAATTATGGATTCGAATTAAGATTAACATTATAATTTTTTGTTCGCTTTATTTCTAAGACCTACTGCTCTTATTTTTTTAGAATATTTTTCTTACTGTCGTTTCGAACTTTGTCCATATTTCACAGGTCGCCCTAAAATCACGCCCTAGTAATTTAAGATCCTTGGAATTTTTATTGTACATGCTTACCACTTTAGCCAAAGGAACCCTAAGCTAATTATGAATATTACGAAGGCAGCCTGGCCACACGAGCCCGCCGGTATAATTGCCGGCTATCGTCGCCTGCGCAGCATTATGCCATATTTGAAATTATTAGCAATATACATATCATTTTTTAAGCATTAGCGCCTATTACGACGGGAGACTTCATTTTTTTACCGGATTACAAGAAGTCATAATTTTATGACGTTCTGTGACGTGGCTCGGGAATTTATAGTTTTTAACCGACTTTTATGTAATTAGCGGAGCAAACAGCAAACAACACCAGTTTAAAATAAAATGAGTTTAGAGGTCTTTTTGTGAAAGTAAGAATAGGGCACACACACACAAAAATGTAGAGCCAACCAACAGAGATTTTCTCTTAGTAGACATAAAAAGAATACAATAGTTACGAGAATTATGTTAGTTCTATCAACAACTATAATCTTTGTTGATGGATCTATCATCTTGTTAGGCTAGTATGGAATCAAGACGCCTATGCACAACAATCACAATTTTATGTTAGACGCGACCAATTTTTTTTTCTTTGTATCGTTAATTATAATGTTTATTAAAATGTTGCCTATTCTGTGTATGTACCTTCATTTAAAACCAAGCGTTTCCAGTCCGCCCATCTACAATCTTTCCCTCTCTCTGTTCATTCCCTTATGGTTGAGGCGCGTGGTCATCAGCGAACGATCTATTCTTGTAGTGTATATCCTCTAATGTTTTAAGTGTTTACCGCTTCCTGATGAAGACTCATCATCAGGCAGATGTTTTGCTTACTTGCCCACTTCTTACATTCATTTTAATCAATTGCAAGTCGGGCTATATCCTCGTGAGGGCCACCATACCCCCAGAAACGGAGATTTTTGTGTGCGTAAAGTTCAATTACCTTTGCTCTTAAATGCCATTTTCAATTTATGAAACAAATAAAAATGAACTTATTACTTACTAAAATAAAGTTTAAACTAAATTGCCTTGATTATGTACCTTCTATAGCACACTGGGTCTCACAATGATGTAGAGCCATGTAGGGTTCAGTCAGATGTAATTTTTAACGATTAGTTTTAGTGAAATTTCTTTTTCGGTACCTACTTTTAAAAAGTCTCTATTATGCATATCAGCGGGCCTAGTATGGCTGCGTCTATATCGCATGTCAAATATGGATAAAGCATCCGTCACTCTCGTACTTATTTACGTGTTTAGAAGGTGACGGATGCCTTATCCAAACTTTGTCACGCGATAAACGGAGCCATATAAGGGCCCCTAGTAGTAAAAAAATTTCGGACTCCTATAACGTGAACCACAGAACCATAAACTCGAATGTTTTAAAATGCTGGCTAATAAAGATGATTCTAGATGCCGCCACCACACTCACGCCCGCGTAACCTGCCGCTGCCACATCTGCGCTCGGCATCGCCCCTGCGGCGAAGATGTCGAGATACCAGCAATGAGGCTGTACTGGATAATGCCTGCGCCATGTAGACGGAGGGTATGAATATTGAACGTAGCTATAGATATTCCGTATGCATTTTTCTTAACTCAGAAGCTAAGAAGCTTGACATGAAACGTTTAGGTTTAGTCTATCAATTCCATCATGCTTCGATATAGTTACGATATCGAAGCAATATGGGCTGTACAATGTAGAATACGGGAACTGCCGTATCTACTGTAGGACGTTATATTGACACTGAAGCTGCTGACGATTCCTTCTATATATGCCCGAAGAAATAAGACGATTGAATAAATTAATCATTCATAATATATTTTTTAATTAACTTTACTTTACATACGTAGATATATCCATTAACAATAAACAACAAAGCAATGCAAAATTTAAAATTACTCTCGACCATATTAAGATGTTAACCCCGAACATAATTACAAAAGAACTACTTAAAAATCCTACACTCGTCGGAACCCTTAAAGTATACTTTTAACGGTTATTTTATGCTCAAGAAGATGGCGCGTCATAAAAAGATAATATTTCACGAAGTATTGATTGGTCCTTGGATGAAGACGTCTGTAATAACAACGTCAAAATCGGTTTTTAATTGAGACGTTTCGGCCGGAATATTAACTCGAGGTAAAGGTTACTAGTGATTTAAGAACAACCCCGCCACTTACTGCCCGGTAGCTGTGGAATTTGTAAAGTGAGCGGAGTCACCCGACTTGACACATTACTCGATGACTTGTTTGTTAAAAGCCTTCTTACAAATACTGTAGTACCGTTGCTGGTTTTGTTTTCTTGATTTGGTAATACATTTATTACCAAAATCACGACATAGCCCTAAGAATTGCTAGACAGTCCAAAATCTGTTAAGAAATGTATGAAACCTAGAGACTCTGAAAGTCATTGTTTTATTAAGATGACCTGATGATCCCTTTGAAACGCATAAAATTGACTGTCCTAATTCATTGTTTGGTCTAAAATATGTTCGTTTATCATCCTTATGCTGAAATTACCTATTAAGAAATTAATAATCATCTATAATTGTAGATTAGTGAAGTCAAGTTAGGTTAGCTTTTGAACGACCGCATAGTAGGTAATTCCGATTTGAATTCTATTTCGAATCCAATCAGCGCGAGCCCAACTCACACTTGACCATTTTTTGTAGTTATTGTTTTTCTTTAGGGTTTGTAGGCACTATTATCATACCAAAGCTTAGAAGTTTTACCATTTTTACGAAACAAAAAAAAAACTAAAAATACATTGAAAAAATACTTTTCATGTATGGGGACCCTTTAATAAGTATTTCCCTTCCTTATATGGCTTTATTTCTGTTACCACTTAACTAAGACTCCGCAAATATTGGTAACTGTTAGCGAGCTCAGTTTACAATATACTGGTTCTGTGTTTGTTAGTGTAACTTCACTCCTTGCAACTTTAGATTTGAAATAACAGCGACATTCACGCTTTTCAAGTCATTTGCATAATCTGTGGCTACACAAATATGTTTGTTTAAAAACTCGTATAATTTAGTAGGTTTCCTAATCAAGTCATAGCTTTAGGTGCCAGTCATTTGACCGGCATTCCTGCATAATAACTAGCTTAACGTTTTCTGTGGCCCCTGATGTGTATCTTTATGTGCTCGGCAGTGTAAGGCAGGCCTAGTACATAATTAAAATGTTACCTACACCAATTTTATGAAAACGAATGGCTCCTTTGTTTGAAATGTTTAATCAATTATATTTTGTGTTATGTGAGAGCCAATTAAGTTTGTATACGACTGAGATTATCAAGGGAAGCTAAGTAAATTTAATGATTATTTAATTACCTTGGAATTAACTTCTCTCTTGTTTGTTACAAAACAACTAACGCTACACGAAAGTGAATTAATCCTGCAATATAGAAGATTTACTTCTTATGCAAAAGAAACATTTAGAAAATATCAACTTCGACTTTTTGGTATTAGTGGGCATTTGGCATTTTTGACCAAAAACATAGCACCTCCGTTTATTTTCTGTGATTTAAGCCGTATCAGCTGTCACATTTTTAGTAGAGATGCGCCGAATATTCGTTTTGTATTCGGTATTCGGCGTATTCGGCATGTTTTTCACTATTTGTATTCGGCCGAATTATTCGGTTTTGGTGCCGAATATATTCGGTTCGAGTATTTCTATTTTCTTGGCTACACGACGCGGTATAGAACCAAAAGACAAAACTTCCTATGTAAGATTTATGTTATTTTTGTAATAATAAGCACCTTTGTATTTATTTGTAACGTAATCGTGCGATGTTTTGAAGCAAAGTGACAGCGCCGTGTGCGCAGGTAAGGTACGGCTCGCTCGTCTTCTAGCCAGCAGCGACACGTAGCGTACACGTTAGAACCTGTTTACGCGGCAAAACAATGAAATGGTAAACCGAATAATTCGGCCGAATATCCGGTTCGGTAAAGGTTAAACCGAATAGTATTCGGTATTCGGCTATTCGGTGAAACCACTATTCGGCGCATCTCTAATTTTTAGGTTTTTTTGCTTGATGAGTAAATTTGTTTTCTTTTAATTTTGGAACGTTAATTTTATCTAGTATTACATACTGGTATCTGTGATATTCTCAATATTATAAATTGACATGCCAAAGTAACTAACCGAAATAAAAATAAAAAACATTTTCTTCTCTAGGTACTATTTTGATCAAAAGAACTTTTTGTGGTATGTTTTACTATTGAGTTTTTACAACCACACTATTACACTCACTGACACAGGTTTTAAACTTACAAGATAAGCCCCAAATACCAAACTAACTCACTTAAGTCAACTCCAACAAAATCGCACTTACTCCCATATTATTTATCGCCGCACATACAAATATCGCAGCATTATCGTCAAATCACGCACAAGTCCAGAACACCAGTAACCACAACAAACAACCCGAACAGCTGACACTCGCGAGCAGATAGGGAGAGTTATAGCTCCCGCGGGACCGAGGATAATGTACTGCGGCGTGTGGACCCGAAACACGGGCCTTATGAATAACAAGCGGCGCAAGATTCTTATATTTTAAGGTTATGTTTTGCACAGGTTAAAAACTGACCGTAGTCAGAGACATTTTGGAGACAATGAACTCGTTCCTTTTTCAAACTTGTTTATGAAGAATCTTCGCTGTAGTAATTAATCGTCGACATTTAACAGATTCAGAGTGCGGCCGTAAAACTGCAAACGCACTAACAGCGCAGGCGGCGCAGTGTGGCGCGTTCCGATACTATAAAGCGTTTCCAAAGCGGGCTGGAAGCGTTTTCAGTGCGTTTGCGGCTTAAAAATTGACAGTGTGACGCATCCTTACGCTTTGTATAGTCAGTATCTTGGTCGAATTATTGTAGACAGTGACACGTGTATAAGAAAAGAAGTAAAAAAAAATGTTTATGTTCAAGTTAACATTTGTTTCTTTATGTCAAATAATGTATTAAGTAATTATCATTTGTTAATTATAAAAAAAATATTTATCTTAAATAATAATAATAATACTAAATAATAAATATCTGGGGACAATGTCACACCAATTAACCTAGTCTTAAACTAAGCTCTAGGCTTGTACTAAGGGAACTAGACAACGACAACAATATAACAAAATATTTAACGTTTTGTAAATTCTAATTTGCTTGTTATGTTTCTCTTTAAATTATAGTAAGTAGTTTAACTATGATGAGCGCTGTATGTTCCTGTAAAGACGATAACACTTAGGACAAGAATTACTGCTTTAATTATATACCTATGTATTTTGTACAGTTGTACATCCATAACTTTCAATCACATAGTTACGTACATAGACTGTTGAACTCAATACGTAACGCTTCTTTTAATTTACCGCAGTCAGGTTTATAAACCAGTGCTTCGTCTCAATAATACCGACTACCTCAAAACAACGTCACTTTTTTATCCTTATACCACTGGACTTCAAGTTATACCTATTGTCGCGATTCTAAGTACAACGGCCATTTTCACCGTCATCAAAACATAAGCGGTTGGTTAGGTAGTTTGTCTATGAATATATCATCTCCCAATAAATTAGATCCCTTAACCTATCAAATACCGCACTAACCCCAAGATAATGTTCAAATTCATCGACGATTGCATTATGGCATGTGGATTTGCCCCCTGGGAGGGATAACTCAGGCGCTCTGTCCGGACAACATGTATTGTAACAATTAGGTCTTCGAACACTGCAATACAGGGTGTCCCAAAAGTACCACGCCACAGTGACACCGGAGGTAGGTCAGCTCAAGAGGAACCTAACCAGCCTAACATGACCTCAGTAAAATATGACTTTATTTTTTTCAAATTGCTAGACCAATTGCAAATTAAAATTAAATTGGCCTAGCAATTTGAAAAAAATAAAGTCATATTTTACTGAGGTCATGTTAGGCTGGTTAGGTTCCTCTTGAGCTGACCTACCTCCGGTGTCACTGTGGCGTGGTACTTTTGGGACACCCTGTAGATATGCTATGTTCAAGTATATAAAGTACTCCGCCTAGCCCTTTTGCGACACAATTTTATTGACGGTGACAATTGTCAATACACCTGATTTACATACAACCTAGTTGTTATGCAGGACTACAAAAGTATAAGTAAGTCGGAATGTTTCGAAATACTTTATTTTATATATTACACATATTACATGATTATTTATTTTGTTTTTATGTCAAATTATTGCAACCTTCTTGTGTTTATTTATACATCATCTACTCTAATACACACCATAATTACTTAAACACACAAAAACTATTAAATTATATCATGATGGTGTTGATAATTAAATTTGAATATCATCAACGTATACACGTAGAGTCAAAAGCACAATATATTTAAACAAAGACCTTATTATCAGGAGTGGCAGCAGGGCATGAAGATATTTTTGACGCTTTGGGAGTGTACATACCTACCTATTTATGAATTTGACTATGTAACGGGTCGTTTTTAGCATTGTCCCAATGAAAAAGTTGTAATGATTCAAAACTTTATACCTACCTTCCTACCTATGTTAAAAGACTTCGATAACTTTTGGGATGATTTTAAACCTGAAACTTTTTTCTTTATGCTCATATTATCGATTGAGTGGCTGTATGAAATAAGGATTGAAAGGGAAAGAAAGGAAAATGGATGGAAATATTTGTTTTTGTATAAGTATAACTTGGCACTGTTGTTCGGAGTTAAATTGGCATTTGATAAAAAAATAACCCACAAGTAGTTTACAATTGAGAAGGAATGTTATAGTTCCACATGTCTCACAGATAACTTTATTTTGCCAAGCTACCTATAAGGTATCACGCCGCCGCCAGTCAAGTATAATTAAGTTTTTAAGAACCTTGAAATGGTGGACCATTTATTTAATAAACATTCAATAATTATCCTGCTTAATCTATTCCGTTTCGCCATTTTCGACGACTCTTCTCTAGATGCATTGAGCGAACGTTATTGTTATGCAAAATGTATAAAATTTACATAAGCTGCCGGATGGTCATGTCGAACGAGTCAATTTCGTCAATTTTAGAGAACTGCGGGCCGATTATGGTCGTGTTTATCGACGTAGATAAGCGTAGATAAAACATCTGTCACTTTCTGACCAGTATGTAAGTGCGAGAGTAACGGAAGCTTTATCCACCTCGATAAAGGCGACCATAATACGGGCCCTGTTTACGATAGCCAAATTGTCTACAGTTCCAGTGTTGCTACCGTGACTTTAAATTTCCCGCAAATATAGGTAACGTGTAACGTAACTTCCTAACATAATTGTAAACTTTGTGAATAAACAGACTGCGGCGAGCAAGCCCTTCGGCGAATCACAAGGGCCACATTATCGGTGACGCCACCGGCTAGATTTATTATGGTTATCACTGCTGCCCTCCGGGACACGAGTGAAATAATTACGCTACGGCTGTTTGTATTAATAATGCTAATTAAACTTTCGATTGAGACAAAGGACTTGAACGAGCTTCGTTGATATGATGTTTTATGCTGCATAGGTTAGCGTCATAGACTTTGCTCCTTTCATTGATTGCTGCTTCTTACTCCAATATACGAAGTTATTTACATATAGTATTACAATTAAATTATTATAAATGGGTTCGCGTTTAAACTCTGGAATAGATTATTTCAGTTTCAGTTCAGTACCTTTTTTCATGATAAAAGTCGAAAGCTGTTAATCCGTTTAAATTAAAAAGATAGAAAACCCGCATCTGCTTGAATTGCTTATACACACATTAAAAATGCTTAAGGATCAAAAATATCCCTATATTATTTTGATATTTTACAATGTACTGCGTTACGATTTATTGCAAAATATAAAAATAATATAGGAATATTTTTGATACTTAGACATATTTGATGTGTGTAGTAACTAGAAACTTATGTCAATGAAATTGTTTCATTTAACTTAACACCGTTTTCAAGTAATGTCGTTAAACATGTCGTATTGTGAAAGTAGCGAAAGTAGCACTTGAAACACTTTTTGCCCCAAATTCGAAATCAATTCTGAATTCAAAATTGCAGTTTACTTTTTAAAGGGCTAGTCGTACCGGCCAGTATTTTTGCCCCCTTTGGCCTGTTTGACCAAGTATTTGGCTTCTTATTTCGCCCCGTGTTGGGGCGTCGCTTAATTTTCTGGTACATTAAGAAGGGGCGCAAAGGGGTAGCGAAATGCGATAGCTTTAACAAGATATTATAAAACGTAAACGGTTTTATTTATTTTTATGGCGTTAGCTTTTGTTTGTGAGGAAATTGGATTACACGTTAGTTATGCTACGTGTTACGTGAGGTAAGTATGGATTTATGATGTTGGTATTTTAATAATAACGTTTGTTTTTTGGTTCGCATAAATGTCATTTGTTTATCATTCCAGTATTTGTAGGAAATAAATTTAAATGAATAAGACCCCCACTTTCAGTGCTTATATTTGCTAAGAACCATACCGTTTAAATCAAGTAAATAATTGAAATCGGTCTATCGGTTTGGGAGCTACGTATCTTAAGACAGCCACACAGACAGACTTTATCTTAAATGAATTACCTGTAATCCTACACTCACCACATTTCACCACTAGTCAAACAAACACCAACCCCAGTGTTAATCTGATACAACACTTATGGCAATGCAAAACTAAGCCGCCCGCGGTCGGTAATCCGTTCGAATCCGGCCCGTGACATATTGCTAAGCCTGAGAATATGGGGTCTGGGGTTTGTCCCCACACCGTAGCTAAACTTATTAGCGGGTTTCGAAGTCACTTTGATTTTTAATGCCAGTGTGAGCTAAATAAATTAAATAATAAATTTTGACTACGTATGAATCAGTCTAAGATCCGAGCGAGAACATTTCCGATAAGCCCAATAACAACTACTGACCAACAATAAGTACTTAATTTACAACAGACGTTTACACTTTAATTTACAGCAGGTTATTGACATATGTCAATATCCAACAAACTCAACAAAACACTCATAAAAAACACCCACGCAACAGCAATTCCGCAAAAACATCACCCTTAAAGTGTCGCCACCTCAAAAAAGACAACCTCATTACGCAAAACAAGTGACAAAAGGCCAAAATGTTTGTAATAAGGTATCAAGTGAAGCAGTCAAGGTGTGCAGAAGTAACCGAGCCGGGCCAATTTCAAGGGTCATTTCCTCTCACACCACACCCCTGGATGGGGGAGTTTGCATTTTAAAATAAAAAGAATGCGTGGTCTGTTACACAGCTGTCGTGTTATAAGTTATAAAGTAAGTAGCCAATGAAGCATAATTTATTGTCTTTAATGCGAGCATTAATTCGTTTTTAACTGGTTTGGACAAGGAACTGGTGTGACGGTTTTGGGATGTAAAATTACAGAGTGAATGAGGAAAATAACCCTGACGAGTGAATGAAACTAAACCTAACTTAAGTAGGAATGAGATTTAATACATAATATTTTAAGTAAGGTAATAAGGAAAAAAATCATAAATGCCATATTAGACAAATAATTATGATGGATATGCTTACACCTTCACAATATATGCATTAACGACTATTTACATAAAACTTTGTAGTTCTCATAGCTATTCCCGCGGTATACGGGCCGCCATAGTCCCCTAGGATCATTTTCCCTACATTAAGTTAAGATACTAGAGGATTTTGTTTTATCGTTACACAAACTGGCCTTTAAAACCAATCATTCCATGCATTTGTTTTAATAACATCCAACCGATAGATTCGTAATTAATATTTTTATTGGCTTTCCAGACGCCATTTTCTTCCCAGCTGTCACTTTATGACGTCTAGTCCAAATCGTTCAAACCATAGCGCAGGCGCGACTAATCACGGGTCGCGTGCCCCAAAACACGCATTTGTCAAATTCGACGCGCTTTTTTAGTGTTTACTTTATAATACACCCCTTTCGAGATATTGGTCACGGGAGAGCGCCAATATGTCGTTTAGCGGTTATCGGAATAGGCCCCCGGGCGACTTAGATGTAATGACGAAATTGGTGCTATTGGATAGTTATAGTTTATTTGGTTAGCTATTTAAGTTGTTAGACAGAGTAAACGATAACAAATCATATTTAAAATTCGTTCGAATAAGTGTTTCATTTAGTACCAATTTCAGTAAGCAATAGGTAGTTTTGCATAAAAACAACTAGGTATAATCAGATCCGTTTTTATCGGCGGCACGGTGGTATTGACCCCAGCGGGTGTCGAGACATCATACATTCGCTGGTAAAAAATCTGAATGTTTAGTACTTATTGAATGAAAAACATAACTAGATATTTTAAAGCAAATTAGCCTGACCGTTTGGCCTCACATCCACGGTTTACTTAACAAACGATTAATAAATACATATATGAAGTCAATGCACTGTTGTACCGATTATTGTAAAACGTGTACTAGAAAAAATGGTATAATATATTTAATCAGCGTCTAAGCGTATGAAATGTAGTTAAAAATGGTTTAGAACAAAACAATACCTCATTATTTATGAAACCAAATGATTGCATTGTTTCCCTCAATTGGAACTAATTGATTAAGCCTTCATGTATAAATTATAATACTTATAATGCGTGGGATTAAAAGAAAAAATGTCACCCACGTTTTTTTTTGTCGGCAAAAAACAAACAAGTAATTTCACGCGCCAGAACGTTGAATGAATACATTACGCAGTTTTTTTTTAAAAGCTGTTTGCTACTCGTTGTAATTAATAGACCTTAACGAGAATTGCCAGCGGATATATTTGTAAAAATGAATGTAATTTATTAATTTACAGCTATGCTCGATGCATTATATGATTGGCAGGATTGGACGTAGGTATAATTATTGTGTATTAGAGTTCATATTTTACTTTGTAATAGAGGCTTAAGCTAAGTGTGGCTAATTGTTCACTTTATCCTTTTTTATTCAAGTAAAAAAACGTATCTTAACAGAAAATAAATTTACTTAACTAACTTCAATGAATGCGTTTAAACTTATAAAAGGCCAAGTAATTTATAAATGTAATAAATATCAAGTAAGTCATAATTCACAAATAATAATACAACTTACCTCTGCATTATTTCTGAGGACCTAGTGAAAAAGGGTATAAGTCGACTTAACTCGTACTAAAAAGGGTAGAGTCGGGTTGTGGAGATCCTCGGGGAAGGTCTTTCGGCTGATATGATGGTGATGATGATGATGATGAAAAAGGGGTATATACATAAACGGAGTATACTAGACTTAAATTGATCTTCAGGAGACTTACACCCTTTTTCACTTGGACCACAGATTTATTAAGAAGAAGTTAAAGCAAGATGTGAAATACCGGTTACAAAAGCTAATTTGGATTCGATCTATAATCATTATGAATGTCTTGATATAAGCCAAGGGTTTGTTTTGTTTTATGACAAATAAATTATTATTTGTAAGATGATAACAAAACGTCATCAGAAATGTGCTCAGTAAAAAGAAACCCGCAAACCGTAATCGGTTTTCAGGGCACTCTACATATTTCCGAAGAGTCATAATTACGATTTGATTGAAATCCCGAATTTTCATAATTCCGAGGGTATTTTTACCCGATATGTCCGTTCCATTGTATCAAAAAATACAGTCGGCATTTATTTAAAGCTTGCTTTCTATTAGTTATTTCTACTGAGTACTTTATTGTTTAATACCACTCATAGTTCAAACCTAACCTTATATAATAAATTATGCTTATATAATCTGAAAGAGCTGAACAAAGTGTAACATAGTTTCAGTAAAAAAAAAAATGGAATTTTTAGGTGCTGCCAATTTTTACCTCTATTATATTTAAAAGTAGTAAAAAAGTCTCTCCTAATATACTTATACCATCAATAAGGATACTCACTGTTAGTAATATAACTTGTTGTGTTACTTGCACAACAGTGACTCGAGTTCCCGGCCCGAGTTACACCAGAGGCAGACTCGGCCCCGCCCCCCACAAATTGGACATTGTCAGTGTAGTGTTAAAAGCTTAGAGAACAATACGGGTTGCGGTTCGAGCTTCTTAGGTTCAGGCGATGTCTCAATTTAGACATAAGAACGAAAGTACGTATGAATGGGTTAGAGCGAATAGATTTTCTCTTTTGGTTGCAAAAGATGCATAAGTATAAACCACTATATTTAAGGTTCTTATAGAATGTCATAATAATTCTTAGTCCTAATTGTCATTTGTCCTAGATACTAGTAGAAATTCATATAAACGTGTGAATATATATATATTCATGACAAACAAGTAAGATCCTACTATCATAGGATAAAGTATCACGTACTAATACCGTAACCGGTATAGAATGATCAATAATTATGACTTATAAAGTTATAACAATAACGAGGCAAACGTTTAATTTAGGTAAGTACCTATACATACATATAACAGTAGGTAGGTATAAATTTGACATTTAATTAGCCACCAACCGATTTTATATCTCGATAAAAATAGGCATCATTGAAAACATCTGATGTAACGATTGGCAAACATTTGATCCAACATTGTGACCAAACCTTTGCCCCAAGTTCTACCGGTGCCGACGGTTGCAAATTCAATGCGGGAGCGCTACACGGCTTGTATGAGTCTTGTAAGTCTTGTAACGCGATGTTATTGGGGTTCACGACTAATTTATGTGTCCTTTTGGAGTCCAAATTGAGCTTGTGTTGTTTTATTACTTGAATTCGTTTTTTGAGACATGATATTTGGGTTTATTTGTTTATTCTTATAGGCAAGAAATATATAGATGCAAAAGAATATCCTGAATGTGGGTTTGATATGTGTTTGTTTATGTATAGATATTTATTGACGAGTATTTTCAGAAAATGTTTGTAGGTATTATTTTTAGGGAATAAACACTGTTTTTTCTATCTCAAATCTAAATGAATAACTGGAAATTATTTAGGTAGGAATGTGTTTATAAGTGGATGTAATAAACCATAAAAGGTACGATTGCTTTTTGACTATTTAATACTTACAAGTAACTTTTTGAGTAGGTTTTTTATAGTTTAAAGGAGGCAAATGAGCTGGCATTACCTAGTTAGATTGTTTTTGGCTGCGAGTTTTCCCTGTGTGTGTGTGATAATAGATTTTATTGCTTAAAATAAAACGGTATAACTTACCTACTCATTTTCCTTTAAAAGGCAATACGAGTATGACGAATCATTTTACGGATG
This sequence comes from Acleris cristana, assembly GCA_948252455.1. Taxonomy (NCBI): domain Eukaryota; kingdom Metazoa; phylum Arthropoda; class Insecta; order Lepidoptera; family Tortricidae; genus Acleris; species Acleris cristana. The sequence goes on from OX411775.1 coordinate 6,296,881, forward strand.
CATTTGCACATGTATGTGTATGCATAATACATCAACGAATATATTTATAACAATTGCAACTGATACTCCATCTTATAGAAGCACCCGTATAAGTTTTTTTTAAAATATTAATTATGTAAATCTTAATTTAATAACAAGAACAAGACAAACAATATAAATGAACATGCCTAACTATAAATGTCTGTACTTTTTACCACAATATTTTCGCAAATATCAACGATAAATAGTTAGTAATAGCACTGTTGCAACAATAATGCTTATAATAATAATTACGTTTTAAAAATAATGACTCATATAAAAAAATTACCAAACCGCACTTTTTCCATAATAAAGTTATCCACTGACGACGAAATCTCTTATAAAGTAATAAAACACTACTTTATTAAATATTAATTGTATTCTCGACTTCTTAAAAGTAATGTAATGTCATTAAAAAAGCATGTCACAATCCAAAATCATGACTTTCAAGACGGCGATTTTCATTCTATCCTAAACTAGGGGAGAGCGGGCTAATGTATGCGCTGTTCCATTAAAACGCGGTCCCTCACCCTTTATTGATGTGCTTTTGACTAGTTGTGATTCCTGATTATTAGCCCTTTTGGCGTGTTATTGCTGTAGGCGTTTGTTTTGCTATCATAAATCACAGCTAAATTGGCTTAGACGTTTATAGTGTTATCTTTTAAGAACGTTCCAAGTTTGCCCGCTTTCCCCTTTTTAATTTAAAATACTGCTGATTCTGAACTTTTGTTTTGTTTTATGGTTTTAGTGTTTTAAGTATTTTTGTGTGTCTGCCTGTCAGTTTAGGCTAGATTCGTTTTGACTTGGTATGTTGTGTCGTTAGTTCTAATATCGTTGACGCAATCGTTTAAGACACGTTTATTGCCAATGCCAAGTAATAATCTTTTTTTAAGATTCGCTAGATAGAAGAGATTGCTAAATAGCGATAAGACCGAAGCATAATATTAAATCCTTTTTTTTGTATGGTGTTCTATAAAGTATTATTGTAGTGTACCTATTGCATACGTTTTTTTTTTTATGGTGATCTGCATTTTCGACTTGTTTATTGAAAGACTACTGATGACGATGACTATTGATTATTAAACTTTTATTTTAAGAAAATAGAGTACTTACTTAACTAAAATCCATCAAGACACAACCGACACCAAAAGTGGGGGTTATAAATTTATGGTGTATGTGTAGCGTTTAAAAAATGTTTTGTAAATCTATAATACATAGTACAGAAAATATTATTTAGATCCCTCGAACGCTCAAACAACAACATTTGACATTTTGTGTTGCTTTTCTTTATAGGAAAAGGTTCTTCTTTGGTTTTGGCAATTTATTTATAAAAGTTGGCTTATGACTTTGCAACATTTTATTTTAATTTTCCTCATAGGTGAAAAGCAGTATTTTCGCCTGCAGAATTCTTAATACGGGATAGATCATACCACCCCTGCCATAAATTATATTATTTTGCACCCTTGTAACAGTTGTAACACAATCAAATATCGTCTTTTCCTACTTCATAAAAACATACAGTGTTTTTATGAAGTAGGAAAAGACGAAACCAAAAATGAAAGGTTCTACAAAATGAAAAAACACGTGTTTATTTTACCGTTACCATTAGAAAAAGTACACGACATTGCCAAATGACGATTTAAAACTGCGTGAAAACTTTTCCATTCCACTACGCCACCCACTCAAACAAGCCCATTTAGAAAAGGGCAAGATGACTTGAAAAAACTAATTAACGCAAGACTGGCGCCATCTTGTCTCGCAGACCCAACAATAAACAATCTCCGTTCCGATCGATTGGCGCAAAGAAAGGAATTAATCCTTTTGTCTTTGATCGTTCTTTGTGGCCAGTTACAATTAAAAGCGGCCGTTTGGGCGGGTCGTCGCCCGATTATACGTTTAAAAAGGCAGTTGACCGTTGATTCAGTTAAAATTGGAACAGTTTAAGTTGTTTTTTTCTGTTTGCAAGGTGGCTATTACAATTGTGTACTGGAAACGATCGAAGGACGGTTTTAAATCAAAATAAAACGTAAATTAACAGTAACAATGACGTTTGAGAGGGTCTTCTGCTTACTTTCCAACAAATACTCACTATAGCAATAAAACAAGCCATCGTTCTCACGATGCCTTAGTTTAGCAATATTGTAAACGGTTTTTGAAACGAATTTACTATAGATACGTTTTTTTTTAAAGTTAGTTGACTGCTTAATTGGTTGGAACAACGTTCGCGTGAAATGTAAAATTTCAATCTGTCACAGGCACAATAACATAATATGAAAAATATTATAGTTGTCAGTTCCAATCACGTAATACTTTTTTATAATATGTTACAAATTCGCTCAAGTGATAAAGTCCAAGCTTGTAGGACTTTATCACTTAAGTATGACAACATCCATTCAACAACAGATGTGAGTGCTTCCTTATTTCCCGAGTCAAAACAATAGGCCAGTCACAAATTACTGCTATCACACAGTAAACAGATAATAAACAAATCAGTACAATGCGTAATTATTTATTAGCGGCAACATTATTAGAACCGTACGTTTACGTTTAACTTAGCAACATTGTGTTTTATGTTGGTTAGATAATTAATAATGTATCTGTTATACAAATCATACTTGCTAGCGACTGGATGTGAATGACTTGACTCGCTTAACTTCAAACTCAGATAAGTCCATGCAAAAGGACAGCGGAATTTGCGTCTTTTTTCAAACAAATTAAGTTTTTAAATTCGTTTACCAAATTTTAAGGACATATCCGAGTTGGAAGTTAAGCGACTCACTTGCAAATATAGGTAAACTTGTAACTCATGAGCATATGACGAACTTTTTTTTTGGGTTGCTTATCCGAAGGGAGCCCAACGGGACCCTATAATATGCCTACGCTGTCCGTCCGTCTGTCTTAACTTTATAGAGCTATCTATTGAACTACAATAGATAGCTTTTTTCTGAATGTTTTATTAGTGGATGACAAATATAAAAATTAAAGAAAGTGAAATAATAAAGGGGGCCATTTTTGTTGTATCGTAAAAACGGTAAACATACAAGCGTCAAATTTAGTATGATTAAGTATAGTACAAAGTACAAACCCTGAAGAAAAACAACAAATACTAAAAAATTGTCACGTGTGTGCTTCGAATCGAATCAGAATTTAATAATACCTACTTTGCGGTGGTACGGAACCCTCGGTGCACGAGTCCGACTCGCGCTTGACTGGTTTTTAGGGTTTCGCAAAAAACAATTAAAAAAACGGAACCCTTATAGGATCAGTCGTGTCTGTCTGTCTGTCCGTCCGTCTGTCACAGCCAATTTGCTCCGAATCTACTGGACCTAATCAGGTGAAATTTGGTAGGATGGTGTAATCCTATGACCCAAACACAGATGTGCAAAGTTTTTTTTTTTAATGTATGTGTCATTTCTGAGAGTCAAATTAGGAAATTAAAAAAAAACTTTTGCATACCTTACCGTCTCATATATCAAATGAAAGGTCTCGTTATGAGGATCTCAATTTTTTTTTTATTATTATTGTAAAATAAATAGCTTTGATGTTATTCATTAAAGAATACGAACATTTACCATTCACACCCCTGATCTCCGAAATTCCTGAGTCTAAAATTTTGAAAAAAAAAACAAAATGTATTTAATTGCTTGTAGATTACAGGAAAACTAATGAGATTTCTAAAAAAAAAAACGTATGTACGAAACCGTCTCCACGCAAGTTCAACTCGCACTTGGCCGGATTTTTATAAATAATGACTCCTAACAAGCGTGTAGTCTGCGAACTCCCTTGTGTTGGGCCACGTTGGGTTAAAGTTTCAACAAAATTGTTTTATTTTCTATTTTTAATCCAAATGTATTCAGCCATTTCGAAAATCTTAAGCTTAATTGGTATGCTTTATTTTAATATACCTACCTAGAGTTCCTTTTCAAACTTTACTACTCAACTAAACCTCACTTGAAATAAGGATCTTTTAAAAAGCAGAACGTGACATGTACTTATCTGTAGTCCAAGACCAAGTAACTCGAAAAACTAGTCGTAATTATTATAACAAACTTGTCATAATAAAGTCACTATACGTTTCCAATTCAAACACTCATCCAATCACACGGTAACATTTCCAACACCGATGTTCAACTGTTAATTTATAATACAAGCGTGCTTATTGGAACATCGACACAAAGCGGCGGCGGGGTCATGCGTCATCCACAAAATATACTAATTCCGTGGGTAACACCTCAGCGCTAGTGCCGACAAAAGAGTCGATAAAAAGGTCGATAAAAATCTCGATATCGGTTCAAAAGCGACGCGCGCAGCAGGCGGCCGGCCCGTGCAACTAATAACTTACACTCAGATTACGCTCGTTAGCCTCTTCGCACCTTTCCGACGTGTATTTTTTATTAATACAAAAATTATTCAAACGAGAATATTTTGGGAATAATACCGATACCTTAGTAATATTCAAGCCATAATTTATGCCTAGAAGGATAAGCGGGGACCGTGTAGATATTATTCATTAGATTATGTTGAGGTTATTTTTAATAGTCGTGGCTTGGAGTTTTTTAATGGGACTTGGATCAACGTTGAAATTAATATTTTTAGCGATATAGACATCGTGATAGATGTCGAAGATGATTAAGACATTAACAAATTGCCTAGGTTATTAAATAAATTTTTGCATAATTTATTCGCGGCGAACTAAACTTTGTCGTTTTTAATCTACATAACATTACATTATGCTTCTTTAATAGGTTGTTAATTCAAAATCAATTGATAATGAAATTATTTGTCCTATTAATTCTCCTATAGTTGTCGTATTTAACAAATGCGTATTTATGCGTTCCTATTAGAATTCAATTGTTTTTATTATATATGAACACTCATACCGCCAATTATTTAATTGTAAGCACTTGTTATTAGTTCCTTGGTAGGTACATAAGTAATATTCGCATGTAACCCATATGTATGTACGTAAATCAACGACGACGGCGCGGCGTCTAAACCTCTGTTGGTGAGAAAAACTACACCTATGCACAATACTGCTTTTTTATGGGTACTTTAGTGTGAGTTCATGTTTGATTCTTGACAACAGTTTTAATACATAGAGAACATAAGTGTAGGTATGATTAATATGTATGCAGCGGTACCGGCTATTATTTTGTGAACAAGTTGGAGCGGGGGCAACATCAAGATACTTAAGTATATTTTTGAAGATAAAAAAAAACTGCACTTTTAGTATATAAAATTTACGTATCATGCGATTTTTCACCATTGTTTACGAAATATCTTGTATGATATAATTGATATGTTTAATAGAACTATATTATTATTTACTACCCAGAAAGAGCCGGGACAAGGCGCAACATTTATTAGTTGAAGCTGAAAAGGCGACCACTATATTTAATTTATATATTTGTAGTTTATGAATATTTTTAATTATACTACTTTTGTGAATTAAGTGGGTAGGTACTTAATATAAAAACATTATTACGCTAAGCATTTCTCAATTTTCATTTAAAGTACCTAAAATATAATAATATAATATGTAGATAAAATAAGTAATAAATAAAATAAGTTAGTATTAGGTAATATGTGTATTATTAAAAAAAATGCAATATTGTACTGAATGATCAACTTAAATATTCGGCTTTAATATGAAACTCATAATGAGCCGACGGATTACTAGCTTCACTATTGTTTTTCACCGCACTTTATTTTGCATTTTAGTTTAAATAAAAAAATCTCATGAGTTTTTTTTTAAATTAACCTAACGGTTTGAAATTGATTAGATTACACATTTGTTTTTTTGTTTATAGCGAATAATTAATAATCTGGTGTGACTTTTTAAAGGCCAGTAGTTACCTAAGTACCCCTATACGGCTATTTGGTTATTTTCGGTGCTATTATAAAACATAGAACCGTATTCAAATAAAACACAGTAGTGTTTTTTATTGCATTGAATGGATAAGGTTAGAAAAATATGAATACTCATCAAAACAAATTTATTTCCTGTTTTATATCTACTCTATCAATAAAACCTAAATTGAGCAAGTTAACGGCAATATTTATAAACCAAAAGATCGACTTGTTTTAATCGCATGTTCTTATTTTATATTTAACTACCTTTCACTAACGTAACTTGTTTCAATTTAAGTTAATCTTTTAAAATATTTTATATACCTATTAAGCTATTCGAAAATTCGAAAATTTGTTTACCGGTGTGGCCGCTTATAACCAGATTTTACAAAAAAAGTGTTGTCTGAGTATGAAAGAGCACATGCGGTCCGTGAAAACTCTTAGAAAACGAGATTTTGTTTATAGTGGGAAAAAATATGTAAGTGAAGGTGGCTAGCCTGAATAGAATAATCTTTTTTATGAATATTTATTGAATATTATTTGCCATTCAAATAATAATTATGTAAATAAATATTAGCTATTTTAATGTCATTTTGTTCTATTTACCGCTCAGGTATCTATAACCAAAGTATAAGTTCGCAGTTCTTTTAAAATGAGATCTTCACAAATTTGTGTGTCAAATGGCATTGGTAAACAAATTAATATTCATTTAAAATAAACACCCAATCTCAACGAAAGTCAAAGGACTGTCTCTTCAAGGCTTTTTCAATTAAACTTATCGTATGTTATGTTATTTTCCGAATTCCTCAACCTACCTTTACTGCTGCCACCATCCTCATTCGAGTCCTCGCTTGGCGGTCCATGTGGTGCCCTTCCCGGCAGCGGGTGCGGTAGCCTTGGCCGCGCCAGGAACGGCGGCGGCACTCCGAAGAACGGTAAAAACGGCGGCCAAGCCGGGCGCGGCGTGAGCTGCGCCGCCGCCGCCGCGTACAGCTGCAGCGGCGCCGGCAGCCCGCGCTCCAGCACCATCGCTATCGACAACAGACTATCGACACCGCCCCGCACTAACTACCATATCGTTCACTTAACACTGCAATGTTTATCCACTCACACCACGGTGCGCTCGCGCGGTCGGCCCAACACTGCCATGGCGCGCCCGGCGCTGGGCGGAGCGAGGGGGTGATAGTGGGGGACCATAAACTCCCGCCTCTTTCATATTATAGATTTATTCCCGACTGTACGAACTTGCTAAACGATAATAAACCATACGCTCGCGAGTTACAGATCGATATTGAATAGCGGGTGATAAATTAAATGCGGATTGAATTAGCGAAGACGTAGACGACTTGCGGGCTCCTTCTAAAATAGACTGTATTGGTGTAAGAATAGAGTTTATTTTGATTTGTTACTTGGGAGTAAGTTGGATTTATAAGGCTGTCGTTTCACGCGCTACGTTGTCATAATCTTTTTTAGCCGCATGGCGCGCTACAACACACATAGAGCCATAAATACTTATAGGAATAAGAATCTAAGGAATTGCGGAATGCTGTGGACGTTTGCGGTGAATAGTGTATGTAAGAGCGTGGTGACAGCGGGTAATGGGTACCTATTTTGATGCTGAACGAGCATACGTATGTTTATTGCCACTAAACTGGCACTTGAAAGGACTTGAGTGACATCTGATGTTTTATTAGAATAAAAGTTACGTATTCAGAATACAATAGAAGTAATTGTGCTTGCAATTAAGTTCAAGAGCTCATCTGCCCGACAGGCGACGGGTAATCAACGCATCGCCGACAATAGATCGTTGCGTAAAACTAGATTACGCCGGCCTAATGACGTCCGAACAATCAATCATACAAAATTAACACGTACAAGATTATATTTTTGACAGTGATGAATCATAAGCGACTGAAAGGCAATCAATTTCACAACCAATACCTTATTCCATTAAACAAAAAAGTAATAACCTAATTGACATAAATAATAATAAATATGTCAGGCGGCGTAACGAGTCGGACGCGACGTGACAGCTCTATCAGGGATCTCGGACTGACTGCGACTGTACCGCCACGCCCCCTCATTGGTCGGCGCCGCTGCGCGCTGCTATTGGCCGGCTGCGTGTGGTGGGAGAGAGGCGGGGTTAGAGGGGGGGTGTTCGGAAAGCTTAGTGTTGCATGAATTTAATTAGTGTGAGCTCCTCGGGCGCATTAGGAGCAGCGATGGGCGAAGCAATAAAAGATATAAAGGAATGAGTATAAATTAAAAGTTAAATAGAGTGGGGGTGTTGCTGTCCCGCTCGCGCCCGTAATTGTTTGACGATCTTATTAGTATCAGTTAATGTCGGTTTTTCTCGCGGATTTAATTACTTTTTAATTAGCGCGCTTAATTAGTTGGCGGTTTTTGTCCGCGTTATGTGGTTCTGACGTTTTCTTCGGTGCGGAGTGCTTTTAAGTTCTAATGGAGTCGTTGTACTTTTATTTCTTTTCAGTTAAACAATTAAGTTTAAACTTAGCAGTCTTAACAGGAAAATTGTACAAGGGGTTTCTAAAATAGAATGTAACAATGAAATAATATTTTTTACTAAACTTATTCTCTTCCAATTCGGATAACATACGACACAAAAATATGTTATACTTTATAAAAGAATTAAGTAATCTGCGGTACTTTGCCACGGGGGCCCTCTCTTTTTTTAGTTTTTATTAAGTTTTAATTTCATTGTGCTATTTAGCTTAGTTACAATTTTTGGTTTAATTTATCTTTTAATTTGCCATATTTTTAGTTTTAGTTCGTAATTTTTAATTTGTATTGTATTATTACTGAATAAATTAAATGAATAACTTTATCAGTGCGAAATTTATTAAGACCTACATATATTACATTGTTAACTAATCACTTCATATAGGTACTTTAAGCTGCCCAAACTGCCTAACTTTCAACAATAACCATTATTATTAAACCTTTACATCTAATCAATCTCAAATAAAGCCCTTAGCACTTGTGTGTCCCTCTGTACGCCGCTCGTCTTTGTCTATGGCATTAAGGGCGCCATGCACGCGCGCGCCGTTCGTCCTCATTACGCGGCGCGCGCTAGGATGTTCTATGTATCGCGCATGGAACGCCTTAGCTTGGTTTATTGATGGGCTGTGATGTTCTGTTGTTGCGCTTTTTCATATACTTTTTTTTATGTGTTTACTGAAATAATCTGTGTGATAGAATAGGCTCAATGATTTTTTCCTAATATACAAAGTTTTTTTTGTGGCAACTAAACAAATACCTACATAATAAGTTTCTCTCAAATAAATAATTTTTAGAACAAGGTTTTGTTGAAATTGTTGGTACTTTTTTTGTAGAAATCGTCATCATCTGTCTGTCAAGACCAAATTAACCAGTCCCAACTCGGGTTTTCGTTAAGTTCCTGTCGCCATCATCCGACTCTATCATCAGATGCTCTCATATGTCATAATATTGTGGGTTTACATGTGCTCCAAATTTGAGCCCATTCCATAAACTGGAACTGACTTGCAAGATTTGCCCTAAACAAACATATTATAAGCTTGTAAAAAATAGGCAATAAATGTATTGTGTTAGGTACTTAATAAAGTTAATCTTACAAATAATAACTTATTAAGCATTTACAAAATACCTACTATTTACCTATTGTTTAAAACTATTTACCTAAAAAAAATGTTTGATTTATTTGAATACAAGTAATATAAGGATAATGTGATGTTAAATTAGCTGTTGATGTTCAATTTACCTACGTACAAATTTGTTATAGATGGTAAAATAAAAATGATAAAGGAAAAAAAAACATAAACATGATGCCTGTTTTAATACAACGCATTTAGAGTTTTAATATCTAAAACTTGTCTTCTTTTCTTTTATCAATTCCACAAAATATGCGTTTAGGCGTGTCAAGAAAAAATATAGAGTTGGTAGAGAACATAAATAAGACAAGTTGCATTTTGCATCTGTTAAACCGTCTTTAAAAATAAGTCAAAAGACATAACATTCAAATGGATCTAATACATGGTACACAGTACAAAACACTATACGCATCCTTTACGGTGGTTGTTTGTTAGTGGACTAGACGTAGGTAGGTACCTACTATCCTACCTACTATTATAAACACGAAACTTTATGTATTAGTTTTGTTACTCTTTCACGCTGCAACGGCTCGACGGATTTTTATGAAATTTGTAATGGATATAGCTTTAGCCCTGGATTAATACACAGGCTACTTTTTCGAATAGCTAGTGGGTCCGGTCAAGCTCGAAGAAAAAACCGAGCGACACTGCAGTGTGTGTGTATTTACCCGAACCCATTCCAACCGCCGTCAAATAAAACCTACATTAAATAAATCCGTACCACCTTGATTCCACTAGGAAACTAGCCCAATTGCGTAATAATAACTCTATCAGGCCATGCAGCGACACCATAGCGTGTTCAAATCAGAAACAAATTCTATTTAGAGGCGCTGAATTCGTTTAAAACTGGGTAAACGATTTTTCTCTCTTCACAAGGGGCTCATTTCCGCTGCCACGTCACGCTAATGTTTTTTAAATATTGATAGCGGAGATGGATGGAGCGCACGCGCCGATTGAAACTAACGCGATGATTGATACGCGTCACGCCCCGAACGGGTTGGGGACTTAATTGTGTTTGCCAAAAAATATTTTTAACACTTGATTTTAGCTCAATAGTACCAGTAATGGACAAGGCACTAATAATGGACACTTGATTCTTATTTTACAGAAGATAAAGGTTATTATTTTGTTTTGCAACAATAAATTTAGGACCGCAGGTGAAGTGTCCATTACTGGTGCCTGTCAGCTAAAAGTGCCCATCATTGGTGCCGTCACTCTATTTGTAAAGTAGAGATTTATATACACACATCAAAAAAGCCTTGGGAAACTCAGTATCCCTAGACAAATTTGATGTTTTGACCCAGTAGTAATATGCCTATATTGAAATGTTCAAAACTATCTAGGGATAAAAAATATTCCTAGGCACTTTTGATGTGTGCAGTAGAGGGTAAAACTGGATTTGATCTGTAGGTATCTGAATTTAATTGACATTTGATTTAGCATGGCAGTATTGGCTGACTTGTTTATTCGATATTTGGACAAGTACCTATCCTTTGCCTTGCTAGGCTCAAGCTATTTCCGTAACAAATTTCACCAATATCAGTTTTAAGGTGTAACAAATTGACGAACAGACTCACTCTCTTGATTAAGTGTGTCTGTACCTAATAATTTACATTCAAGAATTCTTAATAATTTAAGGTAAAATAATTATCGGGCGCGTGGTTCGTTAACACAACGTATCAGAAAAAACACACACACACACACATATAACGGATATCGAGTACTCGTATGAAATGGTGGTTGAAGCAATTTAGCCAATACAGAAACACCAAACACATAATAATATGTTTAATGATATGACAGCGAGAAGATTTTTTTTTTCGTTTTTCCTGTAAAGCTTCCACAATGGAACATTTTATTTTTATGACTGAACGTAACCGTACATATTCTTCAAACCTACATTAACAGAAAATAATTAAAGAAGAACTTACATATGTCGAAGAAATGTAAAAGAAAGATTTTTAACTCGTGTCCACGTTAGCGATAGAGAGTGACGACGACGGTAAGGTCTGAAGGCTCCCATGCAGACACAGCCACTTACTTAAGGACAACTTCTAAATCCGCTGTTACATAGAAACGTTACAATAATAATAAAAAGAAGCTTATTTTAAAAGATTGTATGTGCTCGGGATCTTGTGCAAATTTTGGTACCACGATCTAATAATCCAGTTACTGTCGTAGTCCATTTTTAAGCAGCATCGATAGTTACGGAGAGATAAGATAAATTTTAATAATCTACTACCCCATATGACTTGTCTTATTATTAAGGATCTAGTAGGTATCTATAAGTTTTTTGCAAAAAGTAAGTATTTAAAAGCATTTAAAAAGTAAGTTTATTTTTCCTGAACATAAGTAGAGTCAACCAATTTGATTCCTAGGCCACTATTGACTTTGTCAATGTGATGTTATAAACCACATCATAAGAAGTCTGTAACGTTTGGTTGTCAACGTCACTTTAACATAGTCCAAAGTGGCCTAGAAATCAAATTGGTTGACTGTACATAAGCCACTTCATACCAAATTTAACCTTAGCAATCGACTATTTCGAGAGATTGCGGTCTAATTGCCACATTGAAAAAACTATTCAATAACACTGAATTTGAATTTGGCAACAATCATTTAGCAAAATCAAACGGCTCAAAAACGCCAATAGTTTTATTTTGCCTACCATAAGAATAAAAACTTTTTCTTAAAATATTTCTACGTCAGCCTGCCCTCCACACTTAACTGTGACGCTTAAAAAGCGGTCGGATTCATAATCTTGTTAGCACTCAAATTTGCATTAATTAGGCCCTCAGCCTCAGTTGTGTCTAAACTAGGGGGTAGGAGTGGGAGGGGGGAGGGAGATAATATTCAAATGGTACATGTAACGACGCCCGCGCCGCCGCCGACAAGCAATATAGAAGGGACGCTCGAGGAGAAAAGTGTGGTTATCAAAAAACTAGTTTTTTTTAAGAATTCACGCCACACCCTTCTATTAAAAGATAGATACCTAGTATTAAAGTAAGATACATAAAATAAATTCAATGCAGTACCTAGTATTAAATATATGTATATTTTTTAATATTTTTCTTTGTCTTGTTTGTTTTATTAGTTGCGACGTAATAATAATGAGATTAATGAAATTTTATAAGTTTCACTAACACAATATGCAACATGTGACATAACCAAAATGCTGGTGTGTTAATATTCTAATAATGTGAAATATTCTAATTCTAATTTTAATCAATGGCTTTCACTCCTGTTAAGGTGTATTTCGCCAATGTCAAGTTATTTATAGACACTCCCATGGACTTATTAGACAAACAAGTCCATGGATATCACACGCGAGGACAATTGATCGGTAAAAGAGTATCTTCTCTAATGGACTAAACAGAAGCACATGGGGTTAGCTCCACGCGCTTCTGTCAAGTCATGTGAAATATATGTCAAGGGAACTTATTCTGCATGTCATTTTACTATTATTGTCGTATTGTCAACATTATGAAAGCTTTTATTGAGTTGTCATTTAAGGTGGCTGAGTCGTAACTCATAAACAATAACGGTGAAAACGAAGAAGAAAGGCCCAGGTATAATGTGATGACGAGATACCCATGTACATTATGTACCTATAGTGATGTTTCCCTCCTTATCCAATAAATACAAAGAAACCTGTAGCCTTTCGCCCGCGACAGTCCGTCTCTCTCGGCATCGAGGGTGCGCTCGACAATTTCCTCCTCGGGTAATTCACTAGGATTTAATTTAAATTAGTTTTGGCTTGGCTTAATAGCTTCCCCACCCGGGGTGGCTTCGCTTCGGGGATGGATTCTGGAAGCTTTCATTATTTTCTTGGCGAGGTTTAAACAGTAGTTATTCGATGAAGGAAGCAGCTGGATGCCAGAACAGGGGCGATCATGGTGGAGATCTTTGGGGAAGGTTGACATGATGATGATGATGATGATGATGATGATGATGATTCGATATTAGTCGAACAATGATGCTTTCGATTGTTTGCGATATGGCTGTGTGTCTTGTTTTTTAATCTGCTAGTAAACAAAAAGGAAGCAGAGTAATATTGAAAACGATCGGGATATTGATTAGCATTGTATTGTTCATAAACTTACTATTCTAAGCTTATTCTAATTTTAATTAATGACTTTCACTTCTGTTAACGTTTATTTCGCCAATGTCGAGTTATTTGTAGACGCTCCCATGGACTTATTATAGAAATAAATCCGTAGATATCACACGAGAGGACAATTGTTCGGTAAAAGAGTATTTTCTCTCATGGACTAAACAAAAGCCACATGGGGTTAGCTCCACGTACTTCTGTCAAAACTACCTGAACAATAGACGGCATTCGAAAGAAAGGAGGCTCAGGGGCCCTATCACCTTTACACCTTTTGACACGTAAATAAGTACGATAGTGACGGATGCTTTATCCACATTTGACACGCGATATAGACGCAACCATACTAGGCCCGCTGGTCATGAAATTATCTCGGTGCCAAAACCACGTCACTGACGTCATTTGAGTGGTTCCGTGTTTGTTTGAAAAATTACTTTATACCACATTGAACAAAATTTTGAGTAATTTTATTCGACTGATTGAAAGTGGTCACCGCCGTATTGACACCTGCAATGACTGCAACAACACGAGAGGAATGACGCAGAGTCGTTGGCAGAAAGATAGCAAGTTGTCATAAGTTATTTTTTCCAGCAACACATTTAAAAACAGAAGATCTCAGAATAAGCCGGTCTCGGTAAACGAATGACAACCCACTAAACAGTCCGCCGTAGGTAATTATTTGCGCTTAGTCGGCCAAATTATATAAATAACTACTTATCTAGCTTACTCGTATATAGCCGAGTTACGTGGGTTTAAACTATCGTGGTAAAAGTTTGGCATTTAATGGCTTTACTTTACGTGGTACTGAAATTTAACAGAGATGCGGTGTAGATAGTACATTATGTTAATAATGACAACACGGTTTATATTAAGTAAGTAGCATGGTACCTACTAATAAGGAATATAATATTCTGAGGTCTACACATTATACACACACGTTTGAATTTCCAGCAAGAAAACACTTTAAATAATTTAAATAATTATAAATGAACCTTTATAATATCACAAAGAAAGATTTATATCTTCGTATTTTTGTATATTTGTAACGAATCAACTCAAAAACTACTGGACCAATTTCAAAATTCTTTAACCGTTACAATGCTACATTATCCTTGAGTAACATACTCGTAGGCTACGTTCTCGTGGGATGACAAAATACGACTTCTACGCGGACGAAGTCGCTGGCAGAAGCTAGTAAATTATTAAAGAGTAAATCTGCCCGCCACGTGTATAACAATTCGAAATTCAAAAATCCCTGCCAGACAGTACGAGTAATAGAATTCCAAATTAAAATCCATAGACAGTTATAATCGCAGATAGCGGACAGATGCGCTAGTTAAAGGTTATGGCCGCCTTGGGACGGGTCCGCCGGGACGGGGCAGCCGTTATCATCTGTGATTACGCTATTGATCACTTGTGCTGAGGTCATTGATGGTTGGCTGTTGTTTTGAATACATCTTTATGTATGTTATGTTAGTTATAAGATCAAGGGCATGTCGTAAAATGTCATTTTCGATTTGTATTTATTTTTACTTGGTTTAATCGTTAAGCCAGCATAAAGGCCGGGCATAATAACAACATCAACTTACTACAGTGTTATTACGTCATATTTATACTTTTCCACCTATAATATAAAATGCAAGGTTATTTTTTCCTGCATCTTCAATACATATAAACTATTACATACAATACATACATCATTTATGTACGGATCATACAGAAAAATTAGTATGTTTTTAATAATTAAACGCAAATGTACTAATTATAGTAACGTTAAAGTAACAAAACAATTAAACAAAAAAGCATTTGTTATTCGGCAACGCTACGACAACGCTACGACTTCAGCTACGGAAGCGCTACAACTCTACGACTACGCTACGACTTGCTCAACTTAAAAGCAATGATTTCAATTGTTTTTATCAAACAAATTAGCATCCTAATCTAATACATCGGGTTTAATTTTGTAGTATTATGATATATATTGTAATATTTGTCATATTGATTGTATTGTTTATCAGCGAGTTAATTCGGGAACCGTCCCAATCGGTAGATATGTTTAACGACCGCCTTATCGCCGTTTTACAGCTGCGGTGCTTGATAACAACTAGGCAATTGAACGATCTTGAAGATTTATTAATATGTATGTAAATAGTTATGTAGTTTTTTTTATATCAAAACATTAGTACACAATTTACGTTATCATTACAAGCACTGTCGAAAAAATTGGGGTGAAGCGAAGAAGTCACACATTTTAGTCCTTTAGAGGATTTGTGGCTTGTGAAGCTCCTTACAAAATGAGATAAGTTTCTCTCTTCTTAAACCTAGTCCGATTTTAACGATTTTTGTTTTTTTTTTACGGTATCCTGTCTTTTTAACAAAAGTTAATTTGACAAACTTTCATTTCGCAAAAATGTAATTGTCCTTAAACCATTACATATTACATAGGCTACATGGGCTTGTTAAATAAGTTAGGTTAGGTTAGACTTTTGACCACAAAAAATATAAAATTATGTGCTGGGAAAACATCTATGCGAAATGAAAGTTTGTAAAATGACATTGTTTGCCAAATGACATTGTTTGCCAAATGATGATTTGGTAAAACATTAGTAAACCGTTTTTGACATTATAAAAAATTAAGTCTGTACGTTTCCCTTTCCAAGAAAATATTTAAAGGAAAGAATAAAAAAAAAAACAGATTTTTTCGTACGTTTAGTTTTTCATAATAACTACAGCATGTTCAAAAACGTGGAAATCGAACTTGATGTAGAGAGTGAGAACGTTATCGCACGGAGCAAAATTTGTTTGGATTTTTTTTTACTACTACGCGATTTAAGCATCGGTTCACAATCCTCTCAATACCTATATTCGTAACTAGGTGCACTTGCCGTCCCCGGGCAAGTCTAAACGGAGCGAAGCGGTTTGCTGCCATCATTTCAGAAACCTAAGTAACGCTTATGTTATACAAAATTGTGAAACGATTGAAAGCGACAAGGTACATAAATCTAAAGCTAAAAATCTAAAGTATGAAGCCCATAGAATTTGCAAACGTTAGGTTGACTATTTTTTTCCCGTCAAACTATTGGATAGGCAGGTATAAACAGGTAAATCGGTACTAATAATTTGCACCAAACCTAACGTTTGCATATTCTATAGGCTTCATACTTTAGATTAATATGTAATTTGTGTATTAAGCAAGCATTCGCAATTTAAAAAAAAAGTTCATTTTGAATATTTTTTTTACTGGACTGAAATTTTTCATCCAACCTATTCGTCACATATTATTCAGCGTATCAAATTTGATATAAAATACTTTTGATCGAATAAGCAGCCCGGTGCAAATCGTCTCCTATTCGGATCTTAGACCATAAAGACCCGCTTGTACAACGGTCCATCTTGATGTCTCATTAAATCGACTTTACGATTTCACATGAATTTGTAGCAATACAAAAACACACCAA
The DNA here is from genome assembly GCA_948252455.1 of Acleris cristana. Taxonomy (NCBI): domain Eukaryota; kingdom Metazoa; phylum Arthropoda; class Insecta; order Lepidoptera; family Tortricidae; genus Acleris; species Acleris cristana. The sequence goes on from OX411775.1 coordinate 6,313,965, forward strand.
ATCTCTTGCTTCTTAAGCTGGAATTTAGTCTTGTTGAGAAATATAATTTTGGTCTTTAAACTTACACATAGATAAGAAGTTTTATAATATTAAACAAAAAAAGTTCCTTGTTAAACAAAGACTAACTTTTAAGCGTTTTCAAAAAGTGAAATTTGCTGAAAAGTTATGCGTAATTTCATTGATGCCGGCTGTGAATGTTAAAAGATCGTCTCGGCAATTGCGGCGACTATATAGAATGATTATTTGTTCTTCAAAATGTACATTAAATGAGCTTTTAATTTGTATACGTATTGAAATAAAAAATAAACATTAGTGACTTTTTTTGACTCACCCTTAGTACTAAATAATACTATGCAGTTACTATTACTATAAAGTAACCGCGTTCTTTGGTATCCCGGCAGAATGGCGGTCTGTCAACACATGTTTCAATTATTGCTATCGGCGCTATCTCCGGCCACATTGTGCCTCTCCTGGGCTCCCTAATCGGGAGTTCAGAAGTTATCTGCAGTTGATGAGATGAAGTTTGATGGGTTGTACAGTCGAACTCATAAGTAGCTGTACATTTTAGTACCTAATACTAGGATACTCTAAGTACTTGGTCGCAGATATTGGAGAAAACCATTCAAAATTCAAGCGACCCCATGTGAATGCAATCTTTCTATAGTTTTGGAGGTCAACGAATTTTGATATAGGTATAGTAAGTACGTAACTAGGGTATATATTATTACTACTAATATTCTTGTACATTATGTGTTGCGTTCATCTAAGTTTTATAAGGATTTAATAAAAAAAAATGCACAAAAAAATTACAAGCTACAAGCTTTCTCTACCAAGTCATCCTCCAAGAGAAAGCAAAATCAAATAATAGTTACAATAAAAGTACATTACCAGACAAATACATAAACTTAGGTACTGAATATTATTTAAATACCTACTGCATAATATCACAGAGGTCTTTCAATTTTATTTTTACACCTATGTTCTTTATACAATACCGAATCACTAACCCGTTTAACGTTGCGAAAGCAATGCTCCGTTCTCTATTCTTCTTTTAATACAACTAAACTCAGTGTAAACAAAATCCAACTAACCGTTTAAAAGATTATCAGTTCCATTCAACCGCAATCGACACCGCGTTTTGTCGCTGCACTGTTGTAAATGTTGTAATTGTCACATCTGCCAAAACACGACCCTCTGCGCATTCAAGGGGTCATAATACAACTCGAATTTATTCAATGTTTATTGTGTCTACTTGAACTTTTTTTGAAATATTAAAGATGCTTAAGAGTTGATATAGAATGTGCTCCTGTTCTAATTAAAAGAACAAAAGATTATTTATATTTATCTTACTCGTTAATAATATGAGAGGAAAAAAAACACATCATTAGCCTTCATGGTAATAGTTACCTACGTTCCTACATACCTACTTCTACCTGTTACCTGCTATAAAAGACCTCAAATGGGCGTGCCACTAATACGTTTTTAATCTGTGTTACGTGAGTTGCAGTGGAAAAATAGTTTATTTCTTTTTCGCAATACGGCGAGGTTTTTTTATCCACACCTATACAATAGGCTGAAGGTTCGTTTTTGCAGCCAAACTGTTTCTAATTTATGTTATCGAAAAAAGGTTGTAACACACGTACGCAATGCTGCCCGCAGAGAAACGCTGAACGCCGTAAAAAAATAAAATACTGCCGGGAAAAGCGCGGGAAAATGATGAAATATGGCGGCCCCGCCGATTCGCGCCGCGTCCTTCCGATGTCATTAGCGACCGTAAATTTTATCTCGTGGTACATCTTGCGACTGTCTTACACGATTGTTATTTACGCTTGTTTTACAACCTTGTTATTTGTTAGTAACAAGTTTGTGTTCGAACGTTTCCCAATTTTAAATTGTAATTTTCATTTTAAATCTGAGATGTCAGTGTCGTATTACGTATAATTTATCATCTATGTTACAAGCAAAAAGATTCTTCCCAAATATTCGTTTAAAACAACTATAACAACTCAAACTAAAACTTTTAAACGACCCACCTAGATAGGTCCTGGTTGGGCATACTTACGACATACGAGCAAGGTGTTCGAGCTTCTTGTATTTATCCCTTTTTGCTTTAAGCTTAATTACTTAATAAATAACAGATAATGGTACAGTTATTAGCCGGTAGATAATCAAATTCAATAAAAAATTAAATACCATTGACAATTACTAACATAACACGTAGTAATTTATCTAGACGTACACTTGTGCCCACAAAATGGTAATAACTTAGAACACTATATTTTCCTATAAGTGCCTGGACAGATAGATTATGTGCAATCAATTTTCACCTTTAGCTCACGAATATAGAGTTTAAAAAATGAAGTACTGGAACTTTAGTTATTATTACTAGCAATACTTGTGCTGTGTCTGGGCTGACATATAAAAATATTTCTTAAGAGTTGCCATACACAGTATTCACATGGACAGTTCCGCGCCTATTAAATTCTACTCTTTATTCGCAAGCTGTAAATGACTAAGTATGTACTTTATTATAACGTACATCCATTTCATTTTATTCTCTTGCTTGTTTTTCGGTTTTTAAAATAATATGTTTAAAAATCTCCAGGTTTATCTTACACTGGCGTTGTTTAGTATATTCATATTTACGAATACCTACTCGGGATTTCCTTTATACGGCGCGTCGAACATCCCAGCGAGGGAGCGTTAAGTGGCTTTTCATTTCCCGCCTTCCCTCCCAGGCCTCATTTTTATTTATTTTTCATCGCCTGGGGCTTGGCCCGATATTATATCGGCCGTTTTATTTATTTTTATTACGATATTACACACAAATGCGCGGTTATTTTTATAGAATACACAATGGCAGGGTTTAAGGTTATGGGAATGGGTTTTAAAGTATTTTAAAATGTTTTGGACCGGCGATTTGTGATACGATCTCTCTAAAGATCACTAGTTATGGTAATCATTTTACATGAAATCATGCATAATGCCTTAGGACAACTAAAGAAGACTAGGAAGGTAAGATTCAACAACAGTTGGTTAGAGAAAATCAGATAGGTACGACTTCTACAGTTGGAAATACCTAAGCATACTTCACCGTCGACTTCAATTCTAGGTTATATGAAGCAAAAAAAGACAATATCCATAGCGAATTGGAAGCAGACAAAAAACGCTAAACAACTATCACAGTTTATGCGGTGAGCTCCAATATATATGCGAATTGGCGGGGTGAAATAAACATATAAAATAAATTGAATCGGGCAGGTTTCGCTGAGCAGGCGCAGTGTTTACTGGACCCATTCAGACTGTAGTTCACTGGGGGTGGTTTATGCAATAGGTTACAAGCAAAAAACCGCCCTCCAGAATCCTCAGTTTACAGTCGAATTTTCATACAAGTGTAGCCTTTACTCCGTTTTTAGGGTTCCGTACAAAAATGAAATAAATGGACCGCTTATAGGATCACTCGTGCGTCTGTCTGTCTGTCCGTCCGTCTGTCACAGCCAATTTGCTCCGAATCAACTGGACCAAATCAGGTGTTTGGCAGGATGGTGTAATCCTATGACCACATACAGATGTGCAAAGTAATAAATATTTTTTTTAAATTACGAATGTACGGAACACTCTCCACGCGAGTTCAACTCGCACTTGGCCAATTTTTTAACAGCGCAGCACAGCACAGCACCTACTGTAAAGATATTTAGGTACTTTTTTACATAGGCAGTAGTCCTATTTCTTTAATAAGTAAGTAAGTACAATAGCAATTTCATGGATTGTTATAACAAATATAAATGGTATAACTTCATATTAGGTAGGGAGTCGTGTTTATTGTTAATAAGACTTATATAGACGCTTATTTATATACTAGAGGACGCCCGCGACTTCGTACGCGTAGAATTAGTTTCCCGCTACTCCCCCCATTTCTTCCCGTTGGGGGTCGATTTTCGGAAAATTCTTTCTTAGTGCTCACTTACACCATGTACCAAATTTCAAGTTTCTAGGTACAGTAGTTTCGGCTGTGCGTTGATATGTCAGTCAGTCAGTTTTGCCTTTTATATATATAGATTACTAGAGGACGCCCGCGACTTCGTACGCGTAGAATTAGTTTCCCGCTACTCCACCTGTTTCTTCCCGTTGGGGGTTGATTTAATCCTTTTTACTTTATAATAAAACTACCTAACCTTTCTTTTTTCTATACTTAACATAATTTTGACTTTGGCAGTCAGTTTTTATGAAATAACAAACCTCATTAATTTGCTTGCAGTACGTACAGACAGTATTTTCCCATACAAACTTTGCAACCCCCTTTCATCCCTCTAGGAGTTGAATTTTAGTAATCGCTGAAATACGTGTCTCATTATTTGCATTGAAAAGTATTTCTACCAAGTTTTAAGTAAATTTGACCACAAAAATATTTTTTCCCATACAAACTTTGCAACCCCCTTTCATCCCTCTAGGGGTTGAATTTTAGTAATCGCTGAAATACGTGTCTAATTATTTGCATTGAAAAGCATTTCTACCAAGTTTCAAGTTAATTGGACCATAAATACATTTTTTCCCATACAAACTTGGCAACCCCTGTTTTTCCCTTTAGGGGTTGAATTTCGAAAAATCCCTTCTTAAAGGACGCCTACGTTATAAAATCAACTTTCCCTCAAAATTCCAAATCTTTATCTTAAGCGGTTTGGGCTGGGCGTTGATGAGTCAGTCAGTCAGGACATCCTCTTTTTTATATAGATGTACAGCTTTATTGTGTACAGCTGTCAAATCGGGCTTTATAGAACGGTGAGTGAACCTATACACATGGCTCAAAAATAAAACAAAAAACCAATACTTAAATTTTCTTACTTGAATTTTCTTAGCGTCTCATTGCATAATAGTGTCCATGCCGTGACTATTTGGTCGCCGCCATCAAAATGTGTCCAATTCGTCTGTGCCGTTCAATTGGCGGGTCACCTTTTTGTCTCTGATCCGCAGGTTTTGAATATATTTACACTAATTCAGGAAGGATTTGATGGAAACACAATCGCTGTTGCTGAACAGGAAGAAAAAAGGTATTTTAGTCTTGTAAATATAATACACTTTATTTAACAAAAGCTGATACAATATATTTTTATACGAAATATTTGTGTTAAATACCAATTACTATTCTAGTTCAAGCTCTGGAGAAATACATAAAATGTTAGTTTATGTTACCACATAAGGATATCCATGATCGACATCTTACTAATACTTACTCCTATTTTAGAAGTATGATTAAATTTGAAAACCGTTAAACTAGGATAAGATGGAATGACACACAAAAAAAACTCGACAATGAAGAAAAAAGTTGCTTCTTACAATTTTGTAATTGTTGTATACGAATCTAATAAGACGTTCGACGCGGGTCCATATTGGCTCATATAAAATTGGTCTTTAGATTTTTTATACAAATAACGATTTGTGTAAATTTTGCTCATACTTCATTTCTTCGAAAAATTTTGCTCATACTTATCACAACTTATAATGAATTTTTTTAAGAAACTGTTACTTTTTGAGGATTGTTAAAAATCTAACCTAACCTAACCTAATTTTATCTACACGTAAGATATTTAAGAAATTCTGAAAAGTGTACGGTTCTATGAATATTGGCGTTATAAGTTCAGATGAGTATGAGTTCCGATCATTAGTATAAACATTTTTTATGAAGAGTATGAGGAGTGATCATTATGATGTAAAATGTTATGAGAAAAATTTTCGGAGTTGCAATTTTATATGAAATTTGGCGCACCCGTTCGACGCATTGTCTAAAATTTAATTTTAAACTATAACAGAGGAACTTCTGCGTTTACTTTCAGCTTCAGCAACTCTCATTTAGTTAGCATTGACTCTATTGAGTGAAGATTATCGTCAACCTAATTCTCTGGTAGAATATGCCTAGTGTTAAATATATACACGATGCCATAGTTCCCAGTCCCACCTAATCCGACCATAGATAACCCGATAACAGTAACAGTATATGTGTAATAGCTCAAACGCCTCTAATGCGCGCGTAATGGCCCGGCGCGTGGCGGCCGCGTGTCTAGTGTGTGTCCGGGCCCAGGATGACTTACCACTTAACACACACAAGCCCAGCAACTAACGGTTCTATCTCATTTTGACTCGTTTGCGTGTCGCTGGCGCCCAATGTGGTTTCACGTTCAAAGCCAACAACTCGATGATAAGTCAGAATTGTAGAGAAGTAAGAGAACCGGGCATTTAACAGGTAAGGGTATACAGCTATTCGGCTTTAATTACAGATTGAGCTGCCAGATATGTTTGTTGACGTTGGAGGGATTATAGGATTAAAGGATGTTGGTTTTTTTTTGTGGGAAATCAGTGAATAAGATGCGTAGCTGTAAATGTAGGCCTCATTTGCAATTGGAGCTACAGATAAAAAAATGTAAAGCTGAAATACCTGACGAAGACGTAATTTTTTCTATTATGTACTTACTACTTTTTTGGCAATTTCTGTGCCTGTAAGTGTCTGGTTTTCTATAGTTATACTGAAAAAAAGTGTGTTTTCTTGTCTTAACTTAAACATAATCCGTAAATTTGTTCCCTCTCTTACTTTAACCAATAAGACGCAACGAAGAACTTTAGAAAGTGCTAAGGTGACAATTCCCATGCATAATGAAGTGCCACCGGTTTTCCTGCATTGGGTTACATCTGCATATATTTGAGGGCGTTTCGAACATAAAGTAAGTAATTGAGAAAGTTCCGCAACACTTGCTAAAGGAAATCGTATTTGTACAACAATAAAAACAAAAGCAGCGCCCACTTTAATAAGAAACATTGCTTCCGATCCCTGACACCATCAAATTACAACGAGGGGAGGACTCACTTAAATATGAATCATTTCATTATAATGCCGTATTCAATCCGAGTAAACCTCACTTATGTTGTTATTACAAAGGGGAGAAAAAAGTTGCGCGCGCTGTAAGCCCCGTGGAGACGCTAACTGACACTTAATACCATAGAGCGTGACCGCATTACTCTGTGATCTATGGTCCGAGAGATCTGCGTGCGCCACTTTATCTATGACTATGAATCGCTCGTCGCGTATCTGTCAAAAATTGAAGGGAAAATTTGCGCAAACTATTTTTTTTTAATGTGTTACAAACAATTCCGAATCGTGTTCCAAAGTATTAGGCTTATATTTGCAATGGTCGTTACATTAGAATGTAGGGCGTCGCAGCAAAGCCCCAACGTGACATCTACATGGATGACTTTTAAGTCGAAAATTCAATGATTTGTTGTTCTTTTAGCTGCTTCGAAGGGGAATTCGGGGTTTTATGGGAACAGCAAATTCGGCACGTGTCAACCGATGGAATTAGCCTTAATACTTGCATTAATAAAGTGTGAAATTGCCACCGGGCGCGCTTGTTTGTTATAATTCCGTATTAGATATTTGGTCTCGAGAGGCTTAGTAAGCGAAAAAGATTTGTTCTGCTAGCTGACTTGCCAATTAGCAGCTCCAATAGAAATAAAGGCGAATTAGAATTATTGGGATTGGGACGAATTACGACATTTAACTTTCAAGTAGGTGCTAATTAGCAACTCTCCTTAGTTCATTTTTTTATGTCATGTTCAGAGGTGTTTATGAAAAAAATACCAGTCTGCTGGAAGCTTGATGCTGGTATACATATAACTACTACTCAGGGTATAGATAAGCACTTCTTGCGGTCAAGGGCCTAGATCACCAAAGACTGTCTTTTTAATAATTTACATAAATATCGCACATGCTTTATATTACAGAATACATATAAATCGGGGTATATGTAAAGCTAAGATAGAGGTCAACATTTTAGACCCCTAAACTAGGTGGGGACCTGTGTCGACATTGTTGCGTCAATCACAGTTACCTCAGATGAGGCCTATCGAAAGATTTCTTGTACAATTTTAATTACACCATAATGTTCGTTCAACCGAAACTTTCCTAGAAATTCAAAATGCAACTAGGCAAACCAAAAGGTCGGTTTCGTTTCACAGTCTATATAGACTTACGCTCTTTTGGATGAGTGGGTAATATTTAATTCCGTGGCTTTACGGTTACAGCGTTTTATTGATTGCCCGGCCAGTCAGCCGCGACGCCCGGGACTGGATAAACAAGGGCGAAAAAAATATATAAAAATAAAGATGGCGGCGGAGGCACCGCCCCCCGCTGTGCAGCGGCTACCGTTTCGAAGTGTCATTCTCCACTGTTCTAAACGAACATGACAGCGGGATGGTCGCGGGCTATCGATGCTTTATCGATTTTATTAACTATCAAGAACATTTTAAGATTTCATTCCCACTTTAGAAACATTATGCTTTATGTTTTGACTCGGTCATATTATTATTTAATAAGATTTAACGCAATTAAACTGGAGTTAACAATAATTTTAGATGTTTCAAAAATAGGTACTTACTAGGAATACCTATTAGTAGGTATATCTATAAATTATAAAATATCGTTAGTGTTAGACTAAATCGCGTAAAATAAACACTTTTCACTTCTCATGCTCTTAAAATGTTACTTTAGTCTCTGCACATCGGGACTAAAGTTCCTTTTTAATCTCTAGGGATTAAAGTAAAATTGTTTTAATTTACTTTGGAATCCCCTAAACATCCAATCACGGTGTTTGTGAATGGAGGATTTATTGCTATTTTCAGTCTTTTTGTATAGACCACAGAATAAAGACTAAAGGCATAGAAGCCGTGCAATAAGATGAACGTTGCACCAGCTACTTGTCTCTACTTTATAGATTACATTTTGATAAGAGGAAAAGAAACAAAAACTAGGTGTCTTTTCTTCTTTAATCTGTCATGATCAGAAGGTGAAGAATTGTCAAATCAACGACCGGTCTTCTTTGGCGTTACTTTCTTCCACACTGGTGCTTAAAGGTCGAAATCACGCCTTGTGACGATCTCTTTCCAACTCACTATGAAAACCATAAGTAAAAATAAGTCAACCATAATGTATTTTCTGCCTATTTAGTACGGTTTCTATGCCTCTAGTTTTTATTCTGTGGTGTAGACAATTTTTAGCGCGTGGAAATAACCTCAAAATGACAACTGTGAAAAAATATAAATAATAAAAATGATTTAATTTCGTGAAACACGATTAATGATTACGAATATGAATATATTTCATTATATTAAGGATGAATTCATTTTATTATGCTTGGTCCAATTAGTTTTTAAATAGTTTTCAAGTTTGAACCTGTTGGCTAAATATGCAAGCATTTAAAGCGGCACTTCACAAAAATTATAAAAGAAAACAAAAAAACCGCGGAACAAATTTGTAAGAAACTTTCTTATAATCAATTTTATAAATGTGTATAGACTTCTTCAGTGCTGGATTGAGCAAGCACGGGGTCCGTAGCAAATTCTATAAAGAGACCCCTGGGTTTATTTTAGGTTACAGGTTGTGGCGGGCTTTTTTCCGCAACTGAGCGACTTAGATATGCACCTATTTTGCGTAGGTGTTTGTTTTAGGTTATTCTGGTGGAGAATATCGACTGGATTATTCATCTTATCGTCAACCCTGATGCATATGAGTACACGCATACGCATACTGATGTAAGTACTAGTATTTTAGAGTTTAGACGTGGATGCGCGGGGCCCGTAGCATTTGCTACTCTTGCTAGGTACGTGGCTAATCCGGCACTGAACGTTGTTTTTTTTCCTCGCATTCAAAGTGAAAAGTAGAGTGTTTAACGCGAGACTAAACCACCATAATGACACTCGAACTATAGCCACTCTCGCTCGCTGGCTCGCTCGCGTGGCTAAACATCTCGTGTCATTATGGCTTGTTTTAGTCCCTTGTTGAACAATCTACTATTAATACCTCGACGTTTTGATTAGGTATATTACAAGTATAAAAGGTAGGAGTAGACTACGAGTATCGATATCGATACTTAGAGATTCAATTTATCGACTAGTACAACAACATTCCCGACAATTCTCTACAGCTCCGTTTGTAACCGGAGCATCAAATCGTTACTTTTTTCATCAATCGTCTTTCAATTCCAACTTTGTGATATCGTATCGATTTATTCAATTTCTAGAGCCATTCTCACCTGTCGTGTTGATCATTTCCGTTGCTCGGTGTTTTTTTTTTTAGTATCGATACGAATGGCCGATTCGTCTCGCGCATTCCTAGCGTCTTTGAGGAGATTGTATTATTGGATATTTTATTTCTGACGCCTCTGAATCAGGTGTTGGAGCTTGACTTTATCAACGAAGTTTGGTTCAGTTGGAATGAGAATTTGTGGGTATTTGGTCATTTAAATAAATGTGAAGTTATGGTCTTACTTCTCTATATTTATTGTTTGTAGTGACTTATTACATAATGACTAGTTAAAAATCATGTAACATAATAGCATGAACTATTTGAAAAAATAAACTTAGCGGTAAAGTTGAAAGATTTAGCGGTAAATTTTCCCTTGGCTAGATCTAAATGTGATGCTCAATTGAATAATGTAAAAGAAAAGTGGTGAAGTGCATGAGTAACAATAAAAACGAAAATAAATGTAAGGCCTAGATATTACTTTCATTTCGATACAGGCTAAGCCAAATAGGTTACCTATTTGTCAATTTTCGTTTTTCTTAAATCTAAAGAAAGTGATTTAGCTTAGCTTATTTGGTAGAAACCTATGCCTACAAAGATAGAGTCGTGATTATGGTACCTAATGGCAAAAGAAAGTAATGAGCACCAAATTAAGTTTTGGATTATTTCTTTGTAGGTATGCAATTTTTGATTATACCTGTTAGATGTCTAGTCTAGTACAGGTTTAAAGATTGGAACTGGGACAAGCTGTGTAACAAGATTTGCACTTACAAAGATTATTTGTCAGTTCATTACTGCTGCGCAGAGGCATCCACTATAAATTACCTGCATTCTAAAATAACAGTAATTTTACGATTAAGCCACTTATCCGTCACCGCGAGGGGTATCCCAAATAATTCAGTATTTAGCACGTCATTGGCCCTGTTTGTGTGAAACACCTTTTTATGAGCGTTGTTAATTAGGATGCGCGGGAGTGCCCCGCGGCGATCCGCGCCGTATGGGGGAGTAGATTCAAATTTGGAATACAATAGAGAAACAGCGACTCACACGAGTATGTTAAATGGGAATAACCTAGTTTTGTACGAAATAGTGGGTAAAACATCAAATATGGAACTTTAGCTTTTAATGACGAACAAACCAATATAAGTCTCGTGATTTAAAAACAAAGATATTCCTTTCCATCACCATCGTATTTAGTTAAGCTATAAATCCCTTTGGTCTTAATTTTACATTATTATTTTTTATGTCTATTTGTGGTTACCTTTGTTTCGGCGACATATGTTTGCCAAATTGTATCGTTTCTCAACCGTTTTATTTACCAACCCGCTTTGTTTTCTGTAGCCGTAAATATTTCAGGTTTTTAAAAAACTAACCTAACAGGAAAAAAAATGGGTTGGCAAATAAAACGGTTGGGAAACGACACATTTTGGCATACATATTTCGGCCAAACGACAGGCTCCCGTCCAGCTGGTCCAGTCAAAAAAAAAAATTTGAGGTAAGAATTTTGTTGCTTTGGTTTAAGTGAATATAGGTGTTGAGTAAAAGGAAAATATTTAAATTAAACTAGCTATCCGCTTAGTTAACTACTTCTAGATAAGGTTATCGGTATTTTATTGGTTTTCTTGGTATAGTCATACTTAATGTCCATTTCAACGCAATTGTTTTGAGAGTCATGATTACGTGAATACTATGATGATCTCATGCCTTTCTCAATATTTTGCATAAGCAACAATTATTTTTTCATACAATGTTTACATTTAGCGTAAACATGGAAAGTTTAAGACTAATTTTATAGCTTTTTTTCATGTATAATGCTAGCTTTTGCGCGTGACTCCGTCCGCATATAAGTAGTTTATCGCTTTTCCCTCGAGAACTTTCCAATTTTCCGGGATAAAAAGAAGCCTACTTGCTATTCTAGACAACATCTATGTCTGTGTCATATTTGAATAGGGTCCATAAATTTGGATAGTGGAGAAAGTCACTTGTTTGGAAGAGACTAGACAGTAAGAAAGTAGGTAACTTTCGATGTGGATCCGAGAATTACCCGCACTAGAAACTAGAGTTAAGAATCCTCAGTCACCGTTTCACAAAATTCTCGAACCCTATTTTTTCGAATCTGAATAGCGCGCAGCCATACCAAAAGGCCCCTAGTCATAGTATAGGTTAGGAGCTAGCGGCAACTAGGTAGAAGCTAGTTCAAATTATAGGTACAACGCCGATAAGTGGCCACAACTGTTAGTCGATCGGACTAAGCACATGGCTACTATAGCCGAGTACTTAACTAGCTAACTGCGCATGCATATCATCGATTAGTTGCGGTTTGTCTTGATCTTGGTTACCCGTAATGTTCCACATCTTGCCGGTCTGATTTTACTTCCCTCCTAGTGTAGGTTCATAGAAAGGTACCTGTGGTGAGATACCTACTAAAGAGGTACATTAAATTATCAGCGTCCACAGAGATACGGCGAGGTGACAAGAAAAAAACAACTTATGTTTGTGAACAACAATTATGACCAAAATAACAGCTCTTTACGTCAGATTTCTTATGAAGAAACCTAGCCTGGCGTGTTTACGATGACTTGAAAACTTTTTCTACTTAATCTGAGATTTTTACTACGATCATGAATAGGTACGTATACTTTTCTAAACATTAAGGCATTTTAAAATGTGTTTTTGAGCTCGCTCGCTTATGCGTAAATAATACGAGTTATAAATGCGACTCTAGCCAATTTTCTACAAACTTGAAGACCATTTTTAATCCTTTAAAGAGTATTACGCACATTTAATGCTGTTAAATGAACATAAATACTATTACTAGAACGAATACAAACTCCTCAATGACATTATCAATCAATGAGTAACTAATCAATATTTTGTTAGGGCAGGGAATCGAACTAGAGTCAATGGAACGGAAGCGCCGACGGGCCATAGGCCAGCTCAATATGTAGGACATCAGATAAAACGCATGCGGTTGCGATGAACCTTAAACACTTAGATATAGAGGTGGAAAGCCAATGGAATAGGTTATTTATTGGTGGTACAGAAACGTTTTGTAGCTGCCGACTGAAATTAGCGTGTGAATCATTAAACTTAGTAGTACATGATTTGTTTAAGAATATTAGAACAACAACAACAACATAAACTCACGCCTTCATTCCCATAGTGGGGTAGGGATAGGGAGAGCCACAGACCCACCAACAACTCCAAAAACTTGTTGATAATTCTGTGACCACATTTTGCATAACCAGGCTAAGATGTTATCCAGTGTATTAGTGACAGGTTGCAAACCCATCGCCTAACAGCACTACACAGCCTTTAGTCCCTTAGTCGTCTCTTACGACATCCACGGGAAGACATCGAGTGGCAACATTCTAAACCCGGCACCACACGGGCACTATTAGAAATGGGACAAAAACAAGTAAATTACATGATTATCAATGGATACGTAGGCCTACATGTAGATTAGAAATATGAAGATGTGAGCACCAAAGACTTCTGTGCAATAAACCGGCTATTCGGCTGTCCAGTGTTAAGAAATTATTCATACGCCGATCTTCTTTTACTCGCCAGCGGGAAAAGACTTCTGTGTGTGTATACGCTAGACCGGCAATGCAGAGTAGAAAACGTGTCACCGCTGCTGTCGCTACGTGCATGACGGCTGAAGTGACCGCTGGCGCGTGAAAAAACCGGTGCACCTGCTCGCTCTAACATATATACACTGGTACGAGTGACTGAAATTGGTTTCTGAAGCGAAGCGGTTGGTGAAATAACGATATGGTCTTACTGATGTACCAATCAGGTTCAAAGTTCAAACTTTTATAATAACACTCATTAAGGCAATACTTTGCAAGTTGGACAGTGAAGTTTTACATCTAAGATAACGATTACGAAGATTTATTTAAGTACATAAATACTATTTCGTAAAATTATAAAATAAATTAGTCACTTGCCTAAAATCAACTTTAAATTATGTCAACAAAGTGGGTGCGTAGACAATGTTTTTTTTACATAGATTATTGAAATGAACCTTTTTGCTAACGAACTACCACATATTTCAATTTCAATAATCAATCTAATAAAATCATTATTTACGCGCACTTTGTTGGCATGATTTAAAGTTTTTTTCTATTGTATTTAGTGTGGACAAACAAATAAAGAGCAGGTGATCCTACTACCGAACAAGTATGTAAGGAACAAATTATGTAACATGTGCATTTTCCCATTAATAAAAACGAATTGCTAACTGTAGCGGCCATCGATCATCGATATTGGATAATGATTTTCATCGCAAAAATAAACGTCGGTAGCCGTAATCATTAATCAAACAATAATTAACACGTGTGCGAAACATTCCTCTCAATTAACCCGAAGATCTATAAAGATAAAATGCAAATTTTTGCATCCACAACCATTTTTATACCCTGTCCTTTTCAAGCAAAAGAGAACTAAATAAATCTGTTTCGTTCATAAACATGCGTTTGACAGCGCCTCGGAGCCATCTTTGATGCCACAGATTATTTCAACCATCGTTCATCTCTTTCACACCTACACAGATTGCTGCAAAGCCTTACCCTTTTTTCAGTAATAAACCATCTCAAATAAATAATAATGATCTCTTAATATTTATTCGTTCGGAACGCAATGAAGTCGTTATTTTCGGCGAGAATTAATCGAATTGATTTCTTTTTTCTCCGTCGGGCAGAATGTAATTATTTCATTATTTAACACTTCGGAGGGTTAATGGAAATTGGCCCACATTATGCGCGCGGCCATTTTTGTTTTATTTCGTAATTATATAAACAACGGCGCGTTACTTTTTATTATCTGTCTGTAACACTTCGAAACCCATGTTTAAAGCGAGTGCTAATTTTATTATCTCGATGTAAGCAATTATTTTTTAATTAAACTTTGTTGTATCAACATTCCGATCTGAATAGTATACAGTTAAGCGTTTTTCTGGCCTAGTTTTTAATGTCATCCGCTATTTAATGAAAGGTAATAATAATAAATAATTGGTATTTCGATGTAGTCTTTTTAGAAGTCATTAAGTTTTTTAGAATATTTAAGTAGCACAGTAACCGCAGGACTCAGAGACATTTTAGAGACAATAATCTCGTTCCTTTTTCAAACTTGTGTATACAAAACCGTCACTCACGAACGACTATCGTCATCACCCGACTCTGAGTGTAGCCTTAAATCTGTATAATTTAAGGGTCTCCCATCTCCATTCGAGCATCCGCCATGCCGTGTTCTACAGGTAGGTTTACTAAAAAGCCAAGTTTTCGACCTTGGGTACTGCCGCGGGCTTTTATGCCATGTCCATAAATAAATAACGAAAGTTTTGGCGTTTTTCGTTTTACAAGTTTTTATTTTGTTTTTTTCTTTCTTAAGACTTTACAATTTTAATTTGCTGATATTAGTGCTTATAGAAAATAGGAAACATAAAATGTTCAGCTTACGATTCAAATTTTGTGTTTAAATGTTTTGAATCTAAGAAGATGCACGCTACCGATTAATTTGACGTTGCAAAATTTTGAATGTACCTATACCGTGAAATTTAGTAGGTCGTCTAATATCCTTTCCGCTATTCATCCTTGACACAAAAACTTACAGTACCCATACCATGAGTTACAATTAACCTACTCGCTAACGAGTCGAAGCTCTGTCCCTCGCAGACCTCGCAGGGATTCTTAGAGTGCGAGGGACAGAGCTCGACTCGCTAGCAAGTACGGTAATTGTAACTCATGGTAAGGGTACAGAGGGCCCTGCCAAGATGCATTGCGCTAACTAGCGTTTCTATTCTTAAAACCATTAACTTACAGGACGCACTGGTGTTCTGTAGGAAAACAAGAACATGGGATCAGTGCTGGATGGGAGCGCCGCCGAGCCGGTAACCTGAGGCTTGATCAAGGGGAACAGGGCGGAATGAATGGAGAGCCACTCGACCGCCCGTCTGCCTCGGCCGCGTCCCCACTTATCATCATCATCAGCGATTCTATTTGATTCGTTTTTAAACCCATCGCGTCACTGGTAGATGACGTGATACGAAAAGTCACGTGATCTATCAGTGACGCGATTGGTTTAAAAATGAAACGAATAGAAACGTTAGTTAACGCAATGCATCTTGGCAGGGCCCTCAGAGCTCGACTCGCTAGCAAGTACGGTAATTGTAACTCATGGTAAGGGTACAGAACCACTCGCGTGCTTGAAAACGTCGTGGCCTCTATTCAAGACGGTAAAGCAATATTGCTCTTGACATGTTATTGTATCGTCGACGTTAGGATAGCTCTTATTTACTTGACTGTAATGGCGGCCGAGTTAAAAACAATACCATAACACGTCAAAAGCAATATTGTTATAATGTGAAGAATTCGCCCCGTTTTTGTGTGACGATCTATATGCTGTAATTGCTTGAGGCCCTTCCTAATAGGTAAATTGATTATGAATAGTATCATAGACGTCATGCATGAGAGACCAAAGAGCTGGCAGAGTCCCTGCTCAAAGCATTAGTTTAACAATTCAGCGAATAAATACTGCCAGCCTCTTGGGGACAATGTCGCAGGAGCCATTTTAGATTAAATATGTTATTTTAATACTTGTTATTTCTTGGGTTGCAAAATAAATAAATTAAGTTTTTAGAAATATTATCAGCTGTAAAACGAGTTTGTATGTTGGTCGAAATTTTACTACAGGGCATTGTTTTTTGGTAGAACCTTGTGCGAGGTCGTTTCGGGTCACCTCCACCATCTTACCTTTTATACTGAGGCCAAGCTGCAGTGTTCGAATTGTTGTTTCGTGATAAGGCGAACTGTGAAATGACTTGCTAAAGGCATTCCAATGCATTTGCACTCTTGAGTAGGTACTCTTGAGATTTCAAATGTTTACCTATGTGTCCAAGAGCTTATTTTACCTTTTGTGCTTGTTGGCCTCCTCCAGGCCATAAAAAGTGGTCTTGTCTATGGGATAAATCTGGAGACCTAGTGAAAAAGGGTAGAAGTCGACTTAACCCGTAATAAAAAGGCTATATACATAAACGAAGTATACTAGACTTAAACTTGAGGCGAGGCTTGAGACTTGAGGGTTTTTCACTTGATTTTTAGAAGACTTATTCCCTTTTTCACTAGGACCCCAGAAATGTGTCTTGTCTAGCCTAAAGTATCGTGATAACATGTAACTTAAATAGGCCGCGGTTATGAATGGCTGGATGTGAGATAGCGCAGATGTTTTCAATGAACAGGCAATAATTACCACGCAATCGGATGCACTAATTACAACGCTTTGTTACTGTCCAATTAAATCTGGATGGCTCTATGCACTTTGCTGTGCCAATTTCGTTATTAAATTAGTTAATTTAGTAGGTACGATTGAACTCGGAAGTAGCTGTACTTTTTAGTACCTTCAAAGCTATTAATATACTTAACGCTAACCACTCCTACTTTAATACGTTAATGCGACAAGGTACTTAAACGTACAGCTTCTGAGTTTGACAATACGAGTACACACGTTTTTAATATTAATGTTTTTACATACATTTTAAAAACAGGTTCAGTTTTCATTAAAAATATCGAAACTATTCAAAATAATATCCATTTTCCACATTTTTAGAGTCAAGTTTAGCTCTTTATTTTGATACATAGATCGATCTGGGTCGTCTTTTTTTTTAAATTAGATTTTACCGAGTGGAATAGATGATCAAAAACATTACCGTCTTTCTTGTGTCGTCGCGAGATTACCTAACTAATTGGCTAACAATTAAATTTTTTAGATTTCTACAGTATTAACCTTTACAGAATATTTGTCTAGCGCTCCTGCCTCCGAACGGGCCTATTATGGTCATGTTTATCGACGTGGATAAACGTGGATAAAACATCAGTCACTTTCTGACCAGTATGTAAGAGTGAGATTGACGGATGCTTTATCCACTGCGATAAAAGCGACTATGATACCAAGTGTTGCATAACGCAGTCCTGCTCTCGCGCAGTGTCAAAGGATCTCGCTATCGATCGACGTAGGTTATCGATCACTTGCTATATCCCAACTGCATCCGCTCGCACTGATAAGCGTTACAATGAATGGAAATACACTATGCAACCTATGTATGTCTATGATTGGGAGATGAATGAGAACGCGATAAGTACAGCTATCTATAATGGATCGGTATGCTAATTAAAGCTGTTATTTCTTCTTTGTATGTATTCTGTTCTTCTCTGGGGCTCAACCTGAATAGACATCATTTTAGACACCATTATAAAGAATTAGTCAAAAGTTATTGTGTCTACTGCTATTACATTTTATTTTTTTAACTGTTTGTAACTGCGATTCTCGATACCAAAGTTTCATCGAAATTGGCTCTGCGGTTAAGCCGTGACATGAAAGCATAACAAACAGACAGACTGAAAGTATCACAATTATAGTATTAGTAATTAATTAGCGATTAAAAACTAGTATAAGTATTAGTATGGATGGATTGTAACATTGAATTTTCGCGACAAAGTGGTGGTGGCTTAACAGTTTATTCTGTATTTATTATTATTTATAGTCTAGCTCTACCGCGTTAGTGTTGCCCCTTTTAAAAAACAGAGAGGAGTAGTTCTGTTATTGCGTTTCTTGCTGCTGAAAATGTCAGATACCCGCCCTTCCTCGCCTACGTATCTTTTTTCTTTTTTTTTCTTACGTCCTTTTTTTATTAAGTAAAGTAAGTGTCCTTCATGAAATTATGGTAGGTAAACTCTATATAGAGTAACTACCACCTGTTTCTTTTAAATATATTTCATGTCCTTACTCAACTAACACTCCATCCCCTATCGTATAGTAGAAACAAATGAAAAATCTCAAATTACACCCTTCATAACAACCAAATAAAGTTATATCCTCCAAACTGAAACATAATGCGGCCTATAAAGTCCATTTATCCGCCATTATTTTTCACTACCACTATCGCTGGTGCGTAAATCAGGGCCGTCCATTCTGTCCTCGGGCGATTTTTGATCTGCCTCAGTCCGCTTAAGTTATGTGTCCCTGGCGGCAGGCCCTTGTGTGCGTGTGAGTAAGTGTTGCTTTAAATGTAGTGCTGCTTTTTGTTAGCGGCCAGTGTTTTCAGCGGCTTTTGAGACAGCCAGTGCCATGAAGTTGATGTTGTGTCTGTTTTGTATGAATGTAAGGAGCCATAAGGAGCAAAGAGGCACTTTACCAAAGTGTTTTTCCAATAATTTATTAAAAGCCGGCAATGAACATAAGTGGATGAAGACTTCTTGTCATTTTCCACAGACTACTGTAACTTAAAAATATCCATTCATGAAATTCGATCGAGGTTCTTCACGTTGCTATTTTCCACGCTGGACATTTAATTTTAATTTTCTTATCAATCTTGGTCCCGTATGTGATAATATTGTTTGCGTTATAGTAGCTCTTCCGAATTAAAAATATCAAGTAAAAAAGAGCTCCCATCATGACGTTAATATTATGATTGCAATGTAGAAGCAAGATGGGCTTAATCAGATTAGAGTCGAGTTCATAAATATGTATACACTTGAGTACCATGTCACGTTAATCGCTGTGACAATTCATCTATGGCAGTGTAAACATGACATTAAATAGACAGGGTACCTACTAAAGTGTACACATATTTATGAACCCGACTGTACTTAACATCATGCTACATTTTGTGCCTTCTATCACAAAAAAAAAACATTTTGTTAACCAAATGTATCAATTACCTTTTATAAACTCAAAAGAAGATAAATCCCTGAACCGTAGGTACAAATGAACCAAATATCGCCATAATTCTCCGTATTGCTGAAACGTATCGCCGGAATTGGCCATAAAGCATGATTCACGGCCGAGCACGGGGATGTGCCTACTTTTATCATTATGCTTCAGTACCTATTCTTATACAATTTTCCTTTGAAAATATATGTAGTTACTTAATACACAAAGGCTTTAGATACTCGTATATACCAAGGATATTTTTACAGTTCAAAGTTAGAGGATTGTGAAGCTAAAAAAATCCATACAAAATGCAGTGCTATTTTTTTATGTTGTAGATGTTATGGAAAACTAGGTCTGTACGTTTTCCAAAAATATTTCTTGGAAAAGGCACAAATGAAAATATAAAAAAAGGAAATGTACAAACCTGGTTTGTCGTAATAACCACAACATACTCAAAAATTGTGGAAATCGGACTTTTAATTTAGAGGGTAGGAAAAGTTATCGCCCTGAACTAAACTTATAGTGAAAAAAAAACTTACTCTTTGAATCTATTAGTACTTATCTACATTTGACCTAATAAAATTGAATTTAAACTTTTATGTATGAAAAAAAAAGTCAAACGAATGTCTTTAAATTTGACTCTAATACATATTTTGATTAAGATTAAAAATGCTTGAAGCATTAAGTCCGCCTTTTCCACCAACTACCTACTACTCAATTTGTGCAATTAAGTATGAATATAAAAAAACTTTCCATCAAATTCAATGACCGATATGCACGTCTGAACTCTCTTCGGGTCAAAAAAATAATAAATGCTTACACGAACAATTTTTCCATTTGTTGTCCAAGTAAGCAATCACTTAATAATAATGTACGGCTAATTGGTCCCCGATAAGATTGGTATTACTTACTTAACCGTAGCAAATACGCATTTAGCAAACAATAAATTATTCAAAACACGTACTTAATTCTGTATCTGATAGTTCTGCGGGTCTAGTATGGTTGCGTTTATATCGCGTGTCAAATGTGGCAAAACCACCCGTCACCTTCGTTCTTATTTACGTGTCAGAAGGTGACGGATGCCTTATCCAAACTTTGTCACGCGATAAATGCAGCCATGTTAGGGCTCCTGGGTATTTGTTGTTTAAACGTTTTTTAAAGTTTTTTCAAGTACCCAGGCTCTCCAGGCTCCATATACCAAAAGTACCACGCCACAGTGACACCGGAGGTAGGTCAGCTCAAGAGGAACCTAACCAGCCTAACATGACCTCAGTAAAATGACTTTATTTTTTTCAAATTGCTAGTCCAATTGCAAACCAATACCACAAAAAAATAAAGTCATTTTACTGAGGTCATGTTAGGCTGGTTAGGTTCCTCTTGAGCTGACCTACCTCCGGTGTCACTGTGGCGTGGTACTTTTGGGACACCCTGTACGTTAAAAATATAATTAAGTGACATATTTGTCAAATTAGGAAACCCATTTTACAATCGATGGTCATTTAACAGTCAATTTGGGGAATAAGTTTACTTATCGTTAGATTTGCAAATATGTTTTTGTGATGTTATTCGCGTTTTGATCTTTGACATTCGTTAGACCACAAAATAAGTTTCATAAAACGATCTATGCATTATTAAATAATTTTAATGTAGTTTTAATTATTTTATTTAGTTGTATGGCGTAAATACCGTTTGTAAAGATGCTAAATTGCTAACTTAACACTGCAAAAATATATTTATAAATTGTAAATTGTTGCCTAGAACTAAAAACTGATTCAGCAAAAACACAACGATACTATCTTTTAAGAGTAACGATACCACAGAAAAAAGTCCAGGTGCACAAATATTCATTAAATTTAATGTCACCTTAAATCACGTGTTGTCAATTTCGACCTTGGTGAATTAGAAAGTGGCCGTAGCTCTCCTAATGAGACATTAGTCCTAATGAACGTATATAAAACTGGGTGTACATATGATTTCTCTTTTTTTATTTTTTTTAAACAAGCGAGCCATGTATGTGTGTATACAAAGTTAAAGTGTCCAGGGGCCCTAATATGGCTGCGTTTATCGCGTGGCAAAGTTTGGATAAGGCATCCGTCACCTTCTGACACGAATATAAATAAGTCCCAGAGTGACGGATGCTTTATCCACATCTGTCCGTCTGTCCGCGGCTTAACTCAGAGACTCATGGTAAATACTACCAATCTGTAATTTGGCATAGTTATACATTTAAATTACGCCGACAAAGTTGTAAAATAAAATTTAGAGACAGTACCAAGTAACTTTAAATAAAAAAGAGACAACACTAACACGGGGAAAGCACAGGGAACGCGTTAATTTGACCGTTACTCATTACTAACTTTAAAATTAAACATAAACGTAACAAAGTGTATAACACAACCAAATGTAATATTTAATGTTATCGAAAGTATTGAAGACATTCAGTACTGGTGACACGCTTAACGTGGAAAACTTACATACAAACGCCAGTTGATGGCATGGAACAAGGCCATCCTTGCAATACCAAAGCGAAAACAAAACTTCTGCCTACTTTTGAGCAATCAATAACAAGTACAAGTAATAATTAGGCAATGGTCAGCCAGCAAAACATGTGATAGCGGCCATGTTCAGTTGGACACGACCAAAACAACGCGGGGGCAAAGGCCGTTGATAAAAAATGTATTAATTTGCTGGCGGGTTGACAAAGAGTGTGCTATAACGTGAGTGGTTCAAAGGGGACGCTAAGACTTGTACTTTACCGGGAGAAAAACAAGAAAAACAAGAGAGGAATTATCGTGTTTTTATGTGTACTTCTTCACGGTTCAGCACCTAAACCTCAACGCCTTGGTGCGGAGATAGTTTAACGCCTGGAAACGGACATCTTTCCATCCATACTATTCATACTAATATATTAGCCACATTAGAGCTCATTCATGACCCAGAGTAGACCTATTGCAGGATTGGCCGTTACCGGACATGGTATGGAGGACGTGATGATGAGTATGATGACTAATAGGTATATTATGAATAAGAAAGTAACTGTCTGTTGGTCTGTCTGTACCCGCTGTAACCACCCGCTGGAACCAAATTCGATGAAATTTGCTATGGAGATAGCAAGTAAAGGTGAATGGACATAGTATACTTTTGAGGCCGGAAAATTCATTTTTTTACCAGGAAATAGCGATAACCTTCTACGTGGACGGAGTCGCGGGCAACAGCTAGTCCAGTCGAGTCCATAAATATGTATACTTTACTACCTTGTCTATTTAATGTCATGTTCAAACTGCCGTATACACAGTGATAAAAGTGACAAGGTACTAAAGTATATTTATGAACTCGACTGTACCCCATAAAATCAAACAATTGAAGACGCGGACAAAAGTTTGTATTGAATAAAGGAAGTAAAAGGAGACAAATTTTCAAAATAACATAAGAAGTAATTATTATACATAATTAATTAATAAAACGTTTAGTAACGACCACGGGACGGCATGCGCCAGTCGCCGACACCCAACGTGTCGACTCATAGTACCAAGTCCCAAACGATAACCCGCTTATCACAACTCGAGTAATAAATTAAAGAACATTCTTTTTTCAAGTAACCGCCGCTGATAATTGTTTATTGAATATTAATATCTCTTTCGACGCAATTAAATTGGGGTCGTTTTGTAGATCATATTGAGGTCATTCGAAGGAGATAATATTCAATTCTTTGTGTAGGAACGGTGGCTGATTAATTGTAGCTTCGCTCGTTGGTGTGTGATAAACAGTCGGACGTCAAGGTTAGGACGCCAGACGAAATTAGATCAGTGTTGTAACGTTTGTCGAAGATTTTTAGTTTTATTTTGGCATGTTGAGGTAATCTTACAGTCCCAAGTCTACGCTATTACAATTTAACAAATCCAAAAATGGCCTTCGGGTTTGCTTGTTCTTTTTCTCGCCCATCTCGTACGCATTTACGCGAGTAACCGATTTTACCCTGAAATTGAACTAGGGAATGCAAATAACCGGTTATAACCGATTTTAACCGGTTATTTTCATACAAAAACTGTTAATAACCGGTTAAATTGCATTCCCTAAACCGAATAAACTCTATAAATTTACTAATTGAACTAATCATTTGAAAATGTAACGCATGTAATATAATACAATTAAAATTTAAAACTAAACTTATTTAAATTAAAATAAAACTAAGGTACTTAAATATTAAAGATTTAAAAAAACATTTCAATAAATTGAATATTGCAACTTGAGATCGATGTCTAATCATCATATTTTGTATGGGAGTCTAATCTATCCTTGTCCTTCTAACACATTAGCGTCTATACAGTTTCATTGAAGCGTATAATTCTTAGTATCATGGAATTTCAATCATTTGTAACTTTGAATGATGACGACCATACAGCTGGGATTCGAAAGTATTCATGAAAAAGTGATTAGGCCGAGAAAGCGCATTATGCCCTTTACGACCGTGGTATAAAATTAAATTAAATGATATAGATTTGTCAGAAATATCGAAACACCCACCTACATGCTATCTCACCACAATTTTGTATAAGTATACACAACTTGCTCATTGGGGTGATTTGGGGCACATAAAAAAAACCTTCGTATAATTTACAATTTTATGATGCGAATTTGCCCACTGTAATAAAAACACAGTGCACACAATGTGCATTGCATTGGAAGTTAAATCTGCAAAACGTATAATATGTAGGCCTTTAATCCAATGAGACGCTTGTGTACAGTCAACAGCATAAATAAGTGATGATTTGTGTACCTTGTCGTTTTAAATCGTTTCACAATTTTCTATAATATTTCAAACACGACGTTAAAGTGACAAGGTACATAAATTATCACTTATTTATGCTGTTGACTGTACCTACTTAAAAAGCAACGTAATCATTTTAAATTTAGTACTCTAATACTTCTAATCACAGTTCTAATTTAAGTTGTGTCACTTTTGCATCTTATTGGTGTTTCTTCGATAGCAACTGCGAGCAGTATTGTGACAGAATTTTAAAAACAAAATCACCCTTAAAAATGCAAAGCGAACGCTGCAACACCTTGTAAATAAATAAATAGACACCAACCCACACCTCCGCCTCGCATACGTAACTACTTACTCAAGAAAACAATGCCTCCCCTGCCACAGCATTTCAAACTTTACGCCTCTGCTTTACGGTATATGAACATGATTTTGTTATTTTGTCATATGCCACCGATCTCAGTAGATAAAGTTCCAAGTTTAAAGAAACTTCTATTCCTTATTTAATCTTAATTTTAACTGTACAAAGTCGAATCTGCGTTGCTGGTTGAATGCGCATACGCCGTTTTAAGTTAAGCGGGTAGTATGAACTTCCTAGTCGTGGTTACGGGCATGTAATCCTAAATAAGAAGCCGGGTGATTTGTGGCGCTTGTTATTTCTCCATTGTGTTGTAGCTACTGACAACCCGCAATAATATACGCTGAGGCAACATTGTCGCGAGCTGCTTTAATTGGTTCTTTTTGGAGTTGTCTTCAATATTGCATTTGGTTTAACCATGGTTTAACATACTTATAGCTTGGCAAAAACAGTTATCCGTGGTGATAGGTGGGACTACAATATGGAGAATATTGTAGTCCCACAGTGGCAACACAGGCAACCATCACATAAATCCAAAGTTTCTGAAAATTGGTTTTTATTGCTTTATTACCGGACTGTGTCAGAATTCTGTCAATTTGCTTCTCTAACGGCGACAATTTCCTAAATTCATTCAATCTCTTATCTATACATATCATATAAACTTTATATTATAAAGCTATCTACATTGTTCCTAAGATGGAAAATGCAAAACAGAAAGATATATCATTCTATTTTCAATAAAACCCAGAGACAGATTAAATATTGAAACCCGCCGTAAAAGGCGAGCAAGGGTTTTTAAAAAAATATGTCGTTTGGTGGTTTTAACCCCAACCCTCGCTAAATTACTGACAAATAAAGAGCACCAATAGAAACGTATTGCGACGAAAATAATTTAAATAAAGAACGGAAACGGCAATGCAGGCGAATATACGGGCCGTTCAGTGTTGCCAACCGAATAAAAATAAATCAGCCGTGATTTATTCTAGTAGCGCCCGTCGCGTACTGTCCTGCTGCAATGTATGAGTATGACTCTTGCATATGTGAATTTGTGCATTTGCATTCAAGGAACAAAGTATCTTTGTTTGTCTAGTGGATTGTACGCTTTATAGATGGAAAATTCGAACGGCAATACTGAAAACAGTACTGAATGACGCTCAAATTATCTACATAGACTGGCGTAGACACAGATAGGTATATATTGTTCGTATTCAGAAAAGTGTTCTTTTCGTTTTAATATTAACGATGAAATGTCCTCCATTTCTATTTATCAACTACTTTTTTTATCTCCTTATAGTCAATAGGTATATAACTGACTTAAACATAGTACCTACACTTGTACTTTTAAGTAACAACTGCTAGATTATGCAACAGCAATTGAGCATAAATTAAGTGATATATAGACTGTATACTCAGATTTCCTTTTTTCTAAACTCCGCAGTAGTAGGAAGAGTTTAGTGCCGAGAACCGATCCCAAAGGAACACCGTATATGAAGCTAGTGAGTGGATTTTGTTGGTCCTGTAGGTAGAATACTTAAAAATAATAGTTGCGAAATGGATAAATAAGCACGAAGTTATGTTTATGTATATTTTAATTTTACAAGGAGTTTTTGTAAGTATAGTTCTTATTAGACCATCGACGAACTATTTTTGTAGGACATCCGGTGATGCGTGCAATTTTCTTGGGCCTACATAGTAGTAGCATTTCAGTCGTAAAAGGATTTCTAAACGGGCAACATTATCACGGCAATGCGGATACTCTGTGAACTAAGAGCACTTATCTTTTTAAATTCTGGGAGGCAACCATGACATAGGTACTAAAGCAGTTCAGTTTAGGTTGAGAGAAAGGGACAGAGCTGTATAACTGCTGTAGCTCTGTCCCTTCCTCTCAACCTATACTAAATTGCCTTAGTATGTCATGGTAATACCCCTGAATATTTCAATCGGAGCTATTACACAATGCCAACATTATAAACTCAATTCCAAACGTTCCAAAATCAAAATTCAGATCGCGCCCTATCGCCGTGCCCCCGGAAATTGAAGCCGGGCCGGCCGCTTGACCGGGCTGTCAGAGTGACAGCTGTCAAAACCCTTCCCGCCATTTTGAGACTTTACTTAACCCCACTATTTCATTCGCTGACCGTGAATAGTTCAGCGCTGCGGGTAAGTTTTGGAAAATTGGATTTTGTCTTCCTACCAGACACAAAACTATGTTTAAGTTACTTTTCAGCGCATGTGACCCCAGTTAGATAGACACGCTCATAAAGGCGAGTTATTTTTGTGCAAGTCATGTTAAGGCCGCTGTAGTTTGTTTATTTTTGTTACATTGTAATTTTTTCGCAAGTGTATTAAAAACGTCGTTTGATACATCTCATTCAAGTAATTTTCACTCATCCCGAGTCAGACACCTCGGGACTGTAAAATGACATACTTTCCGTACTTGCATCAAAATGTAGGTGCTATTACTACATGTACACCCTAAGACCGTTTCTTTCAGGCCTTACCTATATCTATACAATTAAGTTGGACTCGGAGGTCTTCCGCTCATTCACCATCAAGGTACAAAGCAGTTTTAAAATAGAAACGTTAAAAATCAATTCCTGACCCCGGGTCAGATGGCCGGAGCGATAGTTCTGGAACGGTCCGTAATGCATCCCGGCATCGATCGGTATTACAATAAATCCCGGCGCATGCGCTAATGTATAGCGTCCTATGATGCGGTCACGCGCAGCTCTTCCTACTGCTCACTAACTGTGGAACGCTACTTTGTCTTTATTCTACATAATGCTAGCTATTGTTAAATAACTTCGGTCTTGAATATGCATTTGTAACTGTAAGTATGTAGTTAATAATCCATATACTTATATACTAATATTATAAATGTAAAAGTGTGTCTGTCTGTCTGTCTGTCGGTCTGTCTGTTACCTCTTCACGCTTAAACCGCTGAACCGATTTAGATGAAATTCGGTATGGAGATAGCTTGAGTCCCGGGGAAGGACATAGGCTTCTTTTTATTCCGGAAAATTGGACAGATCCCGAGGGAGCAGCGATAAACGACTTCTACGCGGACGGAGTCGCGGGCAAAAGCTAGTATTATATGATCATCGGTGTCGGATGATTACTCACTACCTACAGCTGTTTCATCCAATAAGTAGATGCCAAGAACAACTGATATTAAATGTCACTCAAGCGCCGTAACGTGTGTGCACCAATTTTTTCAGCTTTCTGAATCATTGTTGGATTAGTGTTACAATTAAATAAAATAAACCTACTGTTGGAATAATGTCATTTAAGTTTGTTCATTCTACCTAGGTACTAGGTAATTTGCATTTCATTCGAAGACGACTTCTGCCCTTAAAACGAGGCTGCATGCTTAAACCGCTGGTATTAATTTACCGATAATTTGAACATGTAACACTTGCAATAACAATCAAGCTGAAGGGATATTGAACTCCCTAGTCGTCATTGGTTCTAATTCACTGTTAGCCCGAATTTTCGTTTATCCTAAAGCCAATTCCTCCTGAATAAAAAAAAGTAAGTGTTGTTTTAATACAACCCTAGCCCAACCTAAGCGCAGGTATTTTTGGAATACTTAAAAACAAAACGTTATTAGGGATTCCGAGAGACACCCCAAGGTGAACCGACTAGACATACTTAAATTGGTAATCGAGCCTATTCGCCGTCCTCATCGACCGTTCTTTAGTAGTTATGTCTCGAAAAACCTAAATTCAAATTCTGAGCTTTTCTTGGTTTGGAGTGCTACCCAATACAAACTGCATTTTCCAGTTTAACGGGTTGTTTCACTTTTTGTAGAAACATATCTTATTAGATTAGCGTCAACATTATTTGTGATGTAATGAGCGAAAAGTAGTTCAATTCGACTCTTTATTCGTCTTTGATTAGAGTAAAACTCAGTACGGACATTTGGATCTGTCATAATCTTAACAATATAAGAGCACTGACCTTCAACCTGTACTAAAGATATTTACGATAACTATGGTTTAACACAAGAATAGAGTTGTTTCAATAAATCTATCTATACAAAGCAACCCTTACTTAAATTTTTGTCGTAAAAGAACAATGGTGCATAACCATCACTCATCTATTTATAGCCTAAGAACTAATTCCAGCTCCATACTTATCGGGCCGACTCTAGTAATGAAGACATACTGTGCCAGACCACGCCCCCTCTAAGCGGATAATTGAGTCATTATCCAGCGTGCGCGCAGATCGCGATCGAGCGATACCAAGCCTCGGGTACTTTCGGGAAACTTCGTATGAGAACTTGTTATCTATCAGTTAAATAGAAATTACTTTTTGTACGATATTGCTTATTACTTTCACGATCGTAGCGGTTATTGCGCTGCTGTAGAACTAAGTTTAAACGAATTTTAGATAACGTAGAAGTTGGTCATTTATTTCACTTGAGATTTGGACTATTTAACCGAAGTACCTACAAGTTAGCGTTACCATGTGGACAAAATCCGGACCTTTTTATGATATCCATATTTTTAATTGACACCAGTAAGCCTGGTTTCCTCTTTATTACGAGTATGATTTGTTTGAAATTGTTGCACAAGTCGCAATTGATCCACTTCAAAACCTGTCTATTGCACCACCTGATAAGCCGTACGTATTTAGACGCATCGGCTAAAAAGTGTCAGTTTCTGGGTAATTTGTACAGTGGGTTTTAATAATAAGGAGTGTGAGTGTGAATAACATGTGCTGGGCAGAGCTAGCCACCGAATCTAAAAACCGTTCTATTATTTACTAACGTAAGTGTCGTAATGTTTACACCGGGAAGAGGTTCAATGGGCAGCATACACGTGAAAACCGGTTATAAATTTAATTAATGATCCAAGAGCCACATTTTCAGTAACTAAACCCAAAAAATTCCAAATGTCAGCCAGTACAGTCGGCCTTATAAGTAACTGCACACTTTTGTGCTCTTCACTTAATCGTAATGTTTTAAATGGTAGGGGGTTAATTATGGCATGGCTATGCAGTTCATTTTACGGCGAGCGTAAAGGACAGAGCTATAGCAGTTATACATATAACTCAGTCCTTTTCTCAGCGTAAATTTAACTGCATAGCCACGTCATAATCATAATAACCCCCTGGACTAATATGTCAGGGCGATAAATCGATAAGAAGGTAGTAGTGGTAGGTATTTAGTTACTTATACGGCCGATTGACTATACGAGAATACCATGGTACCGAGATTATAAACAACTTAAGAACAACAGGAACAACAAAGCACGGGGTAATGAATGATGAAAGAATTGCGACAGAGCTTTTGAATAAGGTAGGAAAACCTCGGTAGGCTGAAACTCGTCAGACCTGCACGACACGAAAAGGTATTTTAAGGTACTTAAAACTTAAAACATCAAACATACTTAGACATGGCTAAGAAGTGAGACTGCCTTATCAACTAAGGGTTTATTTATATATTTATTTATTTATTTATTCGGTCTACCAACAGCTATTACAATGTTACAGTTTATACAGGTCTTAATAAAAATAAAAATATTTGAACTAATTGCACAGCTACTTACTGGTTGACACCACATGCACATAAAACTAGGTAAGCTACAAGGCGTTAACGACGAACCATCTATGTTCGTCGATGAGGCGTTTAGTTAAAGAAAGATATAATATAATATAAACTTAAGGTATTAGAACTATGGATTGTTTATAAGGAAGGTGTTAATACTTTAATTACTAGGGGTGATTTTTACTCTTGGACGATCCTACGAATCCTGAGCGATGAATCAAAATGTATATCGCACTTGCTGCAGTTGTCATTGAGGAGCTTGCTTAGACGTGGAACAGGGGAGTTGATGCCAAGGACAGTTCTACGGTACGGTTTACTTATGTTTCGCCTTAAAATATTTTTTACCAAAAGATTATTTGGTAAACTTTATCACCTTTGTGGTTACAAAAGAAACTTAACCTATCTATGTAAAAACTTTGGAAACTATGTACGTAGTATGTACAGTCAAGTACAAAAATATGTATTGAAAAAATCCTCTCATAAATGTGTTACGAAGTTCTCAATACACTGGAATGCACCTTGCATTGGGACATATTTTGGAGATGTTACCTTCTCCCATATTTTTACACTTGACTGTAGGAAACGGTTTTGGCACAAATGCTTCAAAGTAAAAAGAAAGTTTGTACGTAACGTTATGGTGACAAGAGTGCGGATTGTATGTAGGTACATATTCTTCATCAACAGTATACACGTCGTCTGCTGGACACAGACCTTCCCTAAAGATCTCGACCATAATCGGTGCCTTCTTACTCGCATCCATCTTTCCAAATCCATTGGGTTGATCGAGGGCCCATTCTATTCTTACACGAGTTTTAGTTCTATCATCCCTCGGACTACCCATTGGGATATCCGAGAATTCTTACAAGTTCTATTCTAACGACATTACTCTCTCTTTCTCGCTCTCCTATGCCATCTTCTTGTGTAATTTGGGATGGACTCACCTGCTCACATTCTGAGTAGTTTTCTTTGTCCCTGTTCCTTGCAACCAGTACTCTGTTACTCACAATTTAATCCTCCAGGTAGTCACGACCCCTAGTCTTCTCCTTGCTGTCAAAGTCAAACCTTTTACCGCTATTTCTTTTACAAGGCAAAGTTGCCAACATAAAAGGAAAAATGTTCGTTCAGAAACTTAGCGGTTTGATCGACGCTAGCGTTTGTCGCGACACTGCGCTGCATTACTGATACTACTGGGCAGTTAGTAAAAAAAAAATGCGTATGCTAGGGCTCTATTCTACTCGGTAAAACAGTATTGCTTTCAACCTGTTATCGTATCACAGACGTATCGTATCGTATCAAACTGACAAATAGTTTGACACCCAAGAAATTAACCAGCATTTTCTTAACATTGACATTGGCGGAATCATCGACAGCCTCGATGGAGCCATAAGTGCCATAACATACAAAAATTGAATGATTGATTGAACCAGCATTTGAACAGAATCCATTCCGAGAAAAAAATCAATTTGAACCAGCATTGACGTTTCAAGACGTTTGACATTTATAGTTACTAAAAATCTTATTCGATTCTACAGTAACAATTATTATGTAAGTAAAACCTAGTTTGACGAACGTATACGATTAATCAAACGCGTTTTTTAACCGCTATACATTCGTGACTTACTCTCTAAGAGCGCTTTCACGCTTGGCGACTAATGGCCAGCGACCACCAGCGGCACGGCATGGTAAAACATTCTTACATGGCCAGGACGTGACAGCAGCGGCAGCCGTCTGTGGCGAGTGAAAAAACCAAATAAGTACACCTTGCAACGCACGTCAAAAGTCGCGACCGAATCGATAGCCACACGGATGCGCTGGTGATTGTAATGCCGTCTTCCCTAAAGTTTTTCGCGCTAAAACTGCAGTTCCTAATGTAAAATTGCAAAGGCATCAGCTGTTAAACCGCTGGGCAGTTAAATCCCTAAACTAAAAACGCTTTACTCTTTTATTAGTAGACAGGGCTGGGCGTCCATTTCCACGCGTTGTGTCATATGTAGCATGCATTGCACTGCACTTTTATATAATACTAGAGAAGCCCCACCACTTCGTACGCATAGAATTAGTTTCCCTCTATTTCTCTCCGTTGGCGGTCGGTTCGAACGGTTCAAAAAATATCTTTCTTAGTGCACCCCTCTAGGCTACTCTAGTCCCCATGGAATATTTCAAAACCCTAGATTCAGCGGTTCAGGGCCTGTCACTCAATGTTTAAGAAGTTTATACTTATGCTAAAACGTAAGTTATGATCGTCAGATATTGAATATGGAGAAAGAAGAATCGAGGAATGCTAGTGCACCATCGTATGGATACAACACGACATATTTAGATAAAGACGATTACGACTGGATAGAGGCTTTCGGCAACGTTTCGCTAATAGCAGTTCAGGAGAAGAAAGCAATCTCGGCTGGCGTTGGGAAACCGTCAGACCCGTTGCCTCTGTATATTGTCTCGGGGGTCATGGGTGCGTTGTTCCTCATACTGCCGCTCTTGGTGAGGAGAGGACCTAACCAAGGGTGAGATCACATATAACTATTTATTGTTAAAATAGTCCCTAAAGTTTAGTCTTGGCTTTCTAAGACTAATAGTGAGCTCCACGGACAAAGCAAACCATCAATAATGGCTTTCCGCCGAAGCTATATTATGCGAGGAAAAAAAAACTTTTTCACAACACTGCTCGGAAATATGGCCATAGATGGTCTTGTTTGGGGTCACAAAACGTCACTTATAAAGACAGACCAAGAAAGTTTTTCTCGGCGTGTTTGCTGATTGGTCGAGAACATTGTTGTCCAACCTTAAGAACCAATGAAAATCAATCAATCAATTTTTGTGTCATAGCTCCTTAAAATGAAAAATTGAAATCGACCAATCCGAACACACCATTTTGTGTCGTAAAATATTAGGTGTATTTTTGCTAAAAGATACACAGACTAAAAACTTTGTCACTGCTTTTTTTTTAAATGTAATTCAAACTTGGCCTCTAATCTCGAACCACTAGAGATGAAATTACATAGGTCATGGCGAAACAAATACTATTTTATATGGAGTTGACATCTTCATCTCGAATGTTAGTTTATTAATCTCGAGTGCCACAAGAATAGGGGTCCAGATTTAAAAAAAGTTATCTATGGTAAAATTGGCGGTGATACACCTTCTATATTACCTACATGAATTAAAATTTGAGTTTTTAATATGAATTTTAATTTTATTTCCTCTCAGTAGTTGTGAAAAGCACTATGTCTGCCTCAGTAGAAAGTGCGATTTATGGACTCTTACACTAGAGGGCCTCAACTACGTTTCGGCCCTCTATATGACTCGTCTAAAAATCGCGTACTTTCTATCCTCTGCAACAATGTACTATAGATATAATTTTCTTAAATTAATTGCTTATTAATTCGTCGACTTATCAACACAGTAAAAACGAAATCGTTTTTGATCTGTTATAATATTGTAAACGCTTTGCTAGTTCTTATTTACTTGACAGTTATGGCGGCCGAGTTAAAAACAATACCGTAACAGGTCAAAGACGATATAGAATAAAGGCGCAGCGAGCCTGAGTTTAGCTTACCAGTTAAAACACAAGTCGACCAATTGTAAAACGAGTTGTTTAACCATGTCATGGTCTCACGTCAAGTACAAATGTGTCACTCACACGCCAAATACGTTTCAAAAGCTATGCAAAACTCAACAATCGATATGAAAGAAAGTCTTTTTCAAGCTGTATTTCTAACAACTATAAGCGTCGGCGGCGTTGTAAGCACGACAGTGATGATGACTTTAAGCGTCGTTGTCTTTCAAAAGGTTAGGAGAGCAAAACCATGCCCATAGGCTGTGCGAGGCTGGAATAATAAACAGCTTAATTTGGGTTTTTTTCTCGTACTTGACTCAACTTCCTCGCTCAGTTTCAGTTGACTCGCTATATCAAACGTGTACCGATTGCAGTAGGTTTGCCGTACGATTGACCATTATACTTTTGTTTTGTCGTTGTTTTAGGATCATACGATGCTCAATGATGCTGACCACATTTTCCCTGTGGCTTTTGTAAGTACATCTAATATAAATTTTGTAATTTACTTCACTTCACCATAGCTTCACTTCGGTTTTTGTGGCTTTTTGGTAACACCCGTACCAGAATATATTACGCGTGAAAAACCATCTACCTGATGGTGAAAACCTCATTAAAATTAATTCAGTAGATTCATTAGATTGGGATTATCACGAACATACAGACAGACAGACGCGGCGGAGGACTTTGTTTTCGGCAACTTTGGCTTTAGATTTTATCTATCCCCACAGCAAAAATGATAACTTAGTATCGTATGCTCATAAGTATTTTTTTCTGGCTACGCGACTAAATATATATATATATATATATATATATATATATGTTTTATTATTATAAATACCACGTCCATCCCACCGATAAACAGCCGCTAAGCTCCCGAAACAATGAATGATAATGGTATAGCGAATAGTTAGATCGATTCCTCAAACTGATTAATTCCGCGTAGCAAACTTTCCAGTCGCATTTTTCCCCATTTTAATTTTTCTCCGGTCGCATTGCTTCCCATTTTGAATTTTTAGCAACCGCATATTTTCCATTTAGGATTTTCTCCACTCTCAAAATTTCCCATTGTAATTAAGTCGAAATAGATCGAAATAGGTAGATAGGTTTAGGTTATGTTAGTTTTGTAGAAGGCCCGAAGGGCCATAGCACCCAGAAAAAGGAGCTCCGTCGACTTCGTGAAATTGATTTTGAATTGAGAAAACATGCACGTGGGGAAAATCCAAAATGGAAAATATACAATGGGTAAAAAAAAGCAATGGAAAGAAATGCGATTGGAGAAAAAATTAAATGGGGATAAATGCGAATGGAAAGTTTGCTACACCAGATAAGTTACCATTGATGCAGTTTGATCTTTGTTCTCGGTACAGCCTCCTGATTAGAGGGGTTTTATGCAATACGTATAAATTGCAACGCTTTTTCCGTGGCCAACTCTTGGTCCATAACATTAACTGGGAGCGTACAGGGGGAGCCTGCCGTTTGGCAAAATATGTATCATTTCCCAACTTTTTCATTTGCCAACCCAATGTTGTATATATTTTTCAGAATTTATTTTAGTACCATTGTGTAGAACCCTATAGGTTAGGTTAGGTTAGTTTTTATAAAATCCTGAAATATTTCCGGTTATAGAAAACAAAGTGGGTTGGCAAATGAAAAGTTGGGAAACGAAATATATTTGGCAAACATATTTCGCCGAAACAAAGGTAACCCGTGTACAGGTAACACGAAGATAATGCCAATGATGGTGAGGACGATCATGACGATGATTGTAATGTCGACAATGATGGCGGTGGTCATGATGATGATACTTTTGTGTTTTAGCTGGGCAACCGTGTACATTGCGCAAATGAGGCCAATTGTCGGCCCGCGCATGGCCAACACTTCATTGGCTTGGATGAAGAAGAAATGGGTACTTTTATTTTTATTAAGCATTACCAACTGATGATTACATCCAATTACGAATAGTAGTTTTTTTTGAGGATAAGTGACTAAAGTAGACCGTAATGTCACGAAATGTTTTGCCACCCGAGTCAAGCAAGGATAATTTGAAGGATGTCTGAAGTTCTTCAGTCTACTCAAACTCTCTACAATTACTCAAATGCAGAAAGTGACAACTAAACAGTTGTTTTTGGGGTGACCTAGAGAACTTTGCAAAAAGAAGACCGCGGCGGAGCGACGCCCGTGGAGGGGTAGGTTGGCTCTACATGAGTTAGATGACCAATCGACATGTAGCTGCCTGTTTGTAGTTTTTCAACAAAATTAAAGGAAAAAGCCTGCTTACTTTAGTCCCTATCGACAAAAAGTATCACTTTAATCTACGGCTGTTTTAGAGTATGTGAAATGGAAATAACTTTTCGGTTTTGTGAACCATGATACCCCCTTCAACCTCCTGCCGTTACGTAGAGCCTCCAAGCACTGCAGTGTACTTATACGGTGCAGTTTGGAACGGACATTATACTTAGGGACACATTTAGAGGAACGCAAAAAGTACTAAAGTAATGAAAAAAATAATACATTTTGTTTAGTTGATTAAAAAAGTCTTTCGTATCGTTTAAGTAAAAAAAAACTAATGACTCCCGTAAAGCATGCTGTATTTTGTTGTCGTAATGTTTTTAGTTTTATTTTAATTTTGATTGATTTTTTCTTTAATGTGCACTTTTAACGATTATAACTAGAAAAAATATCTTTCATCATCTTGATCTTTATGTTTCGTATTTAAAATACCGTACTATTAATACTTAGTCAAATTGTTTTCTTTCGTTCCTCTAAATTTGCTCTTGAGTATGTTACTCTGTTACAACTAGGGAATGAAAATAACCGGTTATAACCGGTTTTACCCGGTTAATTTCATACAAAAACGTTTAATAACCGGTTAAATTGCATTCCCTAGTTACAACTCGAGGTTTGGTATCCGACCCTACTTTTGCATCTGGTGCGAGGACAAGGTGGGAGTGCGGCTGTCAAGACACTCAAGACGCGTGTGCCACTGAAGGCCGCCGCAGACCAGCTGCAACAGTCAGATTGACAGGCCGAGAGGGATGCAACTATCTGTTAGAATGAGAGACACATATCTTTTTCATTCTAACAAATGGCTGCGGCTCTCTCGGCCTGTAAGGCTGTCTGTTAGTCTATGGTGAATACAGTCAAAAATCTGGATTTTAATGCAATTTCTCAAAATTCCTAATAACTGAAACAGATGAAAATCACTGATAAAACTAATGAGATGGTTTGGGATTGGGACGTATAGGTCTTATTTTTTATCGTTTCATAGTGGGCCACTGTATACCCTCTTCACTAATAATGCTCTTTTGCTTCCAGAGTAGTTAAACGACGTGTCATGCATGATGTAGCCGAACCACCTCAATTCAGACAACCCCTGCGGCTCGGGCTTTCCGAATATTTAGTTTTACTTTTTTCTTTATTTGCATTAGGTACAGTCAACCAATTTGATTCCTAGGCCACTATGGACTTTGTCAACATGACGTCACATCATGAGAAGTCTTAGAGAATATATTACCTGGAGCCGCCTTATAGGTCATATTCGAGTACAATCATGTCTGCCGAGATTTGCGGGGGGTGAAGAAATAACACATGCAAAAGATTACTTACAAATGCAAAAACTATCTGTGTCATTACACACGAATATTTTGACAAAAATCTAACACATATACATTTTAATGCACACAAACATATCACACATGTAAATACTTTGTATAAACGCAGTTTAAGAATACGTAAATGCGAATGTAAGCGGCATAACCTACGGTGCGAGGATTAGGTCGATAGCTAATATCGATATTATTACTGACATTTGCACAAGCATACAATTTTAGTACCTATAAACTATTACGAGCATTAGGATATTATTGGTTAATTAAATAGTAAATAAAAATAACGCAAAAGTTTGATGTTTTTTTATTTATCTTTGTTAACAATTTTATACATTTCAATTACTTAACTAAATACATATATAAAGTAGCGAGTATTATTATTATCAATAACGGGGAAACACATTCGAGTTCTGTGATACGTAACTGAACCTGATATTCACCACAATTTATTTATTTAAACTTTATTGCACTAAGAAGACATTTCGTATAAGGGGAGGACCTAATATTATAAAGCATCTTCTACCAGTCAACAATAGGCCAAATCAGATAAATTATCACTATCGTTATAGCGAAGGAAAAATAGTCTAAGAAATTTAAAATTATATATTTTCACAAAGTTTGCCCTCTTGACCACTCATGGAGATTATAGTCCAATGTTTCTTATTATTGTTTTATGAGAAGAAACCTTATTGACTGTATTTGTATTAGATCATATGTGACAAAGTTATGAAAGTTTTAAAATACTATGGTCATTGGTCTTTATTTGTATAAGTAAATATTTAAGAGTGAAACGTGAAAAACTTACTAAAATACTAAATATACCTAATTTTTCATATAAACATAAATTAGGTACAGCAAAATCTATTAACTTTCGCCTCTTGCTTGGTAGCGTTCGATACTGACTTGCATCAAAATGTTTCGAACATATGGAACTAGGTAGTACGCGAAGGCACCCAATTTGCTTGTCTGCTGCATGAGGCGGTCATATTTTTTTCAAATCCGGGTCTTTTGGAAAACTGTAAAATATACAATTAGAATAAATTGTATTCAGTAGGTAATTTCCAGGTCCTTAGTAAATCTTCCTTATTGTCGATAATTATTTATGTAATCGAGACTACCCTCATCACTATAACCGAGTCTCGGGGGGAGTACGCCGACGTCATCATTTTTATGAAAACAATTATTTAGCTTATTAGTATTATCGACTTTATTTCAAAACCGGTTAAGTCATTTCTTACAAAGCATTAAAACCGAGTCTCGTGAGGAGTACGGACTAATCCAAGTAACAATTGGAATCGATTGCATATAATCGTTAAATTTGACGTGCGATGAAAATATTTTTATAAAAATATTATTTTACGTATATAAAATTATAAAATTACTTACAAATGAAATGTTGTACCATCTTTTTCGAAGCTTGAAGTCGTTGATCGTTTTTTACACGAACTTACAGCCCATGCAGGCATTTTTCCAATGAGTGTTCTCTGGCTAGCGGCGATTTTGCGAATGACCATTAATCGATTTTGAAATAGGTTTTGTATAACTTTTTGCACATTGTGCAGGTTTTTCGACAGAGGGGTAATGTACTGAATGGCGGCTCCAGGTAATATATTCTCTAAGTGAGAAGTCTCTTACGTTATGGTTGTCAACGTCACTTTAACATAGTAGTCCATAGTGGCCTAGAAATCAAATTGGTTGATTGGTTGGTTGATTGGTTGGTTGATTGGTTGGTTTGGTTGGTTGATTGGTTGGTTTTGTTGGTTGGTTGGCTGTACATGAGAGTAGTTTTCCTCTAAGAATAATTCGTAGATTGTTTTATTGATACAGTTTATGGATATGCAAAATTTATTAAATTAAGTTAGTACTTATATTATGTTTACTGTCTATTATTGTTAGAAATTCGAATAAATAAATGAAATAATTCACTCAGATTTTGATTACGCAGGTAATAAAACTAAATAAAGCAATTTTCCATTTTTTCTTCGTTATCACGTACTTTTAAAGATCAAGTGAAAATGAGATATTTTTAATGACTTGATCATTACTAACTTTCATATTAAGTTTAGCTTTAAATACTTGAAAGTTCTATTTTTTTTATAGAAAAAAAGCTTGTTGAAAATTTGATGTTATATATCAAACAGTAGGCAGGTACTAATTTGTTTTTGTTTATTTAAGGCCGGGTGCTGCGGGTGTTTATAGGTCGCGATGATCACTTACCATCATGTGACCTGTTTGCTCGTCTGCCTCCTTTTTCCGTAAAAAAACATCTTTGCCTTTTTCAATTAACACCAACTAAAGACTGCATGGTCTTTATACTTAACGTATATGTACGCATTCAAACGACAGACGTTCAAAAGACGGACCTCCAAATCCCTTCAGTTATTGGTACAGAGATAATATAAAAAAGGCACAAATATATTGGTTAACAAATGTGTTTACATTAACGCACACGCCACGCAGCCGCGCCGCAATCGCCATCAGCAGAACGAATTATCGCGCCCCAAACAAATCGGTTGGTATCGCTGAAGATCAAAATAACATTTGCACCGAAATCATTTATCAGCCGTGATTCTCTTTCCATTTGCCCCCTCGCTCACACCACTCGCCCCACGGGTAAGGTTGCAGCTTTAGTGATAAGAATAGCGTTATATGAAATCTTAGCCTGTATTCAGTGGACTTCTAAATCGCTTGGAGAAAGGAGGATTAAACAACATAACGCTCATATAAATTATTTATTATTATAGTTATAACTACAGAGTAATACAGTATAGGCATTTTAGATTTAATGTGGCTACCAATAGAGTATAAAATGATTCGACTACTACATTGAAGTTAGCAGCCTTCGTTTGGTGTTACGGCAGTAAGGGACCAGCGGACCTAGTATGGCTACGTCTATACCGCGTGTCAAAATGTGGATAAAGCACCGTCACTCCCGTACTTATTTACGTGCCAGAAGGTGACGGATGCGTTATCCACACTTTGTCACGCGATGAACGCAGCCATATTACACTCGAAAATCTAATTCAAGACCAAAATTTAGCCTCAACGGGCGCACATTTGCTGTGATTACTGCTGGTTTACACGAGTTCTCATTCATGTTTTTATGAAATAATGTTAAAATAACAAAATAATCAAGATGGAAACTGTCAAATTTTGGTCGTTAATTAGATTTTCGATCTAGGCAAGATACATTCTGCGAACATTGTCGTTAGCGAAAGCGTACGGGATTAAACTCTTAATGTTCTGTGGGATTGACGTTAGCTACCGGACAGCTAAAAATGCATCTTTAGGCCCGCAGGCGATTTTTAAGCCGTATGTCACGCTACTCTTGAAC
Organism: Acleris cristana; assembly: GCA_948252455.1. Classification (NCBI taxonomy): domain Eukaryota; kingdom Metazoa; phylum Arthropoda; class Insecta; order Lepidoptera; family Tortricidae; genus Acleris; species Acleris cristana. The sequence continues at coordinate 6,354,914 of OX411775.1, forward strand.
ACTTCAGAGCTCAGTTTGCAAACATAAAAAGAAAATTGACTTTTTTTTTGACAACTGGTGAAATTACTAGCATAGAGGGATTCCATCTCAACACCAGGGATGGTAACGCATTTGAGGTCTTAGTAATCTAAGGGCCGTATTAATAAACTCATCTTGGTTGAGATGTCAGTCACAAGACACGTCAAAAATAACAGCTTTCTATGGGTTGACGTCATGTTGATGTTTACTTTGACACCTCTCGAGATGGGCATCTCAGTCAAGACGAGTTTATTAATACGACCATTAGGATTGCACTCTTAAAATTGTAGTCTTGAGAATTTAAATGTCTATTGGTCTCTCAGATCCCTCAGATCCTACTTACCGTGTGGCCAGAGTACTCGTGTGCCTTATACATTGTTATAAAAACACACACACATAACTCGGCCGCCACTACTGTCAAGTAAATGAGAGCTATCATAACGTTGACAATATGATAATATGTCAAAAGAAACATGGTTTTAGCCAGCATAATAGAGGCCCAATTTGGTTCAGTTCAGGGGTATGATTCTCTTAAAAACGCGGTCGGACGAACGAACGAGTGAATGTCGCAGCGGCGAGTTTAAGTAGTCCCGTCAGAGCGTTTTTGAGAGAATCGCACCCCTGACGCCCCTTAAACGCTGCTCCCGACACTAAAGGCAGCCCCGGCCCTGCGACTAATGTGCTCCCGGAGAATACCTACCGTCTTGTCATTAATACTGGTGACGACGTTTACATTAACATTTAATATTTGTATTAAATTCTTAAACTGGTTATGCATGCGTAATGTGATCTGATCATACTTGCTAGGAAAAAAACAATGTAATAAATATTATGACTCTTTATGAACAGCGATTGTTTTTAGAAGTGCATCTAAAAAACCTCTGATATTAGTTAAATATCTGCCATCATTAACATTGCTCCGAAACCTATGAAATAAAAGACAACCGTTTTGAAACATGTCTTGTGAGTCAGTGGTTGGTTACTCAAATAGAATTCATGTCCCTTTCTAACGCTAGCCTAGGGTAGGCCAGGCGAGGCTAGGCGAGGCTAGGCTAGGCATGGCATATTCATTCGTACTTTTAACTTGCATCATGATTGTAGAACAAATGTATAAAGCTTTAAAGGAATATTGCTTTCGAAATTATTATTTTTTGGCTTATAATAATAATTCTCTGAAACTATCCTCCTGGAAGAAAAAACTTAAGATGTCGAAGTTCAACGTGCGTGATACGTTGAACTTCGGTTTTTGAAGTTGGGCTCAAATGCTTCCTGCTTTCAATCCCGGTATTTTCGACTAGGCCTAGGTAGACTCAAGGCCAAATTAGGTACAAACTTTTAATTATTTTTGCTAACTCTAAATCTCACAAAGTAGTTTATTGGGTTTTATAATCGCTTTTTTCCAGTTAAGAATAATTTATTTACGTGCGTTTTTTTTAGTATATATTTTTTTGTAAGTTTCTCGTTATTCGTGTATTTAAAAAAATAATATCCCCCACACATTATTTAGACATGTTTAGAAATAAAAATTCAAAATAATGATGAAAAATCAATCACGCTCTTTCCCAAATCAAATAAAATTTATAAAAATCTAATGCTAACGTTAAATTACTTTACCAAACAAAATGCACCTCTACAAACATGACAAACTCTTCAATAATTAATCTAGGTAGGTCCTGCAACCCTCCTCGATGCCAAGTAATCACAATCCTCCAACACTCTATTGGTTTTTTCATCCAAATTCGCGCCATATTGCGTCCCACCCCATCTAAATGATAATTCGAGGGCTCTCCTTACAATAAAAAATATTGCGGCCAGTTTATTTTATTACACTTCGTATTGTTCTCAAATACCTACACTTGAATAACTTTATCCTGCTTTTCGAAAAGCAATAGCCAAGCTATTATGATTTTTAACCCAAGGAAATAAAAGTTACTGGGGTTAGAGGGGTGCGAATCGTTAGTTTGGTTTGAGAATGACACTTCGCGCCCTCTGGCCAACCAATACTTCGTTATTCGGATCGTTGACTGTTCGTTACAATTGATGTTTTTGCACTTTTCGGGAAATCGTTTTTTAGGTAAGGCAGGCAGTAGACACACAGACTTCCCAGCATGGCTTAGTTCCCTTTCCATGAAAGGTCATGGCAGTCATGGTAAAGTACGAGTAAGAATTAATCAAATCAACTTCTGACTGCTGTAGTATTTAATTTGGACATGAATATTATTTTCCAATGTTTTATTTTATTACGATTTCGCAACAGACAGAAGAAATAATTTTGTTTAACCTCATGCCTAGTACAAAACTTTAATTATGTCGTCTATTTACTATTGCAGTCATCAACCACAAGAGGCCCCTTTTCTTATCTCCCTCCGAGATCGCAATCAGTCGCCATTATGAATCAAATTCCCGCTTTTTTTTTTTTCACCATTCGCTAGGCACCGGCGTCAGATCTCACAGCCGATAAGTTCTTTATTATCCTGGATGATTTTTTAATCTGCGTACAGTGGCGTTTTAGCATATTCTCTATTGTGTGGGGAAGGGAAACAATGGAATTGCTAGCCACCGGGTGTTACGTTCTTTAGCACCTCTTTGAGAGTTAAATGACCAATAATTCTTAAACGTTTGTTGGATGAGTTAGTACTGATAATATGGAAAGTTTATGCAACTCAAAAGATAAGAATTTGACTTGAATGGGAATGGCACAGTTTTAAAATAACGTACGGAGAAAATAAGGTCATTTATTACGATAAATACTTTATATTACACAGGTAAGGAAACCTTACAAAGTCTTCTCTTTTAAATCTTCAACGTAACCTACGGATTGATAACGACCAAAACGCCTGATTATATTTTAAGAAATGCTGCATAATAGAATATCGAATACAAGTAACTAGTGCAGAAAGAAAGAAAGAAAAAACGTTTATTCGCTTTTTGTCAGATAAGATCGTATTTCTCTTACTTTCTCAATTAACCTATCGATGGGTACTCAAGCTGACTGTTTTTTTTTCAGGCCAAGAACAGTGAAGTAGATTTATTTATCTACACACATATAATAAGTCCTCTATTATGCGTTCAAAACCCGTAGGCAATGAATGACCAGCATTACCCTGTGGTAGTAGGTGGCAGCGATGATTGCTGTTAATTTTGGAAGATGTTCCAAATTTGGATCTCATTACCTTACGATATTCGATAACGTTACAGCTCTCATCGCTGTCACCTACTACCACAGGTAATGCTTGTCATTTGCCTTTCGGCTTCTGAACCCATCTTAGAGTACTTATAATATGTGAGTAGATAAAGATTGTACGCGACTCTGCGTAATTATGCGAGTTTTATAATATATCACACGAGTGTTGTAATTCCCGTCATTACGCAACCGTCACGTAAACTACTAATTACTACATCGTACCGACGAATATATATATTTTTTAAAAGGTTGTTCTGATAAAAACAACTACACTTAATTTTCGACCAAAAACCGTTCTTACCGTTTTTGTTCTTTTAGAGTTTTGCATACTTTTTGCACATGTAATACATATGGTGTCATGGATTAAAAGTAGAGTCGCCAGACCGTAAGAGATTGTTTTCGTATTATAGCATAGCTATTACATATACCGTATCACGCCGTCGCAGTCCTCCAAAACTCTATCCAAAACCAATAAAACACATTCGAAGTTCGAACGCTATCACCGACGCTCCATAAATAACTTCGTTGACAATTTTCATCCATCCCCGACCAAGATGGCGACCACAACACGTGTTTTTTGTCCTTGTCTAACAAGTATGTAATAAAAGAGACGAACAGAGAGACAAGTGAGTAATTTCAAGTTGTTCTTACCGTCCAAGTTGGACGATAAATTGCACTCAGTGAAATAGACGCGAACCAGGAACTTAGAAATTGGAAAATCTACTTAAGAGTTCACGCGGGGAGTTTTTCTCTCAAGTTTTCAGCGGGTTTACAGGTTGGGTAACTGTCAGCTGAACTATTTTGGCAGAATACTGTGTGTACATATTGTGAAGGACTTTTTTTTATAGGAATGAAAATAATTTAACCTATTATTTATTCCGTGCTTTGTCGTAGGAACTGATAGTTGACGTAGTAACTTTAGCTGGTAAGTATATAAAAGAGTTTTGGTTGGATATTGGCTGCTATTTGCCTTGTTCAAAAGGTATTGACACTATTGAAAAACTAGGTACTTACATAAAATGTATATTACAAGGTAATTATTGGCCACTTCATTACGTACGACCATCAAAGATATCCTACGCATTTTGTTGAACAAATATACTAAGCTAAAGTAATTATTTGAGCAGCACTAGCTGTAATGGCGGCGCTTCCGGCGCGGCCGCCATTAGTGGCCATTTCCTGCTCACTTCCGGTCGCTCGTGGCGCCACGTTGCGGTTTTTTCTGACAACTTTTATGCCTGGCCGTTTTCTTTTTGCTAGTAATGATGATTTTATCATTTTACCGTCCCATTATTTTTTAAACGAGTTTCAGGCCTTTCTATGACTGTTTATAAAGTCGTTAAAAGGTTTAGGTTAGGGGTTGGCCGTACTAAATTAAATTGTCAGTTAATTGAACCTCTTTACAATTACTTACAATGTTAGACGTTACGTCATCGTTAATTTTGCTTTGTGATCAATGATCTCACACCTAAAACATCTGTAATTTAGAACTGTAATTGACTAAAAATTACGATCCTATTGAAAACTTTATTTTTAATCTAGCAACATTACATATGTGGTTAATATGGCAATCTCTTTTTCCTTCTGATTATTTTAAGTTGCATGCGCTCTTATTTTATTATTTTGAAATTTAACAACGCAAATCCTAAGCTTTAAACAAGGCTGTATTGCTCAGGTATCGTCTCGCTTCATACACGCGTCATTGTCCCATATTCGCTTCATGTTATTGTAATAATAATAATAACAATAATAATAATAATAATAAGCCTCATTTATTCCTTAATAATAAAGCAATGTTCTTAAAACTAAGATTACACTTTCTCATTTAATAATTAATATTTAAGAAAATATTAGTTTTATGATATAAGTTAAATTAATTATTTGAATTATTTTTACAAAGCATTACATTTTAAAATTTTGTTGCTTCGATTAGTGTTTGAAGATCAGACATGATATTTTTTTTATTTTTTTTTATTTGATAGCGTGAATTTTAGAATTAATTCAATTATTTAAATTATTATATTAATTGTTGGTTACGATTATTTCATATAGTTACATGCAAATTGATGTTTCATTTATTAAGGACCTCTCTACTGAGTAAAGGCCTCCTCCATTTTTCTCCACAAGTCTATCTGCCGCCTTTTCTTTCCAGTTATTTCCCACTGTTTTCAGTATCTCGTCAAGCCATCTTTTCATTGGTCTGCCTCTGTTTCTCTTGCCTAGTGGTCCTTTCCAACTGGTTATCTTTTTTGACCATTTTTCATCGTCCATACGTGCGACGTGACCAGCCCATTTCCATTTTATTTTTTTGCAGTGTTGTAAAGCGTCTATAACTTTTGTTGTGTTTCTTATATCCGCACTTGTCCTGTTATGTTTTAATTTAAGTTTCAAGACGCTCCGTTCCATGGCTCTTTGGGTTGTTAAGATCTTATTTTTGGTCTGATTTTTAAATATGTTTGTGATGCATAAGAGAGAGATGGCAGGACACAAGAGTCAAGGACTTTTTTCTTCAATTTCATCGGCATATTTGATTTAAGTACTTCCTTTAAGCTCCAAAATTTGTCCAAGCCATATTTATTCGTCTAGTTAGTTCGTCTCGGTGTCTAGTTTTTCTGAAGGATTGTTGTTTACCTAGATACATGTACTCATCGACATAATCTAGTGGAGCCATAAAAGAATCCCCATAACTGTCGCCATGTTATTGTATCCAGTGTTAAATGTGTAATGTAATAAAGTGTTTTTACTTATAGCTACATTTATTCTATACCGGAACCGGCACTGACAAAGGAAGTCAAATGAGTGTCGCTTTTACGTGTAATTAGTAGTCTTTGGCTAGAAGCGGTAATGGACCCACAAACAGCGATAAGTGGCGGAAGCTGCCCTTGTCCAGCCCGTGCGGAGGGAGCGAGACACGTGACCTCGCGCTCCTGATTGATCACTCGAAGGTATCGTTTGATTCGGTAATAAACAGGAAACATTTGGAGAGTGACTTTTAAATTGGGAAAAGTATCATTTACAAGGTTACGTCAACTTTTAGGGTTTCGCACACATTTTTTTGGGTTAAAATGACCAATTAAGGTTTTTTTTTAACTTGTGTGACCTACCTTCTTGTTAAATTCCCTGATTCTAGATCAACGAGAAGAACTGCATAGATTTTGTGAATATTGAAATATGTGACTTATGTGGCCGACTGGTGTTAATTTAATATGATTCCTTTGCACATTCTTAAGAAAAAACAAGGCTCGACAAATGGGCAGATTGTTGGACGGACGGAGACTGATTGAAAGGAAGAAAGAAAACGAAGACAATATTTATTTATTTATTTATTTATTTATGATTTGTCAAAATCGTAGCAGGTGAAAAGAAGTGGTCTCTTCCTACCCCTCTGGGAAACAGGCGTGATTTAATGTATTTATGTATGTTATGCAGGACACCAACTGAGTACATAAGATAATATAATTTATTGACAGAAATTTCACGTAGAATTGAAACATAACACCACTCTTTTTGGTGCCGTGGGAGCTTTTAGCAATAAACTAATATCGTTATCGTGTTGCAAAGGAGAAGGAAGTTCTTATTTACTCGACAGTAAAGACAGAAAGAAAGAGTAAGAGAAGAGATATGATTTAATTTCTCATTTAAAGTAGGACACCTGGGCCTCTATCATCGTATAGGTACTGTGCTCTATTCTACGCGGTAAAACAATATGTTTTTGACGTGTTATCGTTATCGTACTGTTTTTAACTCGGCCACCACTCAAATAAATAAGAGCTATCAAAACGTTGACAATAAACATGTCAAAGTAATAAAGTTTTACCGCGTAAAATCTCAGTCCTGCGGGCCGATTATGGTCGTGTTTATCGACGTAGATAAAACATCTGTCACTTTCTGACCAGTATGTAAGTGCGAGAATGATGGAAGCTTTATCCACCGCGATAAAGTCGACCATAATACGGGCCCTGGGCCTCAGTTATCTATCGTATTGTCAACGTTACGATGGCTCTTACACCCGTATTCACAAACAATACTTAAGGGATGCTTCACTGAGTAAACGCACTGCGTTCAATACAGCTTTGTGATTGGTCCTTTTTGACCAACCCTTTGTTTATGAGACGATTTGAACCACCCTGTGCGTTCGTGAGCACTGTGAGACCCCATAGTGACGTTTGTAAATACGGGTGTAATTATTTTCACTTGACAGTAATGGCGGCCGCGTTAAAAACAATACCATTACAATATGTCAAAGGCAACATGGTTGAACATGGTTGAACCCACTAGAATAGAGGCTGAACATAAATGGTCCCTATCGATTGTATCGACTCGCACTCGATGTTTAAAAAAGTTCAGAAACAAGATTTCTAACCTGAGATTTATAAAGATCAAAGTTCCAGAGTTGACTTTAACAACGCCCTTGTTTTTTAAAACAAGCGTCCAAGTCTGAACTTTGTCATAAACAAAATATCGCTTTAGTTTGTACCATGACGTTCTCACAACGTGTTCGAGATACCGTACAAGATGCTTAACGAATAAGAGTGACAAGGTACTAAGCGACCAGTTTCTATACACAAGGAGATAAATAAAGAAGGGCTCAATCACGCGAAGGATCGTCGGGAGGCGTGCGGAATTTTAAACAGAGCATTTTTATTAAAATTAGAAGCGTGAAGCGTGATTTGTGTGAAAGCATTCGTAAAGCTAATATTTTAGGGGGTTGGTTTTTATCATCTTACCAGTCTTGCCTCCGGATTCATTTGCATGGAACTTGTTTATCGCTTCGCCTGAAATAACTTTTTACTTTGCAAAACCTATATGTTAACAGATCAGGACCTGTCATCAGTAAGTACGCCAAATTTCATCTCAATCCATTCAACCGTAAAGGCCTGTATAGACTACATTATTAAGGTTCCGTACCTCAAAAGGAAAAAACGGAACCCTTATAGGATCACTTTGTTGTCTGTCCGTCTGTCTGTCTGTCAATACCCTTTATCTCGGGAACACATGGAGGTATCGAGTTGAAATTTAAACCATATACTCAAATCTACAGTCCTTTGAAGCTGTGAAAAAATCAAACTTCTAAGTTAACGTAAAAAAAAATACGGCCGTTTATGCCGCTAAAAACGTATATTTTTATTACACTCTCAAGGGAATCAAAATTTATAGTGTATTTTCCGTTGACCTAGAACTATGAAATTTGGCAAGTAATACCGTCTCATTTTACAAATATAGGAAAAAATCTGAAAACCCAACATTTTTTATTAAATCATCTCATATATATCTAGATCTTATATATAAGCGCTTTTCACACGGTTCAAGAATTTGTACGTACCTATGATTATTACTGAGTATCAATTTGATACTTGAACCGCAAACATGGGTACCAGAAAAAGTTAAAAATCATTCAAAACAATATTTTAAAAGTCTAATAGCAACATAGCAATAACAGCAATCGCACATGGGAAACAAATTGAAAATGCTCAATCAAACTCGCATGATAGATGGCAGTTTCCATTCGAATATAGAAGAATTGTTAAAAATGACTGGTTTTGGCCAAGATTTCCCGTTTTGGGGTGGCATTTTGAACACGGGGGAAGTTTACGCTCATGAATAAGAAGGTTATTGATGAATATTATGAACAGGTAAGCTCTACATTATGCATTTTTTGGTTAAAATCTTTTTAGAAATAATCAAGTCATTATTTCTGTTAAATAGACTGGCCTTTTTTTTCAAACACATCATAATGTACCCAAAGCCTATTAGATAAAATAAGCAACAATATTCAATTGTTAGCCACTACACACGCGGCAGATGATGACTTTAAACAAGCCCAATCGCATTAAATGAGCAAAACCACAAAATGCGCAAATGGCGCGGTCGCTCACCATTATATTGATTTCGACGCCATTAAAACGAACCGGAAATTAAAAAGAAATAAAAACATATTGCTTTCCCGCGCGCTCCAAACTTCACCCAATTTGTACACGTTCTGTTTTTGAACATCGAATTTTTCGCCTATCGAAAAGAGCATACAACCGTCATTCTGTGTTTCAAATTTCAATTCTATGCCTAATTTTTAAAGGTTATAAATGGCTTGACAGATTTGTTGACTTATTATTACGATTCTGTGTGACGTGTAATGTAGGGAAGGTATTTTATTTGGCCAGCCATTATTGTCAGCGTGATATGATTATTATATTATCGGGCGATAAACGGACATAAAAAAGATATACCGCAGGCAATCATCTCGGGATTACGCGATATTACTTGATGTGGATTTATCGGGATGTTTGGCGCTAATTAGATTGTAGTGCGGAATAAATTGAGGATTTGTGTTGGTTCCCAATGTGTGGCCAAGGTTTGTTCAAGACAAATTATACCATGACTTTTCCTTAATCTGTAAGTATGTAAGTATATACGTAAGTGTGTACGTAATAAATGGTTGCAATGTAGTGGAAAATAAGCGTTGCGTGCCTTACTGACCTAACTCTACTGAATTGCCTTATTTTTTAATGTAATGTTTTTGATAATATTTTTGAGTTAATTCGTTTTTGACATTTAGTAAGAATGAAAATTAAATTAAAAAAATATGTAAGTATATACATAATATTGTTATTTTCAAATATTGAACTAAAACTGGCTATTTAGGTTTATTCCTGAAAATGGTATTTATCCAACTATAAAGTAAAAATGTAATTTTAATGTATGGGTCAGGAACATTATACATTTTATCTTGCAAAAGGTCGGGCATCCGCCATTTCGAATCGATTCTAGGGGTCCATATTGGGTTTGCTAAAGTTCATTACCCGAAATTGATTTTCCTAACGATTTGTACTGCTAATGATCATTGTTCCTAAAGTTTTGTTTGCTAAAGTTTTCGTTGCTACATTTTTTTTTACTATTAACGTAGTCCATAACACTCAGTTTTCCGAAAATTTTAGTGAATAACATCACTGTTGAAACTTTATCTAAACTCCTACTTTTTTTTTTCATGACATTCTTTATCATAAAGTTTTTTTTTATAATATCATTTTTGGTAATTTGAAAAGAAGTGTACGAACAAGTCGACGGAGCTCCGCTGTGCGGAGCTCCTATTCCGCGTAGTTCTGGCGCTTCGCGCCTTGACACAACTCTAACCTAACCTAACCTATCATGCCTATCGGTTAGGTATTTCGTTCATTAGGTACAGTCAGCTGCAAAGAAATGTGACCCCCCTTTGCTAGGAAACTTGTGGTATAGTTATCTCTGCAGCTGACTGTACTACCTATACAATTAAGTGAAATTAATGTTTGTAATATGAATTTACTTTGTTTAAATCTTCGTAAAATGATATTTGAAGGTTGACGGTACTATTACCGTTAAAATTATTGAAAATAATAATTTTACGATTAAAAATAATTTTAATTCAATAATAATATTAAATTTTATGAATAAAAACGAATCTACATAAAAAAGATATGATGATGAATAATAGTGTAAAAGAAGGTTATGTTGAGAAAATAAAGGAAAACAAATAGTAGTATGATAGATGTTTATTGCAACGGACATTATAAAGTTGAATCATTAGTCATTCAGAACATTAGGAACAGAGTAGTTATGAGTAGTGATTATTAGGATGTAAATTTTTAGGTACAAAATTTTCGATATTGCGATAATCGACATTAAAAATTTAGTTCAACTTTGGCGCACCCCGATTCTAGACATGATCCTTCATGGTTTCAATAAAGTGAGACACATTACCGCGTTGACCTATATCAATTCTCAACCATTTTAGTATTTAATGGTAAGATCTTACGGAATTAAACTTATTTTTTGAATGTAAGGTGGGGCAAGTGCGTATACGGGGCAAGTGCGTCAAACCAACAATATCTCCTAAAAAATATATGGTTTGACGCATTTGCCCCGTAGACGCACTTACCCCAAGGTGGGGCAAGAGCGTCAACGGGGTAAGTGCGACGATGCTTTAGACTGTACCTAATGAAACCGATGAAGTAACTGTTGTCTGAAGACGCGAATGTGATCTGACTTAACAAAAACTCTTTGCTGCACAAAAACAATTGACAAGCGACCTTTACCTATGTAAGAACACAAACTAGTCATTAAGAGGCCGTATAAGAAATTTTGCCGGTTTTGCTTATTTTTGTGATTTTACAGTTAAAATACTGCTTTTCTATAAGTTTTAATGCTCAACATTAAATGTCATTTTAGTTATGAACGAATAAATGAGCTACGAATAAATGAGCCACTTTTCTATTTTTGTCGAGTATTATAATGCGAGATTTAGGTTGTTTTAAAACGTTATTTATTGCCAATTCTTTTGAACTTTTTGGATATTTTTTTAGGTATTAGACTGTTTTTGAACTAATGTTTATTTCTGTTGTTTTAATTTTATGAACGAGATTTCTGAGTAGCCGAAATCAAAAATAATTTTTGCCCGCTTTCTATAAAAATTTACCAAGTTTATTTTTTTTTTTACTCGAAAAATTTATATGAAAGTGGTAAAAAGTAATTCATATATTTTTTAGACGACTTTCATAGCAATCAATTCATTATAAATTTTTCATACCGTTAAGACGTCAAAACGATTCATGAATATGTGACATTTTAAACCTCTTTCAGCAAAATTCACATAACAGTCGCCGGTGTCAGGTCGATTAATCAAAATTAAATAATACAATCAAAAAAGTAGCTCATACATTCGTTAAAAATAGAAATTATCTTTCGTGTTGTGCATTAAAACTTGTAGAAATACAGTATTTCAACTGTAAAATCACGTAAATCAGCAAAATCGGCAAAATTTCGTATACGGCCTCTTAACACGTCCATTGGGGCGGCAGCTTCAGGGGGCGCCAAAGCTTAAAATTAAAAAAATTAAAAAAAAATGTTAAATATTTCGAACGCTGGAGAGAGGGGGGCACTAATATCGAGTTTCTGCCCCGGTTCGAAAAATCATAGTTAAGAAGCTGTTTAAATCATATTTCTAAATCATATTTCGAGCTTGTTATAATTTCTTTATAAAGAATGCATTGCTCAAAACATGAAAATTACGTCAGACGTCGGTGAAATGAGCCGCATATTTGATGTTATATATTTCAGACAGCGGCGGTCAAAAGGAAAATAAAAAAATGGAATCGCTTTTCCTATGTGCGCTTGATATTCGAGTTTGACCGTTAATAAGAATAAAATAAGAATAAGATTTTTTAATTCGAGCAATGCACCCGATACCCTAACCCGAAGGACTTCAAGTCTTGTTCCTACGTCTTTTGGAAAAAGTTAAATTTAAACTATAGCTATTCTATCTCTGCCCAGATAACGGATATTGCCGTATGTCGATGCCGATATTGTTCGGAGCGGTGGCTATCGAATCGAGTCGAGAGGGCTACAAGCATGCTACAAGCGAAGCGCATTACGGAGATAATCTTTTAATGGATAGCAAATATGCCGTGACGTGGACAGGGGAATGCAGTTATGGTTACTTAGAAACAGATACAATGTATGCGACTTTGAGTTTCCTTCCTAATTTGCAACAAAATGCTTCTAAAGTTAGGCTCCTGAGGCGAAATGAACAGGATGGTTGCCGAGAAACACTATAATTCGAAACTTCGGATGTCTAGTATCCGTCACGGGTGTGATTCGCGATCCATAATATCGTTTGTCCTATATTATTGATTGTCCTAAACTGGTTTTCACCTGGAGTCAGACAACTTTTTGAGCTTTCCAAAAATACCTGCGGTTAGGTTAGGTTAGAGTTGTGTTGTAACAACACTAAAAAGTTTTAAACATCAGGCGGAAATGGCTTTAAGACAAACAATGAATTAGGACAAATGACGATTAGGACAAATGACTATTAGGGATTCCAATATAGACCCCTCTGTCACACGTCATTCGAGACTGAAACGAGAGAAAGTAATGGAGCTATCGTAACTTTGAACTTCCATTTTGAAAGTAGGGCCTCAGTGTCCTTTTTAAACCCTGACGCACATAAAGGTTGTTATAAGTTTAGCTTTTGTGTCTGTGTATCTGTCTGTGACACCGTAAACCGTAAACAGACCCGCGTCCTAATCTGGATCGATTTCTCAAATAAAAAAAGCTATTTCAACTAACTAGTTCTTAGCTAGGTTTAATGAAAATAAGTGGCGCGTTTAAGTGTTGTCATATGTGATATTATCTGGTTTTTATCTGTTTAATAATAATTATTAAAGCTAAAATCTTTGCCATTTTTCCCTAACTTAACTTGATTATTTACCTAGGTTTAGAATTTATTTAGGGACAAAAAATATTAAAGTTAATACAATATTAATAATGAAATACAAAACTAAAATTAAAATTATAAACTTAACTATATTTTAAAATATATACCTAGGTTATTTTCCATATTTACCACAATTCAAGCATAACTAAGGGTCTGAATTGGGCTCGCACTGATTCGATTCGAAATCGAATACAAATTACGGAATCCTCGGTGCGCAAGTTCGACTCGCACTTGACCGGTTTTTTATGCTTGAGGTAAACTAACCAGCAAGCCTAGATGGAGAGTAATCAATCAACACCAGCCATGGACACTCCCAACAGGAAAGGATTCACAGGTGAGCTCCGGGCCCTTGAGGCAAGAATAGTCTTGCTTCCAGCCTCTTGAAGGACCGAAAGTCAAAACGATCCTGAAATCGCTCTACATTAAGGTGGTTTTTTGATAGAAATGTCGTGCGTGATAAAAAGTTCCACTAAAAGCGCACACTGGTATGTCACATTGCGATCCATCGATTTTACGACGAATATAACTGTAGTTTGTTTTATTCGTGAAAACAGCTCCATAGCTGAGTTCTGAGCCTTTATTCTGGGCGGTAAACGGTAAAAATCATGTTGCCTTTGACTTATTATGGTATTGTTTTTAAGTCGGCCGCCATTATTTTCAAGTAAGTATATAAGAGTTCTCTAAACGTTGATAATACGATAATAGGTCAAAGGCAAAATGGTTTTTAACGCTTATAATAGAAGCACTGCACCTCTCCACCAGCTTTTTACTTTATTTCTTGTGAATGTGTGTTTGCTTGTTGTTGGTGAATAAAGTTTTTTTTTTTTTTTATGTTGTGGAGGTGGAAAGACAGTCCTTTGCTATAGCACAGTGAAGGCACAGTAGCTGCGGGGGCCTAGGGTAAAAAGTATGAATAAACAATTTCTATTAGGGAATGTGCAGAGAGGATGGATGGGGTAAACTATGCAAAGAGGCGAAACGTCTCTCCGTGACATGCAATGGATCGAGTCAACTCTCACAGTCGAGTCACAGTCGCTCCAAAACGGTCAAGACACTAGGGCGCTCTAGTCTAAAAAAGTAAAAAAGCATTGACCCTATCCAGGTAAGCTTGCATAAATCGACCCCATCGCAGTACTTCATTAGGGAAGGTTATTTAGTTAACAGGGTATGTAAGACAATTAGAATTTTGTATGTAGGTACTAGGTATGCATCAGGTGAAATGTGCTTTATGAGTGACATAATTTCCGTATAAGCTTATCTACGTTTCAGTGCATGTCAATGAAGTGCCTTTATCTGCCGACACGATTTTCCTAAAGCTAAAAAAGCTCCACTATCCGAATCCACTCGTCAAGATAAACATTATTCACTTGGAGCGCTTTTTGCGGCACTTTGTTCTAGATAATGGATAAATAACGTTCGAAATTCAATGCATTACCCTTATCGGCTGATTGCCCTGTGACATCAATTTTACTTCAATATAAATATTAAAAGCATTTTGATGTTGACTATACGATTTAAATTTCGGGAACATCTACCAGTAATTAGCAGGGCAGATGGTTAGCTTGCCATTGTGGGAGTAAGTCAGTCCGCATGGATTTTTTACCGTATCATCAGTATATTTTTAAAATGTACCCTAAATAAATACAATAACACCGATTTTTACTGCCCCTGTTTGTTGCTTAGTGCGACATCTTCTGTCCGATAGAATGAATAAAAGTTCTACGCTACTCGCCACTAGGTGGCAATGTTAAACGTAGCTGCTTGCTTGCTAGTTACGTTCGTCACTGTGCTAACTAGTATTGTTATCGCTCACTAGATGGCGCTGCTGGCTAAAAGGTCATTGAATCGTGGCTATTATTTATTTCTTTTTTTTTTGCCAGTTCACTCACCACATGACAGCGGTCGGTTGCGACCAGCGCAGCGGTATTGAATAGAAAACAATAGTCGCGTCGCGTTTCCCACCTTTGAATGAAACAGGTGTGAAATGTTATTTCATGTCGCGGTTTATGTTGCGAAATATTATTGTTCCAAAGTTTGAGAAGAATTAAAGTGATTAAAACAGTGTTTTGTGTTGAACTAACTTTTCCCTCGGTTTAACGGAAGTGTGACAAAATAGAAACTTTCTAGCGTTATCAATTTTAGCGGTTTTTTCTGTGAACTGTTGACGAAAATGAGTTGAACAAATTTCTGTATCCCGTTGTTAGTGTGAAGCTACAAGATGACTACCGACAGGTTTCATAAGTAAGTGCCCAGTTGCAAGGACTTGTCCATTTGTGATACCAACTTGATAAGATTTTATCTAAGTGTGTGATAAAATTGATAATAATTTCCTTTAATGACACAAGATATGCAATACATTTATTTACCTACTTAGAATTTAGGTACCTACTAAAGAAATTAAAAAATTCTGTGGTAAGTAATTCCTATCCATAACTGGTACCAATCTAGGTTGGGTATTATACGGTACTTAAATAAGTAAAACTTACATTTATTACAAATTGTCTGACTATATTTATTAAAATGGTTAAACCATTACAAATTTAGGATTTAGGTTCGTTAATTACTTATTTTACAATGTCAATTTCATTACCACGGAACCGGAAACCATAGGAAGGAGACACGCTCTGGGTGATGTCAAAAAACTATCAAGTTCATTGTCCCTTAACAGGACCAGCACTCTAATTAAATGTACCTGATGATGACACATGACTATTTTAGTTTGTAATTCTATGAACATAAACTAAATGCCCATACTTACGGAGTTAGGTATTTTTTTATTGAATCCCTTCCACGGCAAAACTAAAAAACTGACAGACCGTTTTTATTTACCTACTATATAGTGACCCGCCCTCGCTTCACTTCGGTTTGTGTGAGTTTTCTGTAATACCCGTACATAATCCAAAATGTTTTATACATAAAAACCTTCCTCTTGAATCACTCTATCTATTAAAAAAAACCGCATCAAAATCCGTTGCTTAGTTTTAAAGATCTAAGCATAGGTACATAGGGACAGACAGACAGACAGCGGGAACCGACTTTGTTTTATGCTATGCTTTTGTTAGGTAGGTACCTGTATAGGTACTTAGGTAGGTGGTAACTTGTGGTAGCATCCAGGATGCACACAATTAGTAACTTTCGTAGTTAGCTACCTAGCACCAAGCACATACCTACCTAGGTATGGATTGTTAGGTAGGTAGGTGAGGTCGATAAATTAGCCATTCCGATAGGTAGGATAGGTAGGTATGTTTACTATGGAGAATATTAAAATGTCTTCCATTTTGTACCAATTAGAAGTCTTCCTATCAGAAGTTAAGTGGTACCTAGCTTCCTACCTAGTAATTTCGCTATCAAATATTATTTGTCTCTTATCGCACGCATCTCCTTAGTAACCTTAGGTAGGTACCTAATCAATAACGCTATAGTAACGCGGGCAGGTGGTAGGTAACCGACTATCGACAGTTTAGTACTTTTTAGGGTTCCGTAGTCTAGAAACCATAATAGGTAGAATCAGCCCAATGGAACCCTGACCCACCATAGAACGGTGTCACAGTGACATTATAAAACAATTTGTTTGACACTTCTTATGACTTGAATCATAACGTCTCTGTGACACAGTTCTATGGTGGGTCAAGGTTCCAATGGTCTGATAGTACCTACCACCTACTCATGACGTTGACTGTACCAACTTAATTGACCAATGCAGTGTTTACGGACACCGCACACACCTGGCGAGGGTGTAATGGATTATGGTCACCCAACTGTAGTCCCTATTTATACTGTTCCAAAGTTCATATGGGCCTGTGTTGATAATTAGCTTATCGAATGTTATGGCTTGTGGCCGCGTCTGGTTGCCATGGTGACCGATGAATGCACTTCCAGGTGATATGACGTGCATGGGTGCAATAGACCTGCCCGGTTAGCCTAGATAATGGTATACCTGGGTAGGTACCTTCTACCACTGAATACTACATTTTGTAAGTTGAATTGAGGGTGGATACCTAAGACTTTTTTTCTAATAAATACTAAAAACAGAATAAAATAAATATTTAAGTGGGGCTCCCACAACAAACGTGATTTTTTTGCCGTTTTTTGTTCGATATTAATAACGGCAACTAACGTGTCTAATGTTGTATGTATATATTATGTATAATGGTACGGAACACGGCACCCTTCGTGCGCGAGTCCGACACGCACTTGGCCATTTTAACAAATCGGGCGCCCGAAAGTAGAAAACTAATGGCATTCAACGGCTCGTCAAGTCGTCACCATACGTAACCAACTCCAACCCGGAAAATCGTATTTTTTAAAGTTCAGGGTTTCGAGGTTATTACATTTTCGAATGAAATTTCCGAGTGTTCCATGCTCTTAAATCAACACGCAGACCGCAGACCGCATTAGGTATTTTTTTTGCATATTTTAAACGTGACTAATTATCTCGATTGGAATGAAGTCGGGTGGCTGTTACTTCATATATTTTCGCGGCCTAATTCTAAACAATTAGGCGACAGTAACATAACCACGACGAATTTCCCTCGTGCTTAATTAAATGACGTAACAGCTAGTTCTGGTTACAAAAGCGGCGTAACAGCGGAAGCGCCAGCGATCATGAAAAGTGAACCATATCTCATTGTGTCGACTTTCCCTCGTAATCGGCTCTTGGCAATTAGCATTAACTGACAATGCCGCATTCTTAATCCAGTGGTACTTAGCGTAGGGAAATCTAGTTTTTATGGCGAATTTAGGTTTTATACCTATTTGTTTACTTTTTGCTTTGGAAGTAACAGTAGTATTATAGTCGGCCTTATACCTAAGTAGCTGCACAGTTTAGTGCTTTGTCACTTTAACGTCATGTTTGAACTGGTGCACTAATCTCTCAGAGGCGTTAAGCGCAATTCACACAGCGGGTGGGAGCGGGTCGGGCACCGGGCATGTCGTTTTCATCGCGGGACCCGAGCGGATCGTCGTAGGTACTCACACATAGCGCCGAACCGCTGCGGGCCGGTAATAGGCCCGCAGCACCCGCGCGCTGGTAGTAGCGGGCGGCGGGCGCGGCGGGTCCGTCGCGGGTCCGTCGCGGGTGCGGCGGTCCCGACCAGTCCCGCCGCGTATGTGAATGCTTCCTTACAACTCCATGTTAAAACACCCGCCGAACTACCGACCCGCCCAGCGCCCGCCCGCTGTGAATTACCCTTTAAAGCGACAAGGTACAAAGTGTTGAGCAGGTTTGGGACACGGCACATGCCTACGCCTTGCCTGCGCCGCGCCTTCGCCTCGCCGCTTCTGTGTATTTCACGCCTTATAGCCTTAGGTAATAATAAAGTGTGTAATTAGTAACTTTCTGTTTTAGCTTTAAATTCTTCACGGCGTACCTAACTAAAACAAGACTGCGGAGTTTTAGTAGAAAGTCTGAGAAAAATGTATTAAATGTCTTTTTGTTTTAAGTGGTTGTGTTAGTATTAGGTTATGGTAAATAAGTTTTTGTTCCTAAATAAGTGTCAACTACCCCGTTTTATACTTAAAAGTCGCCGACTGAATGTGGGTCTCATAGTATGTCTTTGTTCTGTGTTAAGTTTTGTTCTATGTTTTATTTTACGTTGTGATGTATCATAACATTCATAACATTGAGAGACAGGTACAGGCTGAAACACAGCGCTGTGTAGACCTGTCTCACAGCATATGCTGAGTTCTGAACCCTTTGCCATAACTTTGGTAGACATTGTTAAGACCTGTTGTATTTTTTTGTAGTTTTTGTATCTATCTTAAGGAATAATATGTAAAACTACTGTGCTGAGTGGGCAATAAATCTTTTTCTATTTCTGTTTCTGTTTAAACAAGAGTCAGAAGATAAATTTTGGTCATCGCCGAACAGTGGCAATTTTGGTAGATAATTTTCGCATTTTTGCAGAAAAAAAGGGATTAGTAGGGTGACTGCTATAGTTATTGGCCACTCCATAGTAATTGGCCACTCTTGGCTAGACAGAAATACAAAATCTTATGGACTGAAACGAAAGCAGGAGAAACACAGTTAATATTTTTGTCTCATTCATTCGAGTGCACGCGTCCATTACCTTGTTTCTTTCTGTCTCGCCAAGAGTGGCCAATTACTATGGAGTGGCCAATAACTATAGCAGTCACCCTAGGCGCCCCCAAAGACTGCCGCTGTAGCCGCTGTGAATGAAACAAGTTTAAATCAGCTGCAGCACGATTATACGTGGATTATACCAAACAACTGTAATTTCCCAAAACCATTCATAACGCTAGTTCACCCAGGCATTGTCATCGGTTCAAATTAACCCGTAAACTCACGGCGCTCACTAAGCGTGAAATAAGGGCCTATCTGCGATTTAACCAGTTATTACTGAAGCTATACGATTCGCAATCTTATAGTATTTTTTTAATATTATTTTTAAAATTTGTTACTGTAATATATATACCTATCTATATATACTTAAATTTGGGATATATTTGATCTTGATACATTATTGATGATAATTGATATTATTTCCGCGTAGGTACCCTTCATAGTTATAAGGTAACAAAACCTACTGTCTTTAATTCTGTATCAAGTGTTTATTCCTAATATTCAAACCATGTTTAGTTTTGCTGGTGTGGAATTATGTCGTTTTTCACTTAAATGACATGTCTGTCTTTCACCTGATCTAACTAAATCTATAAGATATTGGGAACAACGGTATATAACGACCCCGCCCAATGTTGAATTGAGCCCCATAGTTAATTTATAACAGCAATAACACAGGATAGATACGTTATATTATGACGTGCAGTAATTCCGACAAGCATATCGGCGATTATAACAGCATTGATAATGTCTGATATGTGGCTATGTCGCCGGATGATAGCTAGAAACCATTATAATGCGTAGGTATCTACATTTTGTTATTAATTCATTTGCGATAACGGTTTCAAAATAATATCGCATAATACAACAAATTAGGGTCGTATTAATAAACTGATCTCGACTGTAGGCCTGTCTCAGTCTCAAGATGTGTCAAAAATGACACTTTCCTATGGATTGACGTTTACTATGACGTATCTTGTGACGGCATCTCAGTCAAGATGAGTTTATTAACACGGCTCTAAGTCTATGAAATAAATCCCTTAAGTGCCCATCTTTACATGCATGCCATTCATATTTCTGTTCATTATATATTTTCTTATTTTTCTGTTTGTATAATAAAGTGTTCTACATATAATATGTCCATGATACCACGGCCCATAGAGGCCAATCATAAAAGATGCGTATGAAGATCGATAGAACAAAATAGCTTGGAGCCTAATAGTCGTGCTTTTATGGTTAAAAACCCTTAATGTAATATATTAACCCTAACTAAATATACTCTTCACTTCCAGGGCCGCCAAGGACGGGTTACTGGAGGTGCTCCGGGAAGCCACGCGCAAGGAATGCAACAACAAGGACGAGTCGGGCATGACGCCCACGCTGTGGGCCGCCTTCGAGGGCCACGTCGAGGCCCTGCGCCTGCTCTGCGGCAGGGGGTCAGTATTAACCTAGTTCCAGATGTCTCAGTTCTCATGTATCTTATTACTAGTTGAGTGTGCAACAACAAAGATGAGTCGGGCATGACGCCCACGCTGTGGGCGGCTTTCGAGGGCCACGTCGAGGCCCTGCGCCTGCTCTGCGGCAGGGGGTCAGTATTAACCTAGTGCCAGATGTCTCAGTTCTCATGTATCTTACTAATAGTTGAGTGTGCAACAACAAAGATGAGTCGGGCATGACGGCCACGCTGTGGGCGGCTTTCGAGGGCCACGTCGAGGCCCTGCGCCTGCTCTGCGGCAGGGGGTCAGTATTAACCTAGTGCCAGATGTCTCAGTTCTCATGTATCTTACTAATAGTTGAGTGTGCAACAACAAAGATGAGTCGGGCATGACGGCCACGCTGTGGGCGGCTTTCGAGGGCCACGTCGAGGCCCTGCGCCTGCTCTGCGGCAGGGGGTCAGTATTAAACTAGTGCCAGATGTCTCTTGCTAGTTTAGTGCGCAACAACAGGGATGAGTCGGGCATGACGCCCACGCTGTGGGCCACCTTCGAGGGCGACTCTGCGTCTGCTCTGTGGTTCTGTCGCATGACTCTTTCTACTAGCAGTTCGTCGATGCTACTAGTTAGGTGTGTAACAAAGAAGACGAGTCGGGTATGACCCACGCTGTGTGTAGGGTCTGCCAATTCTCTGGGGAAGGGGTAAGTCTGAGATGAACCTTGTGCCTTATGTCTTTCATCTCTTGCAACGCGGAGAGGAACAACACTAACAAGACTAGTTGGGCATGACGTTCACAATGTGTCGTCGCCTTTGAGGGCTGCAGGAAGACAACTGCTTCTTAGTCTCACGTCTCCTGCCCTGCCACGCAAAGTGACATTTAATCTTTAGTTCGTTTTAATCATTAAGTACTGAATAAAATATAATCAAATGCCCTCGAAAACTAATATTAAATCCAAACATTAGCGATACCATCTTCGACCTGCGTATCTCCGATCTAAGCTATCGTAGCGATCGCACTAATGATTGTTTAAGAGGGTAAGCGACAGAATAACCGTTGGATAAGTCGCGGAGCGTATCTATCCGGTTAGAACACGATAAAATTGTTTAGGTGCTCACAATCTAAAGCCGCACACGCACAGAGAGCGGAGCGGCGGCGGCATATCTACTATTAACGCCTTCGCCACGCCTTGCTTTGCCTAGTGCACCTTACATGTATATATGATTTCTCCCGACAACACCGCGCTACAGTGCCTTTACAATGTGTAGGAAGTTGAAGCGTCTGTGCAGTAGTTAAAGTTCAGCATGGAGTTAGGAGCGAGGTGTCTACATTCCATGCTACTGTGGCTGTCAGTGGAAACCGTACATTAGCGAGAATGAGAATCTCTGTTTGCGGCAGTAGCAGCTGCACAAGTGCACACGATTCTTTGCCTCGGTGCAAGGATAGGTATATTATTTTTCAAAGACTGTTATGGTGTAACTGGCTCCAATTTAGTCTGTCCATCTGCAGTCGGGTGATGAACGAGTTGCGTGTCTCGTTGATGCTGGATGAGATTTCAATTTTACAATTCAGGATTTACTTTAGCCTCGGTGATCTAGCGTAGGGTCTCCTTACTTATTTTTTTTAATGTTAAAATGAGGCAGACCAGCTAGCGAGCCACCTGATGGTAACACCCGCAACACCAGAGAAATCGCAGGTGCGCTGCCGGCCTTTGAGAAAAGAGTAGGCTCGTTTTTGAAGGCTCCCAAGTCGTACTTGCTTACTTACTTGAGCCATATAGACGTTTCGATAATACAAGAGCTAAGGCCCAATTATAAGTTTTTTATTAGAATGATCGTATTCTCATATCTGATTGCCATACAAGTCCCGCTTGCTACTGCGCGTCAGAATCGGTTGTTTTGTTTGGAGAAACGACACGGATTTGCCCAACCACTTCAGTTTAAAGTTTAGTTTCAATATTCCTACCTAGGTACGTTTTCCTCATACTACACAATCGACACAATTCTAATTCAAACTTCGCCATAAATACGTCGCAAATAATCTTTACTTTTTATTGCCTTTCGATAAGAACTTTCGATAAATCTCTGTTCATGTTATACGTATACACTCAACGGCCGTACTCCCTATAATGGATAATATAATATGAGTATTATAACAACCGATCTTCTTCTGGCTTTGCCAAGAAAGTCGAGTTAAGAAAAGGACAAGCTATAAGATATAAATAATTAAATGACAACCGACCGTTTACAATGTCACTATCACGCATACGATCTTCTCTGCGGTGTCGCCGTCGCTGTTCCGTGTAACATACGAAACAAAAGTCGTATATAATGGGTCAAGATATGTTTGGATAAATGTATCATTTCCAAATTCTCATTTGCCAAAAACCTTATTCCCGTTGCAGCTGCTTTTGTAACCACACGTCTAACCTAACCTAAGCGACGTCATACTCATAAGCGATATTAGTATTCTGGAAACAAAAGAAAAATAATATAATTACTTTTCTGCTTTATGGGAAAAAGCGGGCAGACGAGCGAGACACTTGATGGTAAGTGATCACGGCGACCCATAACGCTTCACATAACATGCGGATTTTCACTGTCTCATGTTTGAATAAAGTGTCTCTTAAAACTGCTTTAATACGACTTTCAGTTCTCTCTGTACAGTTAACCTAATTACGTGTTAAGTAAAAGTAGCATGTAACGATCCCACGTTTACCTACACCTGAACAGTCACTTATATGACGAAATGCGCAATTAAGTTTCCTTCATGGCCAATAAGCCTTCATTTACTATAGGTAGATTGAACATAACGCAACTAAAACGGTAATTAAAATTCAGGGTTTGTATAAAGGTAGGAACATTAAGTTTACGTAGATGACGTTTCTGTTTATGCTATATTAATAAAGTTCGGCTTCAGGCTATAATTAAGCTTGTCTCAAACATATTTTTTACAAAAGCCTACTTTATTAACTATTATGACCAATAGAAAATAAACGATGCAATAAACGATTTGAATTTGAATTTCAAAACTTAAAAAAAAATCTAGTGAAACAACCTTATACTTACACATTAATCTAGTCCCAACCGAAATCCTAGGCTACTTCATCTCGTGTCGATTATTTCCACTTCCACTTGCAGGATAGCAGGTGCCTCATGCATGACCGTCCCACAGTTGCACTAGGAAGGCTTGTTCTATCAGTACTTGACAACGACATACATATTTATACTCGTAGTACAGAGGAATACTACACACAATAAAGAGAACATCCAAGACCTAAGGACAAATTCAGAATCAAAGCAGCATAACCTATTCATTGACATCGTTATTCTTCAGGGGCGAACCCGACAAAGCCGACTACTTCGGCAACACAGCGCTGCATCTGGCATCAGCTCGAGGACACAAGGAGTGCGTGACGTTCCTCGTCAACTTCGGAGCCAACGTGTACGCCATGGATGTGGACGGTCACACGGCGCAAGAGTTGGCTGCAATCAACGGGAGGGACGACATACTCCGGTACCTGGATCAGGCTACTGCTAAGTTGGAAAATAATGACAAGTAAGTAGGGGTATCTACCCACTTGAATGCTTGAACAGTGTCAGGTGAAGGTATAAATCACCATTCCATATCAACCAAGTAATGTGTGCGTACATCAAAATGTGATCTGTTACCTGTAACTGTAAAATGGCCCGGGACTTGAATGTTTTATGAAATTCAAGACGTTTTTGCATTGTTATTGCTCAGTCATAATTTTAATTATTAAAAACGATAAAATCTGAAAGTTACGTCTACGGTAATAAATGTTTATTTGTGTTACAATATCGCAAATACCAAAAATTTACATGTCAACGTCGAGCAGATCCTAAACTAAATGACATACTTACTCATAACTGTGACTTTGGCCTTAACCTAACTGTTGAAGCAATTAACGCGTTTGATGCCATAAACTCGTGACTAACTTCTATAAAAATCAGTATGACTAAACGTATAACAACTTCGTTTTAGAAAAAAAACAAAATCCCTAAAAGAAAAAGCAAAGAAGGACCACGAGAAATCCCACAAGCAGTACCAGAAGCGCCAGAGCAAAGCTGAGATCCTCGCGGAGAAGGAGTTGAAGAAACTGGCCAAGGAGTGGGACCAGGGGTACAACGAGGATGTGAGCACCATGCCGCACCGGCCGAGCACCGTGCTCATGGCTCTCAAGCAGAAGATGACCCGGTCTACTAGCCAGGGTGAGTAATGACTGGAATGAGTGAATGGCTTGAAATAATAATTTTGTTGTTTTGTGACATGGAGAAGGCACTTGAGCACACACATAGGCCAGAGGCAGATAGTTGGGATCAGGGGAAAACCATGCAGCACTAAGCAGATACTATCAGTCATACATGCAGTATTAATCTCCTTAATCCCTAAGCACCATGCCGCACCGGCCCAGAACCGTGCTCATGGCTCTGAAGCAGAAGATGACCTGAGGGCTTATTGTCTAACGCACTCAAATTCACGATCGTTTTCATTTTGAAAATCGAAGGCTTGTATGCATACAAAATGAAAACAATTGCTCCACTTTGAAGCCGGTTGCGATTGCGAGTGCGTTAGACAATAAGCCCACTGGTCTACTAGCCAGGTTGAGTGGACAGTTTAAATGACCTTTCTTAAGGCAAACGAATAGACAGGCTACCTGATGGTAAATGGGCTCAGTAAGTCAAAAGAAAAGGCCAAACCAAAGGTCGCGGGGGTCAAATTAAATTGGTTCTCAGAACTTCTGTTTAGTTACAAATGAAGTGTTAACGTTCCGATGTGTTAATTAGTTAGTTATTAAGGATTTAATGATACTGGTAAAGAGCATTTTTTTGCCAAGATCGCCAAAGGTACCGCAAGGTAGCATTCTTACCAGTATCATTAAATCCTTAATAACTTCTAAACTAATTATCATATCGGAAATTTAAAACTAGGTGTATAATGTATATTCTGGACCGGTTTAGATGGAACTTTAATATCCCTTAATATTTACGTCGTTCTGAGACAGCCTGTATGTTTAGATTAAGACTACGCCGAGCGTACGCCGGATGTACAGTGGCGCCCTCATGACTATTATTGTGTTTTCTAAAAAAATAAAGTATTTTCTTGGAATCGGACGGTGCATTTTTGTACTACATATGAAAACACAACTTAAAGGATATATCACATAGTTTAATAACAATTGACCTTTGAGTTATCAACTTAACTGAAAACAGTGGCCACCTTTTCCCGTTAAGCTGACTACTCATAGGGTAATTGTTATCAAAGTTTGTTACGTATCACATAAATTGTGTTTTTACTTGCGCTACAAAAAAGCATCGTCCGATTGCAAGGAAATTCTTTAGTTAATTAGAAAACACAATAATAGTGATGAGGGCGCCACTGGACGGTCGACATTTGCTCGGCGCAGTCTTAATTAACCAATGACCTGAACTCTGGTGCTACAGGTAACCTGCTAACCGACGACCAGCCTCGCCCGACTTACAGCGCGCTGGTCGGCACCGTCAACTCCGGCGCACGCGGCCGGGGCGCAGTGTACAAGAAAGCGCTTGCTAGCAAGATGAAGAACGGCACGGTGGGCCGAACCGGACCCACTGACGATTTCAAGGTAAATTATTATGAACTACCTCCTGCCCGCGACTTCGCGTTGCTAATTTGATAAAAGGTAGCCCATGTGTTCATTCTGGGTTTAGTCTAACCTGTCTCCATTTTAAAATCAACTTACAGCCATTTCAGCGTAAAATAGTAGCAAACATAATATGAACTAACACACAAACTTACGGGGAGGCGACTGCTTGTACGCAGCGCATATTTACGCGTGCTACCCCGCTACAGCACCCGCCCCCCTCAAATACCGAGGTGCCTCGTCGCCGCTGACATTTGTTACTTACCCCGTGCAAAGGTCGCGTACGAACTAGCTGGACGATATAGTCTGATACTGAGAAGTAACTTAACTTATCTTACAAAAACTAGTGTTGTTTCTTGCACAAACTTTTAGAACCAAAGTGATTCTCGAAGTTTTTGTTGCAGCAAATTGCCGGTATATTTTTTAAAGTATTTTTTAATGAGTACCTATACCTACGTATCGAATGATAATTAGAAATAATTCAATTGATTTCTTAGTAAATTATTAATGCGTAATGCTTAAAGATAATATAAAATCCTGGTAGATACGTGTTACACATTATTTCCGGTACTTCAGATATAGTACAACGTACAACAAAATAACTTGTTTGATTTCAAGTGGGCAATTCAAGCGCGTCACAGAGAGAGCTCTAGCTATAATGATATTATAATAAACAGCAAAAAAAATGAGAATGCAGTTCGGAGTCAAATTGGCAACATTTTACCCAAAAAGTGATGCCTTGTGGTGGTGCTACTTGAGAATGTCGTAGTTGTCAAAATCTTCTATAATTTCCTAAAAATAGGTTTTAAGACAAGTGGTATACCGCCTTGTCTTCTAGTTAAAGGTCCCACTTAAGAAGTAATAACTACTTTATCTGTGCCCCTACGTGCTATAACTCCATTCCATCGCGGAAAGTATCAAGAAGTCCAATAGATACCACTACCATTGCCTTTTATATCGTTTTACCAGGTCGGTGAAGTGGAAACAACGGGCCGTCGGTCTGTGACGTCACTGAGCGGGGTGCGACGCGACTCGGAAGTAATGTACGTGGGCACCTTCGGGACTGGTCCGCAGCAGCGCGGGAACCTCGCACAGGTGTTCACGGAGTCGAAGAACGACCGGGCCACTCTCACCAGGTTAGTTAGACGTGAGATATCCGTAAGCCGTGATGTGACGTCTCCCGTTATCATCACGTCATCTTGTAAAAGGCCTTCTTCACACGGTTACCTATCTTATCAGACAGCAACCGAAGCCATTGGTAGGGCCAAGCAGCAGGGGAACATCGCACTGGTTGTTGATGGAAGAACAGTTGGACAACCCTCGAAAGGTTAACCTGTAGCTTTTCACTAAGTGTTGATAACCATATCGTTCTTTGTAGTTTATTCTTAGCATCGTCCCCTTTGCCTATCTGGGCAAACTAGGTTCACAAAATCTAAGACCAACTACCTGTTTTACCATATAGCCTGCTTCAGATGTTATTATTTTATTAGGCCTTTCTACCTTCCAAATATGAACTCATTCCCACCCCTCTACCGTCCCTACTTAACCCGTTCCTATTTTCCAAATTAATTGAAAGGCCAGCATCAACTGCTAAGGAATCGCCTTTCAAGACCATCTTCTTTTTTCCGTTCAGATCGGCAAGTCAGCCAGACTTCGCGGTAGCGCAGGGCGAGGACAGCGGCATCGGGCAGGAGGTGCTGCTCCAGGAACCCGCCAGCATCTTCGACCGGCCCGGCTTCGGTAGCGTGGCTTTCAGGTCAGTCTCATGAGTATAGTCCAAAAGCTAACAAGCAAGTAACATAGGACAATCATGGTAGATCATACAGGAGTCTACAGCGCTGTTTACTAACCAAAATGATCAAAACCCCAATGAGGCCATTTATATCCCCAAAACTGAACTGATCCGAACTAAGGTTTTTTTTGATAACGTGAAATAGCCTGTTTTTTTTACCCAAAACTATTATCCGACATAGCCTGTTTTTTTTTTACCCAAAACTATTTTATTCTCTTCAAACTGGCCAGTTTTATTTCGATTCGACAATGCATTCGAAAATAAAAACAAAAGGTAAAACTCATAGAACTTTTAGGGTCAGTAAACCGGTGCAAAGTTTAAGTTAGATGATACCGCGGCTGGAGCGCCAGTATGCCACGGAATTCCCCGGTATGCGCCGGAGTCCGCCAGAATGCGCTGGGGTAGTGGCAAACGGAAAGGGAGGGGCAGTGTCAAAGAGAGGGGAGGACAGAGACGCAAAGTCGCGGTAAGGGATTATCCTCATCAGTGTTCACTGGCGGGCATCAGTTCCTCTTCGATACGAAGTCAATTTCGCTGTAATCTACCATTATTACGTCAACTGTTATCTCCAGGCGGTCTATTACGGCCACGCTGAGCGCGCTGCCGGCAGGCGGAGCACCGGGAGAAGACATGTCCATCGGCTCAGCAGGATCGCTGGCGGCTCGTCATGCGTACCAGCCTGCGGAGTGGAACTCGGCTCAATCAGGTACGTTCATAAGTACTCTTATAAAGCAAAAATAGCGACAGTGACTCAAGTATAGCTTCAGGCTACAAAGTTACTGATGTCCTCGTTGTGAGACGATGTGGTTAGCCTAGTGGCAGTGATCTTGCCTACGAAGCTGTTTTTTTCGTGTTTTTTTTTGTGGTAAGCGCGGATTCCTGAGTCTTGAAAGTTTTCTATGTATTTCATTACGTATTTCTCTAACGAATTCGAGTCTGTTGTAATTATCTCAAGTCGTTAGGGCTGTAGCACCTTTTAAAGATTTCAGTTATGTGTGTCACAACCTAACAGCGCATATCTGAGGAAATTTTAAAAATCTTTAAGGTGTATTAATTTCTAAAATCTGCTGTTCAGAATAGGCAGTCTGTACAGTCGAGGACTTTAATTGTTATGCCACTATGGAACCCTGTCATAATGATAGCGTCAAACCACATGAAAGAAATTACGCCAAAATGAATGATTAACGTTATGCGACAGGGTTCCATTGTAGCATAACAATTAAAGTCCTTGACTGTACCTAAACTAGCATCAAAAACTACTTCAACCTTTACTACTAGGTCGTTGTTGCTCTATTGCCGTCTTAATTATTCGTGGGCGCATCAACCACTTCATAGTAAATTGTGCCAGTTTTTTCTGTCCCCGCGACTGATACCTTTTCCCTATTCCAGAAAGCTCCACAATAACATCAGACGAGGAAGGCGAAGCGGACGAGTCAGGCTATGCCTCCCTGGAGCGTTTCCTCACAGCCTGGGGCCTCGCCCAGTACATTCAGAAGTTTAAGGATGAACAAATCGACCTAGATGCCCTGATGCTACTTACAGAGAGCGACATGAAGTCCCTGGGGCTCCCGCTTGGGCCTTACAGGAAACTGGTGACCGCTGTGCAGGAACGGAAGCAAGCATTGACCAATCCAGGCGTTATGGTTGATACCCCTATATAAATTTTCGACGATGAAGATAGTTTCAATATAGCTAGCTACACTTTTTTTTTGGAAAATCTTGCAGGCCGTAGCAAAAGCCAAGAATATCTGAAGCGAAATTGAAATTTCATTCTAAGTGTTATTTTTGGATTTGACATCAATTTTAGCTTGTTCACAAATGGCGTTTTACATACTTTCTGCGTTATTTTGCACTTTTTGTGTGTGCGTGTCGTCACTAGTTGTTACATCCTTTGCGTGTTGTATGTAGAAATAATAATATATAAATTTTATTTACGTGATAACTATGAAATGTGATAAACATTCTGTCCGGTAAATCGTCCGATATCGCCATATATTTTCATATTTTTGTACAAAGTTTTTTAAATATATTTTTATTAAATTTGTCATCGTGTTTCTTTATTGTAATATAAATAAAACAACGATATTATTATAAAATTTAATTTGGAAATTTAAATACAATATCAAATTTAAAATAAAGCTAGAATCTCTATTCTCGTAAAACGGATTAACCTAAATAAATTTACAAATGTTGCGACTTAACTAGTTGGTCCAGTACCTCGCTATTCGACTTAGGTTAATTAAATACAATAATATTACCAGAAACGTTGAGATTTATGTACTTACGTATATCTCTCAGTCACATCTACACACAAACATACCAAACGGTACGTTACCACTCAAATACCTACGCAATAATTAAAATAAATGAAAAAAATAGAACTCATTGAAATCTTTCGGTTGAAAATCAAAATTACCTTACATTGCCTATTTTTGTTCTGACCGTGTATATATTACATCAAACTACAAAATTATCTACTAGCTGTTACAATATATGATTGTTTATTCTAATTTCCATATATAAATGAGCATTGACGTTATAAGGCACGATATTCCAATATTTATAGATTTGTTCTTTGTATTATCCTTTAATACAATTAGAAGTTAAATCAGCTTACGACAGATCTTACTTACCTCTACATTTGTTTGTATCGCAGCACTTATGGCGGAGTGCTGACACATCTTACAGCTACCGATCTGATAAGTACACCTTGTATTATAATTATTATTGCTAAATTCGTAACAGAGACGTTTGTTCGAAGTAACATCACATCGCAGTTCGAAGAGACCAGTGGTGTCGGAGTTTCGAAAAGCCGTGCTCAGGGGCCGGGCATGAGTTTACAATTTAACTAATTGAACTTACAGAACTTTACCTAGCGGGCACTCCAGTCCGGGAGCGTGTGTCGACGCCCATAGACGAAAATATCAGTCGATTGAAACATCTCTTAACTTAATTTCTATGGACATCGATAAAGTCCCAAACTGAAGCTTCGCGCCCGACTAAAACTCGTGCAGCGGCCTAATAAATTGTGCCAATAGTAACAGAATGATTACTTGCTAACCAGATTCGGGCCACCCATTGGACTAAGACAGTGTACGATTGCTTCGAGATCAGCGAGAGATTTCACATCGAAAAAACCATGGGTGGTGTCGTCATACACTGTGACGGCATTCGTCGAAACTCTTAACCGTTGGTTGTTGGTTTTAACCCGGAACACCCGCGCGTCAGTACATGAACGCTAAATACAAATTGCTGTGTTTTGAAGACGCTTTCCTTCTTTTGTTTTGCTTCCACCAATGCCTGCTCGCTCGTCCGTCGTCGTTGTAGTACGAATATTCGGGGTACGGGATGTACGCCCCCGTGGCCGGGTCGATGGGCACCATGATCGGTAAGTCGCTCATGGATACCGGCCGGTCGTAAGACGACGCAGAGTCGTAGCCCCGCGGCTCGGCGTACTGCGGACTGTGGCATCCGTTTTGATTCTCGATCTCGTGACTCTCATTGCAAACAGGTACGCTTCTGCTAGTATCGGCTGAGATATTCGACCGCGACCTTAGTACCGGTCGCGTGGACGAGAAATCGGTGGAATGTTGCAGACTCTTCGAGCGTGGACGGAGAGTCTGGGGTGGCGTTTCGTCTATCCTGGAAAGCGTGTGTCTCCGGACAGGGCGGTAAACCTTCCTGTCGCCGAGCTTGGGGCGTTTGATCTTCCGGTGGGAGTTGTACGTTTCTAGCGATGATGTGACGGAGGCGTGGGGGTTGCGCGCGGGCGCCTGCGGCGCGGGCTCGTTGCCGAAGTGCGCCGCCACTAGTTCCCTCATCTGGTCGCGAGATCAGTAGTTGTAGGGCCCGTACTGCGAGCCGTGGTAGTAGGGCCCGGGGTAGGCCTGCGGCGGCGGGTAGCCCGCGTAAGCGTACTGCTGCTTTTGGGGGTATACTGAAACGTGATAAGGTTTTTGTTAGAATGGTATTGGCTGAACGTGTGATCCAAATGCACGTCTAATTTTGTACGAATAAGTATATTTTAAATGTAGGTAAGTTTGCATACTTTGTATTTAAATCTTAAATTTGTGGGTACTTTGGAATGGAATCAACATATTTTGTTCGATATTTTCTTGTTCTCTTAAAATAGAATATTTCATGTTTTGTACAAAAACCAATCTCCATCATGCATGACCGAAGCAAAATATTGCATCCCTTTGAAATGAATATTTACAATAGAATTACGTAGTGTTTGTGTTTAGTATGAATGTTGTTTGTATTATACATTAAATCATCATGATTACGTCATATTTTTAATGAAGATTGCACATCTTCCTATTGTCTGCCTTGAGGGACATATCCCTTCAACATTCAACTTACTAGGTACTTCGTCTACGATAGAAACGTAGTAAGATATATACTTTCTTCGTATAAAAGTGCAATCTTCATTTACAATGTTGGCATTAAAGCTAAAGGGGAAGCGTTACCCGGCATGAGATACTGCATGTTAAGCGCCTCCTCGCGCTCGCGCTCCCCGCGCAAGCAAATGGCGGCCGAGGAGAACAAAATGGCGGACAGCAGCGAGAGACCGACGCCGCACCACGCCACCATGTACGACCAGTCGTACCACACGCGCGCGTTATCTCGCAATATCTGGTTTAGCGTAGTGTCAAAACGAGGATGACGTGTGGGTATGTGTTGGTTGTCGGTATAGGAACGATTGTCAATTGTTTTGTTTAGTAAATTTTGTGGTTGATGACGTAGTAGGTACACAATAAGCGTGAGATAATGTTTATGATATTTTGTGCGGAGGGATTGTCGATTTGGTTTTATGATTGTTATACGGACGATTGGACAATTGTTTTTTGTTTATTTGATTTGTGTCACGGTAGGGTTGTAAGTGAAAACGTGCGTTAAGGAGGTGTTTGAATAGTGTCGTGTTTGTGAAAAGGAATGAATGAATGATTGTAAGGTTTTATGTACATTTGTTAGAGATTTGAAAGGATTTTAGTTGTTATGTC
The DNA here is from genome assembly GCA_948252455.1 of Acleris cristana. Classification (NCBI taxonomy): domain Eukaryota; kingdom Metazoa; phylum Arthropoda; class Insecta; order Lepidoptera; family Tortricidae; genus Acleris; species Acleris cristana. The sequence continues at coordinate 6,388,309 of OX411775.1, forward strand.
GAGTAGGTATATACAACACCGAACCCCGGTCGTTTCGTAAGCGTGTTAGTATTGCGTTTGGCGTAAACCAGATATTAAGAAATAGCGCAATTTTTAAATGCATTAATTGGTTTGGTCGTTTCCGTCCGTTATACGCAGTAGCCAAGTTTCATAGATACATGAAAAGAAAGAGAAAAGCATTTTGTTAGTATCACATACTTACATTGTCCTAGAACACGTCTACATTATCCGTCGATATTATAAATAGATAAATAAAATACATAAAAATATAATCCTAAACATTGTCTAACCCTGAAAAGAAAGTCCGTAACCGCCAAGCGTTAGTAACCGTCAAGATGGCCGTTCCAATATGGCGGCTGACCTGGCATTATGTACTGCACGTTATTCTGCTGTTCTCGCTGCTTCTCCTTGCTCAGGCAAATGGCGGCCGAGAAGAAAAGAATCGAGCTGCCGAAGGAAACGCCGACCGACAGCCACGCGAGGATGTATGACCAGTCGTACCAGATCGAGGAGTTGTCTTTTAGCACCTGTTTCGGGTCGGGTAGCGTTTTAAAAATGAAAAAATAAATAGGTCGTTTGTTGTGTTGTGTATGCAGTTTCGACTATTGCGGCCACCATTCAAATTTCGGTTGACTACAATTACCAAACTCCTGACTAACTAAGGTGATAATCTTGAGGCTAGTTGTACAATTATTTTTTCCTTGTGTAAAGGTCTCTGCATACGTAACGTGGTGAGGACGTGGACGGGACGGGGACGGGACGTGGTTGCATACCTTTTTGGTTTTCCCGTCACGTTACAGTCCCGTCCGTGTAATCGTTACGTATGCATATTCAGATACATTTTCTATGAAACGCTATTGTTAAAATTCCCCATCCCGTCCGTGTAAAATCACGTTACGTTGGAAAGTCTGTCTTATATTGTTTTTTTTATAAGGATGGTACCAGTCGACAGACTTATTTGATCACCATATACTGCATGCCCAACATCAACACAAAAAGATATGTTTAACATTTCAAAAATAAAAAATCTTCAAAATTTGGTCAAAATTCCTAATCCTCGTAGTCCACACTATTAGGACGACATATAATAACTGTAAATCGACTTAGGCGCGTGCAAGTAGTTTTAACCACAATCAATATAACACATTACATCACATATTAAAACATTAGGTTCACAGCAGGCTCACAGAACTTGACTGTTCTGATATATTTGAGCGCCTTGATAGTCGTAATATGATGGCAGCTATACCGTTTGCCGGTCGACTTTGACGCAAGTCAGCTTGCTGACTTTAGATGATCAAAGTAACGTTTTGCTGTAAATCTTTAGTTGATAAGAGTTCTTTACTGTGCTTCTCTGCAATTTTGGTCTTGTCCGAAGCGCTAATAGATTCACTCCATATAAGTGTAAAAGAGCTGTGATGTGGCCAATTTACTAAATAAATTAGTAGTTTGAATTTAAACTTCAATTCGCTTTAAGCTGCGCAGAAACGTAAACGTTCAATCTAATCTAGAATTGGACGCTAATGGCTCACAAAGATCATCCCTGACAAATATGAAGATGCCTTTGGCTCACGTAACGATCGCAACTTACATTGGGCCACTGCTGGTAGTACTCCTCTCCGACGACCTTTTCCTTCTCGTAAAACTCGACGCCGTGCCATAACGCCATTGCTCCAGCCGCTAACAGGCCTGAAATAAAAAGAAACGACATCAGATTTCGTCAGAAAGTTAAGACTATAATTCCACAACCATGGTGTACGAGTTAGTAAGTGTAACATTAGGAACCGTGACCAAATAGTCAGTCAGTAGTGAGTGACGATCATCAACAACATCATCAGCCTGCGTCAGTCCACTGCTGGACGTAACCTCTCCTCTGGACGCTACAACACGTCATACCAGTAAATGAATAAATAACTGGACAAAAAGGGGTAGCTACACAAATTAACACTGTCCCAACACTTCCAAACTAAGCACTATAATGACAAATCAATTCTAACGAATAAAAATCATATGATAGAAAAACACTATTGAGTTATTTTATTATTGTTAGTTACCTACTCAAATAAAGAACTTAATTAATGCTTATAAAGATTGTTCACCCGTCCGTAGCAAAGGCGTCAGGAGAAGTAGGTTTAGACATCTAACCAATTTTCAACCACAAATAGAAAACTATGAAAGGTAGCTATTTCAACTTTTACTTCCTACTCAGGCTTTGTTACTAACAAAACGACACGTCTGTAAAAATTTAATACCTAAACCGTAGGTAGGTACCTACCTACGTAGTTCAATATAACATTTCTAATTGAGTGTTAATTGGAAAACGCGTCAATAAAACAGTACTTAAGTGATCACACCTCATTATTAATGCATTCCATAAAGTTATTATGTTTTCATTATTAGATTTCCGTGACATAGGACTCTTAATTGGTTATACGTACGAACGAAGACAATTTAATGAATCATTTCAGTTTCAGATTTCTCAATATTAATCAATTCTCCGTTTGTTTCGCTTAGAGGGTTCGCTAGAAATGGTGATAGTCATTCTACACTAAAACAACAGTGTACCTAATGGGCCTCACAGACTAGCAATCGGGCTAACAGACCGAGAGGGACGCAGCTATTTGTTAGAATGAGTAAGTGATAAACGTCTCTTATTCTAACAAATAGTTTCGTCCCTCTCGGCCTGTCAATCCGACTGTTATTCTGTGAGGCCCATAAGGGACGTGTTTTTAACGACCCATGTAATTATGCCTAATGTTCCACAAGTAAAAAACGGGACCAAATTAAAGACCCGTTAATGCAATCTTAGCCGAATTATTTTAAAGCACGGTAGTCAGAAAGGTACAAAGTCTAAAAAATTCATGACATCTCTGCACTGTAATTTTACTGTTCATTTTGTAATCCAAGAAATTCTTACAAGTGACGAGCATCAGGATAGCTGTAGCGGTGATGTTGCCAGGGCTACGCTTCCAGCAACCGACGACTCCAGTCCAGAAAGCCACGAACAGGAAGAAGAAGGCCACGATGAACAGCGCCACTGTGGAACGCGCCATGTGCAACCTGGAATGTAACAGGACTTCGTAATTTGGTACACTTAAACTTACCGGGGGGAAACATCACTGACCGAAAAAAAGTTCTGTTATCTCCGTCTTATCTCTCAGTTCCTTTCTTCCATATTAGTTAGAAATTAACACACAGAGGGATATCTTTATTTTTGACTTGTTTTGATGGGGTGAGCCAAAGTTCATATAAAATTGCAACTCAGATTATTGGAACTCCGAAAATTTTTCTCATAACATTTTACATCATAATGATCACTCCTCATACTCTTCATAAAAAATGTTTATACTAATGATCGGAACTCATACTCATCTGAACTTATAACGCCAATATTCATGGAACCGTACACTTTTCAGAATTTCTTAAATATCTTACGTGTAGATAAAATTAGGTTAGGTTAGGTTAGAATTATAACAATCCTCAAAAAGTAACAGTTTCTTAAAAAAAATCATTATGAGTTGCGATAAGTATGAGCAAAATTTTTCGAAGAAATGAAGTATGAGCAAAATTTTTCGAAGAAATGATGAGTATAGACACAAATCGTTATTTGTATAAAAAATCTAAAGACCAATTTTATATGAGCCAATATGGACCCGTTTTGATGGGCTCGTTGGTAATGATTTAGGCAACAAAAGAAAAAACACGTAAACTGAATCGGCTTGAACATGTCAAAAAAATAACGTTTTCTCTGATCGGCTCAAGCCGATTCTGCCGCGTAGATAGATGTTGGGACACTTAGGCATTTGTTTCACAGCTAAAATTAAGCACTTAAGGTATTCGCTAGCGCCAACTGTCATCTTCATGCATATTTCACACGCATGTCCTGCCAAGTTCCAGCCAGTAAACAGAACCTTATGAGTCGTATAATGTCATTTTTATTGCCTGGATGTGTAAAGGTAAAAATATACATACAGATGACATGCAAGACGTGATCAGAAACCAATTTTTCAGACTAGGTAATTGATAGCCATTCCCAAGCAATATTAAATACAAGAAAGTCAATCATGGTTACCCTATTTTTAGAACCATACCCTCTATGGATCCTATTCGGACTATTTTTCTTTAAATAATGAAACTTCAATTCAAGTCATTCATTGACAGTTTTGTTGTTTCGTGGAAATTAGAAAATCTCTTTCTGTTAAATAGGGTGACCACACTTTTTACAATAAATTATTTAATTTTGATCATTGCGTGACAAGTCTACATCTAAACACCTATTTACATACTTATATATTATTTACCTTAATGCTTAATTAAATCATATCACTTTTGATCACGTCTGATTTAACCTTGTATAATATTTCTATCGGTGTTACCTGTTCATCGCGTCTTCAGAAAGCCCCTTGGTCTCGTTGTTCTCGTCAGGAATAAAGTAGTCCACATTGCTGCAGTGAGTTTCCACGGGCGACAGGTAGATCTCAACTGAAATAGAGGAAACAATATTTTTAATACCTACATTTTTTTTCCTATGCTGTACGGCTTTAAGCACGTAACGTAACGTAACGCCCGCCATTGTTTATTTTAATCCGAATCTTGTATTGGTCATTAAAGTTCTAAAGAAATTTGACTCGTTCCATTCTCACTAGGAGGATAAAATAAAACGTATATAGGAATTCGTTATTGAGATCATCCATCGACCATCACGCATCAAAGTAAAAAAATATAATTATGAATCAGTTTTCGGTAAGGTATGTGTTCATTGCTGACGTCATTTCATTATGAGTATTTAATACAACTTTGGTTTTAAACCGGAATAGTACAACTATGTAATCGTTAAGCACTCTATTAGGATTAAACATGTTATAAACTTATTTTTAACTGTTATACTTATTACCTATAACTAGAGTTAGGACTTTTGGTGGCAAATCGTGGTTCTAGAATCCATGGAGAGATATTAAAAAAAAGTTATAGATGTTATTGTACTCATTGGGTAACGACTAACGTAATTTCGATATCAGTTTCAAGTTTTCTGATATCTGCTATAGTTACGGAATAATTGCCTGGCTACACTTAACTATTACACCCTATATATCAATTTAAAAATAATGTCTATGACATCCTCAAGTTAAATCTTTAAATACTCTCCAAGACTCCTCTTAGGTATGTCTGAACAAAGCGGACCCGATTGTGAATTCTTAGAGCAGAATATGTTTAAATCATGAGTAATAAGAGTATGTCCAAATATGAATCAATTACTCATTAGTTGCGAAACCAGATCACAGAATAATACGTAGGCCCCGTTACCGTCCGTCGCTGGAGAATTCGGTCGTACGTTAGCTCATAGGGTTACCACTAACTTAAAGACTAGGCACATGTACTGTATTATAACTTTACATGGATTAAAAACCAGAGGAAATTGCAATCACTATTTCCCGAGCGAGTTATCACTCTTAAACGGTCTAAATTCTATCATAGATATTAAAAGGGAGTAGTTGAAGAAACAGGCAAATATTAATGCCCACTTGCTAGAAGAGAACATCGTTGTGTTTCCCCTAAATGTAAATAAATTTCAAAAACCATTTCAATCGACAGTAGACGCAGGGTAGGCGTCCTAATTTTTCTATGTGGTAAGTGGTTACCCTATTGGAAGCACTGTTGTGCAAATATACGCGCGTGCGCCGATAGACAATGGTGCCCAAACGTGATTTAAATACAGAAACTAACGAATTTAAGTCACAAATATGGGACGCTTACTTTGTTTGAGGACACATGATCGGTTGCGTTTTAACTGTTACGTGACATAGTTTGAATAATAATCACCATGATTTGTTACCAAATCGGGACACTCGATTTTATTATGATATCAGTATTGAATGCGGCAACTATTTGTGACTAAGATTTCTCTTTAAATACCAATTGCATTGTGCATACAAATAGCTTGAACATTATGCATTTTCCCATTTGTTTATGAAGACAAAACATGGCAGCGAAAATTATAATGTTGGAAAATGTCATGTCATAAAACAATATGTTGTGTTGTTTAAAGTAAATGTATATATCATTGGCATCTTTGAACCGTTTAAACAAATAATTTAATCCAAAACCCTTTCCCAGACTAACTTGCTCTGTTACAAAAATTAGTAGCTGCATTTTTCACAGAGTTATAAAGAAGATGTCTAAATAGAAACCTCGTACTTACACCATTCGTCATTCATGGTGCTCATAATTCATAACTAACCCGATGTGCATAACTTCGCATCCCACACACCCCATTGCTACACGCAACCTACTTGATCTAAGAAGCCTGATGCTTACCTAGTTGCCTACGCGCATAGTTCGATGCGCGTTGAACCAGGAAGAACCGATCACAATGGGCACAATAGCCCGGAGACGAGATCCCGCCTATTGTTCTAGAAGATGGGAGATAACTGCTGTAATTTTGCTTTACTTAGGTGAAATATAACATTTGACAGGAGCAGTTACCAGCATTTTATAATTACGGTATCGACTTAAAATATTTACCAATTCCATTTTATTATTTCCCAGAATTTAATTTAATTTTCTAAATTAGGGATTTCGGGAAATTTTAAACATTTATTAAGTGGGTCAGACTTGTGACTATTATAAAATGTTGATCATTTGCAGACTGTCGGTGAATTTTCTAAACACGGACGGATACTCTATGATAACATCAATATTTTGAGTGTGGAACAAAAAAATACTAAATCGGTGCGTATCGTATTAGGCTGAAAATATGAGTCAAATACGAAAGAACACTATGTTAGTAATGAGGAATTTATATTTTTCGGTTTGACCGTATTCGGTCACCGACTAGTAAACGGCTCTACATAGTAAATAACGAATCCGGTTAAACCGAATGCCACCGACATAATTTAAACGCAAGTTATTGATTGCTAAGGTAAGACTACTGAGAAGATATAAACCAGCAGTGTCACATTTTTAAAACGATATGCTATTTTATCTGTTTGCTGCTGTGTGCATTTCATGGATAAATTGACCGTAAAATATCTTATCTGACTAAATAAGAGCAAGTACTCGAGGTTAATCCCAAAACCCACATTTCCGTTTTGCAATTATCAACGTTCTGAAAAGACGCGATTAAAACGAGATAATGTCGAAACCGTTTCCTAGTTCCCACAAATGGTGCCACTACAAGGCAGATCAATTGATTATATCTCTCATTTTAACTTAAGAGTAGTGGTAAATGAGAGAGAGTGACGGAATATGATTGCTGCGAAAGCGCGATCATGTATCAATTTCGTTAGAAAAACTTTGTAAAATGATACAGTTCAAGCATTGCGAATATACTCGTACATGCATGAGGTAGGCACTTGAAGAATGAATTATACAAGATGTACAGGTGATGTAATCAAAACAGTGATGTCACTTGTCTTGAAAATTATAATACAAACGCATCATCAAATCATCAAGGTGATAACATGAATGACGAAATTACGCATTTTACTTTAATAACGTTTGAAGTGTCACAATATAGGGATAGAGATGGTAATAATACTCTAGAAGGCAAGTAAGAATCATGATATCAATGTGTAACAAAACCCGATGTTGACCTTTATTAAATAGGTAGACCAGTGCAAAGTCCAACCGGACTTGTGCCTATTGTCAAATATTTTTTGCGTGGAGACGAATATTCAATGAATATCAATATTAATAGATAGCACACAGTGGCGTTGCTACACCTACACGAACATAGCACTGTGCAACGGTAAGAGCCTAGTTACCTAGAAAATTATCGACGCAAAAAGCAATAACACTTTATAGTAACAACCAATGTGGTAACTAGGCACCTAACCTTCGAGTATGTGAACTGTTAGTATTAACATTATTCCTCTTTGTCCATTGCACGAACTCCACTCGGACCAGTTGCTATAATCCCAATATAATAGTCTGAAGTCACGCAAGTTTGTTCATGATCCTCTGAAATCTGTTACGATTGAAGAGTGAACGGCATTCAGAGTAACCCAACCATATGGGGTTCCCGGACTACGTCCACCATCTAATAGGTATGTTTTGCTAGCAGAAGTTAACGAATGTTAATAGGCTAGTTGCCTCTGTTTTAAAGTAGGTCTCAAGTTATTAATTATTGTCCGATTAGATGAAAAAAAAAATCCCACATTTTTTTAGGACCTACAAGACCGCAAAACTTTATTTTAAAAGTTTAGTTTTCGTTAACGGGCGAAAACGCTTACAGCCATATTAGTCTATAGATTATCTGTGCTGTGACGTCATACGGGCCGAAAACAAACATTTGTTTGACAGTTGACGAGAGCATTTGACATATACCTAGATAAACATTTATCATTTTCGAAACCTCGATACTTTTATTAATAAAAACCATGACTTCCACCAGTTTACATGGAAAATATAGTAAGTGTACGACCTGAGTGGACGCTCGAAGCGGGGCGTTGAGCGGGGCGGGCAGCGTCGCGGGCAAGCGTCCACCACATTCGTGCAGCGTCCACTCAGGACACCAGTATGGGTTTCATTTGTTTAACATGCACGCCGCACGCCCCGCCCCGCTGCACGCTCAACTCGAGCGTCCACTCAGGCCTTAGACTTACAAAAACACACAGATTAGGTTTTTACTAATATTAAAACGACTACGATCATAACACAACCTCAAAAGTCCATGAGTCATAAATGACAATGTCATGTCACAGCAAAGGGGCTCTACTCGCTCTACTTTGAAATCAGTAATTCGAACTTCGGATCGCTCCGTCACTTTCTTGCGAATTAGTGACGCGTCGAGAGCAAAAGGGATAGCAATAGACGAAGTTCGAATTACGGATTTCTAAGTAGAGCCTCAGAATACTTGCAGAATATACCATTGCGAATTTCACTCGTATAAGAACCGACATGAAGTTTGCTTAAGGTCCTATGACGTCACAACATGCCCGACAGCGTTTTCAGAGTTCAAAATAAAAAATAAAAATGAACAATTTTTAAATAAAAAATATGTAGCCATCTTACACTTTTAATATCTGAAATCGATAAATATTGGTTTCTTAAGTCTAATACTAAAGAAAATATTAATTTATTAAGCCAAATTTAATATGAGGCAAGTAGCCTATGTGAAATCTTGTACAAGACTTGATACGACATGGAATGCATGATTCAAAAACCGCTCCAAGTTCGTTTTTGGACCGTCGCCAAATGTGATAAGTGTGTGCGACGACGATGAAATAGGTGACCCGGTCCGCGCGACATTTCAGACAGCCGTAGGCGCTTAGAGAAAGTTGCTTCGGACGTCCTTGTTGCGAATCACCTGCTTGGTGCAGTTAAGCAATGGCTTTATTAGAAACATTGTTTGTTTCAGTCGCGGGATGCTTTAAATTGCATTACTTGAGTGTGATCTTTGATGGTACAAATACTACTTAATCTTCAAAGGGAATGCACAGGACCACCGCAGATATAGCGGAAACGAAACAATAAGGGCAACCAGGAATGAGTTACCTTCGAACCTTGATTTATCGTTTTCAATAACATAAGAAGGTTACTATTGTGCATTATATACCTGCGAAATTTATTTAAAGAGCCTACTTTCATACATGTTAAGTATGGTTTACGTCAGGAGAAATTATTACAGCATTAATTTATGGCATTGGTGAAAGCAGTCCCGTTATCGGTCACACGAAGAAACAAAATGCAGCTCCGAGCCTTGCATACGAAAGTAATTTTACATTTAGATACAAAGTAACTTCCTCATTTACGTTATGTAATAGTTACATAAAGTTATAATAACACCACTAAAACAATAGGAAATCGCACGTAGAATGGGCATTAAGACGAAGTCGTGAATGTGCATTAATGTTCCATACGAGCTATGGACGTTCACTTGTTTATGGCCTTTCATTAACATATTGTTATTTATGGCTAAACTTTGCTCTTTCATGTTGCTACACAGGTCACTAAACCCAGGCGTAAGATAATTGAAAATGGTGGGAAACTCTTGTCTTGGTATTAAGCGTAAATCGTTGCTAGTTCTGTATTGTAAGTATATTGGTCTTCGGCTCGGTCCTCTAACATTGATGGAGGTTAAAAATGTATACTACGAAATGTCGTTCATATACTTTGCCTTTGACTAGCCTAACCATTATTATTATCTTGTTAATTACCCGTCTAAGTTGTAAATTAATGACAGGAAAGAAAATCCCAAATGGCCGGTCCATGCAGTATTTCCACGGCAGACTTTTCCCGGCAATTACCAGTTTCACTTTCACTGCCATTTTCCAATGTACCTAGAAGGCCAGCAGGTGCTAATTTACTCAGTACCCACGGCATGCTGTTTGGAATGTAGAGGCGTGGTTTGAGTGCTGCTTAAAGATCTGCTAGTTAGATTTTGCGTGCGAATTTTTGATGAACCATTTTGCAGAATTTGAATACCTGTGAAGTACGTAACGGACGGATTACAGAATCAGGTAATAAAGCTTGGTGAGTATGCGGCAAAAATAATTGAGAAACCAACGCTGAAGGGGCACACTCTGTACCGCGTACACTACATAATTCCGAAAGGTCATATTACCGAATGGATCAAAATTCCGAGTTTTCAGAATTCCGAATGCAATATTCGGATGAAAAACTTTTTTGAGATCCTTCATTAATCAACCCTAACCTACGCATATAGCAATAAATTTATACATTACTTATATCTAATATAGCTCCAGCATAACATAGCGTTCGGAAAAATGAAAATTCGGACAAATAAATATTAGGAACAAATTAATTCGGAATTTTAGGGTGATCCCATGCTGCTAAAATCTCGAAGGCTTCCTGAAGATGGAAAGATGACTGGATGGTAAGGGTCATTGGAATTCAGAAGATGCGGAGATCGTAAGACAAGACGTTGTGTTGTGGTGAGGCTTGAGGGAGAAATATGTCTAACAGAGGACGTCTTTCAACCAATAATAGTCATAAAAAACCCTAAAAAGGAACGTTTTAAAGAAGTGGGATTACCTGTCTTGTTCTAGCTCTAGCTCTTTAATATCATACAACAAAAGATTATGATCGTTATTTATGTTGCAAGCACTTAAATTATGTCTTAATCATCGATGTAAAATTTTATCTAGCATCTGTATTATCTTTTATTGCAACACCGAAGCGAACTGTTGCTAAACTCCGGATGAACTCAAGACCATGCAGGATTGTATCTGAATGCAAACTACCTTGTAATTTTATGGGTTTTTTCTTGCAAGAGAGAACAATACTTTTACCGTTATCGTGTAGGTATATCAAAAATAAACGGCATTAAATAACAGCGTCATTGAAGTTTGATTTGAATTCAACAACATGTAATAATAGTCTATTCAAGTGTTCGCATAATTTGTAATATTTATTTGCCATTTTGTAATACTTTAAATGGTATTTTACAAAAAATGTAGTTGCACGCTTCGTTAGTTCCACATATTTTTTCGTATTCGACCGGAGTGGCAAAAACTATACCTTCTTTGATAGCATAGCATTGCTACAATCAATACCGTTCAAAGAAAGTCAACTGCCAATCACGCCGAGACGCAGAAGTTCGTCGTGCCTATCCATAAATATGAAGCACGACGCTACTATGTATACATTGTGTCGAAAAACAAGTGAATCGTGATAGTATAATCGGGCAAAATGGAAATTGTGAGAAAAAAAACGAGTCACGCATTTGTTATTACATTGTCGGGTTAGCGTAATGTATAAAGGATGAGCATGGAGAATTAGAAGTATATGGGAAAAAAAACATGCAAAATTATTACCGACCTGTTTTTAAAATAGAGAATAAATGATGAATAAATAGATGAATGAATAAAACCGACCTTTTTGAGTTCTAACGAGCAATAATGTTTGGAAATTGACTCATTAAATGACCCGACGGTACAAGTAAACTCATTACAGTACGTGGTATAAAGAGAGCCGGTTTGAGCTACATTAAGGCACCTTATGCACAAACGTTATTTAAATATCGCTGTATTAATGTTAATTCGCTTGCGCAATCGAAATTAAGAACCGTGTACATATTAGCTGCACGTTATATAAGACACAATAAGAGAAAATAAACCGAATACAAGAAATGTAATATTACCTAATCCAGTTATGCACAAAACACCAAAATTTATTTTAATTTTATGGTTCTGATTTAAACTGTGTAATATTATATTGCTGAAATAAAATTATGAATTCGTTATTGAGATCGAATGATCTTATGAACAACGTAAACAAGTTCTCGTCGAGATCCGATTATCTTGCCAAAGCTTAACGCTTGTCAGACTTACTTTTACGATAAAAACACTCAGCAAAACAAAGATCCTGGTATCTATCTGCATACCAGATACCTGTTGTTTTTGTCTAATCCGAGCACACAAGCAACTCGTGTGTGACTTGAGCCGAGCGTGCGGTCAACCAACGGGACTAGACGGACTGCACGCATGCCGCGAGCTCTTTAAGAAGTGATAATATCACTGTGATTGATAGTATTGCTACCATCTGGCAAATAAATAAAAGGCCAATACCAGTAAGAAGATTATAGGTTTGCTAGATTCTAATCTGGTACTGTCCTAGTGTTTGTATTTGAACAATACGTATTCTAATTTATCTAATATTGCCATTTTTATTAGCTGTTCATGGTTTTCTAGGAAAATACCGGTTTTCTAGTCGGGTTTTTCTGTCAATTTACTGATAATCATGTAGTATACCCTTGCATGTACCAAGAAAACTTAGCATACCTAAGGCTAAGCCTAGACTTTCTAATGTTTCCAGTTTAGGCATTCAATCGCCGACGGACTAGGATTCGGTCAACATTCTTTCACGGTACGCCGGCCGCTTACAACACTAGATATGGACATAGATCGGACCGTTTGCGAAATCTTCAATGCCACGTTATTCTTCATATGAATGCATCATTAATTTTGGTTGATTTGCTTTTGATGAATTTAGTTTTCCTGACGTAAATAGCTGTGATTTTCTTAAAAGTAGTGACAAGGTCTATTAGTCTATGAAAAAGCAAACTTTCAGGTCATATACATCCGTAGTTTTTAAGAGGATCACTGTGCATGGTGGTTGTATACAAAGTTTCTAAAATGTTTACCCAGTGGTTGATTTCTTCATTAGCTAGGGGCTTTAGTTCATGAGTACAGGCATAGGGCTCATTAATATGGCCATTGTTTGCGATTGATAAGAATTTTTCCGCCGGAACCTCATTTTGTAATAATCCAGTAATTACCTCTATTAAATCTGTTTGCTAGTCATGATGCCATCTAGTCAACATGATAGCCTTAGCATGACATCACTGGTTGTTCAAGTTCTGCTTGTAACATACATTATTTTATTTGAAAATGCCTTGAAAGATCCACCTCAGAAGATGATCATTGTCTAGCATTATTGGCAGTTTAAGACAAAGAGCATACATATTATTACTCACAAGATACAAAACTAATTTAAAGATTTTCAGATTGATTAACAGAACTATCACATGCATGAAAGGTAAATGCCTAAAATCTTACTGAATTCGCTCTTGCTTTAAAAATATGAAGTTAGTTAAGTACTTGAGGTGTCGTTTTAATATTAGTCTGTATAGCCTATTGTTCCATCAATAGCAAGCGTTATATTTATAGCGATAATAATTCCCAACGTTGGGTGATTAACGTTTTTCTCAGTCTGAATACCGCTCAGCAAAAAACCAAGTTTTTTCAAACAGGAAGCGCAAACAAGACGACCTTCTTCTTTTTCAATTCTCTCGTTGAAATTACTGTGCTTATAAATTTTGTAATTTTAGAAAATTTAAGTTGCAAGAAGACTCGTCGTTAGTGTTAAATTTAGTCATTGTGAGAATTGAAAACATAATGATGAATGTTAAGGAAATAAATCTGTTAATTGTGAAAACCAAGAAACAATTGTAGCAAAGAATAGGAAGACTGCAAAACTAAGTTGCAGATAGAAATCGGCAATGAGGATTTAACTGCTGTAGTTGTTCTTATTATATTAAGCACAGTAATGATAGTGATAAAATGGATTTATGTGGATTGCAGAAAACTTCATGTTCTATTACGCCTAGTAAGTGCTGAATACATTCAAATACGTCATTGGATCCAGTGTTAAATGTAAATGTAAGGTTTACACATCGAAGAGACGTAAAGTAATTCCAAAGTGCTAGCCTAGTTAACTTCAGTGCAGTAATCTGGTTGATTGTTAGAGAAGTTCCTTTATTTAGTTGTGAGATAATCCAAGATTTACATGCTTCTACGAATGTTAAGACACTTAAGACGATAATGTGTTTATTTTATGTTGTTTACAGCTAGAAACCGTTAACAATTTACATTTTCTGTACGGATAACGTTAGAGTACAACGCGCCACGCAGCGTTTACGTATGACGATGACATGTCGTCATGTTTGGCGTGGACGGTATTGAATACAATGCTAAAGACACATAATTATTTAACGCTGCGCACAATTCGCAGTAGTAACCTTGTATTTTGTCGTCTGCGATAATAACCCTTGTGTTTACAACAATAAGAACTGCACATTATGACACCTACAATCTAATTGTACAGTTCCTAATAACTGATTTGCGCGTTGCTTAAGAACAGGTCGTACCAAAAACTATTTCAACTTTAGTGTCTTTGTAACCTACTAAACTAATTCTTTAAAGGTTAGGGAACTAAATTGACCTGTAGCTAGGGAAGTATTTTCCAACAATCAATACAATACTACCCTTATTATTAACTCCAATTTACACAACAGTTGAATTTCCATACAAAGTAGCGGTAACCTATCAAAAACGCGAATTTTTTTTGACCGAATTTCATTTGACCGAAAACGTTTCGTTTTTTATCGTTTCTCCGATGGCACGATTCGTCAATTTTTTATTTCACCATTTGACTTTAAGTAAATGGTTCGTTAGTCCAAGCAACTTTTCTCCTTGTAGTCACGTGCCCTATGTATTGTTACGTATTTTATTTCAAAGCCCATTTTTCATTACACCAATGCTACAACTAGCCTGTGGATCGTTTTGTATTTTGGTTTCTTAACCCATTTTTCACTTCATCAATGTTACATATAGATTTCGCTACGTTACGTCAAATATTCATTTCGGCCAAAAAATCTTGTTTGTAATTAGTTTCAACTATCTACAAAATGCAACGGGCAAGACGAGTCAGGGCAGAACCGACTCAGATAGGTTAGGTTAGAAGGCCAAGGCGCCTTGGCTTTCGAGGTTTTTTTTTTCTTAATTTAAATTAAAATTAATAAAAAAGTTTTCGCTAACGTAACAAATAGGAAACTAAAAACTTAGTTCATATTTATACAATTACATCTAACTTTTAACATGTTATTGAAAATCAAAACCAAAACTTATCAAACATAACATAGTCGATTTAAAAATAGGTAAACTATGAATAAACCGAGCCGTAATATTGGGCAAAGGATACTAAAGTAAAATCAGAAATAGGAAAAAGACAAATAGACAGAGCATTACATTGGACAACTGTTGATACGCCGAAACCAGTAATGAGGTATAGATAATTTGTCAAATCGTTAAAAAACCAAAACAAGTAATGAATAAATAAAACTATTTGAAATGATCATTCGGCCAAACGTAAAAAAACCCAAACCATAATTGACGAAAAGTATTTGTCGAACCAAAATTCGGTCAAACATTTTTCGAAGTTGTGATAGGTAACCCAAAGTAGCACTTAGTAAAATGACTCACAGATTCTATCTCTTAAAGGAATATTAGCGTAGGACAACATTCCGAACGTAAGAATGTACATTGTACGTTCTAAACGGTTGTAAAGTAATTACCTATCTTAGGATGCAGTACTTAGATAGAAACATTCATTGTTTCCAGTATGTATACGTTTACAGGTTTTGTGTACAATGACAAAAAGTCGTAGGTATTGAAGGAGCATTAAAGACCTCCACAAGGGCCCTCAATTCCTCATTAGCGTAGTGAGTTCATTCCGGTTCCAAAAACGTAAACAATTAACAAGTCGGTGACAATGAAGACAGCGGAAGCGTGACCTTATGCTTAACAACTAATGAATAGCTCTAAACAGGGAGCGATAAGTGCCTTTACAGTAACCTAAATAACTTATGTTTTTCGTAAGTGTTGAAATAATTGGAACTGTGGAGTAACCTGTGAGCATCTTAAACTTCAGCACCAAGCTTCCAGATGTCTTCAAAGAATGGACCTGTTCAGGAGTACTTGGTACGGAATACGTTAAGCACAAGCTAACCGCATTTCGCCTCGAGGCCCTCGCGACCTTCTACCGCCTCAATAGTTATCTTAATCGTCGAAAAAAAAGGTTCGTCCGCTCATCTCCCTTCTACACACGAGCAAGATGAGACCGCAGTCAAGACCGGTTGTCTCTCGGTTTGTAGAACGGAGATTTCACCTGTGATACCCAACGTTTTTGCTGTAAAACGATACAAAGCGATTATATTCTTCGTTTACTGAGACGCGATTTGCAAAAGACTAGTTCTGAATTGCGTTTGATTGATGATTATTAGTTGTGTTTGCAATCGTCAATCTAAATTAAATCTCCAGCATGTCATGTTCTAGTTCAAAGATTAAGTGTTGGCCTATATAAGCCAAATTATTCTTAAACGATAACAGTTTGAAGACAAAAAGTGATCGTAAGACAAATGCAGCGTGATAACTTGTTTTATCATGAGTTATTGGATTGCGTGATTTAGAAACGGATAAAATATCGACGTGGCTTGCTAATGCAGGCATCAAACCTTGTTCTTGCTTAACTGACTCAGGTTTATTGTCTTGGAACCAGGCTTATTTACAACTACAACCATTATCGAGTTTGCTAACGTCGGTTGTTTGAACAGGTATGAGGGCAACCGAATAGTTTGCTACTGAAATGATTACGCAACTGTCCTAACAATTTTGGAATGGAAGAGGCCATCGTTAGTGTCCATTGACAATATTAATTATTGAATTAAATAAATTTATGGTCACATCAGTCTTTAATGAAATATTACAATGCTTTTTAATTACTTTTATTTAGGTATTTGGTTAAGTTAAGTATTTGACCACAACTAACCTTATGGTAAGTGACGATGAGGTCAAATATGAACCTACCTTTAAAATATAAACTTAGTTAATAAAATGTTTCAATCATGACATTTATTTATTTATTTATTGATATGATGTAGGTATGTTACGAGTAGGTATGTAGCCATCTATATATGTCTACAAACAACTGAAGGACGATTCCTAGCTTCAAAACAACCGGTCAAGGTCGTCACCTCTACACTGCTCGCTCACCATATTGTTTGTGGGTGAAGTGGAGTTCCGCAGCTATTGTCTATTAAACAAACAGTTTCCACTTCGCTATTTGATTTTTAATTTAGCAGAACATGACACACCAATTTAACACAGGCTATTGGATTATTTAATTAGATGTGCAGTTGCTTCCTGTTCAGACGGTCAATAATGTGGTCTCCGCCCTACGACGGTTGAAGTTCATTTGCACATCATGAATATCATGATACAAGTTCGATTTTCCCTTGGAATGATTATTATGACAGTAACAAGTGTCAACCTTAGCGATAATTAGATCTCACAGAAACTATTGTCAAAACTGGTAGACAACTTTCAGGGTACAGTCGTCACCAGCAATTAGGTAGGTACATCTTATCCAACATTGGTCGCATAAATATCTTATAGAGGTTCTTTATAGCACAGAATAATAAATAGTACAAGTAGCTTAAGTAATAAATAAAGACGTGACAGAAATTTCGGCGCCCAATGTTGGATATTGTATATTGCTGGTGACTGTGCCAACAATCTAACAGAGTATCTAAGAAAGTCTCTAAAATACTTCTTTAAACGTTTTTTTTATTTCTTAAAATGACAAGATAACAGAAAAACACCTTTGTTTGATAAGTAAAACTGAATTAAATTTTAGCACGCACACGCATTGCTTTTTATCGATGTTTCGCTTGAAATAGTCGTTGTAGACCTATTATCAGTACATTGACAATGTAAACGTGATCTGTGGTCTATAGCCTTGGCCGGCCGTCTGTGCCACGCAGAGCACGTACCACTCACACGACGTTAATAGTTTATGACCAGACCTACATACCATCACCTTTGTAGGTAGACTTACAATATTCGAATAGAGAAATATCGCTGGAATTATTTACAAGCGTTAAAAGAATAGTCAATGCGTGATTCTGAATCCGGACAAGCAGAGTGATGTTATTGAATTACGTACGAGCATCATTTATTTATAGACATAATAATTAACGTAAACAGGTGGATAATTGTGTAAGTAACCTAGGTATTTTTTTTACATATTTTTACAACGGATAAAGACAAACAAGATTCGAATTCAATGAAGGAAAACTTACATACACACGTACGACCTAGACCTTCGAAACTATTTTGCATACAAAACGAATGCGCCCCAAATGAGTCGTACCTTGCAAATATGGCCGCCGGCAGTAAGGCGCGCTTTACTCGAGCTGAATATATGATACTTAATTACAACGTTCCAACTTTCGACGCTGTCAAAACTTGCCGAATTCGAATGAGATCTCATGAATTCTACGAAACATGACGAAACCAAAAGTTCATGGAGCACAACATACACATGACATGACCAAGAATATAGCGACTTTTGCTTCAAAGATTCACTTATTGCAAATGCTGTGAGTTCATACCTAAAATGACAATGAGATTCGTTAGTGGTGCAGAAACTAAAACCATAGGTTTGTGCACACGCCCTCAATCTCGTCCCAACTCAAGGTTTCAATTCACAAAAAAACTGGCACGATATGCTCTGGTCTATTGCCATCTCGTTAAAATGTACATATTGAATGTTATTAATTCTCGTGACTCCGTTTTTCCTGGAGCTACAAGCGTGGCTCTGATTCACTCGTTAGCTGTCTCACTTTCTATTATTTATTATTTAGGATTTCGGCAAGATAAATGCCGGTTGAAAGTGAAACTTGCCTCATCAAGCATGTCTTCAGGGTTCGTTATTTGCCAATTTGAAACTGCAAAGAAGCTTGGTTAAACACCGGTTTGACTAGAGAGAAATTATATTTAATTTACTTACTGAGACATCAGTCGATCCTAGGGGCTCAATAGAGTTTGAGATTCTGTTTGCTCAGTAAGGTAATCCATTAATGCATGATAACAGGAATGTAAATATCTCACTAAGCGTTGTACCCATTATGACTGCTTTCAAAGTTATATCGAAACTTGTTTTCAATTGCGAACTAATGGCGCATTTAACCACAAATTTCAATCCACAAACTGGTCGCAAAATGACATTGGCACCACGAATGTCACAACAAATGGGTCCAGCTATTTAGGACATTACGATTATTGTATTTATTAGCAACAGTTAGCAATTTACCGCACACCTGTTCTACTGACCACAGCAAATTCACACTATTATAAATCATATATGTTCAATCGTTAAGAGTCATATTCCTGTGGATTTCTTTTCACGCTCCAATAGCCCGAGATGATCATTACCATGGGCGTGCAATTAGAGTTAACACTGTGATGATTGTTTTGTGAAGTTTCTGAGAAATTACGGAATGTGTAATTATCTTAGGATGAAGTCGGTATTTAGCGCAATTTGAGAACCGCGCTTTACTTACTACCGTAATCTTTATACAACTCGGAAACACTAAAATCATTGTAGAACTAGAAGTTCCGGCTATGCTAAAGATTGCTGTCTCACTACGATATTGAGGATAAATAATGAAAGAATTATACATAGGTGCTGGTTAAGACTGATAGGCAATAACGCTTTTCAAAATATCTACAGTTAGTTTGGTAAGGAAGGATATGCTAGCAGCGATTAGTAAAGATAATAAAAAATATTTTATTATACAACTATGTATGAGACAATGCAGATGTTATAATCTGGGATCGTAATTCATGCATTGTTATAACACATACTATTATTATTCTGGACTTGATATACTTATTAACTTCGGATCTAACTAACTAACAACTCAGCCAACAATCTACATCTTTATATTGAAATTATTCTCCCTTGCTTGCATATTGCCCTATGTATAAATATGTTAAATCCTGAAATCATGGCTTTTCATCAGTGACAAGTTTCCTTGATCATAATTGTTTGGAAAGACAACTTGTGCACTTTTGTTGTTTCTCTAAAAGGTAATCTTTACTTACTTAATATTACGGCTTTTCTGTATCTTAACTGCAACTCTAATTCTAAAATGCATAAGCAACTGACCTGTAGGAGGACGCTCCTTCGGGTAGCAGATCCGGAACAGTCCCCTCGTCCGCGTGTAGAAGTAGTACTTGGTGTTGAGGCTATCCAAAATGGCTTGAGATTGCGAGTTCCCCGCTAAGCTCTCCGTTCCCGCATATGTCTGCAATAGAAGCAAAAGACCACATAAATTAGGCTTGAAGCGTGACTACAGCTTTTTAGAAGACTTTTTTCAGCATATTGTCGTAGGTTCTTTGAACAGAAGAATAACTGAGAAGTAATTACGTCACTCAATTAAAGGTCAAGGCCATATTATTAACTGTTCAAACATTTAAGTAAATTACAGTGAAAGGAACGGAGCTATGTATGTGACTATGGCTATAACTTTGCCTGCTCCTTTGAATTTCGAATTGTCTGTTAATAAAAAGATCACCACTGTTGGGTGCACTAGATACTACTGAACCAAAAATGTTCATTCCGAATCCTAGCATGAATCAACATAGTGTAAGGGTTAAGGGTGTTGTGTGTGTAGCATTAAATTAACTGGAGCAAAATCTTTAACTTCTAGGCGACTATCATCACAGAACATATCAGTAGCACTACAATCACTACATCCATCATTTCCTGGTTTATGTTGTCTCACGCAAGCCGGCAACTCATCAAAAGGTAATTGCATAGACTCCCGACCGGCTCCTTTATCCACGCATTCTTGAGGCCGTTCTCAGCTATACGGATTCGATCGCGTTCGAAAGTGAATAGAAAAGACAGTGGGAAGCATGGAAATTGTTTTATGGAGGAAATAAACATGGAACTCGTTATGAGAATTACATTTTCGCTTTGTGGACTTTTGCAGGCTTGACAAGTTCTATTAACGTTTACGATTGAAGAAATCGGAACATGTACGCATAAAATTAGTATACAATGACGTTTGTAATAATTTCTTTACCACAATAAAATTGCGATCGTTAACATCGAGCGAATGTAACTGGTCTAGACTAGGCTATTGATAGACCTAATTTAAATGATCTTGTATTCGATTAAATGTAGGTACATACATAGGTCGTCAATATAATGTAAGTATTTTACGAATAAAGCTACAAATATGATTGTTAAGCAATAGTAAACCTTGAACTCTTCCCTACACGACTAACTTTTCCAGCTCTACGCCTATTCGTGGTCCAGCATCAAAATTTTAATTAAGACGGACACGGAACATGTTTTCGAAACAGGTTTTACTGTTACTTCAACTTGCATCACCTAGATATACTTAGTTCTCTCTTTAATATGTATTTGTTTTTCAACTTAATTTTCTGTCATAATTAAGTAAAATTTGTATAGTTCATCTACTATTAATTATTATTCTTTATTACCATTGATTTTTTGCCACCGAGTATCTTTTGCATTATTCCATCGATGACAAGACAAAGATAAGGTGTAGAAAGGTCCTGTCCCAAGCTTTGTCATGGAGATTCTTGGAAGGCATTGTTGCCTTAGCCCATTCATTCGTCGTCAACGAATCGAGTCTCAGTATAATAAGAGAACGGTGGAAGGGATAATATAATACCCACTTCAGTAGTGTGCCAGTCAAGGTGGTTTTAAATGTTGTTCTTGTACAGTCGACTACAAAGAGACGTATCCACTTTTTCACCTTGTCGCATTGTAATAAGGTCCAAAAGTAGATAAATCTCTTTCTAGTCGACTGTACATTATAAAATAATTACGATGGAATGCATTTACGCCTAACAAACATACAGCGGTCTAGTACAAAGTATAGATACTAGACCGCTACACAATAAGATAATTTTTTATAAGATCCAATGACTTTTTAACCCCCGAATATAAAGAGAGGTAGGTATTATAATTTTAAGGTGTATCTGTGTCTCAGTCTGAGATATCATAAGCAGCTTTCAAATCCCAAACGGATGGACCGATTTGACGGAGGATTTTTTTTCAAGAAAGCTGTTTTAATCGTAATGGTTGTTACCGCCGTAATTAGAGACATTTTAGAGACTATTAACGAATAAGACGCGACTCAAAAAATCGATACGGAACAACTTAATAGTCATTAACTGACTCTTGAGTGTGGCAGTTATAACTATCGGTTGGGATTTTTAAGAGATATCAGCTTTTAAAGGAGGATACTTACTACTACTATTACTAATATCAAGGGTTTTCCCAAAATAACGATTAAATAGATAACAACCCCCGATAGCCAAAATGACTCTTCGAACAAGGAATTGCTCAAACATCCACCAAGCTCGATGTTCAGGTAAGCATGCTCACATCACAGACAAGCACAACAAAACCAGCTATCTCCATCAGATAATTGTTGTACAAAGTTTCAACCACTAGAATAACCGCGTGTACAGTACAGCCCATATTTTAATATTCTTTCATGCTCCGATGCTCCTCAAGTTTTTACCGAGACGCCAGCGCAACCGTTGCGACGCTTGTTTTGATTTGCAAAGCACGTTTTGGTGATCCCGTTATTAATGGGCACAGGTTTTGAGCACTGATTAAAGGCAACTTTTACTTTTTATTATGCAAGGGTATCCACACTATACACCCTATATGAATTCATAACGTTTATTCTATTTTATAATAGTTATCCATTAACTACCCATGATCTTATTGAAATAACACTTTCCGCAATACATTTAGTGGTCCGAGGAAAACTTTCTCTGTCACCTTTAACTCTGATCTTGAGCAGTTATTTAAACAAAATACCATCGCTGTGTGTACGCCGCAAATTCCTAGGAACCGGTCATGTCGCCGGAGATCACCTGTCTTAGAGGTTCAGAAAGAATTTAAAAGAGCTCCGTGGCTTCTAGTAAAATATTTAAATATTTTTAACTACAAACTAGTCCAAATAGTGAGCCTTAAGGCAAATCTTGGTTATTTAACCATACTAATAAGAAATAATAAGTGCGTTTATTAAGATAAAAATAAGTAGCTGATAAATGATACCTAAAGGGTCCAGTTCTTTTTATAGGCATACTAGCTGTTGCCCGCGACTCCGTCCGCCTAAAAATTAAAACATAGCCTATGTTCATCAGGGATAATGTAGGATCCTAAAGGTGAATCTTTCCTCTTTATAATATTAGTATAGATAGTATCTATAGACAATTTTTTTCAACGGGAAAGTTTAATATTTGATACAAAATACTTAAGTAATTAATCATAAGTGATCATTTTGGTAATTTTTTCGTCCTAACATCTTTAATCTGTCCGTCTCTACTCAGTTTTCAGTGAAAATTCCATATAGCTGCAGATCTTTTTCCCGATGATTTAAAAAATAGAAACTTCCAATCGCTCTTACACGTCTTGTTATAGATTATATCACGTATCGACTGTCATGTCATTTCGTCATGGAACCGATGTCTTTTTCCCTCAATACGCAATAAGAAAAATCCGAACGCATTCCCACGAGCATTAAATTAGTCTTATTTCTGTGACACATAATGAACCTTATTTCGAGGACTTATGGATGATACTGATTACAAATAGTAAAAGAGTGCGGTGATCAGCCAACCGAGCGAGACGTTCCTTCAACCTGAGTTCATCGATCGTGGAATCGATTAGCTATTCCAGCATCGGATGGTGATATCCGATGGGAAAGTATGAAAGTTTGGTTATTTATATAATTAAACGATTATGTAATATTTGCGAAATAAATAATTAAGAAATCAGACACCCAAAAGCGCATGAGCATGATATACGGTGTTACGTAAAATCAATGTTGGCGCATTTTTGTAAAACAATATGCAAATTGACTAGCATGCAATTTGTATGCATACGGGTGTATATAAAACGCAAATTTGCGTAGTTTTTTTTATTAACACGGAAAAATTAATCATAAGGAATTATTCCATAACTTGTTTCCTTCAAAGAATGCTTAGTTCCGTTACGACAATGCACGCATAACATAACTTTATAGACAGAATTATGTCCTTCCGTCAGAGAGGAAATAAGTTACTACCGGTAAATATTCCATCAGACAATAAATAAAATGCCAATTAGTCGGACAGCAGAGTCAATATTATAAATACTAAAAGCAAAATTGATATTGATTTAGCTTTCACTTGCTTTTACCTTAATTACTTTCATAAAATTGTAATAGGTAGGTACTTCAACTTACTTACTTAAGTTAACGACTGATTTTATACAACGTGAGTTTTATAGACACTACTCAATGGTCGTAAATTTTATACTTTACTCGTATTTACCCGGTAAATTCCCACCTAATAAATACCTAGTGGGTGGGTATTTGAGTAACCTGTTTCAATGTGATGTGTGTGATGAGATGAACCTACTGCGTTGCGTATTAGTTACCATATGATATTAAACATCACCACCTTATCTCTGTGTGCCCTCCTTTCCTTCTCCTTATTTATTTTAGTCGACCTTATTTTTCTGAAATATGTACAAAAAAAAATCACCATAATCATGCAGCTGAAACAAGTCCACTCCTAGACCAAGATACTGCTGGCTAGGCCTTCCCCCCAAGATCTCCAACATGATCGGTCCTTTCCTAATCACATCCAGCGGTTTCCCGCCACCCTCATTAGATCGGTCGATCGGTCGATCGTCGGTCCACAAACTTTACAATCGTAACAGTTGAACAAAGCGTTTATAATTGCAAGTCAGCATTAAAAAAATTGACGGTGCGGTTGAATTTGTCAAGGGTCAAACATTTAGAAGTAATTGCCATTGCATTTAAGCGTATCTTAACAGAAGCGACCTTCCTTTCGGCACAAAAGCAGGCCAAGGAAGTGGTCAGTACGGTAATCGTGGTAACAGGGTCCGTTAATCGTCGCGGTGTAAAAACCAACAATCGGAGTGCCAAGCTTCAACATATGTACAGAGAGAGGGCTCAATAACGAGTCTTGGGCATTTATTAGCTAGTAATACACTAAGCGCTTGTCGCTTTTGGGCGAAGACTTGAACTTTTGTAGAGGACTTGTGCAACTTTTATGACATTGGAATAGTCGATCTTAGTCTTTAATGCATTAGGGTAAAGTTCACCGACCCTCTTTCCCATCTTTTGTATTTTTTAGCTAAGGAACCCCAAATAAAAGAAACGAGACCTAGCCTAAGGAAAGCTACGTTTAGAGGTCCTAGGACCCCTAAATTGAAATCCTGGTGTTATCAACCAGTAGGTAGATTTCTGACCTATTACTATATTATTCCTATTATATTATTATTATTATTCAAAAAAAATATGAGTTATCATCAGCCAAATTTGTTTTTGATAATCTGTTCCTTCTATATTCAAGAAAAAGAAGCCATTTACGGTAAAGTGGGAACTAGGCTGTACTTTATGGATAAGAAATCTAATCTTCTATCGTCTAAAGAGAAAATAGTGAATGCCCAAAAAGTCAAACTTAATTCAACTGTCCACAGTTATTAATAAAGTTGATGCGACCGAATTTCTATAACACATGCGTCGTTTATAGCAGGGCATCTCACTTATCAAATATTTAGTTAGATAAGGAAACATCAGGTTAGGAAATTTTGTGGCGGTGAGTGTGCATAGTTTAAGTCACGGTGATAATAATACATTTATTTATGAAATTGAAGAGACGCAATATCCGGCTACCGACTTTTTTTTACCGCACTGCCCAAAAAGGATAGTTTTGCGGAAAGAGAAGAGACGTAGGATTTGAGGGCGTGCCAGCGCTATTTTATGGTTTGTGCTATGCTGACTATGTTAGTTCCCGTTTCTGCCACGACTCTTCTCGTTCCGCACAGACTCTAGTCACGTTTTATGATATTATGTATTGATGTTGTACTTACTATAAATCCCAAATTCGAAATCTATATTCTGCAAGTATATATTTAGGCCATAGGCGCTATCACATCTTCGAGTATACCAGCGCTTCCCACTTTAAGACTGTTACAGAAATTTATAACATACTAACCGATTCTCCATACCTCTAAAAAAATAGTTACTCTAACATGTCACACCTTGGTATAAAAGGGTTTGGAGGAAAAGAGCACTATGTGCAATATTCTAGCAACATCATCAAAATATTACCAATTCGCTGTTGCTTAATTTATTTTGAAAAAAGCAGTCACTGCGTCAAACTCAAGTTGTAAGCTTGCTACTCTCGTGGAAACTACAAAGTGAAATGTAACTTAGAAGGAAAGCATTAGCCTTTAATCGTAGGTATCACTTGACACGAGACATGTGCTTCCGTTAGTTCGGCACTTTCGCCGGCGTCCCACGACGTTCGGCAATTATAAGTCACCATTGTCTAACACTTTCGCTGGCTTGTTTGATGCTTCGTTTCTGGGTACATTGACGTTTTAGAATTATAATTCAATCCGTCACGAACAGAATCTTGTCAATTAAGTATGTTTAATAAGAGTAACGGCACATAATTGTGGTTAAACAAATGTTGCAAAACTATTTTGTGTAGTGTAGTGTAGCATCATGACGACACGTTAGCCTAGTTGGTATATTAGATATTTATATGATGAGCGCGAGTATTTGTCTTGGAAGTTTTCTGTGTATTTAAGTATGTATTTCTCTAAATAAGTAAGTTAATCGTTGACTAGTAGCTAAAGTACAAGCCTAGAGCATAGTTTAGGACTAGATGAATTTGTGTGACATTTTCCCCTGATATTTATTTATTTATATAATCAATATCACTAAGATCCCAATTAAAAACCAAATAAAATGCGAATAGACGCTAATAGCTAAGTATATCGACATTACTAGAAAGTCTTATTTAAAGCATGTATCCGAGAACAGTTCCCTGAGGTATCTAAAACAATAAACATTATTTTACGCGTGGCCAACATTACAGGCAAAAAATAGTAAGTTTATATATTTTAAATGGATTAACATTAACCCAAAGTTCTTATTGTTTTCAACGGTTCAGCAGTGGAAGTAACGTAATTTCATGCTCGTGCCCTGACGTAACTCCCGTTGATATCTTTTCTATTGCGGTAACGACTTAACTTTCTTCGAACTATTATGCCCATTAAATTAACAGACGAAAACTTGTTATTGCCAATTTCAATAAAAACTACACAAAACATTAATTTTGATTTTGATTTTGTTTTGTTTTTGATTTAGTTTTTGTTGTGTTTTAAATTTTGTTTTGTTCTTTTACTCTCGGTAAGGATAACAATAACATTCGTTTATAGCGGCTATAGCGTGTTTTATGAAAAATGTTTAATTACTTAAGACAAACCTTGAAATTCGAGGAGATTCCAAATAGAAGTTAATTAAAGTAATAATAACTATCCAAACGCTACATGTGAGACGTTTTAATGATCATGGGAATACAACTCCAACGTACAGATGAGAACATTTTCTTAACATGCGATGCATAGTAACTCGGTATGGGCTCTGAGCTAGCACGGTAATGCGTAATGATCATTGTTTATAATCAGTTATATAATAATATTATTGACGGTGCGTGTAAGAATAATCTTCTTAGAATATCAATCGTTCGTTCGCTCGAAGTTGACTTTTCTTACAGTTATTATGCCTAGATAATAAACGCCTCTGACTTCGTTGTTAAAGCTGAAATCTACCACGGTCATGGTATCACAAAATATCGCCTGATGTTTATACGATGTCCAACTCATTCAACGCATAGTAGTGCCATATTTTGTCCCATACCTTACAAGCAAAATATTACAGCGATCGAACTCAAACATTTTCACTACCAATGTACAGTCAGCTGCAGAGAAAAGTAACCACCCCTGCATACAAGTTTCCTTGCAAAGGGGGTTACATTTCTCTGCAGCTGACTGTACATAAAATCTACATGGCTATAATATTGTAAGGTTATATTACTTATATTGTATGTTTGTTGCGCGTGCTTCGGTCGGGACTCGTCCCGTTCACCTTGCAATGCCAAGAGCAAGTTCTTCACCCCGAGCGTACATGTGTGTGTGGCATAACAATAAGCCTGCGCAGACGCGGCTCTTTAGGATTTAAATGCATATCGTTGGATTATGAAAGGGTTATTCGTTATCAGCCAGTTTAAGATCACTTTGTTTTGGTTAAGGTACCTTTGTCCATTCCGCCACATAAGGAAAGGGGATGGAAAATTGCATTGTTTTTTCTTCATTTTGTAATTTATGTTTTGTGTAACCTACCGGGGTTTCACCTGATGGTTCCAATGGAAGGCCAGCGCTGATTTTAATGCCAGCATTACGCTGAGTTGGGACTATTTCGTGGCGAGATTCTTCTCGTGCGTATTAATGTTTTTTGTTATTTTATGTTATGTCACGCATAAATGTTTCTCATTCTTTCTTTTCTTTCTTTCGTTTGACCCTTGGGTGCCCAAGTCCGAATAAAACGTGACCGGCATTTTTTATACATTATTTTAAAATAACATCATTATCAAGCTTTATGCTTTACTTCCTACTGGTTAACATAAAAGTATATCCTAAGGTAGGTAGTCAGCGTTAAAAATAGCCCCCACCTGCCACGTGTCATGTGTCGCTGTATCATCTGCCATAGTGTAATTCAACGCCATACAACCGAGCACCTTTAGAACAATGCTATAGATAGACATAATAACAAGCCTCACAAAACGATCATTAGTTCTTAAGGAAAAGTCGAGAAGAAATGCATACCCTCAGAATGCATTTCTTCTCGACTCGGTACGATGCTAGTCCGCTAGACACAATGCATTCGGCATTCGTTATCATTATCTAAAATGTATAGGATTGACGTAAGCTGTCACTGCTGTCAGACAGTAGCGTCTAGCGAGCGCCTGCGTCAATTCCATACATTTTGACAGTTTGAGAAAATCGTTATGTTCGTTCGTATTGGCTTTATAAAAAAAATACTTAACTTGAATTTGCTTATCTCAGATGACAATCAAAGCATTGAATAATTCTTCTACACATATATTATAGATATCATCGTGCAAGAGACAAGTTTCTCCAACACGTGACCACCGCCGCAAGCGCACGCGATGTAATGATCCAAGAATTACCTAAGTATGTTATGTACCTTATAATTAAGTTAATCAAGACACGTGTACATGACCTTACATTGAAATACAGATGTTATGTAGTGAATAATCATACGATATCGTATTTAGTCGGAAACGTTCGGTATTTATCTTGCTTTCTCAGTCAACTTCAGAACCCATCACTAAGCTTATTGAGAAAGCAAGACGAATACGAACACATCCGATAAAATACGATGTCGCACTGTAATAAAAGTATCCAGTACATCGTAAGTTGTTAAAAAAAGGGATATCACGTGAAACCGTAATAGTCTAATACATAATAATTTAATCTGTGTGAATGCAGTTGACAAGATGGTAAAGAATAATCTAAAAGCACACAAGCACACAGTCAACATAAATATCGAGACGAATGTAGCTTAAACTATCTCAGCTTTTTTTAATGATCTTAACGTCTAACGAAATAGGTTTACCCTAGTCGACTCAGTTTCTGCCTCAAGTGATCGTAAAGCTGAGTATTTAAGTAGTTTCTAAATAGACTTCTTAAGACTCGCAAAACGAATTCGCAACAAATGACACAATCATGAGACAGCGCGTGTGAAGAAACTTAAGACAAAGATAAATCGTTGAAAACATTCTATAGTTTATTCACAATGATAATAACTAATTAGGACTTCAGTTCAAATATAAATGAGAAGGCTATTCAAAGTTCAGTATGGCTGGCATTGACCCGAAATGAAAGAGCATTTTTCATTAAGTAGAGCTAGAAAAGAAGAATGACTGGCGAATGGGTTTCCTCATGCTAACCAGAAACACGAGCTGTGACAACAAAAAATAATGAAGTCACTTTGATACACGTTGCAATTGTAATAAGCTGACATAAAAACGAGGTTAAAAGTCGGTTTTTAAAAATGAACCGTTTATTATGGATCAAATTTATAAACAAATTATGTTTACTGCAATGAGTGAAAGTCAGGAAAACCATAAGGTTAACGATAGTTACACGTTATGAAGGCAATCCCAGTAATGACTGAAGATTAGTTACACTTTCAAGCTTACATTTTATTTATTTCATTACAAGTTAGCAAGTATTAGATAACTTGGAAGCGACGCCAATGATGTTAGCTACAGTACGGCCTAGAGTTTTAGTTGCCGAAGCGAACAAATTCAAGTTTTGGGAGAAGTGAATGGATCTAAAATATTGACTATAACTGGAATAAAACTGCAGAACGTTAAGGTTCTTGTCTGTCTATACATTCTTATATATGTATGACTACCATGGCTACAACTCCTCCTAGAACAACCTATTCTTTGTCTACACATACTTATTACCTAATCTGCTTTAACTTCTTTGCCGATTCTGATCAATGAAAATTACACAACTTGCCTCTTCTTTCAACCTATCGTACCGTTTCCCTCAGTAACCATAACCACACGCTGTTAAGTTTCCTTTCTACCTGAGAAACTGTTACCTCCCTCAGATGCTACCTATCATTAGTCGCCGCAATGACGCTTGACTGTAAACTGCAATATCCGCACCGTACTCGGCTTTTGCAAGCGAGACATCAGTGTGCCAGCTAGTTTGATAACTTCTATTATTTACGCAATACATAACAACGTATCGTATCACTTGTTATGTGTAGAAAAATATATTTTCCAATATTAAATAAAACTTTCCCTTTAATACGTAGGTACATGTAATTTCGCACATAGTATTTTGTAAATCACCAAATCACTCCATTATCACAATTTCGTCGATTATTTTGCAACTAAGCACGTTGAATTATCTATAAGAAAGCTGAATAGGACAAAAAGTGTAGGCATCGTCGGAAGTCATGAGAAGTGGGTGACACTAGCCGAAGAAAGCAGGTTGTTGTATTTTAATTAGCCATTGTTGACGCACTAACACCACGCATTCAACCAAACATTGAGTATTGAAGATCATTTACGATTTGAAGATTGATACATCGGTTGTTGAAATATGGTGTCCAATTTTTTACCTAAAAGACAAATACAACTTATTTGACTGAAATAAATTCTTCAATGGTTATTTGTTCAGGGGATAAACTTGTATTTTTAGCTTAGCCGGTAAAGTGATTAACGTATTATAGTGTCTTGGACGAAAATAAAACGGGTGTCTACGAGAACAATACCGTTTGTTTTGGACCACCCGAGAAGGGCTCTCTATTGTGCATCCTCTTTCATGAGTCAATACGAGTATGATAACAATACTACTTCAAGACTTCAAGTCATCTTGCTTTGTCTTATTAAATCATCAAAAGACATTTACTATAAAACAAGCAAAAATACGAGTATACAAGGGAGAAGTATATTGCAAAGCAAATAACATAATAAAAAAAATGTGAAATAACTCTATTACTAAAAATGAATCAAATCAAATCAATTCAAATCAAATCCATTTATTTCATTACATTTAGACATTTTTCATATAGACAGGTTACACAAATTGCGGTAATGAAAAGGGCGTGAGCACAGCAAAGCTGAATTTGAGCTCACCCGTAAAATAAGAGACGTCGAATAAATTATCGTGATTATGTAGGTTTATTTCGAGAGTTACGACTGGTAAGCAAAAGTAATATATTAATCTTGAGTGGGCTAACGAGCCAAGTCATGGTCATGGAGTCTTATTAATCAATATTTTCACCTTTACTTTTAGTCTTAAAACTTTTTAAGAGAAAGCCTGCAAGAACTCATTTGACGATACGAGATAAGATTTAATAGTCTGTCCTAAAACCTTTTTTAAGCCCAGATGCGGCGTGTTTTTAATGTAAATAACAAACATTACATCCGGGCCCAAGCCAGGTATGATAATAAACAAAGTATTGTATGTTCACTAATTTATTTTCTTCCTGTGCCGGTTTGTTTTTGGTCGTTTTATTAGATTCGTGTCACGATCGCAGGATGACTGGATAATATGAATCAACTCTGGCGCCATTCTTGATCTGATTCATAACCCATATCTCAACAATCTCGATGTGTTTTGTGAAATTGTAGTCTAATATGATGGAACTACCATCAATATTTAACATTTTTAGCCTCATAAATACCTTTATACTCTTATACTGCTTTGAATACACTTGTCTGGAAGTCATTACGTAATTATGTTAAGAAATTGGATAGCACGAAGATTCTCACTTTTACGTGAAACGACTTTCTTTGATCTTTGCATAATGCATTCCATGGACGTTGTCCAAATGAAGCCGATCGCAAAGCCAATAGAAAGTTTCTTCTCGTACGTGGTTTCCGTGTGATCTTTATGTTTAAAATACTATTACGTGGTAAAGACCAGATTTACATTACAAATTGTATAACAGTGTGGCGATCAGTGTTTCCACGGTATGCATGTTCAAGGATAATTTCACGGACGTCACTTTCTAACTCTTGCGCTGATATTTCTGCCAAAATGCAGATTCTTGGTTAAATAGTTTCAAGTACCTATGTTAGGTTTAAGTGCATGCAATATAGTCACGTGCGGTCAACTTCCATACTTGCAAAGCAACTCAATTAAAATAAAACTGGCAATATAGATATCAAGTTGTGCAGACGTCATTTGATAGGAATTTAAACTCCGGTGTAAGATTAATTAATTAGTACCAGCTACCTAATGAATTATTTGTGCAACTAAAACATTTAGTAGTGAACTTGAGACTTAATTTAATTCTCAGAAAATATTTGGGACAGTTTACGAACAAACAGGTACAAAAGCTTGAGCAAGTTTGGGTTAAGCCACGTATTAAAAAGATAATACAACCCTTGAATGAAAAAAACGCATTTCAACATTTAAGTGCAGCAGGTAGAGGAATCGCAAAAAAAGGCCTGAAAGAAACCAGAACCTGTCAGACGGAACTTTCAAGCGATTTAAGCGTAGAGTTTCGTGAATTATGCGCTTTCTGTTAAGCCTACCTAAATGTTTCATTGTGCAGACAGTTTTTGCTCGACTTTTGACAAGTACCGTAAACTTAAAACCGGATTACAATGTCCCAGTCACTCATTATGCTTCTCGTAAAACTAAAGAAAGTATTGCATGTGTTGTGTCGTAGAAAAGGGGCCACGCATATACAAGGAAATGAACATAGGTATCTATATAACGGAAAAGATCTGCGTTATCGAATTGGGCGATAATGGCAAAACCAAAATTAGTTAAGATTATAAACCAGAATCTATCCACAGAAACTACGACAAAATGTAGATACAACCCAAAAAACCTAAGCTCAGGGAAGGTGCGTGTATCACACAGAAATCCCACGACAGCATTCTACGATATTGTGTATATAGGTATCTTTTATTATTTTGTGAATGAACTAAAACTGAGGGGCTATATTGTCTAACGCACTCGCAATCGCAACCGGCTTCACAGTGGAGCAACCGTTTTCATTTTGTATGCAGACAAGCCTTCGATTTTCTAATTGAAAACGATCGTGATTGCGAGTGCGTTAGACAATAAGCACTCTGGTCCGGACTCGCAAATCAAAGAAGCCGCTAAAGAGTCAAGAGCGAGATAATTTTGACCAGCACCTAAAAACTTTACTCCGAAAATGGCACTCCATTGTGATACATTATCCATAGATTAAATTGAAGGATACCCAGGCTCTCTATTCTACTGGGTAAAACCATATTGCCTATAACGTTCGCTATTGCCTGTATCGGCTGTCGCCATTACGCTATCGTAACGTCGACAATATGACAACATGTCAAAGTCAATATGGTTTTACCCAGAATAGAGACCCCATAGTTCCCGGCCGTTAAGAAGTCAATCCTGACAGCTGTCATCGCAGTACAATTTATTACCTACTAGCGACCCGCCCTTGCTTCGCTTTGGTTTATGTGAGTTTTTTGAAACACCCGTAGATCATTCAGAATTGTATATACATGAAAACTTTCCTCTTGAATCACTCTATAGCGGCCTTTACACGTAAAGTTCGGAACACGGTAAACGCCACGCGCCGTTCCAATCTTCGTTCGATTTTTTTACTATTTTACTATTACAGTTGCATCTAGACGTACGGTTCGGAACGAAGATTGGAACGGCGCGTGGCGTTTCCCGCGGTCCGAACTTTACGTGTAAAGGCCGCTTATCTATTGATGAAAACCGCATTATAATCAGTTGCGGAGTTTGAAAGATCTAAGCGAACAGGCGCAGGCAGCGACTATGTTTTACGAGTATACTATGTAAAGATAAAGATAAAGAAGATTGGGTTTGAGGTTATAATTTGTACTGAAATGACAGATGTCAGGATTGATTTCTTATCGGTCGGGCACTATAGTATGGTTTTGATAAGACAGCAAATTCAACGCCATCAACCCGCTAGCCGGGTCCGTTTTTTATGGAAATCAAGAGCTAGACATAGTGTTAGACTTGTCTCAAGCTCACAGACTCACCGCTAAGCAGATAAAATACTAGAAATATCATACAGTTTTAGAGAAATGTTATCGGTCGTGTTTTTTTTATCTGCACGAATGGCTGCGCAGGAGCACGGCATAGTACTGTTACTGGACGTGCATATTTATGCGTAACGTGTCTACTGTAACGGTTTGGTAAGGACGGGAGTACGTGTGTGTGTTGAGTGTTGCCATCGTTCATTATCTTTGGACAGTGTTTTATTTTCAGTTGTAGATTGGTTGGCAGTTGTATCGATCACGATGGGTGAGTGATGTGTTTGAACTCACTTAGATCCAAAACCATAGACAAAAAAGGCTCTGCGTCCGTCCCCAAAGTTATGCATCATTTTTTTTTATGGTTTTAAAATTTAGGGCGAATGTATTTCTTTTGATTTTGATGATGTTCTAACGACGTAATCGACATGTCTGATAGGTAGGTACGTAGTTTTTTAATCAAAATTTTAATATCTAAACCTACTAGCAGCATAGTCAGTGACATATCTAACATCAGGACCATTATAAAGGAAATTAGGAAGTCTGGCCGTGAATGTTTAGGTGAGTGTAGGTGTAAGTCATATTGTTTGGGATCTTTTAAGTCTACATTTTCAACCGTCACATAGAACCGTGTCACAACGACAACGTGTTGTTAGGAGGGATAAATTATGTCAAATGTAATCATTGGGTTTCTGCGACAGGGTTCTACAGTATCGGCGATTAAAGGACTGAGTTGCAAAAATACTGTTGGAAAATTTGGGAGGTATGTACCTACCTGGTACCTATTTTGTTCGGCGGTTTGGTTAGAGGGACATCTTTTCCACACGTCACTATTATTTATTTATTTTATTGCTCTAGAGAAACTATTATTAAATTGGGTCACTCAAATTGATTGATTTATAATACCTATCTGAAACGAGTATGGCAAAGAGAAGGCAAACGAGCACACAGGCCACCTGATGGAAACTGTGACCCATAGACATTCGCATTCACAAGATTGCAATCCTAAGAAAGCAAATGCGTTGCCAACCCTGAGGACTAAGATGGAATGCCTCTATGCTAGTCATATCACAGGCTGGCTTATCCCCAAACCGGAATGCACAACAATGCGAACACTGCTGTATGGCGGTAGGTTAATGGATAAGATGGTGGTGCCAGCAAAAAATTTGGTCGAGTATCTACGTAGGTATATGTATATACCTACTACCTGTACATACGTTAAGTCGTATCGTAGCTAACGTAAGTACCTATTCACCAGGCTGGTATCTCGATAGCATCAAAGGTGTAAGTAATGGTATTTTTAACAATGGAAGGATAAGGTTGCACAAGGTGTTAAGTTTTAGATTTAGCGGTGTGTGATTATATTACATTGTCTTCGATAAGTACCTGTAAGAAAAAAGATTGAGAAATTGACCTACTTCATTCGATTAGGTGGATTTCCTTACGACAAACCAGATAGATAGTAAAATCTCGTTTTTAGGGTTCCATACCAAAATGGTAAAACTAAAAAGGAACCCTTATGGTGAGACTTCGTTGTTTGTCTGTCTGTATGTCACAGCAGGTTTTCTCAGCAACTACAAATGCTATCAACTTGAAATTTGGCATAGTTGTACAACTTGCTTGCCCGCATCTGTTTATAAAAAAATATATAAATAATTAAAAAGGGGTCTCTCTAGAAATGGGCATTGAAAAATGAAATGGGGTGTCATATGAAAGGGGGAAGGGGGTTAATCTGCACATTTCAAAACTTTTTTTTTTTTAATTTTCTGCGATGTAATTTTTTATTTATATACCCATAAATGTAATTAGGTATCTGAAAAGTCTGAAAAAATCCCGACGTAAAGATAATTATTTATATTTTATGGGAAAAATAAAGTGAATTGTTCATTATTTAGGTACAGTTTTTGAGAAATAACGAAAAAAGCTTAGACAATCTGTATTAAAATATAGACTAGTCAAAATGGACCTTATTGCATACAGCATAAAGTTCATAACAAAATGAGTATTTTCTTTCGCGGTTACCAAGCATATTACCTATCTTAAATACGGAACCCTCGGTGCGCGAGTCCGACTCGCACTTGACCTAAAATTGCTTTAGGTGACCGGGGTGACCGTCTGAATGTAATTTTTTGCGAAAATACGAGATTGATCTGATCTAGTTTTATGATACCTAGGTATTATGGTGTACCTACACTACAAATTTGAAATTTGTGAAATGGGGTCCAGCTCTGCAGCTATAAGCTATAAATGGGCAATGCAAACAAACCTAATGTCGTTGTAGGTACCTATAGGATCAGTTTAGAACCTACGTTAGTCACAAACACTCATAGGGAAAGCCGACGCCAAGCCAGGGTTAAGGTCGTAGGTACATTTGACCGTTAAGTTAAGGTTCATAATCAAAACCTGACAAATTCCAGTATAAAGCTCACTTGCCGAAACCAAGTTACGAACGAAATTTGTAGATTTCATTAATTTGAGTCAGGTAGCCACATCCTTGTAATGCAACGCAACGCAATTTCCGATTGACAGAAACCAGTTTTTTTTTAAATATATTTTTTAAACTTCCTTACCTGTATATTGGTGCGTTTCACTTCGATATACAGCCAGTTGTCCGTTGAAAATGCTATTGCCATTAAAGCAGCAGCGACGATTGCTGTAATGGTCGCTATTGACAAAGTTACCGCTGAGCAAGGCATTTTAACAACCTTTAAGAGACAGTTAAAAGGAAGAGCTAGAAGGTATTCACAAACACAACACTTCGCTATCGGATAGTTCACCTATGCAGCATTTTTGAGAACACTTTACGGAACGAAGAACACGACAGCACACTCACAATTTAATAAAAACTCATTTAAATTGCGGTCATCGCTTGCAGCGTACCGAGTTCGCGCGCGAGACTTCTTTCTTTGCCTACTTCACTTCGCCTTGCCTTGCCGCTCTCTTGCGGATGTGAAACTTTCGAAAGCGAAGCTAGTCCACCAAGCGGCGGGAATGTAAATTAAAAACAGGTTTGATGTGATGCCAGTTCACAAAATAAATACTACTATTGATATTGGTAGATTTTTGTTTAAAATAATTCCACCGGTCCACACACACACAATCAGTGTTTCGAAATATAAGGACGATTTTACAACCAAAGAGAATACTTATAATGTACCAAATTCTTTTTATTTATGTACTGAACAAGTTTTTTGAAAAATAAGGAACTTTATTTCTTTAGTTCTGAAAAGATAGTTATAGCCTAACAAGATACATTCGTCATGATTCGGAATTTCAGTGGTACTAATCTCTTATACTGGCAACGATTAAACTTTAATGCCATGCGTCAATCAAAAGCCATAGTCAGCAAAAATACGCGCAAAGACGTAGACAGAGTAATACCGGTTTTACTTATTTTCGTGCAATAAAATATTAAATAAAGAAATTAATATAAATAAATGCAGATACCTACGTTGTGGTCATTGAGATCTCCAAATACTACCAACTTAACCTTATATTCTACTAGAGGACGCCCGCGACTTCGTACGCGTAGAATTAGTTTCCCGCTACTCCCCCCCTTTCTTCCCGTTGGGGGTTGATTTTCGGAAAATCCTTTCTTAGTGCTCACTTGCATCATGAAAGGAACCCCTGTACCAAATTTCAAGTTTCTAGGTACAGTAATTTCGGCTGTGCGTTGATGTATAAGTCAGTCAGGTTTGCCTTTTATATATATACTAGAGGACGCCCGCGACTTCGTACGCGTAGAATAAGTTTCCCGCTACTCCCCCCCATTTCTTCCCGTTGGGGGTCGATTTTCGGAAAATCCTTTTTTAGTGCTCACTTACATCATGAAAGGAACCCATGTACCAAATTTCAAGTTTCTATGTACAGTAGTTTCGGCTGTGCGTTGATATGTCAGTCAGTCAGTTTTGCCTTTTATATATATAGATAAAAGATGTGCCTTTTAACTATGCTTTTAAGTAAAACAGTATTTTGG
This sequence comes from Acleris cristana, assembly GCA_948252455.1. Classification (NCBI taxonomy): domain Eukaryota; kingdom Metazoa; phylum Arthropoda; class Insecta; order Lepidoptera; family Tortricidae; genus Acleris; species Acleris cristana. The sequence continues at coordinate 6,426,850 of OX411775.1, forward strand.
ATTTTGTTAATGGAAAGTTGATGTGGGTCATTAAGGGCATCTCGTGGAACTCTTGCCAACGCATGAAAATTACCTTATAAGTATATCCTTAACTTTTAAATTTATATTAAAAGATATTAATAGATTTTGGAAAAATGTACATGGGTACACAAAGATAATAAAGTCTGTCAGTCAAGATCAAAAGACTGTTGCAAACCGACCAAGATTTGGATACTTACTAGCAAAATCACGAATCAAACAAAACTTGTTTCGTACAATACACTACAATACAATACGAAACACTTCACTGTACACCAAACAAAAATACTACAGAGAAACAGTACAATTAAAAATAAAACAGGTATGTTTACCTGTGTTATAATTCCAGTATAAAGCTCACTTGCCGAACCCAAGTTACGAACGAAATTTGTAGATTTCATTAATTTGAGTCAGGTAGCCACATCCTTGTAATGCAACGCAACGCAATGCAACGCAACGCAACGCATAAACAGGTCTTATCGCTAATCGTAAATTTTTAAAGAAAATAAAGAAACACATGCCTACTATTTTTTACGACGTTCAATTTCATTATGCTTGAGGACCATTAAACTATCGAGGTAATTAGGATTGGAGATGTACAAATGTCCAAAATCCAAGATTTGCCTTTTAAATATTCCTTACTAGTGGTCAGTTAGGTACATGTACTTACTTAAAAATGTATCTTTAAATTTTGACTTGAGCTGACTATACATTTTATTGCCATTCATAAGCAACTTTTAGTAACGCTTTTCCTGCGTCTGTTTACAACTTGTAAGGCTATACTTTATAATAACAAAATGTGCAACCCATGATTATTTATTATAAATTTACAATCGAAACCTACCATAAAACGATGTCGTTTAGTCGTTAGCAACACTTAAAACAAAACGTCACTCACTTGTTAGTAATGTCTGTTCTGTCACTGTCACTTTCCAGAGCAAAAACAAGCGCGATTTCAAGAGCCTGTAAATAAATTGAAATCTACAAGATAAACTACAAACAAACAAAAAATGTCCGACGTTGCAAATTTCACTAAATATGACGATGTTTTAACATCGATCTTAGTCAACGAGCAGTCTATTCTTGGATTTCTATCAGCAATCTTCAACTTTCTGGCGAGACGGTAAAAATCAACACTTTGTTTTGCTCTTCTTCGTGTATATCAACATAATGCTAAAGTTTTTTTACGTAATTTCAGCACCGATTTCTATTATGTTCCGGAAGGGCCTTATGAGAACATGGGCTTTCCTCCTGGGGTAGCAGAAGAGTTGGTTATAAAAGTTCTAAGAACGTGCGATCCTAAAGGCTGGAAAGGTACTAATGGCGTACAGAAACCTGATAACATTGATCATGAGATAATGTGCTCAACAGTAGCCCAAGAAGTGGAAGTGGAAGCTGAAACAGATACTGATAACGAAGAAAATGAAGATAGTAAACCAGAAATATCCGAACATTGTTCCATTACTAATGAAAATCAAACGACAGAGTCTTCTATCAGTAGTACAGGGAGTAAGGAAAAAGTTGAACATAAATTTGGGACAGAAGATTATGAACCACCAGTGATCCCAGTGCAAAAAAATAGTGAATCGTACAATGGAGCTGTTCGGGACAAATATTCTTGGTCACAATCTATTATGGAGCTTGGTAAGTATAAACTTTGATCCCTACATTGCGTGTTGGTGCGTTTGTCTGTCTTTTTCTAATGTTTTCATGGCTGTTTTAAATAAAAGAATATTAAGATGTGTATAGACTAGAGGCAACCTCGGGCGAGGCACGCATGGCTCACCATGTTTCCTCAAATGCTTACGCACCTCGGCCCGAAGCATGCCTCAACCAGAGCCTGCCACATGGGGAGCAATCGGGGGTTGGTTTTTTGGCTGTGCTCCAAGGTGCCTATCAATTCAGCATTGCAAATGGCAAACTACTAGTGTTTTTGATCCATGAACTTGCTCCCAATGCAACACATAACAATGCTTTTTTCATTTACAATGATGCAATCATGCAGTTAGTGGCCAAGGGGCACAAACGCCACTAGTTACTTAGTGGGGTTGGTGCCCCATGGCATATACTGACAATGAAAACCCACTACTTACTTACATCATCATCATCAAAAGTACTTCAATTTACTTGTAGTAATAATATGATAAGGTAATAAGAATAATAATGAATTATTGCTAATATATTTTTGTATATTATTGCAGATGTAACAATTAAACTACCTCCAGACATAAAGTCCGCAAAAGACTTAAAGGTGACGATCAACCCTGCAGACATCTCTGTAGCCTGCCGCAATGGTGACATCGTTATAAAAGACAAGTTTCCTTACAAAATAAAGGCCATTGATAGTTTTTGGACCATCAGTGAAGGAAAACTATTAATTCATTTAGGTAACTAATTAGACTTTTTTTTTTTAAATGTTTTATGGTAATTTATTAGACTAAATAATGTATATTTCAGAGAAAGTACAAGAACGCTGGTGGAAGAAACTTCTGAATGCAGAGGAAGCTATTGATTTAGACAAAATTGATTGTTCAAGACCTTTAAATGAACTGCCAGAGGACCACATTGCTAAGGTAAAAAAGTTCAACATTATGTTGCGATGCTTTGCAAGAATTCAAAGACTGAATGGTGGAAACAAGCTCATTTATTTTTAAAAAACTAGTCTCCTGCTTTTTCTCTATTTCTTCCCATGTGGAGTAAAATTTGGAAAAATCTTTATTGCTCTTTTAAGAAGGTTAGGTAGGTTGTTGTGAACTACATGACTGTAGTTTAACATTGCATAGGTAAATATCTATATTTCTTCTGTGTAGCAAAATACATTAAAAATATTGTTTTTCAGGTAAGAGAACTACAATGGAATCAGGAGCAGAAGCTCAAGGGCTTGCCGACCAGTGATGAAATCAGGAATATCAACATTCTCAAGAAAGCATGGAATGCTGATGGGTCACCCTTTAAAGGCAAAGAATTTGATCCAAGTGTGTTACACCCTCAATAAAAAATATTTTTGTTGTTATGGTCCCACTTGTTTTTATTCCTACAGCAAAGCATACTCATTCATTCATATTGGATGTTTCTAAGCCAAGGATGTAGTTAACGTTTTGCAAAGCAATATTGTAATAAATTAGTAAGTGACAATATTTTAAAGTGGTAACCATTCCAGCAAGTATTACGTTACAACCCACTTGTTCAAAATTAACTTATTTATCATTGGGTCATGTTAGTTTCTAATTCACCAACACCGCTAAGGTACAGCGACAGCACGCGGCATTAATAAGGTCGGGTCAGGGTCTATTTCGTTCGACCAAAGGGTAATTATAATAACCATAGAATAAGGTCGGGTGGGGCTATTTCGTTTGACTGAAGGGTCAATCTTATCGCTATCGAAAATGAAATTAATGAGACAGATTTTTTGCCAGTTATTAACGAAACGGATGCAGATCGGGCAGCTGATAAGATGGTTCATATAGTGCAAGAAGTAGTAGAAAAACATACAGTCACTGTAAAGTGTTCCAATAAAAAGCGGATCCTCAAACCCTGGATTACCAGTGGTCTCCTACGCTGCATTAGAAACCGAGACAACATGCACCACGACATTAAAAAAGACCCTGACAACATTATATTACTGACTACCTACAAGAGATATCGAAATTTTTGCAATGACTTACTTAGGAAAATTAAGACAGCGTACGAAGAAAGCGAGTTTTTAAAAGCCAAAAATAATCCGAAACCTACGTGGGAAGTCATAAATGTTATCGCTGGTAGGAAGCGTCAAGTACAATCTCCAGTTGAACTTCTTAGGCAGGTAAATGACAACAAAACATCTGTTAATAATATAAACCGGTATTTTGCCAACATTGGCTATGAATTGGCCTCAAAAATTTCTCTACAAAATTATCCGCAACCTACCGACTGGTCCCAATACTGTACTTCCCAGCAACCATCTAACTCAATAGGAATCCCCGCTGTAAATGAAGAACAAGTTGAAACACTAATTATGTCCCTTAGGAATGACTGTGCTACAGGATTTGATAAAATACCAGCCAAAGTAATAAAGCAATGCCGGAAGGCTCTTGTACCATCAATCACGCATGTTTGTAATTTGGCTATAGTTACGGGAAAATTTCCAAAAGCTATGAAGACGGCATTGATAACACCAGTGTTCAAGAGCGGGGATAGAGATCGTGTCACTAATTACAGACCTATTTCCGTTCTTACTGCCTTTTCAAAAATTCTAGAAAGAATACTCAATAATTATTTAATAAGTTACTTAGAAAAATACAATATAATCTCCGACCATCAGTACGGTTTTAGACGCGGCCTATCCACAGAAGATGCAATAACAAACCTTAGTGAATATGTCATCAACAGTCTTGATAAAAATGAGAAGTGCTACGGTATCTTCTTAGATTTATCCAAAGCATTTGACACGGTCTCTATCCCTATCCTTATTGACAAAATGGAAAGCATTGGTATTCGTGGAGTAGCTTTGAGCATTTTTAGAGATTATTTATCAGACCGTTCACAATCAGTTAGGATTGATTCAATTGTGAGCGACAAGGAATCAATAACATACGGCGTGCCTCAGGGGAGTATTCTTGGACCTACATTATTTTTAATATATATAAATGAATTGTGTAATTTATCATTTCCAAATTGTAAAGTTTTTACCTATGCCGATGATACAGCTATAATTGCCCACGGAAAAGACTGGATATCCGCAAAAAGTAATGCCGAAAATTGTCTTAATATTGTAATGAAATGGCTTGCTTGTAATTTGTTAACCCTTAATATTCAGAAAACTACTTTTATCCGTTTCTCTCTGCCAAATGCCCCAAAACCACCAACTTGCTCTGACTCTCTTGTAGCTCATAATTGTCTCAATTTAACTGCATGTAATTGTTTAACGTTAAAACGAGTTTCGAGTGTCAAGTATCTTGGAGTTCTTGTCGATGAACGCTTAACCTGGAAACCCCAAATAGACGCGCTAGTAAGCAGAGTCAGAAGGCTTATTTATATTTTTAAGAACTTGCGACACTCGGCTACTTCAGCAATCATGCAAACTGTGTATAATGCTCTCTGTCAGTCTATTCTATCATACTGTATACCTGTATGGGGAGGTACTTATAAATCTTTACTACTAGGACTGGAGAGGGCGCAGAGGGCAGTTCTTAAAGTCATGCATTTTAAGTGTCGTGACTACTCCACTGCGGCACTATATAGTGAAGTTCTAGTACTATCAGTACGGAGGTTGTACATACATCGAACTGTACTGCGACGACACTCTACACTACCCTCGAAGCCAAATACGAGTAGTACTCCCTCACGGTCGCGTCGCAGGGTTGAAATCTGTCCTCGTGTTATGTGCAGGACAATGTTTGCAGAACGCCAATATAGTGCCATGAGCTGTAGACTATATAATAAGATAAACAATAGTATCGTAATTTGTAATCTTAATAAAAACAAACTGAAATCTCAATTAAATTCGTGGTTACAAAAGCTAAACTATGCGGAGACTGAAAATCTTGTGACAGTTAAACCCTATTATGAGTATTATGACCGAACTTATTCATAAGCAAGTGTTAAAAATTGATTATTTGATTATTTTGTAAGTAATAAAACTCTTTATTAACTTAATTTTTTTTTAATGTAGATGACTTTAGGGGAAAACCACTAACTCCTATGATACAAGTCTGACTTAGTTTAGGAGTTAGTTGGCAATATATTTTTGACTAATGTACAACGTTTGTTAACTTTAAGTGCACTGTTTATTAATAAGCATACTGTACATCTTTTTATCTAATAAATATTCTTATTCTTATTCTTATTATTCTTATTCTAATTATAACCATAGTAGTAGGTATCTACGTATTCTTATAACATTCACCGCCAAGTACCCGACTGCTGCGATGTCGGATATTCTATGATGTTGTTCCCACGCCGCACTACCCGATTGTCGGGTAATACAATACTATTTGCCGCTACGCTGGCGACCTGGCTTGTGTTTGGGAATTTGTTTCGTGGGCTGGCAGTGAATGTATTAAAATATCTTATAACCAATTGATAACCAATTAATTTGAATTTACTTTTTTCAACTGTCATGTACCTATTCACAAACGTTAACTCTTGTTTCGTCAAAAGACATAGATGGGTCCATGGTTTAAAAATAAGTACAGTCAGCTGCAGATAGATCTAACCGAACAGCGAGCCCAAAAAAATCTGTTGCATTAGATTTACAAAAAAGACTAACCCGCGAAAAGGTCAGAAAAATGTCCTGTGACAGTATGTTTTAACTATCTACTTGGATAAAAATTCAAGAAGATGTAACTGCATAGTAAACCAAAAGGATTTAAATGGTGAAAAATTCAGCCGTATCTAACGTTTTAAAATTCCAACAAGATTGGATGGGATAGAATGGCAAAAAGTTCTAACCATTCGAGAAAATGAACTTAGTCCCAAGACATTAAGGTTCCTAATTGTTTGCTACTTGAAACGCAATTAACAGAACAATATTTGCTAGTGTGAGTTTTAAACGTCATGTCATGTCAAATCAATGTCACATGCATGACCAGAGGCCCTACTTTGAAAATCAGAGTTCGAAGTAACGTTAGCTCCATCCTTCTCTCTCGATTTAGGCTCAAATGACGAGTGACAGAGATGGAGCTTACGCAACTTCGAAATTCGATTTTCAAAGTAGGGCCTCAGACATATCCAATCTATTATGTCACAGATATAAAAACACATAGATAACGTAAATACCTAAATCTGTATGAAAACCAACCGTGTCAATTTTCCGTTTTCCGCGCAAAATCGATTCAAAGTCGTCGCTTTTTTGGGCTATTGCAGTTTATTGTCATGCAACGAGGCATTTTCTTAATTTCCACGGCCAATCGGCTGCAACAACAGGCGCGCGAACCGTCAGTAGCGACGGCCAACCCCGACGCTTCGTCAGTGTTTAAGTCCGGAAGTAGATGCATTTGCGTTATCTATGTGTATTTATATCTGTGTATCATGTAAATACTATGCATTCAGATATCCAACACTCAAAAATATTTATAGCTCAACTGTATAAGTCTCCTTAAAGAAAAGAAAGAAAGATCGGGAGCAATTGCACTAATGGCAATATAATGTATATAATTTATTGTTCATGCAAATACCTATTGCGGTAGATTTAGCCATATTGCATGCATGCATGCATGTTTGAAAAATAAAAATATCGAGGATTTTGTTTCTAATTGTTCTCTTTCACACGCTTCTTGAAAGTTCTTAGTATCGCTCTCTATTCAAACTATCTCTTTCACTCTTAGAGGAAAATTGCCATGAAATGTACCATCAGCCCAAAGGAATGGAGTACAATCGAATTGATTCCTCCTAAATTCAACCACCTACTACACTTATCCCTACCCTGCTATCCCTACTGATACACTAAGTACACGTTTTTGTTGATTTATTTCTCCCGGTAGGTATAGGTGCACTGTCCATTTCCCCTCTATCCGCTACTCTACCAATAATTTCTCTTTGAATATAAAATTTAAGGCACTTGTCCCACCGCCGGCGAGAAAGCGATTAGCTATCGACTATTTTCTCGCTCAAGAAACGAAAAAAAGATATAGATCCCGTGTCAATAAAAGAGACACAAATATTAATAGTTGATCGCTGGCTGTACTCGCTTCCCGCTCATCGTCGGTGGTGGGACAAGTGCCTAACGGAGTCGACGGAGCTCCTATTTCTGAGTGTTTTGGCCCTTTGTGCCTGCTGAAGAACTAACATACCTTAAACCTACCTCATATTTTATGATACAAATTTTGGTTAATTAGTAATAGAGTCGCGAATAGTGGAAATGGACAGTGCTCCCTATCCCTCCCAGTAGGGATAGCTCGGTAGGGATAAGTGTACCAGGCTAATTTAACCTTTATTGAAGTTATTTAAAATAAAAATCGGCGTGGTGCGACGTCGACGCCGGTGTGGGTAGACAAGTTCAAACATGTTTTGTATTGCCGGCTACTTACTCCAAAAATCGGCAGCCGGGATGACGGCGGCTGGGCGACGGGCGTGCGGTGGACAGGCGGTCATAGTAAATGTACAATTAGGGACATTCGCGGTCGTCCACTTAAGAAAATGTTGGCTTGTCCATTGCAGCTAGCTAATCCTACAGCGCTCAGGTCGTTACGCGTTGAACGCGCAAACGAATATCACCCTAGAGGTGGTCGACCGGGAATGGCCCTGACTGTATTGTCGCTACTTCGGAGCCCTCATCTCGTTATCGCTGTCGTATCGTTGACGGCGGCGGTGGACCAACGGCCATTGGTACAATTTTCGGTTGTCCGCATTTGGCCATTTGTCATTGATTTTTACATGCACAGACATGAAATCGTAGTCAGGACTAACCATCAGCAACTTGTTATTTAATTTGGTCAAATTATTCCTCTTAGGCTGCATTTCACGAAACTTGGAATAAGACTTACTCCGAGATTAGTTTATACAAATTCGGCGTTTAATCTAGGTATAAGACCTTATTCCAGTTTGTTGAAATACAGCCTTAGGTACACTTTCCTCGTAGATACACTTTTAAAACACCAATGCAGTGTTTCCTCTTAGATAAACTATTGGGTACAGTAGTGTACACAATACTATAAGTAATCAAAAATCAAAATCAAAATCAAAATTTGATTTTGATTTTGATTTTGATTTTTCCTCTTAGATAAACTATTGGGTACAGTAGTGTACACAATACTATAAGTATAATTAACAAATTCACTGCCGTGCCGGCAACGCGCACATGTGTGCCATACCACCATAAAATTAACAAATTTAACAGAGTCGACGGAGCTCTACTAACGCGGAGCTCCTATTTCTGGGATGTTCTGGCCCTCCGGGCTTGATATAAAAACGAACCTTAACCCTTCGTCTGTGGGAGAGTAAAAAAATACAGAATTCAAAGAAGTCTCTAAATTATGGAATAATCCACAAAAATAAGCAAAATAAAAATATAAAAAGATAAACAAAAATTTGGTCACGATCCTAATCAAAAACAGACGAAACGTTAATTTGCACACACCAAATATTTATTTGTGTGACAAAACTTAACTTGTCATTACTATCGCTTTTCTGTTGATGAATGTTCTAAGTACTTATATGAAAGTGGATCTATAAGGAATGAAAGTGAACTTATTTTCAAAAGTATATCAACGAGGAAAGTTTACCTAACCTAATAGACCATACGGTCTATTAAGTTCGAAATACCGTACTACAAGTCGTCGGCCACATTATTGAGAGTTTAGACAAGTGAGAGCGATTTGTCATCACAGACAAGAGTATTGTCGCCAATAAGCCTGATAACAGGGATAACTAAGTTCAACTAGAAGTTCAATCGGTTAAACTAATGGGACAAAAATATTCCAATTATTTCAACTACTAACTGAACAAAATTGTTCCTATTTTGAATTGATTAAAGTTGAACTCAACTTTCTAATATTTTAATCACAAGTACGCGTACATTACCGAGTCACATTACCAGCAACGTACAAAGAAAAAATGTTGCTCGTACTAAACCGGGATTCTATTGTTTACCCGTACCCCTTGAATGTTTGCTTGTGAATAAAATATTAAAAAGTTGAACTAATAGGAACGATTTTGTCCAGTTAGTTCAACTTTCAAAGTAAAATTACAAAGTTGAAATAATTGGAATATTTTAGTCCCATTAGTTCAACTGATTGAACTTCTAGTTGAACTTAGTGAAATAGAGGGATATCGTGTTACCATATCGACCTCAACGCGGGGCAGTGCTCGTCAACGTCACCATGTCAATTACACTTGGCTCGTGAATTACTTGGCTTACGAGGTAACCGCCATGTGGGATGTTGACTCAACGATCATTGTCTTGGTAATCAATGATGGTAGGTAAGGTGCATTAAATGCTATCTGGTATGTGGACAATATACAACGGTATGTCCATGTATCATAAATTCTCGCAACAGAGAGATCTTTACAATCGGTATGTTTTGTTACGAAAAGTATATCACTTATTTGGTTTGAATTCATACACCGTTATTGTAAGGCATTCTAAAAACAATTAAGTATCATCATATATATTTTTTATTTATTGTTATCTACTACACCAGTATACATCGGCCCTGTTAAAACATTTGTCATAAAAAATTTAAAATACAACAATACAAAACAACATAATATTAAAAAACTATGGATTTATCATCATCATCATCATCGCCATCACCGTCATCATCATCACCACCATCATCACCATCATCATCATAATCATCATCATCATCACCACCACCACCATCATCATCATCATCATCATCATCATCATCACCATCATCATCATCACCATCATCATCATCATCATCATCATCATCATCATCATCATCACTATTTGAAGCCTGGAGGCGTGGGATGCGTGCGGGAACGCCTGCCTGCTGGACGCCGCCGCGCTGAACCACGACAGCAGCCTGCACGGGACCCACGTGAGTACACCATCACCATCATCATTATCATCACAATTAGAAGCCTGGAGGCGTGGATTGCGTGGCAACTCCGCCTGCCTGCTGGACGCCGCCGCGCTGCACCGCGCTAGCAGCCTGCACGGGGACCACGTGAGTACACACCATTACCATCATCATCATAATCATCATAATCATCATCATCATCATCATCATCATCATCATCATCCTCATCATCATCATCATCATCATCATCATCATCATCGTCCTATTTAGAAGCCTGGATGCCCTGTCTGCTGGACGCCACCGCGCTGCACCGCGCCAGCAGCCCGCACGGGGACCACGTGAGTACACACCATTACCATCATCATCATCATCATCATCATCACCATCATCATCATCATCGTCCTATTTAGAAGCCTGGATGCCCTACCTGCTGGACGCCACCGCGCTGCACCGCGCCAGCAGCCTGCACGGGGACCACGTGAGTACACACCATTACCATCATCATCATCATCATTATCATCATCATCATCATCATCATCATCATCATCGTCCTATTTAGAAGCCTGGATGCCCTGCCTGCTGGACGCCGCCGCGCTGCACCGCGCCAGCAGCCTGCACGGGGATCACGTGAGTACACACCATTACCATCATCATCATCATCATCATCATCATCGTCCTATTTAGAAGCCTGGATGCCCTGCCTGCTGGACGCCACCGCGCTGCACCGCGCCAGCAGCCTGCACGGGGACCACATGAGTATACCATCACCATCACCATCATCATCATCATCATCATCATCATCATCATCACGTTTAGTAGCCTGGGGACATAGGGCACGAGCGGCGCCGCCGCGCTGCACCGCGCCAGCAGCCTGCACGGGGACCACATGAGTATACCATTACCATCATCATCATCATCATCATCATCATCATCATCATCATCACGTTTAGTAGCCTGGGGACATGGGGCACGAGCGGCGCCGCCGCGCTGCACCGCGCCAGCAGCATGCACGGGGACCACGTGAGTACACACTATTACCATCATCATCATCATCATCATCACGTTTAGAAGCCTGGGGACATGGGGCACGAGCGGTGCAGCCGCGCTGCACCGCGCCACCAGCCTGCACGGGGACCACATGAGTACACCATCACCATCACTATCATCATCATCATCATAACTAGCAGCCTGTAATTTGTTTCGGAAGACTTAATAAATAAATAAAAATAAATATGCCTTTTCTGGAACTAAGTAGGTTAATTTTAAGGTTTTTCCCGAATATTATTACAGCAATAACATAGAGGAAATTCTATCTTAGTCCATAGGGTTGGTTACGCATTTAAAGTTAACTAAAAAAAATAGTAACGATCTATTTGTTTAAGTACGAATATGCGATACATTCTGAGAAAAAGTAAAGGTCAGACGGACAGGCGGACACGCAGACAAATAAACAGACGGACATGGTGAAAATATAAGAGTTCCTAGTTTGTTCACGGAATTCCTTAAAATTATTCCTATTACCGTTACACAATAAATCATAGAAAAGTTAGTAGAAATGCAATAGCTTAGTCTGCTAGTGGCTTCGTCCACGCAGAGCCACATCGTTATTCCCGGGAACAATTATCTGGAATGAAAACGTGAAGTCGTTGGATGTACGTATTTGACGATGCAACGTATTTGATGACGCGGTTAGCCTAGTTGGTCAAAGCTAACTGTCTTGGGTTTGATTCCCAGCATGTCCAAATATTTATGTGATGTGACTGATGAGCGCTATATTTGTCCTTGAGTTACATATTTTCTATGTATTTACTCTGTCATCATCATCATCATCATCAGCCCGGGGGCGTCCACTGCTGGACAAAGGCCTCCCCCAAAGAGCGCCACAACACTCTACTCTGTATTTACTCTGTATATAAGTATTATGTCGATCTTTGTTTTTGGGAACTAAATTAATGGCTATGCTATAGTTTGGGAAATGAAGAATATATATAGTAAAACACAACAACAACAACATTAACAACAGCGTCTTGTAAAACTTACAGCATTCGTTCTTGTAAGCAACAATGATTTTTCTTCTTCTTTTTTTATTAATGGCGGTCTACTGAGGTGTTCCGTATTTATTATTTAATAAGTATTTCCCTAGCAGATATTTTTTAGGATTTATTAGGTACGACAATTTAGTGACATTTGTCATTTTAGATTGGCAAGCAGTCAATATCAAACACTACTATTGTATATGGTCAATATCATAAGTAAATAAAAAGGTTTGTTATAAAAATAACATTTTAGTTGCAGGTTTCGATTGAATTTATTTATTCCGTCCATCCGTTTATCACAGGCATTTTACTCGAAAACTACAAGAGGTACAGTCAACGTCAAACTTAAGTGATAAAAAGGTTTCAAAACATGTCCTTAAATGACGCCCCAAATATAACAGATTTTACCAGAGTATCATTTTCAACTGAACATTTGATTAGTCAAAAGAAAATTATCATAACGGTACACGAAGCAAAATGACAAATCAAAAATTATGTCAGAGTGAAATATTAATACACGATATCAAAACTATCTCTTTACTGGAAAGTTCAATAAAGAATGATGAAATATTGCACACATCTCTCAACAACCTAAGGATCAGAATGACGCAAGTCAACATAAACGCTACTCTATGATGTATCAAGTGACAGACAAAAGAAAGTCAAAATTTCAAAATGTCGGAATGACAACTATACCGATTTACCTTGGATCAATGCCATACAACAAAATCAAAGCTAAATTCTGTTCGCGTGAATACCCTTCAGTTGCATTTGTTTATCAACGAACCGAGACGAACGTTTTAAAACAATTTTAAGTTCAACCTATTAACAACCATGGTACCTAGTAATAAAGTTACAAATCTTCAAAAAACAATCCCATACTTACGACCACTCGTTTCATAAAACGAACATAGCAATTAATGACATTTCATGGCAACAAAACGAAAAGACTTAGGTTGAATTAAAATTTATTGTAAAATCAACCTTATGAAGCAAGAATTAAAATACTTTTCCCACTATTGCCATGCGAGTTACATCGTTTTTTATCGATTATTTTTGCTTCTTCGAATTTAAAATCCCGTCTGTCGTTGGATTCATATAATACACGCAAAACATGATATTCTCAAAAATATTATAAATATTAGCAAAACATAATTATTAGTAAGACATGAATTAGACAGTATCGACGGAGCTCCGTGGCAGCTATTTCTGGGTGGTTAGAGGGCCTACTGTAAATCTAACATAACCTACGATTCGATAACAAAACCCGACTATTTGTAAATTATCATGTTTTGCGAATATCGTGTTTTGCTAGTATGATGTTATGCGTATAATTATTAACTATTTTAACAGTGTTAATATTTTTAACAGGGGTCATGATATATTTTAGTGCATTTTGTACATATTATAACTTCAAAAGTCATTTCGGTGAACAAAAATACCACCAAAATGATGCCACCGAGATGAAGACAATTGAGTATTTTTAAGATAAATACTAAACAAATTACGCAATAAATATACGCCCGATTCGCGTAAATTATATCAAAGTATCCTATTAAATATTAAAAGATGGACTGAAATAAGACATTGTAAATTCATACATATTAATCCACGGAAATGACGTTTGAGGGAATCAAATACGTCGTGTGAAAGACTTACCTCGACACAGTCGCAATACTCGGCAACAGCGCATCCACTCCACTGAATGGCCGAAACAGAACTAATGTTCGACTCAAATCGCAAAGATGGCGGTAGGTTAGTCGACTAATCAGATAACAGCAGGATAGGATATCTTAAACATTACTTACGTAATTGAAAATAAAGTTTCACTTATGAAAATAGTTCACAAAAACACCACTAGATAGCGCTAGTAGTAGTTAACTCGCGTCTGACTGTGAGGATTTCAAATGTGATATTTTGTATTAATTTAAAAAGCACCGTAATAAAAAATATAAGACTGGCCGTACAGTACCAAACACGGTACAGTAAAAAACCGTCTGTCTGTCTGTGTGCGTTTAAAAATATTTGTTTTTGTCATTGTTCGGAACCCTCTCCACGCGAATTAAACTCGCACTTGGCCGGTTTTTTTCGTTAAGAAATGATGTGCATGAACGCTGTTTGCAATTTAGTGGCAGAAGTGCCTTTTATCATGGTTTTTCCTCGGTATAGGATTTTTCTTGTAAATGCCACACAATGATGAAAAGTAAAAAACCCTTGCTTTGCTTTTCATTTACCCCATTTTTTTACTTATTTCATCACTTTAAGTGCGCGGTTTAAATATCTTTATGGTAGGTATGTTTACAAAACTTTAGTTGTGTAACTTTGGTAGTTTCTGAGAAAAAGTGTGTGACATACAGACACCCAGAAAGAAGGACGTGGTGAAACTATAAGTATAAGTTTGACATCGGAACCCTAAAAAAGGTTTCTCACGAAAACGCTCGCCTTATGCAAATGTTTGCATATGTATTGGCTGACGTTGGCCAAATATTCTTAGAGGAGGCTTGAATATTGTTATTTAATTGGAAATATCACATTATTTATTCATTACAGTAAAGCTTAAAATATAATACAGGTACAACCGAACTAGGGGGGGGAGGGCACTCCATAGTAACAGAAGATGATTTTTTTGGTTTAAGCGTAAATCATCGTTTGGCACATATTTCAACAGTTGTATGGATTTCCGAATGACTTAAAGATTGTTCCGCCTCAAATCTTTCTGAATGGACCTCCTCACAGAACAGAAAAACAGTAGAAGTGTGAAGTGGGCATGTCACGTGTGGCATGGTTATGCGGAGTTCCGCGCAACCTAGCTTAGTTTTGCCGCGATCTCTTGTGCATAAAAGCTGTACGAATAATATTTCTAAAATAGGAAATAAATTCATAAGCAAGCCTTATTGTGCTATTTTGGAATATAAAAACGATAGCCGCATCAAAAACATTTTCCATGGTGGCGTGTTGTTTTTATGATAGTTTGAGTATTGGCGACAACAGGTCTGATACTGAGCGAAGCTCATGCCACTTCCACTGTTTTTCTCTATTCCGTGGACCTCCTGGACCGCTTGTTCAAAAGATTTGTTTCCCCAAGCGATCTACTTATTAGCAGACATTCTCCTTGCCTCCATAAGTCGATTCGTATGCACAGACAAGACTTCTGTGTAGATTTAGGTTTGGAACGGTTAACCACCATCGCGACTTTACTGATTGTATTTATGATATTAAAACTGAGGTCACCAACCGTACCACCCTGGAAGAGTATAGGACTTATTAAGCTAATAATCTTCATGTTTTCGAAAATTGAAACGCTTGAGCGCTTGAGGGCGTGGCGATTGGTGAGGCAGGCATTGCGGGTAGGGATGGACAATTTCTGATACGGGTGAATTTCAACAAGCGTCAAATTATCCTAATTTTGGTGGTATTTTTTATTTTGCTAGTAGGGATAACAATTGTACGTTTAAAGGGCGTCATTACTCATTAGTCATACTTAAAACAGTGTTAAAATGGCCCTTTATTATACCAAGTAGTATTTAAGATATAACGATTTTATGTATGTATCACCGAAATTGCTATTATCCACCAAAATTTACTTTTCTAAGAAAAACTGACGATAAATAATAACATATCGGGCTAATTAATATATATAATCGTTATGGAGTCTTCTTTGTTATTTTTTAAAACCAAAAACGTATGTTCTTAATATAATTAATAATGATTATTTGTTGTTTCAATTATTTTGGTGGAATCCAGCAATTTTGTCAATTTTGGTGTCTTCAAAAATGCTACCAAAATTGTACCACCAAAATTAAAAAAATGAGTTTATTTTTTTATTCAAGCGAATCTTTTAGATTAACACAAATTTAACTAAATACAGTTAAAAAGACACTATATATACTTGAAATAACTATCACACAATTAAACTTTTTGCTAAGAAGAAGAAGTTATAACAATTAAAAAAATGTATTCCATACCACCAAAATTAGATACTTATGTGCTTAGCGGGAAGATGCAGCAAGATGGTACAAAGCTTTCACCGTCTATCGCTGAAGTGGAACTGAATCAATAACTGACACCATATTATTATTCTGTTTGTATAATCACGTTCCGTTCGATCATAAAATCAATTTCAATATTCACCACCAAAATTGACTATTTCGCTCCCAGTTTTCCTTTATTTGCAAATGCAATAATTGTAATATTTTAAAATACCTTATCTAATATGGAATAGAGATAACTAAAACATAAATTTAGTTGAGGCTTCTTAATAACTTTGGACCACGGTCTATCAGGGGGGAAGCGGGGTAGTTTGATGCATGGGGCACAATAATACACCAGCACTATTTCGTAAAAACAAATGGTAGTAATATCGAAATATCATTAAAACTAAAACGTGACTATACATAAGCGGGCTTGACAGCTACAAACGCATCGCTAGGTTGGTTTTTATTAATATTCAAATATTTTTCGAATATGACCGTTGGGGCACTTCGATGCACAAAGGTACGGGGCAAATTGGTGCTATCAATGTTGAAAGTAAGTAATTTTTGACTGTGTTGTTTAAGTGTCTAAAAGTGTTTTAGGGTTTGTTTAGTCTACTTTCTAAAGTTCATTTAAATAAAGACAAAAAAACAATTGAAATCAGTCATACATAATGTCTATAAGTATAATATAGTGAAAAAAAAAGATATTTCAAATCTTTATGAAACACAATAGGTTGCCTATACCCTCCTTAAAAGAAACGAAACAACATTTTGTTGAATGTTGGCATTTTTAAAACTTTTTTACATAATTAAACATGTGTATCAAGGTGCCCCATGGGTGGGGCACAATTAAGCAAATTCCAATTTTCACAATTTTTTCTTAATTTTTATTACGATTAAATTTTTAAGATTAATTTAAATTCTATATCAATCCCAATTAATTTAACTATGAGATAAGCAAAAATGGTACAAATGGTACCAATCTGCCCCGCTTCCCCCTATGTGCGACAAGTGCAGGACACGACACCAAAATTGATTTGGATTGAGATTTTTTTTTTACTATATATATGATAAATTAATAATAATTAGAACTTTAGAAAATAAATAGTTTTCCAATACATGTACTAAACCCAATTATCACGCCCGCCGCACAAAATAATGTGGTTGGGATGATTACCCACATGTGAAACATTTTAGTTATAGGCAGCTGTTGAAAGCTAGGTACATCCGTACACGCTATCAATAAGAGATTGGGCTCTTATGGCCTTATTAATAAATGCGGAGTTACCGTGGAGTGGCTAAGCGTAAGTTGTGACATTTATATATTATAAAGTTATATGTAAGACAGAGATGTAGATTTTGCCACTCCCTCTTACCCATAGTTGGGTCTCAGAACTTACAGTAATAACTTACAAGTAGTGTAAATCCGGCCTTAGCGTCACTTGTAACTAAGTAATTAAATTACTTATGCGATTTGGATAATAAATAATAATATATCTAATAATTATTGTGCTATCCTCGAGCTATGATGATGGAAACAGACATCGATACCTTGAATTTCGAACAGCCCAAAGGAACCGCCATGGCTGAGATGTCTGCCCATTTTTTTTTGGGACAAATCTGTAATTTTCTGTGTGTTGTTTATCGTCTGCTTAATTTAATCGTTTTCATTTTGACAGTCCGAAGATGAGTCTCCCTGCTTACAAAATGAAAACCATTTTTCCACTTTGAAGTCGATTTCGATTTCGAGTGCGTTAGGCAATAGGCCAGCTGCACTCGCTTCGTTATTTACACCCGTAAATAATAAATAATTTACTATATCTACTTACAAACCTTCCTCTTGAATCACTATCTATTAAAATCCATTGCGTAGTTTGAAAGATCTAAGCGTACGTACAGGGAAAGACGGCGGGAAGCGACTTAGTTTTATTCTATGTAAAGATATTTTTTCTTAATTTTTATTACGATTAAATTTTTAAGATTAATTTAAATTCTATATCAATCCCAATTAATTTAACTATGAGATAAGCAAAAATGGTACAAATGGTACCAATCTGCCCCGCTTCCCCCTATGTGCGACAAGTGCAGGACACGACACCAAAATTGATTTGGATTGAGATTTTTTTTTTACTATATATATGATAAATTAATAATAATTAGAACTTTAGAAAATAAATAGTTTTCCAATACATGTACTAAACCCAATTATCACGCCCGCCGCACAAAATAATGTGGTTGGGATGATTACCCACATGTGAAACATTTTAGTTATAGGCAGCTGTTGAAAGCTAGGTACATCCGTACACGCTATCAATAAGAGATTGGGCTCTTATGGCCTTATTAATAAATGCGGAGTTACCGTGGAGTGGCTAAGCGTAAGTTGTGACATTTATATATTATAAAGTTATATGTAAGACAGAGATGTAGATTTTGCCACTCCCTCTTACCCATAGTTGGGTCTCAGAACTTACAGTAATAACTTACAAGTAGTGTAAATCCGGCCTTAGCGTCACTTGTAACTAAGTAATTAAATTACTTATGCGATTTGGATAATAAATAATAATATATCTAATAATTATTGTGCTATCCTCGAGCTATGATGATGGAAACAGACATCGATACCTTGAATTTCGAACAGCCCAAAGGAACAGCCATGGCTGAGATGTCTGCCAATTTTTTTTTGGGACAAATCTGTAATTTTCTGTGTGTTGTTTATCGTCTGCTTAATTTAATCGTTTTCATTTTGACAGTCCGAAGATGAGTCTCCCTGCTTACAAAATGAAAACCATTTTTCCACTTTGAAGTCGATTTCGATTTCGAGTGCGTTAGGCAATAGGCCAGCTGCACTCGCTTCGTTATTTACACCCGTAAATAATAAATAATTTACTATATCTACTTACAAACCTTCCTCTTGAATCACTATCTATTAAAATCCATTGCGTAGTTTGAAAGATCTAAGCGTACGTACAGGGAAAGACGGCGGGAAGCGACTTAGTTTTATTCTATGTAAAGATATATTTCGATTTATATTACCTTTATAATTTACACATAATAAACACAATCCATCACCATACCCGGTAATAAACTAATTTAAGTTACATCGTGTTTGGAATTACTGCGTTAAGATTAGGTATATTTGTAGAACACGCATCATATACGACCATCGTGCTTGTATTAAAGCCCTTCATGTGATCAAGTTTAGGGGCGCGGGCGGTGAGCGAGAGTCCAACAGGAGACTCCAGCAACACATCGTCGACCGCGCGGCCTATTTGCACAACTCTGGTCGGGGCGACCACCTGGTTAACATTTCCGCATATCATATTATCCTGCCCTTATCCCAACTTAAGTATTTGGGGTCGGCGCAACATGTAATTTCTTCCATACTTCTCTATTAGTCGTGATCTCGGTAGTCACTCCCTTTCTAGCCATATCATCGTACCATATTTTCTATTCAAACATTTCCGCATAATATGTAAAAAACACGAAAGTTGATTATTTTGACACTTACATCTCTGAATATCATCAGGGGCGTATTGCATAAAAAATAATAGCTTATATTATAAGCGGAACCCTCTTTCCAACAGTATGTATTAAAAAGAGACTTCCACTTGTATTACAAGTTAGAAGCTTTTATGAAACAGGCCCCTGAATATGTGAGGAATATGCCTACTGTTTACATTGTGAGTTCAATGTCATTAATGGCATTTCGTCCCTTTACTTTCTCAACCTCGTATCTGATCGAATAGTTAGATAGGAAAGTAGTCTTTATTCTTTAAGCATATGACTGCTTTTTCTATCTAACTATTCGATCAGATACGAGGTTGAGAAAGTAAAGCGACGATTTGTCATTTTTCCTGTTTTTTTTAAACCTACCAAAAAGTATTTTAACGTAAAGAGGTGGTTCGTCAGATCTTTTTGAACTTTTGTCACCTTAGATACGGCTGAAATTTTCACCGTTTAAATCTTTTCGGCTAACTATGCAGTTACATCTTCTTGATTTTTTATCCAAGCAGATAGTTAAAACATACTGTCACAGGACATTTTTCTGACCTTTTCGCGGGTTAGTCTTTTTTGTAAATCTAATGCAACAGATTTTTTTGGGCTCGCTGTTCGGTTAGATCTATCTGCAGCTGACTGTACATACCTACAATAAGTTTTATATGTAACGTGCGTTTCAAAACGCGTCTAGGTATTATTCTCTTGAAAACGGCTCACTGTCAAACGGTCGGTTGAGTGAATGAAGTCATTCATACGTGCGCGCTCACTCGAGGGGTAAAGCAGGTAAGCTGCAATGAGAATGCACGCCCTTTGTATTGTGCTTTTTACGCGTTTACAGCCCGATTTACGTTGGTCGAGGACGACAGTACAGTAGTGTACACCACAGAACAGAAAAAACAGTAGAAGTGGCAAGTGGGCGTGTAACGTGTGGCAAGGTTATGCGGAGTTCCGCATAACCTACCATACTTTTGCCGCGATCGCTTATTTCGATATTTCTAAAATAGGAAATCAATCCAGAAGCATGCCTTATTGTGCTATTTTAGAATGTAAAAACGATAGCCGCACCAAAACCATTTTCCATGGTGGCGTGTTGTTTTTATAATAGTTTGAGTATTGGCGACAACAGGTCTGATATAAGTGAAGCTTATGCCACTTCCACTGTTTTTACTATTCCGTGTTGTAAACCGATCGGACAGTAGCGAGCCAAGTTGCCTTGCCAGTGGATCCAAATAGAATGGCTTTCTATTTCTTCACTCCACTGTCCTTGCCACTGTACTTGCCACAGTTCTGGACCAATGTAAATCGGGCTTACGGGACAACTACAAGTTGCCTACTCGATGCACAACCTTTCACTTTTCTCCATCTCTCAAGGCTTAGCTGGAAGAGATCCCTTACAGGGATAAGATCGCCATTGTACTTTTTTTTTAAATCTTCGGTGTATTGTTTTTCTTTTGTACAATAGTGTTTACTTACGAGTAAATACATAAGTACATACAGCTTTAATTTCTCCGGTTAATATTTGATGCGTCGAGTTCAATGAGTTCTTTAGGTAATAGTAATAGAAAGTCATATTAGAACTTAAGTTCGATGTCGTGAAACATTAGATGTGATAAATTCAATACTTTCCTTTATTTATCTACAACTTTATCGTTATTTGTGATGATTTGATAACCTGTGGCAGTACAGACACCGATGATATTACGTTCCGATTACGATTAACAAACACTAAAAAAAAAAGATGTTCATCGTCATGTATTATTTCCAAAGGCAAAAAAAAAAACAAAATAATAGATAGGTACATAATGTAAGTATTATATTGTAATCCCGTTTCATGCTCGAAAATTACTCTTAATTAAAATCCACTCAAAACTATCTTCCCAATAACTTTTTTACCTTCCAATAATCTATGAGCTTCTTTCAAGTTAGCAGCGTTAATTGGTGTCATAGTTTTGGTCAAAGTGCAATTAAGTTTTCCCTCTTCAAACAATCTCGCGACATCCTGCAGGATTTCATGATACCTGTATTTATCTTCAGTGTCATATTTGATTTTCGTCGCCATCATTTCGGAGACGAGCGTGATACTTTTGTCTTTCAAAGGTCTTAAGTCGACCAAACCGGTGGAGTCCACAATCAGGCATATCTTGCCCTGGGGCTTGACTGCGGCTATTATGGTGTCCCAGTAAGGGTATGGGTCGTAGTTGACAAGGATAAAATCGACTCCTTTTCCGTATCCCTTGGCTTCTAGTTGAGGGAGTAAGTGTTGAGTGTGATTGAGGACAATATCGGCTCCGTGTTGGAGACTATATGCCTCAGTCTCTGGCCGCGAGGCTGTGCCAATAACCTTCAATCCCCAATTTTTCGCCAACTGAGATGCGATCGACCCGACTCCCCCGCCACTGTTAATAATCAACAGAGACTTTCCTTTATCCTTCTCAGAGATCAACAGCCGATCGGCCAGGGACTCGTAAGCAGTGACCGTGGTCAGAGGCATCGCAGCAGCTTGCTCGAAATTCAGATTCTTTGGTTTGATACCGACCATGACCTCGTCAATAGCGACGTATTGAGCGTTGCTGCCGTTCCTTCTTAAATCTGCTGTGAAAAATACTTCATCGCCAATGTTGAAATACTTGGATTTCTCGCCCTTTGCCGCTATGATACCGGCACCGTCCCATCCCAAAATCCTAGGGAATTCTTGATTAGCAGGAACTGGTTTTGGGGCTCGCTGCTTCGTATCAATAGGGTTCACAGCGGTGGCTTTTACTTCTACTAAAACGTCAGTACTTTTCAAAGTTGGGAGGTTAACTTCGATGTCCAAAAGGCTTTCCGCGTCCGCAATAGGCAAATACTTGTAGAGACCCACAGCCTTCATGGATTTCGGTAGCACCTTGGCGACCTTGGCCATCATTACCTCTGTATGGTCTTGAGTATTTTGCAAACTATTTACACTCGCTAGTCTACTAGCTGCAATGAATAACAGAATCAGACTGATATGCATATTCTACGTAGCGCGCATATAAACATGAACACAATAAAAATAGAATCTGCAAGTCATTCATATATCTACTATCCTACTAGCGCCTACAATAGCGCCTACTCAAATATGTATGAATTACATAAACGGTGGTCTTATCGGTATTGACACTTGTTGATATCAGATCCCTGACTAACGACTGTGACTTAATTCAATACAATGGAACAATTGTATTTATTTACCCATGATTTATCTGCTTACGTAAAATCTTGTTAGACTGGGTAAGATTTTGTAATATTTAGGTTACGAATAATGATAGACGTCGCATTTTGATTTGACAATCCGATGGTCAAGTTGAAACTTTTTAATATGAAATAGGAATATACTTACAAGGAAAAATATATTCGTCTTTGTTGTGACTAAAAAAACATTTGTTTTTATTTCATGAGACTGGTAAGTTTTTAGGTTAGAAGTCGGACATGTTTAGTGTAATGAAAAACTCATTCATTCACACTAGAGCTACTATCCGCCAAAAGATGGCGCTATACTCAACAATTTACACTTCAATTTGCCGCCCAATGTACAGTCAAGGTTAAAAAGAAATATCCACACAAAGTTACAAAAATATGTACACAAAGACCTTATTCCCATAGTAATAAGGTCTGTGTACATATTTTTGAGACTTTGTGGTGTATACATATTGGTGACCTTGACTGTACTAACATCGAAAACTATTCGAAAACAATATCCATACAATTTTTACGGTTCCGTACCAAAATGGTACAAAAGGAACCCTTATGGTGAGACTTCGTTGTCTGTCTGTCTGTCTGTATGTCACAGCAGGTTTTCTCAGCAACTACAAATGCTATCAACTTGAAATTTGGCATAGTTGTACAACTTGCTTGCCCGCATCTATTTGTAGTAAAATAAATATGAAATTAATTTTATTAATAATTAAAAAGGGGTCTAGAATGGGGGGTTCAAAAATGAAAGTGGTTCGATTATAGCAAATGGGGTGTCATATAAAAGGTCTTAATCTGCACATTTCAAAACTATTTTTTTGAAAATTTTCTGTGATGTACTTTTTGATTTATAGCCAAAAATGTACAAAAAATGACCGTCCCCCCCCCCTTATCTCCGAAGTTTATTAATCAAAAATTCTGAAAAAAATTCTGACGTATAGATAATTACTTATATTTTCTGGGAAAAATAAAATAAAGTGTTCATTATTTACAGTTTTTGAGAAATAACAAAAAAACTAAGAAAATCTGTATTAAAATTTAGGCTAGTCAAAATCGACCTTATTGCCTGGAAAATAAAGCTTATAACAAAATGAGTATTTTCTTTTGCGGTCACCAAGCATATTATCTTCAATACGGAACCCTCGGTGCGCGAGTCCGACTCGCACTTGACCGGTTTTTTACTAAATTTTGGCGCTCTTAGGCAAAAGATGCAAAAGATTAATGTTAGGTATCACTTATCACGTACTTGGTTTCAAACTAGTTCATACCTAGGATTGTTGTAAGTGGGCGTGAACTTATTGCAAAATTGAATTAAGTAGAGTCTTGCATGCATTACATCTACAGTACCTACAGAATAGATACATGTACAAATAGACCTTTACTTTTTATTTTCCACAACTCGTAGGTCGGTGCTTTAATTTTGCTCTTTATTTTATTTACCCCTGAACTTTATTACAAAACGTATTTAGAGATCTAAGGTAGGGATTCGACGAAAAAAATATAAAATCAATGCTCGTACGTACATTTATTTCTAATAAGATTATGACTATTTTCAATAGGTACAACAACTGTATTCATTTCACTAAATAAATGTTTACACAATATCTATATTACATTCAAGCAGATCATTATATCACAGAGTATGCGTAACAATTCACAACATGCGAAAATAAAACTATCATAAAAGGTAACATAGGTTTCGTCCCACAGTTGGTATATAGGTACACGATAAATTCCATGCATTAGTTAAACCTTATTGGTTAATTATAACAAAGATTAATCGACGATGATATGTTACTAACTCTAGTAAGTACTTCGTGTTACAGTAAAAATTGTTTTGGTCAAAAGTACCAACTATTGAAAATGGTGTTTTCATAATAAGATTAATAAGACTTATTGTACTACTTGTAAAGTGTCGGTCTACTCTACTAAGCTATTTGTTAAGCAGATCGAGCCTCTATCAGCGTAAAAGAAGGTTTAAGTTAGCTTAGCGTCGCATCCGGCTCAAAGGACCAAGAGCATACAGAAAAGAAGCTCCGCTATGCGAATCATTATCGGTTCTTTACTTCGCAATATATTTGTTAATGTGTTTTTTTTTTGTCAAAAGTCAGTAGTTTTGACCAAAATATATGTTTGCCTGTGTCACATAGGTAAATGCATTTTGTAAAACGTTCAAGTGTATAATACAATGTTTACTTCTAACAAATCCTTGCAACTTGTAGGTTAAAATACTTATCGGTTTCGTTTTGTAATCTTGTTTAAAATATTTAAACTGATTTCTATGGTGTATTTATGGATATTTTAGTAACATATTAAACGTACTAATATGATTCTTTTACCCAAGTTACTTAAGTAGGTACCTAATAGGTAATAATATGAGCTGAATAACCGGTCTATTCCGACTAGTTACATTATTAGTTCCATTGATGAAACTAGTTGGATTTTTTTCCTAGTAGTTACATTCAACGAAGAGGGTATCCTTCATGGAAGCAAGGAAATTAATAAAATTAATGTAACTATTTGAAAAAAAACTCTAACTAGTTCCATCAATGGAACTAATAATGGAACTAGTGGGATAAACCGAATAATCCACCATTATCCAAAGATAGGTAAGTTAAGTAGGTATATTATTTGTAAATAAGTGACGCATTTTTTGGCCTTAATCTTTGGTCAAATCTGGCTTATATTGACAAGGTTCTTTCTTTACAGTGTACATTTTAACACTAAAAATAACATATTTAATATAATAAAGAACACACGGCAACCATCGTTAGATATTTGATATGTTTTCTGCGTAACGTTCACAAAAGCCATAATATTTTTCAATTTCAACATAAATAACAACGAAGCTCTTAAGGATGGCACTAATACTGATAATAACTTGGACTAAGTAATTATTTTTTCATTCATAATCAATGTATTTTTTAAAGGCGACTTATAAACCAATTTTAATGAATATATTAAACGGGCACGATTATATATAATATTAATAATCTTTGTCATGTCATGATAATAATGAGATATGTTGTGTCTCTTCACGCGACCCTTTATTATAACTTAAAAGTACAAACCCAAAGTCATCATACAATTCATAGGTATTCAATTGCCAACATAATTGATTTGCAAGGGTAGTAGGTACCCCTAGAATATATAACGTTTAAAATATCTCCATAACTAGGTACCTAATTTTAAATTTTGAAAGGCTTTCCATGGGCTTTCCTGGTAAATAAATATTATATGCATTATTTGAAATATTATACTTTACAAATTACAAAATCTTTTTGATATAAGAAAACAAATCATAATAATCAAGACTTTGTTAAGTGTGTTTCGTAAATACACCAATCATTTGAAAAGATACCGAGATCTCTTCAGTTAATTATGCCTCAAACGATTTTTAGCAGCGTTTCCCATTTGCCATGTTTCTCCGTAGCTTTACACATAAATGTAGCTTAGCATAAGAATCCATTTGTGTGGTGTGGTGGAGTTAGAAAGAGACTTCCGCTTGTAATTTGTAACTTATAGCTTCGTGAAATGGGCCTATGGTGGCAAATTGAACTAGGTTTTGGCAACCACCACTAAGAAGCTGTTTTTTGGTAAAAATAGGATCATGTTGCCAATTTCACCCTAAAACATAAAAGCTCTGGTACGGAGCCAACCGATAATAGTAAAAAACATTGAAGGCATAACCAACGTACCTTCAGAACAGTAGTGACCTAATTCAAAATTCCAGCTTTCAAACTTCAAGTCATAAATTTATAATTATAGAGACCTAATTCGAAATTTAAAATTTATGAATTGGGTCACTATTGTTCTGAAGGTGCGAATAGTCTGATGGGGCGTTTAATTTGGGCATGGTAAGTTGTCCTAACGTTAAGGTATCGTACGATGAACCTCTCAAATTGACGTAGTGCGGTAACGGTATCAAGGCCAGGGTCCTATTGTACGGAGTACCCGCAGATGTCATGAGCGCCGGTACACTCGACGCTGGGGCGGTGCGCGGAGTCCCAGATGCCAGGGCCGCAGCGCTGGCACATGCCCGCTAGGGTGCAGGGGATGCGCACGAGTTGTCGGAACTGGTGGAGGAGGCCGCGAGCCTTGCGCAGGATTAGTTGGCCGTCCATGTACATCGCTGAAAATTGTGGATTGGTAACATTATCCAACAAAAAATGGAAAGCTATATTTAATCTTGCTATTGAACGCACGTTCTTAGGGTTTCATCCATACCTGTCAAGATATTTCATTTTTAATGTGGGAAGCTGGGAAGCACACATCTGCCTAATCCTAATTTCCTTCATTACGTTTCACTATAAGTAAGGACACGTATTTAAAATTGAAGCTTTTCTTGTCTAATTATATCTAACAAATTTAGCGTGACATTTTTACTCCAATGTAACTTCCCGAGATTCTTTAAAATGCGATGGAAATTCCCTACTTTGTTGATAGAAAATGGGATATCTGAGGATTCGCCCAGACATCGTTAGAACAGCCAACATCAAACCCTGATATATGATTCACTCACCTAAAGAGCTGAAATGCAGTAGCATCTCGTCAGTGTTGAGGTCCTGGGCGATGACGTCGTCAGCGTACACGGCAATGATGGCGAGGCAAAGGAACAGGTGGAAGTAGTCCGTCTGGTAGTTCGCCCAGCAGGCCTCCCACATGCGGAGGGCCACGGCTTCGGTGAACTCTCGCTTGAAACACCTGGAAACGGGACAGAAAGGTATGTTTTTGAAAATGTATTATATAAACCAGATACCTTAGTAGAGGACGCATGGTTGGTAAGCCCGGCAAAATATAATCCTAAGACTTAGACTTGAGGTTAACACTGACCACTAAATTCGATACTTCGGGTAGGTACTACATCCTTTTCACTCTCATTCTAGACTAAACCAGTGTAAGGGTTGGAGCCATGTTGGAGCTAACGATACTTCGATCTTCGATTTTCAAAGTAGAGCTTCAGGGCGTCCGACCATTAATTGTCATGATCCGTAGTTAGTTAAATTTAAGTGGGGACCTATCGATATAATATATTTGGTTCAGAGACTAATGATTTTCGGACAAATGAAAATTTCGGACAAACGAAACAGTGAACAAAAGTTTTTCGAAACATCAATAGGTCATTTAATCGTTTAAAGCTGTAATTTGCTCAAATCCACGTAGACAAACAACACAGTCGCGGGCAGAAGCTAGTTTCTTTATAAGTATAAATACATACTGCGATACTTTTTTGTTTTGTTTCGTATAGCAAAAATGTACTTACAGAAGTATCCATCGATGACAAAATAGCAACTCCATAGCATCCACGTGTTTTTCCAAATGTTTGTAGAAGTGAGGCAGCATTATTCTCATTAATTCACGCAGGTAAGTCTGGAAACAAACGACGACAAAATTAAAGATTTTGCTCAAATCAGTAAGTCTTGCTGGTTGTGAGAGACCAAAGTCAGTTGTCGTTGTTTGTTCGTTGTTATTGTCATATTAGTCGCACAATTACACATGTAAATGCGAGATTAAACCGATTTAAATGAATCATCAAATTACAAATTCAAAATGTTATTCAGTAAATGGTCCAAATGACGGTTATTTTATAGGTACGTCTCCGGTAAGGGGGGGACACTTGACCAATTCCCTCCTTGCGCATCTTTGGTGGAAATGGTCCTTAATACAAACGTGAATACAAATTTAAACTCTCGGGCCGCCTCGACCCGACTCCCCTAACCGATGGAAAAGCAGCTTCCGTCGGTTTCCCGCGGTCTAGAAATCTTCGGCCAACATTGTAAAAAAATATGTCAGTAAACTTACTAGGTTATTGTCCATATCATTGTCAGTCGGTGTACACACAAATATAGCCCGTTGCATTAGTCCGACGAAACACCAGAACGCCTCAGCTTCGCATTTGATCTCGCAAAGGACCGGCGCCAGCAAATCACTCATACCTTGTGTATATCTGTAAAAAAAAAAGTGTAGTAGCGCCATCTGTTGTTGAGTAGCCGAAAAAGCTACGAACTGCTGGGTCTCTATTTCAATTGCATCATAATTGTTGACGTTATGTTAGCTGGTATTCAATTCATACAAAAGTAGTAACAGTCAATATTATGACAACAAAATGAAGCTTAGGTAACGTTGTGTGTAGCTTAGTTACGATGATTTGTATTTTAGATATTTGGATGTAATTGCCAGTTAATTATTACTTAGGGCAAGTGCAAGTGCAACCCGCTCTATGCCTAACCTTGGTTTTGTCATAACGTCGGTGATACTGCAATACCGCGTAACTAACAACTTCAATAAGTTACTAAATGTATCTTACTGACTTACTTGCTAAGGTGTATTTTACATTTTATTTAATTTGTTAGTTACGCGAAATTGCCGTATCAATGACGATAAATCAATAAATGCACTTACAGTCAAGTTGAGTAGTATTTTTATAGAGAAATTTATAAATAAAATATGTATTTATAGTTCTTTTAATAGTTAGGTACTTACCCTAAAACAGGATTGTATACGGCGTAATTGAGCAGAACATTCTTCATAATTTCTACATTGTAATTATTATCGCCGGCGAAGAACGGATTCCCCCTGTCCGTCCTGACTACGTCCTTCTCAATGACACACTGCACATTCTTCCAAAATACTGCATATTGTTCCGGCGTCATCTTCTCCAGTCTTCTCCTGCCAATTTCTTCATACTCTCTTGTTCTTATTTGGAGAATTATCTCTCTTTCGTCGTAAGTGGAGTTATACGGGTAGCAGTGGAGAAGGAACGGCCAGACTTCTCTCCTAAGCTCTTTATCTAGACCTCCGAAGAATACTCCTTTCCTTAAGAACAAGTCATCTTCTATCAATCCTTTTCCGTTCATAACCTTTCCGTAGAAAATATCTGGAGTGATTTTGGATATTTTTCCTTCTTCGGGATGCTGTTCTGATTTTTGTACTTCAGGACGGCAGACCATGAAATGGCGGTATGGGATATTTGGCTCTTCTGAACCTGTAATACAATTCGGATTACATTGTGTTACAAACTTTGAACGTATATGTAACTAAAACGCCGTAACACACATTAGGGTAATGGACTTAACTGTGTAAGGGGAAACACTTTGGTATACCCAACCTAAAGAAACAAAGTGGAATAAAGGAATAGTGCTCCCGCGGATATTTTTGTGCTATAAGTAGATTTTTGTGTAGATGTCCAAAAGGAAAATGGCTATATTATATAATATAAACGTATCTTGATACTAGTAAGGTACATCCGATATTTTACACTCAATTTTATTGGGTACCTAGGTAGGTACATAATACAAACAATCAGCGCTTTCAAACTCGATAAAAAACTAATTTAATTTCAAAACGTCCAGTCCATAACTGCCGTTATCGGTTCAATATGTTATCAGATTTTCGTTGAAAAATCTTAGTTTGCTATTCAGAAGTACCCTTTTCTAATGATTCAGCATTAACAAAAGGTCCCACCCAAAAACCTTGCGGTACACGCTCCCCTGCCTGACCGCAACCTTTTGCTGAGTTGGGGCCCTTTTTGTCACTTCAAATTGTGTACTTACTCCTTTATATTTTCATTTACAATGACAACCACAGTTTATCTTTTTTCATATAAATATTGATCTGACCAGCGCTTGACTTCTTTAGTGAGTTAG
This sequence comes from Acleris cristana, assembly GCA_948252455.1. Taxonomy (NCBI): domain Eukaryota; kingdom Metazoa; phylum Arthropoda; class Insecta; order Lepidoptera; family Tortricidae; genus Acleris; species Acleris cristana. The sequence goes on from OX411775.1 coordinate 6,457,698, forward strand.
GAGAAAAGTGGATGATGTTTGCTGGTTCAATAACCCTATTTACTAATTATAAGACTTACCTGGCGTCAACTTAATATTGTGCAACAGCGAGTGCCACCGGTGCAGCACTTGCGCCAAGTGGTCCAGCCCGCCATGGTGGAAGTGCAGGATCTTGTACTGTGACTCCCTGGAGGCCACCACCAGCTGGCCACACGTGCAGTTATCGTCGTTGAAGAATAGGCGGAGGGAACGCATCTGACTCAGGTCTACTGAGAACCTGTGAAACGGCCATAATTAGTTGAACCGTGATGAAAAAGAATGAAGAAAGTCTGTGAGTTAAACGGCTTGGTAAAAAACGGTCTGGTAAAAATTAGGGCGCAGTTAGGAGTGAAATTGGCAAAGATCTTAATTTATTTAAAATAAAATGCCGCTTAAATTGAGTGTGGGTGTGGTAGTGGTACAGCCCTAAAATCCGAATTCTGCTTGAAGCTGTCGAAATTTCCAACCTTGGAGACGGATAGGTACTATAAGCGGTCGACATTGTCGATTTTAGTGATCAAGAAATGAAAACATCGAGATGAATCGTCGGATAAACCGCCGGATGTTGTAAGTGTTGTGTTCCGTGTATCTAACTGATTCCAATCATCAAAAAAAAGATCAAGTGCGGGTAGTTCGGAGAACTCGCACCACCCGCAGTCCTTGAAGGGACATCAATGTTCAAACTTCTCCACGGTCGAGACCATGATCGTTTCAATAAGTTTAAGACAATCGAATGGTTGCTTCACTAAAGTTCCACATAAGCTGTCACCACGTCAGACCCTTTTTAGCCGTAAATTCGTATGATTTGTATCGTAGGTACTCGTACCTAACTCGTGAATTCGTGGCACATTAGCAGTTAGGAATGTTGTGTACCCAAAAGTTTTGATGAATTAATGGGCTGAAACAAAATTTTGCACTCTTTTTTAAATAAGAGGCAGAGTTTTTCAATTTCTATGTATAAAAATGTGAAATTTTGCTGATGGTTACACCTACTTCTCGTTACTGGAGTAATTTGTTACTTGCAAGTTAAGCTTGTATGTAAGTAAGTAGCGTAAATAAATTAACAAATTCTGAGTTTCTTAGGTTTAAAAATAAGTACCTAACAGCCGCATCGGTTCAGTTAATGACGATTAGGTAAGTTGTCGCTATTTTTCATACAGAAGTTTGAAAAAGGAACGAGTTACTCTTAATTGTCTCTAAAATGTCTGTAAACACTACTTGTATTAGTATTTGTTAACCATTAAAGACTAAAATCCGCCAAGTCAGGGCATTCGCTGAAGACTGTCAAACACTTAGCTCTACCTCAAGAGAATTCGGCAAACATCGACAACGACAACACTATAATTGTTAACAATAGTGTGATTGCTTTAATTAAAAGTATTAACTGAAAGTTGAAATTGTTTTTTTTTACTCAAGGCTTTAAAAAAATGGATGTACCTATGATAGTCAGATAGTCATAGAACTAAACGACAAACGTGACTAGAACATATGACAGGTGAAATTTTGGAAATAATTAGGTACATACATAGTTATGCTTGGGGAAGCAGTAATGAACTCACAGTCACGTGCAATAATATTACAATACAATACATTACAAAAACACTTTATTGAACACCGCATACACCAACGAATGGATGTACACTCGAGTTCATAAATATGTGGACACTTTAGTACCTTATCTATTTAATCTTAATATTAAAACTGCCATACATGATTTGTCACAGCGATTAAAGTGACAAGGTACTAAAGTGTACACATACTCGTATTTATGCATTCGACTGTACAAAAAATAAACATTACCTACATACTGAGTTAACGTCAACAGGCGGTCTTATCGCCAAATATTAGCGATCTAAATATTATTATCGGGTATCTATTATTTTATCGAAACTTTCAACGAACGTATCGTTACGCAGAATTTTCATTTTACTGAAAGACATTAAATTTCTCGCCGCATTAGTATTTTTTTTGGTAGTCTCATCTCAAGTCTAACCTAACCTAACCTAACCTACCCACGTACCTAATTAATAATAGGATCACAGGAGTCCCAGGGATGATGGTTCTTTTAACGTTTTTTAACAATTCGCAAATGACATTTCCACAAACTTGTGCGAAAAAAAATGTCAATTTGGCTAATGAAGAAAAATGCACAGTGGCAATCATCTTCAAAATTTACTACAGGGCTATGGTAGGTACGCGGTAATAAATATAGGTAGCTTTTAACATTTAATCGTTATCGTTTTTAACTCTGCCGCCATTACTGTCAAGTAAATAATCAAGGTTGACGATACGATAACGTGTCAAAGGATTATTGTTTTACCGCGTAGAATAGGGGTGATTTTAGGAGGAGCGACAGCACCTATTGCCCCATCTCTGTCTTGCCAGTATCCTAACCTCAACACTCAATTGCGTGCCGAAGGTCAAGTCGATATGTCAAGGTTAGCGTCCGGAATGAAATGAACTTCCTAACGATGGATCCAGATATAATTAAATTCTTTCCATTCCTTTCAGAACAGTCGTCGAAAATTATGAGATTCTCCCGCACAATGAGCGTGACCTGAATTTGTTCACAAAGGAAATGTTGAACGTTTAATACTTTACTTGGATGGAAGGCTTTAAGTGGGTACGCTTACGTATTTTGATTTAATATTAACATAAGGGTGCGAGTTTTCAAGTCCCACGTCACAAACTCACAAAGTATTAGGGAGTCAAATTATCCTGTAATTTAAATTGCCTGCCTTCCTAACACATTATTTAAAGGGGCACTAAGGAGGTATTTTATATACAGTTTATAAACTTTATGTTTGGTTGTCACTTGCGTGCAAGATGTTATTATCTCGCAAGTCCATTTTGGCCTAAAATTTGGTACAAGTATGTAAGTAAGTATGTATGTACATGTAAATCCGCCGTCAATTCAAAAAATATTATGGTATCTATCTAAGGTGGCAACCAGACCTCCGGTATACGGTCTACTCATCGTAGATAGACGCACTAACGATAGACCTATGGTCTCGATATTATTTGTCAAAAAAGTGTTTTTAACACTTCTTTTTTAGGGTTCTGTAGTTAAATTTTGCATACTTAATTCGGATCACAGAACTATTATCAAGAATATCGAGATACCTATAGTTCTGTGATTCGGATGACAAAACAATAATAAAAGGTATGCTACCATCGAGCTGGTAGGTATGGTGATCATGGAGACGGAAGGTGGCCTTAGGAATTTCCTTTATAAATAATTAATTATTTAAGTAACAGGTTAAGTACATATACTTCTTGCCTAGTGGTCCCACACTAGGCAATGCATGTCACGTGAAACCAGTGGCCTGTTTTATAAAGCTACAAATTACAATTTACAGGTTACAAGTTTCCATTTGACACAACCTCGACCAATGACGACCAGCCATTTGAGCAGTGTTGCCAGTTTAGACCTGTAAAATTGTAACTTGTAGCTTTATAAAACGTGCCCCAGTAGATAACACAAAATTGAGTACAAAATGACATTTAAAGGTCCACCGTAAAAAACAAATAAAACATGTTTTTTTTTATTTTGTTTTGAATCATTGACTAATGGGGTCCATATTGGCTCATATAAAATTGGTCTTTAGATTTTTTATACAAATAACGATTTGTGTCTATACTCATCATTTCTTCGAAAAATTTTGCTCATACTTCATTTCTTCGAAAAATTTTTCTCATAGTACTTATCGCAACTCATAATGAATTTTTTTAAGAAACTGTTACTTTTTGAGGATTGTTATAAATCTAACCTAACCTAACCTAATTTTATCTACACGTAAGATATTTAAGAAATTCTGAAAAGTGTACGGTTCCATGAATATTGGCGTTATAAGTTCAGATGAGTATGAGTTCCGATCATTAGTATAAACATTTTTTATGAAGAGTATGAGGAGTGATCATTATGATGTAAAATGGTATGAGAAAAATTTTCGGAGTTCCAATAATCGGAGTTGCAATTTTTTTATGAACTTTGGCGCACCCTCACTAATGGAATCACCAATTAATTACTAAGTAATTCAAAAACGTAATGCCGGCCGGCCTTACACTCGTGAGTTTTACTTAAGTAACTGTCGTACTCAGAGACGTCAATTAAATTTAATGTTTGCTTAGTGACGTGTAGTCTTATTCTATTGCTGTAGCAAAGATAGTGACAGCAGCTACTTTAATGAAGCATTAAATTTAATTGAAGTCATTAAGTAGGGTCACGGCCACAGATCACGGTTAGGTATCTGTTAGAATGAGAAAAAAATATTTCTATCTAATTGTAACAAATAGCTGCGTCCCTACTTACGTAAGTAAAACTTACGAATGTAAGGCCGGCCTAACGTCGGTTTCACTACTTCCACGACGACAGCTCAGAATCCATCTAATGTCCACTTGAAATTGTAACATGTAATGAACTCTTCATTACATGTTTATCCAACTTTATTAGTATATTACCTATGACTTGAAATATGTAATTTACTGTAGAAATTATGAAAACATCACGCAATCAACAACGTGTTTTGTTTATTATGTATGATAATGCAGGATACGGTTTCGAATGTTTCGATTCATTCTTGTTTAGGTAACTTACATATAAACAAATAAACAACTTACCAATTGCAATAAACTCGCGTAGTCGGGGATATTTATAAGAAATCAATAGGTATCCGAAACATCCGAGGTTTACAAAATTGTGTTTATAATCAATAATCATGCCCGACATAACTTATCTATTGTTGGGTAACTATTTTTAGTAAAAACAAGGAATAAACGTCATTCTCGTTCTGTGTTGTACCTACCTACGTTCTACGATTGATGCAAACAAACAATTAAACGTTGTCGATAAACAACACCACGCCGCGCCATTTTCAAAATTTGCGTTCGAAAAGTAACGTTATCTTTCGTTGTGTCTACTTATCGCTTTCCAAAAAGAAAACGGCGGCAGCTTATTTCGAAGTATTCCAGCGAATTGCTAACGTCACGTCGTCATGGTGTTGTATTCTTATTCAAGCCGAAATGCAAATGTTTTCTTTGAAATGTCAAACAGGTAATGCCTAATTTGCATAGCAGAAACATTAAGATAAGTAAATGTCGCATTTTGTTTCTACCTTGCATTAACCCTCTTAGCACTTGGTACCCGATTTCGGTTTTTTTTTAAGTAGGTAGGTATATTGAACCCCTATGGGACTTATTATCTACTATCAGACCATTGGAACCTTGACCCACCATAGAACTGTGTCACAGAGACGTTATGATTCAAGTTATAAGAAGTGTCAAACAAATTGTTTTATAATGTCACTGTGACACCGTTCTATGGTGGGTCAGGGTTCCATTGGGCTGATAGTACATCGTTTACTGGGTTCCGTACCAAATACTGAAAAACGGAACCCTAATAGTGCACAAGTAGACTTTGTTGTCCGTCTGTCCGTCGGTTTGTCAAGCAAGACCCTATCCTATTCCTCTGAAACGAATGAGCTAAAATGTGGAATAAGTAGGTGTAGTCTTTAATGGTCAGCAAAAGGCCTTAATTATCATCAGAAATATGAAATTACTTACTTAATGATTGAAGCAGCGAAAAAGTTGTGTCAAGAAAATTGTCTGACAGCAGGTAGTCAAGCAAGATAATCATATTTCTTGACATTTTTAAAATGTATGGTTTTTGAGATATACACGGGTACCAGTGTGTATAAAATAAACTACGTGTTCACGCGTGTCTTCGACCATGGTCGAGCTTCGTTACGAGCGCATGGGCAATTCATGCTAGCTCGGTCAAAATGAATGGAAATGATGAGCGTCTCGTACGTGACGCGTGGGATTAAGAAATATATGGGTCAACTTACTCATGTTTATATTTGAGCCCAGTGTGATCGAATTGCATACAAATTGGTAGATGATTGTAAAATCGCTAGTTGAAGGCGCCATCATTTTATATTTATCGAACAGTCAGCGTCATATCATTTATATAAGGTAACGCCATACAATTAATACGGTGTACCGAACTATTTGAACACTTTGAATGTTACCTTATATGTATATGACGCTGACTGTACCTAGCATATAGTCATTTTATAGTAGTACTAGCTGTCCGTGCGCGGTGGCGCCCGGGTGTGAGTATTTTTTCAAACAGAGCTTATGAAATATACATTCTCAGACCTACTGAATATTCACACAAAATTTCATAAGAATCGGTCAAGCCGTTTTGGAGGAGTTTTGTTACAAACCTGTGACACGAGAATTTTATATATAAGAAGATTGTAAGTATCGTAATTATAGTATTACCTACAGCTGTCTATTACTTATTATACACTTTAAGAACACATACAGGCTAAAGGTGAAATGTGAATACTTTAAGTGTTATTTAGTTATTATTGGTTTAATTTACATGAAACCAGCATAGTCACATCAAAAATAGTTCTACGTCGAGCTAATCAAATCCTAATCAGTGATTATGATTAAACTGCGAATTTTAGTGTCTCGGCGATTAAAGCTACCTAAGATATCTTTTGTGTAATAGTACTAGGTAAACAGAAAACAGAAACCATGCATTTACAATACTAACCACAACTACAACACATCTACATGCAAAACAAGTGGTAGCGATGTTTTCATGTAACTCTATAGCCTATAACCCGACCCGGTGAGGCATTCGTTGAAATGTAAATGAGAAAGCGTAACATTGAATGAACTACTTATCGATCGGCAATAAACTACTGTAATTTAAAATTCTTACCTGCGACATTTAATTGGGAATCGTCTCTGCGGCACTGGGGAGCTCTGCACACTGTCAGGAAACACCAAATTGTGTTTCAGTGCCAAGAATTCAGGGGTGGTCATCCAATTAGGATTCCCCTCGTCGCACGAGCTCATAGACAGTGACCTTATGAACCTATCGCCTGACACCGAGTCAGGGGTCAAATCGATGTTCTCAACTGTAGGATTGGCAATCGTTATGTTAACGGAAGTCATGGACTGCGATCTCACGTGTTTATCACATGAAAATACATCATCTTTAGAGTCGTCTTTTTCGAAACTCCCAAAAACGCTATCTTTTGCAGAATCAACTGGCTTCACAGTCGGTTTCGACGTCAATTCTTCTTGCGTAATTTCATTCTGAGTGTACCGCGTATCAACAGATTTAATACTATTCTTGTCGTAATTAGAGTTAATACTAGTTGTTTCCGAAGAGTCAGAAAATGCGTTTTCGTTGTTAGGATCGTTCTTTTTGTTGGAATCTTTCGATTTCGCGTAAAGGCTTTTATTGAAAGTTTTGTGCCGTAATCCTAACTCGTCGCTTGAGCTCGTCTCTGCCGCCGACGGGCATTTCTTTAGCGTTGAATTGGGTATCCAATTAAGAAAGAGCGTAGGCCGTTTGGCGTTGTTATGTTGATCTGTAAATACCTTAGTGGTTACCGTGAGATACCCAGGATGGTGTACAATATCTAGCTCGTGCCTGGCGATCGTCGGTGGGTGCACGCACACGTTATTCTTGCAGAATAATATCTCATTGTCGACATAGTCTGGAAGTTCCTCGTCCTCCTCGAACTCTAAACCTAAGAAGTAACTTGAAGCTCGCTTGAGGAGCTCGGGCAGCGGCATCGTTCACATTTCCTTCCCACGTTATCGTTGTCGCGAGCGTCCTCATCCGAGCGCGGCTGTGTGCGTACTACGCGCATAAACACCTACACTCTGATAACACTATTGATCCGTCGAGAATAGCGACGCAACGTGACAGCTGTGCCGTGCGCCGACATTAAACGACGTATGTGACTGCAAATTTCAATTTACTTACATCGTTTTAATAGTAGAGCGCCTACACATTTTTTGTTTCATAATAATGCTTATGTTTGGATTTATGAGAACGGAAACTTGGAATAAATATGAAACGTAAATACATTGTAGCAATTGTAGGTAATAGGTTCCTATATATGTTTAATGCCAAGTCTACTTTTTCCCTTGTAGCACAGAATAAGATAGGTACCTAGTACAAGTCTTGTAGTAAACAAACCTGATTATTTAGAACAACTGAGCAAATATCAAATACCGGCGGCTGCCTAAGGAAACAGTGGTTGAGTGGGCCCTGGAGGTATAAGCAGACTATAAACTAATTCCGCCCTATAGGTAGTAGCATAGAGGAAATATGTAGTACGTAAAAATCGTAACGCGATTTTGTACTATTAGTTCAGTTAACTACAAATCGTAAACTCGTCCTAAGATAAATGTCTCATTGTAAATGTAGGTACCTACAGTTTAGTTTACGGAATATAATTCGTACAATGAAAAATACATTATGTACGACTTCCAGGACCCTCAGGGCCACTATACATCACAGTCAGGGGCCATCTTTACCCAAGGTTATTTTGGCCCAAAGCCAAAAAGGCTCGAACCTTAACTAATATTTATTTTAGGTGCCACGTCAATTTTTTACAGGCAGTGTGCAATGTAACTTAAGAAATAAATAAAACCGGTCCCATGTATCTTTAAATGCACGCTAGAGACGGCTTTAATGACAGAACACAGAAAACCTCTTAGGGCGGATTCGACCAAGCTGGAATAAGGTCTTATACCTAGATTAAACGCCGAATTTGTATGGACTAATCTAATCTAGATTAAGTCTTATTCCAGTTTGGTCGAATCGGCCCTTAGTTAAACTTCGAGCGTACGCAGGCCCCGATGACCTTTATTTATAAGTAGGCACCTACCGAGTATACCTATGACATGTATGACCTTTATAAAAGCAGGACGACACCCTGCCTGACTCGTAGATAATGTAGCTAAACGATAAGAGAAGCTTGATAACATTAAAAACAACAAAACAAGCGAACTAGATTTTGCATGTTTACGTCTTGTTTATTGTTTTAAAGTTCAAGAACTAGGTAAGTATTAAATTTTTGGATATGGATTTTACTTATTGTTATATTATATACCCTCAGGTTAGGCCATGTTTCCATTATTTAGGGGTAGTAATTTGGGGTGTCAGGGGCCTCTCCTATTGCAGGGGTTCACGAATCTTTATGATGGGGAGTTACCAAAATCCAATACGTTTCTTGGTAACAAAACGGACAATTCCATACATATTTTTGGGGACATATCGGGAGTACTATTTTTTCTTGTTCAGAATGATGATCCCGACCAACGTGCATTTTTTTTCCCAAATCTGAATAAAAAGTCAAAGGTGTGCTATTTTTTTGAAACTCCCCTGATCATGGATTTACCATCAGAGGCCCGTTTCACGAAGCTACAAATTACAAATTACAAGCGGAAGTCTCTTTCTAACTCCTTTTGCTAAAAAGAGAGTTCCGCTTGTAATTTGTAACTTGTAGATTCATGAAACGGGCCGCAGATAAATGAATATGACTTGCTTGCTCATTCACGTTAAGGTCAAGTTAAGGTACGGTAAAACGACGTACTTACGAACGACCCGACCCCTCTATTATTGAATTTTGTAACGTTTTGCAGCATTACAGTCACTCCGTTCTGCAAAATGATTAATGTGGGTCTAATAAAAATTATGCGACTTGTGACTTGTGATTTAAATTTAACCACCAAACCGAACTTAAAGGTCATTTTGAGGTTAATGAAGAATGTCAGTAGGTACGCCAAATCGCTTGAAACTTTGTAACAGTAATGTTTATAAATAAACAAACATAATACTTTTTATTTCATTCAAATAGACCCAGTAGTTTTGATTCTACAAACGTTTGAAATTTGGGTCAATAATATTAAAGCGCGTGGACGCCATCTTCCTTGAGTGACGTCATCGTTCAACTGCGGTACGCGCCCTTATATGAACGAGTAAGTTTACAGGGCTATATATTTTTAACCGTAATAAGTAGCCAGTTGAAATTTTCACAGAATACGTGTTATTATAAAATCTATCGTTTAAAACTATAAAATGAACAATAAATCAAATCTCAAGAGGGGTCCCCATACAAGAAACATGAAAAAAAATCTTTATTTTTAGCATTTTTATACGGATTGTATTTTTATAATGGCTTCCTATTTTGATGCTATTTTAAACTTAAATTGTAGTCTAATTTTCATTGTTTACGACTAAATAGCAATCTTAAGTAAAATTTCGGCAAATATGTGACAAAACTGATTTTATCAACACGATGGTTTAGGCGGTCACCCATCCTGTTTTAGACTACGCGTGTAGTTGCTTAACTTTGGAAGACGAAATACGGGTTGTATTTGTATGATAGCTTTTTATTTCGGAGTCACATTAAGCTTAAATGATAATCTAAACTCCATACTAACATATGTAGTTTACGACCAAACAGTAAACTGTAGTAAATCTCTTACAAATTTGTTTAAAAGTGCCTAGTTTAAATCAACACGATGTTTAGGTAAGCGGTGGTTGCTTAACTTTGGTGGTAGGCCTTTTTTTACAAATTTCGTGTTAAGTAATGTAGAATTAATATCGCTACCGTATAAAAGAACGAACTATAAAACATGATTTTTTGATTGACCTAGTAGTAGTTCTGATACTTCGTGTATTCATTACATCAATTTCAAATTTCGCGCGCGGGCGCTACCAGGTTCCTCACTCAAGGTAGTGTGTTTTTGTTTTTTTTTGTGGGACCAACGCCCTTTGTTACACTTTGGTACAATAGAGGACAATCTTGACTTCTACGGCTCCGACATTTTAAACGAGTAAGTTCACTTAAAACTACGGGTACGCTGTACGAGACCGCGTATATAGCGAACTGCGTGAATCATAATATTGTTGAATAGTACAGTCGAGTACAAAGATATGTATACACTTTTTCACCTTATTCCATTGAAATAAGGGCCACAAATGTATACATGGGTGAATTGCAGAAAAAATGTACCTTTTAGTTTATCTACTGTCCCGTGAAAACGCGGTGGATTTAAAATTATATTATGGGAAGAAACGACAATGTAATAATTTTTCTTTAAGAATAAGGATTCTTAAAATTCAGATAAAATTATTTTTATTTTTATTCTTTTTTATTTATATAATAAATAATAAAAATAAACCTGTGATACGCGAGTACTTCATATATTATGTTCATGTCCCGATTCCGAGTGTGTTTTTATCTGCGAAATTTGTTACGATTTATATTAATTCTTGTAAAGCATAACTGTAAATTATTCAGTCCTTTTTAGTTAATCTTTAAGTTCCGTACAAATATATTCAATTTTATTGTAAATAGTTTTGAAATTTTAATATTAATGTACCTGTCCCAACTTACTGGACTTTCGTTACTCAGCTTTAGTTACGGAGCATTTAATCCCAATAAAATGTTTTATATCTTAGTAGAATTACTTTTTATCAATCTGGCAATACCTTGACATCTATTAAAACTGTTGAACACAGCGACACCCATTTTGTTGCCAACGAAGTGGCACGCGGATCGACAGCCTAGTGTATGAAATCTAAAAATCTCAGGGTGATAAACGGCGATTTTCTCAAGTAAAAGTTTCATTATCATACACCACTATTCATTACCTTAGTTTTACTCTGCTTCTTAAGAATTTACAAAGTCCTAAAACAATTTATTACACTTTTGAAGGGAAATAAATATGTATTTTAGGTTAAGATTTCTCATATTATCATTCTCGTTTCGTTATTTTTCGTTATGTAACGAAACTGAGAAAGAGTAAAGCCTAGTTCATACAATACAACTATAGGGAAAATGTTGGTGTGTAAGTTTGTTTAAGTCGAAAAGCCTGTCATGGTACGAACCTGTAATCCCTTATTATCTTAACTTATCTACCATAAAATAAAGTACTTGAATAATTTATTCATTCAAGCGTTAAACTTAAAATTACTTTGCAAAGGTCTTAAATTATTGCTGTCAGATTTCGATATACCTAGGTACAGTCGAAGTCATAAATATGCTTACACTTTAGTACCTTGTCTATTTAACGTCATGTTCAAATTGTCATATTATGAAACAGTCACAGCCAAAAGTGACAAGGTACTAAAGCGGTGTCACATACTACGCAGATGCGATAATATTTTATCTGCGTATTAAGACTTAATTATCTGAAAGTATCACACAAGTATTATTCGGAAAAGGGACTTTTCTTCCCTGCTGGGAGGGATCGAAGTGGCACTTTTCTGTTCAAGGACATTTTGTTGCCAAATTTGATATTTATGTTAAATTTGATGATTTCCTGTAGTAAACTTTGATAATTTCAGCACTTAAAAAGAGTGTAAATAATTAAATTTGTTTTCTCACTAAGATCTATTATTTTCCTCATAGGTGATGTGTGAAAACAGTATGTGTCACACGGTAGCAAAATTATTTCCACCTTGGGCGTTAACACTTGAATCCCTCACTACGCTCAGGATTTAATGTACGCCCTCGCCGTAAATATGTCATTTTGCTCCCTTGTCACACAATCTACTATTATTTTGTTGTAGGTTTATCTTTGTATAAAAGATTGTTGCTGTTTTCCATATTGTATACCTATATGATAGACTAGAGTATGCCCGCGACTTCGTACGCGTAGATTTAGTTTCCCGCTACTCCCCCCATTTCCTCCCGTTCGGGGTTGATGTTCGGAAAATCCTTTCTTAGTGCTCACTTATATCATGAAAAGAACCCCTGTACCAAATTTCAAGTTTTTAGGTTTTTTCAAGTTTCGGCTGTGCGTTGATATGATAAGTCAGTCAGGTTTGCCTTTTATATATATAGATAGTTAAGAATTTAGATACCAAAAGTAGTATTGCACCTTACTTGTTACCAAAACAAGTAAGGTGCAATACTGTGTCATTTAAAAGGAAAGAGGTCTTTATTTGTGCATCTTTATTTATTTATATCTGTTTATTTGTGCATCTTGTTTAATTTTCTAGCTACGCGGTATAATCCCAGGGGGCCTAATATGGCTGTGTTTATCGCGTGACAAAAAGTGGATAAAACGTCCGTCACTTTCCAACACGTACATATAAGTACGAGAGTGACGGATGCTTTATCCACATTTATATATATATATAGATACTATCTAACCCTTCTATTTTCTATACTTAACATAATTTTGACTTTGGCAGTCAGTTTTTATGAACTTAGTAAAAATAACAAACCTCATTAATTTGCTTGCAGTACCTACAGACAGTATTTTCCCATACAAACTTTGCAACCCCCTTTCATCCCTCTAGGGGTTGAATTTTAGTAATCGCTGAAATAAATGTCTCATTACTTGCATTGAAGAGCATTTCTACCAAGTTTCAAGTAAATTGGACCATATAAAAAAATTTTTCCCATACAAATTTGGCAACCCCCTTTCATCCCTCTAGGGGTTGAATTTTAGTAATCGCTGAAATATGTGTCTCATTATTTGCATTGCAGAGCATTTCTACCAAGTTTCAAGTAAATTGGACCATAAAATCATTTTTGCCCATAGAAACTTAGCCACCCCTTTTTTCCCTTTAGGGGTTGAATTTCGAAAAATCCCTTTTTAAAGGACGCCTACGTTATAAAATCAACTTTCCCTCAAAATTCCAAATCTTTATCTTAAGCGGTTTGGGCTGGGCGTTGATGAGTCAGTCAGTCAGGACATCCTCTTTTATATATATAGATAACGCAGTGAAGACCTTTTTTAGAGAAGAGGACAAAAGATTATAGATTTTTAAAGAAACAAAACAGTTGGCTGTGTTTAATAAAGACTGTTACATTCTAACCTCCTTATTTATAAACGTGGAATAAGCTTGGAATAGTTTATGCCATGCTTTGTCACTTTCTGTCAGATGCAAATGTCATAATTACAGATAAGGACAAAGCATGGCATAAACTATTCCAAGCTTATTCCACGTTTATAAGTAAGGGGGTAAGACTGTTTATTCAAATTCTTGAAACGATTAAGATACATTTATAAAAACTATTAGAAATTACTTAACAATTCAGTAGATCATGTGTTATTGTATTCACTGTGATTATGTAAACCAAAAATTATGAATAAATACTGCTGATTAAATTAAAACATTTCATTAAATAATTCTGTGAATGAAACCACAAGATATCACTAGTATTATTCCATGTGTCCGACGCTTTATGTTATCAGTTTCGTTACACCAATTATCAATTTCGTTAACTCTCAGTTTCGTTATGAAATTCAAAAGGTACATATTTTCTGCAATTCACCCACATATCTTTGTACTCTACAGTACCTACCGCTGCAGGCTCGGCCGCCTGTGTCCCGCGTCTCGCACTTGGTTTTTAATTTTTGGCATGTTTCACCTTAGCTATCAACATACTTTATTGGTATTTTTATGTAAAAAACGGTGAACCCAAAATTAAAAGTGCCTATTTATTATTCTAATTTTATTTAACCAACTTACTCGACAAACATTACAAACAGAAAAGCCGGTCAGTGACAGAAAGTTTGTTTAGTTAAACTGTATGTAATACAAAACAATAGATACCTAACCATAACTACCATAGTAACATCAAAACGAATTCGTAAAAATAATTACGAGTATTACGACTTACAAAGTTAAGCAACTACAAGCGTAGTCTAAAACAGGATGGGTGACCGCCTAAACCATCGTGTTGATAAAATCAGTTTAGTCACATATTTGTAGAAATTTTACTCAAGATTGCTACTTAGTCGTAAACAATGAAAATTAGACCACAATTTAAGCTTAAAATAGCATCAAAATAAGAAGTCATTATAAAAATACAATCCGTATAAAGATGCTAAAACAAAAGATTTTTTTTCATGCTTCTTGTATGGGGACCCCTCTTGGGATTTGATTTGTTGTTCATTTTATAGTTTTAAACGATAGATTTTATAATAACACGTATTCTGTGAAAATTTCAACTGGCTACTTATTACGGTTAAAAATATATAGCCCTGTAAACTTACTCGTTCATATAAGGGCGCGTACCGCAGTTGAACGATGACGTCATCATCCGTGAGCGCTAGCCGCCGAGTTTCGAGCGCCGCCGCATACGAAGTTTAAAATTCAATATCTCGAAAAGTATTTGACGTATCGACATGATTTTTTTAAAGCAATTTTTTGTTTTTAATGAAGAATACGATAAGCCAAAAATCTAAACTGGCTGACATTCTCTATTAAACGTTCCATTGTTGGTTCCAGTCGCTTGTAGGAAAAATATTAAATCGTTGTGTTAGCAGAATCTTCAATTGATTCCTACATAATTTTATTTATCATCAATTTTAACCTCTTTTTCGTTGTTTTTACTAAAATCAAATTTTCTTGCAGCACCCTTTATGTCAAGTAAATATGGATTTTGAGTAGAACGTAACGTTACTTTTTCCACAAACCAAAGAATCAACAAACGCCCGCACGGTGGCGTTTCCGTTGCATAATTGAATTAGTGATGCACTACAGCACTAGTCTTACACAATATTGTGAGTTAAATCGATAAAAATCGTTTCATTTCTAAGCCTAGGACGTAGGCAAGCTGCTTATACCCTTTGAGATAGCAATACAGACAATCCGGTCATTGAGTACCTACCTTATAAAGGCGGTATATCATGAGATTCATGAGAAATGATTACCGGTGAATGGTCATGTTTCATCTTTTCGAGCACTAGTTTTTGCAGCCTAAAATACTAAAATTTAGAGGCCCTACTTTAAAACCCGAAGTCCGATGTTACGATTCGATAACGATTTCGATGAAATTTTTTACATATGGGTTTACGGGGGCATAGATCGATCTAGCGACACCTCATTTGTCCAAATCGGGTAATTTGTTTAGTCTCTACGAGAGAAAAGAAAACCTTGCATACATACGTACATTTCAACACTATAACCCTCTTTATTTTATAGTCAGGTAAAAATGAGGGCAATATTCGCAGTGAAATTGGTAACATGATCCAATTTAACCCAAAAACGGTTGCCAAATTTAATATCGTGTTTACCAATTAAGAATATTGAAGTTTCGCCTGTTACCACGACAAACGCTTATTTGTCAGGTTTTAATTAATTGTATTTCATGTACGTATAGATTGGCAAAAAACCGTTTATCTCTTATCACTGTATGACTCATGCTTGGTAAAAAAAAAGAATGTGTTGGCCAGCGAAACTAAAATATTCTTACGTGTGCAATAGTTTTTAAGTAAAAATTTAATTTTCACAACACTTCTCGGAAATATGGCCATAGATGGTCTTGTTTGGGGTCACAAAACGTCACTTATAAGGACAGACCAAGAAAGTTTTTCTCGGCGTGTTTGCTGATTGGTCGAGAACATTGTTGTCCAACCTTAAGAACCAATGAAAATCAATCAATCAATTTTTGGGTCATAGCTCCTTAAAATGAAAAATTGATATCGACCAATCAGAACACACCATTTTGTGTTGTAAAATATTAGGTGTATTTTTGCTAAAAGATACACGGACTAAAAACTATGTCACTGGTTTTTTTTTAATGTAATTCAAACTTGGCCTCTAATCTCGAACCACTAGAGATGAAATTACATGGGAGATATGGCGAAACAAATACAACTTTATATGGAGTTGACATCTTCATCTCGAATGTTAGTTTATTAATCCCGAGTGCCACGAGAATAGGGGTCCAGATTAAAAAAAAGTTATCTATGGTAAAATTGGCGGTGATACAGCTTCTATATTACCTACATGAAATAAAATTTGAGTTTTGAATATGATTTTTTTTTATTTCCTCTCAGTAGTTGTGAAAAGCACTATGTCTGCCTCAGTAGAAAGTGCGATTTATGGACTCGTACACTAGAGGGCCTCAACTACGTTTCGGCCCTCAATATGACTCGTCCAAAAATCGCGTACTTTCTATCCTCTGCAACAATGTACTATATGTTGCCAATTTCATTTTTTTTCTAATTGTTTTTGCCCAGCTTTCCTAGTCAGCAGTGTTACCAGGTTCAATAATCGACTAAGCATTCGACTGATCGTTGCTTAGTGCACCACTAAATTGACGCATGCGCCACAATTCAATTGCAATCAGCTGTCAGAAAGAACATAATCACGTAAAAAACAAAATTATTTGTGTCTTTAGATAATTCCCGTCAATATGGCGGGGCAAAATCCGGGTTCTCCAACTGACTTTCAGTACTTTTACGAAGATGAAGTGTATAAAATCAATAATCACGGCCAAGTGGTCTTCGGGCTGGTTCTCGAGAACTATGAAGCCAACTCCAGCGACCAAGAGAGCGATATCGAGACACCTATTCAAAAAGGCGAAATACGTGTTGTGTGGCACCCTTCAGGCACCGAGCGAGTTATATCCGAGAAGACGGTAAGTGGCGCTTGTTGAAACAACACGTTGATTCCCACGTCGTTTCTTGCATGGCCTGGTGGCGTGCGTTAGGAAAAAAATAGCGAACAGGGTTGTTATAAAGTGCACCAACCCCTGAGTTTGCGGCTAAGGGTTGAATTATGTACAAACAGGGCTAACCATTTTTAATTTTCATGTGTGAGGGTGTTGACAAGAGACCCATTTTGTTAAAATTGCACATCTACCCACAGTTTATGGTTGAAATAGGACTGTTGAATGAGTTGCAAAACTCCTCTAAAAATATTTTAAATGATTTTCTATTCATTCTGTTTCAATTAAAGCTCGACTAATTAAACATGGATTGGAAATTAGATGCATCAGGCTGGAAATTAAATGTAATAAATCTGTGGCCCTTGTGAAAAAGGATAAGTCTTTCAAGGTTCAAATGATGATTATATATGTATACTTACCCTTTTTTATTACAAGTTCAGTAGACTTGTAACAATTTTCACTAGAGCCAAAGAAAGTCGTTAACTAGGTAAATAATTTAGTTTTTATGTAAAATTTGATTAATAATTATTATAACTTGTGTTACCTAATGAAATAGCTCACTGGTGTAGTCGTGTAATTGACACGACTTCTCACAAACATTAAGCAGGCTCTTTAGTATTGTGACCTTGTGCTGGGTCTGTCCGATCGCTACCACCATCTTGTCCTTCAACCTACTGCCAAGCAGCAGTTGTGCTGTAGTGTTGGTATAAGACAACTGGTGAAGTTACTGGAGTTATTCCAACTTACAATTAGTTTTCAGGGTTGACAACGCATTTGTAGTTTTAGATTGATTGGCGTCTTGAGAATTCAAATGTCTATGGGTCTCAGACCCCACTTATCATCAGGTGTCCTGAGTGTGTCTTCTCATTGCCATAAAAAAGTGCCTAAACCTTCTTGAATGTTGTATACAAAAATTGTATAAAAACTTCCTAAAAATAAAGTTCTTTAATCCCACCATTTTTAATAATTTTAGGGTTATGTAAAATGAATAAAATAATTAAAAAAACTTCCTAAAAATAAAGTTCTTTAATCCCACCATTTTTAATCATTTATATAAGTCTCTCTAACCGTGACCTAACGATTCGCAGATAATTATTATGCAGATTATATTGTTTCGCAGAATTTTCATTTCGTAGAAAGCTAATTGCTGCTGAAATCTTATTCAGATTATTTTAAGCATGGGTTACGTAGGTTAGGTTAGATCTGTGACCACCAAAAAATAATCTGGAAATAATAAGGTTTCAGCAGAAATTAGCTTTCTACGAAATGAAAATTCTGCGAAACGATACAATCTGCGTAATAATTATCGGCGAATCATTAGGTAACCCTCTCTAACATATTTGCTGCCACCATCTGACAAATAATTACCTATGCTGCTATAGCATAGCATTTGCTACATAGAAATAATATTGATCTTGTACATGCACAAATAATTGAAGAGTTCTTGTATTGGGTTAACAATCCCATGCAAGGCCAGCTTTTGTTTACTTAGAGATAGAGGGTGTATCTCAACCAGGAAGTCAGAACTAGCATCATTGTCAACAGATGTCAAACACTGGCCTGTAATAAAGACCAAACATTGTAATAAAGACCAAATGTATTAGTAATAAATCAGTATAACCCCTTTAGTCTGTGGAAGGGTTTAAACTTAAACATTAAGAGGTAAAAAAGACAGGCCACCTGACTGTTTAATTGTTGATCCCCTTGAATATCTGCCAAGCCATCCTTGTAATTTAGTATGGTTGGCCTGACTAATAAGTAGCTGCACGCTTTGTCACTTAACGTCATGTTTGAACTGCTGCACTAATGTGTCAGAGGTGTTAAAGCGACAAGGTAAAAATCTTTGAACACTATTTAAATAAATAAAAATAAAATTATCTCTCAAGCAATTTCTACCTAAGTTGTTAAATTTTTCATTAATGAGTTGATGACCTAACTGAAACTTAACTGAAAGTCCATTTAGAAAACCGATGTAAATTGTCTGTTAGCTGATAACCTATTAAAGACCAATGATAATTAAGACATGTAGGTAATACATTAAGAATGGTCCAACTCAGAAGTAGTTGTAGATTTTAGTACCTTGTCACAGTTATTGATATTCAAAATTCAAACCACTCTTAAATATGTTACTGCGACCAGCTGGCCTATTGCCTAGTGCACTCCCTATCGCAATCGACTTCAAAGTGGAGCAATCGTTTTCATTTTGAAAGCAGACTCTCCTTCGGACTGTCAAAATGAAAACGATTGAGATTGCAAGTGAGCTAAAATTTACAGCTTCTTCTGAGTTCTACTGTACAAATTAAAATCATCAACCCCTTTTACTTAGGTTTATTAGTATTTGTCGAAACCATAGGTAAATTTAATAGTACATTACTTAACAAGGGCTGTAAAAGAAAGAAAGCCCGAAATCGCAGGTATTTGAGACCCGAGCCGTAGGCGAGGGTTGTAAATATGCGATAGAGGGCTTTCTTTTTTACGGCCCGTGATGAGTACACAATTTTACGTCTTCACCTGGCCACAATGCGAGTTTTACCGTGCGCGCAGCGTGCGATAAAACTCACATTATGGCCAGGTGTTACGTAAATTTCTATTCCTACCTCTCATGTTTTTTTATGGCTGGAGTTTTTGTGACCCATGACATGTGTAATCATCACAATGCAACGCTGGATGCAAGCTTCCTTTAAGGATTGCTACCTTGACTAGTCCTGTGAGATTAGTGAATCAAATAATTATCCAAGAAAAGGCTTAATAAAATTTTGAACCAATTTGAGTCGCTTAAAAACTTAAGGTATTTAGGTTAGCTCTTTGACTTATTTTATTAGAACTTGAACTATTAATATAAGGTTATGTCGTAATTTATGTGATGGTAAATAATAAAAAATATTTTGTGTTATTTTGTTTTAATAAATAACCTTGGTTATAACAAGACATTTTGGAGATTTCGCACAGACCATTTGGTCATTGAAGTTTTAGTGTTTTCTAAGGAAAACTAGTAAGGTACCGATGAGGTAAACGACGCAGCATTCTGAAAAAAATAATTCTGCATAAGTACATGAATTTATCTCCCCCTGGTATTCTGCTTCCCCAGTGCATTTGCCTCGATCAGATTGGTACTTTAGTACCTACTTTTTAATTGGTGTAGGCAATATTGAACGCAAGCGTTTCTAATTTGCCACCACTGTATACCTTCTAAAGACGATTGTCACTAAAATAAACATTTCATTTGTTCAATATGTTTTTATTTGGTTTGTGAACTTATCCTCATAATACAATACAAGTAAACATGTGTTACAGCAAAAACAAAATTGTGTAACTTGAGTGGCATATTGTACTACTCTTAATGCTAAACACACTAATGTCATCACATGATTTAAAGTGAACACACCCTATTTTTTCTTTGTTCACCATTGTATGTCCCTTTGCCAGGTGGGATTGGCAGACCGATCCCTGATGCCCGGCGACGTGGTGCGCCGCCTCATAGCCGGCAAGGACACCCAACGTGGCTACTGCCGCGACATCGTGATGACTGCGGCCCTGCAGATCGTGGGCACCAAACACGTCATCCCCAACGTGGCCAGCGAGCGGCTGCAGCCTCTCGAGGAGTTCACTCCTGACCTGGCTGTATGTCTAGACTCGTGGGTTGGGACCTCTAAGGTAACGTGTTGTTTGTGAAATCCCAAAAATGAATTCTCACTATCTAACTAATATTACTAACGCGAAAGTTTGTGTTTGTTAGTTTGTTACTATTTCACGCTGCAACAGCTCGACGGATTTGGATGAAATTTGAATCATAGAATCATTTATTGTATAGTAGGTACTTAATACCCTGTCAGGGCACTGCAATGTCTTGCTATTGCTGTCGACAACAGCTAGTTTGATCTATAAATAAAACATGTCTAACACTTAGGATCGATCTCGCATAATATTGTTGTTTTGCCTACATAGGTACCAAATAATGCCAAATCCTCTGAGGGGTACACAACAGACCTTTTTATTCTTTTAACCTTTGTATCTTAACGAAAACATCCTTTCTAGGCGGTAAACAGCAAACTCCGCCTGGTCTCCGCGGACGGCTCGCGCCTCGAGTACCCCGACCTGGACAACTGTCCTCTAGAAGACTACTCCATGCGCCGCCGCCGCTCCACCCCCTATTCTTCCTCGGAGTTCTACCCAGGGCAGCTGGTGTACGGGCCGCTGGGAGCCTTGGACAGCGCTAACTGGCTGCATGTCACTAAGGAGATGAAGGCGGCGAGGAAACATATGATGCATGAGCATAAGGTAAACTTTTAGAGATAATAAATGGGAAAATTTAGCAAGTGGCTGTGGTATTTACATCTTCTCATCTTCAGTAGTTTTTGGAGCAAAATAGGTTTAAATCAATCCCCATGACCCACGTCAATCACAATTGTGTCACTAACAAGCCAAGCATGTTTCAAAAGCTTTGCAAAGTTCAACTTAATCCATACGTTTTTTATTGTACCTCTGACAGCTATAAGGGTCGGTGGCGATGTAGGGACGACAGCTCATGACAGCTCTAAGCGTCTTTGGTGTTGAAAAAGTTAACTTGTACAATGTTCTATAAAAAAAAACAATGATAAAAAATCTAGTTCCCAAACAGCAAATCCTAGTATTATATTACATTACATTAAACTGTAGGACATTCCATATAAAATATTTCGTGTCAGTCGTTGGATACTGGTCACATTAGAGGTTTATATAGCACTGCACAATAACGGTTGCATAAATTGCGGAAATAAACTTACATCCCCGTTAATGGACACCGTTTTTCTGTATAACCTTATAGAACAAAAAGGAATTTTCGAATGCTTTTATACAACAAGCTGTTACCTCTAAAACCTCAATACAACATTAACTCAACCTTTTTAGGATATAAGCTGACCGGTTTACTGGTTGGGTACCTTCCTAGATCAATGTTATGTTGATAAATGATTATAGGAGGATGTGTAAGATTGTCACCTGACGTCGTCCACTCCTCTGTTCAAAATGGCCGCTTCTCCTGCAGTTCACCGTGGAGGCGGTGGTGACGGAGAGCGTGGGCGTCCACTGGCAGTGCCGCGCACTCTGCACGCACCCCACCGACGTGGCTACGCCGCAGCAGCCCAAATATCTGGTTGAAGGTGGGTTTTACAGTTACTTCATACTGTATTGTTTTAGTGGAGTCTATTTCGTTAGGCCCAAATATTTTTGGTCGAATGTTTCATTACCCAATTTTTTATTTGCCAACCCGTTTTGTTTTCTGTAACTGTAAAATTTTTAGGATTTTATAAAAACTAACCTACCTAACGTATAGGGTTCTTCACGATGGTACTAAAATAAATTCTGAAAAATGTATATAACATTGGTTTGGCAAATGATACATTTGGGAAATGATACATTTGACCAAAAATATTTTACACATCCCTAATCTTGTCAGGGGCAAATCGGAAGGCAGACTTTGTTAGAAAGTTATTAAGAGTGACGTTGACTGTACCCACATAGTTATCCTATGTTCACTGTTGTTCAGGCGAAGACCTCAAGAACTTGAAGTTGCTGAACGTATTCGAGCCCTGCACGCTGCAAGTCGGCGACCGTAACTTCCTCACTATCGGCCCAGAAGATACCTTCGTCAGCAAGCAGCAGTGGCGAAAGCAGCAGAGTAAGTTGTTATATATATCTTGCTGGTAGTACTGTTAATAGTTTGCGTCGTTATTTTGCGAACCACCAAAATCTGGTTATAATTATATTAACTACTTATTACTCAGGTAAATACTATAGAAGCATCCGCAAGCAGTCCCGGCCCACAAAGAAGTCTTTGAAGGCGGGCGCGGAGGCCGAGCACATGCCCTCACGGCCTAAAAAACGAGCCTCTTCACACCGGAAACTAAAATCCGTCGATGTAAGTACCCACTGCCGCTAATACAGAAAGTTCAACTCTATACAGATGTAGTTAATAAACACACCGTCATAGTCGTGGCCTCAGCAGCTAAATAACTATATAATTTTACCCCCAGAACGACATGGAAGTGGATGCACCGGAGAACAATCTAGAATCTCTAGACGAGGCCTTGAAGACGGATGCCAACTGCCCCAGCATCAAGATCGAGCCCAGTGCGGACGTGTCGCTGCCCATAGCCAGTAGCCAGGAAGACACTGTCACTGAGGAGAAAAACGATTCCGGCATCAGGTCAGTGACATAGGAATACAATATCGACATCAATAGGAGTTGCCTGCTTGTTGGTATTCTACAGACTATACTTTGGGGAGTGTGCACTAAAGCTCCACGAGCTAATACCGCCGTCTCCTTTTTACCATCGGATTCTCAGACGCACTGCGGGATGCCATCTGTACCAGGTTTAAATTCCACCTTTTCGAACGAAACGCTTTGCATCACCCTTATAATGCGTATTGCAAAAGAGCGGAATGCGCTTCCGGCGTTTGTTTATACAAGTGCATATAATCTGAACCTATTTAAAGCTAGGGTGAATATAGGAATCGTCTGAGTGGGCTCGCTTCATCGTCGACAAAATCTTCGTCTTCCAAGAGTAAAATACATTATCAATGAAAAAGGGATGGGCAACGCATTTGGGGTTATGTTAGTTTCGAAAAAATGCTTCGTAGTAACCTGAATACCCAATTTAATGAATGATATTAGGCAAAGTGATTTTAATCTTTTGTTGACTGATACAAGATTCGTAATTCGATGCGTGCTCGCACGCTCATGGGACATCTGGAGTCGGGTCAGGTGTGAAGAAGCGAAAACTACTGATGGGATATAACTCGTGGTTCGAATAATTATTAATTTTGTTACCAGTGGGCTGAGTAAATCGCACATCCACAGCCCCGAGCCGAACAAGGAAGAAGGATCGTTGCTAAACGGAGACAGCAAGTCCGAGTTCAACGACGACGACTCTGACAACTGGGAGAACACGAGTAGCGACGGGAGCGACACTGACAGGTGGGTTTTTTAAGTAGGTGGTTTCTCAGGGACATGGATATAAGAGATAGTAAGATATATACATTATATCCAGAAAGATGAGATGGGCACTGTAGTTTTAAAGAGACCTTTTTGTTGACATTCTTTTTAAACGACTTCAAAAAAGGAGGAGTTTCTCAATTCGACCGTATTTTTACTTAGGCCGGATTTACACTTGTAAGTTATTACTGTAAGTTTTGAAACAAAGTTATATGCAAGACAGAGATGCAGATATTTGCCACTCACTCTTACCCATAGTTGCGTCTCAGAACTTACAGTAATAACTTACAAGTGTAAATCCGGCCTTAGATAAGTTTTGCTTTTGTGGAATTGTGTGATTGTTAATGGTAATATAGAGTTAATTCTATTGCAAAGGTACAGTATTATTGTATCTTAGCTAGTAATGAAGAATGGAGAGTGCATGCAGATAGTCTGTATGGAGCGTTTTCAAAGCTGTGAAACCTGTTTGTTAATAGTGAATATGCATGGATTTTTTATATCGTATTTCTCCACTAAATATTAAAATACCATAAAAGAGATCACCAAAGTGAAATCAAAATTAAAATTGGCCAAGAAATACGGATGATACTATAATTTTAAACTGCTACTAGACAGCTATTAGACAGAGACCCGATATGCACTGTGACGTCATGTAACACGTCGGCTGTATAAACTCAATGTTAAATTCTGTTTTGCAAGAAAGACATAGGAACATCTATGGTGGCTTATTATCTTTGTTAATTTTATAGCTATTCACAAAATGATTTTTCTCAACTGTTTACATGAATCAGCTTTTAATGAAGCTGTGTTTTTTTAAATGTATATTCCCTATTGTATGATGTTAGCGGCGCGACATGGTCCTCCCGCTGCTCGTCGGCGGCGTCGCAGCGCGGCAAGCGCTCGCCGCAGCTGGCCGTGCGGCTGCTGCGCGGCAAGCGGCTCAAGCGCACCGTGCGCCGCGCGCCGCCCGCGCCCCCGCCGCGCCTCGGCGACCGCGTCGTCGTCGAGACGCTGCACACCACCAGCCGCGCCAACGTCGTGTGGCAGGTCAGCAGTCTGCCGCGATGCACCATTGCTCTAATACCGTTTAGATTCTTCGCGATGTCCACCCAGTAGCACTAGGTGGAGAGTCGGAGAGCTTTGAATTGTCTTCACACGCTCTTATTCTCTTGACAATAGAACCAAGATGCAAGTGCGGGAAGTATGTCATTTTACACGAGACACGAGGTGTCTTGGCCCGAGATGCAACGAAGGGCAAGACTTGGGACGAGGGAAAATGACAGTTCCAAAATACTTGTATGAAAATATGTATCAAAATACTTTTTTTTAATATATTTCCAAAAAACGACGATGCATTTTTTTTAAGTAATTAAGAGACAATTTTACTTAATTCTTAGTCTAATTAAAATTCACAGTGCAATTTGACCAATTGAGGTTAAAAAATTGGAAAAGTAAGAAACACTAATGCGGATAAGTAAAAAGCACTTGTTTCGAAAAACCCAACTTTTTGCACGATATACATCTACAAAAGTACGACTTTTTGAGCAAATGTATTTGATAGATAATTTTAAGCTCTTCGACTGCCCACCTTCTTCTACTGCTGACTGTCCATTGACATTAAATTGGTTATTTAGTGGTCATAGGGCTCGCTATCACCATCTTATCCTTTAAACTACCGCCAGGCAGTGTTTGCGTTGTTCCGGTGTAAGGGTAGGATAACTGGTGAAATCACAAAAAAACAAAGAGGCAATTATCTTAATCCTCAGGAATGGCAAAGTATTTGTACTCTTGAGAAGGCAAGTGTCTACCCGCCGTACTAAGACACATTTTAGAGACAGTTAACTCTTTCCTTTTTCAAACTCCTGAATGAAGAATCGTCACTGGAACGACTTTAATTGACTTTAACTGACTCTGAGTGCAGCCGTATGGACATCAGATTCCACCTGATGTAGGTTTCATAACAATTTCACCCGAAGCACTGGTTTTAACGCATTCACTGCCACCGACGCATATAGGCGTTCACTGTCATACAGTTTGTTCCTAGGCCACGCCCCCTGGCAGTGAATGCGTTAAGCAAGTCGTAACTGGTCTTTTATTGTTTTTAACAGGACGGCACCATAGAGATGGGCATTCCCTCGACGCAGCTATATCCCATCCACCACCTAGACGGGCAGGAGTGCTTCCCGGGAGACTTCGTGGTCAGCGGCGCCGCCAACGCTGAAGACAACCTGCAGGTGCGTGGATAATACCTTACAGGCTAAAGGTGACAAAACAGCGTGGTCCTGATTTACCACAGTTGAGGCCGTGGTCGCTGCTGGTTGGCTGACCCAAAACCGACAGGAAAGTCAGGACACTCGGCGGGCCCCTGCATAAACCGCGGCAAGCGCAGCACAAACGAACTGAAGTTGATGTCCCGCAGCTAGAACGTCGTCACGGGTCTATATTGTCTGCCATAACTATTTTATTCATAATGTGTTTTAGGTCATAATCATCGCAAGTAATAACGTATGTTTTTCACGCACTATTTACAATTGAAAAGGCGCGGTCGCCGTGTGCTGTGTTTGGGGCGTTCCGCGCAAAAAAAACTGTTACTTTTTCAGGATTTTTATAAATTTAACCTAACCTAAACTAGCCTTGTCTACACGTTAGATATTTCAGAAATTCGTCTACCGTAGCAGAGTGGTGCGGACAGGATAGGACACGTATAGCGCCGTGTTAGGTATAGCTGCCCGCAGCTCGTGTCGCACAGCGAGTAATGACAATAAATCGCACTCGAGTCTAGTATCTTAGAGCCTGTCCAGACGGGGCGTTTTACGCGCGAAGGGACTCGCGTGTTGACACTCGCGCGTTCCCGAGATACTAGAGCTACATGAATCGCGTCCAGTTGCTGCCGCGCGTATCCTCACTCCCTGCGAACGCGATGTATGTAGCTCTAGTAATCATAAAATTCGTTGCGTAGTTTCTAAGCGTAACTACAGAGGGAGAGTCAGCGGGAAGCGACATTGTTTTGTACTATGTAAATATAGATGTCGTTAAAGCTCTGCATCGCTAATAAAAAGGACGGGGGAGGAAGGAAGGAGGAGGGCACTTTTTGCGTGAAGTTATTTTGTAAATATGTTCTTTGTTTTGTTTTCTGTCTTCCTTTTTCTGTGCACCACTTTTGTTAGTTTCTGTATGATTATTTGGTTGGCTGGTAGAGAATGCCATTAGGCATTATTCCGCCATTTGTACTTTTTTTTTGTGCAATAAAGGTCAAATAAATAAATAATAAATAAAAGGAATGTTGTCCTCAGCTAAAACACAGGGAATACGGGGTGGTGCAAAAAGTCGACCACCACGGGCGCACCGCCATCGTGCACTGGTACAGAACCTACACCAGTGCCGACGAGCCAGTGTGAGTAACAAAGTTTCTGCCAAAAAATGCCTTTTTGAGACAAGTTTTTTCGTCGACTGTACTTGTACGTATAACTCTACGAATAAACATTGCATCTCTCTCCCCTCCAGTCCCCAAATGCTGCACGAGAGCGAGATGAGCGTGTACGACCTAAAGGACCACCCGGACTTCCAGTACCGGCCCGGAACTGTTGTCATCCGCGTTGCCAACTTCACTGGAGAAGATGCACACTGCACTGCTGGTCAGGTAATCATACATACATACATAAACTCACGCCTTCGTTCCCAGAATGGTAGGCAGAGCTACAGAATTCAGAGCTAGACAGCTCTAAAAACTTGTAGATAATTCTGTAACCACATTTTGCACAATTAGGCTAATTTGTTTACCAGCGCATAGCGTGAAAGGTTGCAAGCCCACCGCCTAACAGTACAAGCCTTTATTCCCTTAGTCGCCTCCTACGACATCTGGTAATCATATCAGGTAGAAAAGTGGTCATTCTCGCTGTGTCTGCGCGCGTCCTCGGGCGCTTGATTAAAAGTGAATAATAAATCCAACACTTTCCAACAAGTACGTAAGTGTGAGAATGACATATGCCTTATCTAAATTTATCCACAGCTACAAACGCGACCTATTCGGCCCTCTTGGGGCTTGATATACTTCAAATGTTTGTTGTCTGTCCAGGTGATCGACAACTTCCCATCCGGCCGCGTGAAGGTGTGGTGGGTGGACGGCCACATGAGCATGTGTTGGCCGCAGGATCTCTACAAGGTAATGAGCGAATCGTCAGGGAAAGTCGGACAGGTAATCACTTCCTTCCACGAGGTAATCCGGCGAGACGTGCTAAATACAGAGCAGGTTCGGGCTACAGCTTACCGCCATAAAGGTCCTTTTCCGGCAAGGCGAGGAGATTATTCAGGTCGTAAGGTCTCGCGTGAGCTAGATTATCATTCCCATTGATATAACTTGATATAAGTTGCAAACTCGCGACGGTTCGCTATGGCAACTAATAAAAATAGGCCAGCGTAATTAAATTTTTTGACACGACTCGCCTAGTCGGTGGAAGAGCAACTTAAGGATGTCCAATGTTGTGCGGGACGCGGTTAGCCTTATTCAGTGCACTATATGTTTCTCCATCAGTAATTATTGTTTGGTTTATGGTCTAGTGATCATTGGTAAATATGTTTGAGAATTGAAGATAGCTTGTGCTGCTTTGTATTTAGCACTTTGTAGGCGTCAGAAGCAACTTTTGGATAAATAGATGAGACAGTCTCTCGTCTTTGTTCAATGTGTTTTGCATCAATGCCATCGTCCTAGGACGAATAATACAATGTACTACACCGTCTCGTGTCTACCCACAGGTCGGCGAATATGACTCTGAAGAAGGTGAGCTATGGGGCTCCGATGGCTCCGGTTCAGAAGACTCGTGGGAGACGCAGAGTTCCGCTCATGACGTGGAGCCGAGGACGCCCAAAACGCCGCCGCATGGAGCCAGTAAGTTCTTAGCTTGCGTCCAAAAGGTGGAAAATTACACATTAGTACACAAGGCAATTGAATTTGAACTGTATACAATGGAAACAGTTTTCTTCTCTCTCTGCATAATGGCATTATCGAACAAACGTTATTGAAATTTATTGCCTTGATGGTACATTTAATTTTCATTCACAAAAACTCCCTGTTTGTAGTATCGTGGCCTTACGTGGTTAACAAATGGAAAAAATGCACGCCGGTGGGAGTTTTTTTTATTAACTCCAGGGACTCTATTTTATTCTGTAAAACCTAATTGCTTTTGACATGTTTATCGTTTTTAACTCGGCTGCCATTACTGTCAGTAAATAATAGCTATCACAGCGTTGACAATACGATAACATGTCAAATGCAATTGGGTTTAGCCCTAAGGGCTAAATTTTCGCCAATTGTGACAACTTTGCCCAAATGAGGTTTAATGTAATTTATTTGCTGTAGTAGCGATCCTATGCCGTGTTTACAGGCATCTGAATACATATAGATAATCGAAATCTACTTGGATGATGTTGCGGGCAGAATGTAGTAATGTAATAAGGTGCAAAAATGTAAAAAATGCCTTTCTTATCCAATTAAATCTATCAAAACATCCTACATTTTCCATGTCAAAAATAGTTCATAAAAAAATCTTTATGACAAGAATCTGTTAGTCTAATTGTATTTTTTACAAAAAGTGCTTTTCATCAAAAAATACGATATTAAATAGAGTTTACTACCTCAAAATGGACATGAAGAATAGAGAATGTCAGCCAGTTTAGATTTTTGGCTTATCGTATTCTTCATTAAAAACAAAAAATTGCTTTAAAAAAATCATGTCGATACGTCAAATACTTTTCGAGATATTGAATTTTAAACTTCGTATGCGGCGCTCGAAACTCGGCGGCTAGCGCTCACGGATGATGACGTCATCGTTCAACTGCGGTACGCGCCCTTATATGAACGAGTAAGTTTACAGGGCTATATAGTTTTAACCGTAATAAGTAGCCAGTTGAAATTTTCACAGAATACGTGTTATTATAAAATCTATCGTTTAAAACTATAAAATGAACAATAAATCAAATCCCAAGAGGGGTCCCCATACAAGAGGCATGAAAAAAAATCTTTTGTTTTAGCATCTTTATACGGATTGTATTTTTATAATGACTTCTTATTTTGATGCTATTTTAAGCTTAAATTGTGGTCTAATTTTCATTGTTTACGACTAAGTAGCAATTTTGAGTAAAACTTCTACAAATATGTGACAAAACTGATTTTATCAACACGATGGTTTAGGCGGTCACCCATCCTGTTTTAGACTACGCTTGTAGTTGCTTAACTTTGTAAGTCGTAATACTCGTAATTATTTTTACGAATTCGTTTTGATGTTACTATGGTAGTTATGGTTAGGTATCTATTGTTTTGTAGTACATACAGTTTAACTAAACAAACTTTCTGTCACTGACCGGCTTTTCTGTTTGTAATGTTTGTCGAGTAAGTTGGTTAAATAAAATTAGAATAATAAATAGGCACTTTTAATTTTGGGTTCACCGTTTTTTACATAAAAATACCAATAAAGTATGTTGATAGCTAAGGTGAAACATGCCAAAAATTAAAAACCAAGTGCGAGACGCGGGACACAGGCGGCCGAGCCTGCAGCGGTAGGTACTGTAGAGTACAAAGATATGTATACATTTGTGGCCCTTATTTCAATGGAATAAGGTGAAAAAGTGTAAACATATCTTTGTACTCGACTGTACTATTCAACAATATTATGATTCACGCAGTTCGCTATATACGCGGTCTCGTACAGCGTACCCGTAGTTTTAAGTGATCTTACTCGTTTAAATGTCGGAGCCGTAGAAGTCAAGATTGTCCTCTATTGTACCAAAGTGTAACAAAGGGCGTTGGTCCCACAAAAAAAAACCAACACACACTACCTTGAGTGAGGAACCTGGTAGCGCCCGCGCGCGAAATTTGAAATCGATGTAATG
This sequence comes from Acleris cristana, assembly GCA_948252455.1. NCBI lineage: Eukaryota > Metazoa > Arthropoda > Insecta > Lepidoptera > Tortricidae > Acleris > Acleris cristana. The sequence goes on from OX411775.1 coordinate 6,488,817, forward strand.
AATACACGAAGTATCAGAACTACTACTAGGTCAATCAAAAAATCATGTTTTATAGTTCGTTCTTTTATACGGTAGCGATATTAATTCTACATTACTTAACACGAAATTTGTAAAGAAAGGCCTACCACCAAAGTTAAGCAACCACCGCTTGCCTAAACATCGTGTTGATTTAAACTAGGCACTTTTAAACATATTTGTAAGAGATTTACTACAGTTTACTGTTTGGTCGTAAACTATATATGTTAGTATGGAGTTTAGATTATCATTTAAGCTTAATGTGACACCGAAATAAAAAGCTATCATACAAATACAACCCGTATTTCGTCTTCCAAAGTTAAGCAACTACACGCGTAGTCTAAAACAGGATGGGTGACCGCCTAAACCATCGTGTTGATAAAATCAGTTTTGTCACATATTTGCCGAAGTTTTACTTAAGATTGCTATTTAGTCGTAAACAATGAAAATTAGACAACAATTTAAGTTTAAAATAGCATCAAAATAGGAAGCCATTATAAAAATACAATCCGTATAAAAATGCTAAAAATAAAGATTTTTTTTCATGTTTCTTGTATGGGGACCCCTCTTGGGATTTGATTTATTGTTCATTTTATAGTTTTAAACGATAGATTTTATAATAACACGTATTCTGTGAAAATTTCAACTGGCTACTTATTACGGTTAAAAATATATAGCCCTGTAAACTTACTCGTTCATATAAGGGCGCGTACCGCAGTTGAACGATGACGTCACTCAAGCAAGATGGCGTCCACGCGCTTTAATATTATTGACCCAAATTTCAAACGTTTGTAGAATCAAAACTACTGGGTCTATTTGAATGAAATAAAAAGTATTATGTTTGTTTATTTATAAACATTACTGTTACAAAGTTTCAAGCGATTTGGCGTACCTACTGACATTCTTCATTGAAGACAATGATTAAGTGTATAAATAAATGATAATGACCGTACTCAAACTTTAAAAGTATGTGATTATGGCGTAACAATGGTAAATTTATTTGTTTATATGAGTGACGGAATGAAACGGTCCCGACTATACCGATTACTAGATGTTATTATGGTCGTAGTGTTCGAGAACATCGCGACGATCGAGTTCCCGCGCGCGCCGGCCGCGCCGCTCGCCAGCGCGCCCGTGGTGCCGCGGCTGCTGGAGCCGCGCGTGGCGGCGCACATCGAGCGCGGCCGCGTCGCCATGCACCGGCTCGAGGAGATGTTCGCCAAGCACCCCACCCTGCAGAGCCAGGAGGTCAGTCTACACGTTACCATGGTTACACTAGAATAAACAAGTTTCCGTTGAAAAAAAAAACATTGAGACAGCAATTCAGCAGTAGCAGAGCGTGACGCCACAGCTATATCGTACAAAATCATTGGGACACTTAACCTTTTGAATGCCATAGACGGCTCTGGCCGTGAACTGAAAGTCTTGCCACTGACGCCGCGACGTCACAAGTTCAAGTTTAACAGAGACTGTGTAATTTGCATAGTATAGCAAAACTTTCTGGTATGTGAGTGACACATTTTGAATTCTATGTAAGGCGTTCAAAAGGTTAGAAAATTAAATTGAATCTGTCTGTCGCCGTCGAGAACATTTTATACTAACTTTACATGAACTAACTGCTACTACTATAAAATTTATAATGTAAGAATATCGTTCACTAACTTAATAATTAATTTCAGATTATGCGCAAGTTACTGAATCTATACAAGGATTGCCGATTCTTGGACCGCTTAATGGGCACGTCCTTCTTCCACGAAGATCACTTCTTGGTATGTTATTGTTGCATACAATCTGAACCTATTTAAAGCTAGGGATAATACATAGGCATCTTCTGGGTGAACTCGCTTCATCGTCGACAAAATTTTCGTCCTCCAAGGGCAAGAGTTAGGCAAGAGCAAACCCATTATCAATAATGAAAAATGTGTGTGTGTAAATGAAGGTGTTTCCACAGGGTTTGCTGGAGCGCGTGCGCGAGCGCGGCGCGACGACGCCCCGCGCGGGCGAGCGCCGCGTGCACGAGCAGCTGGCGCGCCTGTTCGCGCCGACCGATCCCGAACCGGAGCTCGCGCCCACTGAACCCATGGATGTGAGTAGACAAATATTCGTGGTTGAACCGCCGTCATTGTTGTCTTCAATATGTTGACGAGTAGCCAATATATTCCCAACAATTACAGAAACATAGACCTTCTTTTTTGAAAAAGGAGGTGAATAGAAGCAGACCTGGTTGTAGTTTCTATTTGATTAAAAAAATACTTCTATACTGTCTGAGGCACGTTTCACGAAGCTATAAGGTACAAATTACAAGCGGAACTCTCTTTCTAACTCCTTCTGCTAGAAGAGAGTTCCGCTTGTAATTTGTAACTAGTAGCTTCGTGAAACGGGCGACTAGAATAATATGCGAAGACTTATACGTATTCGAGCGAAATCATAACTTAATATTATATTTCTTGCTGGCCCAAACTTTGAGATCCCCTGAAATGTAACTTTGTTTACATTTTTTCTGTAGGAATAATAATCCGCCTTAGTTCAGGTTATGTGAGTTACACTGATGAAACGGCTTAGAGCGATGCCACCCGAACGTTGCTGATGCGCTGTGATTTCAAAATAGAAGTGACGCAAGTGTTTCAACGCATCGTGTGGCATGTCGTTCTAATTTATATGTAGAACAACGCAGCGGCGACGATGCAACGCACATGCAACGCTCGTGTGGCATCCCTCTTATTCTTTGTCGTTAACAGGGATCGAATTTGTCGTAGCAGAACATGAAACTGTCATGATTATGAAATCATTTTTCATTGAAATTGATAAATAATTGACAAATGATAAAAGTAAACTGTAAAATTAATCTTGGTATTCCTCTTTGAAATCTACATATAGTTGATAAATTTTCAACATTATCTGGAGTTAATTTGTTTGTTTTTTTTTATTACAAGGATAATGCAGAAGAGCACAAAAGCCACCTGATGGTATGTAGGATCTGAAACTTGGGGCCGTATTGATAACCTCATCTTGGCTGAGATGCCCGTCACAAAATACGTCAAAATAAACGTCAGGGGGCCTAATATGGCTGCGTATTTCGCGTGACAAAATGTGGATAAAACTGCCCTGCTACGGAAAAAAGGCACAACTACTATATGAATTGTATTGCAAGTCGAACCTTATATATATACCCTTGAGAGTTTTATATGCTTCTATGAATTAATTGCACTTGTGCCTTTTCTCAGTAGGAGGACAGAAAACACCCGTCACTTTTTGACACGTGTCGTGTAAATTTTTTCACGAGATAAACGCAACCATATTAGGCCACAGAAAACTGTCATTTTTGACGCATCTTCAGACGGGGATTACATTCGAGATCAGTTTATTTAATACGGCCCTAAGACTCAATGCATTTTTAGCCCTGAAGACTAAGATATAATGCCTCTATGATATTAATTAAAGTGATAATAAAACATTCCACGACTATGAAGATTGCCTCAGTCTTATGTTTTGCTACGAAAAATCCGATTCCTTGTTATTTAATATTATGATATGACTTATGTTTTATAACAAAAGTACACACAGTACTTGATTCTTAATGAAAAACAGCATATAGATGGCTGCGAAATTGTCTTATATTATACTAGCTGTTCCCGTGCCCACGTCGTTGGGCAATAAACGTTTTTTTTGGGTTAATATAGGCTATGACACTCACAAATAACGTGGCTTTCTATTGGTAAAAGAATTTTCAAAATCGGTTCAGTAGATCCAGAGATTACCCCCTACAACGTCACAAACTTTACCTCTTTATAATATTAGTATAGATTAGTAACTATCGATTTTAATATTAGTATAGATCACACAACCCATATCATGTTTATTTATTCATTTCCGCTCTCCTTCTAAATGGGCACGTGTTGACATTGTTTTTACCTTCCAGGTGGAAAACACAGTTACTAAGAAGGATTTGCATCTAAATGTAGAGCCGGTCCAAGCTTCAGGTTCTGAAATTCTACCTGAACAGGTCACGAGTACCAGTGAAAACCGTAAGTTTAGAATAGAATTACCTATAGTGAAAATGCGAAATGGTTTTTGTTTATTATCGTTTACTTCAAAATTAACGACTCAAAATTTAAAAAAAACCGTTATGTATTGCAGCGATGGATACAACTCTTTGTAGTCGACTGTACTATAGTACTATTTGTCGCTACGCTGGCGTGTGGTTGGGAATTTGTTTCGTGGAATGTGTTAAAAGAGCTACTCAAATCGTCAGCTAAGCCCACATCTGTCTGAGTAAAATAAGAGAATAAATAATAAATGGCGATAACTCATGAAAATTCTTGTACAGTACGACAAGTTTCTTAATAGAAAACTTGATCACATCTACAAGCCGAGGTTCTTCGTTCTCCCAGCTGAGCTGTCTTCAGCGTTATTTAGTTCCAATAGAAACTGGTCAATTCCGCCTGTCGCTTTATTACCAAGAAGCAACAATTGCATCAACTCAATTCTACTACGAATGTGCAGTCTTCACGGTCTTCTTAAACAGAGCTTCTTAGCGATCGGATGATACATATGCTGTAAATATGCTGTTAAGAAGCTGGAAGTACTGTACAAAATTGTAGATTATTGCAACATCTCTAAGAGCTCGTTCTCGTTCGAGACACACGACATAGTGGGAACGAGGTCTAAAGGAATGTACCCTTAACCAGGCTGACAGATCACACGTCACAGTAGAGATTCAGACTTAGGTACCAACATACAAGGTACTATTGAGTAGATTGTATGTGGTACACATGGATCCCTTGCCTGGTTAAGGGTTAAATCATCCCTAGCAATGCTCTGACCATGATATGAGGATGGATGTACAAACCGTCGGTATTGCAGCGTCCGCGGAGCCCGACGTGGACGGCACGACGCGGAACGTGTGCTACAAGCTGTGCTCGCTCATCCACACTCAGCTGGTCAAGGCGCACGCGGAAGTCAGCCGGTACGTATGGAATTTATAATAACGAATAACATAATAAATCTATTATACTCCCACATGCTCGGAAATGTTAACCACAGTTTTAAGAACAGCTCGCGAAGTTCTGACTCCCAGAAAATATTAAAAAAATAAAGTTATATTACCGCGTTTTTTACATTTTAAAACCATTTTTGGACTAAGATAACTCCAAAAACTGCTGGACTCGTAACAGCGCGGCCGAGACGCAGTCAACTTATACTCGTCCCGCAACGGCCTTCTTCCCGGTCTGCAGTAATGTACTGTTAAAAACATTTCTGGTTAAAATAGTACTCGGTCTTGCACGCAGCAGTATGTGTGCGTGCGCTGTAAATACTAGGGCTCGCGGTCGTGTCGGGGTAGACACGTGTTTATGGTCCTTTCCGAACGGATACCCGGATACTCGTATGATTCGTCCGTGTTTAAACCCGGACACGAATCAACGGATTCTTAATTACCCGCGGGTAATACTTGTCCTTAATGAATGTTGGTAGACGAAAATAGTGGTGGTAGGACCTTGTGCAAGGTCGCTACCACCGCTATCGGTCGCTACCACCATCTCTAACCTACCGCCAATCATCATTTTTCGTTCTCGTGTTTCGGTGTGGCGGATACACCCTTTTTTTTAGGGTTTCGTGCCCGAAGTGTGTCAAACGGGATCCTATTAGGTACTAAACATTCACTCTCCGTCCGTCTGTGCTAACTGTAAATAACTGCATATTTTGTAAGAGATAGCAGGCTGTTAATTTTTCTTGAGAATTTGTTTTTACATCAGGTATGACAAATTAACAGATCAAATAACGAAGAAAATTAAAAGAAGGGGGTAAGTATATACCCATACCAGAAACTTTTCTTTTTCAACGGTTTTTTGTTTTTGGTGAATCGTTAAAACGGTAAAACGAACAAGCGTCAATTTCGGTATGATCATGGTACAAACCCTAAATTAAAACAACAAATCCTAAAAAACCGGGCAAGTGTGATAAATCAGCATAAATTTATGCTCGCAATAATCTGATAAAAGAACGTTCATTTTCTTTTAGAACCTTATGTTATGTTATGATAAATGGTGATATGTAATGGTGTGTGTAATGGTGGTATTTGATCGTATGCTGGATAAAGTTATATTATTGGTTTTTATGCTGAACGTTTATTATGCTTTTCGAACGTAGTTAATATAAATGAAATTATGCTAAACATTTTTATACAAATTATACGGCACCGACGTGGCTCGGTTAAACAGTCGAGCTTTTTGTCGTATCATTCATTGTTCTGCTTTTATTAGGTGTTGATTTTTTTATGACCTTTAGTTACGTTACTACGCTACACAAATAAAGTATAAAAGTAATGATGCTTCTCAATATGAACAATTAGGTTAATGGTTTCTTTTTCATCGTTTTCGGGTCCATTTATAAACAATGTAAAAATATTTTTCAGCTTATTTGTACGTGTGATGTGTGTGATTTATGTTTAATACGTTGATGTGATCTTGCACAGACTTTGCGTTTATTTACACATTTAAGTGCCCGTTGTTTGATCAGTAGTTAACTGAAATAATTGTTAAAATTCGAAAAAGCGATCGAAAATTTGACCCATTTCCTTGTGATTTAACCTTTAGTTACGGTTTTTAGTTACTTTAAATACTGATCAAACAACAGGCCCTAAGTTACTAATAAGGCTTGTTCACGAAAAAAAGTAGCCATCGAAAACTAAGTCTCCACTGTCTCCCAGTAGGTCTAGGTAGTTTAAACCGCAATTAGATTGCCAACTGAGTATTCTTTTTTATGTGTAAGAATCTACAATCCATACATTTTTCCTTGCAAGTTGTGAAATCCTACATAATGCCAGTTAAGGCTTAGAGCTAAAATAATTGCATACAAATGTGTGTACTTCCGGCATGATTTAAAACAATTTATGACCTGCATACGGTAATTATGAGTCTGGGAAGGTATTCGCGGAATATTATAGCGTCGATAATTTATTTGAGTAAAGAAAAAAAAGAACCTCTGTGACCCAAACGTGAAAAATACAAAATCTAAGACTAAAATCCAGAGATTTTGAAAGTGAACCCAAAAATGGATAGCATCTGATATAAATATCCATAACGGCACTCAAAACGAAAGGTGAAGAGTCCCTCTTACTAATTAAATTCTTTAAAGATGTCATTTCATATTGAAAACCTCAATTATACAACAGTGGCTACTTTTTTTCGTGAACAAGCCTTAGACTTGAGCATTAACTTGACCGTCCGCTAAAATGATCGATGAAATATACATACCGAATTTTGTATAGTTCGATTAGATCAATCAGTACGCACAGTTCCTCGATCATGCTCAAGTCTCAAGATCCAACCAACCAAAAGGACTCCGAAAGACAACTAATATTAAACATTTTACCAAAATAACAAAGGGAAAACACTTGGTTTAATTCATCTGTCATTTGTGTTCCACAGGAGAAGGCCCCAAGAATTAGCCGAATTTCTAAACAGCTTAATGGAAAAGCAAAACGTGAACGAAGAGAAGTTACCCTACCACTTTACAGTGTGAGCTTATTTATTTTTCATTTACCCCTACCCATACGGCAATGGAACTCCGTGCATTCATTTGCTATGAGGAAACGCTTATCTTTGGTTGATGGTCCTTTTTGAACATATTTCCATACCATTATTAGTTACTTATTTTTAGTTTTAGCTGTCGCATCATTATTATCATGATCCTCTTATGTTCGTACTGCTTCATATATCAAAATCTCATTATATGTCATATCAGCATGCGATGTACGGTGTTGGTGTCACGGTCAAAGGTGTCCAAGGTTTACCTGTAAATATATGATTTGTCAAGCCCCGTAAAATCGCAAAACTTATATTAAATAATCAGAATAATTTAACAGCCACCTAACTAAAGTCATCTTTCATTATTTAGTATGTATAGTTTGACCTATCCAAACCGTACACTGTGGACTTTTAGTGTTGTAAATGTTATTACATTTATTTTAGTTACTGGTTGAAAACTTGCCTACACGATTTCTCTGCATTTTGCGGGGCACAGATAGTAAATACACTGAGTAATTCAACGTCAATAGATAAAAAAAACTTTATTCGGATACCGAATAAGGTATTAAGCATCTGTATCAATTACGGATACCTACCTTGCAAAACCCTTGCTTGCTTGGTCGGGGACGTATTAAGAAAAGAAGTACTTACCCGAAACCGACGCGATGTGTATGAAAAGTCTTATGAGTGTGGAGAAAGCGAGGGAAGTTTGTCTGAATCGTAGTAAGTGGAAGGAACTGGTCTCTGCCTATCCCTACGGGAAAGAGAGCGTGATTTTATGTATGTATTTATGTATGTATGTACCTTGTAAAAGGTCGGGTGTCAGCCATTTTTGTTTTTATTCTACAGATAAAAAGCCTTTACTCAAAATCCAATTTTTCGACCTCGCGAAGCTGCCGTCGGCTCTGTCGTGTTCATCTTATAATCATTCGAAATTTTGTATCTTAGAAACTATCAGGTTAGTATATAATAATATCTATAACTGATTAAAAAGCCGAATGGGAACGCATATAGTTTTGTTAATTTCTTTAAATTTGAGTTTTCCTGTTAAACTCACAGGTAAGGATAATATTTAATCAAAATATTACTTTACAAAAATGCCAGATACCCGACTTTCTGCAATTGCAATCTTTTTTCATCATCGACCGTTGAAAAGAATACGTAACGTAGAAAAAATTGAGTTTAAAAAAAAAAAGACAAATTAACTATTGATTTGTGATAACATCGATAAACAGAGGTGTTCTCTACCTAAAACTTGTCAAAAGCCGCCCCAAAATTCCTCATTGAATCAATCATGGCAAACGTACATTCTTGTCGTCCTGCCACAGCTTTCGTGCCCCGCCAGCTGTGTGACGAAGGCTACCTACATCGAAGTTTGATGGTACGCTAGCTCCATTCCTTTCTCTCGATTAAGTCACACTCACGAGTGGAAGGGATAGAGCATCCGAAGTTTCGAATTTAGCGCTTCGTAGTAACCGGAGATACAGCTAACAATGAACACTTCAAATGTACGTGAACACTGATCTCACAATTTCCCATACTTTTAGCATCATGTGGCCAAGGGAAGACCTAAGCGGGTACGTACACTGAATCCCGTAGATAAACGTCCAGTCTTGCAGTGTGCGGTTATTCCAAACCCCCTTTTTGTTATTTAGTTTTTTTTCTGCATTGGCCTTATTATTATTTTAGTAGAAAAACTCTGTAAAAAGTGGTAACTTAATTTCTCTGTTTTTCGAATCGTTCTTTTGATATGGTTAGCCCTCTCGTTGGTTGATTAGATTAGCGTCCTCGCGTAGATAGTTAGGTTTTGAATTTATTTACTGTAATATTTACAAATTATTTAATGTAAGTCTTGCGTGTTGCCTTTTCCCGTTGTATTTGTGAGGTGGTCGGTTCTACGCATGTTGTTAATTTGTGATTGATATTTTATGTAACTTTTATTATAATATAATATGTATTTAAGGGTTTAGTACTGTCGTTGAATATTTGTCGATTACTAAGCAACTGATGCTTAACTAACCCCAATCATTCCCATTGTCCCCAACTTTTAACTACTTTAAGTTACATTTGACAGCGCCTAAAAGTTGGTGAAAATGAGCAGTTTAGTGTTACAAAAATAATCTGTATTTATGTCGCTTGAAGGCCTTGAAGCCGGCATGTATAAATGCGTAGGTAGTTTCACAAGAACCTAGCACGAATGGAATGATCCTAACTAATATCCTGGTCCTCGTCTCTGATAAAACCTTTAAATTCCAGCATCGTCTTCCGCCATCATTGCGAATCTTGTTTACATGAGCCCGATTGGTTATTCATAGACGCGTCTGCGATTCTAAGCGAGATTGCAGAGAACTCAGAAAGAAAAAAAATGTATATTTCGCCACACATATAATATAATTAAATAAAAAGAAACGGGCCATGTCGAACACATTAATATAAGGTTCCGTACATACAACGTAAAACAGGTGTGAGAACCATACATTTCTGCAATAGTCTGCGTAAAATGGCTGTGACATACGGACTGATAGACAGGCGATTGGAAATGAGGTCATCCGTTTTTGCCATTTAGTTACGGAACCTTAGGGAAACATTTATAGACCTGTAGTCCTAGACAATTGCATGCAGACACGGGTTTAACGTAACGAAGTGTCTTACGAAATACTTTTAATACTTTTTCAATAATTCCATCCATTCGTGCTCTTGTGGGCTACCAACAACCTGTCATAATGTCTGATGTACAGCATGCCATCTCACTGTCTTGTCTCGGAAATGCATATTTAAGTGTACTGTGTTGTATTTGCAATGGCTTTCGAAATGTTTAAATGAGCTTTAATTGTGTCAACTTTAAAATTAAGTAAACTATTTTCGATGAAAAATTATGATGAAGATCGTGTTCTTTGCTAACATGAAACAATTGTGTCTTGTTGCCATTTAAGTACCCACTGTTTTGTAATGTAAGTTGACGGGTTTCCAAGATCTTTGTAGTCTGAGGATTGTAATGGCATTTAGTATTTAATTTAACTTTCAAAAGACATCACGAAATTATAAAAAGCACGCACTCATCTCTTGATTACGAGGATAACTGTTTGTTATACATTGTTTTCCCATTTTAAAATCCCCCTTGAAGTTTGTAAATATTCATTTAATCTCATAAGCCGTTGAAATAACTACCAGGAATTTCATCCTAATCCTCAGGGTTGGCAACGAATGTGTGATCTTAATATAGCAAATTGATTGCCCATGGGCCTAAAACTCAAGCCACCATATTGGCAATATTAACACTGCAAATACGTTCAATTTTACCATCAGGTCGCCTGCGTGTTAGTTTTGCCTTCTCCGTGCCATAAAAAAAGAAACCTTGGCATGTATTAATGTATTAATATGTAATTGGTGTCCCGCAGTCAATACGGGGCGCTGGTGGTGAGCATGGCGGACCAGGCGGGGGACGGCGAGCACGTGGAGGGCAAGCCCGAGGAGTCCAAGGACACTATCGTCGTGCCGCAAGAGCCCACTCGTGAGTTACTCATCATATGGTGTTATGTACTTTGAATAGCGTTGTCAAAGTGCTTGTTGTGTCTTGTAATCAATTATTTGTTTTATTTATTATTATTGAAATATGATTATTTAGCTGTTATAATTACGTAGACGTATTCTGTTGGATAAGTTCGTATTTGTGTCAGGCAACTTTTCGTTGTACCTCATTGCCATGGTGACGTCTCTGGAGTCACTCCGTTGAAACTATGATTTCAAAGGATATGGTCCACTAAAGATCTATTTAACCCTTAATAAGACCCCGTTAAAGTAAAAATGTAGACCAAAATGAAATACAGTCACGGAATCGCAAGTCTCTAAAGAGTAATCATAGATGATGTTATATTTCAGGAAAATGCAATTCAAATTGTATCATAAAATGTAGGTAGTAAAGTTTAATTTCAGCTTATTGAAATTTGGTCAATATAGAGCCACTGCCTTATTAAGGGTTAACTGGCTTTCTCAGTTAGCTTTGGAACCCAACAACACTGAGAATGCAAGATAAATATAAACGTAACCGGCAAAATATCGCCATTCCATCTGTACTCAATTGTGCGAAGTAAACCAGGGTAAACCATTCAATCGAGAACAAAGACTGTACGAACCGACGAAATTGCCGTTTCCTAACGATTTGATCGACTTGTGCACTAGTGAAATTTTGTAGAATAGGGCTCTTGTGTTTGTTAAAGAAATGCAAAAACTTTCAGCTACGGTAAAGAGAACAATACTGAGAATTTCAAAAACCTTTATAATATGCATGATAGCATTTTCTTTACAAACAATCCATCGGTTGAATACAGCATTGCCAACGGACACGGCCCCGCTGGCGACCGCCGAGCCCGCCGACATGGAGCCGGAAGCCGCCGCCGTGGTCGCCGAGCTCAGCGAGGGCGGAGAAGGCTTCTGCCTGCTGGAGGCCGCGCCGGTCGCGCACCGCTTCCGTCTCTCCATGCTGCAACCGTCTGAGCCCAGGACCTTCTACTCCGCGGTTAAACGGGAGATCAAACTGCTGAAAAGTGATCTGCCACCTGGGGTAAGTTACACTAAAACATTGTTAAAAAAGAAGCTTCAATAGTCGCAAATATCAGTCACGAGATACAAATGAAAACAACATTAACTTAGCTAACAGATGTATTAATCCAAGTCCAGAGTAGCCAGTGACTCGTGAGCCCAGTCTTTTCTTCTTGGTCTGCCTCTTGTTTTGAATATGAGCCTGGGAATTTAAGATTTTATACAACACTAGAGGACGCCCGCGACTTCGTACGCGTAGAATTAGTTTCCCGGTACTCCCCCCATTTCTTCCCGTTGGGGGTCGATTTTCGGAAAATCCTTTCTTAGTGCTCACTTACATCATGAAAGGAACCCATGTACCAAATTTCAAGTTTCTAGGTACAGTAGTTTCGGCTGTGCGTTGATATGTCAGTCAGTCAGTTTTGCCTTTTATATATATAGATAATCACTTACCATTAGGTGGCTCGCTTGACCGTCTGCCCTTTTTCACATAAAAACAAATCAAAGCGATTCAAACGAGTGATCATGCTGATATGGAGTCGGAACCCTCAATGTTTTCCTGTTGATTACCGATATTTTCGGTTTTGTGTTGTAATTCAGTTCAGTTTAGTTTGAGAGAAAGGGACAGAGCTGTATAACTGCTATAGCTCTGTCCCTTTCTCTCAACCTAAACTAAACTGCTTTAGTATGTCACGGTAGCCACCCAGGGCAAATTTTACACGGTAAAACCTTATTGCTTTTAACATGTTTCCGTATTGTCAAAGTTTTGATAACTTTTACTTGACGGTAATGGCGGCCGAGTTAAAAACAACATTGCACACACGTCAAAAGCAATATTGTTTTACCTCGTTGAATAGAGGCCCTGACTTGTTAGGCATACCCATAGCAGCGAATCTTGCCTAGGCCCGAATTAGGTCCGTGTGTCCCTCAGGAGGCCTTTGCCGACCGGCAAACAGACTTGCAAAAGCGAAGCAAGCTGCAAATTTTAGAACATTAACGAGTGCGAGGGAAAAGAGAAAATATTATGTTTGCTTTGTGTTATATAAGTAATGTAAATATTGTGTAAATGTCTGAAAAAAAGGCTTTATTATTATTATTATTATTATTATTATATTCCCTCAGGTATGGGTCCGCGGGTTCGAGGACCGCATCGACCTGCTGTCGCTGATGATCGCGGGCCCCAGCAAGACGCCGTACGAGGGCGGGCTGTTCGTGTTCGACGTGCAGCTGGGCGGCGAGTACCCGCGCGCGCCGCCGCTCTGCCACTACCACTCCTACTGCTCCGACCGGCTCAACCCCAACCTGTACGAGGACGGCAAGGTACAAGGACACTATCATGCCTCAATTGCCTCATACGTTGAACTGACTCTGCTTTGAGGGCACCGTACGATAAAAATGTCAGCATGATTTAAAAAACTGTTTACTTTGGATTGGATACTATCAATTTGACAGAAGTCCAGAATGCAGTACTTTGACCTTTACTTTACTGAATGTTAGTTTTCATATATATATGTAAATTACTAGCTTCTGCCCACGAGTTCGTCCGCGTAGATTTCGATTATCGTTATTCCCTCTAGACTTTTAAATTTTCCGGGATAAATAGCGTTTGTTTTAATCCAGTGTATAAGCTCCATTCCAACTTTCATCCAATTCCGCCGTTACAGCGTGAAAGAGTAACAAACATCCATACATGTAAACTTTCGAATCTATAATATTAACACCACATTTAAAAAATAAATGAAGTACTCGGTGACACCCGCAACGCTAAGACGAATCTAGTACAGGTTAAAACATTACCCTGCGCCTTCGGCAGTCGGGTAAAAAAGTTATTTTTAACAATCGCATTAAGTACCTTTATTTATTTATTTCTAGGAAATGCTATTGTTCCAAAGACTGTCAAGTGCCTATCACGGCTGCATCAGATTTAGGGCGTCCGGGTTCGAAAATCACTTGATTTTCGTCGGATTTACGTCGTCTGTTATCAGCTGTGTATATCATGTTCTGCAGGTGTGCGTGTCCCTGCTCGGCACGTGGTCGGGCCGCGGCGTGGAGGTGTGGGGCAAGGACAGCTCGCTGCTGCAGGTCATCGTGTCGCTGCAGGGGCTCATCCTCAACGCGGAGCCCTACTTCAACGAGGCCGGCTACGAGAAACAGAAGGGTGAGTGCCTCTGTCGTCGGCATCGTTGTATGAAGAGGCCGAAAAAAAAGACGCTTCAATTTTATTATTGTTCAATAAATGTTGATTGATGTTGGTTTGATGTAAACTACTCCGTATTTTACAAAGCTGACAGTGACAGGTTATAGGTAACAATTCAGTATACATTGCCAAGTCAACGAGACTACATCATTGGGCATCTATTCTGAAATGTCCTGTCACCTGTCATTAACTCATTATCACGAAGGCGAAATAGGGGGCTGGACTGTTATGCCCTTACTAATAAACGTGGAGTAACCATGGAGTAGCTATGCCATGTTTTGTCCTTACCTGTCGTTAAGACAAAGAAAAAAGAAGAAGATAAGGACAAAGCATGGCTTAGCTACTCCATAGTTACTCCACTTTTATAAGTACGGGCATTAGAGGATTGTAAAGCTGAAAATTTCATCTATAAAGTTTCTCTCCCTTTAAACCTACCTAGACCTAGGTTTTCACTTGATTTCTTCGCTCGCCCGGAGCTAAATTTGTATGGGACAAAAATTACATCTTCTTTCATTCTTCAGCTCTTCACAATCCTCTGAAGTGGATAAGTTGCTAACAGAGTTATGTTCCGCAGGCACGCAGCAGGGGCGCGAGAACTCGCGCATGTACAACGAGATGGTGCTGCTGAAGCTGGTGCAGTCGATGACGCGCATGCTGGGCAGCCCGCCGGCGCCGTTCCGGTACGAGATGCTGGCGCACCTGCGCGCGCACGCGGCGCCGCTGTGCGCGCGGCTGGAGGGCTGGGTGGGCGCGCAGCCCGCGGCGCCGCCCGAGTTCCCGCTGCTGCCCGCGTCGCGCGGCTTCTGCCTCACGCTGCGCTCCTCGCTCGACTCGTTCCGCGCCGCGCTCCGGCGCAGCGACCTGGCGCCGCCGCCCACCTTATAGCGTCGCGACTCCCGCCTAGCGATTAGTACTTAAAATGTTATTTATACGCGCTCTCCGCCCGCGCCGCGCAAGGTGTCGCGGGACGCGGCGCGGCGCTCTCGTTCGAATTGAAAATATTTGTAGTTATAGTATTTATTGTGATGTACTTTTCGACTATAGGAATATTTTAGACGTCCGAACCGGCGATAGTGGTTATTGTTTTTCTCGTTTTATTTTTTCTATAAAATAATAAATATTGAAATTCACTAATCGAGGTGTCATTCTCGTCGATCTAGTATTATGCATGCCGGCGGATCCGTCCCTCGTATACCGGTCCGATACGGCGCCACCGGGTCCGTCTCGATATTATTATTAAACAAATTCTAAATAAAACCCTTCGGTCTCACGCGAAATCTAGACGTTAGATCTAATAATTGATAGATTATTATAATTTATTTGTTATAAAGTAATCTCTACTTTTCGTGCAGCATCCTGTAATTTTACGGTAGGTTACGAATACTATTGAAATTAATTTTACATCGCAAGCTTGTTGCTGTTATATTGTTACGGCATGTTATTATAAATTCATTAAAGACACTTATTTTTAGACTATTTACTTTCCGAGAGTTATTCTCGAGTTTTTGGTATGTCACAACCTGTTATAAGGATGAAAGTAGGAATGAATTGTGTATCTCAGCAAATAATGTTATTTTGTGTATGTGTGATGTTGTGTGAAGTGTGTAAACTCCAGTTTTTTATGTTATTATAGTTTCTTATTTTTGTTTTATATAGCGATAATTATTATTCAAATGAAAACGCGCATGTTTTTTAAATTCGGTACATATATTTTAGATTAGTCACTTGTTACAACAAACTTGCGTTAGTGAATCAAATCGGATAAGCTGTTCTCGTACTCGTTACCAATGTATCGATCGCTACACGTAGTGGGAATCGCCTTCACAATAGAAAACCAATTGGATCTGGGCGGCCGAAAACACTTGAGAGATTGATGTGCAATTAAATTATAATAGTGGTTTGAACCAGTGAATGTAAGCTTTAGTATCGTTCCGAGGTTTCGTACGTCAAATTGTGTTCCCCGCAAGCTTAGTCCCCACGGTAGTCGCCGGCGAACGCCGCGCCGCACAACTACTTCATGCCAAAGTCAATTGAGCTATGGAAGGCTTCGTCGCTTGTGTACGCAGTAAGTGACAACTATGTATAATGGTGATGATAAATAAAATAATTCTTCAACCTTCTCTGACGTTTTCTTGTTATTATAACATTCGTCTCCACTAGCTGTTGCCTGTGACGTCGCCCACATGGAAGTCGTTTATCGCTATGCTCTCGGGAACTGTACAATTTTCTGCAAGAAAAAGAGCCTTATGTCTTTTTCCCATGGTCCAAGTCCAACAACAACCTACTACCTACTAAAGTGCACCTAGATTTGATCACCAAATACTAAAGGTAAGTAGGTTAAGTTCGTTATGTAACTTCAGATGCCCGAAGGGCAAACGACCCAGAAACAGGAGCCCCGCCCTGTCGAAAGTCAGTAGGACAAATATACACTCGGGAGCAAAGAAATCAAAATGTATAAATTGAATTAGATTTATTAAAATTATACGTACTTCCAATTTAGATAAATTAAGACTAAGATTAAGATAGACCGGCCAAATAATGTTACCAAACTATACCAAATATCGATAAGATTTTGAGTTATGGCGCGTCAAAAGTAGCTCGTAATTGTTGGCGAACTTGGCCGACACACTCCCGCTTTACTTATGGACCAACTAGATATGCACAACTAGTTCAACTGGTTGTTTCAGAGTCAAATCTACCCTTTGGTCAACATCGTTTTTGGTCGGAAACATTTGTAGATCTTTCTTTTGAGTACCCGTCGCTAAGCAAATCGAGAAAACAAGATGGATACGAAGTTATCCGACAAATACGATATCGTTTGATAATGAAACATCTGTACCTGTGATCTGTAAATTGTGTGTATTCATATCTGGCGTTTGCTCAGAGCATATCGGGCCTAAAGTCGCCGTCAATAGAATTTGCGAACTATGTAAACAAATTAGTAGGTACTGTTTGACACACAACCTCAAATATTCACCAAGCGTGTTTTTATTAAAAATAACGTGGACTTGACAGAAGCGCGTGGAGCTAACCCCATGTGCTTCTGTTTAGTCCACCAGAGTAAATCTCTTTAACCGAACAATTTGTCCTCGCGTGTGATATGATATCCATGGACTGGTTTCTCTAATAAGTCCATGGCGATTGTCTAAAACTCGATACTGGCGAAATACTCCTTGTTAAAACAAGGAGTGAAAGCCATTAATTAAGAAAAAAAAAACGTATTATTAATAGTTATTTCATCTTAAACTTAATATGAAATCATGGTGAATTAGTTCGTTTGGTTTTGTTTAAATAGTTCGCAAATTCTATTGACGGCAACTTTAAGGAATTTTCTATAGGGTGACGGTTGAAAAATAAACATCATATTATATCACACAAAATATAACTTTATTTTAAAAATATTTAAAATTTATACTTTTCTACGAATCAGTCCATTATTAAGCTTTTAACATACAATATATTAATATGGTTGTTCTATCACAGAAATAAATATTTAATATTAATAAAAAATAATATATTTATACATCATTCTAATAAACGAATTAAAAATACTGGTGAGAGGCCAATTTTGATCTTGTGGTATAAAAAAAACGTATTACTACTTCTTGTTAGGAAGCTAGTTGTTCTCATTAAAAAAATAACCCTACTTTAGTACTCAATAAAAAACTGATAAAACTGGAAGACCTCAAATATTGAGCTTATAAATAAGTGTCGATTACACTTTAAAAGTAATTTATATTCAAATTTTCAATTTACTTAACATTTAACTATACAGTGTGTGACATGCATAAGAACAAATTTTGAGTAACATAAATATATGTTCGTATGGATATCACACTCTGTATAATATAAAAGTTAGTGAATACTCTCAACTAACATGTATCACTGTCATGATTTTTTTTCAATGATGTTCACAGACACCAACACTATGCACATAAACGACCACAACAGGACAAACGCTGCCCAAGCAATATTGGAGAATGGACTTTTATGTTTATTCACGACTCCGAGGCCCAGCAAGGTATTGCAATACCTCCGAGCCGAGAGCACCAGGAACGTGGGTATCAAATACTGGATACCGGTCCCCGCGTAAGACCCTGTAAACTCTATAAGAATACCTATATCCTCTAAAAAGTACGTAAGCACCAACGGAGGCGCCACGGCAACTATAGGAAACAACAATTTCCTTAAAACAAAATTATACGACTCCAATCGAGTCGTATCCAAGAACAAACTCTGCAAATTATTCCTCAACGTTATAGCTATTATTGGATAACTGGTTGATAAAGTGAACACTGGGAAGAGAGCTAGGAAATATTCTATGATTTTAACGAATAGGTAGTCGTTGTCGGTCGGTATGAAGTTTAAGGTGTATAGATCGTTAAGTTGGGCGAACGCGAAGGCTCCTGTGAACGCTAGGAGCAGGTAGAAGGTTGTTATGATGGCGTAGTCGAGGGCTAGGTGGAGCCCGAGGCGGCTCTTGCCTTTGATGGGGCTGATGAGGCCGGGGAGGGAGTGGTGGCACATGAAGGAGTACACGCAGGCGCCGAACAGCGTCGGCGTTCCGGACACGTCGAAGGCCGGGGGGCGGCCCTGCGCGCCGGACCCGACCAGCAGGTGGATCGCGATTGATATCATTATTGTGAACGCTGCAACAAAATGGTGCGCGTTATTGTGATTGAAGTATGAAGGGTGTTACAGTCACCCGGTCAGCTTGACGGGGTATATAGTGCAGGAGTTCCCTAAACGTGCGTCACGGAACCCCGGGGCGTGACGGCGCTGTCCCAGGGGCGTCACGAATCGGTAATCTCACGTCACCGATGTTTACAAGCAAACCGCAAAAATTACAACATGTAAAGGGAGTCGTAGCATAATAAAGATTGGGAAAGACGAATATAGCGTATCATTTAACACACGATTACGAAACAAGTAAGTGGAGCGGCAGTATCGTAAAAAAAACGATTGTATTTTCCGTTTATTGTACCGTTTGTACACAGTAATTTTTAAATAGTCTCTTGTATTAATTAAATGAATGATTCCAACATGAAGAGTAGGTTGTTTTATTTTAAATTATATACAAATTACTGTACTTAGTTCACAAATAGGTACCCTACAAAAATTAAGTACAGTCACCAGCAATAATACATTATCCAACATTGGGCTCAAAAATATCTGTCTCGTCTCTATTACTAGAAGCATAAGAGCGTGTCAGATATCTTTGAGCCCAATGTTGGATAGTACATTTGCTTTTGATTGTACATAACCGTGCGTAGCGTTTGCGATTTAAACCACTGAAATCGCAATAACAAAACAGAGTCAGGAAAAGTAAGTTATGTATGTCTTTGTGGGTTAAAAATAACCTTGGACAATTACTTACCTAACCACCTCATTCCTGTAGTAAACAGCTGGAGATACTTGGTCTTCTGCACGTTGAAGAAGACGAAGGGCGCTATGGCCGCCGCGAAGGTCAGCAGCGAGACTCTGTAGAACCCTAGACGCGTGTAGCCCTCAGGGTGCGTGGAGTTGAAACACGGCAGCGCGTCCCAGTCGGTCACGTTCGTCGTGTTTGCTGGTACTGATGAACTGTAGACAAGAATAAATCTTCACAACACTACTCGAAAAAAAAAAAAAAAAATTGGGTGGCAATCTCACACAAATTGACCTAATCCCAAACTAAGCTCTAGGCTTGTACCATAGGTATACTTATTACGAATTTTATGGAATGACCCGATTAAAAAAGAGATGTGTTTAACAGAAACGGCCAGTTTAAAAAGTTCTTACTCTAATTAGGCAACATAAACAAACATAAACATTCATATATAGAAAAAATCATACTTAAACACACACATAGAGAGCAACCAAGACTCAGAAATAAATACTCGCGCTAATATTTGCCCTGACCTGGAATCGAACCCAGGACCGCTAGCTTCGTATGCAGGGTCACTTATACCAACTAGCCTAACTGCGTCATCAACTCATCAATAATATGGCCAAAGATGGTTAGAGATTACAAAACGGCACTTATATAATGCTTCGTTTAATCCAACCTGCGAGTCACAATCACAACCTGTATATGGAGAAATAAATTGGTGGAAATTATCCATGTTCAAAAACGAATTCCGTTGCCATCGTATAAACTCGCCTTTAATACCGGGGATCGAATTCGGGACCGCTGGCTTCGAAAACAGGGTTACTAAATTACTACCTACCAACTTGTTTAAAATTTTAACTTTATACAGAGACACCTTAAAAATATCGTGCTTAAAAATATCATTTTTTTAAATAATTTGTTTCCTTTCTTCGTTTATGAGATATGATAGCGACTCTCAATTGTTTCAGGTCACTTCTTATAGAAGAACAATAAATTACGACGTTTTAATTATTTATCGTGCGCACACGTCAGAGATGCAAAATTGACACTTGTTCCAATATTGAACCGCTACATACGCATTCCTGGTGAAATATGGTCGCGTTGCCATTTGTTTAAGCATCTGGGCCATTTTAGTAACAGCAGCGGTTACAACTTGTACAATTTATTTCCAATGGCTATAGTTTGCGAGGTATCCTATATTATCCATAACATCCATATTAAAGTTCCTTCTTAGCGGATAAGAAGTCAATCCAATGTCAGCATTTTTTTTCAGAACAGCTTTAAGAAAGTTCCTATTGTCAATTGCAAGCTAAAAATTGCCGGTTAAGCGCATCTTTATGCTTAACTACCGTTTGCTGAGTGACGCCGCCACTGACGCCAAAGACGATAAGCGTAAACTTTCATAGCCATAATATGTGTCAAATTGAATATCAATGTAGACCTGCTAGAGGGGGTGTTCTTTTTGTAGTGGTGATTATTATTTACGTCTTTAAGGCTTCGGCACACAAAACGCGTGGCAGCAGCAGCGCGTAGCGTCGCGTGGCGTCAGGGAGTTGTAAAACAACAAAACAAATGGAACCCCGGCACACCGAGACGCGCGTTTCGCGCGCTGCAGACGCGCCGCACACGCGCGTCTCGGTGTGCCGGGGTTCCATTTGTTTTGTTGTTTTACAACTCCCTGACGCCACGCGACGCTACGCGCTGCTGCTGCCACGCGTTTTGTGTGCCAGAGCCTTTAATATTTGAGTAGCTTAGTTTTTATTTTAATTTAAATAAGTTTAGTTTTAACTTTTAATTGTATTACATTAAATATGTATCTACTTATGTTCATAAATTAATAAATTTATTTATATTAGATAATAATGTAATTGATATGAATTGTAACAAGAGCATCGTACACTCGGGTCAGATTACCCTGGGTTACGTTTAATGAAGCTATTAACTTTGCAAATGTTGACAATAAAAACAGTGTTGAACTTTTTTAATATCAAAATATCAGATATTTGATATATATCTGGTATATGTATAATAAAAACATGAATTTAAACTTGTGGGAATAAACTTTGTATTACATAATTATTTATTATGAATCTTACGCCGTGGTTATAAGGTTTGAAATTTAATATAAAGCTAATCGAGTCTGATCAAAACAAGGTAAATCCCCGAAACTTGTATTCAGATTGCCACTTCGGTAACAGTAAATATCTTTATCTTTACATACCTAGTATAAAACGAAGTCGCTTCCCGCCGTCTAGCCCTCTGTTTGTACGCTTAGATCTTTCAAACTAAGCAACGAATTTTAATGCAGTTTTCATCAATTCATATTAGGTTCATATTCCATTGTTCGTTATATTATATTGTAATATTTTATACTATTCTGGATGCATAAAATAATGTTTGTCTGTACGTATTTATGTCCTTAACTAGTTTTTATCATGTTTTTTTTATTATGAATTTAATTTAACATTTAAAAATAGTTTCAACATTATGTGCTGGACTTACCAAACCACATCCATGACCGATCTCGCCACAGCGGCGGAGTATATCGACAGATCTCCGTAGAGGTACACACACAGGGTACAGTAGAATATGGTCCGGCCGGTCTTGTTCAGGAAGAGATTGGCCATTTCTCCAAGCTCCACCCGGCGGTCCAGGCAGTAGTACCGCGAGGGTATGGAGGCGCCGCAGACGAGGGGCTCCTCCATATCGTTGGCGCGTGTTGGCTCGTCGGAGTCATGGTCATCATTGTCTTGGACCTGTCATATTATTTTTTTAAGATTCACGTGCGAAAAACAGTGAAAAATGATTGAGTTTCATTATTTGTTAGTGATTTGTATTTGTATTAACGCCGTTGCTGAAGACATAACTTTGCAATGATTTGATTTAAATGAGTATCACTAGGGTTGGCACAAATATTTTTGTTTCAATAAAATTCAATGATTCAATGAAATGTGTCGAATTTTACTTTAATTCAAAGAAATCAACATAAAAAACAACTACAGAAATTACATGTGAAAAACTAGGATCTTTTAAATCTGAGAAATCAATATCTTTATAAATAAAATAAAAATTACAATCTATAGTATAATATTATAAAGAGAAAAAAATTATGGTTTGCATTGAATAGGCTCCGAAACTACTGGACGGATTTGAAAAATTCTTTCACCATTAGAATCCTAAATTATCCCTGATGAACATAGGCTATGTTTTATTTTTCGGCGCGGTCGGAGTCGCGAGCATCAGCTAGTATTAAACAAAACTGAACGAACGCCATGATCACAATTGCATGCGGCGTTTAAAAAAACACTGCGCGGGGATTCCCTTTTTCTCTGACACCCAAGGACGTGATCCGTTTTTTGCACAAATATAATAATAATTGAACTGTACGATAAAATAAAAATAAATGTGATATTTTTTTTTATTTTTTTTATTTTTTCGAATGTCATGATTGTCCCAACCCTGTTAATTTTATGTTACATACTTATGAGTATAAAAGATAAAAAAAGATAAAAAATCTGTGATAGTAAGCGTTTAAATTATAAAGAACAGCTTCAACAGAACAGGGATCATCCTCCATTGACTGATTTATAATTAAGATTTTTGCTAAGAATACATTTCTGCAAGGCATAGACTACGTCGCAATATTATTATAAATAAATATTGAATACAGTAGTATTAAATCAAGAAAGTGAGTGGGCCATGCTATACTCACCATCTCCCTTTTGTTAGATAAAAAACTGTAACATAATTATTAATTACTTACGCTATCTCTCTTAATTGACTGAAGTCTCTTCCACTTGTAAACTGCATTGGCACATGCCATAGTTTCTATGACATACGTAGCATTCATGAAACTCATGAATGCAAGGAAAACCAGCGAGATGGTGCTGAGACCCCATCCAGCTCTGGCAAATGCAGCCGGCAGGGTCAGGGCTCCCGTGCCAACAATTAAATTGAACACATATATCAGACCCACCTGAAAATATTTAAATTATTAGAAGTAAAATAATATGATGTGAATGTGATGCTCACAAGAAAGATAGGTACTTCTAATTCATACTATTTTAAAGATATTTAACTATATATTTAAATCAGTTAAGCTTCCTACACTAATCTAAAAGGGAATCCTCAATGTGCTAACAATATTTGATGTTTTAATCTTTTCAGTAAAGAGTTAAAAGTTTTTAGGTGGGTTAAAATCAGCAAACTCCTTTAGCATACAAAATAGACTGTAAAATGTACTTTGAACCAGCTATCCTTCTTTACTTTTAGATTCTTCCTTAAGAGGAAAAAAATCGAAAACTAGTCTGGTTTTTCTCCTTCAATTGTCAAATTAAACATAGACTCGGAGAATGGACTTCTCTTGGATTTCTTTGGGACTTGCAGCTTTGTATGAATGCCAAATATTTATTTTTTCAAATCCTTATAAAATGAAAGATTTGTTTTCAACAAAGATAAATTGTACATACATTTAAACTTTAGTTTTACTTGTTAACAATAGTGTAAATAAAAATAAAATTGGTTAAGAACTTTTTGATTGAATGTCAAAATTAAAAAGTCATATTTGTAGGCAATTGTATGGGATCTAAAATATCTACACTCTCCTTTGCCACTGATAATAAGGTCTCTGTTTACATACATTTGGCATGATGGCATAGATATTAGTGCTTTTGACTGTACCAGGAAGCAAAAAAAATGTTAGTACCTACAATTCTTATAACTTTGCTATTACTTTGTTCCTATAACTGTACCAAGTAAAATGCCCATGTATTGCATTGCAACAACTTAGAATCAAAAGAGGTGTTGCTTTGACTTATGTATGTATATAGGTAAATACTTTAAATAGTAAAAAAAATATACCATAATCTTAGGAATTGACGAGAGAATAAATTAAAATGGACCTTTTCAAATAATCCTACCCTCAATAATTACCCAACCATTACCAAAACCTAAAAGAGTTGTAATCTCATTTTTGAATATTGGAACAAAACCATGCGCTTCTTGTCTTGGTTCATTCAGGTGAAAGTCCTGAACCATAAAAAAGAAGGTCAACTTTATTGTAAACAATGCAAACAATTTTATTATGTTAAATATTGAAGACTAAACAATAATAAGACAAACTTCCGAATAAATAATGTATACGTGGACAACGTGTAAATACTTGGTGCTGTTATTTTTTCCATGTTAATTTCAATAACAAAGAGCTTACCCATATTGAGTATTGATCCCCCGCCTCCGCAACAGGCATCCTCAACCGTCTTACACCCCAGAAACGACGCGGCATAGCATTAAAATTGCCAGCGACATTTCTATCTAATACTTGACGAAGGAAAGTCTCAAAACGTATCTCCGATACCTATTTAAATATTCGATTTCAGATAACGTTAAACCATATCAATTATCGCTCGAATCAAATCAACCGTAAGCTGACGTCCTGCATTGACAATATTGACATGACATGAAATGACGACAAATCAAACAAACATCTGCCAGAATCCCTATAGAATCTGAAAACGTCAATTTTTGAGCACAAACTGGCTGAATGGTATGCAATCTTTGCCTATTCTCTATGGTTAAGGCTGGCCACATATAAACTTTTAAACCGAAAGCGTTTAGCAATTCACACTAAGCACATGCAGCCACATTTACCGGATTCGACGAATATTCGTCTTGAAGTCTCTTTCTTCCTTTATGTTGAAGAAGGAGATGCCAACACGAATATTCGCCGAAGCCCATAAAAGTGGCCGCAGCGTTAAAAGTAAGGTGCATAAAATGCGTAATCGTGCAACGTCATGCTGGCCAACGACCATATCGTCCAACACCTCAACTCCAAGGTATCGTTCTAACCGCGGCAAACTTTTATTGCTGATTTTTAGCGATGAAAAATTTTTACCGATTTAAGGTGGTTAGTCCATCACATCAGGGGCCTGTTTTATAAAACTACAAATTACAATTCACAGATTACAAGTTTCCATTTGACACAGCCTCGACCAATGACGAATGATTTGAGCAGTGTTGCCAGTTTAGACCTGCAAAATTGTAACTTATAGCTTTATAAAACGAGCCCCAGTTGGCGCGGCATCCTGCCAAATGTGATCGTGAATGTCAAATCTTTAATCAACACTCTGAGATATTACTTTGAAAATCGAAGTTGGAAATTACGTACTCCATCCCTTTCTTTTGATTTAGTTTCGAATGACGAGTGACAAGGGTGGAGTTAACGTAACTTTGAAGTTCGATTTTCAAAGTAAGGTTAACTATTTAATACTGGACAAAAATGCAATCCCCCAAACACAGAAAATATTATGACTTGAAAATTTAATGCACTTAGTTTTTTTAGCATTTAAAAGTAAGTTGTTGGCTGTAAACCAGTAAACGATTGTAGACAACGCAACATTGATGTCATTAAATTTATCCTGAGGCCCTACTTTGAAAATCGAAGTTTGAAGTTAAGTTCGTTCCATCCCTTTCACTCGATTTAGTCACAAATGATGAGTGACAGGGATGAAACTAGCTTAACTTCGAACTTCGATTTTCAAAGTAGGGCCTCTGACGCCCTACTTTGAAAATCGAAGTTCGAAGTTGCGTTAGCTCCATCTCTGTCACTCGTCATTTGAGCCTAAATCGAGTGAGAAGGATGGGGTTAACGTAACTTCGAACTCCGATTTTCAAAGTAGGGCCTCAGTTTCCTATCCGCTTTGCTAAACAAGACTATTTCATGTTTATCGCGCACTACATATGGGAGATCGTTCATATAGATTAAAAATAAGAACGTTCCTAAAATAGAGCCTTGAGGCACTCCCATAGCAACAGATGACTCAGAGGATTGTGTTCTGTTAATTACCCGCTGAGTTCTGTGAGCAAGTTAAGATATAATAAGATCAAGTGCACCGTTTTTGATGCCGTAGTAGCTTAACTTCTGCACTGACGCAACATGATCAACATCAAATGCGTTGGACAGATCACAAAAAACTCCAATTACATACAGTGATTTTCCCAAGCATCAAAGATATTAACCAAAGTAAAACGGGCATCAGTAGTAGATCGGCCCTTTGTAAATCCAAATTGACTGCTATGAAGTAGCTTATATTGATTAAAGTGTGAGGATATTTTATTAAGAATTAATTTCTCAAATACTTTACTTGGTGCTGGTGGTGTCGAAATAGGTCTAAAATAAACGGGCGAGTAAGTACGCGTACTTAAAGCTGGACGACCTTTTTCGCCCGTGTTTACCTTTAGAAGTTTGCGTACTTACGGTGACACAAGGGTGAGTAAGGTCGCCGAGCCATAAGTACGGCGTACTCACTCACCCGTCAATCTGGGACTTTACTGTATCACTTAATGGGCGCTCCACATTCGCTCGCGAATGCGCGAAAACTATGTGCGAACGCATGAAGCGTCAGTGTCATCTTCGTTTCCTCTATTCCTTTTAGTTTGTTTTTACTTTTAATGTAGACCTAATTATACCGTCGAAGGTGCGAACCATTACTGTGAAGTTCACTGCGAACACTGCGAATGTGGAGCCAAGAAGAGTTCACTGTGAACACTGCGAATGTGGAGCCAAGAAGAGTTCATGCGCGATTCACGCCCGCGAATTGTGCGAGAATGTTGTTGCACTTAATGAGCACGTGTGTCCCTGAGGCTCTAATTTGAAATCCGTAATTCGAACTTCGTCTTTTGCTATCCCTTTTACTCTCGACGCGTCACTAATTCGCAAGAAAGTGACGGGGTGATCCGAAGTTCGAATTACTGATTTCAAAGTAGAGCCCCTGGCATAATAAGCATGTTTGTCCACGTCCACCGGGACATTGGCGTAGTATAAATAGACATTGGGGTAGAGTCTGTCTAATGAAAGCTGAAGCACAGTGCTGGGACCCAATTCTCGTGACTTCGAGATGATTTTTCATGCGAGATCAACTGTCAACTGCATACATTTTTTCGACATATCTCGCATGAAAAATCATCTCGAAGTCACGAGAATTGGGTCCCTGGGGCCCTACTTTGAAAATCGAAGTTCGAAGTTACGTTAGCTCCATCTCTTTCTCTCGATTTAGTCTCGGATGACGAGTGACAGGGATGGAGCTGAAATGTGCGTCTCGAACCCCCGACAGAATTGATACGGCCAGCGCTGTGGGTTAGAGTGAGAGTGGAGGAGCCTGCCTACCGCTGCCGTATGCCTGAGGGAAAGGGAATATAAGAAATTATCACTTCAAAACCCTCATGTTTTATTACTGTCAAAGTAGCAATAGAATAGAAGAACGCGTTTTCTCTCCCTTAGTGCCCACCAAAATAAACAAAATAAGAAAAGTATCAAAATCGGTTATTCCTACTTTGATCGGTAATAAAATTATGAAGGTTTTTTGAATTTGCCGCTTTTTTTCAGGTTCAGCTTTCATTAGACAGACTGAGATAGACTCTAACTGACTCTTACTCTAGTTGTACTAAAAAAGCCATCGGACCCGCTCTTGCTTCTATAAATGCTCGGGACGAGTTTGTTTATTAATTGTATGGGTGGCTGGCCTTATAAGAATAATGTAGAAGAAAACTCAGGATGGTTACTATGAAGCAGAAAATTCGAAACGTTGTTCATCCTTTTCATTTGTCATTCGAGACTAAATTGGCAGAAAGGGATGGAGATAAGGTAACTTCGAACAACTAGGTATGAACTTCGATTTTCAAAGAACGGCCCCAGTACCTACTGCAAAAAAATATGCAGTTTTTATATTAAAATAAAATATTTAATTTATTATGTATAAAATAAGGGTACGTAGAATAGTTATTTTATGCTTGTGGTTATTAATGCCCTCATTATTCTTATATTTACGCTGTTGGTTGTAGTGAACGGTATACAAAAATAAAACTAATAGCTTTCCTTTCCCTTTACCGACAGTTTGTCGTGTTATGTTTATGGTAATCGTAGAGCTCCTTTTTGTGGACTTTGTGGTAGCAATAGTACAAAGTTAGTTACCCAAATCGTTTCTCATTCATACCAATGTCGCCAAAGCAAATCTAAAAATAGACAGGAATACCATGTTAATCTAACGACTGATAGCTACTTACCTATTGATTTTGATGTTAAAACGCAAAAACATAATAATTTGCAAATGACACACGTAGGAAACATTCCGAATAAATACCTATAATCAATTGGAATTATAGTAGTAATTTCAATTCGGCTAAGCTTAGTATTCGACTTGACAGAACGTAAAAAACTGTTGTTAGGTAGAGGTACCTATATACCTACTACTCTTGCTTGCTTTTTATTCGCACCATAGCTGAGGCATTGGTACGTAGGTATCTATAGCTACACAGCAAGACACTACTTGCTTATAGTATAGATATGTAGATAATAGGTACAACTGTATCGTGAACGTATATGTTTAGACAGCTATAGATATACAGCAAATTGCTATAACCCGACCAAGATGAAGCGTCATACGATTCTATGAATCATAATGCTCCCAACAGCTTACCTAAATTTGTACCGTATCCCGCTCATCGTGCGAACCCCGATCGACGACGAAATCATTCCATCCAGCCGTCGAAGCTGTGTTCTCGGGGGGTTTGAAATAGTGTTTTTGTGTAAATCTCTAGTGCCAACAACTACACAAAACGAAGGTAAGCTAAGATAATTTTAAATTTACAAGATATCATGTAGATTGTGGTCGTCAATTCCTTTTGGCATTTATGGCATCGCTTTCTCAAGCGTATCTTTTGTCTCGCTTCAATAAACGGAGAGCTATCAACATGTTTAATATTCTGTCTCATTCTAGTAATATAACACCGTTGTGCTCGGTCGTGTCACGTAAGATTTTTTTGTATTTTAGCTTGCTGTAAAAATTCTCAGTGATCGTTTATTGTGACTAGTTTAGTTGTACGTTTGTCTTGAGCTTATTGTGTTTTATTCAGACTGATTACCTCTATCGTTTCATATAGGTCGTGCTAACTTTCACTCTAGATATAGATAGATACGTACTGTGATATAGATACATAGATACAGTACAGGTATAACATCAAGTCGCAGAGTCTCAAGGCCGAAATACACAAATATCTGTGTTATATACATGGTAAAAGAACATATAAGATTGTTCTATATAATATTGTGAAGAAGTGACTTAAATTCTGATAAGTTTTTTTATCTGGTGAGCAATCTTGATCTTTATGATCACGAGTACAAGCTACCATTTGTCGAGTGGCGTATTAGCTAGGCCAGGTACCTAGCTACCGTTTGAGAACCAACCAACCCAGTGCTTGATTACAGTATTTATAGTTTAGTAAATTTGTGGAATAGGCCCTTATCGCGTTCTGTTGCTGCAAATAAAGTAATATTGAATGGCGTAAGCACAAGTCCGCAATATTATTTTATAAGTCCTTGAGATAACCTCAAATTGTCTGAGCAGAGAATCGGATCAAGTAGAGAGTGCGCTTATAAATCTTTATGTTTGTGTTTGTGTCCCGTGCAGATAAATTGAACGTGACGAGCTGACTGCGAAGCTGCTCGATAGGATCTGCCGAGCCCGCATTATCTGTGATATACAGCTCAGCCTCTCGTCCGTCCTATAAGGTGCGTATATCTTAACAGTAATGGCGCTACGATGTTGAGTTCCCTCCTAAAAACCATGTTTTCGACAAGCAAATGCTAAAATCCATTGAATATAAAGTCAATACCATTTTATTAAGTTTTTTTTTCGATATTTAAGAGCCACGCACTTGTCGGTGGAGTAATCGTCAACCACCCCGGCCTCCTGTCAACCGGTTCACTTTCTGGTACGACACAACCTTAACCTTGTTCTTTATTTGCTCAAAGCAATTTCTTCTTGGTGTTTTGCCACCTTTCCTTCCTTGTACCTTTGCTTCTATTATGATGGAGCAGGTTGTGTCGTAGCAGGTGACCTATCTATTTTTAGAGTTTCATACCCAAAGGGTGCCAAAAGGACCATATTACTCCTCTGTCCGTCTGTCTGTCAACAGGCAGTATTATGAACCATAATAAAGACCATTAAAATTTTCACAGAGTGTGTATTTCTATAGCCGCTATAACAAAATTAATAAAAATAAAATAAAGTAAAAATATAAGGGGCCGCCATAAGAATGGTACAAAACCCTTTACTTGAGTGGTTATTTTGTTGTTAGCATTTTATTTTATTCCTTGTGTTGAATGCACTGTCTTGTTTACTTGTGAGATGGTGCCATGCTGACATACTAATTATTTATAGGGCTGGGCCACTTGGGGCTAGAGGCGAGTCCACAGCAGCTTCAAGCGGTGATCTCACCTGCCCTCTGCCACAGAGGCACTAAACACTGCTACCTGCTTTATTGACTGCATCACTACGAACCATTGTTACTTAGTCTTTAATTGAAACAATATGCAATCTGTGAAAATAAGTATAATTCTAGGTGGATATTGTAGAAAATTATTCTATTAAGGGTATTTATAATTGTCTGATGTCTAATGTTTCTGTAATATTATGTGTTCCACATCTAATTAAGGATAATTGTTACTCCAATATTTATACTGTTACCGAACCAATGCAATGTAAAATCTCCACCTCAATGCTGGTGGCGAACACAAATAAATTTGGTGCTTTGAGGCGAGTTGAAGAGAAGAATGAAAGTCAGCAAGTTAGTGTAAAAATGGTAGATAATAATATTTATAATGTAGAGTTTGTTGATAGTATCCAACAAAACCAAATGATTGGCGATACGCCTAACTACTGCATTCCTTTAACGATTAACGCCATAACAGTCCAGGGTATCTCATACAGTGACCCGTATTTCAGTAGCTTTAACTTAAATTATAAGATGGCGTTGGGAGCGCCCGAGTATATGAACAAGTCTGATTACGCTTTTAAATCTTCAGTTTGTATTATACGAGATGAGCCTTGCATGGATAAGACGCGACTACTAAACGAAAAGTCTGTTCATATTATATGCAAAACGAAAACTCGAATGATAAATGACGAAAAGTCGATAAGGATAGACCATGACAATAATGTATCGGAGGTTGATGTAACATCGGAGTCTCAGTCGGGTGGTTTGAAGACCTTCGCTAACGGTGATCTCACGTTGGACGCGATGCTCGAGCTCTTGAGTAACGAGGAGGCGGTGGTGCGGAGCATGGGCGGCGCCGCCGACAGCTGGGGCGTGCCGCGGCGCCTGCGCCTGCGCGGCGGCGGCGAGAGCTCGCTCAACGCTGCGGCGGGCTGGGGCAGCCCGCCCACGAACAACAACAACGGTGAGAACACCCCCACTGCCAATATGGCCCTTCCAAATCAAATGGCGGCGTCTCCTACGAAACCCAGTAATTAATGAACAGGAGAGAATTAAAATCTGCTTTAGCTATTTAATTGGAGATACCGCTATTTGGCTTAGGAGGGCAATTTATGCTAACTTTAAATTTAGTAGCCAACTGGCACTTCTGCCAACTTAAATAAACTAACTTCATTACGATATACTTGTTGTTTTGGCCTCAAATTCACCAGCAAACACATCAATTAGCGGCAAAGTAAAGTGTTAAAGTATTCAAACCGAAAATAAACAATGTCGAGCTCCTATATAAATATTTAACTCTGACATAGTGGTATTGTTATGATGGTATTGCAGCTATTGTTGCATTGTGCCTACGCAGCGGAATGTCAGCATGCGCGGAAATGGACGCGGCACTGTTTGTGATACACAAACCGCAAAACCAAATTGGTTGCGCGCTATCGTTTTACGAGAGCATGGTTATTGGAGATAGGTATCTTTAAGTATCGTCTTTTGCATCGGCAGCTGGTAATTGGGGCGGCAACTCCAGTGGCCAGAGTAACGCCACGAACAATTCTCAACAATGGAACAGCGCGGCGCAGCGCCCGCCCACTTCCCAAGCGGACAGTAAGTTGTTTTTAAAACCGAACGCGACCGTTTGAATTTATAATAGTGCTACCTAATTATCTAATTGATGGTGATTAAATTAAACCTGCCTATCCGGGGGCTCTTTTAATTACCATACATTGTTCTTTATTAATTAAAGCGATAACTGATATTTAAATCGTTGACATGTAGCTAGGAACTTCAAAACAGACTTTGTTATCAAACAACAAAGGTCGCGTAGGTTTTCATTTATTTTTCTCTAGTAGGATTTTCACAATAAAGATGTAAAATCGGTAATAAAACAGCATAGTTACAACTCTCGGCGGCAAGCGTTGTACACGTGTATTGATAAGGGTTTTCGTTGCAGTGAATAGCAACAAGGGTAACGCTAATCAGATGCCGCCGACGAGCGCCGCCTCTGCGCAGAATTGGCAGAGCTCGCCGCCCACCATGCCAAATTCACAGCCCAACAATAATGGTGCGCCTGCGAGCAATGGTTAGCTAAATAACTATCAAATTGCTTGAGCACAGGTGTTAAGTACACCTAACATACGTAAATCTGTCGAACTTTGTCTAGGGATCAATAGCTCTTTGCTTTAGAGAAGCCATTAATCCGTTAACTGTTATCACAGCATACGGCAAAAGAAAGATGTTTTAATCTAATTATGAATTAGATTTTTTCGCCGCTTTATAATGGCAAATTGTGCTGGTACTAACTAAATAACTAAAACAGGCGGCCATATTTGATTAAAAGTCAATTCAAAGTCCTGAAATAACTTCTTTTATAAAGCGAAGTTAAAAGCTACAAACGCACAGAGGCGATGGCGGCGCAGCGCGGGGCGGTGCGACATTTGTGCTGTAAAATTAATGTAAGGTGTTATACTGCGAAAGGGCATCGCGGAGGCTCTTTCGTTCCGCCGCTGCCTCAGTGCGTTTGCAGCTTTTAACTTCGTTACATGCTCGAGCATTTAACTGTACGAATTAGGTTCTATTTGTGGTGTGTAAGTATGTATGTCTGTGCTTCTTGCATTGAAAAATATACTTATCAATCATATAATGCAAAATAAAAAACAGATTATCTCATTACTGCATCTTACCAATTATTTAATCGTGATTCGCGTGATACCGACTTCATTGATAAGAGCTACCAAGATATTTATTTTATTTTTGTTTGATTAGGCACGAACAATCCTAATAATGGGAATCCCGGTGGCAACTCACCCAACTCCGCCGCTCCCAACATGCCTCCCGCCGCTAACGGCAACGGAACAACGAACACCGCGTCTTCCGCTAAGATAGAACAACTCAACTCCATGAGGGAGGCCCTGTTCAGCCAGGACGGCTGGGGTGGCGTAAGTATTATAAATAACGAACTCGAAAACACTCTACCTCAACAGATACGATGGTATAGTTTGGTTTTACCATTACAGCAGCACGTGAATCAAGACACCAACTGGGACGTCCCCGGATCGCCCGAGCCCGGTGCAAAGGTAGAACCGACCGCCGGGGGCCCGCCGCCTTGGAAGCCGAACGCGAATAACGGCGCATTCCTAGGGACCGAACTGTGGGAAGCTAATTTGAGGAACGGCGGTCAGCCGCCGCCGCAGCCCGCCGCTAAAACCCCCTGGGGCCACACCCCGACCACGAACATCGGCGGCACCTGGGGCGAGGACGACGACGCCGGCGAGTCCGCCAACGTGTGGACCGGGCCGCCGCCGCCGCAGCAGTGGCCCGCCGGGCCGCCGCAGCACGCGCAGCAGTGGGGCGCGCCCAAGAAGGACGACTGGAACGCCTGGGGCGAGCCGCACCGGCCGAGCGACCCGCGCCTCGACCACCGCGCGCCCGACGCGCGCCCGCCGCCCGCCGACACGCGCCACGACCTGCGCGGCGGCATCTCCGGCCGGCTCAACGGCGAGATGTGGAACTCGCACCACCAGCACGGCGGCGGGCCCAACAAGATGATGCCTTCCGGCAACGTCAACCAGTGGGGAGTCCAGGTAACGACCGTTCCTAAATATCTCCATCGTTTCTTTACTGTTCCACGTAATACTAATTTCTAATATTATTTTGTTCAGGGTCCGAAGGAATCTATGAAGGCGTCAGGCTGGGAAGAGCCATCTCCACCCGTCACGCGGCGAGCGGCGAGCGGGTTCGACGACGGCACGTCGCTGTGGGCGGCGCCCCGCGGCATGGGAGGCATGGCCCGCGGCGCTCCGCAAGGCCCGCAGCCGCCCCAGCGCATGCCGCCCACGCCCACCAAACCGGACGTGGTGTGGGGCACCCACGGGCAGCGCAACGGCTCCTGGGAGGACCCGCACACGCCCGCCTGGCCCGAGCGCGAAGCGCCGGCCTGGCCCGAAGCCTCCAACCCCGGCCTCTGGCCCGTGCCCAAACCGAAGCCCAACCAGGCCGGCGGCTGGCCCGACGACATCGGAGAATGGGGAGGGCCGAAACCCCCGCAGGGCGGCCCGCTCGGGAAACAGATACCCAAAGAGATGCTGTGGAACAGCAAGCAGTTCAGATACCTGGTGGAGATGGGTTTCAAGAAGGAGGACGCCGAGACTGCGTTGCGCCGGAGCGATATGAACGCCGAAGAGGCCCTGGAGATGCTGGGCGCGCTGCGCGGCGAGGGCTGGCGGCGCGGCGACGAGCACTTCGCGCATCACGGCGGGCCCTTCCAGCCGCCGCCGGCCGTGCCGCCCGTCAGCGCCGCAGTCGTGCAGAAGCTGCTCAACCAGCCGCCGCCGCAGCCGCCGCACCACCACCCGTCCTACAATCCTAACAGGTACCGTTTTGCCCCTACAATCCCATTCCATGTTTTCACATAGCTACTTGGTTCCAAGTTCGAAGCTATAAGAATATTTTTTAATTACCGTATTCATCTATTTTAGCGGGACCGGTAACAGTGGGCAACAACCGAGCACGGCGCAACTGCGCATGCTCGTCCAGCAGATCCAAATGGCGGTGTCCGCTGGCTACCTCAACCATCAAATACTCAATCAGCCACTGGCTCCGCAAACTCTTGTACTCTTAAACCAACTTTTGCAGCAGGTGAGCATCAAGGCTTCTTTATTGTCTACAAAACCTCTAATTACAAAAAAGTCCTAGAATAAAGAGTCATTGCCAATATTTTTTACTATGAAACCTGACGTCACACAATGTTCGTTTCTAGGTCGCTAGGTACCTCCCTAATTATCCTACAGAGCGGAGAAATTGTTTATCCAACCAAGCGGAGTTTTTCCGCTTCATGGACTTCCCGTGTTTACGCGATCGTTGCTCTCTACTAAAGGGTTGTTTTGATTAGATTTTTTATTGTTTAGATCAAAGTACTGCAGCAATTGGTGCAGCAACACACTATTGCCATTTCAAAGGCTAACTCGTCGCTGGCATTGCAGTATTCTGTCCAAATCTCGAAGGCTAAGCAGCAAATCTCTGCCCTACAGGTAAGTTTATTTTTTGAATAACGATAATCGGTTTTCATAAATTTCACTTCAAAAGAAGAGATATACCCGAATTTAGTTACAGTTATATATATTTTTTTACATTAACTTCACGCTACATAAAGATTTTCACTCAACAACATAATAATAACTGGTTGTAAAATATTTATTTTCTATACAAAGATTTGATTGTCTCAAAGAAAATACCTCATTTGTTTGCTGTATATTGCAGTATAAGAACTGTTAGAAGAATCAAACTAACGTAATGGTTATGTGAATAGAGCCAGATCGCGACGCAGCAGGCGCTGTATATGAAGCAGCAAGCAGGCGGCGCCGACCTGTTCAAGCAGGGCCCCGACCCGCTCACCCAGCTACAGACCAACTTCACCGAAATGGGCATCTCCAAGGAGGCTCAGGGCGTGAGTACTCGCCTCTTTCTTAACGTTCGACGTTTTAGGCACTTGTTAATATTACGCACGTTACAAGTGCTACGCCGAAATAACTGTCTTTGTGCTAGATTTGCACTTTTCTGTCGATAAAATAATTAAATTTCTCACTGAAGCAAACATCAGAACAAAGCGGTCTTAACTAGGGTCAAGCGCAAATCCATTTAATATTAAAAAAAACTGAGTAATTCTACTTTTTAACAACTTGCTTTAGATTACCTTATAATAGAAGCATTGGACTTAAGTCGCCTCCAGTCATGATCTTTCATATCACGTTTTTAGCACCACTGCTGTCATATTTACTTAATATTTGATTATTGGGCACAGGGCTATGGCGGCGGCAATCCGCAGCAGTCGCGCCTGAACCAGTGGAAGCTGCCGTCTCTGGACAAAGATGGCGAGGGCTCGGAGTTCAGTCGCGCGCCCGGCACCGCCAAGTCTGCCACCAGCCCACAGCTCAATCAGCTAGGGCTGCAGCCTGACTCGTAAGTACAGTTTACATGTAGGTTGTTGGTCAAAACCACTTTTACTGGGCCTGCAGATGTCTTAGGTCTCACAAGTTTCTTGAACGAGTGTGCAGCCTTTACCTGGAGATTGGGACCTTGTTTAGGATTTTTACAACTTGATTTTACTACGCTTAGTGCATATTCATCCTGGTTGTGATCATGGACAATGGACAACTACTACTGCTCCACTAAAGCGATGGTCACACAGCTTGGTACGGTACTGATAGTGCATATCCAATAGAATAAATACAACAAAATATAAGTAGGATGAAGAAGGATGGAAGTCTTATTATTTCGTAACTTCGGTGTAAAAATATTTGTATATCTAGTGGTTCGTTAAGGTGATATCCAGGGATCGGAAATTCGGACCTACAGTGTTTTTCAGCTACGAAGGGTTCTGTGACGTTTCGAGTTTGACAGTTTTAGAGATGCCCCATAATGAAAATCTATCGACTTTTTTTTTTCTAACTCATCCTACTTTTGGAGAGATTTCAATATATTTTATCAGATTTGCTGTTGTTCAAAATCTTCTATCAGCGTTCGCGTACACTACTATGATACGTGTAAACGGCGCGTTGCTGTTCAAAGTGCATTTATATGATTATTTTTTAACTGTCAATGTAAATGTCAGTAATATATTTAATTTGTAGTATCGAAAAATCTCGCTAAGTTTTGTTCAAAATTTCAAATATCTACGTATTCACTGTTATCGAATAATGAATTGTGGCAATTGTCGATTCTGTTGTATCCCAACTACTCTGATCAGTTTCACACATTGCTTACAAAAAGAAATATTTTTCTATAGTATTCAATTAAATGTAATTAATAGACACAGATTTTGATATATATTTCAAGAAATATATGTTTTATAGTTTTTTGGTTATATTGCTACAAAATATAAGTGATTGTTAAAAAACATTTTGCGGAAATAGTATACGTAATTCGGAAATTTTTAAAAGTGTCACAGAACCCTTCCTAGCTGAAAAACACTGTAAAGTTGGCAAAATCCCGGAAAAAGATAAACGAACATGGCGTCGGCTTCTAAAAAATATTATTTTAACAATATAAGTTCCAGGATTCCGGGATTCTACAAAACGTTAATAATAATTATTTTACATGTAGAATAAAACGTTCCGTTTTGCTCCTTTAAATTCGTAAGGTCAATGAGTTACAGGTAAATTAAATAACATAATGTAAATCTATACATGGAAAATAACTTAAATAGTTACCCCCTTACTAATAAACGTTGAGTAACGGTGGTATAGCTATACAATGTTTTGTCTTTATCTATCAAATCCAAATGTCACTATGACAGATAAGGACAAAACATTGTATAGCTATACCACCGCTACTCAACGTTTATTAGTAAGGGGGTTAATATAAATACTTAATTTTGAATTTATGCTGGTAATTTATTTATTTAGAAATCCCGGGGATTTTATTAATGAATTATATGATTGAGTCCGCCTCTATACAACTGAACAACAACGCCGCCGCAAAAGATTAGGTCAATATCTATCCGAATTTCCGATCCCTGGTGATATCAAATAGTATTTTTTTTTTGTTCATTTTCGTGTTGGTAAGTGACACGCCTGAACATACAGTGAAACAAAAGTAACCAATGAATTTCATTAGTGAATCAAACTATATTGGATAACTGCTCTATCTCCAGGAACTTGCAGATTCGTAGTTTACATTTCATATGTGACTTGATGACATAGCATAGCGTATCTGTGCCGAAATTGAATAAAATTAGTTTAAGTTTAACATCAATATTCAACTAAAAGTAATTATTATATTGAAAACATAATTTCTGGTGGTGGCACTTCACTTGGCCATGTTGACAAATGTTTTGCGATGGTGCAAATAAAATAACCAATATAACCAATTAAACATGGATCCCAATACGTAGCAAGTGACTTTTAAATTCATATTTGATAGTTAGTATTCGCATATTTGGTTCTTGATGAGAGTCAAAAAACCAAAAATCACGCGCGGTATCGCGTACTTGCCAAATAAACGAATAATTACTTGCTTTGTTAAAAGCGCGAATGTTCCACGCCAAGTGAAGTGCCGCCAAGAGAAAAAATCAAGTTGTCCCATGTGTTAAGATTCTGTCCTTCCCTTAGAAGCACGGAATGGAAAAAACAGTGGAAGTGGCATGAGCTTCGCTTGGTATCAGCCCTGTTGTCGCCAATACTCAAACTATCATAAAAACAACATGCCACCATGGAAAATGTTTTTGGTGCGGCTATCGTTTTTACATTCCAAAATAGCACAATAAGGCATGCTTCTGGATTTATTTCCTATTTTAGAAATATCGAAATAAGCGATCGCGGCAAAAGTATGGGAAGTTGCGCGGAACTCCGCATAACTACTCGTATGCCACAAGTTATACGCCCACTTGACACTTCTACCGTTTTTTCTATTCTGTGCTTAGAAGTATCTAGGTATACCCAGAAGATGTTTCACAATAATGGTTGAGTAATATGGGTGAAACACTTCAGATTGCAATTTGCATAATTGTAAGCATGTACAAATGGTCATGATGAAAATTATTGTTATGCAATCTGTAAAAATAAAATAAAAAATATTAACAATAAATGACACCCTACTGAAGTCTTGAAGTTATAAGAAATGTTGACCATAGTAAAAATTAATTATTTAATAAACACTAACCACGATATTAAAATTCCTCCATGTACCTATAAGGAAATATCAGGAATTAACTTATTATTGTTCTTAAAGTTTTGTGATGTCTAGGCATTGGAGTTTTCATCGCACGGTAAGACGTTAGCGAGCTATGGAGTCGACATTAACAATAAAATTCAACTCGTATTCATACTCATACTCATTCATTTATTTATTTCTATAATGCCTTTATAACGATCGTGACTATAAATCCTGAGCAATATGTGATTCAAATTATAAATAAAATTTATTTTCTATTAGATTACAAACTCATAGCTAGTTGAATTTTATTGTTAATGTCGACTCCATAGCTCGCTAACGTCTTACCGTGCGATAAAAACTCCCGATGCCTAGTGATGTCACAATATTATACACTATTATATCATTGTTTACTTCTTAATATAAATCTATCATAGAAACAATCGTTTGTACTGCAAGATTAGCCTGTTAGTCAAGTTCCCAATGCACACTGAAGAATGTATACTCTGTAGTAGGGTATTTGCCTAATTTTTTATTAGTATTTAAATTGAAGCTTTTTTACCTTCCGAATAGCCTAGTATAAATAGTTTTTAATATCTTTAAAAATACAAAAGATATAAATGGTTAAAACTTGCTTTTAGACAGAGGAAAAAACAGTAATAGACGTCATTTTACTCAACCGCCATATGAATTACACGCAAAACATCGTTTTTTGAGAAAGAAATAGACAAAAAACTTTAAAAGGCTATAACTTTTTTATTTTAGTACCAATTTCAATATTTGATTTTTATTTATTTTATTATTCTACGTATTTTGATACATTATCCAAATGAATATATGAAATGTAATATCAGGCAAATACCCTGTTGTAACAGTAACATGATCCCCCCCAGCACGTGGGGCGTGGCGCGCGGCGCGGAGGGCTGGGGCGACGGCGGCGCCGACGTGGCGGACGGCAAGGACGCGTGGCCCGCGCACCCCGCGCACCAGCCCGTCTTCGACATGGTGCCCGAGTTCGAGCCCGGCAAGCCCTGGAAGGTCGGTCGTCGATTACATACCTCTATCACTCATTTGCGTTCAAATACACCTGCCTTATCCACAAAACTTAACAAGTTGAAATTTGTATGGACGACTTCAGAAAATGTTGTCAATTTTGTAGA
Source organism: Acleris cristana (assembly GCA_948252455.1). Taxonomy (NCBI): domain Eukaryota; kingdom Metazoa; phylum Arthropoda; class Insecta; order Lepidoptera; family Tortricidae; genus Acleris; species Acleris cristana. Next base: position 6,529,539 of record OX411775.1, read on the forward strand.
CTTGTTTACTTGTGAAGTTTTGTGAGATAGAGAGTGCTGGTTTAAGATTCGATGTTCATTCAATTCATGCTTGAAATTTGTTGTTAAATGTCATTTTAAATGGAAAATATGTGTAGTCTCATAGGAATTAGGGTAGAAGTACCGGTTTTTGCCCATCTTTATACCGTTTTTGGCCACTCAAAATTTTATCTAATATGTAAAGAATTAATATGAAATTATAAACATATGTTTATATTTTATCGTTATATTTATCTTCAGTCTTATCTATTTATGAATATTATTTTTAATTTTAAAGTATAATCAACCTTAAATGGCCAAAAAAGTTACAGTGGCAACGGTACTTCTAACCTACGTTATTTTCTTTCAAAATTGTTTTTCTTTTCAAAATTAGTATTTTTACTTATTAAATTTTTAGTAGGAAGTATTTTTTTCCATTTAACTTATTTCAAACATTTATTACCGCTATAAAAAGTTCCTTTTAACCTACAACTATAATTACTACAGGGCAATCAGATCAAGAACGTAGAGGACGATCCGTCGATGACGCCGGGCTCCGTGGTGCGCTCGCCACTGTCCCTCACCGCGATCAAGGACTCTGATATGCTTGGAGGAAAGACTTCGCCTCCTGGAGGCGAGAGGTCTCTTTCCTCGTCCACTTGGAGCTACCCGGCGCCTGCTACCAACGCTGGCGCGCTGAAGCCCCCGGCAGACGCGTGGGGCTCCAAGCCGCGCGCCGCGCCGCCCCCGGGCCTGAACAAGGCCTGGCCGCAGCACCACGGCAACAACCAGCAGCGCACCGTGCCCTCCTGGCAGGCCTCCACTTGGCTTCTCTTGAAGAATCTTACTGCTCAGGTAAGTTTACTTTAATCTGGACGTAACAATTCAAAGACCACATAATATATTGTCGAGATAAAGGGACAAACTGAATGACTTTCATTTTTTATATTGCATTGGGGAAGTCTCTGTTGGCGGTGTGTCAACCAATGAAAATACCGTTATCTACACGTCGATAACAATAACGTGCATCCTTTGTTAAAATATTTACTTTATATTTACTAGAAGTCAAGGAATCCTAGTGATCATTTAATTTGGCAATTTATTAAGCATTAATGTGTTTACAGATCGACGGTTCGACTCTGAAGACCCTGTGCGTGCAGCACGGCCCCCTGCAGAACTTCCACCTGTACTTGAACCAGGGCCTCGCCCTCGCCCGCTACTCGACGCGCGAGGAGGCAGCTAAAGTGAGTACTTTTTTCTTCTGTCACTACTCTTTCAGGACACTCGACCTACACTTCTCTTTATGTTATCAGGGTTTGTTGTCGGTGATTTAGTAATGTTGCGTTCGTTCCCAGGCCCAAATGGCTCTGAACAACTGCGTGCTGAGCAACACGACGATATTCGCGGAGTCGCCGGCCGAGTCGGAGGTGCAGCTGATCCTGCAGCACCTGGGCTCGGGCGGCGGCGGCGCGTGGCGCGGCGGCGGCAAGGACGCGTGGGGCGGGTTCCCCGGGCTGTGGCCCGACCAGCACGACCAGCGCGCCACGCCCTCCTCGCTCAACTCGTTCCTGCCGCCGGACCTGCTCGGCGGCGAGTCCATCTAAGCCCGCTCCCCGCCTCTAGGGTCCCGAGTAGCAGCGGGTAGGTGTCTAGTTGTAATTACGCTTCGTCGCCCCCGCGCGGGGCGAACTAATCGCCTAGTCAGATCGCGCGGTCGCGCGGCGCCGCGCCGAGAGCCGCGGCGCCGAGCGACCGCGGTAGCCAACTGTCCACAATACTATTATCTACTGTGTTGTAAGTGTTCATGTAGATTATTTAGTGTACATAAGAATTATACATATACAACGGCAGACATATAATGTATCGATGGTTATATCCGTATGAAGTATATATAGTGCGACAGGGCCGCGGGCGCGCTCGCCGCCGCCCCCCCTCACCAAATAGACTAGGTTCGGTAGAGTAGTTGCGTCGCGGGCTACCTCAGTCACTCGTCCCGTGGCCTTATTTTAGTGCGTATTTATTTTGTTGCGCTCGAGGGCTGTTGCTGTTTCGCCCGTCGAGATGTTTCGTTCCGAGTTTCTTTCGTGTTTTTACTTCTCGTTTTATACATACTGATCGTATTTTAATTATTTATTCGGTTTTGAATTCTCACTCGCAATGAGCCTTGTTTTCCATTAGTGATATTTTTATTCAGCAATAAGTGCATTTCGCCGACTAACAAAAGTTTTATAATTAGTTTGTAATTTTTATAAAGATAACAAAATTTGAAAATTATGAGATTCGAAGTGCATTCTTGTAGTGGTAAATTCCTTTTAAGCCGTATAGTCTGAGACGGAAATGAGTAGGGCTCGCAGCGGGAGCCGCCGGCGCCCGCGCGCCGCATCCAGCACCCTGTGATGTAAAGTATCTTGCCTAATGTAAGGATAATCTATGTCGGAGTACCAGAGTAGCCGCCGGCAGCGATCGGCCTCCGCCGATGCTACTGTTTCCCCAAATTTTTTCCAGTATTTGTGATTCAAGTGCCACTTTATGTTTAATATATGAAACGATTATCTAGATTATACGATTAATGTAAGGGTAACCTAATATATTAAATTGAAAATTGTTTTATCATTTTATATTACATACATTTGTGAGAAGTGTTATTAAAGTACTATAATTGACAGTAATTTAAAATGTTACACTTTTGTGTACCTGTAGGTAAGGATAAAGTTCTAACTTAAATTTAGCCATATCAATATCTATTTAATAAAAGATTTGTGGTATTTTCTATAGGCTCAATTTGAACGTTATTCAAAGTGACATATGCTTTAGATATTCTGTTAATAATATATTGTAGGCGTAGGCGTGTCGGTATTACATCATTGTAGATATAAGATTACACTTAAGTCCTATCGTAGGTTTCGGTAAGCATACTATTGATATTTTACGGCAACGATCGCACGTGTAAATGTCCGTTATCATAAAGTTTATTTACATTTTATTTACTTTAATTTATTGATGGTGTGCCACAGAGATACTCTGCCAAAATATATCATTACCAATACGTTCCGGGGCGCCCGACGCGGGCGGGGGGGCGCCTCGCCGGACCCACCACGTTTATGATCCGACCTTCGATCACAAAAACGAATGACTATAATAAATGTACATTATCTATTCTATTTCGAGTATCTTCCAGTGATCTTACGATTAAACATAACGATTTTAGTGCTAAGTTAGGATAAGTAAAGCTGTACCTTGTCGAGCCTCAAGCTCGAGAACTCTTCACAAATTAATAAAGTAAGTTAGTGGTGGCGACGCGGCAGTCCCGCGTCGCCGACGATCGCTTGGACCCGCAGTAGTTAGTGCTGTTGTGTGAGATGTGTTCATGACGGACGACGATCAGCATTTCTCATTACTAGACCCGCGCTCGCCGCCCGCCGCCGGCTCGGTGAGACGCGGCTCTATTATTCACTGACAGTACAAGTAAAGTAACACCAATTTAATTTAACAATTTTTATTAAGTGTAGCTTTCGTTTTAAGCCCCTTCAGGCGACGATCGCGAAATGATGATTATTGCTGTCGACCTACAAAATTAACAACCGCCCGAAGGGGCCGGTAAATGACAATGTCATGACGTTTAATGTTAGGTGCCAAAGAGTGAGTATCAAAGATAAGTAAGAGGTGTCTGGGACGATTGGTAAGCATCTCTTCGTTTAGTGACAATCTTCCAAATCGTTTAAAATTATTTGTTGCGGTACGGGTAATCGATCTGATGTTCCTATGTGATCGCGCAACCGACAGGTCAGCGTCAATTCTATTGTCGTGAAGCTCAATTTAAGTGATCAACGTGTTCTTTTTAACAATTTATTAAAGTAAATATCTAAATTAAATGATGATTTCTATCAGTAAACGCTCTGTCCACGTCTACACCAATTCGAAACGCCTCAGTCGCAATAGTTATCTGGTGCAAATGTGAATTATTATGATACTGCAATAAATGTCATAATTTAATTTTTATAAAGAGTTTTCCATTTTAAAGTTAGATAAAGCCAATAACGGAAAGTATAACGTTCCAGTGCCCTGTAGAATATGTTGTCCATAGACTTAGACGAAAGAAGTCATGCCTTGAAAAATTATAGTCAGTTAAAAAGTTATCAGTACTTAATAATGGGTATAAGTAAAGAGACAAGTAAGTGTAGAGGCGCCGGCGCCCGGGCGCGCGCCCGGCGCTGGCGCATGGTTGTGAGGCGCGGCGCCGCGCCGACTGAATCTCCTCTCGGTTCAATGACTGCATCATTATTTCCTGCACACGATTGCGTCACGTGCAATTTTAGTATATGTTATTATTATGTTGTTGTATATTTATACTTAAACCTATACTGTAATATGTGTATATTGTGAATTATATTCTTAAAAGATTTAATACGCTTCACGCTTTCACTTTTAAAAACATTTTTTCGTGACTTGTTTCTGTTATTTAGAATAAATTTACGTACCTAAAAGTAATTATAATAATTATCATAGGTAGGACATGTAAGAAAAAAAATAAAAAAAATCCCAAAAAAAATAAAAAAAATAAAGAAGCAATTAAAAGAAACCAATGATTGTGCCTCAATGAACTGTGGTACGTTACCGTAACCGATGGCCGGTGTGAACGTTTCCTGGAAGAATATTATAATGAATTGTGCGCTAGGCGGCCTGCGCCGCGCCGCGGGCCCGCCGCCGGCCTGCGCCCTCGCCTTGTGTAATCATTAATGAGCTTAGCTATGTTTTACTTTGATCGTAAGTGTTATGTCATCAATCAACATCTATAGTTATATATATTTTATATAATACCTATCTGTAAATATTTTTATCTATTTATTTATTTGTTTTTCATGAAGTTTACCCGAATTAATAAGTAATTTAAATTTTTTCGAGTCAATTTCTTTTTAATGTTAGTCTAGCGCCTGTCTCTCGTGTGGAATGAGAATCCAAATTCTGCGTCTATTCCATAACACTTGAATGCCAAAGTCTATGTGTAATTGCCATTTGAAACATAACGACCACTGACGTTCTTAGATAGTCGCCCGCGTAGATCTCTCTCATCACAATACACTACTGATCGTACAAATGGGAGCCATTTATAGCCTCCAAGCTGCTCTGGTATTATTTTAGCTCAAGTATTCAATAGTAGTTTGCTCATAATATTGTTGTTAATTTTAATTGTTTTATCTCTTAATTAATGCTTTTTCTTATGCGGAATAAAATTCTTAAAATATTTTGTAATCTCCATCGTAGCTGTTAATTATAAGGGCCATTATCAAGAGTATTTATTTGCGTTAGGCGGGCACACACGCCGCCTTAAAATGCGTGTAAGCCCGCTTGTCCCCGTCTCTAGACCGCCGCGCTGCTTGCCGGGGCGACATACGTTGTTCCGATGCAAGCTAAACCAATCTTTTGATATGATAGTGATTGTCGTCTATGTTGCCTTAAATGTCCAGTGATTCTCAAGAATGAATGTTTCGGAACAACTTATGGCGGCTGAGCGACTGAGCGCCGAGTCCCGCAAACTCAAAGCTGTTGCTACACGCAATGTATAGGGACCAAATATGTGCGGTCGCACATCCCACAGCTGTCTGCTGGAGTATTGGTTCGGTCACTAAAAGACATTATTTTCCATGTTGCATTACGTTTTCCCCCGCGCATACACTCTTGTTAATGGAATCAACTTACTAGAACGTAACTTTATTATAGTGTAAGTGTACAATATTCAGGGCCTTTTAATTTGATAAGGTTAAAGTTTTGCTTGTTGTCTTTATTTATTTATATATAAATATTTTTGTACGTTAGGGCGTTTGCCGAATGGTCGCCCCGATCAATAGGAGCACATTAGTGATATCTACTTGTAAACTAGTCTTCCTTATTTGAGGTTACGGCACGTGGTAGTGAGGCGCGCGAGAGGCAATCATTCCTCTAGTCTTGTTATGTGGTGCGATTACATAAGAGATAGATACCAAATATAAACTAACGAAGGCTTTGACGTAGGTAGTAGCTAGTAGCGCAGCGGCGCCGGCCGCGCGGCCCGAGCAGCTTGGACGAGAGCACGTACAAGGGAATGGTTGGCTAGTATTAATATGCATTTATTTCTCTTTTGTCATAGTCACTCAAGCATATATTTAATTGAGCTAATGCCTAAAATTGGAATATCAAGAGTTTATTTAGGATGTTTCATATTTTACATTTTAGTAATTAAATATCTAAAATTTACCTTAATTATAGTGAATGGATTTTTGTATTATTGGTATATAGCTGTAAGTAAAGGGTGTTCTTGATAAACACTAACAACTGATTAATACAAAATATAAAAAATGTACTGAGTGACTTTACGTGTAAACAGAGGGCCATTGATTAAAAAAAAATGTTTCTAAGCTAAATTCTCTTTAATGTGGTAATTTAACTTGAATGTGATTGCTGAGAATATTTTAAACTGCTATATGTGTAGAGGTAGGTCGGTCAGCGGGCCGCCCCGCCCGGCGGCGCCCGCGCGGCGGCCCGGCGCGCCGGCGTCGCCGCCCGAGATAAATTATAACCGTAGCGTTCGGTCGACTCAGGATCGTAGCGTTTGCTTACGTGCGGGTTATAGTGTTGTATATATGTACCGCGTACGCAGGCCAACCCCCACCATCAGTTAATTGATGCAGTAGACTCCAGTTGCTGCTCGCTAACTACACAACACACGCACTGCTTCTCTAGTCTCTCGCATTCAAACATCGCTTTCAATAAGCGTTTGTTATCGAGCATAATTATCAATCATATCCTATATAAAACTAGTTATATTCGTATTATTCTTTCATTAGATCTCTGTTGTACCTGTGTGAAATTGTTTATATTCAATCCTTGTACTCTAAAGAACTGCTGGTCTCGACTTAGCGTCGTCTTAATATACGTACGTAATCGCAGTTCCAACGACCAAATCGCGTTTATTGTTCCGTAGTTAACTAAACACAAGCAACCTCTCAACTCGTCGCTATTGTATTGAGGTTAACAATACTCTGCGCTCGTAAATTAGTCACTTTTGTACCTTGATCGTACTTGTACTTGAATAATTACCTTACACTAGTGAGGTACGACTAATCCAATTCTAAAAATATACTTAATTTAAATTTTGACAGACTGATAGCTGTGATTAAGAAAATATTTTTAATATTATCCAGTGAGTCGGATGAAATATTTATTTTGTTAGATGTTTCCTACTGCCAGCGACATAATATGTAAGTGACGAGACAATTGCTTCGCATATTTTTAATTTAATGATGTATCGAGGAATACATTTGAAAGAGCATATACCAGTTACTGGATTATCTTATACCTAGACGAACAAGCTAACTTAGTGTCAACCCCACCACGTCTGAAGTAGCTAGCCCAATGTGTGATCAAGCGAACTACGAGTAAGTTATGTACATGACATCATGCCGCCCGCGCCGCGAGCGGGCGGAGACTGATATACTTAGTGTCAATACCACCGATGTCATCTAAAATTTATTTTTCCCAAATATTCGATCTTTGAACGTTGCATATCTACTACATTTCTAATTCGAATTAATTTTGTTCTATCCATATCCGTGATGCCCGTGGTACTACGCGTGTAGTTTGATATCGAGCTCCTTGTGTTATCATAATAATGAGTAATAAAATAAATGCCTTGTAGTGAGTGACACTCTAAAGTTAATTAAAGTAATGAATAATTGGCGTTGTTTTAATAATGAAAGTATATTATATTTTTCGGTACCACCTTTGAGTTAAAGTACAATGTAGTTGTAAACGCGCGCCGGCGCCCCGCGCCCGGCCGCGCGATATCAGCGAGTAGCTATGTATAAGTTAGAGTAACCTAGCGGTCTCGTGGCGCGTCAAACCTACTGGTCATTGATCCTCCTCGATATGTGTATTGTATTATATGTATTGGAACACTTACTTAATATACGGATCCTAAATTTACGTCATAATTATAATATCAATAGGCATACACATAATATGCACATTATATACAATAAGAGATTTTTCTGTGCAAATCTCTGTGATGGGAAAATTTATTCTAAAGATCTAGTATTAGCTGAAAGTGAAACAGTTTCGTGGTAACTTTAAAAGTTAAACTTACCAGTCTTTTCGCGCAAAAGGTTGTGTATTATTTTTATGTAGTACAAATGTGTTCGCAATTTGATTGCTGCTCTAGTGTTCCTTATGTTCTTATTCGAATTAACTATTTTGGGTATTTATTTGAACCTGGTATTCTCATGTCTGAAGTTGATGTAACTCGATGGATGTCATATAATATATTGAGGCATGCGTATGAGAAGTTCGAATTGTAAGTTTTAGGAATGGCTGCCTTATTTAGTAATACTTGTAATGTATAAACTGTGCACCATCCATCGTTGAATGTTCCGCGCACGCTCGCCGCGCAGCTCGGCAGCGGTACCAAATAATAGCGTAGCGGAACGTTTGTCTTTATACCTCATGCAAAAACCTCACGTAGAGCCCTAGCCGACTTATTTGTCGCGACCCCGTACTTATCGCGCGCACTGCACTGTTATTTGGTACACAGGCGTAGTACTAACCTCTCTTAAGTTAATCTAAGGCGTTTATCAAACAACTTATCAGCGTATGTATTGAATAGTTTATATATTAACGTTATTTTCCTGGGATTACCTAAAAGCAATGTATTTTACAAACAAAGCAGGAGAACAATAATTATTATATAAGTGTAACAGTTAGTGAATTTAAGTGTGCTACTTTCCATTCCAGAACTCAACGATATCAATGTTCTTGTAATACTTATGTTCGGGTTTTAAAAAGATGTTATTATTATGTGTAATTAAACTAAACCTTATGTGATTGAAATGCAATGTTTAGAAGTATTTTATTCTTTATTTTTTACCATTAATAATAGTTAGTAGAGATCTATTTGAGAGTCTAATGTATCAATTATTTGTAAAGTTGGCTGTAACTAATTAGAAGTTACATTAAGTAGAAATATTTTAATATAAAAACATTTGGAGCAAATTTTATGTAGATGACAAAATAGTTGTTTTGAGCATTATGTGAAGTGTTGTATCGTATCGTATCGTTAGCGCAATGTGTACGCACAAGAGCGGGCGCGGCGCGGCGTGCGCGCGTCTGTCGTGTCCCGCGCCTCCCACGCGTCTCCCGCGCGACTCCCGCGCGACTGCCGCGGCCCACGGTCTCGCGCCGCGCCCGCCTCCCCGACCGTACCCTCGACTGTCACTGCACAGCACTGGTAGATTTATTCAGTTAACGCGTAAGGATATTTTTCTTACATTTAATAAGAGTAACATTTATAGTATAGGCAATCAATAATGTTTAACAAAAAGTCCCTATATAATCGAACTGACGACAGAAACGCATGTTATATTTGTGGCCTCTTTATAAATAAGATCTAAGTTACATGTTAAAAGAAAATTAATTTTGCTATGCACAGAAATGATACTCAATTAATTGCCAAAAAGTTATATGTATATTCATAGTTCAACAATATTTCTTTTGGGCATATTTACTTTGAATTTATGCAAAACGTAGATTATGATTAAGTAGGTTGTAGATTAATATGTAGAGTGAATGCATATATAATAATATATCTATATATTTAATAGTAAGGTGAATTTGAGATGTATCAATTTCTTGTATTGTTCGTAAGTTTAGATAATAAATGGGTTTAGCCATACTTCGGCTGGTTTGTATGTTATATGATTAATTGTAAAAAATAAAAAAAATCTATAAAAATGCGTTGTTTTATTTTCTCCCACGAAATTCCTATTGGTTAGTTCTCGATTCACCGGTTTCTTGTTAACGATTAAGATTTCTGACTGTAAAATTTATAAGAAATTCCGGCGAATCGGGAACTAATCTTCCTATTTGCCTTTAACGCACTTTTTTTAAAAGCTTATGATCTCTATTCTTCTTTGTAAAATCGTATAGCCTTTAACGTGTTATGATATTGTTTTTAACTCTGCCGCCAAGTAAATTGTAGCTATCATAACGTTGAAAATACGATAACATGCCAAAGGCAATATGGTTTTAGAATACGAGGCCCTGATCGGATCCTAAGGGCCCATAAATATTTCGATGATTCTGTCAATATGTCGAAGATGGATAGTTCATTGCCAAGTGACGATTTGTTAAAACAACATTGTTTTTAACACTTACTCAAACGTAGATAGAGACAACTACACATGTTGTTTTCGAAGTTACTTAGGAATCCTAAGAAGTACCGAAGACAAGTTTCCAAAACTGAGACCGAGACGGCGGTGCGCCACAAACGGCCAGCTGCTCATGTCGTGGACGAGGGCGGTGGAGGGGAAAGTAGGACTAGGACATACACCCGCCCTACACGCGTTAGTTACACGACCATCCCACACCCCCACCGCCCTTTCCGACGTCATGAGAAACACGTAGGGTTAACTGCCCTATTCGCACCATTAGAATTATAGTGACTATTCAAAATTTTAGCTTTCGACTTCGAGACATACTGTTTACCTATATTACTATAGAGACTAAACTCGAAATCCAAAATTTGTGAATTAGGTCACTATAATTCTAAAGATGCGTATTGTTGGTCTGGCCACCTACCAATTATTGGCCCCACAAACTATAACATAAGGTAATAGATACGATAATTCAACAATCACTTGGTGCCAGTAACTGGTATTTTAGAGGCCAGTAATTAGGTGTTTTACTAGCTGGCTGTGGCTTTCCAAGGAGATTAAAAAGAAAAAATACTCTAGCATCTAGAAATAAAAACTATCATTGAGCATTAGAATTGAAATCAGTGTATCTACAGATAGATGTATTCCAAATATTGGCCCATTCGAATAACCGTCTGGTTCGAAGTTGACTTGCGAGATGTGACCCAAACATACATACTAACATACAAATGAAGGGAATCAAAGCTTTTAAAAAGACTATACACGTTGTGTCACAGCTTAAAATTCATGATTCTGCTGTTTTTTTTCCTGGCAGCCAGCGCCGGAAAATGAGGAATGATAATTGTTCTATTCCACCGCTCGTAGGTAACTTTTTTTTAGAGAGACACAAAATAAACATGTACTTATGCACAAACTGTGTGCAATTTTGTCTTGTTTGTACTTCTCATAAAGTACCTACGGCCAATGAGACGAGATAAAGAAGGTAAACAAACTGACCGTTACTGAGTTATATTGCGATAGCGAGCGATTATTATATCTGTCCTTATTTCTCGTACGCAATAATATCTTCAGTTGGTCGATGACGGCTGTCGTTGCGTGATTCGTGGTACAGGAAAGCTGTCCGTGCAGAAGTTGTCAACATTAGGGCCGCCATTTTGTGAAGTTCATTCCTGCTTGGATTGTGTTCGAAGTGACACGATTTTTTTCGTTTCCGTATTATTTTGTTGTTGTTATTAAAACCGTTACAGTTAGTGTATCGCTGTTTTTATTTTTACTGTTAAGTATTGTGGGTGGTTGTTTTTTTTAAATTATGGAATCACAGCCTGGCAGTTCTAGACATCTTGTGAAAGATATGAATCCACAACCCAAAAAACGTCAAAAGGTAGTTAAAATTATTAACTAACTTTTCCGCACTTCAACCACTTTATTGGTAGGTAAAGTGCCGTGGTTCTAGAATCTATGGGTTAAACTTAGTAAAATTATTCATTTTAAATGATATCCGAAATTATTTTTTACCGTCTTTAAATAAAAGTGTCATTTTTAAATGTTTCTTAATTTTAATTTACGAAAAAGTTGTCGGTGGTCCGTCACAACACAAGTATTAAAGAGGATGCATATATTCCGATAAATCATATTTTATTAGGTATATCCTGTCACCTGTGAACTTAGATTTATAATAAAATTAATTGCACTTTGCGTTTTATTTTTAGGCTTTGTTATATCTTAACAAATGACTCCGTGGAGTCTAGAACCACGGTATGCTACCAAAAGTCCCAAACCTAATCATAACTTCGAGGGGTTCTTATAGTCCTAGGGCTTACGGCGATATTTTCATCGGAAGCTGTATTTTATGCAGAAAGCAAGCCGCTTTGCCCAGTGATAGTGATAGTGATAGTGGACCAAAATGAATGATTTCATTCGAGGAAACACAAATTTTATCCACTGGAATTCAAGAGGGCGGCCATTTTCTAAAATGGCGGATGCCTAATTTTAAAAATTTATAGACTCAAGTACCGATTTTGGTGATTGAGTTGTCAATCAATTCGTATTGACACCTATTATCAAAAAATATACCATTTAAGAAATTAAAGATGGCGGCCAAATAATAAGAAAATTCTGAAATTTTCCAAGACTTGTTTCGTTCCATTGAAAATAACAACTAAGTAAATATTCTAAGATATGGTCACATATTTTATAATATAAATAAAACCTAATAATCTACAAAATAAAAATAAAAAATCTTGACATTTCGTAGAGTAGTTTTTGAACTATAGGTACGAATTACAAAACAAGCGAGTGGTTTTGAAAGCCGTCACTGCACGTGATGTGATCATACGATCGAAATGGCTGCCCTGATTTTAGGAATGTATGGGAGCAAATACCATCTTCTTACTCTCAGCCAACCTCACCTGCCCGTGGTGCATCTAGCCGACCGGCGAACGAGGCTCTGAGGCTCTACTTTGAAATCCGTAATTCGAACTTCGTCTATTGCTATCCCTTTTGCTCTCGAGGCGTCACTAATTCGCAAGAAAGTGACGGGGCGATCCGAAGTTCGAATTATTGATTTCAAAGTAGAGCCCCTGGCGACCGACATATGGGCAGTGACAGTGATCAATCGACTTGTCCGAGGCTCTCTGAATAGCAACTTTAAGCTTGATGAACTTTAAGCCCAAAATGTACCTATTATACCGCATTTCCAACGTACGTTTGAGAAAATAAATTACCTACCCACAATTTTTATTTACAGCGGACGTATTTCACATTGAACGAGAAACGAATGGTCGTTAATGTGCACAAATACGTGGAGCAAACTTGGCCTACTAATGAATATCCATACAAAACAAGTATAATCCAGAAAACGGCGAGCATTTTGGGCATCGGTGTAGCTTCCGTATATAGAATTATAAAAGAATACGCAAAAAACGGAGAGGTAAAAAGCCCATCAACAACCAAAAAAAGGCTCGCATTCTCGGAAAAAGTCGACGAGTTTGTTAAAATGGCCATACGAAGGAAAGTCCATAGCTTTTTTATGAAAGGGGAATTACCTACATTAATAAAAGTACTTCAAGCTGTCAATGATGATGAAGAATTACCTAACTTTAAGAGATCTACATTTCAGAAAATACTTAAGAATTTGAAAGGCGAATGGGCAGAAATGTATGAACACTGGCCTAGAAACCAATAACAATAAGCGCTATATCATCGGATATTCTTTTTAATTCTACTTATAACGATTTTGTGTAGCGGGAAACCTCAAATAACTGTGAGAAATATTTAAAAATCTGGAACATCGGGACGCCTACATAGACGACGTTAGCATAATTACTTTGAAACACGCGCTGTCTTTGCATGGCGATAACTTTTTTCACTAAGGTTTCTGTGTAGGTACTTGTAACAGCTGTAGATATGCGTGTGGTGTGGCTTCTAAAACAATGATACCAAGCAGTATCAGGACATGGCGGGACTGTAAAAGGTTTTCTAATATCTATAACTTACTAATAAATGCGAAAGTTGTGTGTTAGTTTGTTACTTACTCCTTCACGGTGCAACGGCTGGACGGATTTGAAATGGAGATGGATTAACAGGTTACGCTACATTTCATCCCGGAAAATTTAAAAGTTTCCGAGGGAATAACGATAATCGAAAACTAACGCGGACGAAGTCGTGGGCAGAAGCTAGTACTTATATAAAAATTAGTCCCTGTTTCCCTCGGTCACGCCATAACTCGGGAATGGCTCGACCGATTTGAATAATGTATTTTTTGTTGTTTTCGGAATAATCAGGGCAAGGTTTGTATGAAAAAAAATTACAGCCGGGCGGCGCCGGGAACGGACAGCTAGTATTTTATACAAATAAGACGTACGAAACAGCGATTTCATTTTAAATGGGAGTCCCCATTTATTAAAAATGTTAGTAAAAAGTAACGATCGTAAGCTAAACCTTTTACGTCGAATACAAAATGTACTCACACCCCAAACATGTTTGCTATGCTATGCAAATTACACCTTATTGATACGTAACAAAGTCTCTTTTAATCTTGAACTTGTGACGGCTGTAGCCGTCGTGGCATCAGAAGCACGACTTTCAGTTGACGGCCAGAGCCGTCTGTGGCGTTCATAAGGTTAAAAACTGCTTATGCTGAAAACTTCGAGTGCCCCAACTCTTTCACTCGTCATTCGAGCTTAAATCAAATGAAAGGGATGGAGCTATACTTCAAAGTGACTACTGGAAACTCAGGGATTTTAGCGAAACTTCGCTAAAATTTCACTGAATTTTCAATCACTGAAACAAATGAAAATCGCGGAATACCTACCCACTTCCGCTTGGTCACTTCCTGGGACAATCAGTCAGTCGAGTAGGTGGCAATTTCAGTTATAATTAACTACCTATGTTCTATTTCTACCCCATCTAATGATACCTACAGTCGAGTTCATAAATATGTATACTCTTTAGTACCTTGTCTATTTAATGTACGTTGCTAATCATGGGAGAGCGGGGTCTCCTCACACAGGTATTTGTTATACTTAAAAGGAGACCTCAACCTTGTCTGTAGCTGTGTAAGAAAGATATAATAATAAACATTTTATCATTTTTTATTTTATTTAATGACATGCTCAAACCGCCATATACGAAGTATCACAGAGATTAAAGTGACAAGGTACTAAAGTGTACACGTCATATTTATGAACTCGACTATAATCGTGTAGGCTCCGCCAGATCGCTACCACCATCTTATCTTTTAGCAGTGTTCACATTGTGGGAAAAAGACAAGCCGTGAAGGCTATACAACCTTACTCCTGAGGGTTAGCACCGCATTGACAGTCTTAGGGTTGCAGTGTTATTATTATTATTATTATTATAAGCCCATAATGTCCCACTGCTGGGCAAAGGCGGGTTCCCTCCAGTTCTTGTCCCATGATCCCAACTCATCATTCCATCTCTTGCAGTGTTAAGAATGCAATTATGTCTTTGGTGCCCAGGGGGTTATTACGACATGGCAAGGCAGTTTATTTTACGGCGAGCGAAAAGGACAGAGCTATAGCAGTTATATAGCTCTGTCCCTTTCTCTCAGCGTAATCTGAACTGCATAGCTGTGTCATCTCCCCCCCCTGATCCCACTTACCATCAGGTGGTATGTGGGCTTATTCCATTATGCTCCCACATATGATCCCAGTGGGATCGTACAGTTCATTAAGCTCTGTATGATCCCAGAGAGTGGGAGCATAATGGAATAAGCCGGTATGTGTGCTAATTTGTCTTCTCTATGCAATAAAAAACAATGCACATTTAGAGTCAACTTTCTTTCTAATCTTTCTATAGAAACGACAGCGCCAGAGCTACGAGTACATTGTCGTTCCGTTAAAGAAATATTTGGCTAAGTGTTCTAATTTTAAGAAAGGGACGGAAGCCATTAATCTCACAGAAAGTTGTTACGAACGTAATAATAAATTCAAGTAAAACTGGGAAAAACAAATTGTTTAGGGAAGTTGTTTGTTAACTTCATTCTTCAATTACTTATTCAAATAAATTAAAACTTGGTTGTAAGTATCTCGTATATCTACGCATTGCTATTTTTTGTGAGCGTTTTTTATCCTATGATAATGACGGTCGATTACCCGACTGTTGAAGAAGGAGGGTACCTAATGTTAACAAGTATTGTTATCATAATGTTTTAATTGGACCGCCATTACTGTAAAGTTACTAAGAAATCATAAAGTTAACGATACGATAACATGTGAAAAGCAACTAGGTTTAGTCCGAGTAGATTACGGCTCTTGTAGGTATATTTGTATTGTATGTTTTTTTTGTTTCCACGTAGAGGCTGAACGGGTGGACAATGTGACGTTAAATTCGTCCTAAAGTCTCGCGAGATTTACTGGATATTTTTATTTAAACATTAAAATTATCGGATTAAAATATAGGTATAACCGTGTCTTAAACCGTGTACGGGAAAAAATATTTCTTCTACATATAAGTCTGTACAAAATCCAGGACCGGATTATCAATTAGGCAGTGTAGGCAACTGCAACACCGGAAAAAAAAGGAATTTTAGGAAGCAAGAAAAGTTAAAAGAGCCCTTAGAATTGCATTGCCTACGGGCCCCGACATGGTTAATCCGGCTCTGACAAAATTGGGTGAGGACCAAAAAGTTGGACCATATAGTTAGTTAAGCGTAGTTAACCATCCAAACAACGAAGTCGAAAAAAGTTCCGTTGTGCGACGAAAAGTATCCCTACAATTGTATGGCTAATTTTCGTGTCACAACGGAAAAGTTTAATAGAAAATTAATTGAGTGAGTTAGCATGCCCAACTTTTTGGACCTTACGCAATTCCCAGGTTCTTAATAGCTTTCGGCTAGCTATCGCTATCACGCTTGCACTCGCAACTGGCAGTATATTTGTCACTCGTGTGCCATCGAAAAACGAAGATTGCCGATCGCTATTAAGAAAGTGGTAGCACTGCACCTAAGTTTCATTTTCACTACTGATATGTTGCGTATGGGTTGTGTAGGATGTGATCTAATCTATCCTTTATACAGCCTAGGGACCTTGTTTTGAAAAAAAAAAGAACCGCGTAAAAAGCCAGTGCGTTCTAACCCAAGTAGCGAGTGCGGACGAGCGCTTTAAATATGCAAACCACTGAATAATGCAGCTGAGAGTGTGAAGCCGGCGCGCGGCGAGACTGTTCTACACGTCTTTATTTATCTGACGTGAATACGTTCAACGCCACTGACACCCAAGGCGTACTCAAATAACATTCAATTACTAGTAGGTGGTAGTGAAAGCTATAAACACGTCCAGTGCCGAGTTTGCCATATCGGATGCGTTTTATAAGGAAATCAGGGTGTTTGGGTACCTACTAGGGCGCTGAATAAAGTATATATGTATGTATAGATACGTGCGGACGTTAACTGTTTATTACGTGCTGTGACAGTTAATAACGTAACGCTTTCTACGTCTCTCCCGGGTTATCTTGAAATTGAAGGTCGAAGTTACGTTAACCTTGTACCATTTTCTCGACTACGTTTTAACGTAAGAGTCAAGGGTCGTATTTAGAGTTTCAGTCGTAGAATCTAGTAGAATTAGAGCCTTAGACAAACTTCAAAGGGGTTCCCTAGGAAATGAACTCGGTCTAAAAGTTGCTTTATTATACGAGTACACGTAAGAATCTCATATGAGTTTTTCTTAACATCATTATTTTAAATAATGGCTTTCGCTCCCAAGATGTATTTCTCCAATGTCAATTTATTCGCAGTGCCTGAACACGCTTACACGTATTTTTTTTGCATATTATATTGTTATCGCATTGTTTTTATCTCGGCCTCCATTACTGTCAACTAAATAAGAGCTATCATAACGTTGGCTATACGATAACGTGAAAGCGACGTTTAGCCCAGGGAGAATAAAACCCTATTCCATAATAAATAAATAAAAAAGTTCTACACAAATATTCGGTCCCGGTCTTTATTACTTGGGTACCTAGTGTACCTACTTTTTTAGTTGAATGAAAAAATCCCAGCCGTCGTAAAATCTTCATGACACGAGAGGACGTGCCCCGTCTCTTTGTAGCACACACAGTAATTACTTTGTTAGCAAAATGCTCTCCAGCCTGCTTTAAAAGTGTCGTTCTTTGAGAAAACGCGCCCTGGCGACATATTTCATGCCAGTTTCATCCCATTTCATAAGCAAAAGATAAATTGAATTAACAAGGGGATTTTAAGAAAAAATCTGGGATAAAAGTCAAATAATATTATATGGTACTAAGTCCGCTACTTTTACTTTGTTGCGAATAGCTCGGTTAAGGACAGTACAATTTATTACACTTTTTTTTGTTTGAAATCGATTTTAATAACGTCACACATAATGAGTATATCCCAGTCATTATAAAGAGATAGGTACTATTGGGATACCGCCTAGTAGTTTTTGCTTACTAGTTAGCTTTTAAATATAAAAGGTTTCATAACGGTCAATCTATTCGTTTTTACGTTAGCCTCGAACAATCCAATAATCAGACAGTACTCGTAGAAAACCAGAAACCGGTAATTTGGCGTCATGCACACATACTTAATTCTGTAATAAATGATTGCGTGCATAAATATTATTTCATATTATTATTGCTTGTAGTGACACAAAGATCTTACCGCTTTTTATTAAGCCCAGGTACTTTAACAAGGAGCTGTTTGGGATTGTATGGTACGATAAAAACACATTTTTCATATAAAATTTATTGAGTACACTACTCTTACGTCCCTACATAGAATGTTATGTACATAAACGGTGCAGTGCTTGTACGCAGAATAACGTATATTAAATTGAAAGTATTTACAATAGTTAATATATTTACAGAGAAATAATGGTACATAAAGTTCAACACATTAAAATATACGCTCTTACAGTGTTACATCGTCCATATAAATAGGACTTATTGTGTCGTTTGGGCATTACTAAAATATATTTTGGTTTCGCTTATGTAAGTGCAAGACATCTATTTTATATAAACTAAGTACTTATTAAAAGTATATGTCAGAATAAAAAATGTAAGCAATTAGTCTCATGTCTAAATTTATAAATGCCAAAAAATACGTTAAATAAGTTCAAACTTGTTTCTCGTGTGATAAGAACAGAGCTTGACGTTTCTATACCCTGATATTTTGACACGTCTAAGTTTAGATCTATATTACTGTTTCGAATTAGAGCCATTATGCACGTCGTAAAAAGTTAACGTCGTGTTTGAGCCATTGTAGTTGGTAGAATGGTCGTAAAGATGCGATGCGGGCCAACGAAGTTATGCGTCTTGTGTCACAAATTGAATAACAAATAGGTTAAGTGGTCTCGCTGCAGTTATTGCAGTCTGCCATCGAGACATGTCAATTTTCATAAAGTGAACCACATTCGTGTACAGACCGTCTAACCAAATAAGAGTCATCAAACAGAAACATACGAATGACAGAATACCTTAATATACTGCTGGATGCAAGAGCGATTTTAATAATTAATAGACAGTTGGAAACTATTTAAAACATAGACACACTGTAGGTGTTAGGTAAAATATATAATAATGTCATAAAAATAAGCATTTCATATTGCGTATCTTTATAAATAATGTCCAGATTGACTGTGTATTTATATAACTGGTGGCAAAGACGACGATGTACAGAAAATATTTACTTCTTATGAAGCGTCTAGTGCTTCGTAAATTACTGAGAACGATAAGCAACCTAGTATATAAGGGGCATTTTTACACAGGCCCATATAAATAAGTAAGTAATATATAAACGTCAGTAAATACAACAAATTACCAAAGACGGCGCTGTTAAAAAATAATATACTTAATTGCTATGTTTACGTAGCCTCAATAACAGTAGAAATAAAATCAAAACAATCTTATCAAAACGTGTTCTTAAAATATAAATGTGATAACAGCTATTATGTAGTGTCATTAATCTAAAATGTTTCATAATTACAATATGCTCTTAAAATCTACTGCAATTGACTTTGCACACTCGCTGCTCTCATGCGTAAAAAGGGTACATCTGCAAGTTAATTGCTGAAGCATTTTCAACCTTTGGATTCATAGGATAGCATGGGTTGTAACGAGGTTGTTAGAACGATTTATGTATCAAATACGTCCTTTTTACAAGGAAGCAGCTTAGTCTTCGGGCGGTTGGAACCGTTACCTCTCCTCCTGGTTGAGGGTCTCGAAGACGTGTGTGTACCAGAAGGTGACGGTCTTACCCCACGCGCCCAGCGTCGAATCATCCAGCTTGAGAACTTCGATGAACATCTTCACTAAGACGTCTTTTAGATCCTGAAAAGTAAATAAATACAACGGTTGATAGGTACTTATAGCTGAGTAATTCTGTGTATTAAATGTATGGGAAAGTGAAACAAATTAATAAAGTTTTAAAACTTGTGTGACATGATACATTTGGGTGTGGTGTTTAAAGTTCACTACTCCCCCCGCCTCCCCCAGCCTCTTCACATGAAATGTGTCCCCGTTAACGGTTTTTTAACATTCTTGGGACAACTATAATAGATACGAAAAAAGTGTCAAGGACAAAAATGGCCCTTATTAAATTTTAAAAGGAAAAGGTTATGTATTTTTTTGATAGGCTCGACGGATTTCAAGCTATAGCTTTAGGTACCGGCCACTAATATATCGCCTTTGTACTTACATCTCGTACGCTTCATACAAATATGGCTTACCAAAATTGACAACCAATCAAGAACTAATTGACCAATTGTATTGCTTTTAACGTTGTTCGTTAGCTGTTTAAATAAGGTTCAAAATGCTGTATAATAAATGTTTGTACATATTGTAGTTTTCACGGAGGAAGCATTAAAAAACCATCACTGACGCTTTCATACTAATTTGAATTTTTGCAAGTCTAACGTCTAACGAAGGGTAATTTTTATATATAAAGAAAGAAGAAGAAGTAAAAGAGAAAAAAGAAGAAAAAAGAAGATAACTCACAATCAAATGATCCAATCCATTGGGGCTGATTTTCTAGATATGTTTATTGATATGTAAGCATATTATTAATCCAGTTCATGGTTACTCATACTTGACCAGTATTCTTTGCTAAAAATACGATCAGACCGATGCGGATTTAACCGTCAAATGGCATTTGTGCTCATTATCCTTTACACACTATAAAAAATACCGTAACTTACATGGAAGTGGCTCTCCTTGATCTGCCGTTTCCGATGCGACTCCCCTAGCTTCTGCATCATGACGGCGACCACCTCCGGCTGGTGAAGGTTCAGCACAGCGAGGTTCATCGAGTTCATGAGGTTGATCACGTGCGCCTTGAACTGGATGTTGGCTGCGAACTCTTCCTCCGGCAGTTTGCGGACCATTTTGAAGAATTCTTTTGTTTCTGGATACGCGCGGAATAGCCTGCGAAGACGGAATAGGAATTTGAATTGTGATGTTACTAACATATCTAACCATAACCTAAAAAAAACGGATCTGCGAAAAAAAGTTAAGTTCGACATGTTTGTCGCTCGGATATCCCTTTCTAACAAGTCCGTTACGATAGAGACGCAGTGAGCGTCAAGCGAGAATATACTTGATAAGCTAGCCGTAGAGTTAAGATACAGTTATACAGATATTGTCAGAAAATATAAGCAGATTATAAAATGTCACATCTTGAATCGGTCTCATTTCGAGTGCCACGAGCAGTAAGGACCATAAGTCTAATTCAGAATCAGAATCATTTGCTAAAAACATAGAACATATATACAGGTGGTATTGAAAGATATTTAGAAGTAGTAGATATGCTCTGTAACATTAGGACGAGTAAATATTTATAATGGGCAATTGAATTGCTCTATTAGTAAGGCAATAATTTAAGTATAAAAAAATACGAAGGGGAGTCTATTGGAGATTAGGGTAATAGGAGCCGTAACGGGTGTATAACAAAGAAAAAATGTAAGTAGTTAGTTCATTTTAAATACAAAACTTAAATTACGAGTAAATTTCTTTTTACTGTAGTTTTGAGAAGGCAATTTACTTACATACATACATATACCTTCACGCCTGTAATCCCAGTGTGGGGTAGGCAGAGCTACAGAATCGTCTACAACTTTAAAAACTTGTTGATAATTCTTTAACCACCCATGTTTATTTACCAGCGTATTAATGACAGCGTATCGCCTAACAGTACTACAAGCCTATATTCCCTTAGTCGCCTTTTACGACATCCACGGGAAGACATGGTGTGGCACTATTCTAACCAGGCAACCACACGAGATTTTGTAATTTTAAAGAATTCTACTTTAGATTTCGTAAATTTTAGAATTAGGTAATCTGTAACAGACCGACTTCACAGAGAATAAATACACTTATCTTTTTTGAAACAGGCCCTTAGAATATATGTAGATACATACATATAAGTATGTACACTTTAAGTGTCCCCGCCGAGCTGTTTCGTGCATAACCTCGAATGAAATTGGACAATAAATGAATTATGAGAGCCGCAATTAGTCCGCGGTTTAACGATTCCCGAACAAACTGAATACTAATGGGCTTTCATCACCGCCTACATAATGCTTCATTCGACAAGGTTCAAAATTACCATGATATTAAAAGTGTAAAGGTTTTCTCCATAAACTAATACATTTTTAACGTCATGGTAATTTCCAGGTTATCTAAGAACCGAAATCAGGGAGCCGAAATGAGAGAAATAGAAGAATTGGAATTTCAAGGAACAAGTGACATCACACTTGTAAGTGACACGCCTAGCATGTTTAAATTTTACACAGTTGCCAGCCATTCAAAAAACGCTTAAGGGAAAAAGCTATCATCCATCCGTCCGTCCATTGGAATGACTATTTATGTGTCTTTTTTTAGCGACCCGCCCTCGCTTCGCTTCTGTTTATGTGATTTTTCTGTAACACCCGTACATAAACCAGAATTTATTATACACAAAAACCTTTTCCTTGAATCACTCTATCTATTCATGAAAACCGCATTAAAATCCGTTCCGTAATTTAAAAGATCTAAGCGTAACAGAGGGACAGACGGCGGGAAGTCCTATATTGTTTTATATCATGTAGAGATGAATGGTCACACCTTGTTTTTCGTCTACCAGCCTTTGTAACTAAACTTTATATTTAGTTCGTACGTCAAAATTGACTCTACACTAGACCTTAGTGGGAACCATGGCCTCGTCCGCGCTAGTTCGCATTGAAGACACTGATTATTTTATGATAACAAACATCATTCCTATTTATTGCCTTCGGATATGTATGTCGATTTATCGTTAACTGTCGCATGAAATAAAAATATCATAGCAAAGTACAGTGTAGTAAAACTCCACACGTGTTAGTCGTACAGTCGACTACAATGAATATCCACATTTTCACCGTATTGCATTGTAATAAGGTCCAAAAGTGGATACATCTCTTTGTAGTAGACTGTACCAGTCAAAGTCATAAAATATATACACCAAACGTATCTACACGCCCCTATTCCACTAACAATAGGGTATATATATGTATAGGTATACGTTTGACACGATGCCTGTGTAGATATTAATGCTTTTGACTGTACTATCGCCCGCCGGTTACATTTTTGTGGTTCAATTTTGAAAACAGAGCAAAGACGTCACACCTGTCAGTCAATTAATCCGAATCGATATCCGATCGGTTTACTGCGGGTTTACACCGGTCGTAAACGATCGACGGAATGCGAGTGGCTCGTAAAAATGAGCGAGTGCGCCGTAAAATATATTTTTATTCATGCTTCAGGTTGGATTAAAATTGTATATTGTATATATGTGCCACTGCGCAGATCTCACAAAGGGTCTCTAGTGAAAACTCAAGTTGAGCCAAAAAATGATAAATCAAATCAGAAATACGTATTGCAGAAAGAATTGCGATTGCTTGCAAGATGCAATCTACTACTTTTACAGCTGACATAGTAAACTAACTAAAAGAAAAGATATCAAAAGGAATTAAAAGAAAGGAGTAGGTCGTTACATTAAAATAAACATTAGAGAATAATCTCACACAAATTGACTTCAAATCAAACTTAGTTCCAGGCTTGTACAGTCGTGTACAAAGATATGTATACATTTTGTGGACCTTATTTAAATGGAATAAGGTGAAAAAGTGTCATACATCTCTTTGTACTTGACTGTACTATGGACAACGAAAAACATACTTATACAGAGAAATACATACTTAAATACATAGAAAACATACGAGACTCAGGAACAAATACTCGGGCACTAATATTTATCCATACCGGAAATCGGACGCGGGACCTCTAACTTCGTAGGCTCCGATCCCGCTAACGCGTCGTCAAAATATAACTTATAATGTGAAGGTGGTGATCCAAAGCTTGATATCGCTGCGTAATGCTGCTTCCTCCTGCCTGAGGTAAGAATTAGGGGCTATCATAAACCATAGCTGATCCAACCTCTTCAGCAGCTCCGTCCCGTTGGCGACAGAATCAGCGTATACGGGCGCCCAGGAGCGCTGTACCGCGTGAATATCGCGCCGCGACAGCCCCGACAGCGCGTGCGCAGCGTCCGGGTCGCCGCCCCACCACACGTAGCTCAACCACCCACCCATTGTTATCTGGAAAAAGATGATCGTTTAAGACTTGGAGAAAAGTTTTGTTCGACGTTGACTCAGTTGAAAGGAAATAAAATGTATTTATGGAGCATACAACAACATAAAATAGTAACACAAACAAACATTCAAATAGTAACAGAAACAACTATTTACTAAGAATGTTCGCCACTCAGCTTATTAGTGCCACGAAATATTTATTTATGAACTGAATGCGTAGTGTCATTGTCTACAATTTATGTTCAATATGCTAATGGTTATTACTTGACGCTTATTTTCAGTTCTTTTCAGATTGTAAAGGCATGCCGAGTTTCCACTTATCGGGTGTCGGATTCGATTAAATATCGAGTGTTCCGGTGGAAATACATTTTATATAAGGCTGATCACACCTATCCTACACCGAACAGCCTCAAATGAAATGTATTGCCACCAAAACACTCGATATTTTGTCGGATTCGACACCCAATAAGCGGGCACCTTAAGAACTTGTGTCCTTAAGGACCTGCAAGGAGGGTAATGTGTTTCAGGTGCTATAAATGAAAATTCTGGGGATCTAGTGAAAAAGGGCGTAAGTAGAATTAACTCGAAATAAAAAACGGTATACACATAACGGAGTATACTAGACTTAAACCCTTGTTCACTTGATCATCAGGAGACTTACACCCTTCTTCACTAGGACCCCAGAATTTATATATATGATTTTTTTATCTTCTCTGAGCTACACAGCTTGACGGATTTTTAAGTGCAGCGGATCGTCAGACAAATAATTTTACGATAATATTTATTTACACGGAAATATCAAAGCACAGACTTTTTTCGGAGTGTTGTCCAGATAATACACCAACTAATTTCACCGTTTCACACTTTATCATCAATGGTCAGAGGTTCAGGTAGAAAGGTCGCTGGAAGCGTTTCGATTTAGCACTCTAAGTTTTTACATTACCACAGTTGCAATGCAGCGCTAAATAGCGAAATACCATATAAGACTGCTTTTATTTAGGCGGCTTAGCAACGCGCCAGTCACGTTGTCACTTTTATCCCTCCCCTCCTCCCTCCTGCGGTCCTTTGACCCGATTTTTACCTAGGATATCGCAAAACCTATATCAAAATTCACCTAACAGTAACTTTCTCTTGTAAAAAAACACGGATAAAAGTTCCGAGCACGAGGAAACACGTCGATTGCGTAGTGTCGAGTAGTGAGTTAGTTATAAGGGATTGTAATTTTATAGACCGGCTTTGAATGGCTTGATTAGGTACCCTTACTGAACCTCCTTAACGTTTCGCTACCGACTCTGAGTGGTAACAGCTTAAAGCTTTAAAAAAATCGTAGGCGTGCTACGCCGTAGAGCTCTACGAAATCAATGTATAAAATTATGATAGTACTTTTAAAATAGAACCCCGGCTAACAATGAATAATTTATTTAAGAAATTGTAGTGAACATTTTATTTAAGTTTTGATAAATTATAACCTAAAGTAAGTAAGTAAGTTTTAAATTATACGATGCGGTGTTCTCGTATGTTTAACAATGTTTATCTTGAATCTATTAAACTTAAATGTACGAGAAACTTTAGATGTTTACCTTATTCCTTTCCTTTTGTCCGCCCTTCACTCTTTTTAAAACTATAATAGCACTTAAAAGTAGAAATATAGACGACAAATATATAAATAGTAACATAGCTAATGCACCTTTCTTGGCCACGTTTTAAATCAAACTGAGTTGTGGAAATTATTTAAATACTAAATGACAACTGGCAGTGTTTTGAGTATGCACACTTTATCATTGTATCACGGGACCAGAATAAACAGGACCGCGGTGTTTGTCTGTCAGTTGAGACAATGTTACAACAAGTTGACGTGAAATAAATAGACATTTTGTATGTTTACTCGGTTGTCATTGCACTCGGTTTGTGTGACCGTAAAATATAATGTAAATTAATGTTTAGTCTTAAATGAGTCATTATTTGTTAAACTCCAAATAACATTACTCTCAAATTACGAGAAAATTATTTGGAGCAAATGGTCACGAAATGTGGTAAAGCAAGTCTAATGCTACTTTCTGCAAGTAATTTGTAGCTGAAGCAAAATATTTACTAGTGATGCCGTCGATGTACTACGAAAAATTCACGAATTTGACCCTTACTAGTCTAAGGCTACCCGTCCACTGGAGCGCAGTGAGGCAGCGGAGCGAAGAAAAGATCCACCAATAGGAATACTTTATTTTCCTAGCCTCGCTCAGGGCAGCTCCGCTATTGGTGGATTTTTCCTCGCTCACCACTCCACTGCCTCGCTCCGCTCTAGTGGACAGGTATCCTAATGGTATTTGGAATAGAGTAACAAACAAAAACAATAAATGATAAATGTATTCAAAATTTTCATAGAACACAGTATAATAATTAAAAAATGTGCTTAATTCTTGCTTGTATTTCTATACAGCCCCGTTTTATGGAACATAAATACCCCTTGTATGTTGATAATACGGTTTCTAGTTATAACTAAAAGCTCACTTTGTATCACTAGTGTTTAGAATACATTTAAAGCAACGACATGGGATTAAATATGTTCGGTAACATGCGAAGTATACATCTGAACACTTTAAATTACAATTGATACATTGAACCACTTTTTAAGCACTTACGTATGTATTTAAACAAATAGGTAACAGGAAAATAACAAACAACACTGCTAAATGTTACATATAATTAAAAATAAAACGTACACTGTAATTAATTGTTACCTTCCTTATTAAATATTAAATTGCTGCCTACATTTTACGTGAATCTATAATTTATAAAAAACCTGGATGTAATAGCTGCCTTGTACGAATAATAATTATAGGTATTTGCATAGAAAACTTTAGTGGGAAAATAATTGTAGGAAACTTACATAACGGCTCTGAGTTAAATTAAACTTGACACTGAAAAACATATAGGCTCTTCACCTTTTATATTTCACTCGTAAATATGTCTAAGTAAACATACACACATATGTTACTGTAAAACTCCGAACTACGGCAAATACTAATGTTTACCAAATCTGAATTGTAAAAATGTGAACTGAGGCGCGATTAAAGCCTGCCAAGTTCCAGTGATAGAGCTAATGCTTGTTTTTTTTCCTACGTATTATGAATTGTTTTCTACTATCTTCTTTTTTATCTTTAGTAGTTTTTATAATAAGTGGTAAGCTGGGGTTTTCTACCTGACATTTCCCGCTAATCGCACTACTGGTAACACTTCGATTGTGTGCGTGTGTTTGAGTTAGTATGTTGGTTACTCCTTGCTAAAACAGCTGGACGGTTTTTGATGAATTTTGGAATAGAAATAGGTTATAAAATTAACATATGGGTTACGTAAGGGCCGTCTTAAGCCATACCGGCACCCTAGGGTGTACAATGCAAAATTAGTTTGCAGTTAATTTGCTATATGGCAGACTAAAGGGCTTTTTACAGCGACGGGAATGTAATATTTATATATGTATAAGCGACACTGTGTGACTGTACCTATGTACCTATAGTAAAAGCAAGATAAGATGTCAATTCTGACACCTGCCATTCTAGAACAAAAAGTAAGAAAGTTATTAATTAATTTTCTAACTTTTTGGCGGTTTCTTTATGTATTTCACCAGTAACCTATTCCCTGGTTTGAGGTTGTGCTAGGAATGACAGGTGTCACAATTTAATTTCTTCCTTTGACTATATTTGGGACTTCGCACTTTCACAGTAACATAAACGATGGCGTGACAAATAATCACGTGGTCGTTTGAACAAAAGCGTTTGCCAACTGAAACTTATCGCAATGATAATATTAGCAGAGCTAAGTTGGCATCACATGCTCCGGGGAAATAAACGCCGGGTCAATATTGACTTGAAACCTAATTTTCTTGTTACTGTTTACTTTGTGCATACTGCAGTGTTTGTATGTGAGAATATAGGTACTTACTCTAGATTTTGCTTGTGGCTCTGTTCGCGCAGAAGTTTTTAATCACTATTTCTTCAGGAACTGTTCGATTTTCCTGAGTAAAATGTAACCTATGTCCGTCTCCGGATCGGTTGAGGATTTGAACGGTAAAGACAGAACAAACAAACATAGATACACACTTTCGTATTAATAATAGCTGCTAGTGTGATAAGGATAGGTTATATAATATGTTTAAAATTATTCTTATAGTTTAAAGTATACGGCAAGAAAAGCTTCGTCACTTTTCGACTCTATTTTAACGCCCCTAAGGACCAAAAGTGACGAACCTTTTCTTACCTTGACTATACAATGGGAATCGTGTTTTATTTCTCGAAACAATGGAACTTTCAATATGTGTAACCGTTGAAAAAAAGTGGTAAGAAGGTAGGGTGCATGAAATATGCAGTAATTTTCTAATGTGTCACAAAACATTTACTTACATAAAATACTGGAAAAAAAGGATTAAAAAAACGCCGAAGTTCAAACTTTATTTTGTCACTTGACTCCTTTTCAACTTAGAGGAGGAATAGCTGTTTCACTACGAGGTAGACTTTATGATCAGCGGCGAGAGACTCTGGGCCACTTTGTCTTAATAGTAGATGGTTAGTTAACCTTGGAGTGAAAGTAAACAATTGCATCCTGAGATATTTAGGCGGCATGAGCGTCAGAATGTGCCCCTATGGTTTTATAGTGCAACTCATATGCATGAGTGAAAACAGACTTTAGCTATTGCAAACATTTACTCGATTACAAGCTCTCCTGACCATTTCTTAACCACAATTTTGCTTACATTTTGCTAACGTTCGTTCGTTAGTTATTCACGAAGGCACTTGGGGTCTAATTAGATTGGTATTTGATGGACCTCACTTGGCCCATTGAACCCCGATGATTGCATTAACCCGATTGGACGAGCCGTTTAAGGCAATTGCCCGTTCATCGTCAATTATCTGTCTGAGTTTTGGAATAGCCTTGAATTTGGATTTTACGTGAACATTTTTAGTGTACCAACTGCTTCAAACTATTTTTATGGGCAACGTTGAGGAAAAGAGAAGCGTTGGACCCAAGATGTCATGGCTCAGGAACATAAAGACCTGGACAGGCGTCGCCACGGTTGAAGAGCTGTTCCGTTTAGTAAGAGATAGGAACTTGAATGCAGAGCTGACTGCCAACCTCCAGTAGTGGAGAGGAATTTGAAGAAGAAGATTTTTAGTGTTGAGTTTTAGCTATTACGCAAATTGTGAACGCCTTGTTTATTCCGGCTCTTGTTTGCTTACTTAACTTTGGCATCTATGCTAGGCTAAAATGACAAATGATGACCTATTACGATCCAAAAGATCTACTGATGGCCGGACCTTATGCAGGGTCCTTCCGGGTTGATACCATCATCCTATCCTTTATCCTAACCCACTGCCAAACAGCTGTGTTAGCGTTTTTGTATTCCGGTGAGGGGATAAGGCGACGGTGAAATTACTAGCGGCATGCCATCTTGGTCCTCAGGGTTGGCAACGCATTTGGGGTCTTAAAATTGTAGTCTTGAGAATGCAAGTGTCTATGGGTCACAGATCCCACTTACCATCGTGGCCTGTGTGATTATTTGCCTTCTTCAGGGGCCGATTGCATAATAAAGTACAAGCTAATGTATTAGTGGTTTTGTATGGATTTTTACTAATAGTATGATGGGCTTGTACTTTATTATGCAATAGGCCCCAGGCCAAAAAAAAGACCTCACAATCAGCGCCAAACTTATTTAATGTAAGATTTTGCGATATATACCTAGTAACATTTAAGGATGTAATTTTTTACGCTAACTTTTCATTCAGTAACGTAACATACCTACATCGCGACCAATCAAAGCAATTTGCGGGAAATCGATAAAAGTGGGTTGCTGGAGTAACTGTTGCTAATCAATCTCTATCGAGCGTTGACGTTACGCCGATTGATAGAAAATTGTAGGAAAATGCACTATGCTTTAATATTATAACTTTTCTTGATCAGGTGCCTATCTTGGGCATATTTGCCTGTTTAATTTTGATTTTGTTGTAATTTCTTGACAGTTTTGTAAAACTAGCTTGATGATACTCTTTTTAGAAGGCAAGCAATGCATCTGTGATTCCTATCCTGTGACCCTACATACGATATATAGCGAGAAAGTTATCTTTATAGAAAATGTTTAGGATTGACCTAAGTCGCCGGATGGTCACGACGAGCGTTTATGTTAATTCCTTTTCGACAATCGTTTACGTTAGCGTTAAGGATATATGATAGCCATATTTTAGAATTACATTTACTCGTATTCACGTTCGCCGAATGCATCTAGCCGAGGACCACTGGTGTGCTGGTGATGGGCTCTTTTGCTGCCTCTAGCATACCAAATGTTCTGTCCGAAAATAGATTTTTATTTAAAGTCTATTATGGTAGACTATTTAGCTGTCGATACTCGGTAACTCCCTGATTATTACCATTAAACAGAATCTTAACAAAACGGAATTAATACTCTGTCAAATCTAAGAATCAAATAATGTTTATCTTCTTGAAATGGGAAACTGCAGACAAATGTAACTTAGTCCTTAAGATGATTTATTTCTTTTTCCAACTCCTTAATAAAATATCCCTTAGACAAAATTAATACTTTCCTTTTTTTTGTCAGATTAAAGAAAAAGAAAGAGCTGTAATTTACCTGTTAGGTACTGTTAACTGGCGACTGGGAAAACTTTTAGATTATATATTTTGTTTGCACTGTAACACACTTAGTAGGTAGGTACCTAATAAACATATTTCACGATGGCATGTAACCCTGGGGGCCAAACACGGCTGCGTTTATCGCGTGAAAAAATGTGGATAAAACATCCGTCACTTTCTGACACGTATAAACGTATATAACGAGAGTGACGGATGCTATCCACATTTTGTCACGCAATAAACGCAACCATACTACACCCGCTGATGTTTTTTTTCCGAGACCAAGGCAGCGACCTCCCTGTTATGCTGAGGTGCTCATAGATAGGGTTGCCAACTTTTTCTTGGAAAAATATAGTATTTTCTAGCCCAAGGTATAAAAAATATAGTACACAGATAGAAAATATAGTACTTTGAAGAAAAACTTTTAAAAAGTGTGTAAATTTATTCATAAAATCTAATGCAAAATATTTACTACTTACTAACATTCTGCCTGCTATTGGGGCAACTACCTGAGCTGAAAAAAGCCTATTTCGCCAACCCAAACCGCATATGTTTAAGGACTGACTAAAATATAGTATTTTTGCGTGCTATATATTTCTTCAACAGTATATAGTACACAGAGTCAAAATATAGTACAATACTATATATTATAGTACGGTTGGCAACCCTACTCATAGATAGCAATTGACCTCGGTAAGCAGGTCATCCAGCTGTGCATAACCTAAACCTTTTTATAGAAAGACTTGGATAAATTAACGGCGGCTTAAAAAAGTCATAGAACTTACAGTACCTAATCATAATAAATAACCAGTTATGCGCTGATGTGCTACTCATCATGGTATACTTAAATTAACGTAAGGGTAAAGGCTAATAGAATTTACCTACTTAGAAATCCTATACCATATTGCACTTTATGATTATGTATATACGGTCGGCCTTATAAGTAGCTGCACACTTTAGTGCTATGTTACTGTCAAAGGCGTGAAGAGGATTGTGAAGCGCCGCTAAAATCGCATGGCTGTCAAAAAAAAACCATACAAATTTAGCTCCGGCGCTAACGTTTCTCACACCCTAAAGGCCTAGGCACACCGGATACGTGCGCGTAGACGTGACGTGCGCGTTCGCTTTCCACTGCGTTGTATAGTGGCATGTCGTATGAGAATTCATACTATACACCGCAGTGGAAAGCGAACGCGCACGTCACGTCTACTCGCACGCATCCGGTGTGGCTGGGCCTTAAATCAAGTCCGATTTACACGATTTTTGAATACGTTGTAGTTATTGTACATTTCCGTTTTTTTGTTTTTAAAATTTGTTTCATTCTAAGAAATATTTGCTTGGAAAGGAAAACGTACAGACATAGTTTTTTATGATATGTACAACATATTCAAAAATCGTAAAAATCGGACTAGTTCTCAGGGCAGAGAAACGTTATAGCGTTTTGTATGGAAATGTTTACCCTTGTTTTAAAATACAAAAGTGCGCAGTTACTTATAAGGCTGACTGTACTACCGTTACCGAGAAAATTTAGACCGAGACTTTTGTTGACGTATCCAAAGTACGTAGTACAGTATGAGCGAACCTTAGTGCTGGTTTTTAGCTGGGCCGAAACATCATTAAAAAAGCTGATTAAAATAAAAACGATCACTCATTAGGGTTCCGTACAAAAATGAATAAAATGGAACCCTTATAGGATCACTCGCGCGTCTGTCTTTCTGTCCGTCCGTCTGTCACAGCCAATTTGTTCCGAATCTACTGGACCAAATCAGCTGAAATTTTGTAGGATGGTGTAATCCTATGACCCAAACACGAATGTGAGAAGTATTTTTTTTTTAAAACAAGGGTAATTTTCCGGGGACAAATTAGGAAAATAAAAAGAAAAGTTTTCTAAACCTTAAGCTTTGTCATATAACAAATGAAAGGGCTCGTTATGAGGATCTCTGTTTTGTTATTATTGTAGAATAAATAGTTTTGATTTTATTCATGAAAGAAGACGAAAATTGACCATCCCCCCTGATCTCCGAAACTACTGAAGCTAAAATTTTGAAAATATAGTTCATTGCTTTTAGATTACAGGAAATCCTATAAGAACTCTATCAAAAACGAAATACGTATGTACGGAACTTTTTCCACGCGAGTTCAACTCGCACTTGGCCGGTTTTATTACATGTTCTTCGTGAAAACTATTCAATGAAATATGCTCTGTTCGTTTTCACCGTAAACGGAACTGCATAGTCATAATTCTACGTTGGTATGGCTATAGTCATATCACGTTCTAGGAAAGTTAACAAAATTGTTATTATTTTGCTGATAACTCTTTATCGAACTACTGTTATGACATTTGACTTTGTAATAAACCAAACAAGCGCAAATACAGCGCCACCGGCGAACATTGCAAATAATGATGCAATTTCATTTAAGTTAATTTTGTTATCAAAGGAATTGAAATGTTATCCGCATTGTTTATTTAACACTAGCGTTAACTTAAGAGTACAATATTTACTGGTTACTGCCTGCTATATTAGGTATAAAGCAAGGTAACTTTTATTTATTTCTATTTATTTATAGAACAAACTTTTATAATTTGAGCTTACAATTATGCTAACATTATTATTCTTGTAATGGTTAAATATAAGAACAGAGGGCTTATTGTCTAACGCACTCGCAATCGCAACCGGCTTCAAAGTGGAGCAATTGTTTTCATTTTGTATGCAGACAAGCCTTCGATTTTCAAAATGAAAACGACCGTGATTGCGAGTGCGTTAGACAATAAGCCCTCTGGTTACAAATCAAGGCTATTTGCACACATCACAATAAATGCCTATATTTCTAACAAATTACCCCGGCAATAGCAATTACGATTAATATAATCAATTAAAAATGACCAGGCCTAAACTGAATACAAACAGATATTTTTTTGTTTGACTAGTTACCTTTTTTTTACTTTGTTGGAATGAGAAGTTGTCGCGGACGGAACTAGTTTTTAGGGTTGCCTATATTTAGCAGCAGTCGTCTTTCGGCTGATATGGAGGTTGATTTCATAGCTGTTAGACAATAATTAGTTGATAGATTAAGGCCCGCTTGCACGTAAATTTAACTTTAGGTTAACCCCAGGTTAAATTATTAACGAATGTCAGAATGTCAGATTCATATGAGAACTGTCAATTTTAACGAATTAACCTGTTAACCTAGGGTTAACGTTTACGTGCAAGCGGGCCTTAAAGGACCCATTGTTAAAATAGGTGTAATTAAAAATTCAATTGCATTGCTTCCAATGTAGCAATCAATAAAATATTTCAATAAATTAAATGAATGAAGGTAGATAGAAGCGCGTGGAGCTAATAACCAAGTGTTTCTGTTTAGACCACCAGAGAAAATACTCTTTAACCTAAAAAATGAGTTGATAAATATCAAACTCCAATATGTCCTTGAAATTTGGTATATGAATTTAAAACTTAAATAGAACAAATTAAGTTTTAAATTTGTATACCAAATTTCAAGAACATAATGTCAACTTTAATTGTCCTCGCTTGTGATATCCTTATATTTATTTAAGAAGTTTATGGTGATGTCTTACCGCTTACTGCTGTTACACAATCAATAAGTAAAACATATTCGACAGATAAATTTAGCCCTTTCTGTTTTTGACACTTGAAAGACGAGGAGAGAAGCAACTTTAAATGGCAGATAAATTTACTGGTCGATTGTGAAACTCAACATTGGCGAAATACATCTTGTTAAAGCAATGAGTGAAAGCCATTAATTAAGAAAAAATAATGAAAATGTATTGTCACGAGTATGAACCAACAACACAGCTGTTGGAATTGTCACGTTAACCCGAAGCACGAGTTTAACGTAAATTGATAGCAATAAAACAAAATGGGTCAACGGCTCAATTAAACCTAACAACTTTGGCATTTCCCATTAGACCGCCGCCTAATGATGCTACTAATAGGTATCACACCTACGTGATTGGCCCCATACATGATTTTAGGGCTAGTCGTGGATATTATAAATCATACAACAATGGACGAAAACGTCTATCACTTGCATAGGTACATTTTCAGAGAAAGCAAATTATTCGATTAAAGGAGGATTTGGGTCACCTCACTTTTGTGGACATATTTTTGAAGAATTGGGCGTATATTTTGATGCCGTTTTTGGATATATGATTCGGAAGAAACACCCAAATAATGATCTATTTATCAAAATTTTGTGAATTCTGGGTGGGTGTAGAAGGGTACAACAAGTACGAGTATGCAAGAATG
The DNA here is from genome assembly GCA_948252455.1 of Acleris cristana. Lineage (NCBI taxonomy): Eukaryota > Metazoa > Arthropoda > Insecta > Lepidoptera > Tortricidae > Acleris > Acleris cristana. The sequence continues at coordinate 6,564,699 of OX411775.1, forward strand.
ATAGGTATAATATGTCCAAAAATATTTGCATGGGAAGATTTTTTTATTACCGAAATTTATACGTTTTTGATAACAAAGACAAAGATTGTATATATTTTTTTTGTAGAGATACTTAGATAGATAGATAGATAAAACGTTTATTTGATGCTTCAATCCCACACATACAATTGTCATATTTGGTGGAAAATAACAATATCAGTCTAAGGGCCTGTTTCACAATCGACGAGTAAATTTATCTGCCATTTAAAGTTGTCTCTCTCCTTGTCTATTTTTAAGTGTAAGAAAGAGAAAGGGCTAATTTTATCTGTCAAATATGCTTTACTTGTCGATTGTGAAACCGGCGGTAAATATAATATCAATGTAATACTTATTCAACTTTTACATAGTGAAATTCTTCTCATTAACTCTTCTTGAGCTGCTGGTGTTTATGGGCGGTGGTGATTACTACCCATCAGATAACCTACAATCTCGTTTGCCTCCCGCTCTTATTAAAAAAAAACTCAAATAATAATAATTGTATTTCAAAATCAATTTTAATGTAACTTCTCAAACTTGAAACAAAACTAACAACGATTTGAGCTGATATGGTTTTGACCTAGCAGTGCGAAATTATGGTTACATGAATCCTAAATAATTCTAAAATACTAAAAGCGGTGTCACCAATTCATAACAAACCCTACGCAGTATTTTAAATCCTCATAAAACTGCCTTTATCCTAGGCGATACGTTGACTAGCTGATATTGTGCGCGGAAACCATTGTTTGATTAGAAATAGTTCACAGCCGATAAGAAGCTGCTCGTTTTGTTATCAATAAATGCGTTTGTAATCGGTTAGTTTCACATTTCACAGTTATAGCGAGTATTAATTTGGAACAATTCTACCACTTACGAGTATAGACTAGAAGCAGGGGCTCTTAAGTTAGTATAGGGAAGATATTTTTATGGTTCCGTAACCGGAGGGTGCCAAACACGACCCTGGTACTAGGTTCGGTCTGTCCGTCCGTCCGTCATAACAGAGCTGTATCTTTTGAACCGTAAGAGATAGCAGATTGTTTTTTTCCAGAATGTGTTATTACGGTGGATTTCATAACATTTTTTTTTTAAGAAATGTGTAAAAATTAATAAGGTCCCCATACAAGAAACTGTTTCATTCAACGTAATTTTATTTTTGTTGTGTCGTAAAAACGGTAAAACGTACAAGCGTTTAATTTAGAATGATTGTAGTAATTTTTTTTAAAAGTACTTACAATACTTAAAACGGTCAAATGTGAGTTTGGCTTGCGCTAATGGGTATACGATCTAAATATAATATTACCTACTGTGATGCGGTACGGAACTCTCGATGCGCAAGCCCGACTCGCTACGACCAGTTTTTATTTGTCAAATTGTTTAGCTCACATTATCTTGATGACTTTACAACGGCTTCAGCTTTCCTAGAATAAAACACCTGTACACGAGCCTAAATCTGGGGTCCTAGTGAAAAAGAGTATATACATATAAGTCTTACTCCGTTTATGTGTACGCTTTTTACTACGAGTTAAGTCAACTTCTACCCTTTTTCACAAGGACTCTAGAAATATGCATTGGAGAGATTTCGTAGGGATGACAACAGTTAGAGTAAATGCGTTACAATCTGGAGGCTCTTAGTAGAGATGAGATGTATTGGCAGACCACCGTGCACCGACGCGATGGTCCGTGATATAAGAGAAAATGTTGGCCGAATGACCAGATTAATTCAAAATAGAGAAAGAGGAATATTCCGAAGTAAGAAGGAGATAAACCCTGTCCTAAAAGAACATTAAAAACTAGTTCCACGTCAACAAAACGCACGTTATCATTAAAGCTTTATCAATACGCTTCACCGAATGTCATGGACATCGGACGGTACGATATTTTATCAATTATCATTTTTATCTGGAGGATCTCTCTACAATACGAGTGGCACTCCATGTATAATTGATTTTATGGATACGGTTGGTGTCCAATCCGCAGCTCCCGCAGAAACATACATGTTTGAAGGGATGCATGAAAATATCCATATGTCTGAGTATTTTCGAATGTGCAGTTACTAAAAGTTGGTTCTCACAGTGTTGACGCGGTTGGCAAAAAAATAAGTAAAAAACAATGTTGCACCTAACGCCAGCTATATAGCGGGATTGTTAGATTTTGTTATAAGTTCAGTGAAACCGTTTGTGTTTTATAGCGAGGTTTACGCAAGCAATAAAAATTGCAGAACTTGACTGCTGTCGTACTCCAACATACACTACAATACAATACAAAACACTTTATTGACACACACCACATACACCAAGTAACAGAAATGCAGGAAAATAAACATAGCAATCAACTTACAATTTTTATTGTCAGTCAAATTCGTGCTCTACTTTAACTTCTAGTTCTAGAGCAAGAAGCATAATTTTGCTGTCTTTTTTTAACTTGAAAGTTAGAGTTAGACAGTAGTTACTTTCAGTTTTTTTTTTGCTGGTCAAGCATGAAAGTCGTATAAATGCAGTTGAAATGCGCTCCTTGAGTAGTATGTGTGGTGTGAAACTGATTGATAGAGTAAGAAATGAAAAAGTCAAATGTGGACTAAAAGAAGATTTAGTGACTAAAATTGAAAAGGGCATGTTTCGATGGTTCAAAAGAGATAAACAGAGTGAAAGTGAGTGGAAGGGTCGGAAGGGGCCGCCCTAGACGTACTTTTTCGAATCAAATACGAGAAATGCTGGAAAAGGTCCGAATCTTAAGTACCCAAAACCGACGTGCGTGCATGACTCGATGTACGAGTATGAATGTGGAAGAAGCGAAAGCGATTTGTCATTTGTCAGGATCGTAGCAGGTGGAAAGAAGTGGTCTCTGCCTACCCCTCCGGGAAACAGGCGCGATTTAATGTATGTATGTATGTATGTTATTGCTGGTCAAAACCTCACTTAATATAGCAATCAACAACAGCAATTTTTATGGCCAGTCTAATACGCACTTTACGATGTGAAGTATATTATTTTGATAATGTCACCGTAGTTTAAGAAAGAGGTTTCACGGCCTCTATCATCACATAAAGCGTTATCGCTTGAATGCAAATAGAATGGTATCAAGTAACCTCTTGAACCGCTCAATTACTGTCCTTTGTGCTTCAATGGGCGGTCTGATTTTATCTACGGGTTCAATAGCGTTATCATTCAAATAGCTTTCTTAGTTGGCTGACTATTGTCCGTTACTTCGACGCGGTCTGACTGCAAAACTTAATGTACAAGTTTGAAAAAGGAACAAGTTAGCTGTCTTTAAAATACGAATAAAATGACAGTGACATCTCTGACAGTTGTATGATGCCAAGCCAGCTCCATTTTTGCCAGAGTAGCTACCCATAAAAAAATAAACGCGACGAATTGAGAACCTCCTAATTTTTGTGTTTTTTTTTAATTCGGTTAAAAAGGGGGGCTGTTACTTGTAATGCAATGCCAATTGTTGATATGTGAAATTATATTTCTATTAAAAAATGCTGAAATAAATTACAGCGATTTTAAATGTCGTATGAGAACTTTTTCCTAGTTGGTTTTTGGACGCATTCGGCAATTAAAACAAAAGTATTTTTGCATGGGGCTCAACTGAACATTAATGAATAATATAAGTTTAATAAACTGTATGTACCTTTACAGGTCGATATTAAATAACTCTCCAAGTGCAACTTATGATTATGATAAAGCTTCAAGTTTGCGACAGGTATACAAGCTGTCAAGTGTAAGTGTTGCACTCAATTATTTATTTTGTTAAAATATAGTCTAGCTAGGAGATCTCAAATGGTTATATGCGAATTGTGAATTTGAGAAATATGAGAAACTATCATGATAATTTATAAGTAAAAAAATATATCTTAACGTCTAAAGCACAGATTGAATAAGCGTTACGACGTACTCAAGTTGGTCAGAAGTCGTACTGAGCCCTACTAAATTCTATGAAAGATCCCTTCTTCCACTAATCCCGCTTCTCATAACGCTCAAATGCGTTCAAGAAATAAGGTCACAAACATGTCACGCCCGAAGTTTCAATTCAATGAATCTTAAACCTTAAAATAAACCGTAAAGCGTAAATATGTCGCTTACTTCGTACGGTTTACAATTGACGGTATTGGACCGAATCCAAACTTTGTCAACGCGAATTACAGTTTAACGACCATTTGTTGAACTCGGTAAAGGCACGGCGTTTGGCTGTTTGCTATTTTTAATTTGTTGCCTCGGCCGCGAGAGCAATAAATAAAGCGGACCAATATTCACAAATGGCTGTTAAAACTACTATAAATGTTCCGTTTATTATGCTCGTGATGTTTAACTTTAGCCATGTTTCAGATGTACTTATTTAATGTTGTTTCAGTTAATTACCACTGAATCGTTTTCACTGCTGTCCCAGTTGCGAAAAAGCAACAAGACAAATAATTATTTAAAACTGGAACAGTTTTGCGCCCAAAAAATGTTCTAGACGCAACGGCTGATATATGCGAACTTTTAACTGCACTCATTTTTCGAGGTAAATTGAGGAGCTTAACCAGTTGACGTTAAGTATTTCCTCTAACTTTCCGGCATTTAGGAACTCCCTGTCTGTATGTACATTTCCTTCCTTTGCTTTGAAATGAAAGACTATTAAACAAGTGGTGATACCCATAAGCGGCCATTACATGTAAAGTTCGGACCGCGGGAATCGCCACGCGCCGTTCCAATCTTCGTTCCGAACTGTATACTTTTTACTATTTTACTTTAATATAACAGTTGCATTTACACGTACGGTTCGGAACAAAGATTGGAATGGCGCGTGGCGTTTCCCGCGGTCCGATATACGTGTGCAGTGCAGGCCGCTCTTTTCTCGTTTATAAATATTATTAAGTAAGTTAAAAATTGTAAAATGTACTCGTACTTAAATGAAGATCGTAATGCTGTCTGTACCCGTTTTAATGTTCGAATTCCATAAATAACCTTCAAGTATTATTGTAATTGTAAGTAAACAGGCAAAAGGACCCATTAATAAATAGTAGAATGTTTTACCTTGGTTTTGTTGTTTTAGCAATCTTCAAGTAGCCGCATAATTATTAAAAACTGTGTGATGTTTTTTTACTTTTTCAAAATCAGAATCAGTATTCCATTTATTACTGAGCTCGCTTAGATTTATCTGGATCAAATTAACCCTATATCACTATCAGTAGAATAATGTTAAAATCAGATTAAATAGTACAAGAACACTTACAAACCAACTTACACATATTTTTTCACAATTTGACTAGCTTGCCGCCCTAGCTTCGCTCCGGTGTAACTAAATAAAAAACCGGGCAAGAGCATGTCGGACCATACTCAGAGTAGGGTTTCGATGCCGTTACTACAAACACAAAAAACTTTCACACGGCATAATGTGAACAGCTTCGTATAAATTGTACAGCCACTACACTACCCTTACCGGCATCCGGCAAAATTTGGCCGATTATTAATAATAATAGGTATTAACAACCGTTCATCCTCTATTATTATTGTTATTAAGTAGGTTAGTATAATTTGCTTACTTATTGCTTATATGTTAGGTGTTAAAGCAAATAAATTGATTGACTTGACGTCATGTCACAAGTATTATTCAAGACAATACTTATTAAGGTAAATATTTAATAAATTCAAATTAATTTAGTTAGCGTTAAAATATCGGTAATAAATTACTTATTTATATTTTTTGAGATACAATATTGACAGTCAATTGGCACAAGTATTTATTTTCATTTGCATGAATAAGTAATAAACAACAAATATGTTAAAAAAATAAACATAATCAAAAATAATAACATATTTTTTTTCATAAATAAATATATTTATTTCTCAGTTTGTCCTCGTTGTACAAGGAAACTTGAACGTATCTGTCTGTTATAAATTGATTAATTGGTCTGAATAAACAAGCAAACCTAAAGGGTAAAGGGTAAAGCTATATTAAGTACAAGTTAAGAAATTTTTTTTTTTTACATATAACTATCATATATCAAGCAAAGAAACGCACTAAAATCGGTTTTTTCGTTCTGGTTCTACCATGCCATAAACCGACAGACAAACAAGCACACCCACAGACTGATAAAGGGGTAGGGGGGGAAAACTTATGCCCCACAATGCTTATTTTTACAGTCATTCATAAGGCTGTTGACAGACGCCAAATTGTCACCCCTTGTAAAAAAATATGTAAAATGTATATCAACGGATTGCAGATTTACATAAATTACTTAATACAATGAAATGAAATTCTGTTTGTTTGTAGGGCAGTCGGGAGGGGCAAGGCTGCTCTAATGAAGTACGGATTATATTTATGTGCCACTCCGCATCACGGTGCGATGTTATGAATATGATAATTTAATTATTTCAAACTCGTGCACACAAGAAAATTGCCAAGCGCTAATGGAAAACACGGCACCTCTAAATAATAAAACCTGTTTTACACACATCACTGCTAGCTTCTTTATCTAGATAACATTTCATTTATCAACACGTTTTACCTTTCTCTGAAAACGTTGTTATGTACAACTTTGTTATTGTTTAAGTCTATGCAAGGTCAAGTTCACCAATCGTGTCAAGACGGAACCGTGTCAACGTTTCGCAAAATCAAATCTGCACGCAAAACACGAATACATCGCATGCACTTTGTAATAACACTTTTGTATCAATAAAATACTTACAACTTGTCACAGACTCTGTATAGTTTTGGCGCCTTTTTCCAACGACAACGCTGTTTTTCGGCGCTCGACTGTGGACCAAGGCACGCGCGATTCAGCCTACGCGTGGAAAGAGACTGAACACAGCTGTTACTACAGCCGCCCGCCCACCGTACTATCGCCTCACCACTTAATACCCAAATGAATACATAAGTTAGTTGATAACGTCTAGACGCAATTTAAGATCCTGAAATTGAATTCCACGTGGTCTTGATGCAATCTAGTCTTAATTATTTTGGCTGCAGTATGGATTATGTTTACATTTAGGTACCTGAGTACGATCTACGCCTACAAATTTAACGTAACTTGGACGTTAAGTAAAATCATCGCTTGTGTAAATTAATTTTAAGTGACTTGTAGTTATATTTTAGCACCTAAACTATTTACTTTACTTCTTTTTTTTCGTTCAGTATGGCGTACATGTTTTGCACCTTATCTTGTTTGTAAATTAATTTACTTACAAAATTTACAGCAACTGACAAAACCCGATAGACACTTTTCCTTTCTTAACCATCGACGCAAAAAAGGGGGGTTAGAGGTTTAACGTGTGTACCTGTGTGTCTGTCCATGGTGTTGTAGCTCCTAAACGGAAGGACAGATTGTTAGTTGGTTTTAAGCAGAGTTTTAAGATTCTTGATTAAGAGATGTCTGCTCTGAAAGTAGGAGTATTGGATAGTTTTTTCTGTTTGTTTATATTGAAAGATTATTAAATTGAGTGCATCGTGCATATTATTAAAATGCCCAAATGTTTCGTGTTAAAAACTAAAAAAAAACTATAGTAGTCTTTTTACTACAAATAACATTTAGTGTTCAATTCATGTTTCGATTACACCCTCCTAAAAAGCACCTAAGAACAAGTGACAATAGTAGATACAGTTTTAAATTCCGCCCGGATTGGTTGAGCCAATAAATAATTTATCTGTGGTAATGTTACCATTCGCGGTCACGTAGAGGCACAGATTCTAACACAATAGAGACTCCCGAGGAATACAGAATACGTTAATCCAAACTCTTGGTTAACCTTACCAGCCAGTTTCATTGTAACGATTTAAACATAAAACTTTTTCACTTAAAACTTTAGCTCTGCTTCATTCAATTTGTTTTATTTTTTTTGGCGTTGCTTTAATCATTACACATCAAAAATGTCAAAGGATAAAACCTAGATTATTGGGATTTGACATTTTTGATGTGCGTATTTGGACCTAGCTCGACCAAGGTGCGAGACACGCACAAATGTGGTTAATACGCACTAACGGATTAACTAGTGTATCGTCATAAACAAGTTCTCTAGTGAGTTTTTAAAATAATATCCCTACAGGGGGGTTATTATGACGTAACTATGCAGTTCATTTTACGGCGAGCGTAAAGGACAGAGCTATAGCAGTGATATAGCTCTGTCCTTTTCTCTCAGCGTAAACTGAACTGCATAGCTATGTCATAATAACCCCCCTGATCTGAGAAGTTGCTTTTGTAAACATTCGTATGATAAAATAAGTTTTTTGCCCGCGTGTCGAGGTAAACATCATTTTTGTTTGCTTAAGGTAAATTGACACCGCATCGGAATGTTATTAGCCTCTTGTTTACTGTTTGTTTGCCTTTAAACACCAATGGTCAAGTGTGTGACGTTTCAACGATGTGGGCCGCGTGCGCATGGGATGATATCGGATATTTTATGGATTATCGATTTGGATAAAATATCCGTTACTTTATTACTATCACAGGTATAAGTATGTCAATCACGACCAAACAGGGTATCCTTTGACACTCCAAATAAAACTAATTTGAACTGCTGGTCGACACCACTATTGTCATCAATTTATCAATTAAAAAAAAACAATTTTATAGTAAGTACAATTAGGAGGTGCTTGTTTCCTATATTAAAGTCTACCTTTTACCGAGGTACATAGTTACCGCGGTAAAAGGTGCCTTAAATACGAAGGCAAGCGCAATGCTTAAGTGATTTAGCTTTACAGAGTCTTGTTAAATCGTTATTGAGGCCAATTCGGATCAGTGTTGTCTAGTTTTAAATATCTGGAATCCTGAGGGCTTATAGTCTAACGCACTCGCAATCGCAACCGGCTTCAAAGTTTAGCAATTGTTTTCATTTCATATGCAGACAAGCCTTCGATTTTCAAAATGAAAACGCTCGTGATTACGAGTGCGTTAGATAATAAGCTCTCGTAATTAATAAACTCAAACTCTATTCTTGTTAGTTTAGAATTGAGTTTGACGTTTACTACCCTTACTACTGCTGTAAAAGGAGAAGGAGAGTAATGTACTTGACCTGTATATATGTAGGTATGGTTTAACCTCAAGCTAATATCAAAGTATGAACAGAAAAGTAATTCGAATCTGGGTTTGGGATCTCGAATTAGTTACCTACGCACAAACACACAGGTGCAGCCACGACACGACTGATTCAGCGTCAACCAGCATTATCAGCGTTACGAGGCCACATGATAAAATCGGTAGTTCCACGATCTGGGGGGTTATCACGACATGGCAATGCAGGTCATTTTTCGGCGAGCGAAAAGGACAGAGCTATAGAAGTTATATAGCTCTGTCTCTTTCTCACAGCGTAATAACCCCCCCTGAATCTCAATAACCATAACACCCATGTGTATGTTCCTTGGGGGTTACCTTTGTATGGGTGAAATATGTTTGGCAAATGTATCGTTTCCCAACCGTTTCATTTGCCAACCCGCTTTTTTTCTGTAACCTTAAATATTTCAGGATTTTTATAAAAACTAACCTAACCTATAGGGTTAACACGATGGTACTGAAATAAATCCTGAAATATTTATAGTTGCAGAAAAAAATAGGTTGGCAAAGGAAACGGTTGGGAAACGATACATTTTGCCAAACATATTTCGGCCAAAATGCAGTATACCGATTACCGTTCTTTGGATATATTAAACTTGCTCATATTTCCTTAAGACTGTCAAACGTGAAAACACGATTAGAAACAAAATCCTTGATAGTTTTATTTTTCAATCATGACACCTTTTTCACATGTTTTTGGTTGAATTATCGAAACCCTACGATCTTGAACGATGATTTTTGATAAAATAATTAAGTATTTATAACTTCTTAATCCTGGTAAACCATTTTTTTCATATGTTGTGGTTTTCGAGTAAACCGCAATTATTTGAATTTAACGCTGCCACCAAGGCGCGCGCAAACTATCTCCATCTCAAGTTCTTTACGCGAAAGCATATAAAGCCATCCCTTTTCTTTGTTGTGTGGGCGTGACAGCATAATTATGTGACCTCTCGAAGCATAAGGCTCGCGATACACAAGCCGCTCGATCTAGATGCTTCCTAGTTCGAAGATATTCCACTGGTTCGTTTATACTGTGCTCACGAGTTATTGCAGTCAATGCAGTTATGCAGTTGGATAACTAATAAGGTAGCTACTTAGTATTCTTTATTGGTTGTTTATTTATCGCTGAACAATGGATCATTAGTCGGTGGTTGACGGTGAGCCTGTTCACGCACGTGCTTTAAAGATTGTAATCGGAGTTACCTTAAACGGCTGTACTTGATTCTTAAGTTGATATAAACTTTATTGCCATTAGAGGTTGTATTGTGAATTGTTGAAACAGGCCAAGTTCCAGACAGAGTGAGGGATAAGTGGTCATTGTCCCTTATTAATATTGATAGGTTCTTGTGTATGTATTGTTAGTAATAAGTAGTATTTTATGGTTTAAATTTGTAATTAGCATAATAGGTGATTTGGTATGTTCTGTAGGTAAGCCTATTATTGTGTAATAAACAAATAAATAAATAAATAAATATGGCTTTACGACTGTTTTGACTTTTTCTCTGCCTGAAACTTGGAAGGGTCTATAGGAGCTTAGTGTACGGCATATGTATATAATATTAAAAAAAATTGGGCGCCATTACTGTATAGTAAATAAGAGCTATCATGACGTCGAAAATGGTATTACATATCAAAAGCAATAAAGTTTTGCCACAATCACATACGTCACACTAGGTGATCGGATAAATAATGGGTTACCTTTGTTTCCGCGAAATATATTGGCCAAATGTATCGTTTCCCAACCGTTTCATTTGCCAACCTGCTTTGTTTTCTGTAACCGTTAATATTTTAGAATTTTGTAAAAACGAATCTAACCTAACTTACAAGGTTCTAGACGATGGTACTGAAACAAATCGAAATATTTACAGTTACAGGAAAAAAAATGGGTTGGCAAATGAAACGGTTGGGAAACGATACATTTGGCAAACATATTTGGCCAAAAGGCAGGCTCCGATAAATCATAGATAAACATTAATTGATCTCGGACAGTAAAAGTAACTACTCTTCGTGAGGAAAAGTTTATTACAAATTATTAGATTTGTGATAATGCTTTTCAAGGTCGGTCCCTACCAGTGAAATAATCCTTTTTTTCGACGATGCAGTTAGCTTAGTTTGTAGCGGTCCCGGGTTCGATTCCTGGTCAGGTCGAGTGTTTGTTTCTTACTCTTGAATGCTTTCTATGTATGCAAGTATTTATTTCTCTATATAAGTATGTTAATCGTTGTTTGCTACCCACAGTGCTGTCAAAAGTATTAATATCTTTACGAACGCGCCAAATATGGGCGTGTAGATATTTTTGACGTCTTGGGCAACGTATTATTTTTATGATTTTGACTGTACAGTTAACAGCATAAATAACCCAAGTAGCATTTTACTCCATTTAAGAGTACACATTTAGTTCCCAGGTGTGCTTGAAGCATTATTACAGTTCACTCGTGATGTATAAGCTGCGTTACTGCGATTAATAACGCCTATACCTGTATAAGGGACTTATATGAGTGTAGAGTTATACTTTTATACGATTCTTGGTGTTATAATACTCAAATACTATCCTTCAGTCAGCCGTCTGACTAAGAGCATTATAGGAGGGTAGAGATACGGCAATCCCTGTTTAACGGCCTACTTGTACGATGTTATAGAGCTAGCATTTTAATAGAACACACGTGGTCATTTATAAAGCCAAAGGCTGTATGTTTACTTGTTTTAGACTGTTATACAACTAGTAGCTGTAGTAGGACTTGTTTGTGATCATTAAAATAACCTTTTTTTACTACTGTACAGAAGTGTTTAAATGGTTCACATGTGCACTGTAGGCTGTTAAAAGGACTATATGTGTTGTCCATTAACATCAATAGCAGTTTATTTGTCCACAAGTTCTACTCTTATATGCTGTAAGCTGAACATGAATGTGCATGTGATATTCTATTACACTTAGCATTCTAACAGAACACATGTGAACCTATATACGCTTCACGGCATTAAATTGGAGTTATAACAGTTCACATAGCCGTATTTCATTTCCACCATTTTGTTCTCGTAACCTAAAATATTTACCAAATAATCTCCAAAATTATCATGCAGATTTATCACAAAATAAGCATATAGACCGTTTGAGTTTTGGTTTCATGTTATAATTAATTACCGTAGTATAATTATAATGACAATATAATATCAAAAACTGAAAATTTTAGATTTCCTCTCAACCAGTTTTAAATATTTTTAAATGAATATCGCGTTTTTACAGAGGCGCGTGAATATTTTAGCTGTAAATATGTATACATTTCACGATAAAGTTGCATTCCCATGGCATTAACATGATTAAGTATTCATCATAAATTTATATCCAAATGATATCCGCCGGAGTTGTAAATTGTCTTTCTTGATAACCTTTTAGCACTCTATAATATAATAACCATGAAAATTATAAAATAAAGAAATAATTTAGGACACACGTGAACTTTAGGTTGCACTAGAGTACTTTTGTCGGATTTTATAACTGTGAAGGCTGTGTATTTAGCCACTTGTTACTCTTTATTACACTCATGTACGTTGTATGGTTCACACTGCGTCCCATATAGTGCCGTAAGTCAGCCTTAAGTCCGATGTTACTTCTTAAACTGCTATTATAATGCTATTATACTGCTAATGTACAGCCATAGTGAACTTAAGGCTGTCTAATTTTTGCCCAAACTGGTTCTATAAGAGCATTATAGCAAGCTATACAGCTCTTATACAGCTGACTTGCACAGCTTGTGGAGTACATGTGAACGACTAGACATCTTATATAGAACCCGGAATGTTACTTGGGAAGCGATCATTTCTGTACGTTGTCGCTTTCAATCGTTTCACAATTTTGTATAACATTTCAAACATGACGTTAAAGTGACAAGGTACATAAATGATCACTTATTTATGCTGTTGACTGTACAAGCCTAGAGCTTAGTTTGGGATTCGGTTAATTTGCGTGAGATTGTCCCCCGTTTATTTATTTATTTTATTTTACAAAGTTTGCCTTTTATTAGACTTGTGATAAAAATATATCACGAAATACGAGGAATGTTGGATGGCCACAGAACATCATTAGTATTCCCGCGACGGACGCTGATTGTAAGCGAACACGGAACAATAGGGATAAACTTCTCTTTAATTCAATGCCGATCGATCAGAGATCATCGAATACAAATCAATTTATTAAAGCACCACAACTTTGGAATACATTAAGATTTCCGATGCTCACTGCCTGGCGAACTAAGTATCTGACAAGCTTTTATTGATTTTATTTGTATATCATTGATGTATTCGTATTCCAGTGAAGTTTTAGTGAATTCTCATGTTTTCTTATTTTTACAAGCTTTTATTAAACTTGCCATGTATGTATGTATGTACGGGTCAAATCTTGAATGTTAAATTCGACTTATTTCCCGGTTTCCGATGAAGCTGAAAATTTACATACACCTTTAGTTCTGATGACAATACAATAATAATTTTAGTACCATCGACTGGTCTGATGATGGAGACTCAGGATGGCCATAGGAACTCCTAATTACACATGATAAACCCTTCGTGTTAGGGCTCGTTAGAATCGTCTTGACAAGAAGATGACGATTGTGCAAAAAAGGTAAAGTTGGCAACCACAAGTTGTCCCAAAAATTGAATTTTTGACAGAAACTTATTCTTCTTTGACTTTGACTTCATGTTTTCTTATTTTTTAAACTTATTTTTTTTTTATTTGAGTTTGTAAGAAAGCAAAGGGAAATTAATACCTTATGTTTTAACTAAAAGAACAATTACTAATAACTCAAGAAAAAAGTACACAAATAGTATCTTAAAAATGTAAAGATTAATAGTGTACAAACTTTTTCTTAGCTAAAGTTAAGAAAAAGTTTGTACACACTTATTCTTTCTGAAAAATAAATAGATTAGATATATTTTTAGTAGCGATCTTGTAAAATAATAATAATTTTATTTATTCAGACAACATGATAGGTCCTCAGTTTTATTAGTAATGCTTAGCCTAAATGTTAGTACAACATTGGGTGCAACTAGATGTCACTAAAGGCGATTCCTAAAACGCGAAGGCCAGTTTTCTAGATATGCTTTCAAATAATTGGATGACCTACTTAGTTTATTTGGTAAATAATAATTTAATTTCAAGTGTTAGCATTTTATGCCTTGTTTCAAATGACAAATGAAGGTTAATAATAAGAGAGATCGTGCGTCTGCGTCAAATATTTTTATTGAGGGTCTCATTGCCTATTCAGCCCGTTGGCATTGAACCTTTGCTCCATATCGCGCGAGGAGTCTTTATGGGGCCAGCCCTCTATGAATAACCTTAGATCTTATTGAAGAGATGACGATATACCTATAGTATGTATACTTGCAATAAGTATATTGGAATTAAATTCAAATAGAACGGGGACCGTTTGGGTTAATAGAATGTATAATCCTACCGAATTCGTTTACAGCGAAAGAGATATATTCTGCTGGAGTTTTCTGCTTTTCTGGGAATCCTGAACATAGCAAACACAATATACACTCCTAATAATAATATATACTCCTGCGTTGTTGAAGTACCTAGGTGTCGATAAAATGAACATTCTACACATTACATACTTATTCATTAGATGAAATTAATCTCGATGTCTCGATTCACTGCTGCTCATTTTTGTTTGAGTTCACGCGATGAAATCCGAAAGAGGCGTATATATTTTAAAGTAATTACCTATTTATCCAGCGCGATAAAGGCGACCTTAATTCTCGTAGTTTAATTCACATAGAAAACTGCGCTTATGACACATGCCATGTCAAAATCTTTCACATCATCTAGACAAATGTCGAATAGAGGCCGTAGCCTCTCTTAGCTATTGATTGAAATATTTTTCATACGTTAGAAGTAGACAAACGAACGAGTGAGTCTGTTAGCAACCCCAGAGGAGATGACGGTCTGTTAACGGCATTTAAGGGAAACAGGGTTTTTTTGCACGTTGATTTCTCAATATTATGATGTGCGCCAATATGTGTAGTTATATTCTCATGGTTGAATATTGCCACACATCAAGAAAGTAAAAATGCCATTATGCAATAATACAAAGGAAAATTCATTATAAATCAATAAAACACGACACGCGAATAATGAATTGTTTAATTTTGAAGACATACAATTTTATTTTCTATATTCAAAATGAAATAATAATTAATTTCACTTTTATTTTAAAATAATGTTTCATTGAGGAGAAACAATATTATCTACATCTACAAACTACACCAAGGCCTTTGTTCTACTTTGGTTTAGTTCATCTTGCATCTATATCATAATCGTATCGTTGATGTCATGGTTAGCTCTTATTCAATTGACAGTAAAAGCTATCATAACGTCAACACTATGATAACGATAAAAAGGGAAGATACGCTAATGGGCGAGTACAGCATTCGGTTCAGGGGGCGCGGGTAAGGGTCACAGGAATACAATAAACACGACCTCTTTTTATTGCACAGACCAAAAAGGTAACAAACGACAAGGATTTATGATGGCTCAAAACCCCCGCTGGGTCGCCCCTGAATACAGTGAACCAAACTAAAACAACGGCCCTGATTGAAACTACATCTATTTGGTGGGGAAATCCTTTTTTGTTTTGAAAAATGTTCTCAACACACTGTTAATTTGTAAGTCACCCGAAGAACAATTCTTTGTCTGTGATACTTTGCAGTGTGGTTCATCATTATCATCATATCATTCAAAAACATCCACTTCTTAACATAAGCCACCTCCAAAGCTTTCCCCGACGGTCGATACGGCAATCATACACTATGAGAGTTCGATTCAGTCTCATAGAGGAGTTCTCGAATTTCAAAATATAAGTACGTATTTACTCTCATGATCTCATGATACTGTAATAATCATCAATACTTCTGTGATACGTATCGCAATATGCATGTATCGCGTGATAATAGGTACTGATAGTCTATCAGAGTCCTGTAAATGCGAGCGAGAGAGAAGAGGCAAGACTCCTCTTAGAGTCTGATCCCGAGTGTAATAAACTTGATGATACTTGTACTGCAAAGTTTGACAGACAAACCGATTATTGCCACCTGTCTCCGAGCCATTGATTGGACTACTTTAATTGGGGTAAAATGTGAGTCTGCATCAACACAATGAAAGCAGACCACGAACTCATTTCGTAATCGTTCAGACGAAAATCGTTCTTCAGTATGCTTCCTAGGGTATCTGTCGCCGACTGCAACAAATAACACATCATTGTAAGGTCTAGTTAAAATTCAGCTTATAGTGAACTCTGAGGCGACCAATTGGCAGGGTAGCTAAGTAAACTGATGTTAAGTATGTTACGTGGATTGGAATGTGACAGCCGTGGGCGGTCACCGGTTGGGTAAAAGCTGGAAGATGGCGGACGCACAATAAATACATTGATCACAAAGCTTTTATCCAGCCGGTGACCGCCCACGGCTGTCACGTTCCAATCTACGTAACAAAGTATGCTGAAAATCACTCGAATCGGGTGCGATTAATCGGTAGGTACTGATTAGCTGGAAATCGACTAAAGTCGTGAATTTAGATTATTTCTATCTTTATGAAAAAACATTATGATCAGGTTATTCTTAAGACAGGCAAGGGTGATTGTTTTGAATTCTCGGTCAAATAGAGCCTACCAATGGCTACATGGCAATTTCCAGCATTATCTTCATAGTTTTTACATCAAATGGCTGTAACATAAGTTCATATACACAGACTTGTTTTTTGGCCATTGCCTTTTGGATACAAAACCGTAAAAATAACTCACTTGAAAGTGTTTTGGCTGCACGCCTCTCTTGTTATGGTTCTCCCCAAGTTTAACAAACATGGCGCCGACCACCTCTGGGCGCTTGAGGTTGTTCACCGCCATGTTGACTGCGTTCATGAAAGTCATTACGTGGGCCTTGAATTGGGGGCAGTTGACCAGCTCCTGCTCGCTCATGTTGCGAAAAGTCTTGAAGAATTGTTTTGCCTCTGGGTCATTTCGGAACAATCTGGGAATTTACATTGAGGAGTACCTAGTTAGTTTTTTTTTCATGGTAAAATTTTGCTTTATTATTTAGGTATGGATTCAGCCAGAAAATTAGGCCTTCAAATCGTTAACTTCGAGTATGTCCACAGGAAACACGGTAACCTAAATCTGTGCATGACCCCTCTAATTTGTTTCCTATTCCTTCTCAAATTTTTTGTTGTTTAAAGGCCGTTATTGCACCGATTATTTGCTTCGGTATCTCCGATAATTCAATACCTAATGATCCATCTCTTTTACTTTATAACATCTTTCATTATTATGATATTATGATTAAGGCTAACTGTTCCAGACACGAACCTCTAGGTCTTGCAGGCAGGCTTGTATAATTGCCAGTGTGCCCTAGGGCCTAGCCCTACTATCTTTCCCTGGACTTCAAGAAACATAAACATCAGGTATGAGATGTGATAAGATAATCTTACTATCTAGTAAGTACCTACCATAAAATAATCCATAACAATTACTTCAACGATCTGGGCTATCCAACTGACCATGTATTTTTTTTTTCTATTCCATAAGAATTGATGATAAGCCAACTTGAGTCTACACTGTCCAATTATATTGTCAAAATTGTGCGTGAATGTGCGTGAAATTGTCTAATATGGAATTTGTTTTAGTTTTGTCAGTCAAGTAAGCACCGCGCGCGCATCATGACTGTTGAATTTTAGCCATACTGACATATATCAGTACATCTCAAAGGGATCCACTTCGTTTGTGAGCGTTAGTTAGCCCAGATGTTAGTAGGTACTCAGGTTGAAATGCCTCAATGCTAGTGTTTTCTCCACTCGTGTTAACCCCACACCACAACACAATAGTACAACATTCATAATATTTATTTAGTAAATTGGCCACATGAGGGCTCTTTTACACGTTGGTAATGGAGTGAATCTACTAGCGCTTTGGACAAGACCATCATTGCGGAGAAGCGCCGCAAGAAACTCCAGCAGAAGGTAATTTTTTCGATCATAAAAACATAATAATACTTAAGAGTAAGTTACAGTAGGCTTTTATAAGTAGCTGCAAATTTAAATGCTTTGTCACTTTAACGTCATGCTTGTACTGCTGCACTAATCTATCAAAGGCGTTAAAACGGCAAGGAACAAAAATGTGCAGCTACTTATAAAGCCAACTGTACCTACCAGCACTTCTAATAAATATGGTCGTACCGATCGCAAAATTCACCCACTCTACCCGCTAACAACGAAAGTTTACATATGATATTTCGATACCTCTTGAAAAGCTCCGTCCCGTTTGGGAGCGCGTTCGCATACACGCGGCCCCACGTGGTCTTCACCGCGCGGACCTGACGCGGTGTCATCCCCGACACCGGGTTGGGCGTGTCAGGGTCCCCGCCATACCGAATTCTGTTCATTAAGTTTGTTAAGCCCATGCTTCTGAAAATTTCAAGAACGAAAGAAGATGTTTCATTCTAGCTCCTGATCTATTGGGCCGATTAAGTTCACGTTATAATATGATTCATCAAGAACGTGTGTTAAAATCTGGCGATAAAAATGTTAGAAATTCAATTTTACCTTGGTGTGTCCGACAAATATTGTATATTTTTTTAATGAAAGTTTAACTGTGTGTATATGATACGTGTAAATGGCACATTATAACTAGTTGGCTCTGCCAAACATGTGGATAGGTAACGACATCTATGTTTTTATTTATCAACTAATTCTGTACGATGCAAAACATTAAATTTTATAAATTGTAAATTATTTTATACATCTCACGGGGCATATTTACAACACCTTTAAATAAACAGAAACCGTAAATGCCTTTTTTGTCCTTTTTTATTTCTTTGCGGTCTATCCATAAAGCGTATTTGTTTTGTATTGTATTGCATTGTATTGTATTGCATTACATTGTATTATGTCGTATGTCCTCTTCGGGGCTTAAGTTTTCTCGATACTAAAGTCCTTTGATAACTAAAACTATGAGATTTAATTTATTACGTACTTAACTCAATTTGTTAATCTCACTCGTAGACGTCCAAGATACAGGCCCAGGTAAGTTTGGACTCCGACTGTATGTAATAAAACCTGTTTACATTAATCAAAGATTGGTTTGAAAAAAAAAGTACATTGAGTTTCTGTAAGTATAAAAATATTTCTTGGGACAAGGTTTTGGTGCCGCCTGTTCTTTTTTTGTAAAGTCATATCTGGTTTCAAGACCAAAATAACGAGTCCCAACACGGTGGGTGTAGCGCTGAGTTCAAAATATGTGTACACTTTATTACCTTGTTACTTTAATCGCTGTGACAATTCATGTATAGCAGTTTAAACATGACATTAAATAGACAAGGCACGAAAATGTATACATATTTATGAACTCGACTGTAGGTACGTTAAGTATAGCGGAGATCCTGACGCCACATTCCAACCCTATCATCTGATCAGTTCTTACTGTTCTTAGATACCATAATAATATTGCATTGTCATGTATGTATTCCAAATTACATCGTATTACAATAACGGTAAGTTTGTGCCTTAATAAACACACTAACGTATAAACATGTTAAATAAGATCTTGTAATAAAGACTTTGTTTTAAATAAATGATATCGTTTATTGCACATAAGCAACTACAAGACATGGTATCATGATTAATAACTTTATGTTAGGTTATTGACTTGATAAAAATACGGTTGGCGGTCGTTACCAGCATTTAAGGAAAACACAGCGTAGCGATTAGTTTGGGTTTGGGATTGGAATAGCTGTCAATTCATATGCACTTTGACGAAGGTAAGTATATGTTAAAACTGGCACCTCTGGCCATACATGTTCATGGTTGAATATTTATTGCGACACGTCGAAAAGGCAAAATTCCATTACGTAATAATACCTACAAACGAAAATTAATTAATAAATCAAGAAAAAACGACACACGAATAATGTAATTGTTTAATATTAAAGCCACACAACTATATACAAATCATAATAAATAATAAATTCCACTTTTATTTTTAATAATGTTTAATTGAGCAGAAACAGTACCTATATCTACAATTACATGACAATTACACCAAGGCCTTTATTCTATTTTGGTCATCTTGCTTCTATATCATAATCGTATTGTTCATGTCATGGTTAGCTCTTATTAACTTGACGGTAAAAGCTACAATTACGTCAACAATGTGATGACAATATACAGGGAAGATAATTATCCTCATGGGCGGATACGGCATTCGATCCAAACCGGATGAAACCAAAATAAGACAAACACGACCTGATGAATCATGGCTCAAGACCCCCCGCTGGGTCGCCTCTGAATACTAATCAAAATAAAATAACGGCCCTGATTGAAACTACATCTATTTTGTGAAGAAATAGTACATTGTGCATCAAGGGCGGTAAGACGGGGATTGCTAACGAGAGGCTATTAGAAGCCCGACGCCGAAGGCGGAGGGCTTTTAATGACTCGAGTTGGCAATCCCCGTACTGCCCGTGATACACACAATGTTTTTCATCACATTTGCGTGGAAATAAAAAAAAATAGAGAGAGAGAAAAAACAACAATCAAACAAATTAACTCGAATCGCTAAAAGAGTTTGTTAACTATTTTCAATATAGTCTTCAACAGATAATGCTTAGAACTGTTTTAGTTTTAAACTTGACAGGCCATACTGCCAGATAGTACCGATTTTCAAAATGAAATTTAATAAAATAATTGCAGTCTCTGAAACAATGGTAAAATATAAATATAATGCAGATAAATGTACCGTATAAGTTTAATTATACAGTAAAATTGGTTTGTAGCCAAGTTTTGTATATAGGAAATAAACCTTGGCTGAATTTACACCTCCTTAGCCTGAAATGATGTACGAGTGGATTCTATATTTTAAAACTAAACTCATAACTCCCTAGGTAGTTATAAAAATCCATAACTCATAACTCCCTAGGTAGTTATAAAAATCCATAACTCCCGCGTTAGCTAAATCGGCTATAACTGCCATAGACGTCTGCGTGTTATAACACCCTTTCCGAGCAAGTGTGATGAAAACTTTTTTTTTGAGAAATGTTGTCAACTCACTGACAATTTGTGGGTGACATGAACACCAATTCTTCGACTGTGATACTTTGCAGTGTGGTTCATCTTTCCCCGACGATCGGTTTTGGGCTACCACTTCGTACCACTACCGCTAGTTCTCCCGCGATCTTACTGTGGTAACCCGTGCTAATAATTTAAATTAAATTATTTCATTAATGCTTTTTGCTCTGTAATAAGAAGTAGGAGCTTAGGTAGTTTTAAAAGTCGGCATTATTGACTAATTTGAACAATCACTGCAAGAAAACTTAAGAAACGCAACATACTTATCAGGCGCTTAACAATTAAAAGTACAATTAGGTATGAAAGTTTGCAAAATAAACTACCTACACGAATACATTATGAGACGTCGTATCAGAGTTATAGAGGACTAAGGGGCCCGATACTAATACAATCAAGATACCGGATGGTGATAAATTTATCGCGAATTCAAAATATACGGATTTGCTCTCATGATACTGTTAACGTATTGCACATGCATGTATCGCGTGATTGATAGTCTATCGGGCTCACGTAAGCGCGATCGAGAAAGAAGCCGCGAGACCGACCGTCCTCTTAGAGTCTTAGTATCCCGAGTGAAATAAACTTGTTGATACCAGCAGGGTGATGGAACCAGTAATGTACAAGGTACCAATAATGGACACTTGATTCTTATTTTACAGAAGATAAGTGTTATTCATTTGTTTTGCAACAATCAATTTAGGACCGTATGAAATTTGAATTAGGAGTGAAGTGTCCATTACTGGTCCCTGTCAGCTTAAAAATTTACATCATTGGTGCCGTCACCCTACTGCAAATTTTGACACACAAACAAATTATTGCCACCTGTCTCCAACTCATTGATGGGACTACTTTACGTCGGCCTTCAATTGGGCGAAAATGTGTTTCTGCATAAAATCAATGAAGGCAGACCACGCCTTCATCTGGTACTCGTTGAGATGCATTTCGTCTTTTAGAATACCTAGCAAGCATTCTCTCGCCGTCTGCAACAAATAACAAAATCATTGTACTTAATATTTATTAGTCTATTTATTATTCAGCTTGTAGTTAACTCTGAGGCGACCACTTGCGCGGTGCGTAATCAATCGAGGGATTTTTAGCTAAATGATTTTACGCTGAAGAGAAAACCACTCGAATCTGGTGAGGTTATCCGGCAGGTACCTACTGATTAGCCGGAAATTCCCTTTCTCCTTCTTCTTACTACTATCGTAAATTTAGATTAAGGTTCTATCCTCCTGAAGCTGATGCAACACTGATCTTTAAAACATTATGATCAGGTTATTCTTAAGACTGTTACCATAGTATAAATTTATACTATGCTGTTACTTTTGATTTCTCGGTCAAATAGAGCCTTTTTCGGTTATATGGCAATTTCCAGCCACGTCTCAAAAGTTTTTACATTAAATGGCTGTGACTAGGGTTGCTAACTTTTTCTTGGGAAAATATAGTATTTTCCAGCCCAAGGTATAAAAAATACAGAAACACAGAAAGAAAATATAGTACTTTGAAGAAAAACTTTTAAAAAGTTTGTAAATTTATTCATTAAATGCACAATATTTACTACTTACTAACATTCTGCCTGCTATTAGGGCAACTATCCGAGCTGAAAAAAGCCTATTTCTCCAACCCAACCGCATATGTTTAAGGACTGACCGAAATATAGTATTTTTGCGTAAGGTGAAGTCTTGTAATTGCAACTATCTGGTTATTTCAACTAACTTAAATAACTCCTTCTAGGATCACTGTTTTGAACAACGACAGGCGTGATATCGTTCTTCCTTACTAAGAAATACAATATCACGCCTGTCGTTCTTCTAAACAGTTATCCTAGAAGGAGTTATTTAAGTTAGTTGCAATAACCAGATAGTTGCAATTACAAGACTTCACCTACCTACCTATATATTTATTCAACAGTATATAGTACAAAGAGTTAAAATATAGTACAATACTACCAACAACAACCCCACAACCTAGCTGTGACATAAGTTGATATAACAGACCGACTGGCGGGAATTAGTTTTTGCCATTGCCATTTGGATGCAGAAGTTGTTTTTAACTCACATGGAAGTGTTTTGCCTGCACGCGTCTCTTGGAATGGTTCTCTCCAAGTTTATCCATCATGGCGATGACCGTGTCTGGGCGCTTGAGGTTGACCACCGCCATGTTGACGGCGTGCATGAAAGTCAGTGCGTGAGCCTTGAAATGCGGGTTGTTGGCCAGTTCCTGCTCGCTCATGTTGCGAAAATTCTTAAAGAATTGTCTTGTCTCTGGATCACTTCGGAACAACCTGGGAATTAACATATGAGTACCTTGTTAGTTTTTCATCGTAAAATTAACACCCGCTAACAACGAAAGTTTAAACATGATATTTCGATACCTCTTGAAGAGCTCCAGCCCATTAGTGAGCGCGTGCGCATACACGCGGGTCCACGTGGTCTGCACCGCGCGGATCTGACGCGGCGTCAGCCCCGACACCGGATCGGGAGCGTCAGGGTCCCCGCCCCACCACCATTTTGTCACTAAGTTGCCCATGCTCCTGAAAATTTCAAGTATTCCATTTAATGGGGGGTTTGGCAGTCGAAGTCGATTGCTGATGCCCGCCCTAGCTAAGATGCATTACGCTAACTAGCGTTTCTATTCGTTTCGTTTTTAAACCTGGCATTGGCTGATCCTTAGAGATGGTATTCCTACTGTATTGTCGTCGGCCATATGCGCTCTTTAGTGCTTAGTTCCTTTAACGTTTGAACCGCTGCTGCACTAAGCTATCAATGGCGTTATACCGATGAGGTACAGTCGGCCTTATAAGAAGTTGCACACTTTTGTACCTTGTCGCTTTAACGCCTTTGACAGATTAGTGCAGCAGTTCAAACATGACGTTAAAGTGACATAACTACAAAAATGTGCAGCTACTTACACGGCCGACAGTAGCTTTAATTTAATAACTTCGTTTCAAATAAGTAACTAATTGGTTGAACTAATTGTTTTATTAAAACTTTCTATTCATATTTTTCTGCTTTACATTTTTTGTCACGTATTATTAGCAACACAGAAAACTGACCATTTATAAAATTTGACACCTTAAAATAAGGCTCTATGGTGGTCAGTTAACAGTGATCCTGCTAATACGACACGGGTGACTAACGTATGGGTGCCCTTGAATCACCGACACTCATTTCATCGAATGCGTTGTTTCATCGAAAGCTAATTTCTGATGAAACCTTATTGTTTTTAGATTATCTTAAGCATGGGTTGCGTAGGCTAGGTTAGGTTAGACCTGTGACCACCAAAAAATCATAACTCCTGCACGTGGAAATGCCTGTTCGATGAAATGAAAATTCGATGAAATGAAAATTCGGTGAAATGAGTGTCTGTGATTCAAGGGTAGGTAAACCCTAAAGTATTCTAAAGGGCGGAATGACCGAGAGGCCGATCCACCAGCGCCCGCGCCTGCCCCGGCCGGGCATCCCCACTCATCGTCAAAATTATTTTAACACCACGCATTTCAAGTTAATTTAAGAACTAATTGTAGTATGAAGTACGAACATGCATATTTTTTACATACTATGTAAACCCTCACACACACACAGTGCAGTGCAGATGGTAAACAAGCTCAAGATCGCACAAAGGGCCATGGAGCGCATCATGCTCGGTATATCTCTTCGCGACAAAGTCCGAAACGAGACCATTCGCCAACGCACCAGAGTGGTGGATATAGGCCATCGCGTTGCCAAATTGAAATGGGCCTGGGCAGGGCATATGTGTCGCCGAAACGATGGGAGATGGAGTAAGCGCATTTTGGAGTGGCAACCTCAAAGCTCAAAGAAGAGAGGAGTCGGCAGGCCCCCTGCAAGGTGGTCGGATGACATCAGCTCGACCGCAGGCCCAACCTGGGGGAGATCCACCGCAAATCGGGCCCAGTGGAGGAAAATTGGAGAGGCGTATGCCCAACGTTGGGCGCACATACGCTGAAGAAGAAGAAGAAATGTAAACCCTGAAAGCGTTACTCTCCTTTTTTGTTCTGGACAGCCTTGTAAATGCTTACTCGTACATTGTTCAACTCGATTGTTATGGTATTTGACTTCAATCTGACGTGATGCATGATTTGTATACGCTGATAAAGATAATACTGTGTTCTGATAAGATAAGATAACATATCACAAGGGTATTAATTAGTATACAGTAAATAAAAGAACCGATATCAAGATAAGGAAATTCTAAACGGATATTTTATTGAAATTGTTTACTTGGTGTTATCGCGTATTGTTCTGGGAATTATCTTATTTATCCGATCTACCGATGAGTCAGGGTTACGGATAGGGTTTTTTATCATACGCAGTTAACTGATTTCCTTTTGTGACTATGTGTTCATTTTTATGGTTCCGTGCGTTTAACTTGACTAACTAACTAATAATGTTGGCAGGTCTGTACGTTCATATGGCCCTAAAAGTAAAGGCAAGCATTTTTGTCACATGTGGATATTGATACTTACTAAAACTAGATAAATGGCCTTAATTAATTTACAACCAAAATAAGTGGTTGTAAATATTTTTCAGCACAATTACATTTTGACTAAATTCACTTTGGATACTATTACTTTGATCCAACTTCCGAATGGTCATTTTAAGTGGACGTTGTTCCATTTGTACCTAGTGACAATAAATAAAATAAGCTACATACATTTACCTAAATAACTAACACATGTTTAAAAACCCCTGGCGTGTTCTTATGACATAGCTATGCAGTTCATTTTACGGCGAGCGTAAAGGACAGAGCTCTAGCAGTTATATAGATCTGTCCTTTTCTCTCAGCGTAAAATGAACTGCATTGCTATGCCATAATAACTCCCTAGATATAATAGCGATCTCTTCTTTCAGAGCTAATATCTCCTCTACGGCCAAACCAATTGTCATGAAACCATGCAAGGACCATTCTGATTATACTAGCTTTCTTTTAAAAAAACCTCATTCAAATCGGCCGATCCAATAGTGAGCTACAATGCCACAGACAGACATACAGATAAACAGACACATATAGATACATATCTGACGAAATAGACACACAGATACATACGTTAAATACACTTTCTGTGGCGAGGAATCGGGGGAATAAAAACAGAGAATCAAGTTTTAACTTAAACTCCCGCAGCGGGACCTTTAACTAAACACAGTTCTATATATAAACTACAATGCGACTTGAAGCGAGCGTACTATATAAATAGTATAGTAAAAAATGTAGCTTACCGGTTTTCGGACAGCAATAATACTCCTACGCAGAATTCCAACTCGCGTAGTAGGCAAATAAATGAATGAGGAAAACCGAACCGTGGCGCGAATTATTCATTCATCAATCACTGAACTTTAATTAATGTGATGAGGCTGATGAATGAATGAATCGGAATGAGGATCCTATTTCTGAGAACGGTAGGAAGTACAGTCAGAAACAAATAATATATTCGCGCTATACAAGCCTGTCACAATGTTTATTTTTTCCATTATTTGGGTCAATCAACTTTTTGTTGTAGCTCGTTGCCATGGTGATGTCTCCTGGATCACTCTTTAAAACTATGATTTCAACGGATATAAGCCCACTAAAAAACAGTTTTATTGGCTATATCACTGTTGTCTCCTGGCTTACGGGAATATAACAACAAAAAGTTGATCCACCCATTTGTCTATTTGTGTGCCTTCTGTGTAGTGAAAAAATATTTTTCTTTCTTTCTTTCTATACACACAGTTATTTGCCCTTACTGGAAATTGACCCTAAAACCGCTATAATCTATAACAAATAAAATTACCTTTAATTCAAAATTATTTGGAGCAAAACGATCACAAAATGTGGTTAACATGTCTACTGCCACTTTCGGCAAGTAATTTATTTAGCAAAATATTTATGAGTGATGCCGTCAACATACTACGAAACATTCACGAATTCGACCACTAAACTAATAGTAGGGTAGAGGTACCGGTATGGCCATCTTTACATCGTTTTTGGCCACTTCATTTTAAAAAATAGGTAAAGAATAATGAAATTACACAAATATTTTTATATTTTATCTTTATACTAATCTTCAGTATATAATATTTAATTTTACAGTATTTTTGATACTCATTTCGACCTAAAGTGGCCAAAAAGGGTCCAGTGGCCACAAAGGCTACTTCTACCCTATTTGCAATACAGTATCGGTATGTAGGAGTTGATTTACTACCATAGACTAACTAACGTCGACGTCACTTTATTTAATCGGCTTGCGATACGCGGCTAAATAATAAAATAATACTCCTTTAGTTATTTGCTTATTGAAACACGCTACCGAGGCCACGTTAGTGATTTATATCTGACTAGCTATTACCGCAACCGGTCACATCATGTGACTCACATGAATGATTTTGCAATCCATTTGGTTAGTTTTCGAAAATAGTTTACGTTAGCGTTTACCATCTTATCTAGCCTCATAGGTCCATTAGATCCCAAAAATAAAACCGGCCAAGTACGAGTTGGACTCGCGCACGAAGGGTTCCGTACCATTATCAAGCAAAAAACAGCACAAAAATCAAGTTTGTTGTATGGGAGCCCCACTTAAATATTTATTTTATTTTGTTTTTAGTATTTTTTGTTATAGCGGCAACAGAAATACATCATCTGTGAAAAATTTCAACTGTCTAGCTGTCACGGTTCATGAGATACAGCCTGACATATTAAAATATTAAAATAAATATTCCAGTAAAAGTCTTACGGTTTTCTTAATTTACTGAAATTTCAATATTTTGCATCAGGTTTCAGTTTTTGAATGGCATTTCACAATGTGTATAGTTATACATCATAATCTTTAACGAACTTTAGTACTTTCCTTTAGCATCAATGTTAAAGTTGCCATCTTGGACCTTGGACTTGGAAGCACTGTGGCGAAAACAATTTTAATGATAAACCCTTGGCCTGTTAGCTTAAAAATGACTACATATTTAATGAAGAGTTAATTAAACACAGTAAAAAATAATTAAATATCTTGGTTAATAAAAAGCTATGGCTAATTTCATTACGAAGCACGAAGGGGTGGTTTTGTAGAAATTACTTAGTAATATTAATTTATGTTTCGATTTAAAAATTAAATAAACGATAATTTGAACGAACTACAAATTGTACCTAACGGTCGAGTTTTCTTTGGAAATAAGTAGTGCCAGAAAAGTTAAATATTAAAATTTCCGGTTCTAACACGGTCCGGGCGACAAGCGTGTTATTAAATTTAAAATAAACAAAATCATAGCATTTACTGTTTACTAACTTACCTGCAAAAATAACTAGGTTAGTTCGTCAACTAAGGGATGGTTCTACGGGAAGCTGCTAACTTTCTACATGTTTTTAACTTTTTTCGTGTATCTTTCCGGTTCAAAATTTGTCTTATTTAAGACCACTTATTGTCATAAGATTTAACTGGGATTTGCCACAGGTATGCATGTTAGTGAAATGACAATTTAATATTGTGTGGTGTTTAAAAGCTCATGTACCAATGATGGGGTCAAAAGCTGGTTACAGGTTCGCGGCTGTAAACTACGTACCGTAGACTTTGACGTTGACTTACACCTCGGTAGATTGGTAATTTTAGTAAGTTACGACTATCTAAAAACTGTAAGAGTTTTACTAGACCCATGTTAGGTTGTTTAGATGGAACAAATGTCTAGATGCAGGTTGATTTTGCACCTCTAAATACAGGATAAGCTGTATAGGTCATTGACATACATAATACGTTTGACCTTTAATGTTTCTGAACCAAAGACAGCAACGGTCACAACCTTGCACGTTTTTTACTAAACAGTTAAAATTAAAAGGCATTACGATGCAAAGTGGATGAGATTTGTGTTTCAAAATAGAATGTTTTTAAATGTGTGTTATCTTTCTGCATTTCATTCCATGGATGTAAATTATTACGTCAATAATGCTTTATAGTGAGAATAATAATGTTTCCCGAAAGAATTTAACCTCGATTGGTTTATCTAGATGACATATTTAAACTCTAGTAATATCCTTATGATTATGCTCTTAATAAGATACATTTTCCTACTTCGGGATTTGCCAATGTCCGGAAAATCACAGTCGTCTCATATGAGCCAATTTATTACTTACTATCCTCAATGATAAACAAGTTTTTGTTACACTCTAATTATTTTAAAGAGTTGTCTATGGTCACTTACTTGGTTTGACGTTCGGTTTGGCGCGCAATTTTGACTGACAAGTTTTGAGGTTATGTTAAGCGCGCGCGGTGCCGGCTGAGTATGCAGCAGCACTGGCTACTTAGCCCATAAATAATTTCTATCCGCGTCTTTTTATTGCCGTTGCCAGGTCATTGTCAAGACGATTATAGTCTAGGAGTAACTAAAATACAATTACCTATAAAAAAAATATTACTTACTTGAAGTAACTACAACTTTTTAGTACATTTTTTTTTTTGAGTATGGTCCAGTTAGTAAGAAGATTTTTTTTGTATATTGTCTTCAATGTTAAGTTACTCATTCCAAACATAGTAGACAAATTTCATGGTTATCGGACGCTCTTAATCAATTCATCAATTTTTATACACAAGTTTGGAAAAGGAATGAGTTAATTGCCTCTTAAAGGTCTCCGAGTATGGCGGTAGGTGCCGTAAAACGGGGTGAGTAGGGATTAAGGGGTGAGTAGGGACACAACCTAAAATAAGTCATAACTAGTTTCAAATAAGAACAAGTATTAAATGGACAATAATCAGTTTCAGTTTTATAATTAGTAACATATGCTTTATTTCAGGTTGTGTCCCTACACACCCCTTAATCGCTACTCACCCCGTTTTACGGTATATGTTTAAAAAATACACGTATCTTAGGGTTCCGTGTCGGGTACAATGAAAACATATTTTTGTAAAAGTTGGCTACAAATCTTTTGAAGCGATAACTTCTTATGGGAGGGTAAACCGCTTCGTTACGTAACGCGTTACGGCGCCAGTCTGTCTGGCTTCCCTTTCTCTCACGCATACGGCAGCGGGGCGGGGCGGTATAGTTCAATTTAAATTATTTCAAGTTATCACTTCTGTCGGGCGTCCTGAGACTTTTTTTGGTTTCTACGGATGTTTACCAAAGCAATGGAAAGCAGAAATGATTCAGAGCAAATTAAAAATCTGAGAGTTATCCAGCATGGCCACGTAGTTTTATTTGATATTTTTTATTTATTTATTACCCACTCGAAAAACACTAAATATTTATTTTCGTCAACGACGAAGCTCATGACTTGCGGCTGTCATTATGATAGGGTTCTATGACGGAAAAACAAAAAAGTTTGAGATGATATTAATATAATGTAATATAAAGGTATTAATATATAATAATCCTAATGTTAACATTAAGATTGAGTTTACTAAAACTACAAGAATAGCCTAAACTTTTTGTTTTAACTATAGGTTTTTTTACTCGTCCGGCAATACTTACTTGCAAAACCTTCGACGCCAATTCTGCCCCCGATAGTGAAAAGGGCGCATCTAACATGAAGTCGAAATCGAGAAATTAAATGTTTTAGTTGAAAATTAAAAAAATGTATGCTGTCTCTAAACAAATAGACATAGACACTTTCCGTAAACGAAGTAATATAGATATGTACCATATTGTCAATATAGTAATCAAATATTTTATAAATTATTCTTATTTATTTATTTATTTAAGATTTTCCTTTTCATCTAAGCAAAAAAATCACTGGAAAATACTCGGTACTCCGTTTAAAAGACGCAAGTAACCAATTACGCCTTTTCAACTAAGTACAATCACAAACTTCTTTTTAATGTAAGTGCTTGACAGATATTTCCTGCTTTTTTCCTAAGATGAAAGGGCGCATTTGGACACAAGCGTCTTTTTAACAAAGTAATTGATATTTCAAAAAACTAACTCTACTTAATTAAAAAAGTAATTATCTTCTCTTTTTTACTACTTTCACATGTAGGTAGTTCAATTGCCTGTAAAATAAATGTTTTAAATAATAGTTTGCACATTAACAACGTTCTAAGGTGCAATTAGGAAAAACCGTATGAAAAGATAAAAGTTTATTAACCCTTAATTGACCTTGTCCAGTAAAATGGACGTTGTAAAAACCAAAATCTACGCGTAAAAATAAAATTATTACATGAATTTTAGGTAATACAGGGGAATCTCATATTAATATTATACAAAAACTATACTAAAAAAAAAGCCAGTGCGAACGGTAATTTTTCGTCAATTGCCGTCAGAATGTAAATGGGGAAAGACGCTTTTTACTTACGCTCGGTAAATGTTTTATTTTTATGATTTTTCTGTAAATATATGATAACATTGTTTTTTTTTAAGAATTTTAAAGTTCGTTCGTTTATAGTATGTGATAATGTAAAACCCCTTTTTATTAAACCTTTAACATTATGATTTATTAGCATATATAAAATTTTAAAAATTAAAAAAGTCCCATTTATGTCTTAAAAACTTGCAAAGTTAAAGTGTATCCAGTATACTTCCCATTGCCAATGCCGCAGTGTTCTAACTCGCGTTTGCTACGGCCAGCATACTTCCTATTGCCAATTAATATGAACTTTTTTTTCATCCTAAAGTCAAAAAAATGTTGAATTGATTCTACAACTTAATGCCCCATCAGAATTCACACAAAGGAGAAATAGTTTAGCGTTCCTCAGAGACTCTGTCCCTCTGATCGCCATTTATTTATTTGTATTTATTAAGCCTGTTCTCCCCCTTCATTGGGTAAAGATTTTCTCCTTTTTTTCCCACTCTGCTCCTCACAAAGCGGTGACTGATCAATCTTTTCCAAACGTTTGCTGTTTGTTCATTCCGCGACCTCCGTCGTCGTCGTAAACGTCTGCAACTAAACTTGTGTTTAAGAGCTTGGGAGAAGACTTCCATGCTCTGTTTGATGCAGTTGGAAATTAGGTTGTTCTTTGACATGTTTATTAGAAGTTCAAACTCAAGGTTTACTATGCTTTACTGTTCCTAAGTTCTATAGCCAACGCCGGGAAAATAACGCTGCCATCAGCAAACCTGTTTGTTTATTTGTTTCTTCTTCACGCTCAACCGCCGAATCGAAATGAAGATAGCTTGAGTCCCGGGGATGGACATTTTGATTTTTATCTCGGAAATGTAATAATTACTACAGGAAAATTCGTTAACAGTGTTCCATGCGGACAAAGCCACCAGCAAACACTATATTATAAAATACTATTATGTATCAGTTTTTATTCAATTAAACCTGTAAGCGGATTTTCATTAATGTTTTATTTCTTAAAAATAGAGAACATATTTTGCATATCTTTGGCAATGTCCATCATGCTGGACATTTAATGCCCGGTTTCAATATTCAAGAAACGAATGGTTTTCCTTACGTCTCGTTAAAATTTGACACATTTTGCACGTAGCAAAATATGTCAAATTTTAACGAGACGTAAGGAAAACCATTCGTTTCTTCAATATTGAAACCGGGCATAAGCCGACTATGTATTCTTATGATTTTTTAGATTTTCCGGTAGATATAAACACCGCAAAAAATAATGACACTAACTTTTTATGTTTTTTCTACTTGCCAAATTAAGGGTTAATATTCTACTGGTCATGATTTAAATTTAAATGCACGCTTAACTAGGTACCTCTTTTCAATGTTGTAAAAATCCTAAATCAAAATCAGACGCAAATCCCATGATCATACTTGTGAATTAGCAAAATACACTATTGAAAAGGCGCAAGTGGTCATTTGCGTCTTTTCTACTTAGTATTACGTGTAGATGCGTCTGCGTTAACATAACGTTATCAAGCTCTGGCTAAGTTGAAAAGGCGCAAGTGGTCACTAGCGCCCTTTTCAATGAATATTTAAGTTAGATGCGTCTCAGTCAAAATAATTATTTCAAGTCCTGGCTTAGTTGAAAAGGCACAAGTACTTAGATGCGTCTTTTTATTGAAGTATACGGTGATGGATTATACCTTGCGTCTTTTCTTTTACTAAACAGTTGAAAGTTTGACAAAATAAAAGGGCGCATTATCCGTAGTTACGTCTTTTTTATGAAGACCATTTACATGTTTTTCAAATGCGTCTTTTTATTTAAGTTTTTGTTACAAAGTGTGTGAAGTTACGCCCTTTTTGCTTATGGTAACTTCTAATCTAGGCTACCTAGGAAAAAACTAAAAATATCAGTAGGTAGGTCTTTTTCTGCTGATCACGGCAATATGAATAACTCATTTTTGACAAAACTGTTAGATGCGCCCTTTTTACTATCGGGGGCAGAATTATCCTGGCGTTTCAATAGAAAAAATCTCCTATTTGAAGGACATATTGTGCAATTTGATAACACACAAGTATGAAATGCTAACTGTTTACCAAACACAATTACTGATATCCTTAATTCATCCATTGTAATCATTAATCGTCAAATTATAATTATTGAACTGTCATTGCCATGGCAACCTCTCATTGCAGAACTGTTATCATTATGACAACGCCTTGGATGTACTACAGATGACATTCTAATACCGTTTATGATAACCAAATAAGCGGTTTTACCTAACTAGTACCTACGATACGCGAGACAAAAAACTAAGTCAATAATAACATAACGATAACAATTGTTTAGGTACATTATTGACAGCTACCAAAACATAGTCGAGACGTTTCATTTAACAGGCAAGCTCGGCGATGATTATAATAATATTTGAACAATATAATCAGCAATTCGTGCAAGTCATTTTGTTTAAGTGTCTAATCACAGTATTTATTCATAGTTATTTAGGTATTTGTGTTTGTTAAATTAATTCTTCTTAAGTTATTGAGTCAAGCGTACCCAGTTCTTATTGAATATTTAGTTTAATAATAAAATAAAAACGGGTGTCACAAAAACTGTAAAGTAAAACTATACGAGAGCTATTTTTAAATTTGGTTCGGCGTTTAATACCAGACATTACCGTGTTAACAAAAGCCCAGCTCATTACAAAAAAATAATATGTTGGGTCACTTATCCCTAGAACAAAACAAATGGAAAACTAAATTTAAAATAAATAGTTTCGTTTTCTACTGACGTTTTTTTGAATTGAACGGGGTTTTGTATCTCCCTGCATTCTCAATACTACAATCTTAAAAATGCAATCCTAAGGCTGTAAATGCACTAAGATGGAATGCCTCTATTGTGGTCATTTCACCTATGTTGTCCCATCCCCAGACCGGGACACAAAAATGCGAACACTGCTGCTTTTTAACCGACTTCAAAAAAGGAGGAGGTTCTCAATTCAACTGTATGTTTTTTTTTTTTTTTTAATGTTTGTTACCTCAGAACTTTCGACTGGGTGAACCGATTTTGAAGATTCTTTTTTTGTTTGAAAGCTGGTGCTTCCCATTTGGTCCCATTCTTATCATAATGAAGATTTGATGATGGAATCTATGAGGAATCGACGGAACTCTTCAAAATTTATAGGCACACCTAGAGCGATTTTGGTATTTTTCATTGTAACTCGTGTATTTGCTCTTGGAAAACACTATTTGGTAAAGTGGAACTGATGATGAAAACCACAGATGGCCACCGGAACTCCTAAACGGTATATATTTCAAGGGTGGCGACAAGATATTTCGATTAAGATAGTTGAGCGACTATGACGAAGCATATGTATGTTTAAGTATTTGACTATGACTTTCCCACGGCGTTGCTTGCGGCGAGATTGAATTTCAATGTTCTATAGTTTCTTATTATTTCTTATTAATTAAAGTGGGACTACATAACATAACAGTATAATTATGATCACTAAAAAGTATAAAATAAAATAAAAGTTTAAAAAAACAAAAAAACCGCCTTCAAAAAGCAAAAAATAACTTCATTTAAAATGGTAGGTAATAGGTCAGTCCAACTGAAGTCGGCGTCCAACAATATTTTAACCAAAAGCAGACTTCAGTTGGACTGACCTATTACCTACCATTTTAAATGAAGTTATTTTTTGCTTTTTGAAGGCGGTTTTTTTGTTTTTTTAAACTTTTTATGAGACCATCTTGCCTAAACGGTATCCTGACTTTTTACCAAATCATCATTTTGGCAAACAATATCATTTTACAAACTTTCATTTTTCAAAATTCAATTGTACTTAAACCATTACATATTACATAGGCTACATGGGCTTGTTATATAAGTTAGGTTAGGTTAGACTTTTGACCACAAAAAACATAAAGTTATGTGGTGGGAAATATATGTCTGCGAAATGAAAGTTTGTATAATGACATTGTTTGTTAAATTATGATTTGGTAAAACATTAGTGAACCTTGCTTTCGACGTGTCGTGTGTTCGATATTATTATATTTAAAATAAAGAAAACTAACAATAATTCAACATATCAGAAAAAAAACAATCAGATTATTATAAAAAAAGTATATCTATTTTTACCCGACTGCCGTAGGAGGGTAATGTTTTTATATTATTATACACGATGATATCCGAGGGAAACACTTGTATCGTAA
Organism: Acleris cristana; assembly: GCA_948252455.1. Classification (NCBI taxonomy): domain Eukaryota; kingdom Metazoa; phylum Arthropoda; class Insecta; order Lepidoptera; family Tortricidae; genus Acleris; species Acleris cristana. The sequence goes on from OX411775.1 coordinate 6,600,323, forward strand.
ACTAATTACCTTATTTGCCTTATCTCTGCAGCCATTATGGCAACAGCAGTGCCACCACGCAAATCCGCGCCGGTAAAAGTAGCAGCCGTAACACTTAATAGTGCGTTATTCTATTGTATTGTTCACCGTAAATTAATTTGGACCTATTAGGCCGAACATAGGGATATTTTGTGTCGATTGAATGCTAATTTCACCACTAAGGCTAATAGACTTTGCTCAATAGTCCAAGAGTCTGCGTAGTAGAAGGAAATGTAAAGTTTGTGAGGGTGTCCTTATTTTTGGTTGGATTGAAATTTTCACAGATGATGTATTTCTGTTGCCGCTATAACAACAAATAAGTAATAAAAACAAAGAACAAAATAAATATTTAGGGGGGTTCAAACAAACGTGAAGAGAGTTATTCAGAAGGACCTGCAGCTGGTCTGGAACGTTAGAGACGGGGTAAGATAGATCAACTCATTTATTTACCAACAGTGTAAGCTTATTTTTTGCAAGCTCTGTTTTTGACGGTCAAAATGTTACGAAATACCGCAGATGGAAGTTGATTCCACAAAAATTTTACCTTGTAATCGTAAAGGTATTTAATCACACGGTAGAATGCGATTACTTTACGACGTGATGTCCTACAAAATCATCTGACGGCATTCCACAGGTATACATTTTCATGGTTTGTAGTACAGTCACCAGCAAATCGTGTTTACTTTTTATTCCAAATTTCAGCCCATAACGGAAAGGGGTTCAAAATACCCAATTGCAGGATTTGGTCTAAAAAAACTCAGTAATATATAAGTTACAAATGTTTGATAAACAAGCCCTTGATTCATAATTATTAACTTGTTAGGTATGTATGTTAGCTTATTCACATGACAGGTAAACGCGATCGAAGGGTAAAAAATAAAAACTGGTTTTTAAAACCAAGATAGGTCCAAACAAACTGGAATAAGGATTCATTCACCTATTCTCAGAATAATTTTTGCTTCGACTTTTATGCAAGCACAAGTAATTTGCAGTAATAGGAATTTAAACCGCAAACTTTATGTTCCGTCAATTATTATATTGTGAATGTGGCGTTAATGCGTCATTGTTATTGAAAATAGTTCATTTTCTGTCAACTCATTGGTTTTTGCACACTTGTTTACTTTGAATACTCACTAGATTCTTAGAAATTGTGACGTTTGGTTCAAACAAAGGTATACCGCTCGGCTTGCATGTGTGCGTGTCTCGACCGTACGCGCCGCGAGCTACCACAAGCCACCTCAACAAGACGGCTCGAGCCGGTTTAATCAGGGTCACGCCGACGCAGCGTTTGTTTGCGTTCGTAATCGAGCCACGCGCATTGATGCAACCCTATTGCCCGAGCGGCAATAGGTAACAGTAACTTATAAAAGGCCGGAGACTTCATCGCTACTACGCACTATCTTACCTAACATCCAGCCGCCAAACAGCAGTGATGCATTGTTTTGTTCTGAAGTTGCAGAGTAGATAACTGGTGAAATAACTAGTATCTAATGCTATATAGTCTGTATTGTTTATTTTATAGTGTGATTTATTTCCTTTTATAGGCTTAACACTAAACAGTTTTTAAGCTTTATTTTAATGCTCCAATCTTGAGATTGCCATAAACCATACCATACCATAAATGCACGATAGCTAAAGTGTGTTTAAATATGCTTTGTCTTTTCCTTCCTTGTGACATTTGAGTTTGACTTAAAGAGATGCAAAGGTATATGTGCATCGGCTTGACTTTTGTACGGTTTAGGTTTCGTGAGAATAAACACGATTTATGCGATAGAAAGGAATGCATAGAGTAGGCACGCTCGACCTATCTACCTAAACACCGTTAGGAAGCATGAGCATTTTACAGAAAATCTAAAAATATCCCACGTTCCTTTTTCAAACTTATGCATGAACAAGTCTAACAAAAAGCAAACTTTACAAAGCACACTGCTGTTTCGTTTATGTCGTAAATATAATGTTAGGTATCATGTATATCGCTTCTTGAAATCGGGTCATTCGTTCAGCTTTTACAATGGAATATAGAACCATTCAGGGGGTTATTATAACATAGCAATGCAGTTCAGTTTACGCTGAGAGAAAAGGAGCTATACAACTGCTATAGCTCTGTCCTTACTCTCGCCGTAAAATGAACTGCATAGCTATGTTATAATAACCCCCCAGGTCAAAATTTTGTCAGTCGGGTAAAAAACGTCACTAAGGAACGAAAGTTAATCGTCATTAACTTACGCCCCGTATGCACTCAGTTATTTTGCATACAACGGTGCCTTCAAAAGGTTTCCTCGCGTTGGAAACACTTGAAGTCACCGATGTATGCTAAACCGAGTCCGTACGGTGCCCGCTCGCAGTGGAAACCCCAAGTTTGTATCTCCAAGGTATTAATAAAATAAACAAAGACATTTTGTATCCGAGTGTTATTTGTTTCCTTATCTATTTCTTGATTTACTTTATGATAAACCCGGTCATAAAAAAGGATTGAGCAAATAAAATACAATTTAATAGCTTATTTTATAATAGCACTGTACATTTATTTACAATCTTATTGTACTAGTATAATTAATATAATATACATACAAAGTTTGAAACTAACTTAAATATTTATTGTAAATGTTTTGTACATAGGTTCATTAAATAAATAACTGGGTCAAAACAGAGATCACTAAATCTCGAGTGTGAAAATTGTATTTAGAATCGTCAAACACCATTATACATATATGAGAATCGAGTTTTGTTGATTCTTGAAGTAACTTATGACATCTGTTAATTAAGTTATAGTCACACATATAATCAATAAATAATTATAAACAATCGTACCCCAAAAAGGGTATCATTTTTACTACTTACGTATAAAGTTACGGGAAAAGATAAAAGATAGGCACATGTTTTACACATGTCGTGCCCGCATCAGTCGAAAACTGACACAAAGAATAGAAATGACGTAAGGTGACGATCTATCACGGCGGCCGCTTATGTCAATTTTTGAAAAAGCTAATGATAACGTTATGCATAGTTGCTGTAGTCAAAGGAAATAAAAAGTTCACAGGAAATCAATTAATTACATTAATATTGAAGGCCCTGTAACGGCTCACTGCCCTAAACCTCTAACCATAGCAGAATCTAAGAGATATAAAACTTCCGTGAGACTCAGACATATTAAGGAGATCTCACCGGGTTACTCACGTAAAATTTGTCGAAAAACGCTCGAATAGGGACTCCGGACGAGCCCGAAACATGTCGAGCGTTTTTCGACAAATTTTACGTGAGTAACCCGAGGGCTAATTGTCTAACGCACTCGCAATCGCAACCGGCTTCAAAGTAGAGCAATTGTTTTCATTTTGTATGCAGACAAGCCTTCGATTTTCAAAATTAAAACGATCGTGATTGCGAGTACGTTAGACAATAAGCCCTCTGGTGTGATCTCCTTAATAAATCTAAAAGATGATTATTATCTAGTGTATATGACTACTAATGACTTAAAACTCGGGGGGAATATTTCTTGGTACCCTATGGTGCACTTCTTCGTCAATTTCCTCTCCACTACTGGAGGTGCACTAAGAAAGGATTTTTCGAAGATCGACCTCCAAGCAACGGAAAGAAATAGAGGGAGTAGCTGAAAACTAATTCAGGTATTCGAATAAATGTTTGTACCAGAAGTCTACTGTCTTGGCCCAGGCTCCGAGGGTCGCATCGTCCAACTTAAGTACTTCTATAAACATCTTCACCATTACGTCTTTTAGATCCTGGAAGAAAACATGGTGTCATTTACTTGTATTTTCGTTTAAAAACTATTTCTTAAAATATAGTATTATTAATGAAAAAGTTTGTTGGGACTAACAGCTTCTAAAATAAAGGTTTGTCTGGACAGGGTAATTGGTTTTTTGATACATTCCTTTTTGGGAGCTATGTAGAGCTCATTTGCAGTACAGTAGAGGTCATATAGTGCGCTATCCGAAGCAGTAGTTAGTTGAATATTTACTTATATAATGCATAATCATTTAAGTAATTCAAATTTTTGATTAATTTAACTTGATTTTCTAAAAAAAGAAATGTAGCGTTCATATTGTAAAAAAAATAGTTTCTTGCTCGTATTTTAATAGCTATTGAATGAGGTATTATACAAAAATGATTTGAAAAAAAAATGCAAATGATGAAGTAATAATCAAATCTATGTAAGTAGCATGAATCATAATAAAACAATCTTAACTTTTCGGAATTCGCATTTAGGTCAACGTACCGCATGACCATATTTACTGCAAATGACCGCCCCGCCCTAAAAGGAATTTATTGAATACCTAATTACCCTGTATAAACAAAATGACACTAATGCATATGTAAATAATACTCAACTATAAGGACAAATCAACCGAGTGATATTTTATATCTTTAAACATTTGAGGTACAACAATATGTAACTTACTAGAAACTGTTTCTCGCTGACCCCCCTCTTCTTATGCGACTCCCCCACTTTCTGCATCATGACGGCGACCACCTCGGGCTGACCCATGTTCTCTACCGCCAGGTTGATGGAGTTCATCAGGTTGATCACGTGGGCCTTGAACTGGATGTTCAAGATGTATTCGTCTTCGGGCAGCTTTCGGACCATCTTGAAGAACTCTTTCGAGTCAGGGTACGCGCGGAATAGTCTGAAAGGATTTTTATATAGTTAGCGTCAAAAAATTCATTTTTGGGAAAAGCTTTTGTTGCCGACTGTACTTTTTTTTCCATAGTCATTATCTGTTTATCAAGACCAAACAAATGAGTCCTAACACGGTGGGTCTACGTTTAAGGCCGCTTTACATTTGGCTAAATTCAGTGTTTTGAATGAAAAAGACTCTAAAAAAGACAATTGTAAAGGCAGTTAGCATGTTAGTCAAGAGGACGCGCTTATCCCCTCCACGCCGCCTGTCTAAATTTAGCACACTGAATTTAGCCAAATGTAAAGCGGGTTTTAGTATAGCGGAGGTTCTATCGCTAACTTCTTCCATCATCAGATCAGCTCCATGTCATAATAGTATTGCATTGTCATGCAATTTACATATGTATGCAAATTTTCAGCTTCATCGGAAATCGGGAAGTGGATCAAATTTAACTTGCAAGATTTGACCCGTACATACATACCTACATATAACTACATACAAGGGTGAATATCAAAAATATTGTACGTAGTTAAGGACTCAATTAAAAACACCTTAATTTTTTCCCTTGTGTGACAAAAAATTTGCCATAAGATCGTATGACAAATTTTCGTCACAAAATGGAACAAAATTAACGTTGTGTTTAATAAGTCCTTAATTATGTACAATATTTTTGATATTCACCCACAATGCGAGTTAAATAAAAGCTTGTAAAATATTGATCTTGAAGGTGGTATATTTGTATTGTTAACAAATCAAAGTATGACTGTCAAGCGCAAATACTCCATTAAACATACTGTGGTAACTCGCGGACTAAACAAAAGAATTGGTCAGCGAACTCTACATTGCCCTAACCTTTGGCAAGTTTGTATGAGTTCTTGTAACCTGCCTTGTTCCAGTCAGTGAAAAATATACAGAAGAAGAAGAAGAAGAAATATATTTATTCACCAACCATAAGACATACAAATATGTATACATTTGATTAAAAAAAATAGTGAAGGTAACAGGGATTGCACGCAAGGCGGCCTTTACACGTAAAGTTCGGACCGCGGGAAACGCCACGCCGTTCCGACCCGTACATTTTTTACTATTTCACTATTACAGTTGCATCTACACGTACGGTTCGGAACGGAGATTGGAAGGTTGCGTGGCGTTTCCCGCGGTCCGAATTTTACGTGTAAAGGCCGCTATTGTGTGTTCTCGCGGCAGTGAAACGGACACTGGCTCAGCAAAATGCTGAGGTGTCAGACAGCTGATTTTCAGCTAGTACCGGCAGTGATTACGAGTTATATAACTGTCTCTTTCACAGCCTGGTACTTGTTAGCTTATAATAAATAAGGATTCAGGAGTCAAATCAGGCTGATACAACGTCAGTTCAACTATGAACTCCTTGCGGTTATGTAAGAGAACAGCAATACATAATACAATACAAATATTCTTAAACATACGTACGTACGTACTCAAAAGTTTCTATACATATTAGTCCTTGTCGCAGATATTGATATAGTAAATTCAAACTAGTCTCACTTTAATACGTTACTGCGACAAGGTACTAAAATATATAGCTACTTCTGAGTTCGAGTACTAGGGCAGTAAAGCACTGCGAATAACGACATGGTTACAAACATGTTAGGTTTATGAAAGCATCACGAAGGAAACCCTCACATTTAGACAAAATTATGTATGAGGAATAATCGCGTAAAAATATACTTAAAAGATCGAAGTGTAGCTGACCGGACTTAATCAGTGTACGATTAGAAGAAAAAAGGTTTCGAAATTTCTTACGAAAACTTATAATCGAATCTAATAATAGCGTATAAGTATTGATAACAAATACGGTTATAGTAAGGCTTAACTATGGAGAAATCCGGTAGGAAGATAGTTAACACGCCATATAATTAACGCGAACACACTCGACGACGCCAAGTTTGTATAATTTTATGTAGAGATGATGTCAGCACGTGTCGCGTTTGTTTGTAAACTTGTCTGTCTTAGAATAGAGCGCCTTATTTATCGAACAAATGAACATGTGCCATAAATAGTAGGCCATAACTAATATGTATTATGGCGATACAAATGATTTGACAAGAGAAAATTTAATTATCTTCATCGAGCTTTGCTAGCATCTTTAATCATTATAAAATCATATTTGATATGCGTAACATGGTGAAAAAAACCGGTCAAGTCAACCGAGGGTTCCGTACCGCCACACAGTAGGTATTTATTTTTCGATTTGAATTCGATTTTGAATCGAATCAGCGAGAGCCCAACTCACACTTGTATTTTTTTGGTATTTGTTGTTTTTCTTCAGGGTTTGTACATACTATAATCATACCAAATGTGACGCCTCTGTTTTACCGTATACAGGATGTTACAAAAATACCCATAAAAAAGAGGTTAAATGGACCCTCATAAAGAGTGCATTGACAATGTATGAAAACTGAAGCATGACTTTATGACTTTATTATTTTTAATAAGAAATAAAATATTTATTCTTGAAGTGCAACCCTACTTAAGTTAAACAAAAGAGTAAACAATACAGAAAGTCTGTTTACATTCTTAGGTAGGTACCTAATATCCTCGGAGGGACAAACAAGAATCATAAAAGACAAAAAAAAAACGTTTAGGTAACTGTTACAAACTGAGTTTTGAGTTGATATTAAGGTTTTACAATACAGCACCTAACCAATAACTGATCAGCCGTTACTGCTCGCGGGGATGATTTAAATTACCGAGTCACATCGCCACATAGGCAAATCGACATTTTTCTCAATTTGTAATACATACATACATACATACACTCACACCTTCATTCCCAGAGTGGGGTAGGTAGAGCTGCAGAATTACCAACAACTCTAAAAACTTGTTGTTCATTCTGTAACCACAGTTTGCACAATCAGGCTAAGATGTTTACCAGTGTACATTAGTGACAGGTAGCGAGCCCATGAACTAACATCACTACAAGCCTTTATTCCCTTAGTCACCTCTTACGACTTCCCGGGAAGACATGGAGTGGCACTATTCTAAGCCGACAACCACACAGCGAAGAATTTGTAATAAATTAAAATAAAAACATTAAACAGTCTTTTGGTTGTTAGCATGAGGACGATTTGTTACCAACATAACTGTTTTTTCTGACTTGACGTATTTTATAGCCAGTACTTTAAGCAATATGACTTCTAGTTTGAGATTGCCAACCTTTTTGGACGAAAAACGGAACAATCATTACTAATGTAGGTATAAAAGCCTACTGCCATTCTGTTAAAATAGTCTATGCCAATTCAGATTGACTGAGATGACAGCTTACTAGGGTTGACATTGTTTAAATGCCGTTGATAAATAATTTATGTTTTTGTGTATTTTTGTAACACGTTGTATACGATGCAACAAAAATAAAGCAGCTGAAAGCATGCGATGACATCCTTTAGCAGCTCTGAAAGCATGCAATGACATCCTTTAGCAGCTGAAAGCATGCGATGACATCCTTTAGCAGCTTTGAAAGCATGCTATGACATCCTTTAGCAGGTCTGAAAGCATGCTATGGCATTCTTTAGCAGCTGAAAGCATGCAATGGCATCCTTTAGCAGGTGAACGCATGTGATAGCATACTCTGACCAGCAATGAGTAATAATGCGTATATGTAGTGTGTCTGAAATCGTCCAGCTAAATGCGATTCAATGCTGATAGATGTGACTCCACCCCTAGGTAGATAAGAAGTCAATCCTGACACATTGCACAACCATGAAGTGTCTGAATATTGACAATGTTAATAGCAGTAAAACATTGCTGTTATGACTGTTTCATCACACGCAACAAATAAGTTTTACTGCTGTCAACTGTCAACCTTATCAATAATCAGAAACTTCATGGTTGTGCAATGTGTCAGGATTGACTTCTTATAATATACAAAATGCAATAAATGGATCTGATTTGATTTGTCTATAAGTACTTTCTTTATGCATGTATGTTATTTATAGGGTTCTCCTATTGTAGCCCGATTTCTTTTAACCCTAATTTCACTACAACTAACTTCATTACCCCTAAAATAAAAAACCCGATTTTTTATTTGTCCTAATTATTCATTAGCCCTAATTTGAACATCTCGAATTTACGTTATACCTATTTTTTATGCCAGATGTTTAATAGCCCTATTTTTACTTATCCGAGTACTCTTTACACCGAATATTTACTATACCTTATATGTTTAAAACTTAACGTTTATTAAACCTTATAATAAATGCTCCTCCTTATCCGCGTAGGAGAGGCGCTAGGGCTAAAGAAAATTATATCAAATGTGGTATGCCTAGTGAAATTAGCTTTTATGATATTCGGTTAAGTGAGTATGAGTATTTGTAAAAAACAGTCATTATTCAAAGACTTCTTAAGTCGCATTTTAAATTAAATATTGCTTGCGTCTTTGTCTTTGTAGAGTTTAATTTCCAGCATTAGCTCGTTCCTATTTTGTTTAGATACATCGTTCCACGATAGTACGTTTTTATTTCCGGATATGGCTTATCAATCATTGCATTATCACTCTTCCATATCCGTTCGGCCATTGATGAGTTGTTTGTGACTCAATTGAGAATTACTCAATAATCCTATACTTACCTAAATGCTGAAATACTCAAGCAACCCAAAAAACGATGAGTTTGACCGCTATGTGTGTCTGTCTGCGGCACTGTAGCTCTTAAACAGGTGAACCGATTTGGATTTTATTTTAAAGCAGGTTTTCTAGCGGTGGTTTTTAGCTAGATTTCATGAAAATCGATTGGGCCGCTTAAGAGATATTAGCGTCAACATTATATCGGGGTTTTTATCGATCTAATCCATACTAATATTATAAGTAAATGTGAAAGTGTGTCTGTCTGTCGGTCTGTCTGTCTGTCTGTCTGTTACCTCTTCACGCTTAAACCGCTGCACCGATTTAGATGAAACTTGGTATGGAGATAGCTTGAGTCCCGGGCAAGAACATAGGCTACTTTTTATCCCGGAAAATTAGACAGATCCCGAGGGAGCCGCGATAAACGACTTCTACGCGGACGGAGTCGCGGGCAAAAGCTAGTACTTTATAAACCATCACGTAGAGTCTAGAGTTCAGCCCGAGTTAAAGCCCAGTGGGACGTTCAATTGAATACTACGAATGTATTTGTGTACCAATTAGAAGAAGTGACACTCGGACGTCTCAAGGACCCTTTCTATTATGGATCGCGTCCGGATGATCTTGTTACTTGCGTACTAGCAGGATCATTTGATAGAGTAGAGATAACTCGGATAAAGTAAGTCAGTTGAGATATTTTATCTCTAGATATACTGGCTAAGATTTATTGTCGGGTGATATGTATAGTACCCCAACGAAAATGTTAAGCACTTTAGTGCGTTGTCATATTAAACTTCAAACAGAACATGAAATGACGCACACGACAATGACAATGACATTCACAATGACAAGGTTCTAAGTACGCTCAACATTTATATTGGGTGACTGTACCTACAGGATGACATCCGTCTGACAATAGGGATATTATTTATGCTCTTACACCAATGTCGCCACATATTGAACAACTAAACACGCATTGACAATACCTGTTTAAAACATTGGGCTACAACAACACTCAAATTGAGCTATTCGATTCGTTCTTAAACCAACTTGATTTGAATTTTCGTATCACGTCATCTACCAGTGTCGCGATTGGTTTAAAAACGAATCGAATAGAAACGCTAGTTAGCGCAATGCATCTTGGCAAGGCCCTATGGTGTCTTGGCTACATACCTCTTCAGCAGCTCCGTCCCGTTGCCGACGGAGTCAGCGTAGACGAGCGCCCAGGAGCGCTGCACCGCGTAAATCTCACGCCGCGACAGCCCCGACAGCGCGTGCGCAGCGTCCGGGTCGCCGCCCCACCACAAGTGGCTCAGCCAACCGCCCATGGGCGCAAACATACTGAAAAAATATTTTTGATAAATCTATTCAGCTACAAACTCTCTGTACTCTTAGGCCCTCCGCACACGGCGTCTCATCGTAAGCGTATCGTAACGCGCGTATTATGAGAGCGGTACAAGCATGCTTTTTTATGCCAGCACGCTACGACTATCGTAGATTTAAAGATGTACGTGCTCGTACCGCTCTCGTACTACGCGCGTTACGATACGCTTACGCTACGCTTACGCTACGCTTACGCTACGCATAAGCTACGCATACGCTACGCTTACACTACGCTTACACTACGCTTACGATACGACGCCGTGTGCGAAGGGCCTTACTCTTCTTCATCAATTAATCATGTCACACAAAGACCTCTACTACTGATACGTGTACTGATGATAACATTTCTGCCGTAATACCAAAGATGGCGGCCAACTGCACAGTAGTAGTCGAAGAATTCTACAGGGTGATACTGTATTTAGTACCCAATTTCATTTTAAAATTCTTATTGGAGCGAAGCTCCATTCTACCCCGATTGGGATTTTCGTTTATCCGCATACTCCTCCCAAACATATCAGGGATCAAATTTAGCGCATAATACGACATCAGGCCATAGATGATTTAGAATAAAATAAATAATAAATCAGACATACCACGGAGTAATAATCACCGAAAATCTGTTCCCATAGACTTTCAATGGGAAAAATGGGAAAAGTGCCGCAACTTCGGTTTAAGCGGCGCTCTTCGCTCGTTACCTTTTTGAAGCTTCCTTTAGCTTTAGTTACAGACATGATTAGAAATCTGTAGCAGTTTACGATTGACAGCTGTCACGTTTGACGTAAGGTTGTTCGATGTAGTATGTTATATTAGCAAACCGCTTCGCTCCATTTAGACTTGCCCGGGGACGGCAAGTGCACCTAGTTTTATTACTACGCAGTTAGCCGCCTTAAGGCTCCGGCACACCAAACGCGTGGCAGCAGCGTCGCGCTTTGAATGCCTGCACGCGCAAGTTGTAAAACAACAAAACAAATGGAACCCCGGCACATCGAGACGCGCGTGTGCGGCGCTTATACAGAGGTGCCACACGGGCGTTGCCGGTGCGCTGCGTCGTCGCCGCTGCGTTATTCTACTTAATTAGAACGAGATGCCACATAGTGTGTTGATATACGTACGTTGCTCTATGGTAAAATCACCGGCAACGCTCGTGCGCCATCGTTGTTACGTATAGTTTGTGCAGATTTCCAAAATGCCAAAGAGAGAAATAGGCAGACGGCCCGCCTGATAAACTTGATTGAGGTTAATTCTAAATCCTACAACTACTTAGACCAACGAACCCGTGAGCGTTGCAGGAGTTTTAAAGTTCACTATTTGCCATTATTTATTGTTAATTTTATTTATAGCAGAACTAGCGACCCGCCCTCGCTTCGCTTCGGTTTATTTGAGTATTCTGTAACATCCGCAGAATAAACCAGCATTTATTATACATAAAAACCTTCCTCTTGAATCACCCAATCTATTAAAAAAAAACGCATCGAAATCCGTTGCTTAGTTTTAAAGATCTTAGCATACATAGGGACAGACAGACAGCGGGAAGCGACTTTGTTTTATACTATGTAGTGAAGACGTCTACTGCTGGCCACTCTACCAGGAAAGACGGGTATTCCAGAGGAATAAAAATATTGGATAGCTGATCGTAAAAAATATATCGTTCATCCTTAGTATGGGCACACTGAAGATTAATAGGTACTCTGTACGTACAAAGCATACAGCGTGTTCCTTTTTTATTGCTTGTGAGTGTAACAATCCTATGTTATTAGGTTAATAGCATTTATCGAGGTTACGAGTTTTCTCCAACAATTTCATAGATATACACAAGTAGATGCACATTATGCACAATTAAGTGAAAAAAAACTTCTTAGAACTTCTGCGACCGCATGCAAGGAATCCCTTTAATGAAGTGCATGTTTTAATTTAATTAGTTCATTAGATGACAGCCACCAAACAAGTACCTAATATTAAAGCTATTGTTTTTTTATTAGGTATATTTGACATGTAATGCAGTATCCAATTGTATTAATATTACATTGATTAACAAATAAACTGAGGCTCTATTCTACTCGGTAAAACCATAATGCCTTTGATATGTGTTTTATCAACGTTACGATAGCTCTTATCTACTTGACAGTAACGGCAGCCGAGTTAAAAACAATACGATAACATGTCAAAAGCAACATGGTTTTACCAAGTAGAATAGAGCCCCTATACCCTTACCATAAGTTACAATTACCGTACTCGCTAGCGAGTCGAATGCTCTGTCCCTCGCACTCTATAAGAATACTGCGAGGTCTGCGAGAGACAGAGCATTCGACTTGCTAGCGAGTACGGTAATTGTAACTCATGGTAAGAGTTTCTAAACTCATGGTAAACCCAGGGAGGGTGGCGTAACGCGTGCCGGTGCAAAAATGCTTACTGAATAACAATGCGGGCCTATATTATGGTCGTGTTTACCGATGTGGATGAACGTGGACAGTTAATCATCTGTCACTTTCTGACCAGTTTGTAAGTGCGAGAGTGACGGATGCTTTATCCACTGGGATAAAGGTGACCATTACAGGCCCTGGGGTTAATTACTGCAGTTATTTGTTTGTTGTTACTTGTATATTGATGACTATTGAACCTTAACCTGAAATGTCACGGTTCACTAGCAAAATGGGACTTGGCATAATTATGTAAACGTGTTAACTGGTTTTTTCTATTCTCTCAAATTAGCATTACGTTGGTTTACTGACAAGATATGCCATCCAAATTCTGTACTGTAATTTTTTCTAGGTGATATTAGTCTTACTTGTACGCAATATAATTAAAAAAATGCAGTGGTGACTTTAATCACAAACGAAATTCAAATAAATTAAATGTAACTTTTATTAAAAAAAAACACATAACATATTGTTTGTATTATTTAAAAAAAATGAAGACTTCAAGGTTTCAAACAACTAGTAGGTTCCTGGGAGATCGAGCATCGCTCGAGTTGAAACCCAGTTTTTCCGAAGATGACAACAACGATCGAAAACCACTATTCCTAAATTTTCATTAAAATCGTTAGAGCTGTTTTCGATAACGCAATTACAAACAAATAAACAAATACAAAAATATTGCTTGTATAACAGTCAGTAGGTATAGGATAAATATTTCCAAACGAACATATTTAAACAAAGAACACTCACACATTACATGTCAACTGAATTCCATTTTCAAATATTCACAATTTAATTCTAAATTCCATTTTCGAAATACTTACGATTTCAAATTCCGAGGCGTAGATTTCGCGGTCTGTGGTCGCGCGTTGCGGTCAACGGCAACGCGTGGACTGTGGCTGTTTACTACGCAGGGGTCTACTACGTGGATAATTGCAATTCTCACACATCCACTAGATCGTCGCCACAATTTATTAATGAAAAGTGACTCAATGAATTCCCGCCTTTTATTTACTGTTAAGACTGCATGTTCGTTCTTGAAATGTTGAATCATGTTTTTTTAATTGTAGTGATTTTGAGTTAAGTGGCTGATTAAAGGAATTGTATAAGTTGTATCAGGGATTACCAAGTTACGATATGTGGAGTAAGTATTTCTTATTAAATGTGGCGTAAGTTGACGAATTTAAGTAGGTATCACGTGAGCCATATTAAGTGATATACAAAACAACATTTTATTATAATAATGGTGTAGGTACATCCGCAGAAAAAACAGAATTAGGTACGTCACTTAAACAATGGATATTTCCATTTGAATAGATATATTTTAAGTGTGCCCAATAATATTATTGGCCATTTTTTTAATTACGCAGCTCTATGTATACTTGGGCTCTCCTTTGAATATCAAAGTTCCAACTTCCCAAGTTACGTTATTTCTGTATCTTTCTTCGTCTCAAATGACAAAGGCCATAAGAATTGGGCATCTGGATTTTTATATTAAGTACCTCTTAGTAACCATACTTCTTTCTCAGCTCTACTACTCGCTTTATTGGATTGGGTTTCATAACAGTGGTGCCATTGTATGTTGGTATGTTGATAGCGTCAGATCAAGTCAATTAAAAGACTAATTAAACTTTTTATGTGCGCTCAATAATATTTTCGGCCATTTTTTTAATTACGCAGCTCTTTGTATACTTGGGCTCTCCTTTGAATATCAAAGTTTCAACTTCCCAAGTTACGTTATTTCTGTATCTTTCTTAGTCTCAAATAACAAAGGCAATAAGATTTGGGCATCCGGATTTTTATACTCGTATTAAGTACCTCTTAGTAACCATACTTCTTTCTTAGGTCTACCACTCGCTTTATTGGATTGGGTTTCATAACAGTGGTGCCATTAGCTGGTATGTTGATATCTTCAGGTCAAGTCAGGTGGTCTTCACTGGCTTTAAGGAAACTCCACTGAATAATTCATTATTGGTAATTGATTGTTAAGTACATAGACTGAAATGGTTCTACATTATTGTAAAACTCCTTTAGAGAATACTAGCCGTAACATTTTATGAATGTCTACCTATAATCTATATCTAAGGGTGGTACACAATCTTAAATTGTTTGGTGATTCATAAAATATCCAAATCAAAATATTTCAACAAAACTACTGGATTCATTACAAAATTAATAGATTTCAATGGCCTAGATTCTTTTGACTTTTTTCAAAAATGTCTTTATAATAACACACACACACACTTTTGTAGCCGACTCTACATCCAACAAAGATAGTAGATTTGCAATTAAAAGACGAGTTATATTAATCCAAACTCAACGGAAAGAACTACTATTAGCTATTGAGGAGTTCCAACGGCCACCTTCCGTCTCCATCACCCATCATACCATATCATTCTATTGTTACCGTGATTAAATAATTATTCAAAAAAAGTATGTATATAAAACCTTTATTGCAAAAACAGTAAATAACAAACTAAAAAAAGAAACAGAAACACAAAAGATATGTCCAAAGTCAGTTAGATGCAAGTGAAGCTAATATGACTGTTAAAGACTAATTTTTATGGTATAATACCTGGAAGACCGAGCGCTGCTCGGGTTTAAAACGAATTTTCCCGAAGATTATTTATTATTTGACCGATTTTTCGCCCGCATATGCAATCCCTACATTGCAAATTTTATAGGAATCGTTATAGCCGTTTTCGGATCGTGATTACAAACACATATACACAAATATTGCTCGTTTAATGATATAGGAAATTGATTGTAAATCGGAAGGAAAAATTTACAAAAAAGGTTAACTGTAAATTATAATCTTTTTTATCTCTTGTAGTAATCATGTTGCAACTGTAATGACTCATAGTCGAATTAATCAAGAGCTTCCTTGTTGTAAGAAAATGAGTCTACAATTCGCAGGGAGGGAATCCCTATGTGTAAATTAGCCGGGGTAGGGTTAATTGGGGACGAACATTGGATACTAAAATGTCATATGAATAGTTACGACCTCTTAACCTGACACTAAAAGATAATTATAGTGTTATGTTGATGAGTGGACTTTTGCGTAATGATTTTAGTCGAACGTAAAAAAAGAAACGATGTTGCGTCGTTGTTCTCATTTAAGTCTGACCATTTAACTTAATAATTATTTACACAAACATTGAAATTGGAAGTGTCCCTGTCTACGAAGCTAGCGGTACCGAGTTCGGTTCCCGGGAGTATTTGTTCCTCAGCGATGCATGTCTAGTAACTAACTATGTATAAGTATTTAGTAACCAAACGTAATTTCTGACTAAGTCAATTTATGTAAGATTGTCTCCTAAATAATAATATTTGGATATTTATAAAAAAATCTCTAAATTAGGTTTTTACAATAAATATTTAAATATAAAAGTAAAACAACAATAATAGATATACAAAAAATAAACATTATAAAAAAGGTAATTTACGGTCGCCGTCTGCAGCGGGTCAGGGCTTTTTGATTCGCAGATTTAAATTATAAAAGATAAAAGATAAGATAAAAGATGTTTATTCAGTAAGTAGGCCGCTCGGGCACTTTTACACGTCAAAAATCTACCAGCGCTTCGCAAGAGACCACTGCTGAGAAGAAACGCCGCAAGAAACTCAACAGTCAGTCGTTTTTTAAACATTGCTTATGATATGATATTATACAACGGAAAAAAAAACTTAACCTAGCATTATATAAAACAATGAATGTAACAAAAATATGTCTATATAATATATCATGCGTAGTTGAGTAGGAAAATGTGTCAAAAATCAAAATTTCTACAAGAACTCGTAAAATAGAAAAAATATAAAATAAAATAAAAAATTATACTAACCTACGACGGTGCAAAACAACACATAATAGGTTCGATACATTCTCCTACAGAAACCGTGTCCCCTAGACAATACACAATGTTTACATAATTCCTTCACGCCTGTGGTAGGCAGAGAGAATGTAACGCCAGGTGCATCGGTCCCACAGACATCTCTCAACAAACATTTAAGATTCATCAACTTCTTTATGAACGTACGTCAGTTTCTGGACTAAACGTTATTTGTCCTTCGTGAAGTCAACCAGAAACACTTAATTTGTAGACACATCAAAAGTTTCCAAGGAAAAATATTTGAAATGTATTACGTCTTGCATGGCACCCAGTATTGTGAATACAGTGCTGATTTGCAAAGAAACTTATTTTGCGTAGTTACAATCACTAGCATTGCGCTGTATGGTTCAAATTACTCCGAGTTTTTTTATGGCATGGAGATGGTACGTAGGATATCCAAATCCTCTACAAAATATGGTAGATATGGTATGGTAGATGTGGTAGTCTATGGTAGTATGATGGTCTGGATACCTAGTTGGCATCGATCTGTTAGCAAAAAGAGGTGAGCGAATGTGACCTATTCATAATTAAAGTGGTTTACTTCCCCATAAAATTGCTATAGTTTGCAAAATGTGGAGTTGCCATGACTAATGCGAATGGTATGCACTAGCTACGTGCTAACGGGCATGGCTCAATGACGGTGCAGAATTTACGCTCTCATGACAAACTTTTCCTTCGTCCTCCTTAAACTTCCTCATACTCGTAATTACGGCTTACTACAGAACTTAGTACCACAAAGTAGTTGCCTAACAGCCGCACTCAGTGTCAGAATGAAGAATAAATAAATATTTGTGGACAAACTCACAAAATTTGCCCTAGTAGTCCCAAATTAAGCTCTAGGCTTGTACTATGGGTACTAGACAACGATATACATACTTATATAGAGAAATAAATACTTAAATACATAGAAAACATCCAAGACTCAGAAACAACTACTCGCGCTCGCCACAAGAATATTTGCCCATACCAGGAATCGAACCCGGGGCCGCTAGCTTCGGAGGCACGGCCACTACCAAGTACCTAGGCTATCGCGCGTCGTCTAAATTTAATTAGGTATCGCAGTATACGTAATTATTTATTCCCCCCAGTTTTATTTCAGTAACTAGGTAATGCAGATAAAACTCTATGAACATTACATGGACTACGGAATAGGTAGTAAGTATTTACATTACAGGAAAATTAAAACAATTGCTGCAACATACTAGGTACCTACATGTTTTTTTTTAGAAACTTTGTATGTTGGGAAAAGCAAAGTACATAAATGGAAGTTACGGCTTTTGTTTATTTTAAAGTCTGATACGTATGTTCCGTACGGTGAGGCTTCTAATATATTTGAAGATAGCGCAATTAAGGTAGCAGTAGGACTTAGATTTCAAATATTCAATAAAAAATATCGTAGGTGCGGAATCGTCGGTGATTGAGTCCGACTCGCACTTGACTGGTTTTTTTTCATGATGTGCAACGTCAATTTGACTTGTGAGGCGCGGCGTGCCGTCGTGGATTGAAAGACATTATACGTCCCTATCGCCAGTGAAGTTGAAAATTTCAATACAGAATACGGTAACGTTTCTCTCCCCATAAACATAATCCGATTTTTACGATTTTTGAATGTTATAGATAATTATTATGAAAAAGTAGGTCTGTACGTTTTTCTTCACAAGAAAATATTTCTGAAAAAAAGGAAACTTAGGTAGCTACGTAGTTTTTCATAATAACTACAAAATGTTAAAATTTAAAAATCTTGAAAATCGGACGAGATTTCGGGGGTGGAAACGTTATCGCAAACAATTCTTTACTTAACGAAAATGAATAGTTAAATTACCTACGCATCATATTCAATTCACGCATCATTACAGGCTCGTCCAGAACAAAGAGAACGACCTATCGTTAAGCTTTTCAATTCACGCGGCTGCACGGTATAGTTGCTTCAAAGTACCTAAGGAAAATTGAGTAAGTACTTAATGCATTTTCTAATAAAGTTTATCGCGACAGCAATGTACAACCTACAGAAAACGATTCGCCTAAAGCCTGAAAACAGACAAGATTCTTTAATCATAAAAACATTCAAAGAGATAAAAATGAAAACTGAAAAAAGGACTGAAAATATTAAAATGAGGTTTAAAAAAGATAGCAAACTTCAATGTGTTAAATACCTACATCCGGCGTAATGCTTCGCGCAGTTTTAAGAGCTAATGCATTTGTTTTTACCATGGGGAATATACTATTGTAGGATTTATAAATGAATATTGTAGAGGAAAATGGTGATTGAAATCTTTAATTTCCAGCACTGTTTGCTGTGAAGTGACTCGAGAGACATGTCTATCGATGGCTTTGATAAACTTTGAGTTTCCGCTTTCCGCAACTCCTGCGTTAGATCCCCTCCCAAACACAGTAACCATAAACAGTAGTGCATCTTGAAACAAAGGTATATCGCGCCGCTTGCATCTATTTCTCAGTGTGGTCAATTGTTAGCCCATAATTTGGCAAATTTGAAAGAGCATTAATTTGTCCAACTGAACATGCATGTATATTGCATGTTATTTTTTTTACTTTTGTTCTTCTCCTTTTTTAATTATGGTGGTTCGTTATTGATTTAGCCAATGTCAAGTGATTGACTGCCGCACTCAGAGACGTCAATTAAATTTAACGCTTGTTTAGTGACGTGTGGTCTTATTCTATTGGTATAGCAAAGAAAGTGACAGCAGCTACATTAATCAAGCGTTAAATTTAAATGACGTCTCTGAGTGCGGCAGTGAGAGTATAATCTCAGTAAATAAAATAAATCAAGCACAAACAAGACTAAACTTGATTTTTTCTGTTCGGCCAAGGTTCGGCCATCTTTCCACCCGAAGGTTACCGGAACGTCCGCGTTTAATGTCGTGCTTCAAATAATACTAGAGCTTTAACTGTCAGTTTGACAATGACAACTGACGTTTAGTTAATTCATTTGTTTTATTTCAAAAACTCCAGCATCCACGTTTTTTTACTGTATTTGTTTTCTAATTTTACGTTCGAAATGGTGAATGTCAGTGACTCTGTCATCGAGGATATAGGCAAGGTTCTCAACAATGCATCAAGACCAATGAAGGAGAGATTTAGAGCACTATTTACGCTTAAAAACATAGGCGGTGAAGCCGCGATCAAGTGCATCAGTCAATGCTTCGGGGATGAATCAGTACTGTTGAAACACGAGTTAGCTTATTGTTTAGGCCAAATGCAGGATAAAAGGGCTATCCCGATACTTAGAAGTGTACTGGAAGATAAAAACCATGACCCTATTGTGCGCCATGAGGCAGGTAGGTTTCGATAATCCTTATCAAGAGTTTTTGCACGTATTTGATAACTTGAGATTAGTTTCATTCATAAGATATCTAAAGAGTACACTCCCTATTTAATACCTTTTTATATTATAAGTCTTTGCATGTTAAGTTACTAAGTAAAATCTTAACAATTTCAGGAGAAGCTCTTGGCGCAATTGGCGACCCTAATCTTCGTGAAATTCTCGAAAAATACAAGAATGATGATGCTATAGAAGTAGCGGAGACTTGTCAGATAGCTTTACAAAGGCTTGAGTGGATTGCTAAAGATACATCTGATAACCTCTCAAAGAGCAAATATGCATCGGTGGACCCTGCTCCGCCAAGCTCTGTGGACGATATTGCCAAGTTAAGCAAAACATTAATGGATGAAACGAAGCCCTTATTTGAAAGATACAGAGCAATGTTCAGCTTGAGGAATATTGGATCTACGGAAAGCATTAATGCATTGGGAGAAGGTATAATTATAATTTCATTATATTTAAGGTTAAAAATTCACTTTAACACATTCATGGACGGTCATACTAAACCATTTAAATTGAACCCCCATCTTTATGACGCACATGCTATAGGCAGTATGATAAACGACTGCTATAGCATGCACGGCCATGTACGGGTTAACTATTTTTTTTACTGGGTTCAGAATAGTCCGATTGCTTACCATCAGCTGACTCGCTTGCTTGTCTGCCTCGTTTCTAAAATAAAATAAAATGGTATCGACATAGATAATGCTGGAAATAATTTAATTTTTAAATAAAACAATCTGTTCAAATAAGTTCAAATCTGAGATATTATTTTTCTCAATTACAGGGTTCAAAGCAAGTAGTGCATTATTCCGGCATGAAGTTGCATTTGTGTTTGGCCAGATGCAAGATGAGCGCAGTGTGCCATTCCTGGTCAAGACATTAGAAGATACAGCGGAGCATGAAATGGTGCGGCACGAGGCTGCTGAGGCTATGGGCTCTATAGCCTCAGAAGAATGCACAAAAGTTCTGAAGAGGTATGCTACTTTGTATTGATACCCAGAAAACCTAACAGTAATTATAATTTTAAGTGTTTATGTAAGTTTATCTTAAGTCTAAAATGATCTTATGGTTTCCTAAAATGGTAAACAATATTTTTGATAAAATGAGAAAATGATTAATAGTAATTTGGGCTTGTTTGTTTATAAGAAAAAAAAAAAGGAGGTATCCTTCTTTTCTCAACACAATTACATATAAAAAGCAATTATGATAGTGTGTGGAGTGCAAAATGTAATTTATTGAAAAAGATATTATTTGATTTCTATTCTAAAATCGGCTATGGGTCGAGTTATTAAACTAATTAAGATGTAACAAACATGCACACAAACAAACACATTTTGGCACATTTCCAAAATACCAGAATTTTAAAATACCGCACTCTCTTTACCAGATTCCCATAACACCAGATTTGATATATTGGGTTAATAAACAATACTTTAATTTGAATGCTAAGTTTAGGTAAAGTATTTTCAAACTATGGTATTTTGCATACTAATATGAGCACTCATTTTCACTTTTCTAATTTTATTTTATTAAAGTATAATTAAAAGAGTTAACTGACCTATTATTTGCACACTTTATTTTTAGGTTACTTGTTGCACATATCTGGTATTTTGCGTATCAATAATTTGGGAATGACATGCGGCGTTTACATTAGCTTGGTGGCTAAAGGCGTCCACCGCATTCGGTTGAACCGATTTCGTCAATGGAATTGGATTGTTTACGTAGGTCGGTTAACCGAATGCATCGGCGACATTCGGTTCGACAGAATGCATTAACCGAATTTTATTGACCTGTCGGTGACGATTCGGCTAAATCAAATAATGTAGACGCGCCCGCTATTGCGGCGCTTAACCGAATTCTTTAACGCAGTACTGCCGAACCGAATAATGTAAATGAACTGTAATGTTTAAAAATGAATATTCACTCATGAATATCATTGCACCATTTTTTTTATTCTCTAACTTCGGTCTATTCATTTATAATTAGTGTTATGAAGTGGGTAGTAATAATAAGTAAAAGCAACACCTCTTTTGACTTTAATTTGTTCCAAGCATTGCATTTTACTTGGTACAGTAACAGAAACAAAGTGATAGCAAAATAATAAGAAAGGGACAAATTTTTTTTTGTTTCCTGGTACAGTCAGAAGCACTAACCACAACCACTAGGCCATCGCGCCAAATATATGTAAATATAGACCTTATTGCTAGTGTTATAGGGGCGTGTAGATATTTTTGACGCCTTGGGAACGTATGTATATTTATGACTTTGACCAATGATGAATCGCGTTAATCATGATATATTTACAATAAAAAATAGAACTTTCAATCCTACTACTTACTTTTACGTACATTAACGCAACTATGCAACGTCGATTTTTGTGGCGGGGCGCCCCTTTGCGGATTAATAAAAGGTCTTCCCGAGCCAGCGGTCATTTACTTTGGACTCATATGATTTATTTACATTTAAAACTGTGTGTTGTTTTTATTACAGGTACTTGAACGATCCCCGCCCTGTGGTACGCGAGAGTTGCGAAATTGCCTTGGACATGTCAGAGTACGAGAACAGTCCGGAGTTCCAGTACGCCAACACTTTATGTGCTGTTGAGGGATGAACAAACAAAATGATCACCAGTTAATTATTTAATTTAATTTCTTTATTATTATTTTAAATCCAGTGTATGATCTGTGAATATTCATGTGATGCATAAAGACCAGTTTTGTTATAATTATTTATATAAATGACAATATAAATTTGCATTTATTGAAGTCTTAAGACGTCAAGATATATTTCAGTTAGACTTTGTTAAAGGATTTAACATATCCAGATTTTTTCAACCACTTTGTATGCTCCAATATATTTTTAGTGACCGTTAATGTTCAGTATTTATTACAATTTTACCAGTGATAAAATGTACGCGTCGCGTCATAAAGATCAGGGCTTGTTGGCCAATGGGACATACATTATTCGGTTTGGTCATATTCGGCGCTCATTCATAAAATACCAGAATTTGAAAATATCAGCTTCTTAATTTCCTGGAAGCAAAACTTAGCATTCAAATTATTCTTTGTCGATTATTTCGAAGCTGCGGTCCTATTATGGCTGCGTCTATATAGCGTGTCAAATGTGAATAAAGCGTCCGTCACTCTCATACTTATTTACGTGCCAGAAGGTGACGAATGTCTTATCCAAACTTTGTCACACGATAAACGCAGCCATATTAGGGCCCTTGGTGTTTTGGGAATCTGGTAAAGAGTAGTTTAGTACTTTGGGACTGAGCGGTATTCGACTGCAGCCCATATTCGGTCGCGTAGTGTCAACCGATTTTTCATAGTAATTACAACAACGAATCCAAATAAACAGAATTCGGATCGCATTCGGTCACTGACCAGTGATTTAGGGTCGTATTAATAACAAACTGATCGTGGCTAAGATAACATCTCAAGACAAGTTGAAGTAAACAAGTCATAGAAAACTGGTACAGTCTGTGAGCACTTAGAAGATGCTTCGGGTTTGTACTTCTCTCTCACTCGCTCTTAATAAGAGCGTATGAGAGCGAGTGAGGGACAAGTACAAACCCGAAGCATCTTCTAAGTGCTATCGCACTGTATTTCTAATGTGTTTGAGAATGGCAGCTCGGCCAGGGTATATTTTATTTTTACAGATCAATGAAACCTATTGGTTACAACATCGCTTAAACATTATGTAATGGAGAGCGTTTTTGTGGATTTAAAATATTACTATAGGTATTTAATGGGTATAAAGCATTGGAATACATTTTATACCTTCTAAACTATTCGGTATGGCGACGCAAAAGAAACATGTTTGTTATTAAATCGAGTACCTATTATTTTTATGTACGTTTTATTTGCTTTTCCATACTCAGCTATAAAACGAATTTATAATGAAAAAAAAATATAGCCTGGCGCAGTGGCAGTGGCGTAGAATTTAAAATAGAAATGAAAATAACACATTTTTTAATGTTGCAAAGTAATAAGATGTAGTTTATGAAATGTTTTTGCTAATAAGATATTATATCGTAGTTGTATGGGTTTTTTTACTATTTACTTCAGTGGTAAGTTTCACAATGTGATATAAGACGACAATGAGGTATTTCGTCAAGGAAATAAGCGCTATCAAAACGTTGACAATAGGCTAGTTGCCTCTGTTTTAAAGTAGGTCTCAAGTTATTAATTATTGTCCGATTAGATGAAGAAAAAAAAACCCACATTTTTTTAGGACCTACAAAACCGCAAAACTTTATTTTAAAAGTTTAGTTTTCGTTAACGGGCGAAAACGCTTACAGCCATATTAGTCTATAGATTATCTGTGCTGTGACGTCATACGGGCCGAAAACAAACATTTGTTTGACAGTTGACGAGAGCATTTGACATAATATAGATAAACATAAATGACAATGTCATGTCACAGCACAGGGGCTCTACTTTGAAATCAGTAATTCGAACTTCGGATCGCCCAGTCACTTTCTTGCGAATTAGTGACGCGTCGAGAGTAAAAGGGATAGCAATAGACGAAGTTCGACTTACGGATTTCGAAGTAGAGCCTCAGAATACTTGCAGAATATACCATTGCGAATTTCACTCGTATAAGAACCGACATGAAGTTTGCTTAAGGTCCTATGACGTCACAACATGCCCGACAGCGTTTTCAGAGTTCAAAATAAAAAATAAAAATGAACAATTTTTAAATAAAAAATATGTAGCCATCTTACACTTTTAATATCTGAAATCGATAAATATTGGTTTCTTAAGTCTAATACTAAAGAAAATATTAATTTATTAAGCCAAATTTAATATGAGGCAAGTAGCCTATCGATAACAGGCCAAAGACGATATGGTTTTTATTGCCTAGAATCTCCGCCCAAGTCTTACATCTCAACATTTGGCATATTAAATGAAAGAGATACTACTAAAATATTTGACACAAGTACTAATATCAAACTGAAGTACTACCATGTCAACTTCCAAATTATTCCAAAGAGGGCTTTTAAAAAGATCTTTTAATTTAAAGATCAGCTTTGGACCAGGAACGTGTAATTTTCGAGATTCTAGGCGGTAAAATCATATCGTCTTTGACGTATTGTCAACGTTTTGATAGCTCTTATTTACTTGACAGTAATGGCGGACGAGTTAAAAACAATACGAGACCATATGGTTTTTACCGCCAAGAATAGAGGCCTATGCGTGTAACGCATGATCGTTTGCCAGGGATGTTGTGTAAAAAATCAATCTTCAGTGCTCCTAAAATTTAGCACTGCAGATCTTTTTTTATCAAATAAGTCAACTACAAGTTTATCCACTTTTTAGTCATCAGACGTGCTAGAAGACGAGCGTGCCTCGTTCTTTGGTCTCACCCACGAGGTGAAGCTGTCTGGGACGACCTTGGAACAGACCGAGCAGCTGGAGCTGGCGGTGTGGCACCACGGCCGGGGCGACCGCCGCGTGCGCCGCTACTTCGACAGCTATGATGCACCCTTCATCGGGCAGCACAGGCGTAGGAATGTTGAGATGGAAGAGCCTGTGATGTCCGCTGAGAACGTAGCAGAAGCCTATCAGAGGGGGCGTGGTGTAGATTTTGTGTGAACGGAACGGGGTTCAAGTAGTGCGCCTTTTCACTGACATTGTTATTAACGTAGATTGTAGAAGCATAGAAGCTGGACTATGAGATGCACTTTGCGCCAGCTATGTTTCTCTACTTTTTAGATTACTTATTAAATAAGAGAAAATGAAGCAAAGTGCTTTTGTTGTTGTTGCTTGTTGCTTATTGCTTTTTCTCATTTTAAAAGGTTTTAGGACGTAAAATTTGAATGAACCTCGATATGTCCGCGAACTGGTGTACTTATGTATGGTATTTCTATTATACATACAGACCTACATATATACATTAAATCATGCCTGTTTCCCAGAGGGGTAGGCAGGGACCACTTTTTTCCACCTGCTACGATCTTGAAAAATCTCTTTCGCTTCTTCCACATTCATACCTACATCGAATCATGCAAGCACGTCGGTTTCGGGTACTTGAAATTCGGCCCTTTTCCAGTATTTCTCCGATTTGATTCAAAAATTACGCCTAGGGCGGCCCCTTCGGACCCTTCCACTCACTTTCGATCTGTATATCTCACTGTGTATGTTAACATGCATACACACGTTCACGGACATATCGAGATCCATTCTTTGACGTCTTTAAACCTTGTGAAAATGACACTCAAAGAAGAAAAAACAGTCTATTTTTGGTTTCATTTTCTCTTACGTACTTAATGCGTAATCTAAAACTTAGAGAAATGTAGCTGGTGCAAAGTTCATTTTATAGTCCGGCTTCTATGCTATTCTTATTCTATGGGTTTCTATTTCACAACTTGCTTGATAGATTTGGACGATTTATTTCATTATTCTAGCAACACCAGATAATAAAATGACGTTTACACAGGTTTAGGTTGTAAGTAATAAAAAGACTTAAGTCCAAAAAATACACTACTACTACTTACTTATACTTTTATGTTAAACCTCAACAGTTTATTCTTACGTTCTCTTATCCTTTATATTATTTGACATAGGTAAGTTCACTTTTGTCATATTTTCCCGTTGCAGCATGTTAAGCCGCGGTGGTCTTTTTCGCACGCATGGAACAGAAAAAAGAGTTTTTTTCTATTCCGTGTTCGCAAGCTACTGAAACCAACCGTAGCGTTGACACTGACATACTTAACGCTAACGTTGGATGTCGCGTGTAGTGAAATACAATAGACTTAGGCTTTCTGTCTCCTTAAGGGGTGGCATTTCTAGAGTATCAATCTTACCATTATTGGTCGCAATTTACGATAGGCTTATTATCCGGTTTTTTTCGTATGCCCGGATAAAAGCGGATATTATTATTTTAAGTAATAAACGGTTAAGTTTGATAAAAACGTCTTTTATTTTGACGTTAAGACGTCGCTTGAAACAGTTGCATAGCAGACATGCATCACCACGATTTAAGGGGCCCTATATACGGTACCATCCGCCAACGTCACTATGTACAGTATTTACGTAGGTACTTTAATAACGTGCCAAATTTTTGGTAGGGGTTATTAAAATTTTACGAGTATGAAACTGAAACGGGTTTTATTCAAACAACCCTGCATTTTTTTTTTCATGTAGTTACCCTAAGTTTTAGGTCACGTCGGTAATATACCTACTTCTCGTTTCATTCATACAAATTCAGAAGAAAAGTAAACCTGAAAAATACATTCCTCCTTACCTAAACATTTTAAATGAAGTTAAGTTCCAAATGTAACATCATTCCACTTTCCATTTGAGCGTATTGTTATCAAGTTATCGCCAGGAAGTCGTTCGACATACGTATTCGAAATAGATGGCGTCATTAGGAGCTAAACACACTGCGTATCGTGGGTTTCATAATAGCCCCATTTTGCACCCCTGCAGGGAGAATTATTAACCCGCCGCTTATAGGTAAGAAACGTCTTTCAACCGAGCTTGGAATATTTAATTTCGTAGTAATGAGACATACTTTGTAAGAGGCGTTACACGCGCTTGCTTTTCAGACCGCGCTGGCACGCTGGCTTCGGGTCGTCTTTAGTGGTGGAGCGGCGCGGGCGGCGGATAGTGTTATGGTTGACATTAAATAGTAATTCAGAAAGTAAGGATTTCCGTATCTTATTAGCGGGGTAAAAATGGCATTTCCATCCCTAGGGCCGAAAGTTATTTTGAAAAAAA
This sequence comes from Acleris cristana, assembly GCA_948252455.1. Lineage (NCBI taxonomy): Eukaryota > Metazoa > Arthropoda > Insecta > Lepidoptera > Tortricidae > Acleris > Acleris cristana. The sequence goes on from OX411775.1 coordinate 6,628,323, forward strand.
TTAAATGGTCCAAACATCGGTGTTTGCCTGTTTTTTAGACCGTGGGAGAATCTTATACAGCCGTTATGACATAACTCGGACCTTTCTTTAAGAACTCGTATTGAAATTGTGTCAAAACACTCATAATTTTGGTAGGCAGCGTCAGTATCAACTAGGCAGACCCCGTTGTTCAAATGATAAAAACCGGGCGTAAACATTATTTATCTTAATGTGCGGTATATATATATATCAATGTGTACACAATTCCAGTTTTATAACCATAACAATTTGTGTGAGTGACATACAGACAGAGACAGAGACAGACAGAGACGGAAAGACGGACATGGCGAAACTATAAGAGTTCCTCGTTTGATTTTGGAACCCTAAGAAGTTCAGAAATGCCATGTGCTGTTTTTATCGCCACTAAACCACCTCCCTTACATAGAGGCAATTGAAATTCATGTTAAATGACTATCCAGTGGAGTGTCATTCAGACGATGTAATATGTAGAAGCCGCGGCGGCAGCTTATTAACAAGGCAGGTAATTTAACAAGCCTTTGAACGGCTTCAGAGCCTCCGAGAGAAGGAAATGGATAAATTGGTAACGTGGCTGCTATTCGGTAATTAAGTGTTAGGAAATATAATAAATTGTATATTTCGCTATTAATTTGGGGGCCTGTTATTATAATTACCAACTGCCATTACTCAGAGACATTTTACTCGTTCCATTTTTAAACCCATGTATAATAAATCGTCACAGGAATGACGGTTAAGTAGTACGGTCGGCTTTATAAGAAGCTGCACACTTTAGTGTTTTGTCACTTTAACATCATGTTTGAACCGCTGCACTAATCTGTCAAAGGCGTTAAAGTGACAATCATGTGACAATAGGTACAAAAGTATGAAGCTTCTTATAAGGCCGACTGTAGCTACGGTGCGGTCGTTAGTTACTAACTTTAGTTTAGTTAGTGGGACTAGGTCGATTTGTGTGAAACGGACCGCTGTTATTTATAAATTTTTAAAAGATTTTGTTTGATCAGAATCATCAGTACAAATCAGCTGCTTTTCCACCGACGAAACGAGGCGAGACAAGGAGGCGCGAGAATTTTCATTTGTATTAACTAAACATTCCCACTGAAGGCGCGCGAAGAGGGAATTGATTTTTTTCAATACAAATTTAAATTCTAGTCTAGCCTCGTTTCGCCTCGCCTGTCTGTGGAAAAGCACCTTTATGTGCTCGGTATATTCAGGGTTCTTTTCAACATGCGTTAGTTTTATGTTTTATATTGTCATGTTTGTTAGTAAGGCTTTTCAATACGGTGTAACTAACAAATTAAATAAAGTGCAAAATACATCCTAGCAAGTACCTAAGTCACTAAGGTACATTTTGCAGCTTATTGAATTTTTTAGTTACGCGGTTTTGCAGTATCAACGACGATTTGTAACTATGGGCCTAGTTGCCCGAAATTAAAATTCTTATTTAATATAATCATTAATCGTAAAGAGTATGTAAAGAGTTGGCTGAAAATATCAACATATTTGTAAAAAAAAAAATTAAAGATAATGACAAAGAGAATACCTACTCGTAGAGCAACATGGTAATTTTAACATCCTTAAACGCATATCTGAATTTTGGAAAAACAAATTAAAGCCAGTTGCATATCTCTTAAATTACCGTATTCAATACTTGATTGGCAATTAAATTTAAATTAAAAATAACTTGTGCCATTAAATGGGTACTCAAACCTTTAAGCGACGACATGCTGATTATTATGGCCAATATTGGTCGTATCGATCTTTTTACTATTTCGATGTTTTAATATCAATATGTCTTGGCATGATTGATCGATGTTTGATAAATCGCTGCTTTGGTTGCCTGTGGACGCGATTCGTTTATACATTGCCAAGAGTAAGTGGGTGGCTAGTACAGCAAGATCAAAACAGTAGTAACTCAAAATACAACTGTATTTTAAAATCAACTTTAATACAACTTCTTTTAACTTGAAAGTTGAAACAAAACTAGCAAGGATTTTGAGTTGATACTGTTTTGATCTAGCAGTGCGAATTCATATCATGCCTGTGGCTGTTTTGACGTCAGTGACAACATAATTCGTAATTCAACCTGTTTTAAGACAAATAATAGCTTTTCTATTGTACTGGTACTGCGTTGACTGCGGAATTTACCAACAGCTGTTTCAATGAAAAACGAACACCTGGCCAAAAAGAGTACCTAGTTGTATCGTTTACTTTGCTTTTGTCCGAAGCCTGCTCAAGTACGCTAGGCCGATTTGGTGCCCGCAGTACGGAACCTACAAAGATCGTATAGACAGAATACAAAGGAATTTTGTAAGGCATCTCTGTTACAAATCTTTAGAACCGGTGGGTACCTACATTGAAAACTGTTGTAAGTTGCGCTTGTTGACCATGGAAGAACGACGTTCCGTCCTGGACATGGGGCTGACACACACACACACACACACACACACACACACACACACACACACACACAATTCTCTAGGACATGTGAAAACAAATAAGTCGACTTAGCTCGTAATAACAAAGGGTAGGTATAGACATAACCCTTTTTATTGAATTCCCAGGAGACCTATACTTCTTTTACAGAGGATCCCCAGAATTTATATCAACAAGTTCGTTTGCGACCGTCCCTCAGAGTGAAGGACGTTGGAGGGGGTGAGGTGACTTCTCTGCAGCAGCCCGCTCTCCGCTAGATCAGCGGCTTCCAAACTGTTTTAGCGACGTGATCCTTTTAATTCACTTAACATTTTACGGGCTGCAAATAAACGGGCTACTTACGGGCTAAAAAAAATACAATATTTTATTTAAGATATTTTTCAGATATTTTTTCCTTTTAGTTATGTATACAATGATTTTTTAAGAACGATACCTCACTAAATGTCATAAAGTCAAAAAAATGTTTGCTTTACTTGTATGGGAGCTTACACATTTTTTTTAACTTAGACATACTTTTGTTATATTAGGTAATTTAAATAGGCCAAATGACGAATATTTGCTCTAACCGTTATATAAATACGATAGATGTATAAATTTGACACATGACATTTCAAACATTCGGTAAATTTTACTAGTTTTTATAAAGACGAAGAAATGCGATGTTGCCATCTAGCCTTGGTACATGGCTCACGAAGGCTTTACTTTGAAGAACTGTTATAAAACAGTATTTTATACACAGAAACAAGCTAAAACTAAGTTAGTTTGAAGCGGTAAAGTTCTCGCCCCAGCTCATACTCCGCAGCGGAAGTGAAGAGCAACATATTGGGCGCTGCTGATCCAAAACTTTACTACACAGTTGCAGTACATTTCTATTTTAGTTTAGTTGTCAGCACTAAACTAACATTTTCTTTTACCCGCCTGCCTAAAGTCAAAATAAGGGTAACAAGGTTGGTAAGTTTTGATCTGTGACATCATAGACATTTTCATTCCCATCTTCAAACAAGACTAACACGAAATGCTAGTAAATTCACTGGTTGTGTTATTCCAAAGGAGCGTCCCCACTGAGAGCATTCGCGTGTAATAGTAATGAGCATTCGGCGCGAACATCGAGTGGTGTGTTAGTTTTGTAACGCTTGGCTCAACGTCCTCACCACTTCAATATTCACGCGAACGCTTTCAGTGGAGACGGTCCTTAATACAACAATGCCAACACATGGCGGTAGGTTAAATGGTAAGATGGTTGTAGCGATTCGGAGGACACTGCTCAAGGTCCCACCACCATTTAAGGTCCACAGGTAAAGGTATTGGCACAAGAGTTTAGCTACCCTCATCACAGCAACATTTAATTAAGTAAATGTACAGTCCAGGACTTTAATTGTTTAGCCACTATGGAACTCTGTCATGATGACAGCGTCAAACCACATGAAAGAAATTACGCTAAAATTAATGAATATCGTTATGCGACAGGGTTCCATAGTGGCTCAACAATTAAAGTCCTTGACCGTACAACCTACCCAATTATTGAATGAATCTGATTTCGTTACACGACATTTTGCATATTTTTTTCGTAAAGGCAGTGAAAAAGTGCAATGTAAAAACTCGTCAATCGAGCAAGTTGAAACGACATAAGCGCGTGAAGATAACCCCATGTGCTTCTGTTTACTCCATCACTGCCGCACTCAGAGACGTAAATTAAATTTAATGCTTGATTAAAGTAGCTGCTGTCACTTTCTTTGCTATAGCAATAGAATAAGACGACACGTCACTAAACAAGCGTTAAATTTAATTGACGTCTCTGAGTGCGGCAGTCAGAGTCAGTACTTAAATACTCCTTAACCGAACAATTGTCCTCGCGTGTGATATCCGTGTACAGTCAAGGACTTTAATTGTTATGCCACTATGGAACCCTGTCATAATGACAGCTTCAAACCACAAAATAAATTACGCCAAAATTAATGAATAACGTTATGCGACAGGGTTCCATATTGGCATAAAAATTAAAGTCCTTGAGTGTACTTCCTTCTAATATCGTCGGAAAAAAACCGACGTTTTAACAATAGCACACGTGGAATCGGATTAGACTTACGTAATCCTTATTTTTAACATCGGAAGTGCCCGTAAAGTTTTCGTTTACGAGGAAACGTCGATTTTATAGAGCATTTCCTAATACGAGGTGTTTTCGGAGAGGGCGGTAATCCAATCTTTTATTTATATGTGCTCGACTTGCGCAGGTTTGGACAAAAGTTTTTGGGCTGCGGTACACACCATCTTGAAATATATAACGCCTTAAAGGAAGAACAACAAATGGTGGCAGTGATACAACGGCTTTCCAATTTATCAATATGTATAACAAGTATTAGTTTAAGTAATTATAATGATTAGTACGGTGTCTTGTCCTGCTTTTGGCCGAAAATCATTTGGCTAAATGCATCGTTTCCCAACTGTTTCATTTCGAAACTCGCTATGTTTCTGTATCTGTAAATATGTCAAAATTTATTTCAGTAGAAGGTACCATCGGGTAGAACCCTATAGGGTAGGTAAGTTTTTTATAAAAATCTTGAAATATTTACAGTTACAGAAAAAAAGTGGCTAGGCAGAGAACCGATTAGTACATTATTTTGATGATTTTATGAATCAAATTTATCACTAGTAGATATCCAACGAAACCATTGATCAATTATTTCTAGTCTATGTATATAAGACATAATCATCTTTCAGGGGCATCCTCAGGGCAAGGTATTATGGCCGCCTATATCTCGGTGGATAAAGCATCCGTCACTTTCGAACTTACATGATGGTCTGAAAGTGACAGATGTTTTACCCACATCGATAAACACGCCTAAATAATAGGTCCGCAGGTGAGATAGAAGTCCGAGGCTGGTAAGTACATAATAAAAATAACTTGTAAAAACCAGACAACATAATGTTTGAAGATAATCCCAATTACAATAGAACTATACAAACCTGTTATCTTATTTTAGGCTGCATTTCCACCAGAGCTGTGCGAAGCAGCTAAGCGGTGTGCGATGAAAAATTCACCAATAGGATAGTGAGGCTAGTACAACAAAATAATCCTATTGGTGTATTTTTCTTCGCAACACCGCTTAGCCTCGCACAGCTCTGGTGGAAACGCAGCCTCAGGGTTCTGCACCAAAAGGGTGCCAATCCTATTACTAAGACTCCGCTGTTCTTCCGTCTGTCGGGCTGTATCTTATGAATAGTTATGAACCGTAATAGGTAGACGGTTGATTTTTCCACGAGTGTATATTTATATTGACCCTATAACAACTATAGAATAGGCCCAGATAAGGCCCATATTTAGAAATACCTTACAGACTAACATGACAATATATATAACTTAAAAAAACACGACTACTAATAGACTTTGGCGGTGCCAGCTAGCCGGCGGCCAAGAAATCGCCAAATATGACACCCCTCGGCCAGAATTCCTCCCTTATAAAGGTCGACAGATCTTTGGTCGGTAAGGTACCTCCATAGAATAATGGTACGGAATCCTTTGTGTGTGAGTCCGACCAGAGGGCTTATGGTCTAACGCACTCGCAATCACGATCGTTTTCATTTTAAAAATCGAAGGCTTGTCTGGATACAAAATGAAAACAATTGCTCCACTTAGAAAGCCGGTTGCGATTGCGAGTGCGTAAGACAATAAGCCCTCTGCAATTGCCCGGTCTTTTTACATCAATACGAGATTGCCTATTTCCAAGTGATTCTGAAAAGTATCGCTTACATACCCGTGTGACCGGGGGCTGCGTACAGAAACCAATTGGCTCTCCGATGTAAAATGCAACACCAATACATAGAATTTGCTCAAAACTCCGTGCATCCGTATGAAGTGGCCATTGGCGAAATAGCCTCCCGGCCGAACTGCTATTTACGTACTGGCTATGACGTTCACTTTATGTGGAATTAGGGTTCGCGGTTCGAATAATAAAAGTTTCGAAGGAAATGAAAATTTAACTTTTTCAATGTTTGCAGGACTTTTTTGTTTATTAATTTATTCAATAACTTAAATCTATCATGTCAGGGTGTTACCTAATGCGATAGACAAGTGAGCAATAAAAATTAATAGTACATTCAAATCTATACAAATAAAAATGAATCGCTAAATGTGTTGCTAAGCGCAAGACTCGAGAACGGCTGAACCGATATGGCAGATTTTTTTTGTTGTGTTTGTCATTGTCAGGACAAGGTTTTTATGAAAGACAATAATTGAAAAATTCACCGGGATTGTCAGAAATTTGCAGCGGGGCGAAGCCGCTGGCGGGCCGCTAGTATAAACTATTTAATTATACAGTTATTGAGAATAACACAGTACAAACATATTGCCCGCTTTGAAATCGTTTAGGGAGCATATAAATATGTCCAATGCATGTAAGCGCTGCTTTGTTAATGGTTTGAATAGATATAAACAATTTCATGGGACAATCTCACACAAATTGACATAGGTCCAAATTTAATTGCAATAAGGCCTAAATGTGTTTTTTTATTACCATCAAAGGATAACAGGCACATGGCCCATGTGATGGGAAGTGGTCACCGCCACCTATGGACATTTGCAACGCAGAAGGCGTCACCAATATGCGTTGCCGGTCTCGAAGAATAGATAAGATAATTATTTTTTTTGTAGTCTTCTGTGAAAAATGGGTACCTACTAGTCTGACACGCTCCTGAATACTGTCTAATAGCAATTACAATTTAAACTAAACACTTAATTAAATAGTCGAAAACTTCAACCTACTTGCATAAATTAATACCTGCTACTGATAATTCCTCCAAATTTATATTATGTTAGGTAGGTACGTAGTAAACTTGTTTATTTGTCGGAATGAGTCAGTCCTCAAAAGGTGTGCGTTAGTACGACACGGTGTAACAATTAAAATAATTTTAGGTATATGTGAATTTGTTTTGTACGGTAAGTTAAATTTGTTTTAAATAAGAGGCAACGGCAATGGTACTTTGCCGAGAATAATACATACATACATAAACTCACGCCTTCATTCCCAGAGTGGGGTAGGCAGAGTTACAGAATTACCAACAACTTTAAAATCTTGTTGATGAAATTGTATGCATTTGAAATAAGCGGCCGATGCGAGATTTTAGTAAGGGTCCGTTCATTTTGACGAAAAATTGCGCTTGACAAACGTTTCCTTTTACAAACTTTAATTTCACAAAAATATATTTGCGCTTAAACCATTCCATATTACATAAGTTACATGGGCTTACTAAATAAGTAAGGTTATGTTAGACTTTTGACTACAAAAAAAAAAACAACGAAAAGTACCATTTTTAAATGAAAGTTTGTAAAATAGTATAGTTTGCCAAATTATGGTATAAAATTAGTGAACCATTAGATAAACGTCAGTTTACGTTAATCCTGTACCTACAATATTTTGACAGTTTTTTTAAATCGCTTACGTTAGCGATATGGAAAACTACTACAATAATAATTTATAGTTCTAGATCTTTGAAACATGGACGCAGCAGCAGCTGTGGCGAGAATCAAGCGGATCCAGGGTGCCTTCCAGATATTGGTCCTTCTGCAGCTCACTGCTGTTCTCTGGCCAACTTCAATAGACGTGACAGGTTAGTAGGTATAAAGTTTCATTATACTCATCATCTTATCAGCTAAAAGACTTTTACTGTTGGACATAGGGCTTCCCAAAGGATTCTCAAGACGGTCAGTTTTGTGCTACTCTCATATTATATAGGTTTCCCGCGATCCACATCGTGGGGAACATTTGACACCCTGTCAACACTTCGCTTTTCAGTCCGCGGTCGCCGCTCTAGAACCCATTATCTTTCGTAACCTTTACCTATTGTGTATTCTAATACTTACTGATGTACTATCAGTAACAACCCCATCACCGCTCCCTGAATTGTCAGAGCAGAACAGCCATTTATATATATTATCTTATCACGCATATTTTATCGATTTTTATAACATCAAATAATCATACTATGATATTTACAGATGGCGCTCGTTACGATTTTATAATAGTGGGTGCTGGATCAGCGGGCTGCGTGATCGCCAACCGGCTGACAGAGGAGCACCGCTTCAACGTCCTTCTGATCGAAGCCGGCGGGGACCCACCCTTCGAGACCATGGTAACTACACCACTTTGCACAAAGATCATCTATGATCAAGTAGACTCAACGGCACGTGGACTTGCTATTAACCTTTCGGCTGACAGTAAACGAGCAGTCAGCTGCGGGGGTTCACTAGTCGATCCGCAGTGTCAAGGTCAAAACGACGCAGTATTTTCAAAATTGCGTCGCGATGTACGCGGATTAAACGCGAGTTAGTGAATGTTTCAATAACCATATATTACTTAAAATTGCGTTCCTTGCATACACAAATTATTTGGTATTCGAATAAAACGTGTCTCGGGGCTCATACAAGTACCTACTGAGATATATATAGCTAGTAACATATTGATGCAGAACATATAATTAACACAATTAAACCGTTTTCAGCTTCCAGGATTGCTAGCATACATACCAGAAACAGCTCAAGACTGGAACTACACTGCGGGATACGACGAAAATCGAAAGGTATATCAAAATAACCTGCTCCTTCCAATGACGCAGGGTAAAATGCTGGGAGGAGGAAGCAGTGCTAACTACATGTTCTACGTGAGGGGAAACCCTCACGATTATCAAACCTGGGCCGAGATTGCGGGTGATCAGACCTGGAACTACTCTAATGTTTTGCCTTATTTCAAGAAGAGCGAACACATGGAAGATCCTGCAATCGTTAAGTCGCAGTACAAACAATTCCATGGCACGGACGGCCCCTTACACGTAACTAGGGAACCCCGTAAGGAAGTCCACGTTTATGAAGAAATGTTTAGTGAACTCGGTTATGATATACTCCTTGATGTCAACGGTGATCGCACTTTAGGGTACAGCCAACCCTCCTATACTATAAGTAAAGGAATCCGTCAAAGCACAGCATTCAGTTTCCTCAGACCAGCTGGATATCAACATAATTTACACGTTCTCAAAAATGCTCTTGTCACAAAAATTCTGTTTGATAGCTTCAATAACGCTATCGGAGTCCAAGTATTGACAGAAGATCGGAAAACAAAAACAATAATGGCGGACAAGGAGGTAATAGTGTCAGCGGGTGGGTTGAACTCGGCTAAACTGCTTCTGCTTTCCGGTATTGGACCCAAGGCTCATTTGGAATCGTTGGGGATACCTGTATTATCTGATCTACCAGTAGGTCAAAACCTGCAGGATCACCCAGGAGTTCTATTGGCGTACCAGTTTAAGAAAGCTAACAATCCTGAGCAGCCTGCAAACTATGCGCAATTTCCGTTTGCTCCTTTAGCAGGGTACGTCGCGTTGAACAAGTCTCAGCAGTACCCAGATTACCAAGCCATCACCTTCGCCGTTCCAAATGATTCCAAAGGACCGTTGCAGATGTGTTCTTTCAATTTTGCCCTCGATTATAATTCGTGCCAAGCTCTGTATGAAGCTGGTAAAGGGAGAGAAATTTTGCTTGTAGTTTTAAATCTAATGCACCCTAAATCTCGTGGTATCGTCAAACTGCGGACTACTAATCCTGAGGATCATCCTCTGGCTTTTATAGACGCTTACTCTGATGAAAGTGACCTGACTACAATGGTGAGCTCTTTGGAAGATTTTGATAGGTTGAGGAATTCGTCATACTACAAGAGTGTTGAGGGTGCCTTCGTTGATTTTCGGTTGCCGAAGTGTGCTGGTATGGTAGTAGGTAGTAGGGAGTATTGGCGATGTTATGTGTTGAGTACAAGGATCACTATGTATCACTATAGCGGCACGTGTGCGATTGGAAGCGTCCTGGATGCGCATTTGCGTGTGCGCGGCGTCCAACGGCTGCGTGTGGCGGACAGCAGCGCAATACCTCACATCACCAGCGGAAATATTAATGCGCCAGTCATCATGCTCGCGGAGAAAGCAGCCGATATGATTAAGAAAGATCATGGGTGTAACACTTATTAAAAATTGTCATAAGCAAAATAATATAGGTATGTTTTCTTATAAGCATAACTTAGCGATGAACACCATCCAAAATTACTTTTTCGCTATTGTCGTCATGGTGGTGGTCGCCGCACCGCGCCAGTAGAACTAGAAAAATAGTATTCTACGGTAGGCGACGTTAAAATCTGTCAGAATGTATAGAATTAACGAAATGTGAACCGACGACAGCATAATCTTCGCCATTTCTAAACATGTTTGTTGTGCAGTCGTTAACGTTCGTAGAATGCTTATTGTATTGCCCCATAACCAGCATGAACATCATCATTCGGGTAAAAAGTAACACAAAACCATGAAATTCAATTTTTTTTTTAATGTTATTTACAGGCTTTTGTATTAAACCGAAATATACAGATTTTTTTACTATATTTTCTTTTTTTTACTAAGGATTGTGATGAACCCGTTTGTTTTTTTTTACCTTTTAGGGTTCCGGAGTCAAACAAGGAACCCTTAGGTAGTTTCGCCACGTCCGTCTGTCTGCGGTCTAGCTCAGAGATTTTTGATACTAGAAAGCTGTAATTTGGCATAGTTTAATTACGCCGGCAAAGTTGTAAAATAACATCTATAACCAAAACTACAACTGATAAACATCTGAAAAATATCCTAAATGAAAGCACAATATATAATGAACTTAAAAAAGCAAAACTATCACAACTAATTAAACCTGATTGGTGTCGGAACATTACACTGAGCATGGTTCGACATGCTCTTGTCTGGTTTTTTTAACATCCTTTCCGTAAGGTATACTTTTTGGATATATTCGAAATAATTTGGATAATTCGGACGGACCTTATGAGTATTCGGTCTTCTGGATACGACTAATAGCAATTAAAATTTATAATATTTGAATTGTCTTCAACCTACATACATAAATTAAAAATAAATACTTACAGAATTAATTTATTAATTAATTGGTATAAATTCTCATTATGGTACGTAGTAAACTTGTTTTTATTTGTCTGAATGAGTCAGTCTTTAAAAGGTGTGCGTCAGTAAAGTACGGCACGGTGTTAAAGTTACATTTTTACTTATTATATGTGAATTTGTTTTGTACGGTAAGTTAAATTTATATTTTGTTTTGAATAAGACGCAACGGCAAGGATACTTTGCTGTGTATAATAAGAATGTAATAAAATTTATCGGGGGCTAGGGGTACTTATTGAATATCGAAAGTTAAAATATCGAATGTTGAAATATGGAACGGGTATGATCTCGATGTTTGAAACATCGAACGTCTTATCGTAGTTCAACCTAACACTCCAACCCGCTACGCTCTTCGTCGTGTTTTTACTTTTTAGAATCATACTACCGAAATAATGACTTAAATGTGTTAGGTAGGACATAATAACCGTTCGATATTTCAACTTTCGATATTTTGGACTTTGATATTTTATCTTTAGATATATTAACTTTCGATATTCAAATACGTACCTTGGGCTAGACTAGACAAGCTGCATATCGGGAACGTTAGCGATTTTCTATTCAACAGGCTAAAACAGCCTTTGACGTGCTATCGTATTGACAAAGTTACGATAGCTCTTATTTACCACACAGTAATAGCGGCCGAGTTAACAACAATTACTTAAACACGTCAGAAGCAATATTGTTTTAGCCCGTAGAATAGACTCCTTGACAAAATGGTATGCAACTGACAAAAGCAGCCGACACGCGAGAGATTAAATAGACGTCAGGTTATGACAATCATATACATTATTCTGTTAAGCCGTTGAGGGGCAATTCCAGTCAGTTCATTGGCGACAACCGCGTTGTCTATTATTGGTGTTACCAGGAGCTCTTCAAAAGAATCAATATCCATTCGCAAAAAGTTTTTAAGATCATCTACTTCCTATTCTTTCATAATGTTCATGAGGCACAATTCGCTTCGTTTCTGCCACCACTTCTTCACCCAGTATCTCTTTGTTTTTTTTTCGGTAGCATCACAAAAGAGCCAAGGCTATACCAATCCTTTCGTGTTTGGACAATACTGGAGCCATTCTCATGGTCGTGCGTTCAGCGGGACGTTCACTTACACACTGAATGGCAGGCTTGTGTGTAGAGAACAGCCGAAATTGCTCTGACCGCCATGCGACCGGTATTGCCCCTTCGGCAGGTGTGTGAGTAGACGGCTCAAGTTTTCAAAAACGCTAACGTAAGCGTCGTGGCACATATAAATTAGGTCCGCAACCAAATCTACTCCCTCAAAAATGATTTATGATTCTAGATCTTTAACACATGGACGCAGCAGCAGCCGTAGCAAGGATCAAGAGGATCCAGGGGGCCTTCCAGATATTGGTCATTCTGCAGCTCACTGCTGTTCTCTGGCCACCTTCTATAGACGTGACAGGTTAGTAGGTATAACTAATACAGTCTCATCTTTTTCGTCATCATATACTGCTGGACATAGGCCTTCAAGGATTCGTAAGAAGGTCGATTTTGTGCTACTCTCATAGGTTTCCCGCGATCCACATTTTGGAGGACATTGGGGACCCCGTTCAGACTTCGCTTTCTATTCCGCGGTCGCCACTCTAGAACCATTATCTTTTCTAACCTTTACCTATTATGTATTCTAATACTCACTGATATACTATGAGCCCAATGGAACCCTGACCCACCATAGAACATACTTAATGATATAGGATTGTAAAGCACTCATAAACATCGAAAAACAAAAACGTACGAGTGTATACAAAATACACACACCCAAAAAACGCGTGCAAAGACTATTATATAGATTATTATAGCAAGGAAAAGGATAACGATATTACGAAGCATTTGCAAAGTTAGACCGCTCCTTGACTTGACAGTGCGGAACACCCATTTATGTAAAAGAACATGCATATTTTTATCGATTTTAATGACCTCTACATCAAATAATATTACTGAGATATTCACAGATGGCGCACGCTACGATTTTATAATAGTGGGTGCTGGATCCGCGGGCTGCGTTATCGCCAACCGGCTGACAGAGGAGCACCGCTTCAGCGTTCTTCTGATCGAAGCCGGTGGGGACCCACCCTTCGAGACCATGGTAACCACACCACTTTGACTGACTAAAGATCATCTATCACAGTTGATTCAACGGCACACCGACTTAACTTTAACTTTCCGCTGATAGTTAACGAGCCTTAAGCTGTGAGTTCACTAGTCGATCCGCAGTGTCAAGGACAAAACGACGAATTTTCAACTTTGCGATGTACGCGGATTAATCACGAGTCAGTGAATGTTTCAGTAACCATGTATTACTTATTGCGCACCTTGCAAAGCACACATAATTTGGTATTCGAATCAAACGCGTCTCGCTGCTCTTACTAGCACCTGCACGGCTAGCACATGTTGTCCGCGACTTATTTGTCGCTTGGATTTCCCTTTCAATCTAGTCAGTAACGATAGAGACGCACTGAGCGAGTAGCGAGAAAATACAACTTGTGCTACCCGTGCTGAGTTACACTCCATATACTTACTTCATATGAACTAGTAACATATTGACGCGGAACATATAATTTAAACCAATTAAACCGTTTTCAGCTTCCAGGATTGCTAGCATACATACCAGAAACAGCTCAAGACTGGAATTACGCTGCTGGATACGACGAAAACCGAAAAGTATATCAAAATAACCTGCTCCTTCCAATGACGCAGGGTAAAATGCTGGGAGGAGGAAGCAGTGCTAACTACATGTTCTACGTGAGGGGGAACCCTCACGATTATCAAACCTGGGCCGAGATTGCAGGCGATCAGACCTGGAACTACTCTAATGTATTGCCTTATTTCAAGAAGAGCGAACAAATGGACAATCCTGCAATCGTTAATTCGCAGTACAAAAAATTCCACGGCACGGACGGTCCCTTACATGTGACTAGGGAACCCCGTAAGGAAGTTCACGTTTATGAAGAGATGTTCAGTGAACTCGGTCACGATATACTACTTGACGTCAACGGCGATCGCACGTTAGGATACAGCCAACCCTCCTATACCATAAGTAAAGGAATCCGTCAAAGCACAGCGTTCAGTTTCCTCAGACCAGCTGGATGTCGGCATAATTTACACGTTCTCAAACACTCTCTTGCCACAAAAATTCTGTTTGATAGCTTCAATAACGCTATCGGAGTCCAAGTATTGACAGAAGATCGAAAAACAAAAACAATAATGGCGGACAAGGAGGTAATAGTGTCAGCGGGTGGGTTGAACTCGGCTAAACTGCTTCTGCTTTCCGGTATTGGACCCAAGGCTCATTTGGAATCATTGGGGACACCTGTATTATCTGATCTACCCGTAGGTCAAAACCTGCAGGATCACCCAGGAGTTCTATTGGCTTATCAGTTTAAGAAAGCTAACAATCCTGAGCAGCCTGCAAACTATGCGCAATTTCCGTTTGCTCCTTTAGCAGGGTACGTTGCGTTGAACAAGTCTCAGCAGTACCCGGATTACCAAGCCGTTACTTTCGCCATACCAAATGATTCCAAAGGACCGTTGCAGATGTGTTCTTTCAATTTTGCCCTCGATTACAATTCGTGCCAAGCTCTGTATGAAGCTGGTAAGGGAAGAGAACTCTTGTTTGTTGTTTTGAATCTAATGCACCCTAAATCTCGTGGTATCGTCGAACTGCAGAATACTAATCCTGAGGATCATCCTCTGGTCTTTTTAGACGCTTACTCTGATGAAAATGATCTGAATACAATGACGAGCTCTTTGGAAGACTTTGATAGGTTGAGGAATTCGTCATACTACAAGAGTCTTGAGGGTGCGTTCGTTGATTTTCGGTTGCCGAAGTGTGGTGGTATGGTAGTAGGTAGTAGGGAGTATTGGCGTTGTTACGTGTTGAGTGCAAGGACCACTATGTATCACTATTGCGGCACTTGTGCAATGGGAAGCGTCCTGGATGCGCATTTGCGCGTGCGCGGCGTCCAACGGCTGCGCGTGGCGGATAGCAGCGCAATACCTTACATCACCAGCGGAAATACTAACGCGCCGGTCATCATGCTCGCGGAGAAAGCAGCCGATATGATTAAGGAAGATCATGGGTGTAACACTTATTAGAAATTCTCGTTAGCAAAATAATGTAGGTGTATGTTTCCTTAGAAGCATAACTTAGCGACGAAAGAACCAATTTTGACAGGATTCAAAATTCTTTTGCGCTATCGTCATCATGGTGTTGAGGTTGTCGCCACACCACAGGCCAATAGTTCTACCCAATACCACCATTAACATCATCGGTGTGTTATTATAATAACCTTTTTTCTTATCTCTGTTATGTAACTTAACGAGAAGCTTAAAATTAAATGGTTAAGGCTAAGATACACTCGTAGCATGAATATTTATACTAACTCTCTTATGTTTATAAATAGATAAAGTAGGGTTGAAGTATGCTCTGTCCTTATCTGTCATTATGACATTTAAATAGGGTAGAAAGGGACAGTCAATACTTTGACTAAACTGGGTGTATGGTGCGTTTATGAATAACAACCATTATGAAGACAAAACTCTTCTTAAATAATAAAAAGCTGATCATGGTCACGAGCAATCTGCCCGTGAACACGACCGTTGCAACACGATCGAAATGGGGATAAAGCATCCGTCACTCTCGTATTTATATATACGTGTCAAAAACAATACCAAAACACGTCAAAAGCCATATTGTTTAGCGTCGTAGAATAGAGGCCCTGGTCTAGGGCCACTGATTAGTTTAATAAGTTATCACTTATATTATTCATGAAGATGAATATACATAAAATGAACGTTAAAGATGTGTGTGAGAAATGGAAGTTTGAGGCGAATGGCCACTTTTAAAATTTACCGTCGCACGGCACGGCAAGGCACTTTTATACCATGATGATAGAGTAGGAGACCTATGAATTGTATAGAGACGTTTTACAAACTAACTACCTACAAACTTTTTCAAAAACTGATTAACACCCGTAATCACAAACGTCACTATAAGGTCTCACAGTGCTCACGAACGCACAGGAAGTTTCAAATCGTCTCATAAACAAAAGGTCGGTCAAAAAGGACCAATCACAAAGCTGTATTGAACGCAGTGTGTTTACTCAGCGAAGGATCCCTTAAGTATTGTTTGTAAATACGGGTGTAAATGAATGATATATTTTGTGTGTCACTGCATTCGATGCACAGCATCCATCATATAAGATGTTATAAGACGTTTACAAATGAATAAAAGTATGTCTAAATAAACTAAACTATTCTAAATTGCTTTCGCAATTAAAAGTTTGCATCAAACTTCTTAGGTTAGTTCCTTTGTTTGTAGGTAAGTACCTAAGTTCGTTTAGTTCAATATTTGCACGTAAACTTTGAGCCTGTTTCCGCTAGTAGGTAGAATTAGTCCTGTCGGTAATTTGGTATGCGAGTTAAAACGCGAGTACTATTTCACATTATTATGTCTATGAAAAGTACAGTCATTTAGTGGCATAGAGCTGAGCGGAGACCATTTTGGCCGTAATAAAAAAAAGGCTTTGTGCTTGTCAACTGTTTTTTTTGTGCCAAAATCACAGCTGTAGATTTCTCTGTTTAGCGATGTTAGTAACTAAGGATATTCCTAAAACAAAACAAATGTTATATTGTAGAAAATCGCTGAATATACAGGGAGACTATGGGGTCATGTTCTTAACTTAATTTTCCCAACTCAGTAAATGATTGAGATTGTATTAGTATAGTGGTGTTTGAAACAATTAAAGTTAAGCATTTTATTAAAATAATATTGTTTACCTAATTAATACTTAATTATGGTCACCTAACATTTTCATGTTGAAACCTATTTGAAAATCAACCGATCAGACGAGTCAGAAATTGAGTACGTAGGGTGGCCATGGACCTGAATAAAAAAAATATTTAACGTAAGTATATGTATTTAAATAAAAAACAAAGTAATTGTCGTAACGCTTATAAATCAATTACATTATGTTCCTAATGTTATAATTAGTTTTAGTTTACTTTGTTGCTGCACGACCCTGCAGTCGCCCTGTATGCAACGGGATTACATCGTTTTCACTTTATTCGTTTAATCCACTGATTGAGTTAAACCTTGCATAAGTATATCGGGATCAAAATACAAATATTATCGAAATACGTCGAATAAATAAGCATATAAAATATAATCGTGTCAAGGCCTCAGGCTGCTTTCATCTCCATGTATGTCAAAGATATTTCATCCAATTACACGATACATATAATAATATTATGGTTTAATAAGCATTCATTCCTATACTTAAGTAAGTTTAGGCTTGCTTGGTAAAATACAACGATGATCCAAGAAAAACAACTATAAACCCAACGCAATTATAATATATTTTTTATTAACACGGAGTAGTTTGATAAGTAAGTGTTGCCAGATATGTGAGAAATTGAATAGTGATGAGGAAAATGAGGATAATTTTAATATCGACTTGACTTATTATTTATTATGGTCCGAGTTATCCCATAATAAACCAATTACCATGGGAACTGCCGTATTAAATTTAGTTATGATGGGATTACTATCGCAACACTTGTCTACTTAAAAATTGTATTATAGTACAACGACGAATCCTAATTAATATTTGGTATTAGAGATTATTACGTTCTTAGAGATTATTAGAGATTATTACGATTATTAGAGATTAATACAAATCATACGATTACCACATTAGTTCAAGTTAGTGAAATAGTTCAGGAGCCAATCAAATGTCGACTCGTTTGCGTTCGGCGACTTGAGCCGCCTACTTTATTTACACCTGTGCAAATTGATTGTGGAAACCGAAACTACGAAATGGGGTTTCATACATTTTTTTTCTGTAATTAAATAGCCCGGTGTTAAAATTTGTTCAAATTACACTTATAACTTAATTAATAATTTGAAATTAGGTATTTTAAGGCCACATTTCACCAAACTCGGAATTAGACTTACTACGAGATTAGTCTATACAAATTCGGCGTTTAATCTAGGCATAAGACCTTATTCCAGTTTGGTCGAATGCAACCTAAATCATATACCAAAAACCATATAGGAGTATATTCGTACCTACATAGGTCCTACTTACATGTACATAGTAAAAATCATAACCATTTTGATGGTTTAACACCGGGTGAAAATTAACGTACATGCGTCACAATGCTTTTGTGAGATTGTCTGTTGCGTCATATGTTTGTTGAAATGAAGTGAATAATGATGCAAAAGACGCATAGATTCGCATACCTATCTTGCTCTTTTTAGCTTCCGTAAACATCGAAAACTAACTTAATGATTATGAGAAATTTGAATTTTTCCCACAAAAATATATCAATGTACGTACATGTACAGTCGTTCTTATAAGTAGCTGAACATTTTTGTGCCTTGTCGCTTTAAAGGCTCAGTTTCATTCCGCGGTAGCCGCATGCTTTTCGTGATACATTGCGTCGCTGCAATAGCTCTCGGCTCAAAAAAGTTAAAACAACCCGTCAATGCATTGCTACAAGCAAATCGACCAATGAAACCTGAGCCTCTACGCCTTAGAAAGTATAGTGCAGCAGTTCAAACATGACCTTAAAGCACCGTTAAGTGTGCAGGTTACAAGGCCTATCGTACTTAACAAAGTTAAAGTGGGGGTTTAGTTAAGTAAAGCGCGAACTGTACAGTCAACAAATTTGATTTCTAGGCCACTTTGGACTATGTTAAAGTGACGTTGACAACCATCGTTACAGACTTCTTATGATTTGGTTTACGTCACATTGACAAAGTCCATAGTGACCTAGGAATCAAATTGGTTGACTGTACATAGTCACGGTGGTCTTAAATCACAAACAAATCAAAAAACTTCCCTTTTAACCCCACACCTCAGACAGAAGACGACCCAACCCCCCTGCATTAATTTTATCAAGTTAATAGCTTTTTGCAAAAGAGCAGTTTGAAGTACAGTTTGCCCGTATTTATAATAAGATAAATAGAGATATAACATTCATTCCTTGAAACGCTATCGATAAACGAAAGCCCGCACGCTTGCACACACACACAAACACACCTCTTAGGGTCTAAGATCCCACTTACCATCAGGTGGCCTGTGTGCTCGTTTGCCTTATCTACGTCATAAACAGCTATCGATCATTTCAACCTCAAATAGGTTATTTCATACAAAACTGCACTCAGAGATTGCTTTCATTCATGAATGTAGTGAATTACTATGGAATAACGTAACTGGCACGTGTAAGCAATTTCTTGCAATTGACATCGTTCCTTTGAAATTGGTGGTTAAATGAAATAAATATGAATTGCCTATTAAACCGAACATGGCAAAGGCTCGTTTGTATTAATTCACCGCGTTTCAGTAAAGTATGGTTTTATCACGAGCATTGCTTTGAGTGATCGAAAACGAGCAATCGTTGACAAGTGACAATTATTCGTTAAAGATACGAGTACCTACAATAGTACATTGTTGCAGAGGATAGAAAGTACGCGATTTTTGGACGAGTCATATTGAGGGCCGAAACGTAGTTGAGGCCCTCTAGTGTACGAGTCCATAAATCGCACTTTCTACTGAGGCAGACATAGTGCTTTTCACAACTACTGAGAGGAAATAAAAAAAAAATCATATTCAAAACTCAAATTTTATTTCATGTAGGTAATATAGAAGCTGTATCACCGCCAATTTTACCATAGATAACTTTTTTTTAATCTGGACCCCTATTCTCGTGGCACTCGGGATTAATAAACTAACATTCGAGATGAAGATGTCAACTCCATATAAAGTTGTATTTGTTTCGCCATATCTCCCATGTAATTTCATCTCTAGTGGTTCGAGATTAGAGGCCAAGTTTGAATTACATTAAAAAAAAACCAGTGACATAGTTTTTAGTCCGTGTATCTTTTAGCAAAAATACACCTAATATTTTACAACACAAAATGGTGTGTTCTGATTGGTCGATATCAATTTTTCATTTTAAGGAGCTATGACCCAAAAATTGATTGATTGATTTTCATTGGTTCTTAAGGTTGGACAACAATGTTCTCGACCAATCAGCAAACACGCCGAGAAAAACTTTCTTGGTCTGTCCTTATAAGTGACGTTTTGTGACCCCAAACAAGACCATCTATGGCCATATTTCCGAGAAGTGTTGTGAAAAGATACTTTTGTGAATAAATACATACGCATGGCAACACTTTTTTTCAAGGGATGTACGAAGGAATTGAATGAAATATTAGCATACAGTAACCCCCTTACTAATAAACGTTGAGTAACAACGGTGGTATAGCTATACAATGTTTTGTCCTTATCTGTCATTGTGACATTTGAATTTGATGATTTGTATAAATGTAAAATAACATAATATGTATTTAATGTAATGTTTTTGTTGTTTGTTTATATGCAGAGAGTAATCGCCGGAACTACAGCATCTATTTGAAAGAAATCTCTGACTATTTGAAAGGTACGTTACTTATTCCAGATGAATAAAGGCTACGTATAAACTGCGTATTTACTGGGTACGTGTTGTACAGTTTCTCTGTAATGTTTTTGGTTGGTGTACAATAGTTTTGTATTGTATTGTATTGTTGTATTGTATATTATTCAACCCGGGCGCGCCGCTAGTAATACATACATAAAGAAAATCAGTTCAAAAAATTTATTACTTATGTGTAGATACAAAGATTACCCTTTTTTCACCGATACTCCTTTGATAAAATGTATCACTTCGCAGAATTTTAGTTTCATAGAAAGCTATTTTCTGCTGAACTCAATGGGTCTAGCAGTCTTCAAGTAAACGGGGAACATACATAAAAAAAAACCCGACGAACCGAGAACCTCCTCTTCTTTTTTTTGAAGTTGGTTCAAAACAACAAACACTGTCTTATACCTATTTGCAAGCGTTTACAATCATCTAAGTATCAATAAAGTCAATGCATATTTGTGTACTTATTTGTATAAGCATTTAATGCTAGTATTCGTTGATTTATTATGTTTACTCGAACTGTACAATTCAACTAATAAGTAAATAAAATAAATTCGTTCTATGATTTTGAAACAGCTTCGTAAGAGTTAATATTTATACAGGACCGTTGTTTGTTGTTTACTAACTAACCTTTCCATGAATTTTATGAAAATGTTTCAATAAACAGTTCTGTTTGATGAGTTTTTGCGATTTTTTTGGACGACGTTATTACGTTGAATAATAATCTAGGGTGGTCAAAAGTATAATGCAGTGCAAAAATCATGTTTCGAGCAAT
Organism: Acleris cristana; assembly: GCA_948252455.1. Lineage (NCBI taxonomy): Eukaryota > Metazoa > Arthropoda > Insecta > Lepidoptera > Tortricidae > Acleris > Acleris cristana. The sequence goes on from OX411775.1 coordinate 6,650,002, forward strand.
GTACTCGTAATATGAAACGATTGAATAAATAAACGAACGAACGTTTTATTTTCGTAGCGGAGCGTGTAAATAGGCGCGGGTTTTACTTAAATTGTTTTGATGACGTTCTACTTGGTGCATATTAAACTGGTTGGATACATGAATGTTTATCTTTTGATCACATGTGTACAGCTGAATACATTGGATGAAATTCGGCACATTATTAATTTTTTGTCGCCACCAGTATTGTAAATTTCTTAGCAACTACTTACGCAAATTGGTTTTTCTGTGATACGATACTACCTCTGCAATTCTACTCCAATTTGCTATATCCTATTTCGCTTTTATATTTGTTTTCTTAAAAACTGTCAAGTGACTGAAAGGTACAATTACAATAAAAAAGCAAGATGGGCCACAACAAAGTGAAATAGACACTTGGACACCCTGTACGTCTCAACTTTTTTATTCTACCCGCATTTGTAACTGTGCACTAAAACTAAATTGTCAATTACATAAAACGTAACGCGAATGTTCGTAGTTTATACCGCCTGTATAAAGTTCGGCCGCTCCATACATTGTTGGGAAAGGTCACAACTGGTTTAATTAAGTGCTTAAGCACTGTAATCCTGTTATAGCACGTACTTATGTTTATCATAAGGGACAAGAGAAGACAAACAGGAAACAGGAAATATTTGTGTTTCTTTATAAAATACTCATTATAAAACTGTCCTCTATCGCAAATTATCTGACGTACAGGCTGATTAGAAAAATTAAAGACGGTGTCAGTAATTACAAAAATGTAATTTATTAAATCATTTTGTAATTAAAAAGATACGTAGTTCATGAATATCTTATTTGCAAAATGGGGTGTTTTTTTTTATTCTCGTTTCACGTTGGCTCCAGGTGCTCAGTCGAATACAAGAAAAATGTGTTAAATTTTGCTCAATATTCGATTGAAATAAGAGAAAAGTGAATACATATTTTTGTACTTGATTGTACTATGGCTATTGGCCCTCTTTTGTTGCATTTCAATTCGTGGCCATGGCCATGTATTAACCAGCAATTTCAATATGCGTAGGCACTTTTGGCGGAATTAACTACCTACCGCTTCGGCCGAACTGCTACGTCGACAAATCTGATCTGCGACCAAATTAAAAAGACACGCATTAAATGAAGGTGAACAGCTAAGCGTGTAAGAGGGTAAGGAGGGCGTTTCCACCAGATATCTGGTGGAAACGCACCCTAATGCCACAAAAGATCTTAAGAAGTGTTTCCGAAAGGGCCCGACCGAGGTTAGACGAGTCATCATCACCATATCCCTCGCTGGTCTTACTCACCTAAATTGCCAAACGGTACAGTCTAGGATCTACTAAGTAGATGTATACAGTCTTAATCACTATAAAAACAAGTCCGACCAAAAAAAAACTACCACAGACGCCAGAAAGATCTCAAAAAGTTGTCTTCAATTTAAAATATTCGGTTATCTCTATTACTTACTCATTAAGGGACTATATTTTCATGACGCCACATCTAAAATAAAATTGCATCCACTTTTTGTTAGACCGCGGTAAAACCCGAAAAGAGGTTATTGTTTTTATCCTTTATACTCCAGAGCAATTACAGGCTAGGGGCGAGGGCATTTATTCGAAAAGTTTTTGTGAGCTTTTGACAGCCTTTATCGGTTTATGAAGTTAATCAAAACTTATTCGGAAATTGGAAAATTGGACAAAGTTTAATTCTTGCCCTGTTATGATTAAATAAGACAAATATTTACGGAAAACGTAGTGGATAATGAAACGTTGTGTTGGAGTAAAGCCAATTATATTGTCTACTCGTATGTTATTGTCTATGATTATATTTGTCTACATTGTTAACGTTTTTTTTTTGTAAAGTTAAGTTAGTTTAGGGCCTGTTTCACAATCGACAAGTAAATCTATGTGCCAGTTAAAGTTAGCTCTCTCCTTGTCTATGTTCAAGTGTAAGACAAGGAAAGGGCTAAATTTACGTGTCAGATATGCTTTCCTTGACGATTGTGAAACAGGCCATATTCATGTCGTGTTTTTATATGTTACCTTTTTGATTTTTGATTTTTATTACTTAAATTTTCACTGTTATTTTCCGTTATTTTGTTAGATTGTTTATCCTCCTGCATTGTTCTTGCTTATTCTTATCCAAAGTGAACTGGAAAAGATTCTATATGGGATAAGTTGGCCTATGTACATTATTTACATTGATGCGAACATGTCTCGTAATTGTTTATATGCAATATAGAGTTTACATACATCTATTAAGGGCTAGGTCCTATTCAATGCATTAATATCGTAGAACAAGACATATATTTTAGTCTACGAGTAATCTGAGAGGCCTGTTCTCTGATAATGGCGGTCCTTTGTCTCCACACGTCCGTTATTCCGCGACAAGTCTAACACTAAAGGACCAAAATGATCTGGCCCTAAAAATGAATAGCTTGCCTTATGAAATTTCGGATGGCCATAGCCGTTTACTTAAGCCAGATTATCTAATAGTTGAAGGTGATTAGAAATCCCAAGTTTTAGGTGAATTGGGCTCTCGTGGATATTATTCTAAGGATCTATTATAAACACATTCAGTGCCGGGTTCTCTGCAACTCACGCCTTCATTCCCAGAGTGGGGTAGGCAGCGCTACAGACTTACCAACAACTCCAAAAACTTGTTGATAATTCTGTAACCACTTTTTGCACAATCAGGCTAAGATGTTCATCAGTGTATGAGTGAGTAGGTTGCAAACCCATCGCCTAACAGTACCTACGACATCCACTGGAAGACATGGAGTGGCACCATTCTAACCCAGCAACCACACCGGCATACGGATTTCTACCTATAATCGAAATCTACGCGGACAAAGTCGCGAGCAGAAGCTAGTTTTCATCTAAAATGGATGCGATATTGATACTGTGCTGCGAGTGAGTTAGAAACACGAATATTAGTAATTCATTTATACTTACCCCCTTATTAATAAACGTTGAGTAACGGTGGTATAGCTATACAATGTTTTTTCCTTATCTGTCATTGTGACATTTGGATTTGACAGATAAGGACAAAACATTGTATAGCTATACCACCGTTACTCAACGTTTATTAGTAAGGGGGTTATTACCATTCTCGATTTTTTTGCGTAATTCCTACTCTTAGAATACTTTAAATGTAGAAATAAGCACGTTTTCACCCCCGCTATGAAACCCGTCCCCGCTCTCGCCCACGTTAATACTTATGCTGGATACATTTAACCCCTTACTAATAAACGTTGAGTAACGTTGGTATAGCTATGCAATGTTTTGCCCTTATCTGTCAAATTCAAATATCACAATGACAGATAAGGACAAAACATTGTATATACCTACTCAACGTTTATTAGTAAGGGGGTTAGTATATTTGATGAGAAATGGATTTAGTCCGATCGTTGTCAAACAAATATTTCATTATTGGAATAAGGCCAAATATTTTGTAACGCGATAGATAACGAAATTACAGAATAAAGCGCGCTTGTTATTGAACCTCGAATATAAAGCAATTAAATTATCAGTCGCGCGAGAGCGATTTAATTGTTTTGAGTCTCTTTATTTTGATTTATCAGGATTTCTTCGAATTTAATAATATATATAAAGTTTGGGCGCTTCTTATATATCTTATTTGTACGCGTACTGTTTCGTGTTCGTTTCAGTTTGAAGTAAAAAATACCATTATTATGGCGCGTTCACTACGTCGGCTACGTTCGGTTATACTAGGTTCATTATTTACTGTAAAAAAAACCTGTACACTGGTCGGTAATGGAAAACGGGCTGCAGTTTAATACGGCCCAACCGAATAATGTAAACGCGCCATAAAGCCCGATTTACATTGGTCAAGGACAGTGGCAAGGACAGTGGGCTGAAAAAATAGAAAGCGATTCTATTTATATTTACTGGCAGGCATTTGACTGGCTACTGTCCAATTGGTTTACACTACTGTACTATCCACTGTCACTCTTCACTGTCCACTGTCCTTGATCAATGAATCAATAAATCAATATCAATAAATCGGGCTTAACTGCTTATAAGTCGTGGTTTAACTCATTGAAGCGCCAGATTTGCATAAGTACAGCAAATTCATACTGCGGTTCATGGGGAAAACTTGAAAAAAAGACGTTATAAAACGTCCCAGGAGATTCGCATTTTTAAAACAAATATCTTTAAAGAACAGAACATTTTCATTTTGAAAATTATTGGTAATATTCCCAGTAATAAGAGTGGTAATCCTTGCTAGCTAGATATTTTCGGAGCCGCCGAAAATCCAAATTACTTAGGCGAGGGATGTAGGTAAGGGATTTACAATTAAATGTTATTAGGTGATTTAGTTTTGTTGGGTAATAAACTTGTTAACCGTTTATTACTGTAGATATTACACATTTTATTATTAAGTGTAGGTATGTCTTTATTTAGACGCTTTTTTGTTATTTATAAGTAAAATATAAACCAGACTAGTTTTATAGGATTTTTGAGTACTCGGCCTCTATTCCACTGCGTTTTTACAAACTTATTATCAACTTACAGTAAGTATGTTAGTTTGTTTGTTTAGGTCAAATCTCACAAGTCAATTATGATTCCACTTGTCCAAGATCTTTGTCCAATGTGTATTTGCGTCTCACATTTTTTAAGCAAACTGTGAGACGCAAATACACATTGGACAAAGATCTTGGATGTGGAATACCACCCTTGTAAGGGATTAGAAGTGACAGCTTTACCATATACTTACGTCAAAGTACATATGAATTGACAGCTAGAATTGAAACTAATCGCGGTTTCATAATACATCAAAGTAAACGTTAAGTTATAGAAAACTGTCATTTTTGACGCATTTTAATACGGGCATTACAGTCGAGATCACTTTATTAATACGGACCTTTCGAGTAAATCACATATTTATTAAATAGGTTAGGATTTGCTCTTAGAAATATACCTTCATAAATTCCATGATGTACATCGGTGTTAGCGTTAATAAAAACAATAAAACAAAGGTCTGCATGGCTCTAGAGACCTTACATCGCAGATTGCTCTAAGGGCCCGGCCGTATTAATAAACCGATCTCGACTGTAATACTTACTCGTTTCAAAATGCGTCATAACCGGCTATTCCCAGTTGTCCACACCCCTTCGTCCACACTGCAGATAACTGTGTTTTTTTTCCCACTTGTCCGCAGACAAGTGGAAAAAAAAACCCAGTTAGCCGAATTAGCGGCTCTAGGGAGCGGATCACTGGGATTTTTTTCCTAGTTGTCCGCAGTGTAAACAAACGGGTGCGGACAACTGGGAAAAACCCGTCAAAAATGTCAGTTTGCTATGGCTTGACGTTTACTTTACAATATCTTGTGGCGGTCATCCAGAATTTATTAATACGGAACTTAAAACACTTTTTTGTCAGATAAATACACGACTCACGTCCGTGGAGTAAAATGATAACATTAGTCATAGATTCACTAATTACCCCTAAGAACGTCGCAGATCCTTCTTTAGTAAGCTCTGGAAAAGTTGCTGTCTAAGTTGATTGTGCAAATAACGAGTAACTTCAACAAACTCTTGTTTTTCTTTTGCTTTCCGTAATGAGGTGAGTTTTACAGAAAAACGAATAATCTAACCTTCCATTAGTTTAAACTAATGAATTAACTGGATTGCCCTTGATAATCGAGTCATTATTACGCATGTACCTAGTAAATACCTTTTGGGATGAATTGTCCAAAAAATAAGTAAGAACACTCCAAATTGCTCTCTAACAATATTTAAAAGTGTTTTTATTATTACTATATGGTAAACTGTTAGTTTACTAATTTACTGACATGATCAGCACAATGGGAATACATAGCTAATTTACCCAAACTTGACGCACGTTCATTCACGCGTAAATGAAATAGTTACAGCAAGAAAATGTTTTCCTATCTCACTCACGCGTGAATGAACATCAATCAACTCAGGTACTCGTAAATCTGAGGCCGTATTTTAAACTGTCAAAACTTAACTAGTTTTACGCAGCATATTATATAGAGTTCTATAGCTCTGTCAATTTCACTGGATGGAATACGGCCTCATTTGATTATTAGACAAGTGAAAATGAAAATATTGATATAAAATTTATTTGGTACTTAAATCACTTAAGATAAAAAAATAACACAATTTTCTTAACTAAATCAACACTTATCCTAGATTATTACCTTAATTGCATCAAACCCAAAATGGTCTCCACTCAGCTTTTTATGCCACGGTATTGTTAAAATATACCGTGACGCTAGTTTTCAATGAAACCTGGAGAGGTGAATGGCGCACCGTAATAACTACACTATTTAAAATTAACCAAAACCAAATACAATTGCAAACAATTAACTAATACAATTGTATACAACTACCCATACGTGTGAGTGAACGTGCATATGCGAGTGTGTCTGTTTGTGTGTGAGTGAGTGCGTGTTTGCAGAACAGAAGGGCCTCTATTCTACAACGACAAACAATATAGCTTTTGATCGTATTGTCATCGTTCTTACACTTTTATTGACTTAATAATCACCTCAGGTTTGGGTCCCATAGAAAGGCTGATTTTCCGTGAAACATTAAACAAACTGGTTGTTTATATCGGTAATTTAAACTCAATGGCGCTCGGTTCGAACTTTGCTATCGATTTTTAACAGTTTGACCCAGTTGAATGAGTTAACGTATGGCTAAATGACATTCGCTGTGTCAGCTTGAGGGTAATGAATGATGTCATTGCATCGCAGACGTTTTTTTGTGTTAGTTATGTTCCTAGGTACCCTAAAACTGGGTATATGTTTTTTTATTCATTCAAGTTATAATATATAACTTTTAGGATGATATGTAAAACTAAACGTTTTTAAATACCATAGAAGTTAAAGAAAATATCTCATGGCAGAAATATTATCTGACTTCATTTACTAGTCTATTAAATACACGAGACTAAATCAAAGATTGTGTTTGATTTACATCTTCTTCCTCTCAAGTTTTACAGTACACTTGATTAACGACATTTTTTGCTTATTTTTTGTTTCTAGGACATTTCCATGATAACTATGTTTGAGTATAAACAACAAATAATAACAAACTCTGTCAAGCAGTGAATTTTTTTTTCCTTGTGTTTTATCCCAGAGGGAAAGGCAAAGGACATTGATCCATACAGCCTAACAAGCAGTGAAATTTGAATTGACAGGCGTAACATAACATTGCCATATGAAAATTGATTTATTTTTACTTTTAACTTTGTCATGACCTACCGGTAGACCTAAACGCAGTAGGTACCGACTACCAAAAAAACGCCTGTTAGATTAAATTTATACGATCACAGAAATGAAATGTGCTAAAAGTAATCAGACGATTAGACTGGTTAATTTAATCTTCTGATATGATATAACGTTGGCTCCAAAATACGGTGTAAGCCTCTTTATGAATACCTACGAGCTTTGATCTTCTTATCGAGTAAGAGAAAGGCTCTCAATTGAAATATTTCAAATAAGTAGCTTTGAAATGTAGCCTTTTCATTTTTAATAATAGTGAACCTTAATACTCTTGAGTAGGTATTTCTTTAGCGAAGGTTTAATTTAAATCGCATATACCTAATCATCGAAATTATTAATGTTACTTAACATAAGTAGATACATACATTTATGTACATTTATATAGTATGCCATCAATAAATCCAATCAGTTATAAGTATAAGTAGTCCCCGTGACATAACAAACTCAAAACACAAACAAAAAAACAAAAACTTGGCTTCAAAAACGCAAAATTAACTTCATTTTGGTTAAAATTATAGTCGCGCGCCGACTTCAGTTTGATTCACCTATTAAATATCATTTAAAAAAATGTTTTTTTAAGCTTATTTTTATTTTAATACTTTTTAGTGATCAAAATAATATTATGCTATTATGTGGTCCCACAGTTCTCAATTACCTAGTAAGAAACTATATGTAGCACATAAATAAGAAACTCGCCGCAAGCAACGCCGCAGAAAAGTCATTGTGCATATAATTAAACCATTCCAATGTGCTTCGTCATAGTCGCTCAACTATCTTACTCGAGATGTGTCATCGCCATCCTCGAAATAGGTACCGGTGAGGAGTTCCGGTGGCCACATTTGGTCTTCATTATCAGTTCCACTTCACCAAATAGTGCTTTCCAAAAGCGCACGAGCTTCTATGAAAAACACACTAATCGCTATATAGGTAAGCCTATAATATTTGAGGAGTTCCGTCGATTTCTCCAAGATCATCGTCAGATCCTGACATGTTGACTATGGGACCAACTAGAAAACACATATACTTACCCCTTCAAATAAAAAAAAGTTCAAATCGGTCCAGCGGTTTTTGAGTAATCGGGAAACATAAGTACATAAAAGAAAAGCTCGACGAATTGAGAATAATAATCCTTATCTAAGATTGGCACATAAATATAATCTTGGTATCTCGTAATATCGATATTCGATATTCTCAATAGTTACCGAGGAAAAGCGATAAACGACTCGTGGATGGAGTCGCAAGTAAAATTGAGTATGAATTAAAATATGCTATAACAGCATAATACAATCGATTTACCATTAAACAAAATAGAGTGGAAAAAATTGAGATTTCTCTTTTTTTTAGTTTAATGGCGTATAATGTCCATTATTTAATATAACTCTAAACTGGCCTGGCATCAAATCATTACTAGTCTAAAAGCGTATCAAATGGAATCAAACCTAATAAAACATCAGAATGCCAACATTACAAAAAACAAAGTACGGTATTCTGCTAAATTGCCTCGGCTTATTATGTGTGTACCATAGAGTTTCGTTTATCAGTGCGCCACAGAAAACGAATTTACCGCCGTCTTTATGACAGGATTACAGCGTAATTACGCGCCAACCCTAGATACAATGGGGCATTGACTGGGTTGCCAGATTAAAAAACGTCCAACTACAATAAATTGACAAACTTCTTTTATTTAAAAATGGTTATCGCATTTATTTAAAAAGTTTTTAGATTTTTTTAGCCCATTCTATATGTATTTGAATTTATTTTCGATGTGTGTTGTGTAGGCGTGAAGCATTTTTAATGTTAGTAAAAAAACGAAAGGTTTGGAAGACACAAACTGCTCTAATACTTACTGTAATTACTGAAACAAGCTAGGGTGTTATTCGCTTAAAAACGGCGTTCGGTCAGTTGAACGAGAGAACGCGGCGCAGCATATATAAACCGGCGAGTTTAAGTAGTCCCATCAGAGCGTACGAAACACATTTTAGCGCGTGCATTCTCAATTAGGCAGCCTTATACGCTCGATCGTTAGACAGAAGTCTGCTCAAGCTTGCCTGCCTGCCTGTTGCCTGATAGGTCAAATCAAATAATCGATTTTTTCGATTATTCATTTCATTACGTATACGTTTCAAACCCTAAGTAAGAGTAGAATATAGGTATTAGGTAACCTGCATGCGACAATTTTACGAAGAAATCCCAGCGGCAATACCTACGTTAGAAATCCAGTTAAAAATCTGGCTTAAATCCATAATTTTTTTAGACAACCAAAACCAACCTAGTATTTAAAAAATAACGAAACTGCAAATAGGACCTTAATTTTTTTTCTTAAATCCTCGGGTTTTTCCTAGCTGGTAACCCCGGCCATTGCCCGGACATTCTTTTATATTCCCGGCATTGGCAGCAGGAAATAAGTTCCCGCCTCATAACGTGCCTTTAATCAAAGGGTCGGGGGCTAACAAGGCGTTATGTGCATCGTTTAGATTCAAGTGCCACTAATTTGTCACTCCCGAGCGCTTTGAGAATCGCACCCCGTTAGAACTTGTTTGTAGAGAATCGGTACTCGTATTAAACTGATTGGTGTTTTTGCGAGCTTAGTTGTTGTGAAACGATGTACCTAGTCGTTAGTTTCTCGACTTTCTCGTCGGGAAAATTGGCATCAAATAGGTTAGAATGAGAATAAAATAGAATTAATGTTATGTTACAATATGTCAGGTTTTATACAACCGGACATCTTTATAGAGGTGATTTTTTTATCCTGAACTTAGAAAGCGCGAAATTGCATTATGCATTTTTAAAATCCCACTCCGCACGTGAACTTTTTTAAATTATAGTTCATTACAGATTGATCTGTCAGAACTCCATTTCAGTTTGAATTCCGAATCCAAATCAAAAAACAAGAAAGTACGGTTAACCAGATTCTGAATTCCATTTATGAATTTTGGGCTGGCCTGCATAAGGCTGACAAAATCCAAATGAACCCGTCACAATATGCATCGCCAAAGAGCCGTGGGCTGTGACGATCGTTGTTGCTTCGAAAGGCCACAAAACCGACAAAAATAATGATTTTAATGATCATTGATTTATGAAATTTTCAACAGCAGATAATTGTTAAATAACTATTCGTTCTAACAATGTCATTAAATTACGAAAAAAACTTAGAATAGTGACATTATTACAGTTAAAAATAAATAAATTGTGTGTGTCATTGTTGGATTGAACGTGCCCTTTGTGATTTCTTTCTTTTTTCTTTACTTTTCACTGAGGCGACAAAGCAACAAAGTAATAAATACAATTTATATGCATATAAATGAATGAAAGAAAGAAAAAAATTATTCGTGACAAACAAACAAACAAAACGCAACAAGATACTGACATAGACAAAAGACCTGTTGTCACGAAATGGTAAATGCAACTTAGACGTCATTAAAAAAAATCCCAAACAATGTCAATGTATGTCAATCTTTGTAATCAAACAAGTCGAGGCAGCAATGAATAGGTATCAAGTTCTATAGAAAACGGAATTCACTATTCATCCCGGGTCTTAATCCGTTCATCTAATCAGCGGCGGCATCCGATAGTTTTGCCGAGATCTCGTTGCTTAAAAGACCTATCGTTCCTTTTTTAAATTTGAATTTGAAAAATCGACACTAAGGAATGACTCAGGGCCACATTTTCGATTCGATTTCCAAATTTAAATTTTTTTTTTATCAGTTTTTTTTATCAGTTTACAACTACAGATAAAAAAATTCGCTCGTAATTGTCTTTATATTGACTGTGAGAGCGGCTATTCATTGCGCAAAAGAGTAACATTTTTTTTTTGAAGTACAAAGGCAATCTTATTCCAGCTGTCCATGAAGTAGGTACTCGTTAGTAAGTACAATGCATAAGTGTATTGTGTCTAAACATACAGGTTTCGCACAGAAAAAAAATGCAATAATAATATAATGATATCAGAAGTTTAGAAAGAAAGGGCTCTCTGTAGAACGGTCGATCGAGTGAGTGAAGTCAAACGAGCTCGCTCACTGGGCGCCTGGGGTAACGCGGGTAAGCTAAGAATGCACGCCCTTAAATGTGATTTTTACGCTCTGACGGGACTACTTAAACTCGCCGGTGTGGCGCGTCCACTCGTTCACTCGTTCGACCGACCGATCGCCGTTTTCAAGAGAATAACACCCCAGAAAGTATTGCGGCATAAGGAAGAAGCATAAATCCTGTAATTGTAGGTACAGGGTGTCCAATTAAATGCATTGATGGATGTAGGTACATAATCGATTTCTTAGCACAGGCAGTTTATTTATTTAAACTTAATTACGGGCACCCCAACTCGTGAGGGATCAAAAAGGAAAGACGAGTTGGCCGCAAGGCAAGCAATTTATTTCGTTAAGGCGAGAAGCTTTAATTTTCTATTAAGAGGATAGTAAAGCGACGCTTAAATCGCGTAGCTGTCAAAATCTCCATACAAATTAAAAAAATAAATTATGTAGAGTTATGACAAATACTGTTTATATTATTGGCGAAATAATAACTAATTTGTACAATGCGTCTTTGTTTCTAGGGATACACTGACGTAAATGTAAGTTATGTCACTCTATAATATCATAATTGTGTATTTTAAAACACTTCTACTGGAAAAAAGACGTAAGTGTAAGTCATTTATTTTTTATTAACGTAACGCATTTTTTACTTATCAAACTAAGGGCTGATTTTTCAATCCCCAGATAAAGCTATCCGGAAGGTAAATTTTAGCTCTGTCCTTTTCTTTCATATGACTTCAGAAAAGGATAGTAATACATTTAACTGACGGATAGTTTTATCTGGGGATTGAAAAATCAGCCCTAAAGGTTTGTACTAAAAATACTAAATAAAATAAATTTAAAAAATCGAATTTCATACGGCTTGCATAATCGTAAAAAAGCAATTGCGTCATCATTCTGTTGAATGAGCCATGCGTTATCTCCATGATCGATAGGTGGTCTGTCCACGGATGTTAATGAAGTTTCTGGCCACGATTTTGTCAATTTCCACTCACGGTTCGTTATTAGTTTCCGGACGTTCTGCGTCGAAGCTCGGTATTTAGGACACGATGTACACGGGCAACCTAGGATAGCCTCGCCATGGCTCTTTATGTTACTTGAACTTTGTGTAAAATAAAGGTCGTATTTTTAAAGAGGAACAAACTAAAAGAATTGACAGGTAAAAACCCCTGATATAATGGTGACCTCTTCTTTCAGAGGTGATATCTCTTAAACGGTTCAACCGATTTTCATGAAACCTAGTGAAAAATTACCGTTAATAAACCTGCTTTAAAATAAATAAAAACTGCAATCAAATCGGTTTACCCCTTTAAGAGATACGGTGCCACATCCAGACACACACACACACACACACACACACACACACACACACACACACACACACACATCCCTCTTTTTGCGTAAGGGGTTAAAAAAGAAAAAGTGAATCATCTTATCCAACCGATGTGGATAAAGTTATTATTTATTATGTATGTAGGCATAACGTTTTTAATAATGTTATTTTGTTTTCATTTTCAAACATTATTCATTTAGGCTAGGAAAGATTATGTAAATTATGTCTTATGTAGCTTTATAGCTACATTTGTTATCCCCATACTTTAACTAGCAGAATGAATAAAAAAATGGAGCAAAAGCTGACTAATTGTTTTTTTTTACAGATTGTGCACAAAGCCTAGTATTTTTTTTTACAATAGTATACAGTGTGTTTTTTCTCATCAAACACCAGTATTGCCTATGTCCGTCATTTATACGAAAACTGAGATCCAGAGACTGAAACACGACCGGCTTTTATTTCGGATACTTTCCATTTCCACCCCACCCTAAGCGTCGGTTTAGACCAAACAAGCGAATGCTCTAGAACATGTTTTGTCTATATTTTTACAAAGAAAACGTAAGAGATAATGCCATAGAATTCTTGTTCGTTCGCTTGGTCTAAATCCACCCTTAAACGTGACGGTTTAAATTCAAACCTTAAAAGTTTACTGTAAATAGCTTTGTGGCTTTTTGGCAGCATATGTCGAGAATTGCACTACTTTGGCTTTATAACAAAGCGTGATGTGAGTAATAAAAATTTGGCACATATCTAGTTATTCCGGTAAACAATGGCGTAAGAGCTCGCGTTAGAATTGTCGGGCAGAATTTAGTTTAACAATGAAAGCCTTTAAGAATGAGTATCTTTTAAAATGCTATGTATTCTAAGGTACATTAAACCCTTAAATATTTATTATACATGCAAAGTGCAAGTACGTACTCTGTCGTGCTTTGTTTCCACTAACAAGAGCTGGGCGAAATGCAGTCGTTGCTGAGAACACCCTCTAAGCCACGCCAGCCAGTATTCCATAAAAGACAAAAATCTCACAAAGGAGGAAGCTGGAAGAAATTATATTTTCCCGGGGAAACTGTTTTGGTCGAAAATACTAAAAATCTAGGCGAGAGTTTGCAAGCTAAATGATTGTTAAAAGTTTGCGCTTGGAATATTCACTTTGTTTTATAGTTTTTGTAGTAAGCTACAAATTTTTAACGTTCAATTTCTTCCTGACAATATTTACCTACGTCCTTTAGTTTTACTTGATTATGATTAATATAAGTACATATAGAATAGGGGTGCGCTTCAATCAGTCTAAAATCATTTTGTATAATTTCATTTAACTAACCACGAAAAGCATAATGAACGTTTAGCATTAAAACCAATTGTATAATTTCATCAGGCATACTCATTTAGTATACCTTTTTTAGGTTAGGTTAGGTTAGAACTGTGACCACATTAATAGTAATGAAAGCCGTTATAAATATATATATTTTTAATTTATGATCATTATAGTTTTAGAAATTATGGATTTCGTTTTATGCGTTATAATTATTATATCGTTGGTTTATTATAGAGATCCAAATTATGCAATTTGTGTTATGTAAAATGAAAATTAGACCATTTCTTTTTATACTAAACATTACACACCCATAGAATACTTAGTTGTTATTGCAAGTTCTTATAAGTAACATAATGTAATTACTCTAGTTCTAGAAACGGAACTCAATTTAAGTTAATAAGTTTTATAAGTTAGTCGTTGACTAGTATGGTTGGGGTGAACGTGCGTGATAGGATTAGGAACAGTGTAATAAGAGAATGTTGTGGTTTAAAAGAAGATGTAGTGACAAGGATTGATAAAAGAATGCTGAAGTGGTTGGGTCATGTGGAGAGAATGGATGAAGTGAGATTAACAAAGCATATCTGCTTCTGAGCCAAGATTAAATAGAAATGTTGGAAGGGAAAGACCAAGGCGAACGTATCACGATCAGATTGGGGTAGTATGAAGAAAGGGCCAGATCAGGAGTACCCTAAACCGACGCACGTGTATGAAGAGACTTATGAATGTGGAGGAAGCGAGGGAAGTTTGTCGGGATCGTAGCGATCCACTTGGAAGGAAGTAGTCTCTGCCTACCCCTGCGGGAAAGAGGCGTGATTGTATGTATGTATTAATAAGTTTATAGGTATTGACATTTATGCCCTTACTTATAAACGTGGAATAACCTTGGAGTAGCTATGCCATGTTTTGTCCTTACCTGTCGTTGTGACATTTGAAAAGTACATTATGTTATGTCCATTTCCGGGCTATGAGCTATGTGTAAATGGTTGAGATGAGAGAGAGAGATGAGATGAGAAACAAACAAACGCACTTTCATATTTATTATACTTATTAAGTAAGTATCGCGAAAAACTTATATAACCATTTTTTTTTCAAAAATTTTAGCTGGAGGAAATCCCTTCAAGGGATACGTTCGCCTTTTTTCTTAATGTTTCATTGTTTTTATTTTTTTAATCTTGTACACTAAAGAGTATACTTACGTAAGTCCATACATACATACATACTTGATTTATTACCCAAGTGGTGACAATTGCTTGACACTGAAAGGTAAGAAGGAGGTGAGCAAAGCAGATGATACGTATAGCGAGCGTCACACAAAGATTCCTCTATTCATTGTTTTTCAGGCAATTGTATAAAAAACAGGCGGTAAGTACTCATCGGTAGGTAGTATTAGACAAATACCAATAACAGGACAAAACAGCAATATATAGGTACAACAGATACAAAATCCCAGTCGAATATAGCCCGACTGATCGCGCTACAGTAACACGTGTATCTATTTCTGACAGTATCGGATCCATTGAACGGTTGGCATTTCTGAAGGCTCCGAGGAGATACCGTTCTCAATTCAAAAGGGTCTATCACGTATCTGTGGAGAACCGTCGACTGAATGCGACCTCTGTCGAGGTAAAGTAGAATTTTATTTAGGTGAAACAGTTTCGATTTTAATTTTTAAATGTTTTGGTTCGATATTTAAATGTTAGTGTGTTATGTTAGTCATTTTGTATCAAAACAATACAATACAGGTCTCTTCCTACCCCTCTCTATAATACAATAGGTATAATATGTTGTGTCTAAGGGTCCCTTTCCCATTCTGCGAAACAGAGTAGGACATGGAATGTTGCGGGCGAATTTTCTTTTGTCTATATTTTTTTTCGATTATTTTTGTGTTCAATGATTACCTATGTATATATTATTTTTGTATGTATTTCACTTACCTTTGTTGTTGTTTGTCACGAATACCTAAATGTTTTTCTGATATTTAAAAAAATACTGTTTCCGATACGAAATAAATTAACATTGTCAATGTAATTTATTTAAATTAGTTAATATTGTATAACTTTGTATCTAATCTTGCATTTTTAATAGTACCTAATGAACAATGTAACTCAGAATTGTTAGAACATGTCAGTGGTTTAAGAAGCTTGCGCAAGGTAATTTACATTTCAATTATTAATTATGCTTGATAATTCTACATATACGTACCTACCTACACCTTCTGCAATATACCTCGTTAATGAAACGCTTAGACAACATAAGGTCACCAAAAGTAATATACAAGTTGAACACATCGCGATAAAAAATTACATTTCGAAACATGTCCAATTCATAAGAATAAATAACAAAAATGTAGCGAAATGAATAAAACCTAGTTGCTAGCCGTGGGTTTGGTCTCGTGTATTGATCTGAGATTTATTGTCAACCAATTGAATAGAGTAGCTACATTGAGAGGTAATTTGGGCCGATTCCTCCGTTCCCTGAATAAAACTCCTGTAATATGTTAACAGGGGATGGCTCTGAATTGTATTTCGGTGAAATAATGAATGACTGGGCGTTTATAGCGGGTGTTTTGTTGTGGTATGTTTTCTTTACCTATTTATAATATGGAATAAACAAAATTCCGACATCTTTTTTGAGAGAATACAATCTGTCTCATGTGAGAGAAGGCAAAAATAAAATAT
This sequence comes from Acleris cristana, assembly GCA_948252455.1. Lineage (NCBI taxonomy): Eukaryota > Metazoa > Arthropoda > Insecta > Lepidoptera > Tortricidae > Acleris > Acleris cristana. The sequence goes on from OX411775.1 coordinate 6,666,643, forward strand.
ATTGTTCAATTATTACGCTTAGGTGAATAATTATTTTTTTCATTCTATTTTGTTTTCCTGTAATGTATGTGTATGGAAATGACACGACTTTAATGTTTATTGCTATAACAATTGTAATTTAATATTGTTGTTTTTACTTGGTACAGTTTCACGAATTTGGTACGAAAGAAATACAGGTTGAAATAAAACCACCATTGAGTAAAAAAAACTTTTTGTATGGAAAATAGCATTCCTGTAAACCTGACTCAATATACGGTTATTTTTTACAATATCCAAGTGCAAAGTTCAGTGACTCTACAAATGCTTTTTTTATTAAACGTGCTGTTTGTTAACCCGGTTTAAATAAATAAATACAATTTTACACAAATAGACCAGTGCCAAACTAGGCTCTATTTATAAGCTTGTGTTGTGAGTAGGTACTAGGCCAATGCATAAATAATAAAATTATAAATAATACATAGAATTGAAGCAGGACCCAGGTGCTAATAACTTGAACACGTGTAAGAATAGTAAATGTTAAATTATAGAAAACTTTTACACTCTGTTTAAGGTGTGGTAAACCAATTAATTGTGAGATCGGTAACTTCACGTTAAAAAGATGACATCTTGCTACAGCGCGGGTTCAGTTCTAAGCCACTAAGAATATTAAAAAGTAAAACAAAAATCATTAGAATCAGACTGTATCCTACTAATATTATAATTACCAAAGTTTGTGTTTGTGTTAGTTTGTTACTCCTTCACGCTGCAACGGCTGGACGAATTTGAATGTAGAATGGAGAAAGCTTATACCCTGGATTTCTTCTCCTATGGTCTTGTCCGAAGCGCTGGTAGATTCACTCAATGTTACCGAAGTGTAAAAGAGCCCTCATGTGGCCTATTTACTTACTGAATAAATATTTTGAATTTTTGAATTTTGAAAACATAGGCTACTTTTATTACGATAATCGAATTCTACGCGAACGAAGTAGCGGGCAGTAGCTAGTATTTTCATAATGCCGCTTTTACATGGATGTTGCGGAGTAAGTGACTTTTGAGTCAGATTTTTTCTGCCTAAGGTAGATTGATTAATGATGTTATCTCCCAAAGTTAAAAATAATTAGGCGTGTAGACAATTGGATAAGTAGTTTGATTTTGGTTTTGATAACTTTAGGAAGTGTGGTGGGTATCTGTATGCGATTATTACAGTAATGTACAGTACCACAACGAAAATGTTAAGCATTTCAGTGCGTTGTCAAAGTAAACTTCAAACAGAACATCAAATGACACATATGACAATGACAATGAAACTCACAATGACAAGGTTCTAAGTATGCTTAACATTTTTATTGGGTGACTGTACGTTTATGTGCTTGGTTTGTGGCGATGAAGTCAACATTACAATTTTAACATTTAGTGTTTACTCAACTGCGACTGCAACTGCTTTGGGTTAAGGCTATTAAAACGCGTAGGATAAAAATAACTAGATCCAGTGATATTACTGTTTAAGTATCTTTACTAACAGCTTCAGTATATAAAATTGATGGCTAGTAACTAAATTACCATTTCTTAAGTGCCTACTTCTGCATCATTTCATTTGAACGCCTACTGTTGGGTATATGTCAATTCAAACTTCTTCCAATTTGCCCTTTTATGAGTCAAAAACATAAGCCATCTTCGACAGCAGGATAAAAACTCACGGGCTTAATATAATATTTCCACGACCTTTATATAACCCAGTTTCGAAGCTGTATTAATAATCGATGTTAATTTAAATACTCAACACGACGAGTTAAATTGGCGACGATCGCAGTAAAGGATGGGGATTGGATCATTAATTTGAGTTGCTATGGCTTATCGGCGAGCCGGGAGGTCTGAATGACGTCATTAACTGGTTAAATGTGAATAAAAAGCTTGACGTGTTTCTGTGGATTGATTTCAACATATTTATGTCGTACAGTCAACCAATTTAAAGGCTCCTATAGACTAACAGTTACATGCAGTTCCAAGACTGTCACGCTGCCTGACAGTCCAAAAACTATTAAGCCCACTCATTATGAGTAAATGATACATCCCTGAGGGTTTTCAAACAACCGACCGACAAACAAGTGACGTCTGTCGTCAGGCGGCTCACTGGCGATCCCCTCTAGCACATTTGGCTGTGAAGCGTCGAACTTTTGAGCCTAGATCGCCGTTAATTAGAGAGAACTGTGAGGTTATTATGACATAGCTATGCAGTTCATTTTACGGCGAGCGTGAAGGACGGAGCTATGTCAGTTATATAGCTCTGTCCTTTTCTCTCAGCGTAAACTGAACTGCATAGTTATGTCATAATAACCCCACTGTTCTGTGTTATCCTTGAGTGTAGAGCAGACACAATTCTGTCATAATCATAGCGCCAGAGTACCGATTGTTGTGGAAAACCTTGGGGAAGGCCTTTGTCCAGCAGTGGACGTCTTGCGGCTGATAATGATGATGATATTGATGATGATGATGATGATGATGATGATGATGATGATGATGATGTTACCGCCAAGTCGCGAGAAATAAATTTCGTCAAAATGAATCATTGGATTTCTAGGAAAGGGTTCTATAATGGCTCAACAATTAAATTAGGCAAGATAAGTGTGTGTGTGTGTGTGTTTGACTACATAAGTTTATGTGTTTACATATGATGCACCTATAGTTTATTCAGAACATGAACAATATCTTCTTTGAAAATTTTAGGTATAAAACATGTAAAGAGTATTTTTTTAACTTAGGCAAAATTTACGAAAAAAACCTTATTTCATCACCATTGCCGATAGATGGATAGATAGTTAAAAATCTACCTACCTACCCACCTTAAGAAAAAATTTAAAAAGAGAAAAAGTATGAACGAACTTGCATTATGCACAACGAAGCATAGAAATGATCGAAAATGCAAGCAACCTTATGGAGATTGCAATCGAACTAATGCGCCTAACTTATACCGGACGGCATCTTCAAGTAAGACCAGCGCACTGCTATTATCTACCTATTCCTTTCCTCCATGTGAAACAGCAAGCATCCCTCTCATTTCAATAACCCAAGTACAAAAAGGATAGCTGATGTTATCTGACGAGGATAGAAACTCTTGGAAGGCTTGCACTCGTTCTGAGGATTTAACTTTCCTCAAGAGACAGCGTAAAAAGTTGAAAATAAAGTCGCATTTAAATAAATGCTAACGGATACAAAGTTGGTGCATTCGTTTTAAGTACTGACGTCGGAAGAAGTCTAAGATTAAGTTATTTATCAATCGCACCGAACGTCTCTAGCGGATAGAGAAAGATTTTACCTTTTAACTTTGCGATAAGGAAGTTAATGCGATCTTAAGTAGAGTTTTATTCATCGTTACTATTGATTATTCGATGAGACCGACCAAAGACAGCGCTGGGTACAGTAGAACACAATTTATACGGCGTGTCGTGAATCTTCGTTCATGCAGACACGAACAACGATTCCAATGATTTCCGAAAGCACGATTAAAACCCACGATCAGACTTGTACATAAACCGCTAGAAATAAATTTTAATTACCAAAATAAATCTCTAGAAGTAGTACAGGAATTCAATTTGCTCGGACTCGCCATAGATAGACATATAAACTGGAAAACACACATAAAAAAGGTAAAAAGTAAAATATCTCAGTTTGCATACGCACTGTGGGAAGTAAAAAAATCTACCGACCTGAAAACGGCCCTTGTAACGTACTACGCCTACGCATATGCGTGGTTTAGCTCCCACCATCAAACCTCAAACTTTATTCAGATGGAACTTACACAATGTCCATAAAAATCTACAATAAACTACCAAATAAAATAAAATGCGAAAAAAATGACAATAAATTTAATAAACTTTTAAAAGATTTCCTTATCACCAAATGTTACTACACAGTTAATACATATTTAGAAGATAAACTATTATAAAAGGCATTATTAAATTGAATATATTATAAAACAAACAAAACTATAATCCTAACATTAAAAAATGATCAGGCAAATATAATACAGTTAATTATAATTATAATACAAAGAAAAATAATGATAACCAATACTTAACGTAAAAAATACAAATAAAATTAAAAATCCTATGACAAACCATGTCTATTTACATATAGCAAAAAATAATTCAAAATATTATATTATAATGTTCCATAAATTGTGTAAATTATATTATGATATGATAGTTTAATAATATCCATGGCTATACTTCAAAGAATATAATATATATAGTAAATGTTGTATAATAAATATAAAATACTTACGTAATTAAAGTGCAATTTAAGTTAGTAAATAACATATTATAATATAATATTATAAAACTAAGCCCTCTTCTCTGTTTTTTCTACTACTGTTGCTGTGCCCAACAGGGTCCACATATCATCATGTACATGTATACCTATGATTACAACAACATCTGTAAAATTTATGTGGAATGCAATAAATGTATTGAGTATTGAGTATTGAAGGTGCAAATTATATTGCTTCTACTTTTCCATCTCACTCACGGCTCACTGAATGAACACGCGGGCGCGCGTCAATATGGCGTCAGTAATAACTAATAATAGCACAGAATACAGATGCGCAACGCGTGGATCATGCTGATTGGTTCCCGCGCTTCGAAAATAATGTCATCTGCGCAAGTACATACATCGGTAAGCCATATCAGTTGTTTTTTACTGTAGGACGCTAGCGGTACACCAAAACAAACCTGAACATGTCGACGACATGATTTGCAAGACCCAACGAATTTAACGAATAAATACCTACTTTATTCCCTTTTTAGGGTTCCGTACCCAAAGGGTAAAAACGGAACCCTATTACTAAGACTCCACTGTCTGTTTGTCCCCAGACTGTATCTCATTTCATGAACCGTGATAGCTAGACAGTTTAAATTTTCATAGATGATGTATTTCTGTTGCCGCTATAACAAAAAATACTAAAAACAGAATAAAATAAATATTTAAATGGGGCTCTCATACAACAAACGAGTTTTTTTTGCAGTTTTTTGCTCGATATTAATAACGGCAACTGGTATAGTGGCCTATGTTGTTTAGATAATGGTACGGAACCCTTCGTGCGTGAGTCCGACTTGCATTTGGCTGGTTTTTTATTTAATACTTTTTTATGCGAGGAAATCAATGACGCAGCCAACGCATTGCCCCGCTAATAAAAGCAACATCTAGCTGTGATCAGCGGCTGTATGTTTAATGCATACTTCATCATGCATGGTTCCTCCATATTGGGGTTAAAATTACGCGGACGCTGCGTAAATTGAGTTACGTCAAAACTGCCAACCATCCGGCCGTGTCCTTTACGCTGACCGTTATGATCACTTCCATAATACTGTTCATGCCTACGTTTTGGCAGACATATTTTACATCAATTAAGGTTGAGAGAGAAGTACAAAATACCTAACTTCATTTTATTAATATTAAGAAGGCAAAATGATTTTAAATACTAGCCAAAATTGCGTACTGAGGATTCCGTCCGCACCATTACACAATGATCGTATACTGCCCTAAATAAATGGCGGTATCTCAGACAAAACTCCTGTAGCAAGTGCGACCTTATTACTAAACGGAGAGGATTGAATCTGCTTTGGCTACTGAGTTTGAGATGTTGCCTTTTGTCTTATGAGGCCAGTATGTTAAATAATAAATATTTTGATAGCAATAGCAATTAGGTACGTGACTCGTTAAAAATGGCCAAGCAAAGTTAAGTAACCACGAAAGTAGAGAAAACAGGTTGGGCAAATTTTTTCTCTATTCCAAGCTTTAAGGTTGGTTGGTTTTTGTACATGATTTGGAATATTCAATTCATATGCTTAATTTCATATCTAAATAAGTAGCTGATTTGGCGGTTACAACCAGAGGCTTATTGTCTAACGCACTCGCAATGGCAACCGGTTTCAAAGTGGAGCAATTGTTTTCATTTTGTATGCAGACAAGCCTTCGATTTTCAAAATGAAAACGATCGTCATTGCGAGTGGTTTAGACAATAAGCCCTCTGAAAAAAACATGCATTTTTGTTAAGAATACCCCTTAGTTTATTTTGTTTCCATCATTACTTAGAATATTAATTGAATTTCAAACAGCTACCGTTCCGGTTACAATGGCAGTTCCTAAAAGGGTAGGACAAACGGACCCGGGGTACCATACTCTTCGGGTACGAGACTCTTATTAGTAATAGGATTCCGTCGGTACCTATTGGGTACGCCACTCTTCGTTAACATTTCGTAAACATTTCATACACTCCGAGGGAGTTAATTTAATTAACAGAATGTGCAATTAGCTCACCGATAAACGCTTTATTCTAGCGATATGATGCAATGATGTATCCCCTTATTCATAAACGCGCAATAGCTAAAGTGTCATTATACGATTTTTCCTTATCTGTCATTGTGACATTTCCATTTGATAGGAAGGGAAAACGCATGCCTTAATTAAAATAGGTTTATAGTGCGTTTGTGAGTAAGGCGGGTAGTGTTTTCATATTTGAAGGGACACGGAAAGACTCTGTCACTTTAGTAACTTTTAGGATATCGCGATTTGAAAGTTAGGAACTAACTAATTTCGTACGTAATTTTTGTGCAGAGGTTCTTTCTAAGGTGAGAAAATAAGATTTATTATAATGTACCTGAGTGGTTAGTTATTGCGAACGTTACATTTTGAAGATTAATATCCCTTTTTTTCAAAGTGACGTGCTGCTTTCCGTGTAATTACTCTTCAATTTCACAACAGTATTTATTGTTACAGTTGAAATACTTTGGAATAAGAACTAACATACACGAAAAATTGTATAGGTACATCATCCAATAAAAATGTTGAGCATACTTAGAACCTTGTCATTGTGAATGTCATTGTCATTGTCATGTGTGTGTCAATTATTGTTCTGTTTGAAGTTTACTATGACAACGCACTAAAGTGCTTAACATTTTCGTTGGGGTACTGTACAGTGTTTACAGACTCAAAATTTACCAAGAATTGTGGAAATTCAGGATTTACAATTGAGGACATGAGTGAAGTGAAAAGTAGAGTATTTTACTCGAGACTTTAATATTCGTCGGTGAAACTGCAATTTCGCGTATCTAACAAATTAATTATTTCACAAAATATATCTTACTGTCTTACTTGTTTAGGTGTATTTTGCGCCTTACTTAATTTAATAGTTATGCGAAATTAGCCATTAACTATGTACCTATATTAATTTTTATCGTAATTAATCTTACACTTGAATAATCAGGAGTTATAATGGCTTATTTAATTCTCGAGTTAAACAGTCTACTACCATTTTATTAAAAAACTGTTTTTTTTATTCTAATAATATTATCTTATAATCATTATGTTCAAAGAAGTAAATTAATAACCTCTGTAATTACCGGCAAAACATGTTCAATCAACGCGTTCAAACACAGTTATCATGTTTGTCAAGACACAGATTATATAATTATGTATGTACGGCACATACATATTTCATCTATGAATTCACAAACACTTAAAGTGCCATTGTAAGTTTCCTAATTACTATAGATCTTGTTGAAATATGTCGGTAAAGCTTTAGCCTGACATTAAGCCGGAGTCGTGGCTTATGCAAAGGAAGTGTATTCAACAGACATTAGCAAAACTGCGGTTCGCCTATTTGTTCTACATATACGACTACTGTCAAAATAAAAAAACACTTTATTTGTCTCGTGTTCAAATTTATGTGCGTCCTTTTCGGTCCCACGGCGAAGTCGTCAACGTAAAATGCGATAGTACATCAACTTGACACGAAGTAAATGAGCTCAAACCTCGCCGACACTCCTGAATCGCTTCTTTTATCCTGTAATGTCGTGTAATGACGATGGCTAAACACTCTATTGTCCAACTTGTTACATCTTCCACATAATTATGTACGTTTTTTGGTTCCGTAACAAATAATGTAAAATTGAATTATTATAAGAAGACTTTGTTGTTAGTCTGTCTAAAAATTACATAGATCAGGGAATCATCTATTTATTTATGGTAAAGTAAAATAATTGATCTCATACTTATGATTTGTTGGAAAAAAAATGTTACAGGGTAAACGTGGTACTACTAAGGTTGATGAAGTTACGGCTCTTTATTATAAAGATAATAGTAGGTAAGTATATGTCCCGTGAACGGGCTTAATTATGAAGACAGCAAGCAGCAACATAGTAATCTTTAAAAAAACTGAATCAAAGGCCTTTTTTTGACAAATATCCTATTACGAAGTATGTGCGAAACCCTTGTTGCTCGAGTCCGACTCACACTTGACCTATTTTTATCTTATAATTCACAATTTTATACGGAGTATTCGTGTTTACAGAATACCTAGTTGTTAGGTTAGGGGGCGGTTCGTTTGGGACGACACGTTAATCGTTGCGGGTGCAGTAGTAAAGCTATATTCACGTTTGTACACTGATGAATACGGATTGTTTGCGTCGGACGCGATGGAATACAGCAACAAACTGGTGGGGAACACTGACAAAAGGCTCATTTGCGATCGCGCGGTAAGCTTCGACATGTTTACCAATATGTTTAACACGGCGTGTAATTAAAACTTGGAACGCATATTAATTTTTATCGGTTAAATGCCTCAGTGGTTTGTGTACATAATTTTTGGTGTCAGTTATTTAATACCTTTATTTTATTAAAACGCCGCTGATCAAATAATAACTTATAAGAATCGTGTAAATCGTAACGTCGCTTTTAGAAAACCGATGCGGCATTATGAACTTTCTAAACTTGAGAATTTCCAAGCAGTGAAAAAGACAATGATTAACGATATCTGTATCTCTAAGCCTGTTACTGACTAGAACCTGGCAGGTTTTACCTCTATGGTTGTACTAAAACAGCTTTAGGTTATAAATACATATAATCATATTGTAAATTAGACTTGGAAATAATACAAGTTAAATTAGTTTTTAAGCTAATGCGTCCTCCGCAGAAACACATTCAATACCAGGGCGTTTTAACCGCCGTCATTATTGTCTTCACATAATATTATTCAAGATAAACTTTATAAATTTCTTGTCATTTTAAATTGAATGGATACTGCCCCCGGATCCGTTCATTTTAACATCAAAAGTTGCTGGCTGTTATCATTATTTTTGTCAATATATTGAAGACAATAATGACGGCGGTTGAAACGCCCGAATATTCATCCACCAACGACAGTTTTTAGTTACCTAGTTAGATTTTTGCTATGTAGCGAAAAAATGCTGCTACGGGTTACAGCGTAGCACTCGTAGCAGTGACTGGCGGTAAACGTGTTAGTAACATTTGGTGCACAAAAGAAACCGTTACCTAAAGATGGAGACAGAGTGCAGGTGCTCCCGCTTAGCGGCAATCCAATTTCGCTCAAACTTCTCCGCGGATAAAACTCAAGGAATTCTTTACTATATTAAATTGTAAATATTCTTAACAACTGAACAGTGCTCGGTTTGAAATTGAAACGAATCTAGTTTTCAATTTTAAACGACTCTGCGGATACCGCGCTCGGAGTTTAACGGGGCTTGGCTAACGCTTCGCTGGTCGGGAATTATGGTTATTATAACCACTCGTTTTAGATTTGACGATTCTAGCAACGTAGCAATAGTTTACGTATGGCTCGTGGAAAAGATGGGACAGTTCAGAGATAGTTCCAATTAACTCCGAAAGAAGTTGATTGCATATGCACTAAAAGTCAACGAGACAAAACGAATTTAAAAAGCTTTGTATAAGTGAACTAGAGGACGTCCGCAACTTCTACGCATAATATATTTAGTTTCATTAGGGGCAACCTCTTGAATCGGGAGAGTCAAAAATTACAATTTACAAAATTTCAATGATTTTGAAGAGCCACAATTTTTTTCTTGCCAACATTATAAACAGTATTTGCATAAATAAAGTTGGAACTAAAGAGCTCCAGCTTCACATCCAAAGAGCCGCATGTGGCTCGCGAGCCGCAGGTTACCGACCCCTGCCTTAGGGGATGAATTCACAAAAATCCCGCATCTCCAAGATATCCAAGAAATATTCCCTCCAAATTTCAAGTCCCTAGGTTCAGTTGGTGGTGACTCTGCGTACGAAGCAAGCGGTCCCAGGTTCGATTCCCGGTATGGGCAAATATTTGTGGGATGATAGTGAGATTTTTTTCCAGATTATTGGATGTTTTCTCCATATAAGTATGTTCATCGTCTTTAATAGTACAAGCCTAGAGCTTAGTTTGGGACTAGATCCCCTCTAGGTCCCCAGTTTTTTTCTAGCTATCAAAATATTAGTGCTTTGTAATCGCACAAATATTTGCAAGATAGCGGTAACCGCGTCATCAAGTAAATCTGTAAACGATATACAAAAGAAGATGTCTTAAATTATATTTCTTAATAAAAGAAATAAAATCTGCTAAAATTATGAAATTTATTAAATGAATCATATTTATATCCTTTCGTCTTGCAGAATTTTTCGCTTCGTCGAACGCAATTTTATCTGAATCCGTTTTGATTTCAGGATATTTCAAACTACTTCGGTTACGTTACGGTAAAGGAAAAAGTAAGCTACTGCAGCGGGATACTCCTGGTAACTTTAACATCCGCAAGACGATAATATTTTTATGCAGCTAGCATAAAATGAAAGCTCTCGAGACACTAGTGGCAAATGTAGGTTGCTAGGTGTATAAACGTAACGATGGTAATAAGAATGGTATTATGGTCGTTATACATATTTCTAATTGGGTATTATATTGAAATTCTCATTACAGAACTGTTATCACCATGACAACGTTTTGTTTAAACTACGGGCGGCATTCCGATACTGTTAACATTATAAAAAAAATGTTTTAGGTGCGGCAAGAAAAATACAAAAATAGTTTGATGGCTTATAAAGTTATAACAAAGAGTTGCTCTATAGATCTTATCTTATCTTATCTTACAGATGGGCCCTTTCGGATACACTTCGACCCTTTAGGATCTTTTGTGCAATTACCCTCTTACACACTCAGCTGTTCGAATGTGCAGGTTTCCTCACGATGTTTTCTCTCACCGTAACAGCGTCGGGTAATGCACTTAAGTTAGAAAAACTCATTGGTACATGGTGACCGCGGGGGTTCGAACTCGGTACCTTACGATCACGAGTCGACCCCCTAAGCCACTAGGCCACCGACGCTCTTAAATGCTTTATAGATACTATTTTAACGAATTACTTTACAGGCTGATTACCATATTATGCCACCGAAAGTTTATAGTTGAAAAAGAACGCATAATGATAGTTAGTTGTGACTTGAAATTAATATGTAAGTATTAGTACAGTGCGATAGCACTTAGAAGATGCTTCGGGTTTGTACTTGTCTCTCACTCGCTCTCATACGCTCTTATTAACCTCGTAAGTCCCCGCGTACTTGTACAACCTGACTACTCAATATCGTACAAAATAATTTTAACTCTAAAGCACCAATTAATAGAGTCTAAAGCACTATTCTTAATGTGTACTTGGTTTAGTACATTCGGTAGGTAGGTAGTAGGTAGGACTACCGCTATTAAGAAAACACAGGACTTACGAGGTTGAGCGGGTGAGAGAGAAGTACGAACCCGAAGCATTTTCTAAGTGCTCACAGATATTAGTATGATTCCGGAGCAATCATGGTAAATTGGTTTGATAACATGTTCGGCCATGTTTATTGATTTACATTATTTTATGTAATAGCAAATTACAAAATATACTACGACGCAGTTTAGTTAGCCTAGTTGGTAGTGACCCTGCCTACAAAGCTAGCGGTCCCGGGTTCAATTCTCGGTCAGGGAAAATATTTGTGTGACGGGGGGTGTTTCTGAGTCTCGGATGTTTTCAATGTAAATAAGTATGTATTTCTCAACATAAGTATATTTATTTTTACCTAGTACCCATAGTACAAGCCTAGAACTTAGGCTTTTGGGACTAGGTCAATTTGTGTCAGATTGTCCCACGATATTTATTTTATTTATGTATAGTCTGTTGCTCTCGTAACATGCTGTATTACTTATAGTTTAACAGCAGAAATTGACCAACTATCTACCTGAAAGGTGAAGAAAAGAACTAAGGATGACGCGGTAGCCTAGCCGGTAGTGACCCTGCCTACGAAGCTAGCGGTCCCAGGTTCGATTCCCGATATCGGCAAATATTTATGACATTATCGTGAGTATTTGTTCCTGAGTCTTGGGTGTTTTCTATGCATTTAAGTATGTATTTATCTATATGAGTAAGTTTATTGTTGCCTAGTACCCGTAGTACAATAAAATTCTAGAGCTTGGCTTGGCTTGGGGCTAGGTCAATTTGTGTGAGATTGTCCCTTGATATTTATTTATTATTTATTTTTAAGCTTAAGTCCCTGTTTAATCTATCTAGCCAAAACCTACCTAATTAAAGGTTCACTAAGCTCGCCTACACCTCTTTGAAGTGGTCACAGCTTTCACAATTCGATCTTGCGAACTAATCGCCTAATGAGACCAATACAACAAGCCTGCGTCGGGATCAAACGCCGAATATGCTAATGCGGTCCTTGGATTCGTTTGTCGTTTGATTATGGATGGAAAAGGAAATACTTCTTTGTTTTTGGAACAACAAAGGAAATGATAAATTGGATCGATATTACACCGACCTTAATTAAAATATTGAAAGTGGCTTTTGATATCCGATAAGGTTCGGAATAACACGTAATCCGGGTTCTTGGAAGGTGCCGTAATTTACGATTTCTTTAGAAAGCGTTAGTAGATTTAAAATCTTTTGGTCAGTCGCGGCGAAATTTCGGTATATCTTGTAGCGTTGTTTTATAAACAGGGGGCCTAATATCGCTGCATTTATCGCGTGGGTAAATATGGGTAAAACATCCGTCACTTTTTGACACGTATTGTACGAGAGTGACGGACGCTGTGTGCACATTTTGTCACGTGATAAACGCAACAATACTAGTTAAGCCCGCAGATACAATGAAGTTCTTCGTTACTTATTACTTCGGTACTAATTTGGTAGGTGTACTTACTAAAGATGCGTTAGAAATCAAGTGAATCGTACGAGCCCTAGCCAAGATTCAAACGCTTGGCGTTTTTCTTTTCTATCGCTTAAAATATATGGCATGACATTCTTGTGCGTAGCGATTAAGCAGGTAGTTATCTGTCATCGCATACATTTTAATTATACCTAATAAGTAAGTATAATTACGTCCAAGTACCTACTGTAGCAAGTCACACAATAACAGCGTACAAGTACTTTTATTTTTGATGATAAAATTCAAAACTGTTTTTTTAACTTTCAACCACAATCATTCTTTGTTCATTAACTAAGAAAATGAAAGAAGCAACGTTTATCTTGCGCCTCAATTTAAAGAGAAAAAGTACAGCATTTTCGTTCTATTAAGAATCGTCGCAAGGTTTAGTTTTTTTTATGATTTAAGAAGGGTTTTATTTAAGATTTTTGATAATAATAGTGGCTGAAATATAAAGGTTATTATGGCAAAATTCAATGAACTTTAGCAGCTAACTATTGTTCTTATGATTTTCTTATTATAGGATTAGGTAGATATTAAGATTTCAAGTAAATATGTCACAGAATTGCAGAACTGACATGACTTACCTAAAAGTGTCTTAACTTACCACAAATATAACTTGGCAAAAGGTATAAAGAATCTAAAACCATCACGTATTACAAATAAACCCGTCTAGATCAAATCTAGTAAATGGCAGACCGATTATCTGGAAGCGGTTGGCATGATCTGCCCAATCCTGCGCACGGCTCCCCGAGCGCCCATCTTCCACCTGCGGCCCACTTTCCTTTATTTTATACGTTACCTTAATAAAATACACGCTAAGATCAACTGAGAACGTTCCCGCAATCCCCAAGGAACAGAGACCTTGAAAAATGCTACGCAATTTTGATCCGGAATTAGTTTTTGCAATCGCCGGGATGAAAAGATTCCTTTTCTTTGGCTGACGTATTTGGAAATGATTGCATTGTGAAAACGGGATTCGTTGGAGTTTTAGCATGATGGGAATATTGATTCGAAGAGTGTTTTGTTGCGGCGAACAAACGATGGTTATTTAATGTGTTTACATTCGATTTTTACGTTTTGCCTGGTCGCAGTACAGTTTTGTTTCTCTGTGTATCAAAATGACTCAGGAGGTCAAATAGGTATTTATTTATTTTACGCAATAATCTAAGCTATTGGAAAAAATAAAAAATGTCGTCTACATATATTAGGTACTCAAAATTAAATGGCTTTTTACAGCAACCAGGTATCTTTTTTTACATATAATCTTATCTTATCTTATTTTACAGATATGCCCTTTCAGATACCCTGCGACCCCTTTAGGATATTTTGTGCTATTGCCCTCTTACACATTCAGCTGTTCGAAAGTGCAGGTTTCCTCACAATGTTTTTCTCATTTCCTTCACAAGAGCACGGGGTGTTGTGATAGTTAGAAAAACTCATAGGTACATGTTGACCGCGGGAGTTCGAACTCGGTACCTTACGATCACGAGTGAACCTCCTAAGCCACTGCCTTTGAAGCAGGCGATCCCGTGTTCGAATACCGGTAAGGACAAATATTTACATAGTATTAAGCAAAGTCGCTTTCCGCGTCTGTTTGTCTATCTGTCTGTCTGTATTTCCGCTAACTCCTCCTAAACGGTTAATGATGATGATTGAATTTTGATGCGGTTTTCGCCACTATTTAGAGAATTTTCTAAAGAAGGGTTTTATGTGTAGCACATTCTGGGTTACAGAAAACTTATATAAACCGAAGCAAAGCAAGGGCGGATCGCTAGTTTAGATAAATAATATAAAAATCGATTATTTCAAAACGCGCAGTTGTTACTTTATCTGTTTAAAGCCATCTTTAAGAATGTAATTTATAGCTACTCCCTAGCTTAACCGTAGTTGATAGAAAACAATGGAAGCAACAGGTCGTCGAACAACACTAATAATCAAGTGTGCAGCCGAGTCTCAGGGTATTGATTCTCTCAAAAGCAAAGGTGAGCGAATGCAGGAGTGAAGTCCAAGCGGCGAGTTTAAGTAGTCCCGTCAGAGCGAGCAAAATACATATAAGCGCGTGCATTCTCAATTAGGCAGCCTTATACGTTCGAGAAGCCATGCTGCCAAATTGAATACACGCGCTGAAATGTGTTTTGTTCGCTTTGACGGGACTACTTAAACTCGCCGCTTGGACTTCACTCGTGCATTCGCTCACCTTTGCTTTTGAGAGAATCACTACCCAGTATTTTACGCCAGTGCACGACGAGTAGAGCGAGCAAGGAAATTGTGTCGCTTTATAGGTTGGATCGACGTAAGCTTCGGATCAGAGGGCCGTAAAATATCGTTTTACTGTTTTATAGAAACGCAGCCACATAAATAATAACGACATAGTAAAACGTTTACTGCGGAATGGTGAGATTTACATTACATGGTCGGAGACGGAAAGAATTTTAATGTGTAACTGCAAAAATCGGCTCCTTATCACCTTTGATTAAACATTTGATTCAGTAGTAACGACGTGTTTATTTTGAAAGATTAAAAATACTTTATCTGCTAGTATTATTTAATTTTAAAATTGATTGTTATGGTTTCTAATAACAAATGTCCCTATCTCTTATAAACTTCTCCACCATGTCGACGACGCAATAGCCTAGTCGGTAGTGACCCTGCCTACGAAGCTAGCGGTCGGGGTTCGATTCCCAGTGTGGGCAAATATTTGTGTGTTGAGCACGAGTATTTGTTTCTGGGTCTCGGATGTTTTCTATGTATTTAAGTATTTATTTGTTTGTTTAAGTATTTATATCGTTGTCTAGTACCCATAGTACAAGCCTAGAGCTTAGTTTGGGACTAGGTCAATTTGTGTGTGATCGTCCTTTGATATTTATTTATTTATTTATTTATGTATACTGACACATTCGGAGTACGGGTCTTGTATGTACAGTCGCGAACCGGGATTCTTGAGCCACTTACCCAATTTTCTAATTTGGCCGTGTAATGCAAATCGAATAGCTGTCAGCCAGTCGGTGACACCGGCTATTGAATACACGGCTAAATTACGAATAATGGCAAGTGGCTCAACAATCCCGGTTCGTGACAGTACCTAAGCGCCCGATTGTAATACAACTTTGTCTACAAATAACTACGCCCTATTTTCGAAACAAAAGGCAATCACTTTCAAGGGCGGGAAACTGTAGGAATGCAGTCAATGGCATAAACTACAACAAAGAATGTTTTATTCCCGTCTCTTTTGAGTTTTGACCTACTTGTACCTTTACATTGAATAGGTCGGGTTTCTATTTGGTTACCATAACTTTTGTTTCACTTTTGAATTGAATGTTTAGTTAACAATTGGTAATTCGACAATGAGTAATTTTTACAAGGAAAATTGGTTCTTACATAAGTATTTTTTCCTCATGAGGGATTTACCAGATATATTTTCCTATAAAACCTCTATGTTCGTAGTACCTTTAGTACCTAGTTAACTTGTTGAAGTATACTCACAGAATACTAAACTTACAGAAAATTAAGTAACTATCAAAATAAATTGTACAATACAATACAATATAAAATATTTTTTTTATAAACTCATTGAACCGCTGGACTTAGTAAATATTCAAAAACTAAAACCTAAATAGAAAGAAAATCCACTCTAACAATGCCAAAGCTCCAAATTTACCTAAATAGAAATTACAAAGCTGAAATTCCGTCGACCAAAATAATTTAAACTACACAAATTCACTAAATAAAATAAATTTGTGAACATTATTTGGAATAAATTGTGCCCTGCCGCGAAATATTATAAACCTTTCAAACTTCTCCGTACATTATTAAACATGTCTCACACAAGTCTATGAATATAAATGAGATTTAAAAAGTTTTCGTATTATGTCAATCCTTACTGAAACGTATGTTGACTAAAGTACCTAACGTATAATAATAATGCCATACAAGTTTTTATATTATAATATTGAGGTGAGGTTGAATTCAACAACAAGTAGGAACCCAGTTTCCTAAAATGTATTAAAATAGAGAGTCTATTTACATTTTTTCACCTCAGCTGCTCAAAACAGCAGGTTTTGGAGTTTAAAGACTGTGGGCAAAATTCGATTTTGCTGCGAGCGAAAGACAGCAAAATTCGATTTCGCTGCGAGTGTGAGAAAAAGTCACTTTTAATAAATAAATAAAAATCAGCCGAGATCAGCGAAAAAGTATAAAAGGGCGGGTGCCTGGGAGGGTAAAATACATGTTGTTTAATTTTTACCAAGTTGCATTTTTTAGCTTTAGTTATTGTTTTCTCGCTGTTGAGGTAAAAAGTGATTTGCATCTCGTGTCTTTGAATCCCTCGCTGCGCTCAAGGATTCACCTAGAATCGCTCGCTACGTTCGTGATTCAATTATAGAATCATTCCCTTTCTCGGGATTTAAAATCGACACTCGCAGCAAAAACCAACTTTGCTTTCTTGTTACACAAATAACTATATTCATAGTAAGATTTTACCTTCGAAAATGATTTAGGGCCTAAATTTTATGAAAATGCTTTCCAGGATAAAAAGAAGGCCACCACTGCCCAACCACACCAAAACCAAAACGCAAAGGGCACTGTCCAACCAAAACGGTTTTTAGTTACTGAAGTAGCAGCAACTATACTACAAATACACACACAACACACAAAACACACAAACAATACACACTACGTAAAAAGACCAGGGGCTTTATTCTACTAGATAAAACCATATTGCTTTTGACATGTTATCGTATTGTCAACATTGCGATAGTTCTTATTTATTTGACAGTAATAGCGTCCGAGTTAAGAAGAATAATGTAACACGCCAAAATCAAAATGGTTATACCGTGCATTCTACACGGCCTTAGTTTGACTCCATTGTAAATTGATATCACTATCAGTTACGTAAGCAAGACCTACTCAAGGACCCCGAATAATACAAACATAGCATCATTGGCATACTAACTTCATTGAGTAACTGACGCTGGAAAGTTTAGTTTAATTAATTGTATCTTATACAGGGTGACTGCAGGATCGTGTAGCAAAAAAGTAAACTTAAACTCACTACGCCGTTAGGAATATGACGTAATAGATTTAAGACCATTGCTTTGCTTTTTATTTAAATAAACATTTAATGAAATAATTTGGTTCAGGATCATGGCTACTCTTCATTGAGCATTTCTTACTCGTCTGATCGGTTGACTTTTAAATAGTTTTTAACATAAAAATATTAGGTGACCATAATTTCAGTTAATTACGGAAACATATTAATTACCTTAATAAAATGCGAAACTTTAATTGTTTCCAAAATCACTATACTAATAGAATCTCAATCATTTACTGAGTCGGAAAAAGTAATTTAGGATCACGACGCCGCAGTCACCCTGTATAAAAAAAAAACAAGTACACCGTTTCATTTAGTTACTCCCAAAGTTAAGAAAAAACAAAACAGGTTTAAAAAAGCGTGCTATTTATAATAAGAAGAAATTTATTTCAACGAAGTTGGTTTGCTTATGAAAAATTTCATCACATATTCGCAAAGTCCGCCACGTACCTACTAGTAGGTACAAAATGTTTCGTTACTATGATCTTGCTCGTCTTAAGAATTCTAGGGAGACTCAGCAAGACCGTACTTACTTGTGCAATGTACATGTGCAGGGGATAAAAAGATAAAATCTAGTTAAGTCTCGACCACGGTGAGCGCTGAAATAGGGAAAATGCATTCGTGTTGAATAACGTGTGTTGATTCAGTTTTACATACGAAGTAAAAAATATGCAGAAGGTAAACCGATAAAATACAAACAAATTACAAAATTTCGTGAAATTACGAGAACTTTTATAGCGCGCCGGAATATAAGTCAAGCTGTATAGATTTCTCGGAGTTAGGAACTTGTGCCGTGCTTTGTAAGTACCATCAGCAGAGGGCTTATTGTCTAATGCACTCGCAATCACGATCGTTTTCATTTTGAAAATCGAAGGCTTGTCTGCATACAAAATGAAAACAATTGCTCCACTTTGAAGCCGGTTGCCATTGCGAGTGCGTTAGACAATAGCCCCTCAGGTCTGGGTACTAGTTTACTTTCTCTATGCCGTAAAATTAGTCAACGAGTTATTATGGACTCATCTCCTTGGCTTATTAAACGTACATCAAAATAATCGATACCTTCTTCGGTAAATATTTGTTCAGCTCTGCTAGAGCACAAAGTTTCGTCCATACTGCAATATAATAAAGATAACAAAACATAACGTGTATGAAGCCAGCTTAACCCCGTAACAGTTGCTGCGCTCATTCCGCGCCATCTCGCGACGTCCCGAAACAATTCTAATCCCCGCCGTTAACGCGGCCACCTTGCACCTCGCTCTAGATGCTCTTTTGTTTGTACTAACACAAACACCGTTCTGAATTTAAATTGGACTTTTTAGGAATCCGTTGGCTTGGTGGAAGGTTTTTGTGGCGGTGTTTATCATGTCCGAGTAGCTGTTTGTCCTTCAAGGTGACCTGTATAGGTATGTATATGCCTAGAAGGTTGCGGTTCTTAGGAGTAGTGTTGCCAATACATCAATGAATTCAAACCAAATTGATGCACATACATTAAGGTGCTTGTGCAAGATTGAATGCCAGTTGTCTGTATGGTCATGCTAACGCACGTATGTGGTTAAGCGATTTAGATAATATAATACATTTAGAGACAAAGGAAGATGCAATGTTGAAATTTGCCATATTGCTGTAAAATAGACAAAATATTTGGCTAGTTAGGCAATAGCTTGGTATGCTATAATTAATAAGAAGATACTTTTTACAATGTCCAATTGTTGAGTGGTGTAAAAATAACTACTGTGCTAACAATTAACTTAAGAAGTTACAAAACAATAGAAAATAAATATTAAAACAAAAGGAAAATAAGCACAAAACAAATTTATTACAAAATATGTAAAATGCGTTGTTGTGTTTATATTGTTATACACGGAATCTCTCATTTGCGTGGCCGAAATACATTGTGCTGCTTATTTTACCTACTTAATTTACTGGAAGAGTACACAGTAATATTTTACGAACATTATCAGGTTTTATTATAAATTCGAAATATGAACAAGTTAAAGTAAAACTGTGAACTACAAAATGTATTATAATAACGGCATATTGTTAAAGAGTGAATAAGGTTATTCATATGCAATGCAATCAATATTGTTACATTACATTGATGAATAAATAAACTAAACTAGACTAATGTTTTTGTAGTTTTGTAATAAGGCAGGCAGTATATTCTACTCGGTAAAAACATATTGCCTTAGACGTGTTATCGTATTGTTTTTAACATGTCAAAGCATGTCAAAGGCGATATGCTTTGACCCAGTAAACTTGAGGCCCTGTTCACAATATTGATTGAAGTACAATTCAATACAATCTTCACATCATTTTAAAACAATTCTCACTCGTACTTGATCTCCAAATGTCTTGTTCCTTTACATCCTCTCTCCCTTTCTTTATTATTGCACGATACATCAACGCAACGAACCAGCATGACTTGTGTTGCGGTATTATGCGACCTACTTGCTCGTTTTCCTAGTTACATTAAAAATTACTCACAAAATTATACAGTATATCAATGTCTTAAGTGAAGTCTTGCGTAGCACGACTTGAGGATTTTGTATCTGTATTATTTGGCAGCATTCGGTGACCATAAACCAAATGATTGTATTTTAAAATCTTTTTAATTCAGCACTGGCAGTTACAAACAACATAAAAATGGCCGCCACTGAGTCTCTGAAAAAGAAAATTTAAAAGAGATTTATTATTACGAATACATACTGGCTGGCGCTGATACTTTATTTCAATGAGATTTTGTTCATGGCGTGCAATAATTTGATAAAAAATATATTTCACCTTATTGAATGAGGTTGTATTATAAATATAATATTATGCATAAGAACACTAATACACTATACGAATGTTTATGTGTGTGTACCTATGCGTACATTTTGAAATTTGGAATGAAGATAGCTGAAACCCTAATTTAACACAAAGGCCCTTTTACTTAAAAATAAAACACTATCGTGGGATGATTAACGTGAACGAAGGCGCGAATAGAAGCTATAAGCTAATAAATTGGTTTTATTAAGCTTCGAACAGCTTGGAGCAAGTATTATCTATGCCAGCGCGAAATAAAAGAAGGTTATGCAAATCGCGTCGAAGATTTATTCCAGTAAACGTCTATTAATCCGTAATCCTATTCAAGTTAGTTCCTGGAAACCTTTTTGCACATAATAAAATGGCAAGAGCGTGGAGTAAACGGCTCGTTTCCTCTAACATACATCCTCGAATGTATCACGTAGGCATTATTATTCAGTTCCCCGCCTAAGAAGTTATTTCCATTCAACGAATTCGCTTTACCAAATTACTAAGACGAGCCCGCCCGTTCGCGATTCTCTGTTTTTTCTGCGTATCCAAAAAGTTTTCAGTCATTAGCCTGAATAGATGTGGTTTAGGAAGTTGCTGGAATGGGGCGCGGGAAGAGCACTGTCATCGTTACGGACGTTGGTCGGGTCGCCTGTCAATGTATTGGGTCGTCTGTTAATATATTATAATTATGCATTCTGACGAAAGGTAGCGCTTATTATTTTTTCCGATATTTAAGTAAAGTTCAGGAAATATGGATTGACCGTCTGCGATCTTCACTAAGATCTTTTTGTTAATATCAAACAAAAGGTAATCGTAAAACTGCTCTAGTTCTTCAAACAGCACAGTGGGTTGAAAGGTTAAGTCCGGTAAGTCTAAACGCAGAAAAAAAGATTTCAAAGTGGGGTGACGGCACCAATGATGGACACTTCAATTTAATTCGAATTTCATACGATCCTAAATTAATTGTTTCAAAAGAAATGAATAACCCTTATCTTCTGTAAAATAAGAATCAATTTAAGTGTAAATTTTTGGTGCCTTGTCTGGTTCCATCACCCTATATAACAGACGACCAAATCATATTTCCTGAACTATACCTAGTGGTGGTATGACCTTGGGTTAATCTGTCGGGATTGCTACCACCACCTTATCCTTAAACTACCGCCAAGCAGCAGTGTTCACATTGTTGTGTTCAAGTGCGGAGATAAGAAAACCGGTGAAATCTCAGAAACGAGAGTCCCTGCGGGCAGGGTTGGCAAAGTACTTGCAGTCTTAGGATTGCAGTCTTAAGATTTTACACTCTTACCATCAGAAGGCCTAGTTTTGTGTTGATTGGTCTTCTCTTTGCTATAAAAATATATACACTTACATTAAAGATATTTTTAAGTTAAATAAAAGTTATACATACATTCCTACGTTTGTTAAAAGGAATTAAACTGTAGCTAAAAGATCTCAAGCCCCCAATAAAGGAACTAATGTGATTTGAATTTTTAATCAAAACAAGAATGGCCGAGGTTTTTCCTCTGCCTAACATCCGCGAAGTTAGGTTACATTGAATTTAGTTTAATAGAGTTTCGTAAGTTAATCCAACTTACAAAGGCCTAGCTGGGGAAGTTTGGCGTGTTAATTAGATATAACTGGGTTCTAGCCAGGACGACGAACGTCTTTCGCGAAGTGAACATACCACTTAAATAATCTTGAATTAAATATAACTATACTTCTAGGCGGTCTAGGCTCATAAGAAGTCAATCCCGTCACGTTACACAAGTATCAGAATCAGAATCAAACCAGAATAATTTATTTGTTAAACGTATGTACAATGACGGTGATTTTTTTAAAGCCGCGTATCCACCTAGCGCACGCGCTCGCGCGGCAGCCTCGCGAGCCAAATGCTCGGTCCGTGTGGACGTGCCTCAGGACTGGTTGCCGAAGCAACGTGCGCCCGAACAGTCCGGAGGCACAGGACTCAGGTTGCATTCGCTGTCTTACCCGTAAGGGCAGGTGTACACATTTTTAGTGTGCATGCAGCATGCAAAGTACTTTATATAAAGAACCAATATTATATCTACCTATAGTTATTATAAGTCTTCAAAGTACTTCAAATACTCGCTCTCAGTGTAGTAATTGAGTAAATTTCTGCATCATTTTGAATCTAGTTTAACAGTCTTTAGGTATATTATCTGAATATTGATAATTGGGTGCGCCAAAGTTCATATAAAATTGCAACTCCGATTATTGGAACTCCGAAAATTTTTCTCATAAAATTTTACATCATAATGACCACTCCTTATAATGTTCAAAAAAAAAATGTATACTAATGATCGGAACTCATAATCATCTGAACTTATAACGCCAATATTCATGGAACCGTACACTTTCCAGAATTTCTTAAATATCTTACGTGTAGATAAAATTAGGTTAGGTTAGGTTAGATTTATAACAATCCTCAAAAAGTAACAGTTTCTTAAAAAAATTCATTATGAGTTGCGATAAGTATGAGATTTTTTTTTCGAAGAAATGATGTATGAGGAATTTTTTTCGAAGAAATGATGAGTATAGACACAAATCGTTATATGTATAAAAAATCTAAAGACCAATTTTATATGAGCCAATAATATATGGACCCTGATAATTTTGACAGCATTTTTTGCTCAATAAATTTTTTGCATGTAAAGGTACAGCATTGTTGTACGTGTCAACATTATCAATTTTGAGAAACTTCATGGAGCAATGTCAGTATTGACTTCTTATCTAATTTCCTATTTGACTTCCTACCCAGTACGGTAATTGTAACTCATGGTAGGGGTCCTGCGTGGTTGTTTGCTTCCTCCATGCCATAAAAAATAACGTGCTTAAATTAAAACCCTGATGCTTAATTAATAAAGTTACTTATGCTTTCAACGATAATGGATTCATGGTCTTATCGGATTTATTGGAAATGGTTATTCACTTATAAAACGATCAATTATTTATAAGTGGATTTTTGCTTGTAATTTCGCCCGCATAAGGTTTGTTAATCTTTTTTAATTTTCAGGATGTTTTCCGGGCTTTAAAGTAGCTTATCGTTATTATCCGATGCTTGGCGGTACTTAATCAGAGGGCTTATTGTCTAACGTACTCGCAATCGCAACCGGCTTCAAAGTGGAGCAATTGTTTTCATTTTGTATGCAGACTAGCCTTCGATTTTCAAAATGAAAACGATCGTGAATGCGAGTGCGTTAGACAATAAGCCCTCTATTCGGAAAGTGTATTAACCACATTTTTGGGGTTCCGTACCAAAATGGTAAAAAAGGAACCTTTATGGTGAGATTTCGGTGTGTCTGTCAGTCCGTATGTCGCAGCAGAAACTATAGGAGCTATCAACTTGAAATTTTGCATCGTTGTATAACTTGCTTGTCCGCATCTGGTTTTGGAAAAAAAACTGTTTTCTAAATATTTTATAAAAAAAATATGGGAGGGTTGAAAAATTAAAGTAATTTGATTAATGAAAACGGGGTGACATAATGAACAGGCACAATCTGCACATTTCATTTTCATTTCAAAACTTTTTTTAATAATTTTCCGCGACTTATTTTTTGATTTATATCCAAAAAAATAATCCAAGAAAACGAAAAAAGCTTTCTTAAGTCAGCTCTTGTGCTAAACCGTATGTTTGTCGTAGAGCCTCTACGGCGTAGTGCTTGGGTGTATGCTACAAGTGTCGTAGCATTGGGTCAACTTCCTTAACCAAACCAACAGTTTTTTCTTAGACGGAGTAGTTAAATAGTAAATACTAATACAGGTATCACGAGTTTGTTTTACCTAGAATTATTTTGATAAAACCTCTTGACGGGGGTTTTCTGGTCGAGAAATAGATCCGACATAGCTTTGCATCCTAACTCCCTCCTAATGTCATAAATTGAATTTGTCAATCTGTCTGTTTGTTATACCGGAATGGCTAAACCGTTTTATCAATTTCGAAGAAATTTATTATGAATACTGTTTGATCTCTTTTTTTATGGCATGGGGAAGGCAAACTAGTACACAGGCCACCTCATGGTAAGGGGATCTGTGACCCATACAATTTTAATTCTCAAGACTACAATTTTAAGACCCTAAATGCGTTGCCAACCATGAGGACCAAGATGGAATGCCTTTATACAAGTAATTGAATTAGGGAAGAACTTTGAACTTCTGAGGCGACTTAGGGACTAAAGGCTTGTAGTAGTGTCACTAATACACTGGTAAACTTAGCCTTATTGTGCAAAATGTGGTTACAAAATTATCAACAATTTTTTAGAGTTGTTGGTAATACTGTAGCTCTGCCTACACCACTCTGAGTTTATGTAAATATGTTATGTGTATGGAAGAACACTTTTCCATCATTATCATCATCAGCCCACATCAGTCCACTGCTGGACCTTGCCTGGCCTCTTCCGTAGCATGCCACTGAGCACGGTCTTCAGCTCTTCTTCTCCAGCTACCACCAGCTACCTTGCGAATATCATCACTCCACCTAGTCTGAGGGCGCCCTACTTCACGTTTGCCAATTCGTAGTCTCCACTCTAGAACTCGTCTTCCCCAACGGCCATCAGTTCTACGGCAAATATGACCAGCCCATTGCCATTTCAGCTTGCTAATTCGCAGTGCTGTGTCGGTAACTTTGGTTCTCTGCCGGATTATACTTCGCTCCGGATTCGATCCCTTAGAGATACACCAAACATAGCAGTCTCTAGGCTTCCTTCTCAAAAAAACAGAACACTTTTTACCGCAGCAAATTTAATAATTTCGTGAAGAGATGTTAGTATTCCATAATGTGAAATATGATCCTCAAGTTTCCATAGTAACGGAGCATTATTAAAACTTTAAGAAGAACAGTCTTCTTGGTTCCACACAATTCTGAGATAACAGCTCGAGGGAGTAACGAGCCGTTATCAAACTCCAGCGAGCACTAAACGTCGCTAAAACTAGACTAACTTACTCACTAAATTACACCCACGATACACGAGCGAGATGTTTTTCGTATATCTAATAGATTCTAGTAACTAAAACTTTGCAAGAGCACGCTTACTCTCTTAAATTTAAATGTTGAAAACTCAAAAGTTATGTTTTGTGTGGCTATATCATGGAATGGTTTCGCAGGTCTTTGCGAATTTCCAAATTGATTTAATTCAGCGAAACGCGTAAATAATTAATACTACTTATTGCCCGCGACTCCGTCCGCATAGAAGTGAAATTAGCACCCTATAACGTCCTTCCTAGGGGTTCAAGCTACCAAATTTCATTGAGATTGGTTCAGCGGTTTAGCCGTAAAAGCGTAACATACAGACAAAGTTACCTACTTTGTCACTTTTTTTATATTAGAATGGTTTACAGATTAAGTCTCAAACTATAAGTTTCGAATATTAATTCGGGCACAGCTAACTTTACAACAGTGTCTTTACTTAAATTAAAATTAAAACAAATTTTACTATTATCTTGAAACTGAGCTTAGTACCAATTTCACCAAACGATGTTAAATTTAATCAATGTTATTCGACTGTCAGTTCATACATTTTGACAGCTGTTAACGCTCTAATCTTCTGTTAAGTGGTTAACATCGTTTGGTGAAATTGGTACCTACTTAAACTAAAAAGGTAAACCAAAAAAATTCCCCAGCGTCTTTGTCTCTGTGCTGGCAGCATTTCCTCGCTGAATTGCTAAACTAATGCCCTGAGCGAGAAAACAGCCAGCTCTTCGGTCTCCCGCTACGTCTTTAAGCCCCTTCAAATTTTCTTAAGTCCCGAAAATTCAAGTTGTGAGCCAAGTTCGAATTGAGTAAACTTGAGAGGCGGCCACTAGACTACCAGTAGGACACAATGATATTTTATATTAAGATACGTTATCTGCGCTCAAAAGTTCCTCAAAAAGGAAGGCAATTGCCTTACTACTGTTTGACTACCGTTCAGTTGCGCCGCGGCCGTTGACACGCACGCATCAAAAACAGTAAAGTAAGATTAGATATCGCAGGAGTGCGATTAGGACGGCCGTGAGCGGGCGAGCACTTGTCTTGGCGGGAATGGCGAGCAATTTGAAACAACTATTTATCTCTTTCTAACAATAGCGTTCGCTACGGATTGCCGTGTTTGTCTGTAGGAATATGGTAACCATGGTAACGTAGCAACTGTTAGTAATTGGTGACGGGTTTTGAATGCGCTTAGTATGAGCATAACGTATCTAAATATAAAATACTAGCTGTTGCCCGCGACTCCGTCCGCGCAGAAAAATAAAACGTACCCTATGTTCATCAAGGATAATGTAGAATTCTAATGGTGAAAGAATTTTTCAAATCGGTCCAGTAGTTTCAGAGCCTATTCAATCCAAACAAACAAACAAACATACAATCAAATCTTTCCTCTTTAGAATATTATTAGTATTAGTATTAGTATTAGTATTAGTATTAGTATAGATAGTATAGAAGTATAGAAGTATAGATCATTGCTAGGACACGTGATAAATCTATCAGTCTTTTGTTCTTATGCTTTAAATGGAAACAAAACCTCGTTTTTCTCCTTTAACCCGAAAATAAAACTGAGGAACGATGTGATTTTTGCATTTAGGATGAGGGTGTGACATAGGCTACCGGAAATTGAACAGTTCTGTAGGAAATATTCGTACGATAATAAGTAACATTGTCATGTCATGAGTAACATAAAATTCAGTTTAAGAAACTGGATTTTTATTATAAAAATTAGAAAATATTTTTGTTTGTAATATCCTTTTTTATCAGTTCAAACCAAAGCAACGTGTAGTCGTAACTTTATGCAAGATTTTAAAAGTCGTGAATTCAAACCTCTTTTGACTTTGATAAAGTATAAAAAAGCCGTTTTTTTTTTAAATTCATTCATAATGGGCAAGAACAATTTTGATGGTAAGTAAATAGATTTTTGACCATATTTTTGTAATTCTTAATCAAATGAGTGGTTATGCCATTTTAAACCATCGTCTTTGTAATTGTTTGAAGAGGACATACTCAACAATTACGGATACTTTAACATGCAAAATTCAAAAACTGGTCATCCATAATATTCATGCAAAGTAATGAAGCTTTTTAAATAAAACCAATGGACCAAATTCACATAAAAATGTAACCAGATAGTTCTATCTCAGATGTTAATCAATATTAATCGACTTTTAGTTCATACGTTTTGACAGCTGTTAACACTCTAATCGTCTGTTAAGTGGTTGGAGAAATTCGACATAAAGGTAAAAAATACATTTTAACCCGACAAATTACACCGATTATAAGAAAACA
The DNA here is from genome assembly GCA_948252455.1 of Acleris cristana. Lineage (NCBI taxonomy): Eukaryota > Metazoa > Arthropoda > Insecta > Lepidoptera > Tortricidae > Acleris > Acleris cristana. Next base: position 6,694,795 of record OX411775.1, read on the forward strand.
GCCAAACAAATTCTAATACATGATAGTGCGAGTAATTCTAATAAATTATTAAGGTACCAATTCAAGCAAACTTCTCGCATAACTTGCCGCAAATTTCAATCATTCGTTGTGTTCTGTTAGGATGTGCCCAAGTTGGGTATAAAAACAAATAAAACAGTCGTCGTGCAGGTTATTTATTGCTCGCAAGTTTTCGCCCTATGTGTGAATAATGGTGCTTGCAACTTTCCCGTAACACTTGTTTTGGGCTTGTGGTGTAGGTGGGTATTAATAAATACAAGGTGGTGAAATTCCTTATCCGAGCTCCTGAAACTTTGTTTGGAAATTGGATTATATCAGTCGTGTTATCTGACGCTGCAAAGGCCTAGGGCTCTGTTCTACTTCGTAAAACAATCTTGCTTTTGACATTATCGTGTTGTCAACGTTTTGATAGCTCTTGTTGCCGAGTTACAAAAAAACGTAAATAACGTTATAGCGTCAAAAGTAATATGGTTTTACTGAGTATAATAGAGCCCCTGCTCTATACGGCTGGTTTTGACGACGAAGCAGCTCGCCATAGGTACAGTCAAAGTCATAATTATGTAAGTACACGGTCCCAAGATGCCCAAAATATCTACACGTCCCTATGCCACTAGCAATAAAGTCTATGTATATATATATGTTTGACGCGATGGCTGTGTTAATATTAATGCTTTTGACTGTACTTAACTTTAGTTTGCCGGTTAATACCTCGTCAACAAATTAAAAAGTGAGAAGCTTAAGAGAATAACACTTCAGGTGGATCGGTGTATTCTTGCTTTTTCAATGCAATAAAAACCGGTCAAGTGCGAGTCAGATTTGTGCACTGAGGGTTACGTACTATCACACAATCTATAAATAACAACGCCCGGACGACGCTGCTGCTATATACTTTGTATGTAAGCGCGAGCCTCACACTTGCACAGTTTTAATATATTTTCTGCTTTTCCTTTAACGTTTACTTATGTTTATCGTTTTATTTTATGAGCTTTTAATTATTTTTTCGGAAATATTCGGTACAAAGTTAAGACGGCCAGATGGACGGACGGACTTACACTGAAGGCTTAGTAATAGGGTTTGGAATCCTTTGAAAACGGAACACTAAAAATCCAAGTATAGCTTTGAGCTGGATGTAGGTCAAACATTTCAAGTTAAGTTCTAGGTGACAAATGAGGTTAGAGTCAAGCAGCGGGCGTGCCGGCTGTCTGTGCCGCGGTAACTGCTTTACTTAACGCATTTGTTACTTTGTTTCTAGTGTTATTTCAAATCTGTGACGATGTTAATGCAAAAGATTATTTTTATTTAGCTTAGTTTTTTTAACTCAGAGCAAGTAAAGAACTCGCTTTTCAATTCGATCTCAGCATGATTAACATTTTAGTACGTGTATTTTTTTAAATTTGTCTCAGGTTTCGTTAGTAAAGCAGCTGAACCAAATGTGTATGTACAAATTTTTATTTATTTCTAAAGATAACAATAGTCACCCTGAGGTCCATCTTTAGGCAAAGCTAATAGTGACCAGAGATTGAATACACAGATCTACCACAGAAAAAAAACTTCGTATTTGTGTAGTGCGTTTTGTTTAGTTTGTATTTTATTCTTTGAAATTAAAATGGTAAAAATTGGCACTATAATTGTTATTCTAACAACCTCATTAACTTGCAACCTTGCGATCTACAACCGAGCGCAATCTGTGATATTTGATTAAACAATCTCAGTTCATGTCGCGATAAATATTTTGTAAATAAAATAACACTTTCACTGCTTGATATGTTTGCTTACATAAAATTCGGAGTTCAATTTTTTTCTATGGCTTTTTCCTGGAAAACGTATTAAGAATAACAAACAATTTTCCATCAACGCAACACCCTACTGGGTCCCAGATAATCCATCTTGTAAACCGTTTTGACGTTGTTTGAATATTTTATGTTTTTGTAATTTATCAATTTCGGATATTCAATCTCCATAATATCGAACGTTTTGATTTGTTTATCATTTTTACAACTTTGATATATAGGTAGATATAGATTTTTTATGCCATGTCTTGAGGCAAACTAGTACATAGGCCACCTGATGGTAAGTGGTACCTACGATCCAAAGACCTTTGTAATCTCAACACTACAATCTCAAGATTACAATTCTAAGACTGCAAATGCATTACCGTGACGAATAAGATAAAATTTTCTAGTAATTTTACAGGTTGACTTACCCCGGAACACAAGAATGTAAACACTGCAGACCAGTCAAGACAAGCCAGGCAGCAGCAGCTGGTGCTTGGAAAACCCCATTAAATTTCGTTTTTTTCCCCCCGAATATACATTTGTCCGAATTTTCATTATTTCGAAAGCTACTTTATGCTGAAGATATTATTAAATTAAATGCATCATTTTACGTTAAGTTAGGTTTGATTTCCGAGCGACATAAAAAATAAAGTTATCTTTAAAAACATTGCATTCGGAATTTAGATCAATGGAATTATGATTCTTCGGAGTGTACCCCCTGCTTGACGATAGTTTACGGGGTAAGATGGACAAATTATACGTCCGTTATTTAATTACATTCTTACCTTTTCGTCCCAAAATACCTCAACTTAGCTTTAACGTATTTATTTATAACATCCCGAATATAAGACTTTCAACAATATCGTATGTCCGCATCCCGCTTACCCGCTCAACGTATCCTCATATAAAATACACGCGTCCTTTATAAATCCGCATTTAATATTAAGTTTGAGACGCTTCTAAAAAATAAAAAATGCATATTTCATCATCTAACAGATAAATGCATGGCCTAAACTCGAAACTTAGTCAATAATAATTTGTTCAAATGTAAAACCTTTATCTTATCTAGGGGACACCGTTGATGTAGGAAAACACATCGAAACTTTTATGTGGTCGTCTTGCACCGTCTTATATATATGTACACATAAGTAGGTAGAGTAAAGAGGGGCGAGCCCTCTTATAAATAAAAACGATATTTACTTGTAGAATATTTAACTTTCTTTTATTTACTTATTTGATTAAGGTAATACATGGTAGGTGTAACTTTGATCATAGCTCTGGAGCAACTCCTTGAAAATTCACCATAAAACAGACGATCGCTGTTCCATCGAAGTTTATTTTTAAATTTAAAAATTTAAAAACAAACTTTACATAAGATATAAAAAGGTATACTGAAATAAGGCCTATTCTACTATTTACAACCTTATTTCAGTACATTCCTCGTCCCTCTGGGGACAAGGAACGGAACCTACCCGGGCCTAAAGAACTACCTAAGTGAGGATTATAACTATCCGTTTCCCTCTAGGAAATAGCTTTCTGTGTAATCAATATATCGGTGGAAATTTTACTTGTCAAACCGATATTTCAACACAAAAAACTTTCGACCTTGAAAACCTCACTAAAAAAAGATCGGCGGATAGAAGCTAATTACCTACCTGCCTAACCCTACAAAGAAATTTGATAGCCAAGCATAGAAGATGCTGGACCACCAAAAAGAACTTGACAGTCAAGCATGCTGATCTACTAAAATGGATTCGACAGTCAAGCATGGAAGATGCTGGACTACTGACCATCCAACATGGAAGATGCTGGATCCCTAACATATATCCGACAATCAAGCACGGATGGTGCTGGATTACCAACATAGGCTTGACCATCAAGCATGGTATATGCTGGACTACTAACAAATTCAACAATCAAGCATGGAAGATGCTGGATTGTCTCACAATTATAGAACAGTGAATGAATTTCTTTATTTAAAAAGAAATTCATTTGTTTATGGACATTTGTCCACTTTCATCCGTCAGTGAGCTGACCTTTGTCAAGTCACTCTCGGATTCAAGCATCTGAAAATATAATAATTCTATTTTTTTTTTATACACCCTAACTAGAAAATAAAAAAAAACAGAAAACATGAAAATATTACAAATTCACAAATACAAAACTAAGTCGCGCCTGTGTCTCACATCTCGGCCTGAGATATGGACACAGCGTCTTCGCAGAATGATGATGAACTGCAATTTCTTCCTGATGACACATCAGGTGATTGCAGCATCAGCATCCTTGGCGAACGCAAGCTTGGACTGCGCAGCTTCTCGCAGTTCAAGAAGTTATTTACATGAAAAAGAAATGGTATTAAACACACATGCTATAACAAGTTTAAATTAATCAGAAAATCTGGAAGTAATGAGCATCAACAAGCATCCACAATATCACACCTCAACATGAATGTATGACCCATCTACCACGAAGGAACCAATATGCCATGAGATATGTGAGATGAAACCAAACAAGTTTCTTCCAACCTTATAGGCATAAAGGAATTCTCACAACCCCAGACACACCAGACCCCATGGAGATATGCCCACATCATGTTCTTTTCTCCTCTCTCCCCAACGGTTGCTCATGCTTTCCATAACTTGTACTATAAAAGGAAAATACAATTATTATCACATCTTATATTCTTCATTACCATTTTAATTATCCATTCCATACTATATGATTCATAAAAATTACCTAACGGGGACGTTTACCTAATTATACAAAATATCTTATTCATTCCTTTTCATACTTATTATTCAATAGAGTTATATGATATTATCTTGTTTACTCTATTCTCAATATATTTAACTAAGTTATTCATCCATCATTCGAACATATCTGCTTATCCATTTTACGTTCCTAAACCCTTCTACTATAACGACCAACGAGATAACGACCATATAATATAAAACTTATTCCCCATAATTCATACAGCTATAAGTGAACAAGGCATCGAAGCATTGTTATAACCCGAGTTTACCATGAACTCATATGGGTCCACCCAAACTATAAAAATTAATATAAATCCCATATAAACCGTTTGCCGTTGTGAATGATGAAAGACAATGCATCTTTCCCCTGATTTACTATGAAATCATTTAGGGTTTTCATTCACAGTTAACACGCGATTTTTACTTTACCTTAATATAAAAAAAATATCCCGGTCGGGTCGTTCACATTAACATTCCATAAGCCTATACTTCTCCTATTCCTAATCCTGCTAACTCACTTTTCACAACACTTTCCTGGATGAATAACAAATTAAATTATTATATAAACATGTTTTTTTAATTTGTTTATAATATAAATCATTCGCAATGATTGACATGCAAAAGTCAAGGTCAAGAATTTTTCTGACAGTTCACAGCTAAGCTAACGAAAATTAAAAAGCTATTTGGCTGCGTTCACATTTCATCTATTGTAACGCCAGATGCCATTAAATATTAAATATTACGTTCAACGTCACGTCATGTATGACATAGAAAATTAAATACGTCATATTTTTTCCTAAGCAGAAAATAATTTTCTTTCCGAAATAGAAATGCTATAAAATGAAATATAGGTAATATAAAAAAAAAAAAAAAAAAAATACGAATCATATAAAACCAGGATTATAAAATCTATCACGTCTAAAATTAACGCGCCTACCTATACCTACGAGAATTCCTATGGATTAACAAACAAGGGCGATCTGACTTTTTAACGGGAATCCTCCGTGGCGGCGTCTCCTGGTAGTCATCACTCCTCTCCTGGCGTGATTGCGTCGTGGAATATTTCTTGCGCCTGGATCCATCTCCGATGAACGCTGCCAAACTTGAAACTTCTGCTGCCTGCGCTCCGTTTTGTCGCGATGTACAGTCGGGCTGAAATATTACTGACCCGTGCTAGGGGTCCATATTATAACCAAGTGACTTTAATCTCCCCTTTTGATGGCCCCAATTTTTTTCTCGGTGCAGTGAAGTGAATATAAGCGTCGATCTTGACCATGGTGTGGATTCACTTCCATTTCGTCCATATCGTCGTTTATAATAAAATAGTGCTATAGGCGATGAAATACAATAAATATATAAATGATCATGATGTAGTGTTATTTCTAATTATATATCGCCTGAAACATCTTGGTACGTAACTTTCGTCCTCGGGGTGGGTCTTGAAAATGATGAGGCACAGCGTCGACTCATCTCACTTATACTTCATTTCCTCCTTTCTCCTGGTAGAGCATCACTTTTTGCTTGCGAGAAGTATCGGGTAGCTCCGTTGTGCCACCAAGTAAAGAGGGGCGAGCCCTCTTATAAATAAAAACGATATTTACTTGTAGAATATTTAACTTTCTTTTATTTACTTATTTGATTAAGGTAATACATGGTAGGTGTAACTTTGATCATAGCTCTGGAGCAACTCCTTGAAAATTCACAATAAAACAGACGATCGCTGTTCCATCGAAGTTTATTTTTAAATTTAAAAATTTAAAAACAAACTTTACATAAGATATAAAAAGGTATACTGAAATAAGGCCTATTCTACTATTTACAACCTTATTTCAGTACAGTAGGTAGGTAGTTCCTTTTCTCCTTCTATCTCTCTTGCAAGATTTTTGGCATGTGTACCTGCTGAACTCATGTTATTTGATATTATATTTAATTTAATATTTATAGCTTTATATAATGCTAGACTATGTAAATAGTACCATTGTGATAAGAAATATGTTTAAAAAAGCCTGACATCTGAGTTACTTGCGACGTTTCTTCTCAGCAGTGGTCTCCTCCTGCGAAGCGCTGGTAAAAGTGCCCGTGCAGCCTACTTACTGAATAAATGTCTTTATCTTTATCTTTATCTGTTTTATTGACAGCATGTAGCAATTTAGTTTTAATTCGTTATTGTAGTGGCTTATTGACTAGACCTGAACAGGACATGACCGTTTTTCTAAAGCAACTATTTACACTGGCGAACAAAAATATCGGGTTATTTTGTAAAGCTTTAGTAGAAACCGACACCATTTTTTTTTGGTCGAAAATAAATCACGCACGGCTTTGTAATAGGAAAGCTCTTAAGTTGCTCTCCGAAACAGCCTTATCCTTAAAAAACCATTTCGTAACTAGTTTTTCGTCTTATTGATATAAAATTATATCCGTATTCTATCCCGTAACCTAAATAAGAATGTCACTGGTTTGGAAACCATTAGTAAGAAAATAATAAAGCGTAAACTGAGATTTATTATAGATATAGATATACACAAAAAGCATTTTTTTTTTCAATTATATACACACATTTACACTGCTTAATGATAACTTGTTCTTAAAAATAAATTAGGACGCTAATTTTACGTTTTTGAAATAGCTGTGATAGTAAAAATGATTTCTGCCAATTTTATTTCATCAGTTTCTGATTTGTAATACAATTGCATCAAAAATGAACGAATCTCTTAATAACATCCTTCCACTTAAAATAGAAGACAAGCAGAATAATGTTTGTAAGACACTAGTTTACTTATCTGATGTAAATGCACGAAAACCTAATCTCATTGTATAGTCAAGGAAATGGATTATTTAGCAGTTTTTAGTCACACTTACACTAATAGTACCCGGCCGATAAGAAGTCAATCGTGACTCATTGAACAATAATGAAGTTTCATAATTTTGACAGCAGTAAAACAATGCTGTTATTACTGTTCCTTCACACACAACAAATAAGTTTAGAATGGTTTTTTCTGTTTTCAAAATTATCAAGATTCAGAAACTTCATGGTTGTGCAATATGTCTGGATTGACTTTCTATCGGCCGGGCACTATAGCCGTGTTATAAATTTCCCAGCGTGACAAAACTAATGATAATGACGTATCTTGTCAAACTAGTTAGGTAGAGCTCAGTAGAGATTTTTGGTTTTCTTTCGAGCACAACAAACAAACAAATTACTTACATACATACATACATAAACTCACGCCTTCATTCCCAGATTGAGGTAGGCAGAGCTACAATTACCAACAACCTGTCACTAATTCACTGGTAAACATCTTAGTCTCATTGTGCAAAATATGGTTACAAACAAATTCTTCGACTATAAAATTGTATGTATTTAATTTCATCCTAAATCTTATACGCTGCCCAATATATAAAGGCTGATAATATTTCAGCACCCGTATAGTAAATTGTACGCCACGTGGTTCACTTTACACCCAGCAGTTAATTACCGCTTCTACCCTTCCAATTACGTCATCTAAAGTATGAAATTCATTTAGCAACTGGCTCGTAACTGAGTTGCCACTTGGCACTAACTTGCCAAGCGCTGTCCTGAACGGTTATCGTATTTTAGTTGCGTTCTGCACTTCTATTAAAAGTGCGATCAATTTAATAACAGCCTGTAGTTTAGGAATATTTTTAATGTACTGTTACTATGCTTTGAACTTCGAAATTTATTTTTAGTTGATACAAATGTAAAAAAAATTGAAACACAACAAACAAATACAAACAAACAACAAACAAACAAATGTGAAACTTGTGAGTTATACAAATGTGAAATGTGAAAATTCACAAAGATTAAAAAATAGATTAAAGATTAGATAGTTTAAAGATTAAGCGCATCAAAATTAAAGAAAATACCTTCCTTTGTTGTACATTTAGCCATCCGTTGTGATATTTATCTCTCAATCACTCAGAGGTTAACTGTAAAATATTTCTAAAGAGGATTGTGACGCGCCGCTAAAATCGCGTAGCTGTCATTAAAAATCCATACAAATTTAGCTCCGGGCGATAACGTTTCTCACCCCTTAAATGAAGTCCGATTTCCACGATTTTTGAATATGTTGTAGTTATTATAAAGAACGCCTGTACGTTTCTGTGTTTTATTTTGAAAAATTGTTTCATTCTGAGAAATATTTTCTTGGAAAGGAAAACGTACAGATATAGATTTTCATGATATTTACAACATATTCAAAAAAATTTAAAATCCGACCATAGAGCTTATTGTCTAACGCACTCGCAATCGCAACGGGCTTCAAAGTGGAGCAATTGTTTTCATTTTGTATGCAGACAAGCCTTCGATTTTCAACATGAAAACGATCGCGATTGCGAGTGCGTTAGACAATAAGCCCTCAGGTTTAAGGGGACAGAAACGTTATCGCATTTTGTATGGATTTTTTTTAACTTCACAATCCTCTTAAAGGGTAAGTTCGCCTTTGTATATGCCTTTTGTGCTATTCCTTTTTAACCGACTTCAATAAAGGAGGAGGTTATACGTTCCAATGTAAGTTTTTTTTTTTTTTTTTTATGTATGTTCACCGATTACTCCGTCAATTGTGGACCGATTTTAAAAATTCTTTTTTGGTTTGATAGGGTATACTTCCGAGGTGGTCCCATTGTCAGCAAATCTGAATCTGATGAAGGGATCAGTGAGGAATTGAGGGAACTCCTCAAATATTGTATGCAAACATATGGCGATTTTAGTATTTTTAGTAACAAATGTAGCATTTGCATTCAGAAAGTGTCACTTGGTGAAGCGGAACTGATGATGAAGACCACAGATGGCCAACGGAACTCCTCAACGGTACCGATTTCAAGGGTGGCGATAAGATATCTCGATTAAGATAGTTGAGCGACTACAACGAAGCACATTTAATTGTTTTAAAATGACTATGATTTTCCCGCGGCGTTGCTTGCGGCGAGCTTGAAATGTATTAAAGTTTCATATATCAACTAAGAAGTGGGACTACATAAGCTTATTATGATCACTAAAAAGTGTAAAATAAAATAAATGTTTTAAAAAACAAAAAAACCGCCTTCAAAAACGCAAAAAATAACTTCTACTACTAGGTACTTAGTAGTAGGTACCTATCCTATTAGGTTAGTCTAATTGAAGTCGGCGACCACAATATTTTCAACAAAAAGCCGACTTCAGTTGGACTAACCTAATAGGATAGGTACCTACTACTAAGTACCTAGTAGTAGAAGTTATTTTTTGCGTTTTTGAAGGCGGTTTTTTTTTAGTTTGTTATTTCCTGTTTCTACAAAGAACTTGCATAAATACCTTCCTCGGGATTTGGTCTAAATTCGCATATAGAAAGATGCCAGATTGAGTTTTTGTAATATTTAGTAAACGTGCGGCTTACATGAATAATTATAAACTGATAAATTACTTGGTGAATAAGTTATATTGTAGTTATATTTGATTATGTTAAATAAATACTAAAACATTCCACAAATATTTTCCGTAGCACAGTGAAAGTTATTTTTAACGTTAAATAAAAACAGATGACGCCAATAAAATTCACATAACGATGGGACAACCCGATAACGCAGAAAATCCAAAAAATAACACATATGGATATATTTTGCTTCATAAAATGTTTACCCTACATATTCGTTATTTCTGTGATAACCTCCCCCGACACTAAATCCCCTGTACTGTATCAATTTCAGATCGATATATGTTTACCTGACGAACGTCACGATAACAACACAGTTTTACGACTTTGGCACGAAGTAGTAAACTCCCATGTAAGACATCAACTATAAAAACATGCTTAGCGAAAGTCGGACATGTGCGCTGAAGGTTCCGTATTAACCTATAACTGATTAATAGTTAAGAACTCGCATTAGAAGAGGAATATGAAGAAAGACGTTTATTCACTAATCATAAAATGCTCATATATATGTAATAAAAAAAACAAATTGAACTAATTGAGAATGTATGCGCTAAAATGTGTTTTGTATGCTTTGACCGGACTACTTAAAATCACCGGTATATATGAACTGCGTCTAGTTGAAAAGTGATGCTTCGACGAGAATCACATCCCAGGAATGTACACGCCACGGGTTCAGCAAAAAAAGGCTTTCTATGAAACGAAAATTTTGCGAATTGATACATTTTATGAAATTAGAGTCGGTGAAACAAGGGGTCACCAAATGCTTGACATTCTTGGTCAGTGCAGTTGCCTAATTAAATGGATGGACCAATGAGTTAGTCGTAGCACAGAAGCGACACGAAATTGTTACAAGGGAGTTTCAATGCAAAAGTTAACGGAGACGCAGAGTTGGGAGATGAAGTAAAAGCGGTCCCGGGGTCGTAGTTTGTATTTGGATGAGTCAATCCGCCTTTTAGGTTTATGCCTCGGTCCGTGACGTGGCCAGTCTCCGAGCTGAAAGTTTTGACTTCTATGGTATGGGTGCGCCAAAGTTCATATAAAATTGCAACTCCGATTATTGGAACTCCGAAAATGTTTCTCATACCATTTTACATCATAATGATCACTCATCATACTCTTCATAAAAAATGTTTATACTAATGATCGGAACTCATAATCATCTGAACTTATAACGCCAATATTCATGAAACCGTACACTTTTCAGAATTTCTTAAATATCTTACGTGTAGATAAAATTAGGTTAGGTTAGGTTAGATTTATAACAATCCTCAAAAAGTAACAGTTTCTTAAAAAAAATCATTATGAGTTGCGATAAGTATGAGCAAAATTTTTCGAAGAAATGAAGTATGAGGAAAAATTTTCGAAGAAATGATGAGTATAGACACAAATCGTTATTTGTATAAAAAATCTAAAGACCAATTTTATATGAGCCAATATGGACCCTCAGTTACTATTATTACTACTACTATATAATAAGCACAATTTTGCTGTCTTTTTCTTAATTAAAAGTCAAAGTGAGACAGCAGTCAACTTCTGCAGTTTTTATTTCTAGTCCAAACCTTGCTTTAGGTAATTTTTAGGTTTTTTTTTTTTAAACAAAATAATAAATGCGGAAAAATCAAAATTATTTTGTAGTTACATTACTGGTTGATATCATAGAAATGTTTTAGTTATAATTGACATTGTACCATTCGTTACACGAATAAACATTAAAACATTACCTATAATTGCGGTAAAAAGCCCGTTTGCACACATTGACTATGGAACCCTAACTCCAAAAATCCTACACGAATAGAGTAAAACGGATTGTTTTGGCTGGAAATCTTGGCGAAACGAAACAGGCTTCGTTCCTTTATTTGTTCTCTATAACGTTTTACACTGCCGGATATAACGTTGAGCGATTGCTGAGATATCCGGGAATTAGGGCCGGGTACAGTGATATTGAGTTACGAATTATTTGATACCGAAGAAGGTGTAACATTTCGCTTAGCTTTAGTGTTATGAATACCATTGTGAAAAGGCAAATACTATACAGCATGTGTATTCCATACGATCCTAAATTTTAACATACGATAGATTTAAGCATTATTAAGAGGTCCAGTAATAAATTTTAACAAATACTCTCAATAATTAAGCGTAATGATTTTTTGTAAGTTGTAAGGCAGCAATGTAATGCAAATATTGAGTTGAAAATAACGACGTCAATAAATCAATGAACACAAAGTGCTTACGTAGACGACTTGGTTATTTGAACACATTGCGTGCCGAATTAATTTGTATGAAAAAATATACGTTTTCTTTTGTTAACTTAATGTACCAATTTACGTTAATTAAGGTCTTATCTAACTGCCCTTAAAATAAAGGATCGTATGAAATACACACGCTTTATACTTTAAGTAAGCTATATATACTGGTAGGTATACGATATACGGCTTCTTTGAAGTGGCTCTGGGTGAATATTCGGGCGTTTCAACCGCCGTCATTGTTGTCTTCAATTATATTGACGAAAATAATGATAACTACCAGCAACTTTTGATGTCAAAATCAACGGACCCGGGGTTAGTATCCATTTCACTTAAAACAACAAGAAATGTATAAAGTTTATCTTGAATGATATGCGAAGCCTTAATGACGGCGGTTAAAACGCCAAATAATCACCCCTCTATTAAAAAATATTATTTTTCGCATATGAAGTCGATGTGTGAAGTCGTCACCTTCGGGAAATCTCGTTTTTAACTTGCGAGTCAGTTCACAGAAATGTTTATTTCCATGCAAGAAAGGTATGTCAGTAAATATTTTTTTTTTTGTTAACAACTTGATTCGTATATGAAAAGGTCCATCATTCACTTAAAAATATTCATACAGTCCTTGCTTTCATTTACAACCACGATTGCTTAATTTAGGAAGATCAGTGTCGTGCTTACTTAATACTGATTACTTTCATGGCTCTGAGATAATTTTTAGTAAAAAAAGTTCAATATAATTAAACTGGCTGCAGCAAAAAAAAAGAAAAAAAGATATCTTTAAAGAAAAAACTAAACCTTCCCGTTATTTGAAATTTATCTCATATTACCTGGAAGATCGAGCGTTGCTCGGGTTGAAAACGAATTTTCCCGACGATGACAACTTGACAGATCGATTTTTCGCTTCCTTAAACCCCTATATCGCAAATTTTATTGAAATCGTTAGAGCCGTTTTAGAGAACATGAGGTATATAAGTACAAACATTGCTCGTTTAATGGAATAGGAACTATAGGATAGACGTTTTTATGCCGCTTAAAAAAAACCTTTTTAATTTCCTCACTCCTACCAATACCTACTAGTATAGGTTATCAAGATAAACACGCAATTATTATAATTGAATTATGGAAAATAAATACCAGGAGTCCATAGTTCTCTTAGCATTGTTAGATAGCACTAAGGCGGTTCACAGAGCTACGATCAGCTGATATATTGGGAGCTCAGCTTAATAGTTGAATGCAAGCTGTCATACACGTATTCTGCCCTCGAAGACAGCTGCCTTTATGACGTGCTCCTTGCCTACGTAATCAATCTGACGCCGGTAGGGTTGGCAACGCGCGAGTATTAGTTATTTTTGACAGCATTAATATCATTGATTTCTGCACCGTTGCATATTGTGTTGATAGGTATCAAACGTGGAAACCCATCGAAGGTGATTTTGAGATAAATGTGAAAACTTTGTTTGATGCTTATTTTATTACTGGGTTACTTAAAAGAGTATTTTAATATGACGGACGACTTAAAAATTAAAACCTTACTTGATTTTGGTAAAAGTGGGTGGTTTTTGTTTAAAGCATGGAGTTTAAATTTGGATTTGGCTGAATTTACGAGTTCTCGATGAATTTTTACTTTTTTTTTGTAATTTATACCTTGTCATGATAGTAACATACACATCAAAAAAATAATTATCCGATTCGGTGCATTCGTTTGGAAGTTATGCGCGTATATAATAATATATTTTTGCGATTAATTTTTATTTATATAGATTATGACGGTATAAAATTATTTTGTTTTACAAAAAACAAAGTTGTTTGGGATCAAGACCCTATATGTATTATAAACAATATGGGATTTTCTATACATATATTTTGCTACTCTATACAGTACAAAGAGCCCGCCAGATCCTTTACCTTCCTGGTATTGTCCATTAGTACCATTATAATGGTTTTGTATTGATAGGCATGCTATTAATAGCTGTAGGAAAGCTGTCATACACGTATTCCACCCTCGAAGACAGCTGCCTTTATGACGTGCTCCTTGCTTATGTAATCAATCTGACGCCGGTAGGGCTGGCACGCGTAAAGATAAACTGATTTTGAGAGAGATGCTGATTGAAATATGCGTCAGAAGTGTCAGTTATCCATGAATTGACATTTACTTTGACGTGAGTCATCAATACTGCCTTGGTTATTTGATGACCTACATTGATATTTGTAATGACACCAAAAACATTTTTTATAACATAATACTCGTATGGTATATTGTGATGCATTTGAATAATAAAAATGCAAAGGAGTATTGGTTTGTTTTTCAAAAGTGGAAAATCGTAGGTATTTTTTGGTAAATAAAAGCCCGGAGAGTGATAAAGGCTGCTTATTATCCCCAAAAATCTGGTTCAGACGGCTCTCGTAAAGTGTGACTGAAACAAAAAGAAGCGGTAGCGAAATAAGTGCGTGCTGAGTTACGTATGAAGAAATAAAGTATCTAAATCGGATGTTTTCCTCTAGCTTCTGAACAATTTGATATGGCATATTATATGATTTATGAAGAACGTGTAAGTTTTCAATAATTTATCAAGAATTAATTCTTGCATCTGGCAACCCTGCGCCTCGTATGTGGGGCACGTGACATCGATTACCCACCGAATAGCTATTGAGGCAGGCTTGCCAGCATTCAATATTAACGGCCCTAAATCCTCCCGCCAATTAGCCGTGACGTCAAACAGGCCAGATCATTTGCTTCTGCTGGAAATTTATGTTCAGACATAAGCTCGTGCGTTCGAAATACAGCTGTAGTGGTTTAAAGGGACGGGTTGGGTATATAAAATATTTGGGATAACGACAAAATTAAGTGGTCCGTAAGTGAATATTTAGTAGGGACTTCCAAATATGCGCTTCGTCTAGACGAAAGAAGAATACCTGTTGAAAATATACTGTATGAGTTGGTCTATTACTGCAGTTTAATAGGTCAAACTTAAGGTTCTCGGTAGCATTGCACGGATGAGAATCTTTTCAAATTGTGAAAGTTTCTTTTAAGAAATTCTCGGTAGCTTAAAATGTTATCCTTAAATTTTGTGTAGAAAAGGAACATCCTCAATCCTTTCAAAATTAAATGTTATCGGGAACGTTCTCAGTGATTTCTTAAAATGTTTGCCAAATTTCTAAGATTTTTTTGCCACATGCCCATTGCTAAATCAGGGTGTGATCGCTTTAGAAACACAGACCTGCGCTTTAGGAATCAAATTGCCATTGTGTTAGAGAAGACTAAATGGGCAATGGAATTTCTCTTGTAAATAAGAACAACCTTTAGCAAAATGATAACCATGTGCTTGAACGAAGTAAAATAGATATTCTGTTTCATCTTGATTATAGTCCTCAAACAAAACAGTTCGAAATTAAATTGCGAACTAAATATTATACTGCCTTAATTTATCCTTGAAGCGTATTTAATATACAGTTCGAAAATTATTTACTTACTCCATATTTTTCTTAAACTTCAAACGATGACGAGACATAAATATTCATTGGTTTTAATCTCGAGTCTTAACTAAATATTATGTATTCAGATACTTTAAGTACTTATTGCTTGTTTGGGCCTAGTTTAACAGAAACACCCTATGTGAGAAAAAAGAACAAAAAAAAGAAGCAATATGGGGTAAAACCATGGTAAAAATCTGGAAAAGAGCCCCTGGGTTACATTTTTCAAGGGTATGTAATAGACATCGATAATGTCTACACACTTGCAAATAGATAGGTACCTACTCAAAGTTAAAAGGGTGCATTAGTTTTACCTAGCTTGAATTCAGCAAAACCACGTTTATAAATATTATTTAAAATGTCTAGTCACCTGTCTTTTTATACGTCTTTTTGACGAGGGTAGTTTTGATTTGGGGGGCTTATGTCCAAATTGAAAGGGATGTACCAGAGCAACGACGTGAATATCATAAAATATAAACACGCTCACATATTTCAGAACTCGAATTAATTGTCTCAACAAAAAGGATGACAGAAATGCAATAAAGAGATAAAGAAGGGAACAAGTTTGAGTGGCATTTTTTATGAAGCGACCGACATTTACTCGTTGCTTTTTTCCATTAAACAGTTGATGAATCTTCCTGAATTTAAAGCTACGTTTATTTGGTACTCATTCGGTTTTAATTAAAACATTACAAATATGCTCTCATAAAATACGGAACGAATCTGAAGGCAATATGTACTGTGCAAACTTAATTTAAACAGGAAGTTTAGTTGTCGAGTGCAACCACTTTGCAGGATGACGAGTATTTTTCGAATATTATTAGAATGTGTTTAAGAATAGATAACCAAAACGTGCTGAATTGGCAAGATACTAAAAATAGCAAAAATATCGCATCTTTTTATATGGCTTTGACTTTAAATGCCAAAACCGCCTTTAAACCTTAGACTCTTCTTCTAAGGTTTAAGCCGGTTTTGGCCCTAAGGTTTAAGTCGTTTCTCACCGTTTCAATCTTACCTCTACAGTAAAATATTTCAGCAATAGGTTTCATCATAATTATATTATGACAGTCGTTTCTCTTTGGTGATCCCGGATCAAATCCATATACAAAGATGCGATCTTTTTCTCGTCCTTTCCCTGACATGAAGACATGAGTAAACTGTAAGGTTTAACTATTAATAGAAATAACTTAATAGTTATAAGTCACCTTAATTGCACACATATTTCATAGCATAATTTCATGTAAATTACCAAAAATAGAATGGTAAAACACCCTTTAAGAAGATAAAGCGTTGTAATATGTATGTTTCCTTCCGCCGGTAAAGAGATACAACAGATATTATTTATCACGCGGTTCGGCGTTTGACCCTTACGATGTACGCATTGGCTGGGGTACAAGTTAATAGCAGCAGCAGCGGTTATACAGTTTAACCTCAGTGCCTATATTCGGCGTATCAAATTAACTCATGTCAGTTCTTCTGAAATGTATTCGAAAAAAGGCCTTTTCATGTGTTCAGCCCAAAAATATAGAGACAAAACGCATCAAAAAATAGGTTTGTGAGTAGATCCTTCTTTACGTAGAGGTTTACGAGTATATGAGCTGCAATGTTGTGACTTATATCCAACAACATCACAGTTTTAGCCTGGGACCCTAAATGCTCGCTAAAGTAAACGACTTTCCGAAAAATGTGTCAAAATGTAAGGATTTGACATTTAAGCGCTCGCCTCAACTTTCTGGCAGCATATGCCAAGCCTATAGGTACATTTCTGATAACGATAACGTTAGACAATTTAACACATCTCGCCAACGGCCAATGGTGACACAAGGCGTCCAAGCCTAGTGACAATCAGACTTCAAGAATAGTTAAAATTTACATTTTGTGTGACTCTATGCTATAGTTATTCTACGTTGATGGTGTGATGTTTGGATCTCCGCGGCCGCTTTACCCAAGCACCACGTCTTTAGATCTTGATAGAGGATGTACTAAATCACATTACACGGTTCTTTTATTTGTTCCATCGCCATTCTTTACGGAGGAGAGCCGCAATTGAATACAAAGACGCGTCTAATGTGTGTAAAACATAAACCTTACACTGTACGGAATCGTTTTGTTACGAGATTTTCCACGTTTCAGCTTAAATGAGACTTGGCTTGCTTTATATATAAAATTGTTGTCTTGGAGCCAAAGTTCAAGTAAAATTACATTTTATTCTTAGCTTAAGAGCTTTTTTGACAATTATAATTTGCAAATTCTTGCAAAGTGACTTTATTTTGTTAACCTTTGCTACAGGAACTGTATATTTTCTCAGTAATAATTTGGTATGTATCATTCTTTAGACTCGAAATTAGAAAAATCGACTTGAATATCAAGAACCCTGGATTGGCGGTGAATGAGCGATGTCGCAAATAAATTCATCTACGCGATTTTACTTAATTCTCATTTTAATTAAAAAGAGGGTGAGTGTTAACATCTTCATATGTCACGACACACCAAACGATTTTGCCACGACTTTGTGATACACGTAGGTGACTTGCAGTGCTTGGCGTCGAAAAGAAAAGCATAGAAATCGCGTCATCGTCGCTGCAGCGTCTCGTGGCATGCTTTGAGCATGTTTATGCTTTTGTTTTTCGCTGTTGCCGTCGCGCAAAGTCGTGGGTTCCTAACGAATGCTTTTGTTTATAAACGTATGCTTTGCCTGCTAACGAGTATTCGTTGCTTCTCCGCGATTGTTCAATAACGAACGCTCGCCATTACTGGAAACGGATTTCTACACGAATAAAGCTAGATCTTGTTTCGAAAGTCCTTTTGAAAGCGCGTGGAGTTTCAAAAGCAATCAAAATGTTACTTTCATTGCACAATTATATAATTTTATGGTTTTGATTCAAGATACAGCCATTAACAATATAATTGTCTATACACAATCACTGAAAATGGCGATAATCCTCCATTCACAAACACCGTGATTGGCTAATTAGGGGTTTCTAAAGTAAATTAAAAAAAAATACTTTAGTCCCTAGAGATTAATAAGGAGCTTTAGTCCCGATGTGCAGATGCAGAGACTAAAGTTACATTTTAAGAGCATGAGAAGTAAAAAAAATATTACTTACATTTCGTTGAATTATGACAAGCCCACGTTGCTGTTCCTATTAGAAGGTTACATCATTAAAGACGGTATTTTATCTAAAGGAAAAAATCTCGTATACTCGTAGACAACTTCCTTATATTCGTCTTAGCAACTTATCTCATAAATAAGGTAAGCTGCTTTTATCCTGTTAGTCGCTCAAAGACATCAATAATGTTTTGACGAGCCGAGAAGAGGATACGATAGCCATGTCGTTTCCAAAACAATGTCATGTATCCGTTTTAGGGTTCCGTACTGAATTGATCTAGTCCCTAATTTAGCTCTAGGCTCGTACTTTTATTACATTTACGAGTTACTAGACAACGATAAACATACTTTTATAGAGTAATGATACTTCAACTTTGGAATACCACAGTCGGCTCTCGCCTACAACTTAAACTCGTGCCACTGACGCCACCGTCGGCCACAGCCGACACAAATTGAAAATTAAAAGAGACTTTGATTCGGTGGTGGTAACCCTAGTGGTTGCCGGGTTAGAATAGGGCCACTCCATGTCTCTCCGTGGATATCGTAAGAGGCGACTAAGGGAATGAAGGCTTGTATTACTGTTAGACGATGGGCTTGCAACCGGTCACTAATACGCTGGTAAACATCTTAGCCTAAGGGTGCGTGGAAACGCACCTCTGGTGGAAACAAGAGATGCGCATTAATGTGTTTTCATACATTTGACACCTCGCGACACCTCGCTCCGATTGTCAAATGTATGAACTCACTCTGGGAACGAAGGCGTGAGTTTATGTATGCTAAAATGGTGATTCAACATTTATAGACGACAAAATTGAAACATGCAACTAGGTTTCTAAAGTTATGTTTGCTAGACTTGTTACTAGTATGACTTATTATTTGGGCTTGCATTTAATCATTTAATCATATATCAGTCTATTTTGTTACTATCTTATTGTAAGTGTACCTTTCCTTTGCCTAAGTGGATTCCTTAATCAAGTGAGACGGTATTTTCTAATACGGAACCGCAGCTCTAACAAGTCCGCATTTAGGCTAAGCGAGAAAAAGAGGCGCCAATAAATTCAGTCCGCGGTCTATAAATATAGTAATAGTATAGTAGTAGTAGTAAAAGGGGTCACCATAATAACGGGGCTTTTTACCTATTTAAAAGTTAGATGGGGGTTAAGTTAGATTAGGGGTGTTATTAGCAGTGCACGAAATTTTCGTGGCACTTTTCAATAACGCTAGTTAGTTCTCATTTATCAACTTCCGATATAGGTAAGTACATATATATCGATACGATACAGAACACAAAATTCAAAAAAAGATAAAAGGTAGAGGTAAACAGCGGGTGGTCTTATGGCTAAAGAGCGATTATTTTCAAATAACCTTTAGGTAGCTGAAAATTTGAAATCGACTTATAGAATTAAACATAAAAGTTAAGTAAATAACTGGTAACAATATCTTTTACTAATCTATTTCTGCCTGTTCGATTTATAATAATACAAATTGTTTCTTAAGTTTCTTCATAAATAAATGATTTGTCCTATTTTTTTCATATTATCTGGTGACACGATGAGTTGCTAATAATTTATTAATAAGTTTAGTATATCGATATTGAAACTCGATAAATGAGAAGCCACTACGACAGCCCAAAAGTGCCACGAAAATTCCAGCCTATGGTTATGTTTAACTTTAACGTGTGTATCTGTGTGGCTGTCTGTAGCATAGTAGCTCCCAACCGAATGGACCGAATTGGATGCGGTATTTTTAAAAGAAAGCCAGTTTCGATGGTTCTTAAGCTACGTTTATTGAAAATAGTTTGGGCCGTTTAATACATCCACTGCCACGTAGCGCGCGTATTACCGCTTTTTAGCAAACACTGTCTGCACAGAAAATTCGCCTAGCGCGAGCGAGATGCTGGCACCGAAAGTGTTAACAGATATAAAAGATAAAAAAGATGAAAGAAATTTATTCAGTAACTTTACACGGGCACTTTTACACGTCAAAAATCTACAATATCCGCTCTGAAACAGGGGTCGCCATCATATCGGGGGTTTTTAGCTACGACTATATTATTAAAACTATCTAATACGGAACCATAACTCTAACAAGTTCACATTTAGGCTAAGAGCCTGTTTCACAATCGACAAGTAAATTTATGTGCCAGTTAAAGTTAGCTCTCTCTTTGTCTATGTTCAAGTGTAAGAAAAGGAAAAGGCTAAATTTATGTGTCAGATACGCGTTACTTGGCGATTGTAAAACAGGCCCTAAGAGAGAAAAACAAGCGCCGAATAAATTCAGCAGGCGGTCATTACAGTAATGGTGCGCGTTAGTCGGCGGTGCATTTTTTATTTACTACTGAAAACCTTCTGCGTTCATTTTCACTAGAGAGTTTTATGGATAGTAGTTGTATAATGATGGAATTCTGTTTATTATTAATGTAGATTTGTGAGAATGTTTGGATGGTGGTTGTTGAATCACGAAGAAATGCACTGTGTCCTAATTTAGAACATAGACACTTTTTATCCCGGAAAATTTGATAGTTTCCGTGTGGCAATAAAAAATACGCGTTCTACGAGGACGAAGTCGCGGACAAAAACTAGAGGTCATAGGACCTGGCAGCAGTGTTCGTATTGTTGTGTTTCGGTGTGGGGAAAAACAACCGGTGAAATTACTAGCATCATCATCATCGTCATCAGGCGCAAAACGTCCACTGCTCGACAAAGGCCTTCCCCAAAGTTTTCCACAATTACTAGCATATAGGTATTCAGTTTTCAATTCAATTATGTTCAATTTTGCTCAGGGTTAGCAACGCATTCGCGGTAGGATTGCAGTCTTTAGATTGTAGTCTTGAGAATGCAAATGTCTATGGGGCTCAGATCCCACTTATCATCAGATGGTCCGTGTGCTCGTTTGCTTTCTCCTTGTTGTAAAAAGATACTTCCTAATAATTAGGATTTTTAGTTGAAAATAATCTTACTTACATTCAGGCTCAAATTAAGTTTAAAAAAGTGCATACCAATTAAATCACTAGACTAATACCAATACCTATAGATAGGTAGATACGCAGACAGTTAATGTTAAATAACTTTTCTGTCTAAAAAACATTATAATTTACTAGCGACCCGCCCTCGCTTCGCTTCGGTTTATGTGAGTTTTCTGTGACATCCGTACATGACCTAGAATTTTTTATACATAAAAACCTTTCTCTTGAATCACTCTGTCTATTGATGAAAACTGCATTTATATCCGTTGTGTAGTTTTAAAGATCGAAGCGCACAGACATAGCGCATAGTTTTCGTGACGTAATAGAAAAGTTACCGCTGTAAATTTTCATCGTTAACTAAGCGGAAAGTTCTGAATACCACCCGTTACCTTATAAATGATTTAATAAAACCCAATACACGCATCCAAAAATAAAGCTTGTAATGAACCCACGACTAATGGTACAAAGAGCCAGTTTTACATCCTTTAGAGCATCCACACAAATTACAATTATTTTAAAAATAAATAAATACCTAGTTAAGTAATTCACCACACACTCTTATTACAATCATGAACAACACTTCTTAATAACGACTGGCTCTAAGGAAGCTGTATAACGGGCAACTAGTTGCTCGCAGCCGTGTAGCCGCGCTACGGATATAGTCGGAGGCTCATTTTTCACGGACGCAATTTGTCGCCGCCGCACTAAATTGTCATCGTGTTTCGGGAGTAAAACATTAGTGGGACGTGCATGGACTACGGAGAACAGCTACGTTACAGTGGTATTTTAATTATTTATTTGTTCTGTAGCATTTTATTTAAGTCGGGTAGGTACGGTCGAACTCATAAGTAGCTGAACATTTAAGTACTTTGTTGCAGTTATTAATAATACTACATTCAAACCACTCTCAGTTTAACACGTTACTACGACAAGGTACTAAAATGGGTTCTCTTATGGAATACCTAATCGTCATTTAATTTTGTCCTAATGCATTTTACTTTTTACATACATACATACATTAAATCACGCCTGTTTCCCAGAGGGGTAGGCAGAGACCACTTTTTTCCACCTGCTACGATCTTGACAAATCTCTTTCGCTTCTTCCACATTTATACATCGATTCATGCACGCACATTTTACTTTTTAGTGTTGTTATAATACAACCGTAACCTAACCGAACCGCAGATATAATTGGAAACCTTAAAAAGTTGCCTGACTCAGCTGAAAACCAGTTTAGGGCAAATGAAAATTCGGACAAACGATGTGTTAGGACAAACGTTGTTAGAGTTCCTGAGGGACACCCACTAAAATGTACAGCTACTTATGAGTTCAACTTTACCTCTCCAAGTGTCAGGGAATTTTCCATGTTAACCGTGTCTACATTGGTTTTTTTTCTGTGGCAAGGAGCCAAATGAGCACTCAGGCCACCTGATTGTAAGTGGTAACTGAGACCCTTAAGACTATCCTTGATTGAGATTGAGAGAGTATCCCTAATATTACGGATGCAAATGTAAGACTGCAAAGGCGTTGTCAACCCTGAGAAACCAAGATGGAAAGCCTATACTGCCTTCCTACGGAGGAAAGGCACAAGTGCATTTCAATTCATAGAAGCATATTAAACTCTCTTCGGTTATAATAAGGTTGGAAGTTCAATACAAAAATAGTATTTAGTATACTAGTAGGTAGTATCAATAGATGTGCCTTCTTTCCGTAGGAGGGCAGTATAGGTATGCTTGTTGTTTGGTGTCAAATGATATGGTTTAAAATAAAGAATTTAAATACATTTTTTTATCAGGACTCCATTCTTTTACAACATCTGCGAGTATATCAAAGCCGTATATCTAATTAAAAATAGATACCTACCTACTTATGTTTTCGAATTATTTAACTAGGTATTCGGTGTACCTAGTTCGAATACAACTCCAATCTTATATAATCGCAGGTTAGGAAAACCTTAAAAGTCGTATAACTAGTTAGAAAACTTGTCAAGATGTAAGTAGATAGCTAATCATTATTTGGACCTGCGATACATTACGACGAAAAGTAATGGAATAATTATAATGGAACTGACCATGTAACATTCGAAACTTGGCATTAGGATTGCCCAAAAACCAGGTCAGGTCAGATATTACCATACCTAAAGACCTAAAACATACTCAAGTAATACAATAACATGAATACTTGGATGATGTTACAAGTAGGATGTTCCAATAAGCATAATAGCTGTAATCACCGTTGTGGATATAAAGTATTCAACTAAAAAAACAGATTATCAAAAGCTCCATTGATGTACTATAAGAAAAATAACGCTGTATAGGGGCTTCTAAACGGGACATGCTTTCACTGCAACATGTGGCCGGCAACTATTGGCGTCTTTCTCTAACATACGAGTAAGAGAGGGACACCAATAGTTGCCGGCCACATATTGCAGTAAAAATATAGCCCGTTTAGAAGCCCCTTAACGCAGACCATGTTGTTTAGGTTTATTGTTTGACAAAATGGACTGATAACTTGAAACTGTATTCTGAAAGAAATTATTACTTGTAAACTAAATTAAACGCAGCATTTTTTTTTACATAAATACTAGACTAGATTCAAGAATTGATGCTGACAACAAGTTCCTTAAACAAATGATTAAAGGAAAATAAAGCAACAATGCTTCTGTTCTTCTTCTTCTCTGATACAACGTTAGTTTCACCAAGTAGTTTAGCTGTATTCCTGCTGCCTGTGGCGCTTGCGGCGCTATATAGCCCTATGAATAACTAGCGTTATCCCGTGGCTGCGCCCGAATGGCATCCGCTTGTACTGCTAATGAAATTCTCGACATGTGTACGTTTTAAACATGTTACTTCAGTGAAATGGATGGCCGGGGGGATGTTAGTTGGAGACTGATTGATGTCTTGATCTTTGACTGACATTGTTTGCTAGTGTCTTTAAATAATGGTGAGAAGAACTAACGAGTATTCTATAGGCTTCATACTTTCGATTTGTATGTAATTGGTCCATTAAACAAGCAATAGCATTTTTTTTAAAGTTCTTTTTTAGTGTTTTTTGTTGTGGACTGTACTGGGCTGAAATTTTTCAGTCAACCTATTCGCCATATATATTACTTGCCATATTTAAATTTGATATAAAATATTTTTTATCGAATAACTGGGTGAAGGTCGACTCCTATTCGGATCCCCTACTATAAAACCCTAACCTAACCTAACCACAGATTTTAGGAAAGCTTAAAAAATGGTCTGATTTAGCTGAAAACCAGTTTATGCCAAACAATAATTCAGACAAACGATGCGTTAGGACAAACGTTATTAGGGATTCCGAGGGACACCCGAATATATATATTATAGTCATAGAGGGTGCCGTAATAGTAAAAATTCGGTAAATTTTGAGTCTGACTCGAGCACCGAGATTTCTACACCTATGACTTGTTTGTAGGTAAGATGTATTAAAAACTTAATTAAGTCTTGCTGTCGCTTGGTTTCATTATCTTTTAAAGCCACGCTAAGCATGCACTTGTACAGCTCTTTTAAGTAAACAGAAACAGAAACCGTAAACGCCATTTTAGTACGCTTTGCTTCTTTGCTGATAGAATATTTTACCAACCGATATACAAAGTTTTCCTTTCAACATTAATATAATTTTTCTAAACAACCATAAGTGTTGGAGAAACTTTCATCTGTTTCCCTTAGTAAATAGATTATTTTCTATATGTAACTATTTTAACCATTATTTATGTACAGTTGTTTCTGAAATAAAAGTTAAGACAGGATATTTTTCTTTAATTAACAAAATATCTCAAAAATTGGGTACATATTTTGTTGTTGGTGACACAATTATTTTCGTATTTAAAATTTCTAGTGAAAGAGAGAACCTTGACAGATCCGTGTTCTATTTTTCGGTCTTTGAAACATCTAAAAAAACCTACAGCTATATTAAACCGACATTCATAATTCCCAATAAAGATATCTGTGCCCCACTAGAAAAGACAATACTTAAATCTTAAGAGCCGCCTAGTACTCCTCTGAAGATGACAATTTCTAAAGGAACACTGATGAGAAAATTTTACGGATGACGTCCTGTCAGGATGAATTTCTATAACGCCATTCAACACTTAATTAATTCTAGGAAACGTAGCTCCGACGAGAGACTTTGAGGCACTTTTTCCTGTTTGTCATTACAAGGAGAAATTATTGTAGCAAACGACGCAAATTAACTTTAATCAGTAAACTAGTGAACCTAACGACGCTTGTATGATTACATTACTTTCACAAATTATGTTACGGGCTTGGTATCATCAACCATAAAAGTGATGTGTTCAATCTAAAGCTAAACGTTCAGTGGTGGTAGGACATTGTGCAGGGCCCGTCCAAATCAATACCACCATTTTGGGCTCTAGACGAGATGCATATCGCGAACGTTAACGATTTTCGAAAACGCTAACGTCTGACGAGTCTACAGGATAGGCAACGCATTTGCCATCCTAGAATTGCACTTTGCAGTCCTGACAATGCAAGTGTCTGTGGTGTCAGATAGCACTGCCTTTATACTCGTTTGCCTTCAGCATGCCTTATAAAAAGAATACCTACACTTTTCTCCATGACTAACGCGTAGAATCATCTTTTGAATCAGAAGTGACCTGTCTAACTCGTACCGTCATAGGGTAAGCGTACCAGTGAATGAACAGTGCTAGTGAATGAACAAAGTGAGCATATTTTCGCAAAATAAGAATTCTGTAAATTTCTACACAACAAAGTATTTTTTTTTAGATGAGCAACATTACTAGTAACATCATGGTAACATTGAATTCAACTTAGGTGCATTAGTTGCAAAATAACAGATACTCAAAGTGGACGTTTCGCAGACGTGTTTTCGTTGTATGGGGCAGTAGTTAGCGGACGGTAAGAGGACACTGTGTTTGATGTGATACTGTACTTATTCCAAACAACAACGACCCGTAGTATGTGTTTATTTCAAGTCTTAAGGATATGTTTTTTCTATTTACGGACCATAACATGTGTTTTTCTTTCAAATTGCCATTTTAAGCATGTGTTTTATAACTGGATCACAGTAACCGCTAAAACCAATGAATGAACCGCGGTGTTCATTCACTAGAACCGTGTAAATTACTTATTTTACAATGTTGTGCGTTTTCGTTGTTGTATTAATGTTTATTTTTCAGAAACATAGCTGTTAATTAATTGTCCGTCATATGGCCAGTATTCGAACAAACTCATAAATGCTAAAAATGTTCGTTCATTCACTAGTTTATAATGTCCAGTAAATGAACTACCATCAATACGACTTGTTCATTCATTGGTTTCGCATAACATTTAAGAGCCAGTTAATGAACGATCGTTATTTTACAAGAAACTATTATACCTATAGCGTTTTCAGGCGGGAAAGTGGCACGTCAATGAATATTAAGTAGTAAAATATCATTTTTTTAAATAAATTAAGAAAAAGACAAAAACATAGTAAACAATTAGACATAGTTCATTCACTGGTTTCATTTGTTCATTTACTGGTGTTTTCATGTTCATTCACTGGTGTTTTGGGTCGTTTTCGGCTAAAATAGCTATAACTTGAAATTTGGCTATATCATTATAAAACAAACGTTATATAAGCAAACTAGAACACTTTCTTGATTGATAAGGACAATAATATTTGTCAGTAACTGCTTTAATTTTATAAAAAAAAATATTTAAAGACGAAAATCTCCTTAAGGGTTCATTCACTGGTACGCTTACCCTACTCAAAAATATTTTAGACATAATCAATGCGTTCCTTTTTCAAACTTGAGCATTAAAAATTGACTTTTACTGCCGTACTCAGAGACGTCAGTTTTTTTTAATGACTTTCCCGTCAGCCAATTATTTGCAGGATGTATTTTGCCAACGTCAGAGTAAACATTGGTTACTCCACAGAATGTTGGATGGATAGAATTTTGGATGCTTATGGGATAAACTAACTATTAATTAATTAATTTAATGCTTGATTACAGTTGCTGCCGTCACTTTCTTTGCCAAAGCAATAGAAGACAACACGTCAGTGCGGCAGTTAGGAAAGATTTAATCGTCATTAAATGCCTTTGAATTCGGCCGGTAGTCTGCCAAACTGACTCCGCGCAATGAGTCACGAAATAACAACCCTTTCGGTTCAGGCAATCAACCAAAACTTTATAATAAATGTCAGTTACTTAGGCCAACATTAATCGATATTTTTTTCCTTCTTTAAACTTAATATTGGTTGCCTGATACTTGTTTTAAATACCTGCCCTTTGTGAATATTTTTAATTACTTTTTTTCACGGCAATGGAGGTTTTCTAATTGACCCGACCTCCCGGTCGAAAAGCCAAGGACAATTTGCATCGTAAGCAGGATTCTTTATCAATCAACCATCCGCTAAGGGGAAATTTCGTTCCTGTCATGGTGATTCCACAAGTTTTACCCGTGGTCGAATAAAGTCTCATGTCATTCCGGTAAAAAACCCTTTTAGCAATATAAATTATCTTTGTTCTCTTTCCTCTGTTCGTGTGTTACTCGAAAAACTAGCGTGGTGTCCCAGCGCTTGACGTAAATATTAAAGGATCAGAATGCCCCCTTTTATAAGGATGGCTGCAAAGATTACCGAATTTAGGTTGCTGGAAGAAATGAACCTATAACATTTTTTTACCCGTAGTAAGTAGTTATTTGTTGCATGATTTCAAAATTTTGATTAACTGCGCCAACTTTTGAGACAAGATGCTAAACCCAGTCTAAAAGATTTTTTTTCAGGACGAAAACTCAAAGTTGATGAAAAACGAGAAATGCTTTATTTCAAATGCGTTGATATTTTAGAGATATGGTGTAGGTAATTCAATACATTGCTACGTTATTGAGGATAAGATAAATCAAGTTTCAGAATCACAAATGAAACCTATTTTTAGCCAAAGGAGGCAAAGGCATAAGGTTCTTTAGCAGTATCATTAAAACGTTATTAACTCGTAAATTATTAAACATATAGGAAAGTTAAAATTATATTCTAGACCGGTATAGAAGGGGCTTTCTTATCCGTTAATATTTACGTCAAGTTCTTGGATACCCTGTAGATATCACTACATCAGTATCAACCAGAACTATGATTTTATATTGGATATGACATGTATTGATCGTTTATGTCACAACGGGTGGTGAAATAAACAATCAAAACATGTCATCAAATTAAGATTTTTATGGACGGTCTCCGTAGCCGAAGCAAATATTTTGTAGCGTATATACGTTCGAGTGCAAGTGAGAAAATAGTATATTATGGCAGTATCTAACGACCAAAGAATTTTCTCGCCGTCGTAACTTTTTTAAACGGCAGGTTGCGACAACTTGTCTTGCATGGTGTTGTTTTATCTCACGAAAGCGGGTTTGCTATACTTGTGTGTGTAGATGCACGTGCGCGTTGTCTCTGTGTGCGTAGCTGTCGTCGGTAAACGACGCCGTAGTGTGGGTGTCTATGTGTTTCAACTACAAGTATGGCAAACCCGCTTTCGTGAGATAAAACAACTGTCGTGTGGCAAATTTAACTTGCTACAAGTTACTAGCTCTTTTATTTACCAGTGTATTCGGTCTGTGTTTGGCAAAAGAAGCATTAAGTAAATAAATCGGTTATCCTAAAAACATTTCATCATTGAGTCGTTTTTAAACCGGTTAAGGAACGGTTTAAAAAAATTACATAACAATTTTGGATACACCTGTACCTTCGCGTAGTTTGTCATCTCCTAAATATGGCGGAGCTCCGCACATTTCCGGTTCGCCTGCTTCATCAATCTTGCATACCTTACACATGTTTATGTATAGTATATTATGTGTAGGAACAGGTACGTATTACTACGGGGAAACATGTTGTAAAGTTTGATTTTAATATCCCTTCCCAAAAAGTGTGATGAAGTCGACTCTGAGAAACAATATTTGAAATTTTGTTTGTAATGAAAGTTTCGTTTCGTTTTGAAATGAAAGTTGCTGTTTCTGTTTCTGAAAAAAAAACATTTAACATTTTGGAGTCAAGACTGTGTCAATTGTGTGCAAGGTTCAATAATGCAACCGATTAAACAAAAAGAAACACTTTATACCTACTTATGACTCAAATCAATCTTAGCACCTACCTAACCTTTTAAAAATGCTAAGGAAACACAGTTTAAGATCTGTATGTCTTTTTTCGTCGTTAAAGTGTAAGATGCCAATTAAGAAGAGAAGACCACCAAGTAAGAGTAGGGAGCTAGTCGCAACAAATTTTATTCGTTTTGCAATATTTATCTCCAAAAGTATGATATTTTTAATATTATTTTATGACTTCTTGTTTGTTATTTTTTAATTAATTATTTAGTAATAAAAACTTGCCCTGTTTGAAATCAATACTTGCCTGGTTTCCAGCTGAACAAAATGATGTTTTTTTTTATTTATTTATCTGCCTAGTTACCAATGTCTCGTAACCGTACTCCGTGGCATTTGGACGTTGATGACTAAGATGTTGCATCTTTTTTGGAGTCACCACCCGACGTCCCAACCAAGAATCTATACTGTGGTTTATTCTACTCAGAAAAACCATATAGCTTTTTTGTCATTATATCGTATTGTCAACGTTACGATAGCTCATATTTACGATAGATGACATGTCAAAAGAAACATGACTATACCCAGTAAAATACCTGTTTCGTATAATAACGACGTACAATATTGTTAATACGTTTCTCCGTTAAAACTAACCCCGGTCTCCTATCCTATTTTTCTTGTTCACGGCGTCTGTCTGTCTACCGTAAGTAGTTTATTTTTCATTCGGGCCCCTTAGAGCGAGCATCGCGTCCGGTTCGGATCCTTGAAAAAAGGAGCCGAGAGTTTTAAAAGGCAATGTTTTGTTATACGAATTCGTATCTCAAGTGGCAAGTACGGTACTTATTCGAACTTGGACTTAAGACAGTGTTGGGAAAGAGACCGATACTCCCAAAATTGTCATTATAATTTTTGCGACAAGCTTTGGTTGCATTTTGTCCTTTTTTGCACAGTCCAAACTCGCTGGGTCTACGTTGAGAACAGCGGAGATCGTGTTGCCATGCTCTGACTTTATTAATAGCTTGGCTTATTGTCTAACTCTAACGCACTCGCAATCGCGATCGTTTTCATTTTGAAAATCGAAGGCTTGCCTCCATACAAAATGAAAACAATTGCTCCACTTTGAAGCCGGTTGCGATTGCGAGTTCGTTAGACAATAAGCTCTCAGCTCGAAGACAGCATTACATTGCGCTGTCAGTGAGTTTACATTATGCATTCCAAGTTTCAGATATCCAAAATTAACTTGCATTATTTGAGAACTCTTCAAATATATTTTTGGTGGTTTTGTCCGTATTATGACGTCCAGTAATTGACATCATATTTTTTTTTA
Organism: Acleris cristana; assembly: GCA_948252455.1. Classification (NCBI taxonomy): domain Eukaryota; kingdom Metazoa; phylum Arthropoda; class Insecta; order Lepidoptera; family Tortricidae; genus Acleris; species Acleris cristana. The sequence goes on from OX411775.1 coordinate 6,725,966, forward strand.
CTAAATTACTCGTTCTTTTATTTTTAAACACTTTAATAACAAAAGTAAAAATACGTGCCACTTAATTTTTTGTATTATTCCCACTAGACACTAAAAGATTTGTTATAAAAATGATTGCTGTCCAGAAAACGAATCAGGTATAAGTCTCACAAGGCACATTCAAGCACCATTTTCATCTTACATTATGTACGACAACAAAACGGTGTAATAACGCATTATAGTACAGATAAACTTTATTGACACTTACTGTTCCATTCGCTAGATTGACCATTTACTGCCTTTGTAGGTCATTAGGTATTTATAGGAATGAAAAATTCGCTGTCGGTCTGTCCCTCGTCAAATATGGAGTGGTGTTGGCAGATTGCGGCCGAATATTTCACCGCCGCCATCTTAATTTTGCTTTGATGGAGTTTTCACGTAGATTTTGATTATATTAAACTGTCAATTTTGTTTAAGACAATCTACCACTCGGCTGAGGTGAAAACTTATTAGTCTGCGGAGAATGCTAGTTGACATTGTTGTAATTATTTCAAGGTTAAGTCTTATCTTTGATTACACGAAAGCCTAGTTCAGGGATCGGCAAACATTTTTTATTAGGTGCCACAAAAACGTAAGAAATATCTTTCAGAGAATCGGAGCTCAAAACACAGCATTTTATTTCATTTAAATTTTCATTGTTAAAATTGGGAACTAAACTACTACGGCTACTCTAGTATCTACATATCCTTTTTACACCAGTTTAAGTCGACGATTTAAAGGGACTTTGAAAGGGACGGGCGGGCCTGGCTGGCGTGTCGTAGTTTGCCCACTCCTGCCTAGTTAGATGGTAGTAACCCTGTCTACGAAGCTAGCAGTCCCGGGTTCGATTCCCGATATGGACAAATATTTTTATGACGATTGGGAGTATTTTGTGCTCTATTTATTTAAGTATGTAGGTATTTCTCTCTATCAGTATTGTTCATCGTTAGCTAGTATGTACCCATAGTACAAGCCTACAGCTAGCTAGACTAGGTTAATTTGAGTGAGATTGTCCTGTGATATTTATTTACTTTATCTCTGTGATTGGGGCTCTGTCGGATACTCTTCGACCCTTTAACCTTTCGGCCATTTTCATTTATCATTAAAAAAAATCAAAAGAACAAAATATTTACAAAAATGCGTGCTTCGAAATTAACTTCCTTGTATCCAAAACAAATGAAAATGTCAGTCATATTGAAATGCCAAGCAAGTGTCACGGAGCGAATCGGCTGCGAGCGTGAAACACAGGAACTTGCAAGGTGAAATACTTATTAAATGTCCTTATTGCTTTACGTTTAATTGTATAACGGAAAAGGCATTTGAAATATGTTTTCCTAAAGCGTGTTAGTAAAAAAATCGTATATTTTTTTTACTAACACGCTTTATGTACAACACGGTTTAGCATCATTTGTAATTTGTAACTCACAATGTAATCAAATCTTGGAAGTCAATTGTAACTTGCTTTCAATTGGTGAATTGACTTGAAATTTTGCATAGCTACTTATGAAATTCCGATGACAATACAATAATATCACCAATATACAGTCAGGGGCATTCCCGGTCGACCACCTCTAGGGTGATATTCGTTTGCGCGTTCGACGCGTTACGACCTGCACGCTTTACGATTAGCTAGCTGCAACGAACAAGCCAAAATTTTCTTAAGTGGACGACCGCGAATGTCTCAGACTATACCAAAGAGCAGGTTTGATGATGAAGACGGAAGGTGGCAATAGGAACTTCTCAATGGCTATAAGCCTAGATCCTTCGAGTTTGGACTCAGTAAACTGGTCTTTTTATAGTGAGTTTATTTCGCCTTCACGGTTTAACGTTTCAACTGATCAATGTAGAATTTTACATGGGGAAGTTATTTGGTAGAAAAGGGCAAGGGGTTTTTTAAACTAAAAACGTATGCGCGGACGGAGTCACAGGCAAAAACGACTAGATTCTGCATAGCATTGATTGGTGTTTTAATTGAATAACACAGTGAATGTATTCCAATGAAATGAGTAATGTGTGCAGGATAAATTAAAATCGCGATAAAATGTAGAACCCGATATAAACAAAAAATAATTGAGTGTTTACAATTAATGAAATCAGATTGATCGTCATGAAATTCATTAATTTTGAATCACCGCGTAAAGCACCGTTAAGTGCTCATATTACTCAAACGAAATTGCATTTCGTTGTGAGTAGCATTTTCTCGTTTTTACCAATTATTATGGCATCAGCTTGCGAACTCGATATAATGCCATATATTATTATACAGATACACAGTATTTACAGGTATATACGTTAAACCATAAGATTTTGCACACAGGGTGATCTTATTTAGCAGGTGTTTAGACATTAACTAGTAGGTACAAATAAATAAATAATAAAAAAGCAGAAAGGTTATCAGATTTAAAACAGCTTAATTGCAATCAAATTGAGTCAATATTCTTTACTGAATGTCAATTTGGCAATATTGTTCAAAATAATAATGCCAGAGCACTTATAGCATTTAATCATACAAATTGTTGTTACAATATAAGAATACTTTCTTTAAATAAAAAAGTTAATCGATGTTTTTTGCTATCTTGATTTGATTTTTGATTTGCATGTGCCCTAGCAGGGTTCACGTTGAATATATTAATGTTAACTTAAGAACTTTTTATACAACATGATCGCAATAAACGTTTTTGATTTGATTTGATTTGATCTACTGCGCATCTCAATGTCAGTACGATGAACTCGGAAAGTTTCTAAAGGTATATGGAGAATCGAACCCGCGATACGACCTAAGTCCAACTTTTTGTCATTAATTTTTAATCATCCTAGATGCACATTGACGTCATCTTCACCAAAAGTACGACCCCTGCGTTAAGGTTAAAAACACCCTTCTGTTTGGGTTAAAAACCTTGTAATGATGTCGGTTTAAATAAAACAGAGCTAAAATAACACAAGTTTTAATTTAATTGTACCCTGCTCTCCGATCAACGTGACATCGTTAAGGGGATCGTTAAAACTTCGCAGCGATTTCTTTCACAGACACCTACTTAACTCAGCCGTCGGTTTAAAAAAGGTATTTCAGTCTTATTTCATTAAAAAATCAATAGTTTTGTAAAGGTCCAAGTAGAATTTAATGATAAAAGTAAATAATGTGATAGACTGCGGTCAGTCAGAGTCAGTGTCTAGATATAAATCGCATTGAATTTTGAGATTATCTTCGATATTTTGAAGTCACGTTTGCTAATTTCATCACGATTTCTATTATGCAACAATGATAATTTACTGCCTACAATTTTATAGTTCTACTACATACAAGACTACGAGTATGTCGAAAAAGGAAAACGACGAAACAAGAATGTGTCAAAACTACCGGTTATAACCGGTTATTTTTATACAAAAAGGTCTTATTACCGGTTAAATTGCATTCCCTAGTCAAAACAAGAATTTGTCTTGTTTTCGGTCCATATTGGCTCATGTAATTAATTTGTAGTTTGTAAGTGTTTTAAGTCATAATCATCGAAACTCATTACGTATTTTTTTTGTAACTGTTACTTTTTCAGGATTTTTATCCATCAAAACTAACCTAACCTAGTCTTGTCTACACATTGAACATTTCAGAACTTCTGAAAAGATTACGGTACCAGCGGTATAAAAATTACATTTTTGTACTCGTCGAGTATAATCTGTGTATTAAGATTTCACAGAGAATACTGCAACGTCACTCTTTTCATCGTTGCATAGTCTATGTTACTTCCGAAACAACCGAAATAACCATTTTGATACGCTCCAGACGATCGAAAAAAATTTGAAAATAGAACTTCGTATTTCATTAGTATGTGTCCTTGTTTAAGGAGAATCGATCCGATACAAAATGGCTAATCTATGGCGTTTCGGAACGTAGCAACGTCGCGTCATCTGTCAACATCTACTTAAACATGCTCCTGTATCCAGGGCATAAAAAAAAAACTACTCTTTGTGATTGTAGCCAATCACAGCACAGTACTGCAAAATTACGGACGCCGGTGGTGTTATAGTACTTACGATAGTTCGTTTTCTTATATACTCGTACCGTAAAATGGGGTGAATAGAGATTCGCGGGGTGAATAGAAATACAATCTAAAATAAGTCATAACTTGTTACTAATAAGAACAATTATTACATTGACAAGTCTTTTGGAAAATTACGTTAAAATGTCAGCCTTATAATTAGTACAATATGCTTTATTTTAGGCTGTATTTCTATTCACCCCGCGAATCTCTATTCACCCCATTTTACGGTATTTAGACTTAAATTATTAATTTTAATGAACTCGTACAAAAAGTATTGTTCACAATAGTGTCATAATTAAGCTTTTTAATCTCGTACCTTACTTAGGCCACTCAGCAAGCTTCGTGGCCTAAACACGGTACTCGACTAAAAAGCTCTCTATTATAACACGATTGTGAAAAATACTATTTCGGAGTTACAATAATCGGAGTTGCAATTTTATATGAACTTTGGCGCACCCCTTGTTTTGAGTCATTCTTGAACTTTTTTTTTTTACCAAAAATTATGAAAACGTGAAGGAAACTTGAGTAGCGTTTTGCTTGAAAATCTCTAAACGTGTGTTTTTTCTGTGGTACATTTCCTGGAACGTGGAATATTAGATATCCTAGAAAAGTCCAAGTTTACGTCCAACAAAACTGAAAACTTCGAATACTGAATGCAATTTGATCAGTTCGCTAGTTGCGGATGCTACCTCGGACATTCCTCTTCAATGGATATTAAATTATACGTATGTAACAGTTTTCTTTTCGTGACATTTGCAAGCAAAATACTTATTTTATGTATGCATGTAAACTCTTTATATCACATAAAAAATACAAGTTATATTTGATTCGATATATATAATGAACATAGGCAACTTATAACATTTGGGATCTTCTTAGTTAACTTTGGCGTAGATTTAACAAGGATAATGCAAGAGGGTATACACATTACCAAAATAACAAAAAATAACAATTAGTACACTGCTTTAATAAAATACAGACATTACTACCTCGGACTATTTACTTTCCGACTGTAGATATGCTAATACTTATCATTTAATAATGATCAAAATAACTATAATACTCTAACTACTACTAATTATACTATAAAATACAATACAACACCACTATTCTGTATTGAACACCACATACAATAACAGCATGGAAAGTTAATACATAAAAAGTACAACTACTACAGTACTACTGCTATTATATACTACATATTACATACTACACTACATACGACGCGCTGGCCTAGTTGATAGTGACCCTGCCTACGAAGCTAGCGGTCCTGGGTTCAAATCCCGGTAAGGGCAGATATTTGTGTGATGAGCGCGAATATTTGTTCCCGGGTCATGGATGTTTTCTATGTATTTAAGTATATATTTCTCTGTATAAGTATTTATATCCATGTCTAGTACCCATAGTACAAGCCTAGAGCTTAGTTTGGGACTAGGTCAATTGGTGTGACATTATCCCATGATATTTATTTATTTATTTATATACCACTACGTTATACTGATTTTACTATATTGACTATGACGCACCCTGTACACATAACACTAAAAAAATATTGCTTGAATCATTTTTAGTTTTATATTTCACAGGGTGCGTTATTAGACCATTGGCAGCTCCATTTATTTCCGTTATCACATTTTCATTTCAATCAAACTTGCATTTCTGGTCCAAAAAAGAGGCCGATCCAAATTGCTGTGACCTCCTTTGTTTGTCCCCATGTCATCATGCAAACGGTTACGGTTATGATTATTTTATTACAGTCATTCATATGAATTCATACGTTATTTGATTTTTAAGCAACTTGACCTAATTGTAGAAGACGGTAGAATGTTTATTCTAAATACGACAGTCTTTTTTAAATTATGACAGTACAAATATAGGTTAGTATGACATTGTAGCCCTCCGAACGAGTTGGTCTAAAAATGAACATAGACAAGACAAAGATCACGTCAAATACCCATGTAGTACCAACTCCTGTAATATTCGGAGGCGCAGCGCTTGAGGTTGTTGACGATTAAGTATGTTTACCTGGGACACAAAGTCCAGTTCTAGGTCCAACTCTGAGAAAAAGGTCTGCCGTCAAATCCGCAATATCTTCTCGTCCTTTATACCGCAGTACCTCAAGTCGACCAGTGTGTGTTGCCAGGGATAACTTATGGTATTGAGATGTGGGCGTTAACGATGGGCCTTAAAGGAGAGGACTTTAAGGGGGGGGAATGCTCGGAAATTCTTAGCGCGATAGAATCACAATTGAGGAGATCCGCGCTATCCGCCACCGACCTGTCACCGACATAGCCCTAAGAATTGCTAGACTTAAGTGGCAGTGGGCGGGGGACATCACTCGCAGAATAGATAGCCGATGGGGTCGAAGACTTCTCGAGTGGCGTCCGCGTACCGGAACACGCAGCGTGGGTAGGCCTCCAACAGGGATCCTGCCATTTGGCCAAAATTATTTTGGTCAAATTTCATTACGCAAACAAATTTTTGCAAGTGTTTTTTTTGCCAATGCAATGTTTGGCATAATTATAATACGCAAATTTTCAATTGGACAAATTTTCATTTAACAGAGTTTTACTACGGAAACTGACATTTAGGCATTTGGTCTTTTAGCAAATGCTTTATTAAGGCAAAAAAACATTACACAATAAACATTTAGTCAAATTAATTGATATGACGAAACATATAAAGACAAAAATCGGAGTTTGTTTACAGTCAGAATTTATTACCGAATTGCTGTCAGGTAAGTTAGGTTAGGTTAGGTTAGGTTAGGTTAGAATTTTGACCCCCAAGAGAACAGAACTGCTACTAGAACAGTAGGTTAGGTTAGGTTAGAACTGCGACAATAACAACGCGCGAGCCGAGCGAGCAAAGCGAGCGTGCCGCGGCAGCGGCCGGCGAAGCGCCAGAACCGAACTGTTGCCAGGTAAATAAGTTATAGGTTAGAAATTCTACCGATAAAGTAGGTTAAGTTAGGTTAGAACTGTGACCAACAAAAAAAAAATACTTTTATAATAATTATAAAGAGAAATCAAAACAAAACTCAATGACAGTATGATCCACGATCAGACTACATTGAGCGTCATTTATGATTTACTTCTTACCCTTATAACATAAAAACGTTGTAATTTAATTTGTATCTTCTGCACCATTGAAATAAAGATGGAAATTATTTGTCATTCATTCGACTCAATGAAAAACAGACTGAATAGAAATGGTAAATTGAATATTGACGATACAAATCATTATTATTTTATTTTGCGTAAAATATGTTATACTAACTAAAACATTTGACTAAATGAAATTTGGTCAAACTACCAGTTGGTAAGCGAGTCAATGCCTAAACATTCAAGTGCCAAACATTAGGTTTGCGTAACAATTATTTGTAAATAGTTAATTTGGCAAACGATTATTTGGCAAATGAAATTTTACGAAAAATTACTTGGGAAGTGATAATTTGTCAAACATAATTTGATAAAACATAGGTAACCCCCTCCAACAAGGTGGACCGACAACGTGGCTAAGTTTTCGTTTGGAGGTATTTTTAGCTCAAAGGATGTTCGTAGAATCGTTGTCCTCCCAAAAATAAGTATTGTGTGTGTAAGTAGTATGAAGTCGCGAGAAATAATACATTAATATTATAATACAACGTTAGCGTTAGCTTACTAAGTTATAAAACGTGGAACACGATATTGACAAGTGGGTACTACCGGCTAAAGCACGCAGGCATCGTTAATTAGATCGTTAGTTTTAAAACGTTACTAGATCAATATTTAAAAAGTTTTCAATCCCGTTCACGTGCTATAAGAAAATTACTGGTGCAATGAACGATAAAGTATCCACCGGATGTTATCTGCAAACTAACGAGCTCTCAGCAACTGACGTTAATTCTCGCTGGAAAGCGTTGCCATAATTCTAGGCCATCACGGCCAGGCCAAACTTCGCTGGAATCATGAAAGTTGATGATCGGCCTAATCAGACCCGGCGATATAAATGGATTATTCCAAAGGGATTAAAACATTAAGCACCTTAAACAGAAAACTTTGATTTTAAGCGCTCTTGGGAAGTAACATTCGTCAGCGTTCCGCGCAGATAAATTATACAGGCTGTATTATTAATTAAATCTTACTAATTGTTTTACTCAAGTATGGCTGTGTGTAATTTTAAGCGCGTAATTGTCTATGAAATGATAAATTATAAGTACAGTTGTTTAGCCGTAATTGTTCTGTTTTGCAATGCTTTTAATACCGGTCTAGGCGAAGATTTATGTTAAAACTTACAGCGGTAATTTTTTAGGTATTTTTGATTCAGCCATTTAATTACCTATAGCCAACTTTATATAGGTACAGTCACCAGTATAAATAAGTGATCATTTATGTACCTTGTCGCTTTCAACCGTTTCACAATTTTGTATAACATTTTAAACACGACGTTAAAGTGACAAGGTACATAAATGATCACATATTTATGCTGTTGACTGTACCTACTCCATTTATTACATAAAATACTTACTATGTCTTATTCTGTCAAAATAGGATTATGTCGTACATTTCAACTCTGTGGGATGTTTTTTGACATAACAAGCACCCAGTTCATGACATCTTTCATTACGTACTTTCAGAAAACACAAAACGTAGTAAGTATAATGTTTCATATTTCCAGAACTCCACTTAAATATTAGCTTTTACATTACAAACTAATTTTGCCGAGCAAACTTTTCTGCCAATGTGTACGCGGAATATTCTGGAAATACTTGTTCTGAATCAGGAAGAATAGTAGAGTTCTAAGGAAATTTATGATGCGTAATATCACGAAAAACCTCTGTAGGCAAAGAAGTTTGAGGCTGGCCTCGTCGATTTAGAGACCGTTTTTTCGCGTCATTTGGTAATAAAATTTCGTTTTAATAATGTTCGGTCGTAATTTCTGGACATAACGACTTAGGCGAATAAGAAGTGTGTGGTGAATTCAATTGAACTTGTAGTCGCAGTTTTTCACTATTCTATCTCAGATTTTTTTATGGTTTATAAAAGATATGTTGGCAGAATTTGTTTTAATTATTGTTGCGGGGTAGAAACCTTTTATCTGTTACTATGTCCGTATTGTATCCCTAGGATACAAACTATCGCTCTTAGTAACATAATTTTATGATTGAATCAGTGGTTTCAGAGATTATCTTAGTCAAACAAACTATCTCTAAAAAATTAGTTTTTTTTTGTAATTAGATAAATAATCTCAGATTTTTAAATTAAAGACCAAATAAAAAGGTCAATAAGGAGTCATTCCTAAATAAATATTTACGCATTTCGGCACCCTGTAGAAACAGTAAGTTACATTAAATTATCAGTTGGGTGGGTGCGGCTTGGAACCTTTTGTTCGATGAGCCATCAGCCACCCTGTATATTCAAGCTTTCCTTTCAAGGTTTAAGATAGCATTGCAATAACATTATATTATTATGTTAGCTGGAACAAATGGTAATACTCGTATCATGCAATGGTTAGAATATACACAAAGCCAGTACTAATCCGCAGTGTTAATACTTTGTCTAGACTAGACAAAATTAGATTGCAGCTGGATACGCTAATAACGAACTTAACTAAGTGCCTTAACATATTAATGCAGATGACGTTTCTTTTTGATACTCTGCGTTCACTTCAATTTAGTAAGTAATTGATTCGATAAATTGAGTCATGAGTCATTTGACGACGCGTTGGCCTAGTTGGTAGTGATCCTGCCTACGAAGCTAGCGGTCCTGGGTTCAAATCCCGGTAAGGGCAGATATTTGTGTGATGAGCGCGAATATTTGTTCACGAGTTTTGGATGTTTTCTATGTATTTAAGTATATATTTCTCTATATAATTATTTATATCGTTGTCTAGTACCCATAGTATGAGCCTAGAGCTTAGTTGGGACTATGGCAATTGGTGTGACATTGTCCCCTGATATTTACGAGTAGGTATGTCCCCTGATATTTATTTATTCGTAGAGCATAGAAGTTTCGCTTATATTTCCGTAATGCATTTGCATTAATTTGCAATAAAGCTTATTAGTTTGTGTGAATTATTAATTTTCCTGCGATATTATTTGCTAAATGAATCTGGGGTAGGTAACTGATAGAAATGCACAAACTGTTCGCAGTCCAAGTAGATAATGAATCGCCACCGCAATCGTTCCGCCTTTTATAGTCCCCGTGTCCAACCATTCCAGAATGCCTTCCGGAGTGATCATTATCTATATCGATGCAAATATGTCTTGGAATAGTTTATGTGCAATATAAAGTTTGCATACAGATACTCTCACAGATATACATAGGTACATATACAGATATATCTGTGGATGTACTATTACATACATATTTGATAACTTATTCTACGAGTTTACTTTGTTTCCTTTGGCTCCCTACATTCAACCCCCAGCTAAAGGGAAACTTCAGTAGACTTAATACTCCACCTAATATTCAGTTCCACTACAAATTATATTTCATTACCAACCCGAGGTTATACAGTAATGAACTTGTCATGTGGCTGGCTGCGACATTGATTAACTATGTTCTTGCCTTATTACTTTTGTTTTCCGTGCTAGAATAGGAATTTGGTAGTCTTGTCAGATAGTCAGACTGGTAATGTAATTATCTAGAGATCACTGTTGCCAGGTGAAGACTGTCAAAAATCGGGACTGTGCTTAAAGTAGTACAAAATAACATTTAAAAAATCGCGCAATTTTCTAACGGAGGCGAACCATTTTTGGCCTTCGGTTGTACTTATATGACCACTTTGGCGATGGGCTGGGAATCGGTACAATTGGTGTCCCGATTTCCAGCACATCGGGACGTGCCCATAGAGCCTGAAAATCAGGACGTTTCGCAGAAATCGGGACGTCTGGCAACACTACTAGAGACTGAAATGACGTATTAGTTGTAATTAAGGTAATTAGTAACTTTTCTCATAACCTCGATTAAATTAGGAATAAGTTTTGAATAATTAAATCAAAATGCTTGTACCTTTACCAAATCATGTTCAGTAAGTTAACCAACTACAGGTTTAGCATTATAACCAAGTAGATCCGTTGAATTTTCCAGTTTTGTAAAAATTAAGCATAAGAACGTGAACAAAAAGAAGATTTTTTTATAAGTAATAAAAGCAAGTTAAAAAGCTGTTTTGGTCACAGTTTTACCTTTTGTTGATATTTTATTGAGTGACTGGAATTTACTGGAAAATAAAATAATGATCAAGTTTTTTTTTTGGGTTATGTTTTTTAATTCATTTAGTACAACAAAACCGGCAAAGTGCGAGTGGGACTCGCACAAGTAGGGTTCCGTACGATTGTTTTTTATCTTAATTTTTCTTGTTTTGTCTAAAAGAATTACTCACTTTATGAAAATTTAATATCTTGGCCTACAAAATCAAATCAAAATCTTGGCGGTTCAAAAGGCACAACGATTGTTAAAATCAAGTAAAAAGCGCCAAAAAAGACGTTTCGTGTATGAGGAACCCCTTTTTTATTTATTTTTAATATTTTTATAGCTGCAATAGAAATACATACTCTGTAAAAAATACAACTGTCTACCTTATACGGTTCATGAGATACAGCCCGCTCACAGACGGCTAGACGGACAGACTGACGGAGGCTTATTATTAGGGTCCATTTGGAACCCTACAAACTGGAAGTCTTACCGCCGAATTCAGAGAAATTTTGGATATACATCTGTCCATGAAATATCGTCACTTAGTTATTTTACATAATCATTTAGTCCGAATGTATTGTTATTCATAATCATCGCAATCCCTACAGTGTTTTTTACTGAAACGGTTTTTATTTCAGGATTTTTGAAATATCTAGGTGGTAAATGAGGTTATGTTTGTTTTATAATGATTATTAATAACAATAACAATAACATTTTTGCCCACTCTAAATTTTAACTAATAATGAAAAGCATTATTATGAAATTACAAACATATTTTTATATATTATCTTTATATTAATCTTCAGTCTTAACTATTTATGAATATTCTTTTTAATTTTACAGTATTATAGATACTTATTTCAACCTTACATGGCCAAAAAGGGTGCAGTGGTCACAAACGGTACTTCTACCCTACATTCGGACTACAGTTTTTTATGTGAGTCAATATGGACCCTTAAGGAATGAATTAGTGCGGTCGTTAGAATAACTGTGAAACAATAAGAATAGGACGAACTAGAAGGGTTTAAGATACGCGTAGGTATACCTAATTGCTGTTTTAGATACGGACTAAAGTGTTGAATTATCTTTGCGCATATATTATCATATCCTTTCCCTACATTTACGTACTTATTTCAAGAACCGCAGCGAAGTTTATACAAACTTATCTTTAGTAGTCTGTCTTAACATTTTAAAATACTAAGTTCTTTTCCAACTCTCGCTTTAATGCAAGAAACTACGGCTTTAGAGCAATTCCAGATAAGAATAAATGTACAAGCAACTTTAATTTATTTAGCGATCGTTGGTTATGGGAGATATTTTAGTTTGAATTTATAGGGTTATTTTTTAATAGGAATGACGTGCCTAATAAATAAAAACCGGTCAAGTGCGAGTCAGACTTGCGCACCGAGGGTTCCGTATTGAAAATAATAATATAATTTTCAGCATATTATGCTTGGTAACCGCAAAAGAAAATACTAATTTTGTTAGAAGCTTTATTTTCTAGGCAATAAGGTCTATTTTGACTAGCCTAAATTTTAATACAGATTTTCTTAGTTTTTTTGATATTTCTCAAAAACTGTAAATAATGAACACTTCATTTTATTTTTACCATCAAAAATAAGTAATTATCTGTACGTCAGGATTTTTTCAGATTTTTTGATTAATAAACTTCGATACATCAAAGAGTACATCAAAGAAAAAAAAAAGTTGAAAATTAAGACCTTTCATAATGACACCCTATTTGCTATAATCGAACCACTTTCATTTTTCAACCCCTCATTCTATACCCCATTTAAATTATTTATAAAATTAATTTCATATTTTATTTACTAATAAAAATAGATGCGGACAAGCAAGTTGTACAAATATGCCAAATTTCAAGTTGATAGCATTTGTAGTTGCTGAGAAAACCTGCTGTGACATACAGACAGACAACGAAGTCTCACCATAAGGGTTCCTTTTTTACCACTTTGGTACGGAACCCTAAAAACGGCCAAGAGCGTGTCAGGCTAAACAGAATGTAGGGTTCCGGCTACAATTTGGTCGACTATTGAAAATATTGAAATGTGACTGGATACGAAAAAAATGCATTTCTATCATATGAATATTCGGAGAAATGAATCAGTTAATGAAAATTTAACCTTATGATTAATAGTAGCGCTAATACTTCAACACCGCTAACATCAGTACCTTATTAAATGAAACCACTTGATACCGTACACTTTGAATTTATTACCGATTTCTTAACTATGACTATGAAAAAAATTCACTTTCAAAGTTTCAGACAGAATGCCTCGATCAGCCTCGTGTTTCCTTTTTTATCCCCTTCTACCCACAGTCAAATGATTGTCTTTTTACCACTATCACAACCTTTACTTTATTCAAATGACATTCTTATTTATTACATTTTCAGTTTACATGTGTGTTAGAAAATAATACCTAACATGATAGCTTACAGTTTACATTGACTTTGTTAAGTACAGAAAAAAATGGAGTACAAAATGTATTCGATATTTTACTTTAAAGATATAGTCAATCATCATCTTAGAGCCATTCAATTTACCTTGTACTGCAACAAAACCATGTTCTGTATCATGTAGAATTCAATTCCAAGTTAAGTTCCTTTGAACATCCTGTTTGTAGCAAGTTTGGGAACTGAGAGCGCCTTTGACAAGCAATTGGGTCACACATCACCCGGATTTTGATTTGCAATGATAATGTTAAAACACTTTGGATCGTTAGACTGATTGCTCGGAAAGCGCAGTCATGTAAGATTGGTTGGAGTGCGTGCGTGCGTGCGTGCGTGCGTGCGTGCGTGCGTGCGTGCGTGCGTGCATGTGTGTGTGTGTGTGTGTGTGTGAGTGGAGAGTGAGTAAAGGTTACGTTATTTAGGATAGCTTTAATTATCTGTGTGCATGTAAGATTGTTCTTAAGCAGTATGGCCGAGAGGCAATCTTAATACAAAAGACTTTTCAGGAGCCTAGAGACTCAAGTTATACTTGATAAAACCGTATTGATTTTGTCATTTTATAGGTAGTAGGTATTGTTAATAACTTGGCCGCCATTAGGTACCTACAGATTTAAGTGGAGAGAAACGTTATCGCATTTTGTATGAAATATTTTTGGCTTCACTATCGTCTTAACATTGTCACAAACGACTTTTTGATATTGTTGAGTTACCTCACTTAATTTTATTTTACATAAGTACCTATTCAAAAAATGAGTTTGTTTCAGCCATAATTGACGTGACCTTGTCTGATAATTTAAGTTTATACTTACTCAGACAAATGTCTAAGGGATTGTAATAAGGAGCCTAGAATTAAAGTCATTTGGTGCCAACAATACCATATCGGGCTCATTCTGTATGGTATTCGGGGAGACTGGTACTGAATGTCTTGCCTGTTAATACCCAGTGATTGTAATTAAATAGATACTACGAACAATATGTTAAGAGGCTTATAGTTGGAGTGAAAGAATTTTTAACTAGCTTCTGCTCGCGACTTCGTCCACGTAGATTTCGATAATCGTTATTTCCTCAGGAACGTTAAAATGTTCCGCGATGGAAAGTAGCCTATGTGATAATCCAGGGCTATCTCCATTTTAACTTTCATCCAAATTCGTCCTGCCATTGCAGCGTGAAAGAGTGACAAACACACACACAAAGAAACTTTCGCATTTTGACGATGCGCTGGCCTAGTTGGTAGTGACCCTGCCTACGAAACTAGCGGTCCTGGGTTCAAATCCCGGTAAGGGCAGATATTTGTGTGATGAGCGTGAATATTTGTTTCTGAGTCATGGATGTTTTCTATGTATTTATGTATATATTTATCTATATAAGTAAGTATGTTTATCGTTGTCTAGTACCCATAGTACAAGCCTAGAGCTTAGTTTGGGACTAGGTCAATTGGTGTGACATTGTCCCCTGATATTTATTATTATTTATTTATTTATTTTTATCCTGAACCCAGTTATAGGAAAGTGGTATTTTAAGCAGGCAACCTCTAACGATGTGTAATGATAAAACCTATTCATTGATTAGGAATAATTCAGGTCTAAGATTTGAAATTTATTGTTATCACTAAAAAGGAGCATTTAAAAAATGAACGTTTTTTTAAATATCTACAACTATAATTTCATAAAAAGGATTTTGTAATTATAGTATCATCTATTTACAATAAACATTAAAGATAAAGATAATTTTATTGATTAAACTAAGCACAAGAACATACAAGAAAATATCCATAATTAATGAATACTTAAGTTCTCATTCGGTTATCATACAAAAATTCTCGGGAACACGAATAATTTGCAGGATTTTAAAAAGCGGGATGTAGCCAATTAAGAGGCTTTTTACAAGCCTTCCCAGAATTTAACGGCTAATAACGGTAAGCCGCGAATCCTATTTAACCAAGTGTCAAATGAAATTGTCAGACTGACAGGCCGACGGCACTCACAAGAGAAAATTCTTTTAAATTCTTTCAGCTTTGGTAACTTTGGAGGATTATTAAATTCCGTAAAGCCGCGGAAAAATACGTGTAGAATTAATTTGGTGGAGTGAGCTGGGATGTCGTAGTTTATTAATAAATGAGTGGTGTTTTAATGACATTAACATTGAAGTGTATTATTATTATGACTCCTTTTTAACTTTCGACGAAAAAAGCGGGTAGCTATAAATGTATGTGTGTCTGGTTGTAGCATCGTACCCCTAAACGGATGGACCGATTCGGATGCGAATTTGTTTTAATAAAAGCTACTTTTGGGACGATTCTTAAATAGATGTCATGAAAATCGGCTGGGCCGTTTAAGAAATATCAGCTCTAAAAGTAAAGATCGCCATTACATTTGCGGTTATTATTCATTTAATATTTATTGCACTCACAGACATAACCACAATAATTCTTGTCTTGTATTGTCGAACAAATTACATTTTTGTACATTGTCGGAAGTATTAATACATTTAAACCACTTCCCACTTTAATACGTTATTGCGACAAGGTTCTAAAACCTACAGCTTCTTATTGGTTCCACTGCCATAATAAACTGTAGTCCTTGTGTTTTCAGTCCGTAAATATGCGTCCAACTACATATGCCAGGTGGGCTGTTTATTTATTTATCCCATTCGAGACATATTTTTTAGATACATTTTTATGCAAGCCTGAAACGTCAAATTAAAAGGTACGGTTTATAAACAAATGTCAACATATAAACTCTATTTTATATACACCCTCTCTAGACTTGCTGTATTGTGTAGGTAAATAAGGTTATAAACTTGAAATAAGTTCTACTAACTAATTAGACTATTAGGCTTTGCTTTTTCACATCCATTTGACATACTTCTGGTAAGCAATTAACTTTATAGAAATGTTCATGCCGTGTTTCCTACACCTTACAAACTAGTCTTAGAATATCAGAAAATGAAGTAAGTAATACAGTTAACATAATAAGTAACAACGTAACGACTTAAGTTGAGACATTGCATGCAAACGGCTACTTGAACCAAAATAACTTGTATTTTTCTTATGGGAAAGGGTCAAACGATCAAGCGTCACACGATGGCAAGCAATTACCGTTGCTCATGAACAACCGCAACGGCAATGTGCCGCAACACCCCGCAACACTTCCGCATCACAACCGTGTAATGGAACGATTATTAGGGAAATAGGGAGGGCAGAAATGTTAGGATTGATACCATGGTATGGTTTGGTTAAAACGAAAAAGGAACAAGAATTAATTTAATTGAGGGTATAATTAGTGCAAGTCAAGATGGCAAAGTGCGAAAACTAAGTAAGATTTGAAATATTAGGAAATTGTTCTCATTGTGGCTATAAATATCATAACCTTGTTATGTAACTTACTTTTAAGAATTATATTGTTTTTATTATTGAAAAAATTACCTGCTCCTGGAGTTTCTTGCGGCGGTTCATCTCCGCAATGATTGGTGGTTTTTTCATGTTACTTGCATTACTTTCTACGCGACTGACAAAGGGTAAGTATTTCACCTGCATGTATTTTGTTCCCTCGTAAAAACTGAACGGATGGCCCGACTTTGACAAGCAATTTGTCGTTAGATTCGTCTTAACGTCGCGGGTGTCACTGGGTAGGGGTATGTTATACAGTATTTTAAATGTGAAATTAGCGAAATAAAAAATATTCTGACAATGAACTCGGGAGATGGCCACAGGATTTCCAATCCATTTAAGTTACTTAGACCGAGATAGGTATTTTTCTAATCTTTATTTATTTTTAAAAGTGTTTTACTAAAATGGCACCCTCACCGTGGCTCTCTAAGAACGAAAATCCATTTTTTATCCTATTCTAATTAAATCCTTAACTAAATTGAAATATTGGTCTTGAAAAACAGTACACGACTATGCAACAAAATAGTACATTTAACTATGTTTTTGTTCTGCATAACGAACTGTATCTGCTTTTGTCCAATGTCTGTGTCTACTTTAACTTTGGTACAATCTTTTTAAAGCACATTGAACTTGACTTTCGCATGGAATTTGAAATAAGTTAGACAGCCATGTAAACATTAGAAGTCGAGTCGGTGAACTTCTGTGTAAACGAAATGTATAATTCATTAATATCCACTTTTGATTGTGACTTAATACGAATATACGCGGACAAGTCGTTTATGGCGTTTATACTGTGTACACTACATTGTCATTAAGGGAACATGAACTTTAATCGAGGAAATCTTTATTACTGTATCCGAATCTAGATACACTTTAACCGTGGAACGTCCGTAGCACTAGTCGTTAAATAAGGTTGACTTTCACTTATAGTCATTTAACGAAAAAGCCGGGCAAGATCATGTCAGACCATGCTCAGTGTAGTTCCGGAGCCGCTACTATCTCAAAAAACAACATGTTTGAACAAATTTTCTATTTAAAGTGCTGTCTTTGATGATTTTTAGTAGGTATAATCAGTTTAGCCACCTGTATCTCAGAAACTGTAAGTACTGTATGCTAAGTATAAAATTTTCCAGGACTCGAATTATCCTACGTACTACAAATGGACTATCTGTTCATGCGTAATTGAGAGACAAACGACTGAACATTCTAAGAGAATAGATGGATTAATTTGTACTTATTCACGACCCACGACTTCGTCCACGTTTAAATTAATCGCTTGTCTCTATTTTCTCGGGAATTGCTTGATTTTCCGTGTTAGAGCTCTAAACTATATCTGTAGGAAATATTATATTGATCCCTTAAAAAAGAACGAACAAAGAAACACACCATTTTATAGGGTCTCACGTAATCGTTTATAAAGTTTATCCTAACGCATCGTTTGTTCGAAATCATTTGTCTAAAACCAGTTTCCAGGACCAGTTTTTAAGTTTTCAAAAATACCTGCAGTTGGGTTAGGTTAGGGTTGTGTACATACATACATACATACCTCCACGCATTCATACCCAGAGTGGGGTAGGCCGAGCTATAGAATTACTAACAACTCTAAAAACTTGTGTAATTATAACAGTAAAAAGATATAAACCATAAGAGAACCTTTTTCATAACTAACCTACAGTGGCATTAGTGACTAAAAATGCGTTTGAGCGTTTTGTTGTATTTTGTAATGCATTCATTGCATCAGCATTCAAATGGCAGTGTTACAGGCAGATAGAGTTAACTGCCCTTACCATCCACAATTACGGGTTTAATTATCGTTTATCGCGGCTATTATGACGGTTAACGAGCCGCAGTAGACTTTAAAAATACTTCAGTTTAACTGCAACATTGTGAACATTTAACTGCAAACAAAATAATTATATATTCCAAAGTGGCTACAAGAATTGACACCTTTTTGGAATCGTTGCGAAGCGTAAATGTTACACAGTAGAAAAGGCAGTTTTTGCTGAATTAGTTCATCAAGCAACTTTAAGCTCTATTTGTGGGAAAACGAAACAGAATTTGCGTTGATGGTATCATCTGACCCCCATACTCAGAAGTGTGTAAACGTGAACGCGAAGTTGTGCTTACAATATGTCGTCCGCCATGTTTGTTTCATACTATCGCAACGGAATCTGTAGTGCAAGAATGACATAACAAAGGCCTTTATTCTGTTTTGGCTTCGTCCATCTTGCTTTTATAATGTTTTCGCACAGTTAATGCTATATTAATGCTATGACAGCTTAATATCAACTGAATAAGAGTTGTAACAAAGTCAATAGTATTTAAACTGGAATATAGTTAGGCTGCGTATTTAACATTGCCTAGTATCTATTTTTACCAAACCAAAATAATCTTGCTTTACCATGAAAGGGTAATGAAGCAAGTGACAAAACAAAGGAATAAGTAAAAAACAGACAAAAACAATATGATTTAAGACCAACTGCCGCACTCAGAGACGTCAATTAAATTTAATGCTTGTTTATCGACGTGTTGTCTTATTCTATTCCTGTAGCAAAGAATGTGACAGCAGCTACTTTAATCAAGCATTAAATTTAATTGACGTCTCTGAGTATGGCAGAAAGTGAAATAGAGGTCCAAAGGAAACTGTGATCATTAAATTTAAATGCGACAGATATTAAATTTCAAAACATTCTTAGACGATTTTTTTTAAATTAATTGTTTTTTGTTACTCAGCTGCCAGTGTTATATTTTCTAAAACAAATGCAACCTCACCTCACCTTCTTCGAAACTATGATAGCCTTAATAGTATTTTTTATCATTATCTCTTCACAAACAAATCCTAACTAGTACCGCTGGAATAAAGAAAGAAAACTGCTGTCAATTAATTATAATTTACCACGATTTCTCTTTTAGCTCTCGAGAATGGATATGTTAGCTTAAAAGTTGAGCAGGTAGGCGAATGGCAAAATTCACATTTCATCGTCCAACTCGGCACTTCCTGAAATCTAAATGCTTTTTTTACTGTCTGGTTTAATGTTACCTACCTTACGTTTTGGCTAGGGTTGCCTGCTAATGCAATCGGATTTAAAATTCATAAAATGTAAACTTAAATATCCCGGGAGAATCTCACACAGTGCTTAATATAGAACTTGTGCTACGGAAATGGAGTAGACTTTTAATACAGAGATATCAAAAAGTGCTAGATTAAATATTAAAGCTGAAAATATTTTATAATTTGATCTAGGTAGAAAAACGTTACGCGTTATTTGGCTTTTAGATGGTTGGTCATTTCGTTTATTCTTCACACAATACCGATCGAGTGCAGGTTACGTGTCAGTTAAACGTCAAATAGATATAGGTAATTACTAGTTTTGAGCAACAGCCTGTAGGTAATTGATGTTGTAACAAGAAAGTAAAACAAATAGCTTTAAGTGATATTGTAAATGTAATTTTATCCAGTTTGATGAAATGTCACTGTTATATTTGGCTACTTGCTTCTGCCTGCGACTTTTTCTGCATAGATTTCGATATTTTTTATTCCCTCTGGAACTTTAACCTGTGTCTGTGTTAATCCAGTGTATAAGTCCATTCCAAATTTCATCCATATCCGTCCAGCCGTCGCAGTGTGAAGGAGTAACAAACTATCACAGACACACACACACACACACACACACACACACACACACACACACAAAAAAAGAATCGCATTTATAATATTAGTATGTCTTAGATAAAACTAGGTTGTGTTGTAAAAAATTGCGTAACACAATGTGAGTACTTTTGTACCATCATTTTGTTATTTGCAACATCCAATGCATCTTCCCGAACAAAAGACAAGAGTCATTAAAGGTAGTGTAGTGACAGCCCTGGGACCGAGGTTCGAGTCTCCGGTGGTTGCTCGCTGTTATGAAATGTATAGGTTTTCCGCACATGAGGTTTTTAGCTTAATGAAAGTGCGATAAATATTTGTACTAGCTTACTCCGTGTTCCACTTCAGAATTCATTAATTTGCCGAATTATTTCGTGTTTTCCATACACACGTTTAGAATTCGTTTTCAATGGATATTAATGATCGGGGTCACTTGGGTTCATAGAATACACAGTTTGTTTGTCTATGTTTGAAAATATTGGTATAAAATTTATGTTTAGATATTCGAATTGTTTTTAAAAAGATTTTCCGAAGATGAAAGATTTCATTTCTACAGACGAATAATACATTTCTTTTTAACATTAAATTTAAAAGTATAATCTATGTTTGTATCTGACTGTTTGTAAGAAAATATTTTGCACTATAGGTAATTTAAATTGCAATTTTCGTGACACGAAAACCTACTGGGGTTTGATTATAAAATTCTTAAATTGTTGTAAATACAAATTAAATTCCTGTTTCAATGCACTATACGATAGGTACGGAATTAATTTGACTTGACAATGAACAATCGAACGTTTGACTTGACAGCTAATAATTACTACCAACGTAACAAAAAAGTTATCTTAGCTTAATAATCTTATGTTATCTTGCTGTAATTGCAATTTTAGATGTATAACATCGTCTATTAATTATTCTATCTGATTTACTCGTTTGCTGCCGTCTTAACATTCTGTCTCATCAATCACGTTGTATTATAAGCTTGACAAACAGAGACAGTGTATTCTAAATAAACCAAGGTCGTTGATGTCAGTCGTGGACTTAAATGATATGGCGAGAGCATAACACTCACCGTTATTAGCTGAAAGTGGTAAGGAGATAATAAGATTAATAAAATAAGTTAACCTAAGAAGCTTTTTCCCATGACTTCGTCGGAATAGAATTCATTGCACTATATGAAGGGTCCACGGAAAGAACATGTCTAGTCACATTAGTAACTTTTTGAGATATCGCGATTTGAAAGTTAGGAACCATGACATTTTGTACGTAATTTTCGTGTAGAGGTTTTTTTAAGAGTGAAAAAATACAAGAAATATGAAGATTTATATCTAAAACTGATTGGTAGGTAATGCTTCATTTCGTCCTCTACATTTTGAGATTCAAAACTCATTTTCAAAAAAAAGTGACTAGACATGTTCTTTCCGTGGACCCTTCATATATTTTTAACCGACTTCATAAAAGGAGGTTATACGTTCCACTGTATGTATTTTGTTTATATGTATGTTCACCGATTACTCCGTCAATTGTGGACCGATTTAAAAAAAAAGTATGCTTCTAAGACCTCTATAAGCATGGTTTATTTCAGAAAACGTTTTTAAAAAGTTCCTTTTGTCAATTGTTTACGCTTGATTAAAGTAGGATTGCGTGCATAGCGCTAATCTTTATGAATAATTAATACCACTTTTGCAATACAGCTACCCTTCAAAATTTAATTACATTTTGACGAGAATCCGAGTTTGCGAGCCTGTTTTTTAATGAACGCTCGTGTAAATTTGCTCTTATTTATGACAAAATTTATACGGTATACAAGAATCCGTGGGCGGGGATCACAAATCCGTTTGAGAACAAATTAAAATTAAAACTGTTATTGACTTTATTTTGTGGATTTGAAAGCTGAATTTACACCCTTGAGGAAAAAAAGGGGGTTATAAGTTAACAGACATGTGTCTGTGTATACCTGTCTGTGGCGTCGTAGCTCCTAAACGGATAGACCGAATCCGACGCGGTTTTTTTTAAAACATTTAGGAGTTGTAAGTTTTACAGTTAACAGGGGGGTTATTACGACATGGCTATTCAGTTCTAATTAGGTACGCTGCGAGAAAGGGACAGAGCTATATTACTGCCATTAGCTCTGTCCTTTTCGCTTGCCGTAAAATGAGCTGCATAGCTATATCATAATAACTTCTCATTATTTAAATCGGGATGGTTATTAGCTAAGTTTTGTGAAAATCCTTTGGGCCGTTTACTTCTCTAATAAAAACCTATGGCGATTGTCTATAAATAACTACCTTACATACATACATTTAATCACGCCTGTTTCCCAAAGGGGTAGGTAGAGACTACTTCTTTCCACCTGCTACGATCTTGACAAATCTCTTTCGCTTCTTACACATTCATACATCGAGTCATGCATGCACGTCGGTTTCGGGTACTTAAAATTAGGCCCTTAACAGAAGTAAAAGCGATTAATTCAAATTAGAATTAGAATTGCCGATTAAATAATTAAAAAAAAAACCTGTCTTCTCCTAGACAGCAAAGGGTTTTTTGTTGCCTGGAACTCGGCAAAGTTAACAATTCATACAAATGAGCCAGTGACACACCTGTGCAAGTAGTCATCGAAACCATCACAATACGGTTAGTGCTAGTGACAGTTAAAACATTAAGCCCGATTTACATTCAATTGGTCAAGGGCAGTGGCAAGTACAGTGGCAAGGGCAGTATTTGGATCCACTGGCAAGGCAACTTGACTCGCTATCTCCGATCGGTTTACATTACTGCACTGTACACTGTCCTTGACAAATGTAAACTGGGCATTAAAGCGTGTCAGTTGTGCCGACCGATTTACCACGTGACTATCTCGGTAGCTTACGTCAATTCCATACATTTTTCTAAGGAAACATAATCGCTAACGATCATCCAAAGCAACTTTATAAAGCCCATGGCGTGTTCAAATTACATGCAATCGTCAACTAATGAACGCGTCAGTTGAGACAAGCGGTTTTAATTTCCGCAAAGCCACTCAGTAGCACCTGGTGACGCGACACTTTCCGTTACACTCTAAACTAACGTGAATGCAAGGAAACTACACTCATTCTACAGCGGTAGCGACACAAATATTTAGTAAGAGTGCAGGGGCACGTTTTATAAAGCTACAAGTTACAATTTTACAGGTCTAAACTGGCAACACTGCTGACATGGCTGGTCGTCATTGGTCGAGGTTGTGTCAAATGGAATCTTGTAACCTGTAAATTGTAATTTGTAGCTTTATAAAACAGGCCGCAGGAGGGAATTGGCAAAGCGGGTAGCATAAGCAGTAGAATTACTAGCATTGAGACATTCCATCTTGTTTCTCAGGGTTGGCAATGCATGAAGCCTATAGAATATGCAAACGTTAGATTGACTATTTGCGCGTACATGACTCGATGTATGAATGTGGAAGAAGCGAAAGAAATTTGTCAAGATCGTAGCAGGTGGAAAGAAGTGGTCTCTGCCTACCCCTCTGGGAAACATGTATGTAGGTTGACTATTTTTTCCCATCATAACCATTGGGTAAGTCGGTGCTAATAATTTGCGCTAAACCTAACTTGATATGAGGTTTCAAAAAAGCATCTCTCCTCATTTCTTTCTATTCCTCTTTTCAACAACGAAAGAATTATCCCCATACATTTACCCATTTTCTAGCAAACCTGTAAACAAGCATACCAAAAAAATATCACACGTGTCAAAACTTCCTTCTTTATCTTGCTAAACGAATCCATTATGCCAATTTGACACATTACGCCGTCTTAAACACGTTAGTCGGTCAAAGGAGCTTTATTCTTAATTTCTAATTCGCCAGAGTTTTCGGGAGTCCCTAATTCCCGTCTGCCGTCCCTCGCGGCGAGAACCCCCGGCTGACTTATTGCCTTAATTATACACCTTCGCCGCGGGCGTATATTTCCGCAGCTTAACACGCCAGTCTGATATGTGCGAGTAGACGGAGTTTTACGCACGGGTACGTTTTTTTTAACATGACGGTGTGCTTGTTGGCATCTAGGCGATTCCACGTCCTTGGTCCACATAAAATTAACCTACATCAATAGGGTTACCTATCTTTAGAGGGATTTTTTGTTTCCCCACTGTATAATTGGCATATTTTTGAAGTTAGAATTAATGCATTTGTTTCTGAAAAAGTTTTACTTTTCAGAATTGTTATAAAACCAACCTAACTTAATCTATATTTTTAGAGGTAGTATTAAAAAAAAAACCTGAATAGTTAACGGTTTTAGAAAAAACGAACTAACGAAATTAAGCAAATGAGAAAGTTAAGAAAGGAAACTTTGGACTAAATATAGGTTACCCATAAGTGATGAACAATCAAGGTCGGAAGCAGGCATGATTACGAAGTTTGTATTAACAGACAGCTCAAGTTAATTATGTTAGTGAGTTTTCCGACACAGATTTAATGAATCACATCGATATTTAACGTAAAAACCTATGTACCTTTAATACAATTAGAGTTAAATAAACCTTTTTCTATACATATAATAAAGTTGTAGAAGGGAAAAAATCTGTACATTCGAGATATTTACTCAAAAATACTATAGGGGCCCTCAGAATGAGCAGCAGAACACGTTTCTACAATTTTTAGAGTTGGTGTCTGTTTGTCTGTTTGTCTGTTTGTCTGTTTGTCTGTTTGTCTGTTTGTCTGTTTGTCTGTTTGTCTGCTTAATTTTGTTTCTCCTCGCATCAATTGAAAACCACTGAACCAATTTTAATGCGGTTTTCACTAAAACATTTCAGTAAACGGTGACCAGGTTTATATATAATAAAAAAATAAGATATGACAATCAAAGTGGGGGAAAAGAGGGGTTAAAGTTAGTATGGAAAAAAGTTACCGGATTGAACTGGTTACTTGAAACTTTGTATAATTACTCTTCGTAACAAATTAAACAATACCTGTTTCAGGATTTCTCGATTAAAGTTAAAACAACTAGGAAATTATCAAATTAGGCCAATTACATGTATTTCTTTAAAACCCTATTCGAGGGCCGTCGATCACTTTACGTGATTACAAATATCAACATTTTATTCTCCGTTTATTACATAGAAACTAAATTCAAGGATTTTTTATAATTCAATGTACAAAATGTTATCAAAAGACAAAATAAATTATTCCAATACGTTGTTGTAACAAATGAGACGCCATGATGACGTGCATCAAAGAAAAGGACAACCATATCCCTCCCATAACTGGGGAGATCAAGACAGAAAAGCACGCGATCATAGATAAACGTTATAGAAGCGAAGTTGTGATTGAAATTTACATTGTCGCGTTGATACTTGAAAACATTGTTTTAATGCGTAATAACGAAAGATCAAGTTCGAATACATATTTAAGACAATATTTGGACAACCAAACTCCTATTTTTAACCGCCGGAAAAAAAGGAGGAGATTATACGTTCCACTGTATGTAATTTTTTTTATGTATGTTCAACGATTTCTCCGTCAATTATGGTCCGATTTCAAAAATTATTTTTTGTTTATAGAATATACTTCCGAAGTGGTCTCATTGTCACCAAATTGTAATCTGATGAGGGGATCCATGAGGAATTGAGGGAACTCCTCAAATATTATAGGTAGTATTTTTAGTAACAAGTCCAGCATTTGCATTCAGATAATATCATTTGGTGAACTGAAACTGATGATGAATACCACAGATGGTCAACGGAACTCCTCAATGGTACCTATTTCAAGGGTGGCGATAGTTAAGATATCTCGATTAAGATAGTTGAGCGACTATAACGTAGAACATTTAATTGTTGAAATATGACTATGACTTTCCCGTGGACTTGCGGTGTTGAAATGTCTTAAAGTTTCATATCAACTAAAAAGTGGGACTACATGACAGCTTACTTTGATCACTAAAAAGTATAAAATAAAATAAACGTTTTAAAAAACACAAAACCACGTTCAAAAACGCATAAAACATATTTTCTTTAAATGGTAGGTAACTTATAGGTCAGTGACTTACAATATTTTTAACCAAAAGCCGACTTCAGTTTGACTGACCTATATGTACCTACCATTTTAAAAGAAGTTATTTTTTGCGTTTTTGAAGGTGGTTTTTTTATTAACTTAGCTTGGGTTTAACAATTTCGATCATTAATTATTCTCTTCTTTGGGTTCCGCAGCATTATAGCGAAAAGAGACAATTTCTACAATTTCTTCATGTTCATGTTTATCTAAAACATATAATATGTCACATATACCTACATTTTTTTGGTTATAAACATTAGTAGTATATCAATCAGATTATGAAATAAAATAAAAATTTCGTTAGTAGTAAAAAAACAGTACCTACTAAATAAACTAACTCTAATAGCGCAAACTTGCAATGCATTTATTTCAGGATCATAGAGTTCCATAGATTATTACTAAAATTAAATCTTATTCTCTATTAGTAATTATTTGTCAAAAATGTACAATTGATTAACTTATTTTCTCCTATGGCTTCTGCCACCCAGTGTGACAACCCATGTTGTACATTCTGTTTTGTTAGTCTATGTCAAAATGAGCGATGTCAGATTGACGTTGTCATATCCGGATTTTATAATTTTTTCCGCCATTTTCAAGACTTCGTCTCCTGACATTGGTGGAATCATCGATAGTATCGATGGAGCTACAAACGAAAAATTGAATTGAAAACTGTCCGGACTTCGTCAAGGCTTCTCAATATTACCATTTTTACAGTACTCCTTCTTCTTAGTAGCTCTGGGCCGGTTATGGCTATCACACTTGCACTCGCATCTGACAATATATTTGTCACTTTTTTTTATACAAAAACGAAGATTGCCGAGTGCTTTTAAGAAACTGGTCGTACTGTACAGTTGTTATTTAAATATTAGGGCGGTTAATATGATCATTTGATTTTTTTACGGGTAGTCACATAATTTTTGGCGGTTGATTAACTACTGTGCTACTATGAAAAATATGAGGGTAGTTTTGCGTGCGGAAATTAGCGTTAGTTTTAGTTATAGGTTTAAACGATTACACGTTGTAAAATCAAGTTTTAAGGAAACGAGCCGGGGGGTGCGGGGCCAAAGTGATAAATAGGGGGCTCGGAGGCGCAGCCCCCGCCTTAAAGAAAGGACCTTACCGACATCCTTAATAAGATAGATAGGTAAGTTTTTTAGTTTTCATGTTTCCTCTAGAGCAGATAATAGGAGCTCTGATGATTTTTCGTTCATTTCGTTTTGCGTGCGGAAATCAGCGTTAATTTGAGTTAAGTATTCGAGTCTAAACGATTAGATATTACATTAGGCATTGTGAATATTAGGTAAAGTCAAGGCAAAGGTTTACACAGGAGGGGCTCGAGGCCGTAGCCCCCTCCTTTAGAAATACACCGTACCGACATATTTATATGTTACTAGAGGACGCCCGCGACTTCGTATGCGTAGAATTAGTTTCCCACTACTCCCCCCATTTATTCCCGTTGGGGGTCGATTTTCGGGAAATCCTTTCTTAGTGCTCACTTACATCATGAAAGGAACCCCTGTACCAAATTTCAAGTTTCTAGGTACAGTATTTTCGGCTGTGCGTTGATATATAAGTCAGTCAGGTTTGCCTTTTATATATATAGATAGAAGATAGATAAGATAGGTAGATTTGAGCTTTCTTTTGTGTTTCAAAGTAGAAAATAGGAGTTCCGTTGAGTTGTCTTTAGAACACTTAATTGGGCCCGGTTTGACGGATCTTACCATAATATTATAAACTGGCCAGAACCACGACTTCGTCTGCGTTGATTTCGATTATCGTTATTCCCTCGGGAACTTTTAAATTTTCCGGGATAAAAAGTAGCCTATGTTTTAATCCATTGTATAAGCCATCTCCATTTCAAATTTCATCCAATTCGGTCTAGCTGTTGCAAGAGTGCATAATGTACACATACTTACCATGAATTTTGCACTTATAATTATTAGTAAGGATGAGAAAGTTTGGAAGTTTGTTAATTACGCTTCAACCACTGAACGTATCCAGATTAAACTTGGCACACATATAGGTTAGGTTCTGGAATAGGACTTAGGATAGTTTTTATCCAATAAAACGTCTCATTCCTACGGGAAATCAAATTAATCGTTAAAAGATGTGAATTTGCTCACAAAGTTTACATGGACGAGTATAAAAATTAAAAAGGTGAAATCTCAGGTAGCCATGTGTGAGTAGTGTGTTTTTATTTCTGTTTACGTTTGTCATCCTGTAATCCTTTCAGTTGTATCCACTGATGTGTGCGTACACGGAAGTTACTAAAGAAACACACTTTTAGTGTATAAATACGAACTAGATGGCGCTAGCTGGGTATCGAATTGTTGCTCTGGTGTGGTCAAAGTCGCTGCCCGGGGTGGTTTAGCGATTTTCCCTATACAGCGCAATTATAAGCTTTATGGTTAGGCTAAATTTATATTATTCATCCTGGTAACATCAAATTCTGAAGTCCACGCAGACGAAGTCGCGGGCAGAAGCTAGTTTAATAATAATAACCTCGATTAAAAAATATACATTTGTGTATCTTATGAGGGTGATGTGACATCGTTCTTTGCCTTCTATTTTATTGGTGTTGTTTTAATTTTCTTTGCTTTATTTTGCAACGTTTAAATGTAGTTTATTTATGTCTTTCTATTTATGTTACTTTAATTTATGAAATGGATTTTTCAGAGTTGTTAAGATAAATAACGGTTGCACAAATACTAGTATTTTAACATCGTCACCAACATTATAAGCTGGTTTAATCGATATAACGCAACTCACTGTAATGAGTTCCGTGGCAAAATGCTCGTTCGCATGATGGATTACTCTACGGATCAGTACACCATTAATTACACACTGAAACGATTCCGATTAATACGATACGCGTAACTTTCCTATTGCCATGGAAACGAAGATAAAGCAAAACATTTGAGAGACACGGCCTTCGGTCGAAGTAAAGCTAATAACAACAATAATCCTTACTTCCTCCTCCTTATTATCCCTAATGTTATAAGTGCAAAAGTGTGTTGATTTGTTCATTTTCACGAGAAAACGTCTTAGAAGATTTCCCTTCAAATTGGCACGAAGTGTTATATGGAAAGTGACTTGGGATACGTTTTTAACTGAGTTCGGAAAAGGAGGGGGTTCTATGATCCACTGTATGTTTTTTTATGCATGTTCACCGGTTTCTCCGTCACTTATGGACCGATTTAAAAAAAATATTTTATAGCCACCGGAACTCCTCAACGGTACCTATGTCAAGGGAGGCAATAAGATAAATCTTGATTAAGATAGTTGAGCGACTATAACGGGGAACATTTAATTATTTATCTGTGACGATAGATTCCCTATTTAAAGTTAGATGTCTTTTAGTTCAGAGTAGAAGATATAAGAGCAGCTCTTACTCTACCACCATCTTATCATTTAACCTACCACCAAACAGTTTGCATTGTTGAGTTCCGGTGTGGGGATAAGACAACCGTCGAAATTCAAATTCAAATTCAAATTTAAATTCAAATTTATTAACTAGCATAGAGGCATTCCATCTTCGTTCTCTCGGTTGGTAACGCATTTGGGGTCTTACCCCCTTACTTTAATAAACGTTGAGTAACGGTGGTATAGCTATACAATGTTTTGTCCTTATCTGTCAAATCCAAATGTCACAATGACAAATAAGGACAAAACATTGTATAGCTATACGACCGTTACTCATCGTTTATTAGTAAGTGGGTTAGTGTAGAGAATGTAAATGTCTATGGTTCACAGATACCCTTACCATGAGTTGGTCTGTGTCCTGATGCCTTTGCCATGACACATTTGTGTAGCAACAGGAGGAATCTTTTTTTTCAAATACTTGTACTGTTAAAATATTGTAAAACTAAGCTTGTATTACCAAAAACCGATCAAGTGCGGATCGGACTAGCATACCAGGGGTTCCGCACAGTGGGTATAATTATATTCAAATTTGAATTTAATTTCGAATCGAATCAGCGCGAGCCCAAGTCACAGTTGACCATTGTTTAGTATTTGTTGTTTTTCTTCAGGATTTGCATAACATAAAGTAATAACAAATATTCTGAAGAAAAAAACCACCCGTTATCTATTTATTACAGTTCAAAAGTCGCGGCTCTTTAAAATTAAGAAGGACGGACGGACAGCTTTGGCATATTAATAGGGTCTCGATAGGCTCATTCTTAGGGTACGGAACCCTAAAATTACGTCAGTAGACCCTGAATTTTTCAGTCCGGGGAAGCTTAAATCTACCTCATCGAACTGTCAATCGTTCTGTGCGTTGATCCGTACAGTCATCGCTATCCGTCGGTAAACACGAAACGTCTATCTGTCTCCCCATCTGTCGGTAATAAAATCTTCGTAGTCAATTTCATCCTATTTCCTTTTATCCGATCTAGTTAGCTTCGCACACGTACCGACTCGTATTTGGCGAATCGTAAGAGTTATTTCACATTTAAAGGGTACATGGAAAGAACATGTCTAGATACTTTAAAAAAACCGGCCAAGTGCAAGTCGGACTCGCGCACGAAGAGTTCCGTGACATTATCTATACAACAACAACAAGGAGTAAGGCAGGGGGACCCACTGTCTCCAACCTTGTTTGTAACAGTTCTAGAGCACACAATGAGAGCTTTACAATGGAAAGGTAGAGGCATAACTATATCAACAAAAAATCTGACTCATCTCTGCTTTGCAGACGACATAGTGATCATTTCTGATACGGCATGCAACCTCCAATTTATGCTAACATCTCTAAATACAGTTAGCAAAGAGATAGGTCTTGAAATTAGCCTACAAAAAACAAAGTTGATGACGAACTACAATAAAACACCCATTTTTATAGAAGATACAGAAATAGAGTACGTAGAAAACTTCGTGTATTTAGGTAAAGAACTGTCTTTCAACCCATCAAACAACTTAGAGGAGATCGACAGAAGAATAAAGAAAACCTGGAACACATTTTGGAGCATGAAAGAAATTCTAAAAAGTCGACTTCCCCTTAAGCTGAAAAAGAAAGTGATAGACTCATGCCTACTCCCAACCATGACATACGGCAGCCAAACCTGGAAATACACGCAGACGGCGAAGCACAAGATCATGACATGCCAAAGAGCTATAGAGCGGAACATCATGAAAATAAAACTTAAACATAGGATACGGCATAGTGATATAAGAGCGAAAACTAAAATAATTGATGCCTTGGAATATAGTCTCAAGTCAAAATGGAAATGGGCGGGCCATGTAGCTAGGATGCATGCGGAGAGATGGACAAAAATCGCCACGATCTGGACGGGTCCAAGTGGAAAAAGAAGAGTTGGCAGACCCAATACAAGATGGTCAGATGACCTTGAAAAAATAGCCACCGACTGGCCCAACGCGGCAAAAAACCGAGAATTATGGCAAGAGCTGGAGGAGGCCTTTACCCGAGAGGGGTCCAAACCAAATTAGTTTTTAAGAATGTAATTTTTAATTTTTAAATTTTTAGTTTTTTGTTATTATTATTTTAAATATCTTTACTGTATTACTTTTGGTTTCGGAATAAATGGGCTTTTTATTTATTTATTTATTTATCTATACAACTATACAATTATCTATAAACCGGCTAAAAAAACACGTTTGTTGTATGGGGCCCCCTTTAAATATTTATTTTATTCTGTTTTTAGTATTTGTTGTTATACTTAGCCGCGACAGAAATACATCTTCTGTGAAAATTTCAACTGTCTAGCTATCACGGTTCGTAAGATACAGCCTGGTGACAGAGAGACAGACAAACAGACATACAGACGGACAGACGGACAGCACAAGCCTAGAGCTTAGTTTGGGACTAGGTCAATTGGTGTGGCATTGTACCCTGACATTTTTTTTTTATCGTAAATGTCCCCTGGGTAAGCCAAATTTACGTTGCACCAACATTTAACTAAAGGATAAAATCACTATGCTTGAGTAAATTCTTATACCGCCGATTTTTGCTAAGTAAACTGTTATTCGTAGATAAGTATTATGCCACGTGATGGTGCCCACGTATCATCGCCAAGTCAATTATTATAACCTAAGTTTAAAATATTACCCGAACAAATCTAAAAATAAGAAGCGCCATTATTAGCGCGATATTAAGCCCCCTGGTAGTATAATTATTATTCTTATATCTTGTTTAAAATTAATAGTAACACTACTATTTTTCACCTTGTTACCTTGTAGTAAAATTTTGGCTGTAACATTAATTTGAATTCTCGTCGAAAACAAACAATAGGTACCTTAAACAGAAATAAATTTACTCTAAACTATCGCTTGAATACCCATATCCTATTTCAAATTCAACCAAAGGTTTACCGGGATTAACATTCCTCGGCTAACCAATCTGAGGTTTGGATTCCCGTTATAATATTTTAATGTTATAACTTGGTTTGATTTGGATTAAGTCAATACGAAAGTGCTGCCAATAAGTTTACGGGTCAGATTCGATATAAGGATATTTTGTAGCAAAATTAACACCGCAAAGTAATTACAAATTAACAGTACTTAAATTGGTTTCTAATTTGAGTTTTAATTATTGTATTCGGAAGCCCGTTGTTTCTCATATTTTTTCGTTATAGTAGTATGTATGTGTGTATGTATGTATGAAAACACTTTGTTGTACAAACAAAAGAGATAAAAATTATAAAATAGACAAAAATATAACAGGGATGTACAAAGGCGAACTTCAGAACATCATTAACATCATTTTAGTGTTAACTCTATAACTAGGAGTTCAGGACCTGGAGGAACTTTTCCCTTCTAGTTTTATTTATATTCCTATTGATAGTCTTAATTTTTATATCGCTGGAACCGTAAACTTTTCAGTTTCTCAAGTATCTAACCTATATGAGGCATATTTAAGTAGGTATGATTTATAAAAATCCTTTAAAATGCAATTTAAGTCAATTTACCTAAATAATAAAAAAATATGATCCTAAACACATTACGTATGACTTAAAATAATTAAGGCAGACAATACAGGCCCATTATGCTCATTAATCAATTTAATATTGCTTTCGAAGTATTTTATCAAACTCCAATAATTATAAAATAATATTTACGGCAAAATCTATATAATTGCTCTTAGCCGCTAGGCTTTTATTACGTTATACTTGTTAATATTTTTAAATACGTGTACAAAGGCGTAACGTAAGAGCGCTGCATTGTTAATATTTAATCAAAATTATCTTTCAATTATAATTAAAAATGTTTCTTATGTTTTATTTCATTATACACCTACGTCATCTTTAAGTGTTCGACATTTTTACTTATAAACTTTCCAACATACGACTGGAGAACTAATTAAAAATATAAAATTTCTCGACGCATTTGTATGAGTTCTGAACTTAAAGAGCCGCAAGGCTTGTCCTTTGATTAGGTACCTGCCTGCTGCATGTTACGTAACGGAAATAGTATTTTTCACAATCGTGTTATAATAGAGAGCTTTTTATGACACTATTGTGAACAATACTTTTTATACGAGTTCATTAAAATTAATAATTTAAGTCATTAATACGAGTATATAAGAAAATTAATACTGTAAGTACTATCACAACACCGGCGTCCGTAATGTTGCAGTACTGTGCTGTGATTGGCTAAATACTGGCCAATCGCAAAGCGTAGTTTTTTTTTTATGCCCTGGATGCAGCAGCAAGTTCAAGTAGATTTTTGACAGATGACGCGACGCTCTGCTACGTTCCGAAACCCCATAGATTGGCAATTTTGTATCAGATCGAGTCTCCTTAAACATGGACACATATTACTTATTGAAATACGAAGTTCTATTTTTTTTTTGTCCTCGTCGGTTATAATCTGTGTATTAAGATTTATAGAGAATACTGCAACGCCACCCTTTTCATCGTTGTATAGTCTATGTTACTTCCGAAACAACCGAAATAACTATTTCGATACGCTCTAGACAACCGAAAAAAATTTGAAAATAGAACTTCTCATTTCAATAATATGTGTCCTAATAAAATTGCCAATCTATGGCGTTTCGGAACGTAGTAGCGTCGCGTCATCTGTCAAAAATCTACTTAAACTTGCTGCTGTATCCAGGGCATAAAAAAAAACTACGCTTTTTGACTAGCTGGTATTTAGTTAGCCAATCACATTACAGTACTGCAACATTACGGACGCCGGTGGTGTGATAGTACTTACGATATTTCGTTTTCTTATATACTCGTATTAATGACTTAAATTATTAATTTTAATGAACTCGTACAAAAAGTATTGTTCACAATAGTGTCATCATCAAGCTTTTTAATCTCGTACCATACTTAGGCCACTCAGCAAGCTTCGTGGCCTAAACACGGTACTCGACTAAAAAGCTCTCTATTATAACACGATTGTGAAAAATACTATTTCGATTGTCTACAGCGTATCGTAAACGTAAACAATTATTTCGGTCGTTTCGGAAGTAAAATAGACTATTCAATGAAAAGAGTAACGTTCCAGGATTCTCTATGAAATCTTAATACACAGATTTTAATCGACGAGTACAAAAAACATATTGTGATTGCGTTCATAATTTTAGTGGTTGTAGCTTTATCCTTCCGCCAAGTAACGACATTTATATTCTTGTATTCCGGGATAGGGAAAAGCCAACCGGTGAAATGACTCCCAAGGGGCCTAATATGGCTGCATTTATCGCCTGACAAAATGTGGATAAAACATCCGTCACTTTTTGACACGTGTATATGTACGAGAGAGACGGATGCTTT
Organism: Acleris cristana; assembly: GCA_948252455.1. Taxonomy (NCBI): domain Eukaryota; kingdom Metazoa; phylum Arthropoda; class Insecta; order Lepidoptera; family Tortricidae; genus Acleris; species Acleris cristana. Next base: position 6,761,460 of record OX411775.1, read on the forward strand.
ATCCACATTTTGTCACGCGATAAACGCAACTATACTAGGCCCACAGGCTTCAGCGTTTGTATCGCAGTCTTGAGTGAGATTACAAATTTCGCGTCTATATTGTCTGCCATAATTATTTTTGGTCATAATGTCATAATACAACACAACAAATATACAATACAACAAACGTATTGTTAATAAATCCGCCGTAATAAAAAATGTTCTGGAAAAATATCAATTCACTATCTATTACGGAAAAAAAAGTGTAATGTATAAATATCTATATTAATTTTTAATAAATTTAATTTCATTTAATTTCATTTCAAAAGATACATCGGTATAGTTAGTACGGAATGGCGGACCCCTAAAAAACAAACGAGATACTAATATCTTCCATAATAATTAAACAAATTATGACTAAAGGCTTACAATAGCCAAACTCTCAGAAGCTAACCTTTTCGCCCGAGGGCTGTGGTCATAACTACAAAAATCCACAGAAACTTCTTACCTCCCCGAGAGGAAAGAAAAACAAAACACAAGAACTACCCTTTGATAATCGCTCTACTGCTTAACTTAGTTAACATTGTGAACATTTTCACTAAGACTCGCAACATGTACAATGGAAACTTTCAGGAAATGCAATCTCATTCAAGATACACAAGAACCAGACTGCGGATACTTCGTTCGGAGCAAGTTCTGAAATCTTGTGAGATAACTACAAACGTATTAATTTAACCAACGAATAAAGAACTAAAGAAGACTGGGTTCAAGTATGTCTAACGGGATCATCTTATTATGATTGTTGTTGAGTGTCAATTGAATGAAAGTTTAATTTCCAATTTTCAGGTGTCCAGTCGAGGTCATGAATATGTGTACACTTTAGTACCTTGTCTATTTAATGTCATGTTTAAATTGAAATATATGAATTGTCATAGCGATTAAAGTGGCATCTATGAGTGCGGGGATCACAGTATATCAGGTAAACCGACAGCTTGTTTGCCACTTATAGAAAAAAAAAATGTTATGAAAAACATCGGCTGAGGAAATTTCCTTTCTAACGTTGACACCTGCCAGGCATCCGACGAATATCATGTTTCCAAAGGGTAATTGAAAAATGGATAAAACGCGGAATTTGCAGCGTTTCAACCATTTTTACACGAAAATAGTATTGAAAAAAGCTTTTGCATTGTACTGCAATCCTATCATGACTCAATAAATTCACAACTTTGCTTTGTACAAAAAATATTATATTAAAAGGTATAGGTACTACGTTTACCACTTAATAATGAATGATAAAGATGACGATTAAGCTGCGAGATATGGTGACAGCTGATGGCTGTGTCAATAAATGTGTCAAAAAATAATCTCACGCACTAGCACGTAACTATGGAGGTACCTATTAGTTCTCTTAATACCTGTACTTTGTCTCAAAATTATTGGGAAAGTACATCAAAAACAACACAATACGCGGTGTTGAAAAAAGAACCACGTTATAGAGCTTAAGGATTACGGTAGGTTATAATTTTATTTCATAAATGATCTATTTGTTGGTTTTGTTATGTCAAATGGTTCCAGACGAATAAGAACAAAGATCCAGTTCTGTTATGGCTTATTTATATTAGTCCAGTAAAAGCATGCCAGTAGAAGTACATTGCATCGTTATAATAGCTCTCGCGTCAAACGCGAAAACCATATCGTCAATGTACTTCTACTGGCATACTTTTACTAGACCAATGTAAATCAGCCATTAGTTAACGTTTTTTAAGTACCTGTGTAAAATTAAGGGGTTAAAAAACCGCAGATAAAGAAACATTTGAAAAAATTTATAAATAATTCAAGCGTATTATTCGATTCCTGTCAAATATATCACTCAAGTAACAACAAAAGGTGCAGCTTAAAATGACTAACTTGGTCTTGTCTGAAAGTTTGGAGCGTTCGCCGGATTTTGTTGGGCAACTTCGCGTGGTTCGCCAAATTGTTTGATTTATGCCTGCTAGTGACGCGAACGAGTTTGGACGCCCGTTTGTATGTTTTTCCGCTTAATTTATCTTATCCTAGCGAGCGGAGTGACTGCCTATGTTAATTTTGTGCAGTCAGTGCCAAAAACAGATATTCAGCACGAAACCGACTTTGTAAGCGATAAATTGATGTTTAGCCAATATGCAGTGGCTAGTGAATAAAATGGTAGTAAAATAAACAAACGCAGTGTAGACGACGACCTCAGACTAGGTGGAGCGACAATCTTCGCAAGGTGGCTGGCAAGAGCTGGATGAGAGTGGCCGCAGATCGTTTTCGGTAGCCTGCAATGGGAGAGGCCTAGATCTAGCAGTGGACGAGTGTAGGCTGATGATGATGATGAAAATATACCTATACCTTGTAAAGATATTATTTTTATATTAAATATTTGGCACTTTCTCTTAGTATATAAAAAGCATGTTTCTCTCGAACCCTAATAGAACTGTGGGCGTAGCCAAGATTCAAATGCTGCTAACGTTTCTGTTTTCTATCGACTTGAAACATATGAAGTTGACCTAAGCGGTCAAGCGTTCTGACATCAGCTTACGTCAATCCTATATAAAAAAAAAAAATCGAGAATTGCTAACTTTTTGTTATGCATCTTGACTAGGGCAGCAGAGGGAAGTCAAAGTTTTTTTTTAAATGGAATATTATTTAGGAGAATACTTTGCTCAATTCAATACTATAATATCAATGAAGGAATGTGGACAATCAAAGAACGAAGGAATGTGGAAAATCAAAGAACTTAAAGAAACGATATTTTGATTTGTTGAACCCACAGATATAAATACACATAGATATCGCAAATGCATATATAGTAGCGTCATATAATAGCGTCGGGGTTGGCCGTCGCTACTGACGTTCCGCGCGCCTGTTGTTGCAGCCGGTCGGCCGTGAAAATTAAGGAAATGCCTCGTTGCGTGATAATAAACTGCAATAGCCCAGAACAGCGACGACTTTGAATCGATTTTGCGCGGAAAACGGGGAATTCTCTTCTCTTGTGACGTCACAGTTGGTAGAAAAAAGTAACACGGCTGGTTTTCATACAAATTTAGGTGTTTAGGTTATCTATACGTATTTATTGTGGTTGAAGCCTTCCTAAGCCAAGTAAGGAAAATTAATAAACAAACAAAACGCAGAGCAACCTCGTACAATATTGATTTATGTACTCTGTCTTATGGAAACCAAAGTAAGCTTATGTGGTAAATTATGTTCCGTCTAAGGAGGGATGTAACAGTCTGCCCCGATTTCACTGGTGCCTTGAATATTAAATTTGTTGACCACGTGGCTACAATTGGAGTCGTCAGTCGCAAACGCTCTGAGGTCTGCAATTGTATTAGGCCAGTTGTTAATGCAGATGTTGAATAATCGATATTGGGTTAATCTGCTGTTGGAGTGTCCTCCCGTTTTGTGATTAAGTTGAATCTGTAAACTTGTTTCAATTATTACGATAAGATGGGTTGCTTTTTATAGCACGCTAAGACTTAAGAGAGATATGGAGTCGACATTAATAATAAAACTCGCCCCAAACAGATACTCATACTTAATCATTTATGGCATTCCACAATTACTAATAATATTAGTAATTGTGTTTATTATTAAAGTCGACTTAATAAATTGGAGAGATTTGATGTTTGTTACTCAATCACGCTAGAACAGCTGAAAGGATTTGGATGGGCACAGATATAGATTTTAGTCTGGAATAGCACATACCTTGGCTACTTTTTATCCCAGGAAATCGGCCAGATCCCGAGGGAATAGCTATAAAACTTCTTTTTCGCGGAAAGGGTCCCGCGCAAAAGCTGTAGTCATTCATAAAGAAAATAACAATTCTTTCTTTGTATAAAAATTGCTTGATATGCTTCAACATGATCTAAAGATATTGGCACTTAGATACCTACCTGTCTACGCGAGGCTTAGGATCGTTATATTTATTAAAAAAAAACAGGTAGTTAAATTAAAAATCTTAAAACGATCATCTCTTTATGCACATTATTTATTAAATTGTAAAATGCAATACATTTTTGAGTATAGGTATCAAGCGAGTTTTAATAATGTCAACTCCATATCTCGCTTTAGTCTTACCGAGCTATGAAAACTCCGGACCCTAATTGTGTATTGAGCTGGCATCTAGGCCTTATTTTCCAGTACATAAGAATAGAGTGTAACAAACTCCTTAAAGGATGATTTATCTCCACACAACACACTACATTTCTCCAACATGGGTTTATGCTACTCCATATGAGGCTCCATACTACATTTCCCCAACATGGGTTTATGTTTCAAATTAGAATAAAATTAGGTACCGTTATTTTCCGCTCGTTTTTGTATTCAATAAATTCAAAATAAGATACTGAATAAAATAAAACTGTGTCATTTCTAGGAGAATGATGATTAGAAAACATATTCTATTTTTATTTGATTGTACTTACTTTATATTGGTTTTACTTTGTAAATATCCAGTCTTATCTATCGATTCCACTGCACTGTCGGTATATCCCACTTCTGGTTTTAACAAAAGCATTAAATTTATATGATTCACTTCAGCAAAAACGTTTTGTTATTTAAATGCGAATAGTAAAAATTCAAATGGGCTGGCGTTCGGTCGTAAAATGGTAAATTTTTCGCACCGCTTACGGAAAGAGGATTTACGTATTTTTATTTTTAAAACTGAAATGTGGATGGCTTTGACGTTGGCTTACTGTACCTTTTATTAAAGGATTTATAAAAAAGAAAGCCCCTTTGGTAAAATTATGAAGTATGTTTTATGATTTCATTGCTTATTATAAATTTTCCTAGCAAAAATCGTTATTAATACCACGATCATGAATTCGTTTTGCGAATTTAAGACGTTTTATAAACGTGTTTTAAACTAAAATGAGAATTATCGATCAATAAATCCAGTTTTTTTATCAACGACGTCGGATCAAATTAAATTTTCCTCCTACAATATGAAAGTAGAAGCACCGCCATGGTTTTAGGTCAAGCTTCTTTTCTCAATATTCTAATTCTTATTCGTGATCCAATAAGATGGGCGTCGTTGGCATTACAAAACGTCCATAATGCACACAAGAGTAATTAAAATAGGTCACCAAAATAAAAATACATCACAAAAAAATAACATGGGTGTTCTATTTACAATTAACATAGGTTTACATTTACTTAAATTTATATATATAAAAAAATACTTAAATAGTACCTACATAGAAAACTTTCAAGGTTTAAAAACAATTTTTATAGTGTTTATCACATACAAATGTAAATATGCTTTAAAAGTGAAAAACTCCAACCAAAATAAAAGCATGAAAAAAATCTGTATTTGAATTCGTATGGGCCCGAGGCAATGACGGACAGATAGACAAACTTACAGACACATAACTCTATTTGTGTGAGGGTTTAAAACATGCACTGATACTGTATTACACTGCGTTTTGATTGGTCTGCAGTGTATTATGGCACTGTATTAAGGTGACTTTATTGGCCATTGTATTAAGAAGTGTTGATTCAAGTCTTTGAGTGATAGTCGTTACTAATTAAAGAGCTTTAATAAGTGCTTTTAGTTTTTAATGATACTTATTGAAAGCTGAAGAAATCCTTTGTTAGTTTACGTTCAATATCTATTCTAATTTATTGATATCAGTAAAGTGTTTGAGTTTTTATGGACTAAGGTTATTAAGGTTGTCTGGAAGAGACTGCTATGTAAAATAAATTGTTATTATTTGTTACAATTGTAATTCTCTGTGGTTTGATATTAAAATAAAGGAGGTTCTATAAGTGAAATCACATTATTTAATATCGCTCTTTTAAGGGTTTGGCCTCTATTCAACTCGGGTTAAACCTAATCGCTTTTACATGGTTATAGTATTGTCAACTTTATGATAGCTCTTATATACTTGGGACTAATTGCGGCCGAGTTAAAACATTACAATAACAATACGTGTACAGATAAAGTAGAATAAAGCACGTGGATGTGGAAAATGATTTTATATCACCACAACGTGACTATTGACAGCAGTAATAAAAAAACACGAGACCAACATTTCAAGCAAACTTGTTTTATAATATAACTGGGCTCAGCTGCTGTTGTTAATACAACAAGCATAAAAAATAAATTTCGAGCTCTAGATGCTCACAGACTAGGGAATGCAAAAAACCGGTTTTAACCGGTTATTTTCATATGTAAATGGTTAATAACCGGTTAAATTGCTTTCCCTATCACAGACTCACAGAAACACAAAGGCATAACTTATGACACTCTTCTTAAGATCGAAAGTTTAAACTTTAAACTGGTCAGGGTAAACAAGTTAGGTACATAAACTTTCACACCATAATCTAATATTTGCGATATATTTCAACCAGCACACTTGCCAACTAAGGCAGTGCCGCTAAGACTACGTGTGACAGCTGTGTGATGTATACTGCTCTTACACCCGGCACAACGATTTATGTTCCTCTCTGTACACAGGGGGAACAAACCACTTTACAATTCAAAAACAGGAGCAATATGCACGCCCCAAGAGGAAAAGACGCTGATAAAGCGTATAGAATATCACTTGAGGGACGCAGTTTTGTGTGTAGTAGTAAAGGCAAACACAAATACGCGTAGAATCAAATTGACGCATAAAAACCGGTTAAGTTCGAGTCGGACTCACGCACCGATTGTTCCGTACCGCCACAGAGTAGGTATTATTATAGTCCAATTTGAAATCGATTTCGAATCGAATCAGCGAGAGCCCAACTCACACTTTACCGTTTTTAGTATTTGTTGGTTTTCTTCAGGGTTTGAACTATAATCATACCAAATTTGACGCTTGTATGTTTTACCGTTTTTACGATACAATCAAAACAAAAAATCGTTTCTTGTATGTGAACCCTATATATATATATATATATATATATATATATACGACGATATATAGGGACGAACAGCGTAGGCATATTTATATTATTACATTTTTTTTTTTGACGACGTGTTATCCTATTTGGTAACTATTGACCCTGCCTACGAAGCTAGCGGTCCTGGGTTCAAATCCCGGTAAGGGCAGATATTTGTGTGATGAGCGCGAGTATTTGTTTCTGAGTCTTGGATGTTTTCTATGTATAGTATTTATTTCTCTATATAAGTATTTATATCGTTGTCTAGTACCCATAGTACAAGCCTAGAGCTTAGTTTGGGACTAGGTCAATTTGTGTGAGATCGTCCCTTGATATATATCGCTGCTTGTCTGCAATAACGCTGCATCTCAAAATTGATGTTTTTTCAGGAGGGCCATTTGAAAATAAAACAATTTTTGGATCGAATTTTTTGTACTTAATAGAACCTCACCGGGATGCTTGAATTCAAAATAACACCCGCTGATTATTCAAGAATATTTTGTGCATCAAATCAAACGCGAAATCAAACAAAAATATGAATAAAAACATAAAAACATACAGTGACTTCGACTTGAGCCATGGTATCTTGCTTTATAATTATTTGCAAAAAAGGCTCAAATCTAAATACTTCATAGGTAGACAGAGTAAGAAAGGTCCAAATCGTAATACTCCACACATACATAGTATTTTTAGCATCAATAAAGGCGTTTTTTGGTTAGAGATCTTACACTAAGTATAATTTTTCACAAATAAGGTACTATCATGGTTTATACTCAAAAAGGTACTCTTAATTATTAACAATATCACATTAACATGTTTTAATTCCTTAAAATTTTCTTAATTTTATAATCATAAGTGGCACTTTTGTGTTTGTCACTAAATTTTTCTTAATCATTGCACTGGGAATGAAAATAACTTATGGCTATTTGATTAATGAATATTATGGGGAGCAACTCATACGGAACAATCGGCCTGTGCTCGTTTATAAAGTACTCTGCATTTTAATTTCTTTGACTATCGAAGTAAGTGCTGGTATGTATATTCGGGAGTATTGTTAGAAAGGGGACTTGAACTTTCAACAAACGTGTATTATCATCATTTTTAAATATAGAATTGCATGATACTTAGTTCTTGAACATTATTATGTTTTTCGAAATCGTATATGAACGTAGTATCCTGTCGTTTTTAAATTTAACTTAATGGTAATAATGAAATCACAGTGGAACCAGAAAAACCGCAATCAATGAATCCAATTTCACTCAGGAGCTAGGTCATGTTACAAAATCTTCGAGGCCTTCATCGAGCTCCTCTTCAGGTTCATCTTCAAGGTCATCTTCAAGAAGTTCTTCTGATTCTGATGACATTACAATTCCTATCATATATATATCATGCGTAGTTGAGCAGGAAAATGTGACTAAGATCAGAATCAGAAGAACTTTTTGAAGATGAGCTTGAAGATGAACCAGAAGAGGAGCTCTATGAAGAACTTGAAGATTTTTTAAAATGACCTAGCTCTTGAGTGAAATTGGATTCATTGATTGCGGGTTTTTCTGGTTCTACTTAACTGCGATTTCATTATTACCAAACTTTCTATATCTCGATTAGTGAAGTCTGGTGAGATTAGCTACATTTCAGGCTGGTTTCTCAAAGTCGGAACATCTTCTTCAATAAGTGTTAGAGGACTGGTCTGCATTTTTTTATGTATACGCTTAGTAAACTTTCATTGCTTTTTCGAGGTTGAAGTCATACCACAGTCACTTGCACTCGGAGAGTGATTATTTTGTGTAAAAGTGCGATCTTCGACACTGTCATCAGAGAAAAAATTGTCAGTTTTGGTCTTATTTCTACCTATAGACTTTTTATTGGTATTTAAGTCTACTTGAAGATTTTGAAATATTTTTTAAGTTCAAGTGTTCATTTCTGCAACCAAAACGTATAGAGCATACATAGAAAATTATCATAATTCTGGCTCCATTTTGATTTAATTTTAATATAATCAAAACAATTTAAAGAATACATACTTACTTACACATACATACATACCTTCACGCCTGTAATCCCAGAGTGGGCTACGCAGAGCTACAGAATTATATACAACTTTAAAAACTTGTTGATAATTCAGTATCCACATTTTGCACATAAGCTAAGATGTTTACCAGTGTACCTATTTAGTGGTAGGTTGCAAGCCCATCGCCTAACAGTACTACAAGCCTATATTCCCTTAGTCGCCACTTACGACATCCACGGGAAGACATGGAGTGGCACTATTCTAATCCGGCAACCACACGATGATTTAAAGAATATCAACTAAAAAGCTAAAAACAGGCTAAAGATTATATATCATACAGCACTTCGACAGTTAATACGAATCTGACGACACACCTCATATGTTTAAATCCATCAACTATAGAGCGTGCCAAATAAAGACTCACATACATACATACGCTGGAAATCCATAACTCTTCTTCGGGCAGTCGGGTAAAAATAATGTCAACTATGTTATCGTTAGAATTTCGTAACTACGAATGAATACCTATATATTCTTTTTAGCAGACAGGCATATTTTGTATTTGTTTTTATGCATACTTGCGAGTTTTTAGTGAATAAGAGCTTATTTCTATAATACCGTCAAAAAAAGTTCTTACTTTTTCCTGAAGAAAATCCGTAACGCCAATGCTACACTGTTCCTCAAAATAACTTTACCGTTCCTGCGTTGTATTTGGCGATGTTTCACTATTGCAGAAAAAATCTTTCTTAAAAATTATTTAAAATCTACGTTTTTTGTAATGGACCTCTATTGTAGAAACGAAATTTTTCTTCAATATAAATATTTTGTTTTGAGCCCATATTCACGAGAGAAACCTAGCGTTACCGTCGAACGGTGCGACACAACTGGAGGAAAGCCACTCTCGCCAAAAAAATGGCGTCAAAATCCGACCAATCACAGAAGGGCACATCGTTCTCACGACTCCATTTTGTGACGTAGCCACACGGTTGCTTTATTCAAGATAAAGTTTCGCTTACGCTGCACCTCGTCCTGTCCTTAACTCGAAAACGTATTATTTTGAATTGCAGCGTTATTGCAGACAAGCAGCGATATATAGAATATTAACAGGGTCCCATTTGACTGCTTTTCGGTACGGAACCCTAAAAACACGATACTTGTGTGCGGTTAAACGTCAAATGCGATTGTGATCTATCTGTACGTGCTCACTCACACACACGCAAAAGTAAAGCCGAAACAATTTGGCCGTAAGAACCCAGTGGGCTGTTAAGGTGAATTTACACGTTGGGAATTGGGGAGTGAGTTTAGCGTATGGTCGTTTATTGGAGTGTATAAAGGAGAGAGAATTTGCGGCCTGCATGCTTTAAAAATACCACCCTGATCTTGTTTAGTTAGTGCGTTAGCTAGCTTTTTTCACTGAAAAACAAATGGGTTGATTTAGCACCTACCCTTGAGTTTGGTTGAGGAAACACCTAACCTTAGTAAAAACAACACATTGAAAAGGTTGCTTCCACCTTTTTAGTGGTTAACTCAACCAAACTCACGAGTAGGTTCTATATTAACCACAATATTTAGTAAAATCAACCCATTTGTTTTTTCAGTGTTGATACAGATAATTCAGCAGATGAAGAGACCTTTAGTTTTGCCTGGCTAATATAAATTTGTTGATTTGTACTGGCCAGTAAGACTAGTTCCAGAGAGTAAATTACTTAGGCCCGCTTGCATGTAAAATTAACCTTCGGTTAACCCATGAATTTTTAAAGAATGTCAGATTCATATAAGTACTGTCAATTTTTACAAATTATCCTGTTAACCTGAAGTTAACCTAGGGTTAACATTTACGTGCATTTTTTTTTTCAAGAATAAAGCAGAAAATAAGTCATGGTTACATTTTATAGTAAAAGAACTCTTAATTTAGTAACGAAGCAGTGAGTAACTAAATACTAACTATTGCTGATTGGATGGACGATTTGTTTAAATTCAGAAGATCATGCATATTATTTGATATTAAAAGTTTGCAGGTATTTAAAAGGAGCAATGACATACGCTATTGTGACGTGGGTGCTTGATGATCCTCATCCTATAAGAAAATATAAAATTATCTATGTAGACATAGCTGAGACAGTCTAAGTAATATAATCGTTTTGAACAGTAAACAATAACGTTATTTATCTTCGGCCGTTTCGGGCGTGCCTTCCAACATTCTAGACGTCTGAAAGTTTAAATGACGCGCTAAGGTTGAGAAGTCTATATTTAATCACTTTAATTACAAGTTGTAATTTAAATATTTGCTCGCTTCTTTGTTTCTTTACAATAAACTTTAGAGAGTGCTTAGTAAGTAATAGAGATAAAAATAGCGTCGGTGGCTTAGTGGCTTAGGGAGCCGACTCGTGATCGTAAGTTCCGGAGTTCGAATACCGCAGTCACTATGTACTCAATGAGTTTTTCTAACTTAAGTATCTATATTACCCGTTGCTCTTAGGGCCTACGCTAGCTGACGCGGATTATCCGTAACGGACGCCCGTCTAATAAGAAATGGTATGAACACCGCTAACTGGCGCGGGCGCGTGCTACGGACTTTAATCCGCGCGGCGGGCGGCGGGCGTCCGCTCCGTGCGCACGCGGCGGGCACACGCTCGCGGACTTGTTATTATACTGGTAGCGCTAAGTTAGGCGTGCGCCCGTCGAGGACGCCCGTCGCGGACTCGCTGGCCCGCGGCGGGTGTCCGGAGCGGAACCCGCGAGCGTGCGCACGCGGCGGGCGTCCGCGTCAGCTAGCGTAGGCCCTTACGGTCCAGGAAAACAACTTGAGGAAACCTGCACCTTCGAAGAGCTAAGTGTGAAATCAAAGTGTATCCGAAAGGGGTTTATCTGAAAGATAAGGTAATAAAAACAATAACTAAAAAACGCCCGCGACTTCGTATGCGTAGAATTAGTTTCCTGCTATTTTTATAGGCGTTGCGTTTCTTAGTGCATCCGTAGGGAACCCAAGAAATATGCTATCCAAGTTACAAGTGCCTAGGTTTTTTTAATAACATGATAGCTGTTGTCTGTCAGTCAGGTTGTCAGTTAGTCAGTCAGTCAGTGAGTCATGAAAGAGTTTTAAATGCATAGATTTAGACGTTTTTAAATCAGGAAGTACACTGTCGTACTGCCGCACTTAGAGACGTCAATTAAATTAAATGCTTGTTTAGAGACGTGTTGTCTTGTTCTATTGCTTTAGCAAAGAAGCAGCAGCTGGCAGTGACTGGATGCAAAGGGCGGGAGATCGCGCGCTGTGACGCTCCTTGGAGGAGGCCTATGTCCAGCAGTGGACTGCAACAGGCTGATATGATGATGATGATGATGATAGCAAGGAAAGTGACAGCAGCTCCTTTAATCAAGCATTATAATTGACGTCTCTGAGTACGGCAGTTAGTCTATTTTGCAACGTGACAGCATATTACGGCTTTTTAACACCCAACATTTGAAAGTATGTAAACAATACCTGTTGTTCGCCGAACATTCCATTCCATTTTGTTCCGGAGATTGAGGAACCCGTGCTTATCGCATACATCGCCGTCGATGTACCGAGTAAACTTATTTAATTAAACTCCCGACCGACTTGCGTATTGTTCAGAGAGTTGCAGCCATACTGCTGATGCGAGAACAAGGCATTTATCATACTTACGCGCTTGTGGGGAACTGGAGTATAATTGTGGGACTGAGGTTTGAATTGGGGTTACAGTTGTGAAGTTTTAAAGCTGTCAAGCTTTAATGCCCAAAGCAAAGAAGTTGTATTGTTAACTTTAAGGGAAATAATGAACCGATTGACAAAAATCATACTCGGCGACTAAAATGCTTAGGTACTAGAAAACTAAAAAACTGGTCACCCATGGAACAGTCGCTGAGTTATTAATTTATTTCCCCACTAGTTCTGTAGGTTAGGTTAGGTAAGTTTTTGATGCTCATTTAAATACTATTCTAAGGTTAACATACATATGTATCTAAGAATAACATACCTATGTATCTGTGTATTTGTGTGACGGTCTGTCGCATTGTATAGGTACAGGCGAGTGCTAATGTGGGATGCAACCTGTAATGACCAGAGATCGGAATAGGCAGAGCTAATTTGCCTAAACTTGACGCATACTCATTCATGCGTGAGTGAGAAGGGAATACATTATTGAATGAACATTAGAGAATGCATTTTAACCGGTTATTAACCGTTTTTGTATGAAAATAACCGGTTAAAAGCGGTTATAACCGGTCATTTGCATTCCCTAATGAACATGCATCAAGTTTAGGCAAATTAACTCTGCCTATTCCGATCTCTGGTAATGACACACTAGCTCCGTCACACATCTCCACCGAACATCCAGAAATGTAGGAATGACCGTACGAAGAAGAAGATCCAATAGGGCTGGTGTGGCGCCTGAAACGGTTGAAAACAGTAAAGTAGGAAAATAAAGTGGTCCTAGCACTCTAAGCTTATTTAAGGAAATGTCAAAGAGACTCATTGTCGTCACAGGAGACAGAAGAGCTGGCAGTTTCCTAGCTCAACGAATTAATGAGGAAATGCTGATGGATCTTTGGTACATTGCCGCAGGGGCCATTCTTATAATTAATGTTTTAGTTTAATTTATTTTTATATCTTAGATTTAGTTTTATTTAAGCTTAATTTTAGTTTTCAGTTAATATTTTTACATCATATATTAATTTTATATCGTTTACCCAATGAACTACTACTACCTTAATAGGGTAAGAAACATTTTTAGGTGTATCCCAATTTTATTACTTGTCTTAGATGAAAAAAAAGTGCCTTGTTTCTTTCAATAGTCTCTATACCTGCCTAAATTCGCCCTGCTTTAACTACACACATATTAAATATGAAACTAATGTCAGTTAATACGGTTTAAAATGAATATAGCGACCTAAGTGACCATAGGTCAGGCAAAATTAATATAGCGATATTAATTTTGCGTACACTTTGAGAAGTTTCAGAGAGTATCACAGTAGCTCAAGCACGAACGTTTTAATCATACGTACGTCACGTTTCCAAATCGCCTTTACTATTTGAAAGCATGTTTTGAACTTATCCGTAGCACGAATTTCTAAGATTGATTCACGTTTTCATAAATCGTTTTACGTATATTTCTCCTTAACTACTCGATGACGATACGAAAGTCAACGTCAATGTCAACTTGCTGTCAAATTTAAGTAGGTACTAAATACATACTTGAGGGCGCTGATATCCATTGACAACGATACGTTAACGTTATTTACTCGATAGAAGGTAAAAGGTTGTGCTCGGGGTTTGGATAGTCAGTACCCTTACCATGAGTATACAATTACCATACTCGCTAGCGAGTCAAATGCTCTGTCCCTCGCACTCTATAAGAATACTGCAAGGTCTGCGAGGGACAGAGCATTCGACTCGCTAGCGTGTATGGTAATTGTCACTCATGGTAAGGGTACCTACTGTTAGAGTTGTAGCGGTTGTTGGTGGAACTGAATTGCTTGCGGCTGGAGTCGGAAACGCAGCCTCTCCTTCGCAGGTGCAGTTATCGTTGCACGTTAAGCGGATAAATTTGGTTACATCAAAAGATAAAAGATGTTTATTCAGTAATTAGGTCGCACAGGCACTTTTACAGTTTAGGACGTAAAAAATCTACCAGCGTTTCGTAAGAGACCAATGCTGAGAAGAAACGCCGCAAGAAACTCAACAGTCAGTCATTCATCGGGTTAAAAAAACATTTGACACATTCAAAACATGATAAATTTAAACCTGCGCTATTATGGTCGTGTTTACAGATGGAGATAAACGTCGATAAAACATCTGTACTTTTTAACCATTATATGAGTGTGAGAGTGACGGATGCTTTATCCACGTCTATCCACCATGATAAAAGTGCCCATAATACGGGGCTGAAGTAACTAAATATAACAGCGGTTTGCAAATTGTGAACGCGCACAGCCTTATTTCTCTTGTTATCTTACATTTAAACTAAATCCATATAAACACAGCATTTCTCCGCAAAAACCCAAATAATAGTGCGCATTAAAGCAGCTTACATTTTATTTAATTAAACTTGAAAACAGAGTGTATTCAGCGTAATTTCCCCTCATATCTGCGAGTGGGATCCCGTTACGCCGCGGCAATCTGTTTTCGGTAGAGCGGGTAATCGGCGGAAAGCGTCGACAACTTACCCTTGACGCTGTTTCAAAATTATATCGATGTTATCCTCTGTATCCGATACGCTCGGCTCTGAAAATATGAAGTAAAGCTGTTAGGAGGTGAATGCAACAGAAGATTGAAATGCACTGAAAAAAATTGGTTGCTTTTAACAAGATTATGATTGTTGTGCATAAACGTCTTGATTCAATACGAGCCTAACAAGACGTTAGATACATCAACATGTAAGTTGAATAATTAAGGAACTTGCTGTTGTCACTATCATACTTATTTGGTTGATATAACTAATATGATAAATACTGTTTTTTTTTCAACCAAGACAAAATCTCTGTTTGTTGGTTGTAATTTTTCGAATAGGTATGTGTTTTTAATTCAGAGAATATAACTTTTCAAGTACTCAGACCTCTTATAAGGTGGACGGAAGACGTGGCTATGGTTCCGGAAAACCGATGGAAGCAAGTGGCGCAGGACTGGTCCTTGTGGCAAACCATGGCAGAGGCCTATGTCCAGCAGTAAGTGTGTCAACAGTGGACGTCGTTCAGCTGAAACTACAATGATGAGGTAACAAGGTGTCGTAAAATTCGTGGATTCAGAACCGAATAGTCTGTAAGTATCTGCAAAAAATACGACGAAATAAGTACACAACATTCAGTTCCTACAGTATCTACAGTCCACTGCTCCGTGCAGCTAAAGGCCTGTGCTGATAAGATTAGATCTCATAACTAATTGTTTCGTGGCCTGCACGCAAGCCTGATAAGCTTGTCTAGAAAGTAAGTCAAAAGACTCTGCCCTTCTTTTACTTATATATCTTATACTAATAGGGTAATTTATTTCTGTTTAGTGATATAGTTTTACGATTTTCATGTTTATAAACGAGATATAATGTTCCAATTCAAGGCATAGATTGCATTGGTCACATTCCAACGATACGCCTTGTATAAACAAGGAGTCACGTGTTAGCTAATACTCGTACACTACCATTAATCTGCTGTATAGTTATAAACTGCCGTATTACTGATCAATAAAGTTCAAAGTGGCAACAAAAGTACGTACACACACACACACACACACACAAGCACGCACGCACGCACGCACAAACAGAAACGGGCATCTAAACCCTTGTTCCAGCTTCTGCTTATTTACCTATATTATTTTTTGTTTTATAAATTCTTATCTAACAATATTATTTCATTCTTTGTAGTTTATCAGCTTAAGTTCAGTCACAATGTTATCATATTACGTTAGGAAGAGCGGAGTCTCCTGACACAAGCAATTTGTCGCTTACTAGGAAACTCTATCCCCTATTTATTTACTAAAATGTATTTTGAAGAAACAAAGAATTTTGAATTTGAATCCGTATTTGTCAATAGCCGAATTTCGTGAGTTCACTTTACGTCACATCAAATACCTATTCGTGGTATCATCTTAACAATTCGAATTTTGGTGTTTGTTCATTTTTGTAGCTATAGTTGCTATTCGAAATCGTCATACCAATATTCGCAATGCTAAAACATTATTTCTCGTTTAGGAGGAAGTTCTTGCTAAAAGTACAGACGTCCACGGGATGTTTACTACGAACTTGTCGGACTATAGTAACTTGTACAAAGGTCTAGGTTGATAAAACCTCATTCACAAAACCTCTTTTAACAACACAGAATGCTCCTGGCAGCATCGGGCGATGACGCTACGGGCCTGGAGCCGCGCCAGCACGCGACAAGCGAGAACACGACACGCCGTCCCGAATTTCACGCGTCGGAGTAAATTATCAGCTTCGTTATTTGCCGGAATTAGACGGTGTGCGTTAATCAATGAAGCAGGATTGACTGTTGGTAATTAATAAATAAGGCGCTAGTGATCATGGTGACGCCATGTTGACTTATTCAGCAACGGCGACGCTTCAAACACTTTTTAGGGTTCCGTATCCGAAAGGAGCGCAACGGGACCTTTTATGCCTACGCTGTCCATCCATCTCGTGTATCTTTTGAACCGTAATAGATAGCGAACTAGAAAGTAAAAAATAAAACGTAAATGTAAATAATGTCAATTTTGATGATGAAATTTAGATTTTTTCGGCAACAGCAATGCTTTGAAGACATTTTTAATCTGTAACTACTCTTAAAAACTGATCCAAGTTGCAGATTATATTTATAATTTATTTATTTATATAATTAATTATATTATAAGTGTTGAAAACACCGATCAAAACATTTATCCACGACATCTCCCACTGCTGCACTGTCCAACCTCAATTTGATTGAAAAACATTGATTTAGCGTATCCAAAATGCCTGTGCGTTTGCTTTACTATCCCTCGTCGATCGCATAAGTACATTTTTAAACACAAATATAATTAACACCACGCTTCACTACTTTTTGGTTTAATAAAAATCAAAGAACAACTTACTATAATATAAGGACTTGTTGACTACGGAACCTTTCCATGTAAATAGATTAAAACCTACTAAAATTGTTTTCACTACGCTATTGTGCCAACACGTTCAGAAAGTAAAGAAAAGAAACAGTTTCTAGGTTTTAAAATTGAAATTAATAAAATGATGCTTGTAACAAAGTTATGCCTGTTTAATTTTATATCCATCATCTCTTTGTGAATGTGATTACTGTGTTTAAATAATCCTTTGAGCTGACAGACAAAGTACTTATACTTGTATAGTTGTCTGCTTACTAATATAGGATAATATTTTATCTTGAAGGATAACATTGAGATTAAGACTGAGTTATTTAGTTTATTCAAGTTGAAAAGATAAAAGTATTTTCTTAAACAAGTGATATGTACATTACAAATGGTGGAAGTTTCTGAAGGTTCATAATTTTACCAGTTTTGCCAGGTAGACAAAAGTTCCATTTTGTTGATTGGGGATTTTAAGACGGAATCGGGTAACATTTGGATTCAAATAAATACTAACTCGAAAGAACTACCAAATTCAAACGTATCATTTTGGAATATTATTATTACCTACATACAGTAGGTATACAGTAAAACCGATGAACAGCGAGTCAGACTCGTATATGGAGCGTTCCGTAAAAGGTACACCGAAAAACCGGCCAAGTGCGAGTTGCACTCGCGTTGAGAGGGTTCCGTAGTCTTATTGCATTTAAATATTATTAAAAATTATTCAAATCCGAAATATTAACTGGCAAACTAAAGTTGTTACCTGTAGGCACGCTAAGCAGACTTTTGGGAGATACCTTCCGCTTTAGCTCAGTTGCTTTATAGACAAAACTGTCGACCAAATTAAAAAAAAACAAGCACTGAAGTGTTAAAAACGCTCTGACAAGACAACTTAGGGTCGCCGGTTAATCTGCCGATTAATACAAAAAAAAATGTCCTCGTCATAAAATACCATAACAGCTTTGCGAACCAACGCCATAGGTCTATTGCCTTAAATACATATTCTTATCAAGAATCAAAAGCGATTAAGGCGATTCTAATAAAACGTGATAATGGGCACATAAATGGGCCCATTTCGGTAGCCCGGGACATTTCTTATTCATAAATTCATGGTCGACATCGGCTGCAATGGCGTAAGAATAAAACTTTATAGAGGCGATACTACATATTTTGAACGCGTGAAGGTGCCGGTTTCTCGGACCATTCTTTTCAATCTCAGCGTTAGACTATCAACCAAACCAAATAAATTGATTCATTAGATTGATTAGATGATTTGGTGCGGATGGAACTCTCCTTCTTTTTTTAATTAATGCTGCAGTATTCCACAGTGTTTTTGCAAATGTCAAGTGAGTGAGAGTCTTGTGAGAGTAAATCAGTAAAGAAAATAAATCACAAGTAGAAGCCGGACATCTTTCAATCAGCCATCTTCCCCTCCCGAAAGTTACCAGAAGACCTGAGTGGAAATCTTCATTAACATAGTTTGATCTAACTTTATTATAATTATGTGATTTGAAGGGCATTTCAAGTATTATCAGTTATTACGCAGATTTTAATTTCAGCTTAACTAATTAGTCAAAACCGTTGACCGTTTCATCAAAATGTACTTAGTCGGTGTTTTAGATAGAATAATTAAAACATTAGCCATATAAATTAAAATGTATTGAAACCAATCAAAATGTCTACCGTGATAATTGAATCAATTTCACTCCAGTTGCGTTAATGCCGAAACCGGTTTTTAATTTGCCAAGAAGATAGAAATCAGTTGAGTTAAAATGCAGAATAGTACTTATTCTAATATAAAATTTTGAAGACACGCTTTCGTTGCCGACTGTGTTTTTTTTGCAGTCATCAGCTTATCGAACCCAAACTAAATGAATCTGAACTCGGTGGACCTACGTTAAGTGCAGCGGAGATCCTGTTGCGGCCTTGCAATTTCATAACCAGATCTGCTCTCAACTACCATATTATTGCACTGTCAAAAGCTTGTAAAAATGTGCTACTTCCCAGGTGAATACCGGAATATTTCAGCAAGTAGGATAACACAACAGGGAGACTAAAAACACGTGGTAAAACGGAAATATTTCAAGGAGATTTTACCGTTATTCTCTCACGTTAAAAGCGTCCGACTGTACTCTTGTGCTTACTGTGCTGAGCATTGAAACGTAAGAATAGTAGATTTTTAGTCTAGTAAATTTATACATTTTACCTAGCAAAGATAGATATCCGAAATTTTGGATATGTTAGGGGAAATATGAAGATTGAAGACACATTAAATAATCGTTCGAAATTTAGTTAGTCATGGCAGAGCCCGTAGCAGCATCCGCGGTGGATATCCGACCTTTAAAAGGGAAAAAAATAATATTGACCGAGTTTTGTTAGTCAAGAATCACGGCTGACTAAAAAAAGCTGATAAAAGAAGGTTTACAAATATTCAAATTAGAAAAGCTGATCCTAATTGGCATCAATAGAGTCGTGGAAAACAAATGTGATAAAAGTAGGTATCCGCCATTTTGGGATATAATATATTCAAACTAATTTTATCGGTCAATCAGTACTTAGAAACCATTAGTCACCGCTGACTCAGTGCAGGAAGTTGGCTAATTAGTATTTGTGTGTGTATTTAAGTTTAGTTCATAAATATTTACTGAAGTATCTCTGGTTTTCTCATTACTGTTCTATATTTTTATTGAAGCGAAAAAAATCTTTCCATATTTATAGGCGTTATTTTAATTACAGATCGGGTCAAAATCAGAAGACGCTTCTACGCGTTTTTCATTCTTATCCGAGGGTATTTTTTCCAATAGTCTCGGTTGGCCTCTAATGGCCGAAATGGAAATGCAAATGACGCGTTCCTTTTTGCACTGCCTATGGAGGTATTTAAATTGTATTCCCACTCATTGATTACACGGCAAATTAGAAATTTTATACGTAGACTTCAGAATTTTTGGGGCAAAATCATTTGAACATTGATATTTAATCATTTACGAGGACACCTATCACATTTATTTACGGTGAAGCTCGTTTTATAAAACTACACTCGTATTTTAAGGCCTCTCATTATGCATCAGTTGCATAAACTACTATAAATCAGTCTGTATAAGTACTTATCGTGTTCAACATCATAGTAAATTTTTACCTTTGGTTAATTAAACACACATTATCATATCCTAAAAAACTGTTATTTTAGTAAAAAAATATTATATGCTATTTTAAGCTATCTAATAAATTTAAATTAAATATAAATCATTAACCCGTCAAGTGTCCGGCCCTTGATTTATAAAAGTGCACGAAATGTCCAGCTAATTTTCGAGATATTTTTATTTTCTGTTTGAGTTTAGAAAAAGGTGAATTATTTACGATTGGTATAATTATATTTTATGATTTATATATCAATGGAAAGACAAAAGAACAGGCAATGCAAATGCAATGGAATAAAGATTATACACTTACATTTTACTGATGAAAATAAATTATTAACTTTAAAAAGTATATTATTATTAGGTTTTGATATTTTTTCCTCCCGATCGGTTTATTCTTTGACACACTGCACTTAATATATTGCCACATTTCACTTTTCTATTGGTAAATTATCACCATTATAAGTTTACGCGCCGAATTCATCAATTTATTTATCACTACACACATAAAGAACATCACAAAAATTATTTGTTTACGGAGCGGCGCAGGCGGCGGCCATTGCGGAAGAGCACGTCCTATTGCGCAATAATTTCGTTTTTATTATTTTTTCGCTTGTTCAGATGCTTGGTTTTTGGGAAAAAAAATCCAGTATGTTGCCAAATAAGTGACAAATCAATAGGATTATTTTTTTACACTAGCAGGGTCTTCGTTTATGAAATTTTAATTCTCCAATCACAGCGCCGTCCTGCGCACAACTGTTGTGCGTAGGACATGACCGGCCAAAATTTTCTACGCACAACTGTTGTGCGCAGGACACCTGACGGGTTAAAAGACTCCTAAACCGACATCATTACTAGCCTCATTGAATCCATCGGGACAGTGCTTAGCGAATCACAGGCATCATTAAACAAATTCAAATCATGGATTTCGGGTATTACCCGGTTATTTGTCACGAAGTGGCACGATAACCCTCGGTGGAATTAGATACAATCTAATCTGATTGAGTTGGTGTTGAATTTGCAAATTTGAAAATGATTTCACTCTACCTAGCTTCGTGTAATAAACTTTAGAACTAGGACTTTGTCCGCGAGAACTAATTTAATTAAAAGCGATAAAAGTAGTTCGTATTTCTATTTACGGGTATAAAAAGTAGGGTAGGGGTAGGCAGTTATGTGATTGTTCTTTGTAGCAGTTTGATGTGATTTTAAGGGTATACCCCTTATATATACTTATAACTTATACTTATAACTATATAATCTCTATATTTTTTTCGACGAATTTCAGAATTCCGAATTTTAAATTTCCGAACCATCACTATTCCGAATTTTAGTTATACGAAGCAACACAATCAGGATTTTTTTAAATTCCGAATGTTCACATTTCCGAATTATTAAAATCCCGAATATTCATTATTCCGAAATTATTGCAGCCCGAATTCTCTAATATTTTTTATTTCAAATAAGCGTCTGATAAAATATTGTAGGTATAATAATAGGTACCGTGTATAATGATTAATATGCTTAATGCTCAAAAACTGTAAGAAATGTCCGACATAGTCGACGGAGCTCTGGTCCGCGGAGCTCCTGTTCCCCATAGCTAAGACGCTTCGCACCTTGATGCAACTCTAACCTAACCTAACCTATCAAGGTGAGATTGACCTAATTTAGTAATGTGCTCGTCATCTCACCTAACTTTTGTTTCAAGTAGAATACCTACTTCAATTCAATTCAAGTGGTTAGTTTCATAATTCCAAATTTTATATTACCGATCTGCTTTGTGAATTCGGAATTATAATTTAAAATGGGGTATAATTATTTTGCGTAAAAAAGAAAATTCGGAATTTTCAACATTCGTAAATATAATACCTATTCGGAAAAACGTTTTCGTGATTGTAAAATTCGGTATTATAAAATTCGAGATTTTGATATTCGGCCTTATATTTTTTCGGTATTGTAAAAATTCGGAATTATGAAATTCGGAATTAAATAATTCGAGATTTTAGGGTGTTCCCGATTTTAAGTTATTTATTTGGTGAAATTGTTCACCAACATATTTTATTTAGGTGCTTGTTGCGTAAATGTTGGTATATTTGATTTATTTATCTGTTTAAACAAGACATGTACATTTGGCCATAATTATCTCCATCCACTATCATATTAGCTCAGTTTCAGAATGTTCAGATACCGCAGTGAAATCTGGGTAATGAAAACCATGCATAACGCCGCATCGCATGCAAATCCCCTGGAGCGATGCCACGAATGAAACGAAGCCCGAATGCGAATGATATGTCTAATTTATGTTAGGACAGTTCCAAGGGGTTTAACTGTTCATTATCTTCTAGTCAAGAGTTTCTTGAAGTGTAAGTAGCTAGGGAAAATCAATAGATGGCGCTGGAATCAAAATGTTTAGATTACGTTTGATTAGGTTATAGTTAGTAATTTCGTGATTGGCTTGAAATTTTCTTTGTTGAGAACTTTATAGAATTTAATAAAAAAAAAACATATTCTAAATCAGTAGTTATTATTCTAGCAGGAATGGAAGTCATATTCGTTGTGCAAATTAAAATTATATCAACTCAAATTAATTGTGTTAGTACAACTATAATTAATAATTTGTACGAAAACCCTACGCTAACGAGAAGTAGGTAAATATACTTAATACTAATGAAAATGTACAAGTTCAAATTACGCGGTCGTTATCTAGTATTTGGCTTCTTAACCATTATAATATCCAGACAATCTAGCTCTAAAATTTTCGATTTCTAGACGAATCCAAACAAATTCAAATTCCTACTTCCAATATAAAAATTACCGTACCAATGATTCTTGTCACTGAATTACGTTAGGTTCGTCGACATCGAATCAAATTCAAATGAAATCGAGGTTTATTCGCATAGAAAAAAGGTTTAATTAAGTCACGCTTGATAAAAAATGAAAAGGCATAGGGAATGCAAATAACCGGTTAAAACCGGTTTTAACCGGTTATTTTCATACAAAAGCATCTTATAACCGGTTATCCTTAGAAAGGCAACATTAAATTTAAGTGTTTTAATCGTAGTGTTCCACACGAGCAGGTAGGTAGGTATAACAGCAGAAAACCACATGTTCTGTATAAATGTCGCGTGTTAATTGATGGTTGCCCAACGCCCAATCCATATTCTACTGCATACATACAGGGTGTCCCAAAAGTACCACGCCACAGTGACACCGGAGGTAGGTCAGCTCAAGAGGAACCTAACCAGCCTTTAATTTTAATTTGCAATTGGTCTAGCAATTTAAAAAAAATAAAGTCATTTTACTGAGGTCATGTTAGGCTGGTTAGGTTCCTCTTGAGCTGACCTACCTCCGGTGTCACTGTGGCGTGGTACTTTTGGGACACCCTGTATACCTACCGACCCGTAAGAGAGCGGGTTTTGGAAACTACAGCTTTATAAATAATCCTTCCAATATTACATACATAAATGCGAAATTTCGTGTGTTAGTTTGTTACTTCGTTACGCTGCAACGGCTGGACGTATTAGGATGAAATTTGAAATAGATATAGCTTTTACCCTGGATTAAGATATAGGCTACTTTTAATCACAAAAATATCAAGTTCCCGTGGAAATAACGATAGTCGAAATCTAAGCGGACAAAGTCGCAGGCAGAAGCTAGTATTGACATGTGAGAAAATGAAAAGTTATGGAAAAAACGATAGCTACTTTCGCCTATGCGACATGAAGTTCGATTTACTTCTTGAATAAATAATTACTTATTATATTCCTTTTAAAGAATCGCCTCAGTGAAATAAATTTAAAGACCACAAATTCCATACAACATGAGTTTGTACTTTCTTCTTGACTTTAATAAAATATAGTAATACTTTATGAACTCTCTAGCTATCTTTCCTTGGTACTTGGCACGCGCAAGTCACACTTGCAAAACTTTTAACGAATTGCTAAGTGAGTGCTCAGTAAAACTCCTGCCAAATTTTCGTCTGCGCTTTAAATTTTACTGTTTGTATCTGATAAGAAACCTCGGTACGTCAAAACCAATTAATTTCAAAGGGTCCTGATTCCTACTCAAGCATTGCTTCGGATAACTATGCCTGGACCTACCCATTGTGATCCCCTTAACAATAGTGCCTCTGGACAAAACAGTAAATTGGCACTTTCATTAAATATTTACCCCGGCCTAAATCGCTCGATGGTGAACTGCCTGGTTTGGTTTAATACATTTTGAAATAAGTTACATTATTTGTGTTTGGTAACATAGTTTATGCGGGTATTATTTGCTTGTTTGTATTTATGTAGACATAAAGTAATTACAATAGTTATATTTAAAGTCTGATTGATATTAAATGAGAAATAAAACATGTTTTTATAAAGTAGTTATGTTAATTATATGAAAAGTGACTTACAAACACCTCTTCTAACAAAAAGAAAAATCGTATGCCCTGTTAGGCCTCTTGTTTATTATATTGGGCACATAACAGAACCTATGGGAACCAATGGGAGAGGCCTATGTCCAGCAGTGGACTAATACAGGCCGATGATGATGATGATAATAACAGAACCGCCATACACGTCCACTGAATGAACAAAAGACCAAGAATGTCTTTAAATAACAAATTGTCGACGAATACATTCACTAACCTAACTTGGCCAGTAAGAAAAATGAATTTGAAAAATAAGAAAAACGAATTAACATATTTATTTATTTTAATTTGAATAAGGTAAAAATATGAATCCGCACAAAGTTGCAAAAATATGTACACATAGACCTTACTGCCATAGTAATAAGGTCTGTATAAATATTTTTGACACTTTGGGGTGAATACATATTTGTGCCCTTGACTGTACTAGCAGCCAAAATTATACTACATTTTTGAGAGAGAGCGTAAAAACACTGTTCACGGGTTACAGGTACACAGGTAGTGATACGTACAAAGGCAGCAGGAGTTATAGGAGGTTAGATTGATAGAAAGAGAATAATCTTTATTCAAGAAGGTTTACATAATAAACTCTTTTGAAACGTCATAGTAGCGACGTAAATCGCGACCGATCAGAGAAGAACTTGTAAGAAACTCCGTCGGATTACCTTTTTTTTTGACGTTCGCAACCTTATGTAATCGAGTTCATGGACGAAATTTAGCTAAAGAGAATAACATCCTAGCCCAACCCAACAATACTGTCATTGGACAACTGACTGAGAGGAAGCGTTAGCATAATTGGTACAGATACAAACCCCCTATTCAGATATCTCCAGTATTCAGTCCACTGACCCTTAATGGAGGTCATTACGCTGCCAATTCGAAAAGGTAAGGGGTCACTGATTAAACAGTAGCCTGTTAAGATAAATTTATTGTGGCCGGGTTAGAATTATGTGCTTTAGATTGATCGATGTGGTTCTAAGAATTTGAATTACGGTTTTTGATTGCTTAGCCGCACGCATGCAATTGTTAGTCAGAATACTCAGAACAATGAATATTTGCAGTACGTTATTAGAATTTATACAAAGCCTATTTCGAACGTGTTTAACAAGTGACTGAAATAATATTAAACTGGTATATAAAGTTTCAGTATCAGTAGCTTTGGGTAAAATCGGATACTGAAACCTTCTCTGTGTTTCACTGAAAAGGAAAACCTGAAAAATTCCATCGAGAAACGATTGCAAGTACCTATGCATGCTCACGTAACAACTACAAAATTTAATTGCTGACACATTCATGCAGCCGAGTTGCAACCTCGATTGGTGGCATCGGAAAAAAACTGGAAAAATATCAGTACCATAACGCATCCTCGGGTTGAAAACGAATTTTACTGAAGATGACATGACCCGTATATTGCAAATTTCATCAAAATTGTTAGAGCCATTTTCAAAAACGTGACTAGGTACAAATATAGAAAAATAATGCTCGTTTAATAAATAGTATAGCATTATCTTATTATCATTTAGTAGTTACTAATATTTAGATAAATAATATAATGTCAAACATAAATATTATATAATTTTCATAATATTTAGTATATTTAAATGGAAACTACACATATAGTAAGTAGGTATATGAATTTAATTTAAAACTAAATCAATAGAGTTACAAACTATATACTCACCAGCATATTAAGCGGAACATTTTATTAAAGGGTTTAATATTTTAACGTTTTTAAAAAATATTGAAAAACAGGCATGGGTAAATGCTTGCAATCAGCTTGTGGGTGAAAACTGGGTACTCTAAGGTTACCGTCTTTATTTCCAAATAAAGATAAAAAAGATAAAGGGCATGCTTCGATGGTTCGGTTATTTGGAAAGGATGGAAGAAAGAAGATTGACGAACGAGATATACAGAGCGAAAGTGAGTAGAAGGGTCGGAAGGGGCTGCCCTAGGCGTACTTTTTCGAATCAAATCGGAGAAATACTGGAAAAGGGCCGAATTTTAAGTACCCGAAACCGACGTGCGTGCATGACTCAATGTACGAATGTGGAAGAAGCGAAAGAGATTTGTCAAGATCGTAGCAGGTGGAAAGAAGTGGTCTCTGCCTACCCCTATGGGAAACAGGCGTGATTTAATGTATGTATGTAAGATAAAGATAAGAGCTAGGGTACTCACTCGTGATAGTAAGGTACCGAATTCAAGTTCCAACGGGTTCCATGTGCCAATGAGTTTTTCGAACTTAAGTACATTACCCGAAGCACTTAAGATAAAGGAAAATAACGTGAGAGCCTGCGCATTCGAACAGTTGTAAAAGTGTGAAATATTCTACTGGCTCAAAAATAGTCTCTTAGTGGTTTAAACATACGAGGACAACATTATGTGTCCAAAAATATTTGGGTATACTGATAACGAATGACCGCATCTACTGTCTGTATTTCATAAACATACCGCTCATTGTATTCCCTGTTCACCATAATGACACACCGTGTTTTTAAACTGCAGTCGGTTGATACATCTAGCTAAGAGCAAACCAGTCTTCGTTTGTGAGTGAAACGAAATTTTGAATAACTGAAAAGTATGTACTGATGTAAACACTACTTAGTGTTTATGTAATATGGATTTCACCTATTACTTTTGTAAGTTTTTTTTTATCACTACTCAGTCGCATAACACTCATGATGTATATTATATTTTGGACTGGGTATGTTCTAACAACTATATTTAAATACATATTTTGTAATTTGTATTCTGACTCGCTCTTATACCTCTAGTAATAATGACGCGTCAGATATTTTTGCGCCCAATGTTGGATAATATATTATTGCTGGTGACTGTACAAACAAGTTTAGACGAGTTTAAAATTAACTATTTGCATTATTGTTTTTAAATTAAAGTACTTAAATACATAGAAAACATCGAAGACTCTTAGAATATTTGCCCATACCGGGAATCGAACCCAGGACCGCTAGCTAGGGGCACTACTAGCTAGGCTAACGCGTCGTCAATAATAACAATTAACGACAAAATAAGAATGTAGTTTAATACATTGCCAGTACATTTTCTCGATCTGGATCATTTTACGGCCGTTCTGTAGATCTAATTACACCAGGTATTTTATTCACAGTAGCTAAATAAATTGAATGAGTAAATTAGGTTACACTTACTCCATTTTTAGTGCTGCGATCATAATTGCTTTAATACAATTTCATGATACTTAAGCATTAAAAACTATATGACGTGAAAAAAGAGGACCTGATTTTTTTAACAATTACTAATAAAGAGCATTTTGATTCTTAAGATAAAAAATTATCAATTCGCATCAAAAAGTGGTTTTGCCAAAACTGACGTTTTCCTCGGTAATTATACTTTAAATATCAAACTTTCGCATGACCCCAATAGTTTCAGTAGCTGCATTTACTGACACATCTAAATTTTCCACTCTATATACACACACAGACATACAAAAAACACTACCCTCTTTAGGCAGTCGGGTTGTAGTTGGTTTATTTATGTTACCATTAGCAATTAATCAACAGCATATAAGAACAATGTACTAGCGTCACATATTGTACATAAATATTTTTAGAGCCAGCCTCTTAAGTCCGTCACAATATTGTAACAATGGTATGACAGTCTCAAAACGCCTATACAATTATCATCTGTTGCAAACAGCATTGTATAACAAAAGCGATTAAAAAATCTCTATAAAGCTCAAAAGAACTACTAGGTACTATCGCCGAATGATTTAATTTAAACAGTACTATTATTTTCAGATATCGGCGCGTTCATATCAACAATATCGAGCGCTTCAGGTACACGGTGCGCCATCAAAGATAGGAAATACTGCAGCTACACAGTCGTTTGCGAGGGCCACGCCGGCGAGGCCTTGAGCCCTCCCTGTCGCTCCGATGCTTACGTCAGCTTCATCATGCGCGACTCTAACGTAGACACCCTCACTGCCGGCTTCTTCAAATCCACCAACTTCAACCCCAGGGTCAGATACATCGAAGCTATCAACAACAACTGGACCAACATAGAATCCTTTGCCTTAAAATACTACACCAAATGCCTCGAGATGAACTTAGCGAACAACAACATCGTAAACATAAAAAACGACGCATTTAGGAACTTGTTAGCTTTAGACTTTCTCAATCTATCTATGAACGCTATCGAAAGCCTTAATCCCTCATCTTTTGAAATAGCAGAACAATCAGGTGGTAAACTTGAGAAACTTGACTTGTCCTACAACTTGCTGACAGAAATTTCTAGTGAACCGTTAGCTTATTTGACAAATTTGAAATTTTTGTATTTACAAAATAACAGACTCACGACGTTAGCGAATGATTGCTTTACACATTTAATAAAATTAACCACGCTGAATTTAAGGAACAATCGATTGACAGCTATAAACATGACGTTACTTAACCTCAACTCTTTGCAACGACTAGATATTTCATTCAACTTCTTGAAAAAAATAGCAGGCTTAGAATTCAATAGGGCCGGGGCCCTTTTATTAGTCAACATGTCCTATAACCATATCGAAGAAGTCGAATTAAATTGTTTTCATCAAGCATTTAATCTCATAGCATTAGACTTAAGCAACAACAGAATTAAAACCCCGATATACGATGTGATATTCATAAATAACAAACGTTTGCAGCATTTAAACCTATACAATAACTCTATACAATATATAAACGATGACGCATTTAAACATAATGACTTGAATTACCTTAATTTAGAAAGAAATTACTTGACAGGGGATATTTCGAAAAACGCATTCAGTGGCCTTAGTAACGTGACAAGACTTGATTTGTTTAACCAAAGCATAAATGCCATCAAGCAAGGCGCATTTACCGCAATGGTAAACTTGATTTACTTAAATTTAAGTCACAACTATATAGATTCGCTAGAAAACGACAGCTTTTCAATTTCGTCACCGTTAAACATTTTGGATATCTCGCACAATAAAATATATAATCTAGATTTTTTGAAAGGTTGTTTAGTGAACTTAGCAGAACTATACTTAAATGACAATAAACTAATATCTATAAAGAATGATACGTTTGTCAATCAAATAAACCTGAAGAAACTGGATTTGTCAATGAATTTTATAGTAACGCTTTCGCTGCCGTTCAATAAGGAAAATGATTTGGTTGACGTCAATTTAAGCAACAACAGTATTAATTTTATTAATGCCTTCTTTTTTCAAAATATGGACCACTTGCAATCTTTAGATTTAAGTAACAACAAAATATCTGAGCTGCAACCAGGCATATTTCTGAATCTCAAAATTTTAAAACTACTAAATTTATCTTCAAACTCTATTAAAAAAATACGATACGGCAGTTTCAGAGGTCTAAACAGAACCGAAGTTATAGACTTATCTCGTAACGAGATGAATGATTTAGATGTTGATATATTTCACGTTTGCGTTGGCTTGAAGAGACTTATAATTGACTATAATTTTATCACTCAAGTGGACTTCGATAGGTTGGTGATGACGGCGCCCAATCTGAACGCTCTCAGTTTAGGCGGTAATCCGATCATGTGTAAGGAAATTATCCGAAATTATAATAAAGGGTTTGTGAGCCGTGTGGAGGTTACTTCTATAGATAAATTCTTTGCAAAAGACAATGTCCATGGGATATGGTGCGGCGGTCCTGCTGCACCCACTCCTACTGAACTCAAACAAGTGTCTCCGACGGAAAGGGAGGTGAGTGAAAGCACCTCTCTGCCAAGCCTCCTTTTGATTTGGTGCACGGTTCTTACGATTTTGGTCCTTGTAATAGGTGTTGGAAGTTATATTTATAAGCGTAAACGCATACTTGTCATAAGTGGGTCTAGTTAGAAATGAGAAGCACACTTGAATAAAGAGGATCTGAGAACCATAATGCCTTATTGACTTAGTAGTACGGTTACGGGTACGGTTTAAGCGGTTTAATGTTAAATTAAGGCTTTGGTTGTTTTTTTTAAATCTTGTTATAACATACATTTCAAATAGAAGATAAATGTATTTTGTGTGTTTTATTTTTCTGACGTTAATGTTTCTTTATGAAGTCTACTATTACCCTGAAGATATTTTATTGAACAGTATTCATCAACAAAAAAATCAAAACATTCGATCTGAGGGCTTATTGTCTAACGCACTCGCAATCGCAACCGGCTTCAAAGTGGAGCAATTGTTTTCATTTTGTATGCAGACAAGCCTTCCATTTTCGAAATGAAAACGATCGTGATTGCGAGTGCGTTAGACTATAGCCCCTCAGCCTTCAATTTTCAAAATGAAAACGATCGTGATTGCGAGTGCGTTAGGCAACCCACTGGTCAAACATCGTCAATAAACGGTTTTATTTTCAAACTTTATTGTTTAAAACTGACTTCAAATGACGTCATTACACTAATCTAAAGAAAATAGTACCCATTTAAGAAGTACCTACATAAAATAACCCCACATGCCACATAACTAATAGTGCTTACTACACGAAGAGCCGGCCTACTATTTTATTTGCTGTTTTTCGGGCGTTAAACTTCTGCGTCTCGTCTTGTTACTTGCAAGATTTCTTATATACAAAGTATCTTAATAGATGGCTCTATTTTTCGTATAAGTTCCCTAAATGTGTAAGTAATAAAATATTGAATTTAAATCTCATACAAAACAGGTCATATCAACATCCTTCGTATCCGCGGCCTTTTTTGTTTTAAAGTGTTTTAAGCCAAGATCTGAGGGCTTATTGTCTAACGCACTCGCAATCGCAACCGGCTTCAAAGTGGAGCAATTGTTTTCATTTTGTATGCAGACAAGCGTTCGATTTTCATAATGAAAACGATCGTGATTGCGAGTGCGTTATACAATAAGCCCTCTGGTATTGTCCTTTGTCAAATATTTTACTAGATAAAAATTTCAAAATCAATGAATTAGTTATAAAATAGTTCGACAAAGAAACTTCAGTAAGAGGTTTTTATACCTCTATTATCGAATAAAAAACAGGTAAACCTACGTCCATAGAGCAATGACAATGGGGACAAAGATACAACTATTTTTAGTTCATATTGTAATCGTTACGGACGGAAGTCATATTGTAATTGTTACGCGTGGACTATTTGTTTAATTAGGGCACAAAGAATTAGGTCATTATCTCGCATAGCGTATCCAAAACAATAACAATCTACTTATCAAGCCTTTGTCAAAATACAATCGTACAATAATTGCTATTAAATAAGGTAAAAAGAACCATATCTATTCTGTAAACCTACCTAGCCTAACCTATATACGAGTAGTAGGGGATCCGAATAGGAGACGACCTTCACCCAGCTGTTTATTCGATAAAAAGTATTTAATATCAAATTTAATATGGTAAGTAATATATGGTCCAGTCCAGTCCATAATAAAAAAGAAAATGGAAATTTTTGAAATTTTTCAGTCAATCTATTCGCCATATATTACTTACCATATTAAATTTGATATAATATACTTTTTATCAAATAAACAGCTGGGTTAAGGTCGTCTCCTATTCGGATCTCCTACTATAAGGTACGAATTATACTTTAAATCGGCAATAACTATAGGTAACTCTGAGTGCAGCTGTTAATATAATATAAGTACTTATGTATATTTTTATTTTTATTTTTTAATAATAGTCGGAGTAAAAAGTATTAAGTGATCTTAGGTTAAAATGAGAGAAACAGAAAATTATATGATTAAGTTACAAATTGCTAAAGTTAAAAGTTATATATGGCGATGGTTTATGGGCTAGTAAATTGAGTTTAGAACTAAGTGAACTATCCGTTTAATGTAGGGCTAAACTAGATTGACCCAGTGTGTATTAGGCACGGATTCAACTTAGTTTCTGATACCATTACTGACGGCTTAGTTATCCATTCCGGTTTAGACTTGAGTATTACTTAATAGTGTCATACTGATCTAGGCGTTAAGTTAGCTATTTGGCAAATAAAATAAGAAGGCTTGAAAAAAATATTTAATTTAATTTAGATTAGTATCAACTGGGATCTTATCAATACAATAAAATACAAATACTCTTTATTGAACACCAGAAAAAAAACACAGAACAGTACATAATATATAAAAACAGTCGTAATAATATAAACTTCAAAATACGTAAAGGGTCATAATACATAATGGTGATAATATATAATGGTTTTATTTCTGTAAACGTAAACTTTTTAGGATTTTTTAAAAACCCAATGTATAGAATGCATTAGGTTAGGTTTGTTTTATAATAATCCTGAAAAGTATACGGTTTCAGAAAAAAAAACCATTATATATTATGACCGTTATGTATTATGACACATTATGTATTTTGAACTTTATGAAGGTTGGACAAACTTTTTACCCGTATCAACTATGTATCTATTTCATTTGAATGTATGTAAGAATGTAAACTCAAAGACATAAAATCAAAAGATGACATGCAAAAAAATATACCTACCGACAAAAATGTTTTGTTTTTGTAAAAAATAAATATCATACGTTCTTTTATTATTAGGTAAGGTCAGTTTTATATGTAGTTGTACACTTACGTATTTGGACTTCTGCACTAATCTGTCGGAGCCGTTAAAGTAACAATGTACAAAATTGTGCAGCTATTTATAAGGCCGACTGTTATGTACTTTGTATTGTCTTGTCTTTATGATTGGAAGCTTCCTATGCCTTTTAATGTTTTAATTCAATTACCATAAATTATGCTAGAGTAAGTTATTTACAGGATAGGACTCTTAACTTCTTTTTTAGCTTGATGGTAAGTGACCATCGCGACCCTTAAACACCCGCAATACCAGATTTAAGTTAATTGTTATGACGAAAATATATTTACAGCTGAATAGTATAGTATTTATATTATTATTATTATTTTTTACATCCATGACGTCATTTTATTTTCCAATAATTTTAGTTTAGTTCATTATTTTATTCATCAATGTAATTAATGTACTTATGAGTCTTGATACCTACTTGAAATAAAGAATTATTATTATTATTATAGTTCACGCTTGTATTATTATATCTCATACGAGATAAAGCATTTGTAAGCGTATCTCAAGTTCCCACTACACTCCAGCCAGATGATCCATTTGTATCGAGTGTCCTTAAACGAATGTGATAGTAGTTTGGTTGAAATCAAATCTATTGAAGAATAGATATTTAAACATAACATTGACATCGTGGGAAGCAAAAAGAGCAAATTTTCTATTATGGCCATCAAAAATTAACTCGTTTGTTGAGTTTTGGTTGCTGTGAATTCTCACTTTAAAATGTGAGTTGAAGGGTGTAAAAGATATTGATGTACGGTCGGCCTTATAAGAAGCTGCAAAGTTTAGTTCTTTGTCACTCTAACGTCATGTTTGACCTGCTACACTAATCTGTAAAAGTTACTAAAGCGACACGGTACACAAGTGTGCAGTTACTTATTACGTAGACGTTCTTAGTTGATTGTTGGCAAAAATGATGTCCCTCGAAATCCCTAATAACGTTTGTTCTAAGGCATCGTTTGTCCGCATTATCATTTGTCCTAAAGTTCAGCTGAATTTATCAATTTTATAAGTACCTAGTCCAAAAATACCTGCGGTTTGGTTAGGGTTCGCTTTACTTAAACTAAAAATGAAATTCAGGTGGGAATGGCTTTAGGATAAACGAAAATTCGGATACACGATGCATTAGGACAAAAGACGATTAAAAATGAAATGTTTAAAACGTAGCGGTCAAGTTTTACATAGAGTTTTCGATGTTTTTATTATAAAACTATTTAATTATAGATACATGCATAAAACCTTTGCATACTCCAAAACGAAACTAGGTAAGTAAATAATAATAAACAAAAGATAAAATAATAAGTTAAGCATTTAAAGCGGAAACACTGATTGTGTCTTCGGCGGTGTCGTTTCAAAGTAAAACTAGGAACCCTTACAGATTCGCCATGTCTGTCTGAATTTCACAGTCACTTTTTAAGTCTATTAAAGTCCCAAACAACTTCATGAAAAACTTTTGTAACAACAAATTTGAATGAAAAACTATCACGACTGCGTAGATTTTTTGGCGATTTTTTTTTTTACTATATTTGTAGTAAATGGCCCGATTTCTTTTTATGTAGATGCATACATAACTTTTATTTTAAATTTAATTTTACCTTTTTGTACTATAAATATTTTAAAGATCCAACTAAAACAAAACATGAGCAATTTATACAATCGCCTAAAAATTTTCCTCTTAGGCAAATTTGCTGATAATTCCTGCTCTTCATAAAGCAAATATTTAAAATTTATTTGTCTTCAAACCCTCGCTTAAGGGGGTCGTCAAACCGGCCTTTATAAAGGGTTCTGTTGTTTATGTTAACAAGAGTTCCGTGTCGGGACCGGGGACATGCGGAATGCAGCTGGAATGACGAGCTTAATAGCTCATAAACGTAGTGTGCCCAAGTCCCCCTGTTTCCCCGTTTACGGCCTGCTTGGAAGAGACATGAATCTGTTAGCATTCAAGATTTTGTAATGGATTTTGAGATGAATGTGGCCGTTAAAGACGTTTTATAGTTTCAAAGCTTTAAAACTAAAGAGTCATGAATTGGTAAAAAGTAGGTTAGTTATCCTGGCGCGTTGATTGGGCCCATTTTGCATTTACACCGTTATCATTATATCTACTGTTATACGAGAGCTACGTATCATTATCATCGTCCTGCTCTGCTCTCTGAATAGCCGTCTTTACTTTCCTGTATAAATAATTGTTGATCTTCTTCTTCTTGAGTTTGAAGACATTGCGCTAAAAGTATTCTATTTCATTAGTTCTCGTAGTAGTTCCTACTGACAAGTAAAAATGACCTACCACAACGTCATCAATTTGATTAAGATTATAAAAGCAAGTGGAAAAAAGGCCCTATGATCATGACCATTGGCAACATCGTCGAAATATCAAGAATACGTTAAAATTCTGTTTTTTTTTACTAAAGTACCATGCAAATGAAACTGAGAAAGATGACAAATAGATTGATTTGAAATAAATCCACAAAAACCCCTTTTCCCTTATTTTCTTTAGAGGATCTTCTGGATTTTGTGATCTTCATCAGGTTTTTGGTCTGCCCTGTTTTTCACAGTAGTATATCTAGGGTATAAGACATCTGAAGATCAAGTGAAGATGGGTTTAAGTGTAGTAGCCATTTATGTATATACCCTTTCTTATTACGAGCTTAATCGACTTATAGGTACCCTCTTTTACCAAGACCCTGGTATCTCTGCAGATAATAATTTATTGTTATTATTTTAAACAAGCGTTGACTATTTTTTATTTATTAAGAAATCAGCATGCTAGACCAAACCTAATTTCATAACTTTAGACCAACTAATATTGATTATCTATAAAGTCTAACTCCAGATGTAAAAAGTATCTTGTATTTTGTAACAACAATGAACATTATTCACACAAAATATAAATTCACGTACAATACTCTCAAAACGATAATTGACTCAAAAGAAATCCTTGCACAAACTCCAGGCCATTACTAACAATTTTAATTTCTCAAGTTCCCCGCCAGCTCGGAAGTATTCTTAAGAAATGTCGGAGCAGTCATTAGCTTGGCGCCCGCAATGCAGGCTTTTCTGGATCCTCCGAATGTTTGGAGACTGCTGTTTCTTCCGGCGACCGAGAAACATGCACGATTCCGATTGTATTATTTCCCCAAATAAACTTGAGCTAAATATAAACTCGGCTCATTGTATTTTTTGCCTTTTTGTACATGGTTATCTGTACGTTTCGTGGTTCAAAATGTACTTCGACACGACACAAACTTGAACATCGTTTTTTATTAATTGTTAACGGACATTGGGGCCAATTTGGACAAATGTTTTCTACTTTAAAACATCTGTAAACCTTGATTTATAAACATCAAAAGAATAGAGTTTGACATTTATCCATTTAGGTTCATAGAGGTTTCAAATTAGAGAACAATGGTCCAAATTGGTCCCGTTATACTTAGGGCCGTATTAATAAACTCATCTTGACTGTGAGGCCCGTCACAAGATACGTCAAAGTAAACGCCAAACCATAGAACACTGTCATTTTTGACGCATCTCGAGACGAGCATTACAGCCGAGATCAGTTGATTAATACGGCCCTTAGAGTTACGTTGACGCTGCTAGCTTATTTCACTAGTTTTACTTTCTAAACGGGTTTCATATTTTTAAATGTATATTATATTACTTGTAAAATACTTCATAGCTTTTACAAGGCTTAAAACAAGGATGTAGATCTTTTATTTATCGATTAAACGTTGTCCAAGCCGTGCTCGTATTGAGATGCGATCGATTATTCAAATGGGCGGGTGCAGGACTTAATATAATGTGCCCGAGAACAAAGGCTTTAAACCACGTATTAAAAATAATGGCCCGGGAGTATTTATGAAATATTAACAATTTTATGATGATTAAATCGATTATTTTAGACACAGATGTTTATGTGTATACGCTTTTATTAGTTTATTGCTGTCTTTCGCCGTTATATTTTGGATTGCAGTCATAAGATGGTAGTCTTGATATCGATAATATATAATGGATCTTACATTCCATTTACCATCAGGTGATGGTACTTGGAAATCGCTAAATGAAATCCTTATCATTAAAAATAATGTTTGTTACGTATCGATCAAACGAAATGAGGTAAATTCAACTGGGACGCCGCTGAGGCACTCGTATGTTTGTCTGTTTGCTCCTAACTTGAGTATTGTTCATCCGATCCCAATGAAATTTAGTACAGAAGTAGTTGAGGTAAGTATATTTTTTAGGTTCAAACATGAGCAGGGTCGGTTCGGAAAATTAGAGTCTATGATCCGGACCAACTAAATAACATAAATAAATATCTGGGGACAGTCTCACACAAATTGACCTCACCCCAAACTAACCTCTAGGCTTGTACAATGTATGTAGCTGCATATTATCTAGCCGCGATTAGAAAGGGATTAAAGGCACAGTTTTGCCATATACTTACGTCAAAGTGCATATGAATTGACAGCTATTCCAATCCCAAACTAATCGCGGTTCCATAATACTTTTGAGGCTTGTCGCTTTGACGCGTTAAAGTTTAGTTGACAGATTAGTGGCAGCAGTTCAAACATGACGTTAAAGTGACAAAGCAATAAAGGGCAGCTACTTATAAACATTTATATAGAGAACTGCGTACTTATACATATAAAACATCCAAGACTCAGGACTACTAATAATACAACTAATAACAAATAATAAATACTGGTGCTCATTACACAAATATTTCGTAGGCAGGGTCACTACCAACTAGATTTAACGCGTTGTCAAACTGATTAGTTTATAGTTTGCCGGCTTTCAGCATTGTCCTTAAATAACCAACTTGTCTTAAAGCAATATTGTCACGTAGAACGCTCTTGCTTGTAGTTTATAAGCCCCTTATTACATTGGAAGCGCATGGCTTATCTTAGCATGCAATTTCCGAGACCCGTTAGCACAAAAAAGATGCATAATAACAAGATTTAAACTTATGGAACACGTATAATCTGTGGTACATTTTTAAACAGAAATTACAATTGAAATTTTAAACTATAAAAATCCAAATGAAATTCAATGTTCCAAATGGCTTATTCAGTCTTGTATACTTTTAAGTTAAGTATCTTTTTTAACTTATTTCCTAAGTTTCCTCGTATTTAAAGACTTAAATTTTTTTTATCAAAAAATACACAAAATCTTAACAATTTTGAAAATAGTTCTCGTCCACGTGCCATTAGTTTTTCCATCCTGTAGGTACACATACAGGGTGTATCCTAACACCAATAGCGGGGTCGAAGGCTTGTGTGTATAAAGCGAGTCATCGCATCGGGACTTTTACGATCCATACATACACAGGATTGCCAAATGGGGTCATGAAAAAGAGATTCCGCCTTGATACGTATGGGGAATATGTAAATGATTTTTTTCTCAGCAGTTTGGAGGGGGTCGAATAAAGTTTAGATGCTGATATAAAATGTTTGTGAATTATTGAACGACAATTTTACGAGGTTAGATATAACTAGAAACCCTCTTGACCTTTTTTTAACTTGATGCTCGTTCAAGTGCATTCGATATTATTCTGGTTGGAAGCTGTTATATAACATAATTATGTCGTCCTTTACAACCAAATTTTTATGTAAGCGGCATTAGTAAAATTAAACTCTGCTAATGCTGCTTATATTAGGGCGGCCGCATACATACGGAATTCCGTTTTGGAATTTCGATTCGGAATTCCGAAGGCAGCTAAGTGCGGAAAAAATCGAACGGAAGTGTGTGGTAGGGTCATAGATTTTGTACCCTTAAACTTAAATTCAACATATCGATTCTGACACATTTGTCACAAAGAAAGCATCTCCACTTCA
This sequence comes from Acleris cristana, assembly GCA_948252455.1. NCBI lineage: Eukaryota > Metazoa > Arthropoda > Insecta > Lepidoptera > Tortricidae > Acleris > Acleris cristana. Next base: position 6,800,845 of record OX411775.1, read on the forward strand.
AATTTCCCGGACGTTGAAAATCGTATTATTTACTACCAGGTTTAGTTTGTACACCGCGTCCGCCTTTATGTACCTAGGTCTCTATTCTCAGAAAGTGGATCGATTTTAATTTGGTTCTTATCATCAAAAATTATATTTGATCCGTGCAACGCTCGGGCGAGTCGTTTGTCTAATTTTAATAATAAAAATTATCAGGAGAGAATGACTCGTTTAATTCATAAGGAAAAAAGTAAATACTAAATACCTACTCTTTTAGTAAGTGTTTGAAGCCTAACTCATCGTTACAAGATATTTTAATAGTCAAACACAAAAAAATACACACGCTTTCAAAAAAGCCAAGAGAACAGAAAAAATATTTTTTCCTATTACAACGTGAAATAATGTACATTACTTGATTAAAAATACAAAATTATATAACAAATAGGGTAATGTTCTAAAAAAAACTGCTGATATCTTGATGGTCTCAAAAAAGACCTGCCATTGATAATTAAATCAATACTATTGGCATTCGTTTGTAAAGAGAAAACAACCAAACCCAACTTAAAAACTATGCTAGGTAAGGTCGAACTGATGAGCTGTACATTTTAGTACCTTGTCACAGCTATTGATATAGGTACTTAACTCAAACCACTTCTACCTTAATACCCGCGAAAAGGTAATAAAATTTGCAGTTACTTCCGAGATCGACTGCACATATGATAAAAATTACAATATCTAAATACCTAATAATTTGTATAGTTTAGTTAATTTATTTAATGTAAAAAATTACAATGTAAGTTTGCAATACGTGTCAAAATTCAAAGTATCCTCATCATGATTGTCAAAACAAGTAGTTAAGCGTACTAAAAACCTTTTTATTAGAAATATTTCGTCCCAACATTTAAATTAACGAGAGAAACTTCCGACCCTCAGGAACTTTAGCAATATGGCTGACAATATGGTGGAACAATTTTAATAATTCCAGTGACGTTGCGGACGCGCTTACAATTTTTTCATAGCCAGTTTATTCGTCAAGTTGTCGAATGGTTCTCATTGTTTTTTACAATGAAAATACTTTGCAGAAACGTGAGTCGAAGGGATTTAATTTTGAGTTTCACGTGGGTGAGAGCGAGAACTCAGTGCGAGGGCATCGATCGACATATATTCTATTAAGAAATTTTGATTAATAAATCAAAATTTGAAAATTCCTTGTGTTTGGTGTTTTTACACCGTATTTCAGGAAGTTTTCGGGAGCCTAACAATGCTAACAATGGAATATGGAAGAGACACGATGACGGAAAACCTGATACAGAACGACAGTTTCTTTATTATGAATAGAGTGTGTCTATGTTAGCTCTTCCGTAGAATAATGCTAAAGAATACAAGCTACCTACTAAAAAAGTACAACCTTAACGAGGGAGTTTTTTATTAAAATTTTACTACTTTCTCACCCACCTTATATTTATAGTATTTGATACTAAAAAGTCTAAACCTCTTATGCATAAACGAGCAATAGCTCGAATCAATAGCTTGAATTGGTCAGAAAGGCACAACGAATACTCTAACTAAAATAAATTTATTGTGCGTTTATTCATAAAAGGGGATATTGTTTTTTTCCCAGAATTAAGGTTCAATGGCAAAGTTGGTTGTTAACTACCTACACAAAGTGGAATATAAAACTTTAGACATGAGTTTTTTTTTTGCTTAAAGTTGGTACAATTTGTCTTAACAGAAAAAAAAACACAATGTTCATCAATTGTGGCATGCAAAGTGTAAAAAACAGAAATGTTGAACTCTATAATTCTTAATTTTATCCATAATTCAGTAATAGTTTTACATTGTCACATAATATCATCGATAACTTTGGCATTTTATAAGGATCCTAATTTTATATGATCATTTTTATAAAATATACAAAAATTCAACGTTTTGGTTGGTTAGTAGTGATAATTAAATACTTGTCTACTTGCAGAAGGAACCTAAACAAATTTTTCGGCTTTTCTACTATCTTGTCCCTACGAATGTGAAAGTTATTGGAAATGAAAAAAACATCCTGTATATGATGGCAGGTTAAAAAAAACACCCTATGTATGAAGGCAGGTTTTATGAAGCGCAAACGCTATACTCTATGTAGATAGAGCCATAAAACATGTAAGTATTAGGTTGGGATCAATCAAGCTTCTTATTATTTTGTCTGTCTGCGGGCGTCGCTCTGTCTCGCGCGTGTTATTTAACAGAGCACACGAGTAGTTTTATATTAAAACATACATACTTTTCTGATGACTATAATGCAAAACAGAATAAATTTAAAAGAGCTTTGTGCCATTACATGAAGTTTTTCTATCTCGAATGTCTCTTGGAATATATTAAATATCATTAACTTTTGAACGAGTTGAATTTCAAATTGAGAAGAACCTACGAGTGCTTGAAAGAAAACTTTCAATACGACTCGTGCTGCATATTAATCTCTTTCCAATGCTAGTTATTAATGTATTTTTTAAGTAAATTTTAAGTGAATTTAAATGCGAAATTGAAGGTGGAGCTTAAAAAAAATGAAATAAAATATTAATCACTTTCAGCACAGCCACTGTAATCCATTTAATCAACATAAAATAAATTCAAGATTCATTCATAAAACAATTTCATTTCATATCGCGCGGAATAAGTGCTAATTCACTTTTGTCATATGTATGTGCTGTTTGTCATATACCTGTAGAATGTACTAGAATTAAGCCTAAAAGCCTTAAAATTACGTCCATTAGATAAGGAGTTTGATGATACTTCAAAAAATCATCTGATTATATACTGGAATTGTACCATAATCTATTCTCTTTACTTATAATCGTAGTTAATTCCGATTCTACAACTACATTATCTTACTTAATACAATTCAGTATATCCTTAAAAAAAATAACAAAAACGTGCTCTAACAAAGGAATAATATTTGTTACTAGACCATTATAAAGATAACTAAATTCTGGGACATCCTGTTGAATACAACACGAAAAACTCCCATAGTTGGACACAAATGTCATCAGACAAAAAGCTGAAGGCTTGGTTGATTAAAAGTTATGACTATGATTAGCAACGTGGCAACTAGGTTCTCTTTACAACCTAATTAACCGGAGCCCTTCCTAATAATCAAGGGCCGTCCGTAACATCATTACCGATAATTACTTGACAATATTGGCAGTTTGACCGATATTAGTATTGCCGGCGAAGCGGCAATAACGGTCCAATCTGTGTATAGACTCCCCTGGTATCCCGCTACGTGACTGCCGTTCCTTCAATCTTTACTAATCTTTATTTTGTGTGGGCATTATAGGCGATTTTCGTTGTGTTTCTGTATGTACAGTGTAACGGGTTTAGAATACGACCTTTTTTAAAATAGCCACGAAGTGAAAGTGCTTTATGTAAGACTAGAGGACGCCCGCGACTTCGTACGCGTAGAATTAGTTTCCCGCTACTCCCCCCATTTTTTACCGTTGGAGGTCGATTTTCGGAAAATCCTTTCTTAGTGCTCACTTGCGTCATAAAAGGAACCCCTGTACCAAATTTCAAGTTTCTAGGTACAGTAGTTTCGGCTGTGCGTTGATATGTCAGTCAGTCAGTTTAGCCTTTTATATATATAGATAGATTCACGTATACGTTTTATAAGGTTTGCACATCATGTTATACAGGGTATGCCTGTTGTACCTATACAGGGTGTGCAATAGCATAAAAGCCAAGCTAAAACGTAGTGACATTTTAAATTGATTTTTAAATAGGCCCCATTTACTTAGTAAAAAAACGAGTTGTTTATTTTAGGCCAGGTATAAATTTCAAACTTAGTCTAGCAGATAGTCTAAATTGTCTATTTTTTTTTCCAATCCATTTTTGAAATGAATTTCCTTCTCCAGGGATTTTAAAACCGTTTTCGACATTTAATTATGCCAAAGTGATTCATTATTTTAAATACTCGCCTATTTTTAAAAGGGTACTCCGTATTTACAACTTTTTACAATATTCACCTTAGTTCATCCCCTGTACTGTTCATTTTATGTTAATAAAATGATTAAATTTTAAGCAGCTGCACACTTTAGTGCTTTGTCACTTTAGCTTAATTAAACCTACCGCACTAATCGGTAAGAGGAATTAAAGCGACAAGGTACTAGAGTGTGAGGCTATTTATGAGGCTGACTGTCCCAGTGTACAAGTGGGAAACTTGTGCTTATGTCGTGTACATAACTTTACTCCCACAGTAATTAACATCGGGAGTGCCAATTATACTTAATATCTGTAGGTATTCGAAACATTTTCATCTATTTCAGTTTCAAACTAAACTTAAATCCAGACAAGGCTTGTATTGTTCCTGAATCCTTTCATCAGTTTCAAAATCATAATAGCGATTTGAATGGAAACAAAATGTACATTAAAGCTCCAATTTAATTAACTACTTAATGAAGAGATTAGTGACGTTCTAAGTTTCAAAATTGAAACTTTCCTTTATATTTCCGTAAGTTTCTATGAACCGAAATTATTGAAGTAACAAAATTTCGATCAATTTACATTAATTTATCCTGCAAGGAAGCAACAATATTCCTATTAAATTGTATTCTACCTTCTGTCCGCGACTTCGTCCGCGTTGACTATGCCACGGGAACAAATTAAAAAAAAAATATAGCTTTTTTGCTATTTTTAGGCTTTCTCTCTCTTATTGAAAAATGATACAACCCTTTCGTAGTTCAAGTGAATAATTTTATTAGTAGTTTAGGGTAGGTTTTTTATTACAAGCTACGTCGACTTGTATCTATATAGGACTTGAACTCGGTTAGCAGCTGCTGTCATCAATCAATCCATCAATCATCAACTTAAATGATCACTGTAAAACTAATTATGAAACTTTCATCAACAAACAACTTTTTTTATGGTTAAAGAAACTTTTGGAATGTTTCTAAAATTGGCCATCACTAGTAAAGACTTGTTGCTCCGTACGTCTATGTAGCAAATGTTGCAATATGCTATTCACTCGTTCTCCGAATCGACATACGGTATTGGAAATGTTATCTAGTTGCTATTGTTCCATATTAACATTCTAATAACGTTTGGATATTGCCGGAGTCACAGATTACTATACTCTACAGATACTTAGTCGCGAATCGAAAATGGGTGCCGTCCTAAAGTCGATTGCCAGCGCCATTATAAGTTTCTGTAGTTTCGCCACTAGAGGCAGCACTGAATCGACATGTTTGCTAAGCTATGAACATCACGTAACATCGCAATTAGTTCAAGTAGTACATCAAAATATCGACTAATTATTATATTTAACTAATCATTAACCAATTATTGTATTTATTGTAGTGTAAAAATGAAATTTTTTTCGTATTTTTGGGATAAGAAATAACGAAACGCTTTAATGTTCCATTGAATATTGATTGAAGTGCATCAAACCAACAATATCTCCAAATTATATATTTTGTAATACATTTTCAGGAGATATTGTTGGTTTGATGCACTTACCGTAAGCAAGAAGGGGTAAGTGCATCAAACGAACAATATCAATATGTGGTTTGACGCACTTACCTCATAGACGCACTTGCCCCACCTGACCTTATACCATATTGACCTACCAGCAGCGTGCAGTGGGGGATAGAGATGGGGAAAATAGTTACATTTAAATCGCCGTGACTGTTGTTCCCGTTCCAAAAAAATCATTGCGAAATATCACCGTGACTTTGTGACTGTTACATAGCAATCATGATTTTACGTAAATTTTAGTCGCAACTATTACCTACTCACATCACGGTATGATATGCGTTCCAAATATAGTATTTTGATATTTAAACGTAATAATGGACATAATCGTTGATCCGTAATAAGTGTAATAACCTAACACAGAGATACCGATACGGACGGCGTTTAGGCGAAGGAACGACATATGTAATTTTATAACGATTGTTCGCTCGTGACTAATCACAGTGACACTTTTACAGGGCTGATCGCTGTGATTTTTTCATCGTGACCTTATTTTATCATCCATCTCTAGTGTGGGATCATTAAAATTATTTAATGTAGCATTTAACATTCAATAATTTGATCACACCACTCGGATTCTCATTAGCGTATTGCGATGGAGCTTATCCCGATTACCCAGTCGTTGTGTACTCCGTCTAAATTAGATAACCAGCCCCGGATGCGTAAATATTGATAATCTCCTTAAAACAATAGACGACGCTGCCAGCGCGGCTGTGAACCGGATGGTTTCTACGAAGCACATAATGTGAATTTCAGATGCTCCGTCCCTGTCCCACGTAACTCGAAACTAAAGCGGGAGAATGAGATGGAGGTATTGTAAATTCGAATTTCGATTTTCAAACAAGAGCTTTTGTCGGGTTAACCTTTATCGGAGAACAAGAAAATTGGTCGGTTAGCTGATGAACACCAATCTAACTTGATCTCTGAAATTACGAGCAATGTGTAGGTCCCTTCATTGACGATCTAGAGTCTCGTAGCTGATACTAAACTTGTACTATTAGTATTACTTATACTGTGCTCGTACATATAGGTATAAGTCGATAGTAGTTATTAGGGTGATTTGTTTGATAGATGGGTGAGTTGGTGGTTAGTTTGGCAAATTAGGACCACGCCGTTTTGTACCTTTGGTGTTAGGTACATTTTAAGTTCAATATTAGGTACTTACACCAAACATATGTTTGTCAAATGTATCATTTACCAACCCAATGTTATATATTTTTTTCAGAATTTATTTCAGTACCAGCGTGTTAGGTAGGTTAGGCTAGTTTTTATAAAATCCTGAAATATTTACGGTTACAGAAAACAAAGCGGGTTGGCAAATGAAAAGTTGGGAAACGATACATTTGGCAAACATAATATCTTGCCGAAACAAAGGTAACCCGTAATTGTGATTATGAGCCTTGTTGCCCGAAATAAAAGTTGTCTATTCTTTAGTTACGTAGGCTGGTACGACGCAGATCTTATATATACAAATATGATACTATTAATTGTGATGTATAATTTTACCCCGACCGACTAAATTTAACAGACGTAATAAGATTACCTAACTACGAGAAGAATAATTAAAATTATTAAGTTTAAAGACTTTTGTTATTGACTAACGGACCTTGAAACTGATGCTTCTTTGTTTATAATTAACAAGACTTTGTTCGTGTAGATCTAGTTTATCCGTATTTCTTGGGAAATTATAAAATAATCGGGAATTAAATGTGTTGTATGTTATTATATTGTATTTTTTCCCGGGGTTTACGATATCTCTATACCAAATTTATCAATTAAAAGCGTTACAGATAAACAGACAAACAAAGATACTTTCTCATTTATAATATGAGGTAGGTTTGTTGAAATACTGACTGTATAGGGATTTTCTTCGTAAAGAGGTACCAGGTTTATCTAAAAGTTCATGTTATAATCGAAAAGACATATAAGTAGAACTTGGATGGATCTTTTACACCACGTATATGTTATGCCTACCTACCATAGTCTATGTAGGCAACATCTCTTCAATCTGTACAACGTCATCGGCTAGCTGCAATGTAGTATTCGAAACATTCTTTACTGTATTAGTAACTAAATTGAATTCAAAATGCTTATACGATGACTGTGCCGTAAACCGTCTTTTTTGGTATTACGACAGTATAAAGCTGGGCATTCACGACCACTCCAACGAGCCCAATAGGGCAAAAATCGATCTGTGAATGTCAAAACTGTAGCGTTTAAAAGTACTTGGCGCGGTCCGTTGGATTTCCAAATGGACTGAAAGCCAGCGCGACGCGCCAACGCGCAATCCGAATGGAACTGTCGTGAATGTCGAAATTCAGTGTTGGAACACGCCTCGCCTCCGCGCCAAGCCAAATGGCGTCATCGTGAATGCGTTCTCTGGCTGCCATTTTCTAATCAGTTTGCTCCGTAATATTTCATCCATATTACACCCATCCAGTGGTATACACTCCATCTGTCGCTGATGATGTACAAAAAGCGCGTCCGTGAATGCTCAGCTTAAGAATCGCGTTTCCTTTGTAAACTATCCAATTAATCAGCTCTCCGGTAAATTCTGACTTTCTAGAGGTAACAAAATCTGCATCAATTATCATTGAATCAAAGTTAAATATAAATACTAGATTTGCCTACGCCTTCTTCAGCTCAAAACTCGGTTATTATCCCTCCTCTTTAACTCCTGGGGCTTGAACTTTGATAAATCCTTTGTAGTTTCATGTTTCTAGCTTCAAGGGTTTGGACTGTATTTTGATACCGAAGTCGATTTCTTCGTTTATAAAGATAAATAACGTTCATATCAATATATGCACAACAGCCTCATCTGGATTTATGTACATTTGGAAATAAATCCAAAAACAGTCGCCCCATGTCGTGAGTTTGGCATCTTAACAATTCTGGCAAGGTATTATGACGCATGTTATTAATAAGCAAGCAAATTTTCCTCGTGCATTTCATATGTATACCATGCCCAATATTCTTTACTTGTTTGGTTAGTATAGCATTCTTACATGGTTGGTTAGCAATTTCGGAAACGCTATTTGGATTTGGAGTAACAAGTTTAAAATATACATAATTTAAAAAGTTACAAGTTACAACTTTCATTCATTATCATCTTCAGTAGTCTGGCAACTTAGGTCGACTTTACGGATACTGTTTTCGCAATGGTCACCATTGTAACTATATTCCATGAGCATTATTTTGGTGCTACGCCAAGAAACATGGTCAGTAAATGATAAAGAGGATTGAGTTAAAAGTACAAGGAATTCATATTTATAAAGGAAGGCTGCAGCTGCCAAACTACCCGTACCAAACCATGTGGCTTTGTTAAACAGCTAATCAAAACTGATTTGTCGAGCTCTGACGTATCATTGTTTTGCTTCCATTGGCTTATGAATTACACGTGTTTTTTATATACAATTTAGTTAAGTACCTAAACAAATGAGGTATAATCATATAATGTGATGAACTTGACTGTCAGTAGGAACAAAACACAATTTTATAGGATATGGCATGTCCCACATTTTAGGGTGAAAGTATTTTTAAACGCATGAGGGCGGTACCTACTATCTCTTTAGTTAAGCTGCCAAAAGACTACGAAACTATACAGTGTACACTCAGTGTAAACACCTAGTTTGTTTGTATGAACGCGAGTGTATCTAGTGTATACACAGTGTCTAGGCGTTTATGAATACAGAAACACTAGGTGTATAAACTGAGTGTATACTTACTTAGTGTACAGCGTCGTAGTCTAAACTTACCATAACATTCACTTGTCTACACTTAGGTACGTGAAGTAGCGTTTATTTTCTAATAGGTAGGTGTTCAACCTGACTGCCTCAAAGAGCGACCATTCTACTTTCTCCTCGTTCCATTATTTACTTAGGATAGACCACGTAATGGACAGTTGTCAAAAAATTCAGAAGATATTAAAAAGAGATTTTTTTAATCATGTTGGTACATCTGACATTTTGTCAGCTTCTATTGTTAGGAAGGAAATATTGGTGTTTCGAATCAAAGTAGGCCCAACTAAGTAAGCTTGGGGCATATGGTTCCGTACACAAATTATGATTTTGTTTTATTACCGCAAATCAATAACAGTACTAATTCATGTTTGTACTCCGTGATCAGTTTTAATTACCTCTATAAAATTAATAGATGCGAGCACTCTTTTCTCAGAAGGGCAGTAAGGTGTGACTTAGAAACAAATGTCCAACATCTTTATTGTTGATCATTCCACTGTTCTGCTTCTATTGGTTTTATCATGTATTTTTTATATAAATTTACTTTAATATCTAGCTACATGAACTAGGATTTAAACTGTAGGTATGTTGTATGTTTTTGACTGGTCTGTTTCTCTCCACTTGTCCCGGTGCCAATTCCCCGTAAATGCATTCGGCTCGTCTCGCCAAAAAACTTACGGTACTCGAGGAAACGAAAGGCACGCGGTGCAGTGTTCAGAATGTAGCTCATTCTCTCTTTAACTCAATAGGTACTTTTGGAAAAATCGCTTACCTACTATGTTGTGTTTTTTTTATAAGTATCGCTGATTCTCTAATAGAGGCACTATTAATTAAAAAAAGCAAAAAAGAAAATTTTATGTTAGTATTTCCAGATGTACCTAACTATATTCATTCCGTGCATTCCGTGCATTCCGTGCAATCTAAGGTATACCTATAACTAATTACAAATAAAAAATTACAAACTCGAAAATAGTTAAGAAAAAAATGCTTTGAGTGAGAGAGGCACAGAACCGAAGCATCTTCTAAGTGCTCACAGACTGTACAACGGAACGATGTCAAAGTTTCAGTCATTTCAACTTAATTTTATAGTAGGTATTTTATAGGTCATTACAAACATTTTATGAAAAGGTTTAGTTAATAATGACAGCACTGACAGCAGAAAAAAAACGGGGCCGCCATTAAAATTATTCTTGGAATAACTCTGTTAATATCCACGCAAAACGCTGGTATAGTAAGTATTCCCGAATAGGTTCAGTATTCTTAGAAATATCGTTAGGAAAACGTAAAACTGATTCACTCTCGATTAACTGGCGCTTTATTCTAAGAATAAAATTTACTCTCGTTTGGTCGAATCCACCCTAAGCAGAATAAAATACCGAGATAAAACTGATATAATTGCACTTCCTACAAATGTTTTGAATATTAAGAACTGTCTGCAATAAAGGCGCGGTACCCTACATTTTTTATTCAAACTCCGCAGTAATATCCGGTCGATGTTAATCGAAAAGGTGTTGAAAGATATTGGGTCTTTGATATTCACCGCGGACAATGAAATCTGTTTGAAGAAAATACGGTTTAAGAATTCCTTTTCATAGATTCATTGACTAACCGACGTTACCGTTTTAATAAATCTTTTATATTTTACGTGGAAACTGATGTACATATTTAGTAGCAAAAAGTAGCGCGGCTCAAGGTTTTACCACTGCAAAGGTGTTATTCTCTTAAAAACGGCTCTCTGTCGAACGGTCGAACGACTCAGCAAAATCATACGAGCTCGCTCACTCGACAGATAAAACGGGTAAGCTGAGAATTAACGCCCTTAAATGTGGTGTTTACACACTAACGGGGCAACTCCGGTTAATATTTAATGCGTCGAGTTGAAGAACAATTTTTTTAATCACCTATCAGTTGCCGTATCTACAGATAATCAGCGATGTATCGGGACTGCATTGCGACTGTATAGCAACTATTGTGCGTCTGTGCGACTAAATCGCTGAAGAAGCGCTACAAAAACGCCGTGTGTGACCTGAGGGCTTATTGTCTAACGCACTCGCAATCACGATCATTTTCATTTTGAGAATCGAAGGCTTGTCTGCATACAAAATGAAAACAATTGCTCCACTTTGAAGCCGGTTGCCATTGCGAGTGCGTTAGACAATAGCACCTCTGCTCTTTATTAAGTGAGAAAGTCTTTAGTTGTTGTATTTAATTAAAGCGAACACAAAACTATAATTTAGAACGAATCTGAAGAACAAGTCGGCTTTTGACAGTTCATATAATATGGCCTCTGTAGAGAGGAAAACCATTTCTAAGATGGAGTCGACGTATAGGCAAGAAGGTAGTTGAATTCAGGAAAATTTCAAGCTACGGTGTTCGAGCCATACATTCGTTTCATCCCTTGACTGCGTTGCCTCAGACGTCAAGAAGAGATCCAAACATTTATTCTTACATTTGTAATACAATTTGCGATAGAGCGAAGAATTAAGTGTACATGGGACTGCCTGTGGGGTGTCTGAGCAATGGATAAGTAAGTAATTAATAGGTATAATTAGCAGTGATCTCGACGAAGAGCTCAACGTGTCGTTGCAAACTCATGTAAATGACCGTGAATAAAATTTAAAGTAAAACGAGGATTTAAAACAGATGCAGCAGCTCGTTTTAGCGCTGGCGACGATTTAGATTAGTGAGCGATTAAAACCTCGCCTATCTACTCTATTTCGCTTTTTGTCAGAATTACGCGGCACGAAATGAAAGTTTTCACGGTTCGCAATAGTTTCGTGAACATTTATGTAGGATTCTTGTCATTTTAATAAAATGCTTTGGTTTCACGCCTTTACATAAATGTTTTAGCTTTTGTCTATGGCTCCGACTATAAGATTCTAATAAAAAAAAAATAGTCAAGGTCTTGTTGACTGAACTTTTTCCGCATCGTCATTGTGCTTATTAACACCAAGTCCAAACTCGCAAACGCTAAGCTGGCTCTATTTTCTACTCAATGTTGATTTCGGTATTCATTTTAAAATGAAATTCTCGAACCGAGTGACGTGTAATCTACATAAAATGGCTGTGGTTTTTCTCGTTGCTTTTTTAGCGAAAAATATTAAAACAATACGTAAACTTTTACCGTGGCTGATAAACTGCCTTTTCATTTAAGCGTAACCCTTATTATTATTGTTCCTCGGAAATAAAAAGACATAAATTTTACATTATTTATCTCAGGTATTATGGTACTATTAAATTTGACAAATGTTTCCCAATTAATTATGCAAGCAGGATGTGAGCTCAACAGGCCGCCCCTGTGACGTCGTAATACAAATTCCTGACTCTCGAAATAACCTCCTATTTGTATAACAATCATAATAAAGTTACAAGCAAGCTATTTGAGCATTAAAAATAGGTTTTCCTGACGTAGATGATTTAATTGGCGTAGACAAGAAAAAATGGGGGTTGTGCTTAAGTCAAAGTAAAATACAACGTTGTGTGATGTCATTTTGATAACGTCAATATAGAAAAATTTATCACTTTTAGACGTGTCAAAAATATTTGTGACAGTTTAAACTAGATATCCGTCTTACAAATAAAAGAGTTGGTCACAGATTCAAAATAAACCTATTAACGACGAACGGCTAAACTGATTAGTTACAGGTTGGCTGCCCAAAAAATTGACTCTATATTGAATTACATAATATTGACATACTTTGTACAGATAATTTGATTTAATATTATAGAAATTAGTGTAGAATTATTGTGTTTTGAACTTTTGACATGTAAAACTCTGTTTTATCAAAGAATAAATAAATAAATAAATTATCTAATGATTTTGCCCATGTCAAAGTCACTTATTAGAAGATTTAACAAATATTTAAAGTAGGTATGACTTTCTTGTTTTGGAAATTTCCATCAATAAATCTGCAATAAATTGAATTTTTAACTAAGGTTTTTTTTGTAACATTATCATCATACTTTTAAGTGCAAAAAAGCCACCTAAAATAAATATTTCATATCATTCATGAGGGGGCGCCAGGGAAGGTGAGTGGAGAAATTACGGGGAAACCTGCAGTTACGGGCTACTTAGATAGATTTATTTATTTTATGCACCTAAGCCAAACAAGTGTTTTTTCTTACTAAATATGACACAATTTTTAATTAAAAAAAATATGGGGCTAAAGCCGTCAGTTTAAATTGACAGACGCATCTTGTCGGCCTCATGTCTTATTTGAAACGAAATTTATCCTACGGGTGGCAGATCATGTATGTACCCCACTGTATGTAATACTATTTTAAAATCGTTACTCTTACAACAGCGACATCCTAGTGTCACTGCCGCCGTGTAATGGTGAACGCCACTTTTAACACTTCCCGGACAATTTCCGCTACCGCTAGAAAATGCGACATTGTCCTGATCTTTGTTTGAATCTGTGTTCACAGTCTGAACTGAACTGAGCTCAGTAGAACTCCTTAATTACGCAGAAATGCAGTATTCTGTTTTTTTTTTTTAAATAATCTTTTTGTTGTAATGTCATCTCATCACTGGTTGACTTAACTATGACAGAATTTCTAGCATAAGTACAAATAACAGTTACGACTTTAAGTAATCATCATGATCTAAAACATTTCTGAAAATTAAGCATGAATTGCAAGAATTTCCCAACATTTTAGGTTACAAAATTATGGCAAAAACATAACATTAATTAAGAGTAAGTATAGTATTACAAATGATGTGTTAAACCATTTATGTCTAAAAATGTTACAGGAAAATGATCAGAGAAACGGTTTTTAAATCTTTCTGTACACTTTTATTTGAAATCAAGAGTGATAGCCACTGGTAAGATTCAAAGAAGTAAATCTTTCGAAATCAGTAAAAACCGGTCATTTTGGTAAGCTCAGATGAGATTCGGAAATCGGCCTCCAGATATTCGAAATAAGTCTCGAAATCTCCAGATTTTAGAAATAGGTCTCTGCCGATTTGGAATTCTAATGCTGTTCCTACTAACAATCTTCACAGTTGAAGTTTATCATTGCAGGAAAGAAAATACGAGACCGTTGATGTTTTACCTTTTCGTGTTTCCATCTCCATTACAGATAACCTATTGGATAAACATATCCTTCCTCGACTGTCAGCTATCCCCTTCAGGATACCGGTCCACTGAACCGGAAATCTTAGATCGCTGTAAGCGGGATGTAGCAAGTTTTGAAAACTAATGAGGCGATGGTTTTCAATGCAACGACTATCAATCATAGATATGTAGTAAAACATCTGTCAGATGCATTTCTAGATGAATGGCTAAGAATATTTTAGCAAAATAAGTTTAACAGATAATTGCTGACGTGAAATTTGGATTGGAGGATCTTTTGAGTGTGAATAAATGTTTCCTTGAGTATATTTAGTCTTATAAAACATTATACAGTAAAAATACTTATTCTGCAACTTAGCCATGTGAAACTGCTGCTGCTGTAGGTAGTGTCATTTACTCAATACTCAATCATTTATTGCATTCCACAATGATAGTTTACAGGATATTAGGTTAACTTAAGTTTTATTTGTTCATGTCTTAGTCTACCAGTGTTTGCCAAGATGAGACCACAGTTGAAAAGTTAAAATATAAGATTAATGAAAACTTATTCTTCTTATTCCACTCAAAGTTTAAATTATATACCTGTTTAGGTTGCATTCAACCAAACCGGAATAAGGGCTTATACATAGATTAAACGCCGAATTCGTATAGACTAATCTCGGAGTAAGTCTTATTCCAAGTTTGCTGAAATGCGGCCTTGTAAATCAAGATGTTGCTTGCGTTGCATCATAGGCGTCTCTGAGACACTATGCTACCTCAGCTTTTGTCGTTCCTTCTGTAAACGAACCTTTGCAAGTCAAACCTCCAAGTAAATAAACGCAGGTCTCTTGTTTTGTCCAAGATACTGATCACCATCAATGATCGGTTCAGTGAACCGCGAGGAGTCTTACTCCAACATTAAGCAGTGATCGAGTCTGAAATTGATTAGTGACACGATGCTAAATGTGTTTTTTTTAACGGAAAGGTTGTGGGTTGGGCCAAAACTTTTGGACTCCATCGGCGTCGAAGTAGTTTATGGCTGTATCCAAATTTTTTCGGGATCATAGGTTGCCTATGTCTAGTTGTCAGCCCTCGGGCTATAAAATCGCTGTACCAAATTTCATGTTGATCGGTTGAGGCGTTGAACCTTGAAGAGAGGGGACTCAATAAACAAACACACTAATGAACATTGGTAGCATAAAGGGTTTTATAAACTTCATAAAAATAACTATACTGGTTAAACATCTTAGCCTAATTGTGCAAAATGTGGAATTACATAATTATCAACAAGTTTTTGGAGTTTTTGGTACCTAATTTTTAATTATCGGTCTCCCGAGTTACAGGTTTCGCCTAGTTTGGGGGCTTCTCTTTCTTTTCTGTGTAAGTCGTACTATGCGTGTGGACATGTTTTTATTTTTGAGCTAGTGTACCAAAATATTTTTTCAACCTATAATATAATGGTGTACCTACACATTTAAATAAACCATTTTTATTCTGATTTTGATTTATTTTATGATGTTTATAAAAAAATTGCTCATTTAATTGTTACATTCCAATAATAAAGTTAAATTTGTAAAAAAAACATGAACAAATAATCATACCGTGCTATCGCTTTTGTACATTCTTGCTGATTTATAATTGTTTAGCACTGCCATTTTATTTGTACAATAAATTATTTACATACATAGGTACATACGATAGTATTAGGTGCTCACAAAACGGCAACTATTCAACATTATGACTTCTACTTAGTTTAGCTTAGTTTTCCCCGACACGTTGTATTTATGAAATTCAAATTCTCCCTTTAATCACGCAGCAGCACAGCATTGTCCTCTGATTGCTCACATTGTTTATTGACGAGCCTCTATTAGGAGAGCAGTGTTTGGCCCAAATCAGGTCCCATCCATTATGGAGACCACACGATGGTGTTAAGGCAATTTGTAAGCCTCGGGCACTGTTGATATTAAAATGTTGGTAGGTCTAAGCCATAAAATAAGTATTTGGGACGTAGTGGAAGAAAAATAATATTTTTACCGTAATGTGAATACGGAAGAATTAACGCAAGAAGTTTTTCCTGCAAGTTTTGAACCTTATAATGTGGTTAAGATTAAGTTAAATGCGGCCCCCTGCATTGTATCAAGTTTAGTGATGGATGATTTTGAATTGACGTTATTAAGGCGACGGGGTGAGCTAACCTTGGCTAGCGTTTTTTTAAATAATATTTTAGAAAATAATATTTCATACAAAAAATATGCATTAAAGAAAATGAAATATCAGACAAAATACTTCCACTGCTGGAAATAGACCTTTCCCAAGAAACGATTAAAGTAATAATACAATCTATAATAAAAACATAAGTATTGATTTTGTACATCTGCAAAAAAATACTTAATTATACAAAGTTAGTATGAGAAGACGGTTCGCCCACGCGTTAGCCCTAACCGACTTGCCTACGTAAACATCAAGTCATAAAAAACTGTAATTTCTTAGGTACGGATCTTGAGACGAACATCAAAGTCAATATCAGTTTATTAACCGCACGATTGTATTGGCTTCTTGTAAAAGTACTATACTTCGCATCGCCTATAAAACAAATTACGAGTAGGCTCATAATACCCCAAAGAGTTCATCAATAATCGCTTTTGACGTGTTAAAGTATGAAACTACAAGGTTGTATAATGACATTAATGACAATCATATTTAAAACCCAATGACCATTTCTCAAATGTAAGTGGATCGATTAATTCAACGATATCTCGTGGCGACGGTTCGGAGATCAATTAACGACACAAGTCGGAGATAACGACCGACTGGGAAATGAGGACTTCAACTGGAAACTAGATTTAACGACTCGATAGATTAGTTCGTGCTGTGTCGATTGGAATATTGGATTTCTATGTGTCGTGCGTTATAATATTTCCTATGTGGGGCGTCTGTCACGCATAGTGAAATAATCGTTGGTTTGGTAGAAGGCAGATGTAAGATAATATCGTTGTAATATCTTTTATATGAGGTAAGGTCTCGTCTCCTCAACAATGGCATACGTTTTATTTGTGGTCTTGGTAAATATGACCACATTTCTTCCTTTTGGCGTCAGCTTAACTGGCTTTCCATCCGACATCGTAGGTCTCTTAGAATTCTATCTACTCTTTTTTCCATCCTTTTTGAACCCTCAACCCCACTTTATCTTAAACGTAAATTTACTTTTGATACTCCCCGTCCAGGGTGTGAACTGCGCTCCTCCCGCTTTCTTAAACTCACTATCATTCAGGCAATCCGTTTCTGGAATGCGCTCCCACTCCATATTAGACGACCTAAAAAGCTTTCTTTCAAGCGAATACTCCAGAAGCATTTTCTTGAACAAGAGGTAGGGGCCGCCGTGTACTTAATCAGGATTTCTAACTTAAGTATGCATAGACATAGATTAAAATTTGGGACCTACCTTAGGTCCGAAGTCAATCTGACATTCTACACCAATAAGGTTGAGTTTCCGATAAGTTACGAATGACTTGGCATCTTCAATGACATTGACGACTTCAAGAAAAAAATCTGAAATGAGTCTTAAATTTACGTTTGTGATCTTACACTACCTAAGTGCCCCTACAATGACAGGTGATAGGTTAAATTTCAGTGTACATGGCGCAGTTTATATAAAACTCAGTTATGTATCAGCGTGTTAACTTAGCAATGTATACAGAATTGTCACGTGTCATTGTCAAATGGTGAAATAGGGAGTTGGTAGTATAGTAACCGATGTTTTTACAGTAAAGGACAACATCGTGTCAAAACGAATGTAGGTACCAAATATGTAAGAGAGGTAAATTCTAAAGATAATCGGAGAAATACTGGAAAAGGGCCGAATTTTAAGTAGCCGAAACCGACGTGCGTGCATGACTCGATGTATGAATGTAGAAGAAGCGAAAGAGATTTGTCAAGATCGTAACAGGTGGAAAGAAGTGGTCTCTGCCTACCCCTCTGGGAACAGGCGTGATTTAATGAATGTATGTATGTGTAGATATGACAAGTTTTGACCGAAAATACTTTTATCACTGCTATATTCATATAAAATTGATGTTTGTCAGGCTAGAATGTTATGTGTGCATCGCGAGAATATCTAGGTTGCGGAAAGAAATCCCAATCTTACAGTCGCAAGTTTAAGCCGCTTACCAACTGGCGACAGAGTGGGACAAAGGACGGCTTATGTTGCTCTTTTATAGCATCCAAACTGTTTTTGACGCCTTGTTTTAGAAAATGTTTATGATTAGTGGATTTTCTTTTCTTTTTTAGGGTTCCGTACCAAAATGGTAAAAAAGGAACCCTTATTATGGTGAGACTTCGATGTCTGTCTGTCTCTCTGTGCAGTTTTTCTCAGTAACTACAAATGCTATCAACTTGAAACTTGATCTGTTTTTAGTAAAAAAAGAATGAAATTAATTTTACACATAATTGAAAAGGGGTCCAGAATGGGGGGTTGAAAAATGAAAGTGACTTGATTACAGCAAACGGGGTGTCATATGAAAGGTCTTAATCTGCACATTTCAAAACTATTGAAAATAATAATTGTAACATATTTTTTAATTTATAGCCAAAATGTACAAAAAATTACCCCCCCCTTTAGCGAGCGACAATACTCAAACATCCAGAGGGGCTAGACAAGGCGCATTACGCTAGCTAGCGTTTCTATTCGTTACGTTTTTAAACCAATCGTGTCACTTGTAGATGACGTGATACGAAAAGTCACGTCGCTCACCTAATAATAAACCGGCTTAACTCAAAAAGCGTAAATTGTGGCAAATTGAGTTCAAAGTTTAAAAAGTCATAATTCCGTACTTGCCACGTATATCTTGAAGCCGATAATGGTTAAAACGTAGTTTTTTTGGATTACCTACATACTTTACACTATTTACTCAAACTTCTAGTTAAAAACAAGGGTACATGTTTGTATTTAAGATTTATTATAAAGTAAACAAAAAAAGTTACGAAGATACGTCTCTTTATTGTAAAAATAATCACAAAGTTTTTATAATTAAAAAGACTCAACTCTAAATGAAGCAGTTTATGTGGAATAATACAGACAAACAGAGACGTACATTTTGCGTTAGATCATTTTTATAATAAAGATATGTTGGTTTCCTTGTATGAATGTGGAATACCGCGTTTTATTTTTAATTTGGGGTTGATAAAACGTGGTATAACTCATGAATACCTGAGATTTATCATTAGTAACTTATCATTAAACTATAGTTTGTCCAGTAAAAAACGTAGTAAATCACCTGCCGGGTGCTCACTAGCGAGCAGTAACTGTTACTGTTGCAATCGTGATGTGTACGCGGTTCGCGAGCCTGTTCTCTACTAGAAGCTCGTTACTGTAACTGTTACGGTTACAGTTACAGCGCTCTAGTGAGTACCCGGCTTAACTCATTTAAAAACCTAGAAGTACTTGATACCTGTTAGCTTTTAACTGGTAAATAGAGCGCGCAGGGTGGCGTATGGTAAGGAGTTTTGGTCACTTGCGTTCGGCCGAGGATCCGTCAACCATTCGCAGTTTCACCGATCAAAACAAATGTAAGACGCAATTATTAATAAAAAGGATGGAGTATAGACGATTACAAATTCATGAATGCAATTGCATTGTTAATCCTGAAGACTTGATGATATAATTCTACGCTTGTTATTTCACCAATTAGTTGTGTAATCCTAAACTGAACCACAACAAAGCAAACACTTTTGCTTAGCTCTAGGTTCATAAGCACGATGATGGTAGTAATGTGGTTGGATCCCGCACAAGGCCCTACCACCGCTTAAGCAGCTATACTATTTACGTTATTTCAAAAAATAAGAATGATTTGGTATCCTTCATAGCCTGTCGATGATTACTTACAAATCAAAACGGACAAGATTAACTCCATCCGGATATTGTTATGTCAGTCAGGCTGCGCCAGCGTCTTGGATTAGTTTATACCGACACTACAAGATACTATACTTTGTTGTTACAGCGTAAATGTACAGGGGCTCTAAACAAAATGCAAAACGCTAACGTAAACGATTAAAAAAACAGTCAAAATGCAAACGCTCTTCTTGTCTAGGGTCCAAAAACGGTCACTGTACTAACACTAACCCCTTTATTCATAATTATCTTCACATCAGAGTATTTACGGTCAAATTTTACAAGTTTCCTCTAATTTTATGTTATTCTATTTTTATTCTTCAGATGTTTATTTATTTTACAATAAATTAAGTCATGTCACTTTAAAATATACGTTATAATTCAATGCTAAAAGGACATTAATTGATAATCTTAAAACTAGACTGCCTTATGCCAAATGATTCTGGCGATTGTTGGACATTAGTTTCATTTAACAGGAACGATATGCAAAGTTTTGATTTAAATTTTCCTAAAGATTGTAGGTACCGTTATTTATTATTATTTAACATCCTTTAATGTTCCACTGCTGGGCAAAGGCCTCCCTCCCTTCCACGTAGCCCTATCTTGGCATGAAGGCATCAAGCGCATCTCGTCAACGTCATGTTGGTCTGCCGCAAAGGTGAATTTTATCGCGTGGGACCCATTTGGTACACACTTTAGCCCACAATTCCTCTGGGATGCGACAAACATGCCCAACCCATTCCCGTTTGAGCTTGACGGCTGCTTGGGCTACATCAGCTATTTTAGTTTTGGAGCGTAATATTGTATTCCAGATGCAGTCTGTTAATTTGACTCCCAAAATGCTACGCTTCATGGCTCTCTGACAAACTTTGAGATCAGATTTCTGACTATTTGTCAAAGACCAAGTCTGCGCTCCTTAGGTGAGGATTGGAAGAATGCACATGTCCATTAGTTAACGCTTAAGTGACGTTGGAAGGTTTACCTTCATCGACCAATAACTCCTCCAGGCGTTATCGGTGCGTTTTGCGACCTCCTAAGGCCCGTTTCACGAAGCTACAAGTTACAATTTACAAGCGGAAGTCTCTTTCTAGCAGGAGGAGTTAGAAAGAGACTTCCGCTTGTAATTTGTAACTTGTAGCTTCGTGAAACGGGCTTCTGGTATTGTAAATACTGAAAAGTAACTATTTGGCCTCTAAGTTTATACCATTCTCTTCCTCCACCCGTCGACTGGACGAGCGTGGGGGGTTAATCGTCCAAACCCCTCCAAACATGGCTCATGACCAATAGTGGAGAAAGTAGGTACAGTTACCAAGTGAAACACCTAGCAGGTACCTACTTTCTTCTCTCTTTCTCTCTTACTATGTTTTGAAACAAGATTTTACTTGGAGTAACTTAGGCGTATAACATATTATAATATTATCCCTGTAGAACAACATGATAACCGCAAAAACCTAATTGTACGGGGAAAAAAACATGATTTTGTTGATAATCTTTTGAATATTACGCATAGACAAAATGATTTGATGAAACACAGGTAAGATATGCCAGAATGGAGGTATTTCAAAATTAAGAACGTAGTAAATATCAATTATATTATGCCAAGACCAAAAAAAATATATATATAAGATATTAAGATACAATTAGGTAAAGATATTATGAATAAGCTGATATAAGTTTATTCTCGTAAGTATCTCAAATCTTCGTTTTGGTATTGTAAACGCGCGTACCATTATCTCGTGATTTACCTGCGTAAGATTTTCTAACGCATTTATCTGTTTTGTGGAATCTTGAATGGTAGCACCTGCTTGCCGCATGATACCTTACCCATGTTTAAATGAAATAATGCTTTATTTTGTGTAGTTGCGTTATTAGTGAAACGAAATAAACACAAATATGTCACGAAGAATACGATAAATTTCATTTAATAAAAGCTGATGTTACAATGAAACTATGGAATATAACATAATGTAACTAATAATTTGACATATTACAAAATAGCCACAACAAAATGTCTCATTACATAAAAATAAACTAGCGTTTGTCAAGATGATACAACGAACGTGAAATAGATTTTAAAAATGTAACGCGCTAAGTATGATTGTTTCGCAAAGTCTGGAAAATTTTGTACAGTAAAACGAATTAACTCAAAATGTGCGCATACTTCACAAAAAATATTCGAAAATCTTACATTATCTTTATTGAAATATCGATATAACTCCGATTGCCACTCGCAAGCGCCTTCCCCCTTCCACGGCGACTGGCTCATGTCTGAAGTAAGCCGCTTTAGCACAAAACAAACTTAGCGAATATGTTAAAAATGAAACGCGTTAACTAAGGCTATCTCTTTTTCTCGCTCGATTTTGGCCGTTCTAAGAAAGAGACATGATAGTCCTATTGGATTAATGGCGTTTTATGACTAAAACTCATTTTTTCCAAATTTTGAGTTAAGCCGGTTTATTATTAAGTGAGCGACGTGATCTACCAGTGACGCGATTGGTTTACAAACGAAACGAATAGAAACGCTGGTTAGCGTAATGCGTCTTGTCTAGCCTCTCAGATCTCTTTCATCTTACTCACCACGGAAAATTCAAGATGGCGGCTGCTTTTTCTCATTCTGTCGGAGACCACACTAATCCCCAGATTTCGATTTTGGAAGCAATCAGTCGAATAATGAAAAAGTTCAAGATTGCAGCTACTTTTTTAAATTCTGTGAACGGATTCGTTGTCGAAGATCACAGAGATCCCCGGATGTCGATTTTGGAAGGAATCCGTCGAATAACTAAAAAGTTCAAGATGGCGGCTACTTTTTCTCAATCTATTAACGAATTCGTCGCGACCACACCGGATATCGATTTTGCACTAACTAGCTGAGATATAATAAACAAAACTTTTCAAAATTTTACAAATATATTAGGGGACAACCTAACTGTTACGCTCCATTGGAGAGTAGGTATTTTTCTCGAAAAGTAGGCCTAGTTTCTTTACTGCTTTAGCTATATAAATACTGTGACAAAGTGATCTAAAGGGGTTAAGATTATTTCTTCTGAGGTACGGAACTTAAAACATAGGAAATGAAACAGCAAATTTAATGAGCAGAAATAAACAGCTAAAATAAGCGAGCGAAATAGGCGTTTTAATGAGTTGCATGCGTAATTACTCACGTTCCTGCACGAGCGGCATCGAGCTGGTTAATAATAAACCGGTAACTCAACCGAGACAAAATCAAAAGAGGAAAATGTAGATTTTGCATGGAAGGTACATGAACTGCAGACTATTGACAGAATGTGCTACCTTTTCTATCGGTAATCTTTTTTTTCCCCAAAGCATATTTCAATCAGTACACCTTGCGCTTTAACAGTTTTATTTCTCTAGTGTGGGTGTGTTTTAATTTCGTTTACATTGAAACATATACCTATTGCGCGTTTCTCCGGACTGGTTAAATAAATTCGATCACAATAAAATGTCTTAATTTTATTACATATAAGCAGATACATATTTAATATAATACAATTAAAAGTTAAAACTAAACTTATTTAAATTAAAATAAAAACTAAGCTACTCAAATATTAAAGACGTAAATAATAATCACCACTATAAAAAGAACACCCCCTCTAGCAGGTCCGCTCGCGGCATGGTCCCTATGACACTGGCTGCGTTACCTCTCTGGATAGCTAGCCCAATCCTTTGGGAGAGGTAAGCACCAGCACTAGGATCTCCGGAGGTGTCTATGAGCCGGGATGACAGGGCCTTAATAAAGCTTTTCATATCAGCTGACCAAGGTCCCATTGTCTTTATTTTATCCTACACTGAACCTGCAACATTTGTTGATTGTAATCACGTTCTCGAAACTGGCTCGAACGATTTCGACAAAATTTGCAATATAGGGATTTACGTAGGCGAAAAATAGATCTATCAGGTTGTCATCTTCGGGAAAATTCGTTTTCGACCCGAGCGACGCTCGATCTTCCAAGTACCTACTCATAATAATAATTATCAGATGAAGGACGTCCACTGCTGGACATAGGGCCACCCCAAGGACCTCGGCGGTCGGTTTCGTGCTTATCCAATCCATTGACTTCGCTTCATAAAATTTTAAAACTTAGCAAAATATTACTTTTTACGAAATATTTTTTTTTTAGTTAATACCACTTGAACACGTTGAAATAAATGAACTTAGCAAGTACCTACTAATGTTTGTGAGGCTGCAAATATTATGCAAAATTATTCCACTCGCCATTTCTCTTCATTAGGTAGCTTTCATAAAGTTTCAGTTTTTCTTTAGAGTTTTATTTGTTTTACTGCTCGCTAATAGGCTGTTTGTACCTCGTTTAAGACGCCTGTTACTTTGGAACTTTGAGGGAAAAAACTCAAGAGTCGATTTGCACCGGGCGATATTTTCAGGCGCGGAATTTACCTGGAGAATCTACACCCATCGGCAAAATACTCGTCCACTCCTCCTTTGTCCATATACAACTGCTTACAATAAATACAAATTCTTAAACCAGACTGTAAGTTCGAAGATAGTACTAAAATCATTTTTGATGTAAATTGTAGTGTTTTTTGCTAATTGACCTAGGTTCAAAATGGCCAGTAAGTATATATCATTAGCACTTTTTAAGGAACCTAAAAGATCCATACATTTCCTGTTAGGAGTAAATTATTGCGTATGACTTTCAAATTTATGGATATTTTGGTTTCTCTCGGAAAGAGACCACATTTAAAATGGTGGCTATTTTAAACCTAGTTTAATTAGCAACGAAAAAATTGCTGGATATAGGCTTCACGAAGGCTGGACGAAAAACTATAATTTACTGATATGTCATAAATCACAATTAATAATAAGGTAATTTTGTTGTGACTCTCTACTTTAAGTAGTGAGTATAAAATACGGCCATTCGAATAAATACTTGTGCAATGTAAAGGAAATAAAGTGGAATTTCTTTTGTTTTTATGAATAATGATCAAAAACAAATGACGGGTAGAAACAATAGTAGGTACTCAACAAGTGCGTGCCAACCTGCTGGGGTCTTATTTCTACTTTGTCTCGGCATGTTTTGTTCTCGTATTACTTTTAATTCGGTCGTCTTTCCTACAAAGTGAATAAGCTATCATAACGTTGAGAATACGATAATAATAAGTGCAGTCATTATAAAATAATGCCGCTGTTATGATGAAGGATGTCGATTTATACGTGAGTAAAGTATACAGACTAAGTTTCAAGTCGTTTCTCTTTACATACAAAAACAACAAAGTTCTCAGAAATCATGCTCGCAGTTTATCTTTGTACGAAACTTTTGTCGGTTTGCATAATATTGAATTTGTGAAAATTCACAGACTCGTGTGTTTTTTCCTGTGAGCGGATGCGAAGGGGACGTGCTGATTGTTGGGCGCCCGTTACACCGATTTGAATTTAGAAAATGTTTCAAATGAAAAAAATTGAATAATAATCTAGATCGTACTGTTGATTTATCTCGTTCTAGATTGATCGGGATGATTATAAACATACATAACTTTTTATTTTAGAGGCTATATACACTGCGACTTTTAGTAGTGATGCAGTCGCGCGTTCGGTATCGCTGTCACTTTCACAGATTAGAGAGCAAAAGTGATAGCGATACGAAACGCGCGATTGCATCGCTACTAAAAGTCGCAGTGTATATAGCCTCTTATAGTTTTCGGTGTGACAAAACTTATCATAACTTATAACATTGGCAATTGCTGCAAAGTTGGAATTAGGTCCACGTGCAAAAGTAAAATGCCCGTAAGTCCGTCTTTGTTTAATACTTATATTAACATTTAACGATGGATACCTACAGTCTAAAACTCAATATTATTATTTAAATCTAGAAAAAATGTGTTTTAATGAAATCACGCGCCCTGCGCGGCAGTCTTATACAATGTGCAAAGGAAATATTACTATGGCTTCTGTAGAGTCTGTAGTCGAGTCTGAATCCACCATTTCAGTTTTCTATAGACCGGTCCTTCACACTCTGTACTTATATAAAGGGTTTTTGCATCGCGTCTATTCCTGTTTATTTTCAGCGAGCAGTCATTTTTTAGTCAGAAATCAAAACTAAGTTTTCTTGAGTTTTTGGTTAGAACGCTTTTCGCCCGACATTTAGGTACTTTATGTCTATTTACTGCAGAGAGGTTATTCTCTTTAAACCGACCTCTTGTCGAACGGTCAAACGAAGAGCGAACTCATAAGAGTGGAGAGAGTCCAAGCTACTTAGTTTGATAATGCACGCGTTAAAATACAATGTACGTTCCGACGGTACAACTTAGACTCGCCGGTTAAAACTCATCCGTCAAATTGTAAAGCGAGTTGGGAAAGAAAATCACCTAACTGTACGGGTAGCACAAGCTGTATTTTCACGCTTGTCGCTCAGTGCGTCTCTATCGTTACGGACTAGATAGAAAGGGAGATCTATTAGGCCCGCTGAGCGACAAACATGTCGCGGACAACATGTGCTAGCCCTCCAACTGAAGTTACAGTACGCGCGCGAGTTTATGTCCATCCTGAAGAATGCGATAGTTATATCAACACCTCAAGGACCGTACTATATAGACTGCGGACGAATGCGGCGAGGCAGGTGAAGGCGAGGGGAGCTTCGCGTCAGCGCCCGATGGACATGAATTCGAGCGCGTACTGTTTATCCCAAGTACCAATCAGTGAAAGTAATAGAGCTATAGATGGTTGTATTGTCGTCCCTCTCACTTCATCGAACGTGTCAGGATTTTACTCATAATACAACGTCTGTTTTATCGACGAGTTTCAATATCCTTAACGCTAGTTTTCGAATAAGCATGAGCACGGCACGTTTTATTTGCATGTGTTACTTATCCGGGTCATTACGCCCGTTTAGACTTAACTTGTGCAACGTTTTAATGCATTGTTATCTTAATGTCCCCTGGAATGACCCATTAGCTCAGTTAACAAAAGCTTACTTTATTCAGATGCTAGTTTATTCGCGACAGTTGCACTGTTTTAAAGAAAAAATTGTTTTGTTTTTTAGTTGAGATTTTCAACTGTGTTTTTAATTGTTTGTTGCAGCTATGTTAATTGTTTTGAAGATGACCTTTAATTTTTATGTTTTATAAATTATTTGATTTTTTTTCACAATACACGAAGTTAGTGTAAATGTAAGTCTTCATTATTTAATGTTTAACGGAAATAAACAAAACTCTTTGCAAGAAGACGTGAGCGCTGATAGCAAAGTGGTAATTGGAGCAGTAAATTCGTTTATTTTTATGGAAAAAAACTTAGCAATTTAGAATTAACGAGAAAGCGAGCAAATCGAAATGTGGTAAAATGTGAGACTTGGTTTAGAATCAACGTAAAACTGATTATCTTTACATAGTTCCTGTATGCACGCTTAGATCTTTCAAACTGCGCAACGGATTTTAATGCGATTTGCATCAATAGATAGAGTGATTCAAGAGGAAGGTTTTTATGCAGCCTAAATTATATTTAATTGTTTGTCTTTTCAGTTTCCTAGAACTTTAAATATTTTATGATCTTGTTATCGTTACGATTATAGTAGATAGGAATAATAATTATTAGGAAATCCAAACGCTAAGTTGTGGCTTGTTTTAAAAAAAATAAAAACTTGTGTGTATAGGTGCGTATGATTTTTTATCGTGTAATAGTTAAGTGTAATTGGTCCCATCACGGCACAGTGTAGTCCCATCTTAGGACGCGATGACAATTTCGGTGACCGCCGAACCGAACCGTTTAAGTAAACAAACTCAATCCTTTGTGTTATTTAGTCGGTAGTTGAGGGCAATGTGGAAAGCATTATTATCTAGAAACCAAATCAATCAAAATAAAAATAAAAAAAAATCTTTATTTTACCTATAAGAACATATCAATAGCCAGAGCTTGGAGCAGGCAAATAATAATAGATACCTACTAGTGGGCGATTTCGCTCTTTCATGTTCGATTCGTACCATAACGATTTCATATTAACCTAAAGATCTGACGTTTACATACCTTTAAATTTTTGTATTATTAAACAATACATAGACAAATGAGTGAAGGGCCACATGGCTCACCCAAATCGTTGGCAAAACGCACATCAACATATCTTACGACACCCAAGACGCAAACAAAAAATAAATCCACAGATATAATGTTTATTGTGTCCATTTATTAGCAGTAAAAACGGTTAATTTGTTTGCGGTACAGTAAAACGTTTTATGAGGGCCGGCGTGATTACAGAGCGGGATAACGGGGCCTCGGGGACCAGGAAGTGTGCCTCTTGTTTACTTTAGCGATTCTATTGAAATGTATTGTTTCAAGAGCATAATGCGTATGTTTTTGGCTCACATGTCCTTTTGAAGTCAAAATCGGAGTTGGGATGCTTTGAATTTGCATTTCGCCGTTTATTCGCATATCGTTATGAAGATATGTGGGTGAGCAATCAAAATGGATCAGTGTAGTAGTCTACAATTATTACAAGAGATAGGAATATTTGGTCTTAGGAACAATATCGTCGATTATAGAAAAAAACTGACTTTAATGATTTGCATAATTTCTCATACAAAATTCTTTTGATGGGACATTCAGCATTCCTATATGATGTTTTAATAAAAAAGTTCTCCCATGGTAGGTACTCTACTCATCCATAACCTTATTGACTTTGAGTAGGTAATCAATTAAATTTAAACTCGTCACTAATTCCGCCTTTTCAAACGAAGCACTTTGCATCATCCTTCATAATGCGTAATGCAGAGTTGAATTCGCTACCGGCGCGGCGTCTGTATTCCCGAGTGCATACAATCTGAACCTATTTAAAGCTAGGGTGAATAGGCATCTTCTAGGTGAGCTCGTTTCATCGTCAACCAAATCTTAGTCCTCCAAGGGCAAGAGTTAATCAAAGTATTATCAATCACGCAGACAAAAATAAAAACATGGACACAAAAATATTTAAAAATAATGACGATATGCAACGCGAAGACGTAAACATATTTGCTTTTCATTATTTTCATCTGCTTCATTGATACAAGAAAACGAAGAATAATACGAAACGTTTTGTAAATAAACTTCAATAGTTCCTGGAAAATCTCTCTCTTTCATTGGATCTAGATTTTCCGACTAGACTCGCGAGCTCGAGCGCTTGCGTTTTCATAGGATTTGAATGTTTATTTAAAGTATCAGCACGATGGCTTCTCTGTTTTATTTTCTGATGTAAAACAATGTTTTCAATTCAAATTATAATCGTCGCAGACAAGATACCACTTACTTTTGTTTTTGACATGCGTAGTAAAAAAAACTGATTATAACTGGATACCGAAATCATTAACAAATTAATAAGTAAACAAATTATTTATAAAGCTGTTTGTGCTCGACGTCGCTCGGGTAACATTTTTACAAACCTTGTCCTGACACTTCCTAAAAAACCAGCCAAATCGGTCGAGCTGTCTTTATAAATTTGGCAATTGATAAATTTACACAAATATCATAAAGAGGAAAGATTTGAATATCTATACAAATAATTGTAATGAATAAACTCAAAAACTACTGAACCGATTTTAAACATTCTTTCACCATCATTATCCCTGGGTAACATAGGCTACTTTTTACCCCGAAAAAATGAACGGTTTCCGTGGGGTGACAAAAATACGAATTTTACGCGGACGAAGTCGCTGGCATAACTAGTATAATATCATAGAACATTTTTAATTTGTACGATGTCATATAAATTTATTTTCAGTTCCATACCTTCCTGGTTGTTTAAAAAATGGTCTCCAAAATAGGTAATAGCAGTATTTATCTAATAAGCAGAAAAGAATTCCAATAACATGTGAACATTTTCCCGAAAGGAAACATATTTATGTTTCCTTCAGCGTTACAAATCTGTGTCATATTTCTTGTAAATAGTAACATTTATTATGTATCCATTAAGTGCCCGAATTCACTTTGTCTCGCAATAATAAGCATACCTAGACCTAAACCTAGGCACGTAAATAATAAAGTAGATTAGGCCATTCATCAACAGTATCTGGTAATCTAATACTCTTGACCTTCATCTCTGAAACCTTGTTCTTGTGAAGAAAATACTAACCTAAAAACACACTGAGATGGACACGGTGGTATATTTTCTGAACTATATCTTTTAGCATTCAATTTGAGTGTGATTTTGTGAGTGGTTGAACCAGATACCCTAGCTAAGATGTAACACTAACTAGCGTTTCTATTAGTTTTGTTTTTAAACCAATCGCGTCACTGGTAGATCACGTGACTCTTCGTATCACCTCATCTACCAGTGACGCGATTGGTTTAAAAACGAAACGAATAGAAATGCTTAGCGTAATGCATCTTGGCTCAGGTCTCTGCCATTTAATTTGTCCGAATGTATAATTTCTTGAATTTTAATTACATCATCATCATTTCAGCCGCAAGACGTCCACTGCTGAACATAGGCCTCCCTCCAAGGTTTGCCGCAAAGACCAGTCTTGCGCCGCTTGAATACAATGGTTTGCCGCAACCTAAGCCCCGTCGTCGGTCCATCTTGTTGTAGGCCTACCGACGCTGCATCTTTCGGTAGGCACATTTACTAAAAAGCTATTTCTCGTCGCAACTGTAATTTAGTCATATGTTTGAACTAACTTTACCGACATTTTAGGTAGCAGTTTCAGTAACACAGAAGCAAAAAAAATATAGCTTTTTGGGAAATTAAATTATGAAAATGATGGTAGGCACTAAAATTTCATTCATATCTTTGAAAATAGAAATCTTATTGCAAAAGTAAGCTTTAGGTACGGCACTTTAATGGCCGTATTAATAAACCGATCTCGACTGTAATACACATTTCAAGATGCATCATAAATAAATGTCAGTTTTCTATTTACTTTGATGAATCTTGTGACGGACATCTCGTTCAAGATAAGTTTATACATTAGTACGGGCCTTACATGTCCGAGTGCTGAGCTCCTAACAAACTCAACATTCAAACTGTTTCTTAACAGTAATTATAATAACTTGTTTAGGTAAATTAAAATTATTATTTTAACCTTTTTACGTATCGAATATTATTTGTGCATCATAATAATATTAGAATGGACAAGCATCGTGTCCCAACTTTAATAATCTGCAAGTATTCTCATAACTACTTAGAGTAGGTAAATGTATTAGTGCCTGCGAAAGCCTGATCGCAGCGAGCATTCATTTGTTTGTGTTTGTTTATCGGTAGATCATGCAAAAGTTTGGGAGGCCATTATCGTCCAAACTTTCGCAAATCGATACGTAAAGACATTGGCTGAAATACCAATAACTATTTATGACTGTACGTAAACAACATCGGATATGTAACTGATTTAAATATGGATAGCGAAACTGGCAATGTTATTTTATTATCGGGATGCAGGAAACAATGTGTTCATTATTGAATAAATTATTTACAAAATTGCAGCACATGAGCTGTGGGAGTTGAGTACAAATTGAGATGAGGGATGGGTAACTGAATAATACCCAACTGTGTGATTTTTAAGCCCCGACGCAAAAGAGGGGTGTTATTACTTTAACCGATATATGTGGGTGTGTGTTCGTGCGTGCGTGCGTGGGTGCGTGCGTGCGAGTGTGTGTATGTGTGTGTGTGTGTGCGTGTGTGTGTGTGTGTGTGTGTGTTTTTTGGTGGTTCTTAGCTAGGTTTCATGAAAATCGGTTGGACCGTTTAAGAGATATCAGTTCGGAAAGAAGGGTTCACCATTTTATCGGGGGTTTTTATCTATCTAATAGTTATACCTACTATACGGCTAGCACTAGTCGTATGTTCTCGCTTGTCGCTCAGTAAATCTCTTTCGTTACTTACTGTAAAAGTAGAGAGGGATAACCGAGTGACAAACAAGTCGCAGGCAACTTGTGCTGGCCACTTAGTAGGCAAAAATAGTATATGGGTAATGCGCAGAACTAAAATAGGTTTGCCACTTAATTTAAATTATTAATTATCAACAACCGATTAATGAAATCAAACATCACTTACTATTCATTATTTAAATTGCAATTTAAAGCCAGAAAGACGGAAGAATAGCGGAACAATAAAAACCCTTTCCGTATTAAGCGGTGGGCACCCTATAGAAAGGTATAATAATTTTATATGGGGTTCTGTTAATATTGCTTTGCACACAGATGTTCAAATTAATAAGCTTGCGACGTCTGCTTGCGTAGAAATGCTTTGACATTACCAGCGTTAATTAATTTAAACCGATTACACACCATATTTCGGGAGCTATAACAACAGACTGACAACTTGGAATAACGATATAATGGTAGGCATGTGTAAGACCAGGAGGCCTATTATGGTCGTGTTTATTGATGTGGATAAGCTTCGATAAAACATCTGTCACTTTCTGACCAGTAGGCAAGTGCGAGAGTGACGGATGCTTTATCTAGCGCGATAAAGGCGACCATAATACGGGCCCAGCACAATTTGCCAGCGGCTTTGGGTAATCCATTTATAATTTGTCTTAAATGAAAATGACAATACGACAAGCGAGAAAACACACGAAATATCACCTGTTGTCTAGGTAGGAACTAGGTCACTTGTTACCATTCATCACTATTGATGGTTCTGCTGGAATAACTTCAATTATGTGATTGAACAACGTTCACACAATAAAGTTGATTCAAAGGCTCGAAGAAATAGCGTTTTGTCACCAGGGTAAGGGTGTCCCTTGGAATCCCTAACAACGATTGTCCTAGGAAATTGTTTGTCCGAATTTTCATTTGCCCTACACTGGTTTTGAGATGGGTCAGGCAACTTTTTAATGAGTTGATGGCCAATCTTCAGTAATTGGAGAGGCACCAGAAATAGAAAAAGAATAGAACGTTGATAGGCCAATTATTTTCCGGTACCTTGGTGGACTGCAACTTTTAAAGAAAGTGAGAGAGAGCAGAAGGATACGGTGACCAGTAACTACCAGGGACCAATGTAGTGTTCTATAAAGTAAGTGTACCTACTGGTATAATACACACATCAAAAGTGCATGGGATATTTCTTATCCCTAGACAGTTTTGAACATTTCAATATAGGCATATTACTACTGAATCAAAACATCAAATTTGTTTAGGGATACTGAGTATCCCAAGACTTTTTTGATGTGTGTAGTAACCACCACTAATTTCTACGCCAACAATAGGCTCAAAATCTGACACGTTCTTATGCCACCCTAGTACTTTTTAGCTATAAAATAGACTATTAGTAACATACGTATTAATATCAATACCAAGCAGCGGTATTCGAATTGTTGTGCTCAGTGTAAGAGATAAGACAACCGGTGAAATTTCAGTCTTCAACGTTCAGTTGGCAACGCAATTGGATTTTTGGGATTGCAGTCTTAAGATTGTAATCTTGACAATACAAATGTTTACAGGTCGCAGATCCTACTTGTTCTCAGAGGCCCTTGCCAAGATGCATTACGCTAACTAGCGTTTCTATTCGTTTCGTTTTTAACCCAATCGCGTCACTGGTAGATCACGTGACTTTTCGTATCACATCATCTACCAGTGACGCGATTGGCTTAAAAACGGACCGAATAGAAACGCTAGTTAGCGTAGTGCATCTTGGCGAGGGCCTAGGTGGCCTGTACGCTTGTTTGCCTTCTATTTACCTTTAAAAATGAGGATATTACTATTATTTTGGTAAGTAAATATCTATCATAAGAATAAAAGTATTTGTTTACCTAGTATATAGAAAATTAACAATTATTAATAATATTATCGTCTTTGACAATTACCTAACTTACTACCTAGTTCGTGCTAACTAAGTCAGATAACGAGTTTCCGAAGTCGTTTCATCGGTTCTCGTATATCAATGCGGTAATTATTGTTTGATTGCTTTATTGCCAACTATCTTACATAAATAATTTAGTGTAAGGTCACGAATCCGAGTTTATG
Source organism: Acleris cristana (assembly GCA_948252455.1). NCBI lineage: Eukaryota > Metazoa > Arthropoda > Insecta > Lepidoptera > Tortricidae > Acleris > Acleris cristana. The sequence continues at coordinate 6,834,913 of OX411775.1, forward strand.
GTAACGACTTCGAACTAATATTGAACTCAGTCCATTATTACATAACCGATTATACAAACTAAGTAAGACGGAGTTGGTAAAACAATCGACTTTACAGGTTAAAATTACCTTAGTTGTTAATAATGTGTTTTTTTTTAAATAATACTGACTAGTGTAACGTGACATGTCACATACAACGTAACAAAAAAATATTTTTAAAGAACCAACAAATTTACACCATTTACTTAGAGTTTATCAAAGATTATAATTTTCTGGTTATAGATACTCTTAGGTAGCTTAATCGTATCTTTCTTGACCATTTTTGGTGCTCATATCTCCCATAACTCCACGTAGCCGATCATTAAAAAAAAGAAGTAGGTATATCAGTCTAACTTACCAATAAGTATCTTAGTAACAATAGCTTCGATGGATGTGACGAATATGACAAAATTTATTAGAGTTTCGTTGAGGACCTCGCCCAAAAATGATAAAGACAGACTTAATTTGAATTTGGTCTCAAATATCAGCCTGTTATTAATTAATTCTCAAAGTAAACTAATTTACAATTCAGTCAGTTACTAAAGAGATTAGAGACGTACTACGCGCCAACCGAGAAAATACAATTAGGTCCTCCCAACACTGCCTATCTAAGTAATAATTGTAAACGTTTGGTTGGTTTCTATTTCATTTTTAGCCTTTTACACCTGCTAGACCTGTAGGTACTACAAGTACTTTCTTTCGATTGAGTAAGTAACGCTTACGTATCGCCATCGAGAAAGTTAGAATGGTGGTTGGAATCAGCGATCCGTGTCCGTACTTTGTACTTCATGGTAGTATTAGCACGTCGACATTGACTTTGAGGTTCGTAATGTTATCGAGTAAAAATAACTATATAGGTGAAGTAGGGTAGGGTAGGGCTCGTGCTTGGGATGGATTCCGTAAAAATATTGCCCTCGGTTTTATAATGGTTAAGACGATTCAGGCTGCTCAACCCTTGGCACAGTCTCAAAGGCCCGCACAAGCTAGTTAAAAAAATCCCGTCAAGTTTATTAATTAATTTAATTAATTTATCTTAGGCTAGTGATAAACAGGATGCTTATCTAATTCTAGGTAACCACAGTGTATTGAAGTTACAGTTAATTAGTAATAGTATTAACAACTTAGATAAACGTACACACTAAATTATAATACAAATCTAATGTACAAGTAATAAATTCAATGTGCATAAGGACAAAACAATAACAAGTTGAAAAAGTATTGTGTGCCACGGAAAGAAAGACAAGAAAGAAAGAAATAAAGAACAGAGAAACGCGCAAGAGGAATGTAGTCACGAAATGGTCCGAACCCAACCCAGCGTAATGCTGGCATTTAAGTCAGCACAGGTCTTTCGTTGGAACCATCAGGTGAAACCACGGAAGGTTACACACACATCATTTATTACTTGAACACAAAAGCAAACAAAAACAAATTATAGCTAAGAGGCCCGCCAAAAAATATCTGAGTCTTCCATTTGGCCCAACTATTATAAAAGTTTGGCAGCCTTCTGCTAGAGCTACATCAGACATACTTTTAAATTAGGCACTAGTGACAAATTATTGTTGACCGGCAGATGTTTAATTCAAAAGTATTCAGCTGCGGTGAGTTGCGGTCAAATGGTCGGTTTTTTCCCATAGCCTCGTTAGCTCATAAGAACTAAAGCAAGATACGTACCACAAACCGCCATATCCTACCCCATTAAGCGGCCGCAATCGGCTCAGTCCCTACAGTGCGCTTATATCGCTTCCGAGCTCCGCTTCGGTCTCGCACGAGTAATACGACTAGAGAATAATTATATTCAACGCCATAGCGTTTAATTGACAAACAAAAACTGTCCCATATTATTTTTCGCGCTGAATTTCTCTCGTTAAATTTACGTAAAGACGGTTAAATGTGTTATCTAATTTAACCGAATAAATGTAAGTACAAGCTATCAAGATTACACCACCATAAAACTATGTCATACTTCTTACGATTTCATTTATGACGTCGTTGTGTTGGTCGAGAAATAAAATTTGCGGTTTCGACTACAACTTCAAAACTGCAACTTGTGTTGCAAAACTTTTAGTATTTAGCCCCTGTAAGACCTACAAGTTTCGCTTTAGTATCGTAGAAGTTTTACAGAAGATTATGAAGAAGACAGCGGGTTCGCAAAGACTGTTGGAGAGGTATGTATACAGTGATAAAGTATTTTGGATGGGATGTTTTTTAATAAAAAAGCTATAATCTAAAATTTACGCGCGGTGCAATGGAGAAATGGTAGTTTAAGCGGTGCGGTGTAACTTTTTGATATGAGCATACCTAAAATAAATACCATTATATTTTACCGATGCTCTTATACTGTGCATAGAAAAAAAATATATGATGAAAACTGTGGGTAATATATCATAATATCATCATATGTAATGGTTTTATTTCTAAAACAGGTATGATTTCCGGTATAAACTGCCTTTACAGAAATATAACTAGCTTTGAGTTAAAACCGAAACCAGAAACGTACAAAATTAATACAAATTCAAACACTAAGTAACATTTTAAATTTATTGCTACTTTGCGAACTCTCCCTTGATTTAAGAAGTTCATTTAACTTTTTCTTTCAATTAATTAACAAAAATATATCCTGTCACCTTCGGAGGCTGTCTGAGCGGCCCTTCACCACAAGAACCCACTGGTTTCACGCACACCCATCCACAATCACTTACGCCCACATTATTACGCGTATCGCTTTTAAGGATAAACCTCTGTTATCTTAATAGCGGCCGAGGATCACCAAGTGGGGTCAACTTTTAGAACAAAAGGGAATGGTAAGCTCTATTCAATTGGAAGGATATAGTGAAATTTCATAGCATAATGTAATTCTGCTGAAAATAGGTAATTATTAAGTTATAAAATCAAAGAATTAAGTAAGTTGTCATGATACGCAAATCTGCAGTGTGAATCGTTGCCCGTGTTTCGTTAACTGTCGAGTGATAAAGTAAATCCACTACTTACTCATGTTTTACAAATAAATTATCACTTATCTTAAATAGTAGAAGCAAACACAGTTGCGGATTGGTGTGGATGACATCATCATCATCATCACACTACAATATAATCACGAAGGAAAGAAAATGCAAAATATTTTTTGCACGGAAAAAAACATTCTGAAAAGTGTTCGAGAATATTCTCAATAGTTTCTTTAGAAGAATCCAACTTCTGGGAATTTTCCGCAAGTTGTTCATTGCTATACTTAGTGCAGCCTACCTGCTAAATATTCAAATTCCTCCATCGAGCATTACGACAAAACAGTAAATTTGCCAGAACATTCATGTGCTTCTCAGCAACCGTAACTGAAACGCTGCACTTAAGTTGGGAAGTGTCACGAGTCAGTAACTAATCCCATTCGTCAAAGGTTACTAAGTTACTGTAGCGAAGTCAGACCTGACCGACTTTAGGCGTTTCTCTTGTATTGTATCCGCAGCGAGCTAAGGACAAGTAGAAGTGTAGAAATTCACTAAGACTTGTCCTTAGCTCGCTGCGGATACTACACTAGTATATATTTGGTGGTGTTACATTGAAATTCTCCGTAAAGTTGTAGCATGGGAGCACTCAGCGCTTGGTTTTAATCTGTCCTTCCAAATGTTCTGGGCTATTTAATTTATTTATTACCCCTTTATTCGCGTGCTGTTAAGTTCTACTTTTTTCTTCTTCTTATTGAATAGCTTTCACTCCTTGTTTTAACAAAGGTTTAATGGGGGTAGCTCCACGCGCTTCTGTCAAGTCCCACCCCACTTTCTACTTATCTTGACAAATTAGGAATTGACAGAAGGGTACTAATGGGATATTAGTGCTAATAAACTGAGTATAAATGCTGAACAAGTACTTTTGCAAGGCGTGAATCAAGTAGTAAATGACGTCAAATTCACCTAATAATTACGTCACTTAAAACGTCAATGACCTGGATTGACTATTTCAACTTTTGCAAGCAGCAAATATGAACTGACAATAATTTGATTCATTTGCAGAGTCTGCGCTTTTTCGACGCTAACGTTTATGATTTATAACGGTATTATATTGGGAAACACAAAGAACAAAAAAAAGCAATAATCACGCTTGAATATTAGAAGACAGGAGTGCAAATTGGTTGTAATTTTTCTAAAAGCTGCTTCCCGTGCCAAGCGTATGGTTTCCTTAAAAATTGGCTGCTATTTTCTTTAGCGTAAAGATTAAATTGCTTTGGGTTTATTGAAGATTTAGAAGCCGTGGTGATATATGCATCTCGGCAAGTTTTAGAACAGCGACTATTACTCAAAAATCATATATGAGAATTTTAAAAGTAGAATATTAGGTATAAGCTTAAGTCTAAAGTAAGCTTAAAGGTTCTTAAGCTATATGAATGGAATAACTCGGGTAAAAAGGACCTGAGTACAGCTTTAGTTACAGTTACCTATCTTTAGTCATAATTTTGGTTTTCAACTGTTTCATTTTTCAATATTTTCATAAGTTTTTTTTCTGCAACCCTTTAATTTAAGTTTTCTTGGATTGTAATAGGACCCAAAACTTCTGACTTGCGAAAGGTTGTTTGTACATATGTTTTGATCGATTATCTTGACGACTTTAGCAATTACAGCCGTGATGATGTCAGAAAAAGTTTTTATAATCAATTGAATTTAATTGATTTTAAGTAAGTGCCTCAGTGTCGAAACAAAACGGTCTTTGTATTGAATAGTACCGACTTAAGTATACTTGTTACTGGTTTAAAATATGAGTTAAAATATAGTCAACTATTAGAGAAAAGGTTATAAAATCCGTAAAAAAAAACCTGCCAAGAGATAGTTGGTTTAATGAACCAACCATTCAGTTATAGACCATTTTAGCTTTCCAATTTTTAAATCGATAGCAGCACTAGTATTTATTTGCTAATATATGTGCGACTGTATGTATGTATGTATGTAAATACTTAAATGTACCAAAAAAGAGATAACGATTATTAAATAGACAAATATATAACAGGAATGAACAAAGGAGAACTTATATGTCGTCGTGTTGTGGCAGACGTTCAAAACGACCACCACAAAGGTTCATTCACAATTTTGGAACTATCTACGTTATTTAAAGTAAAGTGCATGACAGGCTAACAGTTCGTCGCTCGATATTGGCCTGTAAGTTTATCATATTAGAACACAGACTATGAGTTTCTGTTAAGATTCACACATCTCTTTACAGATTTAAGACTGTCAGGCCTGACAGACTTGGGACTACAGGTAAACTCAGTCTGTGGTACCCTTTAGTGATCTTTGATAACTATCCAGGCATATAAGAAGTCAATCCTGAAACATTGCACAACCATGGAGTTTGTGAATATTGATAATGTTGATAACACAGTAGAACAATGCGTTTATCACTATTCCTTTACACGCAACAAATAAGTTTAGCATTGTTTTACTAGTCAGCATTATCAATATTCAGAAACGTCATGGTTGTGCAATGTGTCAGGATTGACCTCTTATCTGCCTAGTACTATAGTGCAATTTGTTTTTTTTTTAATAGGTCTGTAACTTTTTAACCGCTTTTCCCAAGATGAACGTTTGTAAACTTTTAGAAGACAGTTTCTGACCGTGACATGAGAAATATCTCGAAGTAGGTAATTCTTGAAAGCATGTCGCATTCGACGTCAAAATCACCTGTTTTATATTGACCTCTAGACTCAAATTAACAGTTTGAAATAGGAGGTCAAGTTACAGTGGCTTTGAATAGCGAGCACCAACATTATTGGATCTCTAATTTCACACAGTTGCAACGTCTCCTGTGGTATAAGTAAAATGGTAGGTGTTGAATTTGATTCCACCTCTACACCGAGAATAACATCACTAGTAAAAAGTTCAACACACTTCGTCTTCGGAACCGCCATTTAAACTTTGTTTGAATTGCATTTAGCATCCTAAATCTCGGTTGAATAAAATTTAAAAGTTACTCAGTAATTGTCGTTTTACCTAGAATTTATAACTGCTTCAAACTGAGTTACTATAAGGAAAGGATAAGGATTCATTTTATTTTTCTTTTCCCTTGCCTATTTAATTGAGAATTGAGTAATTTTATGTCATACTTATGAAAATTTATGTAAGGTATAGGTTAAACAAGTAGGTATTTAAATTTAGGAGGTCACATATGCTTGCCTTGATTGCAACGTTAAATTCCAATAATTTCGGTTTACTTTGTAACTAATACATTAATTTAAAAAAAAATACTAGGATTAAGAAGTACTCAACTATTTAATTAATAAATCGTTTGCCACACACAACACATGAGAAAAAGGTGTCATGTTTGAAAATAAATCTATCGAGGATTTAGTTCCTAAGTTGAAAGGAAATATTACCAAGTTTAATATATTCAAAAAACGGACACATAGGCATTATGGTTATTTGGATCCAGATCGCGGAACTCTACGGACTTTATCATAATAAATATGTGGCCTCCTAAATATTTGATCCAAACAATTTAATACAGAAATCTAGGAACTAATTAAACGTAAATGAAACCTTCACATAGAACATGAATAAATTTAATCCACTTTCTATTTTATTTAGAACGGCGAGTTACCAAAATACTTGTTACTTAGTATAGATGATTTTTAAGTTTTCCATACTCTAAGTATACGGAACTTTCGAAAAAAAATTAAATATCGAAATGTTTTCATTCTTCTAGGTAGAAAAAAAACGGGTCTATTTCGTAAGGCCGAATTTTTTTTGGTCAAATGTTTCATTTCCCAAATTTTCATTTGCCGACCCGCTTTGTTTTCTGTAACCGTAAATATTTTTTAAAAACTAACCTACCCTAACCTATAGGATTCTACACGATGGTACTAAAATAAGTTCTGAAAAAATTGTATATGATTGGTTTGGCGAATGAAAAACTTGGGAAATGATACATTTGACCAAAAATATTTTGGCCAAACGGCAGGCTCCCAAAAAAAAACTGTTTGGCTAATAAGTTTTTATCGAACCCGGTAGTAAAGATCACCAAGCCCATGTACTAAGACGGTACTATGTTTAACTTTAACGCTGAAAATAAACACAAAACTGGAAAATAACAAATTTGTATTTGTACATTGTTTTAATGGTTACAATACGAATACAACTGATTAGTTATCACTATAGAACATTAAGATTAGTTCATTTATTTTAGGTCTTATTACAAATCTTTTGTAACAAATGGGGTATCATAAATATCAAAATATCTTTTTACACTACGTTCGTAACTGTGTTTAAAAACTATGGACTCCAGTTCTTTAATAATGGGTATTGTTGATAGGCTGAAAATAAAGAGAAAAAAGTTTAATACATTTCTTTAATAAGAGAAGCTAAGTTTTGAAACATCACCATACAAAAATATGTGGCCATCACTAGAAAAATACTCAATAGTAGGTATCTCAGTAAGGATTGCATCACCGAAATCCGTGGTCCCTAATCCCTATACATTGTCGAAAAACTTACTGAATGCCATCAATGAAGTTACACTTCAGAGAGATAAATAACGGTGTCCCTTGTTTTACCGACAAACTTTTTATCGAATGTATAATATCACCGAATTTCACTTCATCGAAAGCTTTTTTCTGCTGAAACCGCATTTTTTTTCATGTGATCTTAAATAATAATTACGTAGAGTAAGAGTAGGTTAGGTTACAGAAAAGCCTGTCGATGAAACAGAACAGAACACACAGACGCACACACACACTTATGCTTATTACATAACAACAATAAATAAATAAGCGTTCACTTCAAAAGTAGGTACGTGTAAAACTTGTAGTTCAGTTTACGTGTACTTTGTATGCTGGCGACGTAGCGTAACAGCCGTCAAGGACTAGTTATTACCTGAATTTTGTCATATTTATGAGATCTAAAAACCCTCTATTTTCATCGGCCTGGCATGATGCCTTGGGAAATATGTACTGAAAAAAAGACAGATAAGTTAATAAAAATAACTAAACCAATTCCTCAATGGATAACTAATTAATGAAATCCTTCTTATGTACCTAAGTGATAAATACTATTTTATTAATTGTACATAAACTAATATTATAACAGTTGCAAACCACAATCAAATAAATAATTCTGATGATACTGAGGTTAGAGATGCAGCATTCTTTCCCAAATAGACTCCAACTTCTCATAATTTGAAAACATGCCATGCTTCTGTAATAAACTGAATTGAATTTGTAAAACATACCGTTAACAGTAGCAGGAAAATATTGGCTCTCAAAGGTAATGGTTTACACTTCATTTGTGTTCACGAACGACAACTTTTATAGCTCCATTGCAATTTAACTTTTATTTATAAGACTGCAATTTCAGAGTAGTTTTATATCGCTTTTTAACATCGAATGTTTCACTTCACTCACATTTGTTCTGAACAAGTTGCAGTTAGAAAGTGACTTCACTTTTCATTTAAACATAACATTAGCCCTTCAAAATATGCTCTACCTTTGATTGAATTGGCCACAAATACTTTACATATTAGAAATAAAATCAGCGATGTCCTTGTCAACAGACTTTTTATCGACACTTTATTAATTGTATGTATCATTTCACCGAATTTAATTTCATCGAACCCTTCTGCTGAAGTCGTGTTATTTTCAGGTTATCTTGAATATTAATTAGGTTGGTTCGGTGGGGTTAGATGTGTGAAATGAAAATTCTGCGAAGTAGTACGTTCTATGAAATGTGTGTCGACAAAAAAATACCAAAATTCTGGGTTCCTAGTGAAAAAGGGTATAAGTCCTCTGAAGACCAAGTGAAAAAGGGTTTAAGTCTATCTACACCGTTCATCTACATACCCTTTTTTTATTACGAGTTAAGTCGACTTGTACCCTTTTTCACTAGGATCCCAGCATTAGATCTTGATAAAAACAAACGACAGGTAAGTATACATATACCTCGTTATTAATTCGACGTCTCGGTTACGTATGATGTGAGACCATCAATGGTAAGGCGTAAACTTAAGGAAAGACGTCCAGCGGGGGAACAGCTTCATGCTTTCATGCCGTATGTAAAAAGGATGACAGATAAAGTTCAGAATCAGTGATTAGTAAATATTCGTAAGTGCTCGTTTTCTTTGCAACAAGGTTTAGTTCACGACTGAACTGGAAATAATCTTAAATTGTTTATTTTGATGCACTATAATTACGGCTATTCCGTTCACATTATATATTTAGGTACTCGTCATCACTAATCAGCGAAACTACGAAAATCGTCCAAAGTGCCTTGGCCACCATTTAACATGATATTCACCACGTACGTACGCGTTCCTGTCGCTTTTTACAAGGATTTCTGACAAAAATGAGCTTGATGCGGAATAAGGCATTTACTTTTCGCTAAGATGACGCAGGGGATTTTCAAAACGGATGTAAAATGTTACTTGTAACCTGTTTAAAGCGTGTACATAGCTTATAGTGGATTGCATTGCATTTCGCAGACTTGTACATTGCAGTTTTGCAGCAATGTACAAGTCTGCAACTTGTCCTTTATTTACTCAACTGCCTAAGAAAGAGGGTAATGTACAAACTTATGTAAAAACGGTAACCAACGTATGGGACCCATTTAAAAAAAAATGCTTGAAGTCTTCAATGTCATTAGAGATTGCAGGATTAGAGATTGTAACTTATAGAAAACTCATCCATATTGTTGGTGGGTAACAAATTAAAGTCTTTGACTGTACATATACCGGTATGTATTAATGTCTGTTTTTGGTACCCTTTAATACTGTTATGCCTTGACGTATTAAGAAATATGAGTTGTTGGATTGGAAGTGCAATACGCAATATTTTTACCCATGATTCTCGATTTCTAAAACTGTGGAGTATTATCCATCCAAAAGGCGGGTTTAATGTATTAATAACCACCACATTCAAAAGTCCAAGTCTTCAGTTCTGAAACTGTAGGAGTCACTATGGCGAATTATGCGTATTCGCATTTAATAAAGTCAGTCATGTTTTTTTACTTTTTGTTACACTTGTTAATAAATATTTGTTTATCGACAACTTACGTACTATTAAATGTTTACTAACTATATCTCGACGTCACATAATTGGTCTTGCGAGGAGACCCCAACCTGCGCATTCTTATTTTATCTGCTTTATTTTTTCAGACATTGCAAATGTTGATGATGGATGACAAAGACCATTCATAACGTTATAATGAAACTTCAACTTGTTTTCTGAATTGTCATCATAATAACAAAAAAATGTGTTAGAGAAACAAAATTGAAGCAAGTAAAGAGAATGATTAAGAAGACAAATTCTATACTATTAAACGAAAAAATCTGCATTTAATTACATGTATATTTGTTATCACGCCGTCGAAAACTTTTTAACGTGTTCGTAGAAATTTACAATAACTATAAGGGTTTACTCGCCCGTGTGTGAAAAATCGATCTGTCAAGTGTCCATCTTCGGGAAAACTCTTTCTCAACCCAAGCGACTGGTCTTTTAAGTACTAATCTTAAAATGGCTACATATTTTTTGATTATTATTATGTTTTTGAATCCATTGCAGTATCTAAACCCTAAATACTTTCTAAATGTCTTTACAGCATTTTCTGAATGTTCTTGGCTCTGCAGGTAAATTCCAAAATGAACTATGAATAAAAAATAGCCTGGTTTTGCAGTGCTCAAAGGAAATGATGTAGTGGGTAAATCCGAAACAGATCCAGAAGTGAGAAATGAGTTAAAAGCTCGCTTTACTGTGCTTTGCTAGAGTGTAAGCACACGGTGTAAGTTAAAAGCTATCCTTGGATCAAAATTTTGGGTTTCGAAACGGGTAAGTATTTAATTTTTTTTAACATAATATTTAATATTTAATATCTCAAGTTCATATTATGTTTAAAAATTTGAAAATAAGTTGATCTTACCTATACTTACAATAATTTCTACGCCAATTTTGCCACTCAGTTCAGAATTTGTTTGGTATTAAATATTTTCTGATTTAAATCTTTCAGACTTGAGAATTGTACCTTAAACTGAATACCCTGACAACGTGTACTCTTTATACAACTGTTAAATTAATTAATTACGAACTAAAAATAAAATCATGACGAATTGCAATGGGTCAATATTGGAATCCCTAATCGTCATTTGTCCTACAGCATCGAATGTTCGTTTATCCTAAACCCATTTCCGCATGAATTTGGTTTTTTTGCAGGTATTTTTGGAAAACTTAAAAATGTAATCTGACTCAGCTGAAACCCAGTTTATGACAATCGATAATTCGGACAAACGATGCGTTAGGACAAATTTTATTAGAGAATTCGAGGGACACCCGTATGAAATACAAGTGTAATAAGTAATTCATTCTGCACGGTATTGTCACATAGCATACATACATTTCGCTAAATGTTTAAGGAAATTTGGGCTATTGTTTGAAGCTAGGAACAATGTTATTTCTACAATGGTTCCCCTTGAACTATGAATATCGCTGGTCTTTCATCCCGTGCTACCTGCTACTTTATGTTGCATTTCCTCAAACATCTAAATGAGCGCCATTAAACAGGATAGCTATAACAAATCCCAGTTTGTGTTGTAATGTTTTCAATTGTAGTTTTCAGGCATGGTTGTTTCTCTTTAAAATTTGAACATATTATTTATTTCAGTCAAAACGTTAATATTGTTAAATACTCACCAAAATTTATCAATTTTAATAAATTTGTGTTTGTTGAGAATTTTTTAATATCATTTCGTACAATGTTTGCCTTTGCAATCTTCGTACAAATTGTCTGTAAACTTTGTCTCTTATTTGAAATACAATTAACAATATAAGATGTTTCCACAATGGATCGAGTTTCTTCCATTGTTTGTGTACTTGAAACTACTGTGTTATTATGCATAAAATAAAACCATAGACACCTACTTTCATTGTTCTTGACGAAGTAATCTACGAGTAGCACACAGCCTATAGACATTTTTGATTTTAAGACTACAATTACAAGACTGCAATCCTAAAACTGCAAATGCATTACTGACTGTGAGGACTACGTTGAAATGCCACTGTGCTAGTATTTCACCTTTACTTTGAGATGCTATTACTGGCTTGTTCGCCGATCAGAGGAAGAGAGGAGTATACGGTTACCTACCTTTTTTTCAAAAACATTCAATTTTTCCAGGATTGTTATAAATCAAACTTAACCTAATTTAATGGTTTTATAAGTGAGCTCTATAGAAATTCCGAAAATTTAACAGTTTCAAAATTAAATGTATTTCTAATTTATGAAATTTATGCGAATGAATCAGTTGGTAAATGGAATTTGAGACTTAGGTCAGGTTACGATGATAAATTATTAAAACCTGCCAGATTCCAGGCAGTAAAAGGGACAAAGAAAAGACAAGACAGTAATAACTCCGTTGGTTTTGCCGTCTGAAACTTGGAAGGCATTAAAAGTTCATCATTCGGCCTCGAGTCTTCAATCTGTATAACTTTCAAGAAAATTACTGTAAGTTAAACCCTCGCTTGAGTACAATACGCGTCATTTAACAGAACTTCCTTTTCTCATTTAAATTATAGTGCATGTATAGTTATTAGCAAATCCTTGCCTTACGTAAGCCGTCGCTTATCAGTGAAGCGCGTAATGGCATAATTTACGCTTCCCATCTCCTGCCCGCGAAACTTCAATCCTTCGCAGTGTGTATGAAAACAGTATGACGCTATGTTAGTAAGCATTCAGAATCAGAGGTTATTTTGTTACGAGCTCTTATGAGTTTTTGTACAGGGAATATGAAGCTTCTTATATTTTTATCTGCTCAATCTTTTTTTCAACTGTAAAACATTGGACTCTTTTACATACATACATACATACATGCATACACTCACGCCTTCATTCCCAGAGTAGGGTAGGCCGAACTACAGAATTACCATTAACTCTTAAAAGTTGGTGTTAATGTGATGTAATTCTGTAACCACATTTTGAACAAACAGGCTAAAATGTTTACAATGTGTATATTAGTGACAGGTTGCAAGCCCATCTCCGGACTTTTAATGGCCGAGCCGAGCAACACGTAAGAGTGAAATGCAAGAATATGTTGCTCACTCTAATGTGTAAATCCGTCCCTTACGCTGGCCCATGATCCGCCGACGTGTAGAGGGGCCATAATGAACTGATTAATAACTTCATGTAACCCTTTTATAAAACCGTTATGCGGCGTTAACGTACTGTTTCGAATTGGTCTGTGAATCTATTGAAACTGTTGGAGTGCCAAGGAAGTTGTTGAGGAAAGGGAATGTTCTATAGGTTTTATTTACGCATCGGCAACTTGCAAAGGCTTTATTACTTTTATAGGGAAAATGAATGGGTTTGTCTGTTAGTATTTTTTCGGCGGATTCAATCGGGGCTTTGGGAGGCAGAAAAGGAACAAATTACTTCGGAATGATACCCAGTGGAAGCTGTATGCAAGTATTTATACGTACAGATCGTTAGTGGTATTTTTGTGGCAAAATCAATTGGAAAGTAAGAACAGCTGTTGTTTGTTCGCTACAGTAGTTTTGTCATGTGTCTCTCAAGCAGACGATCGTTAATTGGAATCTCCCTCGTACCTATGGATTTTACTAAAGTAATGTAAGGAATCAAATTTGTAGTTTACACCGAAAAGCGAAATTATAATAGGAAACCTGCACACAGGAGTAATAAAACTTGGCGTGTTAGGTCTTCGACCCGCACTGAACCCGCGTCATGACAAGGGGTTATCTTGTCGAGATGGGTCCTCTCGGATACACTTTGACCCTGGTTCTTTTATGAAATAACCTTTCATATACATTCACTTTCCTCAGGATGTTTGTTTTCATCGAGACGGCGTGGGCGACCGCGACGGGTGGCGGGTGGAAACAAATGCATGGAAATCGCCTCATCGTTGCCGCGCTACTCGTGGCATGCTTTATACATCTATTTGCATTTGATCGAGTTGCCGTTTGTCGCTTGTTGCCGCCACGTCCTGCAGGTTGTGGCCAGGTTGTAAGAGCATCGATTATCACAAATTGTACATAAATAAGTAAGAAATACTCATAAGCACTGCGGGAGGCATTATGTAAACTTTGAAAAAAAAACCTCTTCTACACGTAACGTGGGGATGTATTTTTTTCCCTTTTGGCGAGGTAGGTCACTTTCTTGGGATGTCAATTTAGAAGAACGACATGTTCGTTTTAAGTCCATTTCGATAGATGACATGTTCTGACTTAGTCAACTTCTTAATAGGTCCGGTAAGAGGGTCGTCATTTTCTGACTTAGTCATCTTCTTAGTAGGTCTATTTCGAGGGACGTCATTTTCTGACTTAGTCATCTTCTGAGTAGGTCTATTTCGAGGGACGTCCTTTTCTGACTTATTCATTTTCTGAGTAGGTCTGTTACGAGGGACGTCGCTTTCGGAGTTAGTCATCTTCTCAGTAGGTCTATTTCGAGGGACGTCATATTCTGGGTTAGTCATCTTCTGAGTTGGTCTATTTCGAGGAACGTCATTTTCTGACTTAGTCATCTTCTGAGTAGGTCTATTTCGAGGGAAGTCATTTTCTGACTTAGTCATCCTCTTATGTGTCATGTCGATAGACCCAGCCAAGAATATTAGAATCTAAAACTATTTTATTTCATGCACTGTAAAGTACCTATTATATTAATATGTCGTAGGAATATTGTCGTGGAGCACGGGGTTCACGCGACTCATGTCGGAGGCACAGAATAATAAATACTTACAATTAGTACAAGTACAGGAGGAACTTTCTGTGACCGAAAACATGCGAATTTAAACCTACTCAGGGGATATAATATGGCTCGCGTGACAGAATGTGGATAAAACACCCGTCACTTTCTGACACTTATGTAAGTGCGAGAGTCACGGATGCTTCATCCACATTTTGTCACGTGATAAACGCAACCATACTAGGCCTGCATACGGTTACCATTTAAGAATTTGATGATGAAGCATTGAAACTACTGCAACTAAATGAGTAATTTTTCCATTTTGTGACTAAAAAGTCCGGACTGTTATCGAAATGTCAGGCTTCTTGTCAGGACTTTCAAATTCTTAAATGGTAACCGTATGCGGGCCTAGTATGGTTGCGTTTATCACGTGACAAAATGTGGATGACGCATCCGTGACTCTCGCACTTACATAAGTGTCAGAAAGTGACGGGTGTTTTAGCCACATTCTGTCACGCGAGCCATATTATGCCCCCTGAGTAGGTTTAAATTCGCATGTTTGCGGTCACAGAGAGTTCATCCTGTACTTATACTAATAGTAAGTATTTATTATTCTGTGCCTCCGACATGTGTCGCGTGAACCCCGTGCTCCACGACAATATTCCTACGACATATTAATATAATAGGTACGTTACAGTGTATGAAATAAAATAGTTTTAGATTCTAATATTCTTGGCTGGGTCTATCGACATGACACATAAGAGGATGACTAAGTCAGAAAATGACTTCCCTCGAAATAGACCTACTCAGAAGATGACTAAGTCAGAAAATGACGTTCCTCGAAATAGACCAACTCAGAAGATGACTAACCCAGAATATGACGTCCCTCGAAATAGACCTGCTGAGAAGATGACTAACTCCGAAAGCGACGTCCCTCGTAACAGACCTACTCAGAAAATGACTAAGTCAGAAAAGGACGTCCCTCGAAATAGACCTACTCAGAAGATGACTAAGTCAGAAAATGACGTCCGTCGAAATAGACCTACTGAGAAGATGACTAAGTCAGAAAATGACGACCCTCTTACTGGACCTATTAAGAAGTTGACTAAGTCCGAACATGTCGTCTATCGAAATGGACTTAAAACGAACATGTCGTTCTCCTAAATTGACATCCCAAGAAAGTGACCTACCTCGCCAAAAGGTTTTTTCCTTCTCGTCTACCCCATAGTGTGGAGTGTCGTTAGATAGGTCTTTCAAAAATATTGTGGGCTTGCGAAAACGATTTCTCGATTGAGGGATCCGTTTGTGAAATATTAAGATTTAAAATGCTATTTTTTTTTAGAGTCATGTTTCTCCCCCCTACAGCCAAAATACTAAAAATATGAAAAATATCTTAAATGAAAGCACATCATAACGAATTTTTAGAAAAACTATCACGACTAAGTAGACCTACTAGTAGTGTTTATACCTACTAAAATTACGTCTTTATTAGTTCATACATTGTTTTTTTTCAAGATAGTTTTTGTGTAGTATCGGCTTCGGAACCCTACACTGAGCATGGTCAGACATGCTCTTGCCCGGTTTTTTGTTACTTATGATTTAGGTGCGCAGGATTCCGAATATAAACTTTTATTTTTGTACATTCACAAACAGCTCTCCAAGCTCTACGGTAAAGGAAACACTAAAATTCACTTCTAACTTGAGACCAGACTAAGTTTTAAGAGCAAACTACTCTCGCGAGTAAAAAAACGGATCGCTGTTAGCCTTTTGAAAATGGTAAACGGAATTTTATGAAAATATCTCTGGCAACGACTGATTCGTCCATTTTACTTTAACGTACAGTGAAGAGTTGACATAAATTATAATAACGTAAAAAATATAAAATAAATACCTAAATAATAAATAATAAATATCAGGGGACAATATCACACCATTTGAACTAGTCCCAAACTAAGCTCTAGGCTTGGACTATGGGTACTAGACAACGATTTAAATACTTATATAAAGAAATATATATCTGCGCTTACCGGGATTTGAACCCAGAACTGCTAGCTTCGTAGGCAGAGTCCGTTGCCTACCAACTAGGCAAACGCGTCGACAAAAATAAAAGTACCTAAACATCCTTGAAAACGTGAACAAAATACCGATTTATCTTTAACATGACGAATTATCTACTCGAGTGCAGAAAATTTATCGTACTGTATTTTTCTTGACAAAAATTAAGACCCCTTGGAATTTATATTTTGGTAGTTAAAATGTAGGTACTATGAGAAAATTATAATTCATGCTGCAAAATGGAGAACGTATTAATAAAGTAGGAAAAACAAATTTTTTTATAAAATTTATTTTTTTAGTGTACGAGTGTTTTATTACCGGTGCGCGTATAAAGGTGCTTTCATCTATTTAATAAAAACTTAAAAAAAAAAACAAAAACAAATCAGTATGACAATTAATTAAATAAAAAAAAAACAAGAACTAAATAAGACGGGGAGCATTTCCTCGTTGTACATAGCAATGCTTAAGCGTTGCTCGAGGAAGTTTCCAGGTGTTGTTTATCTATTAAGTTTTTTGAGATTTCTTTAAAAATCCAATAGCACTAGGTCCTCGCGGATCCCGTCAAGGGACTCGACATCGAAAGGAAAAAAAATATTTAGTTTGTTTTTTTTTCCTTAAATAATTCGACATAAACCTGTTTAACCTTGCCAAGTATAAGTAATTCTAAATTGTTTTTTCTCTCGATGAAAAATTAAGGTTGTGACATTCCGTCGATTTAGCAGTTCCCTTTTTATTGCTAACGCGTTGGACCGGAACAAAAACGGCATGTAAAGTTCTTAGCCGCTGACTTCGTTTCTTCTTTGATATGAATATCAAATTTCCCTAATATTTTACTCTGCTTGACCTCCTTAGTTTTGGGATAATGACGCCAGGGGGGGCAAAGATCATTAGGGTAATCGCTTATCTAAGGACGAGGGGTATAAATTTGTATCTACGGGGATCAAGTCGCTTAGTAGTGAAGAAGGTTGATGGTAAACACCAAAATACTGTTGCGGGCCTGATGATGAGCTTATCATTTGAAAATTATACAAGACACAAAAGCCACAAGAATACCTTGTATGTCAACTCTATTCTAGATTTTAGGGTTGACCGCTGTCCGTCTGTCTGTTTGTCTAATTATATGTCAGCGGACTGTATCTCATGAACTGTAATAGGTAGGCAGTTGAAATTCTCACAGTGTGTATTTCTATTGCTGATATAATAACAACAAATAATATAAATATAATTAAATCATAGTTTTCTATACTTACAAAAATATTACGGAACCCTTTTTTATGCTTCCGACTCGCACTTAACGGTGTTTTTCTTATTTTATTTAATAGCCCAAATGTTGGCTGGAAAAAATCCCTGAAAGCCCTGCTTGCCTACTTTTTATACAGCCTTTTTTTTGAACGTAGTATATTTATTGTGTTTGGTAAAATAAAGGTATGTTCATACATAATAATAAAACTTTATTTCTTAGTAGATAGATGAATTCTCTAGATAAAAAAAACCAGGTCTAATTTAGTTCTTCAACATTCGTTCAGTTTGAATTGAAATTGTAAAGTTTGATGAAGAGTCTTCAAAGGAGAAACTTTCTTTAAATAACGATATTGTTCAACAATAAAGACCAGCCAATACTTAACTTTATAATATCTACTTCATAGCGATGGAATACTTGATTCCATAATATTTCGATCTTTGAACATTTTAAAGATCTATGGAAAAGCCTCTAAAGGAGTATTTAAGAAAATACTTACTCTAGTTAAGCAACAGGTAAATTAGTACATGTCAAACCACTTATAAAACATCGCACAGGAAAGTTTGTTCCAGTTTCAATCTATCCAATCCCAAACAGACACTGTGTCTACTAAAGTATTACACAATGATATGTAAATAAATGCAAATACATTATTTAAACATAACTGAAACATTAAGGACCAGAATACAAACCTTTGTGCTCGTTACTCAAAATTTGCTTCTAGCGGATTTGAACTTACAACCATAGCCATTTTAAATGCTATGGGAGCTGCCTTTCAGTTATGCTCATAGTTGAAACGTGCTCGAAAATCAGATTTTTTATTAGCGATACCTACTTTTAGAGCCGATAGCTATTAAAGGTACTACTGATTTTCATGCAACCTAGCTAGCAACCGTTTCAAGTAAAAAGATTCCAAATAAAAAAAAACACGTCCGACTCGTACTATCGATTCACGAGTTACGATGTGACACACAGTTACACAATGTTCTAATTATAATAACCCTCTTTTTGTTGTAACATTAGAAGTTAAAAGTTAATAACGTCAAATTTCATATTAGTCAATAGCAACTTCTTTCTAAAGAGCGGTTGCTGTGCTCAACTCATAGATACATAGATACTTGTCCAGCAACTGCTTGTTTCTCGGCCTATACAATAACGAACTTTGATTAATCAGCCTTAGCCTCTATTCTACATTGTCTTAAACGCCATTGTTATCGTATCGTTACAGTATGATCAAGGTTTAAGCCATAATCAATACGATTGCAATAGGAGTAAAAACAAAGTTGGATGGCGGCCTTTGTTTTTTATTTATACTAAAGACAAAGTAAATCGTCGCGTAAAATCGGAATAAGTACCTACTCTACCAATTGGTCTATTCACAAAGACGTAATATGGAGCACGCAAAGTGCCATTTTAAATTCAAACGCTCTCAGACACCGGCGTGTCCCCATTTTACGACAGAAGGATTGAAGACAGCTTTTGTTAGCAATTTCAAGTATTCTAAGACTGTAAAATGCGAGAGTTAAGTGAATCTTTCACTTGTCTCTTTCTTAAGATTCGCTAGAAAAATAAAATTACAGTTTTAAATTTTAAACTGATCCTTGAATGCATTGCCTGTTTCATGGAAGAGAGAAAAAACAACATTATATTCAAGTGCTAACGGCAATAAACTTAACTTTTCTTCTTCTTTTTTAATTATGGCGGTTTAGTTATGATTTCGGTAATGTTAAGTCAGAGAGATTTTAATCAGTTAATGTAAAATAAATCAAAAGTAAAAGCTTTGACATTTTGCAAGCGGCAATCTTCCCTCCCGGATGGTTTCCAAATCCAAACTTTACTTAGTTGATTATTTATTTAAATCTATAATTTAAAATATAATATAAGGATTGGTCCCAAATCGATTCATGTTCCTTTTTTAAATAACTGTAAACCTTAATGTATAAACGTTAAACTCGACGCTAGTCTAACAAGATTAGAGTTTGACGTTTATAAATTTAGGAATTAAGATATTTAAAATTAGAGAATACATAAAACTAAACACAACACACGCAATTCTAAGGTTATATTTTAAAGAACAAAAACAAGTATGTGCGTGCGTGCAGACTTGCAAAGGTATGTGTTTAGTGGATAACCAAGACACAAACTTCACCAAGAATGAGATTAAGACGATAAAAGTACAAAGGTTAGTAAGTCAGTAATTTAAACCACTTTTCAATTCAAACAACACTAACACAGTCATCCAACAAAAGTAAATTCTACCTAAGACTTACTTAAAAGGGACAATGGTGTAAGTCTAAGTCAATATATTACTGTGGCCTTATCACGCTCGATTGTTCCGACGCACGACAATACAACTGGGGACAAACTCCAGAATTACGACTCGAAGTTGGGCCTTCATCTGTTTAGTGCGATATTAATCATGCCCTGACGTCAAACAATACCGTGCAACCATGGCTGCCACACTGATTTCAAATTCGCGAGTGAGGGGTTATAATGGTAATTTTATTTCCTGAAGTGAAAAGGGTGAGATGAGTTGTATAAAGTATGGTATGGGTGATAATAAAACGGAAGAAGTGTTTATTATGTGTCATTTAAATAAAAGGGAATTTAATTTTAATATTAAAAACAAGGACATATTTTTTGTTGGCCCACTTGCCACTGTTTGTATTTTGGCCGTCTAATGCACATCGGTTTTAGTCGGTTATATAATATTTAATACTTGTGTATCCATTATATATTACTTGGCTAAATTACGAAGAGTAGCTAGTCGCTTAACATTCCTTATCACCAATCCAAGACCAATTAGACCAAGCGTTGCTAAAGATAACAACATGACGGATCGAGTTTTTGACCCAAAAATGCCACAATTTTGATCCAAATCTTCAGATCTATTTTCAAGAACGCAATTACTTACCAAAAATTAATATAAATATAGCTCTTTGAATATAATTATTTACAGCTTAGCGTGGTATTTATATACATAATTATAATACGTAATATTGAGTTTTTTTTTTTTAATCCAATTTTTTCTCTTCTTATTTGGTTTGAAATTAATAAGAGTTTAAATTAAATTAGAGGTGTTGTGAAATTCTTCGTAGTTTACTTGCAACGCAGACTAATGAATATTGCGCCGGGAAAATTAAAAGAGGTTCTTTTGAAAACTTATCGTCTTTGACGCATATTTTGTACCGATAAAGATTAATTTTGTATAATACTGATGAAAAGTTATCGTTAAGGTTAATTTTCATCATAACCTAATTAATGAGGGGTATTAATTAAATCAGAAAAGCTTAAATTATAAAATATTTAAAACTTAAAATTAACACGGTATCGTGATAAGTTTTCAAAGTATGACGCCCAACATCGAAACTAGAAGTTATTTTATAGGTCTGCGTCGCTCTGGCTTAGTCTAGCTTTTTAAGCCTTAGAACTCTTAGAAAAGATTAAAAACTTTGTTTTTTAAAGATTATAAATGTTATAAAGTCTTACTTTCTATTTTAAAAATCATTTACTTTTTCTTCAAATTGTATTTACATTCTACTCAATTAAAGGAAGATTAATTCATACTACCTATTCTAAGTACACATCAATTACAAAACGGGATTGACGTCAGAGATGGGCATTTCGTAATCGATTCCTGATTACACGATTACTTGATTTTACTTTGTAATTCACTCCTAGGTGTCAGATTACTTGTAATGTAATCAAGCGAAACGGTGAATTATCATTACAATAATTAAGGAATCAGTATCATCTACACAAATATTACAATTACTAGTAATTGGGAATCAATGTCGATGCTTAATTACTGGAATTGTTGACTTGATTACTTCCAGATTACTTCTGTATATTAAGTATATAAATAAATTTTACGTTCGTTCTTTAGAAAGATGCCACAAAAGTATTCCTTCCAAAATCGAAATCTGGGGATCTGTGTGGTCTCTGACAATGATTTCGTTGGCAGCATGAGAAAAAGTAGCCGCCATCTTGAACTTTTTTATTTTCCACCGATAACTTCCAAAATCGATATCTGGGGATGTTTATGGTCTCCGACAACTAATCTGTTGGCAGAATGAGAAAAAGTAGCCGCCATCTTGAACTTCTTAGTTATTCATCCGATTGCTTCCAAAATCGATATCTGGGGATGTGTATGGTCTCCGACAACTAATCTGTTGGCAGAATGAGAAAAAGTAGCCGCCATCTTGAACTTTTTAGTTATTCAACCGATTGCTTCCAAAATCGATATCTGGGGACGTGTATGGTCTCCGACAACTAATCTGTTGGCAGAATGAGAAAAAGTAGCCGCCATCTTGAACTTCTTAGTTATTCATCCGATTGCTTCCAAAATCGGCTACTTTTTCTCATGCTGCCAACGAAATCATTGTCAGAGACCACACAGATCCCCAGATATCGATTTTGGAAGCAATCGGATGAATAACTAAAAAGTTCAAGATGGCGGCTACTTTTTTCACTCTGACAACAGATTCGTTATCGGAGACCACACACATCCCCAGATATCGATTTTGGAAGCAATCGGTTGAATAACTAAAAAATTAAAGATGGCGGCTACTTTTTCTCAATCTGTCAACGGATTTGTTGTTGCAGATCACACGTATTGATTTTGAACTAACTAGCTGAAATACAATAAACGAGAACTTTTTTCAATTTTACAAAATGTTAGTGGACAACCCTTACGCTCAATTGGAGCGTAGGTATTTATCTTGAAAAGTAGGCCTAGTTTCTTTACTGGTTTATTTATATACTGTGCCCTTATCAACACATTTTAAACACCAAAATTTAATATGAAAGTGAAATGCTAGAATGACGTAATGATGTAAACCAAAAACAATTTTATTTGAGTGACATTAACAAAATAATAAAATAAGGTTTGCCAATGAAGTAATCTAGTGTGGAACTGGAGTTAAGTAATTCAGATTACTTAAGTACTTGATTACCGAGGAATCAAGATTACTGTAGTGGTTTACAATACTGATTCCAAAGGAATGGATTACAAATGTAATCATAGTACAGTATTACAGTAATTTTAATTACCCAAGTAATCGATTACTGAGGAATCACGATTACTGGAATGTAATCGTGTAATTAATTCCAAAAGTAATTGATTACGCCCAACTCTGATTGACGTCCAGATAGCACATCCAGGTGGGCAAATACCATCTCTATGTTAACGAAGAACCCGATTCATTGACTGGGATCAGTTGCACACTCGCAGATTATTAACAGTAAGAAACTTACATATTACATTTTTTGCATACGGTTTGCAAAGTTGTAAATATACACGAGATAGTTATTATAAGTCGTAGCAAAAAAATACCATGTTGTTATTCCAAAAGCTAAAAATACGTAAGTAGTTTATATTTTACAACGCTCTATCCAAACAAAAATGTGTCAGTATTGAAAGTTAAAGTCATGAAATAGTAATACCCCCTGAAATAATGAATGCACTGGAAACGTATGCACCTACACAAGGTAAGAAGGAAATTTAATCACATTTCGATTAAAAACTTCTACACGTCGAAAATCTACTAGCGCCACCAGCGGTTTCCAACAGAAGACCACTGCTGAGAACAAACGCCGCAAGATAATAATTTTCGTTCTTTCAAAAAAAATGAGCAGACGGCGGTGGGAAAACAGAGAGACAATTTCCCTCAACTCAAATACCCGTCCGTGGAAAATGGGCATGTAATGACTTTTCATATTGTGAAAAATAAGAGTTTCTTCGCTTTCCTGTGTAGTGAGTGCCGCTGCAAAAATTCGGCTTAATATTGGTTTTATTTTAAATACCAAGTAATTACACAAGTAAATATAACAGTGTTTTAACTAATAATTTTACTCGTCATTACATTTGTCAGGGTATACTCAATACTCAATATTTATAGCAAACATAATGTACCTGAGGGCTTATTGTCTAACGCACTCGCAATCACAACCGGCTTCAAAATGGAGCAATTGTTTTCATTTTGTATGCAGACAAGCCTTCGATTTTCAAAATGAAAACGATCGTGATTGCGAGTGCGTTAGACAATAAGCCCTCTGTTTACAAAGATGATGATGGAAATGTACATAAATGTTTTAATAATGAACCTTGTCGAGCACAGCAAAGTTTCAAGACGTATTATTGGGTGAGTGAACCTTGAGTTATCATGTTATACTGTGTCTCACCGGGGTTCTGTCCTGCGGCGAACGTGGGATTAGACCTTTAATTTATTACATCAGGACGCCGGTGTCGTCGAAAGCGGGTCCCATTGTGTAAAATAATAACGACTCGAAATTCACTGTGCTCTCGCCACTGCGGGATTGTTCCAAAGAAAGGACAGTTTTGTACAAGTTGCCCTAAGTCAGAATTGAGTCATCTACGTAAATGAGGTTGCGATGTAATGTATAACTATAGCTATTGTTATCTACACTATAAAGGTGGTTAATCATTTTAATTTGGCTAGATTAATCGACTTTTGTGTTTCGGGTTCACGCGTTAGTTTTAGTTAGGTATATTATTATAGTTTTTTATAGCATGGAGAAAGCAAGCAAGAGACGACACAGGCCACCTAATGATAAGTAGAATATAAAACCGAAAGACTGCCAGTCCTATCCAGATTTTAATCATCTTTTGTTATTTTTACTGCATTCTTAGGAGCAAATAAATGTAGGTAAGCAATTTTATTCAAATCCTCATTACTGTTTGAGAGAAAGAATACTTATCAAACTTGAGTACTTGTACTTATCAAAAATATCTGATTGGAATAGTAATATAGCAGTACGTATGGCTTATAAGACTTATTTTATTTCATGCTATGTTTTAACTATTCCTTAAGACTAAATACATTAGTTTTTTAAGACAAAAAAGTACAGAAGTAAGATTAATTTTTCAAAACTATGTTTTTAAAGTTTTTTTATTACATTTAATAGAATTAACTAAATTCGATCTCTAACAATCAAATTGAACTAGTTTTGTATAAATTGCTGAAACTAATACGTATCAAATATTGTCGGGGTCCGCCTATTCGGTTATTATTCCTATAGGGTTATTCTTTAGCGGCACGATGCAAAATTATTTTTTTGGCTTTGTACCTAGAATTGCAAGTAACAAATTAAGAAGTTCCTAGATTGAATCTTGTATTTAGCCGTTAAACAATACGGCCCTCAATTCATCAACGTTACCGTACGTAACGTTAGTGCCGGCGAGGTAAGTTAAGCGAGCTAAGATATCTTGTTTTAGGTACGTACGTACCGATTTAACATGTTAGTGCGTGTATTTTGGTTTTGGTCGCACATTTTTTCAACGATCCAGCTTGGCTAAAGTACTTCGTGTCAGGCCACATCCATACCCGATTGGAAAAATTAAAAGAGATGGCTTTATGTGCTTCCGCGGGAAGAACGTGAGACGGAGACGTTGCGCGCGCCTCGTATGCTGTGTCGTAAGCGCCAAATTCCAAAAATGGTTTACCAGATATATTTTTTTAGCACTAAACAGTTTAATCAAAAATCATCGCTAAACACCGCAGGCTTTCGAAGATTAAACAAAAACATGGGAAAAATGTTTACGTTTTCAAATTACTTAAATATTATAGGGAACTATGGGTCTGTTTTAAAAAGTTCTAAGCATAAGCTTAATTTAATATTATTCTGTAGGTATAACTTCTTGAAACAAAATAGGTTTTATGTAACTGTGTTTCTAAGTTTAACAGTTTTAAGAATGACATATTAAGTTTAATATAGGTACCCAAAGCACAGACCAAAAGACGTTATAGTTATCAAGATCTAGACCACCAAACATTGCCGACTTTAGCACAAGTACCCTGAAAACAATTCTCTGAGAAATCGAGAGGCGAGTCGTCAAATATAATAGTCCCCCCTGATTTGCCTGGTCAACGGTAGTGCGGTATATTGTTCAGAATTAGGTAAATTAGAGGTTTTGCGTGATTGTGACTGCTCGCTAACGAGTCGGTTCCTATGCTAGTTTCAATTCATTTCAGTTATGAACATTAATATTAGGTTGTTGGCTAAAATATTAGGTCCTTACCTATGAAATTGGCGTTTTATATGGAGAATGTTATGAAAACGGTAGTTTTCATACATTTAATTTTGCGGATTATTTAGTAACGTCAAATGCAAACCAAACAAAATTCTGTCAGGAATATTGGACACTTCTAAGCTATATTATACATATCTTAATTACTTAAAAATAGTTAGCTTCATAAAACTCTGCGTAATTGAAACACTTGAACTCACAGCACATGAAAAGAGTTGAGTTCACACTTTAATTTTAAACACCAAGTAAGATATTGAACCATATTATTTGTATCTAAAACCTTTGTAACATACTGTATTAATGAAATTTTAAAATAATTTGTTAGTTAAAATTGAAATGAACAAATTCCGTACGAAATAAAACACGTAAAAATAACGCCAATTTCATAGGTAAGGACCCAATATATCATGGTAACAATTATTGTATGTACCTATTTTTACCCTTAGCGTATTTTCCTGTTTGGAATACATCGCTATCTAGCGGTAAAAACGTTTTTTGTTTGCTTAAATTACTAAATCAGGTAGATACACTACATAATTCCAAATTAATGGAAATCCCGAATTTTCACAATTCCAATTCCAAATGCAACTTTATTTTTGTAATCGCTTATAAATTTAACCTTACTTAACCAACATATAGCAATTGAACCATGCATTTAATTTAAAATAGCTCCAGCGTAACACAGGTTTCGGAAAAATTAAAATTCGGACAAATCGAATATTCGGAAAAAAAACTGAATTTCATGTAGTCTTTTAAGTCATGAAGTTATCATTTCAATCATGAAGTCTATTAAGCTTAATTTATACCTTGATGATTGCAACATTGTCAAAATATCAGGAGCCTTACAAATTATTTTAACCGTAGTAAAGACCCGTTACGTCATCAGTTGTCTGTTGTGTTATTTGATCGACTTTCCCATGATTTTCGTTTTTATGGTGTTCAATAAAATCATAATACGGGTGGTAGGATCTTGTGCAGGGTCCGTCCGCATCGCTACCACCATCTTATCCATTAACCTACCGCGAAAAAGCAGTGTTCGCATTGTTGTGTTCCGGTTTGCGGATAAGACAACCGGTGAAATGACTAGCATAGAGGCATCTTAGTCCTCAGGGTTAGCAACGCATTTGCAGTCTTAGGATTGCAGTCTTGTGAATGCGAATGTCTATAGGTCACAGTTTCCACTTACCATCAGGTGGCCCGTGTGCCCGTCAGCCTTCTTTAGGCCATAAAAAAAACCTTTAATGATATTGTAATGTAATGATGTCAATGATTCATGCCTAGTGATCGGACTTTTTGATGCAAACAGCATAATAAAAGGAAAAATACAACTAAATATATTTTCTACTAGCGTTTCAGTAGTATGGAAAGATAAACGGTAAACTGGTGATATACTCGTACCGAAAAGTTATATTCATTTTTATAAAATACTTGAAAAACTAATTTCATTCCGCAATAGTCCCAAGCGTTTTTAAATAAATATGTATCTAGTTATTTGTTGTATAAATTTTAAATTAAACTTTAATACTAAATAAACCGCCATTGACCTCTTCAAATTGTATCTAGCCTGAAATGGATTTGAGTTTGTACACAGTAGTCGCTAAGTCGGTCAGTAAGTAACGCATACTTTTATTTCCCCGTATGACCATTTTGATTTTATTTTTATATTATGGTATTTCAGAATACTGGTGAGTCCTTAAATCAGGGGCACGTTTTATAAAACTACAAGTTACAATTTTACAGGTCTAAACTGGCAATACTGCTCAAATGGCTGGTCGTCATTGGTCGAGGTTGTGTCAAATGGAAACTTGTAACCTGTAAATTGTAATTTGTAACTTTATAAAAAAATAGGATTATATTTTTTTACTTATAAAGAGGTACCGGTACAGCTATTGTCATATATGTAGTTTAAGTTACTGATTTTTTTTTCATTTTCATTTAAATTACGCGGACAAAGTTAACAGTAAATTTTTGTAATGAAATTCGTCTACGACTTTAATTAGAAAATTTGTGCATACCATGTTGCTTTGTAAACTAGTTTTTTGTGTTTGTAGTAAAAGCTTTCGAACCCTACACTGAGCATGGTAGGACATGCTCTTGACCGATTTTTATTATTAAACGTGTAAATTGTCGACTACCTACATCACTAAAATATTGAACAATTAAACTAAATAGGTACCTACTCCAGGATATTCAGAGCACAACCAAAACAGCCCCGCGGCTACGGTATTAACTAAAGCAAAAAGTTGAAAAATAATTTTCGTACTGAACTATTCTAACTCCTGTTGTATAAAGCCGTAGGGAGTTGACGAAATATAACATTTTAATTAATTCGACACGCTCGAGTCGACTCTATGAATATCCATGATCCCACGATGAGTGTTTAACAAAGATTGTTATGTTTAACGAGGTAGATACATAACATTCATAATAAATGGCTATATTACCTATTAGGTTCTCTGAACTAAGCCTTTTAAACATAGCGCGGAAAAACCGCAAATCTTCCATTATCGGTTTATATGCGGTATTAAAAATAATTCCGCCTTTAAAAACTACTCTATACTAAAACACAAATAGGACTTGGTTTAATTGTCCAGAGTCAGACTAGTTACAGCAGAGTACTACGACTGATTAATTATTTTATTTGAATACAAAATTGTCCCATTGATTTTTTAAGTTTTTTTTTAATT
The DNA here is from genome assembly GCA_948252455.1 of Acleris cristana. Classification (NCBI taxonomy): domain Eukaryota; kingdom Metazoa; phylum Arthropoda; class Insecta; order Lepidoptera; family Tortricidae; genus Acleris; species Acleris cristana. The sequence goes on from OX411775.1 coordinate 6,863,608, forward strand.
ACATTTCTATAATATAATAAATAAATGGAATCCGCCTTTCAGAAGTTCAGACTTAGTTTTTTTTTCTTTTAAATAATGCCTTCACTCCTTACTTTAGTATTTCGCAAATGTCGAGTTTTAGACAGCCAGCATGAAATTTTTAGATAAATAAGTCGAGCATTTCACAAATTTTCGCCACTTTTAGTGACATCTCCAGATTTTAAAAAAATAGGTAGTCAGAGAACATCAAACTATGCAATAATTAAATAATATACTAATATGTCCCAAAATATTGATATGGAAAGTTCCTTTTGTGTTACCAATATTCATACGTCTTTGGTAGCCATTTTTTTTTAAATCTGGATGTCTCTAAATGTGGTAAAAAAATTGAGAAATTCTTAGTCCGTGGCTATTACACGCGAGGACAATAATTGTTCGGTTATAAAGAGTATTTACTCTTGTGGAATTAACAGAAGCACATGGGGTTAGCTCCAAATGCTTCTTTAAGTTTAAAATAATTATCCTGAAAAGATAAGGAAAGAAGGCAAAGAAGACGTGTCAAGCGGTCTGACGCAAGAATTACAACTTTATAGGGTTTTGAGGTTAAGGGTAAGTAAGTATAGATACTTAAACTAAGTCTCGAAATAAAATACTTTGTTAAAATTAATTAGTATTTTAGTTTATTCGGAAATAATTAATAAATAAATGCGACGTCATGTTCGAGTATATTGAGTAAATGTATAAACTTTACCTAAATATTGTTAAAAAGAGCAATTCAGTTGAAACTAAAGCTTGAATTTTTAATGAACCCAGGTAGATTTTTGCCGCGTCCGCATCATCACCCACCATTCACAAAGTTTTCAGCTTTTAGGTAGAAATAGTAAAACTAGATTCCATTTTCTACATCAAAGGTTAATTAGCCGGCCAGATTACATATCCCTCATGCTTCATCCCCCAACTAAAAGGTCAAAGTTCCGACCCTTCTCTCTAATTTATTCTGGTCACCTTTTGGAGCACCTTTCATAATAATATTTTCATTACAAAAATAATTCATATTTCAGGCAAAACATTATTTTGTTTCTTGACTTCGTGACTCAAAAAGGTCGAACGTGCAAATTTTACACGGCCGGTTTATTCTAATCAGAAAATAATTGGAGTCACAAACGATGAAGGTTTTAGAAGAACTACAGAAAAACTTACAAGTCCAACAAAAAGCAGGCTTTCAAATTTCGACTACATGTTTCAATACTGTCGTCGACTATATACATAGGTGGGTCACATATTAAAAACACTTACTATGTGTCTGTCGGCACACAGATATAGGCAGTCAGAATAAAAACATAGTAAGTAGGTTAATGTTCCGATTTTTTTTTTAAATTTCAGATGGAAACGCTAATAGTGCTATACCCAAATTTAAATACCTAGCTTTAAATATCAATAAATAGATAGATAAAATAATTTAATAAATTGAATTCAATCATAATAATATATATATATGATTGAATTCAATATAAGCAGAAAAAAGTTTTGAGAACAAAAGACAAGCCATTACTACTTCAGTCTAGTTTTGAAACAATCTGTAGACTGAAACTACCTAATGTCAGTAGATAACAGATTCCACAAACACAACGTGCACTGTAAAGGACTTAGTATAAGTTCTAATACAACTCAAAGCTACATAGTTCCGAATAAAAAACACCAATGGTCTTGTGTTAATAACAACAGTAAGTGCACCCAATAAAGTGTTTTAACTACAGCTATTTAACTTGTACGCTACATACTGGTGATTTCGCTGGCTGAAGTAGTTCGCGCGAGGGCGTGACTTTAGAGCTGCCGCAACTTTGTTCTTACCGACGACCTTAATAGGAGATTGATCTGGATTCCTTGACAGGCAATGTTTGTGAATGGGAATTGAATTTAGTGTTTAACGTTCTATTAAATTAAATAGTTCTATAACGTACTGTCAAGCAGCTAGCATAGAAGCATTCCATCTTAGTCCTTAAGTTTAGAAATGCGTAAAGAGTCTTAGCATCGCAGTCCATATCTTAAGATTGTAGCCTTGAGAATACAAATGTAAATCCCACCTACCATCAGGTCGTAGTAAATCCGCTGTGCATATTCTGAAAAAAAACAATCCTCTATCTGTAACCGTTCAAAAGATACAGCTCTTTAAAGTTAGGGCGGATGGACGGACGGACGGACGGAAGGGAGGGCAGCGTAGATATATTAAGGCCCAGCCACACCGCTTGCGTGACGTACACGTGCGCGTGCGCGTTCGCTTTCCACTGCGTTGTATAGTGTGAATTCTTATTACGACATGTCACTACTTATACAACGCAGTGGAAAGCGAACGCGCACGTGCACGTGCACGTCACGCAAGCGGTGTGGCTGGGCCTTTAAAAGGGTGCCGTTGGGCTCCCTTTGAGTACGGAACTAAAACCAAAGCATAGAAACTAAACCATGAATTCAAACAACTACTCTCACCAGCAAAAATAACGGGTCACTTTGAATATAACCTCAGTACAAAATGACCCAGTTCTTTCCCTAGAGTATATTTTATTAACGTTTTTTCTACTGCGTCGTATATGGCAAACAAGAAAAATCTTTATAAACGTTCTCAAAATAAATAAAACGCAAGAGCTTTAAATATTATTCTACTTTACATTCCGGTACGAAACCACATGATAAAGCTCAAACACTATGTTAATGATATTTGCATAATTATATTTTGTTTGTAAGCATGTACTGTAAATACACGTGAAGTCTGTGCGGGATCCGGGCGTATCACTACTTCCATTCCACCTACCTCCTGGTGTTATTCTTAAACAAATCACTTTTCAATTAATTAACAATGAATCAATTCGCTTACGATACGCGTCAGGCGTAGTTAGGACATTGTTAACTACCGCTCCTTGGTGAAGCTGCTTTGTCGACAAAACGTGAGACGAAATAAAATGTACATGCACAAAAATGTAATCGGAACGAAGATTGGAACGGCGCGTGGCGTTTCCCTCGGTCCGAACTTTACGTGTGCAGGACGCTATTTACCCCCGCACCGAAATACAACAATGCGAACACTGGCTGTTTGGCGGTTGGTTAAAGAGTAAGATAGCGATTCGGACGGATCCTGCTGTTAGCTGATCCACTGTTTACCATCAATCCGTAGGTATTGTTATACGCGTTCAAAGAGATAACAATCGGGGGCAATATACCTACTGACTGACAATAGTGACAATCGAACACAAGCATTGTGACATTGCAGCATTGTGCTCATTAATTTAGTTCAATCTCTTAATCAATCAATCAATCAATGCATTAATAAATTTATTTATTTCTTGAGTAGTTAAAATATTGGTACAATTTCAAAATTCGGTAAGTATCCCTACTTAGTCGGTTCATAAGTTCTGTCACTGAGATTTATTACAATTTAAAAAATAAATAAAAGAGTTTCATAAACCTGTAGCACATCAATAAAAACCTCATTTTATCTAGAATAAAAAGAAGCGTAATTTGTATACTTTACTATTGCAATAATTTGATGAACGAGCTTTGAGCATTCCATTCGGGGCAGGAAAGCATGGTTAAAATCACGCACGACCACGATACTGATAACGGCTACAACTTTTGTAAGAGTCCTCTTATTGAATCGAAATTTGCGTCACATATTGACCAGACTTTTATCTTTAAATTCTTATACAAATGTATTCCAAGCAACTAAAGATCCACTTATACACCGGTAAATCTTCATGTCTCATTGAATCGACCTTACGATTTCACATCAATTTGCAGAAATACGAAAACAGACCAAACTTCGAGCTTCATAAGCTGGTTTTTGAGTGTCGTTAAGAAAATAATGCTGGTCTCTAAACATACCCAGAGATGAGAGACTTCACAATAATAAACAAAAAAGATTCTTAGATATCAAAGACTTACCTTTAAAGCGTTTGCAAAAAGTGATATTTTCACAAAACTCGTGCGTATTTTAATCGTTGCCGGCCGTGACTGTTAGAAGATCGTATGGGAAATTGCAGCGACTATGTGGAATGATTATTAGTCCCTAACAATCTACATTAATTAAGCTTTTAATTTTTACAGATTTTGAAATTAAAAAATAAACAGAAGTTAGTTTGATTATACTAAACCTTTGTGACAGAACTTAAGGACCGACTAAGTATGCATTGCCACTAGGCATACAAAATTATGATTGATAGCATGCATCATCATGCATTACTTAAATTAGCGAAAATTGTTTTACATATAACAATTTAAATACTCTTATACCTACTCTCAATTATATTAAAAACTTACCTTAATTATCTTTCTGGGTTACAAAGAGCTAATCATGTCATTTCTTTCGAAGTAACCTTTCAGTTTCTTCTTTATTATTTAGAAACTGTAACAAGAATTTAAACTTTGAACATCGATATCCCGCGGGCTTGTAACAGCGGAAAAACAAAGATACTCGTTCTTCCTACAGTCTTCGAGCCGGTATTAAGTTTCTTAATTAACTTGTTAGCCTTACTTTTAAATTTCATGAAAAGCTTAAGCAATTATTAACGTTTTGAGTACCTTTGCATTTTCCATGTCTCCGCAGATCCGTCGGGAAATTACACTTCGTTATTGCGAGACGTACTAAAAACGTTGTTATCGTTATTGTGCCCTTCTTCATAAAAGGGTGCATTTTGTATAGAATCTGTACTGTATACGCGTTCATATGCCAAGGTTTAGAGAGTGTAATATGCTTCAACTTTAAATTGCAGATGTGACCTTTTTACTAAGATGGGCGGTATTGTAGTTACGCTGTCTCGCTCTCGCTGATTATTAATATTATTTATTAACGCAGTTTTGCAGTGTGCAGTGTTAGATACGTTTCTGTCTAGACAACAAACGTTATGGTTCAACGCAAAAATGTTTGAGCATCGAATAAACCGAAGCTTAAATAAAATTCTTAAGCTGCAAAGGAATGAATAGGTCAGAGAGAAATGTGGACTAAAAGAAGATGTAGTGACTAAGATTGAAAAAGGCTGCGATGGTTCGGTCATTTGGAAAGGATGGATGAAAGAAGGTTGACGAAAGAGATATACAGAGCGAAAGTGAGTGGAAGGGTCGGAAGGAGCCGTCCTAGACGTACTTTTTTGAATCAAATCGGTGAAATACTTGAAAAGGGCTTAATCTTAAGTACCCGAAACCGACGTGCATGGATGTCTCGATGTATGAATGTGGAAGAAGCGAAAAAGATTTGTCAGGATCGTAGCAGGTTGAAAGAAGTGGTCTCTGCCTACCCCTTTTAGGAAATAGGCATTTGATGTATGTGAGCTACGTAGATGACTTGTGGCTCTAGACTAGACTAGAAAATGTATAAGATTGGCGTAAGCTGCTAGATGGTCGCGTCGAGGGTTCATGTCAATACCATAATTTGACATGACAGTTTTCGAAAATCGTTTTCGTTAGCATTAATTATCTTATATAGGGCTCCTGAGCCGAAATCACAAAACGTTATTTACAGAGCGTTTATATTTACATATTTTTTTAATGTGGCCGCAGCGATCGGCGTGAAAGAAACTTTAAAAACCCGACTGCGTTGTCGTCGATCGTACATCGTACCTCGTACATGAACCCTGAAAACAACTTTTCTGGGCTGTCGTGTAAAAATGTGACGCAGTAGGTGCGTCGTTGCATAAACGTTGCGTCAGCGTATTTATGTTTCGGTGTGGTCGAGCCTTTAGTGGAGAAGCATCAAAACACACATTTATTAAAATATTGGGTTAGGTAGATTACCTATTTTACTTTGAACAACATTACCAATAAAAATATTTCGAATGTCAACCTTGCCAAAAATATACTCAGACATTGTTAATGGAATAAAAATAAATTGGAATTACGAAAGTAAAATGGAAAACTGGATAAGAAAAAGAGAAAGCACAGATGTACAGATTCGCTCTAAGATATAAAATGATATTCTTGAAGTTCATTAGGAATTAAAACAAAAAGTCTCCTTTGTAATATGATTTTAGTCTTCGAATCTTAGAAATGGTAAATTACATATTATTTATTTATTATTTATTTATTATATCTTAAACCATTGTTATTTAAGCTCATTGTAAATGAACAGTTGGTTTTCATAGGATTCGTACATCGTTTATACATATTTATAAAACGCTTATAACTTGTTAGTCATTATTACCAACAAAACTCAAATTTTCCGGGTTTTTAAAATAAGTATTTACACTATGTTTTAATCCTGTACAGTATAGAATGCCTATGCACCAAATTTCATCCAAATTCATTCGGCTTTTTGCCGAAACGCGATTGAGCGACAAACATCCAAACAAACTTTTAAAGTTTTACATTAATAATCCTACTAATGTAGGATAGAATAGGAGAGCCCTCTAATACAGACAAACTCGGAGGTAGTAGTAACATTGTTGTACCTTGTCGCAGTTATGGTCACACCAAATTCAAACCATATAGTATATTCTAAAGGCTTCATATTTTCGATTAAAGAATTGCAATTTAAAAAAGAATCATTTTTAGTTAGTTTTTTAATTATGAACTGTACTGGACTGGACTGAAATTTTTCGGTCAACCTATTCGCCATAAATATTACTTACCATATATTTTTTTTTTATATAAATTACTTTTTTCGAATAAACAGCTGGGTGAAGGTTGTCTCCTATTCGGATCCCCTACTATTAACAATACGTCTTTAAACTAAAAATAATACCGTTTCAACTTCGTGCAACGTTTATTTACTTGTAAACTAGAAAATAGAACAACAACTTTCCAAGAAACAGATGAGGCCATTGAAGACTCCAGTGATTCCCAGAAGACTGTACGAGTTAGGTCAGTTCGTCTTATAGAGTTACATACTCGTGCGAGTAACTATACTAGCCTCAGGGAATTAACCATACCTTACCTGTTGCGGCATTATGAACTGCTGAAACCGGTCAAATACCATGCAGTAAAAGGACTGCTATAACATCATATTTGTGTAACTGAGAGAATACCATGTAAAAAAAAAACATAACCTACCAGGTTTCCAGCTTGATGGAAATACGAGCGTACAAATAAATTGAGTAGCTTCAAACGCTCGTATGACTTCGCTCGACTGATCGACCGTTCGACAGCAAGCCGTTTTAAGGTGCTTTTCCATTAGCGAAGCGAGTCGAGACGAGAATTTGAGTTTGTATAAAAACAACCATTTCCACCGAAGACGAGCGATGCGAGATTTTTTTTACACAAAAAAAACTCGTCTCGCCTCTTCTCGCCTTGCCTCGCCGATGGAAAAGCACCTAAAGAATAGAATAGAAAAGAAAAACGTTTATTTGACAAACACATCAACGCAAGGGTACATAGTAAAAAAAAAATTACTTAAGCGAAAACTGAGAGGAAACATATCAAAACCCATTCCCACAATAAAACTGCTTCATTTGATTGTAGATTGAACCACTATTAAACTAATGCATAATTCGGTGGCCATATAAATACCGCAATGTATTAGGAGTATTTAGCAACTGTACAGAGGCATGTATATTGTTCGTTTTGAAATCAGCTTTGACATGCTTATAAACAGATCAAATAGCATACGCAAGAGTAGAAGAATGTAGATGTAGATACAGTAGTAGAATTCGCATAGGAATATTATATAGGGCTAATATTTATATGTACTTACATAATGCAAAAAATCTCTTTGGTACCCTTGGTACCCTTGACTTTAACCACATTCCAACCTCAATACCATCACTAATCACCCCAGAATATACTTAATTAGAGTAATTAGTCTTGATGTAATCAGAAATTCTCGTGACCCGTTAAAGGATATCTGACGTTTAATGTAAGTTCATTACAGCTCCGTGATTCTCCCATCTTGTATCACTAATTAGGGTCTAATCCCCATCGATCCGTACAGTCAGCTGAAACGCGATTTATCTTGCGTAATTTATCCTGCTTCATAGAAACCGTTATCTAAATGGGTTTTGGGATTAGCTGCGATTTAGTCCAAAATTTATGTTCGGGGTCAAAAATTTGATAGTCTAATTCGAGTTCTCTTTGATTCTTTTGTTTGAGACGTCGAGGGAGCAGAGTGTAAGAGTTATTTCGGGGTAGAATCGTCGTGAAACCCAAGGAATGACCCAAGACCAAGATAATACAAACTACTTCAGTATTGCTATGAAACAGATAAAAACCCCGATAAATTGGCAACCCCCCTCTTTTATCAGTGCTGATATCTCTTAAAAGCAAAACCGATTTTCGTGAAACAATGCGAAGAAGTATTCGGATTAAACTATGTAGTTTTCTTTAATAAAACCGCGTCCGAATCAGTCCATCCATTTGGGATGTAGGATAGCACAGACATACATACACACGTTAAACTACTAAAACTACTACTAGGTACCAAAGTACATAGAAATTTTCGAATTCAAATTTTACTTACGCATTTAAAGGCCTAGGGGATGACAATCAGACAGAGGTCTACAACCACATTATTACACGTCTTCCTGCGGTCCGGGGTCAAAAACAAACTATTATAATGTTAGAGAAAAGGACATTATTAAACTGCAACATGGTGTAGCGATCCCTGGGGAGGCTTGTTTAAATAGATGTAGCCGAACGTATTTTGTGAAATATGTCTGCGGTTGTAATTAGCCAAATAACGCTTTTATGCAATCTGCTGTTGTTTTTATATTTCGGAGTAATATAGCAAAGGTATTTAATTTACCTATTTTATAGTTTAACATGAACTTAAACTACTAAACTAAACGTAAAGGGGTCACTCCCGTACTGAGAGACGTTTAAGAGGCAATGAACTTGTTCCTTTTTCAAAGAGGGATTCCACGAGAGCGTTGCCGGTGCGTTGCGTCAGCGTCGTGGCAACGCCGTGATTTAAACATAGAGCAATGCAAGTGTTTCAATGCATCGTGTGGCATGTCGTTCTAATTTAGACGTAGAACAACGCAGCGGGGATGACGACGCACAGGCAACGCTCGTTTGACATCCCTGATACTTGCGTATAAAAATACGTTACTAAGGAACGTCATTAACTGACTCTGAGTGCGGCTGTTAGACTCGTAATTAATATATTAAACCACATCGCAGGTATTTTTAACAGGTTTTGTCATAGGGACTGAACACTGGCCATACGAACGGGATTCTAGGTGGTAAGAACTATATCGTTTTTGACCTGCGAACTTATTGTCTAACGCACTCGCAATCACGATCGTTTTCATTTTGAAAATCGAAGGCTTGTCTGCATACAAAATAAAAACAATTGCTCCACTTTGAAGCCGGTTGCGATTGCGAGTGCGTTAGACAATAAGCCCTCTGTTATCGTATTGCCAAAGTTTTGATGGCACATGTCCCACCGCCGACGATGAGCGAGAAGCGAGTAGAGTCCACGATCAACTGTTAATATTTGTGTCTCTTGTATTGACACGGGATTTGTATCTTTTGTTCGACAAGCTAGTGGAGAGAGTTCTCGCCGGCAGTTTAAACAGTCAGCGATGAACTATTAATATATTGTGTCTCTTTTATCCACAGGGGACCGTCGAATTTGGTGCTTGCTAAACCGCTTCAGAACCGATGTGGGGAACTGCGCGTATCACAGGAGTAAATGGGGTTGGTGTAGGTCGTCGGCATGTGAATGTGGACACACGAAGCAAACCGCTCGTCATATTGTGCTTGAATGCCCACATACTAAGTTCGACGGCAGTGCTGAAGACCTGTAGAGGCTGTCTGGAAAAGCTGTGGAATACTTTAGGAGCACTAGCTTTAGGATTTAGCTTAGACTTCATTTGTAATGATTATAGTATAGTAACAATAATATTGCAGTGACAATATAACAATTGCCATACGATAAATGAATAATTGACAGGGGATCTCACGGAATAGAAAAAATAGTGGAAGTGGCATGAGCTTCGCTTTGTATCAGACCTGTTGTCGCCAATACTCAAACTATCATAAAAACAACACGCCACCATGGAAAATGTTTTTGGTGCTGCTATCGTTTTTACACTCCAAAATAGCACAATAACGCATGCTTCTGGATTTATTTCCTATTTTAGAAATATCGAAATATCGAAATATCGAAATAAGCGATCGCGGCCAAAGTATGGTAGGTTATGCGGAACTCCGCATAACTATGCCACACGTTACACGCCCACATGACACTTCTACTGTTTTTTCTGTTCTGTGGGGGATCTAATACGAGTACCATTTGTTCATTTCTTGAGCGAGAACACAGTCGATAGCTAATCGCTTCCTCGTCGGCGGCGGGACAAGTGCCGATAACTCTTATTTTCTTGACAGTAACGGCGGCCGAGTTAAAAACAGTACTTACCATAACAGGTCATAGACTATATGGTTTGTACTGCGTCGAATGGAGGCCACAGGTATATTTATAATGTTTCGATAAACTGCCAAATATCCTTCTCAAGCGTCATTAAGACGAATCTATTAACGCCTCTCATCCGACGGCTAGTCTGAGTAATAAAACAAAGATGGGGACCAACAAATCGTAAATGTACCGAGAACTCAAGTCTGTGCCAAGACAGTTTGGTGTTGAAACTTCACAATTTGCACACCACTAACAAACTTTGGTAGCTGCAAATTTTACAAAGTAGTCTTTAGAGCTGTTATTCTGTTACTCAATAGCTTAACGTTAGTTTCTAAGAGAACACACAATACAGTGGCGCTTCTAGAATATCATTTAGAGGAGGGGTAAATCTACCTTTTTTCCGTTTCAGGGTTCATGGCCTAACATAACAATTAGAAATTTATCATAATAATCATTCTGAGTAAAGTGTGTTATGAAATCGTTTGTTCTCATTAAAATAATTAACATACAGTCATTGTTTTCATAATTTTAATGTAAATAGTACTTAGCTTTGTTTAAAAATAGAATACCGCTAACATAAAATGACAGATATAATAATAACACGTATTTTCCCGCTAATTTTCCTTATCGTGGTTCGTAGTCCTTATTAAGTTAGAAAGAAATACTTCAGGGGATAATCCGGAATCAATAGTGTTTGCGTCTTTATAGTTCTTTAATAAATTGTAATCTTATTAGTTAAGTTTATCCCCCGAAGGAAAAGGAAAAGGTTTGGGTTGAGAGGAATTCTTATTGAGATTATTTACTGCCTTTGCAATGTAAGTCTACTTTATGAGTGACCGATTTGGATAAACTATGAAACAAGATAAGGTTTTATAAAATAATATAAAATAAATTATTAACAACTGATAACCTTTGTAACAAAAAAAAGGATCTTTATTTACCAACAACAAGCAAACAAACAATAACAAATAAAAAAATAAAACATGAATAAAAACAACTAAATTGCTGGTGAAAAGGTGCAGAACTCAGCTATCGAGCTGTTTACATAAATTGTATTATACATATGTATGTTTGTGTTGATGTTTTTTCACGATTGAACTCTACTTGCGAGGTTACTCTTTTGCATTACCACTTCAAAGTAATTTTATTGCGCCTATCTCTTCTTTGTTTTTATGAACCTTACTATTTTTATGCGGAAATACGACTATTTAATAAGCAATGTTTTGAACGAAACTTTTATAACAAATATTAACCTTGAACAACTAAACATCTCAAACTTAGAGCCTAAAGTATAATATTTCCGTAGCACAAAACTTAGAAATGTAAACTTTCTACGCCATAAGGACCTTTCTCACAATTGTGGTAAGATCTATAATCGGTGATTCCGAAACTGCTTTTGTTTGGCCCAAGTATCTAGAAACTCGCATCTTTATGTAGTTATTATTATTCTACTCAGATAGGCAAGAGTGCTTAAAAACTTTTGCTAAGTTTTCTTTTAAGTATATTTCCTCGGTTTTCTTCGTTGTTGATGGTATTAATATGAAAGAGCAGTAAAATATGGGTAATCGTCAGAAAATTATTCCTAGAAAGTTTTTGATAGTCGGGTTATGCGGTCATCATTGGCAAACAGGGCATATTAGTAAAAGTATAGACAATAGCGGCCTATACACGTAAAGTTCGGATCTTCGTTCCGAACCGTACGTGTAAATGCAACTGTAATAGTAAAATAGTAAAAAATGTACGGTTCGGAACGAAGATTGGAACGGCGCGTGGCGTTTCCCGTCCGTGGCGTTTTGTAAATCTAAAGCAAGACAGTAAGTGGAGCACATTGCTCGTCCAAAAGAAGACTGTTGGGGTGGAAAGGCTTTGAATTTTTAGCAACTACTACCAGAAGATGTAATCGTGGCCGGTCTTCCGCAAGGTAGATAAGACCTGAAATTCAGAATATCTGGTAAGAGTCGCGGGAAACAGTTGTATACGAGTAGCCAAAAGGCCTTCTTCCAGCAAACGTGTTTTGGTTGACATAATGACTGATAGAAGACTGACTTATAGAAGTATTGTAGGTTTTCACTAGACTTACCGTTATTAATTATCGCCCTAAATATAACAAGCGTAATTGTAGGTTACCGTAAATTATTGTTACCATTATGTTTTATTTATCTCATGAACAATGATGTTCATTTAAACGCAACATTTCTAATGCACTACCCTTATTATTTGACATTATCATTAATTTCACATTCATTACACAAAATGAATAATTATCCTTAACTGTGGTTCATAATAATTATACACAATATACGTTCTCATTTAGTTTATTAATGCTTAAAATGTTACCCTTTTATTTGAACATAAAATTATGTGCCATTTATTTTGTTGTTCTTAGAGCGCATTTGACCAAACTGGAATAAGGTCTTATAGATTAAACGCCGAATTTGTACAATAGACTAATATCGGGGTAAGTCTTATTCCAAGTTGGTCGAATGCGGCCTTGGTTTTTATTCGCCATTCGAATAGTTTTGCCCATTTAGTCACAAACATACACAGACATAAACTTTACTGTTCACCAAGTATTTGCGTTGGGGGTTAAAAATGCAATCTGCGGGTAAAGGCTGAATAGTCTTCAGACGTCAATCTTTATCATTACTCCAGTCGGTAAAAGAATACAAAAAAATAGAACTGATGAGATCTGTCAAAATATTGGCAAACTAACGCACGACAGCGAAGCTCGCGTCAATTATATGAATCTTTTTTAATTATTTGGTTTATTTAACCACATTCATGACAGTCAAGCAAGAAATAATGCAGAAATGTAATTAGAAAATAGTTAATGTTGAACCTTTTGGATGTTATGAAAAAGACCATTGGTTTTTACCAACCGCATTACTTTGGATACTGTAGTCCTAAGGGCCTAATCCAGATGAATAACGTTAAGTAAGCGATTTTCGAACATCGACAAAATGTTTAGGATTGTCGTAAGCTCCAACCGCTTATGTCAACTGCATTATATTTAAAAAACAGCAACAACGTTAACAGCGTTTGCATCTTGGATAGGCCTACTGGGGACTTACCAAGACATGGGCATTCAGTTTAGGATGAGTGCAAGGGACAGAACTATAGCAGTTATACGGCTCTGTCTTTTTCTTTTACCGTAAAATGAACTGCATAACTATGCGATCGTAACTCTCCCTGTACTGTCACGTTGGTAGGACATACCACTCGTACACTCACTTCTGTTACGTGAGACAATACCACAGACAACGTACCATAAATGGGGATAATTGATCGCCTGCATTTCTCCACAGCACGCGTCCGGTGCCCTGTTAAAGGACTCATGAATATAGATGGCGCTTCTGACGGCGTATTTCCTGTTGCGAGTCGGTGACGAGTGCGAAGTGCGAATGGTCGAGTACGGATCTTATGATGCCTACTTGTATAGTCACAGTATGAAAAGGTTCGTCTCTTTTGGACCTTAACTGCATTGAAATAGAGTCGAAAAGTGGCAAACCTTTTCATACCGCGACTGTACCTCGTATGTTTTTTTATAAATATCTATTTGAACATTGTAATACGAAATTATAGAGTTTTCAGGTGTGGTTATAGCAATGAAGTGGAAAAAAAAGGATCATTTTACATCGATTTCATTTTATTTTAATATTTGAACAGACAACTCATTGGTAATGCTTTGTGAATGGTAAAAAAATACAATATGCCATAGATTTTTCCACTTTCAAAGATCTTGAAATTACAATTAATTAATTCTAACTAATTAATTCACGTACAGTACACCAACGAAAATGTTAAGCACTTTAGTGCACTGTCATAATAAACTTCAAACTGAACATAAAATGACAAGTAAGTATGACAATAACAATGGCTGTACGTTACGTCCAGAATAAACCTGAGGACATAATTTAATGGTGTGACAATTTAACAATTTACTACAGATAAATTCTTCTTGAAAACAGATCTATCCTATGGCCGTATTCTATTCCAAATTCGGAATATATTAAACTTATTTCTACGATACCACTGCTCTTCTTTGATAAGATCACAAGCTCGTTCAGCTATCATTATCGTTGGCCCATTAGTATTGCCGCTTGGAATTGAAGGCATTACACTAGCGTCTATTACTCTTAGCTTTTTTATGCCATGAACCTTCAAATGACTATCAACTACTGAAGTCAAAGGGTTAGGACCCATTTTGGCAGTGCCTACTGGGTGATAGATAGTTAGCACCATATTTACAGCTATGCATCTCCAATAGTCTTCACTGTCAAGTTCATATTGGTCACATTCAGGCCACTTTATCCGACCTAAGTATCCACCGATAGATTTGTAAAATGAAGTGTGTACTATTTTAGTGAGCATTTTTATACCATCGACTGTAGCTTGAAGATCTCTTGCATCTTTAAAATAGTTAGCGTAGATAAGAGGAGCGTCTTTTGGGTCTTTTGTGCTTAAGGATATGTTGCCCCTCGAATAGGGATGCAAATTATGAAAAAAGTACAAATGGAGAGCATGATTAACAGCATGTTCTCTAATTGAGTCCACCACTTCAGCTTTGTAGATATTTCTAAAGTGTTCATTTACTCGAGTTGAATTTTTTGAAAATACTAGTAATAAATTTTGGAATTGTGGAAACAAGGAATTTTTGTATCCATATAATGAAAGTATGTTTAATAAGGTATTTGTGGCAAGATGACCTGTGCTGTTATATTGATAAATCATTAATTGTTTGTCTTCTTTATCTTCTTCTTCAGGTATATTGCCAAAAATTGTGACTGGTACATTAATGTGATCTTGAAGATTTTGGCCAACAGCCGGTGAGTCGACAATACATGAAATACCTTTAGATTTCAGATGCTCTTTTGGACCAATTCCAGAAAGCATAAGTAAATGCGGAGTATTTATTGCACCTGCGCTAACAATGACTTCACGAGACGCATAAAGATTCATTACAATACCGTTTCGTTCCACTTGAACTCCAAATGCATCGAGCGTTGTTTCATTTACTAAAATTTTAATGACAACCGTATTTTTAATTACTTTCAAATTGTTTCGTTTTTGTATTGGGTTTAAATAGGCCTTGGCTACACTGTTTCTTCTTCCATTATTAGCTGTAGTTCCGTAAGGCCCCGCTCCCAACACATTAGGTATATTTACATCGAACACTCTTTGAAAACCTATTTCATTCCATGCACCAAGTACTGATTCAGTCAAGGCTTCATTGGTACTATTAAAATAATTTATAGCCAAAGGTCCATTATGTCCATAAGTGTACCTAACAAACGGATTTCTAAGTCCTTTTAAATTCTGAAAATTTTCTGCCTTTCGGTAATATAGGCGTACAATTTTTGAATGCCAGTCTTTATTACCTTCATCATACCATTTTTGAAAATCAGCATCGTTGCCTTTGATGTAGATCATGGCATTCATACTGCTGCTTCCCCCGAGCATTTTCCCTCGGGGCCATCTTACTGATTCATGCAAATTGGCTCTGTTTGTCTTTCCATCGCTCACTGTAGTGTATTTCCAGTCATATTTCGAACCAAACAACTTTGGAAACCACGCCGGAACCTGAAAGATTTAATTAATTTTAGAATTGCTATCAAATAACTTTTTTTTTGTCCTTTTTTACTATTTCCTCAAACTAGGTTCTAGGCTTGAGATAACGATAAAAATACTTAAATAGAGAAACACAAACTTGAATACATAGAAAACATCTAAGACTCAGAACAAAATACTCGCGCTTGTCACACAAAATCGAACCCAGGGCCGCTAGCTTCGTAGGCAGGGTCCCTACCAACTAGGCCTCGTGTTATTAGAAGCCTAGTATGACTTACTGCTTCGTTTACCTCCTTTTTGCCTCCACTTTTTTATTCAATAACTAAAAAAGAAAAGTTTGTTTGCAAAGTTATTCTAGTGTGACCGACCTCTCCGGTGAAATTACTAGCACAGAGACACATCTTAGCCCTCAGGGTTGGCAACGCATTAGCACTCTTAGGATTGCAGTCCTAAGATTGTCGTCTGCAAAGTGCAAATATCTGTGAGTCTCGATCCCACTTACCATCTATGCAAAAACAAACCTTCAAGTCATCAAACGCAAAAAGAATTACACACATTGACGTCTGAGATATTTTGACAATTTACGTTAGACTCACAATGCTCTCAGTCGGAGGATCGCCTCCGGCCTCAATGAGCAATATCTTCCAAGTCGTGACTTCGCTGAGTCGATTCGCAACCACGCAGCCAGCTGACCCGGCGCCTATTATTATGATGTCAAATTGCTCGGAATCTGGAAAAAACAAGATTATTTTACCTGATATGCTGAAACTCAATCAACTAGCCTAGTATTTTATAAATTACTAGCTTCTGCCCGCGTCTTCGTCCGCGGAGATTTTGATTTTGCACGCACGCACGGACGCACGCACGCACGCACGCACGCACACTTCACACAGTGTGTTTTGTTAAATATGATTATGTCCAATTTTCCCATTTTACTTTATTAATCACTTTTAGGGTTCCGGCGTACACAAAGGGCGCCAATGGACTTTTAAAATATTTGCATAGTGTATTTCAACTGCCTTCATAACAATAAACCATACAGCAACATTAATTATTGGCTATTTTTCTCGACCTTAACAATCACTTTATCTCTCTATTCTTAAAAGGTTATATATATAAAATTACCACAATACATACAAATTATAAAACAAAAGAACCTTCGCGCTAGAGTCCGAATTGCTCATGGCTGGTATTTTTTAAATTAAATTAAGCAACTAACCTTTAACAAAAGCATCTGGCGGCCAGTCCTCAGTGAGCGTTAAGCACTGAATTGTCGCAGATAAGAAAACAGTTGAAAATATCATCAGTACCGCACCAGTGGTTCGATTTTTGCAAATCATATTAGTATGATGCTAAAACAAGTAATAATATTAATTGGTTTCACTCCTTCGTACCCATCGAACAAATTAACTGCTGTTAGACAGTTGCCCCTTTGTGCCCTGTTGGCCACCTAAAATGAGCCCTTAGAAGGCAAGCACATGCCCACGACTCGTTAAAATTTAAACCTTATTTTATTTGTGTTAGAGAACGCCCGCGACTTCGTACGCGTAGAATTACGAGTAGTTTCCCGGCACTCCCCCTTTTTCTTCCCGTTGGGGGCAGATTTCCGGGTAATCCTTTTGTATCGTTTGATTGGTCTTGGTTATGGGATTGATATAGGCTATAATCGAAGCGATGAGAGGGAGGGTTAATTTTTAGATATTATACAGACAACATCCAGTAAGGCCAGAACTTTGTCGCAGACAGTCAATTTTAATTCTGATATAATTTATTGTCTTGCGTTTTTAAGTTACGTGCACAATATAAAAGCACCAAGGTTCTATGGTGAGTCAAATAATAAAGTCCGTTATAGAACTACACTATGTGCGTGACTATAGTCAAAAACAGAAAATAACTCGAGCGCAGTCTAGTATACAATGCCTGGACAATGAAAGTCAAACGGGATTAGTAGTAATACTAACAACTGAAAAATCTAATGATGAAACATAGCCAGCAATGATCGTAAAAACAACATCGAAATATTGTTTTAATGTTTCATTGTTAGCCTTTTTGGTAATGTATTACGTCTGTAGAAAAATGAAATAACCGCAATCATCATTATATTTACGAACACTTAGGTCAAAATAGGTAGGTAATTTTACAAAAATCACTACATCGTACCTCAACTACTAGATGAGCATTTCTAAAAAAATATATAAATCAATTAAGACCTTTTTTAACAGTCGGTAGTTTTTCCTGTTTTGCTATCTCGTTTTTGTATAATTTTCATTAAATGTTATTATCTTATTTATTGTTATTGTAACTTTTATAATCAAACAATGTAATACCTACCTTTCATATAAAATCATAGGACAACGCGCGAATAAAATAGGAATAATTAACGACCGTTAAAAAACAGATTAAACGATTCGCAAACTTTTTTAGAAATGTTCAGATAAATACAGTCTGATCAAATCTTATCTGACGCGTTGAATTATCACCATACAACTTGAGATGTTTCGTGTTATTAAAATACTGATTGTACTTACAAATTAATAGTTATTCTTCGAGAATTATTGTTATAATAATATTAAAAAAATATGCAACTGACGTGTTGACAGGTTCACAAATGATATCGACTTACCATAACTAATAAAAAAATAAATGCGAATATTAAATTTGTTGTTATTTAACACGTCATAGCATGCGTGTAGTACAGTCACCAGGGGGGGTAATATGGCTGTGTTTATCGGGTACATATCTGAATATCGAAAGTTAATATATCTAAAGTTTAAATAAGTCCAAAACATCGAAAATTGAAATATCAAACGGTTATTATGCCGATGATTGAAATACCGAACGTACTTGTTGGGTATGTAATTAAATATCGAAAGTTGATACATCTAAAGTTAAAATATCGAAGTCCAAAATGTTGAAAGTTGAAACATCGATGACGTCGCTCACCCAATCGACCATTCGAGAGAGCTGTTTTTGTTAAGAGAATAAACACATCTGTCATTGACACCATTGTCATTGACTTAACGATGAGTTTGATCAATATGTACGTCACTGTTTTGTATATTACTACTCTGGATTACTATTCTGGAGGGGAGAAACAACAAAGCAATATGGAATAACCATTTGTGGCGTTATCTATGAAAAGGGACCTTATTGTCGATTGCGCTTCCGCCATTATTAACGATGCTCCGATATAAATACAACGTCGCGTGACGCAGTACGGCGTAAGCGCCATCGACAATAAGGTCTCTTTTCATAGATAACGCCACATTTAGGACTTTAAATTTGTTTGCATAGTACTACTTAAAAATATTGTATTACATTACCGATACATAAGGCGTCTGTGATACAGGACACCAGACACTCACACTAGTTTTTATCATATTATAGTCATTTACACGTATGTTATATACGTATGTACGTATCTCTAAGCATGTCACTAACCGTTATGAAAGCAAATACTTAAAGATTTTTGATTTAAAAAATAGTGTGATATATTAAACAGTTTCTAAACCATTAACAAAAGGTAACGAGAAAATAAAAACTGGCCAAGTGCGAGTCGCACTCGCATATGAAGGATTCCGTACCACAGTTCAATATTTAACACTGTAAAAATTTCAAGTGTCTATACCAATTGCCATTATTAAATTAAAATCGCTGAAACGGAACGTTTTTGTTTAAAGAGTCCTTTCTTTATTATTTTTAAATTGCTGATATAGCGGCCATTGTAATGCACATTCTGTAAAAAATGCATGTGTCTAGAGCTATTACAGTTCAAAAGATATGACAAACGGACAGACAGACAGATGGACAGCGGTCCCATAGGCACCTTTTGGGTACAGAATCCTAAAAAGGACAAAATGGTGTTTTTAAATACTAAAACGATACGATATAACACCGTATAATGATGTGATAAAGAGGATATAGCAATAAATCTGAGTTAAGGCTATGTAACGGCATGTTGAAATGGTTTAATTTTAATAACGTAGGTTTAAACCAACGTTGTTTCAAAATAAAGCAATTTTCACGTCCTATGGTTGCAAAAATGGTTCACGAGATGAGCTGAACCTTTTTTTATTAGGTAGCTTTGTACACAAATTTCATTTTATTAATACTGAAATGCTTGTTAAGTATCTTGAAAGCACTTTTCCGGACATGCTTTTTAATTCAGTGTCTGTATAATTTATGACTTTGTACAAACACTTGAGCGAATTTTTTGTTGGATATTTTTTTGCAAATGAACTTCATTATAAAAGGAATGTACTTTGCCCTGTACCCTTACCATGAGTTACATTTACCGTACTCGTTAGCGAGTTGAAAGCTCTCTCACTGTATTTTTATTAGGCTTGTGTTCGTCAGGAACTAAGAACTAAAAGGAATGAATTCCCGTCACGAACCGAAAGGAACTAGATCGTCGTAAACGATCTTAATCGGTCTTCAGTCCTTTAGGTCAGTAGTAATTGTTAAACGTATGAGCGAAACAGAGCGAACGAGTAAAGAGCGCACGGCACGACACTCGATGTCAACGAGACAAATAGTACCTATTTCAAACCGCGTCCTGCTCAGATCTCAAAATTTGCTCCGGAGCTAAAGGACCTAAAGGAACTAAAAGACCGAACTAGTTCCTTTGACCGATTGACCGAGATCGGAGCGCTCCCTTTATCTAAGGACCGAGCGGGCAAAACTATAATTTTTATAGAGTGCGAGGGACAGAGCATTCGACTTGTTAGCGAGTATAGTAATCGTAACTCATGGTTAGGGTACTGGTGAATTAAGCTCGTACCTATATTCATGTCAAATAAATGTGAGTCTTCTTACTTGGTTTCGGCAAAAAGAAACTTTAGGGATTTTAAAATTTTGCCGATATTGTTTTATCCTAGGCAATTATAAGTCCCAACTGCGATAGATAAAATATTCTGTATATGTACCTACATATATATTACAGGTGTAACACTCGTCCGACGGCACATTTGTCATTGACGTGCAACTTGGTCTGCCTCCATATTTGCGATAACGCGGTGTGACTTACGGCCGAACCCTATATTCAAACCGCGAATAGATAAGGCTTACTTCGGGTTAATATTTGACATTCATACAAAATGTGTCAAATTTTAATCCGAAGTAAGCCTATCTGTCCGCGATTTGAATGTAGGGATCGGCCATTAGTCGTAAAATAACAAGGTCATTCATAAAATGAATGATAAAATAATAAAGTTTCTTAATAACACAAAAACAAAAGTTCAAATATAAAAGTAACATTATTAGTAAGTATCTCATGGTTGCATATTATTTCTAATACAAAAGTAAATACTACTTGATGTACAAAACAATCAGCACAAATGAATTCACCTAAGTTTTTGCCTAACCGGATAGTACCTATACGCTACTTAAAGCACTTCCCATTGGAACTGTATCACTTCAATCGCGAGAGTCTGACCGAAACGAGATCCCTTTCAATTAAACTGTTTTGTTTCGAGCAAACAATTCTTCTTTTGCGTGGTGCACTCGATGAAAGCATTAGCTAGAACTCGAGATAAAGTTACGCAAAAACAACCAATGTAGTATTCTCACTACCAATGCTCACACTAGGTGCCTATAAGAAGGGGGATAAAATAGGGTACTGAGTAGGTAGCCCGTACATTGTAAACCAATCTTAATTTAGGTCTGTAGTCAAAAAGAAAATGGCTTCAAGGAGGTGTCCTGTGGAGCACTGTCTTCTATCTTGCTACTGACTGGTCTGACCATCATAACTTGGAACCTTGTACCTACTGGTAAGCGATGTATAGGGACCCATGTACGATAAATATTATAACACTTACACCCTGCACTTACACTTATTTTTCAACGAGCTTGTCGGTGAGGTATTTAAGTGAATAACATGGTAGTTGTTATTTGTAATTGGTTTCACTTTTTTGATATGTCTTGTCGCGACAGGCCAAGAGTGAGTGTGTATGTTCAGTCAAGAACTTAAATCTGGGACCTAAGTCTAAAGTCAATCTGGCATTTTACAACAATAAAGTATAGTTTACTATAAGTTACAAATGATTTGGCACCTCTAATGACATTGACGACTTCAAGCCTATTATTTTTTAAATGGGTCACAAATAATTAATGTTCTTGATCGTATGGCTCTCGTCTTGTCTCGCTTGCTCTCACCTCATGCAGCCGTCACGGTGGATGAAAGGCTCGCGACGAGTCTGTACAGCTGGTATTATATAAATAAACTAGAGGACGCCCGCGACTTCGTACGCGTAGAATTAGTTCCCCGCTACTCCCCCATTTTTTCCCGTTGGGGGTCGATTTTCGGAAAATCCTTTCTTAGTGCTCACTTACATCATAAAAGGAACGCCTGTACCAAATTTCAAGTTTCTAGGTACAGTAGTTTCGGCTGTGCGTTGATATATGTATAAGTCAGTCAGGTTTGCCTTATATATATATATATATATATATCGCTGTTAAAAATATTCTTGCATCTTTTTTCTGATGAAATAAATCAACCTTGCGATATCTCTGGGGTTGCGAAAAACACTTACCACCCGGTGAACAGGTGACAGATTTTCTAGTGTGCCAATTTATTCCTTTTTACCAGATCTTTTACAAGTAGGTACATCAGCAAAATATCATAAAAACCTTAAACCCTTTCGTATAAACAGCTACCGCGTGAAGTAATAAAGAAAACAAACATATTGTAACATAAACGCGACCTTTCAGCTCACAAGTTACTTTTACGATAGCAAATTCAAAAGTTACTCTTTGAAACAGTGCACAGTGTAACTACAGTAAGGCTTGCGTCATTCGAATTTATCATTCAAAAGGTGATACTTCTGTTTGTAAGAGATAATCAGGTTATTTGCATACTCGAACAGTATTCAAGCTAACTGGTTGGCGCAAACAGAACTTGTTATCATAATTATTTAAATTGGGATACACCTAATAAACAAACTGCTCGATTTTTTTTATTTGAAAGAATAGCCTTTTTTAAGGATCTAATTTAAAGCATTTCATGATAAAAAGTTTTATTGTTAAATAAATAAAAATATTAAACAAAAGTAACCTCGTCTTACTAATTGCGAAAAAGGCCGGAGCTATTTGGAAAGGCATTATTCTATTATATGTGATCTGTTTTTAAAGTCATGATAGACGAACGTCATTCAAAAACAATATGGTTTTACCGAGTAGAATAGAGTCCCGGTAGACTTTAAGGCGTAATTTCTTTCGTTTTGCGTTTGTCTTTTATTTATTACTTACTTCATTGTAACGTACCTATTTTAATATTAATATTACTGATCAGTTCGGTCATTTTACAAATTATACTAAAAGGAAGATAAGAATCAATCAATCCTGAAACATTTCATTAAAAAAGGCTATTTCTCTTCACAAAGAACTTTATAGGAATAATGTACATAAGCCTAAAAACTTAACTTAACCTAATAAATTAACCTTTTTGGATAAGGAACTGGAGTCCGAACCAGGAGTGATCCTGTAACACAGATCTAATACGAGTAGTTAAGTAATACAATCATTGCAATACACGTGTCAGGATGTTAATCTTATTTATCTTTGACTTTATTGTAATATAAAAAAAACTTATGTTTCTTTGCAAATCTGTGTACTGTCTCAAAGGTAGAAATTCAAACGACGTTGTAAGCTTAGTAACTCAGTTTATACAGCCTTCGTAACTGAAAAGTGGAACACGATTTTGAACTTTACTCGATGTTGCCACGTCGTTAAGAAGCGGCGAGGGGGTTGATGTACATCTATCTCTAATAATCAGTTAATTACTTTTAGAGATATGGAAATACCGTGTGGGTAGTAAAAGCCTTTGAAATAAGCTACGTTAGGTTGCTATTCCAATGATACATTTAAAGTTTTGATTTTCGTAGCGTTCCTCAAGTCGTTATTCATCTATCACGCTTTTCCGCTGCTTACTGACTGATTGATGCGTAGCCTTATTTAAAAATTATTTTTAACCCTTAACAAAAATCATAGCTTCCAAACAATTAAACCCATTTTGACACGATTTCTCGTAACGCGAGTTAATTTTAATTAGGGCAGTTTATAGCTAGGTTTTATGAAAATGGATAAAATTGTTAAAGCTGTCCTGTCCTGTCACACACAGAATGCGGTGGCGGCGCGGAGGCGGGCATATTGCGGTATACATTGAGCTGTGTGAGCAGGCCTATCGCAGATTGCGTTACGTGACGAGCAATGTAACGGCAGTACGGTCGCCTCCACGCCGCCTCCGCCATCTGTGTGTAAACAACTTAAGAGTAATCAGCTCTGGAAGCAGGGGTCGCCATCATATCCAGAGGGTTTATTGTCTAACGCACTCGCAATGACGATCGTTTTCATTTTGAAAATCGAAAGCTTGTCTGCATACAAAATGAAAACAATTGCTCCACTTTAAAACCGGTTGGAATTGCGAGTGCGTTAGACAATAAGCCCTCAGGATTTTAGTCTATACATATAGTGATTGATTGTGTAAATTGCGACTTAGTCGCTGTATCATTTAGATGTACCTATACTGTTACATTTTGTTGCTTTTGATCAAGTCTAACTACCTAGTATGGCGAATTTAATTAAAAAACCTTTCCAGAAAGAATAGGTATAAGTATATCATTTAAAAACGCAATATCAGTGATAAAGTTTTACTAATTAATTGAGTTTAAGCAGGTTTTATCTATCGACGTTCACGAACGATTGCATAAATGCATAAATGCATTTAAATTGGAAACCAGACACCGCCTTACAAAACTCGGGCGGGCACCTTTTGTACTACTTTTCAAAAGCGTCCATTTTACCGCAGAAGTTCTAACATAGTTTAGACTATAAAGGGAGCAGGTTGAGTTCCCAACTGTAAGGTTAAGTTCAGTAAATAACTTTATTTTAGGTGAACCTCCTTTGAGTTGCGGTAACACTGGCGCATACTTTTGTTCTCGATGATTGATGTATTGTGCGATGGCTATTGTTGTTAACCAGCTATTGTCGGAATCCTTTCCTGTAAGTCATTCAACGCCAATATTTATGATTCACTAACAAAATTGACGCTTTATCGAGGCACTGATTGTGAAACGTTGACAAAAAAACCGGTCAACTGTGAGTTGGACTCACGCACCGAGCGTTCTGTATTTAAGGTAATATGCTTGGTAACCGCAAAAGAAAATACTCATTTTGTTATGAACTTTATTGTTTAAGCAATAAGGTCAATTTTGATTAGCCTAAATTTTGTTACAAAATTTCAAGGTTTTTTTGTTATTAAGTTCTCAAAAACTATAAAAAATAAACGCTTTATTTTATTTTTCCCATAAAATATAAGTAATTACTAATTACCTATACGTTTGGATTTTTTCAGATTTTCTGATTAATAAACTTCGGAGATAAGAACGTTCATTTTTTGTACAAAAAGTAAATCACAGAAAAATAAAGGTAGTTTTGAAGTTTGCAGACCCTTTCATATGACACGCCATTTGCTTTTTCGAATCAAACCACTTTCCTCTTTTCAATTATTTATTAAGTTAATTTCATATTTTTTTACCAAAAACAGATGCGGGCAAGCAAGTTGTACAATTACGTCAAATTTCAAGTTGATAGCATTTGTAGTTGCTGAGAAAAGCTGCAGTGACATAAAGACAGATAGACAGACAACGAAGTTTCACCATGAGGGTTCCTTTTTTACCATTTTGGTACGGAATCCTAAAAAGAGGAGTGTTATAAGTTTGGAATAAAAAGTAAGTACAAATGGCGGACTTAATGCTTTAAGATTTTTTTATTTACATAAATACCTTAAAAACAAATCACACCAATCCGTCCCTGTTTTAAATTACAGACACAAAATTTACCTGTAGATATTAGGCGTTGAATGTACCTTTTCTCAGTTTCACCGCAGGGAAACCACAGCTTCTTAGTTCAAAACCAAAAACTGTTAAGAAAACATAATTCTAACTGTCACCACTATTTTATTCATTGTATGCATATAAATCTATATTATCATAGGAATCCGTTCGAAGCCATGAATGGCAGAATGTTTATTGTAACAGGCAAAAAATGACAATAAATCTTCGGGTATCTGTATAGTGCGCCTCAATCTCGCTAACCGCGTCTGGGACACAGTGGCAAAGTAGTTGACGAACATGTCACACAGTTTTATTTTTAGTTTTCTTTAATATGAAACTCTGATTGTACGGGTAATAGGGAATAGCATGGATTTTTTAAATCGCATTTGTCAACAAAACATAAAAATACCGTAACAGACATCACAAAAAGTGAAATTAAAATTAAAATCGGTCAAGAAATACGCATGATACAAGCATTTTAAACTGCTAATTAGACAGAGAGATCCGAAGTGCACCGGTGCGTGACGTCATTGTGCAGTTCGGTCATATAAACTCCAGGTAAAATTCTGTTTTGCTAGTAAGAGATAGGAACAAATCTTTGTTGGCTTATATCTTGTTACTTTTATAGCTATTCAAAAAATGTTTTTTCTCACCTGTTTGTTAAATGAATCAGCGTTTATTGAAGCTGTAAAAAAAAACATGCATATTCCCTATTATGTAAGGTGATGGAACCAGTAATTGACAAGGACCAATAATGGGCTCTTGATTTTTATTTCACAGAAGATAAGGGTTATTCATTTGTTCTGCAACAATCAATTTGTGACCATTTGAACTTGGAAGCAAGTTTCAAGCGTCTATTATTGGTGCCTGTCAGCTAAAAGTGTCCAACACTGGTACCAAAACCACAATTTATTGTTTATATGTATTGCAGGCAGACTTTTAAAACAATAATTTGTGGTACAAGGGCAATAATTTCGCAGGTAAGTGTTTGTAGAGTGAAATGTTTAAGGAACAACAACCAAGACAGGGGCTTTATTGTACTCGGCAAAAAATAATCGCTATTGACATGTTATCATATTGTATTTTTCAAACTCTTTACATGTGCAATTTAAGTTATATACATGGTTCTGTTTCGGAAATAGTTGAATTAAAAAACGCAAGGACTATATATACTAACTTGCATTACATTGTCGCACATAATATCACCAACAAACCTTTTACCAAATTTGACATACCTATAATCTTTATTCGCTGAACACAATAACTATATTTTTTACAAAAGCGTAAAAACTTCCGCGGCGGGCACGCACGGCTAGGCGACATTTACAAATCGGTCCCATTTTTCACACGCATCTGATTAAAGTTTTCTCCGAGATCTGCAGATGGGTTGCGTTGTTGCAGGATCGTTTGAAATAAGCCTGTCTTTATCAAAAGGGACCTTACTGCTGCTAGCAAATACGCTCTCGTGGTCATCGCTATCGACAATCATAATGATATTGTTGATGAAGATGTTTGTGACGATGATGCTGATAATAATTATTATGATGATGACGATGGTGATGATGATGACGGCGCTGAGAAAGTATCGGTAATACTAACAGTAAAAGAGGATTTATATTAGACATTCATATTTTACTTAGAAAAATTACTTATTAAAGTTTATGTTTAAAGTTACTACTAGAGTGTTGCTATTCTTCCGTTTAATATTTTTGATCTCTGGTATTTAAGTACCAAAAACAAGATAATAATGAACAGAACAGTGACACCACCAGCGATACAGAATTGTATTCTTGGATGGTCAATAACGTCTAACGGGATGTTCAGATGCTTTTATTCATTAGAATCATGGTTGAGACACCACAACACGTAGTTTCTGTAAACTTTGTTTGTATGTATGTATGTATAGTGGAAACATAACAAATAAAACAGTTGTTGAACTGACACCTGTTCAATGACAAACACTCAATCAATAAGGAAAAAATATTATTGTTATGGTTACTTTGTTTGTACTTGATTTGTAAAGCTGAAATAGTAGACATAACACCAATCAAAATTGCACGATTCTTTTGGCATTATATTTAAACAAACAACCAACTCCTGTGCAAATATAGTAAAATATAAATGATAAACACTGAAAACGTGAAAAGGGTCCCCACAGATGAACACTAATAAACATAAGGGTCGTGAGATTGTGAATTTAGGAAGGACGACGGACGAATAGTTTCGCTGTTGTCGTTTGTGAGAAAAAATAGTAAAGTTTATTTCGGTCGAGTTGGAGAAAATATTTATAAGTACAGAAGGATCGTCAGGTATTTTATAAAAACAAAAGGTTCTGCATATGAACACTGTCTTTTATTTATTACTTTTCTCTCTTTCACTTTGAGCAAGTAAGCATATTGACACGTATAAAAAACATTTGCAAACATTATAAGAACTCACGTGATGACTGTAAATATTTTTGAAATCAACAAAAATTTATATTGTAAAATTTTCACACACGTAAACTAACGCCTTTAGTATTCCCAGATTATTTTAATTATTAATAAGCCAAATATTTCTCGGTTTTCTGCAAGAAAGTGATGTATTGTATTTATGTAATATCTGAAAGGCTGTTAAAAAATATACTTACGTAAAACATACTCGTGCCTTGATCTAAAAATATTGTATGTGGCGTCGCTTTAAAAAAAACGTTAGTATTAACAGAATTTTGATCGTGAACGCTGGCTATGCACTTGGTGACAAAGATCGCCTTTCCAATCACCACTCAGACAAAATTGGCAACATTCGTCCTGAGTCCTTACAACAAGACCGCAAAGAGCATGTCTATTTTCGGCCATGCCACAGCTGCTTCGTGCTCACAAAGCATTTCAGCCCTTAGCTGGAGTGCTCATGCAAGCGTTTTCAATGATACTGGCCACTTTTAATTAATATGAGACAGCTTAAATTACAAAAAATAAAAAGATAAAAGATTTTGACCACTCTGCTGAGAAGAAGTGCCGCAAGAAACTCTACTATATTATCTTCAATTACATTTAGTTTCATAACAATATGAACAAATTATATACAGGTGAAAAACTAAAATAATTCAATTAACTTAAGAGATACCTTGAATTTTTGAGAGAACTGGTTGAATTCTCATTATTCAAATTCCATTTTCGCAAAAATAAAAACACAGTGGTATTCTAGGAATCCGTTTGTTGCGCATTGCGAAATCTGTTGCGATCGCAATTTTGTTTTTTATTCCTTTTGTATGAGCTGTCAGTAAAAACCAAACATTTTGTAAACCTAGTGTTAAAAGATTTTGCAGCTTTAAATGAATATTTAGTACTTTGAAGTCTGACCTAAGCCTTATACAGTCCAATGGTTAAATTTAACCGTGGCTAAAATTATCTGAGTCCCCGCTGCCGCACGTGGGAATGTTTAGAACCAAGCTTCTTCTCTTTATGCAAAGTTCAAATTCCGCGATCCATCGCGTACTATGTACTACATTTTGCATTTCTGTTGACGAGAACATAAGTGGGTGTCTAATTCAAGGAGTCACCATAGCCAAAAAATGTATCTCGCCATCACTAACACGGTTACGATATAGAATTTTTACATAAACGTTATATTTATTTCTATGTAGTGAGGTGCAGAAATAAGATTTTTTTCATGACTAAGTATAGAATCTAAATAAGAAACTGACTGACAATCAACGCAAAGCCCAAACCACTGGGTCTAGAGATTCCAAATTTGGCACGTAGGTTCTTTAAGAGGTCTAGGGGTGCATTAAAAATATTTCTCAAAAATCGACCCCCAACGGGAAGAAATAGGGGGAGTAGCGGGAAACTAATTCTACGCGTACAAAGTCGCGGGCGTCTTAAGTATAGTAAAGTATATGCTCTTGGACAAAATTTTACCAAATTTTATCTTTAAGCTGCTTCTATAGGTATAGTCTGTCTTTGCATGTATCTTCCGCCTTTTTTTATGTCCGTCTTTATTTGTCAATAAGCAATTGTTCGTCAGAAATATCCAAAAGGTTCTGCAAAAATCTTACTCCTTTGCCCGTTGATCTGATTTATGCAGCGGATATTACGAACCAGTTTCTAACATCAAGAACTTTAATTGGAGTAAACCAAACAACAAATCAACCTGAAGAAATTAATAGGATATTGGTCACGATTACTCGGCTTTTGGAGCCTCCGCCGGAGATTAAAGTTTAAGCGACGGCATATTTATTGGATCTGGAGAATAAACATAGCTGTAGGTACTGATAGCTGCATCCACTGTGTTGTTTGATCACAGCCTCGAGAAAAATGGTTTTTGGCGTAGGTACCGTAGTCATAACTCCACCTAATAATTAGGTTAGTAAAATAAAATAATCCTATTGTTTGATTTTTCTTCGCAACACTGCTTAGCCTCGCACAGGTTTAGTGGAAATGCAGCCTTATATTCCGTCGGTTGATATTGACCTGACGATTTCTTCAAACATGGCGATACGACTGGACAATCCTACGCTTCACAACCAAATCCGCTATACATTTGCGGGTGGCCGACAGGCGGCGGCCTGACGAACGTCATCACTTGCCAGATAATCTCAAACTGTCGTGCAAATACTCATACTGTAGGGTGATTGGCATTGGCAGTTTTAAAGAAGTACGAATATTGCGGGCTGTCATAGATAGTTTAATGTGTACGTTCCATTGATTTTGGACTGTCAGGCGGTCGAAAGACTTGGGACTACAATTAATATGTTAGTTTGTGGTACCCTTGACTCTGAAGTATACCATTTATAATTACTTCTTAAACTTTAAAAATTGCTACTAACACAAAAATCAAGCGCCTGCGGAAGAAAAGTGTGGCAGTAGTTCGGCCCCGGACTAATCAACCGAACTACTGGGACTAGAGGTTCTTTTCTCTGAGCGTATACTGAACTGCCTAGCTATGTCATAATAACCCCCCAGGGGCCCGTTTCACGAAGCTACAAGTTACAAATTACAACCGCAAGTTTCTTTCTAACTCCTTTTGCTAGAAAGAGAGTTCCGCTTGTAATTTGTAACTTGTAGCTTCGTGAAACGGGCCACAGGTCGTATTCCGAGCAAAAATGCTCGACAGAGTGCAAATTTCCCGGACTCATCGTGTATGCACACGGCAAAGTTCAAAGCTTTTACGTTTTTTCTTGTTATTGGAACGGCCAAAGCAATTATTACCACTTAAGGCTTTTTGCACGGGACTGGTCACACACGAGCTACCTGTGTTTTTACCCCTAAACAGGCATCGTTAGTGTTTCAGCGTCAAGGGGAAATTGTAAGGATCACTTGCGCAACACAAAAACCGGCTCAGCGTAACTTTTTGCTATTTATTTTTCCTGATAACGGGCTTTGAAAAACGCTGCTGGCAGACAAAGACACATCGAGTAAAATTAACTGTCCGTGCATTGGCGTTTTATTTTATTTTCATTAGGCGTTGACATTAATAGATGTTAATAAAAGTAACACTTGTATCCTTTTTTACCACAAGATTATTATTTAACTTTACAATGGGGCGAATTTCGATCAGTTGAAGTTACTATTACTAGAATTTGCTTTACTTTTAAATATCTTTGTAAACCTAAATATACTCGTATTGCAATTTTATGGTTCTGATCTGATGATGGGTGCGGAGGATGCAACGAGATCTCCATTGTAACTAATGTAGATTCACCGAATTTGAGTCACTAGTTTGGTCTCGACTAGCAGATGATCTTTGCAAAACAGTACAATTTTGCAACAATATTTTGATGCAACTAAGGAAGTGACTCGCCACCATAAGATAAAAATAAAAAATAAAAAATACCAGGGTACATACATACCTTCACGCCTGTCTCCCAATAGGGTAGGCAGAGACTATAACGCCAGGTGCACCGGTCCAAACATACAACTTCCGCTTCCTCTACATTCATCAATCTCTTCATGCACGTACGTCGGTTTCGGGTGCTTTTGATATGGCCCTTATTCAGTACATCGCGAATCTTATCACCGTACGCCCGTCTAGGACGTCCCCTACCGACATCTCCGCTCACTCTCGCTCGCCATATCTCTTTCGTAACTCTTCTTTCATCCATCCTTTCTAAATGACCAAACCATCTTAGCCTTTCAATTTAAGTAACTACATCTTCTTTCAATCCACATCGTTCTTGGATCTTGCTATTTCTTACTCTATCTGTCATCCTAACTCCACACATACTTCTTAGAGCTCTCATTTCAACTGCATTAATCTTGCTTTCGTTCTTCTTCTGCCATACCCAAGATTCACTACCATACATCAATGTTGGTGTCAATACTCCCTGGACAATAGCAAGGCGAGCTTTGCTCGATATGACCTTGTTTGCCAAGACTGAATGTAAAGTCCCATTGACTTGTTTCCCGCTTTTACTCTTCTTTCAACCAGACCAGAGGGCTTGTTGTCTAACGCACTCGCAATCGCAACCGGCTTCAAAGTGAAGCAATTGTTTTCATTTTGTATGCAGACAAGCCTTCGATTTTCAAAATGAAAACGATCGAAATTGCGAGTGCGTTAGACAATAAGCCCTCTGGGTACAGTCACGCAAATCGCCCTAGTCCCAAAGTAAGCTCTATAGACTCGTACTGTGGGTACTAAACAATCATAAACTTACTTACAGATAGAAGCATATACCTACTCAATGCAATACCTTATACATCACTTAACTTTGTACAATTACCTATTTACTAGGTATCAATACCATGTAAAATACATAAAACGAAACGCTGAACGGGTAAATACAGTGAATAATAAATCACTAAAACCTCTGATCAAAACAAAACGTTTGAAACACTCGGCAAAAATGGAAACATTGGATAATCAAACGATCAAAGGCATCCTTTACCTGATATTACAACGTCCGTGTTTGCCAAATCCCTTCGTCGACTCATCGATGACGAGTTCGCTAGTAATCGCTGGGTTTATAAACACTTTTGATCTTCTCAAACGATATTTCGATCCGATATTTTCGCTACAACATAGTCTTTGATTCTTTTCATTTGTGTTAATGCTTGTATTTATAAATACTTTCAAACGGCATCATATTGTGTATTCAATTTATTAATAACTCGTATTAATCGAATTTAGAAGCTTTGTCATCTTATGGCAAGCAAACAGATTTACAAGTTTCATTTCAACGTGATGTTTGCAAGATTATATTAAGGTATGTTTCCAAATTAGTTCTGTAACTTTCAGCAAAACGTTATCAAAACTTAATTTATTATTTTGTTTTACTCCCGCTTTGTTTGTTTCTATGTACTTTAGCTGCCTTGACATGAATTGAAAATAGAAAGAAATATGAATTGAGGTAAGTAGTTATTGCTCGGTGTTTTAATGTATTTTAAGATCTGAGAGACGTGTCTATAAAGCAATAATGACGTTTTTGTACCTCCTTAATTGCTAGATTACAGCCTTAATTATTAAATCCTCTTTTATAATTACCACAGCAAAAACCGACCGTTTCCAACCTAATTGTTTAATTGAGAGAAACCAGTCTCAAATTATCTTAGGTTATTCTTTTTCCAGCTGTGTTGTTTTTTATTCGTTTTAGGAGAGTCTTTAATTACTTCCGACGCCGTTGCTGACACCGGATCCATCTGGACTCTGAATAAACAATGTGGCACAGTTGTGGCACGTTCTAGGGCAGTGCTGACAGTCGCACAGAGGGCTTATATTTAAGAAGGTGACGTTTCTGTAAGAATGGGGGAGTATAATTTTAATAATGGGGCTTTAATCATAGTGAGAAACTTTTAACGGTGATCTTTTTGCCCGCGTTAGCTATATTGGCTGCTGTTAAATATTGTTACTTTTTTTTAGTAGGTATCAGAAACTAGCCATGAATTTCAAAACATCGTAGGGTATTTTCATTATTTTCCGGTAGTTGTGGATGACAAGTTTAAAACCAGATTAAGCCTAATAAGCAAGATTAAAGAAAGAAAAACCTTTTATTGACAACACTCCACCACCAAAATAGTACCGTAATTTAAAAAATAAGTAAGTACCTACCTAAAAATTGCAGTAATAAGGGGTCCCACCCAGCATGTATTGCAACACTTGGTTGCTTGTTGTTCATAATTGTGCAGCTTATACTTCTTTCTCACTCGCTCTCATACTCTCTTATGCTAGTGCTAGTCTAACCGACTTTACCAAAACCAAAAGATTTTTTAAGACCTATGCAATGTATCAGGGAATGTATGATTCTTTGTTCCCACAAAAAGGTTGAACAGACGGCCCGATTTCAATAAATGAGGTGTTGGTAAATTCTTTTTACGTCATAGGTATAACTTGGTACGTAGGTACTTAGTAAACTATGCAAAAATAAAGGAACTAAAAATATTAGCATGGTTATTATTGTATTATGTAGACGACAATATCAAAAGATACAGTCAGGCTTTTAAAACTTGCCTTTTGTTATAATTGTCTTTGTTAGCAGGCATACTGTAGTCCTTTTGTTTTTGTAAGACAGTTCACTCGGGTTGAATTTATGTTGGCGCGGCGAACAAAATTCGAGGCGCTGTGACGAACTGTTCCGGATAGCATTAGTATTTGAGGCCACTGCCCATTGAGGTTAAGCATGCCGTTAAATACAAGAATTCATATAACCATTGTGGTGCTATTGAAATAAACAAAGGTTCGATAAATCTCTGAAAATATCGCGGGATTCTTAGAAACGGGATTTATCTGCAGTAGATTTTACGAATACGTTGCCTTACTTGCATTCACACATCAAAAGAGCAAAGACACGTATTTTTTTGTTTAATAGATCGACGTTTTTTGTGCAGAAACTGGCAATTAAATATTAGATACGTACTTTCTACTAAAGAAAAATAAACCATTCCACGTGGAAAAATGTAGAGAAAAACCATTTATTTTAATAATAATCCATAAGTATAATTCCAATGTTTTAGTTACCTATATCCACTAATGCTAAAAGGACTTTAAACAAAATTATTAGGCCGCATTTCACCAAACTTGCAATAACACTTACTCCGAGATTATAATGCTATAAGGACTTTAAATAAAATCATTAGGTCGCATTTCACCAAACTCGGAATAACACTTACTCCGAAATCAGTCCATACAAATTCGGCATTTAATCTAGGTATAAGACCTTATTCCAGTTTGGTCGAATGCGACCTCAGTGTTTTAACCACTAAAAGACGCACAAAGTCTATAAATTAACTTTTTGCTTTTTGTGTCATCAAAACCCGCTTGTGTTTTAAAATCGATTAAGAACAAGTACTGCTTACTTAGTGCGTCAGAACAGAACGCTGGAGATAAATTGGGTTCACAAAGCAATTTATTTTAACTTTTTGATCGTTTGCAAGGAAACTACAATTATAACTTCTTGGGCCACTACTAACTATTGTAAGGGTAAGTAAGGTAATTAAGACTGTTTCTGTTCTTTGATATGGCTTAACTAACGTATGAAATGGTCTTCGAGAATACACTCATCCTTTATTAACGAGGCAAAAGTCGACTAGGGCTCCAAAAACCTCATTTCGGCCATTCTCAGATCGTCTCAACCGCCCATTGCAATTCTAATCACCGTGTCACCCAATTGCTGTTAAAAAAATGAAAAATTTAAAAGTAGCTTGATTTAACCAAATGCTAGACTGAAGAGAATTCTCGCCTGTAGTAGTGACAGTGGATAAAGCTATCAGTAGAATCTGAAACTCTTTTTACCAATGTAGAGGTGGGGCGAGAATTAAATAAGTTCGTCAGTAAGATTATCAAAAAACATTGAACAAGTATTTTTTGCTTTATCAAATCAATCAAAATTGACAAATATAACGCGCATCAAAGTTCGGGAGTGGGGGCTCGTGACGTCACAACGTGGTATAAAGTGTGCCACGGCGTGACGTCACGCGAAACTTCAAAGCACTTTATCTTCGTCATTTGTTGTTTAATTGATAAAAGAAAAAATAATGTGTGCAATATTTTTTGATAATGTAAATGACGGAATAATTAGATTTTTTTAGGACACTGGCCTATTAAGAGAAATAGTAATTAGAATTGCGTCGGGCGGTAGAAATGCTCCGATACGAAATTGTGCGGCGGCAACTGTGATAGCAGCGGTGCCTGGCATGTGGTCGACACAAGTAAGCCGTGAGACTTAAAACCATATATTGCTAGTGGTTCTTAGGCACATCTTCTAACATGTTGACCAACATTCATGGTATCGATGTGTTTATTTCAATAATTATAATAGCCCATTCTTTATGTTTAACTTCTTTTCAAAGACAAACGACGCGTCGTAAAATAACAATAAAATTAAAGGAAACATTTTCACAAGAAGTTTCACGAAGAATCTGCCTGTTAACGAACTTTGTTGGACTTTAGCCCGTCAAGCTTTGTAATAAGGGTTTCAATTTTGTAGGTTACGCCTATTTCATTTAAGGGGGAATAGCCGTCGATGTTTAAGGCAGTAAAATGAGTTTGTGTGGCCTCAAACGTGGTATAAAAGTGAAATTTTGATGGCCGCCTTAAATTCGGCTTTTGTTTACCCGTTAAAAAACCTAATCACGTTAACCACAAAACAAAACTCCAGAGTTTGCTAAACCGATTTTAAAAATAATCAAGAAATCCGATTCTGTAGTCGAATAAATCGGCAACCGAAATAAAAACATCGAAATAAATCGAACAAACGTAATTTGAAGTCAGTTTCACATTTCACACGTGTTCACGTTCCAAATTCAAATATATGCGCATCTTTTGCTGTTCCAAAATGTTCTATATTTCAATTCAATAAGAAATGCAACGGAGCAGTATGAACTAGACAGGGCACGTAAAAATACACCTGTAAAGGATATCTGTGATCTTTTGGAGTGCGGCCAAGTCTCGGGCTCTTACTGTGATGATCGCTCTGGACTCTGATTTACGTGGTTCAGAACTATCTCGTAATTTACAGCTCTGCTGTTTAAATGTGCCATGGTTCGGTAAGTGCTCTTTGCTTTGTTTTATGGAGAATAAATGACTGATTTAAAGGCTGCAAGAACTAAGGACGAGTGATAACTTTTATTATACTATTTTACCTTCGAAGTGTTTTATGTCATTGCGAAATTTTAAGTTGTTTCCAGAAGGTGTTATGTTAAGTATGGTAATCTTGGTAGAATTTTAAAGCAATCACCAAAATAGCCAATCCACACGATGCTAATAACATTGCTTACATAACCATGTTCGTGTAATTATCAGTTGAGCCATCTTCTTCTGCCTGGCTTTTACTACCGTGTTAATTTATTCATAGTTCTTTGTTTTCACAAACGCATTTTGAGCTCGCTTCCCAATTTTTGACAGTAATCAAAAACACACTGCACGTTCATCTGCGCCATTTTAATGTTAATTATTAGTGTTCATATATGAAATGGTAAGGTCGCCACGAGGTGAGGCACGGGAATGAGTAATAGAAAGACCACTGCCTTGATCGAGACGCCGTTTATTACTAACCATCAGTCCTTATGTCTCCATTTATAACCTATATATACTAGCTACACTTATATCTATCACTCTACGTCAAAAAAAACGGATGTCTTTTACCTAACACCACCTACTCCAGAGTACGAAACTCCTCGACCTTTTCTTAGTATCGTGAGTAAAAACGGTAGGTACCTATATGTTATGTTGTCCTTTTCTAGAAAATTGCCACCGTTGTACAGTCGAGTTCATAAATATGTGAACACTTTAGTACCTTGTCTTTTTAATGTCATGATTAAACTATCATATATTAATTGTCACAGCGATTAAAGTGACAAGGTAGTAAAGTGTACCTACACATATTTATGAACTCGACTGTAAAAACGTTTATTAAAAAGTACGGAAGAGCGATATTGCGATTTTTCTTACAACAGCGACATTGCGAGCTTTTTAAATAAACATGATTTCAAATACTATTTATAGCCAATGTCTGTGTAAAGTTAATAAACAGTTTAATATTCCATTTTATTACAAAGTGGCAACGCTTTGCTCATAATGTAGGTTTCAGACACAACAAAGTAAAACATTCAATTTCCTTCAAGAAATTTATAGAATACTGCCATATCTCTGAAATGTCCCTGCCTCGCTGCTACGAGCTACTTAGTTTCATTGTACAGATAGTTTTTAGGGTTCCGTACCCAAATCGTTGCCTAACGGGACCATATTAATGCCTACGCCGTCCGTCCGTCCGTCCGTTGTAACTTTAAAGAGCTGTATCTTTTGAATCGTAATAGATTGCGGGTATTTTTTTCAGAATATGTGTTAAAACGGCGGATTTACTAAAAATATTTTTAAAGAAAGTGATAATAATTGGGGTCCCTATACGGAGCTTTTTTTGCAACGTATTTTTATTTTCGTTGTATCGTAAAAACGGTAGGATATACAAGTATGAAATTTCGTATGATTATAGTACAAACTATGAAGAAAAACAACGAATACAAAAAAAAAAGTGTGAATTGGGCTTGCGCATATTAAATTCGAAAACGACACGTTCATGGACAGTGATACTACCTAAACCATTTTAATTGGACTTCCGTCTTTGTGACGCCAATGCTATAGCCGGTACAATACACGACTGCTATAGCATGCCGTGAACGTGTTAAATCGAAAACTTAATACCTCCTGTGCGGCCGTACGGAACCCTCGATTTTTCAGACTTTCACATTTCATCAGATTTATAAGGCAAAGAGGTCCGCTCATCACAATTTAAAATGGTTTACTTTAGCTGCTCAAGTGACATCAACATGATTTGTGCATTTTTAATATCAATTACAGAATTTCCGTTGCGTTTCTCTTCCGTGGTGTTTTGGAATGTAAAGACAAGCTAGTTAGTCTACGAATCCATGTTCAATCACTAGGCTAGCTGGCTCAGCTTATGATTCCGTTTTGGCAACGTGACTCATCAATAATAAGCAGAGATCGGAATAGGCAGAGCTAATTTGCCTAAACTTGACGCATATTCATTCATGCGTGAGTGAGAAGGGAATACATTATTGAATGAACATGCATCAAGTTTAGGCAAATTAGCTCTGCCTATTCCGATCTCTGCTTATTATTGATTCATTATTTAACTGACGCTACAGTGTTTTATTTAAATAAAAACGTTTTCATTCTACAAACTGTACAATATTGTCCAGAATGGCGAATAGGAAGAAATACGTTGGTTAAAAGTGTCGCTTAAACCATCTATCATTTACTCGTAGAAAGGCAAACTTCTAACGATATTATTTCTTCTAAGATAAAAGATAAAAAAGTGATTAAAGATGTTTATTCAGCAAGTAGGCCGCACGGGAACTTTTATACGTTAAAAATCTAGGAGTCTAACAAAATCCATCTAGTAATTTTTTTTAGATAGCGTGTCGTAAAAAAAAACAATACTTAGCGCATAAATCCTTCTAAATAAAATCCTTGTTTCCTATACTTTTATTTCCTTACCTAAGCAAAAATCTACGACTGCACGTTTCCATACTTTATGGTAAAACGCGAGCATAGAAAAGGCGTCCATAGCAAGCAATGTATCGGCTCTGCCCATCCCAATCGATGTATCGCCCATCATGAATATCGGATGTACACCCGATATAGAATGTTGTTGTCAGTTACGGATCTTTGTTGTGTGAAACGTAATCCGTAAACGTTCATATAATTATAATTACGTTCATATAATTATAATATACTATCGACCCGCCCTTACTTCGCTTCGGTATATGTGAGTTTTCTGGAACAAGCGTACATAAACCAAAATTTATTATACATAAAAACCTTTCCCTTGAATCACTCTATATATTGATGAAATCCGTACATACAGAGGGACAGACGGCGGGAAGCGACTTTGTTTTAACTATGTAAAGAACGGCCAACTTAACAAAGTAAATTTCGAAGGACTAATTACGAGTAAATTGGCGTAAAATGTGAGCAATTGAAATAAGCTACCGACGAGAAACTTTTCAAATTGTGATAGTTTTCTAGAAATCTCTCATTAACTTCTTTGAATATTCTTATTTTTTGCATGGAACAAGAACATTCTCAATGCTTTTTGATGTTTCTGACACTGTGTTTGGTTATTTTATGAAAATATTTCCAAACTTCTGGGAATAATTTGTATCTTGCACTTACTTACTTACTTGACACTGACAGTCAGTTAGTGATGACAAATTCAATTTTAAGACGAAGATTTTTCATACATAGGATTGAAAAAAAATGAGTAGGTATAAGATTGTCTCTAAAATTTCTTTGGATACGGCGTCTAACCGCCGTATTTCTATCTATTCATTATCGTTAGCCTGGTCAGCTTAAATAGCGTTCGCTACTTAAACGAAATGTATCTTTATGGTTGCAAATTTTCCATAACCAATGTCCTTTCGCTTGAAAAATGGTAAAAACAAAAACCAGGAACGCACTCAATAGAGGTAAGTACATACTTGTTCAAAGAGGTTACAACGTAAAGAGTAACCTACAATATATCTTACAAATAATTAACGATGAAAAAAACGTTATACGTGAACAACGCGCACGCGCTATATTTTCTAATAATGAAAGATAAAGATCAACTTCAAAGTATACTTATCATAAATAGTTTATTTGAAGACTCCTAACATAAAGCAGACGAATCTAATAAGCAAGTCTCAAGTAGACAAACGCGATCACTATTCAGAGGGTGTAAATTAAATAAGCGACCCAGATCCACTTTCTCGAGGAATACTTGGAATCTCTACATATATATCTGCCAAGGTCCCAATACTTGATTTAGTGAGTTTGTATTTGGGACCTTGTCGTTACGACACAGGGAGGCTTTTCGTCTTCACACGTTGGTCAGACATGTAGCGTTTGTAAGTGATCTAGTATCCGAAGTGTTGAGAGATTAATGAAATTACATTTATTGTTAAAACAAATTGATTGTTTATTAATGTTACTTGATTTAATTTCCTGTTTTGAGTTCTCTTAAGTAACAAGGATAAAAGAGGATTATCTTTCTTTGGCATAATTTGTAGGGTTCGGTATCCAAAGGGTCCGTCCGTCTGGTCTGTCTGTCAGCTAGCTGTATTAAGGTAGACAGTTGAGATAACGCTGTTTTTCATTGTGTAACGAAAGTTTAATAATGCTGAATAACATCTTGATCTTGACAGCAACATCGATATAATTATACA
Organism: Acleris cristana; assembly: GCA_948252455.1. Classification (NCBI taxonomy): domain Eukaryota; kingdom Metazoa; phylum Arthropoda; class Insecta; order Lepidoptera; family Tortricidae; genus Acleris; species Acleris cristana. Next base: position 6,904,455 of record OX411775.1, read on the forward strand.
TCGATATATATTGTCACACGTTTGCAAATAATTATATGCAGACGTGTGCTAAGTCGAGGCACGAATATTAAAGTATTTATAGGATGTATCAAAATATTTTTGCGACAAAAAATTATATCGATGTTACAGGCAGGATCAAGATGTTATACCCTCACGCCCCCACTGCAAATTTCCGACTTTCCCGGTGGATTTTTCATTATTTTTTTATCATATTTTTTTTTATTCAATTTTCTACAGTCGTTTGGAAGTTATGCGCGTAGATACATTTCAGCGATTCATTATTTAATTATATTGATTTTCTCAACATTAATAAAATAACGAACAAATGTTTTATTTTTATTTTGTAATGGTTTTCATAGTATTATTACATAACACCTATTACTATCGACAAATATGGCAAAAGTATTGATTATTTTTTCCATCGTTGTCGGTAATAATTGTCTTGTTTTGTTTGAAATGACATCCATATAAGTGCTTTTATTATGTTTAGAGACTCGATATCAAACATGAGCAAATGTATAAATATATGTATATATCGACATCTTTTATATCGATATCAAATCCCTGGAACGTGCCCCGAGTTAGCACACCTCTGTACGGTTCACTTATGTTACACAAAGGAGAAAAATACGTTTTTTGAAGTGAAAACTTGGCACCGTTGTGATTTGAAACTCGATGAAACAAAAAAGCGGCACTGAGCAGTTGCCCCTAGTAACGCATAAACAATGCCTTTTGAAGGTTTCACTTCTGACGCATGTGAACCGAGCCTCTATTGTACAACGTTGAACAATATTGTTTTTGTCGTTTTATGGTATCGTTTTTAACTCGGTTGCCATGATTGCCACTTTAATAAGAGCTATCAAAACATTGACAGTACGGTAACAGGTTAAAAGCAATATTATTTGTCGTCTTAGAACAGAGGCCCTGGACTGAGGTTCTAAACAGTAAAACCTTATTGCTTTTCACATGTTATCGCAAAGTTAACGTTACTATAGCTGATATTTACTTAGCAGTAATGGCTGAGTTAAAAACAATATCATAACACGTCAAAAACAATATTATTTAACGTCATAGAATAGAGGCCTTCGCTTTCGTTTTATTTTTTCTTTAAACTTCCTCATTAGAACTGGAATATGTCATGAATATTTATTTTCGTTTCGATTGTCACAGACGTATTGATGTACCCCCTTACTAATAATGGTTGTATAGTGGTGGTATAGCTATACAATGTTTGGTCTTTATCTGTCAAATTCAAATGTTACAATGACAGATAAGGACAAAACATTGTATAGCTATACTACTACTATACAACCATTATTTTAGTAAGGGGGGTAGTGTTTAGAATCAGATTAGTGTACACTAAGGGCGAGTTGTTTGATCAGTAGTTAACTGAACGAAAGGTTAAAATTCAAAAATTGAATGGACTAAAATTAGGGTCAGATTTTACAAATGGTTACGGGCCAGTTTAACAAAATCGTATACCTACATATTTGGAAATTATAGAATTCAAATTACAACGGTTTTATTGGATGGATAAAACAGCTCGTGTTATTTTCGGGCCTTTTAGTAAAAACCCAAAAAATCCTGTTTCTGAGCGGTTATCACATCGGGGACCTAGTCAAGATACATAACGCTAGGGATTTTCGAAAATCGTCAAAATTTATTTATTTATTTATTCAAATAGAAATAATATTTAACCAACAGTAGCACAAACAAATACAAATACAAAATATATATATAGTAAATAGTCCTGTTTGTGCACTAATTACAGGTGTGCAACAGTATTAGCACAGTCGTGGATCAATAAAACTAAGAACTAGGCATTTAACACATTATAGAAAAAAAAACGAAAAAAAAACAAATATTATTGTATTGGATTAACATAACCTGAGGGCTTATTGTCTAACGCACTCGCAATCGGAACCGGCCTCAAAGTGAAGCAATTGTTTTCATTTTGTATGCAGACAAGCCTTCGATTTTCAAAATGAAAACGGTCGTGATTGCGAGTGCGTTAGACAATAAGCCCTCTGATGTCATAATGCGTCGACTGGAAGGCCAACTCCATAAATTTTAAGTCGATTGAAATACGTTAGCAGCGTTTGCAAGCTAGGCCTTTATGCCTGAAACGTGGTCGATTTTCGAATAAAGAAAATCAGCATTGAATTTTTTTTTAAAACTCCCGTTAACAATCGAGAATACAATTAGGTAAGTACCTACCTATTTTTTTCTCAAATTATTTTTTGCGTCGTGTATATTTGCGTTGATTATAATATGTAAATTTAACAATCGAATTTCACAGTGAAACTCCATGGGACACAAGGTCAGAAATTCATTCTTCTTAAAATTACCGAGTTACGTTTCCGGCTGTGTACTCGAAAAAGTTCTCAAACACGAATATTCGACGATGTAGTTCTAAAGAACAAATTTACTTATCTCTTATAGTTTCAAACTTTCCTATATACCAAACCCATTTGAATTGCTCGCTCATGTATTCCCCGCAAAGTCAGATTTATCTGCACGTCAGCAGCCGTAAGACCTGAGATCTTCAGTTCCAGCAACAAACTATGTACAGTAAGCCGCGGTATCAAAACTGATGTGTTTTTACGCAGTCCCGTCACGTCTCACGGCTACATGTGCCTTTATGTAGAATAGACTAACAAGGTAACGCTTTCGCTTCTCAAAATAATAAAAGCGACGCTGGTTTTCGCTTTATGTAGGCAAAATGAAATATTTACATAAAAATAATCACAATCTTCTTGATTGTGATTTTTTCTGCTCATTTTATAGTGATTTTTAGTAATCATACTTACTAACGACGGCGACGATGCGTTTAAGTTCCTCCCGGGCTCTATTCCCGGAAATATTTGTGTCATGACATGTTTGTGATTGGCTCGATCCTGTGTCTTAATTTTTTTGTATATGTACAGTTCAGTTACTATACATTTTAGACAACGATAACGAACGCCGAATGCATCTTGTCTATACTCTATTTGTTCTAACATGAGGTCTGTGACAGCTCATATAAAGTCTTATTACACTTATTTCTGTAACTTTCCATAAACACTACATCGGTACAAACCTAGCTATGCCATTCAGGAATTTAGATAATTAGCCTATTTTTAAACACATCGCTTGTGAGTTTACAAGTGATTGAAATTACGAAATTCGGCTGTCACAGGGATCATCTTGGAATAATCAGAGTATAGGGCCTCTGTTTCCATGCCTATTTAATTATTTCCTTTTTCCGTCTACAAACCATTCAATACTAGCGACAGCCTGGCGCGTTCCAATTACATTCCAATTCCTAGTCTAAAGCAGTTTTTTAAACATATCGACTATTCCACGCGTCATAAAATTCATAAACTCCGACCTGCAAAAAACAACTCAAATAAAATCTTGTACCGTCAACATTCACTGAAAAGCTAATTACAAGATAATAACACCTGATACCTTAATTATACCCAACGTAATCTAAGTTCATTTATGTAAGCGAAGATTTATGAGGGCCCCGACCTCCGTCTGTTTGGCAAAACAGGCAAAAAGTCAAGGACGGTATATTTACTAATAATTTCCACTGCTTCCTTTTGAGTTATCATTTAAATTTGGCGGTGTGCCAACGATGGATGCCGCGTTCCTCGTCAATGGTTCACGGCTCATAAACTTTTTGTTAGTACGTGGCTGAGGAAATCGGGAATGACCTGTTCATTATTGTGATATTCGGTATACCTACCCTTCTTTTGTTACATCATTATTACACGTCAAGGAAAATAAGCGTAGCTTACTGACAGACACGTGCTGTTTGGATTTATTTAAAAGAAACAGTTAAAAGATTTTTAGCTGAAATGAGGAATATTAATTTATTGAAGTATTTCGTGGTCTTCAGCAAACTTGCTTGGTAGCAAACTTTCCCATTTTAATTTTTCTCCGATCGCATTGTTTCCCATTTCGAATTTTAAGCAATCGCATAATTTTTTCATTTAGGGTTTTCCCTACTCGAAAAATTTGCCGTTGTAATTAAGTCGAAATAGATCAAAATAGGTAGATAAGTTTAGGTTATGCTAGTTTTGCAGAAGGCCTGAAGGGCCATAGCGTGCAGAAATAGGAGTTCCGCGACAGCGGAGCTCCGTCGACTCAGTGAAATTGATTTAGAATTGAGAAAACGTGCAAGTTGGAAAAATCCAAACTGGAAAATATGCAATTGGTAAAAATAAAAATGGGAAGAAATGCGATTGGAGAAAGAAAATGGTTATGGTTGTTAAACAACAAATGGACGACGACTTTGGTATATAATACTTCTAATTCAAACAGTGTTAGATATATCCTGTATGCTGTCGCTCTAAAACATAATGCCTGTATTAGCGTCAGAGCCCGTATATTATGGTTTCTTTTATTGCGGTGGATAAAGCATTCGACACTCTCACACTAATATACTGGTCAGAAAGTGACAGAGGTTTTATTCACTTTAGGATACTCGACCATTATAGGACATTACAGGACTTTATTACATTTCTAATTTTTAATACAAATAAGACGTAAATTCGAAACGTTTTTTGTTATTACGATCGTTTGTTCTACTTGGCGAAGTATTTTGATACATGATTACACATGGCTATACATGATTGACTCTTAATAACCCATATCATGGTAAACAATCTCTCATAGAGTTAAATAACTATTTCGAAGATATGAACAAAAATGTAGATAAACGGTAACAAAAACCCGTATAAGTATTCACGTTTTTTAGACAAGGTTTCCTCGTTTTATGTCTCGTTATTTATATTATACGACTTTTATTCCAGGAAACAAAACCACAGAATGGCCGTGCTCTGTTTTTCTTTATTTGTGTTTATGGTTTTTTTGCAATTAGTCGAGTGGTAGCATCCTAATCGGCAGTATTTTTTGTAATAGCGAAATTTTAAAGTAATTTTTTAGAATAATTTGAATGTTACTGTTTTTTAAATATACTATGTGATATTATAACTAATAAATAGATAAAAACCCCCGGATAGGTGACTCCTACTTTCTGCGGGTGTAGTATAGTAGCATTTATAACGCGACAAAATGTGGATAAAACATCCGTCACTCTCGTACTTGGTTCGCTAATGTTGTACCAATTCATCATGTGGCAAACAATGTCATTTTACAAACTTTCATTTCGCAATGATGTATTTTCCACCACATAATTTTATATTATTTGTGGTCAAAAGTCTAACCTAACCTAACTTATTTAACAAGCCCATGTAGCCTATGTAATATGTAATGGTTAAAGCACAATTAATTTTTTGCGTAATGAAAGTTTGTAAAATGATACGTTTTTCAAATTAACTTGTTTTCTATTTTTTTATTTGAAAAAGGAGGAAGACGAGCAAGTGAGCCACCTGATGGTAAGTGATCAGCGCGACCCATAAACACCCGCGACACCAGAGGAATCGCAGGCGCACTCCCAGCTTTTGACAAAAGAGTAGGCTCGTTTTTTGAAGGCCCCCAAGTCGTATTGGCTCGGAAATACAGACGCCGAGAGCTGATTCCACATGGATAAGGTGCGTGGCAAGAAGGCCCTCAAAAACGCAATTGTGATCTGTTATGGTATTCTTTCTTACCCAGCCGCAATTACTGCCAAGTAAATAAGAGTTATTTAAACGTTGACAATACGATAACAGGTCAAAGACGATATTGTTTTTGAACCGCCTAGAATAGCGGCCCTCGATATTATGCCGACAGTAGATACATTAATTATAAGTTCCACACTACCCAATGTTTTAAAATTTCGTGTAAAAATTGCTCATTTATGTAAAGAAAAACATCCCTTTGACATCGGTTGAATGCGCTGGCTTATTGGACCTTTACAGTGCGTGAAATAAAATTAAACTCCAACGATTTCACTCAAAGGATGTTTATTGGAAATAACTTGGCTAATTGATGTTCTCATTTTCAACGTTACGCTGGATTTTTGGCGAATATTATCCGTTTATTCCATTTGCGTTAAAAAAAACTGGTAGAACCTACTATTGAGAACATAATGTAGAGTTAACCGTTTTGAATGCCACAGTCGGCGCTGCCCTCAACTGAAAGTTGTGCCACTGACGCCACCGTCGGCCACAGCCGACACACGAAGATTAAAATAAATGTTTTAAAAAACAAAAACCGCCTTCAAAAACGCATAAAATAAATTCTTTTAAAATGATAGGTAATAGGTTTGTCCAACTGAAGTCGGGTTTTGGTTGAAAATATTGTGCGTCGACGACTTCAGTTGGACTAACCTATTACCTACCATTAAAAAGAAGTTACTTTTTTTACTTTTATTACGTCGATAAGTCGATACTACGAGTATTTTCTCACTTAAAATGATAAACGAGCTCTTACTTTGTGATAACCTATACGAGCAATGTCACAAAAATGAATAAGCTTAAGTATATTAAAAATAAAGCACGGAAACAAAGGCTGCTTTGTATTTATACTACAGCCGTGCCTTCATTATTTTGAACAGAAAATTTCAGACGTGTTCAGGCCTGGAGCCAACAAATAACTTTGTATTTTATTGCATTTCCGCCTGTGTGGACTTAATTTGTTTTTAAAAAGCCTACGAAGTTATGCAGTACAAATAAACTTATTCGTTATTTTCGTGGTAAACCTTGAATCATTAAGAAAATTTTCTCATTTGTATTTTTTTTCATTTGGTAATTTTTCAGCCTACCTATTCGCCATATATTACTTAACATATTAAATAAGATATAAAATACATTTTATCGAATAAACAGCAAAGATAAATAAGAAATAAGCTGTGTTAATAGTTGCAGCTGTGAACGTCTTTCCGTTGATGTACCTATAAAGATAATGATGGTGCAATTTCAAGAACGATTATGAACAAATTATGAAATAATAATGGTAGATGCCAAGAAAACTAGGTAAAGTGGGGTTACACCGCCGAGGACCACTGCAGCTGCGGCACTTCACCACAGTCAATGCCGCATCTCCTGCACTGCCCCGCGTGCGCCAGGACTTGCCACTAGCTATGCCGATTGCGGGGCAGAATGTTGGTCAGCTCATCTAATACGCCGCCGAAAAGCTAAGAAGAAGAAAAATATGGAAAAACATTTTTGTAAAGAATATTTTTATAACTTTTTGTATTTTTATATTTGTAAAGCATGTCAATTTAACTCACACTATACACCGTGCCCGGGACGTACCCGAGGGTTTTAACTATTGATTCTAGACCCTATTTGGAGTATATAATGTGGTATAACATCGCATAATTTCCGAGATTTTTATTATTTAAAAACAATTCCATAATTAATTTAATTTGAACTCTGTCACCACACGGCACTATACATTGGTAAAAACATCTGGTTGTGCAAAATGTGGTTACAGAATGAACAACAAATTTTTAGATTTGTTGGTAATTATTTAGCTCTGCCTATGCTCTCTGGGAATGAAGGCGTGAGTGTGTATGTATGTATGTAGATAAAGATAGGTATTTCTTATTATTCCTCAGCTCAGAGTGTACGTTGTCGCTGGCTTACTAGGCCATTTTTCCCACAGTCTTAGATTTCTTATCATTTACGGGAACATTGCCAAGATTCTCTGTTTTCGCTTACACTAATGGTGTATAAATTACTTTGTCGCCCCGTCCGTCGCTAGTTTGCCTGCACCTTTATTTGTGTTAACCTATATCCGAAACAGGATTCAGTAAATTCCAATGGAATCTTCCACAAATGAGAATTAATGCAATGGGTAAAATGTTTACTCGTTCAGAGTAAATGTACGATGGTGTTGTTTTACGGAACAGACTGGATTTTATGGTTCAAAAATGTTAATTGACGCTTTTTAATTGAAAGACAGATTGAAAAATAATGTAAAAGAATTGGGTGTATATGAACGATAAAGCTACTCATTTTAAAAGCTAACCACATTTTTATAACGTGTTTTTTTTATCATCATCATATATTATGCTGATGATTAAAAGAAAAAAAGAAACTACGAGTAAACTTATGAAGATCTCACCGACAACCGACAGCAATGTTTATAAGTCAATACAACCAAATGTTTTAAAACGTGCTGATTTGAAAATTCCTCATCGACCAGTTTCTGTTGATCTTGTGTTTAGCTTGTTTTATTTGTTCACTTTTTTTTGGTCTTTTATTCTTTGTATTCGTATAAATAAACAAGGAAAAAATTGCATTTTATAACCTAGTGACCAATGTTTCTATTAAGTAATTGATTTTAAAGAAAGTTCTCGATTGTTCAACCAAAAGATTCTCTCAGCCAAATGGATGGTACCTACTACTTCATATTCCCAAGCAAATAACTTTTCCTTGTTTGACCGTATACAAAAAAATAGAGGTATTGTGCCTAGCAGTCTAGGCACGGCGCCAAATGCTCCCCAAGCACAGGTGTCTCGTTATAATGGCTGCCCGCTTAATGGTTCTACTCGACGGACGCCCGCAGCAGGAAAGAATTCTGAATTAAAAAAAAAACTTGACACCAGGGGTAACGTGATATTTCAAATTCTGGTGCATTCTGCTAGGTAGTAAAACTGCTTTTTCCAGACTGCAGATTTATAGGGGTGTAAGGTTTTGTCTTTGGTATTATCGAAGTTTGAACAGTAAAGCCATAGTATTAACAGTGGGATCCCTTTGTCGCTTGCCGAATGCAATAAGGGGACAAATCAAAAAAGCAACATTTGGAGAAATTGGGTGTCAAAGTTTTCATGAATGGGTGTGTGTCTGCAAAAATAACTGTATTTTCTCTAAATTTGCAGTTATTCATATTGTATTTGGTATTATAGGTTTTGTAGAATATATTCCTTCGTATCAAAATCATTTTTTTAATAAAAGTCAAATAATTTTGATATTATATGCATTTAAATATGGACTCTTATAGTTAAGTCCTTGTAGCACAAAGAATTTGTGAAAATTTTGTTTACTGTGAGAAAATTGTATTAAAAAACAATAATGTTAACTTAACATCTTTTAATGTTTAAGTTAATTAAGGGGGAAGTTTAATATGTATTATCATCCATGGCCCAATGTATATTAACCAAACTAATATAATTATAATTATAACATGTAAGTACGTCTTTATTCCAGTAGTTTTACATAACACTTTATTTATAACCTTTGTTTATAAAATACTTCACAAATAAGTCAAACATAAAAAAACCGGGCAAGTGCGAGTCGGACTCGCCCACCGAGGGTTCCGCAAATGACACGGTTAACTCAATTCAAAATTTGGACCGCCTCCGTTCCTTGCATAAAGACCCTGCTTTTTGTGATTAAATTAAAAATGTATAGTTTTCAGTTTTTTTCCTATATTTGTAATTTAAGACGGTATTAATTGCCAAATTTCATAGATCTAGCTCATCGGAAAATAACCGTATAAATTTTGATTCCCTTGATAGTGTTGAAATTTACGTTTTTTGCGGCAAAAACGGCCGTATCTGTTTTTCACGTTAACTTAGAAGTTTGATTTTTCACAACTTCAAGGGACTGTAGACCTGAGTATAATGGTTTTAATTTCAACTCGATACCTCCACGTGTTCCCGAGATAAAGGGTCTTGACAGCCAGACAGACAGACAGACAGACAGACGGACTACAAAGTGATCCTATAAGGGTTCAGTTTTTTCCTTTTGAGGTACGGAGCCCTATAAAGGAATCTCTTATCAAGTTACCACAAGTTTAAGTGTCATGGTAAATCGCATTTTTTTAAGATAAACAAAATTGCTTGCCCCTAGGCTATCCTTTGGGAACATCTCGTTTACAGTTTAAAGTAAACTTCCCAAAGGGGGTCCTCTGGGAGGACAGGGTGTTGGCCATGATGACGGGGCAAGGGCTCGTGGAACACCTGGGAAGATCCGGATCGATCAACCCAGCCACACTACTGCAGCTCCCGATGTCGCGAATTGATACCCAACCCAAATTGTCTATATTTCTCGAGTACTCCTAGTGATCTTTTTAATAAGACATGCAAAGGTGCGGGCTCCGTGGAGAGCGGGAAACTGTGTGGGTACTAGCAACGCATTACCAACCTCAAACAAACACACACAAAGGTGGCGGTAGAGCGAAAACCAAACCAGCTACCCCAACACAGTTGAAGGTAAGTGCCACGAAAGTGCCGCTACCTTCCTTCAGACGTAGCTTCAAGGCAACGCCTTCGACCTCGAAGTCCACAAATAACTACTCACCTACACGGGAGCCGTGCTAAGGGACCGCCACACACAAACAGACCTGCGAGGGGTGGAAGGTCTGCAGGGAAACCAGCAGGACCGAAACCCCAAGCGTGGACCTCACACTCACACACACACTCACATGCACACACACACACACACACACACACACACACACACACACACACACACACACACACACACACACACGATACACAATAACAAACAACCCGGAGATCGTCCCGTTTGCGGAGAAATCTGCAAGCACGGAGCCCGCACCGGCGTTATTACCCACACCAACAATATCCTCCCAGCTAGATTCTAGCTGGACTCTTCCCGTACTGACCACGTGGGGAAAAGGAGCAACCCGCCAAACGGGATACACCTGGTCCCAGCGCAATCGACCTCGGGATAAGGAGGCATAGGAACCAAAAATAGAGGCGCAAGTGCCGCAAAATGCTAGCAGAACCAGCAGCCTCTATTGGTTCGGTGCCTGCACATCTATCAGGTGCTCCTAATACGGTGGAGATGCAGGGAGCTGCCGATCGCCCTAGCCAACCGACAGCAAACCGTGTCCCATCGAGAAGGAAATGAGCCAGCAACAACAACCCGGTGGCTCGGGCTCCTGTGAAAAGGGTACGCCTTGTCGAGACTCTGTCTCTGAGAGAATCCAAGAAGCAGAGGATCGAGTCCACCGCTGGGACCCCTCGAGCAGCATATGCGGACGCAGTAAAAGCTGACTTGATGGTTGCGGTAACGTCTGCAAGCACGGGCCACCTCTCCTTAACTCGCCGATGAGGCCCTCAACCTGGTTCAGGGCTGCGTCATGGTTGAGTCGATGCGGAAACCCCAGAGTGTGGCCGGAACACAATTTCAGGGTAAACCCCTACACGCTAGAGGAACCCTGAGAATGTGGTGCGGAGACCAGGCAGCGGTGGCTTGGCTCAAGCGGTGCGTGGCCCCCATCGCCCTCTCATCAGGGGATAAGTTGGTGAAAAAGCGCCAAAATGATGTGCCGCGCGGAGTGCGGCATTCTGCTCCCAGGTGTCTGGGATGATTTCGGGGTGGTAGCAAATTGCCTTTGTTACCAGAACACCTGTGTCCAGATTGGCCGGTGGCTGCTCAGCTCATCAGCGCTGATAGGCAAGGCTCAGAAATCTTCGCCATCGTCAGCATCCCGGAGAAAAAGGTGCAGGCCCTCATGGACTGGACCGGGCCTGCCGACTCACATTCTTGTGTGGGTCGGTGTACCTGAAGTTCCAATATATGACTTTGCGGCAATATGTGACAGGTACTTCATTAAATTCTATTAAAAAACATGCCACTGATCAGTCGAACGAATTAAGACTTCAGCAGAATTATTTGCTTGTATAAGAATATTAATTAACGTCATAATTATATAGGTATCTACATACTTTTGTTCTATAATTAACTCTAATTTAATATCATTTAACTCAATATATTATCTTGTATGTAAAATACAACTGCGGCCGGACATAACGGATTTAATTTACAATATGTATAAAATATTAAGGCAGGTACTTACCGTTGAGGTGTAATCAAATGACCGTTAGTTCTTTTATATTTTCTTCGATTAATTGTGAAAGCAAATGAAACAGTAGCGGGCACAACTTAAAAATGAATTTCAAAAATTCTGCAATACGGGCACAACTAAGAAATGCCTTTGTAGCACAAACTATCGCGTGCGATTGCGGCGAGTGCAAGCGGCCGACTGGTGATGGGCCCATAATAGCAGGAAAGGGATAGATCATTTCTCTTAGTGCAGAAAAGACATAAATGCCCTCTTTGGTCGGTTATAGTATACTTTTGACTAAAGTCTTTAATACATACGGTAAAACGAGCACTTTAGATCACGATTCCGTAATAATCTCAAATCTCGAAAATTTTGAATTGTGCCCTTATTGCATTCGGCAGGCGTTGTCACCCTTAAACTTACTGTATCGAATTTTGAAAGTCAGAAATTGATTTCCATATTTATGCTCTTAAGGCATATAGTCACAATTTTTTTAAAGCATAGCATTTAATATAACCATTGGGTAGGTAGGTAAGTCGGTACTAATAATTTGAACTAAACCTAACGTTTTCTTATAATTCTATAGGGTAGTACTTTCGATTAGTATGTAATTGGTATATTAAACAACAATAGCAATTTAAAAAAAAGTTCATTTATAGTTTTTTTTTTAATTATGGACTGTACTGGACTGAAATTTTTCAGTCAACCTATTCACCATATATTACTTACCATATTAAGTTTTATATAAAATACTTTTTATCGAACAAATAGCTGGGTGAAGGTCGTCTCCAATTTGGATCTTAGACCAATAATTCTAACGTTAATGAATGTTGTGAAACATTATAATTTTTTAAAGTTATAAATTGAATATCTATAACGTTCAAAGGCATATCGACAATTATTCAAAAATAAATATTTAGAGCATCATATTTTAAAGTCATAATTGCCTACAGTTCCAGTGAAGTAAGCGTAGAGTTGCGAAGCTCCCGCCTTAGCATTCGATGTAAGGTTTCTTTTATGCCAATATAATAATTATTACTGATATAACATCCTTGCAAACGTTAGGTATTTCCACAACTTCATCATCATCATCATCAGCCTATGACATAGGCCTCTCCCATTGCACGCCAACGAGCACGATTCGTGGGCACTCTCATTCAGCTCTTGCCAGCCACCTTGCGAAGATCGTCGCTCCACCTAGTCTGAGGGCGTCCCTATAATCCTAGTTCTCTTCAACAACTTAAGACCTTATAATTGTTATGACAAGTAATATTTAATTATTCGGCCTAGCTACTAAGTAACAAATTGTTCTATATTGATTCAAGTAGTATCGCCTCTCATTTCAAAATGGAAGTACTTCGGCTATATATCAGCTATTTAACAGCTCAGGCGCTGGCCAAGACGCAAACGCTACTGACGTTCTTCTTTTCTATCACTTAAAATGTATGGCATGACATTCTCGTGCTTTGCGATAAACCACGTGGTCAACTGTCATCCCATACATATTGAATGGTAGAAAAGGAAAACGTTTCTATCGTTTGCGTGTTGGCGAGGGCCTCTGCTAGGTACACTTTAAAATATTTTCAAATTGACTTCATAAGTTCGTAAACCTCATTAGGTACCTAATGAATGTATGTTATTAAAAACAAACTACAAATAAGTAAGCATGCATCATATAAAATACTTTAAAACATGGCAACGTGCCTCGAATTCCCACGAAATTACATTAGCAGCTGTTAACTGAAAGGGTGGCTTGTTTTAAACAAAGCCCCGAAAAAGTTGTAAACCGTGCGTAGGAATTATAAACATTATTAAGGATGGTGCAGTAAACATTCAAATTATGTTTCGGTCCCAGCGTTTATTGCCAAATCTTCCCTCAAAGGTCGGGCGGAATTATGCCTTTCATGAATATTTTCGCTATTGGCTCGCAGCGCACGTACCTTCATAAATGGTTCGCCTAGAATTTAAAAATAGAAGTGTATGTAACTTTGAACTGAGGACATACGTTTGTTTGGTATAGCGGTTTTCTTAGACGTATTTTTTAACCGCTGGATAGAGGTACCTTTCAGTTAAAGTGAACTTTTTTGTAAAAGTAAAAGAAGTAGATAATAATTTTAGTCAGAAACCAGTATCAGACACATTTTATTTTATTTAAGGCTTGCAAAATCAGCTTTTAGCCAAATTATGACATGGTATTTTTTTTTCGCAAAGTTGTTGATACTGAATTTGCTGAATTACACAAATAAATATCATTAGTAGGTATACTTAAGGGAAATTTTGTTAAAATCTGGTGAAATTGAATGATAGGTACTCTTAAACAACTACATCTTAAAAGAATATTTATTACATAATATAATACTGTTTCGGATCGTTTTCTATATCTTTTGTAATTATTCTACTTTTTTTTATCTATTATTTTCCATGGCAAAGCAAAACCGGCCATAACATGCCATATCGGAAACAACTTCGATAAGGCAATGACGCTGAGCGCTAGACATACGCTGCTGAATTAAAAAAAACAAGTAATACTGTTTTTTGCTTATAGTTATCACTAGATACTAATTTTATTTGTGTAATATTATATTAATTTCAACACATTCAAACAAATTTTAATTCGAAATATGTACTTCAATACAGGATGATCATAAAACTACATGACCATGTTTACCGCGCAACATTTTCAAGTATGGACATTATTAGTTTCAGGTTCCAGCCATATTGCGGTAAGGTGACCCACCCGGGGCGGTCAAGCGCGTCCCTCCATTTAATGATTTTTATTACTATTCCCTTCCTGTAAGAAAGGATCGGGAAAATTTACCTGCCCATGAAAATCCCGGTCACGTAAAATCACGCTATTGAACGCTTATTGGGTAACACATTAAAAGCTACGACTCTTGGGTGCGTATATTTTAATTTCCCTTTTTGACGTTATAGGGTGTTTATAATAACGGGTTATGATTTTGAGTCGAAAAATAGAAAAACATAGGTGTTCATATTCGTGTGTTTTTGTTAATGTTCTATTGGGTCTCAGACCACATTAAGTCTTAACATCAGATGGCCTCTATGCTTGTTCATCTTCTCCTTAGAATAAAAAAACAGTCACGCATCCTGCCTATAGAAGCTTACGTAGGTACTTAAAACAATGTAGATATGCGTTTGTGTATATGTCAAAACTCTTTTTATAAAAATACTTACATATTTACGAACCCCGTTACCACAAAGTGATGACGCAAAACCTCAGGCCATTATACAAAAAAAAAACACGAATTTTCCCACTTCATTACGCTCACTTCCTACATCTACATATTTAAATTAAAACACCCCGTCGTCGTGTTATTTAAAACAATGTGGAGGGTTGGACTTAATGAAACATAAACAAAAAAGTGGTTGAAGTAAAAATCGTTTATCATCATAACGTCTGCCGAGTGGATTTTTATTAAGGGTTGTACGTTCAGGTGCTTTACATCTTCAAGGTTTTTTCTTCAGGTCGTTTCTTTGTTATTTGCAATATGTGCTTACGTATATTTTATATGATTGTAGCTGTTGGAGTCTGGTTACTCCAAAAAATAGGCAAAATCCACGACAGTGAATTTAATTATTTTTAAGAAGTCGTAGGTACACGTATAAAATACTAGCTCAACGGACGTGCGGCGAGTGCAATGACTTATGACGACTGGCTACTTTTTTTTAAAGAGGTAAGCTTTCGGGCGGGCCGCCCCCGCTCTCTTCGCCCTCACCGCAGATCCACTAGCTTTGACAAGTACAATTTTAAGTAATAAAAGTAACACTATTAGGTCGCTAACAATGATGGTTGGCATCTATGTAGTAGTTATAGTGGTGGCGTAAACAGTACGTCAATGGTAATCGTATTGTGTTCATTTGGAATGTTTACCTGTATGTAAGTTCAAGCAATCCTCACATTTTTTTTAACAAGAACCTCTTACAAAATTGCAAAAAATAATTTAAAATTATTTTTGGCGTTTGTTTTTAAAATATTAAATTTTTGTTTTATTATTTTTAACTGATTATAATAATTAAGCTGTTATTTAGTCCCACTACTCTATAAATCTAAAACTATAAGATTTTTCGAGCACACCGCAAGCAACGCCGAGGAAAAATCATAGTGTTTTTTTAGTATTTATGCCATTAAAATTATGCGTCGTCATGGTCGCTTAACTATCTCGAGATATCTTATCGCCACCCTTTAAATAGGTACCATTGAGGAGATATGGTGGCCAGATGTGGTCATCATCATTATTTAGTTCCACTTCACCAAATACTACTTTCTGAGTACAAATTCTGAACTCATTACTGAAAATACTAATATTGGTGTATACTAACTTATAATATTAGAGGAGTTCCCTCAATTCCTTACGAATCCTCTCATTAGATACTGATTTGGTGACAATGGGACCAGTTTAGAAATATAACCCAATAAAACAATTTTTTTTTTTCAAAATCGGTCCACAATTACGGTGAAATCGGTAAACATGTAAAAAATAAAATAAAAAAAAACATACATCCAGCCGAACATAGAACCTCCTCCTTTTTTGAAGCCGGTTTCAATTTTCTTTGTTTATGGCGGTTATCATTAGTATTTCGCCATGAAGCCGGTTTAAAACTTGTTTACTTGGCTACAATGGCTTGTCAAGACATTGACCTCCTAACCCGGAGATACAGAAAGGCGACATTGCGGGTAATAGAATCTTTGAATTGGGAACAAAACCTTTTGGTTTATGGTTCATAGTGACACCTAAACTACTCTGCCGTGAGCTGTTGTAGCGGCTCTGGAAAACTGAACAAAACAAAAAGCAAACGTTTCAAAAAAACTTTCAAAACGCGAGCCGTGCCTGAAATTCCGGGAAACGTGAAGTTTGAATTTTCACATTCACACGTGAGTAACAATACCACTGGCTTTTGGCTGAATGTTCGCTTTTAAAAACTGGATTTATGGATTTAATAATCAGAGATTCGTCATTTTAACGATCAAGCTGACATTTTTAAAGTCCATTTTGGTTCTTTTCACTACCGAAAAAAAGAGGGGCGTTATGAGTATTACGATTGAATCTGTAGATCGTTAGATCGATTTGGACGCTTTTTTCCGTATCCAAAGGGGACCCTATTACTAAGACTCCGCTGTCCGTCTGTCTGTTTGTCTGTCTGTCTATCACCAGGCTGTATGCAACAAATACTAAAAACAGAATAAAATAAATATTCAAGGGGGCACCCAAACAACAATTTTTTGATAATGGTACGGAACCCTTCGTGCGCAAGTCCGACACGAACTTGGCCGGTTTTTTTAAAGTATGCTAGTTTGATCGGAATGATTCTTAGCTAGATTTCATGAAAATCGGTTAAACCGTTTAAATCTCTTTGAACAAAAGGTTTGCCATTATAATTATAACGGTTTTATCTATAGTGCATTATTTGTTGACTTTAGTAACCATGACGGGCTTACAGTCGAGTTCATAAATATTATGTACACTTTAGTACCTTGTCTATTTTATGTTATGTTTAAACTGCCATACATGAATTGTCACTGCGATTAAAGTGACAAGGTACTAAAGTGTACAGGGTGTGGTTTCGTAGTAGTAAAGCTGACACTATAGTGATTGAATACAGAATTAATGCACTTATGACGCGGTAATTAATATCCACGAGATAAGATAGTCAAATATTAAACGTCAGTTGCGATTATTGTGTAAGCCTGGCTGCCGTGATTTGGCTGAAACCAACATAAACCAAGCAAATTTTCAATGAGCCTGGTAGTAAGATCAGGGGCCTACAAGTAGCACAACTTGATCGGGACTTGTTTGTCGCTGGGATATCCCTTTCTAACTAGTCCTTCACGATAGAGAAGCACTGAAGGATGAGAAAATATAAGTAAAGTCGAGTACAAAGATATATACCTACACGCTATTTCAAAGGAATAAGATGTGTACCTACAAAGTAGGTAAGCCTAATCATGCTAAACTTAGATGGTTAGCCAGCGCCATAGTCATTAATATTCTCTTTGGTCGGCGCCTTTGTATATAGATCTAAAATTAGATAATATTTGCTTGAGAGCTTAAGATTTCTATTTTTCTGGTATTAGGGTAAAAAAGTACTCTAAATATAGTTTTTTTATTATGGATAAAGGGACCGAAGTAATCCATTTCACAGCAGCGTAAATTTTGTTCTGACCCAATAAAAGTTTGCCGCGAAGGCACTCGCTAACCAAATTAGAATTATCACTGGTTTTACCGGACATTACAATTATGCAAAAATTCCTTTTACACCCACTTTCTGGTGCAATAATAAATCAAGATGGCGGTTTGGTCCCTGATTTATGAACGTAGGTCGAGCGGTAAATTTTTAACGATTTAAATTTTATCCCTACTTACTCCCTGTGCGAAGTTTCTGAAATTTTATCTTGTTTTTTTTGAGCAATCATTTGTTCGGTATTTACTAACAAAAAAAGCAGTAGGTACCTACTACATGACTTTTAAAAATATTTAAGTTTAAAAAACATCCCTGCATTATTTTGATATAAATATACACTTTAGTATACTTATACTTATTTTGATGTAAATTTGTAGTTGTATTTTCTGCCATAGAATCATCAAAAGTCGCTTACACTACCACCTTCAGGCACTTCTCGGACCGCCGGCGAGAAAGCTATTAGCTATCGACTATTTTCTCGCTCAAGAAACGAACAAAAGATACAGGGTAGTGATTCTTTCAAAAGCAAAGGTGAGCGAACGCAGGTATGATGTCCAAGCGGCGAGTTTAAGTAGTCCCGTCAAAGCGAACAAAACACATTTCAGCGCGTGTATTCAATTTGGCAGCATGGCTTCTCGAACGTATAAGGCTGCCTATTGAGAATGCACGCGCTAATATGTTTTGCTCGCTCTGACGGGACTACTTAAACTCGCCGCTTGGACTTCACTCCTGCATTCGCTCACCTTTGCTTTTGAGAGAATCAATACCCTGATCCCGTATCAATAAAAGAGACACTTATATTAAAAGTTGATCGCTCGCTGTTCAAACTGCCGCCGAGAACTCTCTCCACTATCTTGTCGAAACATAAAAATATAGATCCCATGTCAATAACAGAGATTCATATATTAATAGTTCATCGCTGGCTCTACTCGCCTCCCGCTCATCGTCGGCGGTGGGACCAGTGCCTTACCGTTAATAGAACTACAGCAAAGTTTTAACAAAATTTCGATTATTTTTGAGGTTTAAATAATTCCTGCGTATATAATAATCGGATTTTGGATTTCATATGACTATAACATTATAACATCAGTAACTTTTCAAGCCGTTTTTAATAATGAAGCTAGTTGCTGTTCTAGTGACCTATTTACAGTAAATACTGCAGTTTAATTAAGTAGTAATTGAGAAATTTAGTTATCGCATAAGGACCTGCATCCACCGACCGAGTCTTCTAGTTGAGAGAATGAGAATGTTTAATAGAAAACAAATTGCTTTACCTCATCACAAAAGCTAGCATATTTGCGTGTAGATAATTGCTTTATCGACAGCTTATCGAGCACGTGATGTTAATCTGGTGAGGGCGTTATTTTCTTTAGGGCCTTACCACAGTTTTGCGCGACGAGCGGTGAGCGTAGTAATTGCCTCATCCTAAATTGAACACGAAAGACAGGGCCCGTACTTTTGATGCCGTTGACGTAAAAATAACGTCACGCTACATAGAGTATGATTCCAAATGGTTTTATTGTAATTTTTACCCATTATTTAATCATGTAAAAATGAGTTTAGTAGACTATTTCCGCGTAGAAAAATAAATACCTACTTCATACCTAAAACGCAAGTGAAACTATTTGATTGAGAAGGGCAGTGGCAAAAATCATCGAGTAACATTATCATAAAAAAAACTGTTTTTATGTTGTAATAATAATTTGTATAATTAAATAGTTATAAATTCAATTATGGCATTGAAATTCATAAAAGAAAAGTTGTCTCGATTCGCCATTTTTAGTAATGAGTGGGGAACAAAATATGAAACATGATGCTGCCGTGATCCGTTTTTTGATTGCGATTAAGCTGTATTTAACTATAATCATTTTACCGCTTCTTATTTTTAATTTTTTTATTCGTACCAATTAATACATATCTAAATACCTGCCAAATGAAAGCAGAGCACTCTGTGTGTAAAATTTCGTCATTTTGACGTCATCGGCATCAAAAGTACGACTCCTGGAATGAACATAGTTTGCGCTCACATTTGGATGCGTATTTTGTAGGTCGATTAGTGGAGTGGTGTTCAGTTTTAAATTCGACGATCTGTATCAAAAAAATGCACAGATATAACTATGTATGAACCAAGCCACGAGTCGTCTAGGTATTGATATGGATTTGTTTTTGCCGCCTCTAACCTCTGTGGAATTCACCAATTACAGCAAATCACCAAAGATGTAAAAAATACTCCGTTTCACGATAAGTAATTATAAGTTATTATAGATGTAGGTACATGTATAACAGTAATTTGACTGTAAGTTAATGCGGATAATGTGATAATAACGTAATTTATTTTTATCCCTAAACTAGCAACCCGCTCTCGCTTCGCGACATACAAAAAACAGAATTTATTATTACATAAAATTCTTCCATGAAAAAAATATGTAACTGATGGTGAAAACTGCAACAAAATCCAATGCGTGTTTTAGGAGGAGTCAGCGCATATACAGACAGACATAAGTGGAAAGTGACTTTGTTTTATACTACCTATTGAAATATATAAGATAGATATATAATACTTACCACTGACACCAAACTGCTTTGTCGACGAAACATAAAATTTCACCAAAGTTAAAATACTCGCAATGAAACGTCATTGTTACGCTCTGACGGGACAAGCTACACGCTCGCCAGGTAGCCTAGACGAGATACAAAATGGTAATGTTACAATTTCCGAAAACTGATAGGTTTAATCCAAATCTGATGATCGTACCGGCCACTTTTGTCTATGCCATTGTCCATTTTCAAAAAACGCTAACTAGTCCCCCAGTTAATGATTTCTCTCGTTTATAGACGAATTGGGAGGTGATTTGTTCAAGATAAGCTTTTCCCATCTGTTACCACCCCGAAAACTTTTGTTGCTTACTCTATGAACTTTATTCATTAGTAATAAGCAAGTGTGGTAACACATGGAAAAACCCCAAGAGAATAAACTAGTCATTGTTAGGTTCTTATACATATAAAGTCAGTTACTCACTAGCGGGTTATAAATGCAACTGTTGCATGTAAAGTTTACATGCTTTGTGCTAACTTTCGACTACAACTTTGTTACCGCAATTGTAACAGTTAAAATAACAGCTAGCTAGTGAATAGGTATAGTTGCGGTATGAAAAGGTTCGTCGATTTTCGACTCTATTTCAATGCAGTGAAGGTCGAGAAGTGACGAACCTTTTCATAATCCGAGTATACTTGGCTATATAAGTCTGTCGTTACGCAAATCGTTTCATTCTACAGGGTTTTGTATTTTTTACTAAGTAACTACAGAGTTTAATGACATTTCTTTTATATAATTCGTTGGAATTGACGTAGCATTATCTCGACGTAAAATATTGAGGCTTATAAAGATATAATACCTAAATCACTGCATCACAAGCATTCGATGCACGTGCCGAACACAAAATTGCGAGATTGAATTTACCTACTTACTCAAAATGAAAAAATGTGTCCCAGTGATATTTTCAATCTTTATTTACTTTATATTTAAGTCACTAAGCAATTCGTTTTCTTTTCCAGTGTAGCTTTCCTTTTACTGTAGCATCTTGTGAGATCCATTAAATTTTAAGAGAATCTAATTACTTTTCTAAAGCCCTCTTTCCCTCCACAAATCCACGAGGGATTGAATCTCTCAATATAAACATCTTAACGACCAGGAAAAATAACACAAAGAGAATAATGTGCATTAATTTTAATGTTCAATCGATGTATCACATAAAAAGTTATCTGTACACAGGCCTTATTTATTTAATAATTAAAAATATCAAATAATGCATTCTAAATAGTAGTAATTATCAGTCATTTCGAGAGTGTGCTGTCTCGATCACATTAATTCCATAAAAGTTTTACTATCTCATTATCATGTCACTAAAAATACAGAAAATCCGAATTATAATAATGCAACAAGTTCTTCATAATAACCTTGAACATATGACCTTGAAAAGTAATTGTAAGAAGGTCGCTACAAAATTAAATTACCCCAGAGATTTTGCGATAACTGTTTTCACTACCAAGCCGTAACTAGGCCGTTAGTGTTAAGAAATTGTGTTCAGCTTATACATATATTGAGAGAGAAAGGTAAATAAAAAACAAATTCGTAATAAAAATTGAATAAGATCAACACAATCAAATCAAATTGGTAAACCCTTGACTTGAGCGCAAGATTTCCAATTTTCTATTGAATTCGTTATGAGCAGGGTTAGATACATTATTATAGGTAAACTGCTTTGAGCCGGTTCAGCCACCTTCTTAACCGGCTGAGTACATTTCCATACAAATTGACAATCTTGGGCACGCCTGGGTTATGTAAGTGTCCTTTCAAGAAGAAAATATTCCGGAGGTCGCCTGTAGGGTTTTGTTACTATGAAATTATATTTGCTTACGTTCTTCTGAGGGTAAATGTTATCTTTTTCAAATTACTTACAGGGCCTTTGCCCTTACTTCTTTGCACTATATTTACTAACTCCTATTATTATTGAAGAACTGTTACACAAATTCACCTTAAGAAGGAAAAACTTCTCGCGGAAAATGGACATTTCGTCTTTTTGAAATTGTTAAAAACCATCCATTCTACGAGAATTTACTAAATGGCAGTGCATGCATTTTATTTGCATGAAATGACAATAACAATTAATTCCGTCGCTCGTTTGAACAATGAATTTTCCAGAAAAATAGGGACATCACATTTCAAATGTTTGAAACAAAGACTTTAAAAAAACAACTAGTAAAAAGATTAAAATTCTTGAGAGCGACTGCTAGATTCGT
The DNA here is from genome assembly GCA_948252455.1 of Acleris cristana. Taxonomy (NCBI): domain Eukaryota; kingdom Metazoa; phylum Arthropoda; class Insecta; order Lepidoptera; family Tortricidae; genus Acleris; species Acleris cristana. The sequence continues at coordinate 6,927,153 of OX411775.1, forward strand.
CAGAATTTGAAGAAAACTGGGAACTGATTGTATTTTGCTTAGCTGAAAAAGCATAAAGTTGTATTTTAAAATAGAAATCTTTATCTTCAAGCTTCCTTGACCTAATAATAACGAAGTAAAAGGACATGACCCTCGTTTTTTCTACACGGTTACTTAATCTAATAATGAACTTGGAAAACAAAGTCGGAAGTTGCACTTACCGAAGAAGTCAAAGGAGCTAGAGGAAAAAGAATCAGTTTAATTATTAAAACACTTATTATACGGCCGTTTTGCTGACTTTCAGCAACTTGAAAATTCGATATTTACCGAAGTCGCAAGAAAATTCCGGCTAACGAAAGAACAATATTTAAATAAGCACTTAAAAGTTTTAATCGAAAAATTGCAAAACTCTTTGCATCGCAAAACGAAGGACGAGTGATGCATAATTAATGTGATCGATCAGTAGCGTATTACCAATAAACTCAATTAAAGATTACAACTGCAATTCTCAACTAATTATAATATTTTCACAACAAGTCAACTCTTTATGTCTTTAACTTAACTACAACAGAACTCTGTGCAAAACATTTTTATACAGTCTCATATTCCTCCAAGACAGCGGCGCACAGAACACTATCTTGTCCAATTTTCAATATGAAAGGTCTTCCTTTAATATCACAGTATCACAGTATCTAAAGTAGGACATCGTTCAAACTTCGCCTATGTAGTCCTATATGTACACTATCTACCACACTGCACTAGAAACAGTAAGTTCTAGATACGTCCGAACTCTGACTTTCTTGTTGTCACCCAAAATAGTACTGCGCGTTGGAATATCTATATAAACTCCTCGTGTTAGGGTCCATTTCGTTCTGTACTTGCACCCGGGGAAGTGTTTTGACGGCTACACTGCGACCTAATGTGCCGTGCGGCATTGTTCGGAGTGGCATTTCTATGGGGAATTCGGCTACCTGTCCGTACATGTTACTGCTGACGTGTGGGTAGGTATTTGGGACGGGTCGGCCAACGTACCGATTGATTTTCGGACTGAGAGCAACGTCAGTAAATTGCATTTCTGGCTTGAAGGCAGAGTCGACTGTGTCTACAGGACCGGAAAGGCTTGTAATGTTGATATCATTGTCCACTTCTGATATACTGTCGTTGAAACCGTTTGGGATTTCGGTGCTGGCGGAGACGTCGGGGCCTTTCGGATGGTCCCGGTTTTTCTTGCGGAGGGCGCAACGAGCGACGGCTGCGATGATGCAGAAGAGCAGAGCGACAACTAGCGCCCCAATTATGTACGCGTACATTGTAAAGAAATCTGAAAGAAAACAAAACATTTTATAAAGACTCTAATCACAACGACGTAACTAGAAAGTTTAAAAATAATTGTCAATTCTTTTGACAGAGATCTACAAACAATAATAAATGAGATAAACAAACAATTTGATTTTATTTGATATTTTAGAAAATATATTTAACATTTCTAATAGCCTTATTTTCATATAATTCCGCTTTGATCAGACACAAACGAAATCACTGACTGTGATGTTTATTTTGGAGCCAGGCAATAAAGATCAGGTTTTCTTTCAAATGTACGTGTCCTTTTTACCATATCAAAATTGTCATTGAAAGAGTTTCGCAGTAAAAAGATAATTATAATTTATTTTTTGATGGTTGTTGAATAGTGTAATTTGCGATTAAAACATGACAGTCTGTACAAAATTTGACCAACGCTCTTAAGTTGCTAGGTAGCAATAGCAATAATAGTTACGTCTTGCAGGATGTGACTTAAATAAAACTTGCTCTTCATCAAGTAATGGGACACTGGAACAAGTTACTAGGACACGTGGTTGACATTACTATCAATTAGCTATCAAATCGAAACAGGTATTCAAAGATGAAATAAAAATTACTTCGTCGAAACTCCTTTAAAATAAAACAAACTAGTAGTCGTATAATTTCCGTCAATCAATTGAAGCGTACCTTTAAAGTCAATTAGTACTTTTCCCCAAATAAACCTTCCTAAATTACAAATTGTTACCTTTCATTTCTGTATTTCAACATCTAAAGGCCTCAAATAAACCACGACTTTGTATTTGGTTTTAGGTCAAACGAAGCCTTTATATTTAAAATGAGTATCTTCTTCCCAATATTTTCTGAACTATATTTTGTTACTCAGTATTTATTGATATAATTATTTCTCATAATTTCTTCTTTCACAGTTTAACTTCTACTTTTAAATTGGATGTTTTTAGGGTTAATTTTTATTATTTAACCCCTTACTAATAAACGTTGAGTAACGGTGGTATGGCTATACAATGTTTTGTCCTTATCTGTAAAATTCAAATGTCACAATGACAGTTAAGGACAAAACAATGTATAGCTATACCACCGTTACTCTACGTTTATTAGTAAGGGGGTCAGTCTGGAGCCTACGGAGCGTCAGTGACTTAAACCCATGCGGTTGCCATGTAGGTACGTTGGTAACATTATGAGGATACCTGCACATTCTTGGGTCTTTCTCTTTTTGAGTTTGGCGTTTTAGGTCAAGCGTTTTCAGCGAGTTTTCCTAAAAAGTTCTTATACATTTAAAGATAGTAGTACGTCGCAAAGAACTCTTTTAAGCGAGCGAGCTCCTCCCAACCTGTCGGGTCAAACGTTAAGGTGTCTTTTGAGCGCGTCTTTGTAGCGCAGATGCTGGCCGTCATGATTTCATTAACCCTCTGCTAATAAATTTTATAGCTATTCACTTTATATCAACTAAGAATAATTCATTCTTGGTTGGTCTCCTTTTTTTTAATGTACCTTGTTAATAACACCGTTGCATATTAATATTAATGTTTTTCAACATTGGGCTCATGAATATCTAACACGCCTCTATTTTTGAGTGTAATGTTGGTTTATACTGACAGTATATATTTTTAAGTTTCTAGAAGTAATGTAATTACGTCAATACGTGTTAAGACTGTGCTAGCAACCTCGTGATACAACTTGAAAGTGCATACAAATACGTGCATGTCATGCATCATGCTGGTTGGAGATTATTTACCAACTCGCTCTAAAACTATTCAGAGCTTACAAACAAACTTTAGGGGGCGTATTCCCAATGAGGTAGCTCAAAATTCTGTATGACTTCGCTCGATCTACAGTTCGACAAGAACTTTTTAAGAAAACCCCTGCTCAGTTATGAAACTGGAATCTAGGCGGGCTGCCAAATCAAGCAAAGATGATCGATGTGCTTGTCTCGGTCAGATTTTAGTCGTGGACTTTTAGTTTTCTATTTGTTTATTGCACATGCAGACTGATGTAATGGAAGATTTTAAAATTTACAGTCGCACGGCTCGACATGGGACGTTTTTACCGCGCGTAGTAAGAGACCTGCCTATGAAGATGTATGTAGAGAGACTCTTAGAATTTACTATTCACGGTGCCGTCATGCATATCTTGTGTAATACGACGGTCGTGCAGTGTCATGCACTGGTTGGCTTCTAACTATACATTGCTCTGTGATAAAGCGTAGCATTTAAATCGTTGATATGACAACAAGCGTCACTTTAATGAACCTTTTTGGGTTCCCCTATGGAATCCCTAATCGTCATTTGTCCTAATGCATCGTTTCTCCGAATTTTCTTTTATCCTAAAGCCATTTCCGCTTATATATTTTTTTGTGTTGTTATAATACAACCCTAACCTAACCGAACCGCTGATATAATAATTGGAAAACTTAAAAAGTTGCCTGACTCAGCTGAAAACCGTTTTAGGGCAAATGAAAATTTGGACAAACGTTGTGTTAGGACAAACGTTGTTAAGGATTCCGAGGGACACCCACCTTTGTGCAATTACGAATTTTTTCAGCTTTATAAAGTTTACCATTTTCCGTGGTATTCGGCCGTGGTGACGACGCCGGCTCGCTCCGAACGACGCCTGTAGCGTTGACGGTGGTCGCCGCCGAGGGTCTTTGTGGAGGAACGGCAGCCACCGCCGGCGCGGGCGGCACCGCTGACTCTCCCCACCACCGGTCGTTGGATTCATCTAAATTGAAGAACATACAAAATATATTAAACTAGCGACTTGCCCTCGCTTTGCTTAGGTTTATGTGAGTTTTCTGTAACATCCGTACACAAACCAGAATTTATTATACATGAGAACCTTGAAGGTTTAACCTCCCTCTTGAATCACTATCTATTGATGAAAACCGCGTTAAAATCAGTTGCGTAGTTTGAAAGATCTAAGTGTACATTCAGAGGGACAGACGGCGGGAAGCGACTTGGAAAAAAAATCGTTAGGAAACCTGCGTATGCCGTAGGGTCTAAGTGAAGGTATCCATGGGGATTTATCCATAGCAAATAAGACCTTGGTGGTCGCATATCAAAAAAAACCGGCCAAGTACGAGTCGGACTCGAACACGAAGGGTTGCGTCCTATCTTTCAATTAATAATTAAGTTTAAGTTTTATTATTTCATATTATAGTGGCAAGAAACTCTGTAAAAATTTCAAAACTGTTTTTTGGGAAAAAGCCGCTAACAGAGAGACCGACAGGCAGAAAGACACCAGAGCTTAGTAAAGGGTCCCGTTTGGCACCTTTTGGGTAAGGAACTTAAACAATATGATATTGTGTACGTTGAAACCTGTTAATTGGATTAGTATCAATATGATGCCTGTATTGCGCATGTAGGTTCTATGTTGACAATACCATATTAACGCTCGTTAGGTTAGCGTGTCAATTAATTATTAATGATCAGGTATTTGATTAATATGTCAATAGATAACCATAATGCATGATAGCACAAAATCTATCAGAAGAGGACTGAGAGAGGAGGCGAGACAAAAGACGTTGAGATCTATCAATTTGATCAATGTATGTTCAGCGACGTTCTACTGTTGCAAAGATATTTAAATTTCTAAATTTCAAAGTAAATAAACATGAAGTTAAGTAAACTTTTTATATCAGAACAGCAATTTGTAGTAAATTCACTTATATTGTTATATAACAAAGCCCAATTATGCATCGATCTCCTTATGCATCTGCAAGTCGGAATCTTAATTTTAACTTCCAAAGAAGTTTTACAGAAGGCCTTTTGAAACGCCTTTAGGCTTTACGAAAATAAGACCTAATTATACCTAATTCCCAACAACATTACTTAGTAGCTAAACTAAACATCACCCACTTAGCTTTAGTATCCCTAACACGCAATCTGGCACGCACAAAGGGAATGCTAAACTTGCGACCGCGAGCGCTAGCTGACGTACCTGACATTATAAATTATTATGTTACCTACACAGTACAGTATTAGACGTAATGTTGCTTAGTGGCTATGAGGTAATTAAAAGAAAGGTACTAGGATAACAAAGAATTGGAGAGGCGAATCCATTATGTTAAGAAACCGGTCAAGAGCACGGTCAGAGGCCCTACTTTGAAAATCGATGTTCGAAGTAACGTTATCTATCTCTATCACTCACTAAATTGGGAGAAAAGGATGGAGCTAACGTAACTTCGAACTTCGATTTACAAAGTAGGGCCTCAGGGGTTAACATGGCTATGCAGGAAATTTTAAGGCAAGCGTAAAGGACAGAGCTATAGCAGTTATATAGCTCTCTCCTTTTCTCTCAGCGTTAATTGAACTGCATAGCTATGTTATAATAAACCCCCTCAGCATGCTCTGTAAGGCCAGCCCTGGACCTACAATAAGTTCGCACAATATTTTTATTGAACAATATAATTGAATCGCCTCTTTTCCTCAAACGATCAATATTATCAGGCAATAATATTGCACAATAATATTGACGGGCTAACCGGAGACTATAAAATATTGCACAATATTGATTCTACATGGTGGTGCAATAAAAAAGCATTGCGCAATAAAAATTAAACTAGCTCAAACTTTTCTTAAATAATTGCGCAAATTTCAATACTAACCCTAAACGGTCAATAACATTGCACAATACATAATATTGTGCAAAATAATTGATTGTAAGGGCTGTCCTAAATAAAACTTTAGCCTTCACACGCAAAAAGCTTTTATTGCAAGTTATAATTTAAAATATGACGTCAAAAGGTGAACTTGATACTAAAAGCATATTCTACTAGCCGAACTTAAGCAAAAAAAAAAGATTTATTCTAAAAGCCACACTTCGACGTTTAATAACTTATAGTGTTTTTTTTAATGTTACCGGCTTAAAACTTTATTATATTTTTACAAACTACCGCGCGGCCGTCTTGCCTTCTCCAGAATATTTTTAAAACTGTATTTCTTGCACATTTACTTGAATAAATTAATGTGCAAAGGGAGCAAAACTCGAGTTACCCTGCTAATAGGAGATTATGAGGCGCCACGAAGATCCTTCACGTAAACCTTATAATAATTAAGCTAAATCCTTTTTTGCCCTGACATAGCAAAGGTGGGTATTAAAGCCGATGCTTTGAATGGTAGGGTACAACACCTAATTACTGGCCTCTATTTAAAATACCAGTTACTGGCAACTAGTGATTGTTGAATTATCACCTCTATTACCTTATGTTAAAGTTCATGGGACCATTCAACTTGGAATCAGAAAACCGCTAATACTTTTATAATCTGTATTACGTGGGTCACAAAACGAAGAGGATTGTTGTTATTTCAATTTTAACAGTTTAGGTATTCTATGACACCTGGTATGGTGAAAGGATTCTAATACCACACACATATCGGCTCAGGCGTTTAGAAGTTATGGTCGAATAAAGAATCGTACATACATACATACATGAACCCTCAAAACATTACACTTCTTTATTTGGGCAGTCGTGTAAAAATAGTGTCACATTTAAAAGTAAAAGGTCGAATTGCATAAGACACTAATTTTCACATGCAAAAGTTGTTGTTACATTTTAACATTGTTATACGCAACTGCGGTATTGTAGCAATTCCTAGCGAAGCAAGATGTTTTATCGTGAAAGTAGCATTACAAACTTTGAAACAACTAAAGCCTTACGCGGTGAAGACAACAGAAGACTGTGTAATTCCATTCTTAGTTTATTGCAGGTGGAACCTTTATTGCCACACTATAAAACTCCGCACCTCGACCTGAAGCGATTTACGCGATTGCTGTCTGTGGAACATCATTGACTTTATAGGTCTCGCTTGGAAGAGGTTACTGCGGAGATGCTGCTATATTTATCGAAGTCCGATTCGGAAACTAAGCAAGAACTGGAAATGACTTTGATAAACATTGTTTGGAAGGAGCTACATTGAAAGTGGAGGTTTGCTCCGATAAATAATTAACTCGGTATATATAAGAACATGTAAATAATAAACATTTGTTACTCGTAAGCACTGAAAGCGTGAAGCATTTCTACACTATTAAATTTTTACACTAATTACAGGGCAAATTAAAAGAAAAGAAGTAGAAAAAGCGGACTCACCATGAGTCAGGATACGCATTGAGATCAATAATCATTACGAAATTTTTATTTTTAAATTAATTACTATTTTCAACACAATAACTCCGCAACAAAACTTCATAACCAAACCAAAACGCAAAATCCTGAAGGAAACTATACCGGGCGAGCAGTAATTTTCAAATGAAGCTCACGGTCCAGTGATTTTGCCTGCGGATGGTGTTCGACGCGGCCCCAAAACCGCGACCCATCAAAAATAATTAAAAGAGCACTCACCGACATCGTCGTGTTCAAGCTCCGATACGTCGTGAGCAACCTCATCTTCCTCAGGGGCACTCTCGTATCGCTCCTTCAGCACAGTCCTGGGCACTGCAACCAAACATCCGCTTAAACACCACCGAATAAGGCTAAATCTCCCCAAGCACATTGTTTCAAGTGGACTCCTTGGCACTTAAAAGGAGCGTTAATTTTAGACTTGGGGTGAATTTGGGGTTTGTAGTATCGTTTTTATTTTATTTTAAGAACAAGCCTAAGTTTTATGGGCTTAAAGAGAAACGATATTGGAGGGACGTGACTCGTCATTTTATTATTTTAATGAAATCCCACGGTTTTGGGGTTTGCTAAAAAAATGCATGTCACGTATGAAATAGGTTTATTGTTTCTAATTTTTCACAAACCCTTCACTAGGTTTTAATATTTTTGTTTAGACCGTGACTTTAACTAGCGAAACTTGTTTGCCATGACCTAAAACCCTCTATAAATGTTTTTAAACTACTAAACCAAACAAGTAAACGATTTCAGAATAAAAGTTTAACCTAACTTTACAAACGAACCCGTCGATTCTGCTTCTGAAGCCATGATCAATGGTTCGGTTCAAGGCTTAAGAAAGGCTAGACGTGACGTTATAAATCTAAGGCCTTTTGTACGTCGATCATCTTTGCAGACTGAATCCTATTACAATCAGAGCTATTGTATGGATCTGTCAGAGTTCCAAGTTGGTATTATTCGCGAGCCTATTCAAATTTGGCAAATGTCAGAGTTTGGGGAACTACTAACTGGATTTTATCTTATCTTTAAGTTTGTCAAATTTTCGAATTTGTTTTAAGATACGAGTACCTACCGACATACTTAAATATTTTTATTTTGTTATTAGTTTTGAGCACGCGTTCTTAAAACTATAAACCAATTTGAGCAAGTTTTTCGTTTAACTGTTTTTTTTTTAATACTATTTGTTTCATGCATGGAGGACAAAGTCATTCGAGCTTAAGGGCAGCTTCGTTAGTAAGTAATGCTCTTCGACACGTGAAATTTTACTTATCTTGAATCCAGCCAGCCACGGCAGAAGGTTATGAGATTTAATAAGGTCGTCTTCATAATTATGCAATATAATATTGCAAATTTAAGAATTAAAACATTGTCATGCTATTTCTTTTTCATTCTCCTTTTGTTCGAAATTGAAAGTCTTTTTGGGTTAGAGAAAATACTACTTGATACATGTCATATCGATAACAGTTCAAAATATCTGATCTAGTAATGCACTGTAGCAATTCGTAGCAATAGCGACAAAAGAGGTACTATAGAAGAAACAAAGAGGTATTACTATTTATTTCTTCTATACCTCTTTTGTTTAAAATGTAATTTCTTGAAAGTTATTTATTTTTGATGTTTTACAAAACTAACCTAACCTAACCTGACCTAACTATATGTACCTATATCTATATTCAAATAGTTTACAAATTGTTGTAGCTTCCGCGAAAAAAATGTAATGCGAAGAGATGATTATGCCTATAGGCATGCATAACATACCATTACATTTGAAATTGTAAGCTATGTACATATAGGTATTACAAGTGAAAAGTAATTATGCGAACAGATTGAGCAGCTCTAATACGTACTTAATATAATCTTATTGAATGAGACCGTAATTCAAACAAAGGGGTAAATTGTTGAGAATAGGTCCAGCTAGGGGTTTGCGTATTTCACATTGTACGCTCGGAAGACCAAACTGAATAAACTGAACAGCTACCCACAATAATGGGAGCATTCAATGCAAATCGGTTCAACCACATTCAAACAAATAGGCTTAAGCAAATCCTGTTTACTCTAGAGTTCATTTTAAAGGAAAATATTCTGAAATTATACAATAAAGGCTGAGAGCTCTTTGTCAGTGAGTTGGGAAATAAAACAAATTTCCTCATGTTTGGCTGATAAACAGTATTTTGGCAATGGTTTACTAAATAATAGCAAATTTTATATAGATACCAAGTTAGGTCAATGTTTTCTTATTTTAAATATCTGTAAACCTCTTTAACCCGTCAGGTCTCCTGCGCACAACAGTTGTGCGTAGAAAATTTTGGCCGGTCATGTCCTACGCACAACAGGTTGTGCGCAGGACGGCGCTGTGATTGGAGAATTTAAATTTCATAAATGAAGACCCTGCTAGTGTAAAAAAATAATCCTATTGATTTGTCACTTATTTAGCAACATACTGGTTTTTTTTTCCCAAAAACCAAGCATCTGAACAAGCGAAAAAATAATAAAAACGAAATTATTGCCCAATTGAACGTGCTCGTCCGCAATGGCCGCCGCCTGCGCCGCTCCGTAAACAAATATTTTTTGTGATGTTCTTTATGTGTGTAGTGATAAATAAATTGATGAATTCGGCGCGTAAACTTATAATGGTGATAATTTAACAATGGAAAAGTGAAATGTGGCAATATATTAAGTGCAGTGAGTCAAAGAATAAACCGATCGGATGAAAAAAATATCAAAACCTAATAATAATATACTTTATTAATTAAATAATTTATTTTCATCAGTAAAATGTAAGTGTATAATCTTTATTCCATTGCATTTGCATTGCCTGTTTTTTTATCTTTCCATTGATATATAAATCATAAAATATAATTATACCAATCGTAAACAATTCACATTTTTCTAAACTCAAACAGAAAATAAAAATATCTTGAAAATTAGCTGGACATTTCGTGCACTTCTGTAAATCAAGGGCCGGGCACTTGACGGGTTAATGGTTATTATATTGTACAAAACAATGGGAAAATAACAATTAACGAAATAGATAGAAACACAAAGGCGATCTTATCTCTGTAAGGGATCTCTTCCAGTTAACCTTTGAGCGATTCTTAGTGATTATTGAAACGTAACGATCCAATTAAGCTATATAAAACAAATAAAAATTTGCCTTTGTACTACTTTTATTTTTGTGATTTTAATATTAATGTAATTCTATTATTATCTATCTATTATCAGTACAATAAAGTGTTTACATTATTACATACCAACACTATTATACAACGCAATACGCACCTGTAAGTAAGATGTATAGTGAAACAGGCACACCACAATTCACTCAGAGATTTATTGCGGAAATACGTGTTACCCTCCCATTCGATACGGGCAGTGGATTAATCAAACCATTCACAGGCTTTAAAACCATTGCAGAGCCAACATTACACTCCTAAAATGCGCAATATTTTTTTAAAGGGTAAGTAAATAAATTCAGTTATAGTAAATAATTAAATCTCTTAGATTTATTGGTACGGTCAGCCTTATAAGTACTGCACTCTTTAGTGCTTTGTCACTTTAACGTCATGTTTGAGCTGCTGCTGCAGCCACTATTCTGTCAAAGGTATTAAAGCGACAAGGTACAAACGTGCGCAATTATTTGTAAGACCGACTGTGCTAAAAAGCTAAAATGTCATCGCATCCGGTGGATTTTTTACCGCTGTGTTTTTTTTTTTCAATCCTTATAATAATTCCCTTTGCAAAGAAAACGGACACTAAAAAATATTAAACTAAGTTCGGCTGCTTACGCCGTTAGGAAAATTAGACAACTAACTAATGTTGAGACAGCTCGCTTAGTTTATTATACTTATTTCCATAGTGTTATGTCGTACGGTATTCTGGTTTGGGGTAAGGCAGCTGACATACAAACTATATTTGTTATACAAAAAAGGGCCATTCGTTCTATTTACAACTTAAATTCACGTGACTCCTTAAGAGAACTTTTTAAAGAAATTAATATCTTAACTGTAGCGTCTCAATTTATTTATGAGAATATTATTTATGTTATTAAGAATTTAGATTCGTTCACCAAAAATTCTGATATACATAATTTAAATACTAGAAATAAAAATAAAATCGCTATTCGAAAATTCCGTGTCCGTAAAGTATATAAATCATTTGTTGGTCAATGCATTCATTTCTATAATAAATTACCTGACGTAGTCTTAAAGTTACCCTTTTCAGCACTTAAAAATTACTTGAAAAAGTCGTTAATGTCTAAAGCGTATTATAGGGTCGAGGATTATCTAGCAGACAAAAATGCATGGCCTAATCTCGAAACTTAGTCAATAATAATTTGTTCAAATGTAAAACCTTTATCTTGTCTAGGGGACACTGTTGATGTAGGAAAACATGTCGAAACTTTTATGTGGTCGTCTTGTAATTTTTTGTTTTTTGCCTTTTTCTCCGTCTATATCTCTCCTAATATTTTTGCCATGTTTTCCTGCTGAACTACGCATGATATTTGATATTATATTTAAATTAATATTTATAGATTTATATAATACTAGACTAAGTTGTATCATTGTAATAAGAAATATAGTTAAAAAAATGACTGACTGCTGAGTTTCTTGCGGCGTTTCTTCTCGGCAGTGGTCTCCTCTTGGGAAGCGCTGGTAGACTCCTGACGTGTAAAAGTGCCCGTGCGGCCTACTTACTAAATAAATGTCTTTTATCTTTTTTTATCTTTTATTTTGCGTAGTTTAATTTAGTGAAAATGTATGCTTTAAAAATAAAGTTACATTATTTTGCAGCATTAAGTAAAGGCTCATTTCCTTTCAGTATATTTAAACTACTTGAAAAACTCTTTTAAGATAATGTCATCCGTTACATAAAAAGCTTTTTTTTTGGTTTATAACTGTATCATGTCATAATTGGATAAATAATGTCATAAAAACAATATTTTTAGTGTTTCAACAACAGAAAAACCTAGAGGAAAGTCGGATATGGCATCTTTTCTACTCAGTAAAACCTTGCTTTTGATATGGTATCGTATTTATTGTCAACGTCATGACAGCTCTTATTTACTTGACAGTAATGGCAGCCAAATTTAAAACAATACCATTACAAGTCAAAAACAATATAGTTAGCGCGAACAGTTTTCCAGTTAAACGCAACAAAATAAATTCGGGTAGAACCTGCGTCCGAATATGAACCTCGTAATATAAATTAAGAGCTCGGTATATAGTATTGAAGACAAAACTCTACAATTCCGCCAACCACGTACAGAAAATTAGTTAGTGGTACAAACAAAGCACCGCATTAAAGTCTTTTAAATTTTAGCTATATTCCTTACCTATACACTTCCAACAAAAGGTCATATAGTAATGCAGTGCAGTCTACCAAATTTCATCTTAAACTTCCGAGATGCCCTCCTAAACTGCCACAAACTGACAAAGGATTTTGGAGCTTTGTAAAATACCAGATGGCGCTTTGAATGTACATTGAAAAGCACTCCACACATTCGCACTGAGATAGAATTTCAGGAATCGAATGCAACGAAAGTGACTTTGACTATTCAATATCGCCATGAAACGCTAGGAGCCTGATTTGATGTGGGAGTATCTTGAAAATGGAGTATTCCGTAGAAAAGTCGGCTAAGCAACTAGATATCTCGTTTTGTGCTCTATCCTATGACATGTTTTGTTAGCTTTACGTGTAAGTATGTAATAAAATATTGAAAGCCGACTTAAACAATATAATACAATAAAATAGTAACATTAGTACGATCCGTGCTATTATAATGATGGTAAAGGAAGGTGGTCATTAGATTTAGGTTAGTCGAGTTTGGGCTCTTAATTTTATTGCATTGTCATCGTAATTATTTAAGTATATAGAAATAGAGTAGGTACACTATACATATATTACATTTGAGTGAGAATAGACTGTGTGATAAAGAGTGGCAAGTTCGTTACAAAACGATTGTTTTGAATTTAACATTTAAGAGAGTATGCATAAAATGAGATTTAATTACGTATATCTAAAAATCCAAAATGGAAATGGGCAAGACATTATGCTAAGAGAGAAATTTATGAAATGGATCAGAATAATATCAGAGTGGTACCACAGGGATGGCAAAGAAGTACAAGTCGACAAGTTAAACGTTGGGAAGATAACCTCAAAGGAGTCGCCGATCCAGAATAAAATTCCAAGAGACAGAAATAGGTGAATACGTGAAAGTCTGTGGACAAGGTCTTTGTCCTGACTGATCGTCAGAATTAAATTTAGGTAATAACTATGTATTGTTAATTATGGTAAAATAGCAATAAATTGTTATTATTTTTATCTTATTATCTACAAAACCAAGATCTTATTGTTGTTTAGGGTTCTCTTCTTAATCTTACGCGTTGGCCTAGTTGGACCCTGCCTACGAAGCTAGCGGACGTGGGTTCAAATCCCGGTAAGGGCAGATGTTTGTGTGATGAGCGTGAATATTTGTTTCTGAGTCATGGTTGTTTTCTATATATTTCTCCATACGTTTAAGTATTTATATCGTTGTCTCATAGTAAAAGCCTAGAGCTTAGTTTGGGACTAGGTTAATTGGTGTGACATTGTCCCCTAATATTTATTTATTTTATTTACTTTCTGGGTTACCCCACTTTCTTTACAATATACATATCTATGTAGTGAGCTTTGTTTCGTAACGTGATCAATATGCAGGAAGCGCGAACCGCTACGTAGTCCCCACACGATAAAACATATTTAATACAAAACGTCTCGCCTTTTGATATACTGCCTTCAATTTTCAAGGAAGATGAATGAGAAGTAAACATTGTCTTTCCAATTTTACAGAGCTGTTGTTTAGAGACTTAGTTCTTCCTAGAAAGCTGTAACTTGGCATGACTATAACTATAAAACACGCTGACAGTGGTAAAATAAAGTCTTGAAAACATTTTTTCTCAACTACGTTTTGGCCCTCTATATGACTCGTCCAAAAATCGCGGACTTTCTATCCTCTGCAACAATGTACTATACCACCTACTAACAAGCTGTACACCGTATGGCTAAAAATCATAATGCGTAAATTCAGTTATGAACAGAAATTGTATGATTTTTTTTCATAGCAAAACGATTTTTTTAATTATTATAATAGCTTAGAAAATAAAGTACCTATTCAAATCTACAATAATTTAAATTAAATATGATTTCAAACAAAGTGAAGATATTAATGAAGTTGAAAACGGTTTTTTTTAGTGTATTGCATGCCATTGTTGGCTGAGTTTTATGGACTTTTGTTTTTTTTCATGTAGCAATTTTTTTCTATTATGTTCTAGCAATAAAATTATGATTTGATTTGATTTGATTAAGTGTATATGCTGTGATTGTCCTTCACAGGTACCACAAAAAACACCTTAAATTTCCTGTTTTCTACTCATTTTTAACACTGGTCAACCATTTTATACACGGTGCTGTTTTCAAAAGAAGTCACGGGCAGATGGTCCCTCACAATTTCTTAAATTGCCAATTTAACAAAAACTTGATTGGTACATCCTTTATAAGTTTTTAAAGCTATCAAATAAATATTCCATGAATCTGCAAAATAAAGAGCCTAAAAACACCCAACCAGAGAGTTTCCTGACGTAAATGAAGGGTGCCAACCTAACTATGTTAAAGTTCTTATAAAGGTTTTCAATAGGAGCTTGGTTTCCCATTTATGCAGATCATTACATGAGTTTGCATTTTGAAGAATAACAAGTAGGGCAAAAGGGACGGCGGTTTTATCTGGATATTTCCATTCAATAAATCCAAGATCTGAGAGCTGTTTGCAAAGTTTATGGCTTACACGGAAGTTTGGGATTTAAACGAGATAAGAAGAACGTCCTAAAGGCGTAATTGATAAAAGGAGTTCGTAAAATGTACACAAGAAATGCCCCACAACTTTTGAAAATTGCTTATTATACGTTATTTGTTGCAAGCATTATTTGTATTTATTACGTAAATTATACGTATTTCTATTTAAAAATGTTGTATCTGAAATTTCTTATTGATAGTGGAGTGCTTACATTGCTAAATAGACTTGATGTTCAAATTATAATATTATAATGATTTGATAAGTTGGTAGTTATTGTATTTCAATAAAATATTCTACTTCACTTGTCTTGTCAGTGACAAAAGCCTTAAATAAACGAGGAGTGAAATCATAAGACCCATCACAAAACAATATTCGTTTGTTGACATTTACATCTTGTTCTATAGCTACCTCCTCGAGACAGAATTTGAAATGAGCTTGTTAAGTCTGAGTAGCAAGGATTTGACGTAGCGAATAAATATTGAAACAAAGGAAATCTCTATGTATTCAAATATGGTAAGCAAATACATGACAAGGCGAGGGTAATTTTACTTGTCTTTTCAATCAACTCAATGCCTTCCATTCCACTTGGCAATTCAGCATCCAAGCACTTGAATTTGAATTTGGAATTAAAAACGTTCGGCGCAGAAAGTTTAATATTCTCGTCATGATTGCTTAAGATGCCTTCCAACTATAAAATAACCCAGCTAAAAAATACACAATAAACAACAGATTAATATCTAGCTGTGACCTTCAATAATCTTTAACAAGAAAAACCTCGGTCTGAAGAAAACAAAATAATAAAAGACGGAAAAAATACGACCGACGCCTTTGTGTGATTGACGACAAAACTCACAATAGAATGAAAACAAGGAAAATTGCAGTGAGGGTAATAAATTAGTTTTCAACTATCGATTGGATTGAAGATTTGGGATATCGGTATGAATTGTTCGTAATCTATCATGTTCCTTTCTTATTCTTCTACTAACTCAAGTTCATGGAACAGAATTTTATGGACATTATTTTAAATTGGTTGATTATTTAATTGTTTGCATTTGTTTTTTTAGTCATGTGGTTCAAGTAATTAATAATTATCGTAGTCTTTTCTTTTTATTAACCCCGTCATAATTCAAAAAAGTAATAAAATTAAACCTAACCTAACCTGAATCACGCGTTAAATATATTAGGAATTCTGAATAGCTACATAATTTAAGCTATATAAATTTATGAAATTTGATATTTATCTACGCAAAAACAAATGTGAAACATGGGCTCCCGTTTTAAACATCTTACGTAGTAGCTGTTTTTTAATCGATATTAGGAGACAACTTTACTTACCACACGTGTAAACAACTTTGAGGTATGTTCTGCTGCCGGGCCGGCAAGGTTTCCCGAACATATTGCTGTCAGCCGACAAAACGCATCTCCTTTTTCCGTGGCACTCCCTCATCGCTGTCTCAGTCGCGTAAGGTTCCAAACATGCTGCCAGAAAAAGATAAAAATTAGGGTTTTAGTGAATACACACATACCTAGTACTCGTAAGCGACACATTAATCCAGTAAAAGTGGCATTCTTTAGAAATTTTCCACATTGATTCAATTTTAAATTTATTTTCCGTTGTTAACGGTTTTTTAGTAACGGCATGAGCAATGTTTAATAAAAGTTTTCAATTGTAAACATTGGGGCTGAATAGATTTACGTGGAAAATAATTAATAAAGTAAGTACATTTAAATCAATAACATTTTATCTTATTTTCAAATGCACTAAATCATTTATTTTTGTTTTGTTTACATTGTCTAAAGTAAAATAAATGCAGAATTTGGACCGAACAGACAAATGAAAAAGAGGCTTGAAAGCGAGGTTAAAAAAAGAGGTAAAATGAATTAAATTTTTGGTGAAAATGCAAATAAACCGCAACCACAATTTCCACAAAAAATACTCATAATTATACGCAATAAAGAACATGTAACAAGAACAACGGCAAGTTCATGTACAATATAAAATGTTATTTCTAACGAGCTGGTATAAGATAGGGAAAAAATAATACTTGTACATCCTTCGAGGACACCGGGTTATGGAGTTTGGAATACCAAACTGATTTTCTGATAACTTTGCCAATTTCTTGCTCACGAAAAATCTTTTAGGAATATTATATTTTGCCTCGAATCGAATTCTGCCGTGCCCATGAATATATCCGTTTTTGTTTTTTGATCTTTGCCAAATTGTGACTGAGTTGGATTTTTATAATTTCTTCCTCTTCGTCAAAGGTTGCTACCGTTGGGCGCGAAGGGGCGATCAACTTATTCTTGCTCAAAAAACAAACAAATCGTGTAAGATCTCGTGCAAACAGCAATTAGTAGATTGTTAACCAAGGGATGAAAGTGATCAATCGCATTCCGAGATATTTAGGTTACACGTATGCTAGCGAGTGCGCCTATAGTTCGTGGGTACAATAAGTAATTGATGCTTACACCACAATTGTTCTCTGATATTCAATTCGACTCAGAGGAGACAAAATAAAAATGTTATAATGTTCTTGTCACGAATTTACCTATTGGTCTTTCTAGATTATTGATTGACATTCAATAATTGTAAGTGCCATTTTATTCTTGACTCTCATCTTAATGGCAATTGCTTATAAGATCTTCCACGTAACCTATGTCGCAGTGACTAGAGTCACGATATGACCACGCCGTTAGCGTAGTTGGTAAAGCTAGTGGTCCCTGGTACGATTCCAACGCAACGCAAGTTGTTGTTTCTGAATCTAGAATATTTTCTATGTATTTCTCTATAGAAGTACGTTTATCGTTGCTTGGTTCCCATTGTACAAGCCTAGAGCTTAGTTTAGGACTAAGTCAATCTTAGTGATAATGCTGCTCTGCAGTTACTTGTTTGCAGTCAGTCTCCACACTCATTTCTCTCTGCTCGGCAACACGTTATTAATTTCTAGCGCTAATGGTCGACGGTAGTACTACTATAATAGTGCCTTAATCACCTAAAATTCTATATGAATTTCCACTAACGGATAAAATAATATGCCTAGGTACATTTGGTCGACTTGGTAACTGACACAGCTGTTTCAGAACATTATTTTGAACTGATAAATTGCGAAATTTTGGGAAAATTCCAATTTTCTCGTTAAAAACGGATTTTGTGCCAAAAGGGTAAAATGGAATCGGTTCATCTATCCGTCCGTGCCTAAAGACTTGTGCTTAAAGTTTGCTATTTTTATTTAGTTTATATGACATATACGTGTAAGTAATGCAACCGTTCAACATATGATAATATTTGTTTTTTTTTTATTTACAATGCTATCTAATTATCTATCCATTATTGCGTTCTGTATACAATACATAATATATTTTTGGAGCTGAACTTGATTTTTGCTACCCTCATACGTTATCCTCACCCAGTCATTCCAAGATTAGCTGCAAGAGCCTTAAGGATAAGTCTGTTTGATTTCTTTTTGTGCAGTAAAGAGTAAAGAACTAATTTAATAAAACTAAAAGATAAAATGTTGTAGTTACTACTGCTAACTTTATGAGAACTTACTTATTACTTACTTACATCTATAAGATATTGTATATCAAATATCACAACAACAACCAAACGGACAAAGTTTCTCCAAGCTATTATTAAGAAATACCTATAATTTAGTATTCGGTTTAAATACAATTACGTTTGGTATTTGCTCGATTAATGCACCGAAATACTTCACGAAGTTGAGACACTTGGGAACTGAGATAAGGGTAAAATCGGCTTTGAATATTTGCGAGTATTTAACCAATTCTAAACTAACGATTTAAAATTGGGTCCAATTTGTATTGAAATCCATAAATATCACAGACTGAACGTGTTAATGTTAAAATTGTGCTGGTCACACTTTTCTCTTATCTTTTTAACCAAAAAAGAGTGTTATAGTAAAAAACCTTCATCTATCTGTATTTGAATCAATCGATTCGATGGAATTGATGTGTTATGATCATGGTGTTTTTGTCATTTAAAAGCTAGTGTAACAAATATTAGGATAAAAATGTATGTCATTTTCTATACTAGTAGAGGCGTATCAGATATTTATAAGCCTAATGTTGGCTAACATATGTTTACTGGTGATTATAATTTGTAAACACTTTTTGTTTAAATTGAGCGCATGTTTTCACTCCAGCAGGAATTCACTTTTTTAAATCGTTTCGAAAAGAGCGCAGGAGGCTTTTGCCCAGCATTTCAAACAGGCAAAAGATAACATTCTGTTTTATTTTTTTACTGCCACTTTATAAATAATATTCCGAATAACTATAACTATTTTTCAGGCGACGTGCATAAGCATACAAAATCAAAAATTACTTAGTATTTTATTGACCGTCAACCATCATACTAGTCAGCATTACGGCTGAATATTGATTATTAGATCGATGCAACGAAATTGGAACGTAAATACTGCAACGAACAAGAGTTTTCAAGAAAAGAACTCAGCAATTCTTTAATAAGAACTGCCATGGTTGCAGAAAACTGATACAGCATATTGATTTGGACACAGACGTTGCAGATCTAACCGTTTCCTCTTGAAACTCTGACTTTGTTTCGTGCACGAAGTAGACATAAACTTAGCCAAACGAGATTGTAAAAATAATTTATCACAGGCTAGTTTATATTGCTTGCAAGGTTTTATCATAAATCTAGTTTATTACATTGTAACTTGCTGTTAAGGTAATCCCGACGTGTTTAGCCCAGTGTCATGGTCATGCATAAACTCAACCGTTTATTGCAATGTTTCATCTGTGTTGGTCAAATTGCATCAAATTTATATTGATCAGACCTGCGTAGCGGAATCTCTAGCATTTTACTGAAATTGGGTCACTTGGAAAGAAATCAGCTAAGCTTGGAAGATTTGAGTACCTACCGTTAAACGTGGCAACTAGACACACCGTGCATATTTGGGACAGTGTGGGTACTTGTGACAGTAACGGTTTAGAAGTTACGCTACGTGTTTGGTCTATGGTTCATCTGTCACCGGAATGCGTTGGGTCAAATTGGGGTATACCTCTAACTTACACCGTCCCAAGTACCCACCCAAGTATCCATGTTTGACGGTAGTATAATATGTTGCACGATTTTGAAATATTGATTAACTGCACCAAATTTTGAGATAATAAGCCACCTGGGTCTCTAGACCTTGCTCTAGCAAGTCAAAGGTATTGAATGAAAAAAGAAAAACGCTGTGTAGTGGCGTTAGATGAAAATTTACCACTTACAAACTGTCACATTATTATTATGATTGCATTCTACCAAGCTGGAATAAGGTCTTATATCTAGATTAAACGCCGAATTTGTATAGATTAATCACGGCGTAAGTCTTATTCCAAGTTTTCTGAAATGAGGCCTAATCCGGATTAAAAAACCAATCTCGTTCTGAATATTGGGAACAATTATTAGAGTTTATGCCATACTTCTTTCTTTTAATATTACTTTGTCTGTGTTAAAGTGAGTCTGAGAGATTATATGTAGAGTATTTAGTACATTATTGAACATCCAACGAAAAGACGTTCTTGCAAACTCACCAAACGCGTGGTTTGTGCCAAATGCGAGCATTAAGATATACTAAAACTCTATCGTGTCAGTGCTCTCCGCGTCGTGACTAAGTACTATATTAAAGATGCTGTATCGTAACATAAAATATTCAGGATGTACTTACTCTCCTCCTTCATCCCTCTCGGTTGAGGGCATTGTATAGAGTCGTACTCAGTCCGCCCGTACTGAGCTGAGTATATTGCCACTCTTGAGTGTGGATTGCAGCTGAGATGCAAAACGTCGTTCTCGCAACCCACTTTACTCCGAAACTCGTCTGTGAAAGAATGTGTTATAGCTGGATTAAAGGGATTTATTTGCCAGATTGAGGTTTTTCAATTTGTTTAGACCTAGAGCCCCAATTAAAGTAGGGTTAAGGGAAGATTACTTTTATTGTGTAACATACATAAATGTTATCTATTCGTGGATTTGCGATCATTAAAGAATATAGAAATGTTATTTAGATTGTTTTTTACCTCTATGTTAGGTTTTACCATCTTTACTTGATCAATAAAGATTTTCTTTTCCAGGAAGATAACGCATGTACAAGAAGTTGTTCTTTAGACAGCTAAAGGTACCTACATGGACGGCATTTGTACGCCACTTCGACGAACCTCCTGGACCCTGGACAGGGGTCCACCCCAAAGGCCTTGGGGCTGGTATGGAACTTGCACTGACGCTTCTTCTGACATGCCTCCACCACCGTCTGCAGCAAGGAATACTGAACACGTCGGTTAGTATGCCGATCAAGTCAGTTATCCCCTACATCCTGAATAATCTGATTAAATATCAAGATTTTGCCCGATGATTTGTTTACTTAGAACTCAATAAGCTTGAGCTACTAAACAAGAGTACAATTTCGTCAAATTCTTGCGAAATACAATTTTCATTCTTTTGTCAAAAATAGCAACAGTAAAATGGCTGAAACATTCCAGCATGGACCCGTAGCAGACTGCAATATATGTTGACTGATTTAATTTGAATAAAATAATAAAATCACCGATACGGACATCCCATATAGCTATTGGTATTGAACTATTTTATTGGTAGGTAGCTATTTTTATTGTCCACGACTTCGTCTACATTGTTTTCCAAAAATACAATTTCTGTTTTTCTCTGGGGTTCAATCTATCTCATGTTGGGGTTCTGTACCCAATGGGAGCCTATTACTAAACTTACGCTGCCTGTCCGTCCGTCCGCCCGTCCGTCTGTCTGTCGGTCTGGCCTAACTTTAAAAAGCTGCACCTTTTGAACCGTAATAGACAGTGGGTTTTTTTGTAGAATATGTGTTATTACGGCGCATTGCATACACAGTTTTTTTCAATGAAAGTAAAACAATAAAGCGACATGATTATAGTACAAATTGGTACAAACTCTGTGAAGAAAAACAGCAAATACTAAGAAATGGTCAAGTGTGAGTTTGGCTCGCGCTGATTAGATTCGAACTCGAATTCAAATCGGAATATAATAATAACTACTGTGCGACGGTACGGAGCCCTCGTTGCGCGAGTCCGACTCGCACATGACCGGTTATTAACAAATGTCCGTGCATGTTTTTAAATATAATGACATTTAAAGATAAAGGCTTTGCGCATTATTTTATCCTAAGGTTCCTTGTTTATGTCGAAAATAATTTTTAAAAGGAAATAGGGTAGAAGTACCGTTTGTGGCCACTGTACCCTTTTTGCCCACTTAAAGTTGAAATGAGTATCAAAAATACCGTAAAATTATAAACAATATTCATAAATAGTTAGGACTGAAGATTAATTATCAAGATAACATACAAAATTATTTTTGTAATTTCATAATGCTTTAGATTAGGTAAAATTTAGAGTGGCCAAAAACGGTCTTAAGATGGCCAAAACCGGTATTTCTACCCTACTGCAAGCAATATAACATTAAACGTTGTCAGTTTGACGGTTTTTAACATTTCGCCTTGTTTTGTTTACAACCAGTCCTCATGCCTCGAACCTCATGAAAACTATCTTCAGCCAGCTTCAATTAAAAAAACAGTCTAGCATTATTACAACGGGCTGCGCCAAATTAAAAACGGCGCTAGGTATTTCACACAGCAGCGCCACAAATTTCACGGGGAAATTCTGGGAGAGTCTCGTTTCTGTTTTGCATTTGCACTGCGTTATATTTTATGCAGCATGAAATTACAACTTGAAAAATATATGCCTCAAATTTAAAATAAACAAAACTTAAACGTCTTCTTATTATTTTTTATGTGACGTTTGATTTTCTTTTATTTTTCCTCTTTTTATTTGAGGAGCTTTGTCGCCAAGCGACAATGCGGGTCTGATTACTTTAACTTGTATTTGATGATTACGCCTACAGCTAAGAGTTATTTTTACCTGCTTATTTTTATGCTGATTAACTAAAAATGTACCGTGTTGCTGTTGAAGTCCTTTAAAGGTTGGTAGGGTAGGAGTACCGTTTGTGGCCAATGTACCCTTTTTGGCCACTTAAGGTTTATTTATTTATTTATTTATTTATTTATTAGGCATAATTACAAATTACAAACTTAATTGATAATATACATATCTTTTGTAGAATTAATTTACTAGTTCGTAACTCGATTACAACTATGCACGACATTTTAATAATGTTTATACACATAATGTAAAGACCAACACCAACGAAAAAAGAGAAAACAAATACATGGAACAAAAATTTTACAGATCCTGAATGAAATGCCTACGATTTACAAACTACCTACGATTTAATTTGGCTTCTTAGAAATAGTTCCAAGGAGATTAGCAATACTACTACTAAAAATATCGACTTTTGGATTATATATCAATAGGTCGTTGAAGGTACGCGACATACGCGTAATAGGGCTATTATAAAATACATTATTAGTGGCTAAGGGAACAGACTGGGCCTATTTGTAGCTCGTATAGAAAAGTAACTTAACAGATCGGAGGAGTCTATCTTATTATTTAGTATTTTGTGAGCATATACAGGGTGCCATCGGAGACGTAATCAGAAGTGACAATACTTAATTAAGCATTAAATTGAGATTACAGTAACACAGGAATGCAGGTCGATAGTTGCATTATTTAATTTTAATCATGTAATCTTTAAAATTAAATTATGACCTTCAAACAGCGTGGTCACCCTACAATCAAGAAAGAGATGCAAAGATACACTTGTTCCACATGCGTAATTGTTTACTAAGAGTGACTTACCAGTGACATTGTCATTTTATTATTAAAAGTATCATAATAATAAACTTTTCTGAATGAAAACCAAAGAGGTTTTCATGAAATAATTAGGGTAACCATGATTTAGTGAATTAGTGACATAATTAAAGAATAAAATTAACAAAAAAAATGAACGTTTATTTCAAGTAACTAACTAACTCTCCGATGGCACATAATATCAGCAGTCTTACGTCTTGATTCTAGAGTGTGAAGATTAAAGTGAGCAGAAATGAGTATCAAAAATACTGTAATATTAAAAATAATATTCATAAATAGTTAACACTGAAGATTAATATTATGATAAAATATAAAATATTTTTTGTAATTTCATAATGCTTTTGATCTAAGTTATAAAATTAAGAGTAGCCATAGTCTTAAGATGGCCAAAACCGGTACTTATACCCTATACCCCAATTACAAAATTAAAAAATACAATTGCATGATAACTTTTTTATTCTTTACACTTTCCTCTTAAAAAATATCCTCTAATAATTTGCCCTAAAAATATCCTCTAATATTTTTTTATAATTTAATAATTTGTTTGCCCATGTCGTTAGGTTATTATTAAAATTTTATACACTGTTATCTATCAACTTTGATACCTAACCGACATTGTTTCACTAACGCTCTGATTGCATTCCGTGCAACGCTCCTCGCCGGCAAGTTACAATATTATCATAAAGCAAGTTGAACAGCACAAAGTTGCTCTTCGATCAGTCAAAAGGTCATTAAAACTGTCTGTAGCAGCACGATGTATTTAGTGAACATTATGGGTTAAAATTTAGATGAAACAAGATGATTAACACACTGGTTAACTTTAATCACTGTATAAATCTTATTATGTTAGTCTTACTTATTTGTGTTAGTGCCCTAAATTCTACATATTTATTTAGACATTCACATTTATGCTCGGTTCGCCATAAAAGTATTTATGTACATTTTTGACAACACCATACATTTCACACGCTATATTATTTATGCATATTATTATTCAGTGGCACTCGCGTACTGAAAAGTCTGTAAGCCTTCCACATGATGGAACGGCGAAATGGTGAAACCGATGGTTGCGAGTGGCACAAACAGTGACCTTCGTGGAGATCCTTGGAGAAGGCCTAGCAGTTAATTTCGGGTTCTGCCGTTTGGCCAAATTATTTTTCGCCAAATGTTTCATTGGTCAAACGCTATTTTTTCCGAAACTGTAAATATATCCGAAACTGTACATATGTCTTACGGCTAAAATGATGATGATGATGATGAATTTTTCAAACCTACAAACCATCAAATCATTAATACTAACTTAGATAGATATATTTATATCAAACAGTAATTTATAATGTATATAGTAAAGCAACACTTTTAGGCCTCAACTACACGGGCGGTTCTCCCACCGCAGGAATCTGCTCGACAATACATAGGTAAACAAAACCACGCAGTGTAGTATGCAGCATACAACTTCGATATTTAATTGTGTAATATAGTTCGAATTTTGTAAACAGATGTTTCTGTTAAATTTAAACACTTATTATAGAAATTAAGACTTTTGGGTGCCCCTTTGCCTTATTATGAATTGCTAACTTAATTCATACCAAATTGTGAGAGTGCTGTGAAAACTGGCCAACTTTTATCACAATGAGTGCTCATAACAATAGCTCAGTAAGTCTTTAGTGAAAAGACAAAGTTGTAGAGTTCCGTTTATAACGCTGTACAAAAACTTTCGTCTTTCCTTTTTTTGTTGACAAGCCGTAGATGTGTCTCGGCTTCGTAAAATATGGACCATGTTTCTTAAAACTGTGGCTTGTTGCCAGTAAAATTTACAAAGTAAGGCTCTTAGGTTTTGTATTCACTGTTCTGGGTTGACAAACGTTTTGTTTTGAAATTGGAGTGGTATAGGTTAAATGTTTCAATTAAGTCTTAAAATTATAAAAGTTTATAATGATCACATATAATTATATATATATTTATATAATTATATGTTTTTTTGTATATATATATTTCGTCTATCTTGACGTACAAATTGAATAAAAAATAAAGATATTATTTTACCACTGTAAAAAACAAACCTGCACTAAGTTACTACGGAAAGACGTTGCCCACCCCGTCGTCTTAAATAACACGTGTCCTTTTTCCTAAGCACTGCAAGTGCAGCAATGCGCCTTTTGCTTTACTGTTTCGAGTCCAGCGAAGCTATTTCTACGGCAGCAGGCTAATTTTGGTCGAAATTCTATGAATTTGAAGCTCGCATACGGTATGAGTAGGGTGGCTAAGTTTAGTATACAATGCGCCATACATTACTTGTTTTTAATGCGAGTAACGGCTCAAATCACTTAGGCTGTTTACTCGAGCTAAGCTACCATGATATCAGTCACTGGTTCTGGATGTTCTGACAATGAATAAATGCTTACGTTAGTTTATTGTTATTCGTTTGCACTAATGGGTTTTTTTACATGAATATCAAAGGTCGACGGAGACAAAAAAATTATCATTAGCTACGGTGCATTTTGCAAATTATTATTGGTATATTGGTGAATTTGACGCCAAAACCGGGTTTCTACTTATCAGGTGTCGGACCCGACCAAATATCGGATGTCCCAGTGGAAATACATTTCAATGAGGCTGTCCACATCAATCGGTGTAGGATAGATGTGAACAGCCTCATATTAAATATATTGCCACCAGAACACCCAGTATTTTATCGGATCCGACACTTTAAAAGTGGGTACTCGCTCTAACACAACTAAAATCACTAGAAATAGAGCAATTGCATCTATTTAAAAGCAATTTGTAGCAATTAGCGTGTTAACCATAGAAACTGGATTTTCATTACCTGCAGAGCACTAGGCCAAGAACAGCTCGTGTCTCCCACAACCTCCACAGCAACTGGCTGGTATTCAGCCAGCTCGGAAGCACAGGATCCTTGAGAAGCAGAAGCGCCATACTGCGCAACTTGGATGCTTATGGTAGTCCCTCGAGGGCATATGAGCGACACCAAATCTTCATCGCAAGCGGCCTTTTGATGAGTACGGAGAGTGCCGAGAAGGAGTTCTGTGGAAGAAAGAAAGATTTAGTTCGAAAGAAGAGCAAATTTATAAACTTAGCTACGTATTTTTATAGTATTTAAATATGTATATAAAGTAGGTAATCGTTTTGAGCAATGATTTCACATAAATAGTACGTCAATCAAACGTTTAGGATTGGTGACAGTAGGTTAGGTTACCATGCCGTAACTTGATGGTAGCAATAACATTTACAAGTAAAATGCAAGCCCGTATTCCAAACGTGACGAAATCTTTGCTGAATTCTTTAGCGTGGCCTCTAAAACTCGATGAAATACTGAGAAGTCAAATAACTCGATCACAATCGAATAAAACGTCAGCTTTAACGATTACGACGTTTTAGAATGTCATTCGTATGACTAAGATCCCATCCCCCGTGTGAAAATAAACGGTTCACCGACTCAGTATTTGTACGGCTACATCGCAAAACAAATAAGAGTAGACAGCAAACACACGATAAACCGAACGTAGTGCCTAAAAAACAATGGCAGCACTCTTTTTCAGCGCCTTCTGTTTCTCATAATGTACACGTTAATATGATATGAAAAAGCCCGACCCGCACGAATAGTGTTTCCAAATGCTTTGGATTGAATTCGCTTTATCCCGATGCAGCAAAACAAACAACGAACTTTAGAAAATAAAATCACGTCAATTACTACAGACAACGAAGCTGCTAATGTTAAAATTGCTTCAGTTATTGACATTATTTCACAATAATTACGAAAATGTCATTCACACGAGGTGTCTTGCACATGTATTAAATTTGGTTGTGAAGAAGGGATCAAAGAAGATTGACAAACCTATTTCTGATGTTGGAAAACTAGTAAAAGTAATAAGTTTTTCACCGAAAAAAAAACAGCTGTACTTCGAAACTTGCAAATTATTGAATGCTCCTCAATTGAGTCTTCTCCAGGAAATTTCTATACGATGGAACACAGTCTATTTGATGCTAGAGCGTGCATATTCTATGACAACGGTTTTGGACCACATATGCAAGGAGAAAAAGGAATTCAAAGAGTAATAGAAAACTGAGATGATATTTTAAACAATTTGATGCGATTTCTTCAACGTTTCTACGATGCAACTCTGTCGCTTTCAAAATCTAAATACCCTAGTTTATTTTATGTTATTGCCATAGTGGACATCTTTAAGGAACAGTTTTCTTATCACGCAAATAACGAGCTTTTTATAGATTGTGTTACAGCTATGAACGAAAAATGTGATGAATATACACCACACTTGTACACTGACTTCGCAAAATTTGCTGTATTATTAGACCCCCGTTTAAAAAATACTTATTTTTCTGAGCATGGAGACGAAGAAACGCTGTTGCGTTTTTAAAACTTATTTCGACACCTCTTATAAAAGAAAATAGTATGCAAGAGCAGATGACGGCAACAAACGCAACCAATCTAAGCGAATCAGGAAATGTGCAGTCGCAAAGTTCTAATAAGAACATTTTTTCGTCTGTTTACAAGCAGAAAAATTTCAGAGCGCAAGATGAAGTACAAAAATATTTATCATTACCACTCGAAACGGAAGGCACAGAAGTTTTGCTTTGTTGGTCAAACCAAAAATATCACTTACCTCGTCTAACACAAATGGCACATGATGTGTTATGCATTCCAGCATCAAGTGTTCCTAGTGAACAAGCATTATCGAAATCTGGCAATCTTATTACTAAAAAACGTAATCGATTAGGAAACAAAAGCATTAGGGCATCAATGCGCCTGTCGTCGTGGATGAATTTCCTATAATATGTTTTTGAAAAATAATTCAATCAAAGCATATTTTATTACCTACCTATTATTGTAATACAAAATGATTAAATAATTATGAATAGTTATTATGTTTTATTTTTATCCTTGTGGTTAGTAGGACAAAAGATGATGAGTCATGTGTAATACTCAGGCGCGAGTCCATTTAAAAACAACTTTAGTCGTTTTAGTCTTTTAGTTTTTTGAAAACAACACCAGTCGTTTACGTTGCTTAGTCTTTTAATACAATGATTAACTCTTATTAATAAAATCTCGAACCTTTAGTCTTTATTTTAGAGTCGAGTCCTGTAAGATGGAGGCTAGTCTTTTTAATAGGCCTTAAACGACCAAGTCTCTTTCATCTCTAGTTGCCAAGCGCCTTTTGTACTTAATAAGTCGATCGTTTTTGCATGCTACTTACCCTCTCCTAATTATATCTAAGTAAAATTATTGTTTTCTCAGTAAGTGATTTATATAATCTTCTGAGTAATAAATGTCTTAAATCATAAACCATATCTACCAGTGACGCGATTGGTTTAAAAACATCATGCATTTTGGCAAGGGCCTTTGAGCCATTTCCTTCTTCTATGAAATGTGTTTGTGTTTCTGAATTGTGGTGTTGCAATGTGTTTTATTTTTATTTTCGAACGTCAGATTGTGAGATGAGCGAATTTGAAATGCTTGTTGTGTAATGTAAGTTTTAATATACCTAATTAAATTGAAATTGCACTCGTTAAAGATTTATTTTCTTAGCCATGTTTTTCAGGATACTAATCTAAAAGTAATGACTAAGAGACGATAATAATAGTCATATTAGACACCGTTTTAACTTGATTGGTATAGTTTTAGTTGTTTGTAGCGCAAGTTTTAGACAAGGGCTTAAAACAGTCACTTTAAAACTCGTTACAAGAGAGGCGTTCTTTGAAAGCAGCAAGCAAAGAGATAATTACGCTGAGATGCGCAACTTACAGACAAATTCTTTCTTGTAATTAAGTCATTGTAGTGAATTTGTGATAATAGATGTTTATAAACGTACTTTCTAAATATTTAATATAGTAGACTATACTCACAATTTTCTAAATACAAACATTATTGCTACTTGAAGTCTAAGGTTGGCAACCCTATTACGGGTACTAAACCGGTTTTTAATTTCTTCTCTTTCTTATTATTTAATAAGTAGTAGGGGTGTTATTCTTTCAACTATAAGTACTAGAGGCTTGTGAAACGACTATACTATTCTTTCTCGCTTCCCTCATTATTTCCTACTGTAATATTCTTCTCGATTGTTTACGCATAATCACAATTGTCCGAATGTATCATTTCGCAGAATACTAATTTCGCATAATTGTTATTCTACTGGCACCTTTGACTTTTTGGAAAACTTATAAAATAAACCTAACCTAACCTAGGTACTATATTCTACCAGGATTACATAAAACATTTAAAAATATATTTTCCGTTTAAGCCGGAGTAAAATTCGGCGTAACTAAGTATACATTCGGCGTAAAAAGCTTCGGCGTAATAGAGCGAACCCGCCCGTTCCTATGTCTAACTACTCAACGAGTCAAACGATTTTGATAAATGATAAGTCAATAGATTCGTCTTGATGGCGCGACTGTCACTGGGTACATAAAATTCTCAAAACAAGCATGTTTCAACCAGATTTTATGCGTTTGATGTTTTTAATATATATCGACAACAGTATCAAAAAATGTAGTCGGGTTTTTAAAGCTTGCTTTTTATTTTTAACGTATCTTCTATTGATATGGTTCTCTGGAAGAGTTCGCTTTGTCGCAATAAGACCACCTGTTGTTGAACCATGTTTATTATTTGTTTCAATTGTAAAACTCTCTATGGTGTGCTATAAAGAGTATTGTTTTGTAACACTATTTGATATCCAGGCACAAAGGTGATCTTACAGGGTTTCCTGCTTTACTTTCAGAGCAAGGACCTTAAACAAAAAACAAATTCAAAAAGAAACTACACTATAATGTTTTCTTTACCAAAAAAGGTGGCGATAAATTTCAACATAACTTTCTTAAAAGGGTCGTAGTTACTCGTCCCTTCCGCCAACGCAGAATACAAAAACACATAAGTAACATTAATGATATTTTGCTCATAAAATACTACATTAAGTTGTTTAGCCCTTAGCTATACGATTGGGATTCGTTATGTTTTATATTTTAAAAGTACGTTAAGTTTATTATTTGCTTTATGTAAATCAAAATTTAACTCTGTTTTGTTTTTGTTACAAACAATTATGTTTTGGCTACAACTGAGTTCTTTATTATTAGAAAACATGTAATATAAAATATTATGATCTCCGCTATACGGGGTTATTGATAATTCGACATTTTAGTATAAGGGGAGAAAAGTAGTAAAAAAAATCCATACCTTCTTTAATAGACGACACAAACCGAGTGTAGTTTTAGTACTTGTCTTCTAAATTTCGAGTCCTTAATTTAATTTAGGGTAAATTTTGTAAAGAATATACGGAAACGAAATTTTCACTTCAATCTCTTTAATTCATTGGATTCACGCCAAGCCATTACTGGTGAGTTAAGGAACCACCATTTTCATTACTAGCTCCTGTTTTCCCGTATAAACCACCGCATAAGAACACTTCCATAAGTAATTTGGAATATTTATAGCTAACTAGCTGTTTCTCGTGACTTTACCTTTTTGTTTCTCTCTATAAAACGGACTGTTTTCAAAACAATTGTATTTTATTACTATTATACAGGGTGACACAACTTATCACCAGGGTGTTCTACCCACAAATATAAACAACTTTGACTATGGCACCAACTCTGAAATCACGGTAAAAAAATCAGCTGTTTCACAGAAAAGTTCAATACGTTCGCGACTAAATTGTGAACAAAATGAAAAAGCTGATATTTTTTTTCGTAATATAAGAGACTTCTTATGATTTGGTTGACAACATCACGTTGACAAAGTCCATAGTGGCCTAGGAATCAAATTGGTTGACTGTATCTACGTACCTACGAGTATATACATAATAATAAGTTTTACTCTAAGGACAAGTCGTCGTAGTGAATTTTTACACTACGACTTGTTCTTAGCGCGCTGCGGTTTCTATAAACTACACAGATACTATTTGATATTCATTAATCACAGTTAACAAGCATAGCTAACACAAATCGGCTTAGATTACCTTTGAAATGCGTGCCTCCGAGCCGTTAATTAAAATAGTTAAATGAGTAGTCATAAAGTTTTAATGAGGTTCCAATTAAATACCACTTTCCATAAAGTCATTATAACATTTTAAAATACCTCCCAAACTTTACAGTTTTTTAAGATCCCTTAATAGCCGTGTAGGATTAAGAATGTTTATTATTGTACAGGGTGTTTACAAACGAGTTTAGGGAATTAATCCCGTGTTTACAATATCCAGTGGTTTATGACAAACACCATTAATCCATGGTTGCATGTGTGTGATAATAAAGTTATACAGCTTCATCTGTAGATATTTTTTATATACACATCAAAAATGTCTACCTACGTATCTAAAATATCGGAAGATTATTTTGATCTTTTGCAATGTATCCGTATATCTATCGATCCGTAGACATTTTTGATGACATGTCTGCAGCATATTTAAAAGTTTGGATAAATTATGTAAAATGTTGAAGCTGTAAATATTTTGTTTGCCTTTTCCTGAATATGTTTAGGGATGAAATGGGAAATTAATTTATAATTTATTATGTCGATCAATGTAAGCTTAATTTGTTCGTTAAAATAAGAAACAAAAACACACACAGAACGTATCTTTTTGGACTACTGAGAGTAGATACCTCTTTATTTTCCCTTGAGGTTTTTACCATTTGAAAGTGCCTAAGTAAATTTATGCATTTTACAATACAGTATGTAAACTAACTAAAACCATCTCTTTAAACCAGTTGATAGCCAAGTCGAGTTAAGTGTTTTAACACATGTTTTGCTAGTACGGGTCGAATATTTTTAATTTTATCATTGTTTAAAAATTATAAACACTTACCTTTTTCAAAGTCGGTTAACCCTAAAAGTATCACCCTATGTGTAATGTTTACGTCGTGACAGATTTATGTCATTCAAATTTCACTGGTGTCACTTTATTGTCAATTATAAGGGCGATTACCAGACTGCGTGACAATGAAGGAGCGGTTCCGGTTAGTACCGGATAGTAGTAGTAGTAGTGGTGGGCCTCGTCCTCGTATTGACGTCAGAACGGAAAAAAGGATCTACAACCATTTTACAGAAAATCTTGGCTTCAGCACTAGAAAAGCGGGAAGTTGTATGATATGGTACGTTTGCTGAACCCCACACCTCTAGACTATTTCTTCTGGGGATGGGTGAAACAGTTAGTATTTAAAAAAAGTGTCGAGAACGGAGGAAGAAATGAGGCTGCGGATTGTACAAGCTTCGAACATAATTAAGCGACGTGCCCGGCAAAATCCAGCTTTGATGCGTAGCGTTCACTTGAAACAACCATCGTCGCTTGGTTCAAATAACGGCCACATTTGGTCTAATCTACGTCGTATTTAATCGGAAGTGTGCACATAGCCTTACTTTAACTGACATTGAAAATGTTGAACTTGGCCTTGACCTGACAACCAGATGACAAATGTTACAATTGTAAACAAATAATACAGGATGTTATTGAATCATGAATAACTAAAATGATATTTTTTGTATTACAATTATAAATTCTAAAAAACGTTAGAATTTCAATAATTTATATACGAAGACCTTATTTATCGCCTAGACATGCCCGGATTCAAACAAATGGTTTTAGTAAGTTTACATACTGTATACATGACATTTTCAGTAATCTTTGCTTATTTTCATCAGTGCAGCATAATTAAGTGAGTAGTTTCCTGGCAGCCACCGGATTATCTCGAGATAAAAATATTTACAAGCGCAGTTGTTCGGAGCTTAGGGTACAAGAGGCTCAAACAACGGGTCATTAAGGGGAAGTGATCTATTTATAGCGTGCGCTCGTATTTCATAGCCGACGAGAGGCGTAATAGGGCGCACGTGGTGCGGGGCTTTTTAAGTGCAGCGCGGGCCGAGTGGGAGCGGACGCTGAAGCGGTAGCGGTAGCGGGTAACTTAAGAATATTTATTATATCTGTTAATTCCGTCCCAAGAGGAGATCACTGCAACGTGGGGGTCAAATTTTGTAAATACTTTTAGATAATGATATAAGGTGGACAAATGACATGACATGTTATGCAAATTCCCAAATAAGAATCTCAAAGGAGTGTACGGTCGAACTCAGGCGTAGTTGTACCTTCTTGTGGCTATTGTAAACTAAATTTCAACCACTCTTAATTTAATGCGTTACTACTAGAAGGCACAGCTACTTCTGAGTTCGACTGTACTAAGCAGTGTATTGTTTTACCTTTGGTCCTTATGGATACTATTAATTGACTTTGACTCAAAAAGTTTAAATATGAGCGATCTAGACAGCTTCATTTTGTATACAAATCCGAGGACCTAGCGCTAAAGTGCATTAAAAACACCCTTCCGCTATAGCTTGCACCTAAATGTAGCATCTTCTTGAGCCACACGGGTTTTATTCGGGAGTTAAAGTAGCACCTCAAAAAAAAGTGGATGGGCCTATAGAGATACCGACAGACACCACTTGACGTTTACTTATACCGAAGACACATCTGTTTTTTTTTAGGTCCCGTATAAAAAAATACTTACAGCCATAATTGTTATGTTTTTATTCTATTTCAAACATTTTAACTGATCCAAATTTGTTCCTAAACAATAATTGCATCTGAACCACTAATTTAGATTTTTAAAAACACTCCCAATATTGTTTTTTCAATTCATATTACTTGATTGGACCTTAAAACAAGCAAAAATTCTTAGTATCCGTCAAAGAAAAACAAAATTGTGCCCAAGAAAATACTTTAACGTTCAAAACTTTTTGCTCTGAATAAAAGATACTGGTAACTTGAACTCGCCCCAGCCCTAAAATGGAATGAAAAATATATTTTTAAACAACGAACGCGACGAATCTTGTACCGAAACCGTTAGCATCTGTCTTGCGGTTAACATGCACCGAAGGGGGACTCACAGTAATGAGAGGTGAGGTTGATGAAGACACGGTTAGCACGTCATCAATCTTTGTCACATAAATTTAGGATGACACTTTTGTGGACCGCTATTTTGTGTCCAATCGAGGGATCCCGCGCCCGCAAGATATACTTAATAGTAGGAAATCCGAATAGGAGACGATTTGCACCGGGCTGTTTATTCGATAAAAAGTATTTTAGATCAAATTTAATATGCTAAGTGCTAGTGTCCAGAATATAATTAATAAAAATTAAAAAATTAACTTGGTTTTAAAAAATTACAATTGCTTTTTTAATAGACAAATTATATACCAATTGAAAGTTTGAAGCCTATAGAATATGCAAACGTCTATTTTTTTCCAGTCAAACTATTGGGTACACAGGTATAAACAGGTACTTAAGTCGGTACCAAACCTAACGTTTGCATATTCTATAGGTTTCATACTTTCGATTGGTATGTAATTTGTCTACTAAACAAGCAATTAGAAAAAAAACTTTTTTTTTTAATGATGTAAGTACTAGACTGAAATTATTCAGCCTACCTTTTCGCCACATATTATTTAGCGTATTAAATTTGATATAAAATACTTTTTATGGAATAAACAGCCCGGTGCAAATCGTCTCCTATTCGGATCTAAGACCATAAGTACAACAACAGTGTTGTAAAAGAAAAATCGTTATTGAATTTGATTTATTTTAAAATAGGTACTTAATTATTTATACGGCTAGAATTGTTCGTGATGTTTTAGGAAGCAGCGAATAGATCCCCCAAGAGTCTTATAACTTTGTAAAACTTTTTGTATGGACAAGCTAAATTCGGAAAAATGGCTGCCGTGTATTGTTATAGCGTGATTGATGAGCTCTAATTTAAATTCAATTTAATTATATTACAATGGCGCTAAACAAAATAAAACCACGAAACATGGGATGGTGGAATTAACCTGAATAATATTTTCATTTGTAAAATTATTTAGTTGGGTTAATGTTTATGATGCTATTAGCAAATATTTTTGACGGTACCACTAGTAAAAATAACCTTAATTTGGTTGGTAGGATCGTAAAGCGTAAAAAAACACCATGTATTATCTCTTCGTGTGCCTCCTATAAGGTGATTCTCTTTTACACTTCACATTGACGAATCATTAACTTGTAAGCTTCAGTTGTCCTGTCAGAGCATTATAACACGTGAGAGCAAGGTATCTAACTCTGCCTTTTGTGCCGACACACGCAAAGGGTAATTATAATTTGTCAGTTAATACTTCGACAACAAGTGAGAACTTGAATTTAATACCTTTGATGTTCGGCAAAATTTAAACCCGCCAAAATTTATAGATTTTATCCATAAAAATGTTTATCACTAAATTGAAGTACTGGAATGTTTCAATTCCAAGCGTTGAGCGGCAATACTTGTACGCGCTAGGAAATACTCGCCTGAAATTGTTCGTTTTATTTTAGTTTATTAGTTAACAGAATTTTAAATGCATTTTCCTCGCATTTATTGTAACAGGTGCCATTTGTGACAGGTGCAAAAATTTAGTGGAGTTGGGTATAAAATATATTGCGAATGATATATTAATGGCTCTTAATAATGTGTATAACTCATTGAAGGCATGATGGATGATTCAACAATGTAACAGCATCCAATTTAAAACTTGTCATCTGTGTTTTTTATTTCTATTAGGTTTTCTATAAAAACAAGTCTATTATCTAAAAAGTTTAACAAAAAGCTTAAAGACCGTTTGCCTGTATTTTAATATTTTCGAGTAAAAATTCATGTTAAAAAAGACACATAGTTTATTTAACACCCGAAAAATTAACCCTCATTGGACAAGGTAAAAAAAGTTTAAAAGTTCAAATCAAAAAGCCCACCATCATTTCTCAAAGCGCTCATTACTCTTTTTAGGATACCTACTTCGATCCATGATCCTAAAATCGACAGGCATTATTACAGTGGATCGTGTACCCTTTGACCTCAATTAGTGAAAGGGGAGTCATACGAGTACCAATTCAATTATAGTAACACTTTATTATCTTACTAAGTCGATAATTTTAAATACGTATTCGTAAATTGCATTTTAATTTCGAGAAATTCACTGTTTAAAATACAAAAGGATAAAATTGCGGAGGTCAAATTTTATTTAATGTACACTCACAAAATAAAAAGTCTACAATGATTTTATCCGTTCAAAAGATTTTGCCTTTGGATATAAAACTAGTAAGCACCCGAGTGTGAAATCGTAAAAAACCGTGGTAGCATAATGTTGTAGAAACGCACCTCTCAAGCAGAGTACCTATCGTAATAACCTAACCTAACCTAACCCGACTTGCATCTTTATCGTATTCGGAACCTATTAGACAAATCAATTGTATTGGTTGTAAAGATACATCTAGTCCGAGATTGATTTGATTTGATTTCCCCGAAGTTACCCGAAAAAAGCAGTGTGATCCTAAAATTGGTTGGTCTGCCCAGGCATAACCAAGCACTTTTTTGTCAAGATTTTGTTTTGTAACGATCTTTTGGTCGACATAATATCTTATGTAGTTACCAAACGATAAACATCGATAAGTAACTTAAAACTGTTGAAAAATTCCATCGTAACTGGTAAGTAATTTGTTGTTCACGGCCTACGCCAGGACTACCGTTTGGAACACAGGCATATACAGGCTGATTATATTATTCGTTCGTATGTCAACATATTTATAGTAGTCACCGGTTAAATAACTTTGTTTACTTATTGTAAAAAACGCACTGCAGAAATCCCAGCATAAACATGGACTAATTAAATGAACTCGGAACACGTCCTGGCGGTCTGGCCCTTGGGAAATCTATATGACTCTTCAACATGGTATAAATATTAAAGAGAAAACACCGGAAAACCGTGACAAGGTGTGACCTACATAGCTGAGCCTGTTAAGTCATGGTTGAATTCTTAAACACCTTTTTTGCGACGCGTTTAATTAAAAATAAAACTCATTTTCATTAGCCTGAAATTTAAATCAAAACACAAAGAGTAACGAGAGCAGAAAATAAATCCTAAAAATGCACTTGTTACCTTGCCACCTTTCAATTAAAAGAAAGTAGAGTAATCAGTAAGACCATCTTTTTATAAAGGTTTTACCTACATTAAATTCAAGAAAATATTTCTCGAAAGGGGTTGGACCAAAAGAACATGCACTTTTATGCTTTGTATGGGTTGTTTTATTATTTAAGATTTTTTAGAATTTTTAACAGCTGATGTTTTAAAAACTATAGGTAATAAGATAACAATATCGTTATTCCTAATTTGCTGAAATAATTGTTGCTCCACGTATATTTGATAC
Source organism: Acleris cristana (assembly GCA_948252455.1). Classification (NCBI taxonomy): domain Eukaryota; kingdom Metazoa; phylum Arthropoda; class Insecta; order Lepidoptera; family Tortricidae; genus Acleris; species Acleris cristana. Next base: position 6,965,377 of record OX411775.1, read on the forward strand.
CAAATAATTAACAAGCATGAAATAGTGTAACAGAGTTACTAACATACAATTCCTTTGCACAAAACCTGTTTCATATTCGTTACATTAAAACGTTTCTACTTTAGCGTATCAACCTGTATAACCCATATGATAATCTCCTCGCAAAGCAAGAGAAGCGATTAAACTCATGATACTAATTTTCACATTAACTACCTACATGCATAACTTACGCTCGTAGTTTGTTTTCTCCGTTTCAGTCTATTAACTTCGGCTAAGTACGCGGTAACTTAAACCTGCAGGTGAAATACACAGGCAGAAACTACAAGAACTAGAAGATATTACTTAACATTTGTGTTAGGGTCTCTGCATGATTGCAACACGAAATACATTTAAATATCTTGGGAGAATCATACACGAATTGGCTTAGACCCAAACTATGTTCTTGGCTTGTAGGTAAGTTTTTGTAATGATTTTAAAAAAGATTATCTTATTCGAAGTGCTAGTAGATTCACTCCAAATTATAGACGCAACGTGCCAAAAGCGCCCTGATATGGTCCATTAACTAAATAAATGGTTTAAATGCGATTTGAATTTGCCACTGCAAATTATAACAAAATTTCTTCCGAATTGATTGGCTTGAATTTTGTCAGTTTGACCACTGAGGTTTATTATCTATTCTTAAGTCTACTATTATTTGATTAGATATAGTCAAGATATACCCAGTTTACTAGAAGGCTGTCGCATACAAAACTAAATAAAAACCTTTATTTCAAGGTGTCTTAAATACTTGACCTCTTTTTTTATCAAATACAGTCAATATATTCGAACAAGTGGTAGGTATATAAACTCTGAGCTTATGAGAAATAATGAATTTAATATCATAACATATAGTGTCAGTAAGTAATGACATCATTAGAAAAGGAGTCAAAGTAAGTGGTTATTTATATTTTTAATACACTAAGCTAGTGCTTTGCTTATTCATTGCAAAGTAAAATTAAACGCGACTCGGACACCCTATACATCGTCTTGCAGACAGGCTCGGGATGCAATATCGAGCTCTTTTAGATAGAATATCGGTTTATTTTACACACTATTAACTTCAACGTCACTAGAGTGCCAGGCGCCCGTGATGTTTCCGGGGAACACTTCTGGGGAAAATCGAGCACCTGCTAGCGATGTCATCGATTTTAGTCGTGTAATTTTCGTGTAATAGGTATTTCAATTTAAACAGGGTGATGTTTGGTTAGCATAAGGCTTTACGGTTTGAAAATTATTTCTATCGCAAGTTATTTAACTGATTTAACCATGTTAAAATTTGGTAAATGGAATAAGTATTTTCATTGTAATTAGTAAATTTTTAAACGAATTAGATTTATTAAAAACGTTGCATCAAAAAAGAATTGTTCAGCGTTTTTGAATAAGCAGTTACAATAATTAAAAATGCGAATTTTAAAACATGGCTGTATTTTACGCAAAAGAAAAAACACAATTTTATACTTCGAGATTAATCAGATCAGGTTTTGAAATAACACGAATAACCTAAATGCGGATGAATTCAGACAAATAAACAACTCAACCTGAAAACGCATTTTCTTATTCGTCCCCTATGATATTTAAATATGACTACTATCAAGAAATAATTGTATAAAGACACACAATCACTTCCAAACACTCAGCATCAAAGAATAAAACATCAGAGCGCAAGTTCTAAACGCACAATACATGCCTTTTGAAGTGAACCACAGCGGGCTAAATTATTTATATTCCGAGGAATCACTCAAAGAGATCGTTTTACGGCCGTCAAAGAAAAAAAAAGCCTGACAGAGACACGAGGGATGGCTCGACATTAATGTCCGTGGAATGTATTGCCCACACGTCCCGTCAAAACGTTTTTATTGCTAAGTGGGTTAATGGAAGAGAGGTAGCGGATGTATCATAGTTAGGTACAATTTATTTATTTATTTATTTATTTGGCTTACAAAACAAGTAATCATCGAAATTGGTACAGAGTAATTATACAGGTAAAGTTTAAATCTAGATTGTCACTCTTAACTGTGTGTGCCCATAATGGCTAATAATGTAATGAAAAACAAAATTGAGGGTTAGCTGTGTTAGTAAAAAGTGAAAAATTATTTAGTGAGTTAGTAAAAATAATTGTATAAGATTGTGACTAAATGAATTAATGATACTGGTTTGTAAATGTATTTCTAGACCCATAATAAGTATTTTCGTTTTATTATGAATCATGACTGGCTTTTAATATGGGCAGTTAGTAAAGGTATTTTTAGAACCATAAGTAATGTTTTCATTTTATTGTGAATTTCTAGCTTTACAGTACAGTGACAGTACCCTATCCTTCAGATATATGTGTTGTCTGTTTGTTAATTGTTCGTTTTTGTAAAATACTTTATAAGATTGCTCAAATAATATTTATGATAATGGATTATCGTAAATCATCATTGAACTTAAAAAATACGTGTGCAATATCTTTGAATAAATATTAAAACTGCTGCTTTTTGTAACTTGAACCAAATAATTCCCCTACGTCTTACACGGTCAATACTAGAAAACGGCCCCGAACGACTGATTTACTGCCATTCCGTTGAAAAACATAAAAGATACAGCTGTGGACATATCTCCGATTAATAGCTTATTTTAGTACGTAAACGTTGCTATGAACAATCGCTTTGAATCGTAAATACTCAGTAAATTCAACAAAAACTTGGTAAAGTTAGAGGACATTTGAAAACTGTCTCAATTCCAAACATGGTAACACTTAGATATTATTTGATATTCCGTATTCAAGGTCTTATCTTATTTATTTATACAAAGGTATCGGCGTTATAATCAAATAAACTCCTGATAAGTAACTTACTTACCTTAGCTTTGATCTATAAAATATGATTAGGAAAAGTTATATTGTACAGTTCGAAAAGAAACCATTAAAATTATTCAAAGTTATCCATTCAGTACAAGGAAAATCTATTTTATTTAATAGCTCTTATCGAGAACACCCCTTCCGTGAGAAATATTAATTTACCATTTATATTTCTCGAGGCTACGAGCAAATACGAAATAAACGAACTTGGATAGCTCGATAGATATTAACGGTACTCATAACCTCGCCTTCCATACAAACTGAGCAACAAAACTCTAGTGGGGTTTTGGAGGACCTTTTTCATGTTTTGGTGTGGCATTTTATTACCTACCAGCGGACCAAGCATGGTTGCGTTTATCGCGTGACAAAATGTGGGTAAAGCAACCGTCACTCTCGTGCTTATAAGTGTCAGAAAGTGACGGATGTTTTATCCACATTTTGTCACGCGACAAACGCAGCCATATTTAGGCCTCCAGGTTTTGATAAACTGAGTTTTGACGTCCGTTAATAACTTTATGATTTTAATAGGTACAGTAAAAAAACCTGATTTCTTTGAATCTTAAATTTGAACAATGTTGTAACTGACTTCAACTTTAATTTATCTATTTACTTAATTTGGTTCGATAATATTTTAATTTGCCTTTAACTGCCGTTTATCCTATACCCAGATGACGAGCTTTTACATTATATCGAGTAACCAAAGTTAACGTATCGTCTTCGAGAAGATGAGTATTAATGTGCCTGGCGATTGTTGTCAGCGCCCTTTAGTAGGTATAAATGTTCATGCCCGGGGTACTGAAGTTGAATAAAGACTGACAGTAATGTACTTATTGCTGATCATAGCCACGTTAAGAGTATTTACATTAAAGATACTTTGTAAATGTCCTTGTGTTCTTATCTACACTGACCGGCAAAATTAGCGGAACAAATAAAAGGTGTAATTTTTAACGTAACAATTTTACGTGATAGAAACAACAATATTTATTTTCCTTAAATAAAACCATATGTTCATTGAGAAATCAGTCATTTTATGTAAGGAAAATACATTTTGTTGTTTTTATCTCGTAAAATTGTTAGGTTAAAAATAAAACCTTTCTTTTCGTTCCGCTAAATATGCCAGTGTGAATATCTAATACAAATTAGTACAATCATGGACGATAACTTAATTTTGGCACAACTGACAGTTGCTTTGTTGGGTAGAGTAGAGTTGCCAAAATGTACAACACTGAAATTGTATGTGCATTTCATTTAAATGCAAAACTAGAGAATGCACTCAACTTTAAATTTTACGTGTAACTTGCTATCCCACCCATTTCTTCTCGTCAAGGGGAGACTTTCGGAAACACATTTTTGGTGTTACCTTATTTATATAGGTACAGGGTGGGAAGTAGTGTAAGCCAAGGCTGGTGGAACACTGGCTGCCACTCGAAAATGACTTCAGGAGACTGTCTTTAACTTTCTACGCTATATTTATTTGAGTTAAAAAAAACCGACCAAGTGCGAGTTGAACTCGCGTGGAGATATTTTTTTTATATTTTTTTGATAGAATTCTTAAAGGTTTTCCTGTAATCTACAAGCTATAATTTGTATTTTTTTCAAAATTTTATGCTCAGTTGTTTCGGAGATCAGGGGGGGAATGGTCAATTTTTGTCTTCTTTCATGAAAAAAATCAAAACTATTTATTTTACAATAATAACAAAAATATATTTGAGATTTTCATACCAAGCCCTTTCATTTGAAATATGACAGAGTAAGGTTTGCAATTTTTTTTTGCTTTCCTAATTTGTCCCCCGAAAATGACCCTTATTTAAAAAAAAATATTTCTTTACACATCTGTGTTTGGGTCATCAATTTTTACATATGTATACCAAATTTAATTTTCACCTCAATCGGTTCAGTAGCCGTATATTTCATGTTTCTACGTCCAGTAGTTTAGGCTGCATTTTATTTGTCAATCAGTAAGTAACAACAGTTTTATAACTAAGATTTGTGCTGATTGTTTTTCTCCCTATAATCCTTTGAAAAATGCAACTCCAATACAGTTCATTAATGTTTTGTCAACTCAGGAAAAGAATATAAATCCGTATCGCTGATCATCTGATAGACTTTTAAAGAAGTAGGTAAGTATTCTTCTTTTGGTTCGACGATTTGTTTGTATGGCCACCGGCAAAGCGAGCAATCTTAGGCGGTCTTCAGGACCAAAGCGTTTTTCCAATAAGTCCTCTTTTGTCTTAGTATTTCTGCTTCCTTTTTTTCTAGTAATATTCGCCTATATCCTAAGTGATTTTCTATTTTTTTTATATAATAATAATATGAAATACTGTTACTCTTAGGCGATTATTTAGGTTGGTCATATTGTGTTACAAAAATATGTTTGCCTTCTTAAAAATGATGTATTTGCAGGTAGAATTCTAATATGAATAAGAAGTATCAAAAACAATACTTAGGTACCTAACCTGGTTTTCAAATGAAAAAATCTCAATTCAACAAGAGAAAGACAGAGAGTTTGACAAGACAAACAAGCACACAGGTGACCAAATTTGTTGCAATCCCAAGGGGTGTCTATTATTTGATCGAAACACCTTTCAACGAACGCATCATTACGTTGGCGTTCGATAAAATGAAATTCGATAAAAATGATACAATCGATAAAGTCAAATTCGATAAAATGATAGGTAACAATATCAAGACTATTAAATTTGCGTTGCTGATTCTAAAGCCCGATTTCCATTAGTCAAAGACAGTGGCAAGTACAGTACCAAGGACAGTGGAGTGAAAAAATAGAAAACGATTCTATTTGGATCCAATGGCAAAGCAACTTGACTCGATACTGTCCGATCGGTTTACACTACTGTACTGTCACTGTCTACTGTCCACTAAATCGGGCTTAAGAACTAAGATGGAAAAAATAACTAAACGCTTTTCATTCCAGCTAAAATACAAATCGTCAATGCTAAAATGACTATGGGCATGGGTATCGGAATCCATTAATCATCATTTAACATTATCCAATTGCTAACCAAAACAAATCCATTTACAGCGAGAACTCATATTAATAATTCATATTCATACTGGATAAATTTCCTACCGGACAGGTAGTATTGTAATCACTATTCAGCTATCCATACAGGATGATTTTGAAACATTAGATTAATTTCACAACGGACGTGGAGTGAACAATGCAAATTTGCAATATGAGGATTTATTTGATTTGATCCATTCAAATTAGTTGATGCAACCAAATAATTCCATTTAATTTGAGTTTTAATAACTATTTGTCGATATTATTATTGATAATAAACATGTTATCGAAGTTTGAATATATAAAGCGTAGTCATTAAATGAAGTAATTAGGATTTATGTATCTTTAAAATTTAACCCGGAAAATAGTTCATTTTTAGAACGTGTTTCTTTTACGTCGTATTACAATGACTTTTTTTGTTGTGGTTATTAATGCAAATTTGGAAACCAATTTTTTTTAAATTAAGTATTCGTATAAAAAGGTTAAAATTAAATTATTACAAAGTCATAGATTATGAGTAAATTGGTTACGAAATATTTCAAAAAATTGATTCTTTTTTCATTAACTTCAAGCAACATGCATTAACTGAATTTAAAAAAGGTGTAGCTTGAGACCTGAAATGCTTATTCATTAAAAATATGCATAGAGTATAAAACAACAACCCTAAACTTTGGGAAGAAACTTAAAAAAGTACCACATAACCGGGTTTGAAAACTATCTTTAGTTTTCTTTACCGTTTTATAGTTAAGAAAACTTACCACCACGTTCAACTCGCAAGAACTATATTACAGAAAACTGCATTTTATTGTTAAAAGACAACAGTTTTGCTTGAATTCTAGAAGTTGTTTAACTGGTAAGTTGTACTGGTAGCTAGGGATTTTATTTTGTAATTGCTTTTGTAAAGTTAGTTTTTAGGTTTTTGTACCGAAAGTGAAGAAAATAATCCTTATTGTGCGACTGCCCGTGCATCCACCCGCTTATTTGTCACAGGGGTACATTTAAGCAACTAATGATTATATCTAGACTTTTTTAGTTGTTGACTATTGTACAGTTTTAATATTAATAGCTTTAATTAGGACTTGCATATTTTTTTCTCACATACGAACTAAGTCTTTAAACAGATAAGTTTGACTTCATCAGGTGAAAAAAATCCACTGCTCGACATAGACATTCCCCAGATCTCCACTATGGTCGGATTTATCATCTGTTTCCCGCGGGTTTGCCATTGTACGATCGGCAAAATGAAACTTTCCCATAAGTTTATAAGAAAAAATGGTCCATTAACAAACAGTAGGTTAAATTCAACAGTGACACAATGCTAAAAGGAATTCATACGAAAGTTAATTCTATTTAACTTCAATAATGTCACTTTTTTTAACCCGGTGCCACTGTTAGATTTAACATTTAACATCAAATCGTAAGAATTGTCAAACCTAGTGTCACTGTGACACAGAACTATGGTGGGTTAAAGCTTCATGAATCTGATAGTGTTTCCATATTTCAATGTATTGTATTGTGTTATAGTACAAAAAACTTTGTATACAGACCAAAAAAATCCCTTTAGATTCAACCCAACAGTATGTTTGTTTACTAGCAAACATACTTCACAATCAAACTCCCCGAGCGGAAAATTACACAAAAATATTGGCAACTTAGCAACTCAAATACCGCACGTTAACACGGTAAAGTTCGTTAGAGTGACTTCAGGATGTTTGTTCTAACTCGGAGGTATTGTTTGTAAGCGAGACGGGGTTAGCGGAAACTTTGGCCCAATCACACGCTCAACGCTGTATGAAACACTTAGTTTGGGTATAGTTAGGATTAAGAAAATTTACATATCGGTTATGTAAATTTCATGAAAGGTTTTTGTTAGGCTGTACTTCTATTTCTACTTAGTCTTTTAAAATATCTTTATCATATAGTTAGCGTTATGGTAGACTACTACCTATGATAGCTTTATTGTCATCTTATTGTTGACGTTTTGGTAGTAATTGTTATCATTATCATACAGTTATCGTTATGATAGTAATTGTTATCATGTAGCAAACGTTATGGTAGTAGTCGTTATTTTATTTAAATATTAACTAAATTCTAGTTTATTACCATAAATAGATTATATGGTTAACGTTATGGTAGTAGTCGCCATCATATAGTTTACGTCGTGCTAGTACTCCTTTTTATATTGTTAACGTTAGTGGTAGTAAATTTTATCATACCGGTAACGTTATGAAGTCGTTATCTATGTAATTCAATATTTTCGCTAAATTACTAGCATACAAACCAATTATAGAACTCTTAAACGTTTTATTTACGTAAACATTTTATGGACGGACAAAGAAAGTTTTTTTTTTAATGCCTCACTGGGTACTAATGATCCTCAATTCATTTCAATACTCATTATTTAAGAAATAATTTACGTTCAAATATACTCTGTGTAGTTAAATATATCAAGATTACTTCTATTATTCTGAAAATAGGCGGTATTTCATTGCTTACTTTTGCTCAAGACCCCATTCAATCACGATCTCAGGGAACGCCTTACTTCAACATCGGAGACGGCTCCCACGATTTCATTCTCTTTCTACATTCATTCGTTATTATTGGATATTTTCTGAAGATTAAATTCTTTTTATTTTTTCTCTAAAAACTAGGCATTTTTTTTTTTGCATTGTTTTGTTAAATTGAAACGTGCTTTGTTTTGTCTGCAGGTAAGTAATATTTAGCAAATTGTACATCGAATTTTGCTTCAAATTCCTAGTGAATGAAACCATTTATCTCTTTCCAGTAACACATACACTAAATTTAAAAACACACTTTTAGACAAAAATTAAAAACAAAAGGCGGCATTTAACGAACATGCGTACCTACCAAACTAATATCCAACCTTTAGTTAATAATTTTTAGTCCCTTGTTGCTACATGGCGCGGCCGGGACTAAGCGTGTTAACATATTATGAAAATTGGCCATAACCGAGGCTAAGTGTAATTAAGAAGGGTCAAGAAACTTGGTTATACAGTAACAATACGTTTAAACAAGGGGGCTATCCTTAAAACAAACTGCTTCTGACAGATTCGGCGACAACGAGGGGGGGACCTGCAACTGACAGGATGAGTCGGGTTTCGGGCAAGAAAAATTGACAATAGTATTTTGTCTTGCCGCTGTCAACCGTTTAATGATACTTTTTATTTTAGAAGTTACTAAACGTTTATTGTGCGGAAACAGATTTTTGGGACAAAAGAGCATGAACGCCTTCTTTTCTTTGTTTCTAAATGCGCTATTAAATTTGGTAAGAAAGTAGAAGAATTAGTAGAGGCTCAGAAAAAAGAAAATTTGAAAGGAAGAAAGTTAAGTACAAAACGTTCGGTAAGAAACAGGTCTGCAGAAATGCTCATGTTTTTTCTTGTGCCCGATTTTGTTCGAACTACCAGAGTAAACCGATTCATAATAGAATTAATTTATTTAAACAAATCACATGGTTAATAAATACCCAAGCAGTATCAGATACCAGTGAATCCCAAACTCGGGTGAGCTAGGATAGGTACCTATTATTGTATCGCAACACCCTTCAACGAGCGTATCATAACGCAGAATTTTCATTTCATCAAAAGGCATTTTTCGCCGCTTAAGTTTTTTTTTGTAGTAGTCACAATTCTAAACTAACCTAACTTACGTAATCAATGTTTAAGATATCCTGAAAACCTCACCATTTTAGCAGAAAATTGGATTCGATGAAATTTAATTCGATGAAATGATACAATCGATGAAGTGGAAATCGATAAAATTATGGGTTAACGTTGACAGATTACTGTTCAAGAGAGGTGCTGTTAGAATTCGCATTAGTTCATAGGGGAGTCTTGTAATTGCAACTGACTTAAATACCTACGTCTAGGATCTGCGTGATATTGTATTTCTTAGTATAGAAGAACATTATCACGCCCGTCGTTGTTTAACACAGTGATCTGATCATAGAGTGTTATTTATGAGTGCTATCTCGTAGTTGCAATTAAAAGACCACCTTATTCGTTAAGTGCTAATCATATTGCCTAATCTAAAAGTGTTCACGAATACCCAATTTTTATGTTTTGTAGCAGCATTTACACTGAGTACCGTCTGTTAGTCACATAGTTCAGCTTTAATCAAAACCATGAAATCGCAAACCTTTCATAACACGACTAACCAACCCATTAATATGGAGGTATTCAAACCGGCTTGTTAACATTGTACTAAAATACTGCACGTCAGCAGTCGCGTGCAGTAAATCGGCCAAGTCAATCAGTGACTTCCTACTGCAGCCGTTAATATTATAAGTCATAGCGAACCATTTCAAAAGAAATCACCCTAGTTTTGTTAATGACGATGCATAATTGTTATTCGCTGGTAACTAGATTTGATGATGAAAAAGATTGGTTGTAATGGACTATGCTGCCGTCGCAAATAGAACCGAAAACGTGGCGCTATGGATAGGCAAAGGTAAATGACTCCCCATAAATATGTAAACGTGGAATTAGATTTTTGTTTATTTTAATTCCTTTTTCAATAGCTCAATAACATCTCACTCAAATAAATGATGTTTCTGAGGTAAAAAATGAAAAAGGGCTACATGAAAACACGATTGGGAGAAAGATGATAGTGTTTTCCAGTGATATAGTTTTACAGGCTGACTCTATAAACTTGTGCGGTGTCTGTTGCTTCAAAATGGATGGAAAAATAAACGGTACATCCTTTCAGTCGCGTGTACTTAACTTTATAAAAATAACAGCGTTGTTTTATCAAAATAATAATCTACGATAAAAATTAATGACTGCTTTAATATTTTTGACTTGTCTATACAATTTAAATATATTATGTAAGCTACGTTTAATTGCCCAATTATTATTTTTAATTATGGACACATATATTTTGTCATCATACCTAGTTACTCATCATCAGAGAGAGGAATGGCGGACACTCCAGCAACAAAAACGTAGCTCTTAAGTTGTTAGGAGCCATGATTAACTCGTATGTACCTAAATATATGTGTCCATAATTGCAACTAAATAATACACTTTCGCTATTAGTTACGCATCTCATACCCTAATGTTCAATCAAGAATAGAGCAATGATTACCATTAGCTAAAGCGACTTTAATTATAATTTTAATATCAGTATCGACAAAATTATATCATGAGTATCATGGCAATAAGCCCCAAACATTACAATAGTAATAAAAGACATTCCTTTTGCTCTGGAACCCATTGATTTTATACAATAAATAATACGGTTCCATCTACTAAGTCCCGACCCATATCTCGTATAGAAACCACACAATTGGATGAAATATAATTAACTATTTTAAAACGTACAAATCGTAACATACAACGTAATGTACCTATTAATAACACATTATAGCTGTACGTGTCTGTGATACACTTCACTACTTCCCGTTCTTAACGACTTGCAAAATGTGGGTGTTAGAACAATAACTAAGCACCCTTTTGATCCCGGGTCGCTATTAATAACTGCCTTTAATTAATAACTTAGTTTGATTCTAACATTTCTGACATTAAAACAAGTTTCAAACTGGCCTCTATAACTGGAATGAATGTATAACATACAAGCATCCTATCTAGATGTTACATTATGAAAGCCAACAGTTAATCCCAAATTATTTAGGTCGGAGTATAATAATGTTACACAGAATTAATAATTATAACAAGAAAGAAAAACTTAAATAACTCACTTTTAACTGGACGGACGTAAGAGCGAATAATATTTAATAATGAATAATGGGCATTATCGTTAAGGTAGTTAACCCTCGAGAGAGCATGCTTAAGTGAGCATGCTCAGTCAATCCACTAATCGAAGAGAAGATAGTTAATATGTTAACATATTTATATAAACACATAATCGAATTACTAGTAGGTAAGTGAATAGTTTGCATAGTAGTATGGATTGTTTACAGCTTTGGTAGAACTACGTTAACACTCAAGCTAATACCTAGTTTAATCACCGAACTAATTAATTAAACAGTAATTAATTACCAATCAATGACAAATGAATAGATTAAGAAGGTTACAAGTGCGATAAGTTTCCTGTATTTGAGACCCAAAAGAGACCTTGGGAGAGACCTATGTAAATATATTACAACGTGTTTAAAAACCATTTCGATCATAAATATTAAATAATTAAAAACATTATTAAAAAGCAGGTAATTATTATGGTCATTTGTTGACGTTTGTTTAACTTTTGATTTTTTAATCTAGTCGAAACTTTGCGAAGCGAAAGCAAACACAAAATTGACGTACATACCTAATAAGTTTATATAACTTTTCACAATAAAACGGTTATAATAACTTAAGATGCGTTTTAATTAATTACAACATAACATAATACAGATACCAATCTTTTGCAAAACTGCCTATTTTTTTAATTATACCTCTCTTTATACTTTGGCCGATATTCCGGCGATTTTATGGTCACCGGCAAGCTAGTCTATAAGGATTTTTTAAATATGTCCATATTTCGCCTAGTGCCCTGCTATACGGCCACAACTCAAAAAACCAATATTAAGAGAAATCGCCGATCAAAGTTTTGCGAGTTGAGTGTGCGGCAGAAAAAAGGGTCTAATTCCTTAAGTTTTGGGTCAATAACACTGTGGTTTAGGTTATTTTGTTGTTCATTATATAGAGCTTCAAATGAATGTGCATTTTTTTTTCAAGTATGCGTAGTTTTTAAAGTACTGGCCTTCAAATATAGGCAGTTCGTGTTGTGGCCATATCGCAGAAAGTATTTTACGGAATTTCGAGATGTGTCCAAAATCGCAAAAGAATTAAATGACGGTAATAAGCATACTATCATACAAAAATACATTTAAAAATAATAAAATAAATGAAAAACACGAAAAATAGTTATCAGATACCTTTATTAATCATCTTTGGCACAGTAAAACATTATTATATGCGATAATCAATGTCTCGAAGTATGCCTAACGCGTAAATTCTCTTGACAGATAGGTATATAATTTAAATAACCTATGTTTGAATATCTGCCCAGCTAAAATCCAGTCTCCTTCTGTGTGCACGACAGGCACCGACCAGATGCTGCGCCAGAAATTAACCAGATCAGGAGCATCCGGTAGGTGTCCGTCGCTCACTCCTTGATCGGTTCCTTCCCACTTTCGGTACACCTTCCTCGGATCACTTTGGAAGAGGTGATTTTGCTGGTATCTATCTACACGCTCTCTATAGCGACGAATACGGCTTGCCCACGCGCAAACTTTCTGCTTCAGGAAGTCGATACGTTCCGTGACACAGGCCATAATAATGTTGGGGCCTTATTCCGGTCCAAGCAAAAGCCTGGTTCACGAAACGTATGACTCGGGGGCGTTCATTGCCCCCCTGAAGCAGACTAGCTTTCCTATGAGAGTCCTAAACTTATCAATACGCCGCTCAACTCGCACAGCTACGCGGCATGCAGTGCCGGCCCCGCAGTACAAATTTGAGTGGGTATCGATAAATATCCTCGCTGGCTTGTAAATATGACGCCAGCAAGGCGTTTAGGGCTCCCATAAGTGCTAAATTTCGTTTACTGCCAGGCAAGCTTGGTTAACGAGACCTAGAGTTGGGTGTGGACCGATACTGCGCGATCGCGTCTTCCAAAGCCCTCCTCAGTTGCTCATTCACCTGGCTAGTTACGCTTATATTCACACAATCCTCAACGTCGCTAACGGGATCATACTGCACTGATATCAGTGCGTGTTGGGCGACTGGCATCGAAGCCGATAACGCAGCAGGAGGGTCCCGTGATGAAACGGAGGTTGTACGAATATGTAGCGATTCAAGGCGTAGCCGATCAAGGTACAGACTGATCCAGTCGCCGAAGCCGCTCAATGGCCCGCACCTGATCCGATAGTCATTGGGCGGTAACAGTGATGGCTGGTTCAAGAGTCTGAAACAGGAGCAGCATTCGATCACGGTACGCAGTGAGGTTAGTTCCTCCCTCTGTAGCCCCGTATTATGCTCGCATGCAATTTTCATTATTCGATGTTGACCATCGCATGCGGTGCACTAAACCCAGCCGTGCGTAGAGCAGGATGCCCCGCAGGCCCCAAGCGTGCCGGCAGCGGTGGTCGCACGTCACGTAGGTGGTCGCGACGGCGGAGGTCGCTCGACTCGCTGGTGTCGGGTGCAGTGGCGAACTCATCACCCAACAGCGATGGCGACATGAGCCGAACGAAGCGGGCGGGGTGGAGGGCGTGCTATCGCAGTATCCGCTTCTGTTCTATTCGTTCTAGATCTTGTTATCATGGTTTTTGCATGACATGATATGATATTAAATGTCAACATTGTCACGGGGTAGTAAGGCGCGCCTTCAATGGTTGGGTGGTGCCGCTGCTCACATACTCCTTTGGCATACTAAGGTGGACTCAGACTGAGCTGGACGCCCTGAATAGAGGGATCCGTCTACTGCTTAAATCACATCGCATGTTGCACCCACGCTCATCTGTCATGAGATTGTACATCCCAAGGAAATGTGGAGGTCGAGGCATTTTAAATGCTAAGAATCTCCACAACCGCGAGGTGTGCGTGCAATCTCAGGGATTATTTCCTTGGCAATGAGTGTGGGATGCATCGTGGTTGCAGTAGACAGGAGCCTCACGCCTCTCTCCTTGGCAAACGAAAACTGGCGCAGACCAACGGTGTTGAGCACTGAAGACCGCAAGAACGTATGGAAAAGCAACGAGCTACACGGACGCTTCTACCTGGCCCTAACAAGGCCCAACGTAGACTTTTTAGCGTCCGTGAAAACCGAAATCCTTGGGGAACCGAAGGTTTTGTCTGTGCAATTGCTGACGAGGTCATAATGACGAACAATTACCGGAAATATATTCTGAGGGATGGCACGGTCGATATTTGTCGAGCGTGCCGTTGCCCCGGCAAGTCCCTCAGACACATCATTTCAACGGCGAGTACTTGCTCATACATCCAGGATCATCCATCAGCAACTTGCTCTTCAATAATGGTCTTGTTGAGTCTGAAGTGCCGTACTATAAGTAAACACCGGCGCCAGTTCTCGAAAATGGTCGTGCTACGCTCTATTGGGATCGATTTGTGATCACGGACAGGACTATTGTCGCCAATAAGCCTGATATCGTATTGACAAATCGATCTCAATCGATCGATCTGCCCGGCGGCAGTGCTCGTCGACGTCACCATCCCGCATGACGAAAACCTCGTGAAG
Organism: Acleris cristana; assembly: GCA_948252455.1. Classification (NCBI taxonomy): domain Eukaryota; kingdom Metazoa; phylum Arthropoda; class Insecta; order Lepidoptera; family Tortricidae; genus Acleris; species Acleris cristana. The sequence goes on from OX411775.1 coordinate 6,980,475, forward strand.
GCCGAGAAGGACAAGCTCAGCAAGTACCTTGACTTGCCTCACGAGGTGACCGCTATGTGGGATGTTGTTTCGACGATCTTTGTCCCAATTGTTGTTTCGGCAAACGGTCTTATAGCGAAGAGTCTCGACCAACACCTCAAGAGACTCTCGCTGGATTAAGGGCCAGATACAGAAGGTAGTACTCCTCGGCACGCATTGTGAGGAGGTTTCTCTCTCTGCAGCCCTAACCACCGGTAGCTTGAGCCCTGCCCCGCTGCCGGCGGCACTCATAGGTTAGGTTTTTTATTATGTATATTTTTTGTATTAGTATTTTATTTTACTTTTATATTTGAATATTTATCATACAAAACCTATGTACAGAAAATTAAATAAATATCAAAATAATAATATAACAATACATTATAATGAAAGGAGTTAATGATATAACTATAATTTTATAATAATTTCACTTCCAATAAGTCCCCAGATTTTATTTTATTTATTAAAATCTGAACAGTGGGCAACGGACAGAATTGTGTGTGTAAAAAAGTTGATTGACCCTTATATTGTTATATTACAATCTTTAGGTATATTAATCATAGGTAACGACTTATAACTATTATATAAAGGTACCTACTTACTGTAGTTGTCTTATCATCAAGTGATTTTTATTTCGTTTATATTTAGACGCGTTCATTGTAATCACGGTCTTATTTACTGTTGTGCGATGTGGACGTAACTCAAAAACTTGTTCCGAACGTTTGTGCTACACGGCCGCAACTCCGAAGTGTCTGAACAGCATGGTAGTTTTGCGTGGGATCGTCGCGGGCGCAAGCGGCGGACTGGCGAGTGGCCATATTGCAGGTAAGGGATAGTGGATTTTTGGAAATTTGCATAAGGCCACAAGTGCATTAAGAGGCTTTAGAGGATAGTTTTCCTTATTTTTTTGAGTTAAGGTGGTAAATTAAACCCTTCTGACCACGAATCTGCAATAATATCAAAAATGAAAAATTTTGAGTTGCGGCCGTATAGCAGGCACTAGGCGATTTATTTTCGGTTATAACAAAGGTATTCTAGTCCATTCTATATCAATGTTAACAGAAAATCCTCAGCAAGGCGCACGAATTTGCTTCCCATGCGCACGACTTGTGGTTCCCTAGACACCATTTGCTTACTTAGGAGAACGTGGGTCCCATTCGGTAACACGTTCGATTGAGAGAAGGCAGCCCACAAACACATATATATTACTTAGCCTGTAATGGTACGGTTACAGCCCTAGTGAACTAAAGGTTGTTTTTTTAGTTTTGTAAATAGTTTATGGAAGTATTTGAGAATGGACAGTAACGGCTGCACTCAGAATCAGTTAATGAGGAGTACCGTAAAATGGGGTGAATAGGGTTCGCGGGGTGAATAGAGTTGCAGCCTAAAACCAATCATATTCTGCTAATTAAAAGACTGAGATTTGAACGTAATTTTCCAAAAGACTTGTCAATGTAATACTAGTTCTTATTACTAACAAGTTATGCTTTGTTTTAGGCTGTAACTCTATTCACCCCGCGAACCCTATTCACCCCATTTTACGGTAAGTAGTTACTTAGTAAAAAAAAATACACAAGTTTGAAAAAGGAACAAGTTAAGTGTCCGTAAAACATCTCGGAGTGCGGCGGTAAGTGCTTATTAAATATAGGTACCTTTTATCGCTTTTTTATGAGACAATCGATGAGAGTGTTGTCTACCGTCATTATAATTTGTATAACTATACCTACCGAAGTAACAGTAATACAACTTCTATGCTTACTAATAACATAATTGTGAAAGTGTTTCTGTTTATTTGCCCCTTTTGCACGATTCGCCTTAACCGATCAATGTGCTTGGTACAGAGATAGTTAGTTTGTTGACCGGAAACGGACATAGGTTTTATATATCTTGAAAAATTTGGCAATTCCCGAGAGAAAACCGATGACCAACTTATTGGAACGTTGTATTATGTGAACGTTAACAACTAAAACAATAAAAAATTAAAGGATTTTGTAACTACCTACGTTCGCCTATATCAATAATAGACTTCGCACAATGCTTATTAATTGTCATAAGAGGGACAGTGCTATATCAGTCATCGTCAAGCCTAAAACACCACAAATAAATCTACATTCTTTTTTCGTAAAGTTTTTAAAAAACAACAAACGAATGATTTTCTAAACATTTTCCTCGAGGATTACATCGCGCCCGATATCCCAAGACTTTTTTATCAAGGCTACTGTAGCGATTCCAAAATTACTTACGCGACAGTTACAGGATAAAGGAATGAGGAGTAATGGTTAGATAGGATCTCGGAGCAACACATTGGCAAGCGCCTTTTATCTCCGGAGAAAAGGTTCGTACGCGTGAAGGAATTACATTGCATTGTCAAGGCAGAAAATCAGCTTAAAAAACCTTCGGCTACGGCTAGTTGGAGACTTAGATTCTCGAAAGTGTAATGATTAAACTTAAGAGAATTGTTTTTCTTATTTCAGGGGCCGTATTATATAATCAAAATTTGTTACGTTTTAGGCAAAGAAACAGATACGGTCGGGTATACATCTCACTTTTGCTGGCCTAGGATTTCCAGTTCACTTTATGTTACATGTTTAATTTTTTGAAACAATGTTTTTTCTTTATTTTTTGTTGCAACATTCATGACTTGTCTTAGATTTAAAAAAAGGATAACTAAAGCTTCCTGGGATTTTCATTTTGAACATAAAGTACAACTTACAATAAATGTTTCGTTTTGTGTCTCGTTCAATAATGGCAGCTATTATTTTCACATCTTGTATTGACTCCAAGTCTTCCCAAGTACGCTCCACATTAAGGATTATATCCTTTGAGTGCTTTCTTAAAGAACTAGATCTATGAGTACGACGTTTTCCAAGTGACAATAGAAACCCGAACAAAGTGGAGCTGTAAATACATATACGAAAATATGAAAGCGTATTCGGTATATGTATTTTCGTCATGTTGACATATCTTGTTCTTGCGGAGATTACTAGTATATATGTTCACTGGGGATCATATCAAACTGAATCAGTTTACAAAACTTTTATTTATTATAACATAATATCCAAGGAATAATTAAAATATGAACGGTAATTTTTCAAATATGGAATATAAAATTGTTTGATTAAATAAATATTCTTTTAACTTTCAATTAAAGTAAAATTCATGAACTTCAAAATAATAAAATTAATAATACTTTATTAATTAATAGTAATTACCTAGAGCAGTAAAGCAAGGTTTAAATTAATAAAATAATATAAAATAGGAATAGGTAAAGTTGCAATTTTTTTAGGTAGCAGTTAGCAGGAACATGCGAAGTTAAAATTTATCACAAATTAATTCGTCTACATAGTTATCAATTTTTTTGAGCAATAAGTCCCTAATCTGGCGTTTAAAAATGCTAATACTATTGAGAAAATTAAGTCCATTAGGATTATAAAAATGAGATATTAGAATATAAACGTTCTTTTATGGCACTAAAAAGATTTGAACATCCGGAGGCACGGATTCAGGAGTTTTATTTCCTAGACTCAAGCCAAGATTTAAACTTGAGGTTAAAAAAAAAACATGTAGTCTGCATTTTATTAATGTAGCACAAAATTTTCAACAGCAAACATGACCTAGCAAAAGTCCAATCTGTTTGCCAATTATTATTTTTTACTACGAGTTACGTTAAGGTTGAGTTAAGGTTAAGACAAAATGGTACTATTACCATCTTTATATTTTTTATTTATGTTGGTTCCGTAGTGATTTGCATATGTCAAGTGAGTGAGAGTAAAATCAATAAATAAAATACATAATATGAAAAGTAAAAGCTTGACATTTTTCAATCGGTCATCTCCCCTCCCTGACGGTTTCCGATCACCTAGCTACGAGTCAAAACAAATTGTGAGTATTAGTATAGTCATGGTAAGAAAATTTTCGTCACTTTTGGGACTTAAGAGCGTTAAAATAGAGTCGAAAAGGGACGAATCTTTTTTTTCCGTGACTATATTGACAATATCCGTGCATAGACAGCGATGTCTACACCAACTTTATTTAAGATAGAGCCACACGCTGTATGTTTTTTTTAATTGCTATAAAAGGCCACCGAGCTCACAAGCCATTCGACGGAGAGCTATTACAGCTGCCCGTAGACATCAGCAATGCCAGCAGGAGCACATGCTATTTTTAAACTACGTATTAATATGGATATGTCATAGCGCTGAAGAATCATGAGTCGCTACGCGCACAAAAGACGCTATTTGTTTTATTCTATAAGAAGCATTTTAAATCTTAGATAGATAAATCAAAGTTCGAAATCCTTGACGTGAAACAAAACTCGATTTTTGCACGCGCAGAATTCAATTCATAGTTTTAAACGAAATTAAATGTCAGAAACTGACTATAGTCGATTTTAATGGTTTCAGATGGATAAGCTCTACTACGACAACGGGTGTAATTTTCTCCGTAGAACTCAATTTACAATCGATTTACTTGTAGTTTTGCATAGCTTTTACCAACACTACGCTTAAAAACAGTTCACAAAAACGTTTAAATAAAACAGACGATATTATAAGTAAAGTGAAATACTAAAAAGTTCTTGCCCGGAAATATTGAATTAAACGAACAATCTTACATGTTTCAATTCACTTTGATACAAGGAAACTAGTGTTGTACGTATGACTTGACGTAAATCCGACGAGAACCACGCCCCGACGACGAGCACTGAATTGTATACTGTAGCAGAATACAATTTATTACTACCGCTACACTATATTGCTCCACAGTACACAGAGTAATTCCTAATGGATTACCCGTAAAGTCGATGCAAATTGAAAGTCACTGCTGAAAAATTAGAATAAGAGTGAGTAAAGAAATATTTAACTAAAAGAAAAACCTCGTGTTTGTGTTTGGTTTAAATCTTGTTTCCGATAAAGTAAAATTCGACACTATTCGTTAAATTCGATGACCGTGCAAAATATAATGGTACTTAATTTAAAGCTGATCTAATAATTGAGTAGGAAGGTGGCCACTGGAACTCCACTTTACTTAATGTAGGGCTTCGGAGTTGGAACACGATAGCTTGGTCTCGATGAGTATGCAAAATGATGCTCTCACAGGGTTGTATTTAGGAGTAAGGTTTTTTTATATAAAAGCAAAAAATAAAAAATAAATGACTGTGTAATACACAAGGGAAGTACCTACTTATGCGAAAAAAACTTGTACCAAAAATATTTTTTGAGAGAAACTTATTCAATGTAATATCAAAATTAGGTAAACTTTTATTAAAAAAATATTAAAATTATTTTAGTGTAAATAGGCCATATTATACAAAATTATTCCCTAATTAATGCCTACATCGGTTTTGTTTTAAATATCGTTGTCCGTAAGCATATCTCGAATACACAATGTTATTTGTGGCTGTTTTAATACTTTCGTTGTGAAGTCCAATTTGTGAAAGTCAAAACGAAGTATTCAAACAGCCAATTTTTGCCTATAGTGACAATATGAATTTATCATCTTTCTAATAATTTTTGTAATTTTCAGATTACTTTTATCACAAGTAATAACTTGTAACAATTATGTTTTTCGCTTTTTAAAATATATTTACTATGAACGGGGGCGCAAATCTTTCCGCTAATGTTAAGGAAAACTCCGCATTCTCCGAGCAAACTATACGAGGAGATCATTATTTTTCCACTTTACATGAATTGGTCTGTATAAATTTAGTATCTACATTTTATGTGAATTGCATGCTTAGGTACATTCCATCCCTCATATACCTAGTAGGTAATTTTATAAACAGCATCAAAACAAGCTATGTATTTAGTTAATTGATTTTAAAATAATAATTAATAAATGATTATTTTTGCAATTTGTACTGCCTAGAGTTCACATTCTAATATTTTTAAATGATGAATGGTATATTTGTCATATCCCAAATCTACCGAAAATACATTTTAATTAATTGTAAGGATTGCAGGTATAGACTCGACATGTAAGATGTAATCAACGTCAATATTTCCAACTTTTATTTATAGTTATTTTTTATTTACATTGGGGAAATTGTAAAATTTTAAATTTATTTATTTGTTCTGTCGTTCTGTTGTGGATATTTATTGCAACAGCATTAATCTACTTACCTACTAAAGAATTTAAATTCCAGTTTTTCCTGATTATTATTATTCTTTTCAATAGATATTATTTTTCTTGCTATTTTTTACCTAAGATATTTTATTTATGATTCGTCGTATCGTTTTTATCATGCACATCGATATAACAGAGCTTTAACTAATGCCCGGTTATGAATAAAAAGGTATGTTTTCTATAACTATTAGTTATCTAAGAGTACAAAAACCTATAACAATATTTTTTGCTATAATTCCCTTCCGCCAACCCCGATAATTCTTATTAGGATCACGTATAAGAACAATATTTATTGGTTAATTACGAAACCGATGCCGATGTTCTATAATTAAGCATTGGTCCAAAAACCTGGTGCGCTGAGACGGTCAAGCTTGCCTGACCATACACAATATGTCCATTAACACAAGTGACGGAATACTTCAAGTATTGCATACTAGGTATAACGAGTAATAAGTATAAAAATACTAACTGTTAATTACAAGTTTTCTTTGATATTAGGCAGGTGACAGTTTTTTATAAAGTATTTAAATTAATTACATAATTAAAGGTTTGATAATTGATAAAATGTGTAGAATATGAAACCCAACAAACCTAAAAACAAACCTTCAAACCTTCTTTAAATTGTGATATGAATATTGCCATTTAATTATCCGTCACGTGACTAAGAAAAATATTAATATAGCTATACCTATTTGTTGTATTTATAAAAATAATGAAAATAATTCCTGCGTTTCATACGAATTGAAAAACTTACACCGCTGATTAATATCGCAAAAAAACTGTCTACGTTTTAAACCAAAGTATGAATGAAACAAGACTATTACCATACTAGTGATTTCCGTAATGAAGTACCAAGTATTTTAACAGTGACCTGCGGCATGTCGTGTGGCATCGAGTATTGTTTTATGGGCGTCAAGATTATCCCCGTCACGTCCGAGATTTCGGAGTACTCAGCCTTTATACCTCTTAGAGGTTCTGGGTACGATTGTATAAATCGCTTAAGAACAATACATTTATATAGAATCTCGTACGGGTGAAAACCCTTCTGTACCGGGAGTAATACTTTTAAGGGAACTTTGACGTAAGCTTACAATTCATTTCAAAAATACTTTCGTATCAGAAAGTCCACCGACAAGAGCAAAGCTCTTAAATTAAGAGAGAGAGAGAGAGAGATCAGAAAGTCATTAGCGGAACGCTCGTCCGGTGGAACTTAGAAATAGGTGTATAGTTTGATATACCTACTAAATTCTTTCCACTTACTTTAATGCGATACTTCGACAAGGTACTAAAATGTAGAGCTACTTCTGTGTTCGACTGTAGCTACTATGTTCGTAGAGTTTAATGTTTGTATATTTCTATGAATAGAGTGGTTTTCATTCTTGTTGAATGCCGTATGCGTTTCTAAAAATAACCAAGTTTGTTTCATTTACCGTAGGGAGGATTTGATATTTAAACATCCTAAATCACAAACCTTCAGCGAAAGTCTTGTCACTCTGAGAGAAATTATGTGTTGGATTAACCGATATTCACATGACAATAGCGATAATCGATAATTTTGTTAATGGAACAAAGAATTGGTTGCTGTTACAAAAAAAACAGATTTGTTCCATCAACGAAATTCTCGTTTTATTGACATAAGTCGATTAGCGCTATTTTGTTGGTAATATCGAATAGTCCAACAAGTAATTACTCTCAGTGCAAAAGGTGGAAAAGAACACTGCCAGTACTTTTATCAAATAAAATTCGTATACTTCACCATAACCAAGAGAACGGTTTTGAAAGTTCTACTCATGAATAGTAAAATACGGAATGGGTTAAGCGTAAATGTATAAAGCGGAGTTGTACAGCTCGCGCAATATATTCATCGTAGGAACATCCTAATAACTAAAATCTAGCGAGGAATAAAGCGAACTAAATTACTGGCGAACCAAGAAAATTCAAGAAATCCAGACGCCAGCCAAATGTTTGCTTTCATTCCTATTTAAGATTGTTTCACAGAGAATATTTCGTCTATTTCATTTCCCGTTATTCATTCCAGAAAATGAGCTTTGAATCGTTCCCGAATCTTTATAATTTGAGAACAGACAAGCTTCAGAACTGTTAATTTGATTCCAATGATTGATGGTGCTATCGAGAAACTCGGAGTTTATTCCACCTCTTCAATTGTTTTAGTGAATGAACGCTTTAGAGAATTAAATGGTTTCTTTGCAAATGAAACAATGGCATAGTCTGGTAGTTAATGAGATTTTTGATGAGTATAACTTACTTTGAAACGAATTCTGAACATTATATTGCTTAATTGCTCTGGTCTTAGCTTATGAGTGTCTAACTCGACACGTCACAATCTTAAAATAAACGCAATCTATGGACACTCCTGAAATAATTACAAATTCAACAAAAGCCCGCAATACAAAATCCGCGCAGGATTTTTACACAGGACCTGTCCGAAAAAATAAACAAAACAGACAAAAACTGACATTATCACATATTCACATACATACATGTTAGGTGTAATCCGAAAACTACCATTGGACAGTTGGGTACAAATATATGACTGTCGCAAACTGACACTCAAATGCACAGAAACGTGAGCGCATTTTTGAATTACTGTTGTGATAGCTCAGTACACGTAAACACCGCATCCTTAAAGCGATTAACACATGCCAGTTACAATAATATTTTGATTCTGTAAGCACTTACTTGATCTTTTATTCTTTTCAATCGTCACATGAATAGAACAACAGAATGCAATGATAACCCAGGCATAAATGCGGAGATCGTGATGTATCACGGATCGACAGGATTGTATATTGTAAACGAGTAGCTTCCAGCAAGTTATTAACGTTTTGTGATAGATTAATGATATTGATTGATTGATTGATAGAGTAATCAAGTAGTTTTGCCTCTGTTTTATTTAAGTAAAAAGCAAAATGTTAGTTATTATATCAGATGGATGGAAAACAAGAATAAAGACAACTTGACTTCGATTTACTCGGTTTTAAACATCCGTAAAAATAGTCATTGCCATACAAAAATATAAACCTTTTTTGGCTTTTTTCTCGTATCTGAATGTTTGCGTTGTAAAACGCCGCAACACATTGCACAAGTAATGTTAATAGCCCATTTAAGCGTGGTTTGGTTTGGTTTCTGGCTCGTACTCGTAGCAAAGGATACTAATTACGACTTCGCAAAGAAGCTCCATTCTCCCGCCTCGCTTGCTCCATTGAATGTACTACGGTTGTGATCAAGTCTGATATGCGGTCCTATTTTCAATGTGACCGGTATCATTGATGGCAATGGCAGCTATAAAGTAATATGAAATGTATTATTAGTAGAATAGAATAAATAAGACAGAAGACCAATGTCATGTCCAGACATAGGAATCCAGAGGGCAAAATTTTATGACAGGTAGAGAGTTTCTATATCGATAAACCGAATTATCGATGCTTGTCCATTTACTATTGATCACTCCAAGTTTTATTTATATTATAAAATGTTTTTCTTCATTACTGTCCTATCTACTATTGTTAAAAGAAACGATCAGAATTTGTCAAAAAAAATCGGACTTTAAACGTCTCCGTCTTGGCTGATAAATTCATTTCAGGTGACTAAATGACTTTTTCAATTTCTGTGGAGGTAATAGGGCTATAACATTTTTTTTTAATGTGATGGGTGAACTTCATATGCGTCTTCAATACAATACTTACAAAAAATACACGATCACTATCGTGGAAAAAACATCGATAATTGAGTTTATCGATAAAGGAACGGTCATAAAATTTTGCCTCCTGAATTCCTATGTCTGGTCATGTCGTATCAGGAGCTGAAAAAGCTGGCAGAGAACAGAGAAAAGTGGCAACTACTCCACCGACCAGAGCCCAGTTCTTAAATTAAAATGATGATGAGTAGGTATAGAACGATAAATAATTTATGATATTACCATATTGTAATATTTTTTTCCGTGGGAAGCCCTTTCATTCATTAGTAGTTATTGACAAAATTGATCAGGGATATCTTAAACCCATATACAAGTTTAGGAATCAAACACAACGGAATATCTGATTCCCTCAACACCAAAACCCCTGTTTATCTGCAATATGCATCTGCAATAGCAAAACAGGATTTATGGACTTCCCACCTGCAAATATTCTGATTTGTGAGCTATTGAAATAGATGGTTATCCGTTACACCCAGCAAGCCAACGTATTGTTGTCTGCAGTAGATGATACGAAATAACCTTACGCGCTTATTCGTTCATAAACGCGTAGCAGCTAAAACGTGCTTAAAATATGGTTTGTCCTTACCTGTTATTATGACATTCGAATTTGGCAGAAAGTGACACAGAATTACTTTAACTAAAATAGGCTTATTTTGCATTTATGATAAGTTCACAACAGTCTTTTAAATGTTTGCAAGAGTAAGGTAAAACCCTTCAAAGGGTAAAGGTTTAACTTTCCATATTTTTCTTTTCTTCGGGTTTACATTACAGTTTGACGTATTTAAAAGTGCCGAAGTACGTTGGATTGACCTTTACCTGAGGAGTGTCAATATACGCTTTGTTTTAACCTTTGATGGCTTTGATACTTAATATTCTTATGCTGCAGAGGTACTGCTTACCTAAAACGGAGAATTTAAAGGTTTGTTGATTTTTATTTCGTGTTGAAGATAAATAAGCGTAAGAAAATTTATAGTTCTAGTTCCTCAGTTCAGTGATTGGCGAGAGGTGGGGTTTTTGAAGCTTGCTTTTTAGAATTCCGTATCCGAAGAGAGCACAACGAGATCCATACGCCTACGGTGTGCGTCCGTCCGTCCGTCCGTTCTAACTTTAAAGAGTTGCATCATTTGAACCGTAATAGATAGCGAGATGTTTTAAAGAAAGTGGAATTATAAAGGGGATGTTATTAAAAGTAACGTTTGTTTTCAAAGAAGAAACCAAACCTTGAAATGAAATCTCACAAAATAAGATAAAAAAATGATTAAGCGTGAGTTGGGCATGCGCTGATTCGATTCGAAATCGAATTAAAGTTGGAATATAATAATCACTACCTACCTACCTACTGTGCGGCGGTACGGAACCTCCGGTACGCGAGTCTGACTCATACTTGACCAGTTTTTTATACTTGTTTTAATAAACAACCAACTAACTAACTAAACTAATGTTCTTAAAGCAATAAAGTCGATTGAGGTAAAGAAAATTAAGGGTACAGTCGGCCAAAAATGTGGTCTACCACCTCACGGTTGAAGTTCATTTGCATGTCATGATACAACATGTTCGATTTTCCCTTGCAATAATATTATGACAGTGACAAGTGTCAACCTTAGCGATAATTAGATCAGAAACTTGACCACTTTCTTGGCCGACCGTACCATGATAATGCAAATGCAAGTCTTAATCATAATGATGGATTACCTTTGTCCGACCCAAATTAGTAGTCAGTAGCAAGGATCCAAAACCAACTATTGCGCATTCCCTCAAAATAGAAAAGAAAGCTGTTCATGCTCTCGGCAATATTTCCGTGATCAGTTCACCCACATTACTTATAAGAAGGAAAATAATTTACCAGTTCACTGAACACATCCATCAAACTGAGACAATGCGTGTCACGTTTTCATTTAATGACACGCTTAATTTCCACTTCGTAACACGGTATACGTGTTACCCAGTGTATTTTAACGTCGGCAATTTACAAGAAAATCGCTGAACGTAATTTTGGCAATTACAGGTATGAATTGCAAGCAGCACTGTCGCGTTTTCTGCGTCGACAGATTGCTATGGAATAAAAATTGGATATAAAATAAATGAAACCCATTATTTAAGGAAAAATGTACAACATAAATGTACAGCTTCTATTTTATATTCTACTTATTTATACCAAAAATTACATTCAGTGAAAGTTAAGCCAACAATAATCTGCTTGCAATGCAAAGAAAGGTGTACGATGCACAGGTTATTTCCAGTTTAAATAAGCTTATGAATAACAATAACAAGTTTTAGTATACATATTTTTTTTTTTAATTTCTACATCACATAAGTAAATTCTGTTGTTACTCATGTGCTATAGAATTTTTTAAAACTGCTGAAAATGACCTGTAATGATGCACCATTACAATCAGATTATTGGTTTAACTTTTTATGGTTACAATTTTTGTTAAGTTTCTTTATATTGAAATTAAATACTCAATATACTAAAAATAAATCTTTCTTATATCCGCTTTTCAATCACTTTAAGTCAATTTAAAAGCGGTCACTCTTCTTTTCACATGTTGTTGATTTTTCTTTTAATCAATTTAAGGTCAATGTGGGTAAGACCGTCTACAAGGCAAGTCCGTCTACCCGCTATAACTTCTGTTGTTGAATAGGTACATCGCCGACGGCTCGCTCGGTAAAACAGCATTTTGTTCTAATTCCATCACTTCATAACAGATGTCGCTACGACAAAAACTATGGAAGTAGGTTCAACTGTAAAGTTTTTTCGTGTTTTGAACTTGAAAGGTAAGTTAACGATCTGTTCGAAGAAAAATCATAAAAAATAGAAATTCAAGGTGTTTTGGATCAAACAGTAACTATGTAAGTAATTTGATAACCACCTCACATATTACCGTTGTTTAATAATACAAAACTGCCCTAGTTTTGTAATTATAAATATGTGAATCTCTAACCTTAAAACTTTGCTAAGTTGGAAAGACCGTCTAGAGTATTCGAGGGAAGTCCGTCATATGCCGGTCTTACCTCAAATCAGATATTGCCAACCTTTTCCGCATTATGAATTTTATTCTTGGTTCTTATGTTGTTGCGTCCGTTATATTATAACATTTATAACAATAAATCATTTTGCTCTTAAAAAGTTTTTTTTTTATTGTAGTGTAGTGTACATCTTATTATAGTGTAAATGTGTTGGAATTATCAAATTACTTACCTATATACATATATATATATATATATATATATATATATATATATATATATATATATATATATATTTCTATCAATTTTGAAACAACTTGAACTTGCAACTTTAATGCCGTTGCAATAGGTATGGTTTAAATTAAATTGATTTTGTACCTCCTACGGCACACCAGGTCTCACGACATTAAAACAAAAAAAGGTTTACGACTTCTGATCTTAGATATATGCCGGTCTTACCCCATAAATGAGAAAAATGATTATATTTATCACTAGGAACCTTATTTTAATGATCTGAAAGTATACATTTCATCGGCTTAAGCTATTAAATCAGCCAGCTCGTTTCAATGCGTGTTTATACATCTAATTATGTGTCAAATCTCCACTAGACGGTCTTACCCGAAATGCAAGGGAAGACCGTCTACACGCCGAGTTTTAAAAAAAATGCTTCTATTTAGTAAAGTTTTGACAGATCCACTGTTTCGTTATACCCTCATCGTAAACTACAAAATTGTTTATCATATGCGATCATAACGGTTTATCTAGGTTGTGTGTGTATTTGCTGCGTTAGATCCGAGCAAACTTAATTTAAAATGAAGTATGCCGGTCTTACCCACATTGACCTTATTAGATTTTTTAACACATAATTCGTTATAACTTGAATCAGTACCAATTTTTAATCACATTGGTTAAAGTGGAATTATTGTGACAAAGTAGTCCAAAACTGCAACAGAGATTGTATACTGCTGTGTTTTGTATTTTAGCAATAATTATGCTTAAATTGCCAATTATCAGTATAAAATAAACACGACCCAAAGACCTACATGTGTCAAACTACACAAACACCGCCCTATCTCATTTTCCGTAAGATCGCGCGCGAAATATTTTACGTAAGTGAGAAAATAGATTGAACGTTAATCCGTTTACCGCATTCACGTGTGTCATTAAGCCGAAAGGAACCTTAGTACAAGCCAGCACAGTCCCATGTTCGATGATTATAGTGCAGTTTCAATTTGAACAGACTCACCAAGATTATCCGCTCGGTACAATGGGAAAATTGCTATCCACAGGAGAACGAGAAGGCCGGTTTTCCGCGCCATCGCGGCTTTTCACACGGCCGTGCGACTTAGTAGTCCATTCAATTCACACATGTTTGATCGACACACGGCTCACTTAAACTGTATGTAATCGTCCACTGCTGCACCGAACGCGACCACGGATGCATCGCAATTGTTACCGAACTGATTTTAGCAATGGAACTTTTGGAGCTGGCTCGGCCGCTGTTGACTTGCCCTGCTTAGTTTTGTCAACCTGAAACAATTGAATATCGTTTTAATACACGTGTTATGATTGTGTACCTACTTGTGTGTGATAAAAGACGACGTATAATAATTAAGTTTATAATCCTGCTTGCGGCTAATTCACGTGGCGAAAGGAATCCCTAAAGGGGCCTTCTTTAATTAAATTTGAGAAATTAATTAAAGCAAGCCTTATACTATCGAAAATAGTGTTAATTAATTTCAAATTAATGTAATACTTAGTCTAATTTGTAAAGTGTTTTTGAGAGACTAATGATTTATTAACATACGTAAAATGTAAATTTAAATTGAAAGGTAAATTACATTAAAAGAACCCCGGATGTTTCCCGATACAGTTGAAAATTCAACATCTCTTGCAACAACGTAAGTTGCAGACAGGTTCTTTTTATCTATTCTGACAAAAGTAAAAAACAGGTTTTTGTCGTGGATTTTCAGCTCGGTTCTGTTTCCACCAGCCTTTTTTAGCCGTAGCCAAATCAATACGATCAGGTCCATTCTATTTGTTTTCAATTTATTTGCAGAAACTTTAAGAGCAGAAAAAAAAACTTTACATTTTTGGTGTGAGAATAGTTTCTTTATTTTTGTTTGAAGAGTGTTTAAGGCTTCGTAAGTTTATTCATCCCATTATCATCATCAGCCCCTCGGATTAGCTATTAAGTACACTACAATACTAACACTAATACTGGGCAGATAAGAAATCAATCCTGACCTGACATATTGCACAACCATTAAGTTTCTAATAAGTAATTGATAATGTTAACAGCAGTAAAATAATGCTTAACTTTTTCGTCGCGTGCGAAGTAATAGTATAATTACCCCCTTTTTTTCACATTAACTTTACAAAATGTGTCGTATTAACTCAAATCAAAACTCACTTTTCAATGTCTTATTTTGAGCTGAACCGGTGCCGAGTGGTTATGTCTGCACACCGGGGAGTTTAAGTTATCCCGTCAGAGCGTACGGTCGGCCTTATAAGAAGCTGCACACTTTAGTGTTTTGTCACTTTAACGTCATGTTTGAACTGCTGCACTAATCTGTCAAAGGCGTTAAAGCGACAAGGTACAAAAGTGTCCAGCTTCTTATAAGACCGACTGTACAAACAAAACTTAAGAGCGTACATTCACCGTTCGAGAAGAAGCCGTTTTTATGAGAATACTACCTCAGCATTTTCAACAGGGCTTCTGCAAGATCTGACTAAATGTATTAATTTATACATAGACGATCAAACGACCGCTTACAATCTTTCACATACTCGTGTTAGGCCGGATTTACACTTGTAAGTTATTACTGTAAGTTCTGAGACGCAACTATGGGTAAGAGTGAGTGGCAAATATTTGCATCTCTGTCTTGCATATAACTTTGTTTCAAAACTTACAGTAATAACTTACAAGTGTAAATCCGGCCTTATGTGTAGTCAAAGTCTCTGGCAAAGGGACCCCAGAAAATCATGCCAACATACCATCATGCCATCTCGTCATGGCTTGCCTCGGTATCGTACCGGGAGACATGTTTTCTGTCTTAATACTTTGTTTACTGTAAACCGTGTCATTTTTGTATCAGTCCATTCATTTGCTTTCTTTCGCAGAAGCACTGAAACTGGTAGCGGTCTTAATAACTCATGAACATTCTTTTATTTTTGCACTTATCTTACCCCACGGGTTTATTTTATACTAGAGGACGCCCGCGACTTCGTACGCGTAGAATTAGTTTCCCGCTACTCCCCCCATTTCTTCCCGTTGGGGGTCGATTTTCGAAAAATCCTTTCTTAGTGCTCACTAACATCATGAAAGGAACCCCTGTACCAAATTTCAAGTTTCTAGGTACAGTAGTTTCGGCTGTGCGTTTATATATAAGTCAGTCAGGTTTGCCTTTTATATATATAGATTAGGTGAGTGTAAACATGTTGGGTAGATAAATTTAATGAAGTGTGCACATAGGTATGTCTGTCATATACATCTGCAATAACTTTAATTGACACCTTATTGATTGATGTGCATTGATAGGGTACCTGATATTGAAATACCTTTTAACGAACATCATTACGCAGAATTTTCATTTATCGAATCATGGTTTCAGCAGAAAATAGCGTTCGATGAAATGATAAAAGTGAAATTTGATAAAATTATGGGTTATCAATTTATCATTTTAAGTAGCTTATGAAGTGTCCACATAGGTATGTCTGCCATCTCCAGCTGCCACAGCTTGAATGGGTACCTTATTGATAGCTATAATGATAATATTGATAAGATATTTTACATATTACCGTGTGGTGCCGGGTTTAGAATGTTGCCACTCCATGTCTTTCCGTGGATGTCGTAAGAGACGACTAAGGGACTAAAGGCTGTGTAGTGCTGTTAGGCGATGGGTTTGCAACCTGTCACTAATACACTGGATAACATCTTAGCCTGGTTGTGCAAAATGTGGTCACAGAATTATCAACAAGTTTTTGGAGTTGTTGGTGAGTCTGTGGCTCTGCCTACCCCACTCTGGGAATGAAGGCGTGAGTTTATGTTATGTTATGTTATGTTATTTTACATATATTGATAAGATATTGAAATAAAAAAATACTTTTAAAAGTAAAACAGAAATCTAGTACTAATGATCCATGAAAAACTATTTGGGGACGTCGGAAACCCTGCCGACCTAAATAGGGAAATGTCGATTCATTTATCACCTCCATAAAAGAGCAAAACTAGATTTTCCCCGCATTCCGGAGAGCGTTGGAAACAGTTTCCATCTTTTACTGTAAGTCTTGCAATTCTCCGTTACTTTATTTCTAAATCCGCCTTAATTAAAAATAATAATAAAGTGGCATCATACAAACAAATTGATTCAGTATCTCATGCCAACCAATTAAGATTTAAATCTTCCATTATCTTTCAGACTAAAGTAAATAAAAACAGAGTCTGATGCCAAGTTTAACTCCGGCTTCTTGATGTAAAAACTCATTTATAGTAACATTAAACCGTCTACGGTATAACGTAAAATGCGGTCTGCCCTCAATTGCCTTCATTTATTTCTTAAGGAATTTTACGTAAAACGTGTCTCTTTTTATTCCTGGGGGGGAGAATTAACGTCGGGGAACAGTGATTTTTATTTTTAAAGGTTTGGCTTAGACTGACAGACGTAAGGCTCTTGGCTTAAGGCTTTATCTTTGATCGTGTACACGGGTGTTTAACTTGGTCTTTGGGGTTTGTATTGTTATTAAAGAGACTTCTTTCTTCAGTATTCAAATATTTGAAGCGTGTGCACGCTCTTGTTCAAAATACATTGCAGCTTGAGTGTGATCACTTCGAGCAGAAATGTAGGTATACGGTTCAATGTGTTACCAACACGAAGATACCTAACTGTATTAAGTTATCTTTATCCACATTGTTACCTCTTATTAACTTGACAGTCAATACGGCCGCTCATTATGAATTATAATATGATTTCAAGCAAGCTGGTTTAAGACCAATTGGTTTAAAGACCTAATTTTTACGATTGGCACTGTACTTGTACTGTTATGCCCACGGAATAGAAAAAACAGTGGAAGTGGCATGAGCTTCGTTTAGTATCAGACCTGTTGTCGCCAATAGGTACTCAAACTATCATAAAAACAACACGCCACCATGGAAAATGTTTTTGGTGCGGCTATCGTTTTCACACTCCAAAATAGTTAAGGCATGCTTCTGGATTTATTTTCTATTTTAGAAATATCGAAATATCGAAATAAGCGATCGTGGCAAAAGTATGGTAGGTTATGCAGAACTCCGCATAACTATGCCACACGTTACACGCCCACTTGACACTTCTACTGTTTTTTATGTTCTGTGGTTATGCCTTTCAGTTTAGATTCAGCGTCGATAACAGAAATTACCTGAATGTTTTTGATATCTTCCAATTTTGGCAAATGAGATTCTGAGCTTACTTTTACCATGACATACTAAAACAGTTCAGTTTGGTTTGAGAGAAAGGGACAAAGCTATGTAACTGCTATAACTCTGTCCCTTTCTTTCAACCTAAACTGAACTGCTTTAGTATGTCATGGTAACCCCCCGTATGGTAAATTGCTACTTATAAATAAATTTTAATAAAACTAGGCAAAACAGTAAGATATATTTTTTTATGCCTTCAATAGCTAATTTATTGAATTTAATTAAAAAAACGGGCGAGGAATTAACTACTAACTAAACTTGAACCCGACCAAAGGAAAAATATAAGTAAAATACGGACTACGTAAATACAAAATAAACGTTTCTGAAATAATACTTAGGTTCTTTAATTTTTTATTTATCGCAACGCCCTTTTTCTATAATATTCTACTTTCGTACTCATTTAAAATTAGTCCTATAAAAGTACTTCTACTAAAATGGATAATGAGACCTCGTTGATCATTATTTGTTTTTATTTCAAATATATTCGTTTTCTCACTTAATGAATTTCTCATTGATGAATTAGATATTCATTGAAAATCATTACCGAGGGATGGAACCACTCTAGGTACTTCAGACAACGACCTAGGCATTTTGTAGAAATGCCTAATACTCACACGAATTTATGATTTAAAATGTCATTAATCTTAATTAATTCAATTAATTTTGACTTTCAAATGGAAGTAAAGTGTAATTAATCGTTTTGAATTATTTACTTATTTAAAAATACTCAATAAACACACCGAAACATCTTAGATATTACAAACTATACACAAGGTCTTCATTAGTTAAGTAATTTACAAAAGATCAATAGAAATGAGAAAACTCACTGGTTAATTCGAACAGAAATCCCGTTCACGAGATGTTCAAATTAAATATGAAAAGAAAACCACGGCGTGATGCGTCCAGTTCCTAATTAACACACTCGAACATAATAACCCGCTTTGAAATCCACACCGTACAAACGTTTATTCACATTTGATTTATTTATTTCAAAATCCGAACGAATAAAAAATTCCACAGATAAAAAACACAGATTCAATTCATTCAACACAGGCACGATTTTCACACTGGCACTTTATACCACTTTTGAATTTGGAAGTGTAAAGTTGGCATGAATGGTTCGCGAATGAATGGGAGATCGGTTGCGTGCGCGGCTTGGTACGTTGACGGCTCGCGGGCGACTGGCCGCGTCTCATTCAGATGACTGTATTTTCAGAGCTTTCGCCAGATTCCACGCTGCGCAGAACGCTTATCACAAAGCGCGGTCGCCGCTGAAATATTGCTGAAGTGGAATCAACTCGTATTGAATATGCATCTTCAATGGTTAAATCGTTATAGCTACGCTTAGCGCATAAATTGCTAGTATTTTTTGCACTCTACGGTTGGCAGCGATTGATATAGTGCTGTCATGGCCGTCGGTGGTCGAAGTGTTCATCTATTTTTTAGCTTTGACATGTTTTTGATGAGGTTAATGAAAAACGTGAAATAAGGTATTTTGTTATTTTATACCAAATAATAATTTTGTATTTTTTAAGTGGTGTTATTTTTTGTAATTGGTCTTTTTATCGGCAAAATGGACCAATTTACCCGTCGCTTGTTGGGGTGGAATTATCTTCTTAATTTGTATTTTTTGTTCAAGGGATTTTAATTTATCCTCATAGAAAGGTTCGCAATGTCACGTTTCATTATTCATTATTATTAGACTGATTTTAAAGCGATTTGTATTTAGTGTTTTGCTACGTGTAACGTAAAAACGCGATTTTATCAGATTGAATTAAAGCAATAACGGCTTTTAGTGGCGGAACCGGAAGTAATACATCCTCATTAATAGGCTCTTTTATCATAACTGCGTTCAGTAAATTAAAATTTATCAGAGGCATCAGAGCTAAATTTAGCAAACGTACTTTTCAAATGTGAGCAATAAAAAGGAAGTGAAACTAAAAATATAAGTATAATTTATACAGGATCCTTATATTTTGTGCTTTCTCACTCGTCCAAAAAACCCTTAAAGTAAGAAGTCAAGTGCACTAGGTACTTTTATTCCTGTAACTTTAATATTTTTTAGGGTTCCGTACCCAGATGGTTTAAACGGGACCCTATTACGATTTTTTGCCGTTTTTTTCTCGATATTAATAACAGCAACTGGTATAGTGTCTAATGTTGTATAGATAACGGTACGGAACCCTTTGTACGCGAGTCTGACTCGCACTTGGCCGGTTTTTTAATGTAATTGTTTTAGTAGGCAAAATTAAGCTTTTACATACATACATAAATGAAATATACGTATATTATATTCTACTTTGTCCCTGCACGTACTGTTATCGTACTCTTTTTAAAACGGCCGCCATTACCTTCAAGTAAATAAAAGCTAATATGACGTTAACAATACGATAACAAATAAGTGTAAAGACAATGTAGAATAATTCCCCATGCTGAATAATGGATAATAATAACAATACAGAACTAAGGAATTACATCAGCACAGTTATAGCACAACAATAGCACGCAATCAAATTAGTCAACTGTTGAAAATAAATAAAATAATACCTAAGGTCAAAATAACACAAATAATAAAAGCAACAATACATTAATCATACATAACATACTGAATATTTTATTTAAGTAATTATAACAGTCCATAAACACATTGACTGAGTAAAATGGATTATGCAATAAAAGGTTTTTAGCCGGCGTCCAAATGCTTCGTCGGATGTTTCGTTTTTTAGTTCGGAAATTCAAAACAGGACCAATCACGTTCGGATTCTTCTCTGCAAGTGCCATGCGACTGGGAACTGTTCTGAAACGCCCCGAGTGGCGAAGCTGCTTGCCGACTGCGTGCAAGCGGGCAAACATGCTAGATACATTCATTCATGCTTGACACAAAGTTTGACGCTAGCGGGATAGAAACCACCACCCACGGCACAGTACACAGTACCAGTTTGTTTACCACTGGACCACAGAATCAGACAAAATGCTAAAATGTAAGCTACTAAAATGAGAATAGCTTATCATGATTGATCGTTAATAAACATCCAACTCTCTAGAACCCACTCGCACTCAAGATACAAGATAATTTATTGTCAGAATGTGGGTATTACAAAAAGATGTCATGTTATAAAGATTCACCACAGTCAGCCAGTATCGGCATTTAACCGATAATATAAAAATAACAATATGTGATTATTCTAACAATACTATTTAAAATAAGTATTTCACAAATAAACAAGACATAAAAAATAACATTCAACAAAATTCTGTAAATATCAAAAGAAAACTGTCACTTAATACACAATTATTTGCCCTTACTGAGAATCGAGCCCGAGAACTAACTTGTTGCATCGTCAAAACCTTTAAAAGCCTCTTTCAGTTGTATAAATTTTGGAGTGCGGTTACTGATTTTAAATTGTTTACTGCGATTAGTGGTTGGTTCTGGCTGGACGCCTGTGGTAATTTAAATGAATTGAACCGACTTCGCTGCTAATTTACGTAATCTGGTGAACGTGCTAATGCTGATCGTAATTATTTGTTAGTGGTCTATACCCGCTTGGATTTCGCTTATCTCCGTTTCCTGTGAAAAATGATTCCAGTGGAGAGCCGTAAGCGGTAAAAATTGTAAAACTTCAGAATGTAGGGAAAGTCAATGATTTTTTATAAAAACTTTTGAAACATGTTTTTAACAATAGATTAAAGATAAAAAAATACTTTTTTTTTGTATATATAAAATTCTAAATTCTAATTGATATATATCAACGCACAGACCAAACCGCTGGACCGAGAGGCTTGAAATTTTGCACATAGATACCTTGCACAGTGTAAAGATTCATTAACGAAGGATTTTTGAAAATTCCGCCCCTAAAGGGGGTAAAAAAGGGGATGAAAAATTGTGTAAAAGTCGTCAGTTTTGAAGTTAAAATCTTTAAATTCTGTTTAGGTCGAAGATTGAAAATTTATTTATACGTATTCAGCGTTTTTAATAATTTCATTCCCGAAGGGATGGATACGGTTAACTACTTACTATGTTATAAAGGTGGAGTAACCATGGAGTAGCTGAGCCATGTTTTGTCCTTATCCGTCGAATTCAAATATCACAACGACAAGTAAGGACAAAACATGGCATAGCTACTCCAGGGAATATTTCTTAGGTACCCCAAACGTAGGACACCTGATACGGCACGACAGTTTCTTTTTGAATACTATAGAGGTTGAAGTTGAGGGAAAACGAGTTAGGGAAATACATAGCCTTACTTACTTTTGCCAAATAAGGCAGAAGGCCAATGTCGTGTCGTATCAGGATGTGAAAAAGCTGGCAGAGAACAGGGAAAAGTGGCAATTACTCCACCGACAAGAGCCTAGTTCTTAAGTGAAATGAATGACCACAAACGTGCGCTAGGAAAGGATTTTTCTAGGATTGAGCCGCAACGCGCAGAAATAGAGGGAGTAGCGGAAAGCTAATTATTTGCGTACAAAGTCGCTGGCGTTCTCTAGGTTCTTTGACACATTGGACAAATCATGAAGTTTTTTGAATATTTGCGTCAGGGGTTAAGAATGTAAAAATCTTTCAAAATTATCAATATTCAGGAAGTTCATGGTTGTGCAATGTATCAGGATTGAATTCTTATAAGTCTAGTACTATAGTTACATGTTTTTTGCTTCTGGTTTATACATTTAAGTATCAAGTATTAATATTAGCATGTAAGAAGCCCATGTAAACTTTGTAAAATGCCAAAATATAATTACTAATTCCAGTTACTCCACTGCACTTTCATCTAATTCCCGACAAGCCGCTGTGGCTAGAAGTAAGTAGGAATTCACTTTGGCTCGGTCCTACTCCAGCAGCTACGCAGTATAAATCGAAAAGTAGGTTACCTTCGACCCTTCAACCAATAATATAGGAGTCTTTGCTATCTATTACCGCTCGGGCGCTAGGGTTGTTATATGGCATGACGAAATTCTGTGTCGATGTGCGTCGATATTTGATACCTACACTCGCAACCAACAGACGCGGCGACGGCGCGGCCACGACTGGAACCAACTTTGTCCGTCCTGTTGAGTTTGCTACTGGTGGTCGATTCACTCAAACATGCAAGCTACGCGATGTACCTTTGTTTCAAGATGAACTACCGTTCTATTTATACTATGGCGGCTAGCATCTCTTGTGTCTGCGACTTGTTTGTCGTTCGGTAATCCCTCTCTATCTAGTCAATAACGAAAGAGACGCACGCGACAAGAAAATACAAGTTCTGGTAGCCGTGTAACTGAAGAGGTCTAGGTACTCTAGGTTGAACTGTGAGGAAAATGCACTCCGCCGTTCAATGACACCCTCTTTTAGTCGCTTCCCGGACTTACTACAAATCAATGTCTCACTAGACTACCGAGACCTGCGGCTTACGTGGAGTAGGCATACAGGCACCGGCAATAATACATTACCTAACATTTTGAAACTACTCTAATTACAAGAGTTATGTGAGCGCGTTTTGAGCGAAATTCTGGGTGAAACTTTATTTCTGGTGACTGTACTCGTACTTTTGGATTATCTCACTTTTTCCAATTGAAACATGAAATTAAATCACCCTATATTAAACTTAAATTGGCAGCAAAATAAGAGGTACTTGTTATTTGCCAACATTTATCGATATTTCCACGCGATTAAGCGTAAGGGCGCGTACACATAAAACGTCCGTTTTTACAGGATCCATTTTAACGGATCTTGTTATCTTGTTATCTTCTATTTTACTGGATCCGGAATACGGTTTTGTGTGTGAACTCGCTCATACAACTACACATACGCCATCAAATAACGGACATGTAAAACGGATCGCTATGTGTACGTGCCCTTACGTATATTAATACATGTCTCTTGTATAGCCTTTATCGTTATTTTGACACTCATGTGCCTGAACTTGATTATCGCACATGTGAATTTCGCTGAATGACAGCAGCAGAGGATCGATCGTTGCGGAAAACCTTGGGGAAGGCCTTTGTCCAGCAGTGGACGTCTTGCGGCTGATAATAATGATGATGATGATGATGATGATGATGATGATGATGATGATGATAATGATGTTAAATTTTATGCTAAAGTGCAAAGTAGCATTTAGTAGATTTTGATATAAATTTTGGTATTCACTTGAAATCTTATCATAAATGTAGTTCATGGAAGTATTCACCCTATACCTACCAGTATTATAACTTTAAACTCGTTGTCCGAAGTTTAAATTGTGTGTGTAATTTGTACTTTTTTTAATAGCCATAGAAGAAAAACTGAATGGAATCGAAAAGGCAAATTGAAAGAAAGAACGAACAATCATAATGATGGCGATCGTAGTCAATCCACATTTCTATGTTTACTAATGTAAATATTGTAACAGTATCGGATGTCACCGGATCCATCCATAAATGACAGGAGTGGTAGTAGTAGGAGAGCTGTTAAGCATTTTGGAGTAGGTGTTTTTGAGGCGCCGTGGAAATTTGTACAGTACTTCTTTTAATTATATTTAAATACAAAGAAACAGACCTGGCTGAAGGGTATTAAGGCTAACCGAGTAATCATTTTTAAAGTAGTATTTTTCTCTAGCAGTTGCTCTGCTCAAAAAAACAATTAAATATTCATCAAGCCTCATATATATATTTTAGGACCGACTAATTATTGACCTGGCTCTTGGATTTTTTAAACTTCTTTGATATTCAATTTAACGTTTTTAAATGTTTCAAAATACATCAAAAACATTTTTTGCGAAAAAATCACTAGGTAGTTCCTCAAAAAAATCGTAACTTAACGTTAACCCAAATACCCTTAAGCTAGGTCCTCCTCTTTGTTTTTAAATATCATTAAAGAAGTACAGTCGCGAACTTTAATTTGGTACCCACCTTAAGTCCAAAGTCAATCTGAGATTCTACAACAATAAGGTTGAGGTTCCTAAAAGTTACAAATGACTTGACATCTGTAATGACATTGACACTTCAAGGATATTTTTCTTGAAATATATCAGTACCGTGAACTCGGGTTACTTTAGCTCTAGATGGTAACATTGCCCATCCTTAAAACTATAACTATTTAAGTGGTGGTCATCTTAAATTGGTTCAAGAATTTTCGAACTACATAAGTAGCTTAAGCTTGATGTAACATTTAATAGAATAATTAAATTTTTAAGATGGTTTTTGGGGTGGACAATGTTACCCTCTAGAGCTAAATTAACCCGAGTTTACGGTACAGTACAAGTTTCATCGGTGCCTCAAACACCTACTTAAAAATGTTAAATCGCTCTTGGACTATAGCGGAATTAAACCGTTTTGCATAAAACATTCGATTGACATCCCGGAAATTAACTCGCTCATCCACTCACGTAATGGTTTCATATTAAAAAGTTGTTTATCTTTCATTGCTTCATTATCAATTATTACCCTGCCTCGTGGACATGCGTACAGTCGCCCACACACTTAACTGACCATTAAAGACGGAGCTGAGAATAAGTGTCAATGCTTGAAAGGGATGTAAATATATTTAATATGAAAAAAATATCTACATCCCTGTCAAGCATTGATATTTTCTCTCTGCTCTGCCTCCAATGGTTAGTTAGGTGTGTTGCTGTGTGTACATCAAGTCAACGGTGACGCTTAAATTGGTTTTACTGCTGCCTACCTACTTTTTCCCGCAATTTTTTCCGCATATTTCTTTTTGCCCGACTGAGTCAGAAGGAGGGTTATATTTTTCGAGTGTAATGTATGTATGTTTGTATGTCTTTTTCTGTGGGAGGCTCTGCATCCTAAACAGCTTGACGGATTTTAACATATTTAAATTAATGAGGTGTCGAATATTTCACGTATACGTGTATCAGTTTTCTAATCTGAGTTTATTCTAATTCCACAACACTGCTTTTTACGTACCTAGTATTTTTGTACTTAAAATTATTTCCATCAATTAGTTTCACTGAGCGGACAAGGCTGTCATGTGTATGTCAATGTGTCATTTATGCATAAAGAGAGAAACCGTTATCGTCCTTAATCGATCTATGCGGAATTTACACTGTTATGCAACTTACATATTCGTACTACACGTAAGTAACATAATTATCATAACATAAGTGAACACAATTTATCGATCAAGTAATGTTGGAAAGTCCCTAGTCAGCATAGCATAATTATGTTGGATCCCTGGCCGTTCACACAACTTTTACAAAGTAGGATATATTTTTTTCCTCATTGTTTACTAAGTCTCACTCATTTGTTGAATCCCTTCATAGCAACGGTATAAACTCGAGATACTATTTTAAAATACAAATGTTACCACATCTTCAGTCTCAGTCGATCTCGTCAACAATTAAAAACGTAACATCTAAATAAAATGATGTCAAAGCAAATTTTCTTGATCAACTGTAAACATTGCCAATAAACAGACAACACAGGCAACCTGAGTGCATTGATCTTTTTGACCTCAGAAGTGCAGCCAACTTGGCAACTGCGGCTAATTTTGCGCCTCGCGCGGCAGGAGGTGCTTGGCAGGGATTAGTCGTTAACGGGTGTATACTTTATTATACCCGGGAAAATACAACGCACCTATAGGACGCGTCAATGTGCCACCGATGAGCCCAATGACGATATGATTGGGTGGATGGAGAGGAAGAAGCTCGTCCCGAGGAACCGGTGCCAGCGGTACTGACCGGGCTGAACTGCTTGCTGTGTCCTGTTACACCTTCGACACAGCCGTATACCGTTAACATCAGTTCACGGAGTCGAAAGGTTTCATAAGGTATGTAGGAGTTAGGTTGAAATGATCGGAAGACCATTCGACCGCCCGCCTGCTCCGACCGGACGTCCCCACCCACCATCCATCATCATGTAGGAGTTTAGTAAGGATGTTTTTAAGTCCTTAGTAGTGAGAGTTTCCATTTTTCGACCTGTTTAAAGGAGAAATTGGGGAAATTTCATGTATGTTAATCTGTAAGTTATTTGTAAATATTGGCTGGTTGCCTAAAATAAAGGTTTAAAATAACAATTTTATTTTTATACATTATTAAATAAAAGTTTCGTAATTAACTGGCTAGCTGCACAGCATAAACAAGTATAAGTCGTCTTCGCGCGGCTTACATGTGTGCGTGCCTCAACCGTATGCGCCGCGAGCCACCACAAGTAAACTCAATATGACGCACCGAGCCGGTATAGACGGGGCCGCGCCGTCGCTGCGTTTGTTTGCATGCGCATTAATTACGACATTTATCAGTCGACTACAGATGTAGTTATCCACTTTTCTACCTTGTTACAATGCAATGAATTAAGTTATTTATGACGACCCTGCGATAAGACCGGAGAGAGTGATACTGACATAAAGTTTCACATGACACGCGTTAGCTTATTTGTCACTCCCAATCGGTTGAAACCTGACATCAGTTTAGAAAATTAGTGGTCTTCGATCAATTCCTATTTGGGTCAGCGCCGGCTCCACTCGTTCGGAAAACACGATAACGCCTGCCATCTAGTGACAGATTCAACCAATTGTAAAGGTTTCCCCAATCTTTGACAGTTTCTTAAATCGGTGGAAAAAACGGGTTGAAATATTGATGATATATTATTTTTATTACCCGACTACGGAGCAAAGGAAGGCTAATGATTTTACTCAACCGAGAACTGAGTCAGCAAGTTTGTTTATATATCGCTTTATGTGATTTGATTTGTGTATACAAATGAGTTTTAAAGGGACAAAAGAAAACCAAACGTTCTTCATGCATACAAATAATATACTTTTATAGGCCATAATTCAAATAAAAAGCCTTTCGCATGAAATAACAACAAATGTCTAAGAAAATATCACGAAATATGGGCAGTTAGGTCTCAGACAACTGCAGTTTTCGATTTGTTATATTTATCGCCCCTTGTGTGAAATCCAAGAAATGTAAAGCAATTTCACATCTCCAATTTCAGTTGAGGCGATCCTGTAACGACGTCATTGATAGAAATATACGCTCTATAAGAACCTGACGCCGAAAGGCTAAGAAACTTTTCTATAGGACATTGGCACGGCAGACTTGATAATAGAATCTAAGGCGCATTTCACACCATATATTGTTGAAATTGGAGAGTTTTCAAGTCTATTTTTGAGACAAGGTTTTGCTGTCGAGTGTATTTTATTGCATAGTCTTAAGCAGCTTATCGAGACTTAACAAGTCCAAATTGGTGGGTTTACGTTAGGTGCAGTGGATATCCTATTAGAATCCGACTTCATGATCAGATTAGATTTGTGACACCATTATATTGCTTCATCATCGGATTTATACTATTTATTCCAAATTGAAGCCATTTCTATAGCGGAAACTGGATCAAAATGTATTTGCTATATTTGAACTAGAAATATTGTTGAACAAACTCTGAGTTTATTTCTAGTAAATAGATTTCCATGATTATAGGGAGAACAGCCCTATTGTTGGCACCTTGCCTATTATTGGCACATAAACTTTATTTCAAGATAATGGAGGTAATAATTCTACAATCATTAGGTGTCAATATCTGGGGCCCGTTTCACGTAAACTTGTATATAACTTGTACTACAACAAGTGGAAAACTTTTTTCAACAATGTGCATTAAAAAGAGACTACAAGGTTTTGTGAAATGGGCCTCTGGTATTTTAGATGCTATTGTAATGGGTGGTTTTACTCTAGAAGCTATTTTAAAAACCTAATGCAATTTTTTTTGATTTTATACCTTCTTAAAATTTCTTGATTTTATGTTTCGTGTACATAGTAAGACAGTAACAGTATACTTATTTGTTCTTAAGAAATGAACAGAAAAATATATACATACGTACAGTCAAGGAAATTGATGCCTAGACCACTTCGGAATATGTCAAAATGACACAGAATCATAATAAAAAATCTCTTACGTTTTGATTGATTACATCACTTTGACATAGTCAATAGTCCAAGCAGAGCACGTGCTGAGCAGGAACCATTTTGCTCCGTCGTCTGGCACTGGCACTAGTTCAGATATTTTGTATTTTTGTTTTTGTTTGTAAATTAACTTTTCTGTTTATGTGTTAGATGTAAGGAAATAAATGTTTTTTTTATTCTTCTTTCTTTTAAAGGAGTCCTTTTCCTTTACTGCACATTTTGATGCGATTTGCAGCTGAACGTACTCCTGCAGCTGCACACGCTCGATTTGACGTCTACTCACGTCAAGCCTAAAACAATTGATCTACGTGGCTCACGTGTGTGACTTATGCGTGCGTAGGGTACGCCGCAGTGGAATTCCACCTTAACGTCAGCGGAGTAAGGATGGTTACCATAAAGCACTAAACTTTATCCTACAGATGCCCTATCCTTTTCCCTTATCACTTGTAGCTAAATCGAGAGAAAGAGATGGATGCGTGACTTCGAACTTCGATTTTCAAAGTCCCTAATTCCACAAGACCGGTTGACCGACAGTAGGTATCACGTAAGCCATAGGTTTAGTAGAATAAACGTGGACAGCTTGCTTTAGCTGGCAGAGTAACGGCAGACAAACGGACTAAAACTAGACGATAGATGTCATGACATTTTATATCGGTACTTATAAAGTTAAAAATTACAGAGATAATTCATTTCTCTGAAAGTGCGATAGTAAACGTATAGTTATTTTATTTTTATTTGCCTTTGCTAATAGTGGGTATAAAAAGGAGGAGGACTGTGTATCAAAAAAAACAAAGAAGGCCATTAATATTGTAAAATTGTCTTATAATGGCAATGAACCAGCTATTTCTACCTGCGAAGCTATTGGTACCTACTCTAAAAATGCTGTTTCTTTCAAAAATAAAAGAAAAGAAAAACACAAACTTCACAATGACTCGGATTTGATTTATTTAAGATCCTTCCTAATTTTAGATCGAGGACAGCTTAACAATAATTTTAAACTATATAATAATCCCTGCTGAATATGGGCCTAGTCAAGATGCGTTCTGCGAACGTGATCGTTATTGAAAATGACATGTATAGCATTGACATAAGCTGCCAAACTGTAGCGTTTAGCGCTTATGTGAATTCCATGGCATCCTTCCTTTTGACCGAAATATGTTTTGCCGAATGAATTGTTTCCCAACTGTTTCATTTGCCAACCCTCTTTTTTTCTGTAACTGTAAATATTTCCGGATTTATTTCAGTACCATCGCGTAGAACCCTATACGTTAGGTTAGGTTAATTCCTGAAATATTTAAAGTTACAGAAATAAAAGCGGGTTGGCAAATTAAACGGTTGGGGAACGATATATTCGGCCAAAGGCAGAGATTCGAATTCCATACATTTAGTCAGTATTCGAAAATCGCTGACGTTAACAGTTTGCGTCTTAGGTATGTGGTTGTTCTCGAGCTAGAGGGGGGCAAACGAGACATGCATTGCGAGATCGTTATCGTCAACGAAAATGTATAGTATAGACGTAAAGTCCCGGATGATCGCGTCAAGCGCTTACATTCATTTCATACACTTTGACAGTTTTCGAAAATCTTTTACGATAGCGTTAAGTATCTTGTCCTAGATGTGAAGTGATCACCGATGCCCATAGAAACAGTGACGGTGACGGTCGTTCATTGCTAATGTGTTTCACGTGAATATGATATAAATCACACCCGGTTTAGCTCATTATTCTACTCCCAAGGGAACATTTCATCTAGTGCGCGCCCTAACGAGGTTTAATATTAAAAGCATATTAATTGTAATCGCTGCAGTAATTTAGTTACCTATAAATCTGTTGGATAACAAAATACCGTAAACAAAACATTTTTAATATTATTGACTGCTTTTTGGCAAAAGGTTTTACGTAACACCTGGCCATAATGTGAGTTTTATCGCACGCTGCGCGCACGGTAAAACTCGCATTGTGGCCAGGTGAAGACGTAAAATTGTGTACTCATCACGGGCAGTAAAAAAGAAAGCCCTCTATCGCATATTTACAACCCTCACCTACGGCTCGGGTCTCAAATACCTGCGATTTCGGGCTTTCTTTCTTTTACAGCCCTTGTTAAGTAATGTACTATTTTGGCCTCTGCTTGTCTTTTTTTAAGTTACCTAGAAATTAATGATTGTACGAGCAAGAATAACGTAGTAATCATATTTTTAGAAGTTATGCTCTTATTAGCAGATTAATAAGGGCTTTGCCTTTTTTACGCACGCAGCATTTAGTGATGTTACCTAAAATTGAAAAGGTTGTCGAAAATCATAATTACATACGACAAATAAATCGCATTGTACATTTTTATTACTAACTTGAATTTATAACTAATTTTATCGTACCATATTGAATTGTTTGCGAGTGGCATAAAACGCAAGTACCTGGATATAAAAATGGATTCATATTTTTTTTACGTAAGGTCGTAATGTTATTTAAATTATTTGTAAGAAAAACATGGAACTGGTAATATACACGTCACATGGATTTTTTCTCTCATGTTTTTGACTTGAGCCAAATTAAGTTTTTCTATTTCATACGTATCCCGTCGTCGTTCGAATAGTTAAATCCACGTCCAAGGTGCCACTGTTAATAACTAGCAATATTTGCCGCCTGTTTCACAATCGACAAGTAAAGCATATTTGACAGATAAATTTAGCCCTTTCTTTTTCTTACACTTAAAAATAGACAAGGAGAGAGCCAACTTTAAATGGCAGATAAATTTACTTGTCGATTGTGAAACCGGCCCTTAGAGTCATAAGGTGAGGCGGGGCTATTGCATCTGCGGGGCTATTGTAACTTTTCATACTAATTTTAAAAGTGGAACACGTTTTAGTATGAAAAGTTACAATAGCCCCGCAGATGCAATAACCCCGCCTCACCTTATTTGAATAAAAATAGTTTTTCTTTTTAATATCTATGTAAATAAAGTATACTTAAAGTTATTAGTATTAATTGGGGCCTAAGTTTAAAAGGTTTCCGTTGATATTTAAAACTTAATTATTTACTTACTAATATCACTGGCGGGGCTTTATTTTTTACAATATTAGTAAAATAACATATTTTTTTCTTAATGTTTTAAAATGTGTTTTAACATGTTTTTTTATTCGTTTTTCTTCAAAAGCCAAAGCCCGGTGTTTGAGTCAGAATCCGGCAAAGGACAAATATTTTTGGGTCTCTGTGTTCCAATAGGTACTGTTGCGTTTAACTTTAGTGATTACCTACCGATGAACATCTAAATAAGTGATCATTTTACAATGTACAATGTTAATCTAGTCTAAAACTATTAATGTTACAGAAAACAATCATCACTTTTATCTTCATAATAGTAACCCCGTGCGCAGCAGTGAGACTCTACAAGCTTTTCCAATTCATAGAAGGCATCAGAGCCGAGCACGCCCACAAAGGGTTCCTCCACATTGGTTACGATTACGCCGTGTTCCTTCGCACACCTAGCTCCCACGACAAATACCTTACGTACGAACTGTACGAAGCCAAGAACTTTAATAACTCTAAACCATATCAACCGAGGATCATTGCTGTCTCAAAAATACCAATCCAATTCATAAAGGAGCAACTGGTGGTATACCGAGAGGAACTATACAACGCCAAATACGTAGACAAAAATGTTGTACCTGGGACGCAAGTGAAGACTTTGCAGGAGTGGCAGATAGAACAGACATTACGAAGTCACATCGGTGGAGTACAATTGCCATCAAACATGGTATCACTAGATTATAACACTCTTTCACAGTAATTTATCTATGTATCAAGAACTCAAGAGATACCTATTAAAGATTTAACATAATAATGAAACAACGATTTTAAATCGAGTAATTTTAAATCGGGGTTTTAATCGGGCTTACCTTGACGAATACCTTAGTTTAATGGCCTTCTAGGGTAAGACTGTCTGTTTTCATTACCTGGCTACAATGCTGATAAAGATTAGAAGCAAAGTTCGATTCTAGTCCGAGGGCCATATCAATAATTTATACTTGACTTTATAGCTAAATTCCTTTTAAATTCATAGCCTTGCATTTCATAAATAAATATAGTTAGTACTGTTGTAAAATTTAAGGTTTCGTTTTCCAGGTTTTCCCTTTCTCTTCTAAGAACGTAACTAGTGTTTCTAGTCTACCTTCTTACTCTTTCGCTAGTGATATTCTGGTGATGCAACCACCCACTAACTGAACCGTCTACCATCAAGCAGGTCACATATAACTTGCCACTGGACGTGTACAATAAAACTCACAGAACGATAAAAAACGCTGTTTTATTTAAGTGTTTTTATATGTGAAAACGTTTTTTTTTTTCATTTTGCTACTAGCTGCCCACCCACGACTCTGTCTTCAGTTCACTTGTTCTTTGTGGTTCCTTTGAGAACTATCCCATTTCACGGGATAAAAAGTATTCTACGTTTAAATTCAGTGCACGGACCTACCTGTGTGTTAAATTTTACCTCAATCCATTACCTCGTTAAAGTATAATTGAGGGTCAAACACACAGTCACACTAATAATATTATTAATGCAGAATTTTGTATTGTCTGTTATTTTTTCACGCTAAAATAGCTGGACGAATTAAGGTTATACACATTCCAGAAAACAAAAGTTGTCTCTCCTGTGGTCAATAGTTAAAGGCAGGACATATAAGTTATGTTTTTATTTGATAGGGCAAAAGTAGACATTCAGTAACGCAAATTGACCAAGAAGCGAAATTTCTTTTATGTAAATTGTGAATTTGCTGAAGATGCCTAAATCTTAAAATACACAATAAGCATATACTTAGTCCATAAAGCTAAACGGCTAGATAAAAACAAGTCTAAGTATGTATAGTGTCAAATATTTGAAAAGTCTTATGTCGACCACAAAGCTACTTGGGCTATGTTTTCGACAAGATTTGACAATGCGCTATTCCTGGTGCTGGTCAATGACATTTAGCTACACGGAAGGAATGAGTACTGAGCCGTTAAATCAGATGAGCTGTTGAGATGTGAAAACGTAATAAACGGTCAAACAGCGTTACTTTCACATTTATTATCATAGCTCGGACAGGTCATAGAAAAACAGATATGGAAATAGAACAAGTTTCAATAGAGTCGTAATACCTAAGATTATGATTATCTAAAGCGGATATTACCGTAATTTAACTTTTTTTAGCTGTCAAAGTAACATTCCTAAAACAGTTTTGTGACAATTGAAAGGTTATTTCTAAATATTTTAAAATACGTTTAATAAGTGGATTAAGAAAATTTAAGAAAAATTAGTTATGATGAAAATGTCCATGAAATATTGTGTAAAGCATGTGACATTCGTAGTAAACAGTTAAAGAAAGATAATTTAAAAAAAAGTCATGTAATGAAAATATCTTCACAAATATATGGAGAATATTTGGGTTACCGTTATAAATCTAATTAAAAAATATAATTAAATAATAATACGAGTCTATTAAACTAGTTCTATTACCGTGTTGCGATTGTTTTGCGATGTCCTGTCCGAGCTATGTTTATTATAGGTAGTAAGGATAAGAGTTAGAAGGATGGCGTTAATACGTCAAACTAGTTTGAATTGTCTCGTGTTGCGCATGAAGTGTGGCAAACGGCTGCTAGTTTCCGCTGAGTGACCGCAACCGCAACCACGTCTCGGTTAGGCAATTTATGTATCTTCCTTAACCGAACGCTGTTTGGTATTCAAACTACGTTTATTTGTTAGGCAAAATATGATTGTCGAAAAATACACACTTAACATACTTACATTATTTATATGGATAATTAGAAGTCAATCCTGAAACCTACAATTTCAGTAAAAAATAAATGTTTCAAAAAAACAAAAAACTGCCTTCAAAAACGCAAAAGATAACTTCTTCAGTTGGTGGCCGACTTCAATTGGACTGACCTATACCTACCATTCTAAATGAAGTTATTTTTTGTTTTTTTTTAAACATTTAGAAAATCAAAAAAAAATACAAATATTTTAAATTCAATACGAATAACTACTACAAAAGATATTATTCCTCGTTAATTATTTATATAAAAACCAAACCAAGGTAACTCAACTTCAACTTCACACTAATAAAAACGCACCTAATGTTCACTTCCTTTATAACTATAAAACTACATCAATAGAGATGAATCATTTTACCGTCCATCAGAGTACTATGAGACAGGGTTGTCGCTCACCCGATAGAAGTAATTCTTAATACCCGGCGCCGGTATCATCCATCATTGAGCTCGTCGACTACGGATCTCGGTGGCATCGAGCTTGGGCACCCCTACCATTTGAATGCTTTCAAAATACCGACTCTACAATTTTTACCGCGGAAGTATGATCGCTTTTTTAAATTTATTTATTCCAAATACAGTGTGGTACAAAATCGTTTTTTGGATTGTTGATCATCCTGTATTTTTTAACTTGTAACCAATTAATTTACTTATGTAATTCGCCATGTTTATTTTGCGTACATTTTAAAATATTTAACCAACATATTGAAATTCGTCGTTTTATTTGTTTTGTAATTACATCATGCAAGCTTCGTTTTGCAGCGCAATAAACGCTAAAGTTTTTTTTTATTAATGTAAAAATATTTGGATGGGTTTATTCAATTTGTGTTCGGTATTAAAGAGCAAATTTTCCGTTATTGTCTCTGATGTCCCGATACTGGAAGAGCCACATTTTTTCAATTGACGTTATTGTGTCTTAGTTTGTCAGTAAGTTCGCTTTAAAATGTTGCAAGACAATTGTAAAACTGTTAGTAACGGGCTGAAATTTTAAATGGATCTAAATCGGTCTTTCATGTTCATGTTCATGACTCCGGAACAGATCTAGGGAAAAAATACCCTTTATGGTCGTCTACGTGGATGACGTCGTGGGCAAAAGGTTGTATTATGAAATCATTATAATTACTAGCATTAACTTGAGCGTTCCTAAAAAAAAAACGAGTAATTCGTAATGTTCAATGTTTTGCTCTTTTAATCGTTCAGGCGAATGTTAAGTGTTGGATTCCCAAGTGAATGCGCAGGGGCCTGTTTATCAAAAGCAATTTATTACAAGTTTGTATTACAAGTGGAAATCTCTTTTTTCGTCCCTGGTGTATCTGCACCCTTGAGGTATTAAATTACTTTAAATTTTTAAAGAAAAGATAAATAAAAATAAAAGTACATTTATTCACTAGACACACAAGACACAGAAAAAAGTAAAAACTGAAATATACAGACTAGTTAGTGTATATCTGTGTTGTGTCTTGTCAGGCAGTGAATCGGACACTGGCTTAGCATAATGTTGAGGTGTTAAACTGCTGCAGCGCTGATTTTCAGTCAGCTCCGACATTACGTTTTATTAGGGTATAACCAACTATATAAATACTTTCTATAGATTAAAAACTTAATAAGACATAAAATATCCAAGACTCAGAAACAATTACTCCACCTCATTACACATTATGAATCAAACCACTAACTAAGCCCACTGCTTTATGGTCGAGAATCAACTTCTTAATACTAAAGTATATTCTTTTTGCTGATTCTATTTTTCAATGGATCCATATCGTAGTAGGGCCTCTGCCTTCATTACAGTATAATTTATTGCTTTCGGCAGGCAAGGGTTCATCAACCAAAACATCTCGTAAAAAATCGCTTCTGAGCAGAATAGAGATTTGCTTACTCGTTACTTTTTTTGCCAGTTAATACGGGCCTACAAGACTTTTTCTCTTATTTTTTACAAGTAGGTTGAATGAGAATTCAAATTCAGTTTGTCTTCGTCTACTTATATAATACAGTTGTTTTATCTCACGAAAGCATACATTTTCCATACCTGCGGGCCTAGTATGGTTGCGTTTATCACGTGACAAAAAGTGGATAAAACATCCGTCACTTTCTGACACGTACGAGAGTGACGGATGCTTTATCGTGATCCAGCCATATTAGGCCCCCAGCGGGTCTAGTATTGCTGCGTTTATATTGCGTGTCAAATGTGGATAAAGCATCCGTCACTCTCGTACTTATTTACGTGTTAGAAAGTGACGGATGTTTTTTCCACATTTTGTCACGCGATAAACGCAGCCATATTAGGGCCCCCTGTAGTTGTAATGCGTTTAGCACGTATAGACAAGCGGTCTTGTGTGCGTAACTGCTGGTTGCGTTAGCAAGCTTATCGTTAATTAACAACATAATTTATGTTACATTTTCGATTTTTAAGACCGTTTCATTTAAGAAATGGCGAAGTATAACATAAGGATTCAAAATATTAAACTTCACAATTTCTTAAAAGAAACAGAAACCAGTCACCTAAATTCGAGCACGTAAAGGCCCTGATATTAAAATAACTCCACGATTCAAACCCCATAAAACTTTGCAAGTTTCCCGGCGGGATAACCACTTGCTAAATTAAGCGTGCCCTGATAACACTTGACTACGCTTCGGTTAATGAATCAACCTCTCATAAACCACATTAATTAGAAAATGTGGTTACTACTTTTGTTTCAAACTGTATGTTTACTATTAGACACGAAGCAATAGAATTACATTTAAAGAACGTGAGACATGGTCGGATTATAATGGTGAGTTTTAACCGTTGATATTCCACATCCCATTCTCGTCGTTATGTTATATATCGATAAGGTGGCCATATTTATAATAAATTAAACAAG
The DNA here is from genome assembly GCA_948252455.1 of Acleris cristana. Classification (NCBI taxonomy): domain Eukaryota; kingdom Metazoa; phylum Arthropoda; class Insecta; order Lepidoptera; family Tortricidae; genus Acleris; species Acleris cristana. Next base: position 7,018,300 of record OX411775.1, read on the forward strand.
TTTTATTAATTTCTGTTTTGTTATTTTTGCACAAGTCCTCGGAAAATATATCGCCCTGTAGGTACTATTTTTTCTAAATAGCTCATGTAAAATTGATCCATGACTGGCTAACTAACTAACTGACTGACTAATAGACAACAAACGGCCTAGAATATTTCTTGGATATAGTATGAAAGGATAGTTTGAAAATCAAACACTAACGGAAAAAATGGGAAACGCAATTTACGCGTACAAAGTCGATGATGTCGTCCATTATATAAGACAAGAAGCATGTGTTTGTGATTGGTAATTGGTAAGTCAACTGTTGAAACCCAACAACGATAAGATGCACACTGTCAGGGTCCTTTGGTGAGGTTGATTTTCATACTTTTGTCCATGTATTACTACGTATTGATGCTTATACTTTTGACTGAAACATTATAGTTTAACATAACCTGTAGTTCCAAAATACGTTCAATCCATCAATCAGTCCACATAAACCCACTGCAGTGCCATAGGCCTGCTCTACCTAGTGCTAAACTGTCCTGTCCTACGCTTGTTTTATACAGCTCTTTTCCGATATCTTCAACGATCATCTGACCATTGGGCAGGTGTTCTTCCAACTGAACATCTCCCAGCCGGCCCCCAAGACAAGTCTCTTCAAAAGTAACATTATTTTGTTGGTATTACGTTGTCGAATAACAGTCTAATCAAATAGAGTTATTTATTGCTTGAATCGGGTTGTTTTCAAGACATACGAAGAATTTATTGCGGAGATTCATTTAGTTTAGACTTCTGATGATAATAACATTTTAACTGCTGCGGCAAAGGAAGCTATGTTTCAGCAAAGCGAAATGTCTGCCAAGTGATTTGTATTACAAAATATTTGTCTACCTTCATTGTCAGTTTTTAAACTTGCCAGTTGGTATTTTGATAAACCTAATTGTAAAACAAACTCCAAGTTAGTTTTTACCTACCATTAGTGGGTAGTTAGGTTTATAGATCATTGATATGCTCGAAGGGCAAATAGTCCAAGAATAGGAGCCCCTCCGCCCAAGGCTCCGTTTATTTTGCTAAAATTAAAATAGCAGTGATGCCATTTTGCGACTCAGACATTTTGAATTCTTGGTTACAAGTGATGTGGTCATTTTGCGAGTCGGTAATTTTGTGACCTAGTCAATATACTATTAACCCCATAGAAAATACCCAAGATTTAGGAGTAGGAATACTCGTGCTTATTACCCGACTTTTACCCTTAACCAGGACCGACTTCAAGGCACTGCCATTGCACTCTACTATCCGCTTTCTGGAAGGGGTGTAGGCTGCATTGGATTAAGCGCTAAATATAAAGAGGGGTAATTAGACAAAAGATCCCATATTGTCGAAGGGTAAGGACCCCACCAATAAGATAAGATAAGATAAGATACCCTTACCGATAATAGGCTATCTATTCAAACTAACTCCGAAGGCATGGTCAATAAGGCTAAACGCCTTCAAAATATAAAAGCGATTAAATTTGTTTTATTCAAAAGTACCTTAACGCTAACGTTAAAATGTATATTCCTTATCGATTTATACTTAATCTAAATAATCATATTACACTAAGGCGATTGCATGATCAAAACTTGAGAATTTCCGTTTGCAGCTGCCACGGTCTTTATTCAGGAAGAAAAATGATTGTTAGACTTTTTATTCAATAGGTTCCCCTCGCTCGAGGGCTCCAAACGTTTAGTAGACAAATAGCGTCTTACAAAATATTTTTCTTTCCCTTTGTTTTTGATGAGTTCTCGCCCATTTATTTTGGAGCGTTTCCATTTGATATTGTTTTGAGGATGGGAGTTTTGCGAATTAACCCTGCACGCTTGCCTCTGATAGTAATTTGTTTTTTTCGGGGCGGCATCGTTGACCGGGTTATCTTTCAAAATTAGCCTCGAAATACGTCTGAAGGTTGGGGTGTTTTTGTTCAATGTTTTTGAGGAAATAAGCCGAAGAATTGTAATATTTGGGACCATGCAATGTGTAAAGTATACGATACAAGTAAATAAGTTTGCATTTACATTTCCTACTCGTATTTTAAGTTGATACGAAAATATTCCATTCGCAAGGTCTCTAAGTTCCTTGTTAAGTTTAATTTTTGCTGTTTTTCGCTCGTTCTTGTAACTTATTTTCAGTGACGAAATCTAATCTTTTTGACCTTACCCGTTTACAAGTATTTACTATTAATATAATTAGATACTTTTAAAGATACAAATCTTATCCTTGATGATATTAATCCTTTTGACGTAACTGTAACAAAAACATAAATAGACGTAGGTACATAAATATGTTTTGCTTTAGACTAAAAAAATGAATATTGGTATCCAAATGTTATACTATGGCTAAATAATAAATATACACCCCGTTGTTTGTCCGTTTATCTGTCCTTTCTTTGTAGCGTATCCTTTAAACCAGTTTAAGCAGCCGATCGATTTCTTCAGATACATAAATACTGCGACCGATTCTGTATTATGTTCCTAACATTTAATACCAATAACACATTTAATAGAACACGCAGGCATTTAATAGAAGTAGGTGCGAAACCCTCGGTGCCCGAGTCCTTTTTAGTAGCTTATCTAGGAGTGTTACGAATTTATCCGTGAATTATTAAGTAGTAGTTCTGTAGGAAACTTTGTTATTTCATTGATGTAACGGAACGTGCTTAAATGTAACAATTGAATTTAAATGTAATTAGATTGGCTACACGAAACGCAATAATTAACATAAATAATTTAAATTTGTGTTTGTGTTTCTCGACATTTTATAGTATCTTTAAAAAAAAAACATTTTCCCGACTCGTATGAAATAATTGCATAGAGTTAATTTCCACAACAAAATTTAGGTCAGCACAAAACGCAAAAAAGTTTGGTGAAAACTGTGTTAGTATTGCCTCCCCGAACCGCTCCCAAATGTAATAAACAGTTAACTGAATTAGTGAAAATATGTTTCTGAATTAGGTGTTTTAAAATAAAAAAGTGTGCCTCACACTGTCGCGTACCATGGTTCCTTACGTAAAGTAGTTTTTCTTAAAGTTAAAATTCATGGTTATAAATTCTATAACAACGCACCAGCCTAACCAGATGTCAGGACACGCGGGGCACGCTTAGCGACTCGAAAATCAAAATCAAAATAAGTAAAGTACCTACCGATTATAATGTATAAGTTTGTTTTCTCAGAACAAGTATTTTTAACAGTAATGGTGTCTACTGATGATGATAGAAGCACAGCAAGAAACTCAACAGTAGGTAATTATTTTTCCAAAAAATAATACCTAATTTGCAATAATAATACTTTAACCCAATCCCAGAAAATCGAAAAAAGTATTTTTAAAAAGTTTGCTTAGATCTGTAAGAAAACAAGTCTAAAATAGTACAAGAAAAAATAAGAACACGAAGGTCGATGACAATCACGACATAAGAAAGTTTCGATATATTTCCCCATCAAAAACACTTTTTGTGGTGTTATTATATTATCTACACTAATATTATACAGAGGAAAGTTTTGTATCTTTGTGTGTTTGTAACGAATAAACTCAAAAACTACTGAACCGATTTCAAAAATTCTGTCACCATTAGAATGCTACATTATCCTTGAGTAACAAAGGCTATGTTTTATTGTTCTGCGCGGACGGAGTCGCGGGCAACAGCTAGTAAAAATAATTTACCAACCAAACAACGATTGCAGCACGGTGTCAGCGGCTGCCATTTAGTTTTTCCCAGCGACATGTTACTCTGACGTTTTTCGCTGGGGAAGCATTACCTCTGAATGCGGCAGGTCCATTAACGAACTCTCCTTATACTAATAAGCAAGATGGAACGACCTGCAAAAAGGTTTTTTTAAATGTATAGCTATTTTAAACCCTCGCCGTGTTACTACGTTCAAATAATTTTGTTTACATCAAGGAATAAAAATAAAATAGGTTTATAAGTTATTTGCTTTCTTGAAAACATACAATAGGGATGCGCCCTAGGTAAAAAAAAAATCTAATTAGTCCGTCAGTAAGATTATCAAAAAAAATTGAACACATATTTTTTTGCTTTATCAAATCAATCCAAATTGACAAAAAATAACGCGCATCAAAGTTCAGGAGTGGGGGCTCGTGACGTCACAACGTGGTATAAAGCATGCCACGGCGTAAAGTCACGCCTTATTTCTTGATTAAAAGCTTTAATCTGCCGTACAAAAGCTGATAATATACTTCAAGAGGTTTTATCAAAGCATACGCGTGGTTAGAAACCACTAAAATATATTTTCCGTGCGTCAATTTCAGGACGAATCTTTTCGTCTAAGCACATTTTCAAAACCGCACGCATTGTGGTTTGCGGTCCGGTTACGTAAGAATTTGCCGCGGCACCGGTTTTTGCCGCCGTGTTGGCTGCAATGAATTACCATACCATTTCAATGCGGTTTGGATTTGCTCGTGTTTTGTACAATACAGGATCAATCTGGAAGCTTCGGTAATCCCCACAATTTGGAAGCAGATGTCTGATACATCTAAGAATAAAACGTGATATTGGTTGGCAGTGATATCTTCGTATTCATGAATCCAACGCAATTCAATAAAAAATATGAATTCTCGGAGATGTTTTATACTAAAGAAAATAACAGACTTGCATAAAAAGACATTCTCATGAAAATTCGAGGGCCGTAATCATAAACAGAAATATTTTATCTTTTGCGGTCCCATCGATCATGGAGGCCTTGTTTCCCCAAATAAAAGTGTCTCGGTTGAATTTCCACAAATGCGGAGCCCCCTAACAGCGCGTGATAAAATTCCCCGAGGTGTAGTACGTCGTATATGACCGGTTCCGTGGTGATGAACGATCCACGCCTGTCCCTTATCACAAATCCGTTATTTCTAGTTCATTCGTCAATTTATTAGCATATTTTACCATACTCGCACGAGTGGGAAAAAAGCAAAAAAAACATAAGTTGTTGATAGATAAATATTTTGTAAATTCTTCCACATTTGACTTTCTTAGTATGTAGTACCTTGTTCTTACATAATTTGCTGTCGCTCGCTCTAGTCTGAAGTCTACAAAATTTAATTAGTAAACTCACCTAACAGCTACTAAATATCTTAAGACTTTTATTTTGTGGTGAAATATATTATCAACGACGCCTAGTTGGTAGTGACCATGGCTACGAAGCTAGCGGTCCCCGGTTGGATTACCGATTATTGTGTGATGAGTGCGAGTATTTGTTTCTATATCTTGGATGTTTTATTTATATTTATTTAAGTATTTATTTATCTAGATGTATAAGTATTTATAGATCATCGTCTAGTACCCATAATACAAGCCTTGAGCTTAGTTTCGGACTAGGTCAATTGTTGTGAGATTGTCCCCTGAAATAAAAAAATAATAAAAAATATTACTATACTTCAATACGGAAGAGCTTAGCCTGCCACAATACAGGGGATACCTAGTACGGAGACTATAGCAATGCTTTTAATTACCTTTTCTTTTCTACGAAATAAATGATATCTTATTGTAATAATTTGAATTTGTGAAATTACCGAAAAGTAGTACATAGTCAAAACAAACGTAATTACATAAAGTATAAAACTTATTTGATCAATAAAATGTAACATCACACTTGTCACATAAGTTTAGTCAGTAACACGGTTTACCTTTTTGTCAGAGTTGAACAACAGCTATTTTATAAGGCACCCACTCACCATGTATCGCAGTTCTTACTATTGGTCGCCATTTTGCGTGCAAAAGCGCTACAAAGTAGCCAGTTTCTTCCTTAATCACCAAGCGATGTCTAATTTATAGGTGCTGCGAGAATTTAGTGGTGTAAAGCATGAAACGAACCCATTTGTCTTTCGCTTAATATCCCACCAAAGGTTCCGAGGTAATTCAATTAGGAAGGCAATTGTTTGAAAAATTTACAGACAAGCTTTTGGATGGGAATAAATCAATTTGGGAGAGAAATGAAGCAACATTTTACATTGGATTTGTAATTATGTTTCATTTGAGAACTAATTAATTTTCTTGGATATATTTTTGCTATGTATATCAGCATGGCTAAATATGAAACGTATAAAAATGTAGTAATTATGGAGCTCTATTAGTGTCGGTTTTTGTTAAGGATAATAGTTTCACATTTATTGAGTTTGGTTGGGTTTATAAAACATCATTTGGTATAAATTCTCCTTTCGATTAACTTTTATACATTTGTAAATAAAACGTACCTACTTGATATTAGCTTAGTAAGTAATTAAGGTCACACCCTCTTTTACAACATTTACTATCAACAGAATATTCTTATTACCAACTAAAGAAAATATTAATTAAAAGTAAATTGAAAGCATAAACTTCATATTCAATTAAAAAGCCTTTCTCGCCTTCGCGGTAACACTGACTTACACAACCTTTTATTTTTCTGTTCATCATTGCAAAATAAACATTTTATGTAACTTCGCTCGCTTAACTTCGTAACGAAGTTTTCAAAGCATTTTGCAAACAATGTTATATTGCAACACCAAGAAGTGCCAATCATAATAACCTTTGTCATTTAGCGCTTGCCTTTATTGCATCGAGAATAAATTAAGTACAAAAACAGAATGCAAGTATAGCAAGCAATAATTTTTTATAGTTACTGTAGGATGTTAATAAAGTTGGGCCCATTATTGTAGCAAATATTTTTCAAAACGCCATCTCAAATATCACATCTTTTTCTAATAAATATAAAAAGATCTCAGATCCGGTGTATCTACAATTGCTGACATTCGTCCTCTTTTGATAGACATTTTCACTTGTGGCAGCATTTTGCACTCCGTACAGATCGGAAACGTGTCGCCGTAGACGCCGAACGTTGTCACGTCCCCACCTAGACGACTATAAATGGAAACTATTCATATATCCAATACGTGGCCCGTAAGTAAACCCTCTTATCGGACCCGCCACGTCCCAGTATAAATCAACCTAGGAAGTTATTTTGCAGCAGGATAAATATCTAAAAAACAAATGAAAACCCGAAAAACAACAGGCCGTAGCGTGAAGTCGAAACTTTTTATTAATTTTATTACGACGATACAATAATAATTTAAGGCGTGGCATGACCGGAAATAATATCCGGGAATATAAAACAAAAGGGAACGTAATGACGGCTCGTTCTTTAGCAATATCGGGAATTCGCAAGGTGTGGCCGGGCAATAAGTCTCGACGAGTTTTATTAGGGCTTCATTAAATTATCCGGCAATTTTATTTTTAATCAAGTGAAGTAGCTCACCGCGGACGTATCTGATCGTGACAGGAAAAATTACAGGTTCAGTTCCTTTTGCTTTTATGAATTTAAGGAGGAATTGAGACACGCCAACAAATACCAACGCGTTAAATTTCATTAGAATAGGAAATATTATAAAATAAACATGTCACCATATTTGTGCTAAATAAACAGTAGGTTATTGTCAATAATTTGCATAATAATGACATGTACCTACACTATCTTAATGAGAAATGAGCAGGGGTCGGAGTAGGTAGATGCATATAAATTCATGCATGGGTTACGTGAGAATAGGTTATTTAATGAACATGCGTCAAGTTTAGATAATAAGCTCAACCTATTCCGACCTCTGGAAATAAGTGACGTTTAACAAAACTTACTAGGGTGATGGCACCAGTGTTGGACACTTTTAGCTGACAGGCACCAGTAATGGACACAAATCTAAATTCAAATTTCATACGGTCGTAAATTGATTGGTGCGAAACAATTGAATAACCCTTATCTTCTGTAAAATAAGAATCAAGTGTCCATCATTGGTCCTTGTTCATTACTGGTCACCCTATCCTCATAAAGGTTCTTTCACGTTATATCGTGGCGTCATTATATCTTACATAACCAATGAATTAAAACCTGGTAATAATTATTATATAAAAAATATTAAAATATTTAAATATCTGACCAATATTCTAATAAGAAGTAATCAAGGAAGCACCCAACCCCTAAATGGTATTTTATTACCAGTGTATACAAAATTTTCGAGATTATTATTTTACATAGTTTGCATTAGGTATAAGATTAATTAATTCTATCATTTCCGATCCAATTTGCCATGATTGGAGGCGTGTGCGAAAACGGGGCAACCGCATAGCGTCAAACTAATCCCACCCTGTATACACAGCGTACATGAGATACAGATTCGAGTACACACTAATTAATAAACATTTCACGCCGCACTATCAACTTGCTGGTTCCATAATTAACGTTCCAAATTGAGTATTGCATTTTCATTTATAATTTTATAACTATCTGACGCAAGACAGTAGTATAATAGACTTATTTAACGTTTCGGGGAAATACTGGAAAAGGGCCGAATCTTAAGTACCCAAAACCGACGTGTGTGCATGACTCGATGTATGAATGTGGAAGAAGTGAAAGAGAGTTGTCAGGATCGTAGCTGGTGGAAAGAAGTGGTCTCTGCCTACCCCTCTGGGAAACAGGCGTGATTTAATGTATGTATGTTTTTATTTAACGTTTCATTGCAGTACTCCTTATTATGATGACATAAACCAGACATTCCGCTTTCCGTGTTGCGCGTATTTTTCTCATATCGACATGAAACGTTGAAAATTATAGTTTCCAAGTAGAATGATGGAGACTTTTTTTGGGACAACAAACAGTAACATACATAATGTTACCTACAACGTAGCTTAAAGTACTATGTGAAACCCACATATTAAAATCTAATAACGATTCCAAAAAAATAGCACTTAATTATAAAGTGCAGCTAGGGTACTCGTATGCTTGCTTTCCACAAGCTGCAATACTTACTTGAGAACTAGCCTCGTGTAGCCCGGGCATTAGGTTGCAACTTCAACAAGAGCGGCAGCGATACGATGCTGTTTGAAATACGATAATTTTCAAAAAACGCAATCCGTAAACCCATGCAACTATGGTCCCAGCCTGCAACTATAATCCAATTTTCCTCATTACATTATTCTAAAAACATGTTAATGCAAACTATTTTAGGCCAAGTAATATTATTCTACCCATCCATAAAAGCAGTACCTAAGCTTTACTTTAGAAAAATATAATGAGGAAAATTTGACTTTTGTTCCAGGCTAGAACTATAGTAGTATTTAAGGTTTTACGGAATACGTTTCTAAAAAACATATACTTTCGACAAACCTTTAATAGGGTCCTTGTTTTCTAAAATATTTATAAATTCCCAGGATTGCACCAAATTTCCGTTACTACGAGTAGCTTCTGCCTGCAACATTGTCCGCGTAGATTTAGATTATCGTAATTTCCTGGGGAACTTTTCATTTTCCCGGGATGAAATTGAAAAAAAAAGATAAAAAAACATCCAAATCCGTTCAGCCGTTGCAGCGTGAAAGAGTAACAAACTAACCCGCACACACAAACTTCCGCATTCATCATATTAGTAGGAATAGGGAGATATGAAGTCAATCCTGACACATTGCACAACATGAAGTGTCTGATTATTGATAATGTTGACAACAGTACGGCAATGATTAACTTGCATGTTGCATGTGAAGGAATAGTAATAACAGCATTGTTTTACTGCTGTCATACGCTGCTGTCCATATATTATAAATATTCAAATAGTTCCTTCGTGGGTGTGCTATGAGTTAGAATTGATTTCTTATCGGGCTAGTACATGTTTTTGCACTATGGGTAATGTGAAGTCTTATAATTGCAACTCTGGTTATTGCAACTAACTTAAATAACTCCTTCTAGGATCACTGTTTTGAACAACGACAGGCGTGATATCGTTCTTCCTTACTAAGAAATACAATATCACGCCTGTCGTTCTTGTAAACAGTTATCCTAGAAGGAGTTATTTAAGTTAGTTGCAATAACCAGATAGTTGCAATTACAAGACTTCACCTTACGCAATCGGCTTGAACATCAAAAAGTACAATAAATCGAAGTAATGCTTTTAAAACCCAACTGCATTTTAATTGGTCGTCTAAATCATTATATAAAAATTCGTCTCTATAATTTTATCGTTAATTCCTGTCCTATTTTGTTTCCCTTTAATTTTCAACATAGTGTGTTTTTTTTTTATTCGTAATTATTCGGCGGTTACTTACAGCCATCAAAATTATAATTGGCATGTATAGCAGCGGAATTTCTTTGCAATGTAACAAAGGCCTTAGCAAACCCCTTGAGGCCAAAAGGACATGCTGATGTTGTAGCTGTATTTGTACGGTAGTTTCGGAGCTTTCTTGACAAGTTAGTGAGCGATGCTTAAGAAAATAGAACAAGAACTTATTAACACAGTAATCATTTTGTAAATCTAAAGTTGTAAACAATGACTTATTGTAACTATTAATGCTATTACTTAATATATAGTTTACCTATTAACTGTAATTAAATGTGTTTTTACTAACAAAAAACTGAATTTGAATCTGAATCTGGCGAATTAAGTTGCTCAAAACATGTAGAATTTTATATGAATACTCAAGTTACTATTAAAATGTTTGACTTGGGATTCATTCATAAAAAACTATGACTGTAACTTTACCATCTAGTTCATATGAAATGATAAGTTACAACGATATGTTATCGGGAATGCAATATATCCCACATAAAGTGCCCTCTAAGTCCCATAACACCTTCCCTTATAATTCACAATAGCCAATAACATGGGAAGCATCTAGCGCTGGTATTGGAGCAGGTGTAGTTAATCGTCTGTACAAGGAATGAGATTTGTGATTTTGTTTCATTCTGTGATAACCTGGTACGTGGTTTCATTGCTGTTATACTGTTTATTCAGTGAGTTAATTACAAAAAATACATCAATGTCCTTTTTCAATGATCGCAAAACTATTAGCCTATAACCTAACTCTCACAGTTTTGTCAATTGTCATTTAAAGAACGCGCTTTCAGTAAAACCGAGGTTAATAGATATCAAAAACCAACAAATACTTAGACGTTAACGTGCTAAAGAACTAACAAAAAACAAAAGCTGATAATCATCCAAAATCCAAAAATAAAGCTTCAAACACAATTATCTAAAATTAACAGCGAACTTTTAAAAGACGTTAATTATATACCAGAATGCACGAGTAAAAAGGGAACGGAGGGTGAACTAAATTTATAACAAAATCTGATGCTTCGCTTTTTTTCTCTGTACAAAATAGAAGAAATAATTAAGAGAGTAGCCGGAGCGTCTCCGCTCGTAATAAAACACCCAGTGACGACTGAAGAGATTCACGAAGGCCATATATAATTTGGACACTTTGGAATTTTTAAGATGCTCCTCAACAATCTAAAGCACCTGTGACGAGGATTTTATAACCGACCTGTCTTAATTTTTGACGTAAAACGACCTGTCGTTTGCGTCACGTTGCGGGGAAATCAAAATGATTGCTTGTCTTGGTAATATTCTTGTAGTATGTCTTACACAAATATAAACAGTTTCATCTACAAAAAAGTTTTTTTATCAGGTAGATTCTCCAGTCTGTTTTTCATCAGGTTCTTTTAACCAAAAAATCGTATAGGGTCTAAGTGTAAGGACCTTATAAAATGAGATAACATTTCAACCAAAACTATAAAGTGTAATTTATTGGTTAGCCTATTTAGTAGTGACCCTAATTACGAAGCTAGCGGATTTGAGTTCAATTAAAAAAAACTTAGTGTGATGAGTGCGAGTATTTTCCTGAGTTTTAGGTGTCTTCATTTTGTCTATAAGTATTTATTTCTCTTGGTATGTTTATTGTTCCGGTAGGCACGTTTCTTAATTATTATCGATTCACGTATTGATTAATTCCATTTAGATTAGACATTATCTGGACGTGTATCTAGCCGCGCATTAGTTAGTATTGTATTAAGTTAACATTGTATATATACGCATGTGTAATTGTAATTAAATTAGATTTTAGCTGACTGACAAAGTGGTTACTAACTAATGCGCGGCTAGATCTATACACATACAGATAATGTCTAATCTAAATGCAATTCATCAATAAGTGAATCGATAAAAATTAAGAAACGTGCCTGCCGGCACAGTTATCATACCTAGTACACAACAGCCAAGCTTTAGTTAGGGAATTTCAAGGGCTTAATAATTTTTCCCCTTCTTCAGACATAACTGACAAACATGTTAATTAGACGAGAAGTGTATGAATTGCTGGATAAATAAACTTTATCATTGAAGTACAAACTGTTAATTTTGAACAAATTCTAAGCGGGTTCTATATTATTCATTTTTAAAGATGATTTCACATCGTTCTGCATAATAAATACAAACGCCGCTAACAAATTAAAGTAGCAAAATTCATGTCGCAGAGACTAGCAACATATCTTCTTCATCATCTTCTTTATCGTTATATAGGTAATATAAAACATAGTCGCCTACCGCATCTGTCTGTATATCCAATAACCCCCACGCAACGGTTTGATGCGGTTTTTCACCATCAGTTACATTATTTTCACCAAAAGTTTTTCTACAATCAATAATTCTGGTTTATGTACGGGTGTTACAGAAATCAAATTATCCGAAGCGAAGCGATAGATATATAGAAAACAAGCATGGTAAACGCAGGTATTTCTCTTGTTATCGTATTACTTTTCTATCGCTCAAAATGTATGGGATGATATTTGACCACGTGTTTTATCGCTTTGCACGAGAATTTCATCCCATACATCTCGAGTGATATAGTGGGCCTCAGAGGCCTTAGATAAGATGCTTAACGCTAACGTAAACGATTTTCGAAAACTGGAAAAGTGTATGGAATTGACATAAGCGCACCCGACCATCCGGCAGCTTTCGTCAATCCTAAACATTTTCGATAACGATAACGTTAACAGTATAAATAACGTTAGTTTTCGAAAGAACAGCTTGCAAGATAGCGGGCAAACCCAAATTATCTTCATCCAGAGTTTAACTGTTGAACTTAAATGACCGTTAATGGGCGCACTTTGCAGCGAATTTTCGCCTCCAGCACTTAGCCTAAAACACTTAGGTGCGGCGAATATTAAGTTTTAACTGGAGCCATACATTACCGCGGTTTGTTCAAAGGTGAATGGCAATATTCAAATGATTAATCACTTGGAAATAACATTTAACTTCTTCGGGACATTAAAAAATATAAGTCTGTGGCAGAAGATTTTGCAGCGCATTTAATTTTCTAGGTACCTAACACTTAATTGAAAAATTCTCTTTGCGTGCAAAAGCTAGTTTGATATAAAATATTTATGGACGAAGACTAGGCGTAATTTAAATGATAGAGAAGCCAAACTTAACCGAGAGAAACGCGTTAATTAAAACGAGAATATATGGAAGGATATAATATAGAAACCAAGTAGGGAACTTTAGTAGGTATAAGAGACCTACTATTTCCAGAATTGCCTAACCAGCCATTCTGTACTAGCAGTAACAATCAATATGACGAAGGTGGGGGGCCACTACTTCCCACATATTAAATAATTTACGTACAAATTGCTGAAAATATGGAAGTAAAGAAGCCTAAATATGAAATGGAATTAAATAAAAACATTCAATGTACAATAATTAAGGAACGTTATATGAAAACAATAACGTTCTAAAGTATTTTCTTAAGCAAGCCTTTCTTGCTTTAATATTATAAACTGAAAATAGAACCTAAGGATTATAGTAACTATTTTTTTTTATTATACGTAACTCCGAAGAGTCATAATTCCGAATTGATCAGAATCCTGAATTTTTATAATTCCGAATGCAATGCTACTACATTGCCTAAAGCTATTACATTTTGATATTTTTTAATCAAACCTCACCTAACCAACGTATAGTAATTATATTATTTATTTAATCAAAAATAGCTCCAGTATAACATACCGTTTAAGAAAATGAAAATTTGACCAATGAATGTTCGGAAAAAAAAAACGAAATAATTGAGTGTTTCCTTTTTTTCTATTTACTTAGGTAAAATCAAATATTGTATTGTATTGTATGTTAATGATTTGTCTTTTAAAAATAGATTTAGGCATATAAAAAAACCGGCCAGTGCGAGTCGAACTCACACATGAAGGGTTCCGTAACCTTCTTGTATGGGGACACATTAAATTTTTATTTTTAGTTTATTTTTATTATTTGTTGTTACGGCGGCAAAAGTATTCCTCACTTTTTGATTTATGTTAAGGTCAAGCAAACAACGCCAAAATATCACGTTTCTAGTATCGCGATATCACGAGCGTCAATATGGTTGCCACTAGTTACAATGAAGCTCCAAATAACACTACAGCAGATATAAGCAGTTGTAATTTAGTGATTTAGCCCGCCGGACCGGCGTCACGCGGAATTAATCCTGGAGCATCTTGACCTCAATCAATTGCATGGGACGATTGATTAATCGCCACTCGCACATTAATCTCCCATTGATTTGTATGAATTGGCACTTGGGGCGTTAACGCCTATCTTTACTTATGCTGGTGGCGCTTAGTGTTTATTTGTAATTAAAAAAACCGGTCAAGTGCGAGTCGGACTCGCGCACCGAGGGTTCCGTATTTAAGATATATTGCCTAGTAACTGCAAAAGAAAATACTCATTTTGTTATGAACTTTATTGTCTATGCAATAAGGTCCATTACATTATGATAAAATTTTAATACACATTAAGTTTTTTTGTTATTTCTCAAAAACTTTAAATTTTATTTTTCCCGTAATATAAAAGTAATTATCTATATGTCAGGATTTTTTCAGAATTTTTGATTCATAAACTTCGGATATAAGTGGTGAAAACGGTGATTTTTTGTACATTTTTGGCTATAAAACAAAAATACATCATAGAAAATTAAAAAAAAATAGTTATGAAATGTGCAGATTAAGACCTTTCATATGACACCCCATTTGCTATAATCAAACCACTTTCATTATTCAACCCCCCACTCTAGACCCCTTTTCAATTAATTATAAACTTTTTTTAATAGATACGGGCGAGCAAGTTATACAACTGTGCCAAATTTCAAGTTGATATCATTTGTAGTTGCTGAGAAAACCTGCTGTGACATACAGACAGACAGACATACTGACAGACGGACAATGAAGTCTCACCATCGGTTCCTTGTTTACCCTTTTTGTACGGAACCCTAAAAATAGGTTAAGAACAGGTAGTTTCATGCTCAGTGTAGGTTTCTGTCGCCGGTACTGTATTTTAAGTTCCACTAAGTAATAAAATGAATGTAATGAAAAAATACATTAAAGTATCGAACACAGTACTAAGTATTATATTGCCGTACTGGAACAAAGGCTGTTATTATAGTTATCAAGTTACCGACGTTGATGGAGGCGGAGTAAACAAGATAGGTACATTAACAACATAAGTTATCTCTTCGCACTTACCTAGTTGACAGTGACGGGACATAACGCTAATAAAAGGGATGAATCCCATAGCAACCAATTGCTTCTTTAAGTTATCATTATCACTAGGTTTTAAGGACCGGACCGGTTTAAGCATATTCATTCATAAGTGTTTTATTAGGTCATAATTATCGCAAGTCATAACGCATTTTTTTAGGAATAGTTACAAGTTTTAGTAGTTCGAGTACGATCATTTTATGAGTGTTGCTCATAATTTCCTAAAATCAAATTTTATTAGTAGCAGAATTTCCATTCCCATTTTATCCCGATCTTATTTTTTCCTGGTTGCATATTTTCCATTCTGAATTTTTCCCAGTCGCAAATTTTCCCATTATAATTAGGCCGAAATAGGTAGGTAGGTTTAGGTTATGTTCGTTTTGCAGCAGGCCCGGAGGGCCGCGATAGCGGAGCTCCGTCGACACCATCAAATTCATTTCTGGAATTGGAAAAAATGCGACAGGATAAAACGTGTCAGTGAAAAAACACGACTGTTAAAAATTAAGATCGGGGAAGAATGGGAATGAAAATTCTGCTACCAATAAAATTTGATTTTCGGAAATTATGAGCCACACTCAAATATTTAGAACATAAAATTTCCCATAAGTACAAACTTTTTCGTCTTGTTTCTGGGAGCACGGCAGCCTCACGAATCGACTTCTATTCACTTGAAATATTTTTGTATGAGATGGTTTAAAAATCAAAGCTCAAAGTTATGTACTATCTCCATCTTTTTCCGTTTCCGTCACGAATGACGAGTAAAAGGGATGGATTCCGAAGTGCTGAATTGAGTGCTTCGTGCCCTGACCTACATTACGTATAATCTGAATGACAACACCGCGGCTTCTCAATCTCTTTTTTATAATTGGCCATTTGCCAAGATGCTTTTTGACTGCGTAAAATGTTCCAATATAAAAAACAGTAGGTACAGTTGAATTTTATTTATAAATTTTGTGAAGGCCACGATCACCAGTGTTTTTTATTACTGCAATTACATGCAGATTCAGTAGGTAATACAACTTACGTAATACAACTATTATGTTGTCGTTAGTTTTACAGTGCATAACATACATAACATATTAATATGAATACTGTGTTAATGCGCACACGCAAATAGAAGTTACCGAAAACTACATAAAAGTTTAAGTGGTATTTACTTAATTAACCCATGAGTTAAAATAATTGCAAATGATTCGACCTCACACAAAATAAATCGAGGCAAGTGAATAAGAAGACGATTTTATTAGAACAAAAAGAAACTTACATATTATGTTCTAAGTACTACTCGTATCAATAATATTGTAGATATAAAAATGGTAACGTAGGTTAATAAAAATATTGATAATAATGTTACAATAATTCACGAACTTAACTATAAGATGAAAATCAACCAATCAAAAGTACCACAAAGCTGGTCACCACTACGAGAAAGGTCGTCGTGATTTTAGTTGCTGAATTAAATGACCTGTCGACATACGTCTGTAGAAGTCCACAGTCAACATCCTTTACTCTTATGTCTAAAAAGTTATCTCTCCACTTTATGTAGCATTGCATTCTTCGCCTTATTTGTATAGGTTCACCGTAAAATGTAGGATCCAGTGCGTTAAAAACTTTTGTCGTCATTTGATTAGGTCCAATTGGTTGATGCCTTTCAGACCACATAAAATGAGTAATCAAACGGCAGTCTATATCTACTTCTTCGTAAGCACCTTCGTATTGACGTACTCCAAATTTACAAATCTCGTTTACGTTTGGTATGTACGAATAATGGTAGCGTTTCGACTCAGAATTGTGAGACAGCAACCCAAAATTGTAAAGAGCCAATCCGGTCAGTAAATATCTGTATCGGCTGCGTGATGCTCTGTATTCATACACAAAATCAGGCAAAACTCCGGAGTAAGCAGGGTAATAACCGTGGTGTGCTCCTGGCCCGGAATAGGAGATTACCATCGGAGGTCTGTAATGGTAATTATGAACGTTTGTCCTATGATAATTTGTAATTCTAATATTCGTTTGCTGGTTTCTTACGTTAACATGTCCGTTGTTGTGGCCTGTATTTCCTGGATGCCCAGTAGGATGAGGGTACACGCCTGTACCATAGCCTTGAGTTGGCACTGGATGCTTTTGTCCACTACCTGATCCACCACCTGATGGTGGATACGAATGAGGTGCAGGAGGTACTTGGTGATGTGGAATCTTGTTTCCGCCTCCTGATCCACCACCTGATGGTGGATACGAATGAGGTGCAGGAGTTACTTGGTGAGGTGGAATCTTGTTTCCGCCTCCTGATCCACCACCTGATGGGGGATACGAATGAGGTGCAGAAGTTACTTGGTGATGTGGAGTCTTCTGTACGCTACCTGATCCTCCATGTGATGGTTGATATTTATGAACCACATCAGGAGCTCTTGTATGTTGATTCCAAGTATGTCGTGTGGTATGAGGTGCGCTTGTCACATGTTTTCCAGTGCCTGAATATCCGTGGGAACTTGGATAAGAATGCCCACGACCTCCATGTGTTGAAGAGTGTTTGCTACGATGGTATTGTACGTAATTCTCTAAATCACGAGGGAGTCTTTTTGCCTGATTTGTTTCTGCATTGATAACTGACGGTAAACACAGTAAAAAAAGCCACAGTGCTCCCGCGACGGGCGCCATGACGGAACTTATTCAATTGCCGAAAATTAAACACGAACATCTGCGTCGGCTGACCGACGACTATTTTTAAGTATCGGTGTTTGAGTTTTTTGCGTGATATTATATTGCAGATTTCACTTGCAGGGTTTTTGCATTCGTTGCGTAACGAATCATATCTAGAAGTTTCTGAATCAATTGCTTATTTGTGTACAATTTTTGACGTCAAAAAATTAATTCATCGTATAGTTTAATACAAATAATTTATTTCACTTTTTGATTTATATCATTTATTTAATTAATACAATTAAAAGCTAAAGTTAAACTTATTTAAATTAAAATAAAACTAAGCTACTCAAATGTTAAAGATGTAAATAATAATCACCATTATAAAAAGAACACCCCCTCTAGCAGGTCCGCTCGCGGCATGGTCCCTATGACACTGGCTGCATTCCCTCTCTGTATAGCTTGCCCAATCCTTTGGGAGCGGTAAGTACCAGCTCTAGGATCTCCGGAGGTGTTTACGAGCCGGGATGACAGGGCTTTAATAATCCTTTTCATATCGGCTGACCAAGGTCCCATGCTCTCCACTGCAAGCGCCACAAATTCGTAATTATTTGATAATGATAAATATTTGCGGCGCTTGATGGTTTGGGCCTGATCAGCTGCTGCACCGATTCTGAGATGCTGCTCGCACGCTCAATTACGAGATGACTGGACGTGGGAAATGGCGAATGTGTCAACACACGTCGCGTCCCACACCAATGCCCTACCCAGTTTCCAAGGCACCAATGTAGCTCCGTCTGGTCGCTTGCCGTCGTCTCTATGCAAACCTGCTGGTTCCAGGATAGGGACAGGAGAGGCACTGGCAAGCGAACGACGGATCAGATCATTAATTGTGCCGTGGCGGTACAAACGGCCGGCACTTCTAAAGCATGTGAGGCCATGTCGTCCCAGCTCACTCACTTCCTTCCCGCACGTGCAAGTATGAGGTTCACAGATTCTAGCTACAAGCCGCAAGCTTATTGCTATTTGAAAGCAGCTCGGGTCCGAGTCTGTGCCTATATTGCGGGAAGGAAGAGCGTGGAGCCAGTGACCTGATTCGCCTGCTGAGACAGCGAGGAGACGGGTGTGATCTGAATCGTCCGGACTATTTTGTATGAGAGATGAATGAATTGATATGAGGCGAGGTGTATCCCATGCTCTTTGGATATGCCTCTTGACTGGCACACCAAGCATCCCTAGCCTCCACCAGGTTCGCAATCTTAACGTCAAGTATCTGTGGGAGATTTAAGATAATACTGACGAGAGGCAACGAACCATAAGCGGAGGACAGGAAAGCTGGTAGTGCCACGCAAGAAGAGCATCGAATACCAAGTCCACTGAAACGAATTGGGAGAACCGCTTAAGTCCAAGGCCTTAAACTAAAATGAATGTTTAATAATTTAGACAGAGTTGATTCAAGGGTAATATCTATAGAAACCATGATGTTTGGAATTTTCCAAATTGGACAACTCCGTAACAAATACACGAACTTTGGAGTGAAAAGACAACACCGAATAATAAATAGCGCCATGTGGGGGTTTATTTCATACAAAAGGTTAGAAGTATTTTTAAACAGATTTAATTTACAATTTATAATGGGATTGATTGCTTCTTCAAAAATCGGTGAACCTAAAAGTGTTAAAGATGAATTTGAATGGACCAAAATGTTGGGCGAAGCTTGCTTTAAAATTAGTGACGATATCATTTTTTTTTTATAAATTTTATAAGGTAGGTATATAAATTTCGCACTTAGTAAAGTTTAATGAGAAGCCTATATTAGAAAAAATAGTGATGATCGTTTACAGGGTATTGTAGTACCTATAGTCTACAGTTGACGCATCCCCGCCAAGGGAACCATCATCAAGGTACCATAGATTGTATTTATAATTTAGATCTGAAATTTTTATTTCACATAATTTTAGGTACAATTAGATCTTAAAAATAATACCTACTCATATCACTAAAATCTACCATACGTAAGTACCTACATGGCATGTGTAATCAGGAAGTATGCATCTACTTATAATTTAAAAACTCATGTACAAATAAAAACACTTTTCTGCAGCCATCTTTTCTATTTTTATGCACATAATATTATTATAACTATTCTTAAGAACAAGTGATAATTTTGACATTGGGGTAAATAAATTATTGCGATAATGCGAGCGTAAAGGATTTTATCTACACACATATCATAAGCCCTCTATTATACGTTCAAAACCCATAGGCAATAACCTGCATTACCCGTGGTATAGTTGGTTCCAGTTTAAATGACGAAAATGCATTTAACGCGGGATTTTACAACTTCTTTTGTTGCTAAATATGAAAGGAAAAGATAACAAAGGGACGACCGAAGTGTGGCACGTGCCTTGGAGTAGCTCAACCCTTCTTGATCATTGAAATAAAAGATTTTTTAAGCCGTCTATATTGTAAAGCAAAAATATACTTAATAAATATTCCTATATTATATACATTCAATATAATTTTAAATTGTCATTATTGATACATAATAAATCAACATAACACTAATACATATCGCATATTCTTATGGCTAACATGCAATAAAAAACTATCAAGATTGTTTATTCAAAGTATACTTTGGCCGTACCGACACACCTGCGTAATTGTTTTACAACCCTACTTAAAGATAACAATTGAACAATAGTTTTTGGTAATGGATGGTTTTAAGTGCATTTTCGTCATTTAAACTGGAACCAACTATAGTAGGTGACAGCGATGACAGCTGTTAATTTTGGAAGATGTTCCTTTGGTTCTCATTACCTTACAATATTCGATAACGTAATGAAATTACGTTATAGCTGTCATCGCAGTCACCTACTTACTACCACAGGTAATGCTGGTCATTTACATTTCGGCTTCTGAACCCATCTTAGACTACTTATAATATGTGTGTAGATAAAGTATTGTACGCGACTCGTCGTAATTGGCCTAACCTATGATGATAAACTACTATATTTTATACATTGATTTAGCACGGTTAAACATAATATGCTGAATATAAACACGCGTCTGAAATTTAGACTTGGTACTGTTAGAATATTTAAAAAAAGGTGCACATGATTCTATTTGCTTTAATTCAAAAATTGCTCAACACTTTTTTTGCATCAATAAAATAGGCAGCACGTTTATTTTGCCATTTGCTTAGCGCCTAAAATAATGTAATAGCAAATGCTACTACCAGCAAAAATCATATTGCTTTTACCCGACATAGTATTATTTTAGCTGTCTATGTATAGAATAATACAGAAATAACAGGGGGAACAATCTCCAACAAATTGACCTAGTCCCAAACTAAGTTCTAGTCTTGTACTATGGGTAGGTACTAGACAACGATGTAAATACTTATATAGAGAAATAAATACTCGAATACAAAGAAAACATCCAAGAACAATATTTACGTAAGGTGAGACGGGGCTATTGCATCTGCGGGATTATTGTAACTTTTCATACTAATTTTAAAAGTAGAACACGTTTTAGTATGAAAAGGTACAATTGCCCCGCAGATACAATAGCCCCGCTTCACCTTGCCTTTGTTCTTTTGCGCCTAAACTACCCATCCGTTTTGACGAATGAGGTGTCAATCGATTCGTGATTATGTTCCGCGTGACAGAGGGAAAAATTTATTTGAGTAAAATTAATAATGTCGGACTAGAAAATCAAAAAAAATTAGCGACTTTTTCTTTTTTAAATTCTTTGTCCTTGTATTTAATTTTAATGTCCTTTTTAGGGTTCCGTACCCGAAGGGATTTCAACAGCACACAATAATAAGCCAACGCTATCCGTCGATCCGTCCATCTGTCCATCCGTCCGTCCTAACTTTAAAGAACTGCATCTTTTGAACCGTAATAGATGGCGGGTGGACGTTTTTCATAATTATGTGTTATTACGACGTATATACTAACAAATAAAAAATAAAGAAACTAAAATAATAAATTGGGTCCCCACTCCCCATACAAGGAGCTTTCTTTCAACACATTTTTTTTCGTTTTTTAAAAAACGGTCAAGTTTGGTTTGATTACATTAAAAACCCTGAACAAAAACAACAAATACTTAAAAATGGTCAAATCGCGCTGATTCGATTCGAAATTGAATTAATAATACCTACTGTACGGCGGTACGGAACCCTCGTTGCGCGAGTCCGACTCGCACTTCACCGGTTTTTTGTTTTCATTCGGTTAGATAAAGGTGTTAATGACATTATACACCGTGGGAACGAGAAACCCGACAGACTTTAATCATCGATCTGATGTCTGTTTGGAGAAAAAAAAGTAGTATCAAATATTGTCGGATAAAGCTATTATTCGAGACCTAAGTATTCATTATTTTTGGAAATTTACGGGTTGAAAAATCTTTAGGATAACACGCCTTTACAAAAATGTGACGTAGCCACTTTAGTACGTTTTGTTGAATGGCCATAGCAACCTTATTAAAACGACTAATAATAATAAATAACGACTGTGTTCAGTATGAATAGCTGATTGGCCGTAGCAACTCTAGCAACATATTTACGCATTCGGATAAAATCGTGGGTTTTTCGATTTTCCGATAACGAAATGACCAATCATTTTCTCCGTACACTGAAGTTGCTACAAGTATCGTTACGTGAAAACATGTTTCGAAAAACGTCAAGTAGTAAACTTCATTTATAGGAATGGCGGATCAGCATCGTTTTTCTGTCGTAATGGCGAGGGATGCAAGTATTTGTAAGAATGAAACGTAACATATTATTTAATAATGGTAGATAGGTTATGGTTGCAAGACCTACAGTAAGTTGACTTTGGGTGAAGTCTGCTGTCAGGTTGGTAGACCTGGCTCTCAGGTTAGCCAACCGTTAATATGCCAGTTGCACTCGTTTTAAGTTATCTTATCTTACAGATGGGCCCTTTCGGATACACTTCGACCCTTTAGGATCTTTTGTGCAATTACCTTCTTACACACTCAGTTGTTCGAATGTGCAGGGTTCCGTAAGAGCATCGGGTAATGCACTTAAGTTAATAAACTCATTGGTACATGGTGACCGCGGGGGTTAGAACTCGGTACCTTACGATTACGAGTCGACCCGCTAAGCCAGGCCACCGACGCTCTTATCATTTTAAGTTACTAAAATTATTGATTTTAATAGTTGTAGTTACGAAATATTAATTTAAATAGGGCATATTACAAAAGCAATTTCAATATTTTAATCCAACCATTATCAATTGCTGTCTTGCTTTAGCTAGTAGGTAAATAGTCAAGTGTCATAACGACGTCATCCTAGTCAATTTTATCGATATTTAAACATAGTGTGCGGTATGGTAACCGCATTAAGCCAAAGAAATTAGGATAAATTGAAACTAGCTTTACTTATAAATTACATTAGCAGCATGAGACTTAAGAGAGGGGTTTAGTTTAGGGAAGATTTATTTAAGTTTAGAAATTTACAGTCATTGTGTATATTTAAAATTGCTAAAACAAACCTTGACATGGCTTGAGATGGTTTCGGATTCCATTTATTGAATAGTGTTTGATTCTAACCCCTCAAGTTTAAGGTTCTGTTTTTATAATTAATGTTAAATCGATTGTAAACTACCTGCACAGACATACAAAAAGTACTTTTTACTCAAGCACTAAATATAACCCGCTAATATTGATAAAGTTAAACGGTATCAGAATATGTAGCGTAACCAAGCGTGAAAACAGTTCTATAAAGAGAGTTGCTATGGCAGTAACAGTTCGTTTATAATTATTATAGCATTGTTATTATCATGGTTACGCGCATGAATAATATCAGTGATGATGTTCGGTGATCAACTGTCATCTCAATTGTTATTATACTTATTAAAAACATTTTGTACAACCAATTAGAAGTGTAAAAATACGAAAAATATCTAAATACCTCGGCACTCACTTAAGAAGATTCATAATGTACCAATTACATAAATAACTATTTTATCCCGAAATAGTATTGCACAGAGAATTAACATTTTTGGATGTTTGATTTAAACCGCAATATCTATAAATATCCTAATCTTATAATAGGATTCAAAAAGTTAGAAAGCGTTGATAAGTATTGGAGATAATATCTTCCGGAATTCAGCTTTCGTTATCCTTTCTTATTATAAAACGGACGTTGAAAGTTTCCTAATACCGCCCCGGTTTAAATTCCAGGTAAGGACGAAAATCTCAATCAAACTTTGAAGCTTTTGAAGCGTCAATTTTTAGCGCAGCTTAGAACTTTCTGGAAAACGTGACGAACACTCCCGTAGTCGAAATAATTGAGAATGTTTGATGAGAATTGTTTTCTTACGTTGGCAATCGATTTCTAGATGTGCAATCGCGCGATTGTGTTCTTAAAGGAAATGAATCAGTTCACGCGAATGCCTTCGGCGTTGATTAAAGTACATTTAAGAAGTCTCATATTTTAAATCTAAATGTAAGCATTTTAATAAACGCTTTTTTACCTCACCAACTCAAAAAGAACTTCTTAACCGACTTCAAAAATGATGAGGTTCTATGTTCCACTGTATTTTTTTAATGTAGGTATGTTTACCGATTTCTCCGTCAAATTGTGGAACGATTTAAAAAAAAAATTTTTTGTTTGGTCATACCTCAAGGTGGTCTCATTGTCACCAAATCAGAATCTGGCGAGCAGGTTCGTGAGTAATTGAGGGAACTCCTCAATTATTATAGGCATAAACAATAGCGATTTTAGTAATTTTTGGAAACAAGTCCATCATTTGCATTCAGAAAGTATCATTTGGTGAAGTGGAACTGATGATGTAGACCACAGATGGACAACGGAACTCCTCAACGGTAGGTTCTTATTTAATTCAAGGGTGACGATAAGATATCTCGATTTAGATAGTAGTTGAGCGACTATAACAAAGAACATTTAATTGTTTAAATATGACTATGACTTTCCCGCGACGTTGCTTGCGGTGAGTTTGAAATTTCTTAAAGTTTCATATCAACTAAGAAGTGGGACTACATAACAGCTTATTATGATCACAAAGAATAAAATAAAATGTTTTAAAAAAACAAAAAACCGCCTTCAAAAACGCAAAAAATAACTTCTTTTAAAATGGTAGGTAATCGTAATGGTCGCCGACCATATTTTTAACCAAAAGCCGACCTATTTTAAAAGAAGTATTTTTTTGCGTTTTTGTAGGTGGTTTTTGGTTTTTAAAACATTTTTGTCGCTTAACATCAGTGTGCAAAAACGCAATAAAAATAATCAAAGAAAAAATAATCGGGCTAAGTGCGAATCGGAGTCGCGTACTGAGGGTTTCGTACCGCTGCACGGTAGGTAGGTATTACGTATTATATTCCGATTTGAATTTAATTTCGAATCAAACCGCGAGCCCAACTCACGCAACTAAAGCGAATACAAGTCGAAGTTATAATGGAAAATTACCTACTGTATTCATTTGTTCTACCACACACATTTCCAGTTGGTACGTATTATTTTAACGAAACGCCTTTCAACGAACTTATCATCACGCAGAATTTTCATTTCATCGAAACGCATTTCTCGCTGCATGAGTAAATTTTTTTTGGTACTCACGCACGAGTCTAACATAGCCTAACCTGCGTAATTAATGTTAAGGATATCTTGAAAACATCACGAATTAAGCAGAAAACAGCGTCACATGAAATGAAATTCAATGAAATGACACAATCGATGAAGTGAAATTCGATAAAATTATGGTTTGCCATTTCCAGTCAAACCTATACTACTTACTGTTACATGTATTGAGCTTTTATAATGCGTTATATCCAGTGATCGGGGAAAACGGTGCAAAACTTTAACAAAACTTGTAAAGCTGACCATAAAGGAGAACTGGAAACCAAGAAAAATGAGAATATTACCTATTGAAAAATAGGAATACTTACTCGTATTATTGGCAGATTAGTATTCAATTTAACTCTATAGAGTCTCAGATTTGGTATAAGGATATTAATAGTTTCATGGTTGTAATGTAAGTTTTGTTAAAGTTTTGCATCGTTTTCCCCGATCACTGGTTATATCGCTTGTAATAAAGATTATTCGTAACATAAAACATGCGAAAATGCAAATGCGACAATTTTGTAGATGAACTGGCAATAACCGTCAACGGACGCTTTATAGGAGTGTCAAATTTCTTGGTTTTCATTTTAATTTTTACCTAGTTCTAGCAAAATCTGAAGGAAACATTTTATTTTGCTCACCACAATTTAAGTTTTTATCCACGCACAACCCAACCAACTTATCTGTATCCCGTAATCTTTACAAAACGTTGCTGCAAGGAATAACAAGCCATCTCACCGCCCTATCCCGTAGTACCATAAAGATACCACTGTTACCTCAGTTTGTTTAGCCCGACCATAAATCCGCTCGTCCACCGATATTTCAATTCAGGCCATGCGGTATATCAATCCACGCCAACTACTTCTGTCAAGAACCCAGTAATGTATTGCTCAATTTCTCCCAAGTTAAGATGACCACTACAAATGGTACGGCTGGATCCAAATTAATTGTGGCCGAGGATCCTTTTGCACAAATTTGACAAATTATTCATGTATTTTATTACTACGGTCTGATGTTGAAATGGCTAGTTCAGAATGCTCTAGATACCCATATTATAGCTGAATCACTTTATAGATGCGTATGGTGTAGTGGTGCTGTCAACGCAGTTATTATTCATACGGGATGTAAAACGCTATCATAAGCGGTTGTCGAAAACTGACGTAATTTATACGATTGACGTGAGCTGACGTTCTATCGCGCCGGCCGCTCATATCATTTTCATACATTTGGTCATTATTAGGGCTCCGTACAAAAAATAAAAAACGGAACCCTTATAGGATCACTCGTGCGTCTGTCCGTCTGTCCGTCTGTCACAGCCAATTTGCTCCGAAAATACTGGACCGATTGAGTTGAAATTTGGTACACATACATATGTAAATGGATGACCCAAACAGACATCTGTTGGGAAAAGTAATTTTTTTTTTTAAATATTTGTCATTGTCGGTGGGCAAATTAGGGTTCAATTATATACTGGACTGAAATTTTTCAGCCTACCTATTCGCCACATATTATTTAGCGTATTTTTTATATAAAATACTTTTCATCGAATAAACAGCCGGGTGCAAATCGTCTCCTATTCGGATCTTAGACCAAAAGGTGTTCTCTATGCCTGACTTTCCCTTACTAGACAACGATAAACTTACTTAAATACATACTGAAATAAATACATACCTAGAATTTTTTTTTTAATTTATTTATTTTGAAACAATTATTTTTACAAAAGATTAAGTATCTGCCAAAATGCATTCTAGCCTCTGCCTATGCCTATGCCTCTATGCTAGCACAATGTCAGTTATTTTACCGGTTGTCTCCAAATATGATCACCTAATCGAGCAAGTCAATCGAAAAAATCTGATTACGATTTGGTCACATCGATCGCCATTAGCATTTTCTCGATGACAATACGATAACGTCACTTACTCGACAGAAGGTAAAAATTCGTCCTCGGGGTCCACAAAGTACTTTTAATAACAGCCTAGTACCCAACGGCCAGTCAAAACAAATCGCGGACTTTAACTGACGGATAACATCAAACGCTCGCTCCCTAAATAACATATTAAAAGCGAAACACCGAAATCGTAAATGATCCGAATGTCCCATTGAAAGATACGTACCTTCATAAAATAAAAAGCTTCGAAATAACATGTTGTCAAAACAGCGGTTCTCTTTTATTAAACACATTATTTTGGTTTCAAGGAAATCGTAAATCCTTAATGGATTTTCCTTGTTTTGCCTGATCATGTGTTGAGAGAAAAAATATGCGTATGCCGAAAGTATTTTCCTACCCGATCGTTATACGCTTCTGATGAAATAAAGGTTTGACAGGGCCAATAAACGCACTTCCAATCCTATTTTCATTCTAAGGGTCGACTTTTCCACTCGTTGTCTGTTATGTAGGTACCTAATATGTTTATTTCAGGCATTGTTAACAATTTCAATCCTTATTTTAAGTATTTAGTCGGTAACCCAGTAGCGTTGAAAAATTGATTTTCGTTGTCATTACTTGTCATTACTTCACTTGTAAAATTATTCACTCGACAAGATCGCAGAGAGTTTGAAGAGAGTTATTGTCAACTCATTTTTTGCCATTTTTGACAACATTGGGCCAAAGATAGCAACAGTTTATTTCGTACAGGTATGTTGATCAAAGAACATTTCTAATCTGCAGTCAATGACACCTTGTTCAGACTTACTTGTCTTAAGTAGTAAACAACTTTCTAACCTCAAAATGAAACTTTTTTTGGCTAATACAGCTCTGTTATCGTATATAAAGTAAACGGAGAAAACATTTTGGACATCACTTGGCCAATGTATTGTCCGTGATTGGTTTATTTTATTTAAAATAGCTGTTTTATACAAAAAAGTTGCATTTTAAGGTTCGAAAGTAGTTGTTTACTACTTAAGACAAGTAAGTCTGAACAGGGTTTAATAACACGATAATTTTGGTACAATCATTTAAAATTATTCCTTTCTCAAATTGAGCTTTCAACTTTCCATCAAATACAAAAACATTATAATTATGCTAGATACTTGATGCCATCCTATGAAAAAAATTGACAAACGGCTCTCCTTAAACATTGCTACTTATATTACAACGTAGCATTAAATTTGAATAATGGAAAAGGCAACATAAAGGCATTGTACATTTTTGTATGACGTTAAAAAAAACGAGAAGCTTAATGCGGCCGTGTCCAATAAAGGAGCGGAACTTTTGTGGGATTATCCCTCTTTACCTCTTGCGTCACGCATAATTTAATGTGCCACTTTACTGTCTACCCTCATCTGCAGTCTGTAAGAGAAAAGAGTGGATTACTGTCGAAAGTATGATTTTGCGTTAGTGTTCACAAAACCTGATTTTTAACCCCCGAAAAAAAAACTGAGGTGTTATATATGGTGTGACGACGCATTGGTCTAGTTGGTAGTGACCCTGCCTACGAAGTCAGCGGTTTTTAACGTGTTGAATAGAGGCCCTGTAATGATGTAATACCAACGATACGACTGAAATGTTAAATTTAAGCCACTAAACCTAAAAATATAAAATCAAGAAATTCGAAAAGACTAAAACAATATGATTAAATACAAACATACCTTCACGCCTGTCTCCCAATGAGGTAGGCAGAGACTATGGAAAGCTAGGAGCACCAGTCTAAACCTACCACTTTCGCTTCCTCTACATTCATCATCATCTTCATGCACGTACATCGGTTTTGGGTGCTTTTAATTTGGCCTTTATTCTGTACATCGCGAATCTGTTCACTGTATTTGCGTCCAGGGCGTTCCCTACCGACCTCTCGACCTCTCCACTCGCCATACCTCTTTCGTAACTCTTCTTTCATCCATTTTCTTTTCGATCTATGTCACTACCTACATGTTCTTTCAATTCACATCGTTCTCGCATTTCGCTATTTCTTACTCTATCCATCATCCTAACTCCACACATTCTTCTCAATAATAATAGCAATAATCCTGCTTTCATTTTTCTTCTGTCATACCAATGATTCACTATCATTTTTTTTTTATCATTTTGCCTTTAAATGTTGAAATCACACACACTCTTTAGATATTCTTTACTGACATGTAAAAGTGGATGAAGACCCGGATGTGGCCAATTTACTGAAGAAATCATTTTATTTCATTATATTTTTATTGAAAATACCGTAGTACAGACTGAATTTCTGAAAAACTTACAACAGTTTATCACGCATGCTGTTTATTAGCACGTTACTTTTAGTACCCTTACCAAGAGTAACAATTACCGTACTCGCTAGCGAGTCGAATGCTCTGTCCCAGTATTCTGATAGAGTGCGAGGGACAGAGCATTCGACTCGCTAGCGAGTACGGTAATTGTAACTCATGGTAAGGGTACTGTATCTACACCGTGTCTGAAACACCGCATTATGATGTAGCGCATTGCCGATTTATCAAACTAGCGCAGTTTGTCTTTTTTTATTGACAACTTATTTTGGCCAAGTAGCTAAGTAAAGTCTTTATTGCACGGAAAGAAATCGTTTCACAAAATACAATTACCAGAAAAAAAAATACAAACGCGAACTTATCCCTTTAAGGGATCTATTCCAGCTAACCTTGTAATGACTGGGTGAGGACAACGCATGACAATGGCAAAAAACAAGTTAAGATCTAAAATATATTTAATTTAAATACACAACGCAATTACATAATATTAAATTTAAAACAACTACATAAATAAACTAAGTAGGCTTCTTTTATTTCATTTTATGTCAGACCATTATTGTTATAACATTGTTTGAGAGATACCAAAGATAAAATAACACGTTTATTCTGTGCATTAAAATAACATTTCATTTCCAGATACAGTCATATCACTTAATTTTATTGAAAATTCTGAATTTCGTTTCCTCTTTGCAAAAAAATATTCGCTAAAAAAATATAACTGAGTTTAATTAAATCAAATTTATTTGCATTTTTGTTTGATCAAAGTCAATTCGGGACGGAGGAATGGAAGCAGCATTGCATTATTTATAAATCAATGGATGCGATAGCACAGAACAGTAGTACAAGTTGAAATATAAAACGGGAAAATATATTGACAAATTTTTAGAATTCCACATTCGTCTTCCAAACAGAAAATAGACTCTTGAATGCTGTAGAATATTCAGGAATCTTGAATACACAATATCGCAAAGGATGTGACTTATTCTCTTTTCCGTGTTTGCTGCTTTTTTTAATTTAAAGATCTATACTGTTTTGCTATATGCTTTTTATAGATTATCCAAGATGAATTATGAAAATTAAGAGGTAGGTGCAATACCAAGACAAGACTGCAAGACTAAAAGCATAAAGTTTAAATCTAATATTAAGCTTTTACTCAATTGTCACTAATCATTCAAATCAACTCATTCAATTCAAATAAGTAGGTAGGTAGGTATCAATTTTAAAACAGATGATAAAACATATTTTGCTCAGTTTAAGTTTTCATAACCAAAATCCAATCACTGTTATTTTTCATTAAGCCAACCAGGTACCAGGTACCAGGTATTCTTATTAACTAGCTAATATATCTTTTCATAAAATAAAACAATGTCCCGCCGTCTGTCCCTCTGTTTGTATGCTTAAAGGTACTGACAGACGTGCTCATTACTAGCACGAAAGCATGCTTTCATTGAGCAAGTGCTCATTAGTAGCACGTGTGTCGCACCATGCAATGGCACAAAAGCATGCTTTTATTGAGCACTAGCTCAATAAAAGCATGCTTTCGTGCTAGTAATGAACACGTCTGTCAGTACCTTAAATCTTTCAAACTACTCAATGGAATTTAATGCGGTTTCCATCAACAGACAGAGTGATTTAATAGGAAAGTTTTTGTGTATAAATTCTGGTTTATATGTTACAGAAAACTCACTTAAACCGAAGCAGAAAGGGCTAGCCAAGTAAAAAGCAGATTAATAACATAAGACAAAACCTCTTATGATGTCTTGATAAGACCTTTTAAATAAGTATCTTGAACTCGGGCCACAAGCACTAATTACATCTTCCGGTCTCTCACGTAATTAGCTGCGAGACAAATCACTCGGACAGCTTGGACAAATGTAGCAATGTAGATAAAGAAGACTATAAGTTAGCTCGAGATGATATCAGTAACTTTCTTCACTATCAAGCTAAAATAAAGAGTTGTTTTAATTCTATTTTTAAACTTTGTGCTGTATTTGCACAGGTATTTATTTACTTAATAACAACAAAAAGCAAGCTTTAAAAAACTCGACTGTTGTTGCTAACCAACTATCGTTATAAATCCTATAGGTATATATGATCTAAAATGAAAAATGATGAAAGAAACCTATAGACGTTTTTTAAATTCCTATTTAATGATACCCTACTTGTTTAACGATTTTTTTCAATGTGGCGTCTAGTTGCCGCCATATTGAATTTTAATTACTGTGTTATCTTTAGTCACTCTCACAAGATTAAGAAAAATCATTTGCCATAAGAATTATCAAAATCAGTCCACGCGTTTAGTTTCTAGAGCGCCACAAAGGAACAAACATACATATATAGGCTGATAAACACATTACACTCCTCCTTCGGCAGTCGGGTAAAAAGGGATACTACTTAAATATGTACTTTTAGCGAATAAATAAAGTTTTTTTTTTCGTGTTTTGTGTTTTGAGGACATGTTTAACCTAGTTGGTAGTGACCCTGCCTACGAAGCTAGCGCTTCCGGGTTTGATGCCCGGTATAAGCAAATTTTTGTATGATGAAGGCGAGTGGTTGTTTCTAAGTCTTGGATGTTTTAAGTATTTAAGTATTTATTTCTGTATAAGTTTTAGTTTTCATAATATAAACGCTGAGCTTAGTTTGGGACTATCTAGGTGAATTTTTGTGAGATTGTCCCCTGATATTTAGTTATTTTTTATTTTATTTAAAGTAATGTGATACATTTTTAATCTTGGGCATTTTTGTTTTATGTGCTACATAAATATTGTTTTGTATTTTAATTATGTTACTCTTTTTTTTTTTATGGCGACCTTTACGTATAATTTTAAGGTTACGGGAGTCTGGTAGATTGTAACATTTAAAAGTCCTGATATTTTGCACTAGAAAGGTTAGCCGAAATGCATTGACTACATAGGACCATTCAAGCGCTATTCGCATATATCAAGTTTCCGCTGCCGTCGCCAGATCATCAGTCCAACGAATTCTTAAAAAAAAACAGCTGTTTTTTAACAATAGACAATGCTGAGATGTTGTAAAAATGCAATTGAAATTTCAGATTTTTAAATATTCTTTTTGCAACTTATCATTTCTATGTACAGTCGCGAACTTTAATTTGGTACTCACCTTAGGTCCAAAGTCAATCTAACATTCTACAACAATAAGGTTGAGTTTCCTAAAAGTTACAAATGACTTGAAATCTCTAATGATATTGACGACTTCAAGCATATTTTTCTTGAAATGGGTCACAAATTAACGTTCGTGATAGTACGTTTATCAACGAAATTGTTGTACTGATGCCAAACGAGTAAGTGACATGCATGCCCTAATTACGGTTCGTATAACAGTAATCCATTTGTCCTTAAGATAGGCATCTCTTAAGTAACTCCTAAATCCGCTCAACTTAAGGAGCATTAAATGGATCCCTTTATTCACACAGAGTCACGTCTCAGAATTTGTTAGCGAAAACAGATTTTACTCCAAACGCATCGCGGGTCGAAGCACGCGACTGTTTTAATTTGACCCCTCGTAACGCAGAGTATTCCTCCTTTCCTTTCGTAGTTGTGTTGAAAAGCGACGAGAAGAGAGGTCCCAGTAGAATGGACGGCAAATACACTCAAGTACACTAATCCTTAGTAAATTGAAATGTAACGCCGAAGATTGACGTCGCAATGTCCGCCGTTTTACGTTTAAGTAATTTTCTAGTCGCTAAGTGGACTTGTTAATTATATTACGACGTAATTATTTTAACGTCGTTTATATTTATTTTCCTGTTAGGTATCACATCTGTTGATTTAGTAAGCCGAACTTAAACTTCTTATGAATGACAAAATTATTTTTACGAAAGTAATTTATATTCTTATGTAAAAAATGTTATGTAAAGGCCTAACTTAGCACCAAATGTATGGCACCAATATAGCGTCAAAGCTTTTTTTGCAGTGCATACAATGTTTTTTTCTGCAATGAATTCTTAAACACAGATACTTATGAACAAAATTAAACAAAGGATATCTCAAAAGTTCAGATGTTCAGTTTTTTTTAATAATTATTTGCACAAAATAAACTAGTGTAAAAGGCTGACTTAATGCTACAAGGATTATCTACCAGTCAACCTTAATTTTAATAAGATTTGAATAATTTCCAACTTTCTCCTCCACAGCCATCTTTAAATGCTGATTCCGGAGCATTTTTTTAATTGTATTTATGCTTCAGAATACCTTTGCCACTCTTTGAGTTTATGTCAATTAATTAACTTTTATTTATCAGACTGTAAATAAGCCATTTTTGAAAATGAATCCGCAATATCATTCTTATGGAGAAACTGGTTTTTATTTCAAGACTTTCACGTCACGTTATATCACGTTATAATAAATACGTTATATTTTCGGCGTTTTGTCCCATAGTTCGTTTATCCAATTGCACACGTATACTAGTGACATAAGCACTATCCCAATACGACTTTAAGTATTCGCTCAAAATGTGCAAAGAAATCCTATTATCTCGTTTTATCCCCTGCAATAACGAACGTTTATTAAATAAACTTTGTGCCCACCAATTTCCACTGTAAACACAAACAATAGCTTTTATTAGGGAGCCTGCCTTTATAAATCTTGTTCTCCTTTCAGCGTTTGCCGTAATTTAATAAAAAGTGCCAGTTGATCAAATTAATAAACGTCAGATTGCCGGCGAGACGAGGCTGTCACGGCTTCGTAATTGAGCTTGCTTAACACGCAATGCACAAATCTCTCATCATATCTCTATTACATCATCATTATTATCGTATTACTGAACGACGTCCTCTGCCGAACATTAGGTCAATTGTGTGCTATACGTTTCAATTAGCTTTACAAGATCGTCATCAGCTTTAGAAGGTCTAAATCGTTGGTCCACGTGGGAGGTCTGCATACACTTTGCTTTCTGGTCCGTGGCACTTTTGAACCTCCCCACCGCAACGACCATCAGTTTTTTGAGCAATGTGCCCCGTCCACTTCCGATAAAGGTCTGCAAATCATCACTATTCATCTTTGTCTTAATTCTTCTTTGTTACCCTTTATACGTCAATGATTCAGTAGAAAATTTATGCACGGTAAGATTCCATGCCAGTTGGGTTTTGATGTCTTCTATTCATAGATAGAAGTTTACACACACGTGTGCATACGCAAAGCATTAGTAATGCTAAAGCTAAAAATCGGTATTCGATTGTTTGTTAAATAGTTGTGTGGTAGTTCTGTCATCGTTGACCGGATTGCGTAATAGTACTCGCGTGCCTTTGACTTACCTCGGCCTGTAGCATGTCAGTAAAACGAGTTTCTTGCGGCGCTTCTTCTCCGCAATGATGGACTTGTCCGAAGCGCTGGTAGATACACTCTATGTTACCGAAGTGTAAAAGAGACCTCATGTGGAATATTTACTGAATAAATATATATATTTTTTAAATTTTGAATTGTTATGTGATTCTCTAACTCGCACTTGAACTCAACGCACCAATTACTAACCGGCGATTTAAGGGCATGCATTTTCCGCTCACCCGCTTTAGCCGTCGATTGAACGCGCTTGTATGACTTTGCTCACTCAATTGAAATTTGACAGGGAGCGACTTATATACCTTTAGATTCCTGTCACTTTAATAGTATTTATTGTTTTTATACTTATAATATTTATGGTTTTCATGGAAATAATATAGAGTAAAACTAGCTGTCCGCGCCCGGGTGTGTTTTTTTTTCATACAATCCTTATGAAATATGCTTTACGAACTATTCTCAAACCTACTGAATATACACACAAAGTTACTTATAGTATTTATTGTTTTCATGGAAATATAATTTGTTAGCGTTATACACTCTTTAAAACTTGCTTTTAGTAGAGTTTTCATCTTTTGTTTTCGTCTGTTGCGAAAACAAGCGACAAACCGGCAAAATTATTACAAACCTAAACCAATTTATGCAATCCTATTTTATTCAAACCCCTAGGTTGAAGAGTTCTCGGCGAGGTGAGTACCGATTATATAACGGCAGTGCTTGTTATATGCAACCCGCTTTTATTTGCAAGTCTGGCAAGGATTCGTATTGAGCTCACGGAATATGAAAATTCAAGTTTGTCTTAGTTCTCGTTGTGATAACGAACACTTACCTGTAGTCGTGAAAAGTTAATTGCTGTCTTCGCGCAAAAGGATGATTTGTATTCAAAATATTTGTGCGTTTGTTATATGAAATTTATTACAGCTTTCTTTCTCTTAGACTTTTTTTTTAATTTACCGTTTTAACTAGCTGTTCCTCGGGGTTCAAGCTGTCTCCATACCAAATTTTATCAAAATCGGTTTAGCTGTGATTGTAAGCGTAACAAACAGACAAAGTTACTTTTATATTTATTATATTCAGTATGGATGTAACGCGGGAATCAAATGACGACGTATTAGTAGCGCCATCTATCAGCGACGTTGAAAACTCCTCGGTTTGCCGCCCGCGTTTAAACTACGACGACGCGAGACGGTTGCGTTGCGTAAATGTTGTTAGCATCTATAGTTTATTTGTTTTTCTTGTATTTGTGCGTGTAAGTCCATTTATTATTATTATTATAAACTTTGTGTACAAACAATGAGTGTTGTCATTTCCACTAGCAAAAGACAACAAAAAATACTATTTAGCAATATAGTATGTTAACGAGACCGAACTGGCATCATTAATTCAATAAATAAAATATATATTAATTAATTGAATAATTGATTAAATTTCCCAGTATTATATTGAGATATTTCACTCACATGCTCTATTATTGTTGACGGTTATTTTCCTAAAAACTTAAAAGTAGAGAAAATCTTAGTTATATTCTATATCATCAAAACATTATTTATAACAGTCAAGAGCCATTAAATTCTTATAACGTAATTTAATGTGATAATTATTTAAGGCGTATTTATTACATTGGATAATGAGAAGATTCGAAAACTATTTCCAAATAGTTTTCGAATCTCTTTACATTTTGAAAATCGGATGTATACCATTTTTAACCGACTTCAAAAAAGGAGGAGGTTCTATGTTCCACTGTATGTATTTTTTTTATGTTGTTCACCGGTAGAGAATGCCTTTAGGCATTAAATCCGCCATTTGTCTTTTTACATGTGTATTGTGCAAAAAGTTAAAATAAATAAATATTGACAAGTCGGTACAATCAACTACTAAGAGATGTTACATGCATTGTAATAAGACTAATAAGTAAGTAATTTGTAGTAGACTAAGAGCTAAGGAGCTGTCGTAACGTTGATAATACGTTAACATACCAAAGCCAATGTGATTTTACTGAGTGGAATACAGACTGCGCTCGTTTACCTTCTCAATAACAAAAAAATCAATCAAAGATCATGGCTCATGGCCCACCATAGTATGAAAACCATACCACCACCAGAAATACAATAGGGTGGGAATTAAAGATAAATATGTATACTTTACAATGGTATATGTCGCATTAAAAATAATAGTGGACGGCGATGTCAAGCAGTCAGTGAAGGAGTGCTTCTTCTGCTGCTTGACAAAAGTTCTAGTCTTTGGTGCAATGGGGTGGCTTCAATGGTTGGGTGATGCCACTACTCACATACTCCTGTGGCATACTAAGGTGGACTCAGACTGAGCTGGACGCCCTGGATAAGTGGGTCTACTGTTTAAATCATTTGCATGTTGAACCCACGCTCATTTATGAGATTGTAACATTATTAATAGCCAATCTTCTTAGCACTGTCACATATTACCTCCATGGTTTTTTTTAAAACTATTTACTTAAAATAAAATGTGGGTTATAACTGCATAATTTACCACCAATTTGGTTCATATACGCAAACATTTTTTGACCGGGAAGGATTATGGGCCATGATCTTTCACCTTTATTTCCCTAACTCATTATTTTCTTTCTTAACCATGTGTTACTTAAGTACGTGAGCCGCGAACGAACTGCCACTATGCGGAATCCGTCGGCAATGATTGATGCGCACAGGCAACAGACTTTAATTAATCTTGCTCAGCCTTCGACCCGCCCGGGTTGATTACAGTCTTGAGGCGGTTGTCGCGGGTGATAGTGGAAGGTAATTTGTGGGGGTATCTCGAGGGTAGGTACCTGATCAATTTCAAGAACGAATTCTGGACTGAATGTGATTGCTAGATTTCTTTCAAAGTAATATCATTTTGCCTTAATTTATGGTAAATGTTTTATTTAAAGGTAAAACGTCAAAAAATTCTAGTCACATAATCAAAGAATTCTTGTAATAAGTGTTTTTTCTGTAATTTATACCGGGCTGACCCTCTATTCTGTACGGTATTACCATATCGCTTTTGACATATTATCGTACTGTCAACATTACGGTCGATAGCTCTTTTTCCTTGACAATGGCAGCCAAATTCAAACAATACGAAAACACGTCAAAGGCTGGTTTTACTCTGAAGAATAGTAACCCGACAGCGGGTTGAGATTCTACACGATAAAACCTTATTGTTTTTGACGTGTTTAATATTTTCAACATTTTTATAGCTCTATTTACTAAACAGTAAAGACGGCCAATATTAAGGTTTTACTGACTTGAATAGAGGCCTTGTGCCTCTTTTCCCGACGGTAAAAACGATATCGTAGTTGACCTGTTATGGTATTGTTATGACGTCAGACGCCATTACTGTCAAGTAAATAAGATCTATCAAAACGGTTACAATACGATAACAGATCAAAAACTATATTGTTTTTACTGTGTTGAATAGAGGCCCTGGAATCCGCAACTCGACATCTTCCAACAAGAGCAAGCAACGCTACGAGTGCTACGCCGTAGCAACAATCTTCTACGAACAGTGCAACGTTGTCAATGAAAGTTTTTAATAAAAAGTAAACACGTAACTCGCCAACATTTTTATTCTCTTGAAATGTTTGACCCTAGCAATGCAATATGTTGCCTACTCGTAGAGTTTTTGAAAACTTGCAATTTACAGTTTAAACTAATTCTTTGACAAAAGATAACAATCGGATCGTATAAATCATCATTACCTACTGTATTAAACAAATCATTCCTAAATCATCATCATTATCATTTCAGAATGACTGAATAGTAGTAAAATTAAAGGAAAGTTAATCTTACTTCTAAAAAGGTAAAGCTTAATTTGGGACTACGACTACTTGTGTGATAAGTCCCCTTATATTTATTGTTTTTCTTACGGTATGGAGAAGGTAGTAATTTCACCGGTTGTCTCAGTACTAATTTGTTTACATCGTTCACAAGTTCTATTGACGGTGACTTTAATGCAGCGATCTGAACGGGCACCTACCACCACTGAAACTGATTTACTACAACAACAAAAATTTACGTAAAGTATTCATTAAAAAAAAAACATTTTAATTAACGATATTCTGTTTCAATGCACTTTAAAAACATGTCAGAAGTTTATATTTGATTTTCAGAGTAAGCTGCAAAAACGCCCATTAAAATTCCCAGTGTAAGTTCCTTGATTAATCCAGGTCACATCCGATTTGTTTGTTTGCAGTGTTAATTTCCCAATGTAATTAACACCTAAAAGTGTTAAGAGAAAACCATGTTTATCCTAAATAATTTGTCGTATTTAGCATTGCATTAATTATTTAAACATGAAAATGATATTAATAGGATTGTGACTAATATTGTGACAATATGTCATTTTGCGTCTCATTGCTTACCAAAAATATTAGGGTGTTACCAGACCAATCGATCGATCGATCGATCGCCGATCGATGGCATCGATTGACGTCGATCGAAGTCGATCGATTGGTCTGGTAGGAACTATCGATCGACGGATATCGTTCGACTAACCAATCGATCGATTGCCGGTCGACGTTGATCGACTGGTCTGATAGCTTTAATTGATGAACGAACTATCGATCGACTCATCCATTTTGCCATCAATCGACGGTCGATCGATTGGGTCTGGTGGGAACCATCGATCGACGTCGACTAATCAATTCTACCATCGATCGATGCCGACGATCGACGATCAATCGATTGGTCTGGTAACATCCTTAATAAGCTGCCTAGAGACATAAAAGGCCTAAATTTGAAAATGTTTAAAAGATAATTGTATTATTGGCTGTGTGAACTGTGTGTCTACTCTGTGAGTGAATTTTTAAATATTAAAACTGTTAGCAGATAATAGGTTGATTTTAGGATTTAAGAGTGTTCTTTAAGTACTTTATATGACATGCGAGAGATATGTGCAACTAAAGATAGGTATATAATTTTTGCATGCTCATCCGAGCAGAATGTCGCGGAATACCAGATAAAAAAAATATATAAATACCCATGTTCGTCAAATTAACTATTTCAAACCGCTTCCACTGTACAAGTTAATGTACCTAATGCAATTAGTATAATTATTTATGT
The DNA here is from genome assembly GCA_948252455.1 of Acleris cristana. Classification (NCBI taxonomy): domain Eukaryota; kingdom Metazoa; phylum Arthropoda; class Insecta; order Lepidoptera; family Tortricidae; genus Acleris; species Acleris cristana. Next base: position 7,058,445 of record OX411775.1, read on the forward strand.
ACGGCACTCAAGGTCATTTCATAAAGTGTAATTAAAAAAAAATGTTACATAAAGGTAACCATTTTCGGCTAGTTTTTTATAACTCTAACCGCCTGCTTTACAATAGACATGTAAAGCATTTTTGACAGATACATTTAGCCCTTTGTCTTTCTGTTACTTAAAAATAGACAAGGAGAGACCCAACTTTAAATAGTAGTTAAATTAACAGGACGATTGTGACACAGGCCCTAAGAATTCACAATGTACCTTTTTGTGTAATGTTACAATGCTTGCCAATACAGTTTTGTTTTGGCGGGGTCCCGGGCAGACCTTAGACCTAGTATTGGAAGGGCCTTGTGTATGGTCTGTCCGGATCGCTACCACCATCTTATCATTTAGCCTTCCACCAAGCAGCAGTTAAATTACTAGCATACAGTCCTTCCATTTTAGTCCTCAGGGTTGGCAACGCGTTTGCAGTCTTGAGATTGCAGTCTGAAGATTTAAGAATGCAACCGTTTTTGGGTCTCAGATCCCACTTACGATCAAGTGGCCTCTGAGCTCGTTTGCGTTATCTGTGCCATTAAAAAATCGATTTGGTTCATCTTTTATCTATAATTTTTGGTTCCCCATGGAACCTCTAATCGTCAATTGTCCTAATGCATCGCCATTTCCGCTAAAATTTTAAAACTTATTAGTGTTGTTATAATATAACCCTAACCTAACCGAACCCCAGATATAATTAGAAAACTTAAAAAGTTGCCTGACCTATCTGAAAACCAGTTTAGGTCAAATGAAAATTCGGATAAACGATGTGTTAGGACAAACGTTATTAGGGATTCCGAGGGACACCCATAGTTTTCTTACTTCCAAAAAGGATATGTCAAAGAACCTTAGAAGTAACCAATTATTTTATTCAGTTACTTCCGGATTCTTCTGATTTTTGAACGCATGCGCTCCATATAAGTACTATATGAGGTAAGGTCATCTAACTTCAGCGTTTATCTAACCAAAGTTCCAAGATTCGATTATCAAAATGTCTATCGAGTATCCCAAATAAGTTTACCTCCGCATATCGAGTTCAACAACAGCTTGTTTTGTTAACAAACAGAATAAATTTGGCAAAAGGTCAACATTCCACGGGGCTGTGGCGAACACCGCGATATTGGGTACGTCCCTGAATACATTACACTATAGGCCCACGGTGTTAAAGACTATCCCTAAGGTTGTTACATGTATCTGTTTGCTACCTATAAAGCAAGAGTATTGATAATAGATCGGCTCTCCATAGCAAAGCGTTGGCAATCTTCCTATAGGCAATGTCTATGGGTCAGAGACCCTACCTTACCATGATCGTATTGTCAATTTTATGATGGCTCTTTATTTACTGCTACAATGACGACAGAGTTAAATAAAATATGATGACAAGTCAAAAGCAATATGGTTTTACCAGGTGTATATGGGATGGTCGAAAATTGTTTAGTCAATTTTTTTTTCCCAACATACTTTTTTGCGTATCAACGTTTCGTCGAATGATTTATATGTCAAAAATTGTTTGATCGAAATTGTTTTGCATAATATTGTTTGGTCGAAAAATTATTTAGTATAAAATTTATATGGAATAACGTTATTTTGTCGAATGTATTATTGGTATAACGTTGTTATTCCGAATATTGTTACCGCTAATTTGAAATGAGCCCTGGCTCTCTCTATAATAACATAAACCCAAGTTTTTTTTAATTACTGTCCAACAATTTATCACACGATATCGTTAAGTAAAAAATATATTTTTACCCTTGATTTACATATGTTATTAAGGCCATTTTTTTACTAATGTTTCACTGAATTTATTGCGCGGTACTGGGTTTGTTACTTTGATAGTTTCTAAACTATGAGGGTTCCTAATTTGACTTCGAAACCCTAAAAAATGCCTCTGCTACTGTCTTATTTATTTATTTATAATGCACAAGCAGCTTGAAATTTATGCGTTGATAATAATTCTCACAGTCCACTTGTGTAATTGTATAGTCTGTTCTTTCAGTAGGTATGTTCCACTCATTTGCAGTTTTTGTATTCTATCTTTAATCAGATCAGATTATGCTGATACTGAACTATAAAAAGAATCTCCTAAAACGCTTCCTTTCGTTCCTCCTGAATATGTAAACTATGCAGCACAAATGAGATAGGAGCAAAGTGCCTCACTATTCCCGTTTGGAAAATATAAGAGGTCAATTTTATGGCAACCGTAAGTGTTTTCGGAGGGTCGTTTTCTTTTCCAATCCGGTTGAACTGCCCCCAGAGGTCGGGAAGGCACCTGTGACCGGGGATCCAGTCAAAAGTTACATGTAGATGGGTAATGTCCGGCCCATTATTATCTGAATATACGTGATAGCCCAATTTGGTCTGAACCAGAAGCGAAAAGCCTTAATAAAATTAACTAGAAACGCATAATGCGGTGAATGCTGCATTATTTAAAATGTAATTTAGATACTTAGTCGCTTTTCCTATAAAATGAATGAATTGATGGTAGATTAATAATTCAATCAATATAATTTTGATAACAATAGATAGATTTAAGTAGCTAGCGTTTAAACTTCACTTTAAAATAGGACGATGTGGTGATGATGATGCATTCTCTATACATTGACTTGAAGTAGTTCCATCATCATCCATATATTATTTATTGAAGATGTGCCTGCGGACAAAGGCCTCCCCAAGGTTTGATACAAGAACTGGTCTGGACGCCTGCATCAATTTCTTTTGTGCAACTATAGCCAAGTATGTCGTCGGCCCACCTAGTTTTTCTACATGTTAAAATGATCATTATATTTGCATATCCGTCCTTTATCAAAGCTTGATGTTAGAACCAGGAAAAGGTGCAAGCAGACTAATGATCTATCCATCTGCCTCGATGTCCTACTTGTATAACCTGGGAGCACCCTAAAATCGCAAATTATTTTAGTTCCGATTTGAAAATATATAATTACAAATGTTATAAATTCGAGGAAATATGTTTAAGGACGAGGGTGTTCACATTTACGTGGAAAAATAATAATATCATATTTTTTGCAGACCTCGCTTACGACCTAACTCCTTATAATGTAAAAAATTAAAATATCAAGTTTCAAGGTGAAAGGACATTTTAGAGGTTGCACAAATTGATCACTTATGCCATAGCAGATTTCCAATGGTTATTATCTTCCCAAAAACAACAAACAATATCTAACTTTCCAGTCAACTTATGTCAAACACTGAAATGATATCGACCATCAACACCATTTTTTCGGCCTGTTGCGGCTTTGGAGAATTGCATACTCATGAAAATAGATTCATAAAGTAGTCAAAGTGTGCAACCCCTAAATACCAACTAATTTTATGGTAATTTTGATTACTGGTCTTTTAGATAAATAGGAGCAAGAATGCGACCAAATTCATAAAAAAATTAAACACCCTAATATTACCCTTATATTACCGAGTTTTAAAATAGCAATCACTGATTTTCCGAAAATTATTTGTACAAGTATTGACAATCTCGAATTGTACTTTTACCGAAGCTGAATTTACGCGTACATCGTTCTATACTGTTACCCCCTGCCTTGATCCACGAATAAGATGCAACGACGAGCGTAGCTCGGTGGAGCGTTAGATTAAATTGTGACAATAACAGCGCGTGAGCCGAGCGCCAGAACTAAACTACTTTTGATTCAATTAGATAAACAAACTAGCAGCGGAAACAAAAGAAGAAAATAATAACAGAAAATTCGGAAATTTGAAAAAACGTAATTTTGGAATTATAATAATCGGAATAGATTTTTTCAGGATAATTCGGATGAGTCAGATATTAAACAAAACGTAAACTAAGCAATCGTGGTTTGGATGCTTCGTGAAGCTGAAAATCCGATTAGTGTTGATTTTAGTTTTCAGAATCGGAATTTTGAAATTAGTGCTTAAGTAATACTACGGGTTAGAATATTTGGAGATTATATAGTGTACCCGTACAACCTACGTAATACCTGCGTACGGTTGGGTTATGTTAGACACATGCTGCGATCATCAGATTGGACCGAATTCGTAAGACGTAGCAAAACGGGGATTTAGGACGCTAGATGTGCCATTTCATCTCTAATGGTGTTATTGAGGATGAAACGATGGAAATATAGTGATAAACTGACGCTTCTGAATAAAATCTGGCAGTTGAAGATTTATATCATCAAGGTTCCAATAACACTTTGTCTTAAACTGTTATCGAATTGTTATCTTATAATCTCTCGCTTGTCAGTAAAGTTAGCTATATTAAAAAGCAAAATAATTTCGTTGGCATATGCATGTTAATACCTATTTTTATAAAGAAGTACCTATTGACAGTAATAACGTTGCCTTTTTTGAAATCGGGGTATCCGATCAGACTCTCCAAGAAAACAGGAACCACACATGACATAATGACTCATAGGTACATGCATTACCCTCCTAATAAAGCAAAAAGATTGAAACTCAAGAGATCCGTTTGGGTCTTTATAAAATGAAAGACCCAAACGGATCTCGAGTGAGTTTCTGTTAAATTTAAAAATCTTTAGTATGAGATGAAGCATTGCACTCATGCTAATTTCAATGAACTTGAAACATGAGTAGGGAATGCAAATAACCGGTTATAACCGGTTTTAACCGGTTATTTTCATACAAAAACGGTTAATAACCGGTTAAATTGCATTCCCTAAACATAAGTGTCGTTTGTTAATAAACAACGATAGATGGCGTGAGCATACCCTCCGAGTATGAAAAAGCAAGCATTCACTAATTTCGTGGATCTTAAGTAAGTCTTGGTGGCATAAATCGTAATGCGTCTGCATTGACCCGGATAGGCTCGAATCCTACCTAAGACCGACGATTTATGATGATTGTACATACATAGTTAGGGACTGAGCGCAATACTGAGACATTTAGAGATAATTAATTCGATCCTTTTAAACTTGTGTAAGAAAAATCGACACTTAGCTCTCGATCCAGAACTAGCTCTATCATGATTGCGTCCCTGATGAGCCTCATCCAGTGACCTCCACTGGTGTTCTGGTTTGATTGATGATGCCTCATGTCACGGCGGGTGATGCGGGATCATCGCACAAGTGATTGATTGCCTTCCGTCCAGCGCTTCTTGACATCGTCTTGGTAAACTACCCTCGTGTACCTGTATAATAACTCTATAGTAAATAAGAGCTGCAGTAACAAGAATAATTCATAAAGGCTAGAGTTATGATTAAAGATGAACTGAGCCTCTTTTCTCCGCGGTAAACACTCTCTCTTCCCTTATTTACTTGACAGTAATAGCAGCCGTGTTAAAAACAATAGGATAACACGTCAAAGGCAAGATGGTTTTACCCAGTAGAATAGAGAACCTGAGGCTCTTGCCAAGAGGCATTACGCTAACTAGCGTTTCTATTCGTTTCGTTTTTAAACCAATCGCGTCACTAGTAGATCACGTGACTTTTCGTATCACGTCATGTACCAGTGACGCGATTGGTTTAAAAACGAAAAGAATAGAAACGCTAGTTAGCGTAGTAGAAATAGACTAGCATTAAAAATTGCAGAAGTTGATTGTTGTCTCCCTTTAACTTCAGTTCTAGAGCAAGAAGCACAATTTTGCGGTCTTTGAATACCTAGGTATTAGGAATGCGCATTAGAGTATTGGCTCCGGTGATGGCATGGTACCGAGTTTGAACAGCAAGTTTTTCCAACATTGCGGTTTACGTATATGTTTTGCAGTAACCGAAGCTGCTATAATAAAATAATGACTTCGGAAGAAAAGTAAAACATGCACATTGAGGCACTTCAGGTTATTAAACAAAATATATTAAAAGGTCAAGAAAACTCATGTCACATTGAGTAAGTCTGTTTATATGTGGTAGTGGACATATTCGGCTATAATTATCACAATGTTGAAGTTATCAAAGATGATACTGGTAATATAATAAATACGTTCTCAAGAAGACGGAAATTTCTACTTATATCTCTTTACCTTTGACATTGTTATTACTAACTTTATCTGTTTATTCTCAACACACGCTATTTTTTTATTTTGCACATATTTAATGATAGTCTTCTTGAATTCCACTTTCAACACAAAAAAATATATATTTGCACACTTCCAAACATTTTAAATGTTTTAATGGGCCTTAACAACAAGATTACTTTAAGTAACTAAATTCCAATGTTTTCTGCGGAAAGGGAAGTCGCTTACTAATAGATTTGCCGGGTTTGTAAGGGTCTCATTCATTTTAAATGATGAAATTATTTCTTAAAACTTCGAAACAACTGACCGCGAACACAAAAAGAGCGAAATACATAGAGAAACTTGGTGAGCGCTGTCATTAAGTATGTACAAGTTTTTAACTGTCTTAGAAATAAGTTAATGATAATAAAAAAAACTTGAATGTACGAAGTGATTAACTTTTGTTTGCTTATGTTAAACCTTTTTAGAAATTAAGTTTTAGTAAGAATCTTATCTCATTAAATTCTTTGCTTACAGCTGCAACCCTTGCTGCAGCGCTTTAAATAAATATGTACACATGTTTACTTTATGCACAACCGCTCACTTTGCTCAATCTCTCAAGGGTCAGCTGAAAGAGATCCCTTAAAGGAGTAGGTTCACCTTTATACATCCGTTTTAATATTATTACGTAACGATAACGGGTGCCGTGTATTTGGTATAATTTTTATCGTCCTAAACGTATTTAACTTAAGATATTTAGTACCTAATAGATAGATAGATAGATAGGTAAGAATAATTTTATACCTACCTATAATATTAATGAGACCGGATTTCATTACGAATAATTTCATTTAGTTTAATGGTCGTAATTATTATTATCGTATAATGTTAACGTTGTATAATGCGAGCGTGCGATCAGCATGGGTCGGGGTAGAAGCGACTCGGATAGGATAGGTTTTTTTTATAAGCCGGAAACATCTTGCTGCCTTGCTTTCATGCTTGCCTACAAAATAACACGCCTATACTATTTATTGTTATTTAATATCTCATATATACTGTTAATATGTAGAAAACGTTAACGCTGAAACATTATTCTACTTAATAAGTTTAAATGCGTTTCATTGTTTATTCCTAACGAACATTCGACTCATCGATTTATACGTAATGATTTCTGCTAAACAATACTGTGCCTTGCGTTGCTATGCCATGCGTTTCTGCTTATTGACACTTATTTTATAAAAGTTATTATGCTTAATACATTTATTCCGCAAAAAACTACCAAACATAGGGCACCCATATAAAACCCTTGAAAATAATATCCTTAAGATCCCGCTTTAGCATCGCTTCATTGTTTATGCAAGATTAGTTTAGAACAAAAACAATGTTTACAAATGGTTCATAATTTTAAAGTAAAATTTTGTTGGGAATTTTAAATCTCCGAGTTCAATGCTCTGACTTACAACTTGTTCTGGCTTGAAATATGTCCATGTATGAGTCGTTTTCAAAAAAATTGTACATAGTTAAGGGCTTTAATTAAAACAAAACTTAATTGATTCCTTTGTGTAACGAAAGTTACCCATATAGTTTGTATGACTAACTTTCGTTACACAAAGGATGCGATCGTGATTTTGTTTTCATTAAGCCTTTAATTATGTACAATATTTTTGAAAACGACTCGTATATCACACGCAAGAACTTTATGTACCTAGTTATGCTCACCATATTATATATGTCTCGTTATCTTGCTTAAAGTTTAAACGCAAAAAAATACTGGTCAAAAATAGGCTTTAAAAACCGGACAGCCCGAGTACCGTTAAGGTTTCTGTAACCGGCTTGTGTGACCATATGTGTGTTACCATATGTGATGTTACTTACTTTTAAGTGTGATTGTATTTTATGATTAAAAAATGACTTTCTGCTCGAGAGTCTTGCGGTGCTTCTGCTGTACAATGATGATTTTATCCGAAGCGCTGGTAGATTCATTCCATTATCTACGTGTAAAAGAGCCGTGATGTGGCAAATTTAATGAATTAATTATTTCATATCACTTATCGGGTAAAATACGATGTCATATGATTATTATTACTTCATCTATACTCGTATACGTCATCTAGTGCAATAGCTATTAAAACTATCTTCGGGTTTGATCTTCTCTTTCACTTGCGTACGTACATTCTAGGACTTTAATCGTTATGCCACTATGGAACCCTGTCATAATGACAGCGTCAAGCCACATGAAAGACATTACGCCAAAATTAATGATTAACGTTATGCGACAGGGTTCCATAGTGGCATAACAAGTAAAGTCCTTGACTGTACTTCATTTACCGCTCTTTTAGTTCGCTCAAATGTATCTACAGTCACTAATACTAAAATAGTTTATTATGCCCTCAGAGGTTTTGGGAGAGTATTATTCTCAATAAATACCAGGATTCCAGGAAGCCCGAGCCAATAGTGCGTCCCACATAAATGTCAAATATTGTGCCTTAACGAAAATAAACAACGGATCGGCAATCGGAACCAAAGGCTGCCGTGGGGCTACTCGTTGCTTTCGCTCCAAATTGTATCGAAAGTGTTTGGGATACATTGCGTATTCTTATATTTCCATTTGATTTGGGATAGCGAGAGCTAAGTTTAAAAGGTTTTGCAAGAAAATCTCGTGTTTTGTTAGATTTTTTTGCTAATATTTTCCAGTTATGCACCACATCTTGATTGTTAATAAATAAATGGGTCATTATTTGGGCGTTTGTTCGGAATCACTTTCGTGGTCACATTTTTGTAGAAGTGGCTGCAGATTTCGATTTCGTTTCTGGTTAGGTAGGTATCTAAGTTTACCGGACTTCTAACAAATATCCAAAAACGGCATCAAAATATACGCCCAATTCTTCAAAAATATGTCCACAAAAGTGAGGCGGTTGAAACGCTCGAATAATGACCCAAATATCTGGGGACAATTTCACACCAATTGAACTAGTCCCAAACTAAGCTCTTAGGTGTGTAATATGGGTACTAGACAATGATAATCGTTAGTTATATAGAGAAATACATACTTAAATATAAAGAAAACTCTCAGAAGATTCGGAAACAAATACTCGCGCTCATCGCACAAATATTTACCCATACCGGGAATCGAACCCGGAACCGCTCTAGCTTCATAGTCAGGGTAACTACCAACTAGGCCAACGCGTCGTCCAAGCAAGTCGCGTTAAGTAAGTAAGTTTACGTTGCAGAGTCGCAAATACTAAACCTGAATTAAGAGTTAGAACACATTTATATATTAAAAAAACCCTTCGTATTTACATTAATAAAGTAATCTCGGCATTCACTGCCACCGACGCATATATGCGTTCACTGTCATACAAGTTTCCCTGGGAGTGAATGCGTTAAAAACCGTTGAGTTTGTAAATGGGAAATTGGAAACGTTTTAAATATTTTGGTAGTCCCACTAACAATTACACACAAATAAATCCATCCATTAATCAAATTTACACAACGAAGGTAACTTTTTTAAATCCATTTCAAACAGTTTTAGCTTTAGAACTAAAAATATGTCTATACAAGTGCGTTAGAACTAGAGAATACCTGCGACTTTGTACGCATAGAATTCTTTTTTCGGCTGATTTACGAAAAATCTTTTCTTGGTACAGTCAGGGGCATTCCCGGTCGATCACCTCTAGGATGATATTCGTTTGCGCGTTCTACGCGTAACTTAGGCTTATTTTCTAACGCATTCGCAATCGCAACCAACTTCAAAGTGGATCAATTGTTTTCATTTTGTATGCAGACAAGCCTTCGATTTTCAAAATGAGTACGATTGCGAGTGCGTTAGACAATAAGCCCTCTGAGCGCTGTAGGATTAGCTAGCTGTTACGAACAAGCCAAAATTTTCTAAAGTCAACGACCGCGAATGTCCCTGACTGTAGGTACACCCCTAGAGTGACTAAGGAATATTCCACCAAATTTCAAATGCCTAGGTTCAGTGTTTGAGGCAGTGTAATTATTCCCGTTGGGGGTTGAATTTTGAAAACATAATTCTTAGTGGGGTGCAAAAATACCCAAGAAATCTTTGCTCTATATTTCAAGTATCTAGATGCAGCGGTTTAGGCTGTGCGACATGTGTGTTGCCATAAATAATCATGAATTCTAGACATTTATTTGCAAATCTATAAATCAATAGGAACCTGACAAAAGTAATGGTTTATCGCTGACTGTAAATGATCAAAGAACAACGAAAATTGTCTAAGCGGAAAACCTTTAATCCCGGGGAAATACAACACAAACTTGACTCTAACAAAAATTAGCAATTTAAATCTTAATATTTCACAAACGGATTCCTTAATCAAAAAATTGTTTTAACAGGCCTCTCAATTTTTGAAAGAGCTATTCAACGACATCCCAGTCCATGGGGTACACGACCAGTAAAAATAACAACCCCACGTTACGTGTAGTGGCATTTTCTAGCTGGCTACTTTTATTCTAAATTCCAAATTTGAGTTCAATTAAAATTCTACGTTCGCCTGCGCACGACGACGAGTTCAGTCGCTTACGAGCTCCCAAGCTATGAAAAAGTTTCAAACATAATAACATTTTTAAATCAAGTCAAATTAAATAATCATATTACAACAGTGAAGTGAGAATTATATAAAGGATATCCCTTCATCTAAATAACAAGACCAGCGTCGCTATTGTCTAACGCACTCGCAATCACAATCGGCTTTAAAGTGGAACAATTGTTTTCATTTTGTATGCAGACAAGGCTTCGATTTTTAGATTGAAAACGATTGCGATTTTGAGTGCCCCTGTGGTGTTTGGACTTACTATTTCCTTTCCTTACTATATGTAAACCGTATTTATTCCCTTACTTGTCTAATTTAGTAAACAACTTTCTAACCTTAAAAATGAGCCTTTTTAAAATAAAAACAGCTATTTTAAATAAAATAAAGCAATCAAAAACAATACATTCAGCATAAACTTTTTTTATGTCCTCCTTGTATTGTTTTCTTTCTTTACTACATTACTTTCTAGTTCATACCCATCAATGTAAGCTGAAGTTAAAAACTTTCAGGTCAACGAGTATCTTCGATACTAGGCAGCCATGGAATGGAAACAATAACAATAAATAATGATACGGGAAGGAGCCGGCCGGATGGACACGACCGTTTACAGTAAACGAACTGTGTGAACCGATTGTGTACTATAAATGGGCTCCTTTATCAAAAGGCGATCGTGTTCATCTACTACGTTTTCTTTACCGATGGCTCAATTTTTTAGGGTCTATGGTAGTTGTCGTTCTATTTTGAAGCATTATTTTATCATTATATGAAATAATTAATTATTTTTATTCAAACGTTCTAAATAGTTTTGATGGCTTATTAGTGAGTTATTAACACAGCATAGAATGATCTTTTAAAAATGTCAAACAAACGTTGACCATTCGCTATCAATCTTTTCAAGAGCTCCGTTTTCTAGCCATTGTAATTAATAAAGTAAAAAAAAAAGGTAACAATCAAGCAAAAATTCGACCGAGCTAGACCACATTTTCGATCTTCCGGTAAACTGGTTTTTAACACGAGCAGCTCGAGGAACCGTACCTAATTCAAGAGACATAATTTATCTTAATGGAAAACATGTTTTTAATACGATTAATTACTAGAAAAACACAGAATCCCTCACATAATACTCGTAAATTACAGTGTTTGCAAAATTAAAACCGTATACAAACAAAATTCAATTTGCCCCAGTCTAATCAAGGAACTTACACTGGGAATTTTAATGGACCTTTTCGCAGCTTACTCAGCTAAATCAAATATAAACTCCCGACTCGTTTTCAAAGTGTAATGAACTAGACTGGACCCACTTAGGTTTGGACTTTTAGATTTGGTCGAGTTAAAGTTCTTTATCGAATCTACCTGAGTGTAATTTTAAACTGATAATAATAGGGGAGCTGATAGTAGTACGGATTAATTATACACTGTCCTCGAAATCCAACATCCCCACGCTCGGAAATGTACCTAAATACAGCAGTTTATTTTTGTGTACTTAATGGTTATGTAAATTATTAGAAACCTTACTGCCGCACTCAGAGACGTCAATTAAATTTAATGCTTGTTTAGTGACGTGCTGTCTTATTCTATTGCTGTAGCAAAGAAAGTGACAGCAGCAACTATAATCAAGCATTCAATTAAATTGACGTCTCTGAGTGCGGAAGTTAGTGTAAGTAGTATTTTAATGATCATATTTATGACGTCATAATGTGTGTAAAAAGTTTTTAATTGCTTTATTGAAATGCTAGGTTTTTGAGATAGAATCGTAAAATTATAAAATCGACATTTTAAAGGTCAAGGTTTTCTTACTAAAACAGCAGTTTACACGCATTTGACGTACAAAAAGCATAAATTCTACACGTCGAGATCAGCCGACAAGGAGAATAGGGGTCGCATCTCGTCTCCTTTTACGCTAAATTCATACAAAAACGTGAGGGGCCTACCAACCGTGGGTAAAGTGTAAAAAATGGAATTAAATTACGCGTAAGGCAAAATTTTGCATGTCGGACGAATGGGGAAAGACGTGACGAGACAGATTGCGGCCAATTGAAAGAGTTAAAAACATATTTTTTTGTATTTACTTCGCTCACGGATCTGTACGTGGAATCTGTACCTATAGGGCGGATTCGACCAAACTGGAATAAGGTCTTTAACCTAGATTAAACGCCGATTTTGTATGGACTAATCTCGGATTAAGTCTTATTCCAGTTTGGTCGAATCGACCCTTAGAGAGACATTAAAGGGATTTTTTATAATAATTCCGAGGCAGTCCAAGAAAGCACTTTTTCATGATTCTCCTTAAGGCGAGATTATGGTAGATGGTCATAGGCAATTAGAGTCAAATGAAATCGGGGAAAATCGTCGAGGTCGTTGCTCTGGTGACTTTTGGCAGACGGTTGGGAAAATACGTTACGAGACCTTGCAGTGGGTGTATGCTGAATTTATGATCATATGGTTCTCCATAGATTTGGCTCGTGAGTTTTTCCCGTTAAATAGGTAAAGGTGAAAACTATCAAGTGTTCCAGGATTATTCTATATCTACTTTCGTCCTATAGGGCTCAAGCTCTTTCTTTACGAAATTAGATCATAATTTGGTTCACCGGTTTAGCCTTAAAAATGTTACAAACCGATTGACAGAGAGATAGGCAAACTCACTCTTGCATTTATAACATTAGAAGATATTATATTTATGACAATACGTCTAATGGTTCCAATATTGAGAGATAAACTCAACAAAATAACTCTCAAGTTTCAAGTCTGTACTCAACCAGGCCAGTACATTGAACCTGTCAGGATAATTAATCAGACGTTAAACAACTCCGACTTTACTACTCAGCGAATTTCTACAATAACGGACTAGAAATAAGATTGTAAATGTACCGGCTTGAAGGAGCAGCCATTTTCTTCGGCGTGGCAGTACTGCCAGTATGCGATAAGAGACTTTTCTCTATTTCAGATGATTTATCAACCTCATCAGGTGGAGGTAATTAAATGAATAGTCTCAATGAGCTTAGTACTTCTTATTATATGAGGTGGCATTAATGAACGATGTGGTTGTTGATGATGGCAAGAAACTATGTTTTCAAGACTCTTGGTACTAGAAATAATGTTGATTTTGAACAAGTCTAACAAAAAGCATTTACCTACTAAAAATACTATTTAAGTTTTGATAATAATGGTACGGTGAGTAGACAACTTATCGTGTCGTCTACGTCGTCGTGGATCGTTCATTGAAAAGCATTAAATAAAATAATAATAATTATTATAAATAATAAAAATGCTTTACACTCATACTTATTTACGTGTCAGAAGGTGACGGATGCCTTATCCAAACTTTGTCACGCGATAAACGCAGCCAAATTAGGGCCCCTGGAGCTAAATTTGTATGGATAACATTTTACAGCTCCGTGAATTAAGAATCGTTTCTCAATCCTCTTAATATCATCAAATCTTTAACTTGTTCAAATGCTCCTAGGAAAAGAGACAACATATATTTTTGAATTTGTACCAAAAATGTCGGCTTATTACTGCTGTTAAATTAAGCTTTGAAAATGATTATTATAGAAGACGTTAGTAGGTTTGATAAATATATTATTACACGGCAAATGAAGGCAATGGAGCAATGAAAGAAATACCGAGGGGTAAGATTACGCATTAATGTGTATGTTTACTTTCCGAACAGGAAGTCTAATATTATCTGACGAAAATCTAAAATAAACACGCGTAACTGAATACCAGCGGAAAGTTTCTCGACAAGAATTGTTAAACATACAACGGTTTCATAATAAAACGAATTTGTTCGAAGATCATTTCGACAAGCTAGCGAATAGGTACAGTCAAATGTAACACTGATTTTATTTTATTATTTTTATTACACATAAAAAAGTAGTATGTTAAACCGAAAATTAATGAACATTCACTGCTTATGAGCCTAATGATAGAAACGGTAATTGTTACTGGTCCAAAAATTGTAAAGCTTCGGCCAAATTTTACTTTCTTGACAGTTAATAGAAATGTGTAGCATTGTAAATATTTTAAATTAATGAAATAATGAAATAGATATGTCTAATCAGTAAACGTGAATGTTTTGTCTTTTGCTGTTTTTCAAGCACTTGATTATAGTTTTCATGATCACTCTAAGTATTTTTATTCTTTTTCAGTGTAGGAATGACGAAACAAGTAAATTACGGAAGCAAGCTTTGGTAACCCCACTGGGTGAGATTCTACATGGTAAAAACTTATTCTTTTAACGTGTTATCATAATTTGTCAACGTTTTGATAGCTATTATTTAAAATCTTGAAATCGGACGGTGCTTCTTTGTACTACAAATGAAAACACAACTTATAGGATATATCACATAGTTTAATAACAATAAAATTGACCTTCGAGTTGTGATACAAAAAAGCATCGTCCGATTCCAAGAAAATTAGTTAATTAAAAAACACAATAATAGTAATGAGGGCGCCACTGGACGCTCGACTTTTGCTCTTAGTCTTAAAGACGAGTGAGGCAACTAAACTTGACGTTCAACAGGAGTTATGCAAGAGACAAGGTAGACTTCAGGGCTTAACCACAAACTACATGCAGTTTACTAACTAGCTTATACTAAGAGTTTAGCCGCAAGAGCCACTATTGAGTAAAGTTTACTATGATAACATTGATAACCTTTCATCTACCTATAATACACTTACATTTAATTAGCTCTATTCTATTCTAGCTTGATGAATACAAAAGGTAAAGAATGAAGTCACTCACTTATTATTTAAAATATTTCAGGAGGTTTTGAAATCTCTAGTCCAAGCTTTTTATATTTTGATAAATTTTACAGTCAACCGTTAACTCTTATAGAAAATAAACATCTGGTAATGACGGGCCCTGTATATATATATTTTTTTAATTTTACAGGAAGCAAACGTGGGTCACAGTAACGCTGCTTTCGTCATATTTTCACCCAGTCGCCCCTTAGTTGCAGTGGAAAGGTCTATTACGTTATGACTCACGCTAATCACGCATCAAAACAAAGACAGAATATTTCAAATCCGGCACGATTCCTTACTTGCCCAAGAGGAAATCCAATCTTCAAACTTTAATTTGCATTTTCCGCGGAAGGGTACAAAGCTCACGAATCCTAAGCAAATATTTTATTCAATTAAACTCGGATGTCTTCTAAATGATCATGTTTTCAGAGATGGGATTTTATAATGTTATTATTACTTTGAGATGAATTTTTTCATCGATATAAATCAAATTTTGCTTGATATTTTCGTTATAATTATGATACTTGCTTTTTTGTATTAATCTCTGATTCACCTGCGCGGTTAGCCTTAGCACCATTGAAAATTTCCTCAACTTAATTGTTGCTAGGGCAACTCGCTCTACTTAGTTTTTTAAAGAAAGAAAAGCTATAAAATCTTTAATACTACTGGAATTTTGCATACAAATGATGGCAGATGTCATTAAATATCAATAAATATGATAAGTACCCTGAAATTTATTTCGGTAGATTGTGAAATCTATCAAATGACATTTTTTTTATTTAGCTCATTAAAGTTTCTGGGCCAATGACTTCCCTCTTTGTTTTTATTCGTTTATATTAAGTTATTGCTTACACTAAACGTGTTCAAGTCATCTCGCTCTTTTATTTTGGTCACTTTCGCTGTACATTGCATTGTATAAATAGTAATGTTTTTACCAAGCCGCAATTATTGTCAAGTAAATAAAAGCTATTATAACGTTGACAATACGTTAGCATGTTACAAAAGGTTAGCCGGAACAGATCCCTTAAAGGGATAATTTCGCCTGTGTCCTATTTTGTAATTATTGTATTTGTTTTTCTTTGTTTTGTACAATAAAGTGTTTATTTATACATACTAAGTCCTTAGTCTTTAAAAGGGGATAATGAGATAGCCGGCTAAAATTAGAAGATAGGGTTACCTGAAGAAAATCGTTAAGAACGAAGCGCAATAAAAAGTATTTCCTTTCATCATTATTATGGCACGGGTACTGTTATCAAGTGTAATTTGAAATTAGTCCGTTCTTTGTCTGCTTTTATTCAAAAAATGCCACTGCAATTTTGCTTTGTAAAATGCAACAGTTTTAAACTTGAAGGAAAAAGAGTTAATAATTTGTTCAAAAGCAATTACTTAACCTTTCTTTGGAAAGTTTAATCCCTAGAGATTTTGGATATTTTTATAAAAAGTAAACATGTTACTACAGCCGTAGAGGTAGTATCGCTTGTGGAAGTAAGTGGTGGTAATGTACCACAGCAAAAATACCCTATTTACTAGTGGCTCTGGGTTCGATATATTAGTCAGCAAGGTGATTTAATAGAATAGAATAGAAAACATATATTTCGCTTCATTTTTACATATTTATTTTTATATTTTGATTAGATTATTAAGACGAAAATTTGATTAATTTTATTCGCTTCTGACCCGCCTTTCGTCTTCATTATTCCTTATCTGTTTTTTTATTAAAATGCTAAGTTATAAAATATTTAATTTTTCTTTTTAAACTACCTGATCGTATGTGTGAGATAAGATAGTATAAGATAGATAGATAAGATTTTTATTTGTGAAGAACGTATAGGTAAAATCGGTTCTACTGTGAGAACCATAGTCAATTTAAATGTTGTCAACTTGTTTCACCGACACGACACGATTTCATGAAAACGTCATCACAAGATAACCTGAAATCAACACTGATTCAGCACAAAATACCTTTCTATGAAACGAAAATTCTGCGAAGTGATACGTTCGCTCAATTAAAATAGTTATACGGCTTATTATAATTCACTAAACGGATAAAGTTTTGCTTTTTGCTGGTTGACAAGCCAAAAAGAATTTGTGTTACAATATCCCCCCATAATGGGTTAATAATGTTAAACCTGCAAAAATAATCACGATGTAGGTACCAACTCAATATTGTTGAATTTGTAAGAAAAAAATGATAAAATAAAACTATCGCATCGACTCTTTATTCCATCTGACGAGGTAACTCAGGATCCGAGTGACAAATGTCTGCGCGTAAAACGTCTTAACTCTAAACGAGGGGGCTACAGCATGATCATAAAACTGTACCTACTCCTCATGTTACACCTGCCTTTACGACACCATAACCAAAGGGGTTTTACCCATTAACGGCTCGTAAAAGATGCTTAGAATGCCATAAAATGTTCCTTACCTTTACTAACATGACATAATTCCTTAAAGAGCACTTGGTATGCTTTGATGGGTTCGCAGTGAATCAAATGGGTGGTGAAAACTGACACTTGCGACATATTATGAAAGAACGCTAAAATTTTGCTTGATGTTGAAAAAATGAGAATCGAAGTTATGAAATCTTTTTTCCGAATTGGAGTGATTCATATTTATGCAATGAATGGTGAATCTAAGATCCAAAATCCGTCTGGAGAAAGGTGATTGCAAAATTATTTCAGAACCTTAAATTTTATAATTATACGCTTGAAATATTGATTTATACTTAACCCATTTCTAGTTATCTATATTGACGACTTCACTAATAATTCTCTCATTTCTTGTCTTTAGCTTTGTAAAAAATCAAAGATGCGGCACTCTGGAAGAGACTTGGGAAAAGAAACAGAGCGAACGTGTTAAGCTCAATGTCTGTTACGTTAGAAAATAAAAGCTATGGCTCCAATTAAATCTGTAGAGTAGTTCAGTTCTTTGTTCCAGTTTAGTTTTTGATAAAAAGAGTACGCATAGTTTCAGTTGTGAAAAAATAGTGCAGTAGCTAGCATTCCAAAGTAACTGGCGTAGTGTTTAAAATTGAATTTTCTTTGTTTAATTAAAATTAATACTAAGAATACCATCCCCTTTGAAGAACGGACTTGGCAGTTATTTGATATTATTATTCTTACAATATTACAGTTTTGAAGAGCACGAATACAGTTCGAGAGGATTAAATACCTCTGCAGTAAGTACCTTATATCGTAGTATTTTAAGACGAGCATCCATTAATCTTAAAACTATATCAGAAAAAAAAAACTAACTAAGTGACATAATAAAAGAACTGGAAAAAAATCTGTTGCCATTTTAACAATGGCACTTCTAACACAAAAAAACACTCTGTAGATACCAACGTTGACATTTTTCAGTCGGTATATTCTGCTGCTATATCAACCCCTTTGAGCTACCGTCACAAAAGCCACATGATGACGTGTTCTTTTGCTCTTTTTGGCATGGAACCCCAAAAAGCAAAAGAGAGACAAAGCGACTGGTCAATGCATTCTGCGCAGGTTCAAAGCTGACATGGGGAATAAAGTAATCGTGC
Organism: Acleris cristana; assembly: GCA_948252455.1. Lineage (NCBI taxonomy): Eukaryota > Metazoa > Arthropoda > Insecta > Lepidoptera > Tortricidae > Acleris > Acleris cristana. The sequence continues at coordinate 7,077,241 of OX411775.1, forward strand.
GGATTGGGGATAAAGGGAACGTGCTTTTTGTCTTTATTTGTAACGGCGAGTCAACAAAGGACAAAATCCGCTATTCGAGTAAAATCATACGTTGAAAACTTGCCTAAAAATCGTATCCAGTCTTTCTTGACCTTCGGACACGTACCAGTTGTACGGTTTAGGAGTTAAAAATAAGTTGGAGTTACCTAGCGAACCACATGACTAATATCCTATTTCAAACAGTTACAAGTACTTGAGTTAAAATGACTCGTTGAATTTCTGAGACAGTTATAGAGATCTTTTATCTGCACGCCGAGTGCAGTCTCATAACCTTATGTAACAGAGGATAACGTACGCGTAGAATTCTTACCGAGTATCTTCTTGTCAGGGGTTGAATCTCGACGAAATATTTTAGTTCTCTTCTGGATGATGACAACAGGGTGTCCCAGAACTTGGTGTAATATTTAAAGTTTTAAGTAAAAAGGTCGGAAAAATGTTAATAGACTTATTTCATGCAATTTTTAATGACGGTAAAAAGACACAATTAATGTCTAAAACACAAACCCAATACTTTGAAACGTTCAGATATGGGTATTTTTGTAACAATTTAATTTTATGGCTAATTTATCATGTTTGTGTGGTTTTATAAACAAATGCACTATACAGTACCAACCGATTTGAACTCACGAACGTTAGACACTATTTGTTTTATTTGTAGATTTTGAAATGCTAAAGTGCACGTGCTGCCTACTTACTAAATAAACATATTTTCATCTTTTTTTTTAAATTTGGAATTGTGTTTTTTTTAATCTGTCTCCACGGCACCTCAATCGATCAATATCGGTACTATAGTTAGCCCGGAAATGGGCATAGGGCGCTTTTCATCCCGGACCATATAACAGTTCGGGAAAAGGAAAAAAACCCGATCAAGTGCTAGTCGGACTCGCGCACCGAAGGTTCCGTACCGGCTCACAGAAGGTTTTAATTTATTCCGATTTGAATTCGATTTGGAATCGAATCAGCGCGAGCCCAACTCACACTTGACCATTTTTAGTATGTGTTGTTTTTCATCTGTGAATATGTCAACTGTCTAGCTATCACGGTTCATGAGTTACAGCCTGGTGACGGACAGACAGACGGAGTATTAGTAATAGGGTCCCGTTTTTACCTTTTTTGTACGGAACCCTAAAAACGTCTTTGACCCGGAAGTGATCGTGGATTTAAGCTAGAATTGTATTACAAAGGGCTGCGTAATGATGACACAACACATTATCTAATTAAAAGCAAATGCAAAATCCGCATTCCACGAGTATCCCACCAAATTGCCACAGTCCCGACTGGTCCCTAATTATACGTTTGACCGATCCCGACTTGGTCTAATGTGCCTACTCAAAAAGGAAAGTTAAATTGCTTTTGTTCGATCCTCGATTCTGATTCTGACTCTGAAGGACGATTTATACGCCAAGTAATTTTGGTTAAGTTTCAATTTCAACTTTTTTAATGAACAGCGTGTGTGGTGGCCTTGATAAGGTTTGTCTGCTTCAGAAGTATTAGTACAGGGCCGGTATTCTAGGCGCTAAAAACCATATCGTGTTTGATCCGTTATCGTATTTTCAACGTTTTGATAACTCTTATTTACTTGTCAGTAATGACGGCTGACGGCAAAACAATACCGTAACAGGTCAAATACTATATGGTTTTTACCGCCGGGATTAGAGGCCCAGACCTACCGACGTAAAATATATGTATTTAAGCACGTTTCATTCTTTCAGTCCATTGGTTTTCTAATTGTTATTGTAAAAACTTGTTGTTACTTTATTAATTATGACAGGGTTCCTTAACAATAAACAACCGTGACATAATGTGCATTTAGGCTTTAGTTGTGTGTATGGGTAGTCTTAAGCCAGATCGCTTCCGCAATGTTACCCGTTAACTTTGCCGCAGTACAAAACTGTGCGTATTTGTGTGATTCGCTCCAAATGATAAGACAGCGGATGAGATAACAAGCATAGTGTAAAATATTTATTTATTTAATACACTTGTTTCACAATATAATATGACTAGACATTACACTAAAGATAGTCGTAATTCACATGCCTAAACTAGGATGCACCTGTCATAAAATAACTTTCAAAACTAGATAAAATAATCGCGTGCTAAGTTCCAGTAAAGTTATTCCACTAATATTATTAATGCGAAAAGTTACGCTGCAATGGCTGGGCGGATTTGGATGACATTTGGAATGGAGATGGGTTATAATCTGGATTAACAGTATTGGCACATAGGCTAGGATAGGTTTCACCCGGAAAATTAAAAGTTCCCGAGGGAATAACGATCGAAATCTACGTGGACGAAGTCGCGGACATAAGCTAGTAAGTTGTATAAACTTTAAAACCAAATGTACTTATAGGTACCTAATTACAACGATTTCATTTAAATTTCTAATACTTAAGTGATTGTACACCGTTTTATTTTTTTAACATAATATTTTTTCTAATACGGCATAAGTACAACCATTGTATTTCATATTTATCATCAAGATCGGCAACGCATGTGTTTGCAATTTCATCCACGCTATGAGTAACCTGTAAGGTAAACTTTGTTCCACCACTTTTTTTAAATCAATGCTTTTTCACACAAAGATTCTCACGTTTTCATCTTACAAGGAATTTCCGACGTGTGAAAGGACGCACGTCCTGATTATGTTTGTATCCGCTCAAGCAACAAATCCTGAAGCTCAAGGTTGGTAAGCAAAGCCACGCGTCTTATAGGTTGGTGAGGAAACAAAAGATTTACTTATTTTTTCTTCGTTTTATGCAATGTAACAATAACTGAGAGAATATAGAAAAACACACGAATAATATGAGTATGATTATTGATTACTGATTGATATATACAGTATCCCAGAACTTGACGTTAATATCATAGCATTAGAAAACACCCTCATACTTCTTAATATGTTAATAAGTTAGTAGTTATTAAGGTTTAAATTATACTTACTGGTAAAGAACGCTATACCTTGTGTACACCTTTGGATCCCTTTGCTAAAAATAAGTATATATTATGATTCTAAAACGACAAACAATATTGATTTTTAACTTTTATCGAATTGTCAACGTTTTGATAGCTCTTATTTACTTGACAGTAATGTCGGCCGAGTTTAAACAATACTAGAACGCGTCAAAAGCAATATGTTAATAATGTTTAAAGTCGTAGAATAGAGACCCTAAATTACATAATTTCAAAAAATCAACACATTTACAATAAATCCATACTAGCTTAGTCCCTAAAGTGATTCTCGTTATACATGCAACAACTTTTATTCATCGTACTGAAAAAAAAATCTAGAAGTCTAGACCAAGGTGGCATGATGACTCGAAAGTTGGCACAGTTACACAGGATTTCAAAATTGTATAACAAATACTACCAACTTACTTCACATGTAAAAAAAAATTAGAGAGGCTTTACTGTATTTATTTGTTCCTGAGCCTTGGATGCTTTTTACATTATGTATAAGTTTAGTAGTATGAACCTCGACCTTAGTTTGGGACTAGGTCAATATTGTGAGATTTTCCCCTTATTTTTTATAACATTAATTTCGTGACGAAAGTATCGAAATAAGTTTGTATGCATTTATATTCAAAAAATGAGAACACACCAAATCACACACCAAACCGTTCACGGTAATTTTGATGAAATAAGTATGATATTTTAGTTATTTTAGCTTTTCTAGGTGGTGGATATTTAAGTATTAGTTAACCACTAACAAAACTCAGTCATACAAATTTTCATAAAAAGGAACATTTAAATAGACTTTACCGACGTAAATTTAGAGATTGTAGAGAATACAGTATTTAAACTCTGAGAGACTTCTTTCAATTTCAGCTGTTGTTTTATACTATTAAAAGGCCCAATTCATCTTATTTTATGTAAGACAAAATAAAGTGTACTTTGTCTTTAAATGGATGACTCCGAGGTACATTCCGAGCACGAAAGGGCCATTAGAGAGAGGTTTTTTTTCTCTAGAATCGACTTCAAACTAAAGTGATATTTTCTACGTAAAAACTAAATTTATTATATGCCCGTGTTTAGAATTGCGTCTAGAGTTCTTGCGAGAGCTTTTCATTTTGCTAACAATATAAGTTTGTATTTGTTTCAACAAGGTGTGAAATTTCTTTAACGGCGTCCTTTCCCTTTAACTGACCTCTTACCTTTCAATTAACAAAGCTCACTTAAGTAATAAGTTTTTATCAAAAAATAAAGGTTTACGTAACACCTGGCCGTAATGTGAGTTTTATCGCACGCTGCGCGCACGGTAAAACTCGCATTGTGGCCAAGTGAAGACGTAAAATTGTGTACTCATCACGGGCAGTAAAAAAGAAAGCCCTCTATCGCATATTTACAACCCTCGCCTACGGCTCGGGTCTCAGATACCTGCGATTTCGGGCTTTCTTTCTTTTACAGCCCTTGTTAAGTAATATACTATTGTCTACTGTATTATTTCTTTATTTAAGTAGGTAATTACTTAGGTTTACGTTAAATTCTATGACCACCTTTCGACTCCATCATCAAAACAACTGCAGCTCTTAGACAATATAGGTAATTATTACAAACGCTCATCAATTTTTACGTCATTACAATACCGGGAACAGGATCAAAACATTTTTTTAGCAAAAGTTAATCTAAACATACTGACTCAAAACATGAAAAAATAAAAAAAAACCAGTAACAGTATCTCCCGGAAAAGATTGCAGTACATTTCCGGTTCGAGATTAAACATATGTTAACAAAACAATACAAATAGTCTTCATTGAAACCCATTAAAACCAAATACGGAACAGGGGCTCTATAAAACACGGTAAAATCTTATTGCTTGTAACATTGTGTCGTTTTTTTCAATGTTACGATAGCTCTTATATACATGACAGTAATGGTGGCCGAGTTAAACGTAATACGATAACGTGTCAAAAGCTATATGGTTTTATCGAGAAGAATAAAGTCCCAGGACAGTTTAATATTATTGCTAGAAACAAAACAATTTTTGCATAATTTCTACAGAGTAGAATTTGTATCTGAAAGGTCTCCAGACACAATCCCTGTCAATACAGCTGTCATTCTAAACCTGTGTCCCAAGCAACTTTCACTTTTACCCAACTATTTTGTTTCAATATCCGATCCCTGAATACATTATGCTAAGCGGGAACCTCGCCTTGCTTATAATTTTACCAAGAATAATATTTTTGGACTTAAAAACGATATTTTATTATGTTAGTCGCGACCCTTTTGTAGTGATTTTCGATGGGTATAAACCACAAAGTGATACATCGTTTGAATCTTAGGTAAGTACCTGGGACCCGAATGTCGTCACTTGGATTAAAAATGAGTTTGACATGGGTGACAACTTCTCATCGAGTCGAAAATAAATCGCATGCGAACCAACCCCGAACTTTGGAATGTCTATTTTACTAGATGAAACGTTCGAGTGTTATTTTTACCAAATGCCGTTAGTGCCGTTTCCGAGAAACTATTGGTCACTTAAACAAGAGGTACTTAGCAAAAACTTATATCAGTTAGGTATATCTTAAGAACTCTAAACACTTAGTCAATCGTTTAATAAACTATGTGTAACGATAAAGAACTGTCATCTTATAGTAAATCCACAGGGCCTCTATTCAACACGGTAAAAACCATATCGTTTTTGAGCTATTATCGTGTTGTCAACGTTTTGACAGCTCTTATTCTACTTGACTGTAATGGCGTACACTCTCTGTGTATGTGTACAGATTTATTAAGAATAATATCGTCTTCAACCAGTTATCGTATTGTCAACGTTTTGATTGCTCTCAATTACTTATCAGTAAATAATGGGGGCAAAGTAAAAAATAATAATAGGTAAAAGCGACATGGTTTACACCGCTTAGAACAGAGGCCGTTATATTTAATCTTGACAAAATAATAATAATTAAAAATACGTCCTTATAGTACTAACGTACAGTCAACAGCATAAATAAGTGATCATTTCTGTACCTTGTCGCTTTCAACCGTTTCACAATTTTTTATAACATTTCAAACACGACGTTAAACTGACAAGGTAGGTACATAAATGATCACTTATTTATGCTGTTGACTGGACTTAGTTTGTTTTAGAAGTTTAAATCTACAGCGGAGCACGATTTCTGGCTCGCTCAGCTTAGTTTTTTTAAACTTGTTTTTTTAATACACAATAGATATTAAAATTTGTTCGAAACTTATTCTGTGGAAGGTATTCAGCACGCGACGCCGGTGTCTGTAGGAACTCGTTATGTACGTAACGGTCAACTCGAACAAGTCCGGAGTTGTCTTTTCTTTCGTTTTTATGAAAGTTGGCCACGTCGTCAAGTTGTCGGGAGAGTTGTCGGAAAACTTGGCGACAACTCGACGAGGCTTATGACTTCGTGGCTTCGGTAGACGTGACAAGAATCAAAATGGCACGGGTGACATTTACTATTAATAACATAATGATAATAAGTTTAGTTTGATCTTATGCTTCAGGTGTGGTCTAAGGGTCAATATCGTCTGTCATATTCATATTAATTTATTCATTGTCATCTAATGGCACAGAAGGTGTACAGATTGGTGTTATTATCTTTAAAACTTAAGTATAGGTTATTCCATGCGATACCCTGCAAGGGCACTACAATGTAAGGGCACTGCAGCACTTATGTACTTAAATCTAAACTAAAGCTAATGTTTAATACGTCTAATTAATTAATTACATTTCCATGGCATAGATAAGTAACATGATAATAAAAATCTAAAGAATTTAAAATTTAGAATTCAGTCCGCCTTTTACACTCATAACTATCACTTATAATTATTTTTAGTCATAACGTGTCTTAGGTCATACTTATCTCAAATCATCACGTTTTTTAAGAAACTGTTACTTTTCAGGATTTTTATAAACCAAACCTAACCTAACCCGTTGAATATCTAAGAAATTCTGAAAAGTTTATAGTTGCAGCGATATATAATTATGACTATAAATAATTATATAAACAATGACATTATACCCAAAAAAAAATACACCTGACTCCATCATGAGACGGTTCTCGTTACCTTCTAAGCGAACGGTATATATATCTCTCGTCGAAACCAACCAAATGAATTCAAATTCGACGGGGTTACTAGTAACGGTTGAAGAGTGCTTCTGTCCACCACCTCCTGACTCCATCATCAGACCTTCGTGTTTTTATCAAAACATTGTGGTATCATGGGAAATAAGTTTCATAAGAATCGGTTTAGTAGTAGGTAGTTAAAAAAGCTGTTGCTGGATTTGATGTATATATACATAGCGTATATAGCTAAATGAAACCGTCCAGATGTATGATAACCAAATAATAAAATAACAAATGTTAAAAAAACTTTATTTGCCAACAACATTAAACATATTTACACTGTCTATTTAATTAAGGTGCAGGGAAATAATTTATTGTTAAAAATACAAGCAAACTTAAATACATGTTATAGCTTCCTGTTTGTCATAATACCGAACTTGTTATCCCGTATAGACAATATTGCTGGGCGAAGGAAGTCCAAATGGAACCTATAACGATAAATTATGATCTCCCGCATGTAGAGCGACCTAATGGACCAGCCTTCGAAGCCTCGGTTAAGTAATGGATGACCATCTTTATTTCTTCCTTTAGTGTTATTACAGTTTCTTTTTTAAAGATCAGTCTAATTGTGAGCTACAGAGAACTCTGAATTTTGTGAGAAAATAGTCAATTTTGTTAAATAGAATTAAGATTTTTAAAGTCAACTTTTAGTTTTTCATGCTTTCCATTTAAATTTTCCAAGGTGCCAAAGGCTCGTTTCAACATGAAAGCGGAGGTCATAATTATGATCTATAAAAATTAGAGGTTACAGGAATTAAAAGGGACAGAGATATACGGCTTCTATAGCTCCATCCTCTCCACTGATGTGCCATTTAGTGCAGAGTTATCTTATAGTAAAGTTAGCCTAGAGCCGAACATACGGTACTTTTTGTTCCGAAAAAAATAAATAATATTCTAATCAATATTCCACGTCTTTATATTTCAGACGCATATTTAAGTATTTGTGTATATTAAAAAAGATTTACTGTCATTAGGTTCAAATGGAAAATCGTCCACTTGAAATTATACGTCAGTTCAGAAAAATGACCATTCGAAATACAACCAAAAGGAAAATTGTCCATCTTGAAAAACGTCTAAAATGGAATCATGTCCCATGGTAAAATTGTCCAATATGACATTGGACGAAAAAAATATGTCTATTTATATTTACGTACACTCAGAAATATGACCAATTGTAAATACGTCCTACCTGAAATTTGTACAATTTATATTATATTATATGGTCTTAATTCATATTACACTACATTCACTTGTGCGTATTTCATTTTGGTCATAATTTATAATGGACAAAATTCCATTGGGACTTAATTAATTTACAACGAAAATAAATTTGGTTGTAAATACTTTTGAGCACAATTACATTTCGACTAAATTCACTTTGGACACTATTACTTTTGACCCATTTTCAGAATGGTTATTTCACGTGGACGATTTTCCATTTGTACCTAATGACAGTAAATCTTAAAAATAAGCATTATGTTTAACAGTGCTAATCAATGTATACAGGGTGCCATCGGAGACGTAATCAGAAACCACTTTTTCAGACCTGGTAATTGATGCTCATAACAACGTAATAGGAGTTACTTGAAATAAACGTTCTCTTTTTTTTTTGTTAATTTTATTCTTCAATTATGTCACTAATTCACTAAATCATGGTTACCCTAATTATTTCATGAAAACCTCTTTGGTTTTCATTCAGAAAAGTTTATTATTATTAAACATCGGTATCAACGTTCAACTTTCATGGCAAAGTACGGTTTGCAGAAAAACAAATACAAACAAATACATCTAGTATTTAGAACCTTTATTTTTTGACGCTAAATATGTATTAAAGGTTTGAATAAATTACTAAAATTTGTTCCATGGATTTTTCTGTCAACATTTGACGTCTGTTATAATATATCCATTTTTTAATGACCAAATGTCCTTTTCACACTAACTAATATTTATTTGGTTTGACAATTAAATTGACATTTGTTTCCTATTTAGCATATATTACTTTTCGAATGCAAAATGAGTATTAAGGTTATATGACATTATTAAGATAAAAAGCTCTTTACGTATAAGTACAGTATTTATATAGGTACAGTTAACTGCAGCATAATTAAATTTAAAAATAACACAGAATATAAACGTTATTATTCATCAAATATTCGAATGTATTTATTTTTTTGCTATCCTTACCGGGTGCCATGAAATTTGAACGTTGATACCGATGTATAATTATTATGATACTTTTAAAAATAAAATGACAATGTCACTGTAAGTCACTCTTAGTAAACAATTACGCATGTGGAACCAGTGTATCTTTGCATCTCTTTCTTGATTGTAGGGTGACCACGCTGTTTGAAGGTCATAATTTAATTTTAAAGATTACATGATTAAAATTAAATAATGCAACTATCGACCTGCATTCCTGTGTTACTGTAATCTCAATTTAATGCTTAATTAAGTATTGTCACTTCTGATTACGTCTCCGATGGCACCCTGTATATATAAAAATGCAGAATCGCAATAAATTATTTATCCCAATCTCATAATTATCACTTGTTGCTAAGAATAGTTGCATAAACACATTAAACAAACTACCTGACACAATAATAGACCTAGCCTTCGTAAAATTTAAACGAGCTCTAAAACGATGGCTGGCAGAAAAGTGATATTATAGTTATTATTATTAGTAGATGCATACTTCCTGAATAGTATTATTTTTAAGATCTAATTGTACCTAAAATTATGTGAAATAAATTATTCATATTAAACTATACGACGAATTAATTGTTTGACGTCAAAAATGTACACAAATAAGCAATGGATTCAGAAACTTCTAGATATGATTCGTTGCGTTTGCGTACCCTGCAAGTGAAATCTTCCAGATAAAATTAGACCCCGTTATCAAGCGGGCAGTTTGGTGGTTACGTAACATAGTGATGTGCAATGTCAATAAAAAACTTTTTATGAATATGTCCAAAAAAGCGGTTAAACGTCAATTTACAATGAAAATTTGAATAAAGTTAATTGTTTTTTTGTTTTTTTATTATTGACAAAATTTTAACAATGAAAATATAAATATTGATGAAAAAAAAGGTTAATAGTACGGTTATATAACACTGAAACATAGTTTTTATTTGTGATGTCATTGAGCAGATGACATTTTTTTTAATTTTGGTATTTCTGTACTTATTTAAGATAGCGTTTGTTTACGGAGTGTTTTTAAGTGATGGTGACGGTGAACCTGAAACTTTGCTTGACTCAACCAATGAAATTGAACAATTATTACAAAAAAAAATGGAGTTCCCATACTTACTTTAAGCTACAACGTCGAGACTTGGATAGTTTGTATTGCACATCACTAATGTTACATAGCCACCAAACTGCTCGCTTGATAACGGGGTCTACAGATAATATCAAGCAAAAAACCCAAACACCAATATTTAAAACTAGTCCTCGGTGAGCCGACTGATTGAATAAGTCCCGACATGGCGCCCGGCGCGGGAGCACTGTGGCTCTTTTTATTGTGTTTACCGTCAGCTATCAATGCAGAAACAAATCAAGCAAAAAGACTTCCTCGTTATTCAGTGAATCACGTACATTACCATAATTCCTCACAACATGTAGGTCGTGGGCATTCTTACCCAAGTTCCCACGGATATTCAGGCACCGGAAATCATACCACACGACATACTTGGATTCGATATACAAGAGCTCCTGTGGTTCATTCATATCCACCATCAGGTGGAGGATCAGCTAGCGGAAACAAGACTCCACATCAGCAAGTAACTCCTGCACCTCATTCGTATCCCCCATCAGGTGGTGGATCAGGAGGCGGAAACAAGATTCCACATCACCAAGTAACTACTGCACCTCATTCGTATCCACCATCAGGTAGTGGACAAAAGCAGCCAGTGCCAACTCAAGGCTATGGTACAGGCGTGTACCCTCATCCTACTGGGCATCCAGCAAATACAGGCCACAACAACGATCATATTTACGTAAGAAACCAGCAAACGAATATTGGAATTACTAATTATCATACGACAAACGTTGATAATTACCATTACAGACCTCCGATGGTAATCTCCTATTCCGGGCCAGGAGGACACCACGTTTATTCCCCTGCTTATTCCGGAGTTTTGCCTAATTATGTGTATGAATACAGAGCATCACGCAGCCGATACAGATATTTACTGACCGGATTGGCTCTTTACAATTTTGGGTTGCTGTCTCACAATTCTGAGTCGAAACGCTACCATTATTCGTACATACCAAACGTAAACGAGATTTGTAAATTTGGAATAAGTCAATACGAAGGTGCTTACGAAGAAGTAGATATAGACTGCCGTTTGATTACTCATTTTATGTGGTCTGAAAGGGATCAACCAATTGGACCTAATCAAATGACGACAAAAGTTTTTAACGCACTGGATTCTACATTTGACGGTGAACCTTTACAAATAAGGCCAGGAATGCAATGCTACATAAAGTGGAGAGATGACTTTTCAGACATAAGAGTAAAGGATGTTGACTGTGGACTTCTACAGACGTATGTCGACAGGTCATTTAATTCAGCAACTAAAATCACGACGACCTTACTAGTAGTCGTGACCAGCTTTGTGGTAATTTTGCTCTTATAGTACGTGAATTATTGTAACATTATAATTACCTACGTTACAATTTTTGTATCTTCAAAATTATTGATACGAGTAGTGTTTAGAACATAATATAGCTGTTTTCTTTGTGTTACTATAAAATCGTTTTCTTGTTCACTTGCCTCGATTTATTCTGTGTGAGGTCGAATAATCTTTTATGCCTTTTATTAATGGGGGACTCAAGTAAATACTATTTAAGTTTTAATGTGGTTTTAATGTAGTTTTCAGTAAGTTCTGTCATTTCATATATATATAATGCACATGTTATGTATGTTATACCCTGTAAAATTAACCACATAGAAGAATACCTTTATAACGTATTATATTGTACCTACTGAATCTGCATATTATTGGCAGTAATAAAAAGCACTGGTGATCGGGCCTTCAAAATATTTTATGAATAAAATTAAACTGTTTTTTATTTTTTATATTGGAATATTTTACGCCAGGACGTACGTACGTCAGGACACGAAACACTAAATTCAACACTTCGGAATCCATCCCTTTTACTCGTCATTCGTGACTAAATTAACAGATAGAGATGGAGATGGTACATAACTTTGAGCTTTGATTTTTCAACCAGCTCATACACAAATGTTTCAAGTAAATAGAACTCGATTCGTGGGGCTGCCGTGCTCCCAGATACAAGACGAAAAAGTGTGTACCTATTCGAAATTTTATGTTCTAATAATTTTAAGGCAAAATTGATGTTTTTTATGGATTATTGGAGTTTGTTCACTGGTATCCTACTAATATTATAAATGCAGTTTGTTTTTGTTACTCCTCTCACGCTGCAACGGCTGGATGGATTTGAATGAAATTTGGAATGATATAATTATTATAAATGATTAAATGTTTATGGTTTAAAAAGGTCTAAAATGGAATTTAGATAGGTTATACCCTGGATTAACACAAAGGCTACTTCAAAATTGAAAAGTTTCCAAGTGAATAACGATAATCAAAATTGACGCGGACAAAGATTATATTAGATTACATGTCATAACAAGTTGACATTGACGTTGACCTTTTTATCGTCATTGATTAAACGTCGGACTTGACAGCGCGTGGAGCTAACCTCTATACTTCTGTTTAGTCCACGAGAGAAAATACTCTTTTACTTATTTCTCAAATAAGTCTATAAATAACTAAACATTGGCGAAATATAATAAACAGGAGCATTTAATTCATATAACACATAAAAAAATACAACACATCTTAAAATACTAACTATAAATAAAATTACCCTTGTAGTTCACCCGCGTGGCATGGTCCCTAAAATGTTGGCCGCGTTCCCCCTTTGCACAGCAAGACTGAGCCGCTGCGCAAAGAACAAGCCAGCTCTGGGATTACCAGAATGAAAGCCATTAATTAAAATTAGAATTAGAACGTAATTTATATGTAAATCAATGCATCAATTCATGAGTTTTAAGTAACTATTATAAAATGCTACAGATAAGTTCAGAACACGTTTTCGAATAGTAAAATTTGAAAAATTTACGTTTGTACTCGTATGGATAAAATGATCGTACTCGAGCTACTGAACCATGTAATCATGATAAGGCATTAATATTGGAGCCCGTTGTTTCCCATATTTTTTATGGTCATAATGTCATTGTTGACATAATAATTGATAGTCATATTTTTTATATCGCTCTAACCTTTAACTTTTAAACATTTCTTAAATAGATAACGTGTTGACAAGGCTAGGTTAGGTAATGTTTAATTTATAAATATCCTGAATAACTAACAGTTCCTAAAAAAATGCGTTATGACTTGCGATAATTATGAAAGAAAACACTTATGACTAAGAATAATAAGTCAGCCGATACAGACCACATTAAAATGCTTAGCATTTTCATTTCATATGGTCCGGTCTTTAAACCTAGTAAAAACTTAAAGAAGCAATTGGTTGCTGTAGGATTCATCCCTTTTGTAACATTTCACAAGAGAACTACGATAAAAACTTATACACAAACGAAGTCTCTGGCAAAAACTATACGGATATATGGTTTGTAAGTTCAGCAAATCATACATTTGGGTTTTGTATTACCTTCATTTTTAGTTAAGGAAGAAGGCACTAAAACTCAGGTCATTCCAATGTTCAAAGTTAAAGATAAAATGAAATTATAGTTATTAAAAGTGTATTCGTTTAGCACTGTCTGAGCTAGCAGGGTTGTTGTATTTTTGTGTTTATTTTAAAATTAACTGTTGCCTGCGACTCCTTTCTCTTAGAAGAATACAACATAGTTTATGTAACTTAATAATAATATAGCATACTACTGGTGAAAGAATTTTCAAAATCGGTTTAGTGGTTTTTGTGTTTATGATAACCAACAAAAATACAAAGCTTTTCACTTTACCAATAAGTATTGACAAAAAAGTCAAATTCAGTAAACTTTATTTTCATTGCCTAGCGTAGTATTTTTTATTTGATCGCGTTTTAATATTTGGCTTGCTGCATGTCAAACAACATGAAATCCACCATTTATATTTATTTTATTGAAAACTTGCTCTACTGCAAATTATTCTACACACATCAAAAACGACTGGAGATAAAAGACATTCAACATTATTTTGATGTTTTATATTTATGGCAGTTTATAAACCTATTTGTGACTATTTTATCATCGTATTTGCTACATTTAATAAAACGGTTACTAATACGGAACTATGTCATTCAGTTGCTCCTTTTTCAAAACGTTTACTAACTTGCCGATCGATAGATCTTTGAAATCTCTAGTACGTAAGTAGGTACTCGTGAGCAACGAGTGCCACAGTAATAAATTGTAAGTGCTTTAAGAAGTCAGCATTTATCATACATCAAGTAAAAGTGTTTTTAAGATATTAATAATAAATCAACCACTTTAGAAGTCAAATGCGAATATAAATATAATTTACACATAACGTAAGAAAAAATAACAAAGCACTTTAGTGTCACTTTAGATCGGGCTCGCGTACCGAGGGTTTTTTTGCATAAGATACTTGTAGAACTGTGCATCAGAGAAGTACAGAAAAGTAACACAACATCTGCTTGCTTCTTAAAACTGGCTCTCTGCGAATGGTTGATCGAAAGAGCGAAGTCATAAAAGCGGGTTCACTCGAAGGGTAAAGCGGGTAAGCTGATAATGCACGCATGCATTTTTACGCACTGACGGGACAATTTCAACTCGCCGGATAATAATTGGTGCGTCGAGTTTAATAGCGAGTTGTTTAAGAGAATTACTACTCGTTAATTAACTCTATAAATAAAATACTTTTGCTACATTTTACAATTATAATTTAAGAGTTATCTAAATATACCCGAAATAATGTACATTAGGCTACCTATTTTTATTTAGCATACATATAATTTGGGTTTGCGCAGAACCAAATAATCTAATTGATTTGGTTTTTTCTGATCTTTCTACGAAATCCTGTATAAATGGGTTTCAAATATGTATAGAATATGTGTATATATTTGTTTGTGCGTTCTCGTTCCAGGATTTAGGGGTTCTGGAATCACTTTGTCGCATTTGAGCAGAGGCTCTGAAGGAATGAATAGGCTAGGCAATATGGTTTCACCGTATAGAATAGAGATTCTACTGGTTAAAACCACATTTGGCGTGTTATCGTAATTCTATCTCGGCCGCCATTATCGTCAAATAAATAAGAGCTATCGTTAACAAAACGACAACATGTCAAACGAAATATGGTTGTAGTCGAGTTCCTAAAATATGTGTTCACTTTAGTACCTTGTCATTTTACACACTGTGACCATTCATGTATGGCAGTTTAAATATGACATTAAATAGACAAGGTACTAAAGTACCAACTGTACTGAGTTAAATTGATGCCCAGTCATCTGTTTGATATGGCCGGAAATGCCTCTAGCACTCGATTTATAGACCAAAATGGATTCGATATTGAGTTCACAGCAGCTGTTAAACGGAATTTACTTGAAACACACGGGAATCGTGAGTATCGGAGCCGAGATAGTCGCCGTTTAGATTTACTCAATCGAATAAGCTAAGTGGCAGGGGATGAAGTTTATCATGCCAGGTCTACACACTCGCGCGAGTCGACGCGACGCCGAGATACATTGATGTTATTATAAAAGTTTTACAGTCCGTCTTGTATTTAAATACGGCAGTGTATCTCGGCCTCGCGTCGACTTGCGCGAGTGTGTAGAACTGGCATCAGATAATTTGATGTAGCGATCCGAATAGGAGACGACCTTCACCTAGCTGTTTATTCGATTAAAAGTATTTTATATCAAATTTATTATGGTAAGTAATATATGTCGAATAGGTTGACTGAAAAATTTCAGTGCAGTAGTCCATAATATAAAAAAAAACTAAAAAAGAACTTTTTTTTAATTTATTTTGCTTGATTACACCAATTACACATTTATCGAAAATATGAAGCCTATAGAATTGTGCAAACGTTCATTATGATGCCCCATTTGCAATAATCAAACCACTTTCATTTTTCAACCCCCCATTCTAGACCCCTTTTCAATTATTTATAAATTTAATTTCATATTTTCTTTACTAAAAACACAAGCGGGCAAGCAATTTGTACAACTATGCCAAATTTCAAGTTGATAGCAGCTGAGAAAACCATTTTGGTACGGAACCCTAATAAGAGTATGATATGCTCATTGCAACTGACTACTTCGCTGTCGTTATTTTTAATTAACGGATTGATTCTATTCAAAAGTTCTACCCAAGAATCGTTGTGTAAGCATTGACAAACAACTGAAAAATTGATAACCACAACAAAAAAATGCAATTATATTTTTATACCCTTTGACATTTTCATATAGGTACTTTTTTATCGTTATGTCAACCTACTATTAAGGTTATCAAACATTTTTAAATGCTTTTTTTTTCAAATTTAAACTAATCATACTTCAATAAAACAAACGTATTCTAAAAAACTCGTAACTTTCAGGTATCAAATACCATGATTGATTAAATCAGCAAAAACAAAGACCCGTCATTCAGAGAAAACTTACCGCAAAGAAACTAAAAATGAATACTCCCCATTGGACTTTAGAGGCTTATTGTAACGTGACAGTGATAAATTACCAGTAACAAGAGACCAAGAGTTTAACTATTGATTACCTTCAGGACGTCGATGCAAACTTGTAATCGCGGGGGATTACAGTTGTGAAATTATGTAAATTCCGCCCGAACCGCCGACCCTTCGGAGTTCCGGTACGTATTAATATCGCGATCATTTGACACTTAAACATTGTTCAGGTGTTAAATGAATGAATATTATATGGTGGGTGTTGTGTTGCGAAAATAAATGTAAGTAACTTCTAATTTAGAATCACAAAAGCGAAATAATTTGGTATTATATTTCTTTAAATGCTTACAAATCTTTACTGAAATTGGAAAGCGAAAAAAAAATATTTGAGAAAATTCTCGGAAATTTTAATTGTTTGATTTGACAGGGTTGAGGAGGGAAAGGCCTTTTCCCAGCAGTGGGCCACTATTTCAGGCTACTAAAATAAACTCTTTGCCAGTCTGTGAATTCCTAATAAGTTTAATTTATTTTGAAGATCTGACATTTCAAATATTATGACAGAACCTGGAACACCCTTTTTTTCTTTTCCTGCTCTTATTACCACTGTTAAAATGTTCATTTTTAGGGTTCCGTACCTAAAGGGTAAAAACGGGACCCTAATCCTAAGACTCCACTGTCCGTCTGTCTAGCTGTCACCAAGCTTTATCTCATGAACCATGATAGCTAGACAGTTGAATTTTTTACAGATGATTTATTTTTGTTGCTATAACAACAAATACTGAAAACAGAAAAAAATATTTTTTTTGTGGTGCAACGCGGTGCAACGTGTTTTTTTCCGTTTTTTGCTCGATATTAATAACGGCAACTAGTGTAGTGTCTAATGTTGTATAGATAATGGCACGGAACCCTTTGTGTGAGAGTCCGATTCGCACTTGGCCGGTTTTTTTTAGTTTTATTTATCTACGTAATGAAATATTTCTATTAAAACCTCGCCACCAAAATTTAACGTAAGACAGTTTATTTCACTCACCTTGGCTACATTGTAGATGAGCGTTCCACACCAACAGCGCTACATAGTTTTACAGGTAATAAATTGCATAATTTTATGAGCGTGACCGAGCAATCCCCCTTTAGCTTTCTGTATGATCCACCCCATAATTCCCGTGAATAATGACACTTGGCCACGCGACCATTACCGACAAAAAACATCTCATCGAGGAGGTAACGACCCCTGCTTTGTGCGACGTGATAGGACTAAATAAAAACACAATTTTCAACGTTTTTATTAGTAAAAGGCATTAAAAAATTCACATTCTGTAACCTTAAATAGATATGTAGATACGTACACATAGATAAAATAGATAAGATTATCAAATTGTGTAGTAAGCTTTATAATAATTATAATAGTGTCGTCATTTTTAATTAACATTTCTCTGGTTTTACACCAAAAACATTTAAGGAAAATTGTTCATAATTATGAAATATAACTGTAAACAAACTATGAAAACATAGAGGCTAGTTAACTAGCAACATAAATGCACATTGATACAAAAATATAACAATTGCAAAACAACAAAAACTTAATGGATGTGGGACTCTACATTAAGATTGAAAAGCTTTAGAAAGTGGGAAAAACGCTTGAAGATGATTTCATATTTATGTAAGTAACATACATATTTATGTAAGTGACTCTAAGAGGAAATAAATACATACATACCTTCACGCCTTCATTCCCAGAGTGGGGTATACCAAATCTAAAAATTTGTTGATAATTCTGTAACCACATTTTGCATATTTAGGCTAAGATGTTTACCAGTGTATTAGCGACAGGTTGCAAGCCCATCGCCTAACAGTACTACAAGCCATTATTCCCTTAGTCGCCTCTTACGACATCCATGGGAAGACATGGAGTGGCACTATTCTAACCAGGCAATCACATGGGATAAGAGAAAATATTTAATTTAAAATATTACAGTAGATTCATAATTGCCAGGATCGAGCCGGTACTGGAGTGCCTTTGAAACATTTTGCGTTATTCGACCAGCCTCTAACTTTGTACTTAATTTGTGTGAGAGGGTAAATTTATTAGTACCAAGAGTGGCATAAATGTTGAACTTGCATTTACGGACTGAAAATAATAACAAACATCATGCAACGAAGTAACAACAAAATCTACATTGAGGTGTAAGTAAATATAGGTAGGTACACAACAGAATTTCTACATCTTGTATTAAAGATGAATATTTGTCACCGTTGGTTGTTTACCAAACGAAACGACGTTGGTTTCCAAATTTTAGGAACTGCATTAACTATACACGACCAAGTATGTAATAATTTGAAGACGCGAAAATTGACGAAGTGCACTGGTGTGAAAAAATATTTTTCATTTTGTAAATGTGAATTTCAGTTCGTTAATTGACCCTTCTTTTGGTACCAATCAATTACCACCATAATCACTTATTTTTATTGCTAATAGCTTATCATCTTGTACTGTTGAGGTATGAACGGATTTTCTCGTGTCAACGTCGTTATTGCCTACACAATAAGTTTTATTTTTAGTGATCTTTTGTCTTTTCGCTTATTTCTCAAGTGCACGTTATGAATTTTATACGAAACAGCCTTTTTTTAGTGGTAAGATTCGATTTGATTTAATTGAATAACGAGTAAGTTTTAATGAAATCTAAGCTGCCATTTAAAGCATTTAACTAAAAAAACAGAAAATGGGAACATGTTTTATATTTGGTGTATGGTCCTACGTGAATAATCTGAAAGATTCAATTCTAACATGTTGTATCGGTAAGCAGTAATAAGTGTAGTGTAGACATTTATTATTACAGACTAATGTACTTATTAATTTTACAAATTATTGTTTTAACTATGATTATGTACAATGAAACTTAATTTAGAATAGATAATTACAATGTAAAATATATTATTTTCTTAATAATATTATGAATCACATTCAAATGCTATACTAGCGTAAGTGTTATAGGACTAGTGGCGATCAAATCTCTTTAAGATGTATAATTTTAGTATCACTAAAAACAGTAAGTCCTTGATGCATCATCAGCTACAGCATGGTGACGTCAGCCGTAATAGTACTGAGAGTTAGAAAATCTGCCTAAACTCTTTGGACTGGCGACATCATGATCGTCTACATCTTCTTTCTCCCTACTTGCTTCTCTGCTAAGCCGGCCGGCCGCTACTTCTCTATACTGAGGAGGCACGTAGTCTAGATTACTCGTACCGTACATGCTTGCTCCCGCACATGGATATATAGTCGACAGCGGCCTCATAGCACGCAATGTACCTCTGCTATCAGGCACGTCCCTGTAAAGTATCATATCAGGATGGACGGGGTCGTAGAAGGTCCCAGAAATATGTGCGACGTCGATATCGTTGTCGATGTCAGACACAGCGTCGTTGAAGACGTTAGGCGGTTCAGCTATAAACATGTCACCGTTTTTGGAGTTATTCGCGTTCTTCCGAATAATGTAGCATCGGACACCGATCAGTAAAATGCAGAGGATGGCAAAGCAGAGGACGCTTATACCGATATACATGAATATCTTAAGCCGCGACTCTGTGGAAGATTGAAAACAATATATCAGCGCCCTCTGAAATTTAAAAATACTTATACGTTTTTAATAATAAAAGTCATATCAAATTAAACTTAAAATTAAAAGACGCCTCCATACAACAGCAATTTTCGTAAAGATTATGGAAATAAGCTTGTCAAGTAGGGTTATGCGCGCTCGTTCACTGAGCGGATCGCTCCAAACTGGTACAATCACTCAAATGTACTAATTCGGTCTTTTAGTTCTTTTAGTACCTACACTAGTACACTGAAAGAAATTCGTCTGTTCATGTTCCTTATTTCTGCTCCTTTGACTGAGTGGCCGGTCGGTCATTCATTCGGATCGCTTTGCTGTCAGTGCTTTGCTGACTGCTCTGCCTGCTCTGTTCGGTTCTTGCTCCGCGTGTACTTAATGAACTAAGAGCAGAAACTTTACGGAATAGTTCGTTATAGTACAGTGACGGGAATTAATTCATTTTGGCTCTTAGTACATGTACTACACAACCCTATTATCAAGTAAGTACCTAAGTAATAATGCTTACCAGTAGCGTCTCCTGTGTTAACTGGTCCATTGAGATTTAATGGCATTTGCGTGCTTGCAGTTGTTGAAGGTGCTAAAAAAAGAAAAACAGAGCTAATGGGAATAATAGAAATAAGAGTTATTAGATGTTTTCTCTTAAAATAATTAAAGATAGTAATTTGAACCACTAAAAGCATTATACCATTACTAAGTATTAGCCCAACTGCTGAGTCTTAGGATACAAAAAGTCAGCATTATTTTAAAATTAAGTAAGAATATTTACATAGATGAAATGAACTAATCAGTAGTTGCATTTCTCACTGAAAAGAGGTAATTAAAAACGCATTAGTTTAAGTTGGCGGTAGTCTTTTATTTGGGCGTATTAATTGCTTTTAATATGATTAAGTTTGATAAAGGTTTCGTCCGCAACAGTTATGAGTTTACGAGTAAGTTAATATTGGTAAGAAAAACAGTGTTATTAATTCTTTTACATTACCTGAAAAATCAGACACGCGGCCCGTGCTCGTGCCTTCAGGCCTTCCTTCGTGCCCCTCCAAAACAGTGTCATCGAGGACTTCCAAGGGAACTGTACAACAGATAAAAAAACTACTTTTTCGAATCCAACAAGACGTTACTGGACCAATGCACTGGACCAATGCACTGGACCAACGTGTACTCGTAACCACTTTAATTGTTAACAATTAACTATGTCATAATGACGGCGTGCTTTTGGCAACATTTTGTCGACAGACACTAATAATATCACCTGCGGCTAACCAAGTGCAGTGCCTTAGGTTAACGTGTCCAGAGGGCTTATTGTCTAACGCACTCGCAATCGCAACCGGCTTTAAAGTGGAGCAATTGTTTTCATTTTGTATGCAGACAAGCCTTCGATTTTCAAAATGAAAACGATCGTGATTGCGAGTGCGTTAGACAATAAGCCCTCTGGTACCTACTATTAAACACGCAACAATTCAGGTGCTGAAAAATAACTAGACTCTCACTAACGCCTTTAAAAAATAATTTTCGTCAGTTTTTCCATGGCAGTAATAGTAGTTGAAAGTGACGACAATAGAAAATAATCGCACAAGAAACGTCTCACGATTGTGACTACTTTTTAAGTAGTGTGTATTGCCTGCTTTTGTGCTTTGCTCAGTTAACATTTATTATGGTAACTGCAGGTGTTCACAATAAGCATCCCCGTCCATGCATCTCATAGTGTACCTACTTTAATGATATCAACACTTCGATTTTTTTACATTTTTATACGATGCGGATTTAAGCATTCCTTAACTGAAGCTTAAGGTACGCCAACGCTATAGATTGATTGGCGTTATAGGTACATTCACCAAAAAGTAGTGACTTGGTGTCTAATATTTGTGATACCACCAAACCCTGCGCAGGAGACGCGGCCAGAGCCCGTCGATTCGATTTGAAAGGAGCTCAATTTTTGTAGCGTCAGCATATTCAAACTTCGATGAGAAGGATTCTTATTACACGACTCAAGCCTAACATTCTCTAAAAGAAAGATAAAAATGAACGTAAAATTAGAAGCACTTAAAATAGTACATTTATTATTAAGTCTTATTTCAAGAAATACAAATCCGAAACCGTTAATACAACTTGAAAAATAATTTTCTATTTCCGAATAAAAAGAAATCGTGACAACTGAATTATTCCTTGTGGAATACTAAATTCAAATTTCTTCCAAAGAAATCCTACAAGGAATCCATTTCCTCTCTCTTTTTGAAATTCTTTTAAATAATTATAAAATCAGCCGCCATTTAATTCGAAATTCTTACGTCCGGTTAACCTTTGTGTTTTTTAAATAGTAATTTCAACATTCGTGGAAAATATTTATTTCAATTAATTATCACAATTAAGATATTTAATTATACGGTCAAGCTAATACTGTTAAAACATTTTTATCTTTTACCTTTAGTATATTTTAAGTCAAAATTGATGACAAGATTCGCTGCATCAGAGCAACCTTAAGCAATGTGCAATGACCCAGACGGCTAGACGAGACACTAAGAAAATAGATACTAGCATATAAATTAACTCGTTTCATGTTGAGAGAACGTAAGTTATAATTGAGCTTTTGTAGAATCCTTTAGCCAAATCACATGTCTTTTATGTTCGCAAAAGTGTCGCTTGGCCAAAAAGAGTTTGCAAAAATGGGCGTAATATTGGCAACATGATCCGATTTTGACCGAAAAAGTACCTAGTGCTTAATATTAGAGTTGGAGACTTCACGTAAAAGTGTTTTTAACATGCTATAAGGTGAAATGGAGATCACAACTTACTTTTACTTACTCAATTAATAGTTACGATATCATCAACATACTTTTTATATCTCAAACACATAATAAATAATTGGTTGGGTAACCATGAATTAGTCTGTAATTTCTTCTTAATGATAAAAACACCTTCCTACTACACGTGTAAGTGTCATCAATAACGGTGTATGATCATTAGGTTAGGAACAATGAGTTATATGAGGTCTTTGTGTAAACTTTATTATAGATTATTTCGTGTTGGTTTTACTATGTTCAAACTCTATGGCATGGTACATTATGACCAGTAATTTTACTTAAAAGTAAATAAGTAAAATAAAGTTATTTCCAACTAAACCATCTTCAGCGACTTTTGTTTCCCTGATCCACAATGGGACATAATCGGGTTGTACTTAACATACGCGACGAAGTTATGCATTAGAGTAAGGAAAATAATACTTTTTATTGTTACTCTAACATTAACATACGGCCGCATCCAGAGTCAGACAAATGACAATTTATTAATTTGAGAAAGGAACAAGTTAACTGTTTCTAAAACAGTTCTGAGTAGGTACGGCGGTTAGTCGCTTATAGTATAGCCAACAACGATGGTTAATCGTGTGATCTCGTGTGGCCTCTACGTATATCTAAACTGGTTATACCCACCACAAGCATGGACCACCTTCAGGTACACCCTCGTGTTGACTTTACATGGTGCTCCAAATAGTGCATTAGCAGCGGGGACCACACATTTTCGTTTGCCATGGCACATATAGTTCACTGTCCTGGCAGCAGTCGGTGCCTTGCAATCTGCGAAAAAAAGTTTACATTAATTCCAGTAAGGTTATTTATATTTAAAAATATTGGCATCAAAAACTTTATACTGGTGCATGTTATTTTTTTAAACTTACAAAGGATGTTCAAAAAATAAATAATTCAGCAAGTTTCAAACTCGAATTATCTTTGAAGTTTAGTGTCTTCTTACTACTCAGAGGTCAACTAAGATAAAGTTTGCTTGTCTCTTGACTGAAAACGAGTTTCATTTTAAATTAAAAATGTTAGGTTTCTTTTTACAAAGTTAATTACTAACTCAATTCTTCACGAATTTAAGCTTTATAAAACGGATGACACTAAAAAAAAATGCTTAGCCTAGTGCTAGTAATATAACCATTAGATGCTGGTATAAATCACACTAATGTAATAAAATAAGCACAGATCGTAATTGTTGCACTACCTAATAAGAAAAACATATCATACCTACATATAATTTAATAAACGTCAACAACCACGAACTGCACTTAGTTAATTATGGAGATAAAATAAGTGAAGAGTTCCACGCACCAAAACGCTAGAAGCCTTAATTCGATTATAATTCACAGTTCTTAGCACATTGTTGGAAATGCACATTCACAAGTACGAGGAGGTATATCAGTAAAAAGTTGAACGAAATGAAGGTGCACATTACAGCATATACGAACGAGAAACAGAACAAATGGGGGCACCGATCAATCAGACGGAGCAAGTTGTGCCAAGTGCACCTGACGCGAAACTAATAGCGGCGCTAAATTAAAAAGAATCGCCGACTTGTACTGCAAGTGTACTGATTTTTAAGAGTCTTTGATAGATGACTCATGAAATAAACGCATAAATGATTCTGAAAGACTAACATCCTGTACTAATGGTTTTGGAGACGTGAAATATGGTTCGGATGACTTCAGACGACGAGCTTCTACCCGCGACTTCGTCCGCGTAGATTTCGATTATCGTAATTCCCTCGGGAACATTTAAATTTTTAGGATATAAATTAGGCTATGTGCTAATCCAGGGTAGAAGCTGTATCCATTCCAATTTTTTACAGCCGTTGGAATGTAAAGGATTATCAAACTAACACACAAACTTTTGCATTTATAATATTAGTAGGATATTAAACGATGTTAAGGGCCTGTTTCACAATCGTCAAGTAAAG
Source organism: Acleris cristana (assembly GCA_948252455.1). Classification (NCBI taxonomy): domain Eukaryota; kingdom Metazoa; phylum Arthropoda; class Insecta; order Lepidoptera; family Tortricidae; genus Acleris; species Acleris cristana. The sequence goes on from OX411775.1 coordinate 7,102,375, forward strand.
CATATCTGACACATAAATTTAGCCCTTTCCTTTTCTTACACTTGAACATAGACAAGGAGAGAGCTAACTTTAACTGGCACATAAATTTACTTGTCGATTGTGAAACAGGCCCTTAAACTCTGTAGTTGAGGAAAATTATACTGAAGATTAATATAGCACATTATTGATAGATCACAAAAAACATTAACCGAAAAACCAGTAAGTAGGTAGTATTATTTTTATCAGCATCGCAAAACTCTCGTTTGTTATTGCGGACAGTATAACTTAAAATCCAAGTCGTCACGTAACACCGCTTTATACAAAAATGGTAAATAGCCAAAAATTTGTTCAGTATTCTGTATTCACTGCACAATAAATTAGTACTATTTCTGAAGTGAGAGTTACTGCAGAACTAACTCATACTCAACAGAATTAATTTCGCCAGCGGAGCTGCGAAATGTAATCGCACTGCTAAAATACGGTCCAATGTATCTCGGACTGAACCGCTCAGTAAATATTACTCATTACTTCATTACCCAACTTTCTTGCCAAATTAACATTTGTGTGTCTCTCCATTCAACTTTGTGCGATCACTCAACCAAAGAGTTTCTACAATAACTAGTTAAACTTGTAATTCAGTTGTTTCTTCCACGTCAACGAAAGTCTGCAAGAAACTTCGCATTTAATTGTAACTTGTGGATTTGCGAACATTAATTACATTTGTGTTTTCTTTTATGAAGTTATTTTTCTTAACTATTGTCAATTAAGACTTATGATTTTTGTATGATTTAAGGTTATATTTAAAAAAAAACACCCGTTCGTTTTCGTTCGATTTAAATACTTTCTACGACTCAATACCAAAAAAGTCCTAAACCAACAACTTTTGTAATTTAATAGTTCATGTAAAGCAGAACAATACGCAGTTTAAATTTATATTCCCTCATTTTATCCCAAACGAACCATAAAGAAACTTTAGTCTCTTTCTTTTAATACTTAGTTGCTAACAATGTTTATTTAAGAAAATATTCAAAAGAAACAGTTTGTTCAGTAGAGGCCATCAAATTATGTAGAAAAATACAATCACTTTGTCCCCAAAAAGTTGTAAAAAACTTTCAATTGTATGACTAAAATTGGTACCTACTAGTTTGAACATGAAACAAGAAAGCAACCAATTTATATCGCAGTGATTGACATGATTTTATTTAGTTACAAACACAAAAATATTTTCCCGAAATTGTTAATGAAAACTTTTTAAATCAATTCCTAACTCGTAATACGCGTGCGATTGCAGCTGCAGGTTTTTATTCATTTCTAACTTTATGCCTACGGTATGTTTACGCTCAAAACCAACCGTAGCATATGAATAAGGTGATGCGGGGCTATTTCATCTGCGGAGCTATTGTAACTTTTCATACTAATTTTAAAAGTAGAATACGTTTTAGTATGAAAAGTTACAATAGCCCCGCGCAGATGCAATAGCCCCCGCCTCACCTTAGTTGTAGAATTCACTAAATGTGGCAATATTAAAAATAAACCACCTGTATAAATACAAAGACTTATGTATTGCACATGAAATGAATGGCATCAGATCGGCACGTTTTTAAGACTACAGCTGGGGGAAACCCTGCTTACGGCTGGGTGACGGCTAGTTAACGGCTAGGCACCACTCGGGGGTCGACTTAACACCGTGCATCGTCTACTTCCGGTGGTAAGTGAGCGGAAAGGGCAAGGGAAGCACCCAGCCGAGGGCTATACAGGGTTCTTGGTTATTGAATACATTCCTTTTAAGGGGATATAGTACAACTCATTTGCAGCAAAAAAGGTCGTAATAATATGAAAATAACTTTTTTCTGAAATAAATGTCTTTATCGTTTTCTGAAAATTTTAGATTTTTTATCAAAGTTCCGACGACATTTTGCTACCCTGTTTGAATTCACGTTTCATAATTTGCAATGCATTTGAATTTTGTTATCTTTTAATGCATCGTTTGAGTTAGTAAATCTAGGTAGTTATTTCAATAATACACATGTTTTTTGCGGGTACACTACATAATTCCGAAGAGTCATAATTCCGAATTGATCAAAATTCCGAATTTTCATAATTCCGAACGCATTTTTTTGATAGAACACTTAACTTTTTGTTATCGTTTATAAATCAAACCTAACCTAACCTACGTACGTATGACAATTAAATTACGCATTGAATCTAAAATAGCTCCAGCGTAACATAGCTTTCGGAAAAATGAAATTTCGGACAAATGAATATTCGGAAAAAAGTAATTCGGAATTTTGAGGTGTTCCCCCTTTTTTGCTGCAAATGAGTTGTACTATATGTATACCCTTAAAGGGAATGTATTCAATAACCAATAACCCTATATAATAGGCAGATATTTCTGATGGCGAGACGTAAGCGCTGCGACGACGACACGATGTAAGCGTGATGACAACGAGTTCAACAGCTTTTCCTAAGGCGAAGCGATCAGAATACGATACTGATTAGTATGTACTGTAGAATGGAGTTACAAAGAATTCGAATGGATGCGATGCTGATCAGGTTCTGAGTTAATAAACTGTACCTCCAACTAGCGTTGTCACTTGGATTAAAAGCAATTTTCCCGAAGATGACATCTAGGTATCGTGACCAATTGATTTATTGTCCCGAAAAACTCATTATCCGCTATTTTCATCAACCTCGTTAGAGCTGTTTCTGAGGACCCGGTGCATACACGTACAGCGCATAGACTGCACGTGTATGCAGCACTTAAAAGGTGCTTCGGGCTTGTACTTCTCTCCCACTCGCTCTTAATAAGAGTGTATGACATAATACAAACCCGAAGCACCTTCTAAGAGCTATTCGCACTCTATAAAAAGTTTAGCTCACTTAAAGTATATAATCATGATCATGATCAGAGATTGTGCGGCAACCATGAAACTTCAGCTCTACCTTAACGTATATACTCACAACACGGCCTGGTTACTACTTTCAAAATTAATATTACATTCAAGTCTGGAAAAATCCAAGTTAATTGGTGTGTTTAGTACTTACTTTCCTCTGGTCCTTTCTGCAAGCACTCCTGTTCTAACGCCGTGCGTCCGTACGTTGCGTCGTACACTACTATCCGGAAGTCCGCGTCGCAGTTTAAATTGAGCACATTGCCCTCACAAACTACATCACTCCTAAATACCACTGAAACAAACGAATAGTTTAATTTTTAAACCTGCGGGCCTAATATGTCTGCGTCTACGAGTATGTCGCGTGTCAAATGTGGATAGAGCATCCGTCACTCTCGTACTTATTTACATGTCAGAAGGTGACGGATGCCTTATCCACATTTTGTCATGCGATAAACGAAGCCATATGAGGCCCCCTGATGGTATGTTGGCTCTGCAGCTCATAGACATGCAATCTAAAGAATGCAATTGCGATGCCAACCCTGAGGACTAAGATGGGATGGCCGTATGCTAGCCAATTCACCGGTTGCCTTACCCCCGAAACACTCTCCCCGAACACTGGGTAAGGTGGTGGTAGCAATCCAAATAAGATTCTACCTCCACTAAACTTTTCAGAAGAAGGTAAATGATAGGACGTTAGAGAGACCGTTATTCAAAATCCAAAATTCAAAATTCAAAGTATTTATTAAGTAAATTGGCCACATGAGGGCTCTTTTACACGTCGGTAACATAGAGTGAATCTAATAGCGCTTCGGATAAGACCATCATTGCGGAGAAGGAGCGCCGCAAGGAATTCCAACAGAAGGTCATTTTTCGCAATCATAAAAAACCCAATAAAACTTTAAAGTAACATTACAAGGTAATAAAGTAATAAATAATTATTTTGAAAACTAACACAAATAAAATCATTACAAATGTAAGGTCAATAAAATATTGCAGTACCGTATCAGGTAAAAAAGCTAGCGGAGAATAAGTGTCAATTAGTCAATCAACAAGAGCATTCTTATTGATTGACTAATTGATATGATCAATGATTCATACTTGAATGATGAGTTAGCCAAGTAGCCACTAAAAAGTGATCAAAACGAGTATGATATTCCTATGTCGAGCAGAAGGCTGACCAGAGGCCCTAGCCAAGATGAATTACGCTAACTAGCTTTTCTATTCGTTTTGTTTTTAAACCAACCGCGTCACTGGTAGATCACGTGCGTGACTCTTCATATCTCGTAAACTACCAGTGACACGATTGGTTTAAAAACGAAACAAATAGAAACGCTAGTTAGCGTAATGCATCTTGGCTAGAGCCTCTGCCTATCACCTCGTTTTATGACGGGTTTTTATGTGTTCGGAAATGTTCACCTGTAGTTGAGCAATGAAAATGCTTACTACAAAAGAGTTTAAACTCCTTATACCTACTTGCTGCTTGCTGCTGCACTGAATGGACCTTTAAGTCAATTGACATTCTTATATAATGGAATTTTAGATTTTATTTCAATTTTAATAACTATATACACCAAAGTATTATATTTATAAATCTTATTCCTCTCTGCAATACATTAGATTATAATGGAAGAAAAATCACTAAAAAAAATTGTAACGGCTCATATAAAAAGAAAAAGTAATCAACTTGCTTTATTAAGAATAAGAACTTGCAGAAGAAAAACGTAATATGATCCCACTGGAAAAAAGCTAATGACACCTTTTGTTTCCCTGTTAAGTCTACTGTCTAGCTACAATGTTAATACCCAGACGGGTAACCCTTTCGCCATTAAGGGTAATCCGACACCACCAATACACTAAAAGCTTTCGTTTGAGTGTTCATTTATTAATTAGTGTCCGTGTCCGAGTGTTTTGTGTTTAGTAATGGCAAATGAATAGGTACCTGATTCGTGCACACGCGCGTTTTAAACGCTGCGTTTATTATAAATATGTTTTTTGGGTACGTATTGACTCATTTTAATGTAGAATTAGAAAGGATACGATATTGTGCTTTGGCACTGTAGTACATACAGGGTGTAAGGGGACGAAGGCCCTTTCCGAAAATACAGTAAGTTTGTGATGTATAAAGATTCAAAGATTCAAAGATTCAAAGAATTTATTTGCTCAGAATACAGTTGTGCAGATGTTACATTAATTTTTAAATATGTCCAGTGTATTCAGCCTGCATGCAGGCGTGCAAAATATTTGTCGGAGCGATACAATTAAAATAATATTAAATTAAAGACTAAAGACAATCATTACAAAATAAAAAAAATGGAATAACAAACACAATATTCAAACACATGGGAAAAATAAATTAAAATTAAAATTAAAATACTTGTATGTCAGTCACGATTTAAATATTTTTGAATAGAATAAAAACAAATATTTTTGAATAGAATAAAATAATAACATAGTTTCCCGGAGAAAAGTAAAATACCTATAACAGTAGTAATAATCTGCCATTTTCGGATTGAGCTGTGAGCTGTCGGCCTGTATTGTCAATTTTATAAGTAAATAATGATTTTGTATTTTATCGCATTGTCGCTTTCACTTGTAAGATAACTTTCGAAACTCTGATTCGATATAATAAATAATCAATGCAACTTAATGTGGTGATAGCATCTTTGAAATTTAATTTTATACTTCAAACTTTTTTGGAATATTTCTATAAGTACGTCAGTGTGGCTGTCACTGACTTCGGAGATCACAAACGGAGAAACCAATTTCAATAAAAAAATTCTAACTAAAAGTTTGTTTAAACACAGAACAGATGGTTCCTAGCTAGGTTTAATGTAATGTTTTTCATCGACATGTTTAAAGGCTTATTTTGTTGTAATAACCTACTCTCTCTTTTTACCGTCTTAATAAAATTAAAAAAATAGACTCCAAATTGAATAAAATAAAAAAAATTACTATACATGTGACGATACGACGTTGCGTGGAAAAAAGTATCACGGTATAATTATATCATACCGTATCATGTTATCTCAATTTATTTTAATGAGTTCATTCAAAAGGAATAACAAAGGAATGATCGCAAATATCCTTGAAATTCTAACTTAATTGCAGAAATATCTCAGCTTATAAGAATTCAAACAAAGTGGGAACTCAATTTTAACATACATTTTTATTTAAGTCACGCAATAAGATACGAAAATAAGGCGACGGAATTTTTTCTTTTTTATTAAATTTTGGCGTTTGAGTTCTTTGTAGTATTTCCAAAGCTACTTATAGATAACCTAATATTTATTATCTCTCATAATAATCATATTGTTCTTATGTAAACATAGGTACTTGTGATAATTAATTAAAAGATAAAAACTCTTATATAATGGCGACCCCTTCTTTCCATGCTGATATATCTTAAAAAGCCAAACTGATATTTATAAAACCATTTATAGTATGTGCCAATTGGCAAAGATGCCAAACGAAGCAATTTACCATTTGACCTTTGTTTTTTACCAAGTGAGGTCTTAGCAATGATTTATGCACTTTATCTTTACTTTCACATTAAGTTTAAGATTAAGTTACTTAACTATTAATATTTATGTAAACACGCTTAATGAATATTTGAGGTTATGTGTCACAAACCATAGTTAGGAACCACCCTGATTAAACTAGCTTTCGTTAAAAAACCACAACCACATCGGTCCATCCGTGTCTCGCAACGATGCCACAGACAGTTTCACACTTTTTTTGTTCGGGGGTTAAGAATGAGAAATTATTACAGACGTTTAAAACGCTGCGTCGAACCCACTGGTTTGTTCTAATGAGCTCGCCACACCTTATCGCCACACCCGGGGCGGCGACCCCGTCCAGGAATTTATTAACCACGCATAAATCACATCAATACACTTCCAGGAGCCTCATAAAAACGCCCATTCACGCGATTAGTGGATGAACCCTCTTTTGTTTTGAAGCTGAAGTATTGCTGGCCATTTGTATTACGGCGTTTTGGTTTTGAAAATCGAATGAATTTTTAATGGCTGTGGTGTGTTTCGTGAATCTCTGATTCTTTCAGCTGGCTGAATAGCGTTTTGAAATTACATTCGTCTAGCAGAGTAAGTTTAATTAAGACAACATTCAACGACGCATTCTGTTTTCTATGGACTCGAAATTTTTGGAGTTGACATAAGCGGTTGAGCTTATGATATGACTATCCTATACATTTTGTAATTTTTCGGAAATCGCTATCTTAGCTTTATGCATTTTGATGACTCAGATTTTAATGTATATAAAACAGAACTATGGTCATAGTTCTGAGTAGAACTATGACCAACTGTCAAAATCAAACGTTTAATTTTAATATGTGACATGGTCCTTAGAGCCCAATATTTTGTCTTATATCGTCATAACAAGGGGTTGGTGGTCTGCCAACATTTAAAAAACACTGCTGACATACAGCTAACTTCTGCCGGCGGCACTGCGAGTAATGCGACCGTGTAGAATTTAACTATCGCTGTTTTCTCGAATATAGGTAAATGTTCTGCATCTATGCCATTATAGTCAAACGTAAAATTAACAAAAATATTATATTTAAGTAAAAGTATGGTTCCTATCAAAGTCAAATGGCGTCCCGTACCAATGTCAAGTTTAGTACCATAAGACTACGTCACCAGCAATAATAATATATTATGCAACATTGGGCGCAAAACTATCTGACACGCTTTTATACTTCCAGTAATGTGTCAGATATGTTTGCGCCCAATGTTGGATAATATACATATATATATATATATATATATATATATATATATATATATATATATAGTTACGTCATTCATGGGGTAACACGAAATGGCGATGCTGCAATGCAAAAAAACCCGGCTGCGCGGAGGGCAACCTTCAATCGCTGCAGCAACCACTTTCCCCACAGTTTGGAAAATGCGGCAGTGGTTTTTCTTACACAAAAATTGATGATCTTTCAGATGAGCTTTGGTTTCTTAAGGAGATCGATCATACTAGATAATTAAGTACGAGGCGTCGCTTATCATGCTGCTTTTACTGATTAGGCCAATCAAGGGGCTTGCAGCTATGCATTATCGTATAATCCCACCCCTCCCCTGTTCTGAGGAACAAACGAAACTTGGGAGTCATATAAATAATAATAGCTTAGCTAGGTTTTTTGCATTGCAGGATTGCCATTTTGTGTTCCCCCGTTAATGACGTGACTAATTGTACGTATATATCATGTAGTCTTATCGAACTAGGTTTAGTGTCATGGACTCCCCCACTATTTGGTGAGGGAGACTCTGCTTAAGGAACGGGTTCCGTAGCAAAACAAGTGAAAAGGAGATGGAATTTCGTTGTACGAAAAGGAAAGGAATGTTAAGAAAATGATGGTGATGAATCACCTGAAAAGTCAATTGTCACAATAAACGATAAGCAGGACTTAACAGAAGCGCGTGGCCCATGTGCTTCTGTTGAGTCTACAAGAGTAAAAAATACTCTTTAACAGAACACTTGTCCTCGCGTCTGATATCTATGGACCTGTTTATTTTATAAGTCCATGGTGATTGTTTAAAACTCGAAATTATCGAAATACACCTTGTTAAAACAAGGACTGTAAGCCATTACTACCAAAAGTCTTATTTAAAGTTTTTTAAACTAAATCGTCAAACTCTCCTTGAAATTATTAGACAAAATATTCAGATACATACCCGAACTCAAACAAATCATCAAATAGCTTTGCAAACTTGTTTATTTAAGCCAAATCGGAAGTGCACTTCACAAAAAATTGTATGTCAATATAACGGTCAACGTAACGGTATTTACGAGAACATTAACACACGCAAAAACTCCATTTTACAGTTTTAATAACAATATAAATCTTTACATATAATTTTGTTGTTATTGTATTATTTTTTTGCCGTTTTAATCTTTTAAAGATCAATGATGTTTTTTCAGTACCTAAACCTATTTCTACAATTATTCTATTGACAGGCTTTATCAATTTTCACATCAAATTTTTGCGTCTATTTATTTTGTCTATAAATTGATGATGAAATCCTACCAACAAATTATCTATTTATTTATAATAAATACATCAGCGTATTAGGTTAAAATATATCTGAGTTTATTACGAACCGAGTAAACTGAGATCACAATAATCTAAATAAATCTGAACTATTCTATACAACCAACTTAAAACATTCAAAATCGTACTCTCTAAAAAGTGGCTTCAAGTAGTCGACCAGTTTATACCCTTCACAAAGTAGTAAACAGATAATTTTAAGCAAGTTAAGAAAACGTTCACGATCAAATATAATGCCACAGACAATTCAAAAGTTACAGATTACATTCCACAACTCATTTTTCCATAGCGGCCGCGGGGGCAAACATAACATTGAATAACTGCCATGATATCCCGTTATTCTCATAAAGACTAAGTCGTTGTGGCCATTATCTGAAAGATATTGGATCCCTCGCTTTGTTCTTTGCCGGCCGAAGATTTTGCAGATCCGCCTGGCCAGCTTTTATTGATTTACGTGCAATATATTCACGGCCTTTGTAAATAAATATTGGATGGTGCGGGGTTCTTTGGGAAAGCGGTTAAAACCGTTAAGAATAATTGTTAGGGTTTTTGGTCAAGGACAATTCTCTGCATCTGTGCACTTGTGTGCTTGTTTCCTGAAGCATAAGATGTTTGATTTTCGTTACCTAACGATTTTAGTTGTTTATTATTAACTATATATGACCTCCTGTCACAACGATACCTTGTACAACAACGTGATCTTTGGTGCTTCAAAATTACCTTGGGAAATTTCAAAAACCCATCTACATAGTCGATTTTTTCAAAATTTGATTCACGTTAGTTTTGATATTGCAATAAATTACTGATTACTGATTACTGACATGTTTTTATTTGTGAAGGCACTGACGAATAATATGCCTTTTGATGGTTGTAGGCAATACGTAGGTATTATCGATTACTCCTTTTTACTCCAAAGAACGGAACCTTTACTTTGGAACACTCTCTCTCTTGTCGCAGGCTGGTTATTGTCCATGTTGTGTTAGTCCGGATCTCGTAAATACATATCGATAGAGGGAGGCTTATATCCTATCCGTTTTATGTACTTCGCAAGTAGTAAAATAGGGCTCGGGTCGTGAAACAATCATTGGAGGCACTTATTCCTGTTTTTATTAAAATTATGGGTTCTTCGATCATTCGTATTGCTTCAGGCTTTGACCTTCTCTAAAAAGGTTCAGCATTTTGTGGTCATTTGTATTTTTGGCATATTGTCACAGATAAATAGATAAACAGACGAACAACAAGGCAGTTGGCTGCGTTACATTGGCCTTTTTATATTTAAAGATATTAAAAATGTATAAGCTAATGAAGGACTTTTAATGGGTCCTAAACATGTCAGACCGTTCGTTCCGGCTTTTAATAGTGAGTTTTAACCGTTGTTCCGTGATATGTTTATTAAAATTGTTATTAAAGCTTTGTTATTAAGGTTGTTAAAGTTTTTAGCTCATATTGTTAATGGTACAGTTTGTGTCTCAGAATTGTTTTTGATCCAACGTGGTTGAATGAAACTTGATTTTTTCTTTAAAACTAGGATTAAATGAGTCTAGACAATTTGCATACCGCTAACTTTACCGATAAAAATTGACAAAAGGTATAGGATTTGTGTAAGATGACGCGTAGGGTTATTTTTTTTAATCGATATTCTTGTAATTTTTCTAAAAACTTTATCGTTAGCATTTACGTTTACGTTAGCGTTAGGCCCTCTGGACCGTAATGAGCGGCAAACATAGCAGTTTACATCCATAAAACAATGCTAGCATGTTTAAAAATATTACAAAACCAATTTTATATCTGAATTAGAGTGGAAGAGCTACAATCTTATGGAATTAATTTAATCACGAGGGTCAAACTTACACGGTCGGCACTTGTACGTCACACGCACAGACTTCCTGGCGTGAGGGCAAGGGTCAGCCACCCCATCCTTACGTCCCTCTGGTACCAAGCTGACCTTGGTACTGACCTGGCAGTTTGGCTTCCTCTGGCACACTCCCAGTACTCTCTCAAGCAGGGCGTACTGAAAAAAAAGAAGTTTCAGTTGATTTATAATAAAGTGTTGCACTTCCAATTTAAACTCGTCGTGATAGGGAACTATCTGTCATGAATATGCTTTGGGCCGCGTTCATACCAAACGTAGTGTCAGCCGCCGCATGTTACGCAGTTTACTAGTTTTCCTTTGATATTCAACTTTTCGTTCACACCAAACTGACTTTACGCTGGCTCACTGCTGCTATACTGTGTACCTAATAGCAGGGGGCTGACAATACGTTTGGTGTGAACGCGGCCGTATACATGTCGTGTCGACTGTACGTTGGCATAACAAATCCTGTGGCTTCTGTGGCACACAAAGATACTATTGGCTGTAGTGTTCAAAGGTAAAAATAACAGGGGATATGCTGCCATAATGAATACAACTAAAATAGTAGATTGTTCAACAAGAGACTAAAACAAGCCATAATGACACGAGTTGTTTAGCCACGCGAGCGAGCTAGCGAGCGAGAGTAGCTATAGTTCGAGTGTCATTATGGTTGTTTAGTCTCACATTAAACACTCTTCTTTTCACTTTGAATGCGAGGAAAAAAACGACGTTCTTTACAAAATTACAATATTTAGCAAATAAGTAACAAAGTTTCTGTCAAAAAATTTGTTTCGCAGTTGTTAGACTTCTTAGTTTTTGTAAAGTGATACTTGCTTGCTTGCATATTTAGCCAACAGATACAACTTGAAAACTATTTTGACCATGCCTTATAAAATAAATCAAAATTATCCTTAATATTTAAATAGATTAATATTCGTAATCATTAATCGTGTTTCACGAAATTAAATCGTATTTTTTTATATTTTTGCACAGTTGTCATTTTGTGGTTATTTCCACAGCCAAAAAATGGTCCATACACAATCACTGAAAATGGCGATAATCCTCCATTCACTTAAATACCGTGATTGGTTGTTTATGGGTTTCAAAAGTAAATTAAAAAAAATACTTTAATCCCTAGAGATTAATAAGGAGTTTAAGTCCCGATGTGCAGAGACTAAAGAAACACTTTAAGAGCATGAGAAGTGAAAATTATGTAATTAGTTTTAACCGGTACATAGTATTAACCGATACAAATTGAATTGTTAAACATACGTATTCAAAATATTTTTTGTAAAAAGGTGTAACAATTTCTCAATAAATGTTAAAAGATAACATAAATCCCTTGCTTTACAGATATAAAGACAGAGTTCAAAGTTCTTTGTTAACTACGGAACCCTAACAAGGATACAACATGTAACAAAATAAACCATAAATCTAAACAGTACGGTTAGAATCTTATTTTCTCGGAGATAGAAAGTTAATAAGGTTATCTGGTGCACATTATTTATTGTTTAGATTTTTTAAATACGCTTCTATACATTTACTCTTCTGCAAAGTCACTATCTTTAAATAATAAAGGTTAAAACATTTTTTACGCCCTCTATCAATCAATAAACATTGACCGATGCACAGTAACTGGTTATTAATAACATCGTCCCCTTTGCTGCCAAGGGTAAAAAACGAGGGGAATAGAAAAGCGAATTAAAATTATACACCCTTTGTAAGTGTGCATAGTGGTAGGCAGCTTAAGCAAGTTTGACTATACATATAATGACTAACGTACAAAAAATAAAACTTGTGGGGTGCGGTCGTTGAGGGAGTACTTTTTATGGCATAGAGAAGGCAAACGAACACACAGGCCACCTGATATTAAGTAGGATCTGGGACCCATAGACATTTGCAATCTCAAGTCTCCAATCTTAAGACTGCCATTGCGTTGCTAACCCTAAGGACCAAGATGGAATGCCTCTGTGGTAGTAATTTGCCGGTTGTGTTATCCCCACACCGGAACACAACAATGCGAACACTGGATATAAGATGGTGATAGCGATTCGGAAGGACCCTGCACAAGGTCCTACTACCACAAAGAAACACGTGATTATTTAGTACAAAATTGACGCTAACACGTCATGGCTTCTTGTGTGATTTATTATAGTTTTAAATCATAATTACATATATTTCACACAAACAAATGAAAGGCCGGCCCAATGTAATTGTAGTTAATTTCTAGAAGATTTACTTTTCAGGAAAAGCACCAACAGCATTCATTGCTCAAAAATATGACCGCTCCATATTCAAACACTGGGCTGAGCAGATTAAAGGGGTAGCACTTGATCTAGATTCATATTTTTTGTATTATTTTGTATAATTTATTTTAATTTAATGTAGTTTAATGTGTGTAAATAACATAGCTGTAAGAATGTAACTAACAAAACTATGGAGTCATGGTATTCTGAAATATTATTATTATTATATTTACACATTACGTCCCAGAACTTCGTCCTAGACCGAGCGTTCTCATGACTGCCTCACTGGTTTTCCCAAGGCAAGGTAAAGGGGTTGAAGTACTGTTAAAATATTACTCGTCGGTGAACTTTCGACGGTCGCGCTACACAATAACATGCCAGTACAGACGTATGCAAGTCCCTACGGTCCACAACGTGAAGCAAGTTAACCTGCAGCCATTTGGTTGTAATTTAATGCTTAACAGCCTTGGTGCTAGCAAACCACGTAGTTCCGAATGTCTGGGATAGCTGCGTCTTGGCATCTAGATTTAATGTTCACTTACCGTAGCTTAATGCATTTTTTACAAAGATATGTGGCCACAATTCTAAATGCTGTAAGACGTATGCTGTACATATTAATAGGGTAACCCTTTTTGTCTTGTTAGTATTTAGGGTATTAGGTCCGACTGCCAAAATTAAAAATGCTTACGGGTATACGCCCTATTATTGTACGCTACATTGATCTTTAATGAAAAAAATAACACAGGTTGCTTCAAACACTGAAGTCAAAGGCATAAATTAAGTCGAGCAAACTAAACTAAATTATACTAAAATACCGTTAAAGAACCATTTTCAATAGCACCTGTTATGTAATTTGAACAACGAAGAAACAACAACTAATCGCAAATTGGGCTGAACAAACGCCAAATAAATAATACCATGGCACTGTTTCAAGTTTAGAATTGCTCAATTAAAGTTTCAGTGAAAAATTGCGTGTACCTGTCAACATCTTCAATGTATAACAGTTTAAGCCGTTAGGTGGATTTACCGCATTGGTGTTGACTTTTCATTACCAAAACAAAATTGCGGTATTGAACTTAGTGTAATGGTGTAATGAAGTATTGTTTATTAATTAAAAAGCCATCTGCCACTCATTATACTGTTTTTAATTATACCTTATTAACCATCAGTCGCTTGACATTTTCAAACAAAGCCGCTGTTATTTAAAAAAACCTAACTATACCGTTTTCATTTCATTAGCGGTTATACGTTTAGCCCGTAACTGACATATACGAGTTTACATGATAATAATATGGTAACCACTAATTAAGAACAAAAAAATACTTAACTATACTCGAAATAAGAGCATTCTTTGAACCTGCCTGTCATTGTGACATTTAAATTTGAGAAAGAGGGATATAACATACTTTTTACAAAAATAAGTTTATTTTGCGTTAATTAATTAAGGGTAAGGCTTTTGGAACTGATATCTCGCTTGAGTTCGATTCTCCGCATCACCAAATCCAATTAAGCGTCTGGCGTACTAATTGTCACAAACATAAAGCAACCGTCCCTTTCACACTTACCCACGCTGATATATTATTCATGCGATAAAAATGAGTTTCTATGTAAAACCGATGGTGTGGTAAAAATATGTTAGCAAATAAAAATACAATCTCTAGCCTTGATTTTCAATTTATAGCTTCGCAGCTGTGTTTTATCGATGCTTGTTATTCTGTTACGCGGCGTGTATTACATATTCTACATAGTCGGTTGGTACTCGATAAAAATCACTTTATTTTTCAATCAGCAGTTCAATACAAATGTATTCAGATTTTTATGAATGCAAACATATGCCGTGAAAATATTTGCTTTAGGTATTTAGTTGGAAAAGCAATGACTCCAAATAAAACTGAGTCAAACATAAACTCAAGGTCACATGATTTAAAGAATTCATCTTCAGGGTTTGTTTTGAGCGTGAATCGTATAATCCTTATTTTAGAATTATAAAACAGAGGGCTTATTGTCTAACGCATTCGCAATCACGATCGTGTTCATTTTGAAAATCGAAGCCTTGTCTGCATACAGAATGAAAACACTTGCTCCACTTTGAAACCAGTTGCGAATGCGAGTGCGTCAGACAATAACCCCTCTGGTCTGTTATATAATCATATATAAGTCTTATGTCTTCATATCTCGATGATAGTACACAATTAAGTAGTTGTTACCGAATGTCAGTATGGCAGAGCTATAGTTTAACCAGATGTGCCTCAGGGCTCTGTATTAGGTATTTTTATTATTTTAAGTGTTTCTAATAATCACGTGTTGCTTTGTGGCTGCAGTGCAGCCCTACTTTGGCGATATTTCCGAACAGAGTTGTGAAAATGTTAATTTAGTTCTAGTTGGTAACGAAAACTAACCATAAGACTTAAACGATTAGTATATGAATATGGAGATCAAAATGGTACTATTAAAATGTACTTATTAAATTTAAGGCTAGCCAAGTTGCATTCTACACAAGCTAACGACTTTTAAAGCTACAATCCAAAGAACCCTCTCATTTATAAACCCACAATAGCTAAAATATGCTATCTGCTATTATGACATTTGCATTTGACAGAAAGTAATAAAGCATACTTTAATCAAAAAGAGTTTATAGTGCGTTTATGAATAAGAGCGGGTTCCTACTTGTCGGGTGTCGGATCCGACAAAATGTCGGGTGTTACATTTTATATGAAACCGTCGGACCGACAGATGTGAAAGTGGTAACAGTTTACTCGTACCTGTTCTCCTAAGTCGGTCTAGCCGAGTGCCAATCCAAAATGTACGAACCCCAAAAATTAAATGATTCATGTCTGCCGTTTATATTTATACGACTGGTTTTAAAATTGTTTTAAACATCAATACCTACCCGCGTAAAACCCTAAGACATCGGTTACACGCTCAGTATTTCATCAGACTGGCGTCAGTTCAATCATGATCGAGGGGGACGCAGCTATTATGTTAATATAGCTGCGTCCCTTTCGAGCACGGACTGAACTGACGCCAAACTGATCGTGTAACCCTTGTCTAAAAAACACCACCAACCTGCAAAGGATTAGGCAACAAACACTCATCGCTGCTGGCGGGCAGTCCGGGCCGGTCGTCCAAGCATGAGTGCTCCGCCAGAGTCCCGGGCTTGCCGTACTCTGCTCTCTGGATGTAGATGACAGTGCCATTGGGGCATGCTAGCGTCACTAGCTCGTCGTCGCAGGCCTCGCGGTGCATGTCTCTGAGCGTGCTGTCCAGGTATCCTGAGAAGAAAAAGGACATAAAAACATAAATATCAGCGGGAAAAAATACAAATTGACCTAGGCCCAAAATAAGATCCAGGCCTGTTCTAGGGTACTAGACTATGATAAACATAAACTTATCCAAGACTTAAGATAATACTTTACTGGGATCCGAACACGGGACCGGTAGCTTCGTAAGCAGGGTGCCTACCAACTTAAGCTAACCGCATAGTCAAAATAAATAAATATCAGAAGGTCAATCTCACATATATTGACCTAGTTCCAAACCAAACTATACAATTTTACAGTACTATCATTATTTTAATAGCTGTCAACTGTCGTGGTGTTTAACGATCGACAAGAAGCAGTTTTTAAGAGAAATAAATAACAAGTATATTATAATTATTGATAGAGCGAGCGAACTCATACAAGCGAAGTTTATGCTATCTAATTTAGAATGCACGCCCTAAAATTTTGTTTGTACGTTCCGAGAGGACAACTCAAACTCGCCGGTAAGGAATATGTGTGAGAGTTAAAAAGCGAGTTGTTAGAAAGAATTAAGTACCTATCAGCTCTGATATAAAGGAAGGCCACTACATCAGGATATTTATAGTACATTACTACACAGGCCGGGAAGTAGGAGGTTGCCGCCCGAGCGATATAGATGGCCGAGCGAAGCGAGGCCGGATAGTTACGAGGCTGGCAACCCCTTTTAACGGCGAGGGCTTATGTATAGTGCTTTTCTCAAACATATGCAATGAAATAAAAAATCATCATCATCATAATTTTACGATGGCAAACTCAAGACTGTACAATCTTAAGATGGCAATCTCAAGACTGCAATCTTACATTAAAATATAAAAAAATACTTTTTCTCCCACATGCTCGGAAATGTCAACCTTACTGTCGTAAAATCAGCCCGCGAAGTTCTGAGTTCCAAGTCCAGGCCAAATAAAAAAAAAAAAGTTATTATTTACCAGCGGCAGCGGCCGCGAAAATGTATACAAATTATATTACGTACCTGGTGTTTTACTTTTTAAAACCCTGTTTGGACTCTGATAACTAACTCCAAACAGCCAAACACTCGTGCAATCAAAATTCTTCCTTGTATATTTTACTTTTTAAATGTCATAGACTAAAAAGTTAAACATTTTCAAACAGCGTTTACAGCGTATTTAAAAGTGTCTCAAATAGTTTGACGTTATTTTTTAATAGAAATTGTGTTCGTAAACAAAATGAATTGCCGAAATAACATAAACGCGTAATAAATGTTATAATTTAAACCATATTTTATTCAAATTGAATTTATTACGTTTGCTTGTGTGATTTTATTTAATGCTTTGTTTCAGTACTTTTAATCGTACGTGATTCTGTTCTCTTTTTTCAAGGAAATTTTGACCTGTTTAATATTTTAACAATTTGTGTTATATTTTCTCGCATTGTTGGAGAAAAGCACTATACAAGCCTCGACCGGGAAGGGCGGTTGCTGGACTCGTATATAGCGCGGCCTCGACTGCGTCTCGGCCACGCTAACTCTACTCGTCCCGCAACGGCCTATTTCCCGGTCTGTGCAGTAATGTACTATTCTGCCTAGTCCTTCAATTTTGTATGACATTCCTTTACAGTTCTCTCGAGTTGTTCCGCCCGAAACGTGATACGTTGAAGCCTTAAATAACTAAAATAACGCCAACATTGCATGTTTGAGAAAAATATATTTAAGGTTACTGTGACCTTACTTCATTAAGATAATATTTTATATTATTATCTTAAAGATTAATTAAGACTGCGGTGATACATATGTACGTGTAACATTCCTTTTCCCTATCCCAAATATTTCGTACCACGGCTGTCCCATAAAAACAGCCATCTCGTCTAAAAAAATAAACAAGTTTCTGTTTCAGTGAGCCCAAATCATTCAACAAAGCAATATTGTTGTCATTTCCGGAATGGAAATGACATCGTTCTATCCCGGCCTCTCATACTCCATCTTTGTAATAAGCAACATAAATTACTAAATATAAATTGTTTCATATAAGGTAACCACATACTTACTGAGATTTAAGCATATAGTTTATTTTACATGCAAAGTATTAGTACTTACGAGTATAATTATGGATAAGTATGAATAAATATTAAGAGGCCGTACAATAAATTTTGCCGGTTTTGCTTATTTTTGTGATTTTACAGTTAAAATACGGCTTTTCTATAAGTTTTAATGCTCAACATCAATTTTAGTTATGATCGAATAAATGAGCCACTTTTTTATTTTTGTCGAGTATTATAATGCGAGATTTAGGTTGTTTTTAAACATTATTTATTGCCAATTCTTTTGAACTTTTTGGATATTTTTTTTAGGTTTTAGACTGATTTTGAACTAAAGTTTATTTCTGTTGTTTTAATTTTATGGCCGAGAGTTCTGAGTAGCCGAAATCAAAAATAATTTTTGCCCATTTTCTATAAAAATTCAACAAGTTTATTATTTTTTTTACTCGAAAAATTTATATAAAAGTGATAAAAAGTAACATAACAGTCGCCGGTGTCTGGTCGATTAATCAAAATAAAATAATAAAAACAAAAAAGTAGCTCAAATCTTAGTTAAAATTAGAAATTATCTTTCGTGATGTGCATTAAAACTTGTAGAAATACAGTATTTCAACTGTAAAATCACGTCTGTAAAACAACGTAAATCAGCGAAATCGGCAAAAATTCGTATAAGGCCTCTTAAGACATCTGTGAAGAGCATTGGTGGCCTTAGGGGGTCGACTCGTGACCGCAAGGTACTGAGTTCGAACCCCCGCGGTCACCATGTACCAATGATTTTGTCTAACTTAAGTAAATTACCCGGTGCTCTTACGGCGGGTAAAGGAAAAAAATCGTGAGGAAATCTGCACATTTGAACAGCTGAGTGTGTAAGAGGGTAATTGCACAACAGATTCTAAAGGGGTCGAAGTGTATCCGAAAGGGCCCAACTGTAACATAAGATAAGACAGTCCAAAGCACGATACTCAGTACGGTTGAATAAGGAAAATCGGCAAGAACAGCGAGTACATAAAGATAACGACAAAGTAATGTGTCCTGAGAGCTTTCAGGGATGAAACTGCACAGTTGGAAACAAACTAAAAACAATAAGATACTTTTAACGGCCAAAATGGCCGCTATAGGGTCGACTATACATGACTATACTATTTGCAAACTTGTAAAAACTTGTAATGGTAGTCTTGAGAATTCAAATGTCCAAAGGCCCACGACTTATACGTAACATTTGTAATTTGTGGCGTTATCTATGAAAAGAGACCTTATTATCGATGGCGCTTCCGCCGTTATTAACGATGCTCCGATACAAATACAACGTCGCGTGACGCAGTGCGGCGTAAGCGCCATGGAATATAAGGTCCCTTTTCATAGATAACGCCACATTTGTTTACCACAGGTTTTCATGTCAACCCAACATGCATGGCCTTTTGTGAGGCAACATTCATATTTCACCAAACCCTCCAAGTCTTTTACGATAAGGAACTGAACTTTGAAACAACTTTAAAACTTTTATATTTATTATACCTACGTCAGCCGAAAGACGTCCAATTCCTCGCTTTCACTACGACAAACCTAACCTTTTTGGGTGTTGATTCTCTCTTCTTGATATCGACAGCGGAATATTACCCAGAGAGCAAAAGTTGTCCTGCGTGCTTGTAGGCATAAGGTAGATTTAGGTACCAACCGTCTTTGGTCGAGCTGTTCTAAAAACTAAACATGCAACCAAATCTGGTAGGTACCAAATCATTTCTTAAACCTTCGAGCACACGAGACAACTAAAGCAAGAAGGTTAATAATTCACAGATGGGTTCGTCATTAAAATATTAAAAAGAATCACTCTATAGGATCCCCGGTTCGCCAGATCATTAATCTCAGTAGAATTTCTATACCTACAAATGAAAGTAAAGGTAGAACTGTGGATAACAAAGTAAACAAAAACAACATTCAAAATTACTAGGAGGAACTTGGAGAATTAAAAACTCCTCAGCGCAAAGCCTCTTAACTGAAAGTTGTTTCAATAACAAGACTCTGAACAGAAGGCACTCGATACTCACTCATGAATAAACACTGATTGGCAATATTCACAATTAAGAACGTATTAGCCATTCGATCTACAGTCGGCAAAAATTTAATTTCGACAGAAACTCATTTGGATCTGTATTTTCGGCGACGCCGAGTCAAAAGGTTACCTATATATCCCCATACTTGCAAATATGAACGACTTCAGATACGAAATCGATAATTATTATTCCAGAGTAGGTAAATAATTAACTTTTTGGCAGGAATGGAAACCAGCAGCAAGCCTAGTATGGTTTCATTTATAACGTGACAAAAAGTGGATAAAGCATCCATCACTCTCGTACTTATATTTACACGTGTCAGAAAGTGACGGATGTTTTATCCACATTTTGTCACGCGATAAACACAGCAATGCTAGGCCCCCAGGGCCCGTATTATGGTTGCCTTTATCGCGGTGGATAAAGCTTCCGTCACTCTCGCACTTATATACTGGTCAGAAAGTGACAGACGTTTTATCTACGCTTATCTACGTCGATAAACACGACCATAATCGGCCCGCTGAGCGTCTATTCAACACGGTAAAATAATATTGCTTTTAACGTGCAATACCACGACGAATGCATTGTAAGCGTCCGAACCGTCTTATTCGACAACGAGGCATTCACAAGCACAAACACGCAGCTACCGTATCAATTTCTATAGATAGTCATCGACCACAGTCTACAGGAGCCGTAGTCAACACCATGCTCACCGGTACGGAGGTAATTACGCACAGGACAGCGTAAGATCTAATCGGCAGTCACATCGAAAACGATCACCATCGCCTGATGATCGTTCGAGATCAAGAAGACCCAATCTGATACACGAAGTAAATCCATAAGAAAATCTATACAGCGTGATAACTCTGAAATGTCTTAATAAATAAATTCATAGACTAAATGGCCTATAAAGATCGCGTTAATAATAATACTCTTGTAGGTGCCCAGAATGTTATACCAACGTTCCAAGAGCTCCAAGTACCAGATGGATAAGGATTGGGTCTGCAAAGTCATCGAAATAGCTTTGATATTTACGACTGACAAAAAAATTACAAATAATTTATCATCAACTGTTTAAGCTAACAGGCTTGGCAAAACGTTGGTTTGAGAGCCTGTCATCAGTGGAACATAGAAAGAATCGCAAGATATTTTTTTTGCACTTTTGCGGATTATCGCATCTACGGTAAAAAGCTTGAAGGCATGTTGGAGCCCAATAGTCGCCTCGAAGAGCCTTCGAAGAAAACTACATACTATAATAACGTAGCGCTAATACAAAGGTGCTCTTTCAACGGTAAGGATGTTGAATAGAGCCCCAGGACTCGTGTAAACCGAAAGCCAACCAGGGTGGTCAAAGCAGTTTATTTTAAAAGATCATCTTACTACTTGAATGTTCTTAGTCTCCTCGTAAATTATAGGTACCTAGCTTTTTCATCTTAACATTAATGGCGGTAAATAATAAGTATTATTTGAGAGGGCAGTAAAACGTCTGTTGCGAGCCGATGTTGTTATCTCAATGGCTCTGTCGGGCAAAGTACACAGTCTGATATTGACATTACAAATTGCGTTATCGGGGTATAGAGTTCCAAGAGGTGTATATTTTGATCAACACTTGGTGCTGACCTTGTATGGAATCCTCTTATTTTTAAGGATCAGGCAACAACAAAATGGCAAAAACTACCCTTATCATATTGTCATGTCAAGGGTTCAGTTTTTGCCATTTAAATATGGAATCTTAAAAATTATTAATGGGAAAGATGCGAAAAAGATTTGTCGGGATCATAGCAGGTTGAAAGAAGTGGTTTCTGCCTACCCCTCTGGGAAACAGGCGTCATTTCAAATTTTGAGCATAAAAATCATTTCCTTTGTTAAATAACGATAGGGTTTAAATATTTGCATTTCATCATCGTCATCTTCATCCATAGGGGTCGAATTGCTAGTGCTTATTAACTTAAACTTAACGCATGTTCATTAATGCGTCAATGAGATGGGAATATATTAATTTATAAACATGCGTCAAAATCACGTCAGTAGGGTCCTATTTCGACCCCTAATCATCATCATTTTAGCCTAAAGACGTCTGTTGCTGGACAATATTCAACATACTCGTAGGCCCCAATTTACTGGAACAAATTTAATTCGCCTAAAACTTTACAATTTATTAAAAATGGTTCTAACTTTATGTGTATTTAAATACCTAGTGAATCTCCATGAAAAAAATGTAATAAAAGCGGTGAGTGTAAATTAAATTCCATTCGAAGGTATTAGGAGCCCGAAGGAATGAGGATCGTCCCAAAGTACTTTATCACAATAACACATTTGACTGTCTTGTTTGACATTGCTTACGTGACTGTAAAGTGACAAGCTACAAAAGTTCATAATTATATACTTTGGATGCTGACTCTACGACTCACTTCTTACTAAACTTACTTAATTTAAATCCTTCATAGGGTTCCGAAGTCAAACTAGGAACCCTTAAACATAGTTTCGCCATGTCCGTATGTCCGTCTGTCCGTCTGTCCATCTGTCCGTGGTCTCACTTAAAGATTAAAATCAATTTTCAATTTTGTGGGACCGTTTAGGAATTATTTAACTTGTAACGAAAGCACATACCCATAACGATCGATTTTAGTAACGCAATGGCGTCGGAACCCTACACTGAGCATGGTCGGATATGCTTTTGCCCGGTGCTTACCTGTGTACTATGATTTAAAACAAGTTTTACAATTCCTTAAATGATATTCATGATTTATTTTTAGTCATATATTTATCAATACCTGATATTGATTTAGAACTAGATATACATAAAAAGATAAAAGATGTTTATTTAGTAAGTAGGCCGCACGGGCACTTTTACACGTCAATAATCTACCAGCACTTCACAAGAGACCACTGTTGAGAAGAAACGCCGCAAGAAACTGAACAGTCAGTCGTTTTTTAAACATTGCTTATTATATTACACAATTATAAAACTTAACCTAGCATTATATAAAACAATGAATCTAACTTAAATAATAATAATAATAATATCATGCGTAGTTCAGCAGGAAAATGTGTCAAAACTCAGAATTTTCACAAGAACTCTATATATATATATATATATATATATATATATATATATGCATATTTACCTATGACGGTGCAAAACAAACACAAAATAGTTTCGATACATTCTCCTACAGAAGCCGTGTCCCCTAGACAATACTTATAGCATGGTTACATATTTTTATAACTAAGTTATTATTAAGGTACTTAGGTGTGTAATTTAGGCCAAGCATTTTTATCTGTTAGATAGTCCTCGACCCTATAGGTAGTAAGCTTTAGACATCAACGACTTTTTCAAGTAAATTTGAAGTACTGGAAATGGTAACTTTAAAACTACGTCAGGTAATTTAGTATAGAAATGAATGCATTGACCTACAAATGATTTATATACCTTAAGAACACGAAATATTTGAATAGCATAATAATAATAATCATTCTAAAGGTTTTAAATTACACAGAAATACGAATTCCGTTTGAGAACGTTCAGGGGCATCGTAAACGTTAAGAAACAAGCGCGAATCGAGAAATGTGGGTTAAATAAATAGAATCTTCATCATTGCTGAGAAAATATTTGAAAATTAGTTTGGCTTTACTTCTGTGGCGTTGCGTAACAGTATGATTGATTTTAAAGCCTTGCTTCTTCAAGTCAAAAATGTTAAATTATTTAAATAAACAAAATATCCACAAAAATATGAATCGGCTTACTTATAAGAAAAACCTGTTTAGTTTCTTCCCCCACCATTTCCTCTCTCTTACATTCGCAGAACTTGAGTTAAACTGATCCTTAAATAATAAACCCGTATAAATAAAGAATCATTGACACATTCGAGGAAAAAATCCACTTAACGGATTTATGAGCGCTCATTCATCGAATTTCTGACGCGAATCCAAGTACCTCATATCTTTCCCGAATTTGCTTAGCTGTCTCTGTATCTGTTTACATTTCCTGACAATTCTCTCACAATAATAAGTAAACGGAACGTTCGCAATTTGGATAAAAGCTGAAATGCTTTCTGTGCAATTTGCGGATTGTTTTCAGAACGGAACGAGATGAAACATGTTCGCGAACGTAATACACACGTATCAGGAACGCTAACCAGAGTTGCTTGGATGCAATTATAAAGTTTAAATGCAAACTTGGCAACCATTTCAACGCATTCCTGGACTTAGTACAAGTTCGGTACAGAACATCGTGTCGAACATCCCGTACATAAATTATTTATGATAAAAAATATGAATTTTTATTCTTAAATATTTTAAATTACTGATCATTTCAAGACAAATCACAACGTACACATGTAACTTATTACGACAACGACGCGTTGGCCTAGTGGGTAGTGACGCTGCCTACAAAGCTAGCGGTCCCAGGTTCGATTCCCGAAATAAGCAAATATTTGTGTGTTGGATGTTTTCTATATACTGAAGAATTCATTATTTGTCGACATAAATATTTATATCGTAGTCCAGTACCCACAGTATTAAGCCTAAAGCTTAGTTTGGGACTAAGTCAATTAGTGAGAGATTGTCCTCCTAATATTTATTTATTTATTTTTATTCATAAAAAACATGCAAGTATGGTAAAAAATTAACATTTTACAAATCTCGTTTTATACTCTTTATTTTCTTACTCTTTTTTGTGGTGTGTAATTTATTAAGATACGCATTAGGTTTTAAATTAAATGGTGCCACTTACGGCCGCACGCACCATTGTCGTTCCTTTGTGACGACTTTTCGATGACATTACAAATTATAAACAGAGAAACCCTTTTTATGTGATCATGCACAGCACACAATGAAATTTACAAGATGCACTGGGTTAAATTAATACTAATACCGAAAACATTTGCGAATTTAAAGTAATTTTACTTCGAAAATCAAGTAAAACAAAAACCGATGATGCTCCCAGCACAGCTTTTCTAAGAGACCTCTTAAGAAAGGTGTTTCAGCAGTAATGATCACCGAGACGTCGATATTAAGTGAACCTTACAAGAAGGATCAAATTCACTTAAGGGGTTACGTCTAAGTTTTCCCGCAAGATGGAATCAGACGTCGGAATTCGCAAAGTACTCCTTGGTTCATTTTATTGACTTGGCTTGAGGAGTTCCTGAACTTAGGTGGCGAGGTTAGTACCTACATTACTTGACGGGTAGATGGCCGGGGTAAGTAATTTTTGAATGATGACTACCGGATTATTTTGGAAATATTACGTCAATTACTCTATATCTAAGTTTGAGCTGTCTTTTCAGTCGAGCTAGCGTAGGAATATAGCAAGGCCTGGCCATAGCTCCAAACACTTTTTTTGGGACCGGGATCCCTGAATATTTAAAAAATGAATTTACTGTATCCTTCTAATATTATTATTGCCCGTGTGGTGCCGGGTTTAGAATGTTGCCACTCGATGTCTTCCCGTGGATGTCGTAAGAGACGACTAAGAGACTAAAGGCTGTGTAGTGCTGTTAGGTGATGGGTTCGCAACCTGTCACTAATACACTGGATAACATCATAGCCTGGTTGTGCAAAATGTGGTCACAGAATTATCAACAAGTTTTTGGAGTTGTTGGTGAGTCTGTGGCTCTGCCTACCCCACTCTGGGAATGAAGGCGAGAGTTTATGTTATGTTATGTTTACTAATATTATAAATGTGAAAGTTGGTCTGTCTGTGTATGTGTGTGTTAGTTTTTTACTCCTTCACGCTGCAAAGGCTTGACGAAATTGGATGAAATTTAGAATGGACTTTTTCTTATACCCTGGATTAACACAGACTACTTTTCATCCCGGAAAATTTAAAAGTTCCCGAGGGAACAACGATGATCGAACTCTACGCGGACGAAATCGCGGGCAAAAGCTAGTTAGATATACTTTTTCACACACACAAACATGGTTACTCCAGACTGATTAACTCATGCTTTTATTAATGTTTTTGTTAAAACCTACCAGTCAGTAAAATAGATAAAGACAACTTAGGTTGAAACTCGGTAGGTACCTCACGATCACGAGTCGACACCTAAAACTACTAGGCCACTGACGCTCTCTACAAATGGATTAACTCGAAGCTCCACTACTAAATTTTACGTACACAACCATGAAACGTTGCAATTTAGAGGCGGGGCGCGCCGTCATGGTTGTGACACACTATACATATGGATAGAATTGTGCCACAGGAAGAGCAAGTAACAAATCAATTCAAACAAACTAAGGACGTACTCCGTCCTGACGTAAATCCTACATTTAACATGAGCTGTAGTGACTATAGTGAGAATTTATTTGTGTAGTTGCGCTCTGTAGTGCTTGCATGAACATTTCATTTCGATCATAATCATAATGGTAGAAAATGCCATTAGGCATTACGTCCGCCATTTGTTCTTATTTTTGTGCAATAAAGATTAAATATAGAAATAAATAAATCATACGTCACGTTTTTCAATTGCCTTTATTAGTCGACAAAACCTATTCCCATTATCCCATTTAGGGATAAGTTCGTCTTTGTACATTAGTGTAATATTAATATAGTAATATTTATATTTGTGTGCAATAAATAAAGAGTTTACATACATACATACATCTGGGGAGTTACCATGACATAATCAAGCAGTCGTTCAGTTTAGTTTAAGAGAAACATATAAATAAATAAATAAATAAGAAGGTATCAGGGGACAATGTCACACCAATAAAATTGACCTAGTCCCAAATTATGCTCTAGGCTTGTACTATGGATAGGTACTAGACAACGACAAACATACTTAAATAGAGAAACACAAACTTAAATAAATAGAAAACATCCATGTCTCAGGAACAACAACACATAAATATCTGCCCTTACCGGAATTTGAACCTAGGACCGCTAGCTTCGTAGGCTGGGTCACTACCAACTAGGCCAATGCGTCGTCCAAACAGACAGGCGTAGTACATAAGACAGAACTACCTATAGCAGTTAAATACCTCTGTTCTCTTCTCTCAACCTAAACAGAACTGCTTTAATATATCATATCTGTACATGTCTTCATACATTATTTTATACTTCACATTCATTCACTACTAGATGATATCCGAAAGTCAACGTCAATGTTAACATGCTATCAAATTTTAGTACTAAATACATACTAGAGGGCGCTGATATCAACCGCCATACACATTTCCTCCTTTACCGCCTAGCATCTCGACCCAGTACGGAAAGGTCTTTAGCTACATTTAAATTCTAATTTTGAATAAGTAACTGTTTCATGCAGAGGCAAAATTAGGTCAAAGTGTAACTACAACCTAATAATTAAAACAGAACTATGGTTGTCCCTAACGCCAGTCGGCCACGCTGCTCCAATTCGCGTCCGTCATGTTTTTAATTAATATACGAGGGCGGAGCCCAGGGCCATGCGTGACCCTACTAACATGATCATCAATTAGCGGTATTGTATGCCGTACCTTTAACAGATTCAGTGCCGAGAACTCCACAAGAAGCCCATTATAAACACAAACCAGGGAACCTCGGTGCTGAATGCTTCTTAATGTCAAACGCCAACAACTCGATAGAGAGCCAATTATGAATGGATATCGAGTATTGTGGTGCTGAAAGTTCAAAATAGCCATAAACGTTGACATCAAAGGCGTTCTCGGAACTGTTTGATTTGCCGTTTGATGTGAATTTGTATGGGCCAGTTGAAATGTTGGGTAAAACAATGTGGTATTGTAGCGGACTTTGATTGGTTTTACTTGTTATTGGTCATTGTGTAACATTTTCAAATGTTAGAAGTAGGACGAATATGAATGTTCATTCATGATTATTAACTAAAATGTTAACTTAATTAACTATTTGTATGTTATTTAACTCAAAAATATTTGAAGAATGAGAAGTATAAACCCAAATTAAAACAAAATTGCGCAAATTAGGTATTGTGTAGGCAGTAACCACACTGATAAGGGCCTTCCGTTGATTCCTCGGCCAATTGTAAAATATTTTTATATTTGTGTAACTATACTTACCTAAATATTTGGAAGATAAAGTGTTAGAGTGACGAAGTATTCGTAGATTTAAATTCGAATGTCCTGTCTCATTCGTATTCAAGATCTATATGGGGCCGCCTTACGCTAGTCGAACAAGTGCTACGAAGGCAATGCTACGGCGCTACGAGACGTAAGTACACCACGACGCGACGTAGACGATCGAAAGGCACCTTCATAAAGTTGCACTTAAACGGGCAATAATATGAGTAACAATAATTATTTATTATTGCCCATGCTGCACGGGCGTCTCATTACATTACACCAAATTGAACTAAGACAACGGTAGTTGACTGGCAATTACGAGTATTGCCCAATAATTACCGTAAGTCATTTAGCGTCTCAACTCTCAATCGATTATATTTTAAGAACACGAGGCTCCCTAAATTTGTAGTATATTTTAAAATTTTAATGTGATTTAACATTTTATTAACATACATAATATATCATGTATATATTCACGGCTTCTTAGGTTCTGAGACTTCCACAGTTTGAAACAACTAATCAACTTTTGCTACGTAGATGTATATAGATAGAACTACGGTCAAGTCAACTCAAGTTAGATGCAGATTGCAATACAATTGAATCAGCTGGACTTTGGACTATCACAGACTTTAATTGGTTAGTCACCACAGAACCAATGTCAATACGAGTATATCCTTTATATTGTCGCTATTTTTTATTTCAAACTTGTTTTGGGCAACGGAAAGTTAGTTAGACAATATTATTCAGCAATATCAAATATTTTTATCCACACAAGACAGGACCCTTTTCATCATTGTCTTTTTTACATTCTTTTTGACTTGGCCGCCATTACTTTCAAGTAAATCAAAGCTATGATAGATAACGTTGACAATTCACAATACCATGACAAAGGTTTACCTAAAGACAGTGTACACTGTAGAAGAGTACGTAAGTCCAGTAGTAAATTATGTAGGAACACTATTAAAGTGTCATTTTCATTGCGCATAGTAACTTCAGCCTGAATAAATTCTTATGTTGCTAGCTATCTGAGTCGACTCTACTTTTCGCTTCTTCCCACACTGCGCATGTGCGCATGTTGCTGCATCCGAGTAAGGCATTTTAACAGATAGGTATATACCACAAGTTTGTGCGCAAACGTCTTATGAAGTGACAGACATTGAGGGAGGCGAGGCCACAGCTTAGTAGTAAGTACGTTACGAGGCGCGCAGTTGCGCGCGCTTCCCCTCCCGGCTACACCACCCGCCCCCCGCAAACGCCAAGATACCGCCCCCCTTGCGCGAACATCACCCGACCGTCACCCCGTGGGACAGCCGCGCATGAACTTGACGGACTGTAGTGTTTAGGGTTTATAATTGTAAAATATTGTTAAAGTTTTACATTTATTTTAATTTATAAGCCAGACATATCATGTTCTTAAGGACGGTGCACGAATGTAGGGTGACGGCACCAACGTTGGACACTTTTAGCTGAAGGCACCAATAATGGACACCTAACTCTTAATTCAAAGATCATAAGATTACAAATTGATTGTCGCGAAATAAATGAATAATCCTTATCTTCTGTAACATAAGAATCAAGTGTCCATCATTGGTCCTTGTTCTACTAGTTCGATCACCCTAACATTTTATATTTATTTTTAAAATCTTTTCCATAGGAAGCTTTTATTAAGCTGTGAAACATAATATTATGAATGTAAATGTTATGTCTAATTTGTGACAATCTTCATGTCTGTTGAAAATACTTAATACGGTAGTTTGGCATATTTCCACACTCAACGCTAACAGCGAAAAATTCCTTTAAAACGATTTTATAGCTCATACGAACAAGAAAAACAAGAAGGTAGGAATCAGTCAATATGAAAAGTAGGTACTAAACAATATTGCTCTCAAATCAACCCTAAAACTGATACAACGACTCCTATTTCACCAGCCGTAAAGCTTAAGGTTCCATGGCACATATAAAAGCAGCGAACACTCCGAATTGGGTCATAAACGAATATGTTGATCTTCTATCTGGTTGATGTATAGTATGTTTAAAACTAAAACGAAAGAGGTCTAAATAAAATCCAATTCAATCTTGGTCTTTGCTAACACACTCCAAGGTTGGATTTGGATTGAAGAATACAATTGGGGATTGTGCCGTGCTTTTTAAAAACCGATATCTAGTTTCATATTTCTCTAGAAGCTAACTTTTCTTTCTTGTTTTAGTTATGATAGCTTTTATTTAAAAACTCTTTTATTTTAGAAAAAAAAAACAATATTATTATGTACTTAATATATGTTGGTACAGTTTCATATGTTCCCGACTTGATTAAAAATGTTGTTCAGATGTTAATGACTAAATTATTTACGCTACATTCTAGGTTAATTCCATCAAATGAAGAATCCAGGGAAAAAAATGTATAAATACTGCGAATAAAACATTCTCAACAATTTCACACAATTCCCTGTTCTGTTCAAACGTGCAAAAATACTCGCTATTATTTATTACAGTTAATTTGACAAGTAAACTGGGTCATAAATGGGTGCAATCATTTTTGACCTTTAAGGCAGTATACATAAGACAACAAATGTTCATAGTTAATCACACCCACACTAAGACTGTAATGTATTCATGAACGTTATTAATTACCCAATCTACACATTCGACGGCTCAACTCAATCCCTTTAACTCAACACGCTTAGTAAACTGTGAAAGCCGTAATTATACCAACAAATCTCGCACCGACCTAAATTATCTGAGTTGATGCTGGAAAGTCCCGAAAGTATTAGAAACACGACGAGAAGTGCTCTCCTTGATCTGTTCATTATTTAAAAAACACGTCCACAGAGTCAAAACAAAACACAAACGTTCAACAAGTAAGGACCGTTACTGAAATGTCAACAATAGGGTAACCGAAACACATGTCTGGCCACGTGGTCAGCTGTCAACCGCGTGCTCTCGCCCGTTTAGTGAGGGCGAACGTGTGGCCACTATGACTCCGCTCGTTCGACTGACTGGGCTGTCGCGGCTCACCCCTTCGTCTATATTGGTCACGGCTCGCGAGCCCATCAATTTCCTCTGACGTTTCAATGAAACCTGCCTTCCCTAGAGATTGTTAGTTTCGTCGCAAGTAATTATCCAGGTGGAGGGGAGTTTTTGGTAATTAACACCATAATTTTTCATGAGCAATCTCGGCTCTCTAAAAGTAATAATTCAGACCTTGTTTTCCAATTTCGTAACATAGCTATTTTTTTTTTCATTTCTTTAAATTAGAATAATATTTTCAAGAAAACACTAATTATTTACGGTTTTTAAATTCGGTTTCGTTTTCAAAAATACGTGTTGTAACATTTACGTAACTAAAAATACCTTTACTAAAAAAGTTAAAAAATGCCTAGAACCCTAAATAAATATTTAATTTTAATCTTACTATAATTTTCCTTTCATGCAGCAGTAACACCATTTCTCCTAGTAACTTAAACTTACAAAAGTAAAACAATTTGCTAACATTAATTATTTAAATAAAGGTGTAATACTTGTCGGAGAAGTTTTTAATCCGAGACAGTTCAAACAAGGAAGAACAGTAATTAGTAGGATGGCAGCTCATTAACGTCTAAGTGCTTCTTTAAGTATTGTTTTTTTAATTAATTAGGCTAGAAGTACCTAGGCAATTAACTAGATTTTATTTTGCTTTTCCAAACACATATTATTTATTCCTAAATAATATGTATTTTTCATCGTAGTAAATAGTTTTTATCTCGATAAATTACAATTGAATTGATTTTGAAATTTTATGTTTCACTTATATTTTCATGCAATATTTTTTTATTAAGCTGCATGTTAATAAAGCAGTATTTCACTGCTTAGACATATGACACATCAGAGCCACTAGTTTCAATAAGTTTCACCTTACCTTTTAAATTAAAAACAAATTGTCATGTTTCACTGTTACGTTTCCTTAATAATAATTAATTAATATTCATAACAGATGGGCTCTATTTAAATTTATTATAACATAACTTGCTACTTTACCAAAAATAAAATACACATAAAACAGTACGGTGTCTGAGTAACTGACTGACAAACGATGCGCAGCCTAAACCACTGGACCTAGGGACTGGAAATTTGGAGGGAGCATTCCTTGGGTACCTACTTAAGAAAAGATTTTCCGAAAATCGACCCCCAACAGGAAGAAATAAGGGGAGTAGCGGGAAAGTAATTCTACGCGTACAAAGTTGCGCGTGTCCTCTAGTCAGAAATAAAATTGTTGGTATTATACTCTCTAAATCTAGCTAATAAGCGCATACTGTCAACAAGAAGCAAGCTAGACTAAAACAAAGTGAAATAAAGGCTGAAAACAAAACCTAAAATTTAATTTAGGTCTTAATGAAGGCCTCACATTCAAATCAGTCAACGCCGTAACATCTACATTTACCGCAAGAATTTCTCCGGCGCAGAGCCTAGAACTGACGACTACAATCTATTGACAGACAGATCAGGGATTCCGCCTCACAGTCGTCTCCTCAAAGATAAAGCCAGAATTGGCTTAGCTTTTTTTTTCTAACATCCGATAAGATATTTGACGAAGCCCTTTTGGCAATTTCCGTTGTCCTTAGTGAGAGCGATCCTAAAATCATGGATGCGTGGATTGTAACAAAGCGGAAAATATTCAGAATACCTAACTATTGTGTCGAGCTTATTCGTATACAACATAGCTGTTTGGTGTACGCTTTTTGTTTTGTTTAAAAAACTACGTAAAAGCAGTATTTTTTCCTCCTGCTCGTAAAATTTACGTAATAAAATTAAGATGTCATGCTTGGCATGTTTTAGTTGCTGTATCATGAATTTCTTAGTTATTTAAGGACGTTTTTAGACTTTTATAATGTTTCCATGTAATCATTTCAATATTTGAAAGATCTTCTACAAGTTTACCCGGCATCACGGAATAAAAAAAATACGAACTTCCAACACGAAATCCGAAAAACCTAAGTATTTTTAATATACAAATCCTACTACTATAATAAATGCAAAAGTTTGTGTGTTTGTTTGTAACTTCTTCTCATTTGAAATAGAAATGCTTATAACCTGGATTAAAAACATACCTAGGCCACTTTTCATCTCGGGAAATTTGACATAACAGTCATAACCTCAGGTGATTTCAGATTTGTAGTCATAGCCTCAGGTGAGTTCAGACAAGTTCTAGTCAGTGAAAGAGATAGAAAATGTTAATAACTTGAATTGGTTTTTAAAATTTGTTTAAGTATAACAAAACGCTTTTCCATTTAAATCAACATTTAATTTCGCTAAATTAGGTAACAACCGAAAGAAGGCCGTTGGATAAAATGATTTGTCTCAAGACATAAAATTTTTTTAATCAGTTTTTTTTTTTAAACTGCTCCCTGACGCTCTTTATATAATAGATTTGATAGTTTTCTGTTTCAGTGCATAAGAAACCTTCATAATTCCTTAATGATCATTGCAACCACAGAATTCCAGAGTTATAAAGGCAATAATTCTACTGGGAAATTAAATGAACCGCAAACGAAACTGCACGCTAATGGCTTTTCATAATTGCCAACTCATTCATAGAAGTTTTTATATAAATAAAATTAATTAA
This sequence comes from Acleris cristana, assembly GCA_948252455.1. NCBI lineage: Eukaryota > Metazoa > Arthropoda > Insecta > Lepidoptera > Tortricidae > Acleris > Acleris cristana. The sequence continues at coordinate 7,136,379 of OX411775.1, forward strand.
AACCTGCGATAGGGAAATATTACAACTACTGTACTGAATTGCATAACACAGTTAAAAGTGACAAAATATGCATCTGAATATCATAATAGTACTTTTTCTACTCGCGTACTATAAACCGCTAATATTGATATCGTTAATGGTGTCAGAATACCACCTATAGCGTAACCGAAGAGTAAAAACAATTCTATAATTAGCGTTGCCATGGTAATAACAGTGCTATAATTTATTATAGCATTGTTATTACCATGGTAACGGTCATTCCGGATATCAGTCTTGGCGTTTAGTTAACACTTGACATCCCAATAATTTGTATATAAACCGTTAAAAACATTTTAACACCAATTAAAATTACGTATATTAAAAATAAAATTAATTATGAGACTAAATATGTGTTTAAAATAACATTTTTATTCAATTACTAAAAATAGATGGTTAATATCCAGCGATTTGTTATTTGGTTACCATGGTTACGTTCAATATGGATATCAACAAAATGGCGTATCGTTTGGCATTCCAACTTGTTTATGACAATTTGATAGAACTGTTTTTAGTATCTATTAAAATTCGCATGAAATTTGTTTACATTTATCAATAAAATTCACAAACTATTATCGCGCATCGGAATAGTGAAAATGTCTTTGATGACAAGTAATTTGTTAGCAGAAAAATCGAGTAAAGTATACGAGAAAAGTTAGCGATTGTTTATTTTTATCATTATCATTTTAAGCTTGTAGAAAAAGTTATGTATGCAACGGTTCATAATTAGCTCTTAAGGTACTCGTGCCTATAATTAGAGCGCTCGCAAGCTCGCGCTCTAACCTCGGCTCTCGTACCTTAAGAGGCCTCATTATGTACCAGTTACATAAATAACTATTATGTGACTGGTGCATAATAAGAGGCATTAATAAACGAGTGTGGTTTTATGAAACGTGCCGAATGGTGAGTTTCTTAATAAGATCACACGAGTGTTTTATTGCCTAATTATGTGTACTGAACTTTACCGGTCTACATGCATATCATAAGTTTTCTACAATATGCGAGAAACCAGTATCTGTGGTTGCCCTGTATCTTAATGTGTACATTAAAGTATTGGTCGCCGATACTTTAATGATATGCAATACCTTAATGTTTACATTAAAATACAATCACAGATACAGGTTACTTAATATAGGCCTTTGCTTATCATTTCTGAACATATCGTAGGGAAGTTATGATAATTATGGATGTAGATAAATTATATTAAAGCATAAGCATGTCATAACTTTTGCAGCTGTAGTTAATAAACATGCACGATAAATGTACCATTTTTGTCTCAAAAGTTCGTATTAACTTTATTTTTTCAATCGGCTTCATTAGGTATTCGTCAATAAGCATATTGCAGTAAAGCATAAATTCTATGATAGCAAAAATGTATGAATCGTTTGTGAGCAAAAGTTAGTATACGCTATAGACTATCATTGTACCGACCAGAAACTTCTCGAATTGTTATAGCTTCTTAAGAGGCCACCTATGGTGCCACGCCCCCCTTAATAATGAAAAGGGATGGCTTTATGTAATTCCGCGCAAAAAATGTGAGATGAAGATAGTTCGCGCGTGCCTTAATGGCAGTGTCAAATTCAGTTATTTGCTGTTTACTTTAAAACAACAACATTTATTGCAAAAATGGTTTGCCAGGATCAACAAGTTACATATGCTCAACTATTAAATCGAAAATCATCGTTAATGATTATATGTAGGGTTTCGAAGATTCATCCAAAAACAAGCAAAAAAGGTGTCATGTTTGAAAACTATCGAGGATTTTATTTCTAATCGTGTTTTCACGTTTGCTACAGTTAAGTTAAGTTAGTTAAGTTTAATATTATTATATCCAAAAAACAGATACGAAGGCGTTTTGGTTTTGAAATCCAGATCGCGGAACACTCCAGACTTTAGCAAAGGAGGCATCTTAAGGTATATCTCGGTAACTTCTAAGAACATTCTTGATTTTTGTGTGGAGTGAGCATATTGTCAATGCTCTTTAATGTTTCCGTGAATATTCTCTGTAATTTATTGAGAATATATAGAAAATTCTGGAAATTTTCTGCATTCCGGCCTACTTGCTACTCCGGACACATTCCAATTAAGTTCGCGCTTTTGAAGCGTAAGGCTTCGTCGCCCAATTGTATAGAACGCAATGTCGTAGAAGACGTTTACCACACTCTAATGAAGGGCGTCTGGAACGAGCCGGTAAGAAAACAAAGTATTGACGAGAAACTTTGCTAACGGGTCTTAGTGAAAAAGGGTATAAGTCTCCTGAAGATCAAGAGAAAAAGGGTTTAAGTTAGCATACTCTGTTTATGTATATACCGTTTTTTGGTACGAGTTAAGTCAACTGATACCCTTTTTCACTGGGACCCCATTTATAGGGGGTTGTAATTAGGTTTTGGTTCTTACATTGTAAGCTGGCGCCTGGCGCCAAACTAACTTATGAAATTTTTGCCGTTTCTTTTTTGTGTAAGTACCAATACTATTATAACATAAAACCCGTTTTTTAACCGACTTCAAAAAAGGAGGAGGTTATACGTTCCACTGTATGTATTTTTTTTTTTTTTTTTTTTTTTTTTTATGTATGTTCACCGATTACTCCGCCAATTGTGGACCGATTTTAAAAATTCTTTTTTGGTTTGATAGAGTATACTTCCGAGGTGGTCCCATTGTCAGCAAATCTGAATCTGATGAAGGGATCAGTGAGGAATTGAGGGAACTCCTCAAATATTGTATGCAAACATATAGCGATTTTAGTATTTTTAGTAACAAGTGTAGCATTTGCATTCAGAAAGTGTCACTTGGTGAAGCGGAACTGATGATGAAGACCACAGATGGCCACCGGAACTCCTCAACGGTACCGATTTCAAGGGTGGCGATAAGATATCTCGATTAAGATAGTTGAGCGACTACAACGAAGCACATTTAATTGTTTTAAAATGACTATGATTTTCCCGCGGCGTTGCTTGCGGCGAGCTTGAAATGTCTTAAAGTTTCATATATCAACTAAGAAGTGGGACTACATAAGCTTATTATGATCACTAAAAAGTGTAAAATAAAATAAATGTTTTAAAAAACAAAAAAACCGCCTTCAAAAACGCAAAAAATAACTTCTACTACTAGGTACTTAGTAGTAGGTACCTATCCTATTAGGTTAGTCTGACTGAAGTCGGCGACCACAATATTTTCAACAAAAAGCCGACTTCAGTTGGACTAACCTAATAGGATAGGTACCTACTACTAAGTACCTAGTAGTAGAAGTTATTTTTTGCGTTTTTGAAGGCGGTTTTTTTGTTTTTTAAAACATTTATTTTATGATTTATAACAATATGTGCGAACGTCAGGAAAGTTTAAAACAAAAAAATCACTACTGTTATAATTATTTCCAAACAAGTTGTCACAAAGTATAAACCACGGCAACCTTTCACAAAGGGTAGTAAGTCGTCGCGGTATGAGTACGAATGATTGTATCGTGACTGCCTCCCCTATCGCATGCCCGTCGCGTTCCTCATAAACTACGTACAGTTTACGATCTAATGGGAGGGACTGACACTAATGTCATGTTAAATTATATTAAATAATGGAATGTGGGCCGCGACATACAAGGCGTTGCCCGCTGGCAACAATTATGTTGACTCTCACTATATTACGTTTTGGCGTTGTTTTCTGTGACACTATAATTTAACATTTCAATGAATAACAGTAAAATCTGGGGCTAATGTCCCAGATCAACCTAGACCCCATGGCTTATACTATAAATACAGACGAATATAAACATAGGTAATCATACAGCGAATTACATATGTACTTAAATACATAGAAAACACCCAAGACTCAAGAAGAAATACTCACACTCATCACACAAATACTGGGCTAGGCGTCATCAAACAAATCGAGTCACTGATAGATCACGTGACTTTTCGTATCACGTCATCTACCAGTGACGCGATTGGTTCAATAACGAAACGAATAGAAACGCTAGTTAGCGTACTGCATCTTGGCAAGGGCCTCAGGTGCAAAAAATGAGTTTTTTGTCTGTATGTGCTTTTTTTTGTTTGTTAGTAAAATATGCATGTTTGACTTCGCGGTTGGCCTGGTTGGTAGTGACCGCGCCTACGGAGCTAGTGGTCTCGGGTTCTATTCCCAATATGGGCAAATATTTTTGTGATGAGTTTGAGTATTTGTTACATTTGTGGATGTTTTCTATGTACTTCCTTGTAAATACATATAATATAAGTATGTTTATCGTTGTCTAGTACCCAAAGTAACGGGTCACTTTACGTACTTTTACGTACACCGTGTTTGGCTTTCATTGGTCTTAATTACATTAAATCTTAGGTACTTGCTATGATCAGAATAAAAAATGAAATACATATATATTCATGACACAGCAAAGGACAGATTAATAATAATATATGCACAAGAAGAATGTAGCTACAAAATGGTCCCAACTCATCGTTATGCTGGCATTTAAGTCAGCGCTAGTCTTCCGTTGAAACCACCAGGTGAAAAACGAGGAATCACTCATGTATGTTTTTTTAAAGTTGGCTATTAACACAACCACTACATCAAACGATTAACACGTACTTGCACTACTTACGACTGGGGTCCGATAGGAAAACATTTTACTCGCTTCAACTATCTATTTTAATGGAGCGTGATAAGAATTTATTAATATTTAGAAGTCTAAACTTGCGTCAAATTCAGGCAAAGTAGCTTAACCTTCTGCTGAATGTTTATTTTGCTCAAAATACAAAAGACAATCTAAAATCAAAGTTTAAAACCAAAGATTTTAAGAAGATAAAAACACTCCAAACGCTTTAAAAACAAATAAAGCCTTAAAGATCATCCAAACTTTATATTCGGGTGGGTTTAATAATTCAAATCGCTCCTAAGGGTTGTTCTCAAAACGTAAGCTTTTGTTAAAGTAAATAACAAATTAATACTAGATAAGGCTCAAAACTTGAAGTGCCAAGAGATACTCGACGAATAAATAAATTAGTATACATTCCTGTTACATCCTAAAAACAATGGAAACTTTCTCACGTAGGTCTTATTTATGACTGTTTCCGAATACTGAAATTGCCTGGAAACTATTCAAATTGCTCGGAGAATGGAATACTCGTAGTCAGGGATTCGTTTGGGTATTCATTATCTATTTTTAGAGAGCACGTACATTGGATGAGTCAGGTGTTTCGGGAAGGTTTTCTCGGAATAACTATTAGGATTTCTTTCACGCATCGTTGTAAAGGTATTAAGTAATCGTAAGAGTTTCGTTAACATGAACAAAGACTTGGTTTTGGGTTCGTTAAGCGCCCTTTTGGCTTTTTTGACTGCCAAGGGGGAGGATATTGTGTTTATCAGCCTATACGCATATGTATGTTTGTTCCTTTGCGGCGTTCTAGAAACTAAACGCGTGGACCGATTTTGATGATTCTTATGTCAATCGATTTGTCTTAATTTTGTGAGTGTTACTAAAGATGTGACAGCAATTAAAATTCAATATGGCGGCAACAAGACGCCACATTAAAAAAAATATATCGAAGAACTATGACAAATGGCAAATGACAAATGACAAATGACAAATAATATATCATTTATTGAATAGGTATTTAAAAATCATCTTTAGGTTTCTTTAGTCATTTTTCATTTTGAACGATAATTTAGGAAGTATAACGATTTAAAATTGGCAGACAGACTGGCGCCGTAACGCGTTATGTAACGAAGCGATTTACCCTCCCATAAGAAGTTATCACTTCAAAAATCCTAATTTTGGTAAAAAGACGGACAGACAGACAACAAAGTCACTTCGTAAGGATTCTCCTTAAAATAGAATAAGTGCAGTTTAATAGCCTTATAGTTTTAGCATTAAATTGTTTTTAAACAGTATTAAAAGGCGTAGTATATCCATTATTATTTACTTAACTGGAGCTAACTTAATGAGAGATTAAACGAACTATGATATTTGCTTATCAGCGTAATGATAATTGATATCCTATTAATATGAACAAAGTGGATTTGGAAGCTTGTGGTTTTTGGAATAAATTGATAATTATTTTGTTGTTATTAAATTAATTTTTTTCATTATCTCCGGCCTTTTAACCTAAACGGATTAAACAGGACGGGCGTCGCATAGTATGGGTATCATATATAATTTATTCTCCCTATTGTACGTTTGTATCTATAAGACGTACAGAACAAATACACAGACAAAAAATAATTGTTTTTTTTTGGTCTTTATACTTTTCATAGACATTTTTGTCATAAAGTCAACTGTTGAAGCATTATGTAAAAAAGAACCAATTTTGGCCCCTTCAATTCAAGATAACGCTGTGACCCCTCGAGGTCGAAAACATTTTTCATAATGGACGGAGAGCTAGCTACGGAAATAGGTTTGCAATTTATAGAGCAACGAAATCCCTCTCGTTAGTGTGCCATACTATGATTATTTATTAATCCGGGCGCCTGGCAGCTGTTCAGCGGTTAGTGTGGGATTAGATGGGCAACAAAGGGGTTGTAAAATCAATTGAAGGTGTGCAATTTATAGAGCTCTGTGTTTAGTGTAATATTATAGCTGATTACAATACAATACAATACAAAACACTTTATTGTACACCAAACAAAAACATTACAGAGAAACAGTACAATTAAAAATAACACAGGTAAACAACAGGAGGTCTTATCGCTAATTAGCGATCTCTTCCAGACAACCTTAGCAGGGACATGGTGTCAAATTATGCATTTAATTTGAATATAACATTGCCAGTTACGGAAATAGGTTTGCAATTTATTGAGCAACGAAATCCTTCTCGTTAGTGTGCCATATTATCATTATTTATTAACGAAACACGATAAAATTTGACCCTGTAAATGAGATGACTTGGCACTTTTTCGCGCATCTTGGACATCACTTGGCACTACTTTTCCCCCAATTAAAACACCTGGTAATGTTATATTCGAATGAAATACATAATTAGCTAATATATCACACCAAATTCAGAGCTCTATAAATTACACACCTTCAATTGGTTTTACAACCCCTTTGTTACCCATCCACTGCATCGACTCTCACACCCACCACTGAACAGCTGCCAGGCGCCCGAATTAATTAATAATGAGAGTATGGCACACTAACTAGAGGGATTTCGTTGCTCTATAAATTGCAAACCTATTTCTGTAACCAGCTCTTAGACCCGCCATACACGGACTGCTTTAAGCAGTCGTGTACCGACTGCACTTCGTTGCTATTGGTCGATTTGCAGTTTCAATGCTCTAGAAAGTGCAAACCGACCAATAGCAACGAAGTGCAGTCGGTTCCCGACTGCTTAAAGCAGTCCGTGTATGGCGGGTCTTAGACCATAACTAGCCTATACTTAGGCAATACAAATTAAAACATTTTCTACACCACCTTTTGTAGGGCAAAAATGCCTGCTGACTGAGCTATTTATTCTATTTTTAATATTTGTTGTTATAGCGGCAACAGAAATACATCATCTGTGAAAATTTCAACTGTCTAGCTATCACGGTTCATCATCCACAGACGATACAGTGGAGTTTTAGTAATGGGGTCCCGTTTGTACTCTTTTGGGTACAGAACCCTAAAAAGAACATATATGTCACATCTTTAACGTAGGAACGTAAATTACATGCATTGCTATAAAGTAAACATAAACCCTCTTTTACACGACGTTCAAGTCTACGGTCTGGTAATAGCGTAAACCTTAGAAACCATTAAGATGATAATGGACTACTGTATGATTAAAAACCTTTTACGAAATATCCAAACGTGGCCCATAATTTCCGAAAAAAAACACTAACCATTTCCATACGCATTTTTTTCCGATCTTCATTTTTGACTTTCACTGGCTCGTTTTTACCTAAAGCATTTTTTCCCATTCCAGAAATTAATTTGACAGTGTCGGTCAATGGAGCTGTGTAACCGCAGGACTCCATTTTCTTTGGCCCTTCAGGGCTGCGGCAAACTAACATAACCTAAACCAATTTCAACCTCATAATAAGTGGAAAATTTGCGACTGGGAGAAATACGTAAATCAGGAAAAATGCGCATGGAAATTCTGCTATAAATAACATTTGCTTTTCGGAAATTATGAACCCCTTTCTCTACTCGAAACAATGTGCAACCTCATTAGGCACTAACGGGAGAGGAGAGGATTGAATTTAAAATTGTATTTGGTTAGGAGGCCGCTGCACTCTCCTGGCGAGGTAACTATACTTTTTTCAATTTTATACATGTTGTTTATAAAAAAAAAATAGTCACTTTTTAAACCTACAATTTTAATCCTTGCTCTTAAATTGCTCCAGGCATTTGGAAAGAGTAAAAGAACTCTTTCATACCTAAATTCTACTATCCTCTCCGACTAATATTATAAATGCGAAACTTTTGTGTATAATTTTGTTAATCCTTCACGTTGCAACGTCTAAACGGATTTGGAGGAAATATATGGAATCGAGAATAGCTTATACCCTGGATTAACACAAAGGCTACTTTTCATCCCGGAAATTTCAAAGTTTTCAAAGGAATAATGATAATCTAAATCGACGAAGTCGCGGGCAGAAGCTATTACTATAAGACACACAGATTTTTTTCTGTGAAATGTTAAAACAAAAATAAAATAGCAAGTATTCTATTTATTCTATTAATACGTACATATATTTTTTAACATTTAGACGGTGTGTTAAGGTTGAATAAGCCATCAAAAAGAGGTTTTCATTGCAGTTAACGTTAAATCCTTAGGTAAATAAACCAAAAAGGAGCGTTTCTAAACCGAGAGGAGCCTTGCCCGTCAATATAGCGAACGATATCGAATTGTTAACAACGTTTCGTGTCAGATCGATGTTTTCTAACGAGTCTGTTTGTTTAGGACCGCGCTTGGTAACAGGACCAATACATTGCGTTAATGATTCCCATATCAAAGACAAGTCTTTTAGATACAGCTGGGACATTTTTTGTAGCAATGTTAAATTCTCTGTCTTGTGTTCCGGAGAGAAGTCTTTTGGGTTAGCAACGTAATAGCCAACTTGAGTTCCATATTCATCGGTCTCAAAACTCAGAGACTCCATCAGTACCCTTACCATGAGTTACAATTAACGTACTCGCTAGCGAGTCGAAGCTCTGGCCCTCGCAGACCTCGCAGTATTCTTATAGAGTGCGAGGGACACAGCATTCGACTCGCTAGCGAGATTGGTAATTGCAACTCATAGTAAGGGTACAGTTCGACTGCGTGTTACGAGTCCCAGAGACTTGAAGCAAGTACCTATTCAAAAATACGATATCTGTTGCACAATTCTGTTTTTGATTACAAACAATTGCTTTATGGCATAGAATAAAAATAGCGTATTACATTATTGCTGTACAACATCTTTTAGCGACCTGAAGAGTCCTTGACGCGGTCATTTACGAATGAAAATGTTTACGTTATTGGTACCCATTGATGCAAAAAAATATCGTTTACATTTCATAATTAAAGCTATTGTCAATGATACTACGGTATTGACAGCAAATAAAGATATTTTTTATTGACTACAAATGACGCGCCGTGCAGTGATAGTCAATGATAACAAATGACAATTGTTTTCTTATTCTTGATTGCGCCCTCAAATATGTCGGACATGCCGGATCTCGAACGACTGAAGCATGCGCGAATGATATGCCTTCAATTGCATTTCATTTGAAACGATCAATCTCGTTAACATTGTCAGATCTTTGCAAAATACTCACTGATAAAATATAATGTCAGATTAAATGACTTAAACAACTAACTAAAAGATACTAGAAATTCGCCTTTCATAAATATTGGGTATTTTTTAAAGTAACATGTAAGTACGGGTTAATACCTAAAAAACATATTTTTGTAACATGTGTGTTTTAACAAATCATACTTTGTTTTTTTCACAATACAACAATAATGGTCAAAAGTTGTTAAATATTTGTCTAAATCTTCTAATTCTTGTTATTAATTACGAGCAGTTAAGACAAAATTGTTTTCCGTTTCTTATTTTGACTTCGTAAGGCAAAAATGTCTGTAAAATAACGGTCACTAGTAAAAAAAAACGAAGTACAGAAAATCTGTAAGTTATTTTTTATGTTGTCGTTTTAATATTCGTTCTGTGCACAAATTCATGCAAAACATATTTTTTCCATAACTCCTGTACGATTCTGTACTCACTGTTTAAAACAAATAAAATGAGTAACTCCAAACCCCACAAAATCAAACCTATACACAAAATGAGGATAGATAAAGCGATGATTTGGAAGCGTAATCAAGTGGAAAGTATCACATTTTCAGTTGACCTAATCTGGCAAACTTCGGCGAATTACCTGCCGAAGAAGAGGAAAAAAACTTGATGTTTTTCCCGCCATGACATCAATCATGGGATACACGACAAATGATGTGAAAATTTTTCAAGCTCCCCTGTTTTTTCCTCTTTATTCTATTTATTAGTTGTCAGCGGAATCCATATTCGGATAATGGAGGCGCAATCTATTACCGTAATACAATAAGTAATGGGTGTTGATGGGGAGTCGATAGCTTCAGGGAATTTGCGCTTGCTTTTTGATTATGTTTGTGTGAGTATGTTTATTTGTAAGATCTTACATCGCCGGCAACGTCTAGACAGTAAATTTCAATAAAAAAAAACCGTGATGGGAGTTCTATTCGGATACTTTGAAATTTAAACATATTTAAAAAAATACGTAGATTGATAATGTAGATCACAATCATGACAAAAAGCTGAATTTCACACATACACTTACTTCAATATTTAAAAATACGAAAATCCACGACATTGTAACCACATCTTTAACCAGTGTCTCTTACTTTTTATAAGAACACTTGCGTCACCCAGCTACAGACTTTAGGAACGCCTTTCAACAAAAACCACTATCCATATATTATTATAACTAGTTCACTGAGTTCGTCGGTCTAGTGGTAGTTATACACTGCACGTGATCATTGAGCAGGATTCCTTTGTGCTTGCTCAGTGTGAACGATTTCATGGCGATCGCTTAACTAGCTTAATCGAGCATCGGCGGAATGCACGTCGGCGCCGATCTTGCACTGTACGAGTAGACTGGAGTGAGCGTTATGTCTAACTGCTTCTCATAGCGAACGAATTGATTAAAATAGCCACATAAACTTAGTATTATAAAAATGGTGAAATGATGTAATGTATTTCAATAAGTTTAATGGGAAAATAGGGTTAGTAGTAGAATGACTAAGTCGTAAAATAACTTAATTGCAAATTGAACACATCGCTTGTAGACTACATCACAAGAAGTCTGAGTCGCGCAAATGACTACATTGTTTTTTTTTCATTTTATCTTTGTCTTATGAAAGTTGGCGGAGACCCGCATCGCGGGGCTCCTATTTCTAAGCTGTTTGTCCTTCGAGCATATGAAGTTACTTAACGAACCTAACATACCTAGTAACACAAACGAGTGGTCTTTGCGACACGGACGTTTTATAATGTAGACTAAAAACGATTTGGTCCGTATTGCGGAGTCGGTAATTTTGCGACTTAATATTCTTTCTTAGTCCATTCTCGGTTCTGATACGTTTTCAAAGAAATGTAAGATAGTTTACAGCCCGGAAATTAGGGTACTTATTATTTCGGGCAATCGGGCAGTTGCCGAAGGAACAGCGGAGAATAGGAATGAGATTATAGTACCTAGTAATATAAATGGCTACCTACTTCTATTTTAAAAACTGATACAAGTCCTCTATTCTACTGGGCAAAAACTTTCCTGTGAAATTATATCGTATTGATTTTAACTCGGCCGCCATTACTGAGAGATTTCAAAAACGGTATGGATTGTATCACCCAGAATAGATGCCCAGATGTAGTGCTTAATCGAACGACATCGTATTCCGTCCGATAATTTCGCATTCGTCTTGCTTTCTCAATTTGCTTAGCTATGGGTACTCAAGCTAACTGAAATAGTAAGATCCACAAATGTTTAACCAAAAACGAACGTCGTATGTTTATTAATTACATCTATGGTAATTGAAATAATAATTGACACGTATGGTATCAAGGTCCCATATGGCACACTTTTCAGATCTCTTCTTGGAATGCCATATTAATTTTATTTATTTATTTATTTATTCCTTGATAAAACATAGTTTTACATGTCAAAAGTTCAAAACACAATAATTTTACAACAAATTCTAGAAATATTAAATTTAATTATCTATACAAAATATTTCAATATAATGTAACTCAATATTATAGAGTATTTTTTTTGGGCAGCGAACCAGTAACTTGTCAATTTAGCCGTTGAGAAAGTTATCGATAATATAATATGCGTCAGATACTAGTTTAGCCTTTAATTTACTAACAAAACTCCAAAAATTCTCTAAGACGCTTTGAGTGGATAGCAATAACATTTTGCTTATTCATATAAATTCGACAATCATTAATCATCTCAGATATTCAAACGTGTATGTTAACGTTATACTCTGATTCGAAAATTTACATTTGGAAATATTTCCTTTTTCCTGTATGAGTTACATTATTTGCTCACACATGCGTGCAACACGTGAGCGTAACGGTAAAGTAAAGGTAAACCAGGATTACAGGAAAAATACTGTAAAGATGATTAACCGGGCGCATCCAATATTTGCCTGCGAGTGTATTGCAAAGAGCCACATAGAAAAATAAATCCATATGCATATCCACACTAATCAAAAATGCAAAAGTAATTTAGTTTGTTTATTTGTTGAACCGCGTTTAATGAAATTTGATATTAGTGAGTCCATACGGAGATTTTCACCCCAAAAAATTGTATAGTTCCTGAAACGAAGAAAGAAGTAGGTAACGATAAACTAATTTTAGGCAGACAAAGCCGCGGGCCACAGCTAGTACTAAATAAAACGCCTTGAGTATTTACAACATCCGTATCATCGTTTCCTTATTTTTTATATTAAAAACTAGCTATTTGAGGTTATACACCTGCTACTAGGTATACTACACCAACGACCCTGCATAAGGCCGGATTTACACTTGTAAGTTATAACTGTAAGTTCTGAGACGCAACTATGGGTAAGAGTGACTGGCAAATATCTGCATCTCTGTCTTGCATATAGGTAACTTTGTTTCAAAACTTACAGTAATAACTTACAAGTGTAAATCCGGCCTTACTAATTTAAATCGGAAGACTTACAATTCTTTAAAAAACTGAATATGAATCGTGTTTCTCATAAATTTTAACGTGAGTTTACTCAGTGCTGCCTTACTGTGTTGTTACGGCTTCTTTAGTCAGGAAAAGCAATAAGCTTTTTTCTTTAGCCTTGTCGTGTAGTCGTCAAGTGTTTTTTTTATAATTAAACTAAAAGGACCTCGCTTTGAAACGCGGTACCGTGATTTTAGTTCAATTGGCAATACCTGTTTGACCTGAGGGCTTATTGTCTAGCGTACTAGCAATCGCAACCGGCTTCAAAGTGGAGCAATTGTTTTCATTTTGTATGCAGACAAGCCTTCGATTTTCAAAATGAAAACGATCGTGATTGCGAGTGCGTTAGACAATAAGCCCTCTGCTTAGATGCCAACGTCTCGCTATAGGGTTTCCGGGTATATAGTTTAATGTGTGTATCTAGTGTATCTGTGGGTCTGTTCGTGGTATCGTTACGCCCAACTAATGAACGGATTCGGGGGCGTTTATAAAGAAAGCTTATTTAGATAGGATGGTTCTTAGGTAGTTAAATGAAAATTGTTTCAGCTTTGAAAGTTGCGATCGCCATTATTTTGGTGGTGTTTTCCTCTTAGTAGCAATTACTCAAAAGCCTTTGTGTCCAATACAGACGTTTACAGCATAGTGTTCTTACACAAAAAAGTAAACAAACCCCAAGGACAGGTATTTATTTAGGTGACGTCATTCGCGGTTAATGCCCGCAAAGGGCGTTGTCGTAATTTCATTATTGTTTGATTATTCACACCTCCCTGAACCGAATAATAGGATCGGCGCGGAGCGAGTGTGCAAAACGGGAGCAGGTTTTTGCAATTTTTAACTTGAAAGAATATGGGACATTTTTTCGTTGAAATACACGCCTGCTAACCAGAAAGGCTGGCTCAATAAAACTGTAGCTATGTACTCGAAGTTTTTTAACGATAGAGTGATTTTTTGATGTATCTTATTTTGACGACGTGGTTGGCTCAATCCCACGCCTAAGATGTTAGCGGTGCTAGATTCGATTCGATCCCTCGTATTATTAACGTATGTAAACACTTTATTTTACTAAAACAATTACATTACACAAATAGTTAAATACATATACAGGGTGGAAAGTTGAGATTGCTGCTACGCGAAAAAATGCTCTTCGGAGGCCTTTACTAACGTTTTTAAGTGATGACAATCGACATTCACAGATTTTTGATAAAAATGTACAGTCAGGGAGAAAATCGTCATATTTGAGTAATTTTCTTTTTAATTGCTATCGGTCCCATTTCTATCAAGGATTAAATTACTCTATGAGTCCAACTAAGGTTAGAGTACTAGAACACCCACACTCACAAATCAAACAAAACTTTTTCCATGCATTTCGTATGGTAATTACAAAGTGAAATTTTCGCATGTTGTTGTTTACTATGCTTAAAGAAAATTAAACAGTATGTAGACACAGGCCACTTGCACCAAAAATTTAATACTGGGTTAGTAAAACTCAGAAAACTGTCAGGAAATATATCGCAACGCAGTACATTGCCAAGTATGAAAGAATGTCAGGATATTTTTTATCCCTGTAAATACATGTTTGATGTGTGTATGTAGTTGAAATGGTCTTTGAACTCGCCAATCACACTATGCCTAGCTATGATGCAAACGATGCTAACGCTTCTTTTTTCTATCGACTTGAAATATATGGAGTTGACATATGCGGCTGACTCGATCTGTCATCAGCTTACGGCAATTCTATACACTATGTTAGCGTTATGCATCTTGACTAGGCTCTCTGTATACAAAAGTATTCCCTAAGAGTGATTTAAGATTAATATGGTTTCAGACGTGCCTATCGATTAATCTGATCTTCAAGGGATCATCATCAAGGAAAGATAATCATCTTTTACGACAGGCTCTTTTACGCAAGCATCATTTGCTGCCAATTACGCAAGAAACGTCCAACCGTCCTTAATTTCATTTAAATGCTTGCAAATAATTCCGGCTTAAGTGTTTATACATGCAAACTTACTTATAGGGTGTTCTTCCAAATACCAAATTCGTTACAACAAAATGACACTCTACCAGTGAAATACATTCTCAACGCCAACATTTCCAGGCAGCCTTGGGCGTTTTTCGGTCAAAGGGTGCGATAGTATTTACCATCGGCTCCTAATATAATCACATCTAAACTCACCCTCCTAAAAAATCAAACACATTTCCAGTTTCAAAGTGGAACGAAGTTTGCAAACACCGTCTGTGTTTGCCACGGCGACGCTATGTCGGCATCTCTAATACCTGGTCGTCCTGTACATACAAGTATTGTTAAAATATTTACGCGATGCCAACCACAGAACGGTTTACTTAGGATGAGTAGTTTCTGCGTCAGCCCATTTTCGTGAATGCTCATTTACAAACATGACCTAGCCTGTATTATGTTCCTACTTTCGGGAATGTCCACTTACATGGTAAGCCTTGGCTCTCTCGTCATCATAATGATAATTTGATGGCATTAGGTAAGTACACTTTAGATATTTATGCCATAAGATTAGTGATGGCATTCAAATAATTGATAAGGAAGAATGGTAACCAACAGCAGCATTTAACCATGAGATCCTCTGTGATTATTCAGCTTTTGTTTTGTGATTGTTTGTGTGCAATAAAGAGTTTACATAAGTATAAACTGTCAAATTATGGAGCAGGTTATGGAACTATATTGCAGAAATTAAATCAAGCAAATCGTAAAAGACTACAATTTCACTTATTGCGTCACTTTGACAGGGTGGACACTTACACTTAGAGCCAAGTTTGAGCTGGTTATGGGTAGAAAAACAAAAATTTCAGCTTCTATTATTTTTTATGTACAGCAGAAACCCAAGCAATTTAAACTTAATATCTTTTGAATATTACATTTTGCTTAACTGTATGCTGGGCTACGCTAAGTACGTTGAGAGCAGGTGTGGCTCCACCAAACGGGGTCGAACGCCGAGTTAGCGTGAGAGCCCTTATCTAGTGTGGCAGCTAGGTTGGGCAATGGCTTTTAGGACGTAATTTGAGTGGCAACGCCTGGTCGTATACTCGTACCTATTGTGCATTATAGCCGGGCAAGTAGCGCGTATTAAAACATATCCAATTCTAGTCAGTAAAAATAATTGAGTATCATTAGTTCTTTTGCTACGCACTGCCCGTATTCCCTTCCAGTGCCTATGACTTGAGATGTTATGACAGTTTTTCGGAAAATGAGGAAATGCTTTATTCTAAAATTATTTATGACCAGTATTTTATCATGACATGACGTAAATGGAGAAGTTTAGTACATAACATTTTTTTTTTTTGAGTTCGTATTATTTATTTAATAATAAACACATTGTTAACATTGGGGAAGATGTTTAATTCTTTTTAGCAATTGTAATTGATATTAACACAAATGCATTATATTATTTAAGCATAAACCTGCCTGGATTTATGGGTGATTAAAAAATTGAACTTTTGAACTGGTAGATATGTTACATATGTATTTGCTGACACCAGTCCTTGCGTGAACTCAGCTGGACCCTTATTATGGTCGCGTCTATTATAGCATCCGTCACTCTCCCACTTGTTATTACTGGTCAGAAAGTGACAGACACCTCCTCCACATCGACAAACAAAACCATAATAGAGTTGCTGCTGCAGCAGCTATAACGTTGGACTAACGAGGTAGGTACGTACATGTTTTATCGCGTTAATCCTGGTTTTAACTTCAATATGGGTATATAAACTTCTCTTAAACTTATAAAAAAATCAATTAAAAATATTTATTTACCTAACTGTTAATTTTAAACGTCTAAAATCACATCTGTTTCTGGAACACACTTTAACCCATCTTCTAACGTCCAAGTAAGGTGCTTAAAAACTTATAACGTAAACAAAATTACTTTTATATCCAACAAAAGACAAGAGGCCAGGAGTTTCATAAGCAAAATTTAAATATTTATTACGGTTATAAAATAGACGGCAGACAATGTGTCGGGTTATTCCCGCCGTAACCGGGTTTAACTACGTCTTAAAAAAGGTTAACGATGCGTTTAAAAGTTCCTCAGGCTTCTGAACCCTCTCTTAATTTTTAACATGCGTCCATTAGGTCGCAAAACGGCGTAAGTCTTTAAAAGGCCATTATCCTGTTAAAAGTCGAGAGAGCCAAGCTAGAACGGGTTTTACATTTTGTAATTGTATTTGGGCCGTTTTGAAATAAAATGTACATAGTTAAAAACAGTTAAAGCCTCAATTAAAATCCTTAACTTTTTTCCATTTCGTAACGAAAGTTAACCATAATCGAAGCTAAAATGCCAATGGCGTAAAGGACAACTACATTGTACTGTAAAATGGTCCTACACGCCAATTGCCATTTTAACCATCGAATGATTTAAGTATAGTAATTTTTGTTACGAAATGGAAAAAAGTTAAGGATTTTAATTGAGGCTTTAACTGTCGTTAACTGTGTAGAATGTTTTTGAAAACCCTTTTATGTTAAGAAAAGTCATTGTTTTTGTAGGAATAATGCGATTAAAATAGTGTAATAATTAAAACTATGACTAGACTTATGAGTGTGGAGGAAGCGAGGGAAGTTTGTCTGGATCGTAGCAATTGAAAGGAAGTGGTCTCTGCCTACCCCTACGGGAAAGAGGCGTGATTGTATGTATTGTATAATTAAAACAGTTCATTGAAAAGTGCAAGTAATTATGTTGACAGAGCTATACCGCGAAGTACAGTAAGGTGGCGCCACAAGCCGGGCAACAGAGAAACTAATATTTTTTAAGGCATAGGCGTTGTTTACATTCTTCCAAGTTTTATAGTATTACCAGCTTTAGCTGTCTGTCTAAAAATCCTCGATACCATGCGTAAGTTGGCCGGGTTTTACGTTTTCCACGTCCTACGTCGGAAAATGACTAATTTACGTATTACGTCAAAGTGCTAAACATTCAGTTTCCTTCATGGTACTAATAAACAGCAAACGTAATAATGATATGTATGAATCCGGACAACTAAATTTCCAACCACCGAAATGATGGAATACGAAAGTTACCAGTTTTCCGAATGTAAATTCGAAACCTCTATTTCAGATAAAAACGCTCGTCATAACTTGCTTACCGCTTCAGAGAGAAAGCAATATATTTGCAAAGTTCCTATTCAATTTACTCGCCGGTAGCAATCCCGCTTTGCTACCGTTATATTAGAGAGTAGCAAAAGAACAATTACGTCTGAACACAGCATCATAGAATAATGATTAAAACCATCACCAGAACAGGCAAGTGACGTCCTGAGATTGGCGTAGGTGTCTCTCAAGGGGCGCATATAAACAGAGTGTGTACTGATTGTAAAGTTACACGATGATCCTGCCATCCTACTATCCTACTAATATTATTGCGTGTATGTGTGCACGCATGTATGTGTGTTTAAAATAAACGGATAAACGTATTCCAAATATCTTATTACTCCAGCTTACCGATTTGCGCTTTCATTTGGCTTAAAATAAGAATCGGTCGCTATTCCCTCGGGAACTCTCAAAATTTCCGGCGATAAAAAGTAGCCTATGTGCTATTCCAGAATATCTATCTATCTATTTATCGCTGCTTAAATATAAAAGCGCCACAAATCAAAAACAAATATAACAAGACAATAAGTAAATTGTAAAATACAAGTTAGCACACATCAACCATAAGCATTTACAGTGAATGTTACACACCTAAATACCCATCGACATGCGAATATTTGGTCAAACACGGACATTCTAGCGAATCACGAAAAAAGATTTTGGATTTTGCTGACTCGTTTGCCAATCTCATGCTTGACATTTTCTCGAGTAGAGCGCTCGCTAGACAAAATGATCGTTATTATTGGATTTTTGGTACCGGGGTTCTGTTCTACTAGGTAAAACCATATCGCTTTTGACACGTTATCGTATTGTCAACGTTACGATAACTTTTATTTAACTTCACAATAATGGCGGCCGAGTTTAAAACAATACAATAACGTCAAAATGAATATGGTTTTACCGAGTAGAATAGTACCCTAGGTATCAGAGGGTTAGTACCTTTACTTGCCAAATAATAAAATAAAACCGAACATTGCGTCATTTAAATTTTTCGTAAAACAAGTATTATTAATTTATTTATTGTAAAATAAACAAATATAAAAACCTAAAGACAGCGATTTCGTTAAGTAGCAAAATATTTATTCGACTACATATCTACATGTAATATAACAAGTAACATGTCGAGCTAGTAGCTACACATTTTAGTAGGTATCTTGTCGCAATAACGTATTAAAGTGAGAGTGGTTTGAGTTTAGTATACCCAATAGCTGCGACAAGGTACTAAAATGTACAGCTTCATCGTAGTTTGCCCGTACTCCCCGACCATGAAAAAAAAACCTAAGATACATTGAAAGTTTTACTCACCTGCACACTTAGAAGTTCTTATAACAACCTTCGTTCGCAGACTTCCGTGTTTAAAGTTTATAAAACACACTCATAACTTCCAGTCTAGACTTTACTTAGTTCGTGGGTGCACGTTACTTAAAACGGTGTCACTCATAGGCTAAGAGCCAGCAATAATATATTTATAATTGCTTAGGCACAAAGGAAATAATAAAGCCTTAAACGTATCGATGCGACCGGAACAACAGCAACGTCACAAAATTTAAAAAATAAAGGAGAAATATAAAAGTACCTGTCATTATAGAGAAACGTATTTTATAGATGCCTCGTATTTTAAGTAACGGACCCTACAAGCCTATTTTATAACAGCATAAAATATTGAGAGTGGACGAGGCATATCGCTCGCAGATAAATTGGCAGATGGGGTCGAAGAGTTCTCGAGTGTCACCCGCGTACCGCGTGTCAGTGCAGGACTGTACTTGTGGCAAACCTATGTCCAGCAGTCGGTGACGTGACGAATCCAAAGCGGAATATTATATTTGCCGGAATCAAGAGAAATTTAAGCAACGAAGTCAAAGCCTTTTCCGTTTTAAACTTGGTTAAAAATGTATGTAGGTAAACATGAAAACTTTCAATTCAAAAAGCATAAAAAATTACTGCTAAGTACCAAACAAAGTCTAACATAATTTGCTTCCTAACTTCCTAAGATGCCAAGCTTGGACGCTAAGTTTTACAAGTAAAATATGAGCCACTAACCCGAAGAAGGTTATAAATATCACGGATGTATGTTGATGTCTTACTAAGACTATAAAATTCATGGATGATGATATTGATGATACAAATAGCTGGCTTCATATCCTACTTGGATTTTACAGTTACAAAAGAACAGATCAATGTTTTGTTAGTGTATAGTTCATAAGTAAACCACCTGAGGATTTCTAAATTACTTATAACAAAACTAGATTTTCCGTTCCGTCCGTTCCGATTCGTTGAGGCGTTGAACTGTGAAATTGGAACAAACAATCACACGGTCGAGGCTAGACAAGACGCATTGCATGAACGTTACGAGTATCAACATCGAAAATGTTTAGGATTGACGTTAGCTGCCTGACGCGACAGTCGCGTCAAGCTCTTAAGCCAATACCATTCATTTTCATCGTTTTCGAAAATCGATTGCGTTAGCGTTATGTATCTCTAGATAAGACTATGACTAGACTAGAACTAGACGTCGTTGTAGTACCTAATAACGTTAGTAATAATTAATGATCGGCGACCGGTAGCATTTTATGTCACTTTAACCTCTAACATAATGACTAATATGGATAAGTCTGTGTTGTTAAAAATAAAACCATAATTATATTGTTAAAAACTTACTGAATTTAATTTGTTACAGTAAATAATTATATTTTTTGTATGTTTGATATTGTCAATCGATTCCTTTTTACATTGCGGATCCTTTTAAACAAAACCTTCATCAACAGATGTAAGAGGTATGTAGTCGTAAACAGATATATCATCGTTTAAGACATGTTAAAATCCGGATAATAAAACTGCATATATTTTTAATATATAAAAATGTGCACGAAATTTAAATAGAATCATATCCACGTTAAACTTTCGTCGCAAAATTGCTACCGGTTGCCGATCATTAGTAATAATTAACTCACACACGTCATGGTGCTGGCATTATCGGTAAAAGTTGTACACTCATTAGCAAATATTTTACTGTATACATGGAACTTGAAAAAATACGGACGTAACGCTGCACTAAAAAGGTGTGAAGCATGCAGGGTCGGCACTTTCGTTCGTTCGTTATACCCGACTTACCGGACGCACACAGATACACTTGGTAAGACAACTCGCCGAGCCACAGCACGAGTGACAGTTTACGTGTGTGCGTGTGCACGGGCCAGCCATTTGGCATGCTTCAATCGTGATTAGACGAAGTTACGTCCGTATTTTTTTTAGATCCGTGACTGCATAATCCTAAAGACTACTTACGTTGTTTAAAAATGCCACATCATAAACAATGCGTGGCGTCCCCTGACCTATGTGGGCGCCACATTTGACGGTCGCGAGGTGTTCCCCGAACCATTAGCTAATTGAACGGGTTACTTCAATCCAATCCAATCACTCGTTGTTTTACGGCATAATATTAAATTCTACGTGGAAATCCCACCGTCATTGTGACACCAACGTTGCGATACATTAGCAAATAAGTTTGAAATTATTCTGTTACATTTCAAAGGGAACGCTGAAATGCTTTTAATATGATCTTATTTACTTATGCGTACTTATTTTAAAAAGAATTTTTTTATCTATCATAAGTCTAAGGATATTATTTTAGGAATAATGGTAATCTAATTGTTTGTGAACGGAATCTTACTTAATCTTGAGTTACTTTATTTAAATCAAGATATAATAATAAAATGTTTGGAGTTATTTATTACTATGACTGCTATGAGTTTTGAAAATCTTTTACCCAGGATGTTCGCACCAAAAGTTTACGCCAATATGATAAGTTTTTGGTAGGGAGACGGCACCAATCATAGACACTTTTATCTGACAAGCACCAGTAATGGACACTTCCACTTAATTCAAATTTCATACGTCCAAAATTGATTGTTGCAAAACAAATGAATAACCCTTATCTTCTGTTAAATAAGAATCATCCAAATTGAACAATAAAAATCTTCAAGTACTTAACAAACGACACTTGTCAAGTAAACTTAAAAGCGTAGACAGAGTATAACCTTGACAGGACACGAAAAAATAATATGAGTAAAAGAGAAGCATTTATACAGAAAGACGAATGAAATTATAAATAAAAAAACCGCATCTTTACTTTCAATCTCACTCCAATATGTTTTTTCGAGTCTGATTTTGTTGAGTGAATTGTGTGTTTTCAACTATTTATTGTGTTGTTTGTGTTTACGTGTGTTTTCGCTGGTTTCGTAGACATCTTTAATCTGAAGTGTTATATTTTAGCTGCAAAAGCCACAGTGCTCGAAAATATGAAACATAAACCTTTTACCGGTACACAACAATTTCTCATGATAAACCGCCTTAAAAAGGTAGGCACTCAATGACTGAAACTTTATCTGCTAAAGGTGATATGTAATTTGGCCGGGTTTTCTGTATTGCTAAAAGCGTATGAGTGCAAAAATCTTAAAAGGTGTAGCAGCTTGTTTACGATTTAAAGCAATATTTACCTGAATACATAGCAGTACTGCTACTTTGGTCTCCATTCAGCAGTGCTCTTGTCGGTGAAGCAACTTTCAACTTTCTTTTCACCTCGGATATGCCATACCATTATCATAAAGTTCCTACGAACAGCACAACTACACCAACATTTTAAAGTCACCTAGACCGGTACTTTTAGAAAACTACCTCCAAAATTTGAACGTTGGCTTTTTAAATTTCTCCCGAGCGTACGTGGTTTATGGATTTTTTATTTTATGAGCACGGTAAATTAGGTCCCGCTTATCTGAAACAGTTCTTTTGTTTCGTAGAGGGCCGTATATTTTAAACCGGCCGTAACCCGTCCGTGAGTGAAGGAAGATTAAATTATAGATATGAGGCCTAAAAAAGTCAGCAATCAGAGTTAAATTTAGGTCAGTCGAAAGGACAATTGTTGATGTATGTCTGTGTAGGGTATTTAAAGATAATTGGGGAGGTGGTTCATGATAATCATGATACAGACGCGGCTCTACCATTCGTTTCCTTACAAAATTTCTTTGGTAGGTATATGGTGACCGCAGGGGGTAACCCATCCTTTTCTTGAGTTTCCCTTCATCGACTATATTATTTTCATCGAATATAATTTCATCGAACGCTGTTTTCTGCTGAAACCATGATGTTTTCAGGATTTCTAGATCATTATTTACGTAGATTAGTTTAGGTTAGAATTGTGATTAGCAAAAAAAACACTCATGCGACGATAAATGCCTTTCGACAAAAATTTAATTCTGCGTAATGATGCGTTCTTTGAAAGGTGTATTGATAAAATAGTAGGTACCCACCGCAGGGGTTCAAACTCGATACCTTATGGCCCCTCTACACGTTGGCGGATCATGGGCCAACGTTATGGAACGAGCAATATGTACGTAAGGGTGAGATACAAGAATATGTCGCTCACTCTAATGTGTAAATGCGTCCCTTACGTTGGCCCATGATCCGCCACGTGTAGAAGGGCCATTTCGATCACGAGTTGAAACCCAAAGCCACCGACGCTCTCTCATGGGCAGGGTCATTACCAACTTCGTCGTCAGTTTAGCGCCATCCATCGGGGTTAGCATGCTTCAGCTTTTCAACACCGTATCAAATAAAACCATCCCTCACACGTGAATATTTGATTGACATCTTAAGAGCATCGCAAATTTCAATGTAACAAGAACGTTTGAGATGTCTGTGCGCCGTGAACTGTGACAGAATTCCCGTCAATACGTTACAAGCTATGGTCTGGGTGTATTTATTCGTCATTGGTTTTGAAAATGTTAAAACAATAGCTACCTTTTTAGGGTTCCGTAGCCAAATGGCAAAAAACGGAACCCTTATAGATTCGTCATGTCTGTCCGTCCGTCCGTCTGTCCGTCCGTATGTCACAGCCACTTTTATCCGTAACTATAAGAGCTATACTATGAAAACTTTGTAAGTAGATGTATTCGGTGAACCGCATTAAGATTTTCACACAAAAATAGAAAAAAACAATAAATTTTTGGGGTTCCCCATACTTAGAACTGAAACTAATTTTTTTTTTTTATCAAACCCATACTTGTTGTGTATCTATGGATAGGTCTTCAAAAATGATATTGAGGTTTATAGTAAAATTTTTTTCTAAACTTGCTTCCAAAGTGGAAAAATGTGTGTCCCCCCCCCGTAACTTCTAAAATAAGGGAATGATAAATGTAAAAATAATATATGATGTACATTACCATGCAAACTTCCACCGAAATTTGGTTTGAACGAGATCTAGTAAGTAGTTTTTTTTAATACGTCATAAATCGTAAACCGCAATTTACCTTTCACGGAACTCTTCATGGGCGAGTCCGACTCGCACTTGGCCGCTTTTTTTTAAATATGTAATGATGTAAACGTTGGTGAGGATGTTTGTATCTTAATCGTGCATAAACGGCTAAACTGATTTAAAACAAATTTAGTACATATTATATGACTGGAATAAGAACAAAGGATATACATATATAATCACTTAGAAATAAAGTTAAACAGGTTCAACGCGGAAGAAATCGCGGGCCAAAGCTAGTTATGTGATACAATTATTTTTCTTCCTATTAAATCTCTACTTAAATAACAACACTGCTGAATGTGAAATCCCTACTAATATTATAAATTCCAAAAACGGTTCGTCTATTTGTTATGGCTTAACGAGTCTACTGGTAACCAATTTTCGGTTTATACGGTCTTTATTTCTCAAAAGTTAGATATCTCGATAAATATTATTACCTAACCTAATAGCGGCAAAAATATATAAAAGAGCTCTCCGCTAAAGAAGAACATCTAGTATAGCATAAAGTACACAAATACTTAAATTTTAATTTGTTTAACCCTAACCCGAGCTAGAAGGAAGTAAGTACTTATTGCAACTGCGCTTTAATAAACTGCTTGTTTTTTGCTGTACCTTCGCTAACTTCTTTATTGCGAAATTCATCGTTCGCAATAAAGAAAGGCAATGTTATGCCATTTTATTTTTCAATATTGCTTTGTAAATTACGAATGTAACCGTGAAATTGTTGTAAATTATCTCGTCCTTTAAATTAAAATGTGAATTGTAGGTAACTCGTTATTACGGTAGGTAATTATAAATTAGCACATTATGCCTGATAGCGATATACATATACTCCGTCATAGGTAAAAATATAAATATTTTTATTTATTTTCTCTTGTTTCTGACTTTTGACACGTTTTCCTGCTCAACTACGCATGATATTTTTATTTTATATTCATTGCTTTATATAATGCTAGATTAAGTACGTATTATAATTGCCATAAGTTAAAAAAATACTGACTGTTGAGTTTCTTGCGGCGTTTCTTCTCAGCAGTGGTCTCATCTTGCGAAGAGGTAGTAGATTTTTGATTTTTATATTTTGACTCAATTTAAATGGATAACGTTCTCGTATGTTGTAGTACCTACAATAGTGAATAACATTTCTTTGTTTGTCAAGAATTTCTCAAGTAAGTAAGTAAATAGAATTCTTATTCTTTTCTTGCAAGGTAAGATACGTTTAGGCAAGCAAATCTTCTACAGTTTATCTTCTAAATCGTAACAAACCCGTAAAAGCAGTCATGAGGCTTATTTACTATTCAAACAATGTTTGGATATACAAATCGGCTTGAGATACCACCTAGGTAACTCAAAAATATTGCCGAATCGTGATAATGCTTTATATTCAAAACGTTTAATAACATAAAACACGCTCGAACAAAGGTTCCCAGAGTGGGGTAGGCAGAGCTACAGAATTACCTACAACACATGAGTAAAGTTTCTTTACTCATGTGCCTACAACTCTAAAAACTTGTTAATAATTCTGTAAGCACATTTGCACAATTAGGCAAGATGTTTACCAGCACAGGTTTAATAACAATTATATTGATTCATTGTTTTTACAAAGTTCTGAATATGGCCAACCTTATAAAGTAGCTGTGGTGTAACGCGGTAGGACGAACGAACGAGTAAATGTCGCAGCGGCGAGTTTAAGTAGTCCCGTCAGAGCGAACAAAACACATTTTGGCGCGTGCATTTTCAATTTGGCAGCATGGCTTCTGTCGATAAGATCGAACGTATAAGGCTGCCTCATTGAGAATGCACGTGACGGGACTTAAACTCGCCGCTGCGACATTCATTCGTCCGTTCGTCCGACCGCGTTTTTGAGAGAATCACACCCCTGCACGGCTAGCACAAGTTACCCTTGACTTGTTTGTCGCTTGGATCTCCCTTTCTATCTAGTCAGTAACGATAGAGACGAACTGAGCGACAAGCGAGAAAATACAACTTGTGCTACCCGTGCTGTAAACTTTAGCGAGTTATCGCTTTAACGTCACGTTTGAACTGCTGCACTAATCTGTCAAAGGCGTTAAAACGATAAGGTACTAAAGTATGCAGTTACTTATAAAGTCGACTGTAATTAGGTTTTTGTTTTTGTTTGTTATAGGTAAACGGCAATTGATTCGTTATTGAAATCACTAGTGGTAGGAACTTTGTGCAGGGTCCAGATCGCCACTACTATCTTATCCTTTATCTTACCGCTATGCAGCAGTACTTACTGCAGTATTCGTATTCTTGTTTTTCGGTACCTATGGAGATAAAACAATTGGTGTAAGTCGTGTAAGCAACAAGCATAAAGGCATTATATTTGAACAGGAATGCTGCCGTACTAAGGCAAATGGCGGTATTTAGTTAAAATCTTAGTTCTCAGGGTTGGCAACGCATTTGCGGTCTTAAATATGTTGGTTGTTTGTTTCGTCTGCGCGGTTTAACGGCTCGATCGATTAGTTTGAAATTTGGTACAGACGATAGTTTATATCCTGGACACGGATATAGGGTAATGTCTAATTCGGAAAATCTGACAGTTTGCATAGAAATCAATAAAGAGTCGCGGGGAAAAGTTAGTCCAAAAATATAAATAAAAAGCCGTTAGCCGATTATGACTGACTGTTGAGTTTCTTGCGTCCATTCTTCTCAGCAGCGTCTCTGAACTAAGCTGCGGACGGACGGACGGGCTTGGCGAAACTATAAGGGTTCCTAGTTTGACAACGGAACCCTAAAAAATACTGACTGACTGAAGTCGAGTTTCTTGCGGCGTTTCTTCTCAGCAGCAGTCTTCTCTTGGGAAGCGCTGGTAGATTTTTAGACGTGTACCTACCTAAAAGTGCGCTTGCGGCCTACTTACTGGATAAACATCTTTTATCTTTATCTTTATCCGTTTCCCCCTTATTAATAAACGTTGAGTAACCGTGGTGTAGTTAAACCATGCTTTGTCCCTATCTGTCATTGTGACATTTGAATTTGACAGATAAGGACAAAGCATGGTTTAGCTACACCACCGTTACTCAACGTTTATTAGTTAGTGTAACCTAAGGATAACTGTTTTTTTCGTATTTTATGCCATAAATCTATCTCTGTAACTTCATTTTCCAATAGGAGCGACAGGCAAAAGACTATATCGCCGCTGCTACAATAAATCAAGCAACTTTATACATTATTAACGAATCGGAGAATTTCTTACGCTTTTGTTTGTGAACTGCAAATTTATTTCGCCGTTGTGATGTTTTTACATTTCAGTTGCTACAATAACACTCTATTAAATTATATAAAATATAGAAAAAAGCTATTGTTGACAAAATGGCTGGCAAGACGACTATTTATTATTTTGTTTTTCTGAGCTAAAGACAAGGATTACTTCTCTTTGAGCTCGTCCTAAATTTTCGTTAGGATGTTATTTACATTTTTAACGTCTTTGGTTCTCCAAAAAATTAAAATAATTGTGTTCTCACATTCAATGAAATGAGCCTTTATGTAACTAACGACTGTGACTCTTATCAACCGACTTCGGGAAAAGGACGAGGTTCTCAAATCGTCTGAATCTTTTTTGTGTTTTATTTTCAATTTTTTGGAACACAGAGTGCGGTTTAGAACTATAAATGTTTATGGAACTTTGACGCAGAATAAGTCACATAGAAATTTTCAATTATAATTTTGTGGCGACCTTTTTTCCAGCCGGTTGTCTAATATACCACTTCCAACTTCATCCCAACGGACTTCGGTTCTCAGGAATAACACCCATCTAGAGAGAGAGATCTCTTTTTTTTCCTCTCTCTCTATATACAATTTGTCTACTTAGTGTGTCTTGAATGTTGATTTTATTATGAGATTTTTATGGCAAGGTTATAATATGGTGGCCTTACAAATCATCCTTTTCGTTACCAACGTAAATTCCAATACTTCATAGCTAATTCAGAAATACCTGTCATTATGTTCAAAGCTTTGGACGTTTGATGCTGGTAACCAGCTTAAATTGATGTGGCAGTTTAGACTAATTAAAATAGCTCGAAGCAAGTTAAAACGGAAAATCGGTAGTTAGTAATCCGCTTACATGGCAAAGTTGTGACGTGGAAATAAACCTATTATGTAGGTATTCGGGTTTTCGTGTTAGACCTGCGAAAGTGTAATTATTAACCCTACACCTCTTTAGTATAGGAGAAGTTTGAAATTAATTATGTATCAGACTAAAATAACCTCCTTGGAATAATACCGAGCAGCTTTATGATCGGCCTTTATTCTGCTATGTATTGTTTTTAACTCGACCTTCATTATTGTCATGTACTTACCTAAATAAGACCTCTATCGTAACGTTGACAGTTCCATAACATTTTTTACCCTGTAAAATAGAGGCCCTAGACGTTTTTTTTATATAGTTTACAAATTAATTAATTATTTGCGCTCTTCATAGAGCTCCATAGTTTTATGCATTCCGCTTATTGCGGCGGTATTCCCGGACTACTACAACCTACAACAAGACAAGACGATAATACTCTTTTTTCAAAGGCCAGAAGCCCTAGCCAACAGGCTTTACGCTTACTAGCGTTTCTATTCGATTCGTTTTTAAACCAATCGCGTCACTGGTAAATGACGTGATACCAAAAGTCACGTGATCTAGCAGTGACGCGATTGGTTTAAAAACGAAACGAATAGAAACGCTAGTTAGCGTAATGCATCTTGGCCAGGGCCTTTAAGGTGTTACTCTTTTATGTTTTTCATCTTGCACATAATAAACGTATTTCTTTCTATCCTTCACTTTCTTTAATATTAAATATTTTTAAAATCTAAATTTATTAAAACATATTATCTACATACCTACTAGGAGGCCTCAAAACTTGTAACTATTGTTAAGTTGTTTTCACGAAATAAATTATTATTATTATTATTATTATTATTATTATGATTAAAGTCAAACTCGATTCTAGTCCAACTGGAATAGAGTTAGAAGTTTATAAAGTTCACAGGTGTTTAAAATTAGAGAACGCTAATTCGAATTAGCCCTATCCTCTAATAATCGTTATTTTTTCAATGACCATCAGTTTACTGCTTAACTGACATTTTAAACCCGAGTACCGTACCAACACCAAAAACGCCGTACCGTAGTCCAATGACAACATTTTCATTTATTATAAAAATAGTCGACGTTGCATCGAAAAGTGCAAAATATTTTATGAACAAAATAAAAGGGTGTACGCTACAAATGCTACAAATGGAAAGATTTCGTAAAAAGAAAATTGAAAAGATCACATCCAACGAACAAAAATGTATTTTGTTTTTTGCGTGTACAGCAATCTGGGTAAATAAAGAATACACCAAATAAAACACCAACTGCAGCAACTGTCGGCCTTTTATCCATGTTGTCTTTACACCTATTGTTATCATATTGACAGACTATATAAATCGAAAACGATTTAAATGCGACAGGGGGAAAGTCAATGTAAAATAAGGGCCCTTCTATTTTTGTATATTTCAATAAATTTTGGAAAAAAGTTAAGTATTTTTGACATTGCTTTGGTAAGTAAAACATTATAACTTTACAGAGAAATAGTTTCAAAACGGTCCCAACTCAGCATTCGCTAGCCGTTAAGCCAGCACTGGTCTTCCGTTGGAACCGCTTGGTGAAGAGACGGAAACTACGGAAAGTGACACGTTTAACACAAAACAACGTTAAAATAAAAACAACATGGAATAAATAACAATTTTTACGAGACAAGTCACTACTATTATTAGACTAATACTAATACGCTTCGAGAAATGGGCCCCTGTGATGGTATGTAAGCACTGAGGGCCATAGACATTTGCGGTCTTGTATTTTTGCATATCCAGGCTAGATATGTCTTGAAACGAAGGATCTTGATAATAAGTCACCATATCATACGCATACTGTTCGACACATAACCTCAAATTGAAACTTGTATAAAATTATTTAATTAACTTAATTTAAGCATAAAATTAAACTAAAGTAACGATCAAGTGTTTAAATCGTTGCAAAGACCTCACTTGATCTAATAAAAGTACTTGTATATCGACTAATAATAATAAATTGGTTCGTTTGGTTTCGTCCAATTTTAATTGGCACGAATGTAATTATACGAATACGATTATCTATTTGGTCACAATACTATAAGATATTTGTATTTTTTCATAATGAAACGTCAATGCAGAAAATACACACATATAATTATGATTGCATTTCCACAACACCGGTATCAAATAAAGCTCTCGATTTTGGTCACAAGTCACAATGCATTCGCTCGTGCCGATTTGATTCCGAAAAGTGGTTGAAATTGCGGACATATTTTTGAGTCGTAAATATTCAACAAGTTTCATGTCACCAATGTAAATTGGTCTACCTCGCCGTGCCTAAACCCTCGAAAGTTACCACAAACGGGGCTGAATATTAGGTTCTAACAGGTCTTCTTAAATCAGTGCTGTGTATTATTGATGCGAAATCGAAACTTGGGCTTCGCTTACGTGACATAACTGCCATCAGGGTACTTGTATGGGTAACCTATCGCAAACGAGTTTTTTTTTTGACCGAATTTCATTTGATCGAGAACGTTTTTCCTAAAGTTTAATAACGCCTGCCTACGTTTGGCCACTGCTTCGGATAATTTTGCATTCCAGTAGAGTTTAGGTTTAAAGTCCGAATTAGGATTACTACCAATATTATAAAACGAAATATCAGTATCAGCAGCCAAATTAACGCAGTTGACAAAGGAATCGTAATCATATTGATGGTCTCTCGAAAGAGAAAAGTCGGTAAAAAGTTTATTTAAATAACGTGTATAGTTTTTCCAATCAGCTTTTTTATAATTGCGTTTCCTAAGTGGATTGCGGTTATTGAACTGGCATATGGTGGAAATTTTAATGAAGAAATGGTCACTTCCCAGCGATTCATCAAGGACTGATGATTTTGAAGCACTCCGTCAGATAATCTCATCCAGATTGAGTTGTCGTCGTTTAAAGTAACAAATTACTATCTATAATTGCATTATAAATACGATTATCCCTTGTATCGGTTTTACAAGACCAGCTTGAATGGTACCATTAAAATCTCCAAGAACTAAAGTTTCTCGAGTACGCAACTCGAAAATCTCATCCCAATCTCGTTGACGTGTGTTTACTCTACTGGGGCAATAAACCGCAATAGTATTTTCTACACAGCTACATATATTGACTTTTACATTTATTACCTCTATCCCTGCATTATTTACATTTACAGTTGAAAAGTGAGATTTCGAGCTATGTACCAAAACCATAAGTCCGCCATATTCAGCATTCCTATATTTTCTGTACAAATAATAACCACTAACCTTTATAAACTTACTAGTTTCTGCCCGCGACTTCGTCCGCATAGAATTAGTAATTTTGCCATCCCTCGGGAACAGTGATTTATTTCGGGATTCTATTTGTTAATCCAGTGTATAAACAAACTCTTTTCCAAAATGTATCCAACCAAATTCTGCTCACAGCTGTTTATCACGCCGAACCGGTCTGTATATAATGCAGGAGAGTAGATGTACTTAGTCCTTTAACGCGTAAACAACTATTAATTGCGACAAAATGAATGAATCGACACCACCTCTCCGAGCAAGTGACGACACGGGAATGAACATGACTTTTTAACCGTCAAGAATCAAATGAGCACTTATCGGTTAAAATAATTCGAAATGACCGCCTCTATGTCCCTGTTCAATTTGATCCACACTTCCAAGATCACCCGGTATAACAAAGTTTAATCATTTTTAACCTTCGTGTAGTCAATTTAACGCAAAAGGGTGGGCACTTGTTTCCATTATGTTCTTTCACTCATTGTTTAATTGTTATTTCATTATGTCATATTTATGTTACGCTATACATTGCGTGTTTATTTGATCAGCAAAACCATGCTTCGAAGACAATACTTTAGTTTACTAGAAAACACAATAATAGTAATAAGGGCGCCACTGGACCCTCGGGGCAGTGTTGAAATAAAAGAAAAATATTCAGAACGGATTGTTTGTTGTTGAATGCAGATAACAAAAGGTAATCATCAAATTTTACGGTAGATTTTACGGTAGATATCCTACCGTACGATTGTTATTAAAATAACAAACCCCAGCCATAAATGCATGAATGTGAAAGTACCCTTACTTTATTGCTGCTTTGATTGCACAGTGATGACATAAAAATGCATATTTGATATGACTGCAGGTTAGGTCGTAACTAAAAAGTTGAACTAATAACACTAGTAACTTTTTTAACTGTTATGAATGGTCAATTTTTTTTTGCTGAACGTTACCATACGATGAACATTACATTACCTCTGTTCATGCGGACAACTAATACAAAGCCGAAGTATCTACCTATGGCGACATTATCATGATCCCACAAGACACACGACTCCTCACTGCCCAAAGCATCTGGAAATACCTGAACGCAACCTGCCTTTGCGGTGAGCTCTAAACAAAGGGCGCTGCTCCAAAAGATCATTAATGATCGAAACGGCACACAAAGCCCATATAAACCTCCCATATAATAATACCCAACGTATTTTTTTTGTTTTTCGTTCCTTTTTCGTTCATTATTCGTTGGTTCTGATATTACGTAAAAATATTTTAATATTTAACAACCAACCAAATATTTTAAACATTTTTACATCGATGCTTTATATAACCATGTTTTCATGTGGCGAATGCATCAGCAATTTTTAATAAAGGGGATTGTTGTTATATTTCGTTGGAAAGAATATTTTTCCGAAGCCGGTTATGTAATTTAATTCAAGATTTAATTAAATCATTTCAATTTCAGATCAATCAATTACTTCAGGACCGGACGTCCTCCTTTTAATTGAGTTCGTGAAACTTTGACGATGTTTACGAGTACCTACACATATTTTTGTTATAATACAATGGAATTGTACAATCAAATTTCAACTAGATATTGCCCACCATCCATCGCCTCGAAGTGTATTATAGCTATTCCCTATTTTATAGAATGAAAAGTATTTTACCGTAGTAAAATGTAAAGACAGACCAAAAATATTTTCGCATTTATAATATTCATCCCAGTCCACTTGAGACCTCGGCTACTGTTAGGTATTCGAACGTTGAGGAAATTAAGAGTCATTTTTACACGTCTCACTTAGTACGTACGTACTATAATGATACAATTTGATGTAGTTATACATTAAAATAATTATGGTAACAAATTTGTAAAATAACATCCTAAAAAAAAATTTTTTGGGTACGTGAGGTTTTATTCCTTACAAGTAGAGCAAAGTTTTTTTTTTATTATTATGCCAAATGAGGTACGAGTATCATTGGTTAGGTCTTAAAAAATCATTATGTACTCACATGTTACTATCAATTTCTAGATATGGGGGACCGCTTAATGAAATCGAAAAGTGTCCCCCCTTACAGCCAAAACAGTAAAAAAACCGGCCAAGTGCGAGTTGAACTCGCTTGGAGAGGGTTTTGTACATCTGTGTTTGGGTCATTTACATAATTATGTGTACCAACTTTCGGGAGCGCATTTTTTCACATATTTTTTTTGTTCATAATCATTTTGTTTTCATAAAATTGTTATTCATACTTTTTATTATTGCTGGAACCGTAAACTTTTCAGAACTTCTTAAATATTAAAGTGTAGATAAGGCTAGATTAGGTTAGGTTTGATTAATAAAAATCCTGAAAAAATAACAGTTACTGAAATAAATACGTTATGAATTCCGATGATTATGACTTAATAGTAGTTTATGTGACTGTTGCATAATAAGGGGCATTAAAATTCGAGTGAGTGTTTATGAAAGGAGCCGAAGGCGAGTTTCATAATAGCATCTCACGAGTATTTTAATGCTTATTATGTACAGTTACATTGCTTTATCTACACACATATCATCAAAGCTCTCTATGATGTATTCAGAAATCGCATGTAATGACCGGCATTGCAGCATTGATTAGAGCTATTAGTAAAATAATACAAAAAATAAATGGGATAACAGAGGCAATTATTTATTGTAATAATTATCATTTACAGTTTTAATTTTGCGGTGGTTGAATTCCACTTTTCCAGTTTTGATAGTAGAATCATGTTCGTGGATTTTGACGGCAACAACATATTTTCGACGCTCATTGCTTTATCCCTGATATCAGGTGGCGTCTCCGAAATATCGTGATCATGATCACTATCTTGATCACTCATTTTAAGTAGTCGTACAATACAATAATTATTTACGAACAAAACAACACAACAAACTTATTTTTCCGACAAAATAAGCGTCAAATGTGGCGGCAAATCAAAATTTGACAAGTTGTTTTTTTTTAATCAGAGACGACTAGATTAAGCGTCAACTATCAAATCGTTCGATATCAAGTAACGTGCGAGATATGTCAAAGTTGTGTGAAATTGACATTTCATTTTCAATAAAATGTCATCTCGACTGATTTAGAATAGAGGTCTAATCAAAAATGCTTCGTTCTTCAGAGATGTTCGAAATTTGAATGTCATAAGAACATCGAAATTGATGTTCTTATGAATTCATAAGAAAACTGCCACAGATAAAAAAAATAATCTAAGAACAGAGTTGATTATTATGCTGGTCATAATTTGCGGTTTCTGAATGCATCATAGAGGGTTCATGATATGAGTGTAGATAAAACACTTTATGAGTAAAAATTATTATGAGACTCAATATGGACCCCCAAATTTCAACTCAATCGGTCCAATCGGTCCGGTTTCGTCACGAGTGATCCTATAATGGTTCCGTTTTTTCATTTTTTATACGGAACCCTAAATATCTGAAAAATATCATTAGTGAGAGCACATATCAAGACTAAGTAGACTTGATTGGTTCCTGAGATACAGGCGACTAGTGTTCATACATATTAAAAATCATCTAAGACAACACCAAATAACTTTAAATAGAATCCTTCATACTTGTCATTTTTTAATATAGGTACCTAGTTTTTTTGATTGTAATAACGCCTTCGGAACCCTACACTGAGCAAGGTACGACGCTCTCTGGTCCGGATTTTTAATTTTTAAAGGTGGAAATTGAATAAAAACCCAACTTGTAATTGCTAAGTTTTTCCACCATATACTAGTGGGGCTAGGCTTTTTCCTTAACGTACCGCCGCCGTCAAGATATAAATAGTTTCTTTAAATTCGTAATCCTGCCCGAGACGTCACGCGCCAGGAAATAAAGGGCCCCTAACGCCCTAAAGCCTCCCTCCAGCGATAAAACAACATTTAAATTCAGTTCCGTTTTCCAATACAAGCTGAAAAAAGCCTTTTCAAATTGCAAAAATCGCGGCGCCCCGCCCAAAACCTAAAACATACATAAATCTAAGGCTGCATGCTCTGAATGGGGGCACAATTTGTCACAACAAATTATTCAGACGCCTCGTTGTGTTGAAAAAGATGTCGCTTTCCTTATACAGTCTTATTTCTTTACAAAATCATTTCGTGAAAGCGTAAATGCCAAACAATGAGATACATGACGGGGTTTTATTAAAATAATTTTGCTGGTCTTGATGCAGATAGATGAATAAGGAAAATTGAAGATTTTTATTAATTGACAGGAATCGAATATGCGTGCGAACAAGGTTTTACTTTACTTGAGAAAAATATGTAGCGGTTTAAGATAAAATTGGTTGAAGGGGGAACTATTAAACTCACTTTAGCGGCCGCTGAGGTCTCGGGGAGCTTATTTTTTCTCAAGAAAATTCCCTCTTGCCCCCGGGGCTTTGTCGGCGCCTAGATTAAGCCACGCTCCACGCACTGCGACAATACTTTTTAATTTCGCAACGTGTAGGTACTTTTTATTCAAACCGCCACTTTACTCGATTTTAGGATTATTCTCTGACTTAACAGTTTCGGATTGGACTATCATACCTAAAGATAAATTGTATTTTGTCAAAGCGAACCTTTTGTTAAAACAACAATGGACTCAACAAAGACTATCAACTGTCTTAACTATTTAATCTGCATATCATACATTATATGCGTTCAAAATTTAAATAGGTAAATAAGTAAGAAAAAGAAAGAAAGAAAGAAAAACATTTATTCGTAACAAACAACAACAAAGAACAGAGAAATACGCACAAGAAGAACTTAGTTACGAAACGTTCCCATCTCAGCGTAATGCTGGCATTTAAAAAAGTCGGCGCTAGTGGTCCGTTGGAACCATCAAGTGAAACCACGGAACACACACACATGATTATTCGAACACAAAACCAAATTATGAAACAAGATAAAATTCTGTTCAAGCGAGTGGGAACAGGTGAACAAACTGAAATAGTACCTACCTATCAACTAGCCAGAAAGTCATAAACTCATAAACATTAAGTACGAGCAGTAGTTGAGCGTTTCGATTTATGAGTTTGCGCTTTAGTTTAGTTGAATTTATTTTGAGTGGATGTTGCGATAAACAATTTTCTGGCTACCTCAGCGTCTGCTCATTAGCAGGTGCTTTATCAACAGATGGTTAATTTGTATTTTGTGTTTTGTGATCGAAAACCTTACCTACCAAGCTTAAATTTGAATAAACGGTATAAATAACTTTAAATTTGATTAAATTTTATAATGACCGATAGTTAGTTTGCGAAACATTATTTAGAAAATTAAACAGTACAAATTTTATTTCTGTGAAAATTTACCTACTTCTTCTTGCCGCTTTTGTATTTTTTGTGGTCACTTCTTAATGGTTTCGTAGGGAGGTACAATTATAATAATACTAACCAATACCTACAAATCGTCTACAAATCTTTTTATTAGGAATTTGGTTAAGGTTATCCCGTAAATTATGAGTACCTACATGTTTTACATTTAAATCAAACGAGGAACAAGCCTTAACCAGACCCACATATATGTATTAAAAACTTTAGATAATGCTCAATAAACAACTAAACAATAATACCTGATAACCGCGGCATTTCCCGCACAGTGCGTAACCGATCCGG
This sequence comes from Acleris cristana, assembly GCA_948252455.1. NCBI lineage: Eukaryota > Metazoa > Arthropoda > Insecta > Lepidoptera > Tortricidae > Acleris > Acleris cristana. Next base: position 7,173,992 of record OX411775.1, read on the forward strand.
ATTTAAAACCCGTCGTTACCCGTAGGCTTATATTTTTATAGACGTCTAGGTCTGTCAATCAGACCTTGATGTGGGACCGTGCATATGAAAAACTTATGAGAACAGCGTTCCGCGTTAATCTAAGAAATGGGTTTATGTAACGCGTCTGTGTGTATGTTTCTACTTCAACAATATAATGAAGCTAATAGGAGCCGAGGACTATTCTATGACGTTAAACAATATTGCTTATAACGTGTTATGATGGTATTAACGCTTTAACTCGGCCGCCAAGAGCTATCAAAACGTTGACCATACGATAACAGATCACAAGCGATATTGTTTGTCGACGTAGCGTTGAAGCCGTGAGTTCTCTAATTAACATCGGTAAACATAAATCTATAAACGTCAAACTCGATTCTAGTATCAAGAGCCAAGTGTAACGTTTATAAATTTAGGTTTACACCGTGTGGTTGCCGGGTTAGAATAGTGCGACTCCATGTCTTCCCGTGGATGTCGTAAGAGGCGACTAAGGGAATAAAGGCTGTAGTACTTACTGTTAGGCGATGGGCTTGCAACAGTTAGCTTCAATAGTATTTACTTTTATACTTAATTGGAATATTTTTCCTTACTTCTAGTTATTTTTAATTTATGCAACTGTAACTGACCATGCTGTGTACATATTGTTTTGGGCTGTAATCTAGATTATAGCGTCTATCTGTGTATTCTTCATTTTCTAATTTGATTGCTGTCTGTTTTATGTACCTAAATAAATAAATAAATAAATAAATACGCTTGAGTCCCAATCGTCAAAACAATGTAGTAATAGATTTACACTGACCCTTTTCTCTAAATTAGCTGTCGCCTGTGCCCTGTGCTCTTGTGCACCCAGAGAGAGAGGACTTCAATGACTTTCTAACTTTTTCGAGTTCTTTAGCTTTTGCACTATACCACACTCCCTCTCCCTCCTATATCTGACAGTTTGTTTTCCATCCACGTTCCGAGAAAAATAAAAAATCTTGGCGCCTGAGACCAGTGGAACTTTATTTTAGGGGCATTTCCAAAAAGCTTATACCTACCCTAGAGGACGCCCGAGACTTCGTACGCGTAGAATTAGTTTCCCGCTACTCCCCCCATTTCTTTCCGTTGGGGGTCGATTTTCGGAAAATTCTTTCTTAGTGCTCACTTACATCATGAAAGGAACCCCTGTACCAAATTTCAAGTTTCTAGGTACAGTAGTTTCGGCTGTGCGTTGATATATAAGTCAGTCAGTTTTGCCTTTTATATACCTACATTGTAAAGCAGCCTTTATTCAGGTCTCCTGTCAATCAAATCGGTTTCGGGGAAGCGCTATAAGCCCCTGGGCCACCCTCTCTACAGCCTGGATTAGACGCACTGTGCGTGATTTTGTGCAGCAGGAGCAGTCGGCTTAACAAAGAGTGTTCAAACCTAACAAGTGCTGCATATTTAAAAAATCTCGGATCCCTAAGAGCACGGCAGTTAAATATTTATAAAATGCGGAGTGGCACGTTTTTGGAGACTCGTGTTGAAAGCGCTTTAAAAAATCTTATAATGATTAAATGCAAGCTGAAGGAAAATAAAATGAAATACTTACTTGAATTTTATAAGAGGGATTGTACAAGGAGACACAAACTGAAATATTCATGAATAAAACCTAAAATTCGATTTCAAACAATTAACTACGTCAATTAATAACTTTCCATAAGTTAAAAGTTTGTATTGATTCAACTTCTAAATTTAAAATATTATACAGGTTCACGTTATTTTTATACATAAATTTCATCTGCATTCCAATAACCAAAGAAAAGCAATGTGAATTTTCCTTTTAAATGAAAAAGGAGCACTTGCGCTTTTCCTTTATAATTACTTATATCATACCTATTCGGATTAATATTGCAGTCTTTTAGGATAGAGCATGCCGGAGTCGCGCGACCAGAGGGATTAGTACTTAGCGACACACGGGCACAATACTTTATCATGAATAAGAAACACAGACGATCGAATTGACCATTAAAATAATTGTATTTCTGCAAACGACCAGCGGCTTGTTTACGTATGCTCTGTATTTTAGGGAAGATAACGTATCTTTAATTATTCGCCACAACAAACGCAAGCCAAGGTAAAATACATCTATTCTTCTCTTTTGATGCTCGTAAAGCTGACACAGTAAGTGAGTGGCATGCTTTTGGCTTATTATTATACAAATTACGGCATTCGCTGCCTACAAATGTCGATTGAATGTAACTTTAACACGCAAGGTGTGTCATCGGCGCTGAAAGAGAAGCCGCCGCTCTATGTTTTCGTGGAAAGGAACGAAAATAAATGAAAGCGAGGATTTCATACGTCATAAACATTATCATTAACAGTCTATGAATAAATTCTCAACTCAACGTACTGTGTCCTTAGTACTATATTGATATAAAAAACAGGTCAAGTGCGAGTCGGAGTCGCGCACCAAGGTTTCCGTACCGCCGCACAGTAGATAGTTATATTATTGTATTCCAGATCACTACAACACTGGATTTGAAATGTTGGGTGAACATTAAAAATAATAACTACTTTTGAATGTTAAAACTGTGGATTCCAACATGCTTTATAGTACATATATAACATCAAGCTACAAAATAACGCTTCTGATTGGCTGCCGTAAGCCGTAAACCGCTCCAACAACGTTAGATTTTTGAAACTCAAGCACTATCAGTTTATAGCCGCCTTTACATCCAATCTCCAAATATTTACGACAACTTAGTTATGAGTTTATCGTGGAGGCAGTTCGGACCATGATCCACGCTCCCCAGGGCGCGTTTTATCGGAGCCCTTCGAAGGACTGCTATAACTAGTGATGACACAATAACACTGTTAGGGCTCGGCACATGTCTTCCGACGCCATGATATGGCATGAGTGTGAAACAGCGATGTATACCAAAACTTTGTGTTGACATTATTTTTTTTGTAGGTTATTTATGTGTACTGAAACGTTATGATTCAGGATTAATTTAAGGATAATGACTTTTTGAAATGCCGCAACAAATTAATGCCATTAAATCATTTAATACATAAGACACAGAAAAAAAATTGCGTAGGAAAGTTAGTCAAGTGTAAATAAATGTTGAGTGCTGGCGCATGCTAGGATTTGGATTTCCATTACTCTATTTAAATATTAAAGTTAAGATAACGAACCCGATTCATAAAATAGTCGAAATGCTTAAAACGTCGATCTAAATCAAATGGATATCTCAAAAGTTTAGGAACAGCCTAAGAATAATTTTAATAGTTGTTTTATTTATTATGCGTTTATTACGACATTAAGTTCGTCACAGTAATATTTCCCAAATAATAATTAAAAATAATTCCCAAAAAAATAATGTTCCCTATTAGCCCATGTACGTTATCGTAACAGCTCGAGAGAAGATCTACTATAACATAATAGTAGTTTAGTTTATGTAACTGATACATACTGAGAGTCCTTAAAACACGAGTGTGGTTTTATGAAACGAGCCAAAGACGAGTTTCATAATAAGATCACACGATTGTTTTAAGGCTTAATTATGTACAATTGCATACAATACTCTCTAAGATGGGTTCAGAAGCCGACGACTTGACGACAAAAATGGCGGTAAAACAAACTTATACTTTGTCAGTGTCATGAATATGAATGTTTTTTTTTTTCAAATCCTAGACAAACTAAGAAAGTCTTTATTTGTCTAAATATCCCTAAATGTATCCCATATTGATACTAGAATTGGGCCTATTTAAATTGTGTTGGCTTTGGAAGATGTTCCAATTTTGAAACTCATTACTTTATAATATACGATAACGTAATTTCAATATTACGTTACAGGTATCATTGCTGTCACCTACTACCACAGGTAATGCTAGTCATTGCCAACGGGTTTAGAACGCATAATAGAGGGCTTATGATATGTGTGTAGATAATAGTACATTACTTAACAAGGGCTGTAAAAGAAAGAAAGCCCGAAATCGCAGGTATTTGAGACCCGAGCCGTAGGCGAGGGTTGTAAATATGCGATAGAGGGCTTTCTTTTTTACTGCCCGTGATGAGTACACAATTTTACGTCTTCACCTGGCCACAATGCGAGTTTTACCGTGCGCGCAGCGTGCGATAAAACTCACATTATGGCCAGGTGTTACGTAATAGTATATTACGACATAAAGTCAAGATAAACTCAAAAAAATCAGCTCCAGAAGTTACCTATTTTACCCGCAGGAGCGTAATGTACCTGCTCATTTAACGGTATAAATTGCAATTACCCAACCCAATACCTACTCGGAGCATTAGTCAATTAACCTTATTGACATGTGCACTCATCTACTCAGTCCCACTTCGTATGCATAAAGGAGAATGCAGCAACGCATAAACTACGTACTTGACGGCACTCCCAGAATTTGAATTTAGAATGGCAGAATATGGAATATGCCCTGGCGTTGTATTTGCGTGTCGAAGCGCATTATCTGTTGTACATTAAGGCGTAGGGTAGTCGAGTACAAAAATATGTATACACTTTTTCACTTTATTCCATTGAAATAAGGTCTCAAAATTTATGCCTACGTATTTTTGTACTCGACTGTACGATTACCATACTAAGAGTTTATAAAAATATATGAGGCGCCTTCTTATCTGTTATAGGCAAGAACAATGATGCATTTAATTGTTTCAATATCGTATCAATTAGTTTTTTTTTTGTTAAAATAAAACCAAACAGGCCCAATTTTGTAAAACTGGCAGTCATGAAAATTCCAGTCACATCTTCACTTTAGATCAGCTTGATGGTAGTTTATTATTATGTTGTCATCAGACTAAAATGAAATGTATTTGTAAGTTTTAATTAGACCACAAGTGAAGGCAGTGTAAGATTTATATCAAAAAAAAAACAATATCCATATCCATCTTACTTCCATACTATTAATATAAATGCGAAAGTAACTCTGCCTATATGTCAATTTCGTTTTCACGGCAAAACCGCTTGAACCCCGAGGAAATTACTTTTTCTAGACACAACAGGTAATTAATTAATAATATGATGAAACTAGCTATATAAAACTATCTTTTTGACGTTGTAAGATGTGGCGACAATGCTCATTGCCTACACAATGCACATCTGTGCACGATAATACCAATCGTATCGAATGCACTTGTATGTGCTTATTTATATAGAACACGAATAACCTCGTCGCCGCGACGCAGATGGGAGTGAGGCTTCCACGCGTTGCCATAATGAATACGGCCTGAGTGTCTTTGACGCAAGGTTAAAATTACCTTTAATTTTTAACACACTTATATTATAGACACTTGTAACTTCCAAATTATGTTAACAAATCTAGGAAGTCCATTTAAATCTACTTATAGTCGGAGTCGCGATTTTGATGACAGTAATATAATACGACTCAATTGCTAGGTACATCAGTCAGATTGCTTATTGTTTAACGCACTCGCAATCGCAACCGGCTTCAAAGTGGAGCAATTGTTTTCATTTTGTATGCAGACAAGCCTTCGATTTTCAAATTGAAAACGATCGTGATTGCGAGTGCGTTAGACAATAAGCCCTCTGGTATGGTTTCGTCAAACTTGTCTTTTTAAATTTTAATAGCGCGTTTATCATCAGAGAAAGATGATAAACTAGCTATAGTTCGTTCATTCAAATAGTTTGCATACTTTGATGTGCCGGCACAATTGGTACAAAGAAGCCGCTGCGACGCACTCAGAGCGGTGTCGGCGACTTCAAAGGGTTGCAATGCACACTATTTGAACGAACGAACTATAAATCGTCGTTTATTTATCATCGGCGAGTAAATTACGTCTTTTGTAATTTTTTTAATTCATTTGTCCAATAAACTTAAACAAATTCATGGAATATTTCAGCGAGCGAAAACCGTGTACGGTTTATGAGTCGCTGTTAGGCGCTCGTTAACGCCGTATTTATGTAGGTATACATGTGATGTGGCTTTGAATAAGTTAAAATTAAATCAGACGAGTTCAAAAAATGCTATTTAGTCTCTATTTTAACCCTAGGTTACTAGGTTTGCTATTGTCATGCAAGCATTATCACGTTGCCATACATAACAAAGTGAAGTTAGCAAATATTAAAATGGATCAGGTATGAGGGAAAATTAGAAAAGACAATAAACAGAAACGTCAATAGCATGGTTCACTCACCGCTAACGACTATAACCATTTTACTGCAAAAACATCGTTACAAATGAAATCGATTTTCCATTTCCCTATCCCGCTCCATGGCAAAGTGTTGTAAAGTTGAGTGCAGAACGGGCAGCTAACGAGCGACATCTGCATATCCAACGGGCAGAGAAACCCAATTGACTAGGGATGTGACAGGTCGTGCTTACGCCGCTTATCCACTGCCCTGCCCAACCGAGGAGGATGCAGCTATGTGTGTTTTCCCACTCGTTTAGCCGCATTGTGCAAACGCAATTGGACGGTGTATAGTTCCGGTATTGTAAAATATGTTTGGGCGTATGACTTTTAGAGCGGTGAAGTGGATAAGCTTGGAATAACAGCGTTCTGTTTTGTACCGTTCAAGTTTTATAGGAATTAAGAATGTTAAAAGGTGAGGTAGGTACATGTTGATTCGTCCTTCCTGGGAAATTTGCAGATATAAGGCACGTGCAAGTGTCTATGGCTTCAGACCCCAGTTATCATCAGGTGGCTGGTATTCTATTGCGCCTTTTCCATGGCAACTCGGTTGAAAGATTGTAGACTGTGTTAATTTACCAGGAACAGCGACGTCAAATAAAATAAATTGCTTAGATTAATCTACAAGTAGGTACAGTCTAGTTTATAAATATGTGTACACTTTAGTACCATGACTATTTAATGTCATGTTTAAACTGTCCTATATGAATTGTCACAGCGATTAAATTGATAAGGTACTAAAGTGTAGGTACACATATTTATGAACTCGACTTTACACTTCTTTAAAAAAAATAAGACAAGCTTTTTTTGGCGACTATACATGTTTTTGCAAAGTCATTATCTGCTTTCATGACCAAACTAACGAGTCCCAAGTTCCCAACAAAGTGGGTCTACGTTAAGTATAGCCGAGATCTTCCAGAACTTCCGACTACGTCATAATATTAGCTCTTAGATCGATACCATAATAATGAATTATCTTTGGGTTTACTTATGTATTTCAATTTCAGCTACTTACAAAACCGGAAAGTAAATCAAAATTGATATGCATCATAGTCGAAATATCGGAAACTCCCCAAATATTCTTACCGCTGTAAAAACATTGTTTTGTACATAGATTCCCCTGTCTGTTAAGGAATGTATGCTTCGGCTGTACCTAGGCGTCGGCTTTAGAAATGATCAGAGAAACGGCTGACTGGATTTATGTGATGGAATGCCCCTTCCCCACGTCTAATACGTCGGTCACCCGGAGGCGATTGGTTGCTTGGAGATTTGGAGCATTGATGTATTACGGAACCAAATTAATCTAACTACAATATGTTTTTTTTATAGCTTTTTTATGAGCAAACCTTATGGGGTCTACGAAAGGTCCAACTCCTTCGAATCAGCTCTTAAACACCATAATATTGAAACGTCATCGGGTTTATATCTAGACTAGAGGACGCCCGCGACTTCGTACGTGTTAAAAATTTTCTCACTGCTTCCCCTATTTTAACATTAATATCCAAGTAATATTCCCTTCAAATTTCAAGACCCTAGGTCCAGCGGTTCTGGCTGTGCGTTGATCGATCACTCAGTCAGTTTCTTTTTTTGGAGAAGATTTACAAAACCCAAGTGCAATCGATTAGTGTCTTTTTTGGATATCCTTTCCTTGCTGTTTGTAATTTACAATCAATAAAATGTTTTTATATTATATTGTTATATACAATCCTCAGGCTCTACTACGTCGAGAATAAACTACGTATCTGAGATTTATTAAGTTTTTAGTACATTTATTTACCTCTATACCGTCGGTCACAACTCTAGATTCGACGTGTTCAGCCCATGTGCCGTATTAGATTAATTTAGGCGAAGGATTGCAGCGGCCGAGGGATTACGTAACATCGGGTACATTTCAATATCACTGCGTATTTGGTAGTGAAATTGAGACATCGCTTGATTAAAGCTGGCTATTGTGCGTCTGTGAGGGTAACGATTTTTTTACAAACTGTGCGTCTGTTGGTACCGACTGTTCTTCATTGTTATAAACAGGTACCGTAAAACGAGGTAAATAGGTACACAACCTAAAATGAAGCATATATTACTAATTATAAGACTGAAATTACGTAGATAGAACGTAACGTTATTTTCATTTAATACTTGTTCTTATTTGTAACAAGTTATGCTTCATTTTAGGTTGTGTTCCTATTTACCCCGTTTTACGGTAAATAGGTACAACCTTTCTAATTATAATATTAGAGACTTGTTCGTTTGTGTGATATTGCTGCTCTTTCATTCTATTTTTATATGTTAATATTAATTAACCAAAAATTATCATTCAACTAATTATTTGTGTGAGAATTTAACGCTAACGGAGTCATGGGCGGGTTGCTAGTAGTCGATCTACATAATAAACATTAATATGTCTAAATTCATATTAGTGCGTTTCTAATAAAGATTGTACCTAGTTTAGGACAAAAATTAACTTTTCCGCTGATTTACGAAAATTAGCTATACTGTTATAATTATAAGACTTATAAGACAAATGGTGGTATCTCAGACAAAACTACTGTAGCAAGTGCAAGCATATTACTAACGGGTGAGGATTGAATCTGCTTCATTTATTGAATTTGAGATACTGCTAATTGGCGTTGAGAGTAGTATATAAATGTACGACTAATTTTCGTAACTCAGCGGAAAAGTTAACGTTTCTTAATTTAAGTCCTTAACTAGGTAGAAACTTTCTAAGAAACGCCCATTTATGAAGAAGTTAAATTGTATGTTTGTTTGATAGTATGTTCAATGGAACTTCAAAAGAGATTTGAAATATTATTTTACTAAATAGAGGCTACATATTAATCTTTTCAGGGTTCCGTACCCAAAGGGTGCCAAATCGGGACGCTATTGCTAAGCCTCCGATATTCGATTGTCCGTCCGTTTGTCGGCGGGCTTCGAGAACCATACCTAATAGGAAGACTGTTGTTTGTTACCCAGTGTGTATTTCTATTGTATTGTTGTTATATTGTAGCTCCCAAAACCTTTTATTGAAGGCTGATTTAATTATCTATATATAAATAATCATCTTTCAGGGAAGCCTAAATTTTTTCTTTTCTCACAATTTAAAAATTACCAATAAGGTCATTGAGTATAACTATGTTATCAATATCGAGACTGGTGCAACTTTAATAGACTAAACAAACAGGACATGGCCGGTGCTCCCAATGCAAATACCGTTGTGGGTGGATAGATTTCCTGCCTGTGCCTGGTCCAACAATCCAGCATATAATTCAGGAATGCACTGTTTCGCGTAACACCGGTCCGCCCCCGAAGTCCTGATCAGCCTGAACGACGTAGCCACTGAGTGGCTTAAATCTCTTCAATTTAATTTGTAGCCTCATAATTTTCTGTATACTCATTAAATTATGCCATACGATTAAAAAAAGTATGATCCTAATAAAAAATGTAACACGGTGGAGTTATAAAGATGATTTGGTGTTATTTGGTTGACTGGTACAGAATGCCACTAGGCATTAAGTCCGCCATTTGTATTTTTTTGTGCATTAAAGGTTAAATACCTAAATAAATATAACGGGTCCGTTATGGATTTATTATTGAGCACTCTGTCAGTATCGTTTTAGTTTCTAGTAAACAAATACTCTCTGTATCAAATACGGTTTTTCAGATTTGAAAGCCTAAACTGTTTTTTCGTGTTTCTCTTTTAGCTCTGCCGGCAGAACTCAAAGCGGTTTGTTTGCTGGGTGTTTCGGAAATCGAAAATATTACAAATGTAAATCTGACCTATCACAAACCTGCGAGTTGTGATAAATAATAATTTCCAAACTGCCAAGCCATGATCTACGTTAGAGCCCTCACTGCACGATCGAATGATACGATTGTGTGGGTTAAGAGTCATTGAAAGTGAACCTTTTCTCCGTGACTCAAGATAGCTCAAAACAAATTAGTTTAAACCTTTGAAACAAGACAATTGAATATGATTCTTGACTTGATTCTATCCCATGATGCTACCTAAGTTAAATGTAAATAATATTATTTTTCATATATTTTTGTGCCTGTGACATATGTAATTTAGCTAATTAAAATCGCATTCATTTTTTTCGATTATCGATAAGGTTTATAAAGGAAATATAATCGATTCGTATTCTGTTATAAATTTGTTAACTTAATTTAATTTACCTACACTTTAAAACAAGGTAACATAAATCCTTTAACATCACGCTAGAACTATATTGCCATAGTATGGTAAAATTGGTAAAGTCTAGATAAAGGTGTTTTTATGTGGTAAAATAAAATGCAATGATATTAAATAATTAAAATCGTATCAGCGAATCGATTTGTTCGAAGAACGAGGTTTTTGTCTCAAACAAGTAAAAGTAGTTATATTATTTTGTTTTTAGTTCCATGAAATATGTGCTTAGTTTTAACATAATTTGTTAAAAAAATGCTTAAAACAATAATAATCGTTTTTTGAAATGAATTTACTATAGATACGTATTTTTTAAAGTAAGTTGATTGCTCAATTGGTTTGAACAACGTTCACGTGACATGTAATATGTCAATCTGTCACAGGCACAATAACATATTATGAAAAATATAAATGTTAATGCAACTTTTTATGGACTTTCAGCTGTTTGTTGTTGTGAGTTAAAACAATGTATTTTTTTAGTTTGTTTTAGTTTAATACGTCACTAAAATTAAATGATTTAAATTTATTCAGAAATAATAAAAAATGCGTGTTAAAGAATGAACGGTTATATCATAGGTACTTACGTTAAATTGACAGCGTCATAAACGCTCTTAAAATTATATCTTTCAGGTTCAAAAGTGATTGCCATTTCGGATAAAATTAGTCCCATGGACAACCTCTAAAATAGCAGCATCTAAATCTAGAACGTACCCAGCTCTTTTACTTGCTAAATTCGAGTTTGAATGAGAATCATTAATCATTCATTTACTTAAAGTTCTCTACGTATCACTTAAGCCAATCGTGAAATAAACTTGTACCAAAGATAAAAGTGTTGTGGTTATTCTATAGCACTCTGTGCCTGGGGCCCTAGTGAAAAAGGGTATAAGTATCCTGAAGATCAAATGAAAAAGGGCTTAAATCTAATATACTTCGTTTATGTGTACACCCTTTTTTATTACGAGTTAAGTCGACCCTTTTTCACTAAAACTCCATTTTTACCATTTAACTAATAATAATAATTATATAATCTAAACGTAGTGTTGTTACAGTTTATTTAATTTAAATCATTTTAAATTTCCGTAATTATTTGCAACAGAAACAAATTATTCCGTGAGTATGTACTAAACAGTAGTTACAAGTCCGTGTCGTTTGAAACGAGCAATAAAAGACGGATCAAAGTATTTGGAAGCTCGCAGTAAATGTAGTACACGTTAACTAAGCTGGCCGCAAACCGCATTCGAATTCCTGCGGCGAGTTAATCCTTAGAGAAAGGACTCGTACCTACCTAGATCTTCAGTCAAGGTCTAAAGATCTTTACGATTAGGTTTTAGTAGTTAAATTAGATTTCTAAATTACTCTTTACTTCTAAACTAGCTACACAGCAGCTAGTAGCGTGGAAAACACAAAACAAGATTGTAAGTAATAACGATCTCACACAAATTAACCTAGTCCCAAACTAAGCTCTAGGCTTGTACAATGGGTACCTACTAAACAACGATATAAATACTTATAAAGAAAAATAAAGTACTTAAATACGTAGAAGGGCGTTTTCCAAAAAAAGCGCACGTAGTTAAGGACTTCAATTAACAAACGGTAACTTTTTCCATTACGTCACGATAATTAGTTAAATATTTATGTACTGCCCTCATACTCCAGTAGGCCGTATCTCATATTCAATAACCGAAGCAGTTGCAATCCTCACTCGTTAGTAAAATGGTTGTATTTGCTACAGGAGTTTTGTCTGAGATGGCACTATTTTTTTAATAAGATATATAGTTAATTATTGTGACGTAATGGAAAAGTTACTGTTTGTTAATTGAAGTCCTTAAATACGTGTGTTTTTTTCAGAAAACATCCAACACTCAGACACAAATACTCGTGCTCGTCACACAAATATTTGCCCATACGGGGAATCGAACCTGGGACCGCTAGCTTCGTAGGCAGGGTCACTAACCACCTAGGCTATCGTATCGTCAAATTGTGTCACTAGCGTCCAAGGGTTTCGTTGTCTGAATGCGTTCATCATGATCATAATGTCATCCGTGACACGTTCACTGCTACTTCAATGTTTTGCTAGTCGGACGAGTTATTAACCAGCAAGTTTGAATTGCTCCGTCAGACTGTGTAAACAACATTTTCAGGCGTATATTCTCAATCAGGTAGCTTAACTCTACTTGACGGGAGTCAGCTCGCTTGCTCTACACAAAATCTTTTCTCATAGTTCCCCCCGACACGACTATAATTTTTCTGCTAGTCTCATCCAATGCTCCTCTGCGATCAGACGGATCCTGGGGTACGGACGCTACACCAGAACTTTCAGGGCATCAGTTCTACTAGCAATTATGTACGTCATCCGCCCCGTCTACTGTCATTTAAAGGTAGTGATTCTCTCATAAGCAAAGGTGAGCGAATGCAGGAGTGAAGTCCAAGCGGCGAGTTTAAGTAGTCCCGTCAGAGCGAACAAAACACATATTAGCGCGTGCATTCTCAATTAGGCAGCCTTATACGTTCAAGAAGCCATGCTGCCAAATTAATTACACGCGCTGAAATGTGTTTTGCTCGCTTTGACGGGACTACTTAAACTCGCCGCTTGGACTTCACTCCTGCATTCGCTCACCTTTGCGTTTGAGAGAATCAATACCAAGGTTACCCAGTCGAGTGTGATTTGACGATTGACCTCTAACTCAAAGTGGGACCTAACTCGTTGGTCGCCCCAGTTATAGGTACAGTCAGCAACTTTAATTGTTGAGCACCTATAGAACCCTGCCACAGAATGACAATTTTTAATTTTGATGTAATTTATTTCTTTACACTTGACGCTGTCATTTTGACAGGGTTCTATAGGTGCTCAACAATTTAAGTTGTTGACTAGGTATACATAAACGCAAAAAACTTGAATAAACAATAGAATCATACCTACCGTAGTATTACAAAAGCTGCCAGAAATTCCCAATTGTTTCAACATTCATTTCCATTAGTAGTTCCTGCATTATTAGTTCGTATATTAGGGCGTGCGCATCTCAGTGAAATTTAAATTATTCCGATTGAACCTCCAGAGAATCTTAGAAATGAATTGTTAAGGTATACTTCATACTACAGGTCCCAATAATACCTCATGAAAACGACACGTAATTTAAGATTACGTTTTTTTTTATAGCCTAGAGGAGGCAAACGAGCACACAGGCCACCTGATAGTAAGTGGAAACTGTGACTTTCGCATTCACAACACTGCAATCCTAAGACTGCAAATGCGTTGCCAACCCTGAGGACTAAGATGGAATGCCTCTATGCTCATTACACCGGCTGTCTTATCCCCACACCGGAACACAACAATGCGAACACTGCTGTTTGGTGGTAGGTTAATGGATAAGATTGTGGTAGCGATTTGGACGGACCCTGCACTGGGTCCTACCACCGGCAAATTTAGTTTAGTTAAATTTAGAATTATACCATTCTATAATGTATTCACTGACGCCCTTAACTTGGACTGCTTAATTAATCAAAAATGATGTATATCTGTTTAACGCTTAACTGCTCACTCTTTCACGGGTTTTCGGTCTATGCTGCGTATTGATTGATTGCTTATCAACCCTTACGGAGAATCCATGTTTTGCTGCATCTCCTCATTTTCTAATTCGTTCCTGCAAAAAAACTCCAAGCATATCTCTTTCCATTGCCCTTTTGGTGACCTTGATTCTGCTTAATAAGACCCATTGTGGATTACGTCTCAGTAACATCATCACTGGCAACACACAGTGGATAATGTTACCATATTATAAACATTTTTGTCTAGAATATCTCACATAAATTGGCCTTGTCCCAAATTAAACAAGGACAAGGCTATGCTAACACTAGGCCTTGACAGTTTGTTAGTATTTGAAGTAGCTTATTAACAAATATGTCTTATTTTTATATTTTATTAAAATACTATTTCTGCTTTTTCTCTCTTGAGAGTTTGTTTGAACGCCCGCCTTTTCTCGTCTGCCCACTTTTTATTTTTGTACAGCCCGTTAAAACTGCCAGTGCTCAAAGAGGCTTATTGCCTTGTAGCTATTTCTAACAAACAAATAAATTAAAAAGCATCCAAGACTGAAGAACTTCTTTCCTGTGTTTTTACTTAGTATTTTTTGTTTACCATTTGATTGACTGGTAGACCATATGTGTAATAACAAATCATAATGCATACACGACGTCGTCATCATTATATGCATATTTAATAGTAGTTATGTCAGCGTAGTTTGTACGGAACAGTCAAAGCGAACATATGTTCGATATGCAGAGGTCGTTAGCGACGTAGCGCCGAGCGAGACAACTAGGGCGTTTATTAGATTCGTGTAATATCATCTGCATGTGTAAACATTCTGTATCTCCGGGATTTGAAAGGAATTGCAGACGCTTCTCGTTAATACCATCATTGGATTCAGTTTGGGTAGATAATTATTTTTAGAAATTAGAACTGTCATATTTTCCACACTTATAGAACAATGTACCTATACAAATTTTAATGTGGTATAGGGCCTCCTAATCTAGGCAGTATAAACCATATCGTCTATAACCTGGTATTGTTTTTAACTCGGCCGCCTTTACTGTCATGTAAATAAGAGCTAAAGTCTGTGCGGAAAGAGAAGAATCCTTAGCGACGACAGCTACGCACACAGAGACAACGTGCACGAGCATCTACACACACAAGTATAGCAAACCCGCTTTCGTGAGATAAAACTACTGTAGCGATAGTGGTACACAATGTAAAGCGTTTATGCGTTGAATAAATTATTTCTATTCTATTCTATTCTATTCTAAAGTTCAAATCTTTTAAAACTAACTACATTGCTTTGGCGAGGTTCAAATATACACCCTGGGCCCCAACAATACAACAACGTAGAATACTACTCGGTAAAACCTTTTGACATGTTGTCGTATTTTAAACAATAGTTCTTATTAACTTTACAAAAAAAAAGGTAAAAGAAGCACGGGCACTTTTACACGCAAAATATCTTCCAGCGCTTTCCAAGAGGAGACCTCTGCTAAGAAGATTCGCCGCTCTTGATAGTAATGGCGGCGGAGATCTCAAAGAGATACCATATCAAAAGCCATATGGTTATACCGACTAGAATATAGCCCCTGAATTGTATTGCGTACTTACTACATTAAAAAAAGGTTTTTTTCACCCCGTATTATAAATTAAAGCGTGTATTTTAAAACAAATCTTACAGACGCACTAAAAACCTTGTCATTAATCTCAAAGGCCTCTGTAGGCTAGAATTGTAAAATGTAAAACAGGAACAATTAGACAATATTACAGGCTCCAAGTAATTATACGAGTACGCGAATAAATTACACACTCCGGCGGATAAATGTCGCCTTTTCTTGGAGGCGGTTCGAGCCCCGACCGCGGTCAAAGAATAAAACTTAGTAGTATTCAAAAGAGAAGACTTTAATTATATTTCTATAAAAAAATATGATAGCTCCTTCGCCAACAGTGTTTCAGGGAATTAAAAAGCATAAACAATATATTCGGCGAAAGATTTTTTGATATTTTTAACATAGGCAATTTATTTGAGGGTGTTTAATTTGAGTTGCAGGAGAAATAATAAAAGATGCTTTTCAATATAAGTAATTATGTTAATAGATGAAGTTAAAGACAAGGAGACATTTATTCGCAACAATACAAAATTACATTACATAGATACAAAAAGAACAAGACACAGAGAAATTGTTGCGAAACGGTCCCAACTCAGCATTCGCCGTAAAGCCAGCACTGGTCTTCCGTTGTAACCGATTGGTGATGAGACGGAAAGTGACACACTAAACACAAAAGAACGTTAAAAGAAAAACAAAATGGAAGTAAATAAGAGCTATCAAAACGCGGACAATACGATAACAGGTCAAAGACGATATGGTTTCTGTCACCTATAAGTAGAATACCGGCCCAGTTTAACAACACGGACTTTAAACAAAATTTGGATTTTGACCTTCGTCAGTAGAAGAATTTAATATTACTTATTTAGGCATTTGTTTTTCGAACTTATATTTAACTATGTATGGTTGTTTGTGATTCCGTATATCTAGTTTAGTTTCAATATGGCGTGTCAATTGGGAATCACAAGGATGGAAGCTCGTTATATCTTGTGGATGACTGTGCAAATAAAATAAAAGTTGGCAACAATTAAAACTTTACCCAATTTTTAACCAGAAACTGTGTGTTATAATCACCGTGAAAAGACTGTCGCCTCTACGCACTTGTTATTCGCGCGTAGACCGCTTCCTCTCAATGCGAGATTAATTAGTAAAATAAAGTGAATGCGTCACGCAGCGGAAATGATGTATTATTTACTGCTGAACGGATCGTATTAAACGAATAAGGATATTCACTTAAGTACCTGTATTCAGGGACTTAAATAGGGAACTAATAAAATATTTTTTTACTTACATCATAAGAAGGTATACACTTTTGTACCTTGTCGCTGTAACGCCTTTGATAGATTAGTGCAGCAGTTCAAACATGTTGTTAAAATGACAAAGCACTAACTTATTACTTACATGACACAGATGTTTTCTAATATATTCAGTGACGGATTAGCCACGTAGCAAGAGTAGAAAATGCTACGGGCCCCGTAGCTCGACCACGAAGATTTCAATCATACGTCACGTTTTCGAATAGCCTTAACTACCTATTCGAAAACGTGTTCTATATCCGTAGTACAAACCGAAAATAAACTTTCGTGTTCATACATTATTTTGCGTATACTTCACCTTTAATACTCAATGGCGAAACGAAACTCAACGACAATGTCAACTTGCTAACAAATTTAAGAACTAAATATATAGACGGCGCTCATATTAATCGCCATACACAGTTTCGGGAATGACGGTATGTTAACTACTTACACACATGTCATGTTAACTACGTCTTACTGACATTGTATTTCTAACATTTCTGTTTTATTTGGCATCCAGAAGTTAAGAAAGAAGCTTAAACAAACCAAGGGGTTCTTGATAGAATTTTCTACAGGCCCCACGCTGGCTTCATTCAGCACTAAATAAATTACGTTGAACTAATTCCTACTGAGAATCTATTTCCTTAAGTTTCGGGAATTCAATGAAGTTAGAATGTCAAGAAAATTCGATTAAGTTAGTAAAAGGAAATAGCCCTCAAAAAAGTAGAACTTGCAGTAGAAATTATATTGAATATCAGCCTTATGTATCTCTAAAAGGGTTTAATATACTTCTGGCATTGAATGTACGAAACCTACATTTTCTAAGGACGGCAGAAAAAATAACTTCAAGAAATTGACTTTAGTGCTTTCTTCGCTCCGATACTTTTCAGGTGCCTCGGGGAGCTACTAATTAAGTATAAGGAACTGACAAAGGGGAAATTCAACAGCGTTTTTAATCAGATTAAATACTCAAAGTAAAGCATTTTTTCCTTTTGCCGTGAAAGAAGAAGCATTTTTAGGCAAAGTGGTACTAATACGGTTGCCCTTATAAGTAGCTGCACACTTTTGTGCTTTGTCACTTTAACGTTATGTTTAAACTAACCGCTCTAACCTGTCAAAGGCGTTAAAGCGACGAGGTACCAAAGTATGCAGCTACAAGGCCGAATGTAATTAATAGTGGTATTTATTAGATGGTTTCGATTTTTGTGTGTAGTGGTAAAGTCAACACATAAATTACCCAGAACCGAATTGACATGTATGTACAAGGTATTTACATGAAAAAAAAGGGTAACCTATCACAAACGCGAAAATTTTTTGACCGAATTTCATTTGACCGAAAACGTTTCGTTTTTTATCGTTTCTCCTATGGCACGATTCGTCAATTTTTTATTTCACCCTTTAACTTTAAGTAAATGGTTCGTTAGTCCAAGCAACTTTTCTCCTTGTAGTCACGTGCCCTATGTATTGTTACGTATTTTATTTCAAAGCCCATTTTTCATTACACCAATGCTACAACTAGCCTGTGGATCGTTTTGTATTTTGTTTCTTAACCCATTTTTCACTTCATCAATGTTACATATAGATTTCGCTACGTTACGTCAAATATTCATTTCGGCCAAAAAAATCTTGCTTGTAATTAGTTTCAACTATCTACAAAATGCAACGGGCAAGACGAGTCAGGGCAGAACCGACTCAGATAGGTTAGGTTAGAAGGCCAAGGCGGGAGCTTTGCTCCCGCCTTGGCTTTCGAGGTTATTTTTTTTCTGCCCCAAAAAACTTGCTTTTAATTTCGATTTAAAAATAGGTAAACTATGAATAAACCGAGCCGTAATATTGGGCAAAGGATACTAAGGTAAAATTAGAAATAGGAAAAAGACAAATAGACAAAGCATTACATTGGACAACTGTTGATACGCCAAAACCAGTAATGAGGTATAGATAATTTGTCAAATCGTTAAAAAACCAAAACAAGTAATGAATAAATAAAACTATTCGAAATGATCATTCGGCCAAACGTAAAAAAACCCAAACCATAATTGACGAAAAGTATTTGTCGAACCAAAATTCGGTCAAACATTTTTCGAAGTTGTGATAGGTAACCAAAAAAAAGATTGTGCCTGAATTGGTTCCTCTGGACATCGCTCTAATGATCATAATAAAAATAACGTAATTAGAAAGCGGTAAAAAGTATCAAGTGTACATCTTGGCGTTCTTCTTTTTAATCTGTATAACCGAGGAGCACTGCAAAAGATGTGTATATATTTTCTGCAACATGAATTCTAATGATAGTGCACACATACACACATTATTTGGTCACTACAAAGTACTTACCAATTTTTAAACTTCAGATGTTCCAAACCTTTCAATCGTCGTTCCAGACCAAATCGAGAAAAAGGAATGGAGATAAGGTAACTTGGAGCTTTGACAAGAAGCACCTCTACTTTTCACTACAGTAAATCGTTGTCGTGCTTTTTCATAAATGGCCTAATCAATTGAGAAACGAATTCAATTCAATGCAGCAAATACCTTGCTTCAGAAACCTGAACCTAATAAAAATCTTATACTTACATTAATAAAGCGGAAGATCCGTTATATTTACCTAAAACCAGCATTCCATTTCATTCCCGCGAGACATCGGGCAGCGAGAAGACGTATGGGGGACCGTCGGGGAATACCCGTCGACTCTGCAGCCAAGAATTCTTCATCAAAGGGAAATTTTACTTGAGAAAAAATATAGAGCTTCACGCCATACTTTTCTGAGAATTAACTGCGGAAAATTCTTTGACATTCATTATGAGTGTGACCGAATCGATATTGGTTGATTTTTTATGTATAATTTTCTTCTTGAACTTGCAATGTCTTGTAAAATATTATGAAATTAAGGTTGCGTTAACACAAATCTTACAGTTAATGGTGCTTTGACTGCCAGCCAACCGCAATAACGAATAAATGTATGTACAGTCAACCAATTTGATTTCCAGGCCACTTTGGACTATGTCAAAGTGACGTTGTCAACCAAAACGTAAGAGACTTCCTATGATTTGGTTAACAACGTCACGTTAACAAAGTCCATAGTGGCCTAGAAATCAAATTGGTTGACTGTACCTATGTACTTTATTGTGACATAAAAACAAAACACAATCTTCGCAGAAAACTAATGTACCATCGTGTCATTGCGCGGCTAGTCTGTTTTTGCTCGTTTTAATTTAATTAAAGATTTAACTGGAGAATGTAGTGGGAGAGAGAGAGATATTATGTTGCTTCTTGTTATCCTTTATTAACTTACATACATACATACATTAAATCACGCCTGTTTCCCAGAGGGGTAGGCAGAGACCAATTCTTTCCACCTGCTACGATCTTAACTTATTAACTTCACGTAATTAATTATCACGATTAATGCAAAAGCAAATATTTTTTGTGATAAATTATTAAGATGAGGACGACGACAATAAAAGAAAGTCAGACAAGCAGGCAGCTCACCTGGTCCACTAAACACTACAAACATTAACAACACCACGGGGCGCCCACCGCATCTATATATATAAAAGGCAAAACTGACTGACTTATATATCAACGCACAGCCGGAACTACTGTACCTAGAAACTTGAAATTTGGTACAGGGGTTCCTTTCATGATGTAATTGAGCAGTAAGAAAGGATTTTCCTAAAGTCGACCCCCAACGGGAAGAAATCGCGGGCGTCCTCTAGTACCTTATACTTATGTTACTCGACGTAACCCATTCACTGCCAACAACTCATATTCTAACCTAAGCAATTTCCCGGCTTTCTCCCAGTGGCTTTGACCGCGTTTGTAGGCTTACAGAATATACGAACTTTGTATCAAACAAAACATGCGGCACCAGCACGGGTAGCACAAGTTGTATTTTCTCGCTTGTCGTTCAGTGCGTCTCTATAGTTACAGACTAGAAAGAAAGGGAGGAGAAGAGGGTGTTAGCCGTGCGGAGAAAGACGCTTAGGCCTAGCCAAGATACAAACGGTGCGAATGTAAAGAGTTGATATTTATAAGCGGTCGACGCGATTTCTTCATCAGTTTACGTCAATCCCATACATTTTTTCACTTTTCTAAGATCGCTACAGGCTCGACGGAGCTATAACCTACCGAATTTGTATAGATTTTAATTGAAGGTCGTTACCTAATTACCAGTGACGCGATTCACGCATTCGCTGTCGTACCTTTGTCCACAGGCCGTAGCCAAGGTGCATTACGCTGACAAGCGATTCTATTCCTTTCGTTTTTAAACCAATCGCGTCACTGGTAGATAACGTGATACGAAAAGTCACGTGATCTACCAGTGACGCGATTGGTTTAAAAACGAATGGAATAAAAACGCTAGTTAGCGTAATGCATCTTGGCAAGGGCCTGTGGACAAAGGTACGACAGCGAATGCGTTAACCATAATGCGTGTGTTGTAAAATAAACAATTAGAGCATCATATATTTTGTATTTTATTCATAGAATCATAGAGACTAGATATTAGATTACCTACAAATTATGACGATTCTTGGGCCTAGACTACTGTTACGTAGGCCCTTTTAGTAACATCGTGTTTATAACATACACATACACAATGTAATAATTTTAATTAGACTTAGGTAGCAATATAACACCCGTATTCACCAACAATACTTAAGGGATCCTTCACTGAGTAAACGCACTGCGTTCAATACAGCTTTGTGATAGGTCCTTTTTGACCGACCTGTGCGTTCGTGAGCACTGTGAGACCTCATAGTTAGTGACGTTTGTGAATACGGGTGTTAGTGAATTAATGTCATGAAATGGATATCTCTCGGTACTTACGATTGCGAAATCTAACAAAGATAATTATCAACAAATCGATTTCATGCCCAGGTATACGTATTATAAACAGTATATGAATCCTTTAACAATTAATGAGAAGACCGCAATTTCAATAATGCGAACAGCATTTGCGTTGTGATTTGGAAATTATGGAATTGCGAAGAGATATATTACATTCACGTTTGGGGGCTTGTCTATTTAGATTTAACCAAGAAGCGGTACAAAGGAGAAGAGAATAATGAGGGACGAAAATTAATAAATGAGATTACAAAAGATCTTATTACGGCCATTACCCGCAGCACCGCCTCCGTCGGAACAATAATTAGCAAAAGAAATGGCCGGGGAGATCCGGAATCGACGGAATTTGTCTGGCGTCGAACGAGCGCGCACTTCGGGATGCCTATTCTTTACAATTTGCTGTGTTATTCAGTCAAGGAATTTTAATATTTAAGTGTTTTTTGACTTAATAATTAATGCCATTGTTGACGGTTTTTTTACTTCATTAATACTAAAACGGGAAATCCGTAAAAGTCATTTTTAATCCAATGATAATCAAATGTTTTTTAATATGACAGATTTTTTTTATTGAAGTGTTGACGACGCGTTTATTCTAGGTGGTACGGTGACCCTGCCTACGAAGCTAGCGGTCCCGGGTTCGATTCCCGGTATGGTCCAATATTTGTGTGATGAGAGCGAGTATTTGTTCCTGAGTCTTTGATATTTTCTACATATTTAAGTATGTATTACTCTCTATATATGTAAATATACTTCGTTGTCTTGTACATACCCAAAATACAAGCCTAGAGCTTAGTTTGGGACTAGGTCAATTTGTGAGAGAATATCAACAGATATTTAAAAAAATCTAACTTAAGTTGAGCATTTTGATACCTATGACTTATTTAGTAGTTATAATTATCACGTAAAGGCTTTCTTCTTCTTTTAGTCCTCCGGCAATTGGCAATACATTTGCTTTTTTAACATTTCAAATGCGCCAAGCCTCATAATTCACTTGCTATAAAAGTCCATCTTAATGCCACAAAATAACTTTTAGGCTTTCAAATATATTTAAAAAAGTCCGCTTTACGTGATGTCAACAAATATTGTATTTAAACTCCAACGTTTTCAAACAAAATCAAGCTACGGAGTTCTATCATACGCTTGATGAGAGAAGCAGGCTTTGAGATGTACCTATCATAAGAGGTATAACGTTCAAAATACATATAATTGGTCATAAAACATAATATAATTTGTTTTTTAAAACCGTAAATTTTTCAGGATTAATAAAAGAAACCTAACTTAACCTGGGTTCTTTACAATGCAATGGCTTTTTAAAAAATCCTGAAAAGTTTACGGTTCAGAAATAACACCAGTAGGTATATATTATTCGGTAGGTATATATGTATATATATATATATATATATATACCATCGTGTATTTTGGACTTTATATTTTATGATACGATCCCTGTTTCAAGATATAACCGATCACGTTCCCTCTTTGAGAAAATGTCTGTCATTCTTGACTTCTTGCTTCATCATGGAAACATGCCAATGTCTATCCGATTCTCGGCGGATTACCGATGTGAGGGAGCCCGGGCATAGGGATGGGCGATTTCTGAAACATTGCAAAACTTTCCTTAACTGCGAAAATTACAGCTTTGAAAAATTACACGCGTGGTTGCCAGGTTAGAATAGTGCCACACGATGTCTTCCCGTGGATGTCGTAAGAGGCGACAAAGGAAATAAATTCTAGTAGTACTATTAGGTGATGGGCTTGCAACCTGTCACGAATGCGCTGGTAAACATCTTAGCCTGATTGTGCAAAATGTGGCTGCGGAAATTGTCAACAAGTTTTTAGAGTTACTTACCCCACTTTGGGAACGAAGGCGTGAATTTATGTATGTGCATGTGTGAAACATTGCACTATTTGATGGAAATTATTCTGAAAGTATAATATTACAAGTAAATATCATTTAAATTTCATGAAACGTTTCCGTTACTTCAATAAAAATGGCAAAAGATGTAAACAAAACCAAACGGACCAATTTAAAATTATTACTCCATAATCACGTACTTTCGGACATCACGTGAGTATTTTTAATGATGGACACGCTTGATCATTACCTTCATATTAATTATAAGCTTTTTAAAATGAAAACTCGTTTGCAAAAAAGTTTGAGGTTATGTGTCAGACTGTACTATATTGTTTACATCTTTTTTCATTTCTATTGACTCTTACTTAACGTCACATGTCAAAACTATAGTAGTAATTTTCAGAACTTGAACTATAATTTCACTTTGATGACTAATATTATAGAACATACATGAAAAAAAGTGAAAGTTTCCCTTTTGAAACTTTCAGAATAGTGCATGAATTTCCAGCGAAAGTTTCACTTTTGAAAGTTGCAAGCTGCTCATCACTACCCGGGCATTATTCGTTTGTGAAGCGACTTTTATGACCGGCCCCAGGCGGTAAACCATCCCTAACAAATTTATAGCAATGAGAAATTTTACATGCGTAAGCACGTCGAGCTAAACTCGGTTAGGCGTCCTGCGAAATTAGGGTTTATGTAAGTTTATGTTTCAGTACGAAAATGCTAATTTAGGAAAAGTTACTGACATTCGATTTAACTGTAATTTAGATTTACTTTTAATTTGGTCTTTAGTTTACTAAATTTATTTATTACTTTTTTAAATGAAAATTTACTATTCTGTAAAGACGATATGGTTTTTACCGCTTAGAATCTCGGTCCAGAATAATTGTCAACGTGGCATACGAGAATGAAAACCTCCTCAAACTACAAAAAAAATATACATGAATGAAACTTTCAAGTCAAGGACAAAGCCCTTATTATTTCTCAAACATAACAAGGGATTTTTCATGTGTAAGAACAATGGCCTAGGTGTTTTTCACTCGACAAATACGTGGTATGAAGACAAACTCTTTTGTGGGGCATTTACGTTATAAATTATTCAGACGCATCCGGGTGTGGATGGGGCGTTTTTGTGTAACGTTATTTTTCTCTAGCACATAAAAGGGCGATGTTAACTATTTCTGGACCCAGAGTAGGATAATAATGGGGCCCAGGGACCCGGGACGACACAGCTGACGCTTGATGAGCAGGGGTCTAACAAACCCTTTGTATGAGTTTAGTTTATATATTAATACTTGGCAAGAGCCTTCACACATATTTATATCATTGATTAGTTGTCTGGCATAACAAAATGATTAAATTGTTTTCACGGACGTATTTGAAAAGTATTTTCTTGAATAGTCTGGAATTTGTACATTGAATATTAAAGGCCATGAGATATCAATCTAAAACCAACTAGCCACGAAACAAACATTTACATTACACAATGTGTATTTACACAAATATTTGATTGATGTATGATGGCTCTTAATATTCAGTGTACGATTCCAGATATTTTATACACTATGTAAACATACGTACCACAAACGAAATCTGTTTTGTTTTCGTCATGTCACATTTCCAAATCCGTAAGCATTCTGAGACCCTTGTCTTCTGTATTACGGTAATATCTTGCAGGATATCGTAATGAAACATACACGAAAATTTAAGTAAAAATTCCTGTTTTAAACTTCTAAAATCCGTTGTGCCATTTCGGAGCCTATTTCAGACAGATAAAAATACAACAATTAATAACGGTCATTTATGGTTAGAAATCGTGTTCATCGAAGTTTTTACTACTTATAGCATATATTTTGGAATCACAGACAGATACACTTCAACTACATTTATTGGTAAGTCCAGAAGATTATTTGCCATGTCATGTAATTGCAACGGCAATTATGGACAGTATACATATTTTATGTTGTAAATGCGAAAAGATACGGTTGGTTGACCTTATAAACTGCACACTTTAGGGTTTTGTCATTTTAACGTCATGTTTGAACTACTGCACTAATCTGTCAAAGGCGTTAAAGCGACAAGGTACAAAAGTGAGCAGCTAATTATAAGGCCGACTGTACTTGTGTACATGTTGCATGAAACTGTTAAACCATGTTCTTTTACTGGAATATAAGATGATCCAAAATCCCGAAAACTAGTGGTGTAAATATTTTGAGCACGAAAAACAAAAGATGAACGCATCAATATTTGATTCTCTGAAAATATGCGCACACATGAAAGTTTGATGATTGACTAGATTGAAATATTTATTTTGTAACGCAAAAACGTGGAAATAAACAAAAATCCGTTAGAAAAATAATATAACAAAGGCATGCGCACATACAGATACAATCATGAACCGTATTCCACATCGAACTGAGTTAAAAATCCAATAGCAAGAGTTTAAATTCCTGTTCATTTCGTTGAACTTCGAAATATTTTGTTTTTAACTAGAAACATGAAGCGCGCTCGTCGGTTGATATTTAGAAGGTTTAGGAATTTAGTTGCAGCGTTAGATTTTGTTTGAATCACCGGATTCCAATTCTTTTAAGGGATTCCGTATCATATACGAGACGGAGCCCTAACAAGAATGCTTCGTTGTCTTTCGCGGAAAAACAATAAACAATAACTCTTCATACTCATATTTATTTTATTTATCACATCTGCCAGTCATATAAAAAACTCGTACATGGAATTGTGTATAAAGTGTATAACAGTTAACCAGAAATCAACAGAACAATACTTATATCATTCGAAATTTTGATGTTTGTGGACAAGCTCTACCCTATTATTTTCTTCTAAAACTCTAAGTTAACACCCCATATTCTTGTATGAAATGCTTTTAACGGCAGCCCGTTGCATCGCCTAATGATTGTTTGTCCTAATGATTGTTTGGTCGAAAATGTTTTCGTCTAACATCCTTTTAGACTGATATTACAGAATTTCATAAACATCTATTGTGTAGTTTAGTTAAGATAGGTTAGGTTAGGTTTTAATAACATTTAAAATAAATGGTTTTAATTGTAAAAACCGTTTTAGACCAAATGATTTTCTACCAAACAATATATTAGGACAAACAATAATTATGCCATTCGATATAGACCCGCTTTTAACAGCAGCATAGATAGTAGATTTTAAAACCAGATGACAATGCAAACTTATGGTAGCTAAGAGCTGATCTGTTGCTGGAGTCACAGGATTTCCGCTGTACATACCGTAGACCCGCCGAGTTCAGATGCAAAACGCAAACGTAAATGATCATCGAAAACTGCCAAAATGTATAGAATTGAGAAGCGCTCGACGAGACCATCTGCCTACTTGCTTACGAGAATCTTATACATTTTCGACAACGATAACGTTGGTCGAATGCATCTTGTCTAGGGCCATGGATTCGTTAGTTTAGTTTCTATAGGCAAATAATGACTGTGCAAAACAAACTACCTACCTAAAGACAGCAGCTAAAGCTTGTTCAAAAAATCATTTTTTTGTCAAAATCTTATTTTTTAAACTTTGTTCATCCATAAATTGATTATACTCGTAAGTACTCGTAAAGCTACCTAAAGACGATACCTGCGCTGCAAAGATAATTAAGCAGTAACATTTCCCATTTCGTGGGTCCGAAATGTAGCTCTCCCGCTCCGTGAACGTTAGCATAATCATCCCATTATGCTGATAATATCACTAACACATTGACCTGCTTTAGAAACATTACAGATGATCGATTAAAGCGTAGTATAATGTTTTCTTGCCCGATTCTTATGTCTTTTTGCAATTATTTTAAAAGAAATTTGATATTAAATATCTATCTAATCCCATTTCTTTATATCGAGGAAGAAGAAGCAATAACTCCTATAAACATTAAGTTGGAGAACTAAATAATCCGAACTACATAGAGAGCCGACTTTAATTTACATTTAACTTTTACGGTATTTTCATATTTTGTTGAGAAATGCGATTTAAAAAATCCATGCATATTCCCTATTATGCGATCCGATAAACATATCTATATCCATCTATATTTGAAAATAAGATGGAAACATCCTTTAGTAATTAAAAAGATTTATTCTGCGAAAGTTAACGACTGTAGAAAACCGACTAAATTGAAATAGGCAACATAGGTTCGACAGCCAAAGTCAACATTTATTTTACATAGGTATTCTTTCTCTCCAGGCGTTAATGTTCTCAAAACGCGGCCGATCAAATGACGTTCTATTTTGGACTTAAAGTGATGTGATAGCCAAGGTTCGGACAGTAAAGTAAATTAAATGTAAGTTACACCACTCGAGCTGCATTACTTTTACTGTCCTGTGTCATAGTAAATAGACTGTCTTGTTTAGGCTTGTAAAAACAAGTATATATTAGTAAGTAAACTATAAACGCTGCTATGGCTTACTGCCAGGAAACGGCTCAAATGCAGCAGCAGCAACAGTAGCACCATCAACCATTCCGTCGTTTGATGATCTTTTTTTTTAAGTTTTGAAGTTCTTTTTCCATTTGCAGGTCCATCTTAGTGTCAAAGGAAGTTATATAAACGAAAATACTTAAAAAGATATTAAAGTGTCAGCCGATTTACATTATATTAGCATAAAACACTTCGGTGGGATTTTATAATTTATCGGGGAAGGCAAGTAAGTGATCCTTCTGAAGACCGTTTGAATAATAAACAAGGAGATGAAAGTTGGCAGGTATTCATATTCGAAAGCAGTTTTTACCTACTTTGATAATTTTTGACAAAAAGGTTCAGTTATGTAGAACTAAATTACGCGTAACCAGTAAACACCAGTGCTTTCGAGTAAAACAAGCGGTCTAATTTGCTTCATACAAACACGTATTATATTTAGTTTAATCTAGTCCACGATTAGTTTTATTTTTGAAATGGCTACATTATTTCCGTTCTTTATATGATCCGTGAACGAAAGACCACTAGACACTTTATAATATGTATATTCCCTTGGAAATAAACAAATTTTCTTTATGTTCCAAGCTATCTTCATACCAATTTTTTATTTAATTCGGTTCAGCAGTTCAGCTGTAAAAGAGTAATAAAACAAACAGTCACTTTCGCATTTATATTATAATATTAGTAGGAAATGCTAATGATAAATAATACAATAAGAATATAAATTTAGAATAAAGTAAAATCATCATGATAAGGTACCCAATCTTTCTGTGTGTGTAACGAGCGTCATCATTTGTTAATTAATAAAGCTCGTTTACGATTTCCAGAATTTAGATTGATTTGATTACTTCGGGTTAAAATCTGATACACAATTTTTTTCACTTAAAGTTATCAATTGTATCCGCGTTTTGAATATTGGAAACAAGCAGAAGTCAATAACATAATCCACGTTTTTTAAATAACCATACATTGATATTTTTAAATTAAATAACAAAATTAACTTAAGTTTAAAATATTTTAAATTTTATTATCATTGCTGATAGAATACCTAAAACGTATCTAAATTTAATACCAATATTAAATGTTAAGGAGGAACCTTTGTTGATGATCAAGATCATTACTGTATAATGGCATTAATGGCACTTAAAATACCGTTAAAATGTTCAGGGCGCGTTAGGAGAACGACTGTCATTTATTGTTTCAAGCTTTGCCCTTCGAGAATAGATTACGACGCGGCACTGGGACCTGAGACTTGTTAAGCTGACTATTAAACAACTCTGATACTGAAAGTTCCTTAAATTTTGCTAGGACAGGAATTTACTAACTTGTAAGCTGAGCTACGAGTAACTGTCCAGAATTTTGATCAAAATGCCGCGTCAAAATGGAAAGCGCTCGATTTATACATTGAAGGATTTTTTCA
This sequence comes from Acleris cristana, assembly GCA_948252455.1. NCBI lineage: Eukaryota > Metazoa > Arthropoda > Insecta > Lepidoptera > Tortricidae > Acleris > Acleris cristana. The sequence continues at coordinate 7,203,327 of OX411775.1, forward strand.
CAAAAAAAATCTAAACATACTATAGGTCAAATTGACAAGTTAATATTTAATTTTCTCTCACAAAAACATTTGTATTCAAAATGTACCTTACCTAACTAAAACTATGATCAGTAACAGAATCCAATGCAGGATGCTACGCAAGTTTAACCCAATGAATATGGAATATTGCTTTTATCAGAAACAAATTTGTGTTGCATTTAGCGTCATCAGCGTTAATTTTAATGCACATCGATGCTAATTCTCAAATAAAACCGATTTGGAACATGGAAATTGAAATCAGATACGGAAACAGCGTTAGAATTATCGATGTTCGTTTCAATTATGATAACAAAAGCGAAAAACATTTAATGGACAAAATAGCGCCGCATAATTACTGATCGTTTGGGGAAAGTTTTATTCGTGGCTGCGAACCATTGACGAGAACTAATAGTCGAACTTGTAGCGGCGCGCTGAGCAAGCAGGACACTGGAAGCGTCGATCGCAAATCTTTGCTTCTCCTATTGTTTTCCTCGAACAAATTGACAATGGTTAAAGCTTTATCCAGTGCAAACGAATTTATTTTTGAAATACTACGGGTGTTCTTTCGATTTTTTTTTTTCGAATCTGACATTTGTCTCAGAAAAATCGTCTTACATGTTTTTGACTTGTAAATCAATTTTTAAGAAGTCAGGACTGATTTTGAAATCATGCGAAAAAAAGTATACGGAGAATAACGACGACAAAACATACAGGTTTTTCTATTTCAAGGCACAGAATAAAACATCTGAACAGAATCTAGATTTTTCTTACGCTCTCAAATATGTCTTTGCCAGAAACTAAAATATCATTCTCCTTTTCTACAATATCTCCCAAGATTAATGAGAGCAATTTTTTTATGGCGTAGACTAGTAGTATGCCGCCCCTAATAATTTCACTACATTTTTTCATGTTGGTTGATATAGTATAAGAGATACTAGGAAATACGTTCTCTAAGTATGGCCGTGATATATGTAATATCGTAACTATAATATATAACTATTGAGATTTTGTCATACTCGGAATTCCCCAACATAATAATATTGCAATGTAATTGCTGAACTGGTAGGTACGAAAAATCTGTAAAAAAATATACAAAATGCACCTCAGCCTCAGTTACCTACCCCCACGTACGTAACAATATAAAACATTTTTTTAAGAAAAAAAGGAAAAAAAGAAATTATTTATATTTAAAATCGCCTTTTTGAGGTTAAATGTGAGTACATTTGGCGTATATTTTACAAAAAAATACTAATCCGTCTCCTACCTGGAGGAGCCCAAACTTGGTATGTTTTAAAAATATTTCTTGCATACATACATACATTAAATCACGCCTGTTTCCCAGAGGGGTAGGCAGAGACTACTTCTTTCCACCTGCTACGATCTTGACAAATCTCTTTCGCTTCTTCGACATTCATACATCGAGTCATGCACGCACGTCGGTTACGGGTACTTAAAATTGGGCCCTTTGCCAGTATTTCTCCGATTTGATTCGAAAAAGTACGCTTAAGGCGGCCCCTTCCGACCCTTCCACTCACTTTCACTCTGTATATCTCTTTCGTCAATCTTCTTTCATCCATCCTTTCCAAATGACCGAACCATCGAAGCATGCCCTTTTCAATCTTAGTCACGACATCTCTCTGATCATCTCTTTTCATCTTAGTTACTATATTTCTTGGATTTTTTGAAAACGGGTGCCGAAAGGTAATGTTGTAGTATATCTTTAGAACCGGCTCCCGAAGCCCTTTCGTTTGATCAATACACACACGATAGGTTTCGTACTTTGAAATAGCTAAGCGTACATACAGAGGGACAGTCGGCGGGATGCGACTTTGTTTTATACTATGTAAAGAAGATGAGTGCCTTAGTAGCTCATCCATTCCCCGATATCCGTGACTAGCTGTTTCAGTAGTTCGGTCGTTTTGTGATAGTTTCGGCTGTTTAATTAAAGTGATAGACCGCGCTGTGACCGCAGGATGCGGGGAGCTCGAGGTGCCAGCGACAATAGATCTATAGGTTATAGGTTAGAGCGGGCTAGTTTTCCACAACTCGACGATTTAATTTATGCGCCTTTTTTGCGTGCTGGGTTGCTGGCACTACTCTTGCCAACCCAGTTCTACCAGGAAGCCTAGGAGACCCTTGATGTTGCCGACCGCTTTTGGTAGTGACCTCGGTGTACCGAGGTGACGTGCCTGGTATGATGCCACCTCAGGGCATAACATGACAACAATAGATCTATTTTGAATGACGTTTGCGCGACAACGTATTTGTAGGTACTCTATAATGTATAGAATTTGGTTTAGCCTAGTTGGTAGAGACCCTGCCTGCGAATCTAAAGCTCCTGAGTTCGATTCCCGGTGTGGCGTGTGGAGTTTTTTTCCTGAGTCTTGGATGCTTTCTATGTATTTATTTATCTATAAAAGTTTATTAATCGTTCTCTAGTAGGTATCTATTGTACAAGTCTAGTCCTTAGTTTGGTACTAGGTCAATTTGTGTGAAGTAATTCCCTATTTTTTGAAAATCTTTTTGTTTATTTTAATAATTACAGTATTCACGTGTTGCAAAACAACTTTATTCGGTATATGGTTACACATGACGTTGGTTACTAGGCTGAAATTTCTTGCCACGTAAAATGACCCGAAATCCAGCAATCCTAACTATTCTGCAATCTGCAAGGTTGTAAATTGCATGATATTCCAAACTTGAAATCTGCAACTTTGTCCCATTGCATTGTACTCGTTCGGAAACGGGTCAATTTCCAGTGATGATAAGCATGTTGTATATCGATTGATGTTATCGATTAAAGGAAGAAGAGGATGTGGGAGAAGTTTCTTAGATGAAATGAAGGAGAAAATGCGTGTTGTGACGTATAGAATAAAAATACAAAGTTACTCCACCGACAAGAACTGAGTTTTTTTCAGATAATGACACAAAGAAAGATGTAAAACTAAGACACGGTCTATTATATTTCTGTCAAGGTCATCGAAATTAATTACTGGTGCATCATTCTACTCTGAAAACCCTAATACCTAAAACCCTTTGACACGATATCGTATTGTCACCGTTTTGCTCTTATTTAATTGACAGTTATTGTGGCCGAGTTAAAAACAATCGACAACATGTCAAAAGCAATTAGCTTTTGTCAAGATAAATGTGAAAATAAAATTCATCTTAAAATCTCACATTAAGAGCATTGTGTAAATCGTGTAGCTATCATAAATTTTCCATACAAATTTAGCTTCGGGAATCACGTTTCTCACCAGCTAAATCAAACCCGATTTCCACGATTTTTTAATATGTTGTAGTTGTTATGAAAAACTAGGCTCGTACGTTTCCGTTTTTTACTTTTTTTATTCGTTCTTTTTTTTGTGAAGAAAACGTACATACCAAATTTTTCATAATACTTATCTGCAACATATTCAAAAATCGTAAAAATCGGACTAAGTATAAGGAAAGAGAAATGTTATCGCATTTTGTATGCAAATTATTATCGATATGGATTAGTTTAATTATGTTCAGCTAAACGCAAACAGATTGAGTACTCCATTCAGCACACAGGTCGATTAAATTATTAACTACCAAGCCAAATTGCGCAAACAGATTATTAAACAATTATATGTACTGATTTCATTAAGAACCAATCGTATATTGTAATCAAATTAACAGAATCTATTACATTATCCAATTGTTAATATTATGTACTTTAAGCTAATTTAACCGGTGTCGCCATATGTACAGTAGTGAGCAGTAGTATAGTTTGGTCAATCAAGAATGATCTGTATGATGTATTTCGTAATTTCAAACCGTTACACTCACTAGAAAGGTATATTAATATAATGATTTACCCCCATACTAATAATCGTCGAGTAACGGTTGTATAGCTACACAATGTTTTGTCCTAATCTGTCATTGTGACATTAGGATTTGACAAATAAGGACAAAACATTGTATAGCTATACCACCGTTACTCAACGTTTATTAGTAAGGGAGTTATTGTTTAAGAAACTGTACTTAAGGTTGTTTATGGGAAGGAGAAGGCAAGCAAGCACACAGGCCAAATTTTGAATATAGTTTGTCAAACGGTCAGATGTATTACAACTACATGGAAGGTTTACTGAAGTTTTTTACCTATATGTTTTTCGTTGTCCTGTACCTATAGTACAAGCCTAGATCTTAGTTTGGGACTAGTTCAATTTGTGTGAGATTGTCCGGATATATTTATTATTGCTAGTGACTAATTTAATTCGAAATTTTAATATTTCGCGTTTTGTGCGGCCCAGAGGGCCTGCGGTCTACCATTCACGGGACGAGGATATTTACATATTCTGAATAAAATTTATGGTATAGGTAAATATCCCGTGTGGGGAAGGGTCGCTTTTGTGAGGACAATATGTTTATTTTGTGGCGGTTTGCCTATCTGCCTGTCAATCGAATTAATTGTGGAGCGGTTATCAAAGAGACGTGTTAGGGACGAACAAAATTACGTTAAAGAGTAGTTGCGGACAAAGGATATGAATGTTTAAGTCTAAAATGTGTTTTAAGTTTGTTGGACTACATTGTACATGTGTCTTTATATAGCTCTCCGTTCAACGCCCGTTCCGTTTAATTGGTCTACATTAAAAACCGTCGGAGTACAAAACCAAAAGACAATGTCGTAATTGTTAGTTTTTATTGATTACTGAAACGTAATTGAGTTACTTTCTTAAATGTAGGATTGCTTTTGAAATGTAATCGTAATCGACTTTCGTATGGTTCTTAATTCGGCCGCCATTACTTTCAAGTAAATAAGAGCTACCGTAACATTGACAATACGATAACAGGTCAAACGAAATATGGTTTTACCAAGTAGAAATAGTGCCCCTGTGCAACTGATGTATTTAAATAAGTTATGTGCAATATGTTATCGTGTCTGGAGCTATTTTCAAATAATTTAAATGTACAGACACACAGATACACATACACACAGACACACATACATACAGGTACACATACACACAGACACACAGACATATATATACACAACACACAGATACACAGATGCACAGACACACAGAGACACACGTTAATCTTATAACACCCCTTTTTTTGCATGGGTGGTTAACACAGCCTTCATTACAGTTATCTCTAGACAGAAACCCTTTTACACCATATACAGGATGAGCAACCTGGGTATATTATTTCATTTCTTTCGTACTAAATTAAATACAACTAGGTTATTTTTACAACTTTTGCTTTATTAAACTTTATTACTTAGGTATCTTTCACTTTTATTCCCATAAATAACTCATTGACCATTGGAATCTGTAGTTAAAAAGTAAAAGTGCTGAATAGGTACCGGGTCCCGGGGAAACTTGTTCAAGACGACAGTTCAGCATTTCCGAACTAGTTGAGGAACTGGGGGACTTGCTGAAGTCAAACTCAACTCAAACACCATTCAAGAAAAAGGTCTGGTTTATTTTTAGCATTAAAAAACATTGTTATATTTCGAATGTATTTTTCAACGTGGATTCTACAAATTTATCGCTATAGGCATTCCTCATAGTCAGAATGTATGTACACCATCATATGCGGAAATCGTTGCATCTCTCAAATAGTTGGGCAATTTTCAAATGTTTGTTACAGCTAAAATGTTACGGTATTTATTTACACGAGTACTCATAGACGTAATTCACTGTTACAATCCACGCATTCAACAATGTTTTCAACTGTTTAAACGTGTAAATGTTGAAAAATGAACAATATCACACTGGAAATCGTAACAAATGTGGCATCATAAGCACACACACATAACACACACTCTCTACACTCTGTAACTCTACATAAATATTTGTGTGTCGTCGGCGATCAAAAGGTTAAACCCGCCTTAGAGTGCTTTATTTTATTTACCCGAGTCGAGGCAATGCTGTGTAACACCTTCAATCAGCCGATGTACACTCTGCTGGGTCGTTAAAGGTTCTTCTGGTTGAATAAGAGCGGTTGAATACCTATGTATAAGAGCAAGAAAGCAGTGCAAACACATATAACGGTCTAAGATCGCGTGTAGTATAATTTATGTCTTTTCCAAAATGTTTTCCAAAAGGCTCTGTGGTGGTCTAAGACCTAGGCACAGTCTAACGGATGAATCTAGGTTCAGACATGTAAAGCTACGTAATCCTTAGGTAAGTTGCGTTAGTCAAAGATAAAAAAAAACCGACTAAACAAACAAAGTTGTTTAATCAAAACATACCTCATATAAACATGTAAAGTTAAATCAAATATTTTAATAAACGGGAGACAATACAAAAATACGTGAGGACAATATAAAATATATGAAGCATACTAATGTATCTATTTGGAATCACCATAATGTAGAAATATGGTGTATCCCAATTACGTTATAATATAAAGTTTTTAAGCATCTTCAAATATGTATCATGTCAATAAATTGTATGTTCCTTACGTTTGTAAAATGGATAACATTAACAGGTATTATCTTAGATGACCAGTATTGGGAAAGGCAAAAGTATCTTACAACGATATTTTTTTAATCCTCTTAGATCCCTTTGCGGTTCAGCTCAACGATATAAATATTCCCTTTTCCGGTTCAATTTCGTTAAGTTGGGCCGTGTTTCGAATAAAAACTTAAATCGGACATCCTAAAAACGAAGTTCAGTATAACTTTGGTTTTTTATTCAAATAAACGCAAAATTCACATAGTGTTTTTTTATTCGAATCACATTGAAACTAATATCGATTACCTAATTTATCTGCTAACCACTTAATTTTCATGAAATACAGTGTCATGCAAGCTCATATTAAATACGGATTTAATTATTCGAAAAAATGGTGTTTTCTGTGGTAAAATTTGTTCGTATTCATTTTATGGTACTTGCAAGAGATAAATTCAATTTTGTATTAACTGTATTATAGTGTTTTTTACAATTAAATTGTTAAAATAACAATTTAAAATATAATGATAATTTGTACCCCGTGATATATTAGGTTGAAAATAATTAGGAACGTCCGCGTCTTCGTATTTAACCACTAAGGGGATGAATTTCCAAAAATCTCTTCTTTGTGCCCTAGGTTATCCAAGGAATATAGAATATACCCTTCAAATTTCATCCTTTTCATCCCTTTCATCCCTTGTTCCAGCGGTTTTGGCTGAGCTTTGATCGATAAGTCAGCCAGTCAGTTTGTTCATTTATTTATTTTGACAATAGTCTCGTTTGGAAACAGTTTTACTTAGCACAAATAGCCAAGTAAAGCTACGACCGCTACGCCGTAACGTCGTAGAAGCCTTTTTGGCTACGTAGCAAAATTCTGCTACGTACAGCGCGCGCGCCTAGCACTTGCTCCCTGAAGACTACCCGGGGTACCGAGCATGCGAAGGTGTACATTTTATTCCAATATCCCAGTCGTCTTTTGTGTCGTCACAGACCAAAGTCGCAAATCATTTTAGTTAAGACCGACAAGTCAAACTTTTTTTTTTAAATCTGAAATTGCTTTGATTACTTTAAATAATAGAAGGTCTGACAAACTTAATTCGTGTTCCGTGTCCCTAATAATTACAGATAATACTTAACAGTTTTCCTTTCTCACAAAACAAACTAAACTACTCACATCCGTAACAATATTGAAAAAAAAAAAAAAAAAAAAAAAAACAATATTGAAACGGAGCGTTTGTATAAAATAAGGAACGAAGACCAACGACGGATGAGACTGTTTTCGATATTTTAAGACATTTACACTAAAAAGTAAGTGACATTTATAGTTAATTTTTATTAAACAGCAAATTAAACGATAAGCTGGTACATAAAAACTAAAGTATAATTCAAAATTAAAATTACCCCGAGGGCGGCATTTTCCTTGTGGTGGGCAGACATTCTTATTAACGTGCCCCGTAATTGCTATGATATTCAATCTGAGCTTAAAATATTCAATGAACGTTCATATGACAAAACCCTCATTAACTTAAATTTAGAAACATTATACGGTTCTCAGATATTATTTGTAAATAAATAATAAAAGAGGGTGAAAGGAAGGTCGATACAATCCTTTTAAGGAGGCATAGTAGATCTCATTTGGAAAAAATTTGGTCATGGAGTATCCTGGCCAAAAATGATTAGTTTCTGAGATATTCATAATTTAAATCTGAATTTTGGTGATTTTCCCTTATGTCCCCATAAAAACTTCCGAAATAAAACATGGCATTAAGGATTTTTCGTGTCATGTACATAAGGGAAAATCACCAAAATTCAGATTTAAATTATGAATGACCTTGACCATGACCTAATTTGTTCCAAATGAGCTCTACTATGCCTCCTTAAAAGGATTGTATCGACCTTCCTGTCACCCTGTATAAGGAGGCAATTTTCACAACTTAATCTAGTATGTGGCCTCTGGCCTTGCGCTATGGGTACTAGGCAACGATAAACATACTTAAATCATAAAATACATAGAGGTAATACATAGAAAACGTCCAAGACTCAATAACAAGCACTTCTCACGCAAATATTTTCCCATATCGTGACTTGTTGCCAATTATAGTTATAAAGCCTTCAAATTTAAGATGCCGCGTCTACAATATTAGTATCTTTACTCTTTGCCTAAAGAAAGTTCCGAGTTTATCGCGAACGTGTGAAAAATATAGAAAGCGATTTGTCTGTGTCGCCACCGCCCAACTTTTTGCCGGGTCGGGCGCGTTAACACCGGCTTATTTGACTCGCCTGCTCCCAAAATATTTATTTAACGGGAAAACTTGGGAGAATCAGTCGCTTTAAGCCTTCAGAAAGTGAAAAAACAAAAGGCTATCGATTACTTAAGATTCAAATTTATACCTTATTGCAGCTGTTTTGAATCAGTTACATATTAATATCTTATAATTAAAATGGACTATGTACCGTGTTTTGTTTTTTGGTGTTCAATAATTTCCTCCTTCCTCCTTCCTCCTTTTTCCTTGGGGTCCTTTTTTATGGCATGTGGAAAGCGAACGAGCTCACAGCCCACCTGATGCTACCTAAGTGGGATGACCCTCCTACAACTGCATAGCGTTGCCAACCCTGAGGACTAAGATGGAATACCTCTATGCTAGTGATTTCACCGGTGGTCTTGTCTTCACACCGGAACAAAACAATGCGAAAACTGCTGCTTACAGGTTATTGAATTATTTTAAATTTTCAAAAGCATTGTGGAATTATTTAGGTAAGTATTATATTAAAGTTGAACCTAAAAATAAAAAGTTTACGCTTTGCGAATTTAAACTTAGCGTATAGTGAATAGTTTTTATTTTGCAAAACGACAAGTTTTCATGTTTACGAGTATAAACTAGCCTTGTTACGTTTTCAAGGAACTTTCCGGTATTTTGTATTATTTAGGTTTCCCGTGCTCGCTTACTGGAAATTTATTTGCAATACAGTGTAAAATATTGCAAAGGAATTTGCTAGTCGTATGCTAGTAGGGTTTTTATTAAGTTATGAAAATTGGTAGACTGGTTCATAGTTAAAATAAAATGAAATTTTCTGTTATACGTCAGTAATATGGAGTGAATCTACTAGAGCTTTGGAAAATACCATAAATGCAGAGAAGAAACACCACATAAAACTCTAGCAAAAGGTCATTTTTTAACCATAAAATACAATTACACTTAAAAGTAAGTATCATCAATAAGTTAATAAATAATAACTCTACGCACTAAAATAAATAGATAAAAAAAACATCACAATTATAATGTCTGTTGAAACATGAACAGTCAGACAATTAATATAATATCAATGTTAATAACATAGCACTCTGTTTAGTCCCATATTTTGAAAATACGAGATAAGCTCTCGTCGACTTTCATAAGAAATAATGTTAAAACATAATTTGCGGTCACAGACAACTAAGTCTTAACGTAACGATGCAGATAATGCTAAAATCTACGAAGAGACGTAAGTTATTTCACATTTCTTGGCTTTATTTTTAAAAGATAATATTTCTGTTATATTTTGCGGGGCGTTTTTAAATACGAAACATTAGTGAAGCCTGCAGTTACTCTGTGGGAGTATTCTGTTGAGCTCGTCTTTTGTTTTCTTGTAAAAGTTGTAATTGGTTGCGAACAAGATTAATAAGTCGTAAGAGTATGTTTTCTATGCTCGAGAATGCAGTCTTTTTTATTTTTTAGGGTTCCGTAGCCAAAGGGCTAACGGGACCATATTACTGTCCGCCCGTCTTTATCTTTTGAACCTTAAAAGAAATAATAAAATTAAAAAAATATATATTAAAGGTGTTTCCCATTCAAGAAATATGTATTTTTTGGGCGAAGTACGTATGTAGTGTTAAATATTACGCGGTGGAACCCCTCGTGAGCGCATGCAACTTGGCTCTTGGCCGGTTTAAAACAAAGATTATGCTTAATGCATAAGTGGATTTATCAATATAAATATTTGTACATTAGGTATAACTAGGCTTTAAAATAACCTATACAATCAGAATATAACTTTTAACAACGTTATTGGAAAGTTCAAGTTATCTTGCAAACATTTAACAATTCTCAAGAAGCCTCTAAAGTTTTGAATGATCTCGTGAATTAATATAACTTTGTTAAGTGTTGAAGTACCGGACTGCCAAATTGTAATTCTAGGGTAAATAAAACTTTTACCTATGGCTAAAAGAGAGTATGGAAAAGGTACGTTAAAGCCAGGGTCGTAATATTACTCTTTCACACTTCTCTCTATCCGAAGGGACGTAAGTTCACTTTGCGTGCTGTATAGGCTTTAAAGAAAGAAAGAAAGAAAGAAAGAAAAAACGTTTATTTGCTTACATCTAACACAATTACTGAAAAGTACGGGGAGTGTTCTGAAGAATTATTCGGCCTTTTACCGGCCGCTATGTTCCACCATCGAACTACTCGACGTAAAATCAGGTTCCATCAACATCACCTTGATGAATGGCGTTCTTCCACCGTGCGTTTCACTAGGCACTTTCTGCCTCGTACAGTAAAACTGTGGAACGAACTCCCTTCGGCAGTATTTCCAGCCAGTTATGACATGGATGCCTTCAGGAAAAGAGCTTATATTTCCCTAATATGCCGGCAACGCACCGACAACTCTTCTTGAGTTGCTGGTGTTTATAGGCGGTGGTGACTACTTCCCATCAGGCAACCCACATGCTCATTGGCCTCTATGGTGTCACACTTACTTATTCTGGCTTTTGTCAGTATACTAGTATATGTTATGCCAGGGAGAGTTTTTTATTTCATAAGAGAGGGTTGTGAAAAAAAAGCTAACTCTGGTATGACAGATACGAGTATGTGAGAAAGGCCAGAATACCTAAGTGTGACACCATAGATAGCCAAGTTCTGATAATACTGTAATTTAACTGTATTTATTTCGAACTTGGTCATGCACTTTGGATGTACCTATGTCTATTTATGTGGCACGCTCTGCAGCCTCAACGGCTTAATGGATTTTAGCATATTGAGGTGCCTTGGTTGTGGGAGTGACCTCGTAGTGAAAGTTTGTGTGTGTGTCATTTGTGTGTGTGGGTGTGTTTGTTACTCCTTCACGCTGCAACGGCTGGACGGATTTGGATGAAATTTGGAATGTTCATAGCTTATACCCAGGATTAACACATAGGGCTATTTTTCATCCCGGAAATTTTAAAAGTTCCCAAGGGAATAACGGTAATCGAAATTTACGCGGACGAAGTCGCGAGCAGAAGCTAGTAGCTGTAATCTTTTAATCAAAATGATGAGAGAGGCGTTTTTAAAGAATTATTTTTATATTTTTATTGTTTATTAGGAATTTCTAATTTAAAACATGGACGTGTGCCAAACTTCTATAACATCCATCAAGCCGTATATGCTTTGAGTCACAAACATGCAAAAACTATGACAAAATATTATTTAACACGGGTCTCTACGGATACAAATTTGTGCGTACATTGACCCAATTTCATTGCTTTTGAATGTATTATTAGGACAACGACTCGAGTACCTGAGGGTTACCGTTAAGTACTGTTCTTGTGGAACGGAGAAGTGTTGGGTTTTATTTTGGTACTTGTTCTATTCAAAGTTTGCTAAGTGGTTTTGTATCCGGTCGGTTTCTTAATAATACCTACTCATCCCGTATTGTTGTGATTAATTCTAAAATCTGTGAACAATCAACTTAAACGATTAGATATTATTTTATTAGAGCAGTCGGAAACAAGTACATTTTGTTTCTTTTTATTTATTTAACAAAGCCTACTACTTAGTAACTACTGTACATTAATATCGGTTCAGGGGATTTTTTTTTATTGTACTATTTTAATATTTAGGCAAATTGCAATCGATCGTACAACGGCTTAGAGAACAATTATACCGAATTACGTATTAAATTTTAATCGGATCACAAACATGAATCCTACATCGAAACGAATACATTGTTAGTTTCCCGAAAATTAATAGTTAACCCTCTTATTAATAAAGCGCAATGGCTAAAGACAAGTATGCTTTGTCGTTATCTGTCATTGTGACATTTGCATTTGACAGAAAGTGACAACGCAAACTTTAACAAAAATGGGTGCGTAGTGCGTTTATGAATAAGCGAGTTAGTCTTTCCCAATTATTAGAACAGTTTAAAACTGAAGCCGTAGTTTGAATTAACATAGTTTCAAAAAGGAAGTTTCAAGAGCAAACGGAAATTATATCACAAACTTGTTCACTTTCAATTGATGTTTATATTTAATCAAGACTGGACGATAACTAACGAGTTAACTATAGATTTATTATAAAATCGGAAACAGAACTTCAATAAAGCAAACAACTCAGTAAATTAGTTTGAGAAAAATACGGACCAAATACCAACAAACTTAAAAAGCAATTTAAATCCCGTTTTGGTAATTTTAACTCGCAACGTATCGCAGCCGGAGGAGTAGGAAAATGTCTTCGATTACGGAAAAGGTTGTGGATTCGAGTTGCAGCCTAAAAACATACTCTTCAGAAAAATTAACGCTCTGTAGATAGTAAGTAATAGATACTATTACCAAATAGGTACTTAAATCAAACAACAAATTAAAATGTAAGACCTACTTAAAGACTGTATTTTCGCAAATAAATGATTGATTGATTGATTGAATCAGAAACAGCTGGTCACCAAAATATAAAAACCCCGCCATTTTAATGAAAATAATAACTAAAAACAAACCATTAAGGCTAAACAAGTGGCTTAACGCTAACGTAAACGATTTTCGAAAACTGATAAAATGTATGGAAAACACGTACCTAGTCCGCTCGACGCGACCGTCTGGCAGCTTACGTCAATCCTATACATTTTGGATAACGGTAACGAAAACCGAATGCATCTTATCTAGGGGCTCTGTTCGCATATCAATGAACTTTATTCTCATATTTTTAGTCATTTTTAGCATGTATGTCTTACGTTGTGAAATAAACAAAAGTACGAAAAAATCTTCGCAAAATCATATTTTGAAAATCTGACTAGTAAAGTTTCGAATTGTACAAATGTGGTGTACCTAATTACAGGTAAACCCAACCGTAAGTAACGGAAAAACACCGATCACTTATTCTGTTATTTTCAAGCTTTCTTGCGAACTATAAATTATTTAATCCACTTCATTTTACGCCTACTATTGCCGTTTTCGCAACACAATAAATCTTACCTGAAAGAAAAGAAACTTCAACTTTGGCCGTCAACAGTTTGCTAATGATTGATTTATTTCCAACTCGAGTGCTTATTATGTAATCAGGTCAACCGGAATTGACCTCTACTCTGGCGTCTAAAAATAAAAGGCAGTGTCAGAGTTCGAAGTCTTTATCGACTTACTGTCTTTTTTGCTTTTAGTCGGCAGTACTAGAAGTCAGTTTATTAGTACCTATGTGGGGTTCATTTCATAAACCTCAGAATCTTTACCTTTGTCTTGTTGTTGTTCTTAAATATATCACAACTAGATCTTGCTCTTGACTCCGTCCGCATTGAAGTCTTTTACAGCTAACAAACAGTCATACAAAGTTAGGATAGCAGTAGTTAAAAAAAAATGTAGCTTAATTAGTCTTGTTAGTTTCATTGCATTGCTGCAAACGCAAAATTTAGGATATATTCAATAAAAACTAAAGATACATCAACATGTTCGCTGTTTCATGGACATCGGAGAGCCCGCGACAACACGACAAAATTGAAAACTTGGATTTTTAATAAAAGCCTCAACCTGTAAAATATATTCAAAAATGGCGGATACTGATCTTTAAATTACAATGTTAAATGTTTAATTTTATTTTATACGACACTCAGGCAGACCGGTTTTAAAGTTTAAAAAGCTTTCTATGTGTACCTACACAAGATTTACGGAACTCTCAGCAAATCCCACTGATCCTAACTCTTATTATGTAATATCCAATCGCAAATAACATTTTTTCTGCTTTCACCCTCAACGTTCGATCTACAGTAACCGCCTACATTTATCAACACAATTTTGGCCACAAAACCTTCGAGTGTCAAACTGGAATATAAAACGTTTAGAATAACCTCTTTTTCACGCGTCCGTCCATCAGCCGAAGTGGAGGGCTAAGGGCCCTCTGTTTGTTTGGACGCACTCGGAATACTCAGACCTCTCGGGCCGTCAACGCGAGCGCTTACCGACCCCGATCGATAGATACACGCGTAATTGCTAGATTCGATAAATCGCTAATCGTGCTTGTGGAAATATATCGATATTTTCAGTTAACAGCGTTGGATATCAAGCGGTGTTATAAATTGAAACTACTTATTAGTATTACTAATTAGCTTCTACCAGTATCAACATTTGCATTTTATTTACGCTGTCGCGCTTTTGTTGGATAAAATGCTACCAAATGTGAACATATTAGGGCCCGTATTATGGTCGCCTTTATTGCGGTAGATAAAGCATACGTCACTCTCGTACTTATATTTTATCAGAAAGTGACAGGTGTTTTATCCACGTCCATCCACACCGATAGTACTGAATAAAACTTATTTAAACTTACTTTACTCTGCATATCTATGACAAAGAAAACCCTTTCAATGCTATTTAGTTTCGTAAAACATCTTTACAACAATTATATTTTAGCTAGCTGAAAAGCAGAGAGTTGTCACCGTTATCCCCCTATGGTATCAGAAGTGGGATTAGTAAATTGACCAAATAAAGCGTCGTCGGTCGCGTGTTCAGACTTCCTTCGTGCAAGTGCTTTACTTTAAGGAAAAAGATGGGATCGCAGGCAGTTAATTTTTTATAAATAAGCTCGTACTTTATATGTTAAGGTTTTTTCTTCCAAATTGGAATTAATCAAATAACTTCAGCCCTGCCCCTTTCTCTCTATTGTATCTTAACAAACTTGATAGTCGATAAGTTAAGAAACTGTCTACTTACTTAAATATAATTAACTCAATTAATCACGCGTACCGTCTACCTAATTTCTAAGTTATGATTGATTCTGTCTTTGCTTTGGATAAGGTTCTTAATCGTATAAAACACTCAGACCGAAATAAAATACTTATACCGTTATAAAATTGTTGCTTTTACATGTCTAAAAAACCTTTTTATCACGGCTTTTAACTATGTTTCTCGTAATTATTTAAAACAAAGCCACGGAGTAAAGTTAGAACTAAAAAGGCGACAATCCGCTCGTCTTTCGCACAGTTTCTCGTCTGCTGAAACTCTATTTAGCTCGGTTTGAGTTAAAATAGGGTTACCACCGCCTGGAAACGATAAAGCGGGGTGTTAAAATCGAATCTACATTTTGAGAAATTCTCAATCTAGTTTATCTTTAAATTGCCTTGAAATATAATAAAAATATTACAAATACCGAACATGCATAATACATACTGTTACGAGTATAAGGAAAAGGCATATATGTAATGAACTATTTCTAACGCTTAGAAGTTTTAGGGCCAACTACTGAGGCTCCTTGTACTAAAAATAGTACATAATAAATTGGAATTTCTTTTTGTTTTTATGAGTCATGATCAAATTGGAAAATTGACTTTATTTCATCCGTAATAGATTCATATTGCATTGACAAAACGAACAAAAAAAACGATCAAACAAAGGAGTCTGATTGATAGACAACGCACAGCCTTAACCACTGGACCAAGAAACTTAAAATTTAGAGTTTCTGGGGGAAGCTTTAGCTTTAGGTGGCAACTGACTTGTAATATTTCGGTGCAATGTACCTATCACTTGCGGTTCTTATCTAATCGCACCCATTAGATAAGGGCCCCGAGTCATACATTATTCCGATATGTTACACGTCAGACGCCATCTGTTGAGTAAAACGAGTTTTTTTTTATTTGACAGGGAGGAAAACTAGATTTACCGCGTACAAAACCGCGGGCGTCCTAGAAGTAGGATATAGGGCAAATCTAAACCTGCCTACCCTAGGTACCGCCAAAGGAGTGTTCGCAATTAGGCAGCACACCTGAACGGCAGCCGCTCCTCAAACGCTCGACAAACAAACAGACACCCGGCTGGAAAGTTTACTTGTCAGCGAAACTAGAATTTGTTACTCCTCGTATTTTGTTACATTACGGTAACGAAATGGACTTTTGATTGTAACAAAGTATTTTAATTTGTAATGAACGTTTACAAATTGTAACTTAGTAAAAAAGTATCGCTTTTACTATGTAGTGCAATGAGAGTTGTCTTTGTAAGTTTTAAAATGATGTTATACTGTTTTTTGAGTGGGTAGTTTGATTACAATTATAGTGCTTCCTATGCGTAGTTCAGCAACCCACTTGGCATTATTAAAATTTAAGTAAAAAGTTACAAAAAAATCGGTATCTTATCTTCGGGAAAACCGGAACTTTTACCAATGCCCTAAGTAATACACTCAAAAACAATGTACAAGGCGGCAAAATTACAATCAACATTCTCAATAGAGAACTGCCATATTATATTTTTAACTTACTTACTTTTTTTAAGTGGTAAACATATTTTTACTTTACTTTACTTTACTTACCTACTTTTAAACTCGACGGACGGACTATTAAACGGCGAGTTTAAGTTGTCCCACCGGAGCATAAACAAACATTTCAAAGTGTGCATTCTCAATTAGGTAACTTAAACTGGCTCGCTCTATCGACGGTTCGACAAGAACCGCTTTAAGATAATAAAATCTCTCTACAAAATTTGTCTACACCACACTTGATAAATCTCGTTTGACGTGACATGGCCTACATTTTTTAATCAAAATCAAAATCAACCCTTTTCACAGACACTTCAATTAAAACAACACAACTACGTATTTCTCCACAATATTTAGAGGCAGGACGATCCCAATCCGGAGCTAATCCGAACAGAACTCGGCAAAGCCGCAGGTGTATTAAGGTAAACAAACGCTCATATATCGCCGGGGCTTAAATACCTATCGATTTAAAGGCTTTACAAATTGTACAAATGAGATTTACCCTGCTCCGGCCGGGTGATGTCTTAATTGTTGACTAATTCGTGAGGATTTTATTTGAAGGTTCGAATTAAGCGGGCTTCGTGAATTTTGGAGTGCAGACGGATAAAGAAGAAAACCCTTATTAACATTATAAATCAGGGACCCTATTCTAATGGGTAAAATCATATTGTTTTAACATAATTAAATTAAAACAACGATAGATGGCGTCAGCATACCCTCCGAGTATGATAAAGTAAGCGATCGCTAATTTCGTGGATCTTAAGTAGGGTCTTGGTGGCATAATTGGTAATGCGCCTGCATTGGCCCGGATTGCCAGAGGAGATGTAGGTTTGAATCCTGCCTAAGACCGACGAATTTTTTTCGCTTTAATATAATTTGAATTACGTACAGACGTTTCTGTTAAAAAAAATAAAAAAATATATATGTTTTAACATGTTATCGTGTTATTCTAATTCTAATTTTAATTAATGGCTTTCTCTCGTGATAAGGTGTATTTTGCCATTGTCGAGCTATTTATAGACACTCCCATGGACTTATTGGATAAATGAGTCCATGGAAATCACACGCGAAGACAATTGGGATTGTGCATATTTTTACAATTACTCTAATACGAAAATCAATTCAAGGAATAGGGTTTTAAAGCCGTTCTGCATTATTAAGTTTTGATTTTTTATCTGTTTCGGATATTTTGACAAAAGTATATTAAACCTTTGTTTGACTTAAGTTTTCGGCTTGAAGCCCTCCTCGGTGTATCTTGCGGGTTAGGCGAAAACCGCTTGAAATGGTATGTTTCAATACACTATTACAATGACTTTTTATCATTAGATATCATTTAATTGTTGTAATTTATTAGAAAGTGCCTTGTCAAATTTAAAATAATCATGTCACCTATAAAATGTCTGCTAAATAAAAAGATATTAAAACAAAACTATTGGGTCAAATACTACGTGATTCTTTGTTAACTATTTATATAGCGACCTTTTCTCAATAGACATTAGCAAAATTGACACATCGGAAATTTAAAGGATGAACCATAAATATAAGACGACAGAATAACTAGGTGCATGTGGTGCATTATAACTATTGATGATATTCAAAAGAGTGACTTCATTATTATGGTATTTCATGCGTGATCAATGTGATCATACAGACGAGTTGAATAGGACTTAAGCCGCAAACGTAATGAGAGCGGAGGCGGTGCGGTAAGGCGCGTTCCCATACAAAAAACGCTTCATCCTCGCTTTAGAAACGCTTTTTAGTATGGAAATGCGCCGCACCGCGTCCCCTCCGCTGTCAATGAGTTTGCGGCCTTAACCGAGACCCAGTACTACACAAATATACATACATACATTCACTGGGATGTTCGGTTGTGTTATTAGAACATGCCTGGCATGTCGCTTGCAGGCAATATTAGGTTTACCCTGCCCTTTGTAGTCAACCTCTTTAAAATTGTATGCCTTTAGAGTGCTCTTCGCTGCAATTTCGCCCGCGGTATGTGAAGTTCCCATACACGCTTTGATCCCCATTTTAGGTCCCATAACCTATCCATTGTCATGCCCTTTATTCCTTAGGAAAATTAACCTGAATGTAGGTCCTCGTTAGTGAACGGGTTTACTGCTTAATTTAAAATGGTTTCTTTTTCTTTTATCTAATGATATCATAAAAGAAAAGTAAATCACACTAATATTATAAATGCAAAAGTTTGTGTGTGTGTTATATTGTTACTCTTTCACACTGCAACGGCTGGACGGATTTCGAATTTCGAATGAAGTTAGCTTATACACTGGATGAACACATAATAATATCATCTCATTGTAGAAAGTTAACAGGCACCGCAGAGCCCTCGGTGGTTCCGTGGTTGTCTATCTAGGACTTGCTGAATACCTTTTTACATTAATGAATTTGATTTGACTCTTCTGCATTTAACTCTACGTTAAATGTACACGTTTTTAAGCTAACTAACCGTGGCCCATACATTTTTTACTACAGTATCTGCTAGATTTTTTTGTTAAGTGCTAGTTTGCAACTTTAACACTGATTTACGAGAAAACTACAAAAGTTGGTTGAAAATTGTAACACCCATCTTAAAGCGCAACTAAAAATCTAAAATTATTTCATCTAAATGTTAATAGGTTGGGATCATCTCGAAAACCGACTGCTATGCGAGCAAAGGCTCGTCTATATACCTATAGCCAACAAGTGAACAGTGAGCTTTAAAGACCTATATTGTACGTTATAAAATAAATTATTTAAGCGTAAGTAGTAACAGATAAGGCCATCAATATCCAAAGATAAAAATTATAGCCTTCTTCAAATTCTATAACTATTCTAGCAACTTACACCAAACACATCATTTTAACTTTAATCAAACGCAAAAGTACTTACAATGATATTATAATAACATTGGCATGAATTTATATTCCTTTGCAAGACTTAAAACTGAAGGAATATTTATGTAGAGGCTCACGAATGACTAATGAATGCGAATGAAATGGCGGGATCAGGAAGAATTCTTTGCTGCAAATGCACTTTTTATTCTTACGAGTCCATAAAGTCTCGAAATAATCCTGAATATAAAACGTTTTATTTCTACGCGACGTGTTAAATGAGATGGTTGGGTTCGCTTTTGTTTTATCATTTCGCATTAATATCTCGAATAGCTGCGTGATGTGATATATACATTCCCACGCGAACGCGATATACAAATCCGTTGCCAACCTAAAGGACTGGGGTGTTATTATGACATGGCTTTGCAGTTCATTTTACGGCGAGCGTAAAGGACAGAGCTATAGCTATATAGTTATATAGCTTTGTCCTTTTCTCTCAGCGTAAAAAGAATTGCATAGCTATGTCATAATAACCCTCCTGAGATAAAACACGTTTTGCCTTTATGCTCTTCATTTAACAGTTTGTCTTACATTGATGCTTTCCAGCAGGATAAAGAGTGAAATAGTGGTAGCAATTCAAACAGAGGGCTTATTGTCTAACGCACTCGCAATCACGATCGTTTTCATTATGAAAATCGAAGGCTTGTCTGCATACAAAATGAAAACAATTGCTCCACTTTGAAGCCGGTTGCGATTGCAAGTGCGTTAGACAATAAGCCCTCAGATCCTGCTAGGTGATTCTTTGAAATAACTTGCTTTTCAATTCGTAGACGAACTATTCGGATTCGTAGGCCTTTGTTGTCCCGTGAAAGCATTAGTGCGTGTATTTTTAATTTATTCGCAGGTTTAGTCAACGAAGCA
The DNA here is from genome assembly GCA_948252455.1 of Acleris cristana. Classification (NCBI taxonomy): domain Eukaryota; kingdom Metazoa; phylum Arthropoda; class Insecta; order Lepidoptera; family Tortricidae; genus Acleris; species Acleris cristana. Next base: position 7,223,973 of record OX411775.1, read on the forward strand.
GGCCCTGCAAGATGCATTTGGCATTCGTTATTGTTATCAGGCAACTTGTCTTGCCTCATAGCGGTAGGTACCACTATCTTTGCCTTACGATTCCACGTGCGAGCGGGGCAACTTAAGTTTGCTGCAGACTAATGAAGAAACGAGTTTAAGAAAACAATACTAACAGCACAAGGTTGTACTACCACTATAATAAAATACAACCACTACCAAACAAAGCCGTTTCTGTTTTAATTTCCGCTTCAGCCCGTCAGCCATAAATTCCACTATCGTTTTGAGCTTCATCTGCACCAAACTCAAAAGAACTCCACCCAAGGGAATGTTGATGCAGCCGTCAGAAAAAGTTGAAGCCAGTTTAAAAATTCGTGCTGGCTGAACGAAAATTACCTTTTGCCGTCGATGATTGGCTCCAACGTTACTGCGTGGAACATTCCACTTGGCTCAAAGAGAATTTGCGCGCACGCTTTGGCCCAAACAAAATATTCGTGCGATTTTTGAACATTTGTACGCTACATGGCACGGTAAACGTATTTAGTCGGGAATTTCGTTCGGGTTGTTTACAGTTACTCTGTGATAGCATTCGGGCTGTGAAATTGAAAAACGTTTTGGTATGGTAACATGTGATTAATCGTCCAAAAAAAGTTGAAGTTCTTACCTAAGTATTTTTGTAGATTTCAACCGTTTAAATCCGACGACGCATGCCTAGGCCTAGGCGTCGATTTGTAATTTATTACTTACCACTAGCCCACTAATATTAAATATTATTAAATTAGTTTAAGTCCGACGCTTGGTCTGAATGCAGTTCTCATCATAAATTATGTCCACAGTATCGTCTATAATTTGTCCATCGATTTACAAGGTAAGCCCTTGGCTGTAACTGTAACCATTTGTATTCAAAGACTAAATATTTGAAGATTAGGTTCTTAAAAATCTGACATCCGCTTTTAGCTCTAATTATAAGAATTTTTTCTGATATTTCTGAGTCCAATGATGCCTTAGATATTGATTGGTATTTGCAAATACCCATGGGCCTTGTTGTTTGTAAAAACGGTACCTTAGTAATATATCCTATTGTTATTGTAGGCACTTGAAAACACAAGAAATATAAGATAACACACAAACAAATATGCATAAGTGACGACGTCTAGTCAAATAAAATTGCCAAAGATTAGTACTGTTTTCAACAAATTAGTACTGTTTGACACATAACCTCAAATATTCATCAATCGTGTTTTTATTTAAAATAACGTATAATTAATAGTTATTTAATCTCAAACTTAATATGAAAGTAAAGATCGAGTTTATAAATAATTGCAAAGACCTCACTTGATCTTTAAAAGCAAGTGATTATCTAGTAATAAGGGTAAATTGGTTCGTTTGGTTGTGTTTACATCTTTGCCTATTTCAATTGGCACAGACTATACCTACAACTTCACAAACATAATACGTGTCATATAAAGTGTTCAAAGAAAGCAGTAAAGAACCTATACGCGGTCAAAACACGACTTTACTGGTGATCTTGTACTTTTTTCCAAGAGCTTTCGATGTGATAAACCCGTTTCAGAAGCCGTTAACGTAATAGCAGTAGAAAACTGCGAGGAACTTCAACAAACTTTAAAAATGCAGTAGTGTGTAGCGGCTAAATCGCGAGTGCCGAGGCAAAGATGGAGTCACTTTGAGTGGAAGCGCGGCACTAAGATTGACAGACATTCCGAAGCCGAGATCCCAATATTCACAAAGAGAATATAAAATGGTACACGCTCTTTAGAACTGCTAAATATAAGAGAAAAGGAGTTGGAAATAATTTGAAGCTCCAATCCGGCTACTAAACCACTCAAAAAAATGCGGATACTTACCGACGGGTTATTCCCACCTTTTACCACCAATTTGTTACCACTAGTAACAGCTGGGATATTTTTTCTCATCTTTTACCACTAAAGTACTCGGTGGTAACAACTAGGAATATTTTTCCCATTTTTACCGCTAAAATATTCGGTGATAACTACTGGGAAAAAAACCCAGTAGTTAGTGGTAACAGTCAGAATTTTTTATTCCCATTAGTTACCACTGGTAAAAGATGAAAAAAAATCCCAGCTGTTACCAGTGGTAACAAAATGGTGGTAACAGGTGGGAATAACCCCGTACTACTGTTAAAGTAACGCTATTTTTGTCACCAATATGTTATACAATTTGTGCTCTGAGTTGGCAACGCTTTAATTGGCTTGAGATTGCAATTTGTCATGATAATGCTTCAGAGTTACTTATCATCAGGTAGGCCTGTATGCTCGTTTGGCTTTCCCATGGACTACTTGGTATAAAAAAAAATGGAAATCATTCCTTGGGTAAAGTAGTTTTCCTACTCCTTTACTTCCTTGTACCCAATACACTCTTGATCTCTTAATGACCCTTTGTACCAGAAATAGGGCCAACTTCAAAATATCTGTTGTCATTTATTTGAATCCTGATTTATTAACACAAAACATAAATAATCACAACTCAAATCTATGAATAACAAAAGGTTTTTAAAATAATGTACCTATAATTTACACTCGTAGACTTCGTTAGCTAGATTAAGTATATACTTGTAGACAAACACGTACACGGAAAACAGCAAATGTTCCACAAAATAACGTAAAATATCACAGTAGATTAACTGTCACCAAGCTCGAATGGTAAATGATGGTCGTTACCTTAATCGGTTTTATCAAGCAATCGTCAACAGTTAAAAATTGGATCTGCTGGCGTAGTTAATGTGCCCACGCCGTCTTAATCCGCGGTCGTGCCGTCAAGCTTGGTAAATACTAATCTTTGCCAAAGCTATTTGGTCAAAGAGTAAGAAACGGTAGACATGAAATAGTTGTCCCCTGATATTTATTATTTAGTTTCCTTATCTTATCTAAGGATAAATTAAATAGTAGGTAAATAAGCTTCCTGATACTAATGTTATAAATGTGAAAGTTTGTATGTTTGTTACTTAATCACGCCAGAACAGAAAGGATTCGGATGAAATTTGTCAAAGAGATAGATTTTAGTCTGGAATAACACATATACAGCCTACTTTTTATCCCGGAAAAATGTACGGTTCCCGTGGGATGACGAAATAACGATTTCTACGCAGACGAAGTCGCTGGCAGAAGCTACTAATATATATATGAGCAAGTATGTTTATTTGTCTGAAGTAAAAGTTGGTACAGAAATAGTTTGTAGCCCGGATACATGTCATATACTTACTTATATCCCGGGATATTGGACATTTTCCGGGGGAACAGGGATAAACAACTTCTATGCGGACTGAGTGCGGACGATTCGCCTATTACCTATTGTTTTCTCGAACATCGCTAGATCAAAAACGGTTTTTACAATTGAAACGGTTTTTTTTTATTATTTTAAAGAAATAAACTAACCTAACTTAACTAATCCACACAGTAAAAGTTTATTAATTCTGTAATTTCAGCCTAAATATTAGGTGAGAACATTATACGCCCAACAATCATAAAAAACATTTTTATGCCTTTCAAAGGGATACCCTTTTTAATACCTTCCAGCAATGCTGATGAGGGTCTACGCAAATTAATCTTTGCCGGTAAGAAATGGGGACTCCATACAGACTTATTTCCGTGGGCACTCGCTCGGAATAAATAAACAACCAGAGGCTCCAATATAGACGAAGGCTGATTTTTCCTTATTGAGCCTGCCACGCTAACCGATATTTCGATTGCGAATATTTTCTTGTCCCAATATTAGTTCAAGCATAATTATTATCACATGGTTATTGCGTGCGAGGTTTACTATATATGTATGCCTATGTTTGGTGTATAAATAAATAACAAATATTTGCACTATAAAACTTCCGTCCCGTTCCGTCTATTTATCTTCATTCTTATTCTTATTAATATTGAAGGTAAATGTGTTTTTTTTTGTTTCATTTTCACGTTTAAAGGGCAAAACAGATTACTTTTAAAATTTGGTCATAGTCTCTGCCTACCCTATTGGGAGAAAGGTGTCAAGGTTTGTAGGTATGTATGTATCTCGAAAACCGTAACAATTTGTAGTCTATTATATGAAGATAAAAACTGGATATAAGAGAAATGCTACTCATAAATAGATGGCGCTTTTTTTATCCCTACTGTCCGTTAGATGTCGCTGAAAAACCGAAAGTACTGGTTTTGCGTGCGTATCATAAAAGTTGAGATACACATACGAGTTAGGTAAAGTGCAACTAATCAGCAATAGATTTTCATAAATAAATTGAATTTAATTCAATCTTCAAGTTATGAATAGGGCATAAAAACTGAAACAATATGTAAAAATCAACAGTAAGTAGTGATTACCTATCTCGAAAATCATAGTCCATGCCTCGAATATCCCGAAAACCATAGTCTAGTTCCATAGTCCGAGCCTACTCTATTGGGAGACAGGCGTGGAGGTTGACTCATTTAACACTGTTTAGATAGAGTGTAGGCTTGTCTATTTATACACAGCTTGATTGTAGAACTCCTAATACAGGGGCTCTACTTTGAAATCAGTAATTCGAACTTCGGATCGCCCCGTTACTTTCTTGCGAATTAGTGACGCGTCGAGAGCAAAAGGGATACCAATAGACGAAGTTCGAATTACGGATTTCAAAGTAGAGCCTCAGGACCCCTGTGTACCCCAAAGAACGAACGAAAAGATTATCGATAAGTCTTTTTAAAAAAAAAACTGCAAAAGGAATCTTATTTATAAAACATTTGTACAACCCGAAAACTTAATCAACGAGAGAGAGTAATGCTTTAATTATGTCTCATTTGACCAGCATAATGAGTATTTTCATATTTTAACAGCAAGCTTCATCTAATAAAAACCCTTTCACTGAGCGTTAAAGGCGTAATCAGTTAGGTAGAGGCCTGTTAAGGGGCGGGTAAGTATCTCTACGGACGGTAACTGCTTATTTTGTCATTCTTTTAGAGGACTATTTTGTCCTTTTATAGGCGTGTAAAACTAGACATGCAATTTCTGTTAAGATTGTCATAAAACTGTGCCTAAGTTAATAACTTGAAGACTCGTGAAAATATCATCTTTTTTTTGTGGAAATTTACAACGTAGGGTCTTGATCCTACATTAAAATTGATATACACCAAATGTGGGCCTTTTTTTTCACAAAAATACAAATTCGAGTTCAAAACGTGAACTTAATGCCTAATGGCATTCTCTACCAGTTGACCATTGGACAAATCAGAAATAAAAATCAGAATTATGGTCGTGTTTATCTTGTGGATTAAACATCTGTCACTTTCTGACCAGTATGTAACTGCGAGGGTGACGGACACCACAATAATACTTACGAGCCCAGATGATTTTAAATGGAATGAAGAAAACAAACAAGCACACACACACACACAGGCAACGTGGTGGTAAGTGGGCACTGACGCCCGGGGACGGTTAAACAAAATAGTAGTTTTTTATACTTACCTGCATTTGTGTTCCTACCCCTGACGCTCAGAAGCAGTATGTTAAAATTTTTATTAAAAAAAACAAGTACTAATATTACAAAATAACATAACTTACACGATTAATTTGTAATTATAAGATAGGAACTGACTAAGTCTTTCTTGACTAAAACTGCCGATAATATGTTGCTATAGCAATTGTTTGCAAGTATTATTCATTAAAAATATATTAAAATAACTTCACAATTAATTTTCTTAACTACTGTACATTTTTAATGTAGTGCATGTGCTGCGTGTTCATCGTTATCTGTATCGCTGTTGCTTAGTACAAGGCATGTCGTGGTACGGGGGCAAAAAACTGTGCTGTGCTTTACATTGCTGGCAATTAAAATTTTGTTAGATAGTTAACAAAGCCTAAAAAATTGTTAATTAATTAAATCAATGTCATAATTACGTTACAAATATACGTTATTTTAACCTCCTTTAAAAAAAGCTAGGGTGCTGGTAACACACTGTATAACATATACAAACACAGCATTTTAATTAGGTATATTAAAATGCTGGAGAATCGAACTTCTTTCTCTAAAACTTAATAGATAGGTACATAACTCTTTCATGCCTTTATATGGAGTATAAAAAATGGTTTAGAAACCACCACCATACTAATATTCTAAACTGAAAGTATTTAGGATATTATGATAATGAGTACCTTTCTATGTAAAAGAACGTAGTGTGACATTGTGTAACAAAAAGCTGTGAAATAGTGAAGTACTCAAAATAAGGAAAATAAGCAATGTATCTAAAAGCCGCTTTGTGCGTGAAGCTTAGCTGAGCATGCTTCCCGTGCGGCGATATAGTAAGATACATTGCGCTGCAAAACTTTACATGCAACTAAAACTACTTTTCAATCTTTCGTTTACGGGAATACATCAGTACATCTCCAGTTATGATGACCTCTAAGAACAGTAACAGTTTAAACGTCTGTCCTTTACCCCCTAAAGGTATATAAAGGTTGCTTTTGTGGTTTGCGGCCTTCCCGAAATCCTGACATCCGCTGATCTGCGTATACTACAGTCGCTACATAAAGAGGCCTATAAACATAATGCGTTTTACAACTGTGTCGTTTGGGGTATTAAGCCAGGCATTTCGCGGTTTGCCAAAGCTACCAAGGAAAATGATAGCTATTTAAAGTCGCTCAGAAAATTCGCATTCGAGATAAGCTCGTAATTGCCAACGATCTTAAGGGAATGACGGGAAAAATTCCCCCGGTCGGATTTTTTATATTTGGGTAACACGGAAGTATTGGAGTTTTGACGTCGTAATGTTCTACAAACTGTGATGGCCTGGCAAATGACCTGTTTAAGATTTTGATGCCGGTAATTTTCTTTATAGGGTGCCATACCATCTGAATGTCCATCTGCCTTTCACAGTTGATTTAAAAAAAAAAACATTGAGCGTGAAACTTCCAATTTAGCAGTCTTGGATAAACCTCTTTACTCGTACTCATATTTACTTATTCTAGTATGCGCTTTACGTATTGGCTGTAAGACTTTTGTTAGTTTACATAAATATACCAACACAAAATAATAATAATAAAAACCACCGTCACGTAAAATTTTCACTAGCATAATGACGCTGCAAAAATCATTCCAAGGACGAGGAATTATAATAGGATTGACTTCTTACCGGCCGTGTACTATAATGAGACTTGACAGAAGCGCGTGGAGCTAACCCCATGTGCTTCAGTTTAGTCCACCAGAGAAAATACTCTTTTACCGAACGTGTGATATCCTTGAACGTGGACGTGGATCTCTGATAAGTTCATGGCAGTGTCTATAAATAGCTCGACATTGGTAAAATTCACCTTAACGAGAGAAAGCCATTAATTAAAATTTGAATTAGTAGTAAGGAACGATTCTTACATTAGAACTCCATACCTTAAATAAATAAAAAACCGAGATTTTAGGCCGCATTCACACCAAACGTATTGTCAGCCGCCTGCTGTACACAGTATAACAGCAGTGAGCAGCGCTATGTCAGTTTGGTGTGAACGAAAAGTTGAATATCAAAGGAAAAGTAGTAAACTGCGTAACATGCGGCAGCTGACACTTCGTTTGGTATTAACGCGGCCTTAGGAATAAAAACTACCTCCGCGGCTATTTCTCATTATTTTTACGAAATATTATGCAAACATGCATATGCCTTCCTATGATCCCATATCCCGAAACCACGCGGGGTCATCTTAACCACAGAACTTTTGACAGTCAATTAGGGGCGCGTCCGGCACACGCACTAATTATGGAATATTAATTAATTCCCTGAAGCGATTTGTCTTCCACGACGTAATAAGACGCCCGGCCAGGAACCAGACGTTTGGAGTTTTCAATTTGTTATTTTTATTTGTATGCATTGTTTGTGATGCTAATGTCATATAAAAAATGAGAAAAAGATACATTAACTAACATGTTAGTTAAATCATAATAGAACTTACTGTTTGCACTACCAGTTTCGGTTAATAAAACTAACATTTATTATTTTATTTATTTTATTTTATTTCATAGGTACACAAAAACATGATGTAGATCAAGACATTCATGATAACAAACTTAACTTAGCTTGGCGTAATATGGTAGCAATTTAAAATAATTTATATTTTTTCTTTCTTTAATAATGGAGTAATTTTACGACAATAACTAAGTATTAAAGAATAGTTTTCCCCTAGCCCATAATGAAATAAAAATATTTATTAAACATACATGCATGATGTGATGTATGGATACTAGCCGATTATAAAACACGACCATTACACGAGGTAGGTATTCGCATTTGGAATTTCGGCAATAACGTTCAATATTATTACGAGTTATGACCGCCAATTTCATGACTGAAGGTAGCATTCGTTTCGCATTTACTTGGACTCTGTTCTACTCGGTAAAACAATATTACTTTGCAACAATTATTGTATTGGCAATGTTGTGATAACTCTTATTTACTTGATAGTAATGGTGGGCTTGTTACCCGACTGCGGCAAAAGGTGTTTGTTTGACTAAACGCTAACTAAAAGCTAACGGCTAAACCGATTTTAATAAATTATACATGGTTAGATTCGTCTTAACCACTAGTGTGTCATAGGCTATATTAAAGTTATTGGAAATCAAAATGGCGGATTTTTGACGCCAAATTGCGCGGCATGAAAACTAACATTTTGTTGACGACATTATTTACACATGCTTTTTGCTAGACTTGTTTTACATCTTTTTTCAGGAAACTGCTTTTCTAGCAGCCCGAAAAATTACATACAAAAGTAAGAAGTCATCACAGGCACTTTTATTTTATAGATAGCCAAGAGCCAATTTTAATCACATCAACCAAATGGTTGTCTTTATCGCGGTGAATAAAGCATCCGTCACTCGCACTTGCATAATAGGCCAGCAGATTTATTTAATTTTATTTCTTAACCTACTTCAATCAGTGACTTCTGACTTTTCCACCAATATTATTACGACTTTTACGGAACACCTTTGCCATTCCATGAAGTACTATTTTTCTAACCCAGCATTACGACCTAGGTGCGCCCGTTAAGACTAAGCTAACGTGTTCAAATAACAGAAAGGAGTGTATTAACGTACAGTCGACGAAGAGTCCTAGTCTACCATGGAAGTAACTAAGTCCAAGTAACATAATAAAAAAGTACTTAGAGTTCTTACTATTTTATTTATGGCGTCATTTTAACAATCCTCGTTTCACCGTGGTCAAAAATCATCAAAGATACAAACAACAAGTTTCACGGGCTATTCGCAGGCTTCGTATTGAGGAATTTTAGTATTTTACCATCAAAGATATTGTTAGGATATAGTATAGGTTTAGAGATTCCGTCCCAAGTATTACTGAAATAACTACCTAGGTTAACTAGCTATCAAAGGATGCATTAAAAGATCACAAAATTCAAGTGCATTGCAAATTATGAAACATAAATTCAAACAGGGTAGCAAAATGTCCTAGAAACTTTGATAAAAATTCTCAAATTTTCAGAAAACGCCAAAGACATTTATTTCAAAAAAAGACGTTTTCCGACAGGGTACCAGGGTACCTTTTTTGCTGCAAATGAGTTGTACTATATCCCCTTAAAAGGAATGTATTCAATAACCAATAACCCTGTATAACAGAAGAAACTGACTGAGTGAATGACTGACATATCAAAGCACAGCCCAAACCGCTGCGTCAAGAGATTGCAAAGGCACGTAAAGGTTCCTTATGAGGTCTAGTGGTGAACTAACGGCCAAACCCTATATTCAATCCGCGGACAGATAAGGCTTACTTCGGGTTAAAATTTGACACTTGCCCATACTAAATGTGTCAAATTTCAATCCGAAGTAAGCCTATCTATCCGCGGTTTGAATATAGGGTTCGGCCATAAGAAGGGAACCAGTGATGGATAAGGACCAATGATAAACACTTGATTCTTATTTAACAGAAGATAAGGGTTATTCATTTGTTTTGCAACTATCAATTTACGACCGTATGAAATTTGAATTGAGAGTTAAGTGTCCAATACTGGTGACTGTCAGCTAATAGTGTCGAACTTGGTGCCATCACCCTAGTTGAGTTTTAGGTACTTACATAAATAACCTTACAAAATCATTCCGGTTGTCAATCATTACGAAGAAGAGTTGCTTTAAAGCAAAAAAAAAGGCATTGAGGTATTTTTAATATTAAATTCTCTTCTCAACTTGAGTTACTCCAATAATAAGAAACATCAACAAAGGATTTAAAAACGCTTAGTCGTAATAAATATTGCAAAGTGAAAAATAGAGTTTAAAGTAAGCTGCCGGTCTGAGACGTATCCACAATGAAGCCGCTCGGGCTTCGAAAAGATCATTTTTCTCTTACAAATGCAGTTTAGAGAAGATTCTATGAAGTGAGCACAATTTCCGTGCCTTGAAAGGAATGAAAAGTGGCACACGCCGACTTGTTTGCACTTGCGCTGGGAACGTTAAAACACTTCGTTTCTTGTTACCGAAACATAACAATGTTTCTGTTTCTGGCTGTACTATTTTGAATTTTGCTACTATTTACCTGTAGGTTGACCGAAAATGTAACTTACCCTTACTATTTAAAAAAAAAGGAAAGAAAGATTGAAAAGGAAAAAGATTGTCATTTTATTGTACCTACCTTTTTGATTTCTGTTTCACCTTAAAATTAACTGGTAGATAATACTTGTAGCATCAAGTCCGCCTTTTGTACTACATTTTAATTTTGTGCAATAGGTAGAGTACCTATTTAAATAATAAATAAAATCAATCACGCCAGAACGGCTGAACGGATCTGGATGGAATTTGGCACAGAGATGGATTATAGTCTGGAATAACAGAAACTACGTACCACTACTTTTTAATCCCAGAAAATTGGACCGTTCTCAAGAGAAAAGCGATAATTCACTTCTAAGCGGACGGAGTCGCGCGCAAAAGGTAGTTTTTTTCATTATGCCTCTCTGATACAAGTTCTTGGATTGAGGAATGAGGGAAACCCCTCTGGGGTTAACAAACAAAGATGAATTACGTTATCGGAGTGACAGTGAAGTAGACTGAGACTAGCTCATTCCTAACTATAACTACCTAGGTAGTCCCTTTAGTTCCTCTCATACAAAGTTTATTCGCATCATTGTATAAGGCTAACAAAGAAATGATGTATATATTTTTTCTCATCCGGAAAACACGGGCCCCAAAATGAACCTTTATCAAGTTCGATCAGGACGGAACTCGATTGCCGGCAATTTTGCTTTTCATTCAGATAATTTCCTCAAAAAACGGAGAAATAGACTGACGTAAACTTTGTTCTTCGGGGTTCTACTTAATTTGCATTTTTGGAAAAGTTTGATAAGGGTTAGTATAGGAAGTACAGCAGCGGAAGATGCTTTACTTATAATTAAGTTATATTTTTAACTTTAACATTATAATACTTTGCAGTGAGAGTCTCGAAGGAGTTATCACATAAAAAATGCAGGTGTTACACAATTTTGACATCTACTTTTGCTATGTATTTTAAAAATTTGGACTTACAACAGTTATTAGTCAGTTCCATGTGCTTTCTCGTAGTAAGTTTTACATCTAAAAAGACGATTTGTTAAAATAGGTTTACACAAATTTACCTAGTCTCAAACTAAGTTCTAGACTTGTACTTACTATGCGTACCTACTAGACAACGATAAACTTACTTATACAAAGAAATACGTACTTAAATACATAGAAAACATCCAAGACTTGGGAATAAATACTTGCTCTCATCACACAAATTTTAATATCTGCATTTACCGGGATTTGTATGTAAGCATAACTTGAATAATCGGGAATCGTCCACACGAGAGGCTGGTTTGACATATTAATGACATATAATACGGTAAACATTGTGCCAGTTGGTTGGTACTTACTTACAATTTAGATATACAGTACATACCTGGAAGACCGAGCGTCGCTCGAGTTATAAACGAATTTTCCCGAAGATGACAACTTGACGGATCGATTTTTCGCTCCTGTAAACCCCTATACTTATTGCAAATTTAATTACAATCTTTAGAGCCGTTCTCGAGAATGTTAAACAATATTATACAGTGTGTAAATGGTATACGGGCGTTTATTAAAAATGGACATAGGTTAAGACTCTAATAATCATAAACAGAAAGAATTATTTTGATTACGCTAACGTATGCATCGTTATTAATTTTTGAACATACTATCGACCCGCAATGTACATCTAAGTCCATCTGTCATAACTTTGAAATATCATTAATTGTGTTTTTAGTTAATTGCATTTTTTCTCATAAATTGCGTGTTAAATTATTTTGTATGGTTATTTTTTTAAATTTAATTTTAACAAAAACTGCATAAATTTACTCATTAGGATACACTAACCATATTTCAAAGGAACGCCCGTATACCATTTACACACTGTATAAGCATAGATATAAACAGCGTTCCTTTTAACTGTGGTTAGTATAGCCCCTAATGAGCACATTTAGGCAGCTTTTGACAAAATTAAATTAAAAAAAAAAACCATAAGTATAAAATAATTTAGCACGCAATGTATAACAAAAAATTCAATTAATTAAAAACGCAATTAATGATGTTTCAAAGTTAAGTATTATTAAAGCTGAGATTACCTAACTTCTAATAAAAATTAACTCTTTCATGCACGGTGCACTTTAAAATTACTTATCTGACAGATGGACTTAGATGTACATTGCGGGTCGATAGTATGTTCAAAAATTAATAACGGTGTATACGTTAGCGTAATCAAAATAATTATTTCTGTTTATGATTAGTAGAGTCTTAATTTATGTCAATTTTTAATAAACGCCCGTATACCATTTACACACTATATATCTAAGCCTCTAATGACCTATCCACCTGTCCTATCTAAATATTTCCTTATAAATAAATGTTCGGTGCGCAGCAGAACCTGCAAAACTAAGTCCATCTAGCGTTGTATTATATTAACGCCCCAGGGGTATGCATGCACAAATCTCATAAGCGGGATCGGGACAGATGGTATCACGGCGTGCAACACTGTTTTGGAAACTGCCTGTTAACCATCTCAACCGCTGAGAGTTTGTCGGCAGGTAGATTAGAATAGAATATCCATTTATTTAGATACGTCATCGTTACGTCATCCTATCCTCACTAACAATGTGATAAATGCGAAAATGTGTTTGTTAGTTTGTACCGTCTCAGTTGAACACCTCAAACCATCAACGTAAATGACACAGACATAGTTTATTACTTGAAAACGGACATAGAGTATTTTTTATCCGGAAAATTGGACAGTTCCCAAAGAAATATCGATATACAACTTCAACAGCTACCTAGTTACCTATGTAAAAACTACATCTGGTCGCAGTACACAGCTATAATTATCTTGGTATTTAGTAGTGCCATGCCTACGAAGCTAGCGAGAGTTCAAATCCCGGTAAGGTCAGATATTTGTGTGATGAGCGCGAATATTTGTTCCTAAGTCATGGATGTATTTAAGTATATATTTGTATCGTTGTCTAGTATCCATAGTATAAGCCTAGAGCTTAGTTTGGGACTAGGTCAATTGGTGTGACATTGTACCCTGATATTTATTAATTTATATTTATATATTTTCAACGCAGCTCTACCACGGCCGTATAATAGCGGCCTTTACACCAAGTTCGGACCGCGGGAAACGCCACGCGCCATTCCAATTCTCGTTCTGAACCGTACATTTTTTACTATTTTACTATTACAGTTACATTTACACGTACGGTTCGGAACGAAGATTGGAACGGTGCGTGGCGTTTCACGCGGTCCAAACTTTACGTGTGCAGGCCGCTAATGCCGAAGAGGACTTAGTCAAGATGCAAAACGCTGTTAGCGATTTTCGAAAATCGAGAAACTGTATGGGATTGACTAACGTATGTTGGTGATATGACAGATTGCGGCGACCGCTTGTGTCAATTCCATACATTTCGAGTCGATAGAAAACAAAAACGTTAGCAGTGTTTGCATCTTGGCTAGGCTTACAGAAGTGATCTCATCAGGCAAGATTCCTAGTTTATGGCTCACTCGTTAAGGCACTCTGTACGGACTGTAACATTAAATCTAATGCAGAAATTATCTCGTAAACCTCGTTTAATAAAATGTGTTCAAGCTTCCCATACCCAAAACATCTAAATAAAAATATCTTTGTACCTGTGGTGTAGTAATAAATCTCAAATTACGCTGCAACGGCTGGACGGATTTGGATGAAATTTGAAATGGAGATAGCTTATACCCCGGATTAACACATAGGCTACTTTTGCTACCGGAAAATTTATAAGTTCTCGAAGAAATAAAGATAATCGAAATCTACGCGGACGAAGTCGCGGGCAGAAGCTAGTTATTTTAAATTAATACCTAATATATATTTGAGATCCTCATAGCGAGCCCTTTCATTTGATGTGATATAGTAAGGTTTGCAAAACTTAATTTAACTTGAACTTTTTTTTTATATTTACTTTGCACATCTGTGTTCGGGTCATCAATTTACATATGTGTACCATATTTCAACTCAATCGGTCCAGTAGTTTCTGAGCAAATTGCCTGTGACAGACAGACGGACTGACAGTCAAACGAGTGATCCTGTAAGGGTTCCGTTTTTTATTTTTTTTGTACGGAACCCTAAAAAGTTGCATATTTTGTTGGACTTAGTCTCCGGACCGTGTGTCCCGCCCGACGCCTCTGTGGCAACGGCTAGGCTAGCGCCTCGGGCTCTATCGATTCTCAGTTCCCGTGGAATTCGGTGAGTCAGAATGAGGAGTAATGTGTACCAGACAAGAAAAGTAGCTTACAAGTATCTATACTTACTAATATTATACTTAAATGTGAAAGTGACTCTGTATGTCTGTCTGTTTGCTACGCATTCACGGCTTAAACGGTGAACCGATTTCGATGAAATGTTGGATGGTACCTGGGGTCCTAGAAAATTACATAGGGTACTGTTTATCCCAAGACAACAGTGATAAAAGCAGTCGCGAGCAAAAGCTAGTAACTATGCTATAAACTAAAAAAAGTGGGCAAGAGCATGTCTGACAAAGTGAGGTGTGTTTAGTAGTTATAAACACTTAAGTCGCCTGTAGATAATATACCTGTAGGTATCTCAGGAACCAATCAAGACAAGTCTACTTACTCGTGATAGTTTTTCTTTTAAATTCGTTATAATTATGTGCTGTATGTAGTTTTGACTGGACACTTAACTCTAGCAAAAATTAGCACTTTAAATCGTAATATTTCACAAACAGATCTCTTAATCGAAAATTTGTCTTTATATCCCGCAATATTTTTGAAAGACCTATCCAACGACACCCCACTTTATGGGGTAGAGGAAAAAAAACCTCCCCACGTTACGTATTTTTACGATACTATTTTACCAATTTGTCGGCGTGACTAACATACATGTATGTTCATGCCAAATTACAGCTTTCTAGAACTAAGAGTCTCTGTCTAAGCTGCGGACGAGCGGACGGATGGACGGACATGGCGAAACTATAAGGGTTTGACTATGGAACCCTAAAAAGGAACATATTTTTATAAATAAATGATAGCTTACTTGGCCGTAGAATACACAACCCACAAAGTGTACTACACATATATACGAGTATGTATAGGTATATTATATTTTATAATACATAAACATCTCATAATACGTTTGTAAAAATCCCAAGTGTTCCTAATTATGAAGCTTCCACTGTATTTGTAAATAATTTCGGTAAAGAGTACAAAATAAATAAATACCTAGGCAACTAATTGACATCGTCTAGACATTGATGGAGTCGAGCTATGTACCTACCCACATCTAATTGCCACTTCAATTAGACAAGTATATATTTGTATTTGTCTCTATTTTCGACCAAACGAATAGAGGTCTAACATTTAACTCAAACGCCATTCGTATGTTTGTGTTTGTTCAATGATAACTTCAGTATTGTTGATAAGATCTTCATTATTTGGTATACAATTAGTGTAGGCAAACACAGGTTATTAGGTTTAGGGTTTCCGGAAATATATGGGGGGTCCAGGGGTATGATCAGATGTTGACCTATATAATTTTATTTGTAGTATGTAAACCTAGGTACGTTTAAAGTATCAAACTTTAAATCAACCATTATTATTACATATTATGCTTAAGATGGCAACCTACCGTTTTATTATAATGTAAGTTAAAAGTTAAAACTACTTCCTTTTAACAAAGTAAAAACTTAAGCACCTTAACCCTGGCTAGGTAAAGGGACAGGGCGGTTCCAGAGGGGGGTCATAGGGGTCATGACCACTCCCCCCCCCCCTCCCTTGAGTCATGACACATCCTTGTCGATGAGTAGATTAACTTTGATGTGCCATACAAAGGCTGTTTGTCGTATTTTGGGTAGGTACTTGTAACTCGCCCTAGACCGAATTCAGGATCCGCCCTTGACAAAGGGTGATGCTTAAATCCAATCGCAAATTATTTAACTATTATTTATAAATCAAGTCATGACGTTTGTTCGTTTCATTAAAACCCGACAGGAGTTTTCCATAATTTCTCGGACATTGACGGTTTTAATGAGAAGGAAGTTTTAATGCCCGCTCCCGGACAGCGAGCAGGTAGCGGCAACTTCGGACAAGTTGGGGCGTACTTCGATACCTACGGAGCTTCCTTTGGCCCCGGACAATAGAGCAGCTCTTTTGTAATTATAATAGTCAGTCTTTACTTAAGATGGATTCTTACAGGAAATTAACATAACTTAGTGTTTAACTAATCTTTCTAGGAGTTTTTTACTGTGCAACGTGAACTGAATGACTTTGAAGCGCATCATCGCTTTCCAAACCAGTGTGGGTGAGTAGTAATGGTTTCATCGGAAGAAACTGTTTCATCCGATTAATTATTTTAGTATACTTAATAGAACAAAAGAGTGAAGGGGTTCCGTAAAGCACGTACTTCCGTAAAGTAAGTTGTACAGACCTACCAGTAGTTGGTATCTCTTACTATACAAACAAAAACTAAACACAATTTAGTAATTCAAAATAAATAATACTCGTAGCTTTTACCCGCGACTCTTGAGCGTAGAAGTTGTTTTTCGCCATTCCCACAGGAACCGTCCTATTTTTTTTGGGCGGGTGAAGACAGAACAGACAAACAAACAAACATAATTTCACATTGATAAGGGTGATTCAGAAAGTAAGAATAACGATAATTATATCATAAGGATCAAAAGTCTAAGCAGACTCATCAGCACACCTGACTGCATCATGAATGAACACTAACGCGGTCACTTCAAATCAAGCCTTAACGACCTTCTTAACACTGTAACCATCTTCTTTATCTTCTTCAATAACATATCACGACCACAAAAATAAATCCATCAGTTGGGGCATTTTTACGACTTCCTGTTGGCAAAGCAAACGACCGCGATCCAAACATTTCCGTATGCATGCTAAAATTTCGATTTTATTTCTTATAAGGCGTAAAAACAAATGGTTGCCCTAAACATAAACAACGGGATTCCGAATACGCTTTCAGCTTAGTCTACAATACAAATAGTCGGAGGGCGGACGCAAACTAAGACATGGGGTAGCCAGAGGGAGTGTCCTCTAGAAATACAAAGTGACGTTAACAGACTTCACTACTGGAAACTGAAAATAAATATGAACCTAAGTAATTCCGATATGGTGCGATCAGCAAATTAATGTCGGTTACAAAGTTGAGGCTAAAAAATGCTTAGTCAAGCAGGGCAAATGTGTCTATGGGGTAAATTGCATCTTTTAAAATTTTTAAAGAAATACAAAACACCCATTCTATATTTGCCCCCTAGATTTCATAGCAATGTAGGTAGGTACACAAAGTAGGTAGGTACAGTCAAGTGCATAAATGCGTATCGAAAGAATCCTCTCATAAATATTTTCCAAAGTTCTTATTACACTGGAATAAGGTGCATTGGGACATATTTTGGAGATGTTGCGTTTTCCCATATTTTTACACTTGACTGTCCTAAAAAAGGGTGAAAAAATTGTTGTAAGACAATATATTTCTTTGAAATCTTTAAAAGACGCATTGTCGCATAGACGCCTTTGCCCCGGTTTATTTATAAACATTTAGAGTGAAAGATTTTTATTCTGCAAGTGCACTTTCTTCGTTAATCACAATTTGGTGAATCTACGCGGCACCCCTGGACAATAGGTCAGTAGTGGCAGTGTCCGATGTGCATCGAACGTGACATAAATGCATCCACGCTCCGAGGTAAAGCGTCGATAAATATTTGTGGAATGGTACAGGTGCACGGGAACAGCCTGCACGTTTGTCTTTATAAATATATCTTGCACGTGACGGTGACTGCTGCTACGACTATATTTATTCTGAGGACAGAGAGATTTACGAGCACTTGAAACATCTTAACGGTGTTTTAATATGGAGACAGGTCTGTTATGTTATCAGGGTTATGGTATAGCTGGGGTACTTTGATCTTTGGGGTAACTTAGCCCACCCATTAAGGGCTGATTTTTCAATCCCCAGATAAGCTTTATCTTTATCCGGAAGGTAAATTTTAGTTCTGTCCTTTTCTTTCATATGACTCCAGAAAAGGATAGTAGGTAATACATTTAACTGACGGATAGTTTTATCTGGGGATTGAAAAATCAGCCCTAAAAGTACATAATTAATTACTCAATAAAAACGAACCCTGGCATTTGACTTGTTTGTTACTCGGTAATTGAATCTGTGTACTTTTTGCCAAAAAATATTTTGATCGAAAAGCGGAAAATAAATGTTGTAAGACATATATGGTACTTTTATTTATTTATTTAAACTTTATCGCGCAATAAAAAAGTATAAATGGGGGAAATTAATGCCTAAGGCGTTCTAATCAAATTTAATTGATGACCATTTTCGTAGATTAGTTCTTGAATGCTGACTTCCAATATTTATTTGAACTGCACAACAAGCTACAAACTACGGATTTATTCCCAGTGGTCTCGCCCAATCAACCGACAGATTTCGTTATTTCTGGTCTTTGAACTGGAAGATACGTCTACCCGTGTTTTCAGTTTTAGCAACGAACAGAGATTATATGCATGAAATATTTACGTAACCCAAATAGTAATTAGAAACCCGTCCATCACGAGCGATCGACTGTCAACCCTTGCTGCTGAGTCATCAATTTTCTTTGTCGGCTTTCATCTAGACCGCGATACGTATTAATTGAATCTGTCTTCCAATCACAACCCTTACGGTGCAGCGGTGGTTGCGAACTGGTTAATTTGGTAAACCTTTTACGATATAAAATTGCAATAAAAATCGTTGACAAAAAATGTTCAAAGATGTAAGAACTGATTTGTTGAGTTTGTTATTTAACATGTCTTAGGCAGCATTTTTATTTTTTATTTGCTCCGAATTGTCAGATTGATTGAAATTTTGTTACACAAATCAGGTAACACTAAAGTAATATGGCTCTATCATGCAGTTATAAAAAAACGTGGCTTTAAGGATAAAAACTGAGACTATAGTTGTGATAATTGTCATATATTATCACACAAGTTGTTATTTGGTGAAAGTTAACAAAAATGTACAGCCGACTTCATAAATATGTGTAGACTTTAGTACCTTGTCTATTTAATGTCATATTTACAGTGCCATACATGCATTGTCACAGCCAACGTAGTGTTATATTCTCTTTGGTCACAACGATTAAGGCGAAAAGGTACTAAAGTGTAACCCTCTTACTAATAAACGTTGAGTAACGGTGGTGTAGCTAAACTATGCTTTGTACTTATCTATCAAATTCAAATCTCACAATGACAGATAAGGACAAAGCATGGTTTAACTACACCACGGTTACTCAACGTTTATTAGTAAGGGGAATAGTATTTATGAACTCGACTGTACCTAAACAAAACTTTCTTCACTATATTTATTAAAATTACCTACACAAGTAGGTAAACATGTTCATTTTTACAATTAGACAGTTATTTTAGAAATAAACCATTATTGAATTTGTCAGATCAGATTACATAGATCAGTAAAAAATATGACTTTAGTTTGACTCGTTCAATTTAGGCCGTTTATTTATACACGGGTAGAGTCACATTTGAAGCATGATATTATATTTTTATTAATTCACCATTACGTTGAAATCATCACCTACCGCTCCTATAAGCAACTTTGACAAAACTATAAAGCAACTTAACAAAGAGTGATAAAACCCAACGGCTGTTTCACTAGACTAGTCGTCCGCAGTCCCGGCTGCCTCGTTATTAAACTATACATACACTCGTACGCAAACTAAACTCGTGATCACTCGTATAATGAGCTCTTATAATGAAGTTCTTTAAGTGCGGTTTGTACCGCCATTTTCAACACCGCAATATTTTATTCATTTTTTTAGGGTTCCGTACCACAAAAGGAAAAAACGGAACCCTTATAGGATCACTTTGTTGTCCGTCTGTCCGTCTGTCTGTCTGTCAAGACCCTTTATCTCGGGAACGCGTGGAGGTATCGAGTTAAAATTAAAACCATGTACTCCACAGTCCCTTTAAAACTGTGAAAGAATCAAACTTCTACATTACCTTAAAAAAAGATACGGTCATTTATGCCGCAAAATACATGTAGGTATTTCGACACTCTCGAGGGAATCAAAATGTGTAAGGTATTTCCCGTTGACCTAGTACTATGAAATTTGGCAAGTAACACCGTCTTTTACTACAAGTAGGTATAGGGAAAAATACGAAATCTGTACAATTTTAATTAAATCACAAAAAAATAGGGTCTTTATGCAAGGAACGGCGGTCCAAATTTTGAATTGAGTTAACCGTGTCATGTGCGGAACCCTCGTTGGGCGAGTCCGACTCGCACTTGTCCGGTTTTATTTAATAAAGATGGTCCGATGTTCTTAATTATGGAAGAGGTAGTAAAAGTTGTAGTTCAACAAGTACTATGAGACCATTGGAACCTTGACCCACCATAGAACTGTGTCACAGAGACGTTATGATTCAAGTTATAAGAAGTGTCAAACAAATTGTTTTATAATGTCACTGTGACACCGTTCTATGGTGGGTCAGGGTTCCATTGGGCTGATAGTAAATGGCGATGAATGGAAAAAACGGGCGAAAGCATGTCGAACCATGCTTAATGTAGTGTTCCTTTGTAAGTTTTTTCCGGTGTTCTCTTGGTCGTTATTACTTAATTGGTTGGCCACATCTTTCCATTTGCTTTGCTGAATCTTATATTCCGTGAACTGAATCATACATGAAATACGTCAATCGTACATCACTTCGTCCGAGATGAGAAACGACAACAAAACAAAAATAAAAAACAACTGCCGTACAGTCAAGGACTTTAATTGTTACGCCACTATGGAACCCTGTTGCATAATGTTAATCATTAATTTTGGCGTAACTTCTTTCATGTGGTTTGACGCTATCATTATGACAGGGTTCCATAGTGGCATAACAAGTACTTATCAGTGTAAATACAGACCACAGGAATACTGTATTTTACTTCCAACAGCTGGCAAGGTGGTGTGGTACAGTCAACAGCATAAATAAGTGATCATTTATGTACCTTGTCACTTTACCGTCGTGTTTGAAATGTTATACAAAATTGTGAAACGATTGAAAGCGACAAGGTACATAAAAGATCACTTATTTATGCTGTTGACTGTACGAGGTGGTCAACTGGTCAGGGGCCCTAGAAAGATGCATAATGTTAACCGACGGTCGATCGCAGCGGCTGTGTATGTCAGTTCAATACATTTTGTCACTTTTCAGAAATCGCTAACGGGCCCCATGGCCCCAAGTCTCTACCAAATAAGGCGGTAACTGCAATTGTCGTCTTTCTTTTCCATTGCAGAATATCGTGAAACTCGTGAAGGATATGGAATACGCTTCGTTAAATTATATCGTATTTTTTTTTGAAATTATACCTTATATAGCCTTTTGCCCGTGTGGTGCCGGGTTTAGAATGTTGCCACTCCATGTCTTCCCGTGGATGTCGTAAGAGACGACTAAGGGACTAAAGGCTGTGTAGTGCTGTTAGGCGATGGGTTTGCAACCTGTCACTAATACACTGGATAACATCTTAGCCTGGTTGTGCA
Organism: Acleris cristana; assembly: GCA_948252455.1. Taxonomy (NCBI): domain Eukaryota; kingdom Metazoa; phylum Arthropoda; class Insecta; order Lepidoptera; family Tortricidae; genus Acleris; species Acleris cristana. The sequence continues at coordinate 7,246,014 of OX411775.1, forward strand.
AAATGTGGTCACAGAATTATCAACAAGTTTTTGGAGTTGTTGGTGAGTCTGTGGCTCTGCCTACCCCACTCTGGGAATGAAGGCGTCAGTTTATGTTGTGTGTGTTATGTAGCCTTTAAAACTACTGGTTGTAGTCGGTTTTACAGAAAAGATAATATTTTATTACTGCTAAAATTTACTCTCGGATGCTTGAGGGGGTGAGATACGCATGATGCTCGTGAACAGGTGCTATTTGTGGGGTCCGGTCTGTTCACGTCTACAAGGACTTGTTGTTCAGTTAATTATTCTAGCTATGGCTTTCGACTTAGAGACCTCGTCGTGTTGTTCTCCTAGTCATTATTTTTAGTTAAATGTATTTGAACTTACATTTGTAATATTTTTATTTGTGCTAGGTTTAATAATTAATATTTGTTACTTTATTACCTTAAGTATTATTGTACTTTAGATTTGAAAAAGTGGCCTTCTGCTGGTGTTTCTTGCGGCGCTTCTTCTCCGCAATGATGGTCTTGTCCGAAGCGCTAGTAGCTTCACTCTATATTACCGACGTGTAAAAGATTATTATTATAGATTAACTGAATAAATATTTTGATTTGATTTGATTTTGGTGCCACTAACGCCGATCGGTGTCACATTTGGCCAGAGATGGGTGCCGGATCACTTGAAAAAAATAAAAATACAATTTATTCAGTAAGCCGTTTATTTATCAAACATAACGTTCGAATACAATAACCATTTGAATTTTAGGAAATCTTATTCTACACTGTCTTTTCCCCTAATGCTATTGTATTGTAAACATAATGACAGCTGTTATTAACTGGACAGTAAAAGCGGGCCCAGTTCAAATCAATACGATAGCAATGGGTGTAAAAATAATGTGTAATAAGGCCCCAGTAACATTTATAAAATGGTGGCAGAATTTTACTGTTTTGTATATTATAAAAGTATGAAAACTTGCTTAAAGTATTTAGTAGCAATGTATACGTAAATTTTATCTTTTACGCTTTAATAAACCAATGTGATAGTCTGGCCAATGAAAGAAGACTCAGGTTTTCTTGAAACTTTTGCTGGTGCGGGTGCACCTCAGAACTGAACAGTCGGAATAGAAATCATGCGTCAGCAGAAACAGAATTTTATAATACACAACAGGAACTTTTTAAAAGGTGTTCAGTAAAATATATACATATAGAAGTTTTTCTCAAAAGCACAACATTTTTTTGCTTATTTACTGAGAAAAAATATTTAAAAATACTTCTAATGAGCTTCCAGTCCTCTCATTGGCCAAGGTAACAATGACTTCACATTACGTATATTCCTACTTATTTAAAAACACACTTTTGCCCGTGACTCCATTCACGTAGAAGTCGTTCAAATATATCCTCTATATATCCTCGGGAACTTTTCGATTTTCCAGGATAATAAGTACTTTATGACCTTTTGCGGACTACTAACAATCTCTGTACCATCACATTGATCTGTCCTGTAATTCCTCTCGGTAAAACAATAATGCTTTTGACATGTTATCGTATTATCAACGTTACGATAGCTCTTATTTACTTGACTGTAATGGCTACCGAGTTAAAAACAGCACGATAACATTTCAAAGGCAATATGGTTTTACCCAGTAGAATAGAGGCCCAGTACCCTTACCATGAGTTACAATAATCGTACTCGCTAGCGAGTCGAATCCTTTGTCCCTCGCATACCATATAGGTACAGTGCGAAGGACAGAGCATTCGACTCTCTAGCGAGTACGGTAATTATAACTCATAGTAAGGGTACAGTTGTGGCGTTGAACCGTGAATAGGAAACATATACGGAACATTCAAATACAGAGAGATAAATCCACTTTTGGACCTTATTCCAATGCAATTGCTTATTCAAAAGTGGATACATCTCAGTGTATAGTCGACTGTACTGTACACTTTCGCATTTATGATTATTAAGGTAAAGATAATCAAGATACTTAAAGCCCTTGCTTATTCATAGTCCTTATCCTTATCCTTTATTCCGTAAGAAAGTAACGATAAAATACTTCTACATGAACGGAGCCACGGGTAAAGCTAGTACTTATTATTCAAATTTTTGGCAGATAATCAATAACAATGATTTATGAATACGTATACTGGTAAAGAGTATATAGTCTAAAAAAAGTCGTTATGTTATGACTCATGCATGACTTAAATAAGTAAACATTATAAAGTACTAGCAGCTAACTTATAAGTAAATTATGGCTTATTTATTTATTTTTACATCAACATAGAGAACGCCTGACAGTGTTTACTTGTAGACCTCTGAAGGTCTAAAACATTTTTTTGTACATCTTCAAGACAGAACTGAAAAACCGGAGTAATCGCGTATTTCAAGGGTCACTATTGTAGCAAAAAGATAAATCTAGTTTTAGTTTTATGTACCTAGTAACAGTTTAGTTCAGTCATGTCACGGTGTATGAAGCTGTTAATATATTTTAGGATTAAAACGAGACTTAGTTTTTTCAAGTAAATAAGTGGCTCTTAAAATACCATGTGTATGCAGTATGCACTTTACAGTCCAGGATTTCGGGTTGTCCTATTACAATCTTAAGCTATATACCTACACATTTTGATAAATAATCGTTAAACTGTTATGCATTATTGGCTTAATCAGAGAGGAAATAATTTTATTACATTTCACCTCAAAGGTAGCTAAGAAGTTATCTTACCTTACTTAAGATTCTTCCGTTCTGTTTCACATTCAAAAACACACAAAACTTATTAGTCGATTAATTAATACAGGTTTGATCTATATATCAGTCTTATTTATTACGTCGAAAGGCTTTGTCATTCTCTTTATAATAAGTGTAATTTTTAATTACAATAAGCACGAAACCACTACAGTACCTAATAAACTACCGGGAGATTCTACACGGTATAGTAGAACACAATTTATATGGCATGTCATGAATCTGCGTTCGCGCTAGCACGAACAACGATTCCGATGATTTCCGAAAGCATGATTAAAACCCACGATCAGACTTGTATGTAATAGTGTATAAGGTACAAAATAAACTGCACCTATTTTTCCCCTCTCACTCACGGCTGACTGAAGGACACGCGGGCGCCCGTCAACATGGCTGTCACCAATAATAGCAAAGAATACAGACGCGCAATGCTTGGATCATGCTGATTGGTTCCAGCGCTTCGAAATTTCGTCGTCCGCGCAGGTACATCGCTAAGCCATATCAGTTGTATTTTAGTGTACAACCTTATTATTGTTTTGTTAACGTTTTGATGGCTAGCTAGCTATCCTTTCTTGACAGTAATGGCGGCCGAGTTAAAAACAATACCATGACACATCGTCAATATGGCTTTACCGAGTTTTTTTTATTATTTGTGGCTTTCACATCTATTGTAGTAAACGTTATTGTTATCGAAAATGTATAGAGTTGACGTAAGCTGCCAGACGGTCGCGTCGAGTGCATAGTTATGTCAATTCCATACAATTTATCCGTTTTCGAAAATCGTTTACATTAGCGTTATGCAAGGCTCTCAGTTCCTTAAAAGTTGTCTTCGTTTCTCTATAAAACACGAGTAACAAATACTATAGTGTCAGTTGCGAGTGCATTGGTAATAGTGCTAGCCAGTCGAACGCCGTTGTTTACATTGTTTTCGTAAGTACTTATACGTGTTGTTCTAAACATAATTTACTTACATCATTAATTGTAAATCTTTGAAGTCTTGGCAAATATCACCATGTCACTGTGTAAACAATGAGCAAACTACGTTTAAAGCAATAAGATGTTATTATTAAAATCTTACTCTAAACACTATCTTTAATAACTGATTTGAATATCAGTTGAAGAAATATTTGATCTACCATCCTTTTAAAAGTCATGGATAAGGGTCGATTCTTGAATTACATGCTGTATTCAGTTGTTTTTCAATCCAAACTCAACACGGATGGCAGCTGTCGTGCCATAGTGAAACAGGGTATGTCACCAATTAGTACAATCAAACTTTACCATTACTCTTGAGACTTATCATTTCTTTCAATTCGTTCGCTTCTTCCGCGTCAATATCCCCAAGACTTTTTGCTTTATTCAAGGTCTCGGCTTCAGCCTCTTTATAAATATCCCCCTGTAGCATAATCTGTATATCCTTTAAACTCTTCCCTTTTGTTTCAGGAACAAACATCATCACGAACACGGCTCCAGCAAAAGCGGCACCAGCAAACACGCAAAACACTCCGCACAATCCTGAATAGTTCTTCACTTCCTGGAACCCCTTGCCTACAACAAAACCTAAAACCCCTCCAAGAATATTGAGGGATGTCATTGCTTCAGATTTAATGTTCAGTGGGAAAATCTCTGCCGACATTAGACCAACTATGGAGTTATATCCTAGAGTAGCTATAACGTTGGAACACATGATGCCAGCGAACGGTATGAACCCGTAAGATCTGAGGGCCTCCTGGTCTACTTCGATGACCTCTTGCAGTAGAAAGTAGACGCTGACCAGAGCCATGGAGAGTCCGCAACCGAGAAAAGAATAGAGTTGCAACGGCCGACGTCCAACTCGATCCGCGATTATAGAAGTGCATATACCTGGAAAAAAACTGCAATCAGATTAAGTACTCGATATCTAAAAGTACGTTGAAGTATTTTTGCCTGCTTCTAAGTACTTCAAAGGATAGTTAGTTTTACACGAGACTTTTTTAATGTTTTTACATACAATTTACCTAGTATTCAATTAAGGTGGGTAAAATTCTCGCAATTTTCTTTCAGTACAAGATGGTTTAGTCGATCTCAAGAGTTCTTGGCGGGGTACTGCCATGCCCCTTTATTGATACTTGCCTACGATAAATTGGACCACGCCGAACACTATGACGACAGTAGAGACCTCCAAAGATATCCGGCTCTCCTGGATTATTCTGGCGAAGTAATGCCTGACGGTCACTACGCCAGTCATTATTTGCGTTATTTTCAATCCTAAAAAATAAAAACAACGGTAAACAGTAGTTACGTATGATTACGAGTATTTTATAATAAACGCAACAGTACCTGACACTGTGTATTCATGTAAGATCTAATATATAAAATTCTCGTGTCACAGTGTTTGTAACAAAACTCCTCCGAAACGGCTCGACCGATTCTTAAGAAATTTTGTGTGTACATATATATTCAGTAGGTCTGAGAATAGGACGTAAAGTGTATTTCATAAGGGTTGTATGAAAAAAAACACACCCGGGCGACGCCGGGCGTGTACAGCTAGTATTTATATAGAACACTGATTTAACGCATCGTTATAATATCCTCATTTATTTAATAGAAGGCCTTGCGGTTTATAATATTACTTAAGGTTTAAAAATGTTTACAAAATAATATCCTGTCTATCTTGAAATTTTTAGTGTGTGATCTCTCATTCCAAATTATACTAAATCCTTTATAACGCGTTTAAAAATCGTGAGTGTAGGTAAATTGACCATACTCCAACAACCGCTTCATCAACAACAGTGTTGTCATAATCATAACTAATTAATTAACCTATCTCTGGTAGTGTTGTTGTCATTATCATTACATATTTACCAATTACTACATATTTACCAGTAAATACTGTGATGACCTTCAAACTTGGAATAATTACGTACCTATTGACATTTTGAGGGAAGTGATTTATTAGAGATTCTTAGAGTAATTTACGATATTAATGTAAATAAAGTTATTGTATGCGGCTGCGTAATTAATAAGTATTACTGTTTATTACTGGTTATTAGTATTGGTCACTTAACTGCTATAGGTACTTATTATAGGGGCACTACTTTAAAAATAGAAGTTCACTTTAATGTACCGACGTAGTTCTAAGAAGTTGGTTAGCCACATCATTATTGATTATCATAGTCGGCTATCTCCCACTAACACAATGTCTGTGCGATCTCTCAGTGTATCTGTTATATCAGCGCATCTATTCAACACGGTAGAAACAATATCGTTTTTGAGCTGTTATTGTATTGTTTTGATAGCTCTTATTTACTTGACAGTAATGGCGGCCGAGTTAAAATAATACCATAACAGGTCAAAGACGATATAGTTTTTACCGCCTAGAATAGAAGCCTTGAGAGTGTGAAAGCGATAGACAGCTAAGTACTATTAATACTCTTGTTTTAGTGTAATATATATACAGTGACGCTATGGCCAGAAAAAGCTGCCCTTTAACAGTTTGTTTTATCAATAATTATTAAGGCCGTAGGCACTTGTCCCAGCGCCGACGATGAACAAGAACCGAGCAGAGCTAGCGATAAACTATTAATTTATGCGTCTCTTTTATTGACACAGGTTCTAAATCTTTTGTTCGACGTAGAGTTCTCGCCGGCAGTGTAAACAGAAAGCGATCAACTATTAATATATGTGTCTCTTTTATTGACGCGGGATCTAAACATATATTTTGATCGTTTCTTGAGTAAGAAAATAGTCAATAGCTATCGCTTCTTCGCCAGCGGTGGGACAAGTGCCATATAGGGCCTCTATTCTAATGGGTACTGTCAACGTTACAATAGCTCTTATTAACTTGCAATAATGGCGGCCGATTTAAAAACAATACGATAACAAGTCAAGGGCAATATGGTTTTACTCAGTGGAATAGAGGCCCAGCTCAATAAATAAATATCAGGGGACAATGTCACACGAATTGACCTAGTCTAAACTAAGTTCTAGGCTTGTACTATGGGTACTAGACAACTATATAAATAAATACTTATATAGAGAAATATATACTTAGGGCTGATTTTTCAATCCCCAGATAAAACTATCCGTTAGTTAAATGTATTACTATCCTTTTCTGAAGTCATATGAAAGAAAAGGACAGAGCTAAAATTTACCTTCCGGATAGCTTTATCTGGGGATTGAAAAATCAGCCCTTATATAGAAAACATTCATGACACAGGCACAAATATTCGCGCTCATCACACAAATATCGGCCCTTAACGGGATTTGAACCCAGGACCACTAGCTTCGTAGGCAGGGTCACTACCAACTAGGCCAACGCAACGCGTCTAAAAATATATACTAAGTTACCTGTAGCTATAACGATGGCTTTTCTGTACTGCTTCCCAACGAATAACTCCTTCACCGAGCCAGAGCGGCGCATCTCACTGCGCACGTCGTTTTGCATGCGCGTGAGTTCATCCTCTATTTCCTGAAATTATCCAAGAACGTAATTTTATTTTATGTGCGATATACCTACCAGAAGGTTATCATAAATGTTATCGGCAGTCAAAACTGGGCAAACAAAGTAGTTTAATTTAGTTATTTATCCTGTGAGCCAATTTGCAAAATATTAATAGAGAAGATATTTAATTGATAGCTGCTGCAGTTTTTGGAAATAGTGTGTAAAAAGAGAATGTCATTTGAATTGAGTTATAAACGGTTTTACGAAAATTGTTGTTGTATTTTTTTAATAATAAACAAGAAACCTTGCTGGGATATCATAAAGATTTCCTTTGTGCTGAGAGTTATAGTCCCTTATTCGTTTAAAGTAAAGTATCCAACTGACTGGGAACAGAGCACAAGCTTTCATACAACAAACATAAAAACAAAATACGTATGTTTACGATGCGTTAAAATAGGGCCGTAGATTTAGTCAGTTCATACAATCAGCCAAGTAATATGTTAAGCATACTTAGAATGGTGACATTGTAACCGCCTTGTCATGCTCATGATTGACATGTTATGTAAGTTTGGATGTTAATTATGACAAAGTACCTACTAAAGTGCTCAAAGTTACACGAACAATAGCAAGCATTATTTCCGTTAGTTAACACATTCAGCGCGTATAATACGCCATTTGCATAGATTTACGACTCGCATGTGCGTCATTGGCGAGAAAGAGCACGTCCAATGCCAGGGTACCTGATTTCTTTTCAAAATGGACCCGGTATCGAGGCACTGGATGTATTAATGTGTTCATTGTTTTATGGAGGGTCGTTGCGCCGACGCAGCCCGTAAACCGCAGAAACATGATCCGTAGAAAAATAAATATTACGACAATGTTCCCTTTAGTCAAAGGCTTATTGTACGTTTGATGTTATTTTACTGTAAAAGGTTTATGATTTGGGAACCTGATACCATCTGCTTATCCGCCAGTCTACGGGTTGAGCACCCTTTGTACCGTTAGAGTCTGATAACAAACAGGCATTCATTGTTCACCAATAACGGAACCCTGTCATAACAACGTAATATCGCATGACTCCCAGGAATAGTCTCAAGTATTCATTGGCTTTCACACGGCTCTATGGGTGCTCTATCGTTTCAGGGCTTGTCAAACAGCCGGCATAGCGCGTTCTTAGCGTGACGCAATCGCGACGCGACGGCCACAACACTGCAGTAAAATATCGCGTGTTCTAGGCGCGATATTAGCAAGACCCGTAGGCACCCCGTAGGTAAACATCGTCTTTGTAGTTTGTATGACAGTGCGACGCAGGTGCGATAATAATGTCGCGTGATATGGCGTGGTCTGTGTGACGACCTGCATACAACTCTTCAATATGTCGAGCGCGTTTCGACAATATTTACGTGAGTAAGGAGTGTGATCTCCTTAATATGTCTGAGTCTCACGGAAGTTTTATGTTTAAAACTCTTTAATTGTTAATTTCAACGATAAGAACGTTACCATCGCGCTCCCTGTCTGGCGGACGCTTAAATCCGAGATGATACGAGTACATGCCATGGTATTGTTTGTAAATTGTAAGCCTACAAATTTAAAAATAATGCGATGAAAACGTACGGTGGCTATAGTGGCTAAAGCTATATTCTTGAAAGTTTTATTACCTATTTAAACCGGCTTTGAAGCCTATAGACATGAGGAATCTCAAGATTAGAAATGCTGAGGAATATATTATAGAAATTAATTAATTAGTAGTAATTTAACAGCTTACTTAACCACCGCAGCGAAACATAATACATTTTATCGAGACCACCTTAAAAATATATGTACACCTTGAAAGGAGTCACTCCAATAAAGCACTGACATAATAAAGCAATTTTGAGAGAAAGGGACAGAGCTACAGCAGTTGTATAGCTCTGTCCCTTTCTCTCAACCTAAACTGAACTGCTTTAGTATGTCATGGTAACCCCCCAGCCTACGCTAACCAGGTGATGCTTCTTCGGCTGAAAAGCCCAAAAGGAAGAGTGATCTTCTCTGTACCAAAGTCTGCGAATTTTAGTGCTTTGTCACTTTAACGTCATATTTGCACTGCTGCACTAATATGTCAGAGACGTGAAAGCCTACCAATTAACTTGAGTCCCACCTTTTCGTTCCTGTAGCGGCGGATCCTCGTCAATTGTTTCTTGGCCTCCTCCACCCTTCCTTCCTTTAGATGGTAATATGGCGATTCCGGTATCCAGGAGCAGGCCACCAAGTACGCCAACGGCAGGACCAACATCATGTAGTTCAGGCTCGTGTACGAGACGAACATGCCGATGGACATCACGAGCAGGTTCCCCAGGTTAGTCGTGACCCTGGTACAGAGGGAGAGGGTCCCTCTGACTTCTTTGTCCGCTATTTCAGCTAAGTACATCGGCATCGCCTGAAAAATACAGATTTAGGGTTATGGTATGGTTAGCACAACTCGAATATCTTGTTTGCAACTTAGAAGAAATGAATGTACTATTAGCCCAATGAAACCCTGAACCACCATGGAACAGTGACACAGTGACATTATAAACAATTTGTTTTGACACTACTTACGACTTGAATCATAACTAACCAGCGCCGCTGGCCCAATGCTGAGTAGGGCCCTTTTCAACGCCATGATTGATTTGTTGATTTATTTGTCATTTATTTTAAATTTGTTGCTGTAAGTAAGCGTTGAATAAATTATCTATATTCTATTCTATTTCAAACGTAACTATGACACAGTTTTATGGTGGGCCACGGTTCCATTGGGCTATAGTACGGTCAGCCAAGAAAGTGGTCTACCAGGGCCTCTATTCAAGACGGTAAAAACAATATAGTTTTTGATCTGTTATCGTATTGTCACCGTTTTGATAGCTCTTATTTACTTGACAGTAATGGCGTCTTACGTCATAACAATACCATAACAGGTCAACTAAGATACCGTTTTTACCGTCGGGAATAGAGGCGCAGGTTTGACAAAAGATTTTGTGGGATCTAATTATCGCTAAGGTTGACACTTGTCACTGTCATAATATTATTGCAAGGGAAAATCGAACTTGTTGTATCATGACGTGTGAGTGAACTTCAACTGTAGAGGGTGGTAGACCACATTTTTGGCCGACTGTACCTACTACGAGACAGACGTATCATGACAACCTATCACCAGGTCCAATTATCGATTCCAAATAATTTATTTCTCTGATTTTTTATTAGTTAAAAATGCGTTTTTTTCCCTATCCATTAACTTTTCATTTTCTAAATGTAGAATCTGTAGGTTAGTTTACTAGGTTTGTTTTAATAATCCTGGAAAATTATAAAAAATCGTACAAATCAAACGATGACAACAGTGTGCTGCGGTAGGTATATAAGTACTTAAAGAGTAATTGTTTTTGGGTGATTCAGCTATCCATTGCATGCAATTATGAGCTAAATTGATTCGGCCTTGCGTCTATACAAAACTTTATAAGGATAATGTACAAGGGTTTTATTCTTCTCAATGAAACCATATTGCTTTTGACTACAGATTTACTGAACTACATTTTGACAGTTTTCAAAAACCGCTTACGTAAGTGTTAGTTATGCATTTTATCTAGCTCTAAAAACAGTTCGTACGAGGAATTTTGAGTATTTAAATTTTCAATTTACACTGATAAAACTACACAGAACAAGTACCTAGTTAACACTCGAACGTGCGGGTATTAAATGTATAGGTACTAAAACTTGTCACTAGGTACTTACAGTACAAAGCATTCCTGAACCGAAGCCCCATGAAAACACGGTTAGGTAGAGTAACCATGCCTTAAGCGCAAATGCGACCACTATCTGAAATAAGGAAAAACTACTTATTAGGTACGTAAACAATTTTAACATCATTTATTTGTTATTTGCAACAAAAATGACTAACGACGTGTGACTAGGTGACTACAAAGAAATTAGTAGAAAGCCAGAATTAGAATAACCGCCGTAGGTACCTACTTAGAATTTTTTGACCAAATTAACTCACACCCGTATTCACAAACAATACTTTAGGGATCCTTCACTGAGTAAACACACTGCGGTCAATACAGCTTTGTGATTGGTCCTTTTTGACCGACCTTTTGTTTATGAGACGATTTGAACCACCCTGCGCGTTCGTGAGCACTGTGAGACCTCATAGTGACGTTTGTGAATACGGGTGTCATTCCTTAAATTTTCAAACTTGTATATAAAAAATCGTCATCAAGGAACGATTTTATCGTTATTATCGTAACTGACTCTAAGTGCAGCCGTAAGGTTCGTTGAATCTAAATCACGTAAGTATCCAGAAAGCATTGCAATCTAAAATTTTATTATTGTACACAAAAAACATCTAATACAAGATTATAAGATGACTAAATAAAATTTTCTTTAATTTTGGCTCTCAATATCTCATCAAAATGTCGCTACAGCCGATACTTTGAATAATGGTTTATGAAGTGCAAACAAATTCAGCCTGAGGGTAGCAGACCTCTTATTTGTCCGACACTGTACATTTTCGTAGCTCTAGGCTACTTTTCCACCCGTACCCCTACCATGAGTTACAATTACCGTACTCGCTAGCGAGTCGAATGCTCTGTCCCTCGCACTCTATAAGAATACCTACTGCGAGGTCTGCGAGGGACAGAGCTTCGACTCGCTAGCGAGCACGTTAATTGTAACTCATGGTAAGGGTACAGTGAGGCTTGATGGTGTTCGAGTTTGGTAGCCGTTAAACTAGATATTCTGAATTCTGATATTCTCTTTACAGGCCTTGCACATATACCCCCCTTACTAATAAACGTTGAGTAACGGTGGTATAGCTATACAATGTTTTGTCCTTATGTGTCATTGTGACATTTGAATTTGACAGATAAGGACAAAACATTGTATAGCTATACCACCGTTACTCAACGTTTATTAGTAAGGGGGATAGTTTGCACACCCCGCCCCGGGTTATCGTCGTTATCAGACGAGAATCTTCTATACCTACCTTATGCCTAGTCACACGCGCGTAGCTCTTTACAAAAGTGCTTGCCACTTCGTTTAAATTGTTAGTGACAGATTTATGTAATACTTTATTTTAAAGTTACAAATTCTTTTCCGAACTTGTCATTATTTATTAAGGACTAGCGACCCGCTCTCACTTCGCGTAGGTAAAAAAGGGTCAGATATTAACATGAAATTTTAATTGAAATCAGTTGAGCTGTTTTGGAACGACAGAAAGACGAAAATTCTAAAAAAGTTCAATTTTTTTATGATTAGTCGTCTTATAAGCAACGTTTCACTTAAACTTTATCGTTTAAAAATCATAGGTTTTTTTATAAAATTGTGTTATTGTAGAATGGTGTAAGTAGACAATAATATAAAAAATCATTTACATAATCATACTATTAAATATTAACTTAAACATCGTAAAAAGTAAAAACGGATGTTGTACCTAATACATTTATGGCGCAACTGATAAGGTTAAACATTACGCGCTATCTCGTCCTGGAACAACACGTCCTAGCGTTGTCTGCGATCTTACCGTCCCAGGGGCATAGAGGACAGCACTAGCAAGCCCGGCTGCGCGGCGAGACCCCGGCGAGCTCATCGACATCATCCACGCTATCTCATCCTGGAACATGTTGCCTATGGTCTTACCGTCCCAAGAGCGTAGGGGGCACCACTAGCAATCACGGCGGCGCGCCGTCCCAGTCGGTCCGTCAACAGGGGGCGCGGCGAGACTCCCTGCTAATGAACCCCGGTGAGGTCATCGACACTATCCTCGCTATCTCATCCTGGAACATGTTGCCTATGGACTTACCGTCCCAAGAGCGTAGGGGGCAGCACTAGCAAGCACGGCGGCGCGCCGTCCCAGCCGGTCCGTCAGCAGGGGCGCGGCGAGACTCCCTGCGATGAACCCCGGTGAGCTCATTGACACCATCCATGCTATCTCGTCCTGGAATAAGGAGATCTCAACGTGAACTCTCTAGAAATTTACACTCACCAACTTAATGTAACTTGCGGTATTGTTACATTTCTTGTAGCGCTTCTTCTAAATAGTTAGTGGACATATTGGGGTTATTCGGATCAGTGCTCTCCAAAAACGAAAACCTAAAATAAACGTCTCTATTCTTTCTAGACTAGAATCGAGTTTGACGTTTATAAAATTAGGTTTACTTAAAATAAAAATAAACACGGATCTGAATTGACCCCATATTGTAATTAAACGGATTGTATGAATTAAGTACTTGAAAGCCATTACGTACATCATTGATATCGATGTTTGTTTCATTTGTTTTCAACTTCGGTATGGTGGGGGTTGGCCACGCCGAAGACACGCCCAGGGTCAGCGAAGCCAGAGACACTGGAAAAATGGTTTGATTAGTTAACGAGTCAATCCGATGGTTCACTTTTTCTTCGAGCCTTTTTATGGCAAGGAGAAGGCAACGAGCACTCCGGCCACCTGGGGCACGTTTTATAAAGCTACAAGTAACAATTTTACAGGTCTAAACTGGCAACACTGCTCAAATGGCTGGTGGGGTCGGGGTTGTATCAAATGGAAACTTGTAACCTGTAAATTGTTATTTTAAGCTTTGTAAAACAGCCCCCAGATGCTAAGTGGAATCTGAGACCCATAGAATTCTTAAGACTACAATCTCAAGACTGCAACCGTAAGAGCTCAAATGCGTTGCCAACCCTGAGGACTAAAATGGAATGACTCTATGCTAGTAATTTCACCGGAACACAACAATGCGAACACTGCCACATGGTGCGTCGAACGGCTAAGCAGCACACAGCAGTACAACACATTCGATGAAGTCGCGGTTTCCCGTAAGAAGATAACGAATAGGTACTTACGTAAGTAGGTACTCTTCTTGGAGAACACTATTTCCCTGCATCGCGATCGGTGTAGTATGTCTACTTTGTTTAATAGTAAAAAAAACCGGTCAAGTGCGAGTCGGACTCGCGCACCGAGGGTTCCGTATTTAAGATAATATGCTTGGTAACTTCAAAAGAAAATAATCATTTTGTTATGAAATGTGCACATTACGCCCTTTCATATGACTCCTCATTTGCTTTAATCAAACCACTTTCATTTTTTAACCCCCTATTCTATTAGCAAGCAAGCAAGCAAGCAAGTTGTACAACTATGCCAAATTTCAAGTTGATAGCATTTGTAGTTGCTGAGAAAACCTGTCGTGACATACAGACAGACGGACAGACAGTCAGACGGACAACGAAGTCTCACCATAGGGGTTCCTTTTTTACCAATTTGGTACGAAACCCAAAAAATGGCCAAGACCTTGTCATTATTTTATTTGACTGGAAAACACCAAAATTTACATTACTTACTTCGAAATAGGAATAAGTGTGTGTGACATACAGACAGACGGATATGGTGAAAGTATAAGGGTCCCGTCCTTGACTACGGAACCCTAAAAAGGACTTGTTTGGATATACTGACGATAAACAATTAAATATTACGAATATGGAGGACTTACCTGATAAGGTGGCCAAATACTGCACGCTGCGGTCACTTTGTGTTGCCATCATTTACTAAAAACTGTTTGCGATTGTTAACTGAATGTATGCGACAGAAAACTGACTGTTTACAAATCCTCTATTCTCTATTCTACTCGACAAAACCATATTGCATTTAATACGTATATATCGTCTTGTCATCGTGGCGACAGCTCTTATTTAATTGATAGTACTTAATGGCGGCCGAGTTAAAAACAATACGATAACATGTCAAAAGCAACATGGTTTTACAGAGTAGAATACAGCCCCTAAAGGCTGATTTACATTGGGTCAGCAAAAGCAGGTCAGTAGAAGTACATTGCGTCGTTACAATAGCTCTCGCCTCAAACGTGAAAACCGACTCGTCAATGTACTTCTACTGACCTGCTTTTGCTGACCCAATGTAAATCAGCCATAACTGATTTACTGACCCAATAGCTTAAGAGGATTGTGAACCGACGCTTAAAAGGGGTGATAGACGTGCAAGTAAGTACGCCGTACTTGTGGCTCGGCGACTGTACTCACCCATGTGTCACCCTAAGTACGCGAACTTCCTAAAAGTGGGTTTAGACCAAGCGAACGAACAAGAATTCTATGGCTTTATCTCTTACGTTTACTTTGTAAAAATAAAAACAAAACATGTTCTAGAGCATTCGCTCGTTTGGTCTAAACCCACCCTAAGGTAAACACGTGCGAAAAGGACGTCGAGCTTTAAGTACTCGTACCTACTTGTCTATCCGGGACTTAAATCGCCTAGCTGTCAAATATTTTCCATACAATTTTTTCTCCTAGCGATAGTTAACGATTTCTGTTTTTTGTTTTTTTTTAAGTAATTTGTTTCGTACTAAGAAATATATTCTTGGAAAGGAAAACTTACAGACATAGTTTTTCATAACATCTACGATATAGGTATTCAAAAATCGTCATGGGGAGAACGTTATAGCATTTTGTATGGAAATTTTCACCCTCACAATCCTCTTAAACACAACCAGCCCCTAGACGTAATTAAAATTTCTAAAGCTAAAGCTGTAAACGCACAGCGGAAGCTGTCTCTGTTTCCCTGCGCTTTTTTATCAGTAGTTCAATGCGGTCTCTTTCCTACGAATTCGAACGTCGCATTACGTTATCGTTATCGCTATTTGCTTACAACTCACATATCGATTCGTTGAAAGTATTAACCGGCTAAGTAAAGTTGATCCGCGCGCTCGTATAGGGACCCACGTAATGTAGAATAAAGAAAAACCTGCGACCGACTTAAAAATACACGTATTAAAATGACAGTTGCACTGACGGGGCAAAATTAGCCTCGGCGGTTAATACTCAATCCGTCGACGAATTAAAATGGGATGATGAACACGACACGATAGCCTAGTTGGTAGTGTCCCTGCCTTCGTAGCTAGCGGTCCCGGGTTCAAATCCCAGTAAGCGGAGATATTTGTGTAATGAGTGTGAGTAGGCATTTGGTCCTGGGTCTTAGATGTTTTCTATGTATTTAAATAGTATACAAGATGAAAAAAAAAATTGTTTAAGTACCTTCTTATTATAATTTCGCTTATAAGCGGAGTAATTGAAAAATATTTTGCACACAAATACCTAGTTGTAGGGGCGGTAATTTAAGACTTTTTTTAGTTATTCTACATCTACATATAAGTACCTATAGACAAACGCATCGATGCAATTCATAAACAATTAGCAATTCACAAATAAACGCTCACACAGTGAAGTTAAAAATAACTGTTCGCGTCAATGTTATCAATAAACAACCGCGGTTGTGTTATAACAAAACTTAATTTGTAGTAGGTAATAGGTAACTAACATCGGCAACCTAGTAACCTACAGAATAAGTTTTGCAAACACTAGTTTAAATTAGACCCAAACACTATTTAAACAACTTTACTATCAATATCATAACACTATTTAATTGAACCTCTGTGTGAACTGCACAAACATTACACTTGCAATAGTGGACACACTGCTTAACTAAGGTTTTAATTTAGTCGTATTTAACGTAACATTGTAGATATCCGTACAACACCGGCGAACTAATTATGCAAAATTTTATTTCGCGACAAAAAGCGTTATCACTACCCGAGCACGCGGTCGCTACTGACCCGACGGCATTGAGCGAACAGCGAAGCGAGCGAGAGCGACGAACCTAACCTAAGCCGGGAATACACATGCCTGTCGCTGGCATACTTGCAAAACAGCTCCTTGCATGTGCCATCTAATTTAATGTGTATACACTAACTGGCATGCTTGTATCTGGCAAGCCAGTATATAGCAATCAATTTGATTTCCTGACATGCAATATGAGGGAGGGGTCGCGGGGGACTGCAAACCGTATGCTTATAGCACGTGTGAATGAACGCGAGAACGCGACCACTACATGCATGCCTGCCTGGATGAAATTGCATGCAAGTTAATTAACTTGCAAATGTATTCGCTGTCTGTCAGTTACTTGTAGGTGCATGCCGTTAACTAGTATGCATGCTACTGTTCCGTTTTACAAGCATGTGTATACCCGGCTTATAACTCAAACTGTCTACGCTCGCAGCAATGTATGCCTGTCTGACTCACTCATTATACACTCATGTAAGAGGGACGGAGTTCAGTTTTCTACCATACTAAGCTGCAGCTCTAATGATAATGACTCAAAAGTCGACTATTTTGCCAAAATTTAGTTAAGCTTAGGTTCATATTCTTGATCGTGAAATTCAGATCTATCGCCCTGTTATAACACGGTTTAATTTTATTACTTAAGCGTATCAAGATAGCACAAGCCATTTTTTTTTAAACTTTCCTCTACATAGGCTCTGTAAACAAAATTTAAAAATAGGTACCTGATTAAAAAACCTTAATCCGTAATACGAATACGAATTTGCGTTAGGCACCTATCCATGTTTTATTTTTGGGGTTCCGTACCCAAACGCGACCTACTATACTATACTATGATATTACTAAGTCCGTCCGTCCGCCGCCTGTCATAAGTTTATGAGCTTTTTTCTTAAAACTGAAATAAATTTACAGAATATGTGTTAATTATTCTACAATGGCGAATTACCTAACAAATTACCTAAATTACCTAATAAAACCGGTTAGAATTAGTATATGTGGTATATAGTCACCCCTTAAAAAACCAACAAGTTGTAATAAAAGTCAGGCGATACTGTACCACTGCGGCGCACTAGGCAGACACGCAAATGACCGTTTTAAAAAAAAATCTCAAATTCATATTTATTGTTTTCTTCACGCACGTGGTTAAGTACCATCCATACTTTCATAACAATATTATAAATGCGAAAGTAACTCTGTACGTCCGCTGTGTCTGTTACGCTTTCTCGGCTAAACCGCTGAGCCGATTTCGATGAAATTTGGTATGAAGATAGCTTAAACCCCGAGGAACATCTAGATATTTAGTCTAACCCAAATATTCAATTTTTTAAACTGGCTTGACAAAGTTTTTGGAAAAGCAGGTTTTGATCCACACAAAAAAAATAACAGCTTGCGTTTACATTTTTATTCGATATAATAGCCTTTTCTAAGGGTCCAATTTAAAGCATTTCATGATTAAAAGTGTTATTGCTATTTCAAATAATTTAATAAATAAAAGTAACCTCGCCTACCCACTTACTATGACAAAATAGCGAAGCTATTTTGAAAAATGGGTATACTTCGTCTTAGATTTAGAAACACGATTTTTTATTACCTGTGATCTGTTTTCAGCCATAAATGTCATAATAGACGAACGTCATTGAAACAATGGAAACAAACAATCGCAATACGATATACACGATATATTTATTATTTTAGAGTATTATAATATAAGCATTCAACCATAGGCCTCAATTAATACAACACTTCCTACATGGCCCTTGTTTCTAGACTAGATAAACAACACAATCACATTAAATTTGTGGGAAGGCGGATACCATACATGCAATAATGAGTTTCTACAATAAATGTTGATGCCGCCCGTCGTTTTAAATCTCTTGGAAAACCTCACCACACAAATTATTAAAATTTATCACACATAACTCAAAAGAGAAATGGTCTCATTAATATATTGAATTCGTCAAAAGAATTACAGTCAATTTGTACACAAATAATTTTGACATTACAATCACAGATTATAGGGTATTACAATAGCTATCTTCAGACGTGGGTGTCAGCTAGATATGTTGAGGTTTTATAATATGTTTTATGTAAAACCACAGAGGAGGTAGGCAAGCGCAATTCGGACCGGCGTTTACGGGTCAAATGAAGGTCATTTCATAATTTTATTATAATTCATTGTAATTTTTTTTTAAATCAATCTTCAGGGGTCGATTCGAGAAGCCTATTCCTCGAAATGGTTTTCAAATTTTCATACATTGTTAAAAATGGGTGTATCCCAATTGTAAGAGGTAGGTTTATGTTAAAATGTTAACATTTTAGCAGGCCCGAAATAGGTAATCTGACCATGAATGACCGCCCTTTATATTTATTCTGTACCTATGTTTTTTTAAAATAACAGTTCAAAGATTTGAAACCTTCACTAGTTGTCTACTCCCATATATATTGAGAATTTTCAGAAATATTTTTGTACAAAATTGAATTGAATTAATATATTTTTACTTGAAAGAGATAACCGAGAAATGCCTACTTGTAATATTTCATTTACCTATTGCAAAATGACCAATTTGTATACTTTGCTTTTTATTGCATTATGTACAGTCGCAGCGGGTACGTATAATCAACACGTTAATGCGTCAGTTTCAAGGTTTAAATCTCAAGATAACAAATTCTAGGATTGTATAACTTTTTTGGCACTAAGCTGGGTGTAGTGATTCCTCCGTGCGTTGCAAACAATCCGATGCCTGTATGCGATCAGTGTAGGTTTCACCCTGGACTCGAATCTTAATTGGAAGTGCCATGTAGACCTGAGGGAGGGCCCTGCCAAGATGCACTACGCTAACTAGCGTTTCTATTCTTTTCGTTTTTAAACCAATCGCGTCACTGGTAGATGACGTGATACGAAAAGTCATGTGATCTACCAGTGACGCGATTGGTTTAGAACGAAACGAATAGAAACGCTTGTTAGCGTAGTGCATCTTGGCAGGGCCTTCTGGTGCGTGGTAGATTGAGTAGTAGTAGAATAGTGCAGTCTGCGTTGCTTAAGCTGAAATTGCTTAAATATCTGACGATGCTCTAAGATCTATTTTGCACATACAATAATGTCATACGGCACACTTCTATGGGGCAACTCTACGGATGCCAACAGGGTAATGCTGATGCAGAAACGTGTCGTACGTACGTACGTTGCTTGGGGCGAAGCCCAGACATACTTGTCGAGGCATTTTCACAGCACACCGCATAATGACGCACTTATCAGTTTACATAGGTATTCGAAATTATTATGTTTGTCCGATCAAATATTTCTTCGATTGCAACAGCAAATAAACGTCGTCGCCGACGACTCGTCGGCAAACAACTCCGCCGCACAGGGCGTTTGAGAACTGTTTCTCGTGACATGGCACTTGCAGGTCGCATCATCGGTCCCACCTACTACGAGCGTCTACCCGCCGAACTTAAACGCGATCCATCTGACGAAATGATTAGGCGCCGGCTTAGAAACCTTTTGTTGAATAACCCAGTCTATTCGGTGAATGAGTTTTAAATAAGATTGACTTTTACATTTTTGATGTATTCTGTATTTGGGTTGGCTTGTACTATTATTATTAAAATTATTATTGACATATTTACCTATATCAGTTGTAATCTTATTTAGTTTTATAGGTAATTATGGACGATCCTGAATGGAGATAGAATTTATATTTTTTCAAAGATATTATTGTCATTTTTAGTTTATTTCTATTTTTGACGACCTCAATGTAACTGCATATAACTGCATATAATTTGACATGTCATGTTATTCATACTTAATAAAGTAATAATATCTGAATCTGAATCTTTCAGATGCACTGCTTTGTGTCCACTGTAATTCAGCTATAGTGGCAGCATGTAATGATCCACTCAAATTTGTTCCCGGAGTAGAAGTCGAAACATGTAAAATTTTTAACGAAGAATCGATACAAAACGGAACGCCCATCTGTACAAAATCAGTTTTAAAAGACGGTAAGCATCCCGTTTAATTTTTCTAAAATTCAAAACGCACGCTGTCTTTGTGTGACAGCGATGTTATTTTAAAGGTGATGACTGTGATGAGGTGAAAAGGTTTTCTCGTTGTGAATTGTAAATAAGTATATCTTGGCAGTTCAACATAATAGTTCTGCTTCGCTTGTCGTCGTACCTAACTCAGCACATAAAATACGTGCTCGTGCATCGCGTATTTTCGAGAAAGTCGTATCGCAATCGCGTTTTTTTTTTAATTAATAAAGGAACACCCAAATAATTGGATTGCCCGGCTGACGGCTCCCGCCATAACTAAGACCACACACAGACACAGAGACATACCTAGATAAGTAAGACCTCGTCCTTCCCACGCCTGGAGGCTCTTGCTTGGCCTCCCGCGCTCAGGGCTTCCTCATCAGCTCCTGGGTCCGTGCTTTGCATAAACACTCTAGGGGTAGGGCAGATAAGACCACGTGGATGTGGGGTGCTCTGATTCTGTTTTCGGTAGGTCCTATACCTACCACTTAAAGGAAGCATTCATCGCAAGCGCAAGCACGGGCTCGCGCGAGTGACTGAGGCCCTACTTTGAAAACCCAAGGTAGAGTTACGTTAGCTCCATCCCTGTCACTCGTCATTCAGACTAAATCGAGAGAAACTGATGGAGCTAACGTAACTTCAAAATTCGATTTACAAAGTAGGGCCTCTGATTGGAGCGCGGTGTCAAGGAGTGGAGCAGAGGTGGCTATTAAACTAAACCTCAAGCCTAACCGCCGCGACAGTACATCTCTCTTTTTCTCACTTCGAGCGTGCAAAAGAGACAGAAGTACTGTCGCGTCTGTCGCCGGCGACAAAAGTTGCTCGTGCGCGCATAGGGTAACAGAACTAAAGGGTATAAGCCGGGTAAGCATGGCGAAACTGCCCTTAGCGAAAAAAATAATTTCCTTTTACTGGGTTATTAACCTTTACATATGTAGTGCTTTCACCAAAAATTAAGCCTCAAATCCTTCAGGTTTAAAAAAAACCGCATAAAAAGAAATAACATTTTTATTTTATTTTAGTCAAAGTACTAATCCGATTTCATTGTAATTTGGATATGTTGTATACACAATTAAGGTCGCTTTCTAAAAAAAATATTAATGAATTATCTCTTGAAAAAAAACAAAAAAAAACGAGTTAATAATTATCAAAAAATTAAAAAAAATACGTGCGAAATTGCGACAGTTTCCAAATTTACATATTTTATGTAGAATTTAATGATGTTTAACATATATTTTTTTCAAAAGCTAAAATCGGGATTAACAGTGTGAAAAACTTGAATTTGTAACATCCCATACATTCTTTTCAAACAAAATAACTTCTACGTATTACACTATGAAGTTATATTTCCAACGCATTTTGAATTTGGAACGCGACTTATTTTACTGAGTGCGAACTCATGCGATCCTTAAAATCCGTGGCTGTATGCGGCTAGGGCTTACGGCATTCAGACAATAAAAAAAAAACGTCTTATTTTATAACAAGCTTTTATTTAACTTGCAATGTATTTTATTAAGTATGTTTTCCCGGGGGAAATCGTGCAACTGCATTTTTAACCAGTTATCTTATTCGATTAAACAGATTGTGTATACTCATACTGATATACCTTCGGTGACAATACAGTATTTAATCTTGTACTATGGAGTTTGTCTAATGATGGAGCCTTCCGGTAGGCATTGTAACTAGACAATAAAGATAAATCTATTGAGTTATGGCTTATATGGCTTGTATGTACTTTTTTTCGAAATACTCTGGCACGGATCTTCGCAGTTGTAAACAAATATAATCATAAGCGAGAATATATAACGATTTCACCTGGTATTTTTTCGAAAAAAGTTTTTTCGATGCTTCATATTTATTTAATGAAGGAACAGACATCTCGCAATCGTTAACGCTCAGTATAAAATTCGTGCCATTGTACCATTCCCGACTTTTTGTTTTTTTTTTTAATTGTCTGAATGCCGTAAGCCCTAGCCGCATACAGCCACGGATTTTAAGGATCGCATGAGTTCGCACTCAGTAAAATAAGTCGCGTTCCAAATTCAAAATGCGTTGGAAATATAACTTCATAGTGTAATACGTAGAAGTTATTTTGTTTGAAAAGAATGTATGGGATGTTACAAATTCAAGTTTTTCACACTGTTAATCCCGATTTTAGCTTTTGAAAAAAAAAAATGTTAAACATCATTAAATTCTACATAAAATATGTAAATTTGGAAACTGTCGCAATCTCGCACGTATTTTTTTTATTTTTTTGAAAATTATTAACTCGTTTTTTTTTTGTTTTTTTCAAGAGATAATTCATTAATATTTTTTTTAGAAAGCTACCTTAATTGTATATACAACATATCCAAATTATAAAGAAATCGGATTAGTACTTTGGCTAAAATAAAATAAAAATGTTATTTCTTCTTATGCGGTTTTTTTTTAAACCTGAAGGATTTGAGGCTTAATTTTTGGTGAAAGCACTACATATGTAAAGGTTAATAACCCAGTAAAAGGAATTTTTTTTTTTCGCTAAGTGCAGTTTCGCCATGCTTACCCGGCTATACCCTTTGGCGACATTATAATTTATTTAGTTCCTAATATGCAATTAGAATTTTATGGGTAATATTCGCTAGTATTTGATGATCTGTTACTACATTTTGTACACTACTGGTACAATTTATAAATAGTACAGACGGCAGTAGATTTATTACAATGTAAAACTTTCATAGCGCGTAATTTTCCTTCCTAATATTTAGTGGTCATTTAAAAAATTTGGTCTACCGAGGCAATTTAATTTGGTGGTCGTTTTATTTAATTGGCGCTTAAAGAAAACTTTGGCAGTCATTATACTTGTTGCCTTGCAAGAGTTAGAAAAACATAGTTTAAATTTTGTATCTTAACACGGAACAACAAATCAAACACGTTTTTTAGATGTTATATAATTTACAGTGCCATTTCTCATTGTGTTACAGCCGAGGGACGAACTGCGCTGTACATCATTCGTGAATGCGACTTTCTGGAGAACTACTGCGAGCTAGATAATCAATTGATGGTTAATTTCTACTGCGTGACAGATAAATGTAATGCAAAATAAATGCAATATGCCAATAGTACCAATCCCTTACATACGTATCGTTAACCGACGGTCGTGGAGACGTTTGGTCAGGCAGATAATAGTTGTAAAGCAGTTTGGAACACGCGCACAGTACGATGCCGGTGGCAGTGGGTAGTGTGGCCAGTTTCAGAGCATTCCCGGACAATATACTGCCGCAATTCGTGACTTTTAACTTGTACGTTGTGTTTGTGTAATATTTATCATACATACATTTATACTTGTCTCGAATTAAAAATCCCAATAATTACATTTGTTTTTAAGCATTCGCTAGTAAAAACCAATCGGTCACATGCGCGTTAATCCCGATATTGCACCATCGCACCTAGGTATAGATGAATTACCGAGAACGTGGAATTGCATATGTAGTGGTTGTACCGTTCGCATGAAAAGAAAAACCATTTAAGTTTTCTTCTTAATTTAATGAGATTACCCTAAAAGAAGTGGAATATGTATGTCTTTTTTTGCTTTTAGTCGCTATCATTTATTTGAATTTTCATGGGACAGATGAAAATTATATAATAGTTCTCCTGATGACTTCTTGATCACAATCATCTACTGCCGTCGGACCGTACGTAACTTTTTCTTACTCGGAGAGCGGAATTTTTTCGTTGCTTTGAATTTGTCACTCTTACTCTCGGTCATAATTTTATAAATAGTCGAGAGAGAAACACCTGTAGCTTTTTCAACGAATTGGGCAGCGGTGTAAGGTGAATTTAAATGTTTCATTAGTTCGAGTTCAAAATATTTATGACAGTTAAAATTATTTGTTTACTTTGACTCTCAATCGGACCAAAATTACTGTTACTTTCTGCCATATTTTTTGAAAACTGTGTACCTTACAGTCGCACGTGCCCAGACAAAATAATTCTGAAAATTGCGAGTATCCAATAAAATAGTTTTTAAAGATGTGGGTAATTCTATGGCTCTGCCTACCCCACTCTTACAAGCGTGAAGGTTTGTATGTATGTACAATAAAATAAGACGTATATTTTAGTGCATTGTAAAAAGTATTTAGAATTTGACACTGACATTATTTTTGTGCTTACTTATTTAATATGTAACAAAACTCTTTTTATGCTGATGGTACAAGAAGTAGAGGAAATTTAAATATGTAATGCCTGTAAAGACATGTTACCACTACATATGCAATTCCACGCTCTCGATAATTTATCTATACGCACGATGATTTTTTATGAAATATTATACCTAATATAAATCTAATAATGTCCTGTTGTATATACGGGAGATATCTACCTGCTGCTCTTTACAGTAAACAGAAAAAAGCCTTTAGTAAATAATTACTAAATTCCTGTAATATTCTTTATATTACCTACCTATTCCATAGTCTATGTAGGTATATTGTTTTTGGTTGTTATCTTCAGTAGTTACTTATATAAAGGTGTTTCCTTTCGCATTTTTTGATAGTTAATTAGCCAATGGAAATATCTTAAAAATCATCTATTGTAAGAATGTAAAAAAGTCATATTAACTTTAAGAGCTTTCATTATTATCACACGATAGACTAAAACAATATTTTGATCCGGTGGGTCGGTTTTTTTCACTGCCAAAATGTTTGGTTCCAAATTTTAAATTTCGAGTTTGAACAATCAAGTCCAAAAATAATGTTTCGAAAGAATCCTCTTATAAATATATTACGAAGTTCTTATTACACTGGAATGCACCTTGCATTGGGACATAATTTTGAGATGTTGCGCTCTCCCTAATTTTTACACTTGACTGGACCACTAGGTACTACAAATATTCACAATTTCAATCCGATAGCTTTTAGCGGTTGAAACGGTCTAGAAACAGCTCTGCCTGCACTGCGGGCTCGCGGTGTGTTGGAGTAAATATGGCGACCATATTGAATGCGATGCACCCGCGCCCGCCTGCGCTGCCCCCGCCTGCGCTGCTCCCGCCCCCGTTTGCGCTGATTCGGACCTGTATTCTCGTAAGGCCTCGTTTTTCAGCTCTACGGACGAATTATAAACCGGCTAGATTAAATTGACCCATCAGAGCGTACAAACAACATTTTACGGCGTGCCGTAGCGGCGCCGCCGTTAGGGTAGGGCGCGATTGGGCGACAGATTCAGTATACCAGATACGATCGTTCCAGGATGGACCCTTAAACAAATCTACCGTAACATCAGCTATCAGCATCAACACACTGTCTCGGCGTGGTGTAAGCTAAAGTTATACATATCGTTCATGTAAATGATAAATAATGTTGGGCCCAGAATACTCCCCTGAGGGACACCGAATCTTATAGGGAGGCTAACAAGTAAGCCAATCTTGACTAGCTGCTCTCTATTGATAGCTGCTGAACCATTTGTTCGCAAGACTTGACTTTTTTAAGCTTTCAACTTTTTTAAGCAGAATTTTGATTGACAAGATTTCATATTTTCAAGACTTTAATTTTATTCGTTCTATAGATACTGTTTGGAAGGAGGAAGACACTAATAGTTTTAATTTTTCCCTAGGATGAATAATTAATTTATTATTCATTTATGTACTTGTTGTAAAAGGGCGTAACTTCATTTCTACGACACAATGGACATATTACGTTAGGCCAGTCTGTATTCAAAAAAAGTTCTTCTTTTTTTTTAATAATGGCGCTCCACCGATAATTATTAATTTAACTGCCGCACTCAGAGACGTCAATTTAATTTAACGCTTGTTTAGTGACGTTGTGTCTTATTCTATTGCTATAGCAAAGAAAGTGACAGCAGCTACTTTAATCAAGCATTAAATTTAATTGACGTCTCTGAGTGCGGCAGTAAGTATCTATCTGTCTGTCAATAGTGTCAATGTCAAATTTAGAATTATGACAGCTTTTTTTCTCGTGAAAAAGGCGATGGTATTGTTTATATCTATTCGCGCGTAGTATTGGTAAAATTCGTTTTTTTTTAACTTTCTTATATTTTTTTAAATAAAGAAAAACAAATGGAAATAAATAGTTTGCCGTGTTCAGGAGGCAAAATCCTTTCGATTCCTAAAGTAATTTGCAGGTGTCACCAAAAAGTGTAGTGAATAAATGTATTTTACGTAACACCTGGCCGTAATGTGAGTTTTATCGCACGCTGCGCGCACGGTAAAACTCGCATTGTGGCCAGGTGAAGACGTAAAATTGTGTACTCATCACGGGCAGTAAAAAAGAAAGCCCTCTATCGCATATTTACAACCCTCGCCTACGGCTCGGGTCTCAAATACCTGCGATTTCGGGCTTTCTTTCTTTTACAGCCCTTGTTAAGTAATGTACTATTTCGTTTTCTTTTTCTTTTTCTAAGTTAAACATGTCTTTCTTTCTTTTAATATTAGGGACCGTCTAGAACTGGCCTAATACAAAATTATAAAATATGCACCGTCTTCATTAGGTTCACCACATGGTATTGTGAAATGAACATGGCGCTGGCACCATTATCTCCCTGGATCATCTCTGACAGATTAAAGAAGAAAAGACACCTAGTTTTTGTTTCGTTTCCTCTTATCAATACGTAATCTATAACGTAGAGGCAAGTATTGCACGGCTTCTATGCCTTTAGTCTTTAGTCTTTCTGTGGTTAGTAGTCTGTGCTGATACTTTAGTATTAGTAAGTCTGTGATCTTAGACAATTATTATGTCAAATGGTTTCAGCGCATTATAAATTTTTTGAATGTTGGTTGTTTTTTTAATTCCTTTTAAACATTATTTTAGTGAATAGTTTAAATATAAAATAAATACTGTATATAAACGTTTATAAATATGGCCAATATTTATTGGTTTTCAGTTCTGTTTACAACTACGACTTTTTTTGTAACAGGTTTGGCCACTTCTATTGACGCCTGTCAGATTATTATTTTTTTACTCCAACATACCTACCAAGACATCGGACCCTGCATTAGCAGTAGGCCACAGTAGGCTTTTACTTACGGTGTGGTGAGGTGAGTGCGTCAAAGGGGCAATTGCGATAAACCATTTAATATTGTTGGTTTGACACACTTGCCCCGTAGACGCACTTGCCCCACCTGACCTTAGATGATTACGATATAAGTGAATGATCCAAGTTTTCTCACTCGAGCCCCTAACGCAACCGAAATATAAAAAATAACCGCGAAATCTTCGAGACACCTCGAGATGCCTTAGGTAGTGCGGACTGTCCTAGTGTTGAGGTCACCAGGACCTTAAACTGAGTGCTTCTTGGCATTTTCGACCAAACCAACGAAAGTAAAGTTAGGCATTTGTCCAACCGCCGACGATGAGCGAGAAGTGAGTAGAGCCAGCTATCAACTATTAATATATGTGTATCTTTATTATGGTTGCGTACCTACAAAAAAATAAAAAAACTGAACCCTTATAGGATCACTCGTGCGCCTGTCTGTCTGTCCTTCCGTCTGTCACAGCCAATTTGCTCCGAATCTACTGGACCAAATCAGCTAACGTAACTTCGAACTTCGATTTTCAAAGTAGGGCCTCAGGTGAAATTTGGTAGCATGGTTCTTCTGTGTGAGGATTACCCTATGACTCAAACACAGATGCGCAATTATTATTTTTTAAGTGGGTCATTTTCGGGGGAATAATTAGGAAATTCAAAAAAAATGTAATCCTTACTGAGTCATATATATCAAATGAAAGGGCTCGTTATGAGCATCTCAAATATATTTTTGTTATTATAATAAAATAAATATTTTTGATTTTATTTATTAAAGAAGATGAAAATTCGACTGATCTCCGAAACTACTGAGCCTAAATTTTAAAAAATAAATACAAAATATAGTTCATTGCTTGTTGATTACAGGAAAACCTTTAAGAATTCTATCAAAAAAAACTTATGTACGAAACCCTCTCCACGCGAGTTCAACTCGCACTTGGCCGGTTTTTAACACGGGATCCATATCTTTTGTTGGTGAGAGTTCTGGCCAGCAAGTTGAACAACCAGCGATCAGCTATTAATATTTTGTCTCCTTTATTGACACGGGAATTATAATCTTTTGTTCGTTTCTTGAGCGAGAATATAGTCGACAGCTAATCGCTTCCTCTCCGGCGGTGAGACAACTGCCTTAAACACGTTCCAGAGGCTCTACTTTGAAATCCGTAATACGAACTTCGTCTATTGCTATCCCTTTTGCTCTCGACGCGTCACTAATTCGCAAGAAAGTGATGGGGCGATCCGAAGTTCGAATTACTGATTTCAAAGTAGAGCCCCTGTGCCTTAGTTAACTCAGGATAAAAATTAGGTATGCTTAGTCTTTCACGGTACTTACACTCTTTAGAAAGGGTCGCCCGGTGCGAGGATTTTTTTTTTTAAACAACCAATATATTGTCCCACTGCTGGGCAAGGGCCTCGTCCCTTGATTTACTTCCCTGTCTATGGCAATCTTCGGCCAATCCGGGTGTCCCTCTCTTACTCGTATGTTAGAGAAAGACACCAATAGTTGCCGGCCACATATTGCAGTGAAAACATGGCCCGTTTAGAAGCCCCTTTCAGAAAAGCGTCCCAAGTTTGTAGCCGTCCTCAGCAGCTATCTTCGTACGTGGGTGTCAGCTAGATATGTTAATTGTACTTATAAAATAAAATATTGGAGAGGTTTTATATGTTTTATGTAAAACCACAGAGGAAGTAGGTAAGCGCAATTCGGACCGGCATTTACGGGTCAAATGAAGGTCATTTCTTAATTTTATTATAATTCATTGTAATAAACTACAGGGATCGATTTGAGAAGCCTATTCCTCGAAATGGTTTTAAAATTTTCATACATTGTTAAAATTGGGTGTATCCCAATTGTAAGAGGTAGGTTTATGTTAAAATGTTAACATTTTCGCAGGCCCGAAATAGGTAATCTGACCATGAATGACTGCCCTTTATATTTATTCTGTACCTATGTTTTTTTTTAAATAACATGTCAAAGATTGGAAACCTTCACTAGTTGTCTACTCCCATATGTATTGAGAATTTTTAGATATATATTTTCTACAAAATGGAATTTAATTGATATATTTTTACTTGAAAGAGATAGCCGAGAAATGCCTACTTGTAATATTTCACTTACCTATTGCAAAATGACCAATTTGTATACTTTGCTTTTTATTGCATTATGTACAGTTGCAGCGGGTACGTATAATCAACACGTTAATGCGTCAGTTTCAAGGTTTAAATCTCAAGACAACAAATTCTAGGATTGTCCTACTTTTTTGGCACTAAGCCGGGTGTAGTGATCGCAAGATATCAGATATCAGGTCTTTTAAAATTGACCATACAAATGTGCCTTCAAAATTTTAAAGTGGTCATAAGGTGATAGGCACAAAAACAAGGTCGCATGACTTTTGCCTCAAAGACCCTGTGACGCGGACAAATATTGAAGATGGTAAAGTTCCTAATGTGCGAAATTCTCATTTTTTAAATGTAGTGTTTAAATATGTCATTCAAAGTGACAAGTCCCAGTGCCGGCGCTACACCTGCACCACCAACTGCGGGAGTCGGATGTGCCAGCGCTCGCGCTGCCGACCGTCACGCGCGATATGTTAAACTAGAGGACGCCCGCGACTTCGTACGCGTAAAATTAGTTTCCCGCTACTCCCCCATTTCTTCCCGTTGGGGGTCGATTATCGGAAAATCCTTTCTAGGTGCTCACTTACATCATGAAAGGAACCCCTGTACCAAATTTCAAGTTTCTAGGTACAGTAGTTTCGGCTGTGTGTTGATATATAAGTCAGTCAGATTTGCCTTTTATATATATAGATTATGGACGATCCTGAATGGAGATAGAATTAATATTTTTTTAAAAATATTATTGTCATTTTTAGTTTATTTCTATTTTTAACGACCTCAATGTAACTGAATTTGACATGTCATGTAATTCATACTTATATTGAGTAGGTAAAATAATATCTAAATCTGAATCTGAATCCTAATCTTTCAGATGCACTGCGTTGTGTCAACTGTAATTCAGCTATAGTGGCAGCATGTAATGATCCACTCAAATGGGTTCCCGGAATAGAAGTCGTAACATGTAAAACTTTTTACGAAGAATCGACACAAAACGGAACCCCCATCTGTACAAAAACAGTTATAAAAGGCCGTAAGCAACACGTTTAATATTTCAAAAAATTCAAAACGCACGCTGTCTTTGAGCGACTGCGATGTTTTTATAGTGATGACTGTGATGAGGTGAAAAGGTTTTCTCGTTGTGAATTGTAAATAAGTATATCTTGGCAGTTTAACCTATTAGTTCTGTTTCGCTTGTCGTCGTACCTAACTCAGCACAAAAAGTACGTGCTCGTGCATCGCGTATTTTCGAGAAAATCGTTTCGCAATCGCGTTTTGTAAAAATTAATAAAGGCACACCCAAATAATTGGATTGCCCGGCTCCCGCCATAAGACATCGGTTACACGCTCAGTATTTCATCAGTCTGGCGTCAGTTCAATCATGATCGAGGGGGACGCAGCTATTATGTTAATATAGCTGCGTCCCTTTCGAGCACGGACTGAACTGACGCCAAACTGATCGTGTAACCCTTGTCTAACTAAGACCACACACAGACACAGAGACATACCTAGATAAGTCAGACCTCGTCATTCCCACGCCTGGAGGCTCTTGCTTGGCCTCCCGCGCTCAGGGCTTCCTCATCAGCTCCTGGGTCCGTGCTTTGCATAAACACTCTAGGGGTAGGGCAGATAAGACCACGTGGATGTGGGGTGCTCTGATTCTGTTATCGGTAGGTCCTATACCTACCACTTAAAGGAAGCATTCATCGCAAGCGCTAGCACGCGCTCGCGCGAGTGACTGAGGCCCTACTTTGAAAACCCAAGGTAGAGTTACGTTAGCTCCATCCCTGTCACTCGTCATTCAGACTAAATCGAGAGAAACTGATGGAGCTAACGTAACTTCAAAATTCGATTCCTATTTTCAAAGTAGGGCCTCTGATTGGAGCGCGGTGTCAAGGAGTGGAGCAGAGGTGGCTATTAAACTAAACCTCAAGCCTAACCCTAGGCGCGCACGAGCAACTTTTGTCGCCGCGAAAGTACATCTCTCTTTTTCTCACTTCGAGCGTGCAAAAGGGACAGAAGTACTGTCGCCGGCGACAAAAGTTGCTCGTGCGTGCATAGGGTAACAGAACTAAATTTGGCGACATTATAATTTATTTAATACCTAATATGCAATTAAAATTTTTTGGGTAATGATCGGTTACTAAATTTTGTACACTACTGGTACGA
Source organism: Acleris cristana (assembly GCA_948252455.1). NCBI lineage: Eukaryota > Metazoa > Arthropoda > Insecta > Lepidoptera > Tortricidae > Acleris > Acleris cristana. Next base: position 7,278,104 of record OX411775.1, read on the forward strand.
TTTCAAATAGTACAGACGGCACTAGATTTATTACAATGTAAAACTTTCATAGCGCGTAATTTTCCTTCCTTATATTCAGTGGTCATTTACAAAATTTGGTCCACCGAGGCAATTTAATTTGGTGGTCGTTTTATGAAATTGGCTCTTAAAGAAAATTTTGACAGTCATTATATTTGTTGCCAAGGCAACAAATATAATGACAGCAAGCAAGGGTTAGAAAAAGATTGTTTAAATTTTATATCTAACACTAAACAACAAATCAAACACGTTTTTTAGATCTTATATTTACTATGCCATTTCTCATTATTGTACAGGCGACGGAAAAGCTGCGCTGTTCATCATTCGTGAATGCGACTTTCTGGAGAACTACTGTGACATAAATAATAAATTCATGCTTAATTTCTTCTGCGTGACAAATGAATGTAATGCAAGATAAATGCAATATGCCAATAGTACCAATCCCTTAATTATGTATCGATAACCGACGGTCGTGGAGACGTTTGGTCAGGCAGATAATAGTTGTAAAGCAGTGTGGAACACGGGCACAGTACGATGCCGGTGGCAGTGGTAGTGTGGCCAGTTTCAGAGCATTCCCCGACAATATACTGCCGCAATTCGTAAAGAATTACTAAATTCCTGTAATATTCTTTACATTACCTATTCCATAGTCTATGTAGGTATATTGTTTTTGGTTGTTATCTTCAGTAGTTACTTATATAAAGGTGTTTCCTTTCGCATTTCTTGATAGTTAATTAGCCAATGGAAATATCTTAAAAATCATCTATTGTAATAATGTAAAAAAGTCATATTAACTTTAAGAGCTTTCAATATTATCACACGATAGGCTAAAACAATATTTTGATCCGGTGGGTCCTTTTTTTCACTGCCGAAATGAACCATCCAAATTTCTAATTTCGACTTTGTTTGAACAATCAAGTCCAAAAATAATGTTTCGAAAGAATCCTCTCATAAATATGTTACGAAGTTCTTATTACACTGGAATGCACCTTGCATTGGAACATAATTTTGAGATGTTGCGCTCTCCCTAATTTTTACACTTGCCTGGACCACTAGATACCACAAATATTCACAATTTCAATCCGATAGCTTTAGCGGTTTCAAAGAAAAAGTTGATAGACAGACAGGGGTTCAGCTTTTAGTATTTGGTACGTAACCCTAAAAAATGAAACGGTCTAGAAACAGCTCTGCCTGCACTGCGGGCTCGCGATGTGTTGGAGTAAATATGGCGACCATAATATTGAATGCGATGCGCCCGCGCCCGGCCTGCGCTGCCCCCGCCTGCGCTGACCCCGCCCCCGCCTGCGCTGCTTCGGACCTGTCATATCTATTCTCGTAAGGGACTCGCTTTTTAGCTCTACGGACGAATTATAAACCGGCTAGATTAAATTGACCCATCAGAGCGTACAAACAACATTTTACGGCGTGCAGTAGCGGCGTTAGGGTAGGCCGCGGTTGGGCGACGGATTCAGCATTCCAGATACGATCGTTCCAGGATGGACCCTTAAACAAATCTACCGTATCATCAGCATAACACTATCTCGGCGTGGTGTAAGCTAAAGTTATACTCACGTACATATCGTTCATGTAAATGATAAATAATGTTGGGACCAGAATACTCCCCTGAGGGACACCGAATCTTATAGGGAGGCTAACAAGTAAGCCAATCTTGACTAGCTGCTCTCTATTGATAGCTGCTGAACCATTTGTTCGCAAGACCTTTGACACCGAAGCTTTCAACTTTTTTAAGCAGAATTTTGATTGAGATGGTTTCGAATTTATGCCTTTGCGAGATCCAGGAAAATCCCCAATTGTTCTGCTATGATATTTTTCAATTTTGCACAAGCACTTTTACCCGTCTTGCGTTTTATAAATTTTTCAAGAATATGAGATAAGTATCTTTTGTTTCACTGCCGCAATGACACACATTTTGTAATATTCTTTTTTTTTACGTGGGTCTTCTGTGAAGGTAAACATGTCTTTCTTTCTTTTAATATTAAGGACCGTCTACAACTGGCCTAATACAAAATTTTAAAATATGCACCGTCTTCATTAAGGATGATTTCCACCAAACGGCTCGGATCGCATCTGATCGGTACGGATTTTACAATCTTTAAACGATATTAAATCATGTACACAGTATTTTAAGTCTATATTACTAGGCCGCACGCAGCAGCTTGACGGCGGGCGTCTTCCGCGACGCGCGATCGGAGCCGTAAGTATGCTGCGACACGCGATCGGCTCCGTTCGCTTGCCGTCGTGTGCGATCGGAACCTTTCGGCCGTGACCGGACGAGCCCACTCATTCTCGAAAGTGCACTCAAACACGTGGTAGAAACAAAACTATTTGACCGAGTGCGGTTACGTTCGCAAGCAACCGTACGGTGCCGATCGTGTGCGTCAACATCCTGTCGACCGCGAACGGCTGTTATCGCCCGATCGTATGCGTCGACATGCTGCCGGACACGATCGGTAGTCTCCGCATCCGTTCGTATTGATACCGTTCCGATCCGATGCGGGTCGTTTGGTGGAAATCATCCTTTAGGTTCACCACATGGTATTGTGAAATGAACATGGCGTTGGCACCATTATCTCCCTGAATCATCTCTGACAGATTAAAGAAGAAAAGACACCTAGTTTTTGTTTCGTTTCTTCTTATCAATACGTAATCTATAACGTAGAGAAAAGTAGATGGTGCAACGTTCATCTTATTGCACGGCTTCTATGCCTTTAGTCTTTAGTCTTTCTGTGGTTAGTAGTCTGTGCTGATACTTTAGTATTAGTAAGTCTGTGATCATAGACAATTATTATGTCAAATGGTTTCAGCGCATTATTAATTTTTTGAATGTTGGTTGTTTTTTGAATTCCTTTTAAACATTATTTTAGTGAATAGTTTAAATATAAAATAAATACTGTATGTAAACGTTTATAAATATGGCCAATATTTATTGGTTTTCAGTTCTGTTTACAACTACGACTTTTTTTGTAACAGGTTTGGCCATTTCTATTGACGCCTGTCAGATTATTTTTTTTTTACTCCAACATACCTACCAAGACATCGGGCCCTGCATCAGCAGTAGCCTTTTACTTAAGGTGTGGTGGGGTGAGTGCGTCAACGGGGCAATTGCGATAAACCATTTAATTTTGTTATGATATTGTTGGTTTGACACACTTGCCCCGTAGACGCACTTGCCCCACCTGACCTTAGATGATTACGATATAAGTGAATGATCCAAGTTTTCTCACTCGAGCGCCTAACGCAACCGAAATAGAAAAAATAACCGCGACACACCTCGGAAGCCTTAGGTTGTGCGGACTGTCCTAGTATTGAGGTCACCAGGACCTTAAACAGTTGACCTTAAACTGAGTGCTTTCAATTAACATATTTCTTGGCATTTTCGACCAAACCGACCAAAGTTAGGCATTTTTCTGACCGCCGACGATGAGCGAGAAGTGAGTAGGGCCAGCGATCAACTATTAATATATGTGTATCTTTTTTAGGGTTGCGTACAAAAAAATAAAAAAACTGAACCCTTATAGGATCACTCGTGCGCCTGTCTGTCTGTCCGTCCGTCTGTCACAGCCAATTTGCTCCGAATCTACTGGACAAAATCAGGTGAAATTTGGTAGCATGGTGTAATCCTATGACCCAAACCACAGATGAGCAAAGTATTTTTTTTTTTAATAAGTGTCATTTTCGGGGGACAAATTAGTAAATTAAAAAAAATGTTTTGCAATCCTTACTGTGTCATTAAATGAAAGGGCACGTTATGAGGATCTCGAATATATTTTTGTTATTATTATAAAATAAATTGTTTTGATTTCATTAATGAAAGAAAACAAAAATTGACAATTATAAAATTTTGGAAAAAATACAAAATAGTTCATTTCTTGTAGATTACAGGAAAACCTATAAGAATTCATCAAAAAAAACTTATGTACGGAACGGAGGCCCACGCGAGCTCAACTCGCACTTGGCCGGTTTTTAACACGGGATCTATGTCTTTGTTGGTGAGAGTTCTCGCCAGCAAGTTGAACAACCAGCGATCAACTATTAATCTTTGTATCTCCATTATTGACACGGGATCTATATCTTTTGTTTGTTTCTTGAGCAAGTAATCCCGCCGTTTCGCCGTTTGTAGCCGTCCTCAGCAGGTTGCTGCATTGGCCCACCTTTGTTTGTAGGTGCATGCAACAAACTGCGCAGTTTATTTACCCACATCGACTATGCCTGTCTTTAAGCGCAGGGTTGTGTTTCGCACTCGGTCCGTCCTTTTTTTACACCTAATAGGCTGCGCTCCATCGCTCTTTAGCAAACCTTGCGTTTGGACTTTTGTTTTTCAGTTAAAGACCGCGACTGAGCACCGTAGGTTAGAACGGGCAAAATACATACGTCGATGAGTTTGCGTTTGAGTGAAAGAGGAAGGTTTCCCTTCATCAGTTGCTTCCTGGCCCAGTAGCTCTTCCAGGCGTTATTGGCAAGTCTTTTTAGGGTTCCGTAGTCAAAGGGTAAAAACGGAACCCTATTACTAAGACTCCACTGTCCGTCTGTCTGTCTGTCACCAGGCTGTATCTCATGAACCGTGATAGCTAGATAGTTGAAATTTTCACAGATGATGTATTTCTGTTGCCGCTATAACAACAAATACTAAAAACAGAAAAATATTTAAGTAAGTAAAATATCCCATACAACAAACGTGATTTTTTTGCCGTTTTTTGCTCGATATTAATAACGGCAACTGGTATAGTGTCTAATGTATAGATAATGGTACGGAACCCTACGTGCGCGAGCCCGACTCGCACTTGGCCGGTTTTTTATTTCCATGTGTTGCCTGTTGCTGAAAGAGACTAGCTGGCCAAGATAGATGTATCTACTCGTCGACGTAATGTATCATGAGCCCTTCCACCTCCATCCTCTGTCGGGAGGAACTGTTGGTCATGACCTGCGTTTTAGTCCTATTTATCTCAAGTCCAACCTCAAGGCTTGTGGCGCTGAGTTCATTAGTTTTTTTTTATATTGGGCAAAACAATAGGTTAAGTTTTATTTACTTTGGGCCGATTCGACCAAACTGGAATAAGACTTAATCCGAGATTAGTCCATACAAATTCGGCGTTGAATCTAAGTATAAGACCTCCCTGGTATTCCAGGGTGGTCGAATCCGCCGTTAGCTATGTATATATTTTATTAAAGCAGTTTTGTTACTCTGATGTATGGTGAACCTATACTACTAATTGTTATTTTCACTTATATTGTTACTTTGTTTATCCGTTACCGGTTCGCTACAACCAAATATTATAATATCATGTTCTTAGTACATGGCAATGTCAAAACAGATTAGTTTCAAAATGTCTAAAACTTGAAATGCATTACGCCTACATCTTAAAATACTCTTGATATCCCTTTAAGTGTAATTGACTTTATCTTGTTTTGACTAAATATCAATTCAACATTGTTTCAAAATGGCTAAAAAACCAATTAACTTGATACAAAAATGTCTCAAGATTTAAACGTCAAATTCTCGAAATACCCAAAACTCAGTACCTATGGAATAAATGTCTATTAAATTTCGAAATAACAGTTTTTTTTATAAATAGGAATGAGTAAATAAATTAATTATCATCTTACGAGTTTTCATACAATTTTCGTCTCGTTACTATTTCGATCATAGATATGATATAAAGTAAAACTACATGCTAGGTATTTTTGAGGCTTTTAGACCAAACTGTAGGCATTCTGAGATATTGTCATTTTGAGTTTTGGGTGTATCAACCAGAAGGTATTGTTGAATTTTGGTAATTATGAAACTAATGCAATTTCACCTTCAGTCTGAACAATAGTTCGATATTTGAAGGAATTGTTATTTTTACCAACTAGGTAAGTATACATTTTGAATATCGGGTTTAATATGTGAACGTCTTTATGACATTTTACAATGAAAATAAATATATTTGAGATTTTTGTAATTTTCGAACTAAAACATTTTGGACAAAGTCAAAATATGTAATAGGGTATTACGATACTTGGTTGTAACGAACCGGTGAGTAATTAGATCGTTTCCCCAAACTCGTTAATTCCGCGTAGCAAACTTTCCATTCGCATTTTTCCCCACTTTATTTTTTCTCCAATCGCATTTCTTTCCATTGCTTTTTTTTTACCAATAAGTAGTATTTTTTCCATTTAGGATTTTCCCCACTTGCACGTTTTCTCAATTCAAAATCAATTTCACTAAGTCGACGGAGCTCCGCTACCGAGGCTTTTTTTTCTGGATGCTATGGCCCTTCGGGCCTTCTGCAAAACTAACATAACCTAAACGGGTGATTATACAGGCGTTTCAACCGCCGTCAGTCCGCTGTCATAAATATTGTAAGAATGAGCTACACCAAGCAGCTAACATTCACACAGAGCTATACTGTTATCGTAATACTTGCCACAATTGATCGAATTTTAAATATATTATCGCCTATTTCTTAAATATTTAGGACAGCGGACTGACGACGGTTGAAACGCCTGTATAATCACCCAAACCTATCTACCTATTTCGATCTATTTCGACTTAATTACAATGGGAAATTTTGCGAGTGGGGAAAATCCAAATGGAAAATATGCGATTGCTAAAAAAAAGCAAAAAGAAATGCGATTGGCTGTACATGTCGTTTCAGAAATTGCGACGACTAGAATCAATTATAGAATTAGTTCTTCAAAATTTACAATAAATAAACTTTTAAATTTTATATTTATTGAAATTAAAAAATAATCATAAGTTACTTTTATTTGACATAACCTTATAGTAACAGAACTTATTGACCAACTAGGTAGGTAGTATCAATGCAAATATATTTTATAATTGTTTATATGCAATTAAGGAGTTTACATACATACATTTTATTTTATTTTATATTTGTTATTTCTTTTACATACCTTCGTACTCTTCCGGTGCCAGTTGAAATGTTGTTGGTATAAATTCCAGAGACAATTCAGCTCAGTTGTTGGGAATGTGAACAGTGCCAAGATCCGTTTGACGCAATAGCCTACAATGCTAGTGTCCAGGATTGCCCAAATTACTTCCCACTTGGAGATCGTCAAAACTTGACGCCAATTTGCACAAAACGTGTTGCGAAAAAATGTAAGTCATTTATAAACGAGAAAGAGCTTAATCTTTGCTCAAAGGCTCCAGTAAAATTGAGAATTCAAAGTAGGTACCTACCGCGTAGTTTGCATCAAATCCGGTAGTTCTAATTTTTTGCAGACTTGTTTATGAAGTTGGCCCAATGAATAATCCAAGTTTGTGACCTCGAGCGCCGAACGCAACTTTGTCAAAATAAAAATAAACCGCGGACTTTTTTCAGATTTTGGCGATTACAACCCTAAAGGACTAGTTTTTGATAGTACAGACGTTTTTTAAAGCAGACTAAATTTGCTTCCAAATGAGACTAAAATTGTACTTATCTAAAACATTGGAGATAAACCTTTACAAAATTCATAATTTTTTCGAACTTTGCAATTTTTTGCAATTAGTTCGTTCTGTTAGGGGTAACATAGTTCACTTTGAGATACCAGCACCAAATTTTAGTATGTTGCTAAACATGTTATTCTATCTTAAAAACCGTCGAGACCACATCTGTAAAGTGCCTGGATCCGGAGATATGACGTCATCAAAATGGCGGCTGCTGTATTTTAAAAATTGCGAATAATTCTGATTCTATGAACGCTATACAACATGTGTGGGGTATCAAATGAACGGGAATTGAATGTTCTATAATTCTTTAATATACCTATACAACATCAACTGAGCAGTAGGTACAGTTACGGAAATATTTTAAATCATCTCAGATCAATTTCAAACATTTTTCATCCGATCGAGTTCCGGTTTCTTTTATTAGATAAATTTAGCCAATAAATTTTTAGTCGTCTGCCATACATCATTTTAGTATGTAGTGTATACTTCCGAGGCTGTGAAAAAAATAGTGAGTTTCTCTAGATTATACATTTTTATATAGGTAATTTAAAATAAATATTTCCGTGACGGTACTACTCAGTAGATGTTGTATATTAAAGAATTATAGAACATTTAATTTCCGTTCATCCATTGATACCCCACACATGTATATAGGGTTCATATGTATAGTTGTTGTTTTTGAGTCTACAGAGACAAAATTTTAGTCTCAAATAGTAGCAAATTTAGTCTGCTTTAAGGTGGACTTCCGACCAGCGCGGCTCTATCGCAGCGGCCGCAGCATCAACGTGTTGAGAAGGTTACTTTCAAAAACTAGTCCTTTAGGGTTATAATCGCCAAAATCTGAAAAAAGTCGCGTTCGGCGCTCGAGGTTACAAACTTGGATCTTAAAACTTGGGCCAACATCATAAACAAGTCAGCAAAAAAATCAGAACTACCGAATTTGACGCAAACATATGTTTTCATTTTTCTATTGCAGATGATGGCACTCCGCAAACTCTATCAAGGAGCTGTGATTTCAAAGAAATCTTCTGTGTATTAGATAACAAATTAGTGTTTACCACAGCGTGTGAAGGTGACATGTGCAATGATGCGCCAAGTCAAGAGGCGTTAATATTTGTGCCTTTCGCACTGCTATTTTTGCTGACTATAAATAAATAAGAATAAATAAATGATATCATAAACTCTTCGAGGCAAGATTTTTTGATGAAATCGGATTAGGACTGCCGAGGATACGTCGGATATACAGCAGCGGCCTCATTACTGTTATTAAATTTGAATAAACTAAAGTAACAGAAGGTGGGGTAAGTTGACAAATGGGGTAAGATGAAAAACCGTTCGTAACTCCCTATTCCGTGCACATTTTTGGTTCCTGGTAACTTAATTGAGAGCGCCATTTTATTTCTCAGTTAGTGCCGTTCGCTCAGTGAGTGTTGACGTGTGTTATTGTCAATTTTCGACAAGGCGAATTTTATACGTTCACGTTTTTAATCTTACCCAATGCTTAGTTACTCCTTTTGCAGTGACGCTAGAGAGATTTTGTGTTGATACGTTTGCTTGTTATTGGTATTTTAGTTACCTGTCAATGTGAATTTTAATTATCTTTCTTAGCTATCGAGTTTTTATTCATGTCTATCTTGCACCGACTAATTTTGAAGGGGTAAGAAGGCAATATTTATGTTTCCATCTTACCCCACTTTCAAAACTCATAGTAATACAGTAGCTGCTTCTCAAAGTGTGGAGGTATAACTACTTTCATTTCATTAAATATACTTAAGTAGGTAGGTAGTTTATAGAGGTTAATGGGACTTTATCGTAAACTTACATTTAGTTATTTATTTTTGTGTTTGTATGCGTTGCGTCAATAAAATTTAATTGCTCTAGATATGAAGGTACTCGGGGGAAGGGGTGCACTTTAAAAATAAATAATCTCTAACTAGTTATATTAAACTATTTAAAAACAAAGAGTTAAATGTAATTAACAATTTTATTCCTTAATGTCACACAGAATTGTTTTTTATTATTATTGAATGCGGGTGGGTATGATAAACGCGATTATTGACCTAATAATGATAGGATCTGACTTTTTCTATCATGCGGTATCAAAAAGTAATGTTTGATACTATAGCGTTCTTAACCGCAGCTTTCATACGCCTAAAATATTCCAAGCTAAAAGTCGTATTCTATAAAGAACAGTTTGAGAACCCTAGTCTCCGTAACTTCAAAGTGGGGTAAGATTGAAATATCATTTTATAGAAAATCGAATTTTAGCGGTAAATAACGTTTTTTTTTAAATATTAAGTAAAGCTTTAAACTACTACGTTACTATACCGTTGGAATGTATGCATCAAATATACCTATGGCGCATATAAATGATTTTAAAAACTATATCAATCTTACCCTGTCACCATTCCAGCTTGCCCCATGAGTTTTTTAGTAATGCATGTAACTTTATTTGAACTTTTTCAATATTAAAAGTATTGGTAACTTCCTTCTTTTACTTTAAATATAAAGATTCATACGTCCTCTTTACCAAAAGCCTCCTGTAACTAGTCCTCATATTATTGGTATAATACCACTTTAAACAACACCTCTCATCTCGTGTAAAATCCGTTCAATCTTACCCCACCTTACCTTATTGTCTTGAAATCCAACAGTAGTTTTTTGTTGTTCAAATGAATACACAATTTATAGCATAATATGACATAGTTTAATGACCTTTAACCTTCGTGTTGTCAACTTAACGGAATGAAGTCGGTTAAAAAGGTGGCCCCCTGGACGGCAGTCGTTTCGCAATCGCGTTTTGCGAAAAATAATAAAGGAACACCCAAATGATTGGATTCCCCGTCTCCCGCTAAAACTCTTACTGCCGCACTCAGAGACGTCAATTAAATTTAATGCATGATTAAAGTAGCTGCTGTCACTTTCTTTGCTAAAGCAATACAATAAGACAACAAGTCACTAAACAAGCATTAAATTTAATTGACGTCTCTGAGTGCGGCAGTAACTTTGATTACTATTAATTATTAGATTAATTATTCGCAATTAAGAACGGTTCGTAATTTCGTCGGGAGGTCGCCGGCTCGCCACCTCCTCGTCCATCCAACGCCTGGAGCCTCTTGCTTGGCCTACCGCGCTCAGGGCTGCCTCATCAGCTTCTGGCTCCGTGCTTTGCACTTTGCACACTCTAGGGTTAGGACAGATAAGACCACGTGGATGTGGGGAGCTCTGATTCGGTTATCAGCAGGGTCCGGAGTTTTCATAGCACGGTAAGACGAAAGAGAGCTGTGGAGTCGACATCAACATTAAAATTGAACTCTTACTCATACTCATACTCATACTCATTTGTTTATTTAATTCCAAAATGCTTTTATATTCGCCCTGAGCCCCTGAGTAAAGCTGCTGAGCTAAGTAATTAAAGATTACAATTTTAAACAACACACAAAATTATGAATATTAAAAGTGAAAGTCATTAAGTCATTCATTATCCATATTTATAATAAAATTAAATATTGCAATTAAATAAACGAATGAAAATGAGTAACAGTAAGAGTTGAATTTTAATGTTAATATCCACTCCACAGCTCTCTTTCGTCTTACCGTGCTATGAAAACTCCGAACCCTGGTTATCAGTAGGTCCGAAGGTTTCCGCATTCGGAAAACGTATGTATGCGGCCGGCCGCGGATGTCCGAATGCGGAAAACGTATTCGGAAACCGTATACGGAAAACGAATGTATGCGGCCGGCCTAAAGGAAGCATCCATCGCAAGCGCTAGCACGGGCTCGCGCGAGTGACTGATTGGAGAGCGCCTCTGATTGATTTTATAGCAATTAGAAGTTTATTGGTAATATTCGCTAATATTTGATGATCTGTTACTAAATTTGGTAAGTAAACTGGTATGATTTATAAGGTATGTTCCCAATTCTACAGATTTCTATTACAGATTCCCAATTCTACAGATTCCCAATTCTACAGATTCCCAGGTCTACAGATTCCCAATTCTACAGATTCCCAATTCTACAGATTCGCAATTCAACAGATTCCCAATTCAACAGATACCCAATTCTACAGATTCCCAATTCTAAAGATTCGCAATTCAACAGGTTCCCAACTTTACATACAGATAAACGTAAAACAAATAATAAATTTCACAGTCGTAGGTAGGTTAGGTTAGGTTCGTTTTTATATGAGGCCCGGAGGGCCAAAACAACCCAGAAATAGGAGCTCCGCGAGGAGCTCCGTCGACTCAGTCAAATTAGATTTTCAAAAGTTTTCTAACTCTATGGACACAGAATGAGCTACCGCCAAGACCGACCAATCAAAGACGGGTGACTAGACTAGGCCTAGGCCTTCTGTAGAAATGGGAATCTGTAGAATTGGGAATCTGTAGAATTGGGAATCTGTAGAATTGGGAATCTGTTGAATTGGGAATCTGTTGAATTGCGAATCTGTAGAATTGGGAATCTGTAGACCTGGGAATCTGTAGAATTGGGAATCTGTAGAGCTGAGAATCTGTAGAATTGGGAATCTGTAGAGCTGACCTTAATTGATTTATAATACAGCACCACTAGATTAGATACAGATAGCAAGCGCGTAATTTTCCTTCCTAATATTAAGTGGTCATCTTTTACTATGGTCTGCCGGGTCAATTTAATTTTGTGCTTTGGATGCCATTAAGTTTAGGGCCTGTTTCACAATCAACGAGTAAATTCATCTGCCATTTAAAGTTAGCTCTCTCCTTGTCTATTTTCAATTGTAAAAAAGAGAATAAATTTATCTGTTTAATAATAATATGTTTTACTTGTCGATTGTGAAATAGGCTGTTAGATACGTTAGTATCCCTTAGTAGTCTGTGGCTGTTAGTATTTTTGAAGCTTAGGAAAATAACATGTCAAATGGTTTTATGGTTTCATTTCAGCGCATTATTTATTTTTTGAAGTGTTGGTTGTTTTTTGAATTCCTTTTAAACATTATTTTAGTGAATAGTTCAGTTCATATATAAAATAAATACTGAATGTAAGCGTTTATAAATATGGCCAATATTGATTGGTTTTCAGTTCTGATTACAACTACATTTTTTGTAACAGGTTTGGCCATTTCTACGCCTATCACAATCCTTTTTTTTCTTACTCCAACAACATACCTACCCAGACATCAGAGCCTGCATCAGCAGCACGCTTTTGCTTATGTAGTTACATACATAGGTACATACATTAAATCACGCCTGTTTCCCAGAGGGGTAGGCAGAGACCACTTCTTTCTTCTTTTTTATTTCTTCTGCTTATGTAGTTGTTTAGGATATAAGTCCAAGTTTTCTCACCCGAGCGCCTAACGCAAATGAAATATAAAAAAACACTCAGGTTCAATTTGTCCATATTCCCATGTCGTAAATATTCTTATCTCGGCCACATTCCCAACTCGTCCATATACCAATCCCAAATTGTCCATTTCCTATCTCGTCCATATTCCCAACTCGTCCTCATTCCCAACTCGTCCTCATTCCCAACTCATTCTCATTCCCAACTCGTCCGCATTCCTAACTAGTCTGCAACCTAACGCAGGACTGTGGGCTGATCGATATAAATACGATTCCTCGGTTGTTCACTAGTTATTAGGAATATGAACGAAATGGGAATGTGGACGAGATAAGAAGGTGGACGAGATGGGAATGTGGATGAGATGGTAATGTTGAAGAGACGGGAATGTGAACGCAATGTGAATGAGAACGAAATGGGAAAGTAGACAAGATGGGAATGTGGACGAGATGGGAATGTGGACGAGATGGTAATGTGGACGAGATGGGAATGTGAACGCAATGGGAATGAGAACGAAATGGGAATGTAGACAAGATGGGAATGTGGACGAGATGAGAAAATGGACAAAATAAACCTGAGCGTAAAAAATTACCCCAAAATCTTCGAGACACCTGGAGATGACTTAGGTAGTGAGGACTGTCCTAGTGTTGACGTCACCAGGACCTTACACAGTTGACCTTAAACTGTTAATTTTCGATCAAACCGACGAGAGTTAGGCACTTGTTCAACCGCCGACAATGAGCGAGTAAAGCCAGTGATCAACTAATTATATATGTGTTGATATACCTACTCAGCCTACCTCCATCCTCTGTCGGGTTTTACAAAACAATAGGTTAAGTTTTAATTACTTAGCTATGTTGTACTAATACTGTTAATTGTTATTTTCTGTTATATTGTTACTTTGTGTATCCACATGCATTGCTCTTACTCATTCTACTTCAAACTTAACAGGAAGAGATCCCATATGAGATAAGTTCGCGTATGTACATTTACTACCTACTATCGATGCAAATATGTTTTGTAATTGTTTTTATGCAATAAGGAGTTTACATAGGTACATACATACCTTTGTACAGTCACCGGCAATAATATATTATTCAACATTGGGCGCAAAAATATCTAGCACGCTCTTATACCTACAGTAGTAATAAAGACGTGTCAGATATTTTTGCGCCCAATGTTGGATAATTAATATATTATTGCTGGCGACTGTACACCTCCGGTGCCAGTTGTAATATTGTTTGTATAAATTCCAGAGACAATTCAGCTCAGTTGTTGGGACTGTGACCAGTGCCACGATCCGTTTGTCCCACACAACTACAATGCTAAAGTCAAGGAATGCAAAACTGCGTACCCAATTGGAGATCTTCAGAACGTAACGCCAATTTGCCTAAAACGTATTACGAAAAAATGTAAGTCATAAACAAGGCAGGCATCGCATCGCATCGGCAGTTCTAAAACTGACATATTAATTAAATAAATAAAGCTCCCTATATATGGCGACCCCACTTTCTGAACTCATATCTCTTCGACGGCCCAACCGATTGTCATGAAACTTAGGTACTTACCTAGGTAATTAAGAAACATTCCGATTAAACTAAGCTTTGTTTAAAAACAGCATCTGGATCGGCTCATCGGTCGAGCGCTATGAGGCCACAGACTGACGCACAGACACACGTTAAACTTAAACACCCCGCTTTTTGCGTCAGGGGTTAAAATGAATTGAGTTGAGTTGTCAACTTACGTCAATCCTATACATTTTGTCACTTTCAAAAGTTGCCAACGTTAGCGTTATGCATTTTGTCTAGGCCCCTTGATGATGAGTGTTGCATAGACGCTGACCTGGGTAGAGATTCTTTCAAAAGCAAAGGTGAGCGAACGCAGGAGTGAATGTCCAAGCGGCGAGTTTAAGTAGTCCCGTCAAAGAGAACAAAAAACATTTTAGCGCGTACTATAACTCTATTCTTCATTTCGACCAAAAGAAAAGTAAAAAAAATTATTATTGTCACGAACTAACTTATTTCGTAATGGCTGTATAAGATTCTTCCATGGCCTATAAAATAAATGTTTTAATTAAAAAACAAAAAACCGCCTTCAAAAACGCCAAAAAAGTTTTTTGTTTTTTAAAACATTTATTTTATTTTACACTTTTTATTGATCATAATAAGCTTATGTAGTCCCAACAACCCAAGTAGTTTAAGACATTTCAAGCTCGCCGAAACAACGCCGCGGGAAAATAATAGTCATTTTAAAACAATTAAATGTGCTTCGTTGTAGTCGCTCAACTATCTTAATCGAGATATCTTATCGCCACCCTTGAAATCGGTACCGTTGAGGAGTTCCGGTGGCCATCTGTGGTCTTCATCATCAGTTCCGCTTCACCAAGTGACACTTTCTGAATGCAAATGCTACATTTGTTACTAAAAATACTAAAATCGCTATATGTTTGCATACAATATTTGAGGAGTTCCCTCAATTCCTCACTGATCCCTTCATCAGATTCAGATTTGCTGACAATGGGACTACCTCGGAAATATACTCTATCAAACCAAAAAAGATTTTTTAAAATCGGTCCACAATTGACGGAGTAATCGGTGAACATACATAAAAAAAAAAAACATACAGTGGAACGTATAACCTCCTCCTTTTTTGAAGTCGGTTAAAAAGAGTCAAAAATGTCTGAGGGATTAACCAATTCGTTATTCAAAATCACTTTCCGTCCTAAGGATGGAAATGTCATTTTCGTCCCGCTAACGAGATATGGAAAGGAGAGATAAAAAGTATTTTTTTTATTACAGATGATGGCTCTGCGCAAATTACTTCAAGGAAATGTGGTTTCAAAGAAACCTTCTGTTTATTAAATAACAAATTAGTGTTTACCACAGTGTGTGAACATAACAAGTGCAATGATGCGCCAAGTATCGGCAAAGAGGCATTAATATTTGTTCTTTCGCACTGCTATTTCCGATGACTATAAATAAATAATAATAAATAAATGATATTATAAACTCTTTGAGGCAAGACTTTTAGTTGAATTCGGTTTGTGACTGCCGGTCAGAGGCCCGTTTCACGAAGCAACAAGTTACAAATTACAAGCGGAACCCTCTTTCTAGCAGTACGACTTAGAAAGAGACTTCCTCTTGTAATTTGTAACTTGTAGCTTCGTGAAACGGGCCTCAGATGTACCTACAGTGACCATTGGCCCGTTTCACGAAGATAGAAGTTACAAATTACAAGCGGAACCATCTTTTTAGCAGTACGAGTTAGAAAGAGACTTCCGCTTATAATTTGTAACTTGTAGCTTCGTGAAACGGGCCTCAGTAATAATATATTATCCAACATTGGGCGCAAAAATATCTGACACATTCTTATACCCCTAGTAATAAAGGTGTGTCACATATTTTTGCGCCCAATGTTGGATAATACATTAATGCTGGTGACTGTACAGCAGCGCCCTCATAATTTTTATTGTATATTCTAATAAACTAAAGTATGGTCCTGAAATTCAAGAGTAGTTTTTTGTTGTAAGTACAAATGAATACACAATTTATAGCATAATATGACATAGTTAAAATAACAAAACACAATTCCGTTAATTTGACTACATGAAGGTATCTATGTTTATTTATATCTGAGTGGAAAATACTATTGTACAATTATTATACTTCGCACGAAATCCAACTTTAATCTGCATATAAAAATGGACTCGCATAAATAAGTAGTGACAGCTAAGATTCCCGCAATCCAATTCGTGACGTCATTATAGGATTGCCAGGCGTGTTGTGTGACGCGTCACGACTTCTTTAGGAAATCGAATAAACCAAAGTCGAACTAAAAAAAAGGTCATGCATTATTACTATCAAAATTGAATTTATAATAGAAAATTATGAAATAATATAGGCACACAATAAAACAAAGCTGATTGATAATAGTATTCCCGGTAATAAATTAATATTGTGACAGACACGTGGGCATAGGCATACGCTCCTTGCCTCGTAATGGTACAGAAAACATTGAACCAAATAAATATTGTCTATGACACGTTCCGTTGTCTATGTCATTACCTTGCCTCTTTGGCACTGGCATTTCGTTGCAACAAGTTTCGTGCGTGGCATTCATGCTGAATTTTAGTCCAAATAGTATTATACAATACATATTAGTGGTACAACAATGTCGGAACACGTATTGCCGGCCGAAGAGCCGATACGGTTCACAGCCCCTGTGATACAGGACAACCCAACGGGATGGGGTCCCTGCGAAATGCCGGATCAGTTTAGGGACATGCCGTATCAACCTTTTAGTAAAGGAGATCGGCTAGGCAAGATTAGTGACTGGACCATGGTGCAGGACAAAAAATACCAGAGTACGTAAACCATTTCTGTTCTCCTGCATATATGCACTGGAACCATTGTTTGAGGTTATGTCGCCCTACATAGGTTGAGTCCACCTTTAGGGTTTCTTTCTGTAGTTGTAACAGTGTAGTAGTAAAGAAATCCCGAACTTGTTCGTCACCTTCGTGCACGAAAGACTCCTTTCCCTCTATGTCACACTCGATTTTACAAGAGTTGTAATAATCTCAATGTAAAAAGGGACTGTTACATGAATAGGTACACAACTTTCATTGAAAAGATTTACCTAAAAATAAACATGGCATAAAGATTATTTGATGGTGATAATTTTACTTAGATGGATTTAAAGGTATTTTACCTAGTAGTATCTAGTACCTACTAAGTAGTCTAGTAGTTCATCAACAACAGTTATTTCATAATATTGATACCTTAAATTTCAATTCTTGTAAAGCAAAAAATAATGCTTATGCCAATTGAATATTAAGAAAAGGCCAGAGCTACAATTTTTGTATCAGATAGTGTTATCTGGAGATTGTGAAAAAAGCCTGTAACTTGCTGTTAGTGAAAAAGTATGTGCTTAATATATAGTTCAGAATTATATGTTACTAGCTTCAGCCTGCAACTTTGTCTGCTTAGATTCCGATTATCGTTATTCCGTCGCAAACTTTTAAATTTTCCAGGATGAAAAGTAGCCTATCTGTTGATCAAAGGTGTAACCTACATTTCAAATTTCATCCAAATCCGTCCAGATGGTGCAGTATGAAGGAATAACTAACTAACACACACTCAAACTTTCGCATTTATAATATTAGGAAAATTTCAAGTTTAAGTTATTTCAATCGTTTTTTAATCTTTTCTAATTATATCTGTATCTTAATTTTGAATTCAATGATGCTTTATGCAAAATTTAAATTAAGAGATTTCAATTTGGTTATCTATCTATTAATTTCGAAAAACTTTTGTCTGCTGTTTCGTTTGTCCCAAATTTTCATTTGTCCGATTATCATTTTACTCTGAAACCGTTTTACTTTCCTGTATTGTTATAAAACCAACCAAACCTAACCTACAAGTTCTGTAGGTATATCTCTTTAAACACTTTGAAGAGTTAATGGGTTCAGAGAACAATGATTTTCAGACAAATGAAACAGCGGACATTCAATTTGTTTTGTTGGGTTTATTGTAGTGGTTTCTAGTAATTGTGTATTCTGTTTAGACAAGTATGCATCCCAGTTTGGTGCTGGGTCATCCTACGCTTACTATCATGATGAGGACGAGTCAACGTTCCACCTGGTGGACACAACTAGAGATGTGAGTTTTTTTGTGATATTTTGATATTTGAGTAGTAGCAGAGGAGCAAAGTATTACACCCAAATTTATTTGGAATAGGTAAAGATATCAATTATTTTGGGGTAACTCTTGTGAATCATCTGTACTGCGTGGAAAGTAAGCATTACTCCCGAAAATGCTGATTTAGTCATTATGTTTCTCATTTCACAATACTCTGAATCACGTGTTTTACTGCTTTCAATAAATTTTAGCTAAGTATTTAGACAAAGGGACAATAACCTTCAAATTCATCTCGGAAGTGAACTCTAGTTGCATGCTTATTTTGTCAATATTCTATCCACAGCAAAAGCCGCCATACCAGCGGGGTCGCGCTCGCGGCCGCGGGCAGCGGGGCGCGCGAGGCGCTCGCACTCCTGGCGGCATGACTACTCTGAATAAGGTAAGCCCATGAAACATAACATTATTATCGTACTGATAAACGGTCTTAACAGTTACATAAAAAAAAACTTGACCATTTGAATTATAAAATAAAAGATTATTAATCAGCTTTAGGTTCATTCCACCGTTTCTGGTGTTACACTGAACTCATATAATAAGATTTATTTTGATATTGTAATAAGAAACTAGGAAAATATTACTATTGAATGGTCTACTATTTGGATAATAATATGTTCTTTTCCTGAACACGCAAAGTTAAAAGTATAAGAGCAATGATGAGAGAATCACTAAAATGTAGCTGTTTCCGGTGTTATGGTGGAATGACCCTTTGGTTCTTTATGTGCTTGCAATATAAAGATGGAGAATGCCCAGGAATATTTTAACCTTTAACCGCTGACAAACAATTGTATTGGCATTGTTGTGTTGTGGTGCGAGGGTTCGACCAAAGTTAAAATTACTAGCATCTTCTGCAGCATTTTATTTAAATGCCTACTGTTGGTGCCTCTCCAAGCTTCTTCCAATTTGCTCTATTATGAGTGAATAATTACTACCATAGGGGTTACAATGGACCAATGCGGTGGTCTAAGTTTTGTTTATTTTTTTATTCGGGTCACAATGTTGGTGCTGCGCACCATCACATCTTCACAAATGGCTTCTAGGGAGGCGCTTCCTTCGAGCGCGTCTCGGCTCAGAATTCTTGGTCTAAGTCTAAGTACATTGCCTGATGCTCTTATGGTAAAGGAAAAACATTGTTATGAAACATGCAAATATATATATATTTTTAAAGTGTATGTATCGAAAAGGGCCCATCTGTAAGATAAGATGATAGAGCTATTCCATCTGAGTCCTTAGGGTTGGCAACTCATTTGCAGTCTTAAGATTTTTACAATATCGTAAGTTGGCAAATAGCTATTGCCAACTTACAATCCAGGTACCGGAAAACCCCTTCATTTGATTAACCCTATCATTTGGTTACCCAATCGATGTTGTTACCCTATGATTGAGTTACCTTGAAGTTAGGGCGAAACCCTTTGAATTAGTTAAACGCATCCATAGAGCTTACCAAGTTCATTAGGGTTTCGGTAGTTTAATTTTTTAGCACTTAGCATTGACCCCATTGATCACCTCTCTTTTTTGCGCATTCAGGCGAATTCTGGCTGTCTCGCTTAACGGCTACTACCTGCCGCTACCCTATCAATTGTTAGGTAATGCAATAATAAGTAGAAACTCTTGCGCATAGAGATTTAACCAGCTTGAAACTGTTTGATTAAGTTTGAATAGGGTAACAGACGATGGGGTATTGGGATAGGGTTAGCGCTTAGTCGAATTAACTGTATCGTTTGGTTGCCCTTTCATTGAACTAAGTCGACGATAGGCTTAGCGCTTCCTTGGGGTTTGTAAAAACAAGTCTATCAAATAGGTACCAATTCGAAAACCCTTTTCGCGCTAAGCGGTTCCGGTCCCTGTGGCCTTCACAATTCTAAAAAAAATACTAATATTTACCAAAATGAGTGTTGTGCAATCAATTACATTGCATGTTCATTTTGAATATATCTCACTTTTACCAGAACCACGTGACATCTTAACTTCAAACATTCAAGATTAAGTTCTGGTGAATGTGCTATGTACTCATATTATACTTGTAATCACTAATTTTAATATGGTTAACCTATAATTTGGAAGACAAATCAAATTTTATCCTTGGTTAAGTTAACCTGTAATTTTTATTCTGTCGACAACATAGAAATATCTGCAGCAACGTGACCGCAAGATGGGCAAGCGCTGGGGGCAGCGCGGCGCGCCGATGAAGATCCGCGACGCCTCCGTGACCGTGCGCCCCACCTGGGTCACCATCGAGGACATGGACTTCCCGCGACTGGCCAAGCTCGCCCTGCCTGGCATCAAGGAAGGTAACAGCACCAATGATGGATTGTATTTTAATGGATTACATTAGAAAATATTACTCAATATTTGGCCATTACTACGTTTGGCTCGGCGTCGATGGTGCGCTGCCACGTGTGCGCCGGCCGGCCTCGTCGCCTGCTCCCGCGCGGCCTCCACGTGAACGAGTTGGAGAGACGCGGAGCGAGAGGCACAGGCCAGGAGCGGATGCACGGTGTTTTTTCAAGCCTCATCTTGGGACACGATAATATAATTCTAGTTTATTGGCGCATAAAATGGAGAAATATATGACAAAAACGAGACAAAAACTCCCGCGAGGCTAACTATGATAGTTTTGGAAAAAATTAGATTTGAAATGAAAGTCCCGGAATCACATGAAAATTGTATGTTTTTAAATTTTATTTAAATTACTTGCAAAAAAATATATTTAGTACTTTCATTTGAATGGCTTAACATAATGCTAAATTACTAACCATTTTTCGGTAGAATAGAGCTCCCCATTTTCAAGATATTCACGATTATGATAAAATCGTATTTATTTTTTTGTGGCTCAAGTCTACGATATTAGCAGTTTATTTTAAGTTTAAAATGTAGGCACATGCTTAGACTACTAACACAAAAAAAAACAATTACGAAAACAACGGACTTTAGGAGAAATTAACTTTTGAAAAAGTCCCGTTTTGATCCCGGGATTTTCGTCAAAGTTTAGTGTCACTGAGGTGACATGTTTGTTTGTAACGTGTGGTTTATAACTGGAATATGTGGCGTTATTTTCGGATATTTCTTCCAATGATAGGTAATATGTAATGCGGGAAGGAGTCCACCCTCGTTAGGAATGCTGAAACCCCGCATTAATACATAATACCTGGAGGAAGCGGGGGTGAGGCAATATGGAGCCGTCACAGACTCATATTGCCCCTTTGCCTCAGTAGGGCTTGACCCACCCGGCTGAGGAATGTCACTCCGAGCTCCGATGGATGACTTACTGCGAGGAGGGTATGAGTGCGCCAACCCTCATGCTGGTCAGCGACAGGCAAATGAAGCTATGGATAACGCCATAGCCGGCACCTCTTATGCTTCGGAGGTGACCGCAAATATGCTAGAAGTAGAAACCGACAGCGTCGGAATCGGATTAAAACCATGCTTAACTCGTTTAGATGCTTCTACGATTCTAACCGAGGAAAGTAAAAAAATAAATGGTCGCTTAGCAAGGCCGTACGATTTAGAAAAAAAGGAAAGGAATTGTTTAATAAAATTAAGTTTGGCAAATACTATACACTTTCCACTTTCTGAACTACAAGAAAAAAAACTGGATACTGCTATAAGCCTTTTTATTACCAAAATTGAAAAAAGGTATAATGATTGCAAAAGAAATATGCTACATTTTCGGAAAAAAAATAAGGCACAGGCTATAGGTGGCACGTCCATAACTACATGTGGCACGTCCACAACTACAGGTGGCACGTCCACAACTTCAGGAGGAATACCAGATTCCAAAAGCAAATCTTGAGGAAGATCATTTTTAAGCGGTTTACATAACCAGTTCTTATTTTTTTTTCAATTTTGGTAATAAAAAGGCTTATAGCAGCATCCAGTTTTTTTTCTTGTAGTTCAGAAAGTGGAAAGTGTATAGTATTTGCCAAACCTAATTTTATTAAACAATTCCTTTCCTTTTTTTCTAAATCGTACGGCCTTGCTAAGCGACCATTTATTTTTTTACTTTCCTCGGTTAGAATCGTAGAAGCATCTAAACGAGTTAAGCATGGTTTTAATCCGATTCCGACGCTGTCGGTTTCTACTTCTAGCATATTTGCGGTCACCTCCGAAGCATAAGAGGTGCCGGCTATGGCGTTATCCATAGCTTCATTTGCCTGTCGCTGACCAGCATGAGGGTTGGCGCCCTCATACCCTCCTCGCAGTAAGTCATCCATCGGAGCTCGGAGTGACATCCCTCAGCCGGGTGGGTCAAGCCCTACTGAGGCAAAGGGGCAATATGAGTCTGTGACGGCTCCATATTGCCTCACCCCCGCTTCCTCCAGGTATTATGTATTAATGCGGGGTTTCAGCATTCCTAACGAGGGTGGACTCCTTCCCGCATTACATATTACCTATCATTGGAAGAAATATCCGAAAATAACGCCACATATTCCAGTTATAAACCACACGTTACAAACAAACATGTCACCTCAGTGACACTAAACTTTGACGAAAATCCCGGGATCAAAACGGGACTTTTTCAAAAGTTAATTTCTCCTAAAGTCCGTTGTTTTCGTAATTGTTTTTTTTTGTGTTAGTAGTCTAAGCATGTGCCTACATTTTAAACTTAAAATAAACTGCTAATATCGTAGACTTGAGCCACAAAAAAATAAATACGATTTTATCATAATCGTGAATATCTTGAAAATGGGGAGCTCTATTCTACCGAAAAATGGTTAGTAATTTAGCATTATGTTAAGCCATTCAAATGTAAGTACTAAATATATTTTTTTGCAAGTAATTTAAATAAAATTTAAAAACATACAATTTTCATGTGATTCCGGGACTTTCATTTCAAATCTAATTTTTTCCAAAACTGTCATAGTTAGCCTCGCGGGAGTTTTTGTCTCGTTTTTGTTATATATTTCTCCATTTTATGCGCCAATAAACTAGAATTATATTATCGTGTCCCAAGATGAGGCTTGAAAAAACACCGTGGGATGGAGACGTCTCACGAAGGCCCTCTGTACCACTGGGGTACCATAGGACAACAACAACACAACAAACACTACCTTTGGCTAAGCGAGGCGATTTAAGGAGTTTGAAAATTTGAATCGGGAAGATGGGTTTAAGTTATTCCCCATGTGGAATCGAAGTTTAAACTACTTTAATCCGCATGTTGTATGTCCAGCATTCACCTAAATATAAGTTTTGATTTCAATAACTGATTATTGAACCTGATTCCTCTGAAGGAACACAATCAAGTTTCTTGTTGGTGTTACTTAGTTGATTAACTCTATGCGAGTTGATTATGGTTTGCGTGGAATTTACAAACAGTATTGTGCTAATGCAAGTCACTATATCTTGTATGATATGCGTTACGTGTGACAACTCGCCCATCCTAACTAGAGTGAATTTTTCAGGCGAGGACATCGCGTGCTGCGGCGTGCTGGAGTACTACGACAAGGCGTACGACCGCGTCAACGTGAAGCACGAGAAGTCTCTGCAGCGCATCGACCGTATCTTCCATACGGTCAGTTATAAGTTGATCTTTTTTAAACTACGCAACGGATTTTAATGCAGTTTTCAGCAATAGATACAGTGATTCAGGGGGAAGGTGTTACAGAAAACTCACATGAACCGAAGCGAAGCGAGGGCGGGTCTCTAGTTCTGTATAAAGTTCAAATATGTGGTAGTTAATAAATATCAGGAGACAATTTTACCCAAATAAGATCAATATTGTGTTTTCCGTAATTATTTAATTGGATTTTTCACAGTATTCAATATTAAACTCAAATCTTGTTATTTGACTAGCCTGGCTGAATGAAAATGTAAAAAACCTATCGCATTTGGTATTAAAAGGAGTTGCTTGATGAGCATGTTATAATGATTCATTCCTTAACACATTCACCAACAAATACCCGACTATCAGGTATTCTATGTTGGTGTTCCCACGCCGCACTACCCGATTGTCGGGTACTACTGTAATATTTCCTACGCTGGCGTGTAATTGGGAATTTGTTTCGTGGGCTGACAGTGAATGTGTTAATATTTTCTAAATCTTTGATGCATTGTATGGTGTATATCATGGCCAGCCGCATCTGTTCCTCTACTAGTGCTACGGGTTTCCCTCCTCCAGCATAAAATACACAAGTTGCACGTGTCTGTAGGTGACGACGACCGACGACCCGGTGATCCGGCGGCTCTCGAAGACGACGGGCACGGTGTACGCCACCGACGCCATCCTCGCCACCATCATGTGCTGCACGCGCTCCAATTACTCCTGGGACATCGTTATGGAAAAGATCGGTCAGTATCAGAACCTCTCTTCTACGGGGTAAAAACATTACCTTTTACATGTTATTGAGTCATCGTTACGGTAGCTCTTTTTACGCTGGTATATTTTTGACGTGTAAAAGTGCCCGTGCGGCCTACTTACTGAATAAACATCTTTTATCTTTATCTTTTACTAGCGGCCCGCCAGCGGCTTCGCCCCGCTGCAAATTTCTGACTTTCCCGGTGGATTATTCAATTATTTTCTTTCATACAAACCTTGTCCTGACAATGAGGAACACAAAAAAATAGGAATCAGCCGAACCGGTTCAGGCCTTCTTAAGTTATAGCGTGACCAGGAGAAATAGGGGTTAATTTTTATAGAAGACAATGCAAGTTCTGAAATGTAACTCTTTTTGTACCCTTAGTCTGATATTTTTTGAAGTTGTCTTGTCTTTTCTAGGCCAAAACGTAAGCCATGATGTTTATTTACTTATTTGCCATGAACACAGGCGACAAGTTGTTCTTGGACAAGCGCGACAACACGGAGTTCGACTTGCTGACCGTGAACGAGACCAGCGTGGAGCCGCCGGCCGACGACGCCAACTCCATCAACTCGCCGCGCAACCTGGCGCTCGAGGCCACCTTCATCAACCACAACTTCAGCCAGCAGGTCACTCTTACTATCACTTGTATAGTTCAGGACATATGAAATGGCCGTCTGTAATCTTCACTAAAATCTTTTTGTTAATATCAAACTGCGCTCATCCTTCAAGCAGCACAGGCGGTTGAAAGATTAAGGTTAGCTCCAGTAAGTCTTAACCCAGAAAAAAAGATCGCAAAGTAAATAACAGTTGGTCAAATTATATTTCCTGATTTCTATTAACTTACCACTCATCAGCTTACTTCGACTTCATGTTGACAAAATGTTATGTCAGATGCAAAAGTGACTGAAAGAGCCCCTGCAGTCTGCAAAGTTTCTATTGGAAAATTGCAATGTCAGACGCGTGGTGCATCGGTTTTAGATCTGGGGTAACCCTGAATGTGCCTTTGTGGCCTGAGGAGGTCTTTGTTTAGCCTCCTAAGACCCACCATACAACGAAATTTGTCAATGGAATATGAATCTACTGCGAATGAAATAAAGTCAATTTTCTTATTTGATCGCAAGTTCTAAAAACAAAAGAAATTTTACTTAACTTCCTTTGCACTAGATCTTTATTTCAATGGCAGTATTTTGTACTATTTTTAGTACAAGAACCCTCAGGAGGTTATAAGAATCCAACCATAAATGCAAAATAATTGCCATTGTACGCTCTTATCTCCTACTTATTAGCGCTGATTAGAAGACTTTATTGGTATTTGATTGTAAGTAAGCACTCTTTATTTGCGTTTAATGTGGTTTACAATTTGGGCTTATATATGTAAAACGAATTAAAATGCTAGATCGCACACTTAGCCGTATTTCACCATGCAAAAATTGTACATTTTTAATCTAATTTAATTTTTAATTTTTTTAGTAATATTTGTCATTGAATGAAAGATTAATGCTCGATCTCTTTAGGTGCTGAAATCAGGGCCGACGGAGGCCAAGTACAAGTTCCCGGAGGGTAACCCCTTCGTGTCGGAGGAGGAGGGCGAGGTCGCCTCCGTCGGGTACCGCTACCGCAAGTGGAACCTCAACAACGGAGTGGTAAGTGCTTTCTCGATACCCCATTAGAATGCCATAATTTATTAATATGATGTTTTAACAACGATAACGTCTATGCATCGTGGAAGAAATCAGACATTTTACTCAAGGGAGACATTCACCTCAAACAGGGCCGGATTTGAGGGAGGCAACTAGGGCAAATGCCCAGTATCTCCACACAAGGGCCCCTCCCTAACATTCATTGTAGGCAACATATTTGTAGAATAATAAGAGGTCTTCACACCTCTAAATCTGGCCCTGACCTCAAATGTCTATTTCGTCCTCGTAAATAAGTTGTTTGCCCTTAGGTGCTGGTGGCGCGCTGCGAGCACGACGCGGTGCTGCAGGGCCCGGCGGGCGAGACGCAGTTCCTCACGATCAAGGCGCTGAACGAGTGGGACTCCAAGCTGGCCAACGGCGTGGAGTGGCGCCAGAAGCTCGACACGCAGCGCGGCGCCGTGCTCGCCAACGAGCTGCGGAACAACTCCTGCAAGCTGGCCAAGTGGACCGTGCAGGCGAGTCATTAGAGACTAATACCTTGGGTGTTACAAAATTTGACGTTACGGTCGTAGGTTGATTTAGGTTGGTGCCTTTGACAGCCGCATTTTTGACACACCATTTTGAATAAGTAAGGTAAAAGTTGCCAAAATTGACAACCATTTCTATGTAAAATTTGAATCCATACAATTTTGACAATATGTACAGTCAAAAACTTAAATTTGTGATCCACCTTAGGTCCAAAGTCAATCTGACATTCTACAGCAATAAGATTGAGTTTCCTATAAGTTACAAATGACTTGGAATCGCTTATGACATTGACGACTGTAAGCACTTTTTTTAATGGCTCTTAAATTTGCGTTCGTCTCCGTAAGAGGGCATAGAAAACGCGTGCGAATTTCAGAATTTTACGTTTATTTTTTCTCATTTTATAATTTACGTTTTGTATTCAAACAATTATGTCTATGTAACCTTCTGTGGTTTCACCTGATGGTTCCAACTGAACACCAGCGCTGACTAATGCCAGCACTACGCTGAGTTGGGACCATTCCGTGGCTGCTTTCTTGTGCGTATTAATCTGTTCTATGTTATATGTATCACGAATAAATTATTTTCATTCTCTCTTTCTTTTTCTTTATAAATTATATTATATCCCAGGCTCTGCTAGCGGGCTCCGACCAGATCAAGTTCGGGTACGTGTCCCGCACGCAGGTGCGTGACAACGCGCGCCACGTGATCCTGGGCACGCAGCAGTTCAAGCCGCACGAGTTCGCCGCGCAGATCAACCTGTCCATGGACAACGCCTGGGGCATCCTGCGCTGCATCATCGACATCTGCATGAAGCAGAAGGATGGTCAGTTTACAATGATTACTGTATACACTATGTTTATTATGGTTAATTTGGAAGTGGACTTTGAATCACTTCTGAACAAGCAGGGCCCTTATGTGACTTTCCTTAAAAACTTACATACATTTCATTTGTAAAATTTCAAGCAAGGCCCCCATGTCTATCGTCTTATAACAGGGTTTCCCAAACAGAGGGACGGCGCGCCTCCCTAAGGGGGCGTAGATGCTTTAATTTTTCGAAAAAAACTTAAATTATGAGTAAATACATACACCGTTGTACCGTTGACTTTGACATCCTCCTCGGCATCCTTAAAACGTTTAATGTCTCTTCTACGGCTCTCTCGTGGTTCCAATCATATCTCCTTGGGAGGCGCCAGCTTGTTAAGGTAGATGACACTGTCTCTTCCTGGAGGGATTTGTCCGCTGGTGTCCCCCAGGGAGCTGTGCTGTCCCCGCTTCTGTTCTCCATATTTATTAATGGCATCACTGCTTCCCTCCAATCTTGCTTTCACCTTTATGCAGACGATTTGCAGATTTACGCCTCGGCTGGTATTGATGATTTTCCCTCCTTAATAAGCCTAATAAACTCTGACCTTGCGACTATTCGAGACTGGGCAGCTAACTACGGGCTAAAAATCAACGCGAGAAAATCGCAAGCAATTGTTATCGGTAGTCCATTTTATCTCAAAGTTGTCTGACATTGTGTGTCCGAATTTGGTATTCGACGGTACTATCATTCCTTTTTCAACCACTGTCAAAAATTTGGGTCTCACAATGGATCAAACGCTTTCCTGGTCGGCTCATGTTTCTGAAGTTAGTCGTAAACTCTTTAGATCTCTCCATTCTCTTAGGCGCCTGCAGAATTTTCTACCCCTTCGCACCAAGATTACTCTTGCGCAATCTCTTCTTCTCCCTTTATTCGACTATGGTGACATCGCATATATTGACGCAACTGAAGAGCTGCTCAATAAGCTGGAACGGCTTCAGAACGTGTGCATTCGGTACATATTTGGCTTGCGGAAATTTGACCATGTGTCTGATTTCCGTACTCAGCTAAAATGGTTGCCCATTAGGTCGCGTAGAAATGTCCATATCCTGTCGTTGCTATTTAATATCCTTTTCAATCCTCAATCCCCTCCTTACCTTGTCGAACGGTTTTCTTTCTTAGCTACCGGCTCCCAGAACCGCTTACGCTCGAGTGCCAACCTACTCCTTGCTTTTCCTGCTAGCAAATCCAAATGTTATTCTAAATCCTTCTCGGTACATTCTGTTCGTTTATGGAATAGTCTTCCAACTGACATCAGGCAATCACAATCTGTTGCTTCACTTAGATCTAGGCTTAAGAAATACTGGCTTGACTCTTGTTCCTGATCTAAGACTGTATGTCCTTTCTACCTTTCATATTTATATTATATATATATTTTATATTTATTTATTTAATTATGTATTTATTTATATTTATACAAGTATATTCATTTATTTATTATTTATTTATTTGCTATTATTATTTTAGTCTTCTGTATCTTTAATTGTTGTACGTTTAGCCATCAGTTGTTTTTATTAATATCCCAATCGCTCAAAGGTTAACTGGAAGAGATCCCTTAAAGGGATAAGTTCGCCTTTGTACATACCTTTTGTGTTTCTGTTTCTTTTTGATTTGTTATTTTCTGTTTGTACAATAAAGAGTTTACATACATACAAATACAACGTAATATCTTTTTTATACATTGAATGTGATAAATTCACAAATCGTCGTGGTCGTCGGTCGATGTTATTAAATTAAGTACGTTTGTTAATTTTCACGAAAAAAATCAAAGGGGTGGCATGAAAATATTAATTACTATCCGGGAAGGAATCCTTGTCTTATAACATTCAGAGCCCAACACATCAGGGCTGTTTTCTCGTGGTTCTACTATATCTGTTCTACTGACTTTCGGCGGAGCCCGCCCTTCTGGGTAGTTTGCCCTTCGGGCATCTGAAGACACGAACGTAACTACTAACTACCTACTTTTAGAACCACAATTAGTATTCGTTGATCAAAACTAGGTGCACTTTTTGTGCAATAGGACAAATATAGTAGGACCGCGAGAAATCATGTCACATCAGTATCACCAATACTTTGGGAGCAACTGTAAACTTATATCTCATCTTATCTTATCTTATATCTTATCGCGTTTCATTTTGTCTGCAGGTAAATACCTAATAATGAAGGACCCCAACAAGCCTTTGATTCGTCTCTACGACATTCCGGACAATACCTTCGAGTCGGACGCCTCCGAGGAGAGCGGGGACGAGCCCGCTGAAACCCCATTCGCCCCACTTTACTCCTACGGCAACAACAAGAGGGTGTAACTGACAATACCATCCGAAGTCTTCCCGCTCACTCCATACGCCATACCAGCTTCTCTCTAGACTCAACAGGTTTCTAGTGTATATTTATGGCATTCTAATAAGTAATCATTATGTATTTCATATTTTTATTCAGCAGAATACAATTTTATGGTCGCATTCTGAGTTTAATTGTTAAAGATCGCCCCAATTAACCCTAACCCAACCCTCACTGGGTCGCCTGATGACCTAATGAAGTGAAGGTTAGGTCGTTGTGATGGTTCTAGCTGAAGGTATTTGTCAAGCAGTGAATGTCACGGAGCTTCTTCACTGAAGAAAATTATAAAGTCAGAAATCACTGCGCTGATTTAGGTGCCTCCGCTATCTTGCGCGGGTGCAGGCGCCCACTCTGGATGTTTACATACAATAACCCGTAGTACGCGCGCGGCTTTTTTGCGCTGCTCGTATTATTTTTCAATACCGACACGCCAAGCGTGCACCCGCGTAAGATAGCGGAGGTAATAAAGAGATTTATACCCATGTGAGGGCGTATGGTGCACCGCTGCTATGAAATTTCGTCTTTCCACCTTCCACCAGGAGCATTCGTCATTGAACAATGTCGAGGTTCATTGTAACATACATACATACACTCACGCCTTCATTTGGGGTAGGCAGAGCTACTGATTTACGAACAACTCTAACGTTACAATACTAATTTAGTCATAGTAGGAGGTATATCTACCGTTTAATGGTATTTTTTACAATAATTTATTGTCCAGCCGAGCAGTCAACAGGCGCTGGGCGGCAAAAATACGCGGTTGTTAGTTCCCGTCATGTAAAAAGGCCGCTGGCACTGGCGCGCACGCTATTGGTTGGCGACTGTACTTATGCGGCTCAGCGGCCTTTTTACCCGACTGCCGAAGGAGGAGGGTAGTTTTTGACATGTATGTATGTATGAATTGTTGTTTGTTGCCTTGTAAAGGCTAAACGGATGGCCCGATTTCGACAAACGAGGTGTCGTTAGATACTTTTTTTAAACGCGTATTAAATTTGTTGTAGTATTATCAAATAGTGTATTGGGTTTATTTATTATTATACCCGCCGCACACCCTCAAGCTCGAATTGGCTGTCACGTAAATGGTTACGAGCCGCATCCGAGTAACAGCGTTACTCATGGCGTAGCTCCGCTTTAGTTCTCACGAGTCGACATAGGCACGTAAATGATTGTGTACGTGCGAGTGATGCGGGTGGCACTACTATAAGTAAATTGAACCCTGCCTGACACAAAAAGAGAGCTGTCGCCTGGCCTCTGGACCTGATACTGCCCTTGAAGGCTATAGCGCCGGTAGGCGGTACCACCGCCCTTGAGCTGTAGCTATAATGTACTACATGTAATACACTTAAATAAAGAGCCCGTTGACACGTCAACTAAACACCACGTCCAGGCATAAATAAAATTGACGGTGGAGTGTCTGTGATAAAATTGATATTTAAAAAAATACATATTTTATTGTTTGTTAGTTTTAATTACATATCCTATGAATTTTAAGAAATGTGTACTTTGTAAATGTACACAACTTTATTAAACTCAAGGTACTTACACTTAATTATCTTAAAAAGAGCTTGTCATAAACCATTTTGCATGAACTTTCATCAACTATGTTGCTAAGTTACACAACCATGACAACACTCGTGTGGACTCCTGCCTCCCCGATTCCAGTAAAGATTGACAATTACAAAGTGTCCTGTATCTAAATTTGGATAACTATATGCAATAATTAATACAACTCATAAATGAGTAGGATAGAAAGAGTTACAGAACGAAAAATGAATTGTTAATTATGTGCTAGAATTAAATGACTAGTATACTACCCGACTTGCCCAGCAAAAGAACTGTTAACATGAAAAAGTGTCATCTTTTGCTAATATTATACAATTGTTAAAATTTTCATTGAACAGGCCAAACTCCTGTAGTTTGTAGATAACTTGGGTAAGGTTAGCGGTATATTTAAGCATCAAACAATAATTGATCATCTCCAAGACAAATAAACAAAGTATTACATACAAAAGTTTTACTGAACAAAGTCTTGTGGCATAGCTTCCATGATCTTCTTAACTTGTAAAGCCACTACAGGATTATCTGCACATATATCCGCCACATTATAAGGGGGTAACACACTAGCATTTCCAATTTTTAAATTGTCTCCACATTCTATAACAGGCAAGAGGTTCTTTTGAAACCAGGCTGTTAGTTGATTTTTTTTCTGGGTTTTATCTGACTCGTCACTCTCGGCAAATTTCCTGATTGGTGGGGCGATATCTATGCTTGGTGTTGCTTCCTGAATATCGATGATTGCGTGTCCAGGTATTACAATTGTTTGATATTGACTGTCACATGGTACCGAAAGAATTACACTGAAAATATAATAAATTAATCACCAAGTAAATACAAACGAATGTACCAGAACAATATTCTTTGTTTCATATATTTTGAGTTACTTTACCTTAGGGTTATAGGATCTATTGAATGTAAAAATCCACTGAAAGAAGTGTTTTTAATAAGTTGCAGTTTCACATATTTGTCAACGTATAAAAGAAGGGTTTCTGGAAAGTCTTTTATAGATTCAAAGTTGTTTTGAGTTGAGACATCTGAGTTCTCTAATTTATCGTTCATCTTAATTTAGGAACAGGTAACAATCACTCATAATAATCGGAATAATCCTGTTAATTTACATGCGTGCAAGTTTATATTAGTTCGCGGCTTAGTGAAACGTCAATGTCAAATAAAATAAATAGGGAATGTTGCCAGTGAATGAGAAATAATAGGTACGTGTCACCATAGAGTATAATGAATATCGTGTCACTATTGTTTGGCAAATAAAGAAGGGCGGTATTCGGAGTAAAATTGGCGACTGCCTTACTGCCGGTAAATTAAATAGTGAGTGAAATACATATTATTTGATCATGCATGTACAGAGGCCCTACTTTGAAAATCGAAGTTCGAAGTTTCATTAGCTTCATCACTTTCTCTCGATTTAGTCTCGACTGACGAGTGACAAAGACTCGGCATTCGAAGTTACGAATTGAATGGTTCGTGGTAACCATCGTTTACGACAACGACGGCAACAGCGACGTTACGCTAAATGGATGAATGGAACTTACTACGGACAGACCTTCAAATTGCACTATTTTACGATAACGTTATAGCTATATCGTTATTTTCGCGCTATAACGTTATAAAACTCAGATCCATAGCGATATATAATAACGTTATGTCACCTCTTTTTGCTGCAAATCGTGTATGATTTTCCGCCTGCGGGCATTAAAACCTGAGTAAAAACCTGCAAAAGTGTGCAATTTATAACGTTATTATGGTTTTGTTATCATTTCGTTGCGATATAGCATATCATTATGACAATATATCAAATTCAAACGAAATTTTAAACGCTATAAAGAAATATAGCGTTACGATAACATAACGATATTTTTCATTACCTACGTTATGACTATGACTACGCTAGCACTAAAATTATAAAATCGGATGCCTAGATCAATTAATGTCTCGAAGAGATATGCGTGAGGGAGGCATAGGTACTTCATAGTAACATAATAATATGAAAGCACATCTCGGGCTCTCCAGCGGATCGCATTCAAACGGGGTAGGATTGCGATAAGAGCTCCTTCGCTTCTAACCGCCGCCGGTTTTTATTTCAATAATAAGGTTCAGTTTGGCGCGCCTTGAGCTAAAAAACCCTGAAGTGATTTCCATAAATGATCTATTGGTAGGTATGTGATGATGGCGTTGTTAGACTAGCGGCCCTTTTTTAGCCTTTATTAGTGTCCCACTGTCCGTTGGTGTCACTTATACATGAGAAATAAAACACATACTTCTTTTAGATATTTATTGTCTTACAAACTAGATGTTCATTTCTTAGCCTTAGCCTCGCGCACAGCTTTTTTCTCGGCTGCTCTCGCGACCTGCTTGGCGGGCTTCAGGTTGCCCTTCAGGCAAAACCTCTGGTTTCTCAAGAACTTGGGGTCCATCTGTAATAGAAATATTTTCATTAGTAAGAAGTCAAAATGATTAGATTTTGCATTTATTTCTAAACAAATATTGTAAAGAGAGAGTGCGAATTTTTGAGTTTGTATCTATCTGACAAGTAATCTACGGAACAACAAAACCTATTCGAGAAATTCTGTCACCATTTGAATACATTAACCCAGACAGACATAGGGTTTTTTTTACACCCGGCAAAGTAAGGGTGAGACGCTGGTTAATACATAAAATTTACTAAATATGACATAACCGTATTTCAGTTGTATGTACATAATTATGTATGTAAACTCTATTGTAGAAACACAAACAGTATGTACAAAGGCGAACTAATCCCTTTCAGGGGGGGATTGTCTCATAGATTAAACAATATTTTCCTGGTATGTTAGACTTATATGTTTTATGATCCAATATTATTAAATAAACAATATTGATTTTTCCTGGTTTAAATGATTCATTAACAATTATGTGAAAATGTTACTACTAAGTACAAATAAATAACCAATGACTACCTTGATACTTTTGACCTAAAATCATAAAATTATAAATCCCTAGTCCATGACTCCCTCCACATAGAATTAGTAATTTAATTTATAATTTTGACATCCTACAGGATTTATTTCGGGATTGAAGGTACTGTATGTGCTATTCCCGACTATACTCATTCTCGATGCCATATCTCATACAGATCCGTTATGCATTTCTGGAGTGACTGCGTAACAAACATCCATCAATCAAAACTTTTGCATTTATAATAGTAGTAAGATTTGTTATGTTTCCACCTACAATGCTTATAGGTAGTTGTCAGAGGTACAGATCAAAACTGGCTTCGTAATTAAGTTGAATTTTGCATATTTGAAACATTATTCGCACATGTATGACACAGTAGTGTTTGATGTGGGGCATTGGAAAGGTCAATACAATTACACAATGTATTTTATGTCCAAGTTAGTTGTAAAAAAAAAAGTGCATGAGGACAAAGAAACAGACAAAGTTAGATAAATAAATAAATACATCCAAAAAAACAATTACCTTCCTCTAGCACTTAAAATCTTTGTTTTCTTTATTAATTTTCAGATCAGCAAACAAACAGTTATTTTCCCCATTAGTAGGTATGTACCAACTGTAACGGGAATTCTGTGACAGTTTATAGTTACCTACTTCATTTTATAAATGTGATATTTTTTAGGAAAGTACAAGTTCAATTCATGTCTGTTTTTGGAAAATAATGGGCCCCATCAATGTTTTGATGATTCTGCCATGTCGAGGTTATTTTTTAACCTGACAGGTATAATATCGTGAATGTCTTATTGCCGTTATCATGTCCATTTCTTTCTTCAAACCAGGTTTTCACCATTTTATTACTCATTAAGAGTCAAGTTCATTTATAAATATTGACTGAAGTTAGATCTTTTTAACTTTGACATTTGGAAGCCAATTTTACATGCATACAAGCACATGACAACATTTCATTTTGCTCCATCATATATTTAATTTAATTTAAGCTCGCAACATTTTGGTTTAAAACCTCAGACTAATCATTCCTTTTTGGACCAAAATTTGCTAAACACAATTTACACCCAGTGAAACTTTAGATGCAAAACACTACTTGGTGGGTACAATTTCCTGGCTTCTATTTCATCATCATATAATATCAATGTTATATATGAGAGAAATAATAATCAGTTGCATTGAAAAATTAATAGTGTAATATTTCATAATTACTAATTACAATTTGGTACTTACTAACCCATCAAATGCAGAAGGTTAAGTAAATATAACAAGTCCTGCTATCTTTAGCTGGTAGCTTTTAAGACTACGCCGAGCGTACGCCGGATGTACAGTGGCGCCTTCATCACTATTATTGTGTTTTCTAATAAAATAAAGTATTTTCTTGAAATCGGACGGTGCATTTTTGTACTACAAATGAAAACACAACTTATAGGACATATCACATAGTTTAATAACAATTGACCTTTGAGTTATCAACTTAACGGAAAAAAGTGGCCACCTTTTCCCGTTAAGCTGACTACTCATAGGGTAATTGTTATCAAAGTTTGTTACGTATCCCATAAATTGTGTATTTACTTGCGCTACAAAAAAGCATCGTCCGATTGCAAGGAAATTATTTAGTTAATTAGAAAACACAATAATAGTGATGAGGGCGCCACTGGACTGTCGACGTTTGCTCGGCGCAGTCTTAAGCTGTAGTCAAGTTTTTACGTCTTAGTTCCTAGTGTGTTAAGTTCTTTACCTGTTTTATTTTTATTACTATAATAGCCAAATAAATGAATTGTTTAAACCCTAAGCTAAGCTAAGCCAAGCTAAGTTTAACAAGGGGAGGCACCACACCAGCAATAATATCTAAACCAGTCAGAATTCTTTTGAAGAGATGGATAAGTCAAATAGTACACAAGTCACCTAATGGTAAATGAAATTTAAAAAAAGACTGAATGCCTCTATGCTGATAATTCGACAGAATTGTTGGTGGTGGTTATAAAATATTATTACTGGTGGCTGTATCGTACCAAAATACTATGTCAATAATAACACTATCAAAAAAAAGAATAAAGTTAAACTTACTCCGAGGGTAGATTCGTGTCTGAACTTCTTAGGCTTCTTGATACCATTTCTGTGGGCCTTACGGTCTGTAAAAAAAGTAAACAACATTGATTGAAGTCATACCAGAAACATCACCACAACAATATCTTCAATTATATCATTAATAAAGTTAACACTAAACTTAAACTTGGTAATATGAAATCCACGACCCAGGATTTAGAATTAATGATATTAATGTAATTGTTATTTACTTACTTTGGTTATGATTTGTGTGGTTCTTTGACTTTGCCATCTTACTGAATTCACGAAGCTGTAAAAAGAAATAATTC
Organism: Acleris cristana; assembly: GCA_948252455.1. Classification (NCBI taxonomy): domain Eukaryota; kingdom Metazoa; phylum Arthropoda; class Insecta; order Lepidoptera; family Tortricidae; genus Acleris; species Acleris cristana. The sequence continues at coordinate 7,315,140 of OX411775.1, forward strand.
GATCAGCATAACAGCACTAGAAATCTTTAAAAGATTAACAATAAGAACACTAGTTCCAGTTCACGATTTATTTGATATTTTCGGAAATATCATGAACACTAACCTAGCGCCGGAGAAGTTTTCAATAAAAGAAACGTCAACGTTCTGTCAACGTCAAACTGTATAACTCTTTTTTTATGTTTCAGACACGAGCTTTTATAGCCGTGGGTTCAGAATGCTCCATGACTAAAGGGTACTTTATGCAGTGTCCATGACATCCGATATTACCTTTTAAGTAAATAACATAAAGTATTAATGGTATAGGAAAATTGCTCGAACGTATTTATTTATTCGTAATACCAATACCTTTTTCCTCAAAAGCCGCAAACCACAACAAAGGGCCAATTAAATAAGACAAACAAAATAAGGATAAATATACCAGAAATATACATTCCACCCTTTTCGTTTTTAATCAAAATTATAATCAAAATAATAATGCGTATATACTTATGAGTTGAATATACACATTTTAAATACGTACGTGTGAAAACGGAATGTTTGTGTCCAGCGTTAAGTCGAAATACGTGATCAACATTGCCAGTAGCAAATAATTTAGTTTACAGTTTGGCAACAATGTCTATAGATGTGACTGACAGTTAAAATTTAAAATCTGTGATTTGAATGTACGTTACTGTTTCGTTGTTCCCATAATTAGTAAATATTTTAGTGCCTAGTGTTTTATTTTAAAACTGCTTACTTATAGAGTCTTATGAAATGGACAATGTGTAGTGATTGTTATGGTATAAGTTATTAGTGACTATACCAAAAATGTACTTTGAAGTAAGTCTCGTTCTCAAAAGCGTTGTTTGCATTTTATATTTTCCATTTGTAAAGTGAGATTTATCATATCGAATGTTGTTTTAGATTGATAATACACCTGAGCATATACGGAAGTCGCGTCGAGTTGTGAAAGTTCAGGAGGACGCTCCTAAAGAAGAATGCCCCAGATTGATCCTGGCGCCCTTTTCTAGGCCCCCGCAAGTGTGTTTCGATGATGTTTTAATTGGGACGACTTGTGAACGGGACCTGGAAGTGTTCAATCCATCAAAATGCGTCCAACAGGTATATTAACATACAACCATTACCAATTAATTATAAGAGCTTGCTTCATCTAAAAAAGAATAACATAACTGATATGCTAAATATATAATAAGTGCCATTCTACCTTTGGAAATATGTAGTTGCAAATTGTGTCAACATTATGGTTTGGAGTAATACACAGACTGACATTATTTTTTAATTTAAGGGCATTTTTTTTTTCTAGTGTACCTTGCCTTTTTCACGTGTCCGTCAACTTCATTCAATCTTTATTATATAATTATGTTAAAAACATCGACTTCTGGCTAAATTATCAGATAAAAAATACTCTTACATTTAAAATGATGCCACAAGAAGTATTAAGTAACATTCAATTTACCTTTTTTTGTTTATTTTCGTTCCCTAAGACCCCCATTTTTTACCGCGTCCAGGCCCGGTGTTACATTTTCAAACCTCAAATAAACTAGTTTGGAGACTTTTATCGTACATGACAATACTTGTTTTTGGAGAGTCTAATATGTGAATTTACTAAAAACGCCTTTAATTACTCTCGCTTAGAGTTAATATTTAACAAAAAACTAGTATAAATTGTGTCCACCAAATTCGACATAAGGGAAATTCCCCCTCTCCGTTACCGTATTATTAGCTTAAGGTATCATTTTTATTACCAAATTACATCTTTATTTTCATCTAGCAACATTTGTATTAATGTAGAAACACAGTATTTGTCTTTAAACGGTCAGTAAACGAAAAAATCGCGTGTTGAAGTGTCGTGCTTCGCGTGGTTCAAAAAGGGTTCCACCACTCCGTTACGAAGATTTGAAGGCAAAATCTTTGTCTTTGTGTTTTCGTGATACATTTGCCTAAATAATTGTTTATCTCCAAACTCAATTTCATTAAAATATCTTTACAATCAACATCGAATGCATATTTTATTTGTATTTTAAAGTGCAAAGCATTACGTCCGTTACTTCCCCTTTCGTTGCCATATCGGCAGTCATGTATAAGGGGAATCTAAAAAGTAACGGAATGGAAACATAAAGTTGCGATTACAATGAGATCACATTTGAATAAATTTTAGTATATAATCTATATATATATATATACAATGTGTTATTTCTAATCTGTTGCCTAGTTGCAATAACATTAACTGTAAATATCTCAAAATTACATTAAAATATATACGACTAAACTACCTACATTTGTTATAGAAAAGGCTCCTCTCACAGCTGCCGAAAAACAAAAACGGTATCGGGAAAGGATTAAAAGTGACCCAATTAAATATGAAATTCAAAGAAAAAAAGACTTGGCAAGAGTTAAAAAAAATATAAAGACGAAAAATTGCTGACATGAGCGAATCAGAAATATATTTTAGTTTCAACTAATTATGTTTTTTTTTCCAGTAATTTTTAGAGAGGCATGCATTTGTGATATTAAATTTAATTTTTTATATTTCTTCTACTTTTCTCTTTCTTTTTGACGCCTAATCATTAAAAAAACTATCCCGAAAAATGAAGCCTCCACCAAAGAATACCTACCTAATACCACTTGTCTTGTACTCCACAACAACACACACAGTACTAGTCGGTAAAGTCTAAAATGTTACCACTATAAACATGCGATAACCATAACCCACGTTTTGCCTTGGTCTTGGGTTAATTTAATAAAGCTATTGTGGATTTGGGATCTTTGTATATCTGCAGCCTTATGATTTCGTTACCATTCTTTTCGTTACCGTCCTTGGAAAATAATTAAAACTTTATTTTATTATTAATTCCCCAAGTGATAAACATTGCTATTTGTGTATTATATGGATAAACATTTTACTAAAGTATCCATGTATAAATAAATTTGTCGGGTAAACCTCATAACGTCCAACTGGTAAAGAAAATTCCAAGTACTTTTGGTCATCTGGTAACGAAATGATTACAATAATCGTAATTTCTTGCAAATTTGTTCATAATCTTTTAAAAATAAATCTTTTATTCATGACTTACTCTATTTTAAAGTAAGTAAAGCATTTATTTATCCTTATTTTCCTTTCTCTCAATTTATATCAATAAATGTATATGGTAACGGAAGGGAAACAAATTATGAGCCCGAGCCACATTTAAATCGATGTATAAATTTAATTTCTGTATCTTTTACAAAACTATTGTTAAATTAAGATACCTGAGACTACTAAAAATGATTTAACACCCTTAAAGTTAAACAATTAATAAGTTTGAAAAAAAAACATCACAAATCTGTTGGTACAACTTTGAAAAAAAATGCCCTTAAACCATTACATTGTTTTTTTTCATTTGAACAGCTTCAGAATATTGTCTAGTGTTGATAACAAACTTTATTTGAGTATAACTCTGTTACAGGGTTCTAAACTTTAAAAATGGCATTAGAGAAAATCATGTCCCCTATCAGATGATTTTTCCATAAAACTATGTTAATTATGAGAAAAACTAATTATTTCAAAAAAGCTAAAGCATTACAGTAACTAAGTAATACTTTCAATATAAATTTATAACTACTATAAAAATTAAAAATAAATCAAACAAAATTGAATCTAAGTATGGCATAGTGCCGAAGATGCTAGCAGCATTTGTTTATTTAAACCATGTTTATTTTGTGTTACATTTTAGGTCACACTTGCACGCAGCCTACCGCATGGCCTGGAGATCCAGTTACCAGGAGACTGGCTGGTATTGGAGCCAGAGACATGCTACTGTCTAACCATGTCCTGGACTCCATTGCAGCCTTTAGCCCTGCGTGAAACTATACACTTTACAAATGAAAAGCGGGGCAGATATGACGTTATAGTGGTATTAAAATCTGCTATGGTAAGTAAAAAGTTTATAGATAAATGTGTCCATATAAATTTTATTATTTTTATTAGTAGGTAATGATAGGAACAACTGGTTTGATCCCAAATCAAGACTTTTTTTACCTCAATATAAAATGTATCTTTTGATGGCTTCCATTTGTAATCAGCTTAAGCCTTTGCTAGGAACATTGCACTGCACTTACAGGAGTATCCGGGCTTGCCAATTTTTGGATCATAGTCACAGTGTAACCATAATAAAAAGGTGTTAAGAGGATGTTGATGAGCTGGTTTCCTTGCTATGACATTAATAAAAAAACAAAAACCTGCCTTCAAAACAATTTTTTGCATTTTTGGAGGCAGGTTATTGTTTTTTATACATTTATTTTATATTATACTTTTTTAGTGATCCTATTTATGCTGTGATGTACTTCTCAATTAATGAGAAACTAGAGAACATTTCAAATTTTGGATTTCTCCAAGATCCCTTCATCAGATCCTGACATGTTGACAATGGGACCAAATAGAAAAAAAAACAAAAAAAAAAACAAATCGGTCTAGTCTAGTGCTCTTTGAGTAATCAGGGAAAATACATAAAAAGTAAAAATAAAATATCCCACAAATTGAGAACTTCCACCAATCCCCATTTTACTATTGTTACTATCACAAGGGGAGCTTGTAAATTTGTTTGACTTTATCATTATCAAAGGACACTAGAACATAGTATTTTTTTTATCTCCTACTATAGGGGCACATTGCTAAAGAATATAAACAATTAAAAAATGACCCACTGAACTCAACCATGGGTATACCTACCTAGTGATAGATCATTCTTGGAAGGCTTTATTTGGTTTAAATTAAAATCAGAAGAGATTATAACTTCTTTGTCCAGAAAAGAGTAAAGGTACATTTTTATAAAAAAACTTCTGAAATTGCCATATTGACACCTGTGAGATAAGAAATCAAACATTATTTTTTAACCAACATATATTGTATTGTAACTAAACTAGAAACACTACATAAGAATCATGAAATATGGTAAATTCGTTTTAATCTTCCTTACCTTAACGATTGCGACGCACTAGATTCGGTTCGCCGAATATCCCGTTGTCCATTTCGCAAACGGTCCCTTCTGCATAAACTGCAGTTCGCAAACGTCTAACTTTATTTTTAATGCATTAATACATTAAAAATATAAACGCAGCTTTTTAAAAAAATGCTTAATTTAGCTCTCACAATGTCGTGTGTGTAGCTATTTTATATCTAGTCTATTATGATATGATAATGCTGCTTGGGTATTGTGCAGGCAGGAAGTTTCGAAAGGGACCTTATGCGTCCTGACCAACCGTATCTTTAAATAAAAAACGGGCAAGAGCATGTCTGACCATGCTCAGTGTAGGGTTCTGAAGCTGTTACTAGACAACTACCATTTCAAAAAACCACATGAATGAACTAATTCTCTATTTAAAGTTATTTGGTGATGTCTTAGGTAATTTTAGTCGGTTTAAACACTTTATTCGCCAGTACCAATCAAGGATCTCAGGAACCAATCAAATCAAGTTGACTTAGTCGTGATAATTTTCCTTGCTTTCGGTATTTTAGTATTCAGTATTGTAGGGGAAGGTACCCTTAAACATTTTTAGGGTACCTCCCCTACGAGACAGACGGACGGACGGACGGACATGGCGAAACTATAAGGGTCTATAGTTGGACTACGGAACCCTAAAAAGTTAAGACTTTTATTTATATTTCAGCATCATTCAGTCGCACTGCGGTTTTATTGTTTCTATTTTCCAAACTAGTACATAAACTGTTCATAATTGTTCCATTACCCCTTCCTTTCCCCTATTTCCTTTACCTAAGAGACCAAATTGTTTTGTCCTATAAAATGAGCAATCTTTTGCGAAATAAAGGTTTTTCACGTTGTCCAATTCAGGTCAAGTTGTCCTTTGGTAGCAGTTTACTAAAGTCAATATTCCTCAATTCCTTGAAGCGATTCAGTAAAAAAAAGTCTTAGGTAATAAAGTAATAACTTTATTACTTGAAGCGATTTTTTTGCGTGGCTCTTCACATTAGTAGGTATATTAAATTCGTAACCGTTTATTTTTCCTGTACCCTAGTCGCGTTTAGCCGCGATTGATTTTTGTTTGGAATACATTTATAATTCATGCATTAATTAATTGCTGTTTGTATTATGCCTTCCTGTGTGAGGGGATGAAGGGTAATCCGGGTAATTACACAGAAGGTCCCATAGGGTCGAAGTGTAACCGTAAGAATGTTTACGCATAGTTTTTTTTCGTTCCATTTTATTTTTCGTCTTTTTCCTAAATGCTAAATAACTGATTAAAATATTGTCTTTGTGACTAATAAAATGATAGACGGTAATGACGAACATTTTATATATAAAACTGATTATCCAAGTCAAATGTGACTAAGAATATTAGCAAATGACAAGATAAACGATTGAGTTATAAAGCAAAAACAAAATACGATTCGATGAATCGCTACAAGGATAGGTTTTTCTAATACTTAGTGCTTTACCCCTGTGATAATTAGCTGTGCTGTGTAATCGAGGAGCATGGTCTAACTCAGCGTAAATCTAAACATCTTGGGCCTGTTAGGGGATTTTCTTATATCAAATCTAACATAATCCTTTTAGCAATTCAGGCATTTATTTATCACCTAGGTTGCGGAGGATGCTTGTCGTGCCTGTGTTTATTTCTATATCAATAAAGTGAATTCTGGTCTTGTTTTAGAATATCAAAGGTAAAAACCAGCCTAAAGGCAAAGTACCTCCAGGGAACAATAAGAAAAAAGGTTTGAAAAAATCACCTGTGACCATTCATAAAAAGAAAGCCGACACTAATTTCAACGCCACTGCTGTTAGAAAAGTTGCACAAGTGGTTCAACCAAGTCAGTTCAAGAAACTCCAATCTAGCAATAAAGAAAACATATCGGGAGTCCTTGAGTTTTCTCTACATTCTCAACTGGGGAAATGTCCGTTTGATTCTTCAAATAACTTTGACGTTCACTTTAATACCTCTGAAATATTTTCGAACATGAAAAGAGAACTGCTACAGCAGACTTATGATAAATCAACACAAATGAATGTCACTAATGAACTGCCAATACCACGAAACGTCTTAAAGCCCTCCAATAAACAGCAAAGCCCTGGCGCTGATATTTTTGATAATCTCACATTCACACCTCTTAAAAGTGTGTCTAAAAAGAAAGAAAAGTTGGAACATGGACCCAAAATTGTTTTAAGCATGAATTCTGATTGTGAAGACGACAGTTTAGACACGAAAGAAAACGATGAAAACGGACCTCATTCCATAATGTACGTCACCTCGTCGCAACCCCCTACTAATAAGTGGATGTCTATGAACCCCGTCGTGCACCCTCAGAATCACTATCTGGAGAACGCCACTGTTCAAGATAAGAAAATCCCAAACACATCGTCACCTAAAGAATTACATAGTCCTAACTTCTCTATAAATACAGATTTTTCGCGGATCAGCGATCTTTCATTCTGTCCGCCAAGATTTTCTACAGAAAGGAAAATGTTTCCAAAAATAAATAATGATACTCATGACTTAATAGAAGACTTTGATATGAGGCCTAACTCTGATACGTTTACAAAGGAACCTTCCAATGCAGCGTTCGACTATCAAATGTTTTATATGAAGGACTATAATCCAAGCAACTGTAGGCAGTCGCTCTTTAGAGAGTATAATTTACGGAAAGAGTTTGATAAGAACCAGATTTATGGTCAAAAGTATGAAACAAATGTATGGAGAAATGAACCAAGGAATGTGGTCAAGTCGCAGTCTCCCCCTCGGTCTATAACGCCTCCTTTACAATCTATTCCAGAAGAGAGCAGAGATCATAATTCTGAAACCCATATCTTGGATAAAACAGAGAAACAAATGCACACGTTTACTGTGGATCAAACATTTAACACCACCAGTGGTAGGACCTCAACTAACAGACAAACATGGTCTAAGCGGGACGTAAGAGCTGACCCTACTCTTTGGAAAGTGCCCATTTTGCAAACTGAAAAATCGATAAGACCTAGGCCTAGTCTTAAAAAAAGTAACGCTTCGTGTATAAGTATGAACCGCGCTTCTAATGCTACTTTTGAATGTAACAAAAGTGTGAATCAGAATATCTCACTGAATTTGGTAGAAAATGTTTACGCTCAGTCTCTCACAGTAGACCCTTTCCTGTCGTCTACTTATTTTTATGATGAGGAAGCCGTTGGTAAATTTGAAAAAGAGTTCAAACGCTGGTTAAATTACATTTTGACTCCTCCTGCCGATCTAGACTGCAATGTAGAACAGAAAATTGATGTTGGAAAAGCATGGATTGAACACAGGAACAAGGAAGTGCCGTTAGCACCCACAAAGGAGCAAGTGTCCAGCGCTTACCATAATAGCCACAGACTAGATAGCCTTAGGCGATCAGCGAAAGCACTATTGTTGAGTCCTGAAATATGCCAAGTCTTTCAGAAATTGAATGCACAGATTGAGAAGAAATTAATTGTGATCAGGACAGACAGAAACCCTCATTTAGATATTGGATTACAAAAAGCTATTATGGAATTATTACTGTGCTACAACCCCCTGTGGCTACGAATTGGCTTGGAAGCACTATACTGCCTTGTATTGCCTCTCAAATCGAATAGTGATATCGAAGGAATGACAATATTTATTATTCAAAGAATGTTTAAAAACCCTTTTCTCAAAAACAAGCATTCAAAGTCTTCGGCACCCAATATGCTACTGCCAGCTTACGTGGAAGCAATTAAAAAATTCACCTTGAAGAAATTCTTTATGCTCGTATTCTTCTTGGATCAAGCCAAACAGAGAAAACTCATATCCCATGATCCTTGTTTGTTTCGCCGCAACGCTATTTGTAAGGAGAGTAGAGAGATAGTTATCAGATTCACTCGCGAGTTAATCGCCGGCATAGGCGACATCACAAAACACCTTCGGCCTCTCGGTTATGTCGTGAGCCACAAGCAGACATATTTAGACGAATACATCTATGCTGTTCATAACATAGCAGTCGATATCAGGGACGGCGTGCGCTTAACCAAAGTCATGGAAATAATCATGATGAAGAATGGCTTGCTGAATCAGCTGAGAACACCAGCGATATCACGTCTTCAGAAGATACATAACGTCCAAGTTGCTCTTAATGCTCTTAAAGAAGCTAATTTTGCAATTGTTGGTGATATCACTGCCACTGATATTGCCGACGGCCACAGGGAAAAAACGATGTCACTTTTATGGCAACTAATACACGTGTTCCGTGCCCCGTTGTTCGAGACGGCTGCCAATGTGATACAGACCTGGTGGAAAAAGAAATATAGAGTTATTGTCGAAAAGAGACAAGAAGAGGAGAGGTTAAGACTAAAACTAGACAATGCGGCACGGATGATACAATTCTGGTGGCAACGAATCCAATACAATCGCCTGGTGGAAAGGCAAATGCAGCTGTACACTCATTCCACAATAATAATACAGAAGTACTGTCGGCGGTGGCTCTGTCGAACACGCTTACAAAAAATGAAGATAGCTATTCGCAAAATTGAAGAATGGTATATTAGTGTGAAAGAGATTGGAGAAGCCAAAGACATTCTTAAAAGATTAAGATTCGAAAGAGAAGAGTTGAGACTAAAATCTGCTATTCAAATTCAACGCAATTTTAGGCGTTGGCTTTGCGTTACTAAGTATCATAAAACTGTTAAAAGCATCGTATTTATTCAGAGTTTAGTACGCCGCTTCCTTGCCAGAAAATCATATCTGAGAGAACGGGAGTCGATTATTTTCATTCAACAGAAATATAGAAGCAAATTATTGATGAAGAAAGAGATGACGAAACTGGCTAAGCAAAAGCACAGTGCTGTAGTCATCCAAAAGCAATATAGAATGTTAAAACAATTCAGAATCTTCCAAAAACTTAAATCTGCTGTTAAGAAGATCGAAAACCACTATGAAGCAACACTGAAAATGAGACAAGAGCGGAATGAATATTTGACTTTGAGGAATGCTGCAGTTGTGTTACAAACTTATTTTAGAGGCAGACAAGTTCGCAAATACTTTAGAAAGCAGAAAAACCTGATAGTAGCTTTGCAGAGAAAAATAAAAGCCCACCAGCTGATGAAAAAAGAATGGTCGCAATTTATAACCACTAGGAATGCGGCTCGCGTTCTTCAAACACGATTTAGAAGTTATTTGATTGCGAAAAAAACGAGACAAGAGTTCGTTACCCAACGTCGATCTGCAATTGTAATTCAGAGGCACTTCCGGGCGTTTGTTTTGGGCAGGTCCGTTAGAAGCAGTTATATTCGAATGCGCAATGCCGCAATAACGTTGCAAACACATTACAAAACTCTCGTAGTGATGCGACAACAAAAGATGGCATTTATAAAATTGAAAACTTCCGTTATTTTAATTCAAAGGTTGTATAGAGCATTATTATCCATGAGGAGATCCAGAAAAAGCTATCAAAACCTGCGAGCTGCTATTGTCTTGATTCAAAGGAAATACAGAGCGCGTATTGAAATGAAACTAGAAAAATCGAAATATTTAAAAGTGAGGAGTTCATGTATTAAGATTCAAAACTTTTATAGAGCGGTTGTTATAGGAAGGAAGCAGAGAATCCTATTCCAAAGACAGAAAGCGGCCGCGACAAATATACAAAATTGGTTCAGAAGTTGCAAAAAAGGTAAAGAGATTCAGCAACAATACCAACAAACAAAACAAGCTTGTGTAACAATTCAAAGAGTTTACAGAATGTATGTAATTAGTAAAAAACAGAGGATGGAATATTTGAGAATAAAGACTGCCACAGTGTGCATCCAAACATACTACAGATCTTACATAGAAATGAAAACTGTAAGAGAACAATACATTCAGCTTAAAACTTCTACTGGTACAATTCAAAGGTTTTATAAGGGACACTTGGAAACCAAAAAACAGCGAAATGTGTATTTACAGACAAAAGATGCTGCTTTGTTTATCCAACATTTCTACCGGAGGTATAAAGAAACGAAAATAATCAAACAAAAGTACGATCTTCTAAAAAAAGCCGTAATTTGTGTACAAAAGCGATACCGAGCCATTATAGCCATGAGACAGGCACGAAATGATTACATGAAACTCAAAGAATCAGCGGTATCGATACAACGACGATACAGAGCTCTACTTGATATGAGGAGGGACCGCAATGCATATTTAAAATTAAGATCGGCGGCACTTATTGTACAAAACAGATACAGAGCACAACTAGCTATGAAATCAGAGAAACTTAAGTTTAATAGAATAGTACAAGCGACTTTATCTATTCAAAGATTCTTTAGAGCTTTCTTGGAAAGTAGAAAACAAAGGATGCAGTATTTGAAACTAAAGGAAAGTGCTATTAATTTACAACGGCGGTACAGAGCATTGCTTGCTATGAGGAGTTGTAAATCCTGTTATATGATAAAGAAATCTGCAGCTGTTTATATTCAGAGAAAATTTAGAGCTCATTGTTTGATGGCGCAAGAAAGAACAAGATACGTAAATGTTTTGAAAGCTTGTGTTACTATTCAGCAGAACTACAGAGCTTACGTTGCAGGTAAACAGCAAAGACTAGTGTTTATAACACTTAAATCTGCTACTGTGGCGTTACAAAGGCATTACAGAAACATAAAAGAGACTAGAAGAATTCGAAACAACTATTTGCATTTAAAGCAAACTGTCGTAATCATTCAAAGAAGGTTTAGAGCTATTAAATTCGTTAGAGAAATTCGTCATGAATTTGCTGCTAAGAAAATTCAAAATTGGTATCGATGCATACAACAACGTAACTTATGCCGAAACCAATTCTTGAGGATAAAATACAATGTCACATTGATACAATCAGTATTTCGCATGTACACGGAACGCAAAAGGTGGCTGGCGTTAAATGACGCTGTTGTAACTATACAAAGATTTTATAGACACTACAAGAAAGGAAAGAGTGCTAGAGAGGAATATATCCTAATTAAATCATCTGTTATCAAGCTACAAGCGCATTTCAGGGGAATTACTGCAAGAAAACGTTATTTGAATTACTTAAATGAAATCCGCAAACAACGTAAAGAAGCAGCAACTGTTTGTATACAGAAAAATATCAGACGTTACATGGTGCGATCACGATACCTTAATTACAGAAAAAATGTGGTTTATATACAGAGAATGTGGAGAGGAAAGTTGTTGATGAGACAGATAAGTTCAGAGTTTATGCGAAAGAAAGAATTTATTGTTAAGTTACAAGCTGTTGTGAGAGGGTATTTGGTCAGGAAGCAAGTTAAATGCAAGATAGAGAAGTTGATCAGAGCAAGGGAGGAACGGAGGCAACATTGGGCAGCGTCTAAGATACAGGTATGTTGAAACTTGTTGCATAGAGGCTGTTTATACTCCCGTCATGATAATAACTTGAGCTGCGCGATGTAGGTATTGTAGATTATTGAACTTTTCGATGACGATTGGCTTATTTATGTGCAATGTTTTTAATTCTCGAAGGTGCTCCCCGTCAGTCAAATTGACGTTGCACGGTTGCTTCAATACGTAAAATAAAATGCGGTGCGGGACTTCGTGAATTGAAAACACTGATAGTTCTATCTTCTGTCCCATTGAGAAACATCTTTACCATCCTCGCTCTAGTGGGCGTTCAGAGCTACAGTAGCATGATCCGCGTACCCCTTTTAACTACACCGCGTTTTTCTTAGCGTAAGCATATACACTTTTAAATTTTATATGCTCTTAAATTAACATATTATTATTAACTGTCGAATCAGGCGTTGTTCCGCGGCCATATGGCCCGCGTCGACGTAGCGGCACACAGCCAGTGCGCTGCGGCGCTGCGCCGGCGCTGGCGGGACGGCGCGCTGCTGTCCACGCAGGACACGCTAGAGGAGCGCAACGAGGAGGCCATGGACGTGCTTAACAACTTCTCGGACATGGAGTCCATTATAAAGGCCTTTAGGTCACTGGGTAAGTTGGTGAAGCTCAATTCCTTTTTATCAAAGGGGCCGAAGCAGTACCGAACAGCTATAAAGCCAGCTTAACTAACTAACTAGCAGTAAATTTTACATGCTTTAAACATAATTGTGAGTAAGGGAAGTAAATAAATATGGTAAAGGGATCTGGACCTTCGGCGTCCTGAACCTGATGAAGCGCTTCATCTTTACTACTACGCAGAGGATATTTCTCTGGAACTTCTATAGTCTAATCATCTAGCATCTGGTTCAACATTGTGATCGTTATTTTAACACTCTAATTTCGTTGTAGTCATTTTCAGTTCTATATACAATACATAACAACTGTCAGTTGTTATGTTACATACATTTTACGTCGACATAACGTTGCGACGTCAGAGGCACGTAAGATAAGCAGGCGTTCAAGACGAATTGGTAAACTATGAAAGGCAAACGAGCAGATGGGCCACCTGATGATGAATAGTCACCGTCTCACCCATAAACATTAGCAATGACTGGAGCACACCCAAGTTGCTGCCTTTCAGTGAATTGTTTTTTTGAGAGTAAGGAGAGGAGAGCATCCCCTGCTTTGATCATGGTCATATTAATTTTTTTCTTTCTCAACAGAGCTCCTAACAGAGGTATTCCCAATGATGTACAACGCGACGGCCCCAGACGTGGTGCGGCGCGTGTACACCTACATGTCGGTCATGAACCGCTCGATCTCCAGCGTGGAGGTGCTCAAGTCCGCCGGCGCCGTGCTCGCCAACCTGACGCGGTACCGGGTCACGGGGCCCCACATTTACGCGGTGAGTTCACGGTGAACATTCAGCCAAAAAGCACGGAGAGCGAAGGTGACGCGTTGCGGCGCGTTCCTAAAGGGTGACAGAGTTGAATGCACCTGGTTTCATAGTCAATCGGGTCATACGCAGATTTAGGTTAGCGTCTTTCCTGTGGACATACCCAAAGTTAACGCAGACGTTAGTTCTGGCTTAACCCATAAACGGCGTCAGGTCTACTTTAGTCCTATCAGATAAAAACATAACTTATATGCACACAAGCCGTTAACTATTGACCACAGGAAAGACTACTTTTTCTTTTCATTTTATATCCCCTATCATCCTATATCAGCAGAAAGACGTCCAGCGCTGAACATCCCAAGGATCTCCACGACGGTTACTTTGGTGCTCCACGCATCCATCTGAATTCCGCGATCTTAACCAGATCGATGGTCCACCTTGTAATTAATCGATCGTGATCGTCATTTGTCATTCGGCCCTCAGATGTACTGATATTTAATTTAATACTCTGTTTCTTTTTAGCGCGATCACATCTCGCCGATCCTGAAATATATGTGGCGGTTTAGCAACAGTGAGCCGCAGCTGTTCCTTATCCTGTGCACGTATCTGTGGCTGTTCCATAAGTACGAGGGCGTCAGAGAGGTAATGCTTCAACATGAATTACCTAGTATGTTGCTAAGAATCTAGCTTCATGTGAGAGATAAGTCATGTTTTTAACTAACTTAAATTCCTAAAATGGTCAGAAATTATTAAAAAAATACAGTTATTACAGTTATTGCTTGTTGGAAAAAACTCGGTTAATCCAATATTGTATACTTAATAGGAAAATAAAATGCACTAAACAGAAATACTGACTAACAACTAACACATGATGCGTCAGGATAATTCTAGGTTTTTTATAAATTCAAAAGTCAAAGCTCAACAGGGGGCCGTTTCACGAAAGCTTGTTGCTTGCATTACAAGGGGAAATCTCTTTTTAACCATATGCATAGAAAAGAGACTTCCTTACCTTACTTACAAGTGTAATACAAGTTACAAGCTTTCGTGAAACGGGCCCCCCTGGTCCTCAGTTTTTTTCTACCTAGGTATATCGGGATAGTATCGGGCCACAAACTTTAATTATTTATCTTTTCAAACAAATATTTTATTAAAGTTTCTCATAGTAACAATAATGTGTTGTTTATTTATTGCTATTAGCACTAGGACAAAACAATAAATATTTACTTGTGTTTAGTATCTTTCCTCATAATATTGTTATTGGGTTGTCCCCAGTTTAATTACGGAAGTTAACATATTGCGCAGCTGTTTCCTATTTCCCCCCCTACAATTTATCCATTTAATCCTATTTCAACAGGACCTATCGGAGTACCTGCATATCCCAGAAAATCACAAAATGTTGGTGACCATCAAAGGCAACGTCGACAGGGTTCGCCGGATGGCGCAGAACTCCAACAAGCTCAAACCGGTCACCCCGGGCAAGGGCAAGCTATCGGCTAGCTTCTGCTCCAACTCTGTGGTGCTGCCCGCCTTGGAACCTGACTATGGTATCGCCAGAGTCGACCAGCGTCGGTACTTCGAGGATACGCAACAGGCTATCCATTGCTTGTTCCGTACCTATAGGTTGTAAATTTGAGATACGAGATAATAGAAGCCTACTCGCAATAAATTCAACGTTTGGTTGACTTCTATTGACATTAATTATACTAAAGCTAGGTCTTAGAATTTCTTATCTGTGTTTGTTGACTTGTTGAAATTAAATTAAATGCAGCAAAGGGCCCATCTTTCAGTAACGTAGGTAGCTTTAGATTTTCATTTGTATTGTAAACCAGCCTTGATGTAGTTCTCCTGTTGAACAATTTGTTGGATTGAGGAGGGGGCCCATCGCCCGCTGCCACCTTCAGGATCCCCTACTTTTAATTATTAGTATTTTTTTTTGTTTAATTAGTTTGAAATGAGCTTGCCTTGCGCGTGAAATAATATAGAGTTTGTAATGTAGGATTAGATAACGTTTCAATAGAGTAGTAACTATAATTTACTTTTTACGTCAATGCAGAGATTTTGATGAATCGTTTTTTTAGTGCAGCAAAAAGGAGGGTTATGATCTTAATTTCAGCAGACTGTATATTTCTTAGTGTGATCATCTGTTTTTTTGTAGCTCAGTCTACACATTTTGACAAACGAGGAGTCGTTGGTTACGTCCTATAGTGTTCCGTATTTTGAGACTGAGAAAGGTTTTGTAGTTTAGATTTTGAATTTTTTTATTCTATCTGGTGTCAGTTTCTTTAATTTACTTATTTATACCTGGACCAATGTAGGCTAATCCCTAATAATTGACCAATAAGGATTAACATTATTTACTAACAAATACTGTTTACTTGAAAGTTATTACTAAATGTCTCACCCCTCTCTGATTGTGCAAAATGTGGTTACAGAATTAACAAGTTTAGAGTTGTTGGTTCTGTAGCTCTGCCGACCCCACTCTGGGAATGAAGGCGTGAGTGTATGTATACATGTATGTATGTAAATGTCTCGCAGGACAGTCGGGCTTGCTTGCTTAGATATTTTCGAGTTTATTTTCATAGCGAAAATATTTACTATGACATTCGTGGGATAAGGACTATTCCAAGGATATCCCAAAATGACTATTTACTATTCCAAAAATATCCGTCAAGCAGTTGGTACAAAGAAACAGATATACACATACCTTGGCCATTGTGTTTAAAAAAATACTTGCTAAAAATGTATATCTCCGAATTGACGTAAAAAGAAGATAACTCTATTAAATAATGTTGTACTTTATGATTAGTATTAATCGTATTATTTATAATAATTGTGTTGAAATGGATTGGAAATGATAAAATGTGCCTATAACTGTTAACTAACATGACATTATAAAATCAAATCGTGTTTCATTCGTGTTCATGAACTTCCATCACATTATACCTAAATAGACGGATTGCATGCTCAGATCAGAAGGAAAGCAGCTCTTACTTTTTTAACCTCTATTAACCCCTCGTATGCTCACACACCATCAGTGCTCAAAATTCATTTTTTTTTTATTTGGATATTTTTTATTTTATGTAGAGTTTTTCGCTTGTTCAAATGCCAACTCTAACGTCTTGAGATAGGTGAAGCAATTATTTATCGTTTAGGAATAATGAAGCTTCAATGTTGTCGAATGAAAAATAAGTTTACGGGACGTATTGTGGCAACTGTGGAAAATGACCACTGAGGCCATAATGTAGGCCCATATAGATGACCAAAACAGTAGATACCTAATATAATTTTATTGCGTTATTACTTGGATCCTTGAGCGTTTCACGGGATATGTTTGGAAATCTGTTGGGCATCTCTTGATAGTGATTGATTAAGGGGGTGTTCTGCCTTTTCGCCGAATCACTTCTATACTGATCCTTATCATACACAGACGAAGGGTACAATTAGCATCCTTATCAATCATACACAGACGAGAGGTTAAACCAGTGATGGTAGGTAATTCTACTAGCTGTATCAGTGCCTCCGCAATATTGCGCGGGTGCACGCCTGCGGGTACAAATCCGCAGAAATCAGTCGCAAGCGTCCGCGCCAGTCAGCACTTTTTATATTATTTTTTAATAGGCGCACGCGCCGGTATCCGCTCCGTGCCAACCGCTCAAGTTAGAGGAGGCACTTCGGATATCGGGTACTAAGAGCGAAAGAGAAAGCGCGACTCTTCTAACCGAACCGAATGTAGTCTTTTTCACATGAATATAACGGTTTTTCTGACCGGCATATGCCGATTTCGTATCAGTAGACTCCGCAATATAACAGTTCGAACAATGATTCATGTCGGCAGGTTTGAGAGTACCCTGCACAGTCTCATCGCCCGCGAGTAAGGTCGACTGTCGATTCAGAGCTGGCGTTTGGCCTTTAAAAAGTACAAAATATGAGTTTATTTTATCAGCTCTGACAGTAGGCCTCGCAATTATTTCGGGGGATTGTGTTTATCTTTACTTTTATTTCTCTTTCTTACGTTTCACAAAATAAAACTATGTCTTTAGGTCTCACTTGTAATCGATTGACTCAAATATTATGTTACATGCAGTGACTTTTCAGCGAGGACATTGTAAAAAAAAACTATAGTTTATTAGTTTACATAGATACACAATATATTTCATTCGCATGTAAATCGAAAAATATCTTTAAAAACTGTCTGTCTACTTGTCACTTTTACCCCATCCCAGAAATCCTTTGACGAGGCCGGTAATGCCGGCAGCTTGCTTCTTATCGGCCGCGCCGGTTTTGTCTGCTAGGTCCGGGAATTGCACGAAGTTGCAGGCCAGGTCGAAGAACAATGGCTTGCATGGAATGGCCTCCATGGGCGGCGGTAGCTTGAAGACGTTGGGATTCTTAGTCAGCACCTGCGTATCCTCGCGGTACTCGTCCAGGCGATCGACCAGCGGCTTCTTATCTTTGTACGGCTTCCCGCTCGAAGAGTACTTGTTCTCCTCGTCCTCATCATCATCTTCCTCTAGCACCGAATCCGCGTGGACTTCGAACTTGCAACTCTCTATGTCCTTCTGGAGAACGTGTAGTTTCTCGATGATTTTCTTGTCGTCCAGTTTGCTCGCGAGCGATTCGGTGGTGTAGGCGCTGCAGCGCTCCAGCATCGCCAGGGCTTCGCGGAAGCGGCGCAGCCCGGTGAGGACCTGAGCTATGTAATAGCACCGGAACGCCTTGTACGCCTTCATCTGAGTCTCTATTTCCTGCTGGTACGTAGCGTCATTCTCGAATCCGGGCAGCTGCTGGAGCTCGGTGAAGTTTTGAAGTATGATCTCGTAGAGTCTTGTCAGGTCTTGAGGACGGACTTTCTTCCCGTCGAGCTGCGTGTTGTTTTTACGAGCGGTCTCAGCTTGTTGCACCAGGAGGTTGTTGCGTTCGATGGTGCGGACCAGACGCAGGTACATCAGGTAAGAGAGGAGGTAGTGGGTGCTGGTGTTTTCAGAGGTTTTGAGCTTGGGGTCGTTTTTGATATCTTCCTTGACGGCGGCGATGGCGTCCTTGGCGTCCATCAGCAGCGAGTCCAGCAGCGGGATGGAGTCGGTGGGCTCGGCGGCGTCGAGCTGCTGCAGCGTGGCGAGGAACATGCGCGCCTTCTCCGCGCGCACGGCCACGCGGCGCCCGCGCCACTCCGCCGAGTGTAGGGCGCCCGCCCGCGACTGCCTGCGCACGACAAAATTGCTTTTATGTATGTTGTGGTTTCTAACTTGTACTTTTTTTATGTTAACAAGTATACTCGTAACGTATTACGACAAATAAATTATTAAACTAAACTGTTGTATCTTAGAACCCGTAAAACTAAATCGAAGCGGAGGACTACTTGCAATGAAACGTCATGATGCGCATCGACCGACACACTTCCTATGATACTTCTATGCATACTTTATTAAACTTATTAAGGTGAATAAAGTTTTTTATGTTCTATTCTATTCTATGATTTTATTGAAATCCGGCTCCGCAAAGGACCGCAAATGTAAAGATGACAATCAGATTACGCATTTTTTTAATAAAACGCTTCCACTACCTACCGGCATTGGTGCCTTATCTTATCTTACAGATGGGCACTTTCGGATACATATCGACCCCTTTAGGATCTTTTGTGCAATAATTCTCTTACACACTCAGCTGTTCGAGTGTGCAGGTTTCCTCACGATGTTTATCCTTCACCGTAAGAGCATCAAGTAATGTATAGTTGGTTCCAGTTTAAATGACGAAAATGCATTTAACGCGGGATTTTACAACTTCTTTTGTTGCTAAATATGAAAGGAAAAGATAACAAAGGGACGACCGAAGTGTGGCACGTGCCTTGAAGAAGCTCAACCCTTCTTGATCACTGAAATAAAATATTTTTTAAGCCGTCTATATTGTAATGCAAAAATATACTTAATAAATATTCCTATATTATATACATTCAATATAATTTTAAATTGTCATTATTGATACATAATAAATCAACACAACACTAATACATATCGCATATTCTTATGGCTAACATGCGATAAAAAACTATCAAGATTGTTTATTCAAAGTATACTTTGGCTGTACCGACACACCTGCGTAATTGTTTTACAACCCTACTTGAAGATAACAATTGAACAATAGTTTTTGGTAATGGATGGTTTTAAGTGCATTTTTTCATTTAAACTGGAACCAACTATACTTAAGTTAAAAAAGGTCATAGGTACATGGTGACCACGAGGATTCGAACTCTGTACTTTACTATCGATAAGATAAGAGAGGCACTACTCGGCTCCTTCCCCGCGATATTATTTTGGTTGTCTCAGACTAGCTAACTACTACTGGTTGGATGGACTCACTTGGCCTGCGCCATGAGCGCGTCCAGGTTGTCCATGAGCCCCTGGCCGCGCATGGCGACCAGGTCGCCGGCGGCCGACTGGTCGCCGATGTTGTACGCGCAGTACCGCAGGCTCGGCTTCAGCTCTTCCACCTGTACAAAACATTTCATTTCAATTAACTTCTGTTTGACAGTAAGGCTAGCCGGTTTGGAGGTTACAGGTTCTGAACTCTTGCTAGAGTGACTGAACACCCACATCTGAATGATTGTCAAATTAGAACATCCTATAGTATTACTTATACATTTTTGGTTGTGTGTAGTTCAATGCTAGGCTAGATCTCGCGCAGCATAGGTCAAACCGTAATATTCTCTCGCATGCTTTAACGCGGTTTTACGAGTGTACTTTTACCCGAACCTGGAACTGGTAACTAACACAATCATTGTCAATCGCGTCATATTTTCACTAAAGATTCCATGGGATGTGTTTCGTATTTTTTTCATTTTATGTATATCTTTATTTAACATTAGATAGGGTAAAGACACCAGAGGTCAGCCAGAGACCAGTAGTCGACCTTATAATTATGAGTGCGAAGAGTGGGAAATATATATTTCGTACTCTTCCTACTCATACAAAGTATAGGCAGAGGCCGACTACAGGTCTCTGGCTTACCACTGGTGACTTTACCCTACTACTGCTTGTTGTCGGTTTTAGCTCGAAGCTGTGATCTGCATCACATTTGGCCCTAACTAGGTGTCACTGAAGCTAATCGGCGTCACGATTTAAAGGAACCTTTTCCGAAACCATGGTCGCCGATCGGTGTCACATTAAGCTTACTGTGGATGCCGCAGACGCCCACTGGCGTCATGATTGGAAATGAAACTATTAACAGAGCGCAGAGCAGTTTGGTTGTACCTTCTGCTTGTAGACGAGGCGGTCCTCCTCGGCGAGCGCGGCACAGAGCTTGTCGAGCACCAGCGTGGCGCGCGTCAGGCTCTCGGCCGCCGGCCGCCACTGCTGCAGCTCCAGCAGGAGCGCGCCGCTCAGCCATGCTGCGTATGCGCCCGCTTCCAGCTGCGTGCGCGCGTCGCAGGCGCCGCTCTGTGACAATACAACTAATTATTATATTATTTATTTAATATACTATGAGGAGGTCCGTGCGAGAACCAAAGTCACCGACATAGCTCTAAGAATTGCTAGGCGTAAGTTGTTGTGGGCGGGGCTCGCAGAACAGATGGCTGATGGGGTCGAAGACTTCTCGAGTGGCGTCCGCATACCAGGAGACGCAGCGTAGGTAGGCCTTCAACAAGGTGGATTGATGACGTGGCTAACGTTGCAGGAAACCTATGGATGCAAGGGCCGCATGACCGGTCTTTGTAGCAGACCATCTGCCTGTCTGCTTATATTAAATACAACAATAGAGTGAGAAGATGACACCACAAGTAACAGGAAGATATTTTTTTAAATGTCGGAATCTACCTGGGAGTTACCTAAGTGAAATCCGACATTTTTAAAAAATCTTACGTAACCCGTTATATCATTCAATTTATGTAAACCGATTATCATTCCTGAAAACTCAGAAAATAACCATTTTTGCAGGAGCTTGCAACATTCCATGCGCTATATTTTATATAAGGCCAAATTGACCTTATGGCTGATTTACATTGGTCCAGCAAAAAAATGCCAGTAGAAGTACATTGATGAGTTGGCTTTCACGTTTGAGGCAAGAGCTATTCTAACGACGCAATGTACTTCTACTGGCATGCTTTTGCTGGACCAATGTCAATCAGCCATTAGAGTTCACTTATCATCAAGTGACCCGTGGGATTGGTTTCCTTCTTCCTGTCATAATAAAAAAACAAAAGAAGTAGACAATACCTCGCACAATTCAAGCAGAGTCTGCGCGTGAGCATAGGCTTTCTTGAGCCGCGAGACGAGATGGAACTTCTTGCGGGGCTCCGTATTGGCCTCCTGGCGCAATTGCATGGCGTGAGCCCACGCGCGCTCGGCCTGCAGCAGCGGCACGCAGAGCAGCCGGGGCTCCGCTTTGGGACCCGACACGTGGGCGGCAGTCACGTCGCGCCTCCGGTAGTGGCGTCTGTCACCCTGGTGGTCAGAGGAGCTATTCTAAGATTCCTTTACAAGTGTTTGGTCCAGCTAACTAAAGCTAAACTGTTACTGCTGGCACTGCTGCCAACAAGATGCAGGCCTTGCAGTCTCCATTCATAGCACACCCTCAACATTGGGGTACCTCAAAGCCAAAGTGATAAACAAATAAACTACAGTAGATCAATAACGTGCACGTGACCGTCCCGACAGACGGACGGACATAGAAACGAGGCATCTAAATGTAAGCGGGGGCGGATGGTATAGCTGGGA
Organism: Acleris cristana; assembly: GCA_948252455.1. Taxonomy (NCBI): domain Eukaryota; kingdom Metazoa; phylum Arthropoda; class Insecta; order Lepidoptera; family Tortricidae; genus Acleris; species Acleris cristana. The sequence continues at coordinate 7,337,553 of OX411775.1, forward strand.
AGGGGAGCGCCACGCACGTTGTATGTTCTGTCGTACAGGCAATCTTCTCCCCCCCCCCCACCGGTTGTGAGCCCACAGGACGTTCGCGCAAGAACTTGTCAGGCTATACTTGTGAATAGAATAATTACTCCCTATTTTGATGTACCTGTGGTATCTTGAGCACCTTCCTGAGGCGTCGGATCCGCCGTGAGCAGTACCCGCGGTAGCGCTGGAAGTCGCCGTGCCGGAGCCCATGCTGTTGTTGCCCTTCCTTTGTCAGCCGGAATACTAATATCAGTTAAGGAACTTACTATCACTGTTCCATGTTGCAGTGTAGTAGTGTAATAAAATATTCTTCAACTTCGAACCTTATAGTTGCTGTCTATAAAAATACTGTTGTTATTTTATCAACTGTGTTACTTTGGATATTTGGTATCCAAGGACTAAGTATCAGGGGGTTAAAAGGTTTGAAGTTATCAATAGTTTTTTTTTAATTACAGTAAGTATAGATTCTTTATTGAAATCTTACATATGGTGTAGTAAAGTGTATGGTGGAGGTTTGATGGTGGTCTATGATATGGTTATGGCAGTGCTGCAAAATGTATGTATGTAATGTATGTCACTGCGATGGAGACAGGGAGGGACGATGCATGGGCGCTGGCAAGATGTTCTGACGTTCGATAGTCGCCACTAACGTCGCGGAGCCGCTGCGCGAACACGGTGTCGACGCTGCACGAGCGCTATTGAGTCGCTGACGTTCGCAAAACGCCACTGCGTCGCGGCGTTGCTGCGAGAACGTGGCGTCGACGCTGCGCAGGCGATAATGAGACGCTGACGTTCGAAAAACGCTAGATGTGAGGGGGCCCTTAGTCATAACAAATTATGCTGTGTTTTTACAGATGATAAATTGTGTATACCTATATAAGTGTAATTCTATTTTGTGTGTCCATATAAGTCCATATTATTAACCATATCCAACACATCATCTAAAGAATTTCTACATAGTGTCTTATTTCCAAATTTAAATACAATTTTTTTAGCAACAACAATCATTGAACAGATAGTCTAATTATTTCCCAATTATTAACAAAGTCAAAAACTAATTTGTTAAAGCATGAGACTGACATTTTTGAGGCCTTTTGTACTGTTAATTATCAGCTGACAACATTTCACAAATTCATAAAACTAGGCTTTTATAAATAAATCCTACTAATATTATAAATGCAAAAGTTTGTGTGTAAGTGGTAGTTTGTTACTCGTTCATGCTGCAATAGCTAGACGGATTTGGATGAAATTTAAAATTGAGATAACTCATACTCTAGATTAACACATAGGCTACTTTTCATCCCAGAAAATATAAAAGTTCCCAAGGGAATAATGACAATCTAAACCTATACAGACAAAGTCGCGGGCAGAAGCTAGTAAAATATAAAAAATCAATGAGAAAACTAATGTTTTATGTTGTTCTGCCATTTATTTTGTGTCTATGCTTACTGCGAGCCCACTGCTGGGCCAGAGCTTTTGCCTGAAAATCTACCAAACAAGATCATGATTCAACACAAACATTAAAGCCTTGAAATCCTTCAAAAGTTTAGTCAATAATCGAAAACGTATTTTTATCTTATCATACCGAGTAATAAGAACAGGTTCCAACCTACAAGTTCTATTGGCACAATTCATAAATCTCGCATATCATTGAATGAACTTCAGATAACCATGGAACTTTAAACTAAAAGGAACAAATTTAGTCCTCTAATCAGACCAATTTAAATAAATATTCACTAAACTTCTTTAAAAAGGATACTTTCTAATGAAAGCAAAGTTGGTGGTTTCTCCTCTTCTTTCTCAGTTTCCTCAGTACCAATAGCCTTCGCATCTCCAGCTTCACCTTCTAGCACTACCATTATAAATAAGGAATAAAGTAATCAAGATTGTCTAAAGAATTTCACTTGCACTTTTATGCGAATCGAATAGTTTTTAGAGTTCCCGTACGTATCATATCATATGTACACGCAACGTCACACGTCAAACGCAAACGTCAGTTGACTGGCTGCGTTCAAATTATAACTTTTCCCGACATGAAATAATCCGTTTAATTTAACAAAATGGTGCTATTTTTATTCTGATTCAGATTTGAAATCGACCAAACCTAGGTTACACCTCCGACAGGTTGAATTATGATTATCACGGTGCAACCAGGGGCCTGTTTTATAATGCTACAAATTACAATTTACAGGTTACAAGTTTCCATTTGACACAACCTCGACCAATGACGACCAGCCATTTGAGCAGTGTTGCCAGTTTAGACCTGTAAAATTGTTACTTGGAGCGTTATATAACATGCCCCTGTGGCCCGTGTGGAAGAGCAACTATTCTATGGAACTAAAAAAATATTTTTTGTTTCACCAGTTTTACTATGGAACTGCTGGGAAAAAAATATCGCAACAGTTCTATGACGTCATAGTTCCATGGGACTGATGGGAAACTTGAGGTGCTTCTAGTTCTATAGAACAAAATAGCACATTTTTTGTCTCAATAGTTCTACCATGGAACTGCTGGGCAAAAAAATGTTAACAGTTCCATGACGTCACAGTTCCATAGAACAAATGGGTGGTACCCCCCCAGATGTGATGGTATTGTTGTGTTTTGGTACTTTTGGTGCGGGTGTAAGACAACCGGTGAACTGACTAGCATGCAACGCATGTAGTAGTCTTCAGATTGTCATCGTTAGATTGCAAATGGGCCTTCATTTCCAATAAAAAAGTACCTCTACTTCATTCTTCGTACACATCGACTATTTGATGGATTAATATCGACTAATATAGATGTTAATAATGGATTTTCATCCGATATTACTATCCTGATAACCGGGCAGTTATGAAATTCCATTCAATGTAACTACCCAGATTTTTGAGATTTTTGACTCAGAACGGCTTGTTTACACGCCTTTCATTAGGGTAGTTACCTACTAAGAGTGTAGTAGAAAGTAAATGCTCTGTAAGTATTAAATTAAAATTTACATGTCAAAAAATGAGTGATTAGTCATAATATTGGATTTAATTTAAATTAATATATTTTAACAGGCGCCCTTTGCATCCCGTGTCGCTCCTCCCTCGAGGGGCGCGCCCCTACTTTAATATATTTGTATTAGATTGGTAAAATAAATATTTTTTGCTTTTTCAAATTTTTGTGCCACATATGTAACTACTTTCGCATAGGTGACGACGCACGAGACCTCGCAGCGGGTACCGCATGACGGGGAATTAAAATCGCTCTTTGTAACTGATGATGATCCTTTATTGAAATCCGTTTCATATTCTTTGCTCATCATGTTATATCCTCGTACCAATCGTACAATTTCAAAGGAGGTTACTTACAATAAAACCAATAAAATTATTTAACAAAAATCATTTTACACGAATCAGAGTAATTTCTGCTCGGACAATATAAAAATATAATTATTAATTAAAACTTTGCAACAATAATTCACATTGTTAGTGTTGTCAACAAGCTGCGGTCGTCGGCAAACGATATCCGAGCAATCATACATTTTTTTAAAATCTGAGCGCGCGTCTTCACGACGTAACAAAGTTTACTATATTTCGATTGCTCCAATATATTTGCTATCTGACCATTTATGCCCTTAAATTTAGCTAACAAACTGGCAAGCCAATTCAATCTAAGTTGAATTTGAGTGCGGTATGCTGAAACATTTTAAGGCTCCATTGAAATTTGCTGCTATAAAAGTTATCATGTACATTGAAACATGTAAGGTATGTAGGCAAAAAATATATTTTAATTAAAATGTACATTTTTGTAGCAATAAAAACATACCCACCAGCTCCAGTGAAAGTAAACTAGGGTATAACTGCCCTCATTGATAAAGCAATGCTGTGTTAAACAAAACAAAACATGACAAAAGAACTATTTGTTTATCATCTAGCTCTTGTTTAAGTTTTTAATTGTAAGTCGTAAAATTGCTACTGGCTAGTTATACCTCAGTTTATTATACTTAGTGCAGAGCTCACGAATAATTAACATGCATTTTTTACCGTACATTTAACAATAATTTAAAATATTTTTTCTGCTTAACGTGTTCTGTTTGAATTATTAGTAAATTCCGCACTTAGATCTTGTATTAAAATCAAGTAATTTAGCGTCCTAATGCTATTCGATTTGAACACTAAATGGGACGAATGTATTCAGACTAATGTTGGACTTTTGAAGCTAACGTCAGTGGCGGCAGTTTAATGGAGCGTCATTCGAGCACGGCGACACAATGACGCGGCGCTATTCGAGCGTCGCTGCGCTCGTTTTGAAGACAACGTGTAATATTAGGCTGGATTTAGATCAAACGAGCGAATGCTTTAGAACATGTTTCGTCTTTATTTTTACAAAGTAAACGTAAGAGATAATGCCATAGAATTCTTGTTCGTTCACTCGGTCTAAACCCACCCTTATGAGAACTCGTTCGCTCCTATATTTGAGGCAGCAAATGATTCAAGCTATCATACGATATCGTGCAATCTGTAGAGCGACCTATAACTTAATTTATCTGATGCATCGAACCGCCGAGCGTTCCGGTCCTTTATGTACACAAAGCATTCGCATATCAAATAGCAACAACACCCATAACACCCATATAGTATTTCTGTAGAAGATATCACATTTAATTAACACGTTTTCTCATACTGCACGGGTTACGTAGTTTCACTCGAACGCATGAAACGTCACTACGTAAGAAACTACGGTTCGAAGTGTTCAATCACTTTTTCGCGAACAGCGTTTTGTAGTTAATATTGACTGGTTTTATTTGAGGTGTTCGAGCGTATCTCCAGACGGAGGACGGGAGCCGGCGCTAGCGGGGCGCGAGCGGCGGCCAGTGCGCGCGGTCGTGCGCGGCGCGGTCCTGCGCGGCCAGCAGCTGGCCGCACGCCGCGCACGTGTGCAGCGCCGCCGCCGCGTCGCGCCCGCGCACCAGCTCCTGCTGCTTGCGGATGTCCGGCAGCAGCGCGACCAGCTCGGGGAACACCGTGCCGCACTGCGACCCGAACGCGGAGGCGCAGTGCTTGTAGAACTCGTCGGCGCTCGCGAGGCCGTCGCGGAACGCCCGCGAGGCCGTCTTGAAGTCGTTCACGGCGGCCGCGCCGCCGAGCGCGAGCGCGAACTTGCTGACGAGCGCGCGGTTGCGGCTCTCGAAGTCGGCCGGCGGCATGTAGGCGTGCTCGGGCGCCGCGAAGCTCTGGCCCGAGGAGTTGGTGAAGGTGAGCTGCACGGGCCCGCCGCCCGCGCGCCGCGCCCCCCTCCCCCCCCCGCGCCCGCTCAGCGCCGGGTACTCGTGCGCCGCGAGGGAGAAGTCCCCGTTCCCCCCGTTCCTGTTCTTCTCGCTCACGACGACCGCGTCGACGGTTTTGATGTTCTTGCTCGGAGCCTGGACGTTCGCGGACGCGGCGAGCGTGTTCGGATCCATGTACTTGAGATCCTCGATTCCGTTGACGAGACTCATGTCGATATCGTACAGGTTCTCTTTTTTGGCGTTGTTTAGTTTCTTTTTCTCTTTTTTGGTGAGTTTCTGCTCGGGCGGGGCCGGTTGAGGCTGGGCCGCGGGGCGCGGGGGAGACTTCTGGGTCTGTTGAGCCTGCAGCGGTTTGGGGGTGAGCTTGTTCGGCTTCGGCCTGGCGTTGACGGGTAATCCGGGGAAGTCGGCGGCCGGGTTGAAGGCGGGCTCGCGCGGCGGCGGCGGCTCGACGCGCGGCTTGGCGCGCTCCTTGGGCTTGGCGACGGTGATCCACTGCGGCGGCGCTGTAGGCGCCGAGCCCGCGGACAGCGCCGGGAACGCCTCGCTGTTTAACTGAGCTTTCTTCGGCTGCGAGTTGTTCGTGCTCTTTTTTAGATTCTCCATTTCTTGACTGTTAATCATGGCGACCTGTGAAAAGAGGCTCGTTAGAGATTATTCGTTGTTCATGGTTTTTAGGGGTACGTTTTGACCATGATAATATCCACTGACAAAGAGGACAGTCTAAAAACATAGCTTAGATAATGTGGGAATTCATCGATTTCAAAATGTCCCGCGGCTGATGTAAAGCGTGTTACCTTACGCTGCGGTCGTCCTCACTATCCTCACTACTTACGAGGTGCAGCCTTTGGTGTCAAACGGGCGGGGCGCCGTTTGTGTGACCATTGCGTAGTTTATATGAAGCTTCGTGAAGAAGCAACTCACCGACTTCGCAATGTACTCTGCGGCCATGTAACGTGTTACCTTGGGCGGCTGCGCGCTGGCAGCGCCCACGCTGGGATGGTCATCCCGCATCCCCAGCGAGGGGAAGTCCTCGGGGTCGAGCGCGCGGCGCGGCGTGACGCGCGCGCTGGGCGTCGTCAGCCGGAAGTTGGCCGCGCTCGTCGGCTGGCTGTGCAGCTGGATGGACACGCTCGGCTTGGCTGGAAGATATCATTGTGAAACGTTATTGGAAGTCACCGGGAGAATACAATAAAAACAGGATCACGGCAGTACAGTCGAGGCGTAATAAAGTATCGACTAAGAACGTAATATCATTACTTTTTTAATTACGCAGAATTTTCATTTCATCGAAAGGCATTTCTGGCCGTATCAGTTACTTTTTTGGTAACATGTTAGGTTAGCGGACGTAACCTTAAGATATCCTGAAAACAACATGATCTCAGCAGAAAATAGCGTTCGATGAAATTATACAATCTTGCTAAATAAAAAACGTTTTTTATCGATTAGATGAATTTCGATAATGTGATGGGATACCAAAAATATGCAATTATATTACCAAGATATTAAGTGCACGATTTAGATATTATTATTAAACTTAAGTGAGATTATTTTAAACTCTTTACTACATGACGTTTGCGTATCTAAGGTAACATTAAAAAAAGGTAAGTAACCGTTGCGAAGTATGGCGGCGGCGACGGGGGCGCGCGCGGACGGCGGCGCGGGGCGCGGGGGGGCCGCGCTGCCGTCCAGCGCGGGGAAGTTCCGGTCGTTGCGCGCCAGCCCGCTGCCCACTGGAACAATATTAGTACATTACTGCAGCGATCGGGAAAACGGTCGTTGCGGGACGAGTATAAGTTAGCGCGACCGAGGATTGGGGTTTAAATATGAAAGTTTATTCGCATTTTTTTGCTCGTTAGTTAAACCACTAAGAAAATCTGTATGGAAAAAGTTATCGTTGATTTGTGGCTTTTCTAGTATTCTAACCTTAGTTGGTGCCAAAGAGTGTTTTAATCCTTGATAGAAATAGGACAGACTGGCATTAAAAAAAAATTTACTCAAATCTGTCGATTTTCTCGCTGACTATACATTTTATCAAAAATCTGTGAATGTCGATTTTCTTCATTTAAAAAGTTAGTAAATGTCTCCGAAGAGCATTTTCGCGTAGCAGCAAGGGATCTAGTAGCTGCCCTTACTGCCCCATCTCAACTTTCCACCCTGTATAACTTCAAATGCCCGAAGGGCAAATTGTCCAGGAATAGTAACCCCGCCATGCGGCGCTCTGTGGACATTGTTAAGACAGACAAAAGATGAAAAAAACAATGGGGTCATTTAGCAACTCAGACTTTTTGAGATGTAGTCTCAAAGCGATCTGGTCGTATTAGCTACCTAGTCATATAGAGATGTGGACGGAAAGCTATCCGAAAATTAGGGTCTGTTCGTCGTCAGGTCAGTGACACTCACCGTTGTAGGACTTGGTCCCGCCGGGGGCGAGCGGCGCGGGCGCGGGCGGCGCGGCGGAGAGGCGCGGGAAGTGCTCGTCGCTGCGCGTGTCGATGCGCGCGCGCACCGGGCTCGGGCTGCGCTCGCGCTCCTCAGGGGGCGCCTGCCCTCTAAGGGTTGTAACACAAATTAGATATGATTACAACCTGTCAGGTGTGGTGATTGTGTAGCGGAATAGTGATGCTTTAGCTCTTACATACAACTCCATCTAGTCTCCCTCGCACACATATAACGCGCGGATTGTAGAAAAACCTCGCTCTAGCAAGCTTTTTCAAAAAGAATATGCTTGAAGTCGTCCATGTCATTAGAGATGCCAAATCATTTGTTACTTATCGTTGTAGAATGTCAGATTGACTTTGGACCTAAGAGTGGGTCACAAAGTCTTTGGCTGTACCTGGGCGTGCGCTGCGCCTGCGCGCCGGGGTGCGGCGTAATGTTGAACTGCAGCTCGAGCGTGCGCGCCTGCCGCGTCGCGCCGCGCGGCATGCCGCGCCCGTGCACTGTCGCCTTATGCCCTGCAACCAACATTCTCGCTTAAACTTACACTCGTATTCATAAACGCGCAATAGCTGTGAGCTTGAAGTATGCTCTATCCTTATCTGTTGAATTGGACAGAAAGGGTCAATTAATACTTTAATTACAATAGATTTATTGTCATCATTACCATTGACTGCGAAATATTATCTCCATATTGGCGTGTTATACTCTATTTCTTTAGGTTTTTAAATAAAAGTAATAAAAAAAATACGTGATATATCGTCAGCCAATAGAAGCAGAACACTGATACGTCGAAGGTCGACGGAACAGTTCTGATCGGCTGTTTAACAGATCCAAGTGGTTTGGTTATAGCGCGGTATATCGCCTAAAAGTCTTCATTGATGAGTACGAGTCAGTTTTGTCAACTTTTATCTGAATCATTATTGTATTGTGTCTATTTTTTGTACATCCGTTCCTTGGGGTATGTGGTGTTCAATAAAGTGTTTTGTATTGTATTGCACTTTCTTCACTACCACCAAACACCGCATCCTTCAAGTAAGGCATAATGTGTGTTGGGTTAGGTTAGGTTAGTGTTAGGTTAGTTTTGAGTTTAAAGTAACTTCAAGCTACAACGTTAAAACGATTGTCGATTATGAATGACGTATACCTACATTTGAACTTCTCGTGAACATAAAGCAATATTTACTCTACAATATATTCGTCAGCACAATTTCAATAGCTTCTACCCTCTGTTACCTTTAAGATCAATTTCGCTTCTAAACACAGCCGTCAAATGCTGCCCGGCGCACTCCCCCTCCTCGCACAAGTAATGATCGGTCCTGAAATGGTGCGCGAGCGCCGCGTGGGACGCGTAGTACAAGTTCTTTCCGTCGGCGTCGCATAGATGGCAGTAGAGGTGCTCTTTCCGCAAATGGCGGTAGAGTTCGTCCGCATCCATGAAACGTTCCTCGCAGAATTCGCAGAGTGGGTGACCCCTGTGGAGAAAGAAAAAGAAAGAAAAAGATAAATAAGAAGTGATGTGTTCTAATTTTTGTCTGTCTGCCTGTGGCCTAGAGCCAAAACGAAATAACCGCGTACTAATAATCGATTTATATCCCGTAAAAACATGTCGAATGAATTATTTAAAACACTTCTTCTCTTCTTTTGTCCGGAAGAGATTGATATGTAGCGATAAGACCACCTGTTGACTCGCTTTGAAACATTTCTTATGGTATTTACTTTCCGAGCTGATTATTTATTATGTGTAGTATTCAATAAAGTGTTTTGTATAGTATCTCTTATTGTCAACAATGATATCATATCAGTTCTTAACGCGAAACATCTCTATTCTACATAAGGTGCAATTTAAAAATTTAATTTAAAGCATTACAAAACATATTAATACAAACGAAATCTGGCACTTCTAACGAACGAAAAATACCTACGTTTTATCTCAGTTGATGATCATAGTTGATATATGTTATGTAAATACTGCCACAAGATGTTATACATTGTGAACGTGGCATCATTGTTACGAAATAGTCAACAACCCATTCAACATTTAATGCATATTGTCATAATTCATGTTGATAATGGTTCCGGGAAGCGGATGAAAGGTTAGACTAAACTAAATCCAGTCTTCAAGGTAGTATTGTTATTATGATACCTGAAAATATCTCGAATCGTCAGCAGTTAGTATTCTCAATCTTTACACTTAATTCAACGATGCACGATGGCTAATGAATGTACGGCAGTCCAAGATAGTGGAATTTCACTTTTGGCTCTCTTCTAATTGACAACAACTTATAAACCCTTTTGCTTAAAGACATGCAAACCAATGAATTCTCAGGGTATCAGACTTTTTTGGTCGACTGTAAGTAGAACGAAGTATTGGAGCGCGTCTAATGGATTAAAAACCGTAAGTATAAAAGTAAAGTCACGCAAAACAATACATTTCTCCTAGCTTCTTAAATAGCGTTCGGCTTTCGCTATCCCACTTGCACTCGCAACTGAAGATACATTTGTCGTGTTTCATAGAAAAACGGAGATTCCCGACTGCTATTAAGAAACTAGTAGTACTGTTAATTTATAACAAACGATCTGAGTTCCGATACTATTAAACAAACTTGTAGCAAATAGAAACGTTCTCATCCTGCTAATAATAGAAAAGCCAATTAACTGATAAAGTGCTACAACAGTAAAGCCTATATTGAATTTGAGTAATAAATTTTAAGGGTATTAAGGAAGCCATTTCACGCCTACTTGTGACGAACGATGTTAAATCGTTTATAATTTTTTATCGCAAGCAAACTCCGAAATGGTTTTGTAAACTCAGAAAAAAAAACTTTTCCCAGGTTTGAATTGGTTCAAAATTAATTAATAGGGGTTGATTATAGTCAAGGTGAATTATTTCGACATCCACGACATAAAACAACTTGCAATAAGAATAAAAAAAAGTAGGGCAAATTTAAGCAATCGTTACAATTTCTAAATTAACCAAAACTAAGTATAATAAATAGCATGCTAAGTATCTCCGGGGATGGCGTTAGCACGAGACCGGGCTAGATGGCGTGTAAATGGAGAGGCCTTTACCCAGCAGTGGGTGGATGTGGGCTGAAAAGATGATGATAAAAAATAGAATTTAGCAGTTGCACGGCTTCACGCCACGCACGGCTTACTATTTCAAACAAAACTCTATACTAGATATCGTTTCGACATTTTGTAAAAAGTTCCTAACCAATTTAGCTCTTGCCAATCAACTAGCCTATTACCCAAATTTGATTTTAATAATGGTATAAATTATCAAATATTTTTGGTAGGTACTCGAGAACAATAAACGCGTTATTTCATTGCTTGAGAGTAGAGTATTGGTATTTATTTCAAAGTGTCATAATGAATGAATCCTATAAAAACATAAATGTTAATGTGTTAGCCAAGTTCTCCTTCAGTAATTGAAAAAGACATACTTAAAATTATAACATTTTACAAAGTCACATTTTTTTGTTCCAATAGCCATAAAACCAATTCCAAATATAATATTTTTTCAAAAGAAAAGCTCTAATGCAGGGATTTGTGATATGGTTGCAAATGAAATGGAAATAGTTCTAGTGCATAGTTCGCCGCGGATACCAAATTAAAACGATATGTAAACTAAGGAGATATATTGATATTAGATCGCCATTAGTGCTATAATTTTCGAAATGAAAGAAATTAAAGAATGTTCGCCGTGCATGCCGGTTTTCTCAACTTGGCCTGCGCACTGCCGTGTTGGGTTCGATGATGATAATGATTAGTATACTGTAAAAATGCAAGAATTCTTAAAGGTACCTATGTGACGTGTCGTCGAGATCTCCTTTTCGTCTGTGGTGGGCGAGCTCCTGGCGGGTGTAGCATTTCCGTTCGTTAGTGAATATCTAAAACAATACATTTATATGACTAAACGTAAAAGAAACAAATCCAATTGGATTTTAAATTAATTTATTGAAACGTGCCTTGCTTATACATCATTCTTTCAAACATCAAACTAAAGTTGTTGTGGTTTTCCATGGTAAAAAGTATTTGATTACTGTCGTTATAAATCCATGCCATCAATCAACAATAGTCAGACCAAAGCCACAAAAAAGCTTCGCGGAAATGATGAGATAAGGTTAGCTTTACGAAAAAAAATATTGATATCATAGACAATCACACAAAAATTTACCTAGTCCCAAACTAGCATCTAGGCTTTGGGTACTATACAATGATATACATACTCATTATGTAGATTACGTATCTTCTTTACATAGTATAAAACAAAGTCGCTTTCCACGTCTGTGTCTATCTGTATATTCGCTAACTCCTCCTAAATCATGCACCGGATTTTGATGCTTCTCACACCATCAGTTCGATATTTTGTCACGGAAGGTTGATGTGTATAAAAATAAACTGGTTTATGTACATATATTACAAAAACTCTCAAAACCGAAGCGAAGCGAGGGCAAGTCGCTAATAGATAAGTAAATTAAATACCTATAGCTTAGCAAAAAAGAATTTATAAAATTGTTTGTTTTAGTGAAGTTGGCAACACTATCCAAATTTTACCGAAATACCACTACTTAATTTAGTGGTCGCTGTTTGAGTTTTTTTTGTTCATCTTCATTCAGAGAAAATGTCTACCTAATATGAGCATTTAAATATTGTCTATCTAAATAATTAAAAACCAAAATATCAAACTACTTACATATACAAACTACATATTATAAAACAAAGTCCCCCGCCGCGTCTGTCTGTATGTTTGTATGTTTGCGATGATCACACACCATTTGTTAGGTACTTTTTCCCGTTAGGTTTTCATGTATAATACATTTTGGTTTATGATGTAAAACTCACATAAACTGAATCAAAGCGAGGGCAGGTTATTAGTGCTAAACAAACTATTTAGCATTCGGTAGAAAAAAGATTATACAATTGGCCTGATGAAGTGATACAAATGATGATAATCAAAAACTAAACGCCTAAACATGAACACTTTCGCATGGGAACCAAACTTTAACATTCAACAACCCGCTAGTGGGGTCCATTTTGTACAGAAAACAGAGTGCTTGGCATTACAAACATACATTATATATAGGGTTGCCATCTTTAAAATTTGGCAACCAGGACGAGACGCGTGAAAACCCCGGTTTTTGGAGTGAAAAAAAACCCAGAAATGTCAACAGGTTTTAATGAAATTTAGTACTTCTAATAAAAAACAGTTTAAAATGGCGGCCCAACACTTTAAAGTTTTAAACCCGGACTACAAATGAAACCCCATCCGGATGCTCCCTGGACGCCCTCTAAACTAGAAAAAATCCGGGGAAACCCGGACGGATGGCAACCCTAATTAATTATATACATACATACATAATATAGTAAATCACCACTTCTTTTCACCTGCTTGGCATTGAATGTGGTAACAGCAACTTATATTTTGGTTGAATTATCATTCACTGTGAGTTGTGTAAATATTTAGCATCCTGTAGTTTGCCTATCAATAATAAAGTATACATCCTTAGTACAGTCGCCATCAGATATATTGGAGCGGCCGAGGTACTCAAATATTTCTGAGCAGCAATAAATTTCAATAAATTATTTACGGTAAATAAGGTCAATAACATCTGAACATCCAATTCGCCACAAATATATGAGCAGTGGTTTTTCAATTAAATCTGAACACACAACGAGACAATAATATCTGAAAGCACAACTCGTCAAAGTTATCTGCACAGACAGGGTGATCATAAATATCTGAACATTTAAGGAAAATATACCTTAAAGCAATAGGCATACAGTTTAAAATTCTTTAACGTACTACGCTGGAATACATATGACAAGACGATAACAATTGCTCAAGTTGTCAACTTCGACGGAATCGAAAAAGTACGAGTATTATCTAGTATTAGTTTGAAGTATGAAACTCTTCTAAAGAGTTTGCACGTGTGTAATGAAGTGTTTATTACTTGCTATGAACTATGATCATTACAATTTTACCCCTTAAAGTAGCAATGTATGGCCGTTTATACAAAATCAAAGACCAACTTTTTGTAAAAAAAAAAAAACTTTTGGGAATCATCAAGAAAATTGAGCGGTACGGAGGCTTGAACTCACTGTTTTGTTTTTTTTTGTAGTTTTGAAAACTAACGAGTTTCTATAAATGTTGATGTTAAGTTTGTTTACAGTTTTCATTAAACAAAAATAATAAATTAGGAAAAAAAGAACATTAATTCTTAATAAAATACAAAAAAAAAGCACAATTGTGGATTTGAACCCTGACGCAACGGTATTATAATTATGATTTCTAATTACTAAACCGCTAGGCCATGGCGACTGACACAATAGTGGGTGAAATATTGCAAAGCATTCGTACCTATTTTCATTTGGCAGCTTCAATATTACATATTTACATTTGATAAAGACACGCAGTGAATTATATGCAATGACAGTTATATGTTACAGTTTTTGTGAATTGCCAAATATTTTATTCAAATGTGTCTCTTGTAACAAGACCGTGAAGTTGCTTTTCGCAGATTTATATTTTGTATACCTACTTATTTTGTAAAAGGAAAATTCATTACATCTGTACGATTACCTTTAAACTGTATGCCTATTGCTTTAAGGTACATTTTCCTTAAATGTTCAGATATTTATGATCACCCTGTCTGTGCAGATAACTTTGACGAGTTGTGCTTTCAGATATTATTGTCTCGTTGTGTGTTCAGATTTAATTGAAAAACCACTGCTCATATATTTGTGGCGAATTGGATGTTCAGATGTTATTGACCTTATTTACCGTAAAGAATTTATTGAAATTTATTGCTGCTCAGAAATATTTGAGTACCTCGGCCGCTCCAATATATCTGATGGCGACTGTACTATAAATTGTTACTTTATAAACAAAGATCTAATTACGTACAATTCGTGTCAATAGAAATTACTGAAGATGTAAACAAATTAATACTGTGTGACTACATTCTTAAAAAATAACCTATTAATATCAATTTTATTTTTAAATTAATATGAAAGTAATGATTATGCGTTCCTCGTGAGCCCCACCATAATACAAACAGGTAGATTTTTGTGACTGGAAAGTTTAATCTATCAGCAAGAAAATAAAATCTAGCTTTCTTTCCTCTTAAATGCCATTTTCAAATTTGAAACCAATATAAACGGACTATATGGTCATTAAAATAATATTATAGTTTTAATTAAATTGACTTGATTACCTCCTATGGCACACTAGGTCTCACAAGGATAATTTATGAGTTTAAGTGCTTTTCAATGTTATATAGAAGGTTAATAATAGAGTATCTAGTGAAAATGTGAAGCCCTTATATTGATAGTGAGTATGAGAAGTGAGATAACAAAAACGAATAGCATGCGGTTTGTTGCTTATTCATTACGCCCTTATGTTCCAACTGTAATAGATAATAAAGACTTGCTGTTTGTTGGACTTAACTGCAGCTATCAGATTAACAATCAGGGAGTTCAAGATCAAACTTTTGACCTTTTTTACAGAACTGCTTTTGGTTGGATCAGACCTAAACTATTACAAGTGGGAAAGTAAATAAATACAATGTAGATTATGATATACTTAATAAAAATCATAGTATAGAAAACACCCCATTTTTGGCATTCAAAATATTTATTATTGGCACCTAGTGATTGTACAAATATTGACTCTATTACCTTGGAACAAAGTTCATGGTGCTAATAATTGGTAAGGTGCCAACAATAGGACAGTTTGCCCTGATAAAGATGATTTAAGCATATGAATACTTTGTACTGTCTCATACATAGCATCTGATGAGTTAAAGAATATTATTTAAGGGAGATACGCAACTACATTTTAATGCACAGGTATTTATATTGCTTTAACAATATTAATCTCATTAAGTTTACCAATTTGTAACTGTTTACCAAACAGGTTTTCTTGAATTAAGTTGGTTGTTATAAAGGTTTTGATTCTGTGATTTAAAAATATACAAAGATTTTTTTAAATATAATTGATAATATTTATAAGGACAACTACAAAAAAATTAACTTCTCAAACAATACTCCAAAAATATTTCTTTATATTCAATAATAAACAAGCATAATAGGCATTGTTGTTGGCCTCGCCCAACTGAGTGAAGTGAAAATATTTAACATCAAATTTATGATATTCTGATTAGAAATTTAGATTGCAAAAATTAGAAATACCAATTTTTTCAAGGGATTTGCAAGTAATGCAAAGTATATTTTTTCTCGCAGTGCTTAAGATCAAGAGATAACGCTTACACAAAGAGTAGTTTAGAGTAGGCTCATAACATCTAGTGCTTTCTGTAATTAATATAGTCAAGATAATCAGCTTACCTTTAAGTGTTTAACGCACAAGTCACAGAAGTATCTTTCGTGGACTTTCCGCATGTGGTCACTGAGCATGCTGAAGGTCCGGAACGGCGCCAGCTTGCTGCACAGTCGGCAGCGGTTCTCCAAAAGCTCATCATAAGCATTCTTTATCTCCTGACTGCAAAACCCTATCTTGAACTGCCGCTCGAACAACCGGTCCGTGAAGACCCAGTTGCGCAACTCTTTGTAATGCTGCACGGTATCAGTAAACACGACCTGAACATAACAAGACAGGTGAGTTACAAGTTCACCGCTTCAACGGTCTGTACATCAGCTCAACGAAGTACTCACCCGCGCCAAGTCCTGCCGGCAAATAGGGCACTCGTTCTGCAAACACAACACTCGCATACGAGTCGAGCACTCGAAACATACGGGGTGGTCGCACTCGCCAATCGAATAGTACAAGACGTTCTTGAAACACACTACGCAAGTGTTGTTGTCATTACCCTGGGAGTCTGCCATGATTACCGTCTGTAACGATTTGATCTCTGCAAAAGGTACACCAGATTATATTCCCGGCAACTAATAAATCGTGCTGGAAAAGTAATCTTTGCAATATTTCGTGTATGTACCCACGTACGTGAATGAAGGACGAAAATTTGTGTGCTGTGCTGCCTAATTTGACAGACAGTGCAGTTGGCAGTCGGAACCAAGAAAACCGTAACCGGATAAGAGATTAACCGGTAATTAGTTATGCCGGCAACTCACTTGACGTTTTCCGTTCGCGTAGCGATATCGCTGTGTATGACCATGGTATGACCAAATATTTAAAAGCGTTCTCCGAGATCCCAAATATTACAAACACGTTATCCCCATTTGAACTTAAATACACAAATAAATTACTGAGCGAACAATTATCGACAGGCAACGCAATCATCACTTCTAAGTTCGATCTTACGTTAGCTCCATCCCTTTCTCTCGATTTAGGCCCTAATGACGAGTGACAGGGATGGAGATAACACAACTTCGAACTTCGATTTTTAAAGTATTAAGTAAGTAAGCAAGTTTTTTGATTAAGTGGGCGTTATATTAAACTTGCTTAATGTTACGAGAGATAAGCCAATATAGTAAAACATGCCCACACAGTTACCACGAGATACGTACAATTACTCAATTTGATATAATTTAGAACGCAACCATAATTAAAATGTTTTGATGACACATTGAACTCGGATGTCAAAAACGAGTCAAAATACTCAAAATCCCGTCAAATTAGAAATTAATTTGATAAACATTTATCTAAGCAAAAATCTAATATAGATTTAAACAACTTAAGCTATGGACGAATATGTGAATTATATTTTAATAATTTTAGTCGTGCTACCAGTAATTTTATTCATTAATTTGTGGGCAGGAATCGGATGGGAACTTTTTGTAAACAATTGAAAAAATTAAATGACTAGAATATCAGTGGCTTGTCGAGAACTTCTTCGTAACTTTTTAATGGAATATCACCGACATACCTGAGATCCTGCTTTCTGTGCCAAAGTGAATTTGCTTCGTACTAAAACCATTGAACTGAATATAAATATTTTTATTCATAAGTTTTTTATTATACCTCCTCTTATCAAATATTATCACATTGACATACCTTTAGTATGTAGGAGATGTTGAACAGACAACTATAATAATATTACATTTAATAAACTTCAAACAAAACATCCTATGTCACTAATAATAATTTTTGAATGCAGGAGACAAGTTGCTGACCACTTACACTTTGTAAATACTAAAAAATCTTATATCAAAACATTATTCACAAAAAAAAACTGTAATTCGTAACTCCAACTCCCTGCTGTAGGAAATTAGTATGGAAGAGGTAGGTTTTATTTAGCGGTGTTTTGGACAATGAATACTTAAGTTTTGTAAGACAAAATGACGTATTTGAACTAAAATAAGTGGTTATGAATACAAGAGTAAGATTTAATTAATGTATACAAACCAAATCAAATCAAATCAAATCAAATTCATTTATTTGTCCAAGTGATAATTATTATGGCAACTGTGACTAATTTTACACAAACAGGTTTACTTAACCATCTGTATGCCATAGAGCAGCAGCTAGCAACCTTATGACAGGCAAGGGCCACAAGGCGGCAAAATAAACTAAAGGTGGGCCTCACTTAGGATATTAACACTAGAAGCCCAATATACCTATAATTACTCAATTGTACTATACCTATAATTATACAATTGTTTAACAAAGCATTCACGGACTTCAAGTACGACGTCCGCGGGCTGCATCTTGCCAACCGCTGCTATAGAGTAGTTGCAATATAACCGAGCATAGGACCATACCATAACTTTGCCAGTCCCGCCATACCATAGGTTAAGTAACACCTAATATGTAGTGAGAGCAAGTGGACTTAATTCATGGTCCCAGTTGTAATTAATGTCTTGTTTTGGGTCTTACTGGCCTTATTGTAAATGTATCTATTACAGGTACCAATGAATTAGTAGTTATTCCACTCTATATACGCAAATACTGTATATGGGAAAAACCAATTAACCTTTTGACATTTATTTATTTATAACAGATTTATGTACCCTGCAGGTTCACCTCTAACAACAGATAAATCCATCAGGGTTCATTGTGCTAAATATACCTTCATATTTATCCATAATGTGGAATTGTGCACTGCCTCATCTGCCTTTCAACTATAACTATCATGTGTGACTTTTATATTTGCCATGTGGTAAGTATTAAAAAATAAATTCATGGATTTTAAACAATATGTAACAACTTAAGTATAAGTAAATTCGAAATTATCATGCTTATACAAATTAAAATGTAAAAACGAATGTGATCAATACAATTTCATAAAAAAACATGATTATAATAATAATAATTGGATTATGATTCTTGATTTAAATAAAAATGTATATGTATATTTTTGGTGCATGCTACTGTCTGCATTTTTTTCTGTCTCCATCTTAGATTATCATACTAAGAGATTATAGTATGTGCCAATCGCTGCTCAGGTGAAAACTTGAGATCAATTTTATGACCTGAACCCCTATTCAACAATATCCATCTGAATCATTAGTCGTTTTTGAAAAGAAAACGCGAAGACTACAAAGAAACAAACAAATATATAATAATTGCTCATATTATACAATATAAAACATAAGTAAATTTATTGATGATTACAAATTTATATGTATTTAAATAATTATCACATTTATCGACGGCGAATCGAATATTTCTGTGGGTCAGTCCCTTTCCGTTAGCTTATCAATATGATTTGCTAGAGCGAGAAGGCGCATGTTCAGCAAATGCAAAAATATCTAGAGTATGGGTAGTTTTGCTTTAGCAGATAATGTTTCTAAGGGTGGTATTCCCCACGTCCAATATCTTTGTCCAATGTGCATTTAATCAAAGAAATTGGGTGACTTCATCAAATTTACTAGAAATACCGACATTTGATTGATTACTACAAATGATATTTAATTCAAAATGGCTTCACAAATAGTATAAAAACTTGAACCAAGATATTGAGTGGAATGGGCTCCTTCAAAGAAATTTGTTCAAATATTGGATATACAAATTGGGCAACGATATTTGACAGATGGAATACCACCCTAAGCTATAGAAAGAGACAAAGTAATATTAAAAAAAGCGATATAAAAAAATATTGAGCCTCAATTTTTTCCTTAAGTATGTGCAGATTATAATTGGGATTTTAAACAATTATCTCTAAGCCATAGTCACTAACATTTTATTTTTTTATTAGCCTAATCAAATCCTGCATCCCTTAGAAACGCATAACATGGTTTGTCCCAATGTATTATTTGGTGGTGCCACCCGATATTGATCCGTCTTCATCCAAGACTTTCGACTTGCCATGTGTTGACACCTCAAAATACCGCTTTAGTACTTTATGTAGCTGTTTTGTGGTGTAATCATTTAGCCTCAATTCTCGTTTTGATATTTTACAAAATGTATTTTTTATACAAGAAAATGCTAAAGGCATTTTTGTTATTTGCCTGGTAAATGCTTAGAATAAAGGAAGGGAATGCCAGTAAATATATTGTTATTGGAATTTTATCAAAAACATGGTTACTGGTCGCAGTATATCGGAAGACTGTTTGACCTCATAAATACTTTGGACTAAAGTAAGTTAAAAAATTAAGCTTTAAACGGTTAACATCCATTAAAAATATTTTTTTATCTAATATATACACAAATCTCTTAGGTTTCGGACAAAGATGGTTGGTGGTCACTAGTATACTAGCTCAGAATCTTAAGCCTATGAAACTACACAGCTAAGGACATTTTTATTGTAAAAAATATATATGCTACATTGGGTTGTGTATAGGTTGGCAAGAGCTTGGAAGAATAAGGTGCTGTTCGGAATTAAATTGGCAACCTGATCCAAATTTTATCCTAAATCTGGTACGTAATGCGATGGTTGCCACTTGAAAATATTGTAGTTTCACCTATCACCACGTCAATCTCATTAGTTGCCTAGCTATACACATAATATCATCTGCTTTTAATTCAATAATGCATATCACTAAATTTCACTAGAGAGTAATAATTCTTCCATTCCCATGTTGAAGTGGTGTCTCCATACTCTGTACCTGGCTATATCCTTCCGGGTGACTATGCCAACAACCTGAAACGAATATTATTTTGTAAATTTGTCCTACAAAGATTTTGTTTTATTGACGTCGTAAAAAAATACATGAGTAGTAAGTATGTCATAAATAAAATAACGACCGCGTTCCAGTGACGAGGTGGATCGATGAATTGGTGAAGACAGCAAGAGTCCGTTGGATGCATGCAGCGCGGGACCGATCATTGAGGTGATTCTTAGGGAAGGCCTACAAGCAGTGGCTTTCGGCTCATAGACATATAAAAAGATGATGAGGTTACCTCGTTGACATCGCTGACGATGGGCAGGTGCCGCAGCCTGAGCGCGCGGAAAAGTCGCCGTAGCGAGGAACCGATGATTATAGCGATCCTTGGAAGGAATACGCCTACGGCCAGCAGTGGCTTTCGGCTGATAGAAGGTGATGAGTTTATCTCGTTGACATCGTTGACGATGGGTAGGTGCAGAAAACCGAGCGCGCGGAACAACCACCAGAACAGGCGCGGCAGTGAGCGACCGATGTTTATAGCGATCTTTGGAAGGCCTACGTCCAGCAGTGGCTTTTGGCTGATAGAAGATAATGAGGTTACCTCGTTCACGATGGGCAGGTGCCGCAGCCCGAACGCGCGGAACAGGTGGAGCAGCCGCGGTGGCGAGGGACCGATGATTATAGCGATACTTGGAAGGCAAATGTCCAGCAGTGGCTTTTGGCTGATAGATGATGAGGCTACCTCGTTGACGTCGTTGACGATAGGCAGGTGCCGCAGCCCGAACGCGCGGAATAGGCGGAGCAGCCGCGGTGGCGAGGGACCGATGATTAAAGCGATCCTTGGAAGGCCTATGTCTAGCAGTGGCTTTTGGCTGATAGATGATGAGGCTACCTCGTTGACGTCGTTGACGATAGGCAGGTGCCGCAGCCCGAGCGCGCAGAACAGCCGGAACAGCCCCGGTAGCGAGGGGCCGATGATTATAGCGATCCTTGGAAGGCCTTCGTCCAGCAGTGGCTTTTGGCTAATAGAAGATGATGAGGTTACCTCATTGACGTCGTTGACGATGGGCAGGTGCCGCAGGCCGAGCGCGCGGAACAGCCGGAAGAGCCGCGGTAATGAAGCGCGGTGCGGTAGCGTGTACGGCGAGGGGTTCATGAACGGCCGCAGGTCCATCGAGCATGTCTTCTCCCAATCCGCTATCTCCAACTGTGAGTTATAATCGACTCTTCAATAATAACATGTAGGTAATTGCGACTTTGAACGTGGTCAGGGCACGTTCACAAACCGAGTTTTAGCCTCGCCACGCGGCACACTCCGCACTTTAGGGGGAAACCACTATAATGCATAATTATACATTAGCGGGTTAGATTAGAGGGTTTTTTTCTAGTGACGCACAGAGTAGATACGTTATCTATTGAAATGCTGCATTATTGACACTGGTTTTTAAAAGAAAAAAATATATACTTGTATTTGTGTTTTTATTATTATAATTCAATTGAGACTTGCTCTACTCTTAATTATAATTATGCTATTATGAATCACATTGGATCCCATCCCGGAAATGTCCGGCTTAGCCGCAAACCTGGCAACCCTACCCTAGAGGCCCTAGAAATAATTTTCCCCACCGGTTTCACTAAGGGTTTTTTCCTGTTATGCGGGTTCTGCATCTGATTCATACAAAATCTAAAATAACTCACATCATTAATGGAAGGGTAGCGCGGGTACTCCTTCCGGAACATGTTCATGTCCACGTTGAGGTTGGACCACGTGGTGTTGGCGTTCTCGTTGTAGATCTTGTTCTGCAGCAGCGTGATCAGCTGCGAGCGGAGGATCACGCCGCGCAGCCGCTTGTATGTGGTGACTTCTTGCTGCAACAGGATATTGGGGGTTAAAGGTGAATAGGGTAAAAAATCTCGACGCTATAGGGAGTTGTGAGGCTGGTTCGAAATTGTTGAACAGAAGACGGAGAAGACTTTCTTACTCTTTATTTAAAAGAGTAACAAAGTCTTCTCCGTCTTCACAGTTGAATATCTGGCCAAAGTTTTCAAAAAACCGAGTACATATTTAATTTGATACACTTACATCATCAGCTAGAGGCGGATCGACGACAGGGAACCCGTTGTAAGACACCAGTTTGAGCAGCTCCACAATATGGCCGACGTTCTCTATGGTCCGTAGAGTGAACACCGGATGTGACATCACTTCCGATGCGTAGATGTTGTGCGCCAGCGGCGGTGGCTCCCACGGGAGGAGGGGCACGCCCGCCAGTTGGATGTGGATGTCGTATATACCCTGGATGGTAGGGTATTTACACAATATAAATGGCGTCTTCAATCGCTGGACCAATAGTACAAAAAGCCATTAGAATGACTTTAAAATTAATAGTCCTTAATAAAGTTTATCTAAATTTAGAGCTGCTGCGCTGGTAAGTAATGTTGGATTTTAAAGTTATTGTTGATTTTTTAAGTGATCTTCAGAGTTCTTACAACCACTTATACTAACTTAACTTGTATACATAATAATTAATATACTTCTAACTGATTCCGTGTACATTATTGAGCTCCCACTAAGATACACTAAAGATAGCAACTTCTCCAAACTCACCTCATTGAAGAAGTCCCCGGTCCACTTGGCGACGATTAGCGTGATGATGATAGGCAACGCGTTCGAGATCTGCCCGGTGGTCTCTATGATGATGACGGTGAGCGAGATGGTCATGCGCACCACGCCGCCGAGCTGCGCCGCCGCGCCCACTAGAGCGTACTTCGCTGGGTTTATTGGCTGTACAAATAATACAGCACTATTAAATAGATGAAATTCCCAATATAATGGCGACCCCAGCTTTTTTAAAATTATTTACATACATACATACATTAAATCACGCCTGTTTCCCAGAGGGGTAGGCAGAGACCACTTCTTTTCACCTGCTACGATCTTGACAAATCTCTTTCACTTCTTCCACATTCATACATCGAGTCATGCACGCACGTCGGTTTCGGGTACTTAAAATTCGGCCCTTTTCCAGTATTTCTCCGATTTGATTCGAAAAAGTACGCCTATTTTAAATTATTTAAGGTTAACTATCGAATGTTTACACCAATACTTAGATAACGATACTTACAAATACAAAGTAAACGTAGTGTAACACCCACTTAAAGGTAAACACCGCATGCAATTCTTAATTAAGGAACAAGAAATGATATATTTTTAAAACATATCAATTTAGAATTTAGAAACAAAGACTTACGAAACTACATGTACCTACATATCGGTAAATAACATGCAATGCTCGAGATTAACTATAGGGCCACTTATAATTTAAGAACAATCCGACATGGACTTTTTAAATTGTCTAACGGTTTCGAAATATATAATATATCAACAGCATCACTACAGCTGTTTACAGTTTGGGACTATTCCCAGTTGTCCGCACCCCTTTTTCCCCAGTAGTCCGCAGTGTAAATAACTGAAAAAAAAACCCAGTTGTCTGCACGTCCGCATTGCTGTATATTTATCGTTGTCTATTACTCGTACTACAAGCCTCGAGTTTAGTTTGGGACTTAGTAATTTAAGTGATATTGTCCCCTGATATTTATTAATAAGCTGTAGTGTGTTCGTCTATGACATTTCATATATTTTGTCAGGTTTCTACAGTTGCTTACTTTCGTAGAATGTACCTAATATTAATTTGGTTAGTCTCTCTCATTAATATGTTATGAATTCTCTCATAAATATGTTACGAAGTTCGAAGTACGAAGCATTGGGACATATTTTTGAGATGTTGCGGTCAGTTATTTTACGCAAAAAAAACAGAAATATATTACTTTTAGTATTAATTAACCCGAGGAACCACTTACAATTGTCATGTGAAATCGTAAGTCAATTGTTTTTTTGTTTCCAATTATCATGCATGACACGTCCAGTTCCACGGTATTATCAAAGGAGCAAAGAAATTGACTTACATTAGAAGGCATCATGGTCTGTATCCCGATAGCGAACAGGCGGCCCCAAGCAGCGCCGCAGAGCAGGTTAGGGATAAACAGGCCACTGGACACAGCCAGGCCGAAGGTCCACGCCGACAGCAGGAAGTAACACACCACGAAGGCCAGGATGGACCAGGGGTTGTAGGACCCGATCGGGTTGTGCAGGAACGAGCGCACAGACGCTTCGGGTGTTTGGAACCATACTGCTGCTAGAGCGTTGTATTCGCCATCCGCGCAGTACAGCTGCAACCAATATCACGTGAAAATTGGAAGGATTTATTGCGCAGAAAATTATACAGAGTATACAATACAATTGAATTCCTAGCTTACAAAGTCTGATAAAATAATAAGAATGGAATGAATACAAATACAACCTTTGCTGCTTGTTAGTTTTTATGAGGCGAAACGTAGAATTCATTTATGGTCGTTCTCGTTCCTCTGGATGTCCAAGTTTTGGGATAAAAAAGTAGCCTTTATTACTTATCAGCTATTCAAATATCTCAGGAACAATTTCTGCCCAAAACATTTCTCGCTGTGCAGAAACGCACAAACGAATTGTCATAGGTGTAACGACTGGGCAGTGTCAGTTACCTGCAAGGGCACTTTAGTAGGGTCTTCGCCGAGCGGGCGGCAGTCATTCAGCAGGAACATCATGAGAAATCCGCAGGTGGCGCTCGCCGCAGCCACCAGGCACGCTTCCACCACACGAAGCCATGGAGACGTTATATACCTACAGACAAAGAACCTAATAACTAAAGGGGTTTTTACACTGGTGTAGGGATTGTTCATGGAACCGATGGAATTTGAAGCGAAAAGGATCTGGAGTAAGCAGGCTAGTTAACAGGCTTCCCACTAGACTCGCGGCAAACTGCTAGATGCAAGATTCAAGATCTAAAAAGGCCTATCTAGCATGACACAATAACACTTGTATGTTGCACAGTTAGTCAGTTTTTTGAACGGATACCAGAGGAAGCATTAATTGCTAAGTGCTGACCTGATGCGGAACACAGAGAGGCGGTAGTTGATGTGGTTCCAGAGCGCGCCGAGGCAGCCGCCCACGACGCCCAGCAGCATGAACACGGGCAGCTCATACCACTGGTACGGGAACGACTCCATCTTGCCCAGGTTCAGCAACCCTGGAACGGACAAGGTATAGCCGTGCCTGATAGTCGCCATGAAGGGCCAAAATTGACAGCCTCAAGGGCGAGTAATAGTAGCGCTATGAGCTCACGGTGTAAACCGGCATTTTAAATATGTGCTTGAAATCGGGAGACTGCAGAGGAGTCATCTTTTTGGCTCGACAATGGATCACTAATGAGTCAGTGAGCCAAAGTGTTATACCGTGAGCTCGGTGACCTGGTAATAAATCACGCATTCACACTATGACGTAACGTACCACCACGGTTAGTGAGACAAATCCACATCTCTCCGTGTGTACAAATCCTCTGTAGTACCTAGCCAACGTTACCTGCTTTCTTGTCTGCTTCCTTCAAACAAATGAGACTTTAAATACTTCAAATATCTACCTAAATACATTGAATCCATAAACCTAAAGGGTTCGGGATATGGTATACAACTGACTAGTAAGAATCGAAACATCTGGGTACGCAGACCTCTAGGTTAAACCGCATTGTGTGTGTAGTTTAACTTTATAAACGGCCCAGTCACCATGACACGCTAGCTCTTTCAAAAGCTGGATTGGACGCAGATGTCCTAAAAAGGTTAATAGTACCTTCTTACCAGGAAAGCTGAGTTCCCCCGCCCGTCCATGGTACGCTGAGAGCGCACAGTTCAGGGTAAACGTCGACACAATCGTCCCGAAGAACGTGCGCCACGTCAGCGCCTGGTTCCAGAAACTGGTGCCCTCCTCTAACGAGAACAACACTCCACCTGGATGACAAGAAGACATTTAGCACACTATTCCAGGCCAGGCCTGGCGCACTCCGCACTTAAGGGGCAAAGCTACGACTACATCGGTTTGTATCACTGTGGATGAGTTTGGTATGAGGTGGATTGGGTGTGAATGAATACGAATTATGCGATGGGAAGGAAAGCACAGATTAAGGCACGTTCGACCACGCTGTTTTGATAGGAAGACCGCCTTCTATACTTTAGCATATTACAATTCATAAATACAGTCAATTTAAACAGACAATAGAGCCACTTACCGACATCTACCTATAATCTAAAAATAAAGAATAAGGCTGCGGCTCCACTGAGGCGGAGATGAGCGGAGTGGAGCGGAGCTGTGCCAATATTAACCAATGGAATCTAAACTAACGTGCGGAAGGGCCGCTCGACGTGACCGCATGCGCCTTCTATTAGTTAATATTGGCATCCGCTCGTCTCCGCCTCAGTGGAGCCGCACCCTAACAACCAAGGTAACGGCATGTTTGACCGAATCTGCCGTATCACCGAATTTCTTCTATTTCAAGCTATACGCCAGGTAGGTTCTTACCTTAAGATAGCTAATCTTAAGTTGTGGTATGTTTTATGATAACGTATATTCTGTGCCAATAGACTAGTTGGCTAATTTTGTATAAACGTAGTTTTTGAACTTTGGGGAAGCCTTTGTTGCTGGCGAAGTTGATTCTCCTTCTTCCCCCAGACCAATCCATCGATCGTCGATCGATGGTAGGATAGATTAGTCGACGTCGATCGGTTCCTACACAACCAATCGATCGACTTCGATCGACGTCGATCGATGCCGTCGATTGATGATTTAGTCGTCAAAAATCTGCTCTTCCCAAGAGGAGATATACTGCTGAGAAGAAAAGGCGCCAGAAACTCAACAGTTGAGTCCATCACTGTTACCTCATTCTTTCTCTTGGTTGGTACTCACCAATGGGCGCGCCAAAAGCCGCCGACACCCCGGCCGCCGCGCCTCCCGAAACGAAATCTCTCTTCTCATGGTCCTCTCGAAAGTAGTGGAATATCTTGAAGTCCTTCTTGAACGTCGTGCTCTTCCCTTGGGAGATGCCGGCCGCGACCACCGCGCCGCTATGGATCATTGGACCTTCCTGTAAAAAGAATACTGATGTGCTTATTTAAATAATGTTGGGCTATACGAGTTGCTTAAGAATATCTGAACAGAATATGTTCTAAAGATCAGACATTTTTGAGCACCTAGATCCGATATATTCGATTGAGACTGTTTAAGGTTGCGTACTTTTTTTTACAGTAATAGTACATTGTTGCAGAGGATAGAAAGTACGCGATTTTTGGACGAGTAATATAGAGGGCCGAAACGTAGTTGAGGCCCTCTAGTGTACGAGTCCATAAATTGCACTTTCTACCGAGGCAGACATAGTGCTTTTCACAACTATTGAGAGGAAATAAAATAAAAATTCATATTCAAAACTCAATAGCGTTAGTCAATTGTCGTCGGTTTTTCAAAGGTAGCATAGAAGCTGTTTCACCGCCAATTTTACCATAGATAACTTTTTTTTAAATCTGGACCCCTGTTCTAACATTCGAGATGAAGATGTCAACTCCATATAAAATTGTATTTGTTTCGCCATATCTCCCATGTAATTTCATCTCTAGTGGTTCGAGATTAGGGGCCAAGTATGAATTACATTTTAAAAAAAAGCAGTGACATTGTTTTTAGTCTGTGTATCTTTTAGCAAAAATACACCTAATATTTTACGACACAAAATGGTGTGTTCTGATTGGTCTATTTCAATTTTTCATTTTAAGGAGCTGACACAAAAATTTATTGATTGATTTTCATTGGTTCTTAAAGTTGGACAACTATGTTCTCGACCAATCAGCAAACACGCCGAGAAAAACATTCTTGGTGTGTCCTTATAAGTGACGTTTTGTGACCCCAAACATGACCATCTTTGGCCATATTTCCGAGCAGTGTTGTGAAAAAATAACTTTCTTTATTGTATAAATATTTAATTATTAGCTGTTCTGACAGCTTTGTAGAGTCAATAATAATCATACACGGATTATCTTCATTCATTATTCTTAGTATTTTTACCATTCTCCGTAATAAGTTATCCTTATATCAATACCTATAAGGTATATTTTACTTTACCTTTCCTCCAGCTAACCCTCCGACGACAGCAGTGATGACGCCGATAGTTTTTACAAATAAAGTCTTGATCCTAACTACTCTTGGTACTTTTACACCGTTCAGGTAACATTTTACTTGAGGTATACCGCTGCCTGCTGCTACTGGCTACAAAAATATACAATATCGTTAAATAAATAAATAAATATTAGGGGGACAATCTCACACCAATTGACCTAGTCCCAAACTAAGCTCTAGGCTTGCAATATGTGTACTAGACAACGAGAAACATACTTTTACATATAGAGAAATACATACTTAAATACATAGAAAACATCCAAGAGACTCAGAACAAATATTTGCCTATACCGGGAATAGAACCCGGGACCGCTAGCTTCGTAGGCAGGGTTACCACCAACTAGGCTAACGCGTCGTCAATGGGGTCCGTTCATTTGACCGAAATACGTTTGGCCGAATGAGTCGTTTGAAAACTGTTTCATTTCCCAACCCGCTTATTTTCTGTAACTGCAAATATTTCAGGATTTATTTTTGTACCATTGTGTAGACCCTATAGGTTAGGTTAGGTTAGTTTTTATAAAAAATCTGAAATATTTACAGTTACAGAAATATAAGCGGGTTGGGAAATGAAGCAGTTGCCAAACGACTCATTCGGTCAAACGTATTTCGGTGAAACATTAGTGAACCGTCGTCAATATATTATAATACACCAGTTTTTTAACCCCTGACAAACAGTAGGGGTTGTACAAGTTTAACCTGTAATTCTGTGTATTTTTATATTTCTGCGGCATCGTAGCTCTCAACCAGATGGACCGATGCGTTTTTTTATACAACACTGCAGGCTTATTGCCTAACGCACTCGCAATCGCAATCGTTTTCATTTTGACAGTTCGAAGGCGAGTCTGCATACAATATGAATATTAGCAATAGGCTAACTGGTTTGCGTGGTTCTTAGCTAGGTTTGATGAAAATCGGTTGAGCCAATTAAGAGTTATCGGCTCTGGAGGGCTCGTCATTGTTTTGAGGGTTCTATATATTTAATTAGTTATTATTTTTACTTTTAATAACATATCTTACCTCAACATAGGCCACCAGCATAGATCCTATAAATACTATACATACATTGGACAACACCCACAGTAAGTATGGCACATACAATCTGTGTGGTAAGTGTATATCCACAGCTGAAAAACCAGTCAAGGATTTTTTTTATTTCATGAAGTGGGTTTATTTATAGCACGACAAGTTAGTGCACGACTGTCCCGTGGGGGTGAGTCAAAGACGTTGGGGGAGGCGGGGTGACTGGTAGTACGAATTCCCCTCCCCGCTACACAACTCGCCCCCGGTATCACCTGTTTACTAGGCAGATGAGAAGTCAATCCTGCCAGGAACATTGCACAACCATGAAGTTTCTGAATATTAATAATTTTGACAGCATTGATTTACTGCTGTTAACATTATCAATATACAGAAACTTCATGGTTGTCCAATGTATCAGGAATTAGTTCTTATCTACCTAGTAGGTACCTACTGTAGATGCCTCGTTCCGACCAACGTCTATCCTCCCGCGAACTTGTTGGGTCTTTTAATGTAACAATAATTGGTTGCTCAGTTTGAAAAGGATACATTTCTTAAGCTCTCTATATTTAATTTCCGAGAATTCTTCAATGCAGACATCGATGATGAACGCAATCAACGCGGTGATAACGCCGATCTGCAGGAAGATGAACCACCGCGTGATGTCCTTCCACACGACAAACGGGTAGCCTCTCTTTCGCTCCTCGTCGAGGAGCGGGTGGTTCTCGCATGTGTCATAGTCTAAACTCTGAACAAAAAATTAAAAAGTTATAACTAGATCGAGAAAAATTGAAGAAAGAAGATAAGGGGTGATCGTAATAATTTTATAAGTTTATAATTATAACAGAGACAGAGACTGAAATGATTATCATGTTATTTAAAAATAATGGAGTTATATTTTTTTATGATAATATGACCTTATATGGAAGTTTCGGTTTCGGTTTCAGCCGAAACTGAAACCAAAGTGAAAATTCGGATTCGGTTTTAAAAAATGACTATTAGAAACCCAATAAAGTCCTGATGAGACATATCTACAGCTCTTAGAATTAACCATACACTGTAAATTTCATTCCTGTACTTCTTGCTTCTATACTGATAGACCATTTTACAGCAGTATTTTTTTTATTGCTAGTCTAATCCATGCTTTAGATTAGTCTACGGTTGCACAGTCAATTCCCTAATCAATGAAGTGACCAATGTATGTCCTCGCCGGTCTTCCACAGTCAATCACCCTTTAAAAATCTCAAACTTACAACGTCTTAAATCTAAACAACTTACACAATAAAAGTCCAAAATAAAAATAGTTTAATTACAAAAAAAGACCATGCACGTAATTTTTAGCTAAGAAGGCAATACAATTATTGATTTCAATGTTACAGATGTTTAGTTTATTGTAAATTTACTGTACATAAATATCTACATACATACTTTGTGTTTACACATGTGAAAATTATCTGAACTGCACACATGATTACATGAACTGTGGGAGTAGGTCAGTAGATAAATGTTTATGTTACTCATTACGCATGAATCATTGGAGTTTAGTTGAAGGTAATTGTATGACTTAAACCATTTGAAATTAATTTTGTAATAATTACTCCATCGGTTTAGTGTTTTAATGGAAAATATGGGTCATCATTGTTTAACAGTACAGGATGCTGATTTATCAGAGCTGTTATAATATTTTACAACTCATTTCTTTGTGTAAATCATCAAATCATGATACATTATTGTGACACTTAGTAGTTTGTGTTTACCATAGTATTTTAATCCACAAGATGCTTCCTATAGCTCAACATATTCAGTGCTAGCTATGCTACAAGTGCTAAGCTGTAGCCTGTAGGAGCATTATCCTGTTGTGAATTGAAAATCTGCTATGACCAGTAGACCATACTAGGGTTATTGGCACTCAATGTCTTATTTTTATATACATTGAAGCGGTTGTGCAATACTACATACAATTTAGGTTGTGGGATGCAATTATGTGAATTTAAAAAAAAACACTATAACAACAATAGCGTCAAGGTAAAGGACGCTAAATGGCTGAATGATTTGATACTAACTTATAATTTCTGTTTCAATGATAAATTGTTATGGTACTTTTCATTTCTATTCCCAAATTAAATCTTACTTACCTCCCTCCCACTAGAAGGATAAATATTGCTATTTAGCAATATGACCACCTGTTGACTAACTTTGTAATGTAATATTTCTTTTGAATTTACTTGCCGTGATGTGATGTTTATGTGGATATGATGTTCAATAAGAGTATTTTTATGGTATTGCATTATAAAAGGTCGGTAAGTCCTCAATGGTTAGAGTTGCCATACGTCCCATATATACGGGACTATCACCATATTTGACCATCCTGTCCCGTATTTTGACAAAAGATTTAGTTGGCTTTTATTTAGTAAACAACGGTTCAATAACAAACAAAATTAAATAAAATTAATTTGTTTTAAACTTACC
Organism: Acleris cristana; assembly: GCA_948252455.1. Lineage (NCBI taxonomy): Eukaryota > Metazoa > Arthropoda > Insecta > Lepidoptera > Tortricidae > Acleris > Acleris cristana. The sequence continues at coordinate 7,369,805 of OX411775.1, forward strand.
TCATATTTGGCAGAAAGGATATTCATAGACCCTGGCTCAATCTTTTGCACTGTATGCCTTCTTCTGATTCCATGACTGCCCTCCAATTCATCTTCTAAAGGGTCCTTAAAAGTTTCAATGCAAAAGTAATTAGAATTGTTCCAAATCCCACTAGGATTTATCTTGAAATTAAAACTGTAAATTACCTGATAATTAACAGATTTGTTAAGTTGTGAATAGTCTGAAGTGCTAGCTAGTTCATCATTGCTAACTAAGGGGGCAGTATCTGTCGTTTCGCTTGTATCCTCAACTCCTACGGTAGAATTACTCATTTTTGCTCTTTAAAGAAACAACTGTCTGAGGCCTAAACATTGATAAAGGTGGCTGAATAACATAAAATATGTATCACTATAACACACATTAATCAACTCTAGTATATTTGTTTTTTTGTCTAATCACGATTAAACATTTCTTCTATTTCATGCACGTAAAGACACGACCATGCAACATATCTAAACAAGACGACAAAACGTAAATAAAATGTAATTAAATAGAATTATTAGAATTATTTTATTATGACCCGTCTAATTAAAAAGGTCCTTGATATAATGTGTTTCTCTTTCTGTTTTGGTACCCTGACCTAAACTCATCACGATGTGCGATTACGTATAAACCATTTATTTTAGTAGGATTGTACCAGGTTATTTATAGTGTGCTCTTTTAAATGATCTTAACTTTCTAAACGTCACTACATTTTAATGTTTCTAGTTTTACACGTTCTAGTTAAATATGAATAGTACGTGTTTTTTTTACTGTGCCAATCAAACTTTGTGTAACTTTAAGGATTGTTCATAATGTAAGTGATTCTAAGCTAGTGTAGGCATCCTATTCCTAAACAAAAACAACATAGTTCGAAGTTGCACTATAAAGTACCTACATGTTTTGACACGTGTGACGTTTTCTGGTAAATGTTGCCACTAATAAATACTGCATTGAATCAGTGAAATGAAATGAACATAGAAAACAATCTAACTTGAAATTTGATTTAATTTTGGATTTTCTTAGATAATAAATTACAATATTGATATTTAAAACCTAGAAAAAAATATTTCTTTTAGACTTGCAGTAAAAGCTTTTATTTTAACTTTTAAAACGCTTAGATCACCTTGACTGATAACATTCACGAAACCACCATTGAAACTGTGTTATGAGGTCCACATTCCATGTTATTTTTAAAACAGACGTCTTTGAATAAATAAACAAACCCTAATTGGAAGAAGCAGTCGACAGTTTCAGTCAAATCATCGTAAAATTGTAAATTGATAATGTTATCATTTTATCAGTAAAACAAGTAGAACAAACTTATTCGCATACACGCTCAGTAATCAGCGTCACTGTAAACAATGGGATCTTCATATGTGTGTGTGGCTTGCTCGTTTGGTTGACAATCGCGATGTGTATTCTACATCATCGCATGCTGAGTTATATTTTCAACAAAATCTTTTAATTTTTGTATTAGTTAGTCGATTTATTTCTAAATGTTTTCTTTCATTGTGACCGCCTTTCTCTATTTTAATTTCTAAATATGTGTAATTTGCCGCCGAAGTTCCATTCAGTGTGTCGCCTTTGTTTATCATTCTGTGGCGATAATTGCAGTGATGTTAAACTTCCAATATTTGACCGTGATAAGGATAAATCTCGACTTTCCGATATGATAATGACATATCTGTCGATAATGGTAATCATGTTTGCGTTATTTTACGTCCCGACCACCAGGAAGGGACCGTTTTCTCGTGTGAAAGTTTAGCTAGCAGAAGCGTATGAGATTGTGGAAGCTGATAAGCGCCATTAACTTTCTCGCGGGTGTTGGGTATTTTCGCATTGTGATATCATGTTACGGCCCACGCGTTTAGTGGTCGAGCGTATGACTAATGTCGTTCTTGGAAGTGATAGGCGAGGCGGTGTCAGCCGATGCCGAATATCAGCTACGGCCGCGGCTGATAACAAAGGAGCGCGCGGGATCTCCTCGCCTCGCCTGCTGCGGGCTGGCGCTCGCTCCTCCCGCGCCCCGCACCCCGCACCTCGCGCTCCAGCTACCACTGATGTTCATGCCCTCCCCTATACACTATACTATTTTAGGAATCCAATATTTTCTAAATATAGATGTGTATAAAGGGAGTCAATCTGCAGGAGACTGCATTATACCTTGTTTGAGATAACTGTATCGCTAACAAGCTTGGGATTTCTGTTGTCATTTATTATCAGATTACTTAGTAATGACCATGAGTCATCAGCTATGATTACGCTTGGGAAAGGTCACTGGCCATATCACCTTTGAATGACTGTGATATTTTGTATAAGAAATATAATGTTTGATGTTGTGAATGTTTTTAGGTTTCTCCGGCGGACTTGCTCCCCCAGGTGGTGTGTGGAAGCTGTGCAAATAAACTCGATGAGTTTCACACCTTCAGAGAGCTTTCACACAAATCAGAAAGGCTTTTAGAACAGTTTCTCCAGTATGCCAATTCACTTTCAGGCCCCCAAGAGGTAAGTTACAACCAACACTACAATTTAATAATTTTATTGAAATAAAAATGTTACTTTACAAGTTCTATTATGTACAATATATTTATTTATTTTCTAAATATGAATTACATCTAAAATTCTCATTTAAATATTTAACATTTAATTAAATTTTACATTTCATGCAAAGCTAGAATCAGCATTAATGTTGATGTACTTAATAGGTTGACCTTTGATATTTGTCTTGTAAAAGGTTTTAACTGTGTTCACAAATAAACCAAGCAACATTCCAAGTAATGCCACCATGGCTACACCAAAGATACCCCATAGCACATGTTTAGGTCTTAAGTTGAACATTTTGAAGCCCACTTTCTGGTGGTCGAAGCTGGTGTCGAACGTGGGGCAGAAGGAAACTGTTATGTTTGTGATATAGGCTCCAGCTAACCTCATTGGGGCTGCACAACTGAAATATAAAGAAAACAGTCCATTGGGGTAATGGAAATACTTAATGATATGGTATCTAGGTCATGGGCATAGGGATGGGAAAAAGCAAGAAACATTACAGATTCTAGCAATAAAGGATATTCTTTGCAATACCCTATAATTACAAAGTATAATAATAAAGTGTTTACATACATACATATAATACATGGGTACATCACTATTTGACCAGTTAATAGTGGTTCAATATTATAAATGTATAACATTTATATCTAAGTATTCCTAGTCATCCATTTACTGCTTGTGTTGATTATGTTATGTAGAAACATGTCGCTGATTTTAGTGTTACAAGTTTATTTATTTAATATTTTAAAAGTTATTGTTATTAATTTTAATGCCTCTGAGATGATGCCTTATCATGTAACGTTAATTAACTTACGAAGGTATTTCTCCTGCCCTAAATTTGCTGCCGGCTCCCTGGCCAGTGACGATATTGGCGAGATCGCAGTTGCATAACCAGTTGTTATCAGTCATACCCAAAATTTCTAATTTACTCCAAGGCATGAGATCAGTAGAAAGTTCACTCAAGTTGTTGTCATCTAGGTAAACCTGAAATCATCATGAATCATCATTATGCATTATGCCTTAAAATCATACTTATGTTAGTCTGAAACCAGATTTCTCCATTGGGTTAAGATTATAAAAAAGGAAAGACAGTCAAAGTAATGTTTAATTATGTTCTAGGTTTAAGATAAGTTTGGCATTTTGCAATCATTGATTAATTACCAAACAAGCGTAAATAAAATGATTAATCAGCTGACCCGGTTGAGTGGGGCTGTCAAGTAAGCACTCTAAATCTGGGGCAGTCCATTGCATACAGTTACTAACATGATTATGTGTGATGCTTAAAAACTAGTTATTTGCTAACAGTACAAACACGTAACATAGTATAGTTGTATGTTGAGATCTTCCCTTTATATCTTTATGATGTTATGAGTCAACTGCAAAATATAAGCGAGCATAATTATGAATGACACAATGAATCAGATGAACTGATGCTTTGATATACTTAAGGGGAGTTAATGCCTAGGTTCGATGCGTAGTTATTTAATTGCCGGTTTAGCAACAGTTTATTTTCCTCATTTGCATAAGTTTATGATAAGTCTTTTGTTATGAGCCGCGGGTGATAAACTAGAGGGCTCGTATAACTTGCTTGCCTCTTGCGTGTCGTTTAGTACATTTACCCTTAACTAGTGTCTATAACAAAAGAGACGAGCGAGAAGCGCAAAAAAACAAGTTGTGCTTGCCTTTTGGGGTGCACAATCTGGCTGCTTTATTATTAGTACTTCAGTATACTTAGGTGTAATTCTTTTAAAAACGGTTTCCTGTGCAACGATCGATCAAGTGAACGAAGTCACACGAGCGGGGTCACTCGACGGGTAAACTGAGAATGCAAACCTCTAAATGTTATTTTTACGCTCTGACGGGACAACTTCAACTCGCCGGCTTATATTGGTGCGTCGAGTCCAAGAGCGAGTTCTTTAAGAGATTCACCTAACTGAGTAACTAACTAACTTATTGACTATTTTTTTGTCGTAAGCGCGGAACCGACAAGCGAGAATACGGAAGTAAAGCTAGCAGATAAAAGTCGTAGGTGTTCAGTTGATGCGCCGATTGCAGCAATCTTTGAACTAGATCTCCGTCCATCTTTTGCAATACGATAATATTGGTGATGCCGTTAACACATTCACCGCCAAGTACGCGACGGGTATTCTACGCCGCACTATCCGATTGTCGGGTACTATAGTACTATTCGCCGCTACCCTGGCGTGTGGTTGGGAATTTGTTTCGTGGGCTGACAGTGAATGTGTTAAGTAACTTGATGTAACGCACCTCCTTCAGCGTCCACCGGTCCTTCAGGCCGCGGAAGGCGTGGTGGCTGACGTACCGCAGGCTAGGGTTGTGGCACAGGTGCAGAACCCGCAGACGCTTGAGGGCCGAGAAGGCGTTTCGTTTCACCTCCTCCAATTTGGCATTCTGGCCCACTTCCAGCTCGATTAGGTTCGATAACCCTGGAAAGACAAGTTGTTTTTAACCCCTACGCAAACAGAGCTGTATACGTGACAATTGTGTATCTGTGTGTCTGTGTGTCTGTATGTGGCATTGTAGCTTCTAATCAGATGACCCGATTCAGACGTTTCAGAGTTATTTGCTGTGAAAGTAAGTAAAAAAGGTTCTTGGTAGGCCCCCAGCTTTCCTAAAATCAAATAATTTTCAGGTTCCTTTGCACGGATAAAATGGTAGGTCTAGCTGGCTAAAAGTTGACACAGGCTACAATAAAAAAATTGTGCGGATGATTATTATTATATAAATTACAGAAAATAAAAACGTCATTTATATAGAAAGATATGGTGTTTATTTATTTTATAAGAAAGTATTACGTAAGTAAGTAGGTACCTAACATTATCTGTGTATGAATTTGGATTAAATATTCCATTAATAAAAGCCAAAATTTTAGTCACGATCTCATGATTATTTTCCGCTCACATGGACCCCTTGCTGGTCGTGACGTCGACTCCTGGGGGTCCTTATAGACCACTTTGGGGATCACTGGTTTAAACCAGTGATCTCCAAAGTGGTCTATAAGGTCTATAAGGTATTCATGTTTAGTCGATGACAAATCGGGCGATCGGTTTTATAGGTCTGAGCACCGTAAGCATTTTAAAGCTGCCAGAGATTATAGCTCTTATTTACTAGACAGTAATGGCGACAGAGTTAAAAATAATACCATAACACGTCAAAAGCAATACTGTTTACCGTCGTAGAATAGAGGCCCACCCAGGAATGCTTAGCTTAACATTTCGGTATTTGAACATTACACATACCTACACAGTTTGTTTGGGTAATTGTGTACTTTCTCGTGGACAGTCTGCCAATGAAAATGATGAGCATGCTTACAACCCTGTCATTTGATTTGTCATCGGCTAAATTATGTTTGTCATTCTAAGTTTAGTATAAAGTAACTTAAGTATTTACTCAACATTTAATTGGGGTACTACTGTACGCCGGTCATGCATTGTCTTGACCCCTTGGTTAGCCAAGTGTCTTAACTTTCTAACGTGTGAACCGTATCTTACCTACAAAACTGTCGTCATTCAATTCCACAACAGGATTGTTGTTGAACGTAAGGTACTTCAGGGTGCTACCGACCAATCGTAGGCTCTCCGGCACTACCGTGAACTTGTTGTCGGACAAATCTATCTGCTGTAGATTCACCAGACCCCTGAACGCGTCTAGCGGGATGTCATCGATGTCAGTTTTTGCCAAATTGAGAACCTTAAACAAAATCATCATTCGTTTTTTTTATCTGTGGATGTTTGCTGGTATCTATTAGAATGAAACGCTTCATTATTCACAGCTGGCTCTCGATACTGAGTTGTTTATGAGTCAGGTTCTTGGTAGTCATCATCATATACTTACAGCGGAGCGGACCATTAGCTTTAATAGCGTCATATGTGGAAAATTTGGAATGCTGGAGACGTTTATTATAATACCTACCTAAATAGCTACAAATGTTCAATAACGGGTTTCACGGGAGAGTATTTATTTGTTTAGAATAAACACTAGATATAGGCGTACAACTTAATTGAGACCTATATGGGGTAGGTATGCATGAGGTGCGGGGAGAGGGCAACGGTGGCTATATAAGCTTTATCTTACCTCGCCCCTCACCTCATGCCTTCCCCGGCTCTCAATTAGGTTGTATTCATATAGCAGGATAAAAAGTTTCTGCTAACTCTTTTGGGTGTGAATTTAATAAGCAACTGCGGTTACATAACATTCTGAAGCATTTTATAACATTTTATTCTTAGCTTTATTAGAATGTTGTAGTGTTATAAAATGTTTCATAACGTGATATAACATTTTATAACAGCTGTGTAGGAACATCATTAGGTACCTCTAATTTGGACGCGCTTGATATCGCAAGGATGGTGACGTGGTCCAGGATCTCTATAGGGTTGTTGCTCAAGTCCAGTCTGATCAGGTGGGGCGTGTACTGGAACAGGTATCTGTCCAGGGAGTGGATCTCGTTGTAGCTCAGGATGAGGGTCTCGAGAGCGATGTCGCTGTACACGCCGTTGTTGTACGGCCCTTGGAATATCTCGCTCCTTAGGACTTCGCCTGAAACAATGTAGAATTATATAAGATAACCTAACCTTTTTGGACATCATAGTCGGCTAGTTGACTTATTCCCATCCTCCAACCTAGCTAGTTACCCCAGGATGCCTATGCTCTTGTCGGTGTAGCACAATTCAGTCCTTCATTTTTGGTTCTCCCATCTTCTCCGTAATGTTACGGATACCTACAAAGTTTGTATTGATTGATTGATGGAACGAATGAAACGCTTCCCACTGTTGAAAATTAAACTTGTGGTGGCGGTGCTTTATTATTATACTTAAGTTATGCTCTACGAAAATTTGATCAAATTTAATATCTATTCCGAATATTGCGCGTTTTGTTCGCTCTAGGCCGCAATACATAATTATCTGGCATTTTGTAAACATATCAATATACCGAGCGCACGAGTCAATCCAAACCAATACCTAGTAGTACCTAGTTAAGGTTGTCACACAGAAACGTCGGCGTAGCTTCGGCTTATTCCCAGTTGTCCGCACCCCTTTGTTCACACTACGGACAACTGGTTTTTTTTCCCCAATTGTCCGCAGTGCGAACAAATGGGAAGAAAAATCCCAGTTGTCCGCATCCTAAAGCCGAATTAGCGACTCTAGGGTGCGGACAACTGGGTTTTTTTTCCGTTGTCCGCAGTGTGAAAAAAAAGGTGCGGACAACTGGGAATAAGCCCTCGCTTCGCCTCTAGACATTCAAATTTTGACTTAATAAAACAATAGCGCATATTAACAAGAGACACGGTTAACCTACGGCTGGATATAGCGCGGCATAGGTTGTAATTCAACTTCTTGAGTCATCGCGTCGGATGTGTGACGGACGACTGTGACGACGAGGGCTTTTAATTTTATCTTACGTTGCCCTCTTGGCACACTAACTTATATCTAGAACAAATGTGATGGATGATGTAAGGGTAAAAAGTGTGCTAAGTCCTATGACCAAGTTTGATTAATTTAAAATAGATGTTTAATCATTTAAGCTTTTACATACATTTGAATAACCCAGTTTTTGAACTGGGTATTATTCTTTTGATATGAGATCATCTTATTCGTCCACTTTCATTTACATCCGAAACATGCTGAGTTCATTTACAAGTTTTATAAGTATTTATTTAGATTCGAAGTCATTACCATACTTATCATCAAGTGGTTTATCACGTGATTTATGCCGTCATAGTTCGGATTTAGTTAAAGAGGCAATCTAATTATTTACATTTCCAATAAGTGTCTGTCGCCTCCCGCTGTTGCTCATTCTTAGTACGAAAATAGTGAAGTGATTGTCATAAATTCATAATTATAGTTCATATAGACTTGAAGACTGAACACACATTGAACTAGTTCCAAACTAGAATTCCCTGTACTAGACTAATTGCGTTCTAGACAACGATATCGATACGTATGCAGATAAATATATATTTAAACAAACAAGGCCCTATTGTGTACGTTCTGGTCGCTACACAAAGTTTTCCTCTAGAAAGTAAATTGTCAGATCACGAGTGGTTATTTTGGTAAAAAATAACAGGAAATATACATTCAATAGTAATTACACAAGTCAATAAATATACATTTATTTACTTACACTTAACACGGGTATTATAAGAATATGACAATCCATACTCGTAAATTGTCAACTTTGCCTGATAAAAAATAATGCTACGTCTCCTCACACCCGGCAAGGCTCTACCACTAAGTAATGAAAGATGAAGGGTTTTAAATTTTTGGCTTAATAGGTCTTAGGTCCACAAGAAGAGTAAAAAAAGTGAATAACAAAAATATATTTCACTTTCCACATTACCTGTAATCTTGTTATTGCTCAAGTCCAGATAGACCAGCCTGTCTATATTCCTGAAGGCGTCGTCCCATATCTCAGTGATGCGGTTGGTGCGCAGGCTGACCGCTATGCGCGCGCCCGGCGTCGCGGCCAGCTGCGTCACATCGCTGATGCTGTTGTTGAAGAACGTTATCAACACCTGGCTTCCTGGAATTTGACAATAATCTTAAACTAACTGACCTGGTTCCAAATTTAGCTTTAGGCTTGAGCTTTGGTTACTGGACATTAGACAATACTGCCGTGATCTAAAGAAAGCGGCTAAATGCATAGTAAGAGTATGCATTTTAAATCGAATGTGGTTACCAATAGCCTCGTAAGGCCCAGTGTGCAATAGGATATACAGTACCCCAACGAAAATGTTAAGCAATTTAGTGCGTTGTCATATTAAACTTCAAACAGTCAAATGACACACATGACAATGACAATGACATTCACTATGACAAGGTTCTAAGTATGCTCAACATTTTTATTGTGTGACTGTACATAATCAAGGCAATTTAAATTGAACTGTGTTGCAATAAAGATAGCGTTTATGTTGCTATTTTCAAAAACTGAAAATGGCATTATAGAACAAACATAATTGAACCTTATCGCCTTGATAGTAGATTCAAAGTCCCACTCACAAAAAACGCTCTGTTTGTAGTATCGTGGGCCTTACGAGAATGCTTCGACTACTAGATTGCAGAGGCCCGTTTCATGAAGCTACAAGATACAAATTACAAGCGGAAGTCTCTTTCTAACTCCTCCTACTAGAAAGAGAGTTCCGCTTGTAATTTGTAACTTGTAGCTTCGTGAAACGGGCCACAGTTAGTCGCCTTCTATGGTATTACGACAGAATATAATTACTTATTCAACTATTATTATTATTTAATTTATTATCACTCGTTATGGAATAGTCTTCCAACCGATATCAGGCAATCTCAATCTGTTGCTTCACTTAAATCTAGGCTGAAGAGGTGCTGGCTTGACTCTTGTTCCTTATCTAAGACTGTATGTCCTTTCTACTTTTCATACTTATATTATTTAGTTATCTATATAATTATAATTATACAAGTATATATTAGTTTATTTATCTATATATATAAAAGGCAAAACTGACTGACTGACATATCAACGCACAGACGAAACTACTGTACCTAGAAACTTGAAATTTGGTACATGGGTTCCTTTCATGATGTAAGTGAGCACTAAGAAAGGATTTTCCGAAAATCGACCCCCAACGGGAAGAAATGGGGGGAGTTGCGGGAAACGAATTCTACGCGTACGAAGTCGCGGGCGTCCTCTAGTGTAGATATATATATCTACGTATTTATTTTATTATTTTATTATAGTATTGTTAAGCCATCCGTTGTTTTTATTCATTTCTCAAGCGCTCAAAGGTTAACTAGAACAGATCCCATAAAGGGATAAGTTCACTTTTGTACGGTAGAAGTACCGGTTTTGGCCATCTTTACACCGTCCACCAAAAAAACAAAACAAAAAATACTTTCTAGACGCTATTTCATCTCTTGCCATTTACTTTGTCTTATTTCATAATGTTATCATTGCGTGCATGATATCGGTACATCAGTGGGGCCTATATGTTTAATTCTCTGTACACAAGGCAAGTAGAGTGGAGGCACTCACTGCTTCACAAACACTCCACTAAGTATATTTACTAAGAAATTCATCATTATAAAGATAAGGGACGCTATCTGTGTTGTGGACGTTATCAGAGGATTACGTTCTGAATAATATCAATATTTAGGGGTTATTATGCTGATTATTTTAAAAAAATGTCAGGGGGGTATCCCCTTAAATTGAATATTGGGCACCATTGTTTTTAGAATAAAATTTAATTAAAAAAAAAGTACTTTTTTAATGAAATCATAAATAATGTATAGTTAGATCTCATAAGTCAAAACTCAAGTAATAGTGATCTCGTTAGCAAGTTAAGATAATGTGGTTTTTAATGACAAATGCAGTTATATTTTTCCTCCTAAACATGACATAGAAATAAATTGCAAGATTTTTGATATACCAAACCTAACCAAACTAATATAATTCAATACTAAAGAATATTTTTATATAAATAGAAATGAAAAAGACCAACATATTACATTATTATTAGAAACGTTCCTGCCCGAAACAATAATTAAACTAAAAATGTGAGATGTAGGCAACTACACCCAGGACGGTGGCACTTTACAATCCTCATAAGCTTTTAATCTAGTAACATCTGTATGACTTCAGTAATGTGACTTAAGTAGGTGTGGCCTTACCTTTGTTTATGGTGGCTAGCTGGTCGGGCCATGCCGCCGGCACCTTAGTGAGCCCGCGGCGCGAGCAGTTGAGCGTGACGTTGTCGTCGTCCTGCACCGTCACCTCGCACGGGCCCGCCTCCGCCCCGCGCGCCAAAACCAGCGCGCCTAGTACCACTAACACCTACAACAAAGAAACATTACTACGCACTCCACTAACTCACTACACAAACACTCGCGGACCAAGCGACCTCACTCACTTTGCATAACACTCCCGACGAGTACATTTTCCACGATTTTCGAATCGTTACTGTAAAAACACCTCGCGGTTTCTTGTGTGTTTTATATCTTATCAGTTTGTACAAGCGATATCACGTCCCGACGTGAAATGAACTGGCGCTTATTGGTTCACGCGTTATCGTACACCTAATATAGTCTGTCTGTTTGTTCAACTACTGCGCTTCTGCTTGTAGGACATCCTGAATATAACCGCGTGCAAGCTGGAAGAGATTATCAAGCCGATCAGCGAGGATGAGTACGGGCTCGACAAGCACAAGTACATCGACACGGGCTCTCCGGACTCCACTGAAGAAATGAAGAATCTAGAGAGCCGGCAGGCGGCGGTCACGCTTCTACAAATAAAGAACTACGACCCGAACAAATACGCTGTTAAAGCTGAAGAAGACCATCATATAGTGTTCAACAGCGTGCCGAGTTTGCCGCCGTCGGAGCGAGCAAGAGAAGTGTTGCATTGTAATGCAGTCATCGACATAATAAGCAAGGCTGTGGCGGTGGCCCAGCGCGAGAGCGACGAACAGAAGTACCCGCCTGGGTACGCCGCCGTTATCGAGCGCGCCGGCGGCCCGGCGCCGGAGCCCTACCCGCACGACTATCAAGAAGACCAGTACAACCAAAATTGTGCCTATAACCCGCCGCGGAGCGCACACAGCCCCCTCAGTCACGAGGACCACGAAAATAAAGAAATGGATTTATCTCTTTATAGCGTGAAAAACGAACCTCTCGAACAAATCGAGCCCGCAGACCGCGACCATTCAAACTCGTACTACCACAAAACAATGTCTCACAGCAAACAACCTAGTTTTGAGCAGGAATACAAACAGCACGTTTTCGGGCGCGTGAACAAGAAGGCGCGAGACAACTCTTCTGTGTATGAGGAGTGCAGTCAGAGCAGTAGCGGCTCCGACCCGGATAGGCTGCAAATGGACATCTCGCAGATGTCGCAGGTGAGGCTTGTTCTGTTAATCATTTTAGTTTTAAAATACCAGCTGCTCCGTACTTTTTTGTTATTTATACTTAACGAAAAACTGGAAAATCCAATATTTTCGATGATTTTTAAACGTTATTGCAACTATTTATTCTATGTTTTCTAAGTTACTCGTAATCGATATCATCTCTATCGACGCTGGCTTTCGTTTCGATTAGCTCTATGTGCACGGCTTGGCAAAAAGGGCAAATCTTGGACTTGAATACAAAAAGTCGTCACCTACGGCTCGGCCTTCTTAATCGCTGTCACAGCGATGCTGATTAGTGCTAATATATATCGCAAACTAGAAAGTGTCAAGCGCGATGCATTGCTAAATTGAAAAACAAATATCAAGCAAATGATTTTTCATAATGCAATTATATATATACTTACTACCGCATTCAGAGTCGATTAATGGCGATTGAGTCATTCCTTGGTAACGATTTTTCATACATAAATTTGAAAAAGGATTAAGTTCATTGTTTCTAAAATGTTTCTGAGTGCGGTAGCTACACATTGATTAGGGCTATCCCAAACGCAAAATAGGCACAGGATGTAGAGTTTTGGAATATTTTTTATTAGACTTTTACACCATTTAAATAAGCAGATAAAGTCGCGGGCAACGAGCATGTCAGTGTTTGCCTTCACTGTAGACTACACATACATAGGTAGGTACGGCAAATTTCGAGATCATAGATTACGTAGCTGAGAGAAATCACTCCCAACGTTGACCTTATGTCATCAATATAAAGGTTTACAATGCTAAGATGTATTCAACGTTGAAGCCTACCTACCTCAGATTGTATAGTATCCTCAATCCACGAAGTTGCTCCCCACTTCTTATTTTTACATACATTGACACCCCCGCGCAACGTCAAATTGAGTGGCGGGGCGCACCTTTTGCATTCAAAACACTACTGTACCTAAGATTACAATTTTTCCTCAATGATAAATGACCGATTGTGATTGATCACTATTATAGACAGCCAAAAACTATTTATGGATGAGTGCATTGTACCGTACGTAGCGGTTATTTTTTTATGCTTCACAATGTTTTTTTGAAAGTAAAGCAACTCTGTTTACAAAAGCAAGTCACAGTTTACACATAGGTACTGAAATTATGAACGCGAATGAAACTTTGTCTGTCTGTTTACGCTTTCACGGCTAAACCGCTGAACATGGAGAGCGCTTGAACCCAGAGGAAGGACATAAGCACTTTTTTCCCGCGACTACAAAACGACTTCTATGCGGACGGAGACGCAGGCAACAGCTAGTCTTAATTGCACACATTTCCTTGTACTGTTGGGTGCGGCGGATTGTCTCCTGTTCACCCGAATACCCCTCTGATATTGGATAGATAAGAAAGTGAAGAAAGAAGATTTTAAGCCAGCCCCTGTCCCTCTTACTCTGCCACATCAAAAGGCCATAATTATAAAATTATGTAATGTATTGTGATTGAATCTGCAGGATGATCCGGAAGAGACGCAGTCGGCGCGGTCCGCCCAGTCGTCGCCGCAGCCGAAACAGGAGAACGAAAATGACAAGGACTCTCTATGGCAGGCCCTTCACAGGCAAAACGGTACGTTCCACATACCTAATCACTTTGGAGATGCGTCTTTTGGTGTAGTCATTTTCAGAACAAGTTTGATGCACGCACATCTTACCAATACGATCCTATTTTTCTTATAAGATAGAATGTCATTTGCAATTGTCGTCTATTCGTAAATGGATGAGTTGAAGTTACGTAGGGTGATGGCATAAGTGTTCGACACTTAAGTTGACAGGCACCTATAATGACATTCTTAATTCAAAGATCATACAGTCCTAAATTGATTGTTGCAAAACAAATGAATAACCCTTATCTTCTGTAAAATAAGAATCAAGTGTCGTTGTCCATTACTGGTTCCATTACCCTATTGACAGCGAGCTTTTCAAATTTCTTTTATCGTACCGTTTCAATATCAACATCAAACTGTTAGATCGACGACAACTAAAAATCGTTTTACCAAGATAAATAATGTTCACTTAAAAAAATTATTACAATATTTTGTATGTATTTACATTTTTCAATTTACTAGTTTTTCTAAAGTAAATTTTAATGCTTTCGCTGTTCTGTATTATCTACTTTTAGAAAATATTTGCAAGTTGTGTAAAAAAATCACATTCTTTCATTTATTACCTGCCGCAGTTTTGCTCTGTAGCTGTGTGTGTAATCATTCACCTCTACTCTCGTCCCGATATCTATAAGTAGGTTCCTTTTGTCCGTGTTACATTGTAAGTAGTAGTCTGTATAGAAACGTCACAAAAAGGATTACAAAAGAGTTAAGTCATGTGATAAGTTACATTTTAATGCCATAATTTGCAACGCTAATCAGATACGAATGCGAGGTGAGTAATGGACGCAGTGGCGCAAAAAACGCATATAATGTCGGCTTCGTATTCGTAAAATATATATTACTAAAAAAACAGGAAAGACAGCAAGATTCTGTCTGCGTTTACCCACTTAAAAAAATTAGGAGGTTATCGATCCGTCTGAAATTTTTTATGCATGTTTCTCGATTTCTCCGCCAATTGTTTACCGATTTGAATAGTCCTTCCTTTATGAGTAGGGTAAGTATATTAAAATTTCGTCAAGGCCTGGTCGACAGGGATAGAAAGTCAACGGATCTCTTTAATAATTTGGACCCATCCATTGTTTTAAAGACATTTAATCTATATAAGACAAAAATCGGATACGGTTGGCGCTCGAAATCACTTCTTTATCAATGGACTCATATTTAAAATTTGCACTAAGTTTTTGTCCAAAGATAGGGTCTGGTTTTCTCCCAGCTGAGGGTTTTCACCTCCATTTTATATGTCATGTTAACTGGCCCTAATAATCCTAGCACGGAGAAGTGGAAGAAGAGCTGAGAGGTTTAGAGTTATATCAAGAGAATCTCTCTCAGCTGTCACGATGATAATGACTTGGCTCGTTGTCCACAGGTCGCGGCGGGGAAGCGACACAGCTGCTCAAGCGGCTGATCAACAGCAAGCACCTCGGCATGACGGTGTCGCCGCTGCGCGCCGCCGTGCCGCCCGCGTCCGCGCCCAACGGGGCCGTCTCGCCGGTCAGTACGGGGACCGTATTTTAAATCACTAGACTAATAACCTCGTAAGGCAGTGTGCGATTGGATGTATAGTCACGGTAAGAAAGGGTTCGTCACATTTGAACTTTAATAGCGTTCAAGTAGAGTCGAAAAGTGACGAACCTTTTTTTACCGTGACTCTGCATTACCAAGGCAATTTAATTTGAACTGTATCGCAATAGGAATAAAGTTTATTTTCCTTTGTTTGTAAATTGAAAAAGGCATTTTCGAACAAACATAATTGAACTTTATTGCGTTGATGGTAGATTCAAAGTCCCAGAAGTTCCCAAGGTAATAACTATAGTCGAAATTACTCGGGCGAAGTCGCGGGCAGAAGTTATGGTGCATAAAACTAATAGGAAACAAACGTGAAATTTTACTTTCAAAACATACTCGTATTAAAGGCTAACCGGAGAGCTTATTGTCTAACGCACTCGCAATCACGATCGTTAACATTTTGAAAATCGAAGGCTTGTCTGCATACAAAATGAAAACAATTGCTCCACTTTGAAGCCGGTTGCGGGTGCGTTAGACAATAAGCCCTCTGGTCGTTTAGTCGTCGTCATAACGTACATTTGGCCAAATATGTGGTCAGCTACCCTAAGGTTGATTTCAGTTTGCTAGTCATAAAACATTCAGGTCGATAACATGCGTGTGTCAATTTAAAGGGTCGGCTTTAGGGGCATTTTCGTTTCGTAGAAAGCTGTGTCAAAATTGATTTGTCGACTCTACAATCGTAAATAGCCATAATCTTGAAACGGAGTTCGGACAGATTTAGTCAGTTAACTTTGAGTTGATTAAAATGAAATAGAAATATCATAATCATTAATGACTATTGAAATCCACGTAAAGTGTACAGAGCGATGACTCTAAAAATGGCCTACGGGTTTGTACTTCTCGCTCTGCTTTCCTACGCTATAATTCGGGTCTAACCGAATCTACCCGAACCCAAAAGGGTTACCCATCATGCATCCATTGTATCATTTTATCGAATTTCATTTCATCGAAAGCTATTTTCTGCTGAAACCATAATGTCTTAGGTTAGGTTAGACTTGTGACTGCTAAAAAAAACTAATATGGCGAGAAATGCCTTTCGACGAAACGAAAATTCTGCGTAATGAAACGTTCGTTGAAATATGTTTCGATAAAATAATAGGTACCCCCCTGGAAGATTTAAGTGCTCTTGCACTGTACGATCGTGAAATAAATGAATAACAGTAAATAAAAGAAAAGAAGCGACTTCGATAGTTCTTTGCCGTTGAAGTTGTTTGTCAAAATAAACGTCTAATAAACATTGCGTAAGATTATGCTTTATTGCATTAACTCAAGAACAAATATTTTTATGTTTATTGTCGTAATGCTCTTTCTAATCTAGTGTTGGCGCTTCCGACAAATAATTTGATACCTTTTTGTGATAAGATACAAATCGTCGGGGATAATGCAATACCTCGTAAAATGCAATATGGTGCATTAATAAGAACTTTTCTAAGTTAAATTACACATTTGCACCTTGCGGCTCTTGGTCATTATGCGGTATTGGAGTTGCCTGGGTCAAAATTTCCGGCAGAAACTAAAAGACCTAAGACTGTAGAGAATGGAGTACAATTGATGAGGCCTATACTCAGCATTGAGTTACAACAGGCTGAAGAATAGAGAAGATAGAGAGAGAGAGACCACTTTCCCCGTCAAAATGTCTTAATTTTGCTGATTGCATGATTATCTTAATTTCAAGCGTATTATTTATCCTTTCGTTTGGAAATAAAGCTCTTTGCTTTGACTTTGCCCGCGACTTTGCGTAGGACACGTTTATAGATCAACCTGCGTTTATAGATTAAAAACATACTCGAACAAAAAGTATATTACGTAATATTACGGATCGAAATCCAAATCCAGAAAGCCAAAGGATGCTGTCACACCAATCGATCAAGCACTGCACCCGGACATGGATAGCCAAAAACTTTAACAATATCTATATTAATAGTCTTTTCAATGCGCAACAATATGCCCCACCACTTGATTGATTTGACGTTTCACGATTGCGTAAATAAATGTGATAAGAAGTAGTAAGGCGCCTACTTGTTCATTGACAACACTATTAACGTTAAATTTAAAAAAATAATGGCCTATTACTTATTACTAATTCGTAATATTAGTAAAATTATTGTTACCACTGTATCACACTGCATCAGCACAAATCTTCGATTGACCGCTCGAACTTCTCTTCACTGAATCTACAAGTCTCTATTCAATAAACAACAGTCCGCCACAAACACATTAGTTCTTATCAACAACTTATTAAGTTTCCTGACTTTAATTATATTGGTTGATAATAGCACAGTTTTTCCTGTTACGCTTTGTAAAACTACATTAAGTCATAAAAGGAGACTATTCTTGGATGTTTAATATTAAAAAAAAATGGCAGTGTAATTATAACGAGTGTTTTGCAACGAGGTTATTTGAACAAGTTTTGCTTACAATTTTCCCTAGTCTCGTGAACTGTCAGTTTACTTTGTCTGATAAAAAATAAATTTTAAATAAGGACAGACGCGGTCGCAGGTGTTTGCGTAACTGAGCATCTCTATATAGGTGTTACAAAGAGATGAGGTTGAATTAGGTCTTTGTTGTCAGTTCGTGTGTTATGGTAATGACCTTATGGCAGAGTTTTCCTTGTAACCATTGTTTGGGACGTTTGCGTAATCTCGCATCGACTAGGAACTTTACCTTGAGCATTGCCTTTATTTATTTACTTTGAAACAAATATATTTATATTCATGCTCTATTTTTAACTTCTGACGGATGAGGTGTTATGTGATTGAAGAGTTTGTGTGCCTGTATGTCTGTTATTGCCTAGAGCCAAACGGGTCAACCGATTTTAATCTTTTTGCTGGGTTGCACCAGCCGTGATCCGCTAGGACTCGAGACCAGATTTTATGTCTAATATGCCGCACCTTCAGTATGACCGGGGCACAATTTGCCCCTATAATCATATTGTACAGTCAACCAATTTGATTTCTAGGCCACTTTGGACTATGTTAAAGTGACGTTGACAACCAAACGTTACAGACTTCTTATGATTTGGTTTACAACGTCACATTGACAAAGTCAATAGTGGCCTAGGAATCAAATTGGTTGACTGTACATTGTGCCCTTGTTTTGCCGAAGGTGCGATGTGTCGTAAAGGCAAAAGTAAATAAATATCTATTATAATTTTGATGTTTGTAAATACGTAAAACCGATGTTTCTTTCCAGAGTTCAGCAATGGCTTTATTACGTGTTAAACATAGTTTTTAAATCTATTATTATCCACATTCAAGGTAGTATAATGTCATTGACCTCACAATGCGATCAAGTCTATAAGTCAATATATTAAACCGTTTCAATCGCGGAAAACAAGAATTCCGCTACGATTCGATGTGCTTCATAAACCTATGAGCTTTTGGAAGTCCCTCGAGAACTTTTTCATTTTCAGCGTTAAAAATTACAGTCGACTACAAAAAGATGGGTCCACTTTTGGGCCTTATCACAATACAATAAGGTGTCAGGTGGATACATCTCTTTGTAGTTGACTGTATGGTCGAACACATAAGTAGCTGAACATTTTAGTACCTTGTTGCTACTAACGATATACTAAATTCAAACCACTCTCAGTTTAATTTGTTATTCCGACAACGTACTAAAATGAACAGCTACTTATGAGTTTGACTGTACCCTATTTCGTCTTCGGTCTTTACTTATACGTTATATTTTACTTCGATCTATTGAGGCGTTAAATTTCGAAAATGGGTTCAATACACGCATTTTGGCTTGTATTACCTATTAGTAAGGATTGTCAGCTTAAGGTGCACTTACACAAATTTTTTGAGCAATACTCACTTTCAACAGTACATACGTCTCATTCTATAACACAAAATTAGAGTAAGCCAGCTATTGTTGCCGACTATACATAGCCGTTAAAAGTTTTCATATAGCATATCAATTCTGTTGTCATAAAAAAAATGTTTCCTTAATTTTCGGTCACTTAGTATAATAAAGGGCACAAGTAGTGTGGTATCAATTGCATTAGCTCAATAAACATCACAAAAATAGTCGGCTGATATGATAGTGAGAGAGATATTATATTATTTTAGGACAATCATTTTTGTGACGTGAATTTGATGTGGGTTGATAAAAACTAGGCGATCTGCATCTCGGTCCTTTATCTTATACGAGTACAAAATAAGCGACGCATTTTATTTATTTGATTATAAAATAGTCTTCTTTCGTGTAACGATAGTTGTTTATGTAACTGGTACATAATGAAGCTTCGTAAGGGTTTTTTTACACATTTAAACGGTTTTTGACAAGTGTAATATAAAAATTGAGATGTCAATTGATCATCAAACACCATCAGTATTATCACTATCACTGACATTGTTCATACGCATAAACATGGTAATAACAATGCTATAACAATTAAAAAAGAACTGTTATTACCATGGCAACACTCGTTATAGAACTGTTTTCACGCTTCGGTTACGCTATATTGGTATTCTGATACTGTTAACGATATCAATATTAGCGGTTTATAGCACGCGAGTAGAGAAAGATAAATAACTTTGCTCTGATTATAAATACGCATCCGAATTAAATAGCCTACTTCATTTTCCTGATAGTTCTGTGTTCGTTACAGAACGGCGAGTGGGGCGCCCGCGCGGCCGGGCCGGCGGGCACGGCGCGCAGGAAACAGAGCTTCCCGGCGCGCGCGCAGCCCGCCGCCGCCGCCGACCCGCCGCAGCCGCTGTGGCCCCAGACCAACGACAACGTAAGCACTTTTACTGCAAAACGCATCATCATTGGTCTAAATTTGACACCTCGTTAAGTAGGAGATATTTACAAGTTAACACCAGGCCCCTATTTCACCATCTTGACAATGATACGTGACAGGTGACAAATTCGGTGTACATTCAAAGATAATACTAGTAGTTTCATTTCAAGCTGCGCCATGTACACTGATTTTGCTGAAAACAACTGTCTACAACGTCGGTCTCACCCACGGAATAGAAAAAACAGTGGAAATGGCATGAGCTTCGCTTAGTATCAGACCTGTTGTCGACAATCTATCATAAAAACAACACACTTTACACTCCGAAATAGCACAATAAGGCATGCTTCTGGATTTATTTCCTATTTTAGAAATATCGATATATAGAAATATCGAAATAAGCGATCGCGGCAAAAGTATGGTAGGTTATGCGGAACTCCGCATAACTATGCCACACGTTACACGCCCACTTGACACTTCTACTGTTTTTTCTGTTCTGTGGTCTCACCCAAGGTTATGTTGTCGGAAGGGCTAGCGTTAGCGACCGTCTGGCAGGCCTTTAACTTCGGTATCCAAGGCCTGTCAAGTGGATAGCGATAAAAGCTTATCACAAACGATGTTTTGTATCGTTTCCAGCAGGAGGCATCAGACGCGGCCAACTCCCGGGCCCCGCGCGTCGAGCTGTCGTGCAGCAACTGCGGCACGCACACGACCACGATATGGCGGCGCGACGCGCGCGGCGAGATGGTCTGCAACGCGTGCGGGCTCTACTACAAGCTGCACGGCGTGCCGCGGCCCACCGCCATGCGCCGGGACACCATCCACACGCGCCGCCGCCGCCCGCGCCACGACAAGCACGCGAGGAACAGTCAGTACACAACACCACATCTATACACACTACACACGTGTCCACATCTGCATTTTGCTACAAGCTGCACATTCACAGCTTGACAACATCATCAGTATTCTGGCGGTGTAGACATATTGTTGCTAAATTGAACGTGCAAATATTAATTTAATGTTATTTTTCTAGACATTATTCCAGTTCACCCCGTCTGTCACTAAATGTTTTAACCAATTCTTCAAATTGTCTCCGGAATCGGCAACCCTGGCCCACAACAAACAAAATTCTTCAATCTCGAGTTCTATTTGCCATCTAAGCTACCTACCTCTTTCCAAGTTTTGACTTTGGCTATCGCTCTTCTCTCCACGTCTTGAAATACTTACGTATATGTTCAGAAACCCGTCGCGGCGGCGAGACACACGCGCCGCCTGTAGAGAGTAGCGCCAATGAAGGCGCGGGAGAGGAAGCCGTGCTGGCCGCGCTGAGGAGACAGTTGCAGCCGCACCTGCTGGCGGCGCTACACGCGCAGAACACGCGCCCGCACCAGCCGCACCAGGTACACACAGGGCACAGAGCCGGGAGCAGGCCGTGCTGGCCGCACTGAGGAGACAGTTGCAGCCGCACCTGCTGGCGGCGCTACACGCGCAGAACCCGCGCCCGCACCAGCCGCACCAGGTACACACAGGGCACAGAGCCGGGAGCAGGCCGTGCTGGCCGCACTGAGGAGACAGTTGCAGCCGCACCTGCTGGCGGCGCTACACGCGCAGAACCCGCGCCCGCACCAGCCGCACCAGGTACACACAGGGCACAGAGCCGGGAGCAGGCCGTGCTGGCCGCACTGAGGAGACAGTTGCAGCCGCACCTGCTGGCGGCGCTACACGCGCAGAACCCGCGCCCGCACCAGCCGCACCAGGTACACACAGGGCACAGAGCCGGGAGCAGGCCGTGCTGGCCGCACTGAGGAGACAGTTGCAGCCGCACCTGCTGGCGGCGCTACACGCGCAGAATCCGCGCCTGCACCAGCCGCACCAGGTACACACAGGGCACAGAGCCGGGAGCAGGCCGTGCTGGCCGCACTGAGGAGACAGGTGCAGCCGCACCTGCTGGCGGCGCTACACGCGCAGAACCCGCGCCCGCACCAGCCGCACCAGGTACACACAGGGCACAGAGCCGGGAGCAGGCCGTGCTGGCCGCACTGAGGAGACAGTTGCAGCCGCACCTGCTGGCGGCGCTGCACGCGCAGAACACGCGCCCGCACCAGCCGCACCAGGTACACACAGGGCACAGCGCCGGGAGCAGGCCGTGCTGGCCGCGCTGAGGAGACAGCTGCAGCCGCACCTGCTGGCGGCGCTGCACGCGCAGAACACGCGCCCGCACCAGCCACACCAGGTACACACAGGGTACAGCGCCGGGAGCAGGCCGTGCTGGCCGCGCTGAGGAGACAGGTGCAGTCGCACCTGCTGGCGGCGCTGCACGCGCAGAACAGACACCCGCACCAACCGCTCCAGGTACACAAAGGGTACAGCGTCGGGAGTAGGCCGTGCTGGCCGCGCTGAGGAGACAGCTGCAGTCGCACCTGCTGGCGGCGCTGCACGCGCAGAACAGACACCCGCACCAACCTCTTTGTTAGACTTGTTTAAGCAGCAAGGGGGCTAAGACCCCGAATTTCTGATCTCTCAAGTCGTACTCTTCACGAATTCGCTCTGGCCTATGGATTTTGTCAACTGATGACACCAGCTACATGGGTGATGTACCAGATATTAAGTTCCATATGACCTTGAAGTGACCCAGACGGTTACCAATTGATGCATCTTTGTCCTCCCTCGAGGGACAACACCACTACAACCTGTTCTATGGTCTTCGCATACAGTTGATTCCCATTACTAGCGAGAGTTAGTGGCCAAGACCATTGATATTAAGTTTAAGACGACTTTAGAGATAACTTATTGGCATCCAAGGTGTCAAGCTTGGCTTTTTGGATGCCTATATGGCCATTGTTTACCATTCTCTTTCTTTATTTAAGAGCTACGCTCTGTTTGGTGGAGTAATCGCATACCGCTCGTTCTTCTGTCAACTGCTTGACTTTCTGGTACGACACAACCTTGACCTTCTTATTTATACGCGCAAAGTAATCTCCACGGTCTTCCCCTGCCTCTTCTTTCTTCTATCTTTCCTCCTGGAAAATGTTAACCAGAAGCTTGTATAGTTTAGTACAGTATTATGTATGGTCCCCAGACGGGCCGCAGCGCCGACTACGACGAGGCGCCGCTGAACCTGGTGGCGAGCCACGCGGCGGCGGAGGAGACGCGCTGACCGCCGCCCCCGCGCGCGCGCGCCCCGCCCGCGCCCGCGCCCGACCCCGCCGTCTCCGCCGTCTCCGCTCAGCATTTAGACTTGCCGCGCACCGTCCCCGGCTATGTACATTCCCTACCTTGATGAAGCACCGGCTCCCTTTCCTTTTAGATTCGGGAACAAGAAACGCTCGGTGATTCGAATGTTAACGAGCGGAAGGTAGGACGGAATGTTCGTAGCCCGGGCCGGCCTTCAGTCGAGGCGAGATCTGATGAAGGAGCGCTAAATATTACGACCGTTGTTCCGATTGAATCTCTCCTGCGGGCCCGGGCTCCTTTGTTAGGTACGCTCGACGGTCCGCGGGACTGTCGAGCGGCCCGTTAAAAATACTTGCCGAATCTCCGCTAGCGAGGACGACCTCTCTTACAGGTAAACTTGTGGGAAATCTTCCGTTAACCGTGCGGAAACTTACGGAATTTTAACCTCGCGTAACTCGCCAGTATTTTTCGAAAATCTCAAATAGCCTTAGTCTTTGCCTTGTCGACGATATCTCGAACCGCGTGGTTCTACACAAAGTTTATGCTCTTTTGGCAGACCGTGTTCCGGCGAACGTTTTGTAAGGGTACTCTATGGATAAAAGGGACAAGGGATCATATTTAATTAAGTCATAATAAACTCGCCTCGTACAAAACGGTCGTCGCGACACGTCGGGACGTAAGTATTTGTTATGACAAGTTCAGAAGCATAATCCACTATTGTTTACTAATTAAAATTTATTCATAATACAATTTAGTTATATACTTAAGGCCAGTGTCAATAGTTGAGAATGAACCAAGGATTTTTAGTTACATTTTATTAACAGTGTCAGTAACCGGGCATTAAAGCCGCAAACGTACAGAGAGCGGATGCGGCACGGTGCGGCGCGTTCCCATACTAAAAACAACTCTGCCATGCTTTGGGCACGCTATTTGGTACGGGAACGCACCGCGCTGCCACCGCTTTCAGTGCATTTGCGGCTTAACCAATAATTCATTTTAGACCTTCAATTAGTGAGGTTACCAGATTTCTCTTCTCCAATCTTAGTGCCTAAAATCGGATAGTGTGTTTTGATGTATTGGGTTTACGAATTATGTTTTTTTTTGTTCCAATTGTAAAAAAGGTTGTCTCAAATTGTTTATTTCAGTATTACAGTCATTTCGTCGCCATGAAACAGTTTACACTCGGCGTTTTGACGTCTATGATAGACGAAGTGTTGTTGCATGGTAAAGGTTGTGCGGTCTCCTGTCGGCGACAGGCGGTACTCGCGGAGCGCTGCAGCCCCTAGCGAAGGTCGGGCCGGCGCCATCCGCGTATTAAAAGTGAAATCTCGTATGATAGAAAACTGATATAGGTTTGTTAAGCCTTGCCTTAAAATGCTCTCTTATTGATGAAATTATATAAACGGTTACCTATTTCAGGACGCAAGTATTCGTTAGATTTACGTAATTTAAGATATTGTAAATTCGATTATTTACATAGTACCTAGGAAAGTTGAAGTTAAATTCATTAAATTATAGCGTTAATTTATTTCCCATTTCGGTCAGTATTTACAATGTAAGTATTTTTTCTGTCGAGTATTGCCTTAGTTGTTTAAGGTTACAAAGTTAGGAAGCAATAATGACAAACGAGTGTAACTACGTATATAGTGACGTACACATAATTATATATTTGAATAAATCTAAGTGGTAGATAGAATACCGTTCAATACTAGCTTCGTTCGTTACAGTGGTGTTAGAGCAGTTTCATCTTTTGGTATTAATGAAGAGTTGCCTTCGTATTATATATTATATTATAATATAAATACCTACCTACTTATCTAATAGATTTTTGGCATTATTAAACTAGATATCTTATTTACCTATAGATACAATTTTATGTTAATTAACTTACTTTCGAATGCATTGGAACCGTTGTGCATTATCGACAGCAGCTAACCAAACCGTCGAGGCATTACGTATTTAACTAACGGATTCACCTCATCGTGGTCAGTGTTTGTGTATATTATAGCGAAAGGCATTTACGTCGTATCTCCTCGCGTGGTGTGTTATTGCTTCGCGTTCACCGTCCCTTACTTGATATTCTCTACTTAATTTAGTTACGTATTGTATTGTTTAGTGTCTACCCACGGGCCAGTATAGTGCAGTCTATGAGACGTTGTGATACTTAGCCGATAGCTAGACAATGCTCGGCACCCGAGCCCGCTCGCGCCCAGTCGCAGCTACTCCCTACTTCCGGCGCCGCGCGCGTCAAGCTTACCGTATTTAAGAAGCTTTAAAATTGAGATTATTTATTGTTTATTATTGGACACCGTGTGTACTCGATTAGCCGTTGCTGAGTGTAGAGATTACAGTTTAGCATTGCTTACTTTAAATTCATGACGATCGTATATAGTCTCTCTTGACAATAAACTTTCATGACTTTTAGTATCTAAAATATCGTATTCTCAAATTAAGCTCTCTATGAAAAATTTCTAGCTCTCTGTCAAATGATATTAAATGGAAGTCGATCTGTAAATGATGTTAAGAAATATGCACGCGGACGTGCTTATTTTTCTATAGGAAATCTATTTTGTGGAATGTAATCACCATCCGCTTAGATAGCTGCTGGCATTAGTGATACAGTATTATTTTATTGAATATTATCTTTGTACATGTGTTAGGGTTATTTTGTATTTTTTGTAGTTTTAACTAGTTGACGTCTGTTATGTATTATGCTGTTGGTATCAGGTGAATTCTCTCTCGTCAAGTACACGTATACAATAGCTCACTAACAATGTTCCTTATAACTATTCTTAATAAATTATTTATCGCAAGAGCGAAAAACATTTCCTCTAGAATGTTCTTGAACCCAAGTAAGATAGCAATAATAATTAGTGACGCCCTTCGATCTTCCAATTTGGTTATTTATGATATTGTTTAGGTTAATTTATGCATATGTTAAGATTGATGAACAACGTATATCGATATTTAGTTACTAACAAACCGGTTGTGTCGTGTGTGCTTATGCTCTAACCAGCATGTGTTTGTGATTTTATTTACGTTTCGTTGATCCGCACGCGGCCGCAGACGGCTGACGGCTGCTATCACGTGGACGTGGACCGCTGTAATTTATGCTGGAATATTGGCTTCCAATCCTGTTCGTCATAATAACATCGTTTTTCAAGACTAAAGACTGACAGACAAGTTCTGCGATTCATATTTTCTTCTGCAATGTATGTAGTTGCGCAACGTTCAATCGATTTGTCTCAAGTAGCATAAAAATATGCTAGATATTAATTAAAATGTGATATTTGTTTGAGATTGTAAGTGCGTGTTTCTGAAAAGCAATAACATTGTGATAATTGGATGAGCATTGTTTGCGGAACTTAAAAGGCTTATTCCGAATGATGTAGAATGATAACTGTCAATTAAAGTAAGTAACGGGACGGGCGGGCTCACAGTCACTGGCGCGGGGCTGCGGCCGCTACGGCTGTGACGAGCCACTGTTCATGAACACCCAGCTACTGTGAGGTCGGTCGTTCCGTAACTATTCGCTAATATTCCAAATGTCATTAAATAAGTGTCTCTGCAATACTTGAAAACGTGTTTTAGGCAGGCATTTTTAAATTAATCAGAAGTGTAATTCAAATAAGCAATAATTTCCAACTGAAAGTTTAGGAGGACCATTCGATAAGTTTGTCAGATCATGAATTATGTAACTATGTATCTGTATTTGTATATTGTGGTAAGTTTCAGCATAAATTATCCAACTGAGATTGTTCGGGAGAACACGTGGCCGGAATACTCATTGTGAAACATTAATTATTGTTGTATAGATGATAAATAATGTGACTTACGCAGGGATGGATACTTAAATTATTAAAATTTTAACTGATATATTGGCTATGTAGTGAGTAGAATATTTTTTTACAAATAAATAATAGCAGCTACGAGTGTTTTTGATGTTCCCTTTTCCTTTAATGCTAAATGTTTTAGGACAATTTATGTTGTTATCGTTATAGCTAAAATATAAGCACCATTGTAACTCAGCTCAGGACAAGCTCGCGAATCCAAGAGTTAGGTGATCAACTCGCAGTTTTATCGCGGTTATAGTCAGTATCAATTGAAATGGTCTTGGATATAAACAAATTAGTACTGTTTGACACAACCCCAAATTTTCATCGAGCTTGTTTTTAATTATAGTTATTTAATCGTAAAATTTATAAAAAGTAATAAATGATCAATTGTATAAATCATTGAAAAGACCTCACTTGATCTTTAAAAGTACGTGATTACATATTTGCCCGTTTCAATTGACACCGAAAATACGTCCGTAGTCCTTGCGCGGGCGCCCCGCTTACCCAAAGAGAATATAATCTAATCTGCTTATTGAACACAACTGTAGCGATACTGCTTGTAAGGATAGCGGAGATCTTCTCACAAACTTCCAACTCCATTATCAGATCAGCTCCATAATATTGAATTGTTTGAATTGTCAGCGGTTGTACAGTCAGCGTCATATATGTATAAGGTAACATTCAAAGTGTTCAAATAGTACGGTACACCGTATTAATTGTATAGTGTAACGAACTATTTGAGTACTTTGGATGTTACCTTATATATGACGCTGACTGTACATATGGTTTATAAATTTCCGCCAATTCCAATAAACTACTTACATTATGGTAGCACTTCATTTGGCCATGTTTGCCAAATATTGATCTTACATCTCTTTCGTTTGACATACCGAATGAAAGACATGCAACGATAATATTTGACAAATAACAACCAAGTGAAGTGCCACCTTTAAAATTTGGCTTACAACTCTTGCAATATTCGACTTAGGGCCTGTTTCACAATTGACAAGTAAATTTATCTGCCATTTAAAAATGGCTCTCTCCTTGTCTATTTTTAAGTCTAAGAAAGGGAAAGGGCTAAATTTATCTCTCAAATAGGTTTTAACTTGTCGATTGTGAAACAGGCGGTTAGAATATTATCAAACAAACATGAAATTTTAAAGTTGGAACATCTGCTACTGCTATTGCTCTATATTGCGGTATTCCGCGTAACTGACAAATTCAATAAGGTGCAAAAAAGACCTATTCTAAGGGAATTCACAGAATATTGCACCTTATTTACTTGGTAAGTAAAGCGATTTTGCATTATCACCTTTATAACCGACGAAAACATAATCCAAATACAAAAATTGAAACCAAAAATATAACTTAATGCCACTTGGAGACTTTATTGTACATCATATTCTAACAAAACAATACATTTGTTCTTATCCCTATTATACAGTTACTATTTTCTACAGGCTGTTGTAGACTTGCGACGAACGTACACTTTGCCTTGGGTAGAAATTCACGATGACCGCTTTTATTATCGGTAGCCAATTATTATAATTTTGGGACTACGTTGGTGTTATTAAATCATACAGTCTTAGTTAAATATCTTAAACTCATCGCTACATATCATATAAATGCATTTGAATCCTAGAAAAATAAATCTTATGGTCCGAAATTCAAGATTATTCTTTTTACTCTCGTCATCAGTCAAATACTTGAAAAGGATACAAATAAAATGATATGGCTCTTTGACGGGACATCTCGTTTGAATTCGGTTTTCTATGACATGTTGAATAGATTCTTAGTTCGTACCAAGTCACACGTGAAGTGTAGCGAAGTAGCGTAGAGTTTAAGACTTGCGTCCGTCCCAATTATATTGATACAAAACTTACGGTTTTAGTTTACTTAGTGATCTTAAAATTTATTCGCGTTACAGCGTGAGAAAAACATTCAGAAAATCACAGAGCAATAAGGTCCAAATTTCAAATTATATCTAATAAATGAGATGACGGGAATTGTTTCATGAATGAGATATTATAAATGCACCATTCGTATCAAATCCGTACTAACAATTAATGCAGCTTGCTGTCTTATCCAGTATACCGTAACAATACTTAAAATTTAATTTAATTAACAATAAGGAAAAATCGAAATGCAAAAACTTCAATAGAAACTTATAATCGGCGAGAAAAGCTTACAAATAGTACTTTATACTTGATGCTATAAAAATACAGTTCTACATTATAGTATAATACAAGTCATCAGAGTTATCATTGCCAAGTATAAATAAAACAACAATACTAAAATAATACATAGTGTATATTCCTACCAGCAGCAATGTTCAAAACAACTGTCAAATAACAAACAAGTTTATCATTTCAAATATGTCCATCCAACAATTTTATTAATTGAAAACATATTCATAACCATAAACATGCTCAAAATTAGACAATTATTCCGACTGCTCGTAGGTACAAATCCTAACTCAAAACTCGCTAGTCCTCGAGTGTGACATTTTTGAAGAGGTACGACATGGATTCCTTGTTGTGGATGCGGCGGATGGCTTCACTGATGAGCACGGAGATGTCTATGGTTTTGATCTTTTGGCACTGCATCTTCTGCAGCTCGTGCGGCACGGTGTTGGTGACCACCACCTCGTCGATGGGCGAGTCCTCGATGAGCCGCGGGGCGTCAGAGGAGAGAAGTCCGTGGGTGGCTAGTACGTAAATCTTGTACGCACCGCATTCCTTCAGCACTTCGGCCGCAGCTACGAAAGATGCTACGTCGTCGATCATGTCGTCCTGGTAATCGATATTGTTAACGATTAGATTAAAAAGAATTATCACATTTATCAACCCTGGGAAATCTTTAAGTATTTATTTTTGATGACAATGGGTGTGGGCAATTTTGCTAGCCAGTTAATTATTAGACAACTCCAAGATGGACTTCTAACAATTACGTTAAAATCCACTTCAAATCTGTAGGGATTATTCTTACTTTCTGTTCCGTATAATATCCACATCAAATTGAATAAGTTTGAATTTTGGACAAAGGGTTAAATCAATTTATGTTTAAAATTAACTACATTTTCAGACTTTAAAATATGAGGAGACAATCTCAGCTACACTTTTGCACCTTAGCTCATTGAAATACGGTGTAAGATAGTATTTACATATCTTTGTACTCGACCATACTATGGATATTAAAAGACAATTTGAACCGAGGATAAAATATGGTATTGTAAAAAGTGCCATTTTGCGTGTGGAAAATATGACTGTAGTTACGTACCACCATGATGGCGATCCGGCCGCCGACGTCGCCGACGACGTTGATGGGCGGCTTCTCCTTGGCCGGGTGCGCCGGCACGCCCACCGACACGTCCATGGTGCGCGAACGGTCCACGCTGCAACGACGATTTTGTTTACTGTACGGCTAGGATAACTTGTACTTTCTCGCCTGTTGCTTAGTGATTCTTTTGTTATAAACTAGGTAATCCCATTACGAAGCACCGAAAGCAAGTTTGATAGTGATCCAGTTATGCTTTGTTTCTCTACAAATTACTTGCGCTACTATAGCTCAGGGTAGCGAACATAAACTGTATCTGTCATCTCTATAAATAAAAATCAATTGCCGCATGTACCTATGTGACGTCGTTACTTGAGAGCGTCTCAATCAATTTGGGTGTTATTGTCCGGACAAGGTTTGTATAAAACAAAAATTTCACCAGGCGACGTCAGTCACGAACAGCTAGTTTGCCATATAAATTTATTTGGACAATGCAACAGACTAATTTTCAAACAAAAGAGAGAAGACCAGGCTCACCTCTGTAAACAGGGTGGTGAATACCGTCCATCCACCTCGTCACTCTCAGACTCTTTCTGCTCCCCGTGTATGACGGCGATGGCTAGCCGGAGCCGCTCAGCGTACGACGTTGCCTTCTTAGCGGACCCGGGATTACGAGCCACAATTACCGAGTTGCGATAGTCTGGAATCTGTCAAATATCAGAATGGTTTAACATATTACTTTACCGAAAAGTACCAGACTATCGGGAATTCTATGATGTTGTTCCCACGACGCATAGTACCCGATTGTCGGGTACTATTGTACTATCAGCGGCTACGCTGACATGAGGTTGGGAATTTGTTTCGTGGGCCAACTTATTTACATCAGAATAAATTAAATATATAATTAACCCACTGCAGGGTCATCGGACATTACAACGCCCCAGCACCACGGCATTGAAAAATGTATCAAACTAACACTAATCAAAGCTCACTTTCAATGTTTCATTTTGACCTGAGGCGGTGTTGATGTGGTACTGGGGCCATTTAGCCTCATATCTTTAGCACCAAGTTCTCCAGCCAACCCTTACCTCGTTTAGCTCTTACCATATAACCAAAAAAATACGAATTTATTTTATTAAATAACAATGAAACCGACTTACACTTTCCTGAATGTACTGCAGCAAAAATGGTGAAGCTCTCAAATTGTCAACTGGGCATTCATAAAAGCCCTGTATCTCCTTCTGGTGGAGGTCCATGGTAATGATATGAGTGAGGCCAGACTTGCACATCATTTTGGCAAGTAGCTTCGTAACAATACAGCCACGTTTCCTCATCTTACACTGCTTGCTGTACGGCAGATATGGAATGACGCCGACAATTGATCGAGCTGATGAAGTTTTGCAGGCATAAGCCATTATCAGAAGTTCCATTATGTTATTGTTAACATCTCTGAAAATTGATTGATTTATTGAAAATAACTTGTTATCTCGTTTTTGTTTCCAATAGCAAATATCTTGTAAAGTTTAGCAAACTATGACATGACAAATTTATAACACATTTACAGCTTTTTGAAGTTATTAATAGTAACTACTGCCTAAGACCCAGTATACTAGGACTTTTTTGTTTGAGGTTTTTTTATCTTTCAGAAGCGGAAGAAAGTTTAATATGCACTATTCTAAAATCAGATATTTCAATTATTGAAATAAATAAATAAATTGAATTTGAAGGATTAAATATTGAAGTTTTGTTACTCAATATACATCTTTATCTTTAACCTTTAGTATGCTGGAATGTGGATGCTTGCAATCCTGTTTTACTGCTGGAACATGGATCTGCTGCACTCAGTGGACTTGTTGCATTATAAAATACACAACTCAGGGTGATAACATCACTTTGCTTGCTTCGGCATGCCGAAGGTAAGGAAAAGGAACTTAAATCAACCCTTTATAAATGGTTTAATTATCTTACTCGACTCCAGGAGACACAAAGTTTTAGTTTTATAAAGCTATTTCCCCCCAACTACCAAGATCTAGTCTTAGACAGATTATGTTTTTCCTAAAATAATTATTAAGAAATTGAAAATTTGTTCATGGATCCATGCCTAAAATATGGGATCCCCTTGAAATATCGACAAACATTTCATTGAATGTGTCATTTCACTGAATTTAATTTCATCAAAAACTAATTTCTGCTGAAACCTTAAAGTACGTAGGTTAGGTTAGAGTTGTGACCACTATAAAGAAAAAGCTCCTGCACATGGAAATGCCTGTCAATGAAATGAAAATTTGGCAAAGTAAAATATTCTATGAAATGAGTTTCAATATTTCAAGGGTAAACCCTAAAATATACACGAGCAAAAGGATTTCAAACATCAGTTGACCTCAATCATTTTCTAAAGTTAAACTTGTGTAGTATAGTTTAAACATGAGTGGCATTATATCGTAATGCACATTTGGACATAAACTTGTTCCGTGAAATAATACTACTAATTTTCTAATTAATGCTACCATGCTAGCAAGCCAATGCTAGCTCTCATAGTAAGCAAGCTGCACAATATTATACAGTTTGCAGTAAATAACTTAATTCAGTTTACTAATTACAAATTCACTTACTTTGTACCAGTTTGAACTATGTAGATGTTTTTCCCCCGGATAGAGTCTGCTATCTCCACCATGGTTTCTCTGTTGGTTTTGTGGTACACCGAACAACCCCCTTTGCGGACCCCCAGGCGACTAGAGAATGTATCAAGACAGATGATCAATAATACAAATGATTGTAAACGAATATTCAAGGTCATGGCCAAATTAATCAAACAACATGAGTGCATAGGTTAACCTAAAACTGTATTGATCAATAATAGTGTTGTTTCAGAGTATTACCCTTAATACTTACTTAGCGATCAGGTCGGCCAGCTCGGGGTGAGAGTTGCCGCTGAGAATCACAATGTCCGACGTGGGGTTACCCTCCATGTTGTTCTTCCGCGACCGATTGAAACCCACCAACCTACAACATCACGTTATCGACCCCAATTAGCGACTGACGACAAGTATCAGCACGAATTAGATAGGTAGGGGACGTCACGAAGGAGCAAGAAGAAAAACAATAAACCTGGTTTTGTTGAGTAACATAATAACCTGATGGCCTAGTACAGTAAATCAAAAATGAAAATTACTTTAAATACGAGAAAATTTGCAGTTATCCTTAAAAGCAATACAGCACGGGTTTCAGATTTTCCAATTTTTCATGAAAAGTATAATAAGGGTAATTTATATACGTCTGACGTACATGTGGGAAACCACAGATCAGTAAGTAAAGAAAGGTGTATATATTATCTTAGCAAATTTCACTGACATAATTTTGGTTCAGAAAAAAACTTGACGTAAATGCTTGTTCTAAAAATCATAAATTGGAAAAGTTTAATTATTTTTATATCTCAACATGAATTTGACCGTAAAACAACTATAAGATAAGACGTTTACTTAATGCCTGTGCTTTCATTTCTGCGTACAACAGAATGACTCGAACTACAGAGTGCTGTCAAATATTTTGACAGTGACACTTAACAGATGGTTGTAAACAAATGGTTAGAAAGCATGGTTATTGGTTACCTATTTTGTTAAATAATTTATAAGTATGGGTCTAACTAAGCAATATTTGCGCTATGCGCCCAGTGGCACGTTTAATATAATTGCCAGTGCAGACTGCAACAGCACTCATGTGTCTCTTAACGGAGTGAGCGGAAGATACATAGCAGTGGGTGCGTGCGAGCATGTTATTATTTGGGACATGCGTCTCGGAGAAAAGGTATAACACAGTGTCAAAATAACTAAGTTAATTGAAAACTTGTTAGTCCAGTACTATTTACGTAATACTTTTAGGCACAAGTTCTCCCCGGCGAGAATGTGGTGGTGTCTCAGATCGCGGCGAGCCCCACCGGCAACCACATGGCAGTGGGCTATGTGGACGGCAACATCAGCGTGTTCGAGTTGACCAACAATGAGGTGGTGTGCCAGTTTGCGGGACACAAGTCTGCAGTCACATGTCTACAGTATGATGAGCAGGGACACCGGCTGGTGTCCGGCTCAAAGGTAAGTCATTTGTAACAATATTATCATAACACCAGGCTATACAAAGGCGCGTCTCGGTTTTTGCTGATAAAATAAAGTGCACCATATAAGCAATAAAATTACTAAAAGAAGTGTAATTGCTATTTACAGGACACAGAAGTGATTCTCTGGGATGTTGTGTCAGAGACAGGTATAGCCAGATTTAGTGCCCACAAGGGTGTGATAACAAGTGTGCTGTTCATCAATGGAAAGAACTGTGTAGTGAGCTCATCAAAAGATACATTTGTCAAGTTCTGGGATATAGAAACCAAACATTGCTTCAAGACTTTGGGAGGACACCAAATGGAGGTATTAAATTATTTGTTTATAAATCTGCATCTCACTTCTCATTGTAAATTTTAACATTAGTAACTAAATCCTGAAAATTGAAAGGCTAGGTTAGGTTATGCATAGAAGTATCATTTAAAAACATTAGAAAAACTTTCAAAAGGTAGACCTTAATAACCGTACCTTACCTTACCTTAGATTAATAGATATTAATAATAGGGTCAAATTACATTATTATCTATTTAACAAAATAAATATGTGTACAATAAATACTAAACTGGTGTGAAAACCTTTTTTATTTTTAAAATTAAAATCTTTTAATATATTTTTATTTGGTCTTCTACTTCTCAGTCAGAAGAAACTGAATCCACATTTCTAGAATGCAAATGCAAACCTTCGCAACAAGAAGTATAATTTTGTCTTTGCCACTGGTACACCTTGTGCAAAGGAACAGTGTTGATAATTAATCTAATACAAAAGATGGTTATTTATTTATTTAATCGTATGGCGGAGTAAATTGTAGGAAATTCTTATAAGTCGATATCCAGGTTACGCAGCCAGTCGATAGCCTCAGCAGTCAGTTCCTGGTAGAGGTCATTCGGGTCGCCTTGGTAACATCTCAGCGGGCAGCGCTCCACAATGTGCTGGGTTGACTGATCCTCAAGACCACAGTCACATAAAGGGCTCTCACTCCATCCCCACTTATGCTTCATATATTTGCACCTGCCGTGCCCCGTGCGAATTCTGTTGAGACGGCACCAATATTTCCTCTGAAGAGAAAATCCCCTGGGCTTCTGTGTAGGGTCTGGGAAGGTGATGCGTTGTTCGGCAGATGCCTCGGACCACTCATTTTTCCAAGACTGCTCCAGCACGAAGCCATCCGTCCTCAGCTTTCTGGCAGCTTCGCTCGTTGGGCGGCGTGATTTAAGTCGCTGTGGTGGTGGTTCAGCAAACTCTTGGTGGCAAGGTAATTCGCAACGGGCCATTATTTTTTCCGATTCCCTTACTAGTGCGTGCTTCCTTCGCAGATGAGGTGGCGCAATATGGCTCAGCACAGGCAACCAGCGAGACGGTGTGGATGTAATCGTGCCGGAAACACACCTCATTGCGTCATTTAATCTCGCGTCAACTTTTTGCACGTGAGCGCTTTCGCACCACACTGGTGCGCAATATTCTGCTGCAGAGTACACGAGGCCGAGCGCCGTGCTTCGCAGGACATTAGCAGACGCACCCCATGACGTGCCGCTAAGTTTATGCAAGATGTTATTGCGTGTGGCTAACTTCAGTGAGGTTTTAGTGAGGTGTTCTTTGTAAGTCAGGGATCTATCGAGAGTGACGCCGAGGTATTTTGGGTAGGGGTTGCACTTTAGCCTCTCACCCTGAAGTTCAACATTGGGCTGATATTCGGCGAGTCTATTATTTAGGTGGAAACAGGAAACCTCTGTTTTACTGGAACTGGGAATGAGTCTCCAGGAGGAAAAGAAACGCGACATAGCTTTGAGGTCCGCCGTCAGGACTCCCTCCGCTTCATCAAAACCCCGGCTTCGAGCGACTAGCGCGATGTCATCAGCGTATATGAACTTCCTAGATGTAGTTTTGGGTAGGTCGTGAATATACAGGTTAAAAAGAAGCGGTGCGAGTACCGAGCCCTGGGGCAGGCCGTTGTTCAGTTTCCTGCGCTTGCTTATAGCATCTCCCAGATGCACCTCGAACCGCCTCCCACTCAGCATATTAGCTACAAGAGCTGCAATCTCTTTACTGGGAACAGCGGATAAAAGTTTGAAGATGAGTCCATGTCTCCACACGGTGTCGTATGCCGCTGTAAGGTCAATAAAAACCACTGTGGATTTGAGTTGTTGTTGGAACCCATCTTCGATGTGTGTTGTAAGCGCTAGCACTTGATCAGCGCAGCTCCGCCCTTGTCGGAACCCCGCCTGCTCCTGCGGAATAACAGCGTCTATGAGGGGAGCAATTCTTGTGAGCAGCAGCCGTTCCAGCAGTTTATACGCACAGCTAAGGAGAGCGATGGGGCGAAAATTTTCTGGAAGCTGTTCGCTTTTACCGGGTTTCAACAGTGCTATGACTTTCGACAGCTTGAATTCGGTAGGTAGTTGGTTTTTTAACACGATGTTTGAGAATAGGGCAGCAAGCCAACTTACAGCAAGGGGACCCATGTTTCTAATAAATTCGTTGTATAATCCATCAGGCCCCGCCGCTTTGCCAGGTTTCAGTTGCTTGATGGCTTTAACCGTCTCAGATACGGAAAAGGGCCTGATGAGGTGGTCATTTGCGGGTAAACTGCGCTTTAGTTTTGTTAACTCCTTTCGAACGCGTTTGGTAGTACATGCATCTCGTTTTGCTCTAGTGAGATCAACCATTCTGTTTGCGATTGCGTCTGGATGAAGCTTCGTGTATGACTTTTGGCAGCTCTTCTTACCCGTGAGGCGGTTCAGGACACCCCAAGCTTTCCTACTCGAGGTCTTAAAATCCATGCTTTCAACTGTTTCAATCCATTTGTTTTTCCTGTTTTCATCCAAGGTCTTTAATAGCTGGGCTCCAGTTTCGTGGTTACCGTCGGTTTGGTATTTGCGAAATAGCTCTTCGCTCTGATTATTCCACCCTGGAATATACTCCTTCCTATATCCTCTAGGTATGGTGGCCTTGGCTGCTGAAACAACGACTTGTGTGAACTTTTTGTAATTCGCAGGTTGCGGTTCGAGGTGTTCAGCCTCCACATCGTGGTCCAGCTGATTTTGGAAGCTTCGCCAGTTTGCCTTTTTAAAGTTCCATCGAGGCATCTTCATGGAGTTTGTCAGTGTAATCCTGATGCCGATTTCCAGAATGATGGGTCGGTGCTGGCTGTTTGGGAAACTTGGCAGTATTATACGAGAGGTAGGAAGTGGCTGATCCAGGCCGTCCCTGCTTACGAATGTCAGATCCGGGTTATACTCTTGCTTCCATCTTGCCGACACAAATGTACCCTTATCTTTAGCATCGAGGATGAGATGCAGATCAGAGAGATCCGCCCAATTAGCTAAGGCTGTACCGTTTGGGTCTGTGGTTCGGTATCGCCAATTGACGTGATGGCTGTTGAAGTCACCGCAAAAAACACTTGGATGACATAAGTTTGGGAGGACCTCAAGCGGCCAGGTCGCTAGGGGTGATTTATATATGTTCATGATCTGTAAGTCTTTTAGCTGAATGGTGGAAGTGTAGATTGAATCTTTTAGCTCTGCCTGTAAAACCCGGACTCCCTGCAAGTCAGTTCTTGCGTAAGTAGCTATACCATGCTTAGGGTGGTGGACTGCTGTTACGATGGAGTAACCCGGGATAGTCCCTCTTTTGGCTAGGTCTTGTTCGTCTTTGGTGTGCGTCTCCTGCATACAAACTACGTCAATTTTTTGTTCCATTAGGATTCTATGGAGATAGTCACATTTTGCACGGCTTATGCCTTCAATGTTCAACTGGCATATGCGGACAGAAGGTCCGACATCTCTTGTCTGTAGGCCCTGAAAAGGGCCATTGAATGTTTGATTCTGTGACTGCCATCTGGTATTATCCCGAGGCATTATGGATGGACTCTGAGATGTGGTGAAGGTTTTTTTTTTTTTTTTTCCTACAATTGCCGGTATTGCAGTTGCTCGTTTAGCGCTACCCAGGGGACACGTACAGGGTAATAAAGCAATCTCCTGTGGACGTGAGCAACGTTCATCCCCCGCATCCCACAAAAGATGGTTATTTCAGGTCTGGTCAGCAGTGCTGATGAAGGAGGAGCGGTATCTGGTTACCGGTAGTGGAGACCAGGAGCTGCGTGTGTGGAAGCTGAGCTGGGGTGCTGATGTCAAGCAGGAAGACAAGCTGGCGAGACAGCTGGAGATTGTCAAGTTGGAGGATACAGACAACTTGGACGATAGCTCAGTATGTTCTTAGCTATTTTCTAGGTTTAGTTTTCATTTACAATAGACATTAATATCAATAAATCAGTTTTTAAGGACAATTGCTCATTAAACAATCTAGTCAATCTCAGCTCTATGCTTGTACTATGGGTACTAGACAATGATAAATGTTATTGCTATATAGAACAAAAAATAATTACACAGATATACAAAACATCCAAGACTAGGAATAAATACTTGCCCACATCACATTATATTTATTAAGGGTGAAGGAACCAGTGATGGGCAACATCCAATAATGGATATTTGATTCTTATTTTACAGAAGATAAGGGTTACTTATTCATTTAAAAACAATCAATTTAATACCGTGTTTGAATAAAGAGTTAAGGTGCATTATTGCTGCCTGTAAGCTTGAACTGTCCAACGCTGGTACCATCACCTTACTATGGTAACATCCTATAAAAAGCTAGTTTCATCAGCTAGATTTGAGCAGGATTTTAATTAACCACCATCTTGTATTTTTTTGGAGAACTACACTTTTAATATTTTATTATAAATGAGCACTTCACACTTTACTGTTCACAAACGATTATTTACATTGGCGAATCTAATTTAGTATTTATTTTTTAGGTATTACAATGTCATCAAGTAGGCACACTGATGCGCGGTGGCAGAGGACGCGTTGTCGGCCTCACGTCAGATCTAGGGCAAAGCATACTAGCTTGCTATGGAACCGACGCATTGCTAGAAATATTCGCATTCTGCTCAGATGAAGAGGCAAAGCAAAGAATGAGTAAAAGAATCAAGAAGCAGAGAAAAAAGTTGGCGTCAGTATTTACTTAAACAAGATCTATAGAACCAGTATACAATCATAGCCCGAGATGTTCTACACACCAAACTACCTTTAAAGTGACATAATCTCTTTTGATGTTGAATATGATGATTGATGATGATGATGATTATGATGATGATGATGGTGATGATGATGATGATGATGATGACGATGACGATGATGATGATGATGGATATAACAATTTTGCGTAATCTAATCTAAATAGCCTCATTAAGTGTCCTACTGGAAAGGCAATCCTTATTTCTCCACTCATCTCTAGATGGGTATACCATTTGTATTTTCTTTTTTGGTACCAATGTTGTTAACTTAACCATTGTAGAAAACTCAAAGAAGCGGGCGAGGTGGACGCCGACGCAACAGAAGTGCCAGAAATATTGACGCTAAGCGACGAGGTGCGTCGCCTCACATCGGTCCGGCTTGAGGCCAAGGTCAAGTCAAGTACGTTGCTGCTAGGAGTGACAGGCGAGCTACGAGTTGGAGTCACCCTGGCCCATAACTCAGTAGAACTTCATAGCTTGAAGTTGGGGGAAGAGAATGAAGGTAAATCTTGATTATGTTGTGGTTTTAAAGTTCGTAAATGGAAGTCACACTAATGAATTTGGCAAGATGTACAATTGCAATGAATGAAGAACCAAAAAACATGACGTGAAGTTGTTTATAAGCTTGTAAAATGTGTTTACAGTGAAATGTTTGAAGCAAATAAGACTACCAGGTCACCAGAAAGAGCCACGGTGTGTTGCGATCAGTTCCGACAACTTGGCCGTGCTGTCTGCTTCCGCTGATTCTATTAAACTATGGAACAGGTATATAAATTACACATGATGATTTTTAATCGGATACCAATTTTTCTAATTCAGTACTTGATGTTGATTACGTTACAATTGCAGTTCCATGGAACCTAATTTTTTTTCTTAATACTTAATTTTTATTTTGAAAATAACTTAATCGAAATTAATTGTCACCCTTCTAATTGTTTAGTCTACACTTTGGTAAAGAGGTTCATTGAAATTATTTTATTAAATTCACATTGGCAAAATATTCTATGAGACATATGATGCTATTTAATCAAGAAAAGAGGAAAATAGTTTTCTGTTAAAACGTGAATGTCAATGTGATTTGATAGTTTTGTTGAAACGTGGCCATAGCAACCTGTTAGCAACCCTATTAAAACGACCAATAACCAATGTGTTTGGGCGTTGTAATAAAAAAAAAGCAGAACTTACAATTAAAGAAATTCTTACTATTCTATTAATGTTCGGATGAAATCGTAGGTTTTTCGTTTTT
Source organism: Acleris cristana (assembly GCA_948252455.1). Lineage (NCBI taxonomy): Eukaryota > Metazoa > Arthropoda > Insecta > Lepidoptera > Tortricidae > Acleris > Acleris cristana. The sequence goes on from OX411775.1 coordinate 7,410,911, forward strand.
GCAATGTTGAAATTACCAATCATAATTTCTCCGTACGCTAACAATGGTCGCTAGGTTACGGTTTCAAGACCTGCAATTGGTTGACTTTGGGTGAAGTAATTGTGTTGTCATGTCAAGTTGGTAGACCTGGCTCTCAAAAGATAAAGTTTATTGACGTAAGAAACAGGGACCGGAAAACCCCTTCATTTGATTAACCCTATCGATAGGCTAACCCTATCATTTGGTTACCCAATCGATGTGGTTACTCTATGATTGAGTTATCTTAACGTTAGGGCGAACCCCTTTGAATTAGTTAACCGCATCCATAGAGAGAGCGAATTCTGGCCGTCTCTCGCTTAAGCGGCCTCCACCTGCCGCTACCCTATCAATTGTTAGGTAATGCAATAATAAGGCAAAATTCTTGCACATAGAGATTAAACCAGCTTGAAACCGTTCGATTAAGTTTGAATAGGGTAACAGACGATGGGGTATTGGGATAGGGTTATTAGCGCTTAGTCGAATTAACTGTATCGTTTGGTTGCCCTTTCATTGAACTAAGTCGACGATATAAATAGCGCATCCTTGGGGTTTATCAAAACAAGTCTATCAAATACCATATCGAAAACCCCTTTCGTGCTAAGCGGTTCCGGTCCCTGCGTAAGATCTGTCAAATTCCCCGCCAAAGCGATGGCACTTGATGTGTCGTATCTACTTCACTTCAATAAATTAATGTAGGATGACCATGTATTCAGTGATTATTAGTTTATTAGTGGTTTTAACAATATCATTCATTGTAATTCATTTTAAACAGTGAGGTAATTGCGTGAGATCTCACTTATTGAATTCAATTTTGGTTGGTAATCAATATTTTTCAACTCCTTATCACCGATTAAAAATCATGCATAAAATTAAAGAAAATTTTGGTAATGAAGGCAATTTTATGAACAAATTAACAAAAAACAAGGTCTCAAGCAAACTCTAACAAACAGACAGATAGAAAGACAGACCGACTGAGCTTAAACTGCTGGACGTTCCAAACTATAAAAATTTCGTGGGCTTCCTTTAGTCTTGTATAAATTAAGAGTGTTTATCTAGGCCAAACCAAAGCTGTCTCCGCACGATCGCGGTGGAGGGCGCGCGGCCGAGCAGCGTGGCGTTCCTGCCGGGCGACCGTCACGCAGCCGCGGGCTGCGCCGACGGAACCCTGCTCATCCTCGACGTCGGCGCCGGCGCCGTGCTCGAGCGCGTGGCGGCGCACGCGGCCGCCTGCAGCTGCCTCACTCTCACCCCCGACGAGGTATATACCTTATTACTACCGCAATTAAAAAATAAAAAGTGGGCTGTCGCAGCCAGTACATCCGTTGGCGCAGACCTCCGTGCAGCAGGCTGAATGAATGATTGAATGAATGCTATTTATTTTCCAACGTAAGTCACAGTATACATCACACCGTGTGTCCGCGTCTAGTAAAAGATGATATAATAGATGGATAAATTCGCCTTTGTACTTGTTTTTTTTTTGTTATATTGCCTGTGTTTTCGTTTTTATTCTTGTATATTCATGAGTATACGCACATACCTACATAAACAAATGGTTGTGTTTTAATTACAGAGAGGCTGTTGCTCTGCAGGTGCTGACAAAACAGTGAAGTTCTGGCAATTCGAACTCATACCCGACCCAACAGGAGAATCTAAAGCAAAAGTAAATGTTTATTTATTCAATTACTTCATGTTTTTCTTGTGCCCCAAAGGACTATTGTTTTATTTTATATTGTGTACTATCAATTTATGGAAGATCCTTTTCTTTTAGGTCCTCTCCCTGCTTCACACACGGACGCTAGAGTTAGAAGAGCCAGTGACCGCGATCAAAATAAGCCCAAACAACAAATTTATAGCCGTCGCGCTTCTCGACTCTACTGTCAAGATTTTCTTCGTCGATACTTTTAAGGTGACACATAATATTCATTGTTTTTTTTTCTAAAGACAAAATTAAAATATCAAAAAACATTTAAAAGCTAAAAAAGTAAAGTAAGACCGTATGATTTTTTAAAGAAATAGATTGTAAATTAAACTTATTAGTTATTACTGATTAAATTACACTGATTAGATTAGGTACACAGATTAAATGCTTACTAAATTGTAAGGAGTGCATTCCTTATTTTACACGCTATTTATACTAACTTTAGTTTAGTGATTTTAAACTTCCTCATTAATATCGCAGCGATTTAACCTCTTGTTCGTTCACACGCGTTAACTAAAGTTCTCACACACTTATTTTTTTTTAATTACAATCAATTCCATTTTATTGTATAGTAAATTTCAATTAGTTCACTAATCCGTACTTGAAGTGTTGACAAGAAGGCACTGCAATGTAGGAGTCGAAGTATTTTATACACTATTGATAACCACATACAAATTTAAATGCTTATACTGTCTATGCAGTTACGTTACAGCTGTCAATGTTTTTTACCTACTGGATACGTGTTCCAGTTCTACTTATCCCTGTACGGGCACAAGCTCCCCGTGCAATGCCTGGACATCAGCTACGACTCCAAGCTCATCGCCACCGGCTCCTCGGACCGCAACGTCAAGATCTGGGGCATGGACTTCGGAGACTGCCACAAGTCGATCTTCGCGCACAACGATTCGGTGACGGCGCTGCAGTTCGTTCCGAGCACGCATTACTTCTTCACGGCGTCGAAGGATGGGAGGGTGAAGCAGTGGGACGCTGATACTTATGATAATATTATCACCCTTCAAGTGAGTATGTTTATAACGAAAGTTTTGAACATGGCCTTTTTTTACAAGCTTTTATTTAACTTGCAATCTATGTATGTATGTAAGGGTCAAATCTTGCAAGTTAAATAGGCTACTTGCCTCATATTAAATTTGTCTTAATAAATTAATATTTTCTTTAGTATTAGACTTAAGAAACCAATATTTATCGATTTCAGATATTAAAAGTGTAAGATGGCTACATATTTTTTATTTAAAAATTATTCATTTTTATTTTTAATTTTGAACTCTGAAAACGCTGTCGGGCATGTTGTGACGTCATAGGACCTTAAGCAAACTTCATGTCGGTTCTTATACGAGTGAAATTCGCAATGGTATATTCTGCAAGTGTTCTGAGGCTCTACTTCGAAATCCGTAATTCGAACTTCGTCTATTGCCATCCCTTTTACTCTCGACGCGTCACTAATTCGCAAGAAAGTGACGGGGCGTTCCGAATTACTGATTTCAAAGTAGAGCCCCTGTGCTGTGACATGACATTGTCATTTATGTTTATCTATATTATGTCAAATGCTCTCGTCAACTGTCAAACAAATGTTTGTTTTCGGCCCGTATGACGTCACAGCACAGATAATCTATAGACTAATATGGCTGTAAGCGTTTTCGCCCGTTAACGAAAACTAAACTTTTAAAATAAAGTTTTGCGGTTTTGTAGGTCCTAAAAAAATTTGGGTTTTTTTTTTCATCTAATCTGACAATAATTAATAACTTGAGACCTACTTTAAAACAGAGGCAACTAGCCTATTTTATACACCTTTAGTTCTGATGCCAATACAATAATAGAGCACTATCGAGCTGGTCTGATGATGGAGACGTAGGGTGGCCATAGGAACTCCTAAATTACACATGATATACCTTATAATAATAGCGCTCGTTAGAATCGTCTTGACGAGTAGATGACGACTGTGCAAAAAAAATACAGTCGGCAACAAAAGCTTGTCCCAAAAATGAAGTTTTTCACAGAAACTTACTTTGTTCGAATGTCATATAATTCTGTGTACCGCCAGTATCTGGCTCTTTATGACGTATTTCAGTATGTAGTGTTTGCAGACGGCACGCCCGATCAGGCAAATTGACGTTGCATAGTTGCGTCACTGAAATGTTAAAAATGACGGAGTGGGGCGTGCCATCGTGGATTGACAACACTAACATCTGTTTCATCTAGGTTGATCCCTGTGACAGCTCATATAAACACGTGTTACACTTTTTTCTTTTACTTTACATAAATACTACATATCTGTACAAACCTAGTGTCGCCGTTCAGGAATCTAAATAATTAATGGCCTATTTTAAATACCTGGCTTGTGAGTATAATAAGTTAATAAATAAGTATAATAAATTACGAAATACGGCTGTCACAGGGATCATCCTAGATGAAACAGAGTACATTATAGATGACTGGAGTAATGGCCGTTGCCTGGGGCCCTTATTATGGTCGCCTTTATCGTGGTGGATAAAGCATTCGTCACTCACGCACTTACATACTGGTCAGAAAGTGACAGATGCCTTATCTAAGTTTATTTACATCGATAGACACGTCTTATTTACATAATAGGCCCGCAGCAATGGGACACTAGATTGGCTATTTAGTATAGTATATGTTTGATGTTTTAGGGTCACGCGGGCGAATGCCACTCGTTGTCAGTGGGCGCGGGCGGGCTGCACGTGGCGTCGTGCGGCTCGGAGCGCGCGCTGCGGCTCTACTCGCGCACCGAGGAGCCGCTCGTGCTCGGAGACACCGACGAGCAGGAGGAGGGGCTCGCTACAGGCGAACAACACGTGAGCACTAATGCTCCTTCCACGACCAGTATCCAACTCAGCCGCTCATACTACTGTTGTTCTAATGATTCAATTTCTTTTTAGGCACCTGTTCCGGGATTACCAGGTCTCATAATGCCCACAAAGAAAACGATAGGGGCTGAAAAAGCTGTAAGTACTTTATACTGAGCCATGTGGTTTAGTTTGTTTACATTAAGTTAAGAACCTAAACAAATGTGTTATTTGTGATCTGTAATGTAATGATTAAATTTCGTTTCGTCGCTAGCATAATGAACGTTACGTTATTTTATTGTTGTTACCTACTCTGAGAAATTATATCTTAATCCTCTTATTTATAATTTCATAACAACAAAAAATGTGCTTAATTATGCTTCTTTAATATATATTTTGTGACATTTGAATTTGACAGGCATTTACTCATTTATTCTGGTGGACTCAATAGAAGCAGTTGTTGTTAGCTCCACCTGCTTCTGTCAAGTCAAGCATTTTTATTATAGTCGCGCCGTTCTAATAGGCCCGATTTGACAGCTGTCAACGCAATACAAAATGTAACCTCAAACACATATTTTGTACTGAGCGCGACTATAAGTGCGTTTATAAGGGTTACATTTAACCTGGATGGTTTCAGGCGGACTCCCTCACAGAATGCCTGTCCGTTGGGCTGGAGTTCCGCAAGTTGCGCGAGGAGGCGCGCGGGCAGCCGGTGCAGGCGCCACTGCTCATGGCTGCCTACAACTGTGACAACGAAGAGGACTTCCTCGTGGAGACGCTCAGGAGGATACGCTCCAGGTAAGAGGTATGGTGTGGGGAACAGTGAACAAATAAAGGAACGCTTTTCTATGGATAGATGCAGTGCTATGTGACAAGGTGAGAGCAGTATGTACACATTCGCTCATGGCGTGTCTCGAAGTGTCTCGACGAGTGTGTACAACCGGCATAAGACGAAATGCCTTATTTTTAGGTGTACAAAAAAAACGGTTGCATTTGATTTTTCGAAAATACTTCATTAGTATTATGAATCACATAGAGTAGGGGCCCCACTTCGTTTTAAAGATCTGGTACATTCTGCAATTTTGGGTACCTATTATTTTATCGAAACACCTTTCAACGAACGTATCTTTACGCAGAATGTTCATTTCATCGAAAGGCATATCTCGCCGCATTTTTTTTCGGAGTACCAAGTATAACCTAATAGAACCTAATCTACGTAATTAATGTTAACGATATCCTGAAAACATAGTGGTTTCAGCAGAAAATAACGTTCGATTAAATGAAATACGATGAAATGATACAATGATGAAGTAAAATTCGAAAAAAATATGGGTTAACTGCAATTTTAGTAGAATCGAATGAAAACGGCGAAATTTTTTATATTTCTAGCGACCTTGAAGAAGCCCTGCTCCTCATACCATTCAGCACAGCCTGCGAGCTGGTGCGCCTGCTGCCCTCGCTGCTGGACCGCGGGTCCGACGTGGAGCTCTTGTGTCGCCTCGCGGTGTTCCTTCTGAAGCTTCACCACGCCCCGCTCTGTGCGCACCGCGCTCTCCTGAAGCCGCTCATACAAATACAGGCCAAGGCCGGCGTTCGACTCGCTGAGATACGGGTAAGTCGTGTAGGAGAGGTACGTTGTTTAGCAGATGTATAGCTGCTGTGTCCAGTGTGTCCACCTTGCAGAGATACGGGCAAAGAACCTTATGGATACTACCAATAAAACGCTTGGAATATTAACTAACTATTTTATACAAAAAAAAATCCTGGAGATATCCCGTGGCTATATGAAATATCTGTGCAGGACATGGTGGGCTACAATGTGCACGCGCTGCAGTGGCTGCGGCGCGACGCGGAGGCGGCCGATAACGAGCAGCTGTTCCGAGAGGCTGTTGACACGCGCCGCACCAAGGACAAGCGCCGGCGCGCCCGCCAAGCCGTCAAACGGCCCATCGTTACCATTACTTGAATTAAATATGTATATTATATGAGCTGTTTCATTTACGACATCATTGTTATTGGAACCTACTGTGCGTTTTATTAGTGAAACATGGTCAAAAGACGCTTGCGAGCCGTGAGCCCTGGATCAGCAACTATTAAAATGTTTCCACATTACATTATCTCTTCCCCCCATTAATTGAGTCTTTTATGAAAACTTAAAATGTTTTCCGCTGGGAAGGATCCTATAGGCGATTTTTGATAATAGGTATTACATAACTATTATATTCAACACTAAACGCAAATCATTTTTCAACAAGGCGGTATGGTCTTTTAGCCATTGCCTGTCCGTATGGAAAAAAAATTGTATTGTCAATGTCACTTTGACACCAAATATAACCTCACTCGTATTTTTGTTTTGGACTGGGTGAATTATATAAAACTAACAGAATTATGAATAATACCTTAAATAAATTTAGTTAGACTAATAAAGAAAAGTGCATCCTTACGGTCAGGACAAATAATTGAATATTACGTGTTCTCAGTTACATTTTCAGCCATGAAACTCCTGCGGCATTTACGTATAACTAAAACTTACGAAATATTGAAACGCCAGTACAGTAGTAATAGAAATATATTGAAACTTAATGAAAGGGGCATGTATAATGATTTATTTCCCAGCACATCTGCGTACGTACTGATGTTATGATAGTAATTACTTGACAAACATTAGGCATGTACTTAAAGGAACTGATGGTTTTTTCTCCAACTTCAGGAACGATATTAAAAATTTGCTGAACAAAGCACCGCAGTGTGTGTATGCAGGCTTTGACCCCACGGCAGACAGCCTGCATGTAGGCAATCTTCTTGTAATTATCAATCTTCTACACTGGCAGCGTGCGGGACACAATGTTATTGCACTGGTTAGTGATAGTCACTATTTAATTTGTAGTATATTTTATAATTTAAAGGCAAAGTTACGGCATCCTGTTGCTTATTCTTTCTGGCCTTTAAATATGCAACAAATTTTTCAGCCAGTAGTGTAAGTACAACTCTTAACTCAATACATGTTGTTTTACATTCTTTATTTTGTCTTCATCTAAATTTATGTTTAATTGCCTTTTATATATATAGATGGTCCAGCTTTTCCTGATCATACAACTACTTTCAATTATTATTTGTATATGTGTAATATATTTTTAACTACTTTGTTTGTTTTCATCTTTGCAGTTAGGTGGTGCAACTGGTCATATTGGTGATCCCAGTGGACGAAGCACAGATCGGATTGCCCTACAAAATAATGTCATCAGCCAAAATATTGATTGTATCAAGAAAAACCTAGAAACAGTGTTTGAGAACCACCAAAAATACATTTGGCAAGATACTGCAAAACTGGAACGTATAAGGTACATTAAAATAGGGTATAAATTAATCCCTTATGTATTTGTATTTGTATTGTTTAAAAACTTTTATAATTGGTTGGGTGTTCTTTTTCATGTCAGATTCAAAGTAGGTAGATTGTTAAAACAACAAAACATTTTGCCTGAAAAGTACATTTGACTATCAATATAATTATCATTATTTTCAGAATAGTCAACAACGAATTATGGTATAGAGACATAGATGCAATAAAGTTTGTAAGTGAAATAGGAAGAAATTTCCGAATGGGGACCATGCTTTTAAAGCAAAGTGTGCAGACTCGGATAAACTCTGCAGTTGGGATGAGTTTTACAGAATTTGCTTACCAAATATTTCAGTCGTATGACTGGCTGCATTTGCTGAAGGAATATGATTGCAGATTTCAGGTAAGCATAAGCTAATGAAATAGAGAATGTCAGCCAGTTTAGATTTTTGGCTTATTGTATTCTTCAGTAAAAACAAAAAATTGCTTTAAAAAAATCATGTCGATACGTCAAATACTTTTCGAGATATTGAATTTTAAACTTCGTATGCGGCGCTCGAAACTCGGCGGCTAGCGCTCACGGATGGTGACGTCATCGTTCAACTGCGGTACGCGCCCTTATATGAACGAGTAAGTTTACAGGGCTATATATTTTTAACCGTAATAAGTAGCCAGTTGAAATTTTCACAGAATACGTGTTATTATAAAATCTATCGTTTAAAACTATAAAATGAACAATAAATCAAATCCCAAGAGGGGTCCCCATACAAGAAGCATGAAAAAAAATCTTTGGTTTTAGCATCTTTATACGGATTGTATTTTTATAATGACTTCTTATTTTGATGCTATTTTAAGCTTAAATTGTGGTCTAATTTTCATTGTTTACGACTAAGTAGCAATCTTGAGTAAAACTTCTACAAATATGTGACAAAACTGATTTTATCAACACAATGGTTTAGGCGGTCACCCATCCTGTTTTAGACTACGCTTGTAGTTGCTTAACTTTGTAAGTCGTAATACTCGTAATTATTTTTACGAATTCGTTTTGATGTTACTATGGTAGTTATGGTTAGGTATCTATTGTTTTGTAGTACATACAGTTTAACTAAACAAACTTTCTGTCACTGACCGGCTTTTCTGTTTGTAATGTTTGTCGAGTAAGTTGGTTAAATAAAATTAGAATAATAAATAGGCACTTTTAATTTTGGGTTCACCGTTTTTTACATAAAAATACCAATAAAGTATGTTGATAGCTAAGGTGAAACATGCCAAAAATTAAAAACCAAGTGCGAGACGCGGGACACAGGCGGCCGAGCCCGCAGCGGTAGGTACTGTAGAGTACAAAGATATGTATACATTTGTGGCCCTTATTTCAATGGAATAAGGTGAAAAAGTGTATACATATCTTTGTACTCGACTGTACTATTCAACAATATTATGATTCACGCAGTTCGCTATAAACGCGGTCTCGTACAGCGTACCCGTAGTTTTAAGTGATCTTACTCGTTTAAAATGTCGGAGCCGTAGAAGTCAAGATTGTCCTCTATTGTACCAAAGTGTAACAAAGGGCGTTGGTCCCACAAAAAAAAACCAACACACACTACCTTGAGTGAGGAACCTGGTAGCGCCCGCGCGCGAAATTTGAAATCGATGTAATGAATACACGAAGTATCAGAACTACTACTAGGTCAATCAAAAAATCATGTTTTATAGTTCGTTCTTTTATACGGTAGCGATATTAATTCTACATTACTTAACACGAAATTTGTAAAGAAAGGCCTACCACCAAAGTTAAGCAACCACCGCTTACCTAAACATCGTGTTGATTTAAACTAGGCACTTTTAAATATATTTGTAAGAGATTTACTACAGTTTACTGTTTGGTCGTAAACTATATATGTTAGTATGTAGTTTAGATTATCATTTAAGCTTAATGTGACACCGAAATAAAAAGCTATCATACAAATACAACCCGTATTTCGTCTTCCAAAGTTAAGCAACTACACGCGTAGTCTAAAACAGGATGGGTGACCGCCTAAACCATCGTGTTGATAAAATCAGTTTTGTCACATATTTGCCGAAGTTTTACTTAAGATTGCTATTTAGTCGTAAACAATGAAAATTAGACTACAATTTAAGTTTAAAATAGCATCAAAATAGGAAGCCATTATAAAAATACAATCCGTATAAAAATGCTAAAAATAAAGATTTTTTTTCATGTTTCTTGTATGGGGACCCCTCTTGGGATTTGATTTATTGTTCATTTTATAGTTTTAAACGATAGATTTTATAATAACACGTATTCTGTGAAAATTTCAACTGGCTACTTATTACGGTTAAAAATATATAGCCCTGTAAACTTACTCGTTCATATAAGGGCGCGTACCGCAGTTGAACGATGACGTCACTCAAGCAAGATGGCGTCCACGCGCTTTAATATTATTGACCCAAATTTCAAACGTTTGTAGAATCAAAACTACTGGGTCTATTTGAATGAAATAAAAAGTATTATGTTTGTTTATTTATAAACATTACTGTTACAAAGTTTCAAGCGATTTGGCGTACCTACTGACATTCTTCATTAAGGAACAAGATATACAAACCCCTATGAGGGGTAAGTTTGCCTTAGTACATTCATATTTTGTAAATACTGTATCTGAATTTTTGTGTGTTGTACAATACATACATACATTCATACAAACGCTATAATTTTTCACTTCAACTTTTTTTTTCCATTGAAACTTCATACCATTTATACGAATAAACATTGAATAAGATACAAGCCTACATCATTACTTACCAGAACTGATAAGAGGTTTCTTATCAGTTCTATCCAGAAACTGTTGTTTTATTCTCATGTATTGGTTCTCAGATTGGTGGGAGTGACCAAATGGGTAACATTTCTGCTGGTCATGAACTAATAAGCCGGTGTACAAAAACAGATGTTTATGGTAGGTAACTAAAGTACTGTTTGCTTTTGTGCTTTGTTACATCAATTATCACCATTTTCTTTAATAAAATATAATTTTTAATTCTATCAAAAACACAAAACATAGATCACATTAAGCAACTTCTTTTTAAGGTCTCACCCTGCCGCTTGTTACCACTGAAGAAGGCGACAAGTTCGGTAAATCTGCAGGAAATGCCTTGTGGCTGGATTCAAACAAAACTACTCCATACACTCTCTACCAATACTTTTTACGGACAAAGGACTCTGAAGTGGAAAGATATTTAAAGCTATTCACATTTTATAAATTAGGGGAAATTAAAGATATAATGTTCAAGCACAAAGAGCATCCTGAACAGAGGTACCCACAGACATGCTTGGCTGAACAGTTGACGACCTTAGTACATGGCAGTAAGTAAATTAAGTATACCATGACTTGAAATTCGTCCTAAAGTTCTACCTATATTCAACTACCTCCTAAAATATAGCATAAAAAATTACCATGACATAAAAAACATTCTAGATTTAAATAAAGTCAGTCACAGATGTTGACTGACGCTGTTAATCTAGTCTAGTTGCTAGTGACTCCCTTCCGGTCGCGAGGTTCGTCCACGAACCACAGGAAATTTTAGGTCCCCATGTTTCGATCAATCGAATTAGAATTTGTTATTCTGCGTAGTTTATAATTCCTACAAAGCTAGAGGTCTCCTGTTTGATCCTGGTTAAGGGCAAACATTTTTGTGATAATCGAGAGCATTTGTTTCTTAGTTTTGATGTTTCTATGTGGGTACATACATCAAAACAGTCCAGCCAGGGTTAATAATATAATTATTTTGATATTTTGCAGTGCACTGCATTGCTATAGATTGTAAAAAATCAAAATATTTTTTATTATTTTTGTGGGCCTATTAGTGTCGTGTTTATCGACGTAAATAAATCATTATGCATTTTCTGGCCTGTATGTAAGTGCGAGACGGATGCTTTATCCACCGCGATAACGGTGACCAAAATGTCATGTGTGTATTTATTACCTATGTTTATCATCGTCTAGTACCAAGCCTAAGTTGGGATAAGGGCTTAATCTTTGTGAGACTGTCCTTTGATATTAAATTATCTGTGCATTTCCAGAGGAGGGTTTGGAGCGCGCGCAGCGAGCGACGGAAGCGCTGTTCAGCGCCGACGCACGCGGGCTGGCAACACTGAGCGCGGCGGAGCTGCAGGCGGCGCTCGAGGGGGCACCGGTGGTGCCGCTGCTGCTGGAGCCAGGCCTCACCGTGCTGCAGCTGGCCTTGAAGGCCCGCTGCTTCCCCACTGAGAGTGAGTAGTTTTTTTTTAATGTCATGGAGAAGGCAAACGAGCACGCAGGCCACCTGCTGGTAAGTGAGATCTGTGACTTCATAGACATTTGCATTCTCAAGATTACAATCTTACAATGCGAAGATTGCTGCTTGGCGGTTGGTTTAAGGATAAGATGGTGGTAGTGATCTTGGCATAGGTACCCTGCACAAGGTCCATCCACATTTTTTTTCATACTCTTGCCCAGTTATTATTGGAAGAAGTGACTTTTACTACTTCTATTTATTATTGCATTAGTAGGTTTATAATTTCGGTCTTTAATACTTTAAAATACAAAAAGAAGCGGTGTTTTTTTGTTAAGTTAAAATTTATGAACGGCAAACATATTGCCGTTAACCGCTAAAGGGTTGAAAACGAGCAACGTTTCTGTACATATGAAAAAAAAAAAAGTTCTTATGTCAAAATATAGTTATTATTTAAAATACAAGGCCTCTATGTCTAGGCGGTAAAAACCATATCGTCTTTGACCTGAGGCTCTACTTTGAAATCCGTAATTAGAACTTCGTCTATTGCTGTCCCTTTTGCTCTCGACGCGTCACTAATTCACAAGAAAGTGGCGGGGCGATCCGAAGTTCGAATTACTGATTTCAAAGTAGAGCCTCTGTTGTCTGCTGCACATGTACCGATATACCGTAGCGATTAATCTGTGCAAATCGACATGCGCAGATTTATCGATCGTGTATGACAATTCTTTGCAGATTATCGTCATACACACGTTAGATAAAACTGCGCAGTTAAATCGCTACGATAATCGTTGTCGTATGGGCATTATGATATTGTCAACGTTTTGATAGATATTATTTACTTGACAGGAATGGCGGCCGAGTTAAAAACAAAATCATAACAGGTCAAACACGATATGGTTTTTACCGCCTAGAATTGAGGCCCTGGGTAGCGTGTTATAGGTGTTATTTTGTCGAATTAATTACTAACTTCTGCCTGCGACTTCGTCCGCCTAGATTTCGATTATCGTTATTCCCTAGGGTACTTTCAAATTTTCCGTGATGAAAAGTAGCCATATTAGAGGGATTAGCACGATTGTAACAGAATCTCTTCACTGCAGGTGATGCAATGAGAATCATCCAAGCAGGCGGCTTCTACATCAACCACACCAGAGCGCAGAAGATCGACGAGGTCATAACGGAATCCGCCCACATTCTGCCTAACCTCATATCACTTCTACGAGTCGGCAAGAGAAACAATTACATTGTAAAATGGCAAACGTAAATAAAACACTGAAAATCTATTTAAAAAATTCTTTTAGCATAATCTTATTATTACTTACAACAGAAGCTTGTATACTTGTAGTATATAATAATAAAATGCATATCACATAAAACGTCGTAAATACTACATAACATACTTAGCCTAAAAAAATATTCACTGACACAGCGTGGATGAATAACTAATGCAGGGTCATAAATATCATAAAATATGGCTACTCGACGTTTACGTTTGTGCACCCGACGCTGCGACGCGGGTGGTTACATTTTTCTAATATCACAACAGTCAATTGCAACATTCCTAGAATTGTACAAACTTTGATAAATCTATCACCGAATGCTTACATGCTCTCCCTATACCTAATCACTTATTTTTCACTGCTAGCAACGCCTAAAAGCGAATCCTTAAACGCATATGTGTGTTTTAACAATATGCCAGCTTCGTATGAAATAAAAAATGCAGTAGAGTCTATCTAATATTAAACCGAACGTCCCTCCAATGTGTTTACGCTACATGTAATATGTTTATAGGTCTATTAGTGGAGAGGCGTTCAGCTTTAAATTAGACGATCCACTAAGGTATGGCCTAGGCAAACGGAGAGCAGCAGAACAGTCGATGACATTTAATATTATAAAAAAAAAACCTTAATTTTACAATGTCAATATGTCTTTTTGGAATAACGCTCAAGTAAATTTAAAAGTACAATGCTACTTCATATCTACAGTCTAGTGAAAAAATATGTATCGAAAGAATTCTCTCATAAAGTTCTTATTACTCTGGAGTAAGGTGCATTGGGACATATTTTTGAGATTTTCCGTTTTCCATATTTTTACACTTGACTGTACCTAAATTACCAGTGCAAGCTAAATTTATGTTCGAATATTTTGTAAATCACAAATGCCTTATAATACAGTACAAAAATAAATTAGTCGTTTAACGAAATTCAAAACTTCGAATATGCAAAATGCGGGGAAGGTTAGGGCCAGCACTTCTCCCCGCGGCCGAACCATCCCATATGTGATGTGTACTTAATTTCTACAAAAATATTGAAGTAATGCTGGCAGTTCCGCTACATAAATTGACTTAGCCAGCGTGCTCGATATTAAGAATATAAGTGGTTGCTTAAGAAACAGTATAAAACTCTTCAGTCTCGTTCGATTTAATAAATTTTTAGTCATAATTATTGATGACATGCATTGCACAGAGAATCCGGAGTGCCTCAAATAGCCTTAGGTCGATTAATAAATAATCATCAGACTGTAGAATCTTAGTCGCATGCAAGTCATTTTTTAAGCCGCACTCCCGAAACCGATACAGGTTCGAAATAGCTTTTTATTTAAAATGGCGTTTAATTGATGTGATGCAGAGCTCCTTTAGCTCTCTAACACGATTGTTATATCGAAAGCACCAGCTACTAATGCTAATCTGTCATGATAAGTCAGTGTAAGCTTTAAAGCCCCGCGCGGAAGTCGATCTCGACGCCCTAACCGGTTTAATAATGCCAGGAACAACTGCGAAGTTTAACCAACTTTTAGTACAATCCAACTAGCTATCATTTCTCTGGTTACTCGACGACCGGAGCGGCGAGGTCAAGCCGGGGGGACGTAATACTGAAAATCGTCAGATCGCGTCAGTTCATTCACTACGGACGTCGACGTCGATCGAGAGGGACGATACGTAAAAGAGAGATAAGTTCATTTTACTCCCAAACTGGATCCGCGTGAAATTTTGGTGAATCAGTCGAGCACGAAAAATTGTCGACTAGCTTCAATTAATACTGGGGATTCGCGCTCGAATGTAAATATTTTTGCATCTTTTTGTAACATAGACTAGCACAAAGTTTAGAGAAACAATACAGTTTCGAATGCCAGAAAATGTCGGGTTTCCCCTCGCCAATATTTCGGATATGTTTTCGATAAAGCGAATCGAGAACGAGATCGTGTCAGACGTCGGTCTGGCGCCGCGGCGATCAGAGGTCCGTGCTCTCGTGCGCGGCCAGCGGCGCCTGCTGCGCCTGCGCCTGCGGCTGCGGCGGGCCCGGCGGCGGCGGCGCCGGCACCTGCGGGCGCGGCGGGCGCGCGCGCGGCGACAGCGGCGCCTCCGTGATGCTGCCCTCGGACTGGCTCAGCTGCCGCGTCTGCGACAGGCGCAGCTCCTCGGGCGCGTCCTTGCCGCCCGAGCTGTGCGTGCGCTGCACGGGCGCGCGCGCCGCCTCGTCGCCCACCGTGATCACGGTCGGGTGCTGCTTGTCCACCGAGTACACGTGCGCGCGCTCGAGCACCGTCGGCGCCACGTCCGAGTCGCTGGAGCCGCGCGCCGCGCGGAAGCTCTGCGGGCGCAGCGTGGCGGGCCGCTCGGGCACGGCCGGCTTGTTGCGCAGCACGACGTCGGCCGGCTCGGGCTCCGCGGCCGGCACGATGGTGCGCGGCGCGGCCACGGGGCGCGGCGGCTGCGCCGGCCGGGGCGCGGCGCCGCGGGCCGGCGCGGGCGCCCCGGCGGGCCGCTCGAGCGACGCGGGCCCGCTGCCCGCGTCCCCGACCCTCATCCTGCTCACGACTCCGGTCTGCGCGGACATATTTTTTACCACCAGGGTCGCGTCGCTCCTGTCCTCTAACGCCTTGATATTGTCGAACTTGTCTTTTTCGACTTCCAAGCTCTGTCGCCGACCTTCGAAGAGGTTCTCGCGGCTGCCGCTCCGCGCGGCCTCCTCCTTGAGCGCCTTGCTCTGTCGGTACGTGGAGCGGTTGATGGTCTGCACGCCCGTGATCACTTTTCCGCTGTCCGACACGACCGGGCGCGGCGGCTTGGCCGGTTTGTCCGCTTCGTTTTTCGCATTCGGATAGGTGAACGTCTCGGACTGCGTCATCGGGTCCGGTCTTCTGTTTTTATCGGGGGTGAAGTTGGGGGGGACGGGGGCGAGAGGTTTGTTTTTTCTTCGCATGATCGGCTTGGGGCTCCCGAGCGGCGGGCTCGACTGGTCGGAGAGAGAGCTGTTGGACTGAGCTTTCTTGATTTCGTTCTCGAAGAGAATGAGGCTGGTGTCGTGGCTGTTGCTCCGGGAGTGGCGGCCCGGCGCGCGCGCGTGGTCCCCGTTGTGCTCCTGCAGCGCCGCCGTCTGCGCGAGCCCGGCGCCGAAGGCGGGCGTGAACCCGTACTCGCACTGGTCGGGCAGCAAGTCCTCGCGGGTGAAAGAAACGAAAAAATTCACGTCCTCGCTGAAGAACCAGTCCGCGTGCTTGATGAGCAGCTCCACGGCGCAGTTGATCGCGCTGGTGACGTGCATGTCGAAGGCGCTGTCGTCCTGGGAGCTCCACAGGAGGTTGGGCGCGATCACGATAGCGAGGTTGGAGGGCGTCATCTTGTTCACGGCTTGATTCTGCGTCAGAACCGAGAGGAATTTAATGAGATAGCGGAGATTGTGGAAGTTCGGTTCGGGGAGGAGGTGTATCGCTTCCCAGAGCGCGTTGAGGCGCGCCTGCTCGGCGTTGGCGCGGCAGGCGTGCACGAACTGGTCGTGCAGGCGGTACGTGAGCAGAGGCTCGGGCAGCTCGCGCAGGTAGCTCTTGAGCACGGACGCCACCACGTGCGGGTCGCGGTAGGCGCGCCCGAGCGGCGCCGAGAACACGCCCGCGTCCAGGGACAGCTTCATCCGCCGCACCTTAGACGAGCCTGCCGACACAATGTACAAATGTGGTTTACGTTTATTTTATCGGTTTCATTTTGTAGCAGCATCAAATATTCCGCCTCAAAAGTTCTTAACGACGACGACGAAACCTTTGATTTTAAACGTACACATGTTATTAACTGTTTATGAAACTTGAAATTACAGTCAAGACCACGAACGTTGGCTCAAGTAAATGGCAGTACTGTACGTAATGTCATGCAAAGGCTAAAGTGGCAGTACCTCCCGCGATCCGGAACAGCCCCTCCTCGCTGAGCGCGAGCTCGTGCAGCGCGCACACGCACAGCTCCACGGGGAAGGCCACGGCGCGGCCCGTCACGCGCAGGTGCTGCTCCAGCGGGTACCCGAACACGGGCTTCACTGCGCTGTCGTCTGGGAAACACGATCACATTTATTTATTGGATACGCAGGCAAGTCGCTCACTCGAGGACTGAGGCAGCGTGGAGTCGAGGCGCGCCATTTCTATACTCCGTTTGTTTAGGTACTTGAAAAAATGTAAACAAAACAACCACGTGATTTAGTTCGTCAGCCAATAGAAGCAGAACTCTGATACGTCAAAGTGCGATAAAAGAGTTTTGATTGGCTGTTTAACAATGCCACGTTGTTTGGATTGTTTACATTTTTTTTAAGTACCTAAACAAACCGAGTATAGGTTTAACATAGAAGGAAATGGCAGTGCGCTTACAGTCGCGCTGTCGAGAAGCCTCGACTCTTCACGAACACCACGCCGCGAGGCTTTGCCTCGATGCTACAGTGAGCAACTTGGACTACAGTCGTAAGTTTAATTAGGTGAAATAAACTGATGGCCGTTTTGTAGAATAGTGATGCCATTTTTTTATTTAACATTGATCTTGTTATTTAACACTCAACAAAAGTTTATTCAAGCAGTGTAAAAATGAAACATTATAAACGGAATTTACATAATTTATTACTAAATAAATTACTAAGTACATATAAATCTTTTAATACAATATTATATAATTTTACAGAATCGCACAAATAGATAAACGTAAATTATCAATATTGATTGGAATAACATCAAAGCTCAGGATTTTTAAACAAGCGTCTGCGGTTTTCAGATTTATTTATTGATGCAGCGTTTAGGTGCGAGGTTACATAAATTATGTTTAAGGAAAATTTTGATAATCGAATTCACGTTTAACATAAGCTAACCTAACTTGAAACGTTTACTCATACGTTTACGTGTTTATGTAACTTAATTATAATAATAAATAAAAGCAAACGGCGATTTTCAGAACATGAAACGAAATATGGCACTATAGTATAATATATCGCCTGTTATTCTCTTCCGAAAAGCAGCATCACGTAAGTGCTTGGACACATAAGTAGTACAGGTAAATTTTATAATATTTGTTCGTACAGTATAAAACTATGTTTAAATAGGTAGACAATAATAAACAATAGGGGACAATCTTACATAAATGGAACGGGAACATCCTTAAAGTAACATAAGACCGAATGATCAAAATCTCAAAATGATATAATATTAAGTAGTTCTGTGAGTCCGTTTGTCCGCTTAGTTCGTAATAGATTCAATTGGGTTGTTTGTAGGTTTGACCATTATTTACCGAATGTTTTCGGAAAGGTTTATTTGTAAAAAGCCAGGGCGGGTTGAAGTTAATTACAAATTTAAATAACATAAACACTGACTGTCGAACTTCTTGCGGCGCGTCTCCTCAACATCAGCGGTCTTCTTTCGGGAAGCGCTGCTGATACCTAGACATATAAAGGTGCCTAAAGGGCCTTCTTACATAGAGTAAAAACATTTTAATATTTTTTTCAAATATCCTAACATTGGAAGCTAATTTTCGTACCGAGCGGAAAACTTAACGTTTCTTAATTTTAGTCCTTAACTAGGTTAACTAGGTTCAATCTTTCTGAGAAACGCCCATATTTTTGGATAGAGGTAAATCAAATGGTAACTGTGTGATTCATCTAAATAATATATTAAACATACATTTGGCGGATTGACGGCTATAAAAAACAAAACAGCTGATGATGAATTTACCAACTGTCTCTTTTGATTGTAACCGAGAAGTTACAAAATCTTTTTGATGCCTGTGATAGTAAAAACAGCGTCTTGTTTCTTTCGTCTAGCGTCATGAAAACTAGATCGTCTGTAAAGATAATTATAGGCGTAATTGATGTTGTGTTGATCGCACAGTCACCATTTAAAACGGCGATGAGTCACGAGATATGAATACTTATTCGACGCGCGGGCTTGATAAGTTGATGACCATTTTCTTAATCATTACAATCATAGCGATTACAATGTTGGTCAACAAAACATTGGCGATCGTTTGTCACATGAATATTATACAAAGTTAAAGTTCTGGATAAATGCGAAATTAGAAACTTTTAAGATTTTGACGATAGGCATATGTAATGGACAGACTACCTAGTAAAAACTGCCAGAATTACTGAGAGCCTGCCATTTGGCCAAATTTTTTTTGGTCATATGTGTCATTTCCCAAAAAGCACTTTGTATTATTTTTATTTTATATCCAGGATATCGAAACTGCTTGCTACGTCTATTAGGTTAGGTTACATTTGTGACTATATAAAACATAAATCAACAGGGATGGGAAACAACTTGGGAAATGTCAATTTTGGAAATGATACATTTGACCGAATAAACGCCAAAAATAAATAAAAAAAGACGCACGGAATAGACCTGGAATCGCTGGATGCGAGTAGCACTAGATTGAACATTGTGAAATCACAGCACACTCAACTCAGTCATATATATACACTAGAGGACGCCCGCGACTTCGTACGCGTAGAATTAGTTTCCCTCTACTCCCCCTACTTCTTCCCATTGGGGGTCGATTTTCAGAAAATCCTTTCTTAGTGCTCACTTACATCATGAAAGGAACCCCTGTACCAAATTGCAAGGTTCTAGGTACAGTAGTTTCGGTTGTGCGTTGATATATAAGTCAGTCAGTTTTGCCTTTTATATATATAGATATTCATTGCTTTCTGTACATTAACATTCACACAGCTCCAGGCCTCTAAAAATGTAATTTGAAGAACCAGAATGTCAAAATCAAAATAAACATAATATTAAAGTTCCCTTCCACTCAACTATCACACTATTTGAACGTTAACTAAGAAAACCATTTACTGTTAATGGTTGTTTTTAAAAAGTTTCTGTAGCATTGTCTCTCTGTATGTAATGTATGTTAGATAATGTGGAACAATATAATTAAATAGCTATTATCTGTTCATACTAACGAGAGGGTCAGTCCGTGACATTGGTATTTCCGTGTTTGTTATCTGGAATGACCTTGATCCTACGCCCTATTTAAGCACCAAAAATTTATTATGGACAGTTTTCAAGTTATTTTTTTTTACTTGACGCGAATAATGTGGTAAATAAAGGGGTAGAGGTTCTATATTCCCAAATTGATTTACAAAAACTGGACTGACTATTTTATTTAATTTTTAATATTTGTAACTGTCGACATAATCAGGTGTTGGGATTAATAATATAAGTTTTATTGTGGATAATAATAATGGTTTCCCCTAACAGTTATGATATCTATTAACATGAGAATATAATTAGAAGAAAACTAAAAAAAACCTTATTAAAATTTAATGATCTAAACATGTATGATATTTGGAGTAAGTAAAGTCTTCTCAGCAGTGGTCTCCTCTTCTCTTGGGAAATGCTGGTACATTTTTGATGTGTAAAAGTGCTGGTGCAGCTTACATACTCTAATACATCTGTTATATTTTTTATATTAATAAATAGGTACGTGACTTGTGGCTGACCAATGCATTTATTTATTCATAGCTCATAATGATAAAAAGGTTATCAAACTCATGTGTATTGAAAATATAAATATTATTTAACCTCGTCTCTATGTATAGTAGTATAGTTTATGTAGATATTTGCAAACATTTTTTTAATAAGTAAACATGCTCTCATTTGGAATCTGTATAACTATTATTTTTAAAATAAAACCACTGCCAGTAAGTGTTACTGTGATATAATCAAAGAACTTACTTATAAATCTCTCCAGCTCAGGGACCGTGTCTTGTAGTGAGTGAAGGGCAGATTCATGGTATGCTCGTTGCAATTTGACATATTGCAAGAGAGTATGAGCCAGTTGAGCTTCTTTGGCGACTAGCGCAAACATGTCCGCAGCTAACACATCCTTTGCCGCTTCCACCTTCATGGTAATTTCTTCAAACTCTTCCCGTGATGCATTTAATTTTGCTGGATTTTCCTCTTTGGCGCGTTCTAAATGCTGCTAGGGATAAAATAAGATATAAATGAATTTTTACTAAGGTAATTCCTATTAAGAGACATAAATACAAAATAAAAAGAATTAAACCACGGTTAAAAATCCATCCACCCATCAACCTATCAATTTTAAAGAAAATCCTACACATTGCTTTGGCTCAAAAACAATATTTCATATTTGCTGTGATAATATAACTACAACTTGAATTTTAATGGTAAGAAATAAGATAATGGAATGTCTGGCACATGTAAAAAGTATGAAAAATCTAAATTTAGATATTCTCCTCTGCCTGCCACTCAATGGGATATATTATCAATAACATTTCAACAACAATGATTCACATGTTTTTTATACATTGATGTTAAAGATTATGTCAAATGATAAAAGTTTATCTTACATTGTACCGGCTGGCTGCTGATTCCTTTTCACTTATGAGTTTACTTAGTTGTTTCTTAACTTTCATTATGGCTGGGAGGTCTTGGTCACTAATTGTAGATAATGGTGCTATTACTAATTGCTCAACTTTTACTTCATGTTCCGCTATTTCATTTGCTAGAAACTTTTCTGTTTTGCCTGTGGATGACAATAACAAAATCATTAGCAATGTAAACAAAATATTTGCATGATGAAGCTCAAAGTTAAGGAAAAAATATTGTTAGTTTATTTTAGTTTGTAGAGCCCAGGAATTCCTTCCTTAATGTAGTATAAATAAGTAGATTATAGCCTAGTAAATAACTAGGTATCAATCATTTCACACAAATTTAGCACTAGGTATGATCACATAATGATATAAGAATCACAATTTGGCCATACAACAAGCCACTTCAGTCAATTGGGGCCCCTGACAATCTAGAGATTAACAAATTGAGATGGGTTGTTACTAACTCACCACATTCAAATAAGATATGTTTCAACACACTCTCATCATCATCAAAGTTGCTGGCTTCACACATAGACAGTCCCAGTAAATATTCAGGTAGTTTTTTGAGCCTCTTCTCTCTGGCAGCAGGGTCCTGGCCTTGCGTACTCCCGGCACCCGTTGCCAGCCTCTTACTGACTAGTTGTAAGGCATTCCGTAATTGCTCCACTTTCCTGTCTGCTGTTTGTAGCTCATCAGTCAGTGTTTCTCCTTTACCAGACCTGTATGTAAACAAAACCATAGTGCAACCAAATCAAAGTTCTTGGCAAACAGGTGGTATAGCAAAATTATATTAATAGGATGGCTTTGTTATTTACTTCTGCTTGTCAGATAGACACAAAGACAAGTGATACAAAATTCAGTGATCTCTACAACGGGCTTCGAATCTTATCTAATGGTGATAGATAAAAAGGTACTTTACCTTGAAAATGTTTGGTCGGCGAGTTGCTTAACCCTATAGAATTGCTTCTTCATGTTGAATAATGTTTCGCCGATATTATTTATAAGCTACTAACAAGGTCATTGGACTTGGTGATTCGTAAAAATAATAAACGATCGAGCAAGATCTCGGTAAGGGACGAAACGTCAGTGCACCAATGAGATCATCCTCGGCTCCAACAGGCAGGAAAGTTTCACCAATATAAACTACACACAATTAGAAAATAACTAGACTATTCAACAAGGCACAACATTGTCTTAATTCAAGCTAAATGCACAACACACTCCTTCATTTGTAAAATCTGCAATAAATCACAAATCGTCAGAAAAATAAAATAACATTAATACAGTGTTGCCAGGTGTATAAAAAAGCCGCATATTATTTTTTTGTTATAGAGAGTGAAACCTCCATCATTCTTATAACTTAAAATGCCTATATTGTCCGTTTGCAGCATTTTGGAGGATATTTATATTATATTTATAAGTACTATTTTCAGTTTTCTTTATACTAACCGAACAAGAATTTATAATTTTGACATGTATCTCTCTCACTCGTGTTTCGAGACAATGTTCGAAACGAGACAAAGACAATCTAACGTTGACGCTTTATAGATTAACCTACTACGTTACGTTGCAATAAATATTTTGAATTTGAATGTAGCGTTTTAATTCTCGAACGAATACTAAATGTCACTGATGGAGCTGTCAGCTGTCATCTGTCATACGCTTGTCAGTAGTTCCACCGTATCTCGTATTTTTATTTACATGAAGTGATTATTACGATAGAATACGATACCTACTTACAGGCGAGACTCTTGTAATGTAGTAGTATGAAGACATTGCATTCAAGTAGGAGTAGGGATGGAACGTAAAGTGTACGGTGCAAGAGGTTCAAAAACAAAACTATAGTTGTCGAGAAAACGTTTAACAGAGTAGGTGCGTCGCTGTGACTAAGTATTACGCTGCGGTGAAAACTGCATATGTGGAAAACTAAAAAAATAAAATTTTAATTTGTTCGCCTTCAGATCACTTTAAACAAGATGGATCGACGATTTGTAAACGTTATATTGTTAGGGTTCGGGTTTATGTTTGTTTTTACAGCATTCCAAACAATGGGAAATATAGAGGTAAGTTATAATTTTAATTAATGTATCTACTTTCACTTTTATTATAGTTTCAAACATAAACTGATGTTGCATATTATATGCATTGTTACATTTTAACTTAAATTCAATGATTTTAATTGACATTTGTCATGTTTCTTTATTTGTTTTGTAATTAACTAAATATTTTTCTTATTAGATTTAATCACTTACCTATTTATTATTATACCTACATTTTATGGCGCAGTATTTGTTTATAAACTCTTCTTGAACTTATTAAAAATTATTTGTTGTTGTGAATATGTTGAATTTGATTTATATGTTTATGGGGTTTTTTATTTATTTTCGATAATTTTGGCATTTTACTAGGTACATTTACAGGAATGCAAACTAGAAAAACAGTTTTTCAAATTGCTTAATTTTTTTAAGTAAGGATTTAATTATCATGCACCTGCCATCAAAAATGCCTTTTTGTTTATTTTGAAAAACTGTTTTACTGCTTGGTTCCTGTGAATGTACCTAGTAAAATGACAAAGTGATTGAAAATGAAAAAATAGTATACCATTGTTGTCTATCATAGAACAGGTTAGTTGGCTATAAGTAACTTATTATCATGATTTGATTATAATTTAGTTTAATCCACTTTAATAGCCTTAGCAATATTAAGGAATACCACACTCTCATTGATTATGTATTAAATAATTATGTTGAAATATCTGACATCCAGCATAATTAGTAATGTTAGTTAATCAATCAACTAAACATTAGCATTTAAGAGGATGTAGAGGGTGTATTATAAAATAGGATTAAACAGTTTTTAATCTTGAAATATCCTGGGGCATAAGAACATACAAAATATTTAAAAGTTTTAGATGATCATTTTCAATGACCCAAATATTAATACAATTTATTGATTAACGCTTGTATGTGTGAGGTCATAAAATTATAAAGTTCTTGTCTCTTCAGATCACAATATAGTCCATAAAAATAAACTTAAAAATACAAAAGATTGTTTTTTAGAGCATAGATTTGTGTTTAAGCATATGAGTGGTTGATTTAATGAAAAGCCATTTCTTGTCATTAACAGTTATTATTCTCCTAGTCTCCATCAAATACTATTGCATACCCAGAGCATGGTCAAAAATAATCTGAACACACACTAACACCTTTAATAATCAAGTCAAGATTAGATATTCTGATTTATTTGATGGATACAATACATAGGGTTTCCCTTCTTCTTAAAAATGCTTATCAACTGCTAAAAATATTTACTTTGTTGGTAGATTTTAGGGAAGGGTTTTGTTTAGCTTAAATGCATCTGCAGAACAACAATTAGCACTTATACAATTTTAGTTACTTGCAATATAAAACACAGATAATTCATATTATCTTGCAGGAAAGGCATAGTTCAAGAAACTTGGTTATAAATAATATTAAGTTAACATAACTTATTTATACATCCATACCAAATACAACCTTGTCATTTTCATCAATTTCATAAAACATTTTTAAAGCTCATACAGAGTGCTCTAGTTTGATGAATCTGAAATAAATTAATTTCTTATGTCATTATTATGTAAAACGACTAGAAGGGACCGCATTCCGCTACAGGTGCTGTACCGGCGACCTTGAATTTAGCCGCGTAGAGGTGTCCTAAAAATGTCAAATACAGGGTGCTGGTGAAAGGTTACTCGCGTTCATTGCAACACTGGGTATAGGTAAATAGGTACCTAGTTATCACAAACGGACATAGAGCGTTTCGTAACAGATAAAAGTTGTGCTGCGAACGTAATATACCTACATACCGAGTTATACTAAACGTGCTATACTTGTTTGGCATGGTACAGTTGTGCATAAAATAATATAGTTATAATATAAGAGATAGCATGCAAAAACTAGGTACCAGGGGGTAAACGTAAGATTTTTTCCCATGTCTATTTGATTTAAAATAATCCGATTATAACGATTAGCGATTAAATTAACTCAACACGAATATTAATAAAAGACGAAGAACAGACCATAATATTTTGCGTATTTCGAGAACATCACTTATGATATGGAAATTTCACTTGTAAGTTAAGTATTATCAACTAAATACTTTAACGTTATTCACTAGAGTATGTAAATAACATTTGGAAAAGAGGGGTAAAAGTAAAATTGGGCAAACCACTTAGATTTGTTGTACGTGATTGAATGTTTAGGAGTTTTCTTACTCTACACGTTTATGACTATCCTCCTGTAGAAAGTAAATATTTTAAACAAATAGGCAGATTAAAAAAAAAATGTAGTAAAACGAAGTCTGTTTATTTAGCGACAGTGAGTAAGGACCGCCGGTCGGCGCACTTCCCGCAACACGAGAAATATGGCACGTGAATCAAGCAAAATAAACCTTACGTCGTTGTAATAAGTGGCTTGACGCTTGCCTTTTGATTGCGGCTCTGGTGTACTACGTGTGTTGCATCGTAATGAGGCCAGCCGCCTTCATATCCGCTTTTCCGCCTGTTTAGAAAAAAAACACATGACTTGCAACACTCGTAGTACCTAGTAGGTACCTATAAAATTTTCGATTTGAATTATAGCTCCCTTAAAATGTTTGTACTCGACTGTACACAATCATGTGGTATCGAAACCTGATTCATTTGTAGTGTCTGTTATTTACTTTTTACTCGTATTTACCTAAAATAATATTGATTGATTAATGTAATGTAATTTAATTAGCTATCTCCTTTATTAGGATATTTTGACATACCATTCATTATATAAGACACAATGACAAGATTCTAAGTATGCTCAACATTTTTATTGGGTGACTATACATGAAATCGAGCAATAAATGATTTGATTTGAGTTGCCTTTTTTATATTTATTTTCTTACTTTCTAGTCAAATATTGAATCGCAATTATGCCTAATTAGATTTTTAGGGTTCTACAATAATATTAACCTATTATGCATAAAAACGTTACACATTTAAAACCTTCGTCTAGCGGAGCTTTGCAAGACAGCTAAGTGGTTCGAGGGAAAAATATACCGACACCCATTCCTCCGGCAACAGTCTATTGCTCCGTCTGCTAAGTCTGTTGCAAGACACAAGACAAGTTATTGAACAATTACTATTGCAAAACGGACGAGCTTTTGATTTAAAGCTCGTCGTGCTTATAAAGGTCTTTAGCTTCCAGAAAATATATACCTCTTAGTACATACAATAAAAAACCCTAAATTCAAAACCGTTAAACGATTTACTTGCATATTGCGTGTGATGCAATTTCAGTAACGCTTTTATGCGGATCGTGATTCGTATTAGTGTCGAAATCAGAAGAGTGCAATCACAATGTACAATATTGCAGTTTATGCGCTTTTTACTTATCAGAAGACCTCATTTTATTTATTATTGGACACTTGGATCGTATATTATCAGGTTTATTGGCACGTTGTTATGTAACGAGGAATGAGATCATCGTCCGAGGTTTGTGAATTGTGATGGTCGGTGCGGCTTGTGCAACGGTAATTTTTTTACACATGCTCGAATGGCGCTTACTTGGTCGAAACTTTACGTTGCGCGATCGTTATTGTCTAATAGTCTAGGATCGCAAATAATCGTAATAATCGAATAACTGGCAACAAATAACCTTATATATAAGAGCAGATAAGGTGCTAAGAAACATCTGAATACGCTCTATTCTATCGTTAAGTTGAGTTGAGATATTTTTAAACGCTCTAATGTCAGCGAGTTTAAAATGTCACCGACACGTACTACGCAAACACCCTGTAGCTCGAGGAAGCTTTTGATAAAATATTCTTCCTTAAATTTATGATAATTACAGGCTGTTATGCTTCTTCATTGAATTATGTGGCCACATTAGAACCTCAACGTCACTATATGGATATAAGCCGTTTTTATAGTCTGATTTCTAAGGTAGATTAGGTAACATTTAATGTAATAGTCGTATTCTAAGCCTCATACCCTATAGCGGTCAGGAAGTCTCGAACAATGCAGTTGCATAACATTCCGATGCAGTATAAGCGTAATAATATAATGTTCATAGCGCTTCTTTATGAAGAACGGAAAGACTAAATAGTTTATAAAGATACTAGCGACCCGCCCTCGCTTCGTTTAGGTTCATGTGAGTTTTCTGTAACACCCGTACATAATCCAGAATTTATTATACATAATAACCTTTATTTTGAATTACTCTATCTATTGATAAAAACGCATATAAAATCCATTGCGTCGTTTGAAAGATCTAAGCGTCCATACATATAGGTACAACTGACAGACGGCGGGAAGCGACTTTGTTTTAAACTAAGTATGTTAGAAACAGCAAGCTTTTAGTCGTGATGTTAATTTCAAATCATTTCATACGCAAGAGTCTTCAGTGGCAGCTATGGACCGGTATTGATCGTAGTTTAAATCAAATTGTCTTAATATCTAATATGCTGTAATGGATGTAGGTATTTATGTGATCACCAATATGCGTTCACCTACTCCTCGCAAGTCCCCAAACTAATATGCAACTTCTTTGTTAATGATCGTCCACAGGAAAGCGTACATGTATTCAGTCTCTATTAGTCTCTATTACTAGAGACGTGCTAGAGACACGCAGTGAGCAGCGTATCAGATATTTTGAACGCGATGTTGGATAATACGTTATTGATGGTGACTGTACATCACATATCAATTGATAATAGAACAATTGAAGGCGAGAACCGGCGTGTAATATTATCATTGTCTCAACAAGGGCATTATTTTATTATTATTAATCAAATTGGCAATGAAAGGTAAAGTCCCCGCAGCGTCCGTCTGAATTAAACCGATAATAATGCGGATTTCACTAACGTCAAGATAAAATCTATATTTATCTCCGGAGCATGGTTTTTGCAATATATCCGCGTCTTCGGAAAATTCAGAGAAATCGAATTAGATTAGATTCAGCGCAGATGCGATACCGAGAAATTGACCGATAATTTATTTAGCTGATGGTCCGAAATGACGGATCTAATATACAACCACGTACAAATGCTCATACATAAACAGTACTACGGCGGAGACTGCTATAATTCTTAAACCGTATTTTCTCGGACACGATGTGAAAGCATTAAGAGCCGCTTGCGCACTGTAAGACTTTTCTGATCGAAAAAAAAGACAGACAGTTATAAATTTATAAGTTTTAGCGGTTTTTATAGTTCCGTACCTCAAAAGAAAATAACGGAACCCTTATAGGTAACTTTTTTGTCTGTCTGTCAAGACCCTTTTTCTTTCTAAATCTCTAGAACGCGTGGAGGTATCGAGTTGAAATTAAAACTATATAATCCGGTCTACAGTCCCTTGAAGCTGTGAAAAAATCAAACTTGTACAGTAACATAAAAAAACATACGGCCTTTTATGCCGCAAAAACGTGTATTTCGACACTCTCGAGGGATTCAAAATGTATAGGGTATTTTCCGTTGACCTAGAACTATGAAATTTGGTAAGGAACCGTCTTTTACTACAAGTAGGTATAGGGAAAAATCTGAAATCTGTACATTTTTAATTAAATCTCAAAAAAACAGGGTCTTTATGCAAGGAACGGCGGCCCAAATTTTGAATTCAGTTAACCGTGTCATGTACGGAACCCTTGGTGGGCGAGTCCGACTCGCACTTGTTTGTTTGCTCGAAATGCGAGTGCTTTCCGGCGGAGTCAGTTATTAGTACCGGCAAATTCTGATAGTAAAATGTGGTAATATGGATGTTATTGTTTACAAATTACTGTCGTTGAAAGTTTGTTCTAAATATTTTCAATGTTATTAATTTTATTATACCTCGTATATATTTGAATTGCACCTTGGACGACACCCTTCACAATAGATTTACGATACACGACTTCGCCCTATCAATAATGTCATATTAAGTTTTATCTGTAATATTGATAAATCCAAGGATTTGTTTGTATTTAAATTTAGGTCAAGATAGTTGGATTTTTGAAGGGTAGTTCCAATAACAAGTGTCATGGCCTAAATGATAAGAATTACCTAAGCGTATTGTTTGAAGATTATTCCAGAAGTTCTAGCTTTCTGCCTGTGACTATACCTAGTCAGAGTCAGATAATGTAATGACGATTGAGTTGATCTTTTGCGTAAATGTTTCATACAAAAGTTTGAAAAAGGAACGAGTTACACACACCTACGAGTATCTTCACTCTAGTGGGGGAGGGAGAGCTACAGAATTAAAAACAACTCTAAAAACTTGTACACAAGGAACGAGTTAATTGTCTCTAAAATTTCCATGAGTACGGCCACAGAACAGAAAAAACAGTAGAAGTGTCAAGTGGGCGTGTAACGTGTGGCATAGTTATGCGGAGTTCCGCATAACCTACCATACTTTTTCCGCGATCGCTTATTTCAATATTTCGATATTTTGATATTTCTAAAATAGGAAATAAATCCAGAAGCATGCCTTATTGTGCTATTTTGGAGTGTTAAAACGATAGCCGCACCAAAAACGTTTTCCATAGTGGCGTGTTGTTTTTATGATAGTTTGAGTATTGGCGACAACAGGTCTAATACTAAGCGAAGCTCATGCCACTTCCACTGTTTTTTCTATTCCACGAGTACGGCAGTTAAGTAGGGAAGTAACTATTAACTAATCTTACATACTTAATCTTTATTTATAAAAACATTATCCTGTTGTTGTAACATGACTTATCCTTATCCTTCCTGACTAATATTTTAAACGCGAATTGTTTTCGTTTGTTTCTTTAATCCGTTTTCACGATAGTTTATAGCCTGGAGACGAACATACGGAACTTTTCAGCCCGGACAGTTCCCGAAGGAATAGCGATAAGCCAATTTTACCCGATCGGATCGGCAAAAGTCAACATAATGTATGGATACTATCGATCTTTTGAGACTTTTGTTTATATTTTGACTACAAACGAAATTTGACTTGTAACAAACTAACAACGTTAAAGTACCTACATGACGTATTACCCTATACCAGAGGACTTATTTAAATGGGCAATATTTCGACACTATACTTAGTTGAAAGAATATAGATATCCTTTAGAATTTTGACACAAGACATTAATAATAGAGTTCTTTTAAAAGTGTGCTAGACATGGATATGGCATTTGGCAAAACAGAAAGAGCATATCGCTATCTAAAGAGTCAATTAAATTGATACGTTTTAGGCCTGATGCAATATATTAACATATTTGTTTGGCTTCCCCAGCCTTAAACTATCGAGAGTTACATTATGGACATATTCGTACTAGTGCATAATAAGTTATGTAATAAAACGATGCAGTAAAGACATTAATACCACGAAGATTCATGTTTGAATTAGTTTTATGTCAAAACAAGCATTTTAGAACAAGGTTTTTTTTGCTTAGTCATTAACTGCTCATCGAAGGAAAAGCAATGAGCTCAAATATGATGGGATAATTTCGTGTAGAGAGAACGACAGACATACGAACTAAGTAAAAATAAACAAAAATAAAAAATAATTATAATATTCAGCGCCTCTATTCTACTAGGTAAGACCAGATTGATATGTTATCGTGTCGTTATTAACTCGGCCGCCATTACCTGTCGAGTAAATAAGATGTTTCGTACCTAAGTTTCGTAACGTTGACTAGGTATACGATAACATGTCAAAGGCAATATAGTTTTACCCAGTAGAATAAAGGCCCTAAAATTATGTGATGATGTGTAGATGTTTGATATTCAATCACACACGAACGGCTTAAACGGTTTTGGATGAATATTGGCACATGTAGTCCATGTCTTGAAATAAATTAAAGTAAGGGGTTTTTCTGGTTACCTACAAATAGTTAAATGACAATAAAGTAACGATATACAAATTCTGTGGTAGGACTAAGAAATTAAAAGATACATTAAAGTATTTTTTAACCCTGTATGGTTTTTCTTACGTTCTTACGTAGGTACCTAGTAGGTACTACCTACCTATATTTATTTTTATCACAAAAGTGATTAAGGACCATCACGGACTTGATCTTGCGAAACACATATATTTTGGTATTATGAAACTTTAAAATAATAGGTTGCGACATGTGATATCAAGTGGGTTATAAATGTCACTGGATTTTTTATTTCTATTGTGCAATATTTTTTTTGGGTTTATGCGTTATTTTGGTGCAGCGTTGTTGCGCAAGCGCATGCTTTTTTAAGTTTGAGTAGGTGTGAGACTTTTGGGTGCAACTTATAAATAATGGGCGTGTTAAGGTCGATACCCACCCACCTACTCAAAACAAAGGTGTAGACATTTATAAGTGGCAGAATAAAAAATATTAAAACGAACTTTAATTGATTCGTTCGTCGTTTGTTTCAGAAGTAAAGAATATCTTTTGAACTTTCTGTCTTATCTGTAAATCTTACTTTAGTACAGTAAAACCTGGTATTGCTTTTTTTCTTATTTAATGGCTTTCACTCCTTATTTTTGTGGCATATGTCATTTGTGTTGCCACTATGATGTATTTCTCCAACGTCTTGTTTTAGACAATCACCATGAACTTATTAGAGAAATAAGTCCACGGATATCACACGCGAGGACAATTTTTCGATTAAAGAGTATTTACACTAAACATAGAATAACAGAAGCACATGGGGGTTAGCTCCATGCGCTTGTCAAGTCCCTAGTGGCCCGTTTCACGAAGCTACAAGTTGCAAATTACAAGCGGAACCCTTTTTCTAGCAGTACGAGTTAGAAAGAGACTTCAGCTTGTAATTTGTAACTTGTAGCTTCATGAAACGGGCCTCAGGTATTGATAGTATACGACTGGCTATCGCTGCAGTCTCCTGCTAAGACGAATGGCTGTATCTCAGGCAAAACTTCTGTAGTAAAAGGAACACCATTACTAACGGGAGAGGATTTAGTCTGCTTTAGCTATTGAATTTGAGATATCGCCTTTTGGCTTATGTGGTGAGGGCAGTGCTAGGCGTCACTCTGGCACTCATATGTTATATCCTTGGTTATGTCGAAAGAGTGTAAAAGCGATAGACAGCCGAGTACTGTTACTATTAATACTCTGGTGTTACTGTGCTTGGGTAGCAGCTCGTGTCAAGCAAATTTTGTTTTCTTAAATCAACCAAAATACTAGATAGTGTATTAATTGCTACTAGAGGAAAATTGTTGTTATTAATGCAGTTGTTTTAATAATAAATGATCTTCCTTGACATCTCACACAGATACTAGAATGGGACTACTCGTCCCAAGGTTAACAGATTGACAATTGATTTGTTTGTTAATTAAATCGATTTGTAAACAGTAAATAAGTGTGTTTAGTCAGTAA
The DNA here is from genome assembly GCA_948252455.1 of Acleris cristana. Lineage (NCBI taxonomy): Eukaryota > Metazoa > Arthropoda > Insecta > Lepidoptera > Tortricidae > Acleris > Acleris cristana. Next base: position 7,444,012 of record OX411775.1, read on the forward strand.
GTATGTTAGGTATTAGTTTTTAGAGCTGTAATAAGAATATAAATTGCAATTACGGTGTGCAATTATAAATTTTATACTGAATGGGAAATTTTAGCGTATCAAGAATAATATTATGATCGATATCCAAATGTTTTTATATACTTAAGTAGGTATTATTTTATACCCACTTTCTTGATCAATAGTTAAGTGTAAGAGATTAAAATTTACTGCATGTATGAAGAATTCCTTTTTGGCTTCTTATTGCATACGCAGCACACATGGTAGCGGCCGCTACTCCTTATAGAAAATTAGGGCCATTTTGTTTTTGCTTGCTTCATAAAAAACGGTGATCATTGTTGCACTAGCATAAACAATACCCTAACTTGTTCGCAGAAAACAATCCTCGACAGCATATCCCAAGATGACAAGACGTTCACGGGCGATGGGTACACGTCGCTGGCGATCATTTACGCGACGCTGGCGGTGTGCAACTGGCTGGCGCCGTCAGTCATCACCGTCACCGGACCCCGCGGCGCTATGGTCATCGGCGCGCTCACCTACCTGTGAGTATTTCAATACACAGCTCGTTCACGACGGGTACACGTTACGTCGCTATCGGTGAGCAATTGGCTGGCGCCGTCAGTCATCACCGTCACCGCGGGCCCCGCGGCGCTATGGTCATCGGTGCGCTCACCTACCTGTGAGCGTCTCAATATACAGCTCGTTCACGACGGGACCGTCGCTGGAGATTACCTACGCGACGCTGGCGGTGTGCAATTGGCTAGCGCCGTCGGCCGTCGGCGCGCGGGTACACGTCGCTGGCGATCATCTAGGTACGCAAAACTGGCAATACAAAACATAATACATTTTATGTTTCAAATGAACAAATGGTGACTACTGGCAAAAATAGGTGGGAATAGCCCAGTCGACTGGGTGTAATCACTGCCGGGTTAATTTGCCGCTTAAGGTGATCGTCGATGGTCGACTACCTACTGGAAACAAAAGGATGCTAACAGGTGGTAAATAGCCCAGTCAACGAGGTGTAAACATTGAATCAAGTAGTCTGCGCTCGACTTGGTTTATTCAAGTGTAAACAATGTTTGGACTACTTTGGACAACGTCGCTTTCGGCAAACTACTTTGTCTTGCAGTCGGCACACCTGGTTGAAAGTCATAAAGCAATTATAAATTGTGACCGCATCAGTTTTTCATAGAACTATACATATAAATTTGCTCATAACTTAGGCACTTCATTTGCTACTTAATATGTTAATAATGACCTCTACCAAAGAAGTTGTGGATAGCCTTAGTGTAAATTTATACTTTATACAGTTACATATTGAGATTATTGAGTACAATTACCTTGTTTACATGATGCAAAGCATATTAAACTTCTTGAATAGTTTACGTCGGATGTTATGTTTTCTGTTGTGCAGTTAGACATGTTTTACTAAATAACTAAAGACAAAAACATTTTATCGTTGACAAAAGACAAAAGAAAATCCAAAGATCGCCAAAATACCAGTTTTGACCAAATAAGCCCAACTCAGCATAATGCTACATTAGACAGGATACCATTACCACTGGTCTTGTAGGTAAGTACATAATATACATAATAATAATAATAATATGCAGTACCTATTATTTATAAACTTTTCTAGTGGTGGATAAGCCAATACATCAACTGCGATTACGTGATTAGTTGGAGACAACTACTCGTATTTGTTAATCATGAAAGAAAAAATATCATCAGGCATGCAACGAATTTCTTCTAGTTACAATCGTATGGATGTTTTTGGTCAGAAGCATCGGCTAAAAGCACTCATTCCAAGATATTTTAATACAGGCAACTGTGGTTATAAAATGAGAAAGTTATACTAATAAGGAAATCGAAAGTAAAGTGGATTCGGAAAAAAGATAACTTAAAATGACCACCTGGTCACCAGTTTCAATATAAGCCGTTGATGCATAAGGCTTGTATAAAAAAAAAGTTACTTCTATTTAATATTATGTAACGTTAACCCATGTAATGATGTTTGTTTAAATCTTTCTCTCTTTCTTAAGTCTGCGTTTCGTCCCGAAAAACAGACGCCTATAGAGAAGTCCGTTTTTCGAGAGGATAATAAGAGAAGAGTTCTGCGCGGACTGGGCTATTTTAGTTTATCATGCTAAATCACTTTCGGACTTACGACCATAATCTTTTGCTTTAGAGCTTGGGGAGGATACAAACGGCCGTTCTCAGTCTGTTAATGACGATTAAACCGTTCAGAGCCCGTTGTTTGATCAGTAGTTAACTCAACTAATTGTTAAAATTCGAAAAAAGAATCGAAAATATGACACATTTCCTTGAGATTTAACCATTAGTTATAGTTTTTAACGATTTTAACTAAGCAAACAACAGGCCCTTTGACGATTTTTCATCTTCAAGTTTGAAAAATCTCTAAAACGTCATTTGAGTACGGCGGAAAGTTACTTAGGTATTCTACGCATTAGTCCTAAGCCTAGCTATCGAATTAAGGGCCGAGTTCACCAACCAATTTAACAGACAGTTAAGTCTTAATCAGCTGTTAGTCAATACATTTGACAACCGTTAAACATCTAACCGACAGTTTAATTGTTGGTGGACACTGCACTTAGCAAATCTAATTCAATAGCTAAACGAGAAAGACCTTTCGTTGTAAAAATGAGGTTGCGTAAAGGTACTATAAATACTGGTTTCGTAACAGCCGCAGCGGCAAGAATATTATTTACATGACCATTGTTTCTTTTTGAGAGTTATTACTTTATTAGCGTAGGTGAATGTTGAGTTAAGTATATTATATTACAATGCGAGTTATTTATTCACTTGTCGGAATGTAGCCGATTTTACGACAAGCCGTTATTTCAACGTATTTCAACGCCATGTTTGCATACAAAAACACTCATTTGAATAAAAATGTTAAAGAACTTAAAGAGGCGTCTTTGTTTTGTTTACACTTTCTTAAATTTAATCTTTCAGAATAATTTTGTGTTTGGAATTTTAAGTCTTAATCTTCGTATAAAATATCAATAAAAAATGTAACCTGTGAAATAATCTCTAGCAGGCTAAAGAGCTAAAATATCAGGATACGTTAAATTTGGGTTGTCTTGTCCATACATAGCCAAGTGGTTGTTTTCGCGTGGAAGTGTGAACGCGAAGTCACAGCATAATCGATATAATGGCCGGTGAAACTACCGATTACGACTATCCAAGTGCGACACTATATTTTCTCCGTTCTTTAGAGCCCAGGGGGCGTTAAAATCACAATGTCCGATCATCCGCAACTGCCTTGGTCTCAGGTGTGGTCCAAATATAAATTACTTACTTATACATGCAAAATATAAACTATTTCCAATATTTAAATATTGTCTGCAGTTGCCCATCTCTATAGGTCGTTCACGACTTCCTCTAACAAGTCCACAGCAAAAAAGATGCACTTAATGACGGTCGCACTCAGTCAGTTAATGACGATTAACGTCGTACCTTAGTGACGATTTTTTATACACAAGTTTGAAGAAGGAACGAGTTAATTTTTCTCTAAAATCTCTCTTGTGCAGCGATGAGTGACAAGCGATGTAAGTCGAGTAGGTATGTACCAATACAAAGGATGTTCTTTTCACTTAAGTGTACCTATCCAATCCAATAATACTTAAAATCAACACGAACAAAGATTAATAACCTATTCAAGGTTATTTTAGAGTTGCTTGTTGTAAGCGATATACCTATATGTTGAATTAAAATGCCAACAGAGTGAAAACGTTTACCTACCTACTTAATACCAAGTTTGTGGCTGAAGTAAATAAGGTAAAATAATAATTAAATGTTCGGCTAGAATTTTATAAATTGATTGGTTTTTTTCATAATCAATTGTGTTTGCTGGTAAAGGTTATTTCGCCAATATCGAGTTATTTATAAATACTCCCATGAACTTATAAGACAAATAAGTCGGCGGATATCACAAGCGAGGACTTGGGTTAAAGAGTATTTTCTCTTGTGGCCTTAAAAGAAGCATATGGGTTTCGCTACACGCGCTTCTGTCAATTACTATTACATTGAAAATGGTGGTAGAAGAAGTAGTTAGTAGGATACTATGTAGGTGTCTAATGTATTCTTGTAAAATAAATTATCATGCTCTGTCAATTAGAACACCAGTAAATGCGAAACGGTCGAATAATCTCTGTCTCGTTGGCTGGGATTCGTCTCTGATTACCACCGACGACAATCAAATGACACACCTATACTAGAAATAGACATTTCGAAATTGGTCTGTTTGCGTTTGGAGGTGTGAAATTAGTTGGGTCCATCTAGGAGACGATCTCTGTCCTCTGAAAGATCATATGAACTAAATAGGAACTTGTTTCTTTGACTCTCCACAATTACGTTCAATACCTAGTTACGTTCTGTACTTAAGTTTCATGAATTATCACCTCTTTTTATATACCTAACTAGCAGCCTTCTTTCGTAATGTTGCAGTGCACTTGTATACCACAGTTTTATCGTATAATCATTAATCAGCTCATAATGGCGCCTTGTGTGATGCCGCAGCCACAGCGGTCACTATCCTCGTTACGAAACGATTAATGATTCCTTATCAAGCCATTGTTGAAGTTCGTCGCATGCCAGTAACTGATACAAGTGCAAGTATCACTATAACAGCAAGGTTTCTAGGCTAAAAGGATATTAATGTACGAATAACGGACTGTATGAATCAAGAGATCACGAATTTAGGAGAGGTATTGCAGGGAACAATCAAACAAATGAAACTAGTATCAAACTTGTTGTTGGCTTGAACTTGGGTAGATGTGTACTCGGAAATATTCCAGCCAGAACACAGGATTGGGCTAAATAACTTATGCGTTCATTACCATTAAGGTATATAATGTACTACATACATACATACATTAAATCACGCCTGTTTCCCAGAGGGGTAGGCAGAGACCACTTCTTTCCACCTGCTACGATCTTGACAAATCTCTTTCGCTTCTTCCACATTCATATAATGTACTAACGTTCAAATAATAACTCAATGTTCATTACACTTCTTTTTCTTACTTATCGGGGTTTGAACGTGGGACCGCTAGCTTCGTAGACACTGTCAGTATCGACTAGGTTAACAGCGTCGTTTGAAATATATTTTACCGACGTTCGTGTATCCAAGATCGCGCAGTGACGGTGCCATTAAGGAATATTTATCGTCTTATGTAGAGTTAGTGTTAACGCCGTCTATAGCAGTTCCTCAAGCATGAGATTCTTTAGAACAAATCAAGCGTTAATTTGTCGGATCACTTAAAATTGTATGTGTGAAATCTGGTTCTTTAGCATTTGCCATTTTTATGAAAATTCTATAACCGGAGCTCACTATCAGTAGTTATTAGTATTCTTCGGAACAAGTCTAGTTTCGCGCCGAGCCTCCACTCTCTTTGTTCAAGGTTGCATACTTACTTGCACCTTTTGTAACGCCTGTAGAGTTTCGTTGCGCTAGTGCCCTCGGCCCAAACTACAAGAAAATTTAAACAATTAACCTCTTAACATAGAATAAAACATCTTAAAAACCTGTTAACACAGTTTCCGACGTTTCTGTGCGATAAACATGCCCTTAACCCCTCGTACCTATTCTTGTCACAGATTTGTGCGGGAAAAGTTAGTATACGATACATTTTGTAAGAATCAAGTTGAAGACGAGAAGCTGATTGACGTAACGTGTTAACGAAACGGCTGACGGTTGTCATGAAAACAAAGATAAATGCTATTGTTCGGACAGTGCTGTGTAATCCCTCAGTCCCTGAGTATCATAATATAATGGTTTATTTAACTAACGTTATTATATAATTATCGGATCGATTATATTATATATTCTTGGACATCCTGTAACTTCTCCGTATTCATTAATTTTAGAATATATAATTACTTATTAAAATAAGCATCAAGCAGTGTGGTTGAATTTAGTTAAAAGTATTTGAGAGAACACCGACTGTTTTACTATTAGCGATTCTTAAGATGAAAGCAGCATGGCAACAATTGGTGTGGAATACCTATTATGTACGATCCGCTCGTCTAAATCAGATGAACCATATGGATCGACGACCTTTTTTACTAGTTCTGCTAGCGTGCTAGCAACTTATTCTCGCTAATGGCTCAGTGCATTTCTGTGGTTACTTACGGGTAGAATAGCAAAAGCGCAAAGCGACTAAGATGTTTTCAGTAATATGAGCTAGCTGCCGAAGTCGTTGGATTGGATCACATTGTAAAAGGCCTACCTATGACCCATTCTCACTTGACGACGCGTTTGGCCTAGTTGTCACAGGGTCACTCAACCTGCCTGCGAATCTAGCGATTCCGGATTCGATTCCAGATATGGGCAAACATATGTGTGATAAGCGGGAGTATTTATTCCTGAGTCTTCGGTGTTTTTCATATACTTCAATATTAAGTATTTTTCGATATGAGTAAGTTTATCGTTGCCTAGTACCTACCTACGATTTGTGTGAGATTCCTTTGATATTTGTTTATTAATTTACTTTAACCGTATTACATATACGTCTTTCTCCATAGGTTCTTTATAGTGACGTTCCTATTCCCGCGCACGTGGTTGCTGTACGCGGCGAGCGTGCTGATCGGGGCGGGCGCAGCGGCTATCTGGACGGGCCAGGGCAACTACCTCACTATCAACAGCGACGCCGACACCATCTCCCGCAACTCTGGGATTTTCTGGGCGATGTTGCAATGCAGGTAAGTTAGGGATGCCTGAAGCTAGACTTTCCAACCAGTGAGGAAGGTCTCCAGTGAGAACGTAACCCTTAAGTCTGACAAGGTCTAGTTGCATATGATCGTTGGTTGGTTGCAGTGAATGTGTGAAGTATACAGGACTTGAGGTAATAAGCAGTAAATTGCTCAGTTAGGCTTTAAATAAGTCCAAATTTTTTTTTTACTGCTTTCTTTTATCTTGAGTTTTGCATTTTTAACAAAAATCTTTATAACCCACAAAAGCTTTACTCTGACAAAATGACAATGCCACTTGGCTAGGCCGAAAATTCTTTATCCGGTCACTATGCCTGAAACCAGAACCGATTTTATTAAAATCCATACCTATCGAGCGTGCGTTCACTAATGATATGCCGATAAGCAATTCGTAAATTTTTTGTTTTGCCGCAACTTGTTATTTCACGTTTTGCTCTTTACTTACTTCGGTTTTGTAAGATTACAATAAGTGATCGTTGTTTTGCACACGTTTTTACTTTTAACGAAGTCAAAATTAGAAATTGAAAACAATTTTCTTTTCTCTAAATAATTAATAACAAAAATTAGAATGTTTGCTCAAATGTTTAACAGTATTATCTACGTTATTTCATGAAACGTGTGCTAATTTGACCGTTATTACTTTCTTCCGGTGTTCCTTCCTTTAATAACGTATTAACGTAGCTAAGAACCTAATACTGAAAAATATTTGTGAAAATATTCTCGTTCTTGTTATTAAACTTATAGGGAAAACGTATGAAAAATAACGGTCACTTATCCTAACCTTTAAAAAACCGAAGTACCGTCTCTGAGTGTGGAGCTTAACAACAACGCTACAATTCTAACATTGGAAAACAGTATAATACTTAGTACATAGATCTTTATTAGGAGAATTGTGAGGCGACGCATAAATGGCATAACCGTTAAAAAAAATCACAATCCTCTTAACCTGCTTATTGATGGATCCCCCTTTTTGTTTACAGTTTGTTCTTCGGCAATCTCTTCGTGTTTATAAAGTTCCAAGGCAAGACACATATTGACGTGGAGACACGTAACGTCGTGTTCGGCGCGCTGACGGCCGTGTGCGCCGTCGGCATCGTGTTCATCCTGCTGCTGCGGCCGGCCCGGCGCGCCCCGACCATTGAAGATGCCAAGGTAATTGCAACTATATATACATTGTTTTATAGTTTACAACATGGAGGAAAAAATTTGAGCACTTAGGTCACCTAATGTTAAGTTGGTTCTGATACACAATTTTTTTTTGTCTTTTAACACACAGGCCTGGTAATTAGGATCTGAGACATTTGTATTCTCAAGACTGTAATCTTAAGACTGCAATCCTAAGACTGCAAATGCTTTGCCAACCCTGAGTACTAAGATGGAATGCCTGTGTGCTATAATAATTTCACCGGTTGTCTTATCCCCATATCGAAACACAACAATGACTGACACTGCTGCTGATTTGAAATATCCAGATGGCAATGTACTTAGATGACTGACAATTCCTCACCATTGAGAGATTGTACAGTCGAGTTCATAAATATGTATACACATTAGTACCTTGCCTATTTAATGTCATGTTTTAACTGCCATATATGAATTGTCAGAGCGATTAAAGTGACAAGGCGTAAAACTGTGTACATATTTATAAACTCGACTGTACCTAATTTGTAAAAGAACGAGCCCTAACAAAGTAACGAAAACAAAAGGCCAATGGTATATTAAAGACTATAATGGCCATTAACCGCATGGACACATTACGCACTCACTATTTACGAGCACGATGAATAATGATTTAAGATTTGATAATGTAGTTTTAACGATCGTTTGTTGGTGTTACAGATAGAAGTGGTGAACCGCGAGCCGGAGACTGCGTTAGAGGCGTTCCAGGGCGCCCTGCGGCTGTTCTGCACGCGCGACATGCTCCTGCTCAGCGTCACCTTCATCTACACCGGTACCTTAACAACTACAGTCACTATATATTACACAGTTATCAGTATAAAAGTACAGTCCATGGGCCGGTCCAGGAAGACAGAGGCCGTGGCAGGACGCGTCCATCGCTTTTATGCTTTCAAAGCATTCTGCATAAGCCCGAGGTCACCCAAGATACGTAGGGTTAACCCAAAAAATAAGACAAAGATAAAATAGGCCACTTACTGAATACACGAGCACTTTTAAAAATCTACCAGAGCTCTAAAATAAGGAAAACGGGACCTGACTTAAGGAGGACTAGGTTTGAAGGTCTTCATAATTGGGCCCTAATCAAATCCGGGATCCGCTTTTCGGGTACAATCTGCGCACAAAACATGTTATAAAGAACATCGGTGGCCTAGGGGTTCGACTCGTGATCGTAAGGTTCCGATTTCGAACCCCCGCGATCACCATTGATAATGAGTTTTTCTAACTTAAATACATTACCCGATGCTCTTACGGTGAAGGAAAAATATTGTGAGGAAACCTGCACATTCGAACAGCTGAGTGTGTAAGGCCAAGGTCGTTTTCACCCGCCGCCCGCGGCTGACAGCGGCCCGCCGCCCGTGGCGTCTGAATGGTGTTCCATTCAGACGCCGCGGGCGGCGGGCCGCTGTCGGCCGCGGGCGGCGGGTGAAAACGACCCTGGCCTAAGAGGGAATTTATAATACAAAAGATCCTAAAGGGGTTGAAGTGTATCCGAAAGGGCCCAGCTGTAAGATAAGATAAGCGTGTCATAAAAACGTTTTATTACAATGCACGTGTTTGAGCTGTTACGACGTTAAGTCATACGAGTGTTTCGACAGGCGTGGAGCTCTCGTTCTTCAGCGGCGTGTACAGCTCGGCGATTGGGTTCACGCTGGCGATGGGCGACAACGCCAAGCAGCTGGTCGGCCTCTCCGGCGTGTTCATCGGGCTCGGCGAAGTGCTGGGTAAATAAAATACTACTACTGCCTTCTCTTCCCGTCCTTATAGTCCAACAAGCATGTCTAGGGCAAATTTCCAGGGGTCCTGGCCCCCGAGATGAGATGGCCTATGAAGACTTAAATCTCCAGCTTAGAGTTTCGAATCTGTAACATCCTGAGATGAGCACCGCCGAGGATATTGTTACTGCAGAAAATATCCACGCATTGCATTGCACTCTCAATAGATCGGTTATTTGATTTTGTAAAGAAAGAATTACATAGTTATGCCGTTTAAAAAACTCCTACAAAATGGACTTTGTTTTAGTTTAAATAATCAAGTACGTATTTGCTTATCATAATAATAATATTTTCATAACTTTACTCACTCAGTCACGACTTAAGAGATAAATAAAGGTTCAAGAACGTTTTAACGTCTGTGGGAAATTCCCAATTCCGAATCTGAACGGTATCGAACAAATGGTTTACGTTACGAGTAGAGTCTGACGAGCGAATCGTGACACAAGCATTTTTTTCTAATTCTTCACATGGCAACAATTTTAAACTTGCCGCCATTTTTTTGACTCACCACTCACTGGTCAGACTAAACGTTTTCCTGATTCCACATTCGCGAAATATGCTTAGTTTACATCAGAACATCAAAACATAAAGTATTAGCCATTTAAAATTGAGAAGACGTTTAGACGTTACGAGAAGTGTTATCTTCCTTAACATCACTAAAGGTCTAGAAGTGTTGGGGCACGTTCATATTAAACTTGGTATTAATTCTTCTCTCAGGCGGAGCTCTGTTCGGCATCCTCGGCTCCAAGACGACGCGCTGGGGCCGCGACCCGGTGGTGTTCGCCGGCTACGTGATCCACGTGGCCAGCTTCTTCCTCGTGTTCCTCAACCTGCCCGACGTCGCGCCCTTCGGCGACACGCAGGAGGTATGGCGCGTGTGAGGAGTAGAAGACAGTAGTGGCATCGTTATAGTTATACTGCTACTGAAGTAAATACATGATGATGGTGGGTGGAGAAGTCCGACTGACCGGCTTCGGTCATTCTGCACTCTTCTTTTTGGTCGAGCAAAAGAATTGGCCCGGCGACGGTCCCATCCATCCAAGTAAATAGCGAAAAATAATCACTATGAATACAGATACAATTTTAATTCCTGTATACGAAATATTTTCTAAACTTGCTCGCGATTCTGTTTCCGTCGAATTCCCGAAGCTGAAAGTCCTCTTTGGCACTCCGGAATCGTATAGCTCTCTATCAGAGAAATGAGTCTAAAAGTTGATTTTATTACAAGAATGTATAAGAAGCTATATTATTTGTTCACCAGGTTTCCTACATGACGCCGTCCCCGCCGCTCGCGATGCTCTGCAGCTTCCTCCTCGGCTTCGGAGACGCCTGCTTCAACACTCAGATCTACTCCATCCTCGGAGGGAACTACGCCGACAACAGCACGTCGGCGTTCGCGCTCTTCAAGTTTACTCAGGTAAGATTAATTTTAATACTGACAACACGCCCCATTTACTTTGATGTGGCATAATTGCAGTAAGATAGAAAAACGTAAAAAGTCAATTGGGACGGTACGCTGGAAAGTCCTCCATGATGTTTCCTTAGACTTTGTGCCCTATTTTATGGATTGAAAAAGAGTATTTATTAAAAGGCAGCGACTTAGTTATGCATTTGGTGTTGCTGGCGTCTAAGTATGATAGAGACCACTTTCTATTGACGGCCTGATGCTTGTTTGTTTTTAATTACAATAAAAAAACAGCAGCCGGGACCGAAAGAGACGAGAGTTATAGCCAGTGATTGGAATAGGCAGAGTTAATTTACCTAAATTTTGTAAAAGGACATAATATAATTATAGTGGTTACCTACAACCGGGTAAAATATTAATTAGTTTTTATTGAATTCCTCATTTTCGTTATTTTTGTGGTAGTCATAATGTTAAATATACGTACATATATTTACTCGCAGTACGGTAGTAACTTATTTCTTTGTGTTATTTGATTCATACTTTCGGATTCCTTTTCTCGGCAAAGTAAGGTTTTAGAGAAAAGTTTTTATCCTATAATCGCAATGCAAAAGATAATTAAAAACAGGTGTCGAAATAACACCTTTCAATAAAATAAATTTATATCATACTCGATCGTAACTACTCTATATTGTGTCCTTTTGCGAACTTTAGCTAAATTAGCTCTGCCTATTCGATTATTTGGTTATAGCAGTCATATGACGGTGTTTATTCCGTTGCCGAACCGTGGCTGCAGTCCTGTCATAACTAGACAGAATTAGACTTTTTGTCTAAGACTCTCATTACGGTAGAGAAAAAGTATCGACATAGCTATATTTCAAAATTATTTTTACCCATGCCTAAGAACGTCCAGCTACCAAATTGCACCTCCGATAACGGGGTCTACCCTCGAAAATCTAATTCGAGACCAAAATCTTCAACGGGCGCATGCACATACGCTGTGATTACTGCATTTTAGTTTAAGTGTAGGTATTTATATCAATAAATCTTACTCTAATATTACTGGTTACAAGAGTTCTCATTCATGTTTTTATGATATAATGTTAAAACAACGAAATAATCAAGATGGGAACTGTCAAATGGTCTTTAATTCGATTTTCGAATATAGTGATAAAATGTTGTTATTTTGTTGGTGCTGCAGTCCCTGGCGGCAGCCGCGTGCTTCTTCTACTCGTCCCGCGCGCCGCTGTCGGTCCAGCTGGGCGTGCTGGCGGTGCTGGGCACGCTGGGCACGGCCGCCTTCTGCCGCGTGGAGGCCGGCGCCCGCGCGCGCGCCCGCGCCGCCGCGCCCGACGACAAGCCCGCCACGCACTCGCTCGCCGACAACACGCTGCACTACGACTGAACCCACACCCACACCAGACGCATCACCAAACAACTCTACAGGTATGGACAATGGTGGACCTTATGCAGGGTCCCACTGTCTTATCCTTTAACCCGGGGCGAGTCCTAGTGGTCTAAAAGAATATTTAAATTTGGAACTCAGTGTGGTTCATACTAAGATTGATATTGTAATACACATGTATATGACATGACGCTCCACGGGTTAACCTACCACTGAGCGGCAATGTTCGCTTGGGTTCCGGTGCGGGAATAAGACAATCGGTGTAAAATTTAAAAGTTGAAAATTTTAAGCAGAAATCAACCTTTCAACGCCAACGTATAAATCTGTTGACGTATAAAATCTCAAAGTTGAAATTCACATCAATAAGGCTAGATAAGTTGCTTAACGCTAAAGTTAACGATTTTCTAAAATTGACAAAATGTATGGAATTAACGTAGGCGCTCGACACGACCGTCAACTTACGTCAATCCTATACATTTTTGATAGCGATACACGCCGAATGCATCTTGTCTACTTTAGCGTCTGAGTGTTGACTTTTGTATTTGACGTAGCGTTCACAAACTCGATTGTGGTTGTAAACACGCTGCCCGAAGTGCCACGGAGGTGGCATTACGTAAACGGTCGCGCTTCTTTGTCGGCTCTGATTTAATTAAGATCTCTTTACGTTACCGTATACATGCCACTCCGCTACCGCTGTCATGCGTTTACAGCTTTAGTAACATGATTGGAGAGCTAAAGCAAGGATATGCAGGTCCAAATGTAATTGGTGGCTTATAAATTTGTTTGAAAAAGGCTCTTTACTAGAAATTTCAAATGACTAATATGTTAAAAGTTGTCAAGATACAAATATATCATAACAGTCGATTAAATTTTATCAATCCGTTAAAATAGTTAAATACGTAACCAGCGTAAGTAACGCTATACAATTTTGATTGCGTGATTTTGCTGCCATGTCATAGTTAATCTAAATACATCTACCACATATCGAACAATAAAATGTAGAGAGTAAGTAAGTAAAACAAAACTGCGCGCATGCGGTATTTCTTGCGTTTTTCCTTCTCGAATTTTCTTGGTTTTAATTTTAGGGCCGCAGGCGCTATAGTTCTATGCAATTTGACTATATTTATGTTTATTAAACAATATGTTACCTACAAATATGAAAAATAATGCAATAAGAAAAGTCTTTTTCAATCCAGCCGAGGCTCGGGCTCCCATACTCTTCATTGTTTCGGAAAATAAGAGACCATTAAATTACATAGGTCAACTAAAATTAAAACGGATGTTGACAAAGTATTATTTCTATTGTTTATTGATCTATATTCCTAAAATTATTTAAAATTATTTATAAGATATTACGAATTTAATATTTCCATTGGATAGATTAGTAGTTTAAATTTGGAAGTCGATGCCTTTAATTATTTGTTATAATATGCTATAATTATATGAACCGACGATCCGTGATGTTAGCTAGATGCGTTAGTGGTCGGCACGGTATTACGGTGCCGTCGAGGACAAACATGTGCTGGAAAACATAGTTTTCAAATAATATAAAGCCGTGTGGACTTATTATTGGCACTTTTGCCGCAACCATGAAAATATAAATATGAAAATATATTTGAAAAAAAAAACCATGTTTTAATAATTGACTAAATATCTGTTATGTAGCAGAGATTAACTAAGTGCTTTATTGTATTGTAACAATTTAATTTACATTTATTTACGCCTCGCAAGATAGGTTACCTTATTATTTTATTAAGGGAAATCGCTTTTAGTAAGAGTAATATAGAAACTATTAAAAAAAAGCAATTCACAAAATTATGTATTCTTAATAGCTTTTAAATATTATGTATACAAATATACTTACGCTTTCACATGTTGATTTATGAAATACATAGTGACTGCTTAACTATAGCAAGCAAGTGCAAAGTTTCAAAGCACCCATTCCACCCACAACTCGAATGTTTAATTATATGTTAGGATCGATTAAGGAATGTTATATATTGGATCTGTAATTATTGTTACATTGTTTTCTGCATTTTGTAAAGCTTTCAGAGTTTATTAATATTATTGTAGATATGCTTATTACTTTGTATATATGTAATTTTTGTAAATAAAATGGATTATTATCTTGTCACACATGTAAAAAAATAATTAATAGCCGCTTGAAAGTCCAGCATCCAAAGTAAATAAATTAAAAAATCATTAAATTTGAACCTTATGGATACTTTCAATAAATGCGGTGGTCATTTTACCAACGTTGCTTTGGTTACATGATATCCCTGAGCTGTCAAGCGGGTATACCTCTATGTATAAGTAAATATAAATCCGCAAAAGCACTCAGAGCGGAGGCGGCGCGGTGCGGCGCGTTCTCAAACTAAAAAGCGTGCTCAAAGCGTAGCGGGGGCGTTTTTAATAAAGGAACGCGCTGGACCGCGCCTCCTCCGCTCAGAGCGTTTTCGTTTTAAGGATAGGAGTTAAGACCATACCGTGGCAACTTGCCCGTCGCAGTATAGTTTAATAAAACGACTTGGATGGCTATTGTATTATAAGTCGTTTAATTTTTATTAAATAGTTTATAATTCCAGTAAATATCAAAGTATTGTCTTTATCTATACATTCCGTAATGTCACATTCCTGCTAAGCGATGGATAATGCCACCCAAGTGTGAATAACAAACTTCTAAAACCCAAATGTACTACTTACCTAAATTGTACCTATGTTGCCCTATAAATTGTAAAAAGATATTAAAGTAAGGTATCCACAGCGAGTTAACGAAAAATAGGCTGTTTTATTGTTCTTTGTCCTTAGCTCGCTGCTCATGGTATACATCAGATATCACAGCATTTGAAAGCCGGTTCTAAAGTTGTGTTCAATACAAGGAGTACCTACCGGCGAAAACATATTACGATAGCAAACTCAAATTTAAAACGTATGTATAAATCGCTCTTAATCTTTTGCCAATCAAGTCGTGTAAATATATTTTTGTGGCTGGCACGAATGGATTGAATGAGGAGCGAAAGTATACATGTGTGTAAAATAATAGCAGGTTGTCGGTATCAGTTCAAAGGACAGCACTCACCTCTCACAGTGATATGAACATTACTTTCGTTCAATCCATTCGTGCCAGCTCTACCTATACTATAGGGGCCGGTCCAGGTTTTATGACCCCCCATGAGCCATCATACATCCTTGTCGATTATCGATTATTACACTATGCGCGCACGAGCAACTATTCTCGCCACGACAGTACATCTCTCTTTTTCACACTTCGAGCGTGCAAAAGAGACAGATGTACTGTCGCCGTCGACAAAAGTTGCTCGTGTGCGCATAGCCTTACCTTTTTGAACAGTGCCATGAAAAGGTCGTGGTTGTCGTATTTAGGGTACCTGTGACCCCCTTGAACCAAATTCTGAATCCGCCCTTGGCTGCTATCATATTTTTTCATTTGAGCTTTTGTTCACAAGCCACGAATTGTGGTTGGTTGCACTTAAGAGAACTTTTCGTCATACGTTTGCTCTAGTAGCCAATCTGCCGTCCTACCGAAGAAGGCGGCCAACTGCATAGTAATAGTATAAACATTTTAAATTTAATGTGGTTACCAATAGTGTACAGACTGCTTTGACTACTACATTGCAGTTAGTAGCGTTATTTGGCAGGACGGCAGGAACGGGGCGTTCGTATTTTGCTCCTGTTGTTGAAATGGCCACAGCTTAGTAGTTAATTTCCTCTATGGTCATATCAATTTTTTAAATGTTGTCAATTCAGAGATAATATACTTTATAAACCGAATTGGTAATGTCTAGTCAATAACAACTTCCTTCGCACTTCAGTAGTAGTAGTTTCATACTAAGGAATGTTATTTAATAAATAAGATTCTATGTAAATAATGTAATAAATAAATAGTATTTTATCAAATTTTACTTATTTTTTCCTCTGCCCGAGTCTGTAATGTAGTATACATAATGGCGTAACACTGGGTCTAACCACTCAAGCGATTTGCAAGCGCTCTTTCGTCATGGTTACTTACACGCTCGTGGTGGGCGCTTTGGCCGATCGCTTGCTGGAAATACGCTTGACAGCCTCTAGTGTCTGCCAGCGGTAATGGCTGATTTACATTGTTCCAGCAAATGCAATGCCAGTAGAAGTACATTGACGAGTCGGTTTTCACGTTTGAGGCGAGAGCTATTGTAACAACGCAATATATTTCTACTGGGATGCTTTTGTTGGACCAATGTAAATCAGCCATAAGATACAAATCATTTAGGTCGGATTTTGTGTAGATGCAATAAATAGTTACTTGGCCTGATACGGAATATTCGGCCTGGTCAACGGCCGCATAGCCGAATATCTGGGTTAGGCTTAGTGGTCGTCCCAATTACTCCCATTACTTTTTGTTCCACTGTTATTTTCTTTCGTCAGAAATCATTTACCACGAGTCCAGAACCCCGCAAAAGTAGGTACGTAAGGTATCTTTAGATAGAAGGGAGGAAGGAAGAAAGGAAGGCAGTGAAACAACAAGCAGTGGGTCCACGAGTTCGGCACCGAATATCAGAGCACGCAAATGATCAAATTCGAAGACAAGCGTGGCGCGCTGCTGTGCTGGTTCCAACCATACGCTTCGTCAATGATCGATTAATTAGTATTTTCAATTTAATAGTAATTCTATCGTACCTAGTACCTAGTACGAAGCTAGCGGTCCTGGGTTCGATTCTTGGTATGTGCCCATCGCGGAATGTTTGTATAATGAGCGCGAGTATTTTGTTCTGAGTCCTGGGGGTTATGTCCATCTAAGTATGGATTTCTCTATAGTTTACCATTGTCTATTAGGTACCCAACCAACAATTACTCCGTACCCAGTAGTTGTTATAGGTTGATACATATTTATTTTAAACAAACCTATCCGATATTCGGCTGCTTATGCCCCCTTCCGGTATGGGGCCATATAGTGTTCTCTTTTTCAAGCAGAGGCTTTTTAATAACACGATGGATGCCATAAGCACTGCTGGTGTGGAATCAACACAATCCTATAACGAATGGAATAAAATGAAAAATGTTTGCAGCCAACACATTAATCACATTTGCTAAGTTACAATTTCAACCTTGAACTTTTGAGATAGGATTCAAATGTAGCAGTTAATGAGAAATGATATTTGCTCTGAAGTTAATGTTCAATAATATGTAAATAACTTGGATAGGTATTGTAAATAGATTGGTGCGGCTTGAAAAAGGAGTAAACGCCAGATATTTATTGCATCTACTATTGCGCTTTTGCTCATCTTAGCTGTCGTCTCAAGTCTCAAGTAAGAAATCAAACACACATGCTAAAACAAATCAACTATATTAAAACTATAAACTAAGATCCTACTATTTATTTACTGTCCTCTGACCCTCCCAGTTTGAAATCCATAGGTTTGTCGTAGCCCATCATTTTCGCGTAGTGGAGGGGGTCGTTAAAATGCCTGGCCTCCACAAACAACGGTGCGCCCTTCACTACCATGGTCGTGAACATGCCTGGGATATCAGGAACAACCACATCCTTTGGTGTAAATTCATGCTAAAACATAAATGTCATTTTACTATGTACATTTGCTTTACATTTGCTGTTTTATTTCATGGCTACCACAAGCAGCCGCGACTTGTTTGTCGCTTGGAAATCCCCCTTTATCTAGTTTTTAAACACAAGAGTTGCACTCAGTGACAAGATTTTGTGTGTGCTAAAGCTACTTTGCATTGGTTTTCATATCAAGAGTATTGAATCTAAGACTATTATGTGATTTTTTTTTGCATAGGTAGCAGTTTTGGCAAGCACACTCACACACTGCAAGACTCTGTATAATCTAATCTTTAAAACTAAAATTCTGTTCTTTCTGCCCTATACAAAATAGGGTTGTTTGATGAAAAGTCACAATTACCACAAAAGTTATGTGAATTTTACTTATATTATTTATTTATGAGTCGTTTTCTAAAATATTGTACATAATTAAAGGCTTAACGAAAACAAAATCACTATCGCATCCTTTGTGTAACGAAAGTTAGTCATACAAACTATATGGTATCAATTAAGTTTTGTTTTAATTAAATAGCCCTTAACTATGTAAAAAAAAAATGAAAACGACTTTTTTATTAACTTCACATGTTTTTGTGTCTGGGTCAAATCTTGCAAATGAATTTTGAAACACTTCGCATTATCCTAATGGACTGAAATTTGGAATTCATTATGTAAACATCATGACAATGCAATATCTATGAAGGAGTCTAATGATCTAATGAAGGATTTGCAACATGCCAACAGGATCTCTGCTGTACTAAGCCCGTAGAGCGCATTTTTTATTTTCATCATCATCATTTTTTTGTTTATTCAAACTTTATTGTACAATACACAAAATTTTAGAGTTGTCTGTGACAATTGTGTTATGGCACACATGGTATCCATTGGCCAATGTAATGTCTGTGATTGCTTAAAATAGCTGTTTGAGCGGAAAAAAGGTTAATTTTGAGGTAAGAAAGTTGTTTACTATATTATTAGACAAGAAAAAAAGAAGAGACAAAGAAGAAAGACCCACTAAGTTTGGATTCATTAGTTTGGTCTTGATAAGCAAATAATGACCGTGCAAACAAAAGTAGTC
Organism: Acleris cristana; assembly: GCA_948252455.1. Classification (NCBI taxonomy): domain Eukaryota; kingdom Metazoa; phylum Arthropoda; class Insecta; order Lepidoptera; family Tortricidae; genus Acleris; species Acleris cristana. The sequence goes on from OX411775.1 coordinate 7,463,131, forward strand.
AAAAACAAATGCTTGCCTCAAAAATGAATTTTTTGACCGAAACATAATTAATTATAACCGCTAGGATGTCAGTGGCAACAGCGTCATTGCCGGACAGTCCGTAATAAATTTTATGCAAGTCTAAAATTGCCAACGCTCTAGGGGTTAAAACATATGTAAGACATAGGTTATCTGTTATGGATTAATACTACATACGGTTATTTGATTAAGCGCATATTACCTGCTTTTTTGCGACAAAAAAGTTGTATGTAATTGCCTTGTATATTTGCTTTTTGGGATCATAATCAATATGCGTCACATATTTCTTGGTTATTGTGTGTAACAGTATCGGCGTAATGAACGTGAAGAATCCCACAACTGAACAAATGGCCACGAGAAGCGATGTACTTCCTATAGTCGCCGCTTCGTTTATGATGATCGGCTGGGCGATCAGCCCTGCAGCACTTGAACTTAAGGAAAATACTTTCACTGCTTTGATTTGTGGGGTCAAGGTGCCATAATAAATGCGTTCTGTTTGGTTTTCCTCTTTCGTCTTACTCGCAAAATGTCGAGTTACATCAACATTGTGTACACCGATACACCTTAAGTGAGATGTAATTTCTTTCTGCAATGTAGCCAAAGATCTTGTTTGTACGAAGGTATTATGTAAGCAAAGCCGAAACATATTTATTTACTAAGGGCCTCGGCCACAAACAGTAAGTTATTTTTTCTAAATATCCCAACAGTTAAATTTTTGAGCTTAAAATAACCAACAAAAGTTAACAAAACCTATACTATACGATCAGTCGATCAGTCACCTGCGAAATGACATTGACTGACGTGACGTCTGACGTCTGACTGTCACTCATGTAGGATGTCAAAGTTGACAAAAGGCACTAGTATTTTTACTTCACAATAGTAGATTGTTCAACAAGGGACTAAAGCAAGCCATAATGACACGAGATGTTTAGCCACGCGAGCGAGCCAGCGACCGAGAGTGGCTATAGTTCGAGTGTCATTATGGTTGTTTAGTCTCGCGTTAAACACTCTACTTTTCACTTTGAATGCGAGGAAAAAAAACAACGTTCAGTGCCGGATTAGCCACGTACCTAGCAAGAGTAGCAAATGCTACGGGCCCCGCGCATACACGTCTCAACCTCTAAAATGCTAGTACTTACATCAGTATGCGTATGCGTGTACTCATATGAATAATCCAGTCGATATTCTCCAGCAGAATAACCTAAAACAAACACCCACGCAAAATAGGTGCATATCTAAGTCGCTCAGTTGCGGAAAAAAACCCGCCACAACCTGTAACCTAAAACAAACCCAGGGGTCTCTTTATAGAATTAGCTACGGACCCCGTGCTTGCTCAATCCAGCACTGACGAAGTTCTATACACATTTTACAATATTGATTATAAGAAAGTTTCTTACAAATTTGTTCCGCGGTTTTTTCTTTTCTTATATTTTTTTTGTGCAGTGCCTCTTTAAATGCTTGCATATTTAGCCAACAGGTTCAAACTTGAAAACTATTTTAAAACTAATTGGACCAAGCATAATAAAATGAATTCATCCTTAATATAATTAAATAGATTCATATTCGTAATAATTAATCGTGTTTCACGAAATTAAATCATTTTTATTTATATTTTTTCACAGTTGTCATTTTGAGGTTATTTCCACGCGCTAAAAATTGTCTATAGCACAGAATAAAGACTAAAGGCATAGAAAACGTACTAAATAAGCAGAAAATACATTATGGTTACCTTCTTTTTACTTATGGTTTTCATAGTGAGTTGGAAAGAGATCGTCACAAGGCGTGATTTGGACCTTTAAGCACCAGTGTAGAAGAAAGTAACGCCAAAGAAGTCCGGTCGTTGATTTGACGTTTCTTCACTTTCTGATCATGACAGATTAAAGAAGAAAAGACACCTGGTTTTTGTTTCTTTTCCTCTTATCAAAATGTAATCTATAAAGTAGAGACAAGTAGCTGGTACAACGTTCATCTTATTGCACGACTTCTATCCCTTTAGTCCAAAGAGTATTGTAATATATTAGGAGAAAGAGTGGCAACTCTATGGTCAAAATGTGCATGTATGGAAGGTGCTGCCGCCGTGCGGCTGGTATAGAACTATTAGTGACGTATAGATATGTAGCTATATATATGTAGGTACGTATAATACAGCTGTAGCGCTATACATACGCATCTATAGTAATGTACATTGCGGTACGCAATTATAACCAAACAAAAATAGAAATTGTATACTTGTATCGATTGTATTGACGCGTAATGTTAGAAATATACTTGGTGAGTATCTCTATCGAGTAAAAGTTAATCTACGTTGTTAACTCGCATGTATCAAACCAATAAAAATACTCTATAGTAATTACATTTCACCACTACGCGTCAATAAAATCGGCACAAATTATACGACGTGTAAATAAAATTGCATACCGTAATATCCATGCTATAGATGTGTTATACTTCTCGTTTCAACGATATAGCCCGGGTACTAATCAGACATCATCAATTCCTCGATGATACGGGCTTGTTGTAAACTGAACTGAATTCCATGCAGTTAATGACATGAAATTCAGTACAAATACTTAGTCCATAGATGTTCATTAAAACTGGGTCATGTTTTAAATGAGACATTAGTTTTTAAATCAGGGAGAAGCATAAGACAACTAAAATACGAGTTTTCATTCATTTTTTTATTGATTTATGTGTATTGTAATACACTTGAGCTGCACTTTTTACAACATCTTCTCCTTCATAATTAATCTTACCATCTAAAATCCTATTTACCGTTCTACACCAACTGTAAATAATTATATTAATACTTGTATTCACAAAGCATTCCTTAAACTTATCTTTGTGAACAGCACAGTTCATAAAGGAAAAATCAATGAATAAATCTAAAAACGCATTGATACGCTCTTTTATATATTTTTTGTAACATTCACTATTGAGGAAGGCAATTGTTGTATTTTGTATGTCATGAAAACAAGCTACTAGACGATCAGAGGGATAAGTAAGCCATTCTCGATCTTTCTCATATTCTTTTGCTCGTATGAACCTGTATTTAGCATTCTTTGCATCGCCTAGTAGCTTGTTTTTACATTGTTTACACCCTTTAACAATTTTTTGCATACATTTAGTCAACGCCCATCCACAGACATAAGTACGTTGATCATCCCCAGGATCTGTTACAGCATTTTGCATGACATCCAGGGGCTGATCAATTACTATGTCTTGGGGTTGCGAGGAAGCATTGCCTTTATTTTTGTATTTTATAAAAAAGGATAACGATTTTAAACACTTATTCGAGTCTTTTTCACAGTTTGAGTTGACTGCATGGTCACTGCTCATATTATTTAATAATAGAGTTTTAAATGCTCCCTCGAACCCCATGCAGTTGGGTGCCACATTTCGAGCACCCAAACTGCGAATGCTGCCGAAAAAGTTTTCTAGCGGGTCTTGGTTGAAATTACGCGTCAACATTGCATCTAGGGCATATTTTTTTGACAACAATTGCCACAACGACTTGAATCCCTCAATAGTTTTGATAAAATTATTTACAGTTGGTACATTTTTAATTATTGTTGACCCATCACCTCTTCTCATCATGAATTTTACTGATTTAAATAATTGGAGAGCCTCTTGCCAGAGCTCATGGTGAGGAGAGTTCCTTTTAACGGCCGCCCTGTATTTTTTACCGTGGGGCACTGAAAAGCTCGACGCATTAAGTGTGTCAAATAACTTGTCTATTAATATTAAAAATGGTATGACGTCCGAACATTCTTGCGGTAAATCGCCTCTAGCCACCAAATTATCAGTGGCTACAGCCATACTGTGACTGAGTACTTGGACGGCATGTTTTACTCTCATTTTTTTAATTTTTGTGGGATCTACGTGTTCCCTCGTCAATTTCGGTAATAACCGCAACTCACCATGAGTCTTATCAGCAGCAAAAATTTGTTGGAAATATTCCCACTTGACATTTTTTGGTCCATTTTTATCACTGTAGATTAATTCTTTATTCAGCAAATTATTTCTTATTCCTTTTATTAAATGTGGAACGTCATAGAGTGGGATTATTTCCTGATTGTTAACAATAATTACATCACATTTCCACTCTTTTCCGGAATTAAAATAATTAGCCTTGGCTTCTGCAATTAAACTATTTATGCAGCTTGAATTTGGCGAGCCTTGGTCACAAACGGTTGCCACTATTTTGAGACCGGTCTCTTGAAGATTTGTAACTACATCTATTAAAATTTCTTTAAGTCTCGGTGTTGACAACCGTTGTGTAAAATAATAAGCAACGGGCTGTTTGAAATTTTTTTTTACGCCCTTCACCATAAACACCAAGGCATGGTTTGAAAAATATTGGGTTTTCTCCCTCCCCACATTTTCGAAACCTACAAGATCGTCTGTGTACGGGTTGTAAAATATTTGGGGAGAAATTGACATCTCATCAAATATTAAAGTACACAGACGATCTTGTGGCTGCATTTTAGAAACTTTTTTTTTTAGTTCGCTAATCATAACCGGGTTTATACCTGGCTGAATTTTTACTTGTGCCAGTAATGATTTTAGCACCTTCCTCGATGGCAAAGTAAAATGTTTACACATTAAGGAGTACGCTTTTGGACTTTTCTTGTACAGTGACAAAGATAATATTTTTTCGTCCAAGGTAAAGCGATGTCCTTTCTTTTTCTTGCGTCCTTCCATGAACTGCATTCTTGTGAATAATTTCGCTGACTTGGTCATATTTTGTGTCAACTTTTCAAAATCTGTCTGTAGGGAAACCATCTTCAGCTGTTGAAGACGCAGTTTGAAATTTTTCACTTTTTGTCGTAGTCTTCTTATTTCATTCTGCTTTTGTCGCACTTTTCTTGCGCAGTTCTTGAATTTTTTTTCTTGCAAAAACTCGAAGGTTTTTTCTGCAAATGAAGAACAAAAACATAAGATTAAGGTAATAATATAAATATCACAATAAAAAATAATTCAACAGCCAAAATATCAAAGACTTTGGATTGAAAGAAGTTGTACAGTCATTTTAATATAAAATGTCGTTCAAATATTTAACATCTTGTTATCCTATAAAAGTAACTACTGAAGATAAATCATTGTTTATCCAAAAATATTGGGTCCTTACCTATGAAATTGGCGTTATTATTGCGTGTTTTATTTCGTACGGAATTTATTCATTTCAATTTTAACTTGCAAATTATTTTTAAATTTCATTAATACAATGTGTTACAAAGGTTTTAGATACAAATAATATGGCTCAATTTCTTACTTAGTGTTTAAAAGTAAAGTATGAACTCAACTCTTTTCATGTGCTGTGAGTTCAAGTGTTTCAATTACGCAGAGTTTTATGAAGCTAACTATTTTTAAGTAATTAAGATATGTTTAATATAGCTTAGAAGTGTCCAATATTCCTGACAGAGTTTTGTTTGGTTTGCTTTTGACGTTACTAAATAATCCGCAAAATTAAATGTATGAAAACCACCGTTTTCATAAAATTCTCCATATAAAACGCCAATTTCATAGGTAAGGACCTAATATTAAATGAACTCCTAACGTTTGACCTCATCTATATATATAAAAGGCTAAACTGACTGACTGACATATCAACGCACAGCCGAAACTACTGTACCTAGAAACTTGAAATTTGGTACAGGGGTTCCTTTCACGATCTAAGTGAGCACTAAGAAAGGATTTTCCGAAAATCGACCCCCAACGGGAAGAAATGGGGGGAGTACTGGGAAACTAATTCTACGCGTACGAAGTCGCGGGCGTCCTCTAGTACTATATAAAATTAATGAAAATCAAGCTTTAATAAAAACCAGACTGCATTTTTAGGGTTCCGTACCAAAATGGTAAAAAAGGGACCCTTATGTTGAGACTTCGTTGTCTGTTTGTCTTTCTGTCTGTTTGTATGTCACAGCAGGTTTTCTCAGCAACTACAAATGCTATCAACTTGAAATTTGGCATAGTTGTACCACTTGCTTGCCCATTTTTGGTTTTTGTTAAAAAGAAATGAAAATAATTTTATTAATAATTGACAAGGGGTCTAGAATGGGGAGTTGAAAAATGCAAGTGGTTTGATTATAGCCAATGGCGTGTCATATGAAAGGGCTCTTACTGCCGCACTCAGAGACGTCAATTATATTTAATGTTTGATTAAAGTTGCTGCTGTCACTTTCTTTGCTACAGCAATAGAATAAGACAACACGACACTAAACAGGCATTAAATTTAAATGACGTCTCTGAGTGCGGCAGTTAATCTGCACATTTCAAAACATATTTTTTTTAATTTTTTTATATGCCCTTTTGTTATTTCAATTTAAACAGTTTAGCTATGTCACTCGGGATGGTGAATGGATTCTAACGATACCACACATATCTAAATCGGCTCAGGCTTTTAGAAATTATGGTGGAATAAAATATCGTACATACATACATACATGAAACCTAAAAACGTAAAACATTACACTCCTTTTTTTGGGCAGTCGTGTAAAAAATCTCATACTACATAAAAAAGCAAGTATTAAATTTATGATTATGAAAAAAAGTAAGAGAGCTTAGTAGTTTTGGTGGTTTGAGAAAAAAAACTATAAAAAATGGAAAATTAAACTAAAATGCTTTTATTCCTTCTGTTTTTATTGTTTGTGACGGATCTGTTATATTTGTAATTCTAAAATTGAATACCTAGACCAACACGTAGGTTTTGGTGGCTAACAGTATAGTTTGGCTGTGCTGTGTAGTTATTCGGACATTATCAACAAGTGGTTGACATAAGTACCTACATATCAGTACATACATCTTGAGAAGTACTGAACATTAACACATTGGTGAATTTGATTTAAAAATGCACTGCCTCGTAAGACAAAAGATACTTAATTCACTAGAAATATTATTGCAATTACATTTTCAGGCAAATATATTATATATAATAATATATATACTGGAGGAGGCCTTTGCCGACTGGCAAACAGACCTGCAAAAGCGAAGCAAGCTGCAAATTTTAGAACATTAAACTAGTGCGTGGAAAAGAGAAAATATGTTAGCTTTGTGTTTTATATGTAATGTAAAAATTGTGTAAATGTCTGAATAAAAAGGCTTTATTATTATTTATTTATTATTATTATTATAAATTATAATAATATATATATATATATATAAGCATATACTTAGAACGAATTTTATAAAGTGTCCCGATTAACAAGGAGATGTGTTTAACAGATTGGGCTAGTTTAAAAAGTTCTTACCATACATAAATACAGGTGTTACAAAAATACCCGTAAAGCCGAAAGGGGGTTAAATGGTGCCTTATAACAAATCCATTTACAATATTTGAGAACCGTACTATCACGGTATGACATAACGGTAAAAAAAAATCATTATTGTTGTCATTGATGTGCAAACCCTATTTCAGTAAAATTAAAGAGTAAACTACGCAGAATGTTCATGTACATTTTTACCTAATTCGTGAAACGATCAAGAGACATACTAACAAAATGTACAGAATTCGATTAGATAGATATTACAAGTCGAGTTTTGGAGTCGTAATATTCTGAGTTAGAAAACATCATCATTTTGGAAAAAACACGAAACAATTTTAGAGTATCGATAAGAAGATTTGAAATTGACAACATAACATTTTTCCGTCTTGACGTTTTTTGAAGCCAGTACTTAAGCATAATGACATCATAGTATTGAACCTTTGTGGATGAAAACCAGAAAAATCATTAAAGTTGACAATTATTAAATTGGTAGGTTGGCTTCTCTGTTAAATAATCTATGCTAACTCCGGTTCCCTGACACTTACTAGGGTTGACAATATTTTTGGCTTTGAAAATTTACTATATTTTTTACGGGGTATTTTATAACACGTTGTATACATACATATAAAGTTGCGTAAATCTGTTTGGAAACTCACATAGGTAGCACTGAAAATATAAAGTACAATACAAATAAATGAATAAATGAACACCGTTCCATTTAGTCCCCAGACTACCCTATTGTGACGTTTGCCCCCAAACTGAGCAATTGATAACAGGGTCTAATTATTACCTAAATAGTTAAGTAGGTCAATAATATCAGTGAAACCAAAAAAAAAAATATTTTCTCACCTGCATCAAACTTTGTGCGTTGTTTTCGAAATTGGGACTTATCAGTTGTAGTCAAACATGTGGTTTCCGTAGATCCAGATGGTAGTGGAATTTCCGCTGGGTCAACTACAAGTCTTGATGGCCCCGGTAAATTTGTTACATCCATCAATGGTACAGATTGGAGACTTTGACGCAGGGGACGTGTATAGCAATGGTCTGCTTGTAAAAATGTAGTACATCCTTGATGTATACCTACAAAAAAAAACAATATTATTATCAGCATATTTAACTGTCATTTTTTAACAAGAAATGCCATACTGTCAAAAATTTAAATCGGGTCGGTAGTTAGTTTCTACTAACACACTATACACAAACGGTTACACACAGATTTCCTGTTATATTAAATATTAAAAATATATCATTTAAAAAATATGTGTATACAGGGTGGAATCGAACCAATTAAAAATGCAAAAAATAAACACTTACTATTTTATTGTACTAATCGATGGCATAAATAATTAAGATAAAACCTCTCCAAGAAACAGGTGAAATCTAACATTAGTCTAATTTTATCTACGTACTACAAATTACAATCTGTACTGTAGCAAGCTGTTGCAAATTGTTACCTAAATTATTCACAAATTACAGTAGTCAAATTATAAATGAACTAACAAGTTCCTAAATTTAATTTACAAAAACTTAAATGAGACTAGAAGATTTAAAGCTTGAGGTACAAAATGGAAATATGAGCATCCACCAAAATACTATACATAAATAACTAAATCGGTGTATCCAAAGCATAGGACTATGAGTAACTTATCAGTTGATTTATTACATTTATTAAAAAATTGTGATACATTAGATAAAAAATTACTTGAGATAAGGTGAAAACTATTAAGGTTACCCATCATAAGCCTGAAAAACTTTTGGCCGCTGTTTTTCTTGTCAGGATTTTCATTTTCCATAAAAATATTTTTCTCTACAACCGTTTAACTTTCCTGAATTGTTATAAAACTAACCTAACCTAGGTTCTGAGGTCATATTTTGAAAAGTTAATTTGTTCATAGAATAAATTGTGAAATGCAAATACCAACAAACAGCAGACAGCAGACAAACGTTTTTAGTGATTGTGATAGGTTCCCACTATTAAGTACTGTAGTTTCTTTGCACCATAAAAAAATTAAAATTGAAATCTACTTACAATGTAAATTTACTGATGGGATTGCAGATGGCTTTATTCGATCTGCTGACATCTTGTCATTGGAATCAAAATGATGATCACACACTCTTTTAGACTTATATATTTTCATATGGTCAGTCTCTTTGAGTTTGTCTCCAACCACTGAGATCCAAGCATTAAAAACATCAGGTTTTTTTTCCGGATTAGGAAATCGATGCACTGGTACACATAATGTGACTGAAACATAAAGAATTACATGTTATTTTTAATCTATTACATAAACGAAAAGATGGGATGATGAGATCAAAGTTACGATCAAAGTAGCTAAGGACTGCTGTCGTTAGAGAAGGCCTTTGCCATGAGGAACGCTGAATTAAGAGATATAACTTAATATAAACTTATCTAATTAAAAATTGCCTGTTTTGTGCAAAATGGTAACTAAATTATCAACAAGTTTTTAAAGTTGTAGGTAATACTGGTCCGGTATTCTAGGCAGTAAAAACAATATTGTCTATGATCTGTTATCGTATTGTGAACGTTTTGATAGCTCTTATTTACTCGACAATAATGGCCGCTGATGTTAAAAACAATACCATAACAACTCAAAGACGATATTGTTATAACCGCCGGGAATAGAAGCCTTGTAGCTCTGCCTACCCCACTCTGGGATTACAGGCGTGGAGGTAAAGCTTCTTAATTGAGAATAAAAAGGCTATTGATTGATTGATTGGTTGGTTGACAAACATACACATTTTTCTTTCTTGTGCCGTACATAATACATACACATTAATTATGGGAAAAAGTTGAGCACCTCTTTCCATACCATGATTTTGGAATTATATTATTTGTCTACAAAACTAATTAATGTTATTACTGGTTTAATTCGCCAATCATGTTACTTTATTATCTCTAATAAGTAATAACAGTGTTTACTAATATTTTAACCCGATTAATGGCTACTTGCTGTTCAAAACTACTCAACGTGGTATTTTTCTAAATTGGTTAACAGGCGTTGCGAAGTATTATTTTCTTTTAAAAGTTTGTCAACCAGCAGAAAAGTACCACGTGGAACAAATACGAGAATTTCAACAGTCAATAACCGGGCTTTTCGGCGTGAGTATACACGTATACTATTAACGAAATTGGAATGAAAAATAACACTTACCCAGAAAGTCACAGCCGAAAACACAATATCTTTTCGGAATTTGACTCATGTTATAAGCACGGGTTATAACAAAACAAAAACAACACTTGAAAACAAATAGAATGAAACTTAACACGAAGCAAAACACAACAAGAACAACAGTAACAAAAAACAACAGTAACGAAAAACAAGAATAACTAACAAATTAACAATAAAACGAGATAGAGAGCGCATAAACATTCGAACAGAGGGTCGAGTTTACAATGGCCGTCAATGGCGGGATGCCGGGATGGCGGTGACAAGTGACAATTTTAATTTTTGACAAGTACACACAAGATGGCTGCCTTTTTAGTTCTTCAACAGGCGCCAGAGGCGCTGTATTCAATTGAAAATGTTGCCACTAGTAAGTGTGCCCCCCCTGCTTTAGTCTTTATTCTGTGGTCTATACAAAAACATTGAAAATGGCAATAATCCTCCATTCACAAACACCTTAATTGGATGTTTAGGGGATTCCAAAGTACCTAAATTAAAACAATTTTACTTTAATCCCTAGAGATTAAAATGGAACTTTAGTCCCGATGTGCAGAGACTAAAGTAACATTTTAAGAGCATGAGAAGTGAAAATATATTTATTACTTATAGTGTTTTTATAATCTTATCTTTCCGTTTTACCGTCGTAAAGAAATAAAAAAAAACACGGGTACGGGGGCTCTATTTTACTCGGTAAAAATGTTCTGCTTTTAACGTGTTACCGTATTCTTCTTAAATAAGAATTATCGTAACGTTGACAATACGATGTCAAAAGCAATATGGTTTTACCGAGCAGAATAGATCACAATTTATATTTATTTATTTATTTTTATTTACTTGTTAGTGGGATTTCCTCAAGGGTAGTTAGTAGTTAGTAGTCAGCAACAAACGTTTAGAAACACAAACACTGCTTTTATTCAGCGGATAATATCACTAGGAGAGTACAGAACAAGACAAGAAATCTTCATAGAATTTGCTATAGGGCTATTCGCAAAGGAAAAAGCAGCTATTGAGTTTTTAGATTTTTTTCAATCTTCAAAGTGATTCATAGGGCAGTTGTCTTCTTCGTAGCAGTAGCCTGTCTCAGTGTCCAGGACCATGCCTGGGGGACAGTCACAGCGTGAGAACCCGCACACAGTGCCGACGAGCATCACCTCCAGCTGTTGGCAGGTTCTCTGCGCGGGCCAGTAGGACTCGGAGCAATTGCTCTTTACCTCTACCAACCCTTCAGGGCATGATTCAACGCCTGTAGAAAACAAATAGCTACAATATTGAGAACCGCTATCCAAATTTAGTGGTTGTGTGATTGAGAATTAGCCGAATCACGGTAATTCTACTTAGACTACAGAGGAGGTACCTGCTGTGGCCACCTAACTCCATCATAAGGTCAGCTCTGACCCTTTGAGCTCGCCATAAAGTAACGAGCATGACTGCCGGCCTAGGGGGTTCAATAAATGGGTATCCATTCGTGCAATTGTTAAGCCTACAGAACTCGGCATCGTCCTCTTCTCGGCAATATTCCGAAGATTATCCCTTTGGAAAAACTACCTAGGTACTATTCTAAGCAAATGTCCCTGAACCTTATCTGGGCAACTTTCAACTTTCTCCGCTCAGGACCTCCAACGCGAGCTTTTCTGCATTAGGGGTGGCAGTGGGGTAGCGAGTTCAGGCAAAAGGGTATTGGGGAAATATGTAGTCCACATGGCATCTAATCACTAGCTAAACAAAATTTCACAAACTGACTCATTTCACAAACATATCATTTTTCAAAACGCCTTTTTAACTGTAAATATTTTAGGATTTATTTCAGAACCAGTTTGTTGTTGGTAAGGTTAGGTTAGTTCTATAAAAATCTTGAAATATTTAGGTACAGTTAAAAAAAAACATTTTGCAAAATGAATGAAGGGCCTAGGTAGTCGAGTTCATAAATATGTATACACTTTAGTACCTTGTCACTTTAATCGCCGTGACAAATCATATAATGGTAGTTTAAACATGACATTAAATAGACAAGGTACTAAAGTGTTTAAGAACTCAACTGTACCGTTTTCAAAATCCACTCTCAGCTTTTGAAACTACAAATTCAAATTGAATAATTTATTCAGTAAAAAAGCCTCACCACAAGGAGCCCTTTTATACTTCGGCAAACGAATCTAACATAAAGCAAGCTTTAGAAACCCGACTAACTCTGCAGCATCAAGACTGAAGAGGTTTTATAATAGCTTATAAGTAACACTTATTGGTTGAATGGCAATCCAACGATACCCCGCACTTATACGTCGAGGCGTTTAACCTACGCAGGTCACAAAGAAACGTGGATATACCAGGGTGTCCCAGAAACCGACGTCAACCCGCCTAGGGCTGATAGAGCAGCTAAAAAGCTATCGATTTAACCCCTATGTATGTTAAGCGATTTTTGCTAGTTTCGGAGATATTGATCATTTTAATCTGAATTTTTGTTATTTTCCCTTATGTATTTTTTCAAGTAATTACGTAAAGTTTGTTTCTCCATACTAGGTATCCCAGTGTTTGCTTTTCACTTTGTATGGAAAAAACAACTTTACGTGATAACTCAAAAAAAATACTGAAAAAAAACGGGCAAATAGTTTTAAAAACTTCGCTGATTCATAATGATTCTAATTATGTAAGATGATTTTTCGAAACATGGACATAAGGAAAAATTACAATAATTCAGATTAAAATGATCAATATCTCCGAAACTAGCAAAAATCGTTTAACATACATAGGGGTTAAATCGATAGCTTTTTAGCTGCTCTATCAGCTCAAGGCGGGTTGACGTCGGTTTCTGGGACACCCTGTATACATACACTCGAAAACATTACCCTTCTTTTGGGTTAGTCTGATAAATATACGAATTCTACTACCGCAACGGAGAAGACATCATGAAGAAGCGCCGCTGGTAACTCTAGCGTACCTACGCTGCTTAGCTTACTTATGTTGAAACAACATGAAAAAGTACAACTTAAAAAAAATGTAGACATAAGAATGTGTTAAGTAGAGGTTCGATAGGTATTCATTTCAATTTCAAATACGTTAATGTTTTATATGAAAACAAAGCGTCTTCGTTAAAGCATGTTAAAGTCTATAACGGGATAAGTAACTACGAGTAAAAACCCCTTATTGCCAGTGTGAATAGAGTGGCTCTCACTAACAGCAATCGTTCACGAGCATGCGAATATCTCAGCTAGTCTTTCACAACAAATTAGGTACACTAAAATCATTACATAGATATAAACCCCCGATATAATGGCAACCCTTCTTTCAGAGCTGATATCTCTCTTAAACAGCCCATCCAGATTTTCATGAAACCTAGCTAAGAACAAACGCTAGGAAACACAAATTAAAAAAAAACACATCCAAATCGATTCATCCACACGCACACATTCACACAACCACTATACTATACTCGGTAAAACCATATTACTATTGACATGTTACGGTTAGTCAAGTAAATAAGAGCTATCGAAACGTTGACAATACGATAACATGTGAAAAGCAGTTTACCAAGTAGAATAGGGCCAATAAAAGGGAAATGATTATTACAAATGTATCTCAAAAACCCAACTCACACTTGTTGCTGTACCAGAGGCAGAAAGACACGGTGGATTTTTCATAGGCCCACGCAACCGACAAGATAAAAAAAAAATGGGGCCGCATGGTGACAGCCACAAGACGGCTCCACAAGAGGCTAGACTGCACTGAAATGGTTGCGAGATTTAACTCTGATGTATATAAAACAGAGGATTGTTTTTGAATCTTTCTACAATAGTTTACTACCAATGCTTTGTGAAATCGTATAATAAGTAAATATTATTTGTTTATTTTACACCTAACAATTACATGTAGTTTATTTTGGTACCAGCACTGCCCTGTTAATACGTCTGTGTATATTATGTAGATACCTTAACTATGAATTTGGTCGTAGGTAACAGTGGCGTAGCTAGCATGAGTGGCACCCGGTGCGGATATTGTAGGTGTCACCCCAAAACTCAATTACCCAACCATTATTTTATTGTTGGCGGTTATGCAATCTACCACAGTTTTATAAATTGTTATAGATGGCACTCACTACTGATGTCCACGGTTGGGTCAGGTGACACCCCTAAGCGGGTGACACACGGGGCGGGCCGCCCCTACCGCCCCCCCCCTAGCTACGCCACTGCGTAGGTACCTAACCGTAACCCATTTTCTGCAATGTTGCGATGTTACCGTGTGAACACACTAGCCCGCGCTCGCCCGCGCCCGCCCGCTTCCGATTTATATATCGGACCTGGTTTTTTACGGGATTCTTGTTCCGAGCTTGTGTAAATTCAATTATAGAAGCTGTTGCCACTAAATCGGATCCAGTCCCTGCAAAGAATCTGATGTCTGCGTGTGAACGGGCTGTTACCCGAAATTCACAATACTGATTCAATTTCCTTTCTCATACAAGAGATCCAGACGAACCATGACCTCTTTGCACCTGTGACGGAGTACAGCAATGTTTGCATTGTTGGTGTTCCGCTACGGGTAAATTACACAACAGGTGAAACAGCTAGCAGATTCAAAAATAATATAAACCACACCTTTTAAAAGTCAGTTCATCAGTTAATGATGATTATGGCGATATTTTTTCCATTCGTAAAATATACCAGTCTGTCTTTGACGACCTAGCGACATCTATCGACAACATGTATCAGCCATCTCGCCAGCGCCACCAGCGACAGACAGCGCAACTAAAGTGTTCTACATCGCGCTAACGAAGTTTCTCCAGTCGGTTGACATAATTATATACCTACCACTTCCAACTTCATCTCAATGGACTTCGGTTCCCGCAGGCTAACACCCGCCTGGAGAGTGATCTTTTCATTGTCTTCTCACCCTACAAGTCTTTATTTTTTTCTGTATATTTATTTGCCGAAAATTATTTTCTTAGCAGAAATAATTCCATAATTATGATATCCCACTATACGAGTAGGTAAGTTATATTATATGATATTTTCACACAGAGTCGACGGTTTGGCCCTTCGGGCCTGCTGCAAAACAACGTGACCTAAACCTAAACCTACCTACCTGTTAAGGCCTAAACGGCGGGGAAATTCGCGACAGGGAAAAATTCTGAACGGAAAATATGCGACCAGAGGCACAATTTACAAAATTCAAACGGAAGTCTCTTTCTAACTCCTTTTGCTAGAAAGAGAGTTCCGCTTTTATTTGTAGCTTGTAGCTAGAAAAACTAAGAAAGGGGAAAAATTCCATTGAGTATAATCACGGATGGAAAAAATCCTCTTGAGATTTTGATTTTAATTTCACCATCCTTTCGATAAAACAGTAGTCACGGTTAAGACAAACATCCGAGCTTTCTTATAAACCTCCACATTTATAATACTAGAGAATGTATAACAGAGCTTTCTTATAAACCTCCACATTTATAATACTAGAGAATGTATAACATTCTTCTTCTTCTCTCTCAAAGGCTTAAAAGTTCAATTAAATAATTAAAAGACGAGAACAGCTATCTCACCCAGTTAAAACATTACAAGCCGTCAATACGCGGGCTATCGTGTCGCCACATACCAACCAAACAATGGAAGACTCTGGGCCACACCGCGTCCTTATTTGAGAAGAGATAAGGGCGAATCATCGCCTAAACAAGCTGCTTGGCGAGCTATCGAACAAACATGGCTATTGGTTCAGTTTATCTTTGTGCAAACGTCGACAGCCAAGGGACAATGACTATTCAAGATAACTTTTGTGGATATTTAGATCTTGTCTTGACTTGTTAACAGTTTGTGCTTCAATCTTTGATGAATCGTTCGCATTTGCATTTAAAATAACATTTTTTGGGCAAGTTTTTATTCCCATGAGTATTTTTTCTTACACATTTATTATTCGCTTAAAAAGACCAAACTAACGAGTCCCAATTCGGTGGGTCTACCTTAAGCATACTCGAGATCCTGTTGCCACCTTCCAACTCCATCATTAGATTAGCTCTTAAATACCATATCGCATTTTCATCGATTTTACATGATGTATTCCAAATTTTAGTCCAATGCAGTAAACGGGAATTGGTTCAAAATTTACTGGCAAGATTTGACTCAAACAGTCAAACACGTGAATTTTAATAAAGTTATGTAATAATAATAATAACGTCGGGACGGGAACGTGACGACGCTATTGCTCTCTGGTACTTTCAGTGGAATCAGTCACCGCAGGGCTGCTTGTGGCTAGCGACACCATGGACCTGAGTGCTCCCGAGGGCTCGTGAGTGTTCTTCACCTCCGCTTGCCTTCAGTTGGACTGAACGATGAGGAGAACAAACCCACACCTCTGATTTTCCTTTACTGGCCGGTCAAGGAGTCGCCACTAAGGCGGAGATGAGCGGGGTGAAGCGGAACTGTGCCAATATTAACCAATAAAATCTAAACTAACGTGTGGAAGGGCCGCTCGACGTGACCGCATGCGCTTTCTATTGGTTAATATTGGCACAGCTCCGCTCCGCTCTGCTCGTCTCCGCCTCAGTAGAGCCGCACCCTTAGCCCTCCTGCAACTGCTTCAAGGGGGAAGCAGTTGTAGGAGGGCTAATGGTGCTGCATTGTATAACATGTGATTTTTTGGGGGCACCAAGCAGCCATTCTATCCAAATTAATTGGCCAGGAGGGGGGGGGGCATTATTTTATCCATATTCCATCAGTTCACCAATCCATCTTATTTCATCCCTTGAGCCCATTATTTATGTTCTCATCCCTCTAAAATGGTTTACACTAACCTGAAGTTGTTCGCAGTAGCGTACTTTTTTGTGTGAACAGAGGAACAGAGGGATAATCGCCATACCAAGGTTCCGTGATAGGTAAATACATACAAATAATATGAATGGTGTTCCAATACTACCAGAGGTGTTATTATCTTAAAAACTACTCTGTCAGTTATATCTGGTGCGTTGAGTTCAAGAGAGAGAGTGGTTTTTGACATTATTCAAAACGCAGAAACCAATATTGGTTCTCATCACACAAATAAAAATAAATAAATATCAGAGGACAACTTCTCACAAATTGACCTAGTCCAAAACTAAGCTCTAGTCTTGTACTATGGGTACTAAACACTGATAAACATACTTACAGAGAAATGAATACTTAAATACATAGAAAACATCCAAGACTCAGAAACAAATAGGGCTCATCACAAAAATATTTGCCCATACCGGGAATCGAAGCCGCGACAAGCAAGATATCGGCTAGGCTGACCGTGTAACAAATAAAATTAGCTGAAAGTATAGTAACGAGTATTTATTTTATTTTATTTTACGAGTACCTATTGTCCCGAAAAATATGATAATCCGCTTAAGACTTGAGTAAGTATTTGAGCTCTACCATAGGAGAGCTTCTATTGGATATCTGAACGCGATATAAAATACTAATGACAAGACATTACGTTAAAATTGGGTATTGACAGTGATAGGTACAGTCAAGGAAATTGATTCGTAGACCACTTTGGACTATGTCAAAGTCAAGTAATCAATCAAAACGTAAGAGACTTTTTATGATTTTATTGACACTTTGACATAGTCCAAAATGGTCTACGAATCAATTTCCTTGACTGTACATACTGCCTAATTTATAATTGGAAGAGAAGTCACGGTCTCATACAAGCATTATGATTTCGTAGTTCTTTTAATATACAATTTTAATAGAGCTCATCTCGTTTGCTACGTTTAGTTAAGAATAGTTTTTAAAATCGATCAAATTATCTAATATTTGTTGGTGAAATACCGCGGATGTTAAAAAAACTAACGTCGATTAAGTGATAGGGCAAAAAGACGCCATCAGTCATCTATAATTACTGGCATTAGAGAAAATGAAAGCTTTTTCCAAAAGCTTATAAGCTTGCTTGTTGTGAAGTTAAATCGTTCAAAAAGGGACGTGCCAAGTCATGGCATAAAAACGCCAAAAGGTTCCGTATAATGTTCATCTACGCTAATAATATAAAGTGGTGTTTAGGTCGGACTTTTTGTGATTGTTTGAGTTTTTCTACGAATTTGTCTGATTTAAAATAGTTTTGCTTCAAGAAAGGACCCTGTATATTATTATTATGTATGTGTATGTACTTTATTTGTAAGCTACAATGTCAATTAATATATTTAAGTACTTAAATGGTGTACCTGATGTACCGAGATAATATAGACATTATTGGTAGGTATAATTGCCCTTTCTTGACGAGCCTGTGAATGCCTGATGGTGTGAATTGATTATGAATTTGATTAATCATTTTCATAAAGTAAAAAATTGATTGCAAGCTCGATCGTATAGGCTCGGCATCATTCTCGTTAGAGCATTTTTTCAAGTATAATTATTAGCATTATTATACGATTATTATTATCTAATCTGTGTACCGGCTTCACTCGAGTTAGATTTATTAATTAAATATTTACAGTAACCTATCAAATGAAAAAAAAAACCGCTGTTTAAAATAACTGGGTGCACAAATCATATGCAGATAGACAAAAATTACTTATTTACAGAAGTATTCCATTTTACTACACCTCTTGGAAAATCTACCCTTTGCAGGAAGAAACGGGAATAGTAGGAAAAAGGGACGCAAAAGTTATTTGGTAACCATTTGGTGACCAATCAAAATACTAGCGGTAGCTCTACCATTAAGCCTAACGACTGATCATGTAATAAATACGTACTTACTTTCTAAAAATGCATCTATATAAACAAACTGTCATTGCAATAAAACCTTGATTGAGTAATCAACTTGTTAAACAAATTATCTTTAAAGGCGTAACGATGGCCATCTATTGCTAATTTAATTGTTAATCTGCCGGTAAAGAAAGCTTTTGCGATCTTATCTCCAGTATCAATTCACGTTTAGAAAAATACACCCTTGCCAATAAAACCAAGTAAAAGTTTTCCCGCCAGTATTGTAGCTAATACCGCAATCAAACTTCTACTTTAACTTTCAACCAATACGGCCTCAATTTTAGAACGTTTTATTTGCTACACTAGAGAGAGACAATGCGATAAGTTTTTTTGCTATCTCACTCTGTTAATAACTTCAACCACAGGTTTAGCAGTCATCTCTTTCTATCCTCTCATGCAACGCATTGAGGTTCTCTTTCTGTCGAGCGGTGTTTATTCCTCCTTTTACTTTAGTGTAGAAGTTTTGAAGCCCGCGGACGCACGTCGCCGAGTATTTGGCGGGATATTCCGTTTTGTTTATGTATGTGTCGGTTTCCTTCGATCGTATTGAACTATGGAGTTGACATAAATGGATTTATTGCGAGTGATGTGATAGTTATTCGAGTTTTCGTATAAGACTGGTCCGATAAGTCTCCGAGATGGAATTGAGGTCTGTGTTTTGGACTCTTGTCTTGGGCCTGATTTTCGGTGCGGAGGCGGGGATGATAGGGGATCAGTGCGACTGGAACGGCAGGTAAGTCACAAATGATACTTAAAAAATCTTTTTAAATAATAACAATTACCAAGGCATGCTTTATCAAGCTTTCTTACATACTTTTTCCAACTTATTTGATGATGGTCCTTCGAACCGTAAAGTCTATGCTTAGTCGAATAATTCATGACAATTCTGTTGTTGAACTGTGTCTTTAGTGGGATGATTGTTGTTAGTGTAAATTGTGTTGAGTCAATGAGTATGCTTGGGCACACGGTTTCCTTCTAATGTTTTGTAAACAACAGTACCTACTTGTTTAACACTTAATCGTATCAGTGTATTTAGTTACACTGCTTTATTAGCATCACGTTTTTGTCGTTATAGGTAGATGTTCTTAGGAGTTAGGAAGTTAAGATATCATATTGTTTTCAATTATATCTTAAGTTTATCCAACATCCACGATGGCGATTCTTGAAAATCGCTCTATTTGCTAATTGTATATTAATTGCATGAAAATCTGTCAAGTGTTTACGGAGTTTACAACTTCTACTTTATAACTTGTGCTAGTTGGAAATCTGGTTTTTATTAATATATACTTAATAAAAACCATTTTACCTAAAGTAAAATACACATCAATCAAAACGGTTTAAGAAAATGAATGTATAATTGTTGCTTTTTTATTCAAAGACAATCCAAAAAGGTTTGAACCTAATAGGCAGATATTTAAGTTTTGTTAAAAAATACCTTCTTACTACATACAATTAATCTGTTTTTTAAGTTGAAAACAATTTGATGTGTACTGTATCACGTAGACAACATTTAGTTATGTTCTACTTATCCTAAGGCGTTTAACGGTACGCGTTATCGGTGGACGATCGCGGACGACCGGCCACAATGCCCGCCTGTGTCAACCCGGCTTTATCGACATCGGCTGGAAAACAAAAGCAAATTAGTATTTAGATTACATTACGTGCTCAAGTATTTACACTTACATGGCCGAGATTCTAGGCGGTAAAGGCCATTATCGTCTTTAACCTGGGCCTCTATTCTAGGCGTTATACTTAAACCATATCGTCTTTGACCTGTTATGGTATTGTTTTTAACTCTGTAGCTATGAGAACTATCAAAACGTTGACAATACGTTAACAGGTCAAAGAAGACATGGTTTTTACCGCCTAGAATTTCGGCCCTGTAGCAGCAGGTATTGTTTTTAACTCCTCCGCCATTTCTGTCCAGAAAATACTAAAAAGTTGACAATATGATAACGGTCAAAGACGATATGTTTTTTACCACCTTGAATCTCGGCCCGATGCTATTGCTCTTTAAGTCTTTCGGCTTTGAATAAAGTCGGTAAGAGTAGCATAAGAGCCTTTGAGAGGGAGTGAAAGAGCAATACAAACCTGAAGGTTGTTTTAGGAGCTATTGCACTATCCTTACATTCCTCATCTAGGTACTCCTGGTCCATATACAACGCCTAATTCAAAATTAATAACTTTCTTCTAGCGTTAATAACTGTTGCTTGGCTTACACGATTTTTTTGAAACTTGTGGGTGCCCAGTTTGACTGACAGGCCAGTACATGCAGCAATATGTTAGAATGAAAAAAAAATACTTAAGGCTGGAAGACTATTAGTCTGTGTTGCCCATTAGCCAAGGACCCCTCCACATCATTTATTATTATTACCCTCCAAATAAATATTTTTTGAACGCTAAGCGATATCAGACTGACCGACGCATACTCAAACAGATACATAGATAGATATAGGTTTCAAACTTATAACACTCCTCTTTTGGTATTAACAAGACAAAATATCTAACTAATAATGCAATAGCTACACCATAAATACAGTAACTTTCATTAAAAAATCGACTGTAGGTATACTCCAAACTTTTATATTCTTATACGATAATATAAGTTTTTTTTCAAATACGTATACCTATAATTCATTGTTATTACTCCAATAAAACTAAAGCATCCTAACGTTCGAATAATTCCGACCGCCAGATGAGGCATAAGCATGGCCCGGAGCAGAATTCAGCAAAAGCCGTAGCAATTTGTTAAAAATTCGCGCTAGCCGCATAAATTTAAAATATTTCTTCAACATCGCGTGTCTGTTTCACATTATCATGTAATCAGCGCTATATTAAGTTTGTTTCCACGCATGTCACTTTTTGTACAAAAACATACAAAGTTTTATTTAGTCTCATCTCAACTCTCAAGATCATAAAAGTGACTTATCTATTCATAGGTATTTAAGCATCAACAAGTCGTAACAATAAAATAATGAATAGCTATTATAGTATTTATTGTACAGTATCCGGAAATGGTTCTTTATGGGGTTGTACAGAACAAAATCAACAAGTGAGGTTTCCATTGAGTATCGAAGGGGTGGCGTGGGAACCCGGCGAGGAAAGGTTCTCGCCATCCCCCGCCGTAGACACGTGACCCTTCCGGCTGTTACGTCATAGGGGAGGGACACCCCAATCAACTTGATTTGAAGCGATAAGCGAGACCAGAGCACTTTTTGTAACAAAGTGTTTGGTGACAGAGGAAGTGCATAGTGCCTCTTGTCTTTGCTTTATTTTTTAAGAGGCAATTAATTAGTAAAAGCATTTTACATATTTTCTAACCCTGAAAGGGTTGCCCGAACTTAGCATCAAGTCAAGAATGTTATTGAATTTTATTAAATCTTCCAAAATCAACGGATAATAGAGCTCGCATTGTTGTTTTTTTAGGTTTAAATTAACTTGGTTTGCTCATTTTAGAAAAAGGTAAATTTTCAATGACGACATTTAACCGCACTATCGTGTCATTCTGTCTAAGGGTTAATGCGCCTTTTAGCTGGTTAATTATTTAAACAATTATTTTGTGTTACTTACTCACAACTATCAACAAAAGTTATGAAAACAAATGAAACACTTGCACAATTTAACCAGGAATGTCATATCATCAATGTAAACAGTTCCATTTTAACGGATGTCTCCTGCCGTCACGTACATTTGAGGAATTAAACCAAACTTACCCAATTAATACGCATCAATCTTCTTAAGAATCTTAGATTGTGATGATGACCTACTAAGGACCTTGATAATTGAATAAGCAAGAACAAAGCGCAATTCCAACGCTGCAAAAAGGAAAATTGAGTGTCAATGTACCAGCATCAGCCGGGCATTGTGGAGCATTCAAGTTCATGCATTAATATTTATTAGGGAGGGCGGCCGCGAGGGGACCGGGATCTGTTTATTATAATATCCTCCTCCGATTATAACGCGTTCGCACGACGTACTGCGTGTCCTGATTGATACAGATTGCTCAACAGCGGGGTCGTGTTACCAACATCACACTCTGAAACATTGAGGATAAATTATTCAGTATGTCGTGACGTGATGCGCATTTTTCGTTTTGCCAGCGTGACGTACATGTATGGGAAATATTGGAAGGAGCTCATTAAATTTGCCCCACGCACACTCCATCTGGTAGGATGTAACACGACGGATGTAACATGTTACATGACATTACACTCAAACAAAAGGAATTATATTGTATACGTAATTACTTGTCTTATCTTTCACAATCTGGTTAAGAATGCAGAGTATTCTTAAAATACAAGTGCTTTATCTGTTAAAGTGGCGCCAATTTGTGACAAAGGCTTTTACCTTCGAACAATGGCAGCCTTTTAAAAGATAATGCGGATGGACAAACGCGGCCATCATGACTAACAATTTTAAAAGGCGAGTTTTATCAGTTGCTACTTCACTTTTAGTCCCATATTTTTTGAAACCCCTGAGACTAAAGGTAACGATTGAGTTCTATTGAAAACATAAATACCTGAGGTATTCGTATTTTTTATTTTATTTAAAAGGAACTTTTTTTAAATCTGTAATCAATTAACTTAAACGAGATTTCAAATATTTTCGATAAGTACGAGTAGGCTTGAACATGAATCTATTTGAAACAGTGTGTAGAAATCGCATGCGTCAAGCAACGAACTTGCCGACAGATTTTTTCACAAAATTGCACAATATGTTTACAATTTGTGACAATCAAGTACCTACCTAATTAACCAGAAGTAAGTTTGCGGTTTAACTTCCTGAATATGACCTATATAGCGTGACCGCGAAACCGGACGTCACTATCTCAGTACTTCATAGTGGTTCGCACTTCACACGATAACGCATCTGACGAATTGCGCACGGCCTTAACATATTCCATGCCAACAAAGCCTTAACGAGTCCAATTTGCTTGGAAACCGGGGCATATCGTACTGAAAGGGGTTAATACCGTCGCTGGCCATATGGCGCGCCACCAACACACCATTAAACCGCGCTATAGGTTACACGGGTGTTTACGACTCACAATTCCTGAGAGAAGTTCCTCCTCCCACAGCCGCACTTCATTAAAACATTAGTGATTCAGTAGAAGCGATTCGGCAGCGCCTGGGACCGCGGCGGCAGGGCATTTCACATGGGACGGGTGGGAACACCATCTGAAGGAAAACAACCGTCACATGTTGCGAGATGAAATCACGGTTATTTTTACGCGACGATTGTTTTTATTCGCTCGCCAATTGGGGGCAATCAGAGACACGTGTTCCATCCGAGACGAGACGACTTGAGGCCGTTCTATTCAACTCGTCAGATCGAATTATATCTCGTTTGGTATGATACGTACATGATTTGTTTGTCATTGACCTACCAGTGTCTTTTGCGGGATACGAAAACAATAGGTTTTTGTTTTTGTGGAGTCGCTTTAATAATGGTGGGCAAGAACTCAAGAATTCTGATAAGTGTACATAATTTTTGTACCTGGCTGGGTATTAGGTGGAGTTTAATATTGACTTCGCTAGATTTGTTGTATTCCTTATGTAGACTGAAATTAATTTAGGTAAGTTTATTATTTACGTAATGGAAGCATGATAATAATTACTTATCATAAAGTTCCTTCATTTTAAGTAGGTAAGTAGGTATGTCTAACGTTATATTTATCTGGAAGTCTTCGTCGATATTCCCAAGGCTCTTGAAATCGCTATCTTGTTGGAGCCACGCAGTGTGTACTTAGAAATATTTTAATGATGCACTCCCAGCTCCAATCACATCCAATGCTGCGCGGCCGCAAGCCGTGTGTCCTCTTACATTATCAACCTTTATCAAACGTCCGTTAAGTGTCGTGTCTCAGCCCGCTCCTCCGATTCATCGCTTGACAGCCGTTAAAGAACATCAACAACTTTTTGGCGCTGATTGCTGTAATGACTATGGCCTAGATCTAAGCGATTTAAATTGATAGCGCTTTGAAACAAACCGGCCGAGTCCATGTCAACTAAACAGACGTCGTCTAAAGCTTTCCATGTATCGATACGGAAACTCGTATGAAAGAATCATTGTTCTTTGTGTGTACCTTGTACGGCGCTCTTTGAATGAAACCAAACTAATTAACAGCGAATTGTAGGTCGGCATTGTGTCGGCCGGGTCAGGTGAAGGCGTTCTTTGTGTCGTTGGATGTTTATTTTTTTAATTTGTCCGTGGAGTGGAGTCGGGGCTCGGCTGGTCTACGCTAATTACAGTGGCGGTAACTGTTCCGTAAGCGGGCTGGCCGCCAAATTATGATTTACTACGCGGCTCTAATCAATGGTTCTAACATTTAATAGGCACCTTCGTATGACACGCGTATGGATGTATATAACAGAACAAAGCTTAAATGTAAATCCGTATTGAGTGCTTATTATTTTAATGGTCTATGAATTTATGATCTGAATGTATTTTTTGAGAATTTACATATTATTCGGAAATTTTATTCAGTTTCTGTTTTTTTTACATCCTACAACGATGTGTTTAGTAGATGAAGATAGTCAGAATTAAACGAATGGTTATTTGTTGTTAGGATCAAAAAATTAGGTTCTAGACGAGCGGGAGTGCTGTGCTCTCCCGGGCGCGTCCCTTGTCATTACCGCCCGCCCGCGCCCGGCGCGGCGCGCGCGCACGAGCTGCATCTTAATCGCCCTCAGGTCCCCGGCGCGCTGTCAAATTACAATATTTATAAAATATTATAATCCCCGCACATTCACGGTCATTCACCAAATTGAATCAAATGATATATTTGGTGTCACTATCGACCGGAATTCCAAACACGCAACATTTCGTGTTGTTGCTGTGAGTTGAAGCATCATATTTCGCAACGTCGAAATATGATATGAATGAAAATTGCACGCACATCAAATCGCGTTTGTTGGTCAAGTTGGCTCGCTAATGAGGCGGCACGGGCCGCGCCGTAACCTGACGCTGCGCTATGCAGTCGCTTGCGGTGCTGCAGTTCGTTCGCCTGCCCTCGGATTACAAAAACACCAAGTAAAGGGGATGCCCTGCAGCATCCGTTCATGGTAGAATTTCCAAAAAACCAGTAATGGATCCCCCCAGCTATGGATTGTCCTGCAGTATGACATGATGCATAATTTCCGGATGTAAATTTCTTATCAAGAGGTTGGTTATGGTCGTCTGACCCTTTTGGACACTGCATAAAATACGGAATACGAAGTTGCGACGCATATTTTTGCATCCAACTCCATGTAGGAGCATCATCGCTTATCTGGATACGGCAAAAAGAGTGAACGGGGACGACCGATTATAATGCAAAAAGAGGTTCGCGGTCGTTCCATAACCGATTGCAAATGGCAACCGCCGCGGGCCTCGCAGCGCCATTTATAGCGCGGTGCAATCTCGACTGCTAAAAAATAACCACGCAGCGATTTCTTCAACGGATGACTCCCTAAGTATCTATCGGGTGTTTTGAAAGGCAAAGAGCTGATGCACCCGGGCTGAAATTTGTGCGGTAAAAAACGGAGGCCCGCAGTCCGCAGTAGATGGATCGAATGCCTACGCGTAACATGCGATTGTTCCTGTTTTTATTTATTATTGGAATTTTGGTGAAAGTCCTTCAAGTTTTAGAAATCGAACGAACGGGAACTTAGCAATATTGATTCAGTCGGTATTAAATCCAGTGTTTGTTGCCTTTGTATTATATAAATGTTCGCGAAATGTTACATAGGTATGTAGTTAACGTCATCAAAGAAATATAATGTATGGTCGTTCAAGTCCCATTCAAAACTCTGGAATGCCATAAAACCGAGTCTCGTGCGAGAACTCGTTTTGTTGACGCCGTGGTTAGGTCCATAACCACGACCACGACACAACAATAGGCCCGTGCCCTGCCAGGCTAAGTCTCGAGATTTTGTCCGATAATGGTTAAATTGGCTTCACCGTTCTTAATAGGGTGTCTTACCTCTATCGGCGACAACTGCCAGTGTTCCGCACTCGGAGCCTTTGTCCGATCTCTGTTGTTATCGGCGCGGGTATAAATATAACCCATTAGCGCGTGCGTGCAGGTTTCTTCGTTGTCATATAATTTATATTATGACTTGGTTTTTTTCCATCGCTGCACGCGCGTTTGAAAGTTTATAAACTGCAATCCTCGTTGTCTCCACCATCGGCTATAGAAAATATTTGTAGACGATGCTGGTTTGGATTAAGGAAGCTTTTTATGATGGCATCAGGTGAAAAGACTTCCAAACAGTACACACGGTAACCCATTGACATTACTACAAGTAGGTACTCTCCATTAAAAACCCAAAAAAAAAGCGGACGGAGTGCAAGAGGAACTCAATGGAAAAAGTAGAAAGCCACAACGGGCTTACTATAAATCAATCAATTTCGTTACTTTAGCAAAAGACAGCATCGTTACACAATTGAGGCATGTAGTTAAGTTAAAGGGCCAAGATTATACTATCTACAAAAAAGAATTTAATTGACTTCGAAAGGAAGATAATGAAAATTAGTATTATTATAGCATTGATAGTGTACTTATGAATTGTGAACATACTATACTCGTGTGTCGTAAAAAATGTATTATTAGAGGTAGACAAGGGAACTTTGGGACTGGGCCATTTGCGACAGTATAATCCACCGTTACTTGGACTGATGATTATCCCAAATTTGGAAACGTGATTGTGTAGCACAGCAATAACTCCTTCCTGAGCCCACACGCGTCTTCCTCTCGGTGTGCCGGATTGATTCGTGTTAAATATCTTAATTCCGCTCCACCGCGCGTTGCCGAGACGTAACACAATCTGACTGTACGCCGGACGACATCCGATACTGAATAGGTAGATGCAACGCTTTATATTAAACTGACACTTTATTTCCTTGGCCTGAATCAGCTTTAGGTATTTCGTTTGAGCGTTAAGTGAGTACAATTAGACCATAAAGATACAGAGTAGTTTAAGGACTTAATAAGGATTATTATGATTCAGCATTATTTTGGAAAATACTTATTCCACATAAGAAATCTTAGAATTCTTAAACCGGCATTAAGGATAACCTGAATACAAGGATTAGGTACAGTACATTATTAATAATAAACCAATCCTCAATAGTTTATGGCAAGTCGACTTTGATTTTACAATAACGTCGGGCAGACGTAATGCACGAAGCATCGGTAGGCACATGCAAGCCCATTAGGATTTACGAGACAGGACGGGGTCGGTAAGCGGCTTAGCTCCCGCAACGACGAGGCCTTTTCACACCTCCGTGTTTGGGCCGCGCGTTAGTGTTCACGCCTCGTGTGTGCACCCCTAAAGTTCGCGCCTTGGCTTTACATATCGATGGGGCATTATGTACAAGTCCTCGGCCATTCCAAGTTATGACTAAAATAAACCTGCATGGCGGTGAAGATCAAACTTCTATTGAAATCAGCGAAAAACTATCGTCTTATAATGCAATTGACGCATTCACAGCCCATGACACACAATGTGCGGCGTAAATCCATGCTAATGTAGACTGTAGGCGCTGAATGTGTTAAGTGGCAGAGGCTTAACGCAAAAAGCTATAATGGTAACGACGAAGGAGCCTGGTTTAATGAGCTGGCTGCGTTACGTAAAGGCCTTCGCTCATGAGGTGAAACTGACCTTTCTTCGCATCATCAATCAGGCGAGCGGCTAATCAAGAAGACTGCTAAGTTCTGCCGCAAACAGGGACGCAGTGTTTTTAGAAAAGTTTATGCTATTTTTATCATTTTTCGTGTGCGTACCACTGGACTCGTCAATGAGTTACTATCTTATAAAAGTAAAATATGTTTCTAACTAATGTTTGTTTGTCTCTCTTGAATTTGATTAAATATATAGACTAAATAACCACCATTTTCACACACGGTACATGTACCCCAAAACATAGGGACAGAGTACTCCTAAATTATAAGAAATCCGAAATTTCCTAATTCTGAGCAAATAGTGGACTACTCCCAAAAATGCCCTGACTATGGTCAATGTTTGTTTGGAGGGTAGTGTGCCTGCGCGCGGCTGCTCTAAGCTGCGTGACTGCGGGTCGTGAGTGCTCCGCCATTGTTCGGGTGAAAGTCAGTTACGAGCGTTTTGCGTGTTACGAAAACCTCGCTCGACTATTGAGGACGACAATCATTTGTGATCACACAATTCTCACATCGTCAATCTTTTTGTCTGACTACGCAAAATAAATTAGGCTTTTTTGACCCCGGCCGCGACAGATATTATTTTACGTTTAGGTACATTTCTTACAATAACATGACAAATGGGGTAACGAATCGACATAATTTGCACGAGCATGGTTGGAGGGCCAACTCCTGAAACCACACTTCTAGCAGCCATTCATCTGGTCATATAGTTCTTGGAAAACTGTTTCTCAAGACGTTTATAGACGTTGTTTTTTGCGCAAATAACAAGTAGGTAGTCTTGGCAGGCATGTAGATTTTAAGATTTACATGCCATTTTATCCTTATAGCGATAGGAATGCCGTGTCGTGCAAGCTAAGAATTTCGTCTTACATTTCTAAGTGGTCCAAACTTACTTGTCGTTTTTATATTCATTCTAGTACCTACTTAACGTTGATCGCCATGGTCCAGCAAAAGGCTAACCTGTAAAAGCTTTATTGCGCTTCGTTCGCTCTCCAAGCGTGCTTCTGCATTTCCATAGAGACTATAAGAGACTCTATAGACAGTTCGATATTTGTCTTACGTTTATTAAATAATCAATAAACATTATTAAGAACATTAACAATTAAAGACAATACAGCATTTAACGATAAGTACCAAGGTGTGATTTGCCGACGTTATCATAAATTATCATCGCAGGCGCTTGCACGGGCTCGCATAATGTCTACATCGTCGGGCTGATTGCGCTGCAGCGTGGTCGGCAGTTAATCAAAATTGCATTATTGCATTACGTCTCGTTTCGTCACGGGACGGCGGGAAAAAGCGCATTCACTCACATACCACCTTCACTGTGATGATGGATGATGCATTTTTATTCATTTATTTATTAAAACGGCACGCCTTCATATTTCGGAAAGAAATTTATCGTGTTGCATTGCACACGAGTTAATGGTTACTGTGACTGAATTTGGTCGCACTGATGACCATGCTACCTTAAACGATCGTAGAGTTTTTACCCCGTACAAATTATAATTACAGGAAATTGTGGATTAAACTTCTCGTAGGTAGTCAAGAACTCATACATTGCTTTACTAAATTAGGAGCGTGGGTGCTGTGTCACGTTCCATTGTACGTGAATTTATACAACTGATACAACATTCGATTGCTATTTTTACACTTTTCATATCATAACAACACCCTCACTCGCCGTCATGTCATCACAATGACAGGTAAAAGGACGCGTTTTGGGTACAAATAAAACAGTGATGTTATGATACTTTGATACGATAACTCTGATTGCGGGCACCTGCGCAGCTATACAATACATTATCGAATGTTTGCTGTTACTAAGTTACCAGTGAGCCAGACGCATCCAATGGGAGGCGTGGGCGGCGGGCCGCGGCGGTAACTCGTTATGTAAACACGGGCCCAGCCAGTTCCTATGTGCTCCGTACATACACATTCCAAGTAGCCAGAAAAGCACACTGCTCCCCGTCAGCAGATAGGTGTCATTTCTTCCAAGTTAAGAAAAGCACGCGTGTTTAATATACCTACTATGTAACTAAATATCTCCCATTAGAACGACACACGTACGAGCCCCGAGTCGACTCGTTTCGATACCATTAAGCTCTGTTTGGGTCATAGATATCGGCACTTTATTGAACCAACAGCGGCTTACTGACGTTTATATCGTTACGTAAGGATTCGTAGTTGTTTTAACACCATCACAAGTATCAAATCTCGGCAGGTCACGTATCGGCTGGTTGTTGGTATAGGACGGGCGACGCGAGTGGCGATGGGTGGCGTGCAGTCCAAATATTTTATTTGCTCGTCCGGACAAAGGCCCGTTGTCTGAGTGCCCATTGTGTCGGCGTTTGCTGATTTCTAAACAACGTCCAATTCAACCACGCAAAAAACTGACCTAACAACGGTGCCCATTAGGCAGCAATAAATTGTGTAAGTAATTATAGTTGATTAAATGTCATAAAAATTGCTATGAGATAAACGATAGTTGAGCGATTGCCGATACTTTTTAATGCTTTTAATTGATCCCGATCTCAAACCAAGAGCTCGTTTGAAAATATACCGTTTTTTTTAAATCTGACCGAAGTGGCCATTTGGCATCGTTATCAAACCTAGACATCTAGAACGTTTTTATTCGAACTGTCTTTTACTTAACTGCCTCGACATAAACGGAGTTGTGAGTCGAACGTCTATCGACTTGAAATAGGATATTATTGTTTGCAGAACGCTTGGCTCGGCAACCGCCATCGGCGTTTGAACCAGTCTTGATTGCTCCCGATTGCATTATTCAGGCTAGCAGAATAGGTACCTATCCATTATTATTTTCGAACCACTTTTTAAGTAAGCCAATGTTAATAATCAAATGATATTATTTCAAAGCCAAAGTTTCGTAATAGCAACATTTTTCATAACTGATATGAATATTTAAATTTGAACTTTTTGACGTGCTTATTTATTTACTGACGTATCCTCTTTTAAGATGCGAAATAAATCTCGGGGTGACCCATTACGGTGACATCGCGGCCGGACCGCGTCTTAATGAGGCATTCTTCGAAGTCGCGGATGGAATGCGCGGTCAGCTCGCCGCAGGGCCGCCTTCATCTAATTTACAAACTTTTGGAATCGCCATAATTGGGTATCAGCGCGACTTGCATACAAAATAGCGTGTCGGGCACGCTTTCATTTGTTTTTGTTCAAACAACGCTTTTAATATGTACTCTACACCCAACCCAACCTTAACCATATTTACGCTAATTTAGGTGTAAGAAACTTTTTATGCACAGTCTTCTGAGCTGTCAAATTTAAGGTATTGATAATTAGCATTCAAATGACAGGCGTCGGTTTCGACTGCGATTAAGCGTTCGCGGACGAAGGTCCTCGGGGCATCGTTGTTTAATTTGCATTCAGAAGTTCGTTATGAAACCTGCCCGCTGGTTTCAGACCTCAATAAATTCTGCTTTTGTTAGATTAACATTTAAAAAAAACGGCAGTGACATGAGCCGATCGCTCGAGACCCTGGCAACAGTATTGAATAAGGAATCATGTTAGCGCAAATCAAGTCCGCGTTCCGTCCTCGTCTATCTATGCATGAGTAAGTCGTTTAGTTAAATGTGGTAGTGGACACATCCAGACTAGGCGCTGGTCTAGCCGGCTGCGACCGGTCGTTGTGTAACCGGGGACGCGTGCGCAGCCCACACTTCTCCCGCAAACTCGCTGTATAAAATAAATGAACGTTTTATTCGAATACATTGCACGCCCACGCGGTTTTCTTTGGCAGTTATTTATGCGATTCTTTGTGATGCAGAATGTTATGCCGTTGTAAAGTTTTACGGGCAAGAGCCCACTCGGAGTAACGGTCCGGTCACAATGCACCCGCTTATTTGTATCTGATTCGATAGCAATCTAGGACGCCTGTAATATTGCCGCGGGCTATCGACGGAGCTGGGCTGAGATTATGTCTATGTCTCGCAAATGTTTTCTTGGTAAGAAGTACCTTGTATACGACGCAAACTTAAATATGAACTAAATTGATACATAGTGGTACTTTGCCACGGGGGCCCTCTTCTTAATGTTTTCTATTATTTTAAATTGGGTTTATTCGTACTTTATTTTTATTTGCCGTACAAATTACCACTAAAACAGTTTTAATTCATACTAGGTACTTTGTATTATAGTTAACCAACATAGAAAAGAAGTTAAATTTGATTTAGGTGTATTTAATTTGATGTTTGCTCAAATGATTTCAGCAAGTCCTTGGAGTCAAGGGACCAAGGGACCGTGATCGAGATGGACAGACATATATTTATATTAACTTAGTTGTATCTTTTGACATAACGTTATAAATTAAAATATACTTAAGTGTTGTATTAGTGTAACACACATTTATAATTTAAGTGCTTTAAAAGAATAATTTTGCATATTTAAGCGACACGATAAAAATATGGTGTTCAATATGTATATTTCCTCACGATAGGAAATTAATTCAAGCGATATGCGTGTTTCGTGACATTTGTACATTATCAGACGTGCATTTGAAACACAAATGGAATTTAAAATACACGTATCAATGAAACAGAATTCTTTAAAGTGTCTCATTAATGTCATTATTAAATAACCGTTGTCAGCAATTAATTATATTTGTGGGTCAGTCTGAGTCATTAATGGCAGTAACCAGTCTAAGCGAGTGTAAATGCTATTGAGTAAGTAGTATAGTTAGTATTGACTTTGAAGGTTTTTCGTTAGTTTCGCGAAACTAGACTAATAAATATTTTATAATGTTCTCGCGTTATGTTATGTTATGACGTTAGTCAAAGTGTATAAATGCCGTTACGGAAGACTAGACAAAACCAACAAAGTTTTAGTGGTTGTTAATTTCTGGTTTCAATTTTGACTACGGACTTATTGTGTCCTTGATTTGGTATCTATTCGCAATTTACTTGTATAAATGCATCGCTAGATTTCTCATTACATCTCATCAGCACTTCAAAGTTGAATTTCAAAGCAATGATTTCTCGTGTTCAATTGTTTTTAATGAGGCCGGCCAGGCGCGTGCCGCAAGGCCGGTCACGTAAAGGAATCGGGTATCCTCGCCGCAGCCGCTCTACCTATAAGGACTGCGGAGTTATTATATTCTCTCGCAAAGGCGAGTCCGATCCATCTAAAAGTAGGGTTGTGCGCGCTCGTTCACTGAGCGGATCGCTCCAAACTAGTACAATCGCTCAAATGTACTAATTCGGTCTTTTTGTTCTTTTAGTACACTAGTACACTTTCAGAAACTGGTCTGTTTATTGTCCTTATTTGTGCTCCTTTGACCGAATGAATGGCCGGGCGGTCATTCATTCGGATCGCTTGCTGTCAGTGTCACTCCCTGCTCTGCCTGCTCTGTTCGGTTCTTGCTCCGCGTGTGTACTAAATGAACTAAGAGCAGAAACTTTACAGAATACTTCGTTCTAGTACAGTGACGGGAATTCATTATTTTTGGCTCTTAGTACATGTACTACACAACCCTATCAAAAAAGTAGACTCGGGAGTAGTGGTTATTCCGTAGCACTAAATTTGAAACTTTATTTCTTCGTCACTCGTGCCTAAGTAGAAAAAACTCGGAGCCAAATCCACATCGGACTTTCATTTTTAAGACTTTGGGTCTGACACGAGTTCAAACGCATGCTCGGGTCAAGTTATGGCAGTTCGATTGAGCAAGCTTGAATTCGCTTGAATGAAGAGAATAATACCATCATCGTTATTTATAAGGAGTGTCGGGTATACTGCCGTAAAGCAGCTCAGTAGGGTCGCCATTAACTTGTGGGTAGCGTAACGTGTTTTAATGCTAATATAGATTTAAATACAGCATTTACATTTACCGCCAAAAGGACAAAACAACTAATAAATAAATAAATTAATGCAAATATGATACAAATCTGTCTGTTAATTATTCCTTCAATTCACGATTTCGACAAACCAATTTAGATGAAATTTGGTACCTAATAAAATATTACCTACTGCTTATTTATTAAAAAAAAATTACGTATGTATATTTAAAAATGGATTTCAGTTCTACGCGGATGAAACTAAGTAAATACTAATATTTATTAGTAAGTAATTACGGTGTTTCTCGACGCTAGCACATTCTTCTCGGTTTTGTCATTGCTAGATCGCACGCGCAGCCACTGCAGCCATGTAACAAACACACACGTTACTAACACTTATTCCCTAATAGCTAAAGGTGTTAATGCCAGCGGCTCCGCATGGCGCATAAGTCCCTCCTAGTGTGCAGCCAGTGTCAGCGTGACATGATCGACGCTTGTCTCTGCCCATGTCTGGTTTATTGCTGCCATAATTCAAAGCGTAATGAGACGCCTGATTAGCTCTCCGTACTAAGCTTTTCAACGTATTTCTTTTTTTATTAACTTACTAAAACAATGGACAGTCAACACGCCACACTCTAGACGCTTCGGTTTTAAACGTTTATTTATTTATAAACTTATTTGCACTAAACACAATAAAGTACAAATGGAGGACCGCCCAATGGCATTCTCTACCATTCATTAAATTAAACAGTAGGCGAAAAAGGAAAAAACTAAAGTCGGTGCGAAGAAAAATTGCGTATAGCGCGTTTATCATAGACTAGAGGACGCCCGCGACTTCGTACCTACGCGTAGAATTAGTTTCCCGCTACTCCCCCTACTTCTTCTCTTACATCATGCAAGCAACCCCTGTACCAAATTTCAAGTTTCTAGGTACAGTAGTTTCAGCTGTGCGATGATATAATTATAACTTATATATGTCAGTTTTGCCTTTTATATATATCGATAGAGGCCGACAAGTGCGAAGAATAACATTGTACCATCAAGGACTTTAAATGTTGATCCACCATAGAACCTTGTCATGATGACAGTGTCAAGTGATGAGACAGAAATTACATAGGAATTAATCGTTGGTTTTATGCGAGTAGGCTCTTTAATGGTTCATCATTTAAAAAGTCCGTGACCGTACTTAGGTAAATCGTATTATTTCGGATTTATATCAGTTTCTTAGGGCCTCTATTCCACTGGGTAAAACCATATTGCTTTTGACATGTTATTTTATTGTCAACGTTACGATAGCAGAGCTCTTATTTACTTGACAGTAATTAAAAACAATACGTTAACAATGTCAAATGCAACATGGTTTTACCGAGTAGAATAGGGCCCCATATAACTATGTAATTACCCTTCAATAAACAGACTCAAACAGGGACATATAGTGTTAACCATGACGTTCAATATTTATTCAATACGAAAGAAATTACGAAATATTGCCCGCTCTCAAGTTAAATTCTTCTTTGTAAAATATACCTACGCAATGCTTAAAATATAATAGGCAGTAGCTTTTAAGTTGTCTTAAATTGTAATAACAACGTATTGGTCGGTCTATTCTGAGACGCAATTTAAATGGACAAAGGCAGTCGCTGGTCCGAGTGGTACAGGTCTGGTCGTAAAGTAAAGCATGCATGTATAGCGGTGACCGCCGCGGGCGCAGTGCGGGCCTGCCTTAAGAGGACGCGTACATAGCAATACAAACCGCTATAAAATATCAAACATATTAGCTAACAATAGCTGCTTGGTCTTTGAGACAAACGGCACGTATTGGGAAATTTTCATCCTTCTGTTCACTATTTTTGGAGCAGACTAATTATTATGAGTCTTTATTTGGTGTTTACTTGGATGACACCCGATTAACTGATCGAGCTGGATAATTCAATAATAAAAGTAATATTTTGGTCTTGGCCTATTATTATTAAACCCTTTTTCAATCCGAAACTTTAAATATCGGTTAGTCGTCTTCGTTGTTATGTCTACTGATTTAAACATGATAATGGAACTTCTCATTTCCATTTTCTACTTACTTAGGTATAATTGTAAGTTATTTCCAGTTAGTAGAGCAGTTGTATGGATGGTCGGCCTCTTAAATGATAACAACGAGTGTGCTATAAATCGCTAGGCCCGGGGGCGCGCGCACGCAATCTCAATGCGGAACATTTATGGCAATACCCGAGCGGAGCGGACGCGGCGGCGGAGGCGGGCGCGGCGGCGATAGCGGTCTAAGGACGTAGGGACACCTCAGTACTGACAAGGCTATAAATGAGATTATTTAAAAACAGATTTATTATTTGATAGCTTGTCCTGCTAATTACGAACACAACAAAAGTTATCCAAATTTCTAATTAAGTAATTACTGTCGTTTTCGCACCGTACCTACTGATAACTATGAATTACAATTATATTAAAAGGAATATACCTTTCTGAGCGTATTTGTACGGATCGTATCCGCGGTCGCTATTAGGTACGAGTACTATGCGTTGCATTTTCATATAATAGGTACCTACCTCTATTGTAATTGTAACAACACAGACGGCCAGGCTTTTAATACATGTCTATGAGTAGGCACGGAGATAGGAATGCGTAGGGGTCCTTCCTATTGTCTTACAAGACTTATGATTATGAGACTTGTAAGACTTCTCGGCCAACTATCCCCTTTTGTCAAGAGAAGCCTCTTGCCCAACCTATAAATACCATACGGTAAAGTTGAGTAAATTATTTGATCCTGCCGTAATAAATTTTACGTGTAGTGTTTTTGCCACGATGTTGTTTTGAGTTATTGACAAGAACGAGGTAGAATTTTCCTCAAATTGTCACGGATTTAATGTAGGATATTAAAAAGTGTCGCCACAGCGGGCAGGGAGACTTTTTGGGCGCATTCCGTGGGCTCATTGATGACCTAATGCATTGGCCACGGACGTTTTTACTCGCCCGTGCTCTATGGACGATCTGAAATAGGCAGCGTTCCTATAACAATGCTGTTAAAGACGATTTTAATTTAAAAATTATGCAATTAAACTGTATCACGGAGAAGGTTTCCATATAATAGTAGATTTTAAAGGAACAGAAAAGTAATTTAATGAAGAAAACATGGTGGTCAAAAGATACCAAACACCTAAAGTGTTTTTTGTCAAAAGGCAAAGAAAGAAAGCAAAAATTATAGTCTTTGTTCTTATATTACTAGCTACAAAAAAAACGCTTGCGCATTTTTTTCTCTTAAACGTATCATTTCACGGAGTCGTTGAAGTCTTTTGTAGGGGCTGCTTTTAGTAAAGCTAATATTATAAATAAGAGCAATAAAAATGTCACTGTTTATACAAAGTTCGTACAATTACAATTAAAGCTCGTGTTATTATAGGGTGTTTCGAATGTATTAGGATTATTCAGAGTGGTGGGCTAGTGACAGCCTATAACTATGGCATGATAGGGCACCAAGAGTCACGGCTTACCAGCTTTTATGATTTTACACCAAAATCGTTAAGTATAACAAAAAATTCAATGTTGTTATAAATGTTAATTATATATATGTACAGTCTCTCTCTTTATCCTCAAAATAACGTACCTAGTTGTTCTTTGTTAGGAACGTCCCAAAGTACTTGTAAAATACTTGGTAGTCACGGCTTTACTTTGAATGTAAAAGTAATTGCTTATTCCTTTATATTACTCTTCGAGAAGAATTATTGCGTATATTTACAACCTACAAGCAGTTGGTGTCGTAACGTCACGCAACACTTTCCCTGGGAACCGTAGCGCACGTGAGACAGTAACACTAAATATATAGGGCAATGAAATTGTAAGTGCGCATTTCGTATTCAGTGCGCAAACCGCACGCTAGCTTCTCACGCTGGGCTGCGCACTCTGGGCTCGTGCTGTACGGTAAAAAAGGCTCAGATGACGTTGTACCAAGTTGTTAGAGATGTTGTGTAATTGCATTAGGGCTCTGTTCTACTCGGCATATTACTTTTGACATGTATTGTCAACGTTGCGGAGTCAATGGAGGCCGAGTTAAAAACAATATGATCAGATCACATGTCAAAAGTACCTAATATGGTATTACCGGATATAATCGAGTCCCAGTGCTTTCTTTTTAATTCGGTAAAGAACCGAATAGTTTAGTTTTCCGTTCTTAATACCTGATCGAGTCAGAATTAACACTCATCTCAATATAATCCAATAACTCTGGGCCGGTATTTTAGGCTGTAGAATGTTTTTAATTCGGCCGCCATTATTGTCAAGTAAATAAGAGCTATAAAATGTCGACAATTTGATAACAGGACAGAAACGATATGGTTTTTACCATGTTGAATAGAGGCCCTGACCTGAGGTTACATCCCGTACCTACGTCAAGAACTTAAATTTGGTACCCACCTTTGGTCCAAAGTTAATCTGACATTCTACAACAATAAGGTTTAGTTTCCTAAAAGTTACAAATGGCTTGACATCTCTAATAATTACATGACGACTTCAATTCATATTTTTCTTGAAATTAACAGTCACAAATTAACTTTGTATGTTACAAAGATTATCAATTCCACATGCGAACACTCAAGTAATGGTTAGTTTTCTATTGATTGATTGACAGATTGATTGCGCTAGTACACAGTGCACGTCGCCCCAGTATTTACTGCATTTTTTTACGATGCCTCGACGCAAATGTGCAGGATTCATGCGGGTGGTAAACAGTGGTACATTCGCGTGATGCGGTGGGAATGTCCAGGCAAAGTGTTTAGATAATGATAGCGTATCATTGTCAGATATGAGCGATGATCGTGCGAGTTTTTTGGTGAGAATTTTTTGAGAGAAATGCCGATATTCCGTACAAAATATTTAGCTGCAAAATTATAGTGTATTCAATCCACGAATTCGCGTCTTATTTTTACAAACATTGACGCAAATCGAAGGGCCTATATTCTAGGCGGTAATAACCATATCGTCTTTGACCTGTTATGGTATTGTTTTTAACTCGGCTGCCATTACCGTCAACTAAATAAGAGCTATCAAAACTTTGGCAATACGATAACAGTCAAAGACAATATGGTTTTTACCGCCTAGAATCTCGGCCCATCATAAACGCGGATTTAAAACTAAATACTATAATTAAATGTATAACCATCGATCAGTAACAAAAATTTCTAGTAAAAAAATGTGTCCAGCGAGGTTGGTTCGACTGAGCTCGCTCGCTTTTGATTAGAATAACGCCGCTGGATGTCGTAGGAAGGTAAAGCGTATTCAGAGAAGCGATGAGGCAACTCTAACTGGTTCAGTTTTGCGCAACGAATTTGCGTCTCTAATGGGTGGTTTTAATTAATCGTCGTATTTAGGTAAAGCTATGCTCTGACGGTAGGTAGAGCTACATGGGCTCAATTCTACACGGGCATATGTTTGTGGTTTTTGACATGTTATCGTATGTATTCAAACAGACCTGCGGCGTCTTGTTTTCTTATCGACCTTATCGTACATCGTTTGTAAATTGCTTTTAAGTGCCAAAATGACAGATGTTGTTTATTAGAACGGACCTAACCTAACCGATACTGTTTTCGAGAGTGAACGGTATCTTAGTAAAAGATTGGATTCGAGATTTCGATTTTAAGTAAAAGTATCGGTAAACAGCGGAGACAAGATTTTTTTTGTAACAAATACTTTTCGTAAACAAATAAACTCAAAAACATTTTTTTTAGGCACATAAACATTTTTTTTATCGGAATGTCGTTATTATAGGCACACAATATTCTGGTATTTTAAACACTCTCAACTGCGTCTGGCTCGCAAAACTTTCGGGGTCTACAACTTTCGCCCATCATTTTATGTTTCCGTCTAACCTGTACTATTAACACTATCAATGTACAAATTATATAATATGAAGCCGTTACCGTGCTTTTATTTATCGTTACTTTACAAGCCGTTTAACTTGTCGCTTTACGAAAGCTGTTAGTAATCTACGAGTTTCTAGTAAGTCGTAACAACAATCATTACGATTATTTCTATGATACACAGTTCTGTCTGGTGACATCAGTAGCTCGTTAAGATAGGGGGATGTTGTTTTATTATGGCCTTTTAAAAATATTTAAATCACGACAAGCTTGCTTAATAAAATGCAATTAACGTATATGTCAACGCTCTAAACCTAGCTAATTAAAGCCGAGTCGCATAACGATTAACGATTAACGATTTCTCTGTAATAAAATGATTAAATTAATGATTGGATTTAGTTTACGGACAGTAAAACGCTACAGTTTAATCTCCTTCATTGTAGATAAAGAGATCCGTATAGCTCAGTTCGTTCCTTTCTTGTTACCTAACATCATACAAAAATACTTCATACTGTAATAATCACAATGATTTTGATCACACTATCTTTATCACTTTCATCTATATGATGTAAATACCACAATCTGCGTCGTCCGTCCGGCGGGCGTGTGAACGCGGCTTATCGGCGCGAGCGCACGGCGCCTGTAAATCTTGCTGTCCTATCGATTTGGGGGAATGACCTAATTTACATGGGAAAAGGGATTTGTTTGCTAAAGAGCTTATCGACCAATTTGTACTTGAAATGTCAACGATATTTGATATTGTGATGTCTGATGCCGCTTACCAAAAAACATCACGTGTAAAGGACCATGCCCATTTTAGTATGGAGGCGTGCCCTGAACAAAAACAATCATGTCCAAAGGCATCGTATAGTTAGTTACATAGTTCGTGGGTCCTAGATTTAGAATGTATTTCTTTTTTTTCGTTTAAAGCTGCAGTTAAATAAAAAAATGAAATAAAAAAACTATCTACCCATCCTAGCCGTAAACATGAGTTTAAAATTCACGTAACGAAATATTTGCTAATATTTTAGTCAGGCGTCTGAAACAGTTCTGACAGTTGCATTCGTAAGATGATAAGATAAGACGTACAGTCCGTGAGCACTTAGAACGGCCGGCATTCGGTTTGTACGGTCGACGTCAAAGATATGTTTACATTTTTTCACCTTATTCCATTGAAATATCTCTCTCTCTCAATGGCTCTATACGCAAAAAATTACTGACCGCGAGTGAGAGAGAAGTACAAACCGAATGCTATTTTATTCTAAGCGCTCTGCACGGACTTTAAGTACCTACCTATGTAGTAAGTACCTACTAGATTTTACTACGGACTCCGTCAGCATGAAAAACTGTTTTCGCTTACTTCTACTTCTACTCCCCGTAACTAGATTTTACTACAGACTCGGTCAGCATAAAAGACCGCTTTCGCTAACTTCTCCTTCTACTCCTCGTGTTGCCTCGTTTCAAAGTATCAATAAACACGCTTATGCATTTATAATATAACTTAGGTTTAATTATATCTGGAGTAAGCAGGTACAGTCACCAGCAATAATATATTATCCAACATTGGGCGCAAAAATATCTGACAGGTCTTTATTACTTACTAGAGGTATAAGAGCATGTCAGATATTCTTGCGCCCAATGTTGTATAATATATTATTGCTGGTGACTGTACAGATATATGTAGAGAATAATTAAACGACATTGTACAGTCGAATTCATAAATATGTATACACTTTAGTACCTTAAGGAGATCACACCGGGTAAATATTGTCGAAAAACGCTCGACATGTTTCGGGCTCGTTCGGAGTCCCTAGTCATGAGTAGATACGGCCGTACCACGACGAACACGTGAGTGGAGTGAGTGAGTGAGTGAGTAACCCGGTGTGATCTCCTTAATATGTCTGAGTCTCACGGAAGTTTTATATGTATTGCAAATCAATACTTTAGTACCTTGTCTATTTAATGTCGTGTTCAAACTGCTATACTATACTAATTATCACATCGATTAAAGTGACAAGGTACTAAATTGTACTCATATTTATGAACTCGACTGTGCATACGGGAACCTATCGCAATCACGAAAAAAGTTTGCCCGCTGTTTCGTTTTTCTGAAAATAATTTTATTCTGAACCCATTAACTTTTAACGTATACTACAAGTATTTATAATAATTATGTATGAAAACGGGAAATATATGGAAACAATGTCGTGTCGAGAAGTAACAAACCGTACATAGGCTTTAAATGTTGCTTACTTAGTTACAAATCTCATACTGAGGTTTTATCAAAAGCTCGCAAACTTATTTGGAAAAATAAAACTATGATATCCTTAAACATAAAAATAAGGATAAAAATGTATGTTCTGTAAGTAGCCACCACGGGCACTTTTACTCGTCAATTTCTACCAGCGATTCGAGAGGAGACCACACTGTGAAGAAGACATCAACGTCGTAGTAAAATCACTGAAGTACTTAATTGAGTTATCCATAATAATATTACCTATATAACGCATTTTGGTATTTATGTACAGAGCTGTGGGCTAACTAGCTCGAATCATGTTATAATTCGTTTTCGTGTTTTACTTTATTATTATTAATGTCAGCTAAAAGCTTGACTGATACAAAAAACCGTTTATCATTCGGCTTTAGAGGTGTTCGTTGTGATCTGAAAAACCTGTTTAATGATACAGAACATACCTTACAGAGGTAAGATTTAAATTATTATTTTTTGTTCGATTTGAAAAACTTGGATCATACTGCTACTTTCACTCTAAGCTGCGATTTATTATGTAAAAGGGTTTTATTTATAACCTTTTTCGAACGATGACTCGGTGGTAGTGCTATAACGTCTTTGACAAGTATCAAACTTAAGTCAAACTGTCAAAGTGTCAAATGTCAGCAGAAATAATTTTGAAAAATCCGTTAATGGTGGTTAATGGTAAAAATTATGTTTAGTGGTTTTAAAAATATTGTCGTGCAAGCTTCATACGAGCTAACCGGAATCTTATCTACCTAGTGAGTATTTCTGCCTGGTTGAATAATTGATTTTTCTTTAGAGATAAGGTGATGATCCGTCCTAGAAGCTGTGGGAAAAAAAGGGAAGTTCCGTGTTTAATGCAGTTCTGCTTGAGGCGAGCTCGAAATATCCTAGAGTCCACTGAATAACGTTGCGGTGTTAGGTATCCTTTGAAATGAGTTTCCACTCACATATTATCTATATATATAAAAGGCAAACCTGACCGACTTATATATCAACGCACAGCCGAAACTACTGTACCTAGAAACTTGTAATTTGGTACAGGGGTTCCTTTTATGATGTACGTGAGCACTAAGAAAGGATTTTCCGAAAATCGACCCCAACGGGAAGAAATGGGGGGAGTAGCGGGAAACTAATTCTACGCGTACGAAGTCGCGGGCGTCCTCTAGTAAATTATAACCGACAAGTTGTATAAAAAATATGTGTTTTGTTATAAAAACCATTAACCTTACGTATGTATGTAGGTATGTGCAATTTTTTTAAATCATCGATAAGGCAAACGAGCACTCAGCCCAAATGATCGTAAGTGGGATCTGTTACCTGTGACCCATACTACTGCCAAGTAACGCAGTAAGCAATATAACTACTCACTCGTGGTCTTATATACAGTCCTATGCTGATTTAAACTCTTACAAAACAGCCGATATTCAGCCCTTATAACTCTGTGAACCTTAATACAGCCATTATTCATCAGCCACTATTAAGCTATTAAACAGCCATGTGAACTTCAGGCTGCTTAATTTGTGCCCAATTAAGATGTATAACGCTTTTTCAGCTCTTATTCAGCTAAGTTATTCA
This sequence comes from Acleris cristana, assembly GCA_948252455.1. Classification (NCBI taxonomy): domain Eukaryota; kingdom Metazoa; phylum Arthropoda; class Insecta; order Lepidoptera; family Tortricidae; genus Acleris; species Acleris cristana. The sequence goes on from OX411775.1 coordinate 7,507,459, forward strand.
GCTTTAAGCCTAGACAATTCTAATAAACAGCTCTTATTACGGCTTGTTGTGTTACTTGGGCTACAATCTGAAGACTGCAATCCTAAGTCCGAAAATGCATTGGAAACCCTAACAATAAATGCCTCTAAGCTAGTAATATCACCGGTTGTTCTATCCTCACACCGAAACACAACAATACAAACACTGTTGCTTTGCGATAGATAAGTAAAAATCTATATCTTTGGGAAACAACTCTATGTCCGGCTGTGGAGATGTTTTAGAAGAAGATGATGATGATGATGATGATGATGATGATGATGATGATGATGATGATGATGATGATGATGATGATGATGATGATGATGATGATGGTGATGATGGTGATGATGATGATGATGATGATGATGATGATGATGGTGATGAATGTGATGATTAGACCCCGTTATCAAGCGGGCAGTTTGGTGGAAAACTAACATTAGCGATGTGTAGACCCCGGACTTTAGCCGCAATGACGTCACAATAGGGTAGTTTGGGGAGTAAATGGGACGGTGTTAATTAACACGACAACCTAGTCTATTGGTGTTCAACGGAATTGATTTTTTATAATCAGGCATTCCCGATATCTATATATATAAAAGGCAAACCTGACTGACTTATATATCAACGCAAAGCCGAAACTACTGTACCTAGAAACTTGAAATTTGGTTCAGGGGTTCCTTTCATGATGTAAGTGAGCACTAAGAAAGGATTTTCCGAAATTGGACCCCCAACGGGAAGAAATGGGGGGAGTAGCGGGAAACTAATTCTACGCGTACGAAGTCGCGGGCGTCCTTCAGTAAATCTATATATATAATAGAAGAAACTGACTGATCTATCAACGTACAGCCCAAACCGCTGGGTCTAGAGATTCCACATTTGGCACGTAGGTTCCTTATGACGTCTAGGGGTGCACTAAGAAAGGATTTCCCGAAAATCGACCTCCAACGGGAAGAAGTAGCGGGAAACTAATTCTACGCGTACGAAGTCGCGGGCATCCTCTAGTTACCTATAAATCAATTGTCAATTGATTAATTTATCGACTTTGTTCTTTCGTTAATTGACTCTCCATCAGATATTGTTCTAAATGACCTGCGGTTAGGCTACGTCTTCTAGCAACTACAGTTACGGCAAGGAGAAGGCACGCGAGCACTCGAACACGAGCCACCTGATGGTACATGGGATCAACCCATAGACATTTGAAACCTCAAGACTACAATCTCAAAACTGCAATCCAAAGACTTCAAATGCGTTGCCAACCCTGAGCACTAAGATGGAATGCCTCTATGCTAGTAATTTCACCGTTTGTCTTATCCCCACACCGGAACACAGCAATGCGAACACTACTCCTTGGCGGTAGCAATCCGGACCACCACTAATTATGAATCATGAATCATTATGAATTATGTTAACCACAATCAAAGTAGATTCTAAAAGCTCTAATGAATCAAACTATTGTAAAAGAGGCAAAAGTTATGATGATTGTGATGTTTTTAGGGTTCCGTACAAAAAATTAAAAAACGAACCCTTTATAGGATGACTCGTGCGTCTGTCCGTCTGTCACAGCGAATTTGCTCCGAAACTACTGGACCGATTGAGTTGAAATTTGTATGTAAATTGATGACCCAAACTCGGATGTGCAAAGTAATTTTTTTTTTAATAGGTATGTTTCATTTTCACGGGGCAAATTAGGAAGTTTAAAAAAAAGTTTTGCTGGACTTACTGTGTCATACATCAAATGAAAGGGCTCGTTATGAGGATCTCAAATATATTTTTGTTATTGTTGTGAAATAAATAGTTTTGATTTTATTCGTGAAAGGAGACGAAAATTAACCACTCACCCCCCTTGATCTCCGAAACTACTGAGCCTAAAATATTGAAAAAAATACGAAATATAGTTCATTGCTTGTATATTACAGAAAAACCTACAAGAAATTGGCCAAAAAAATAAATAACGTATGTAGTACGGTACGGAACCCTTTCCACGTGAGTTCAACTCGCACATTTTTAGTTCTATCGGCGTGATCTGCCGATGGAATCCATAAGGAATTGACGGAACTCCTCAAATATTATAAAGTACCGTACTTACAGTGTTTTTGGTTTTTTAGTGAGCATTGCAAAAGCACCATTTGGTAAAGCGGAATTGATGATCTAAACCGGAGATGACCATCAGAATTTCAATCCAATGGAAAATAAGTATGTATTTCTCTTGTAGCAATGAGATTTTTTTATTTAGACAATCAATTTACTTTTACTCATTATTGCGTGTGGTGAAGTGAACTGATGGTGAAGTACCAGGAGAACTTCTCAACGATAATGTCCCTGCGTCTGTGACGTTAATTAATAATAGTAACAAGCACTATAAGCGAAAAAAATATTAGTTTTACCAAAAAATTAACTTTAAAAAGCGACACCACGACTGAAACGTTTCGTTAGCCGAACGAAAACAAAGAATCAGGGTAGGTATATGGAAATTCTATTATTGCTATTAATGTAACTGCGAGACGACGACAGTGTCGCCAAGCGGTGGAAATTGTACATACAACTGATTGGACAAAAACGTTCTTACCAGTCCGCAGACTGGCTTGTCAAACCTTTCGGATAAGCAGATTTGATCCAGTGATGGAAGTTTTGGTAGTGTATAAGTTATGTTATACGTTTAGTGTTTCAGCGGGCCTGAACGGGCAAAGTATTTACCTGGAAATCGGAGCTCAGCAGATTCGTAGCTCCGTCGATCTCTAGCCAGCACAACTTCAATGTAATTTTTTCCGCTTCATCACCAGTATTTACAGTGAATTTTGACATATCAAGTAAGTAGATGGACGTGATCTTAATCTTATAGGTATTTTATTTTATTTCATTTCACAAAACTCAAAGACCTGAACGAAGATTCGTCAGTAACCTGCATAAAGTTACGTAAATACTAGGTGAGCCCGTTGGTTGCGTGAGATGGTAATAAGGGAGTTACTTTATTTTCAACTGACTTCAAAAATGGAGGAGGTTCTATGTTCCACCGTATGTATTTTATTTTTATTTTCGAGCGTTCACTGATTTGATTGAACATATTTTTTTGTTTGATAGGGTATTCGTCCGATTCGTCTAATTGTCACCAAATCTGAATCTAATAAGGAGATCCGTAAGGAACTGAGGGAACTCCTCAAATATTACACCAACAGCAATATAGCGACTTTGTATTTTAAGGAACAAATCTTGTATTAGCATTCAGAAAGTATCATTTGGTGAAGTGGAACTGATGATTAAGACCACAGATGGCCGTCGGAACTCCTCAACGTTACCTATGTCAAGGATGGGAATAAGATATCTCAATTAAGATAGTTGAGCGACTATAACGAAGAACATTTAATTATTTTAATATAAATATGACTTTCCCGCGGCGTATTGCTTGCGGCGAGCTTGAAATATATCTAAGTTTCATATTCATTAAGAAATGGGACTACATGCTTATTATAATCACTAATTTATTTTTAAAGTATAAAAAATAAATTAAAAAATAACAAAAAACCGCTATCAAAAACGCAAATAGTTACTTCTTTTAAAATTATAGGTTAGGTCGGTCCAACTGAAGTCAGCTTTTGGTTAAAATTATTGAGGCATGCTCGTTTTTGAAGGCGGATTAATGTTTTTTAAATCATTTGTAACCTATCGATATTTCGAAAAACTTTTGTCCGCTGTTTCGTTCGGCCGAAAATCATTTTACTCTGAACCAATGAATTTTTTCAAAATGTTTAAAGAGAACCAACAGATCCTGTAGGTTAAGTTAGATTAGTTTTATAGCAATCCAGGAAAGTTAAACGGTTTCAGAGAAAAAGGATTTTCGGACAAACGCAATAGCGGAGAAAAGTTTTTCGAAACTTCGATAGTTAACCATCATTTATTTTATAATTTTTAGAGACAATAAGTGCTAATCGTAGTGTTTACAGATGGTGCAAGGCTTTTCGGGTTACCTTGGGTAAAAAAAATGCGATGCAGGTAAGGTGCCACAATTAGATAGATAGATAGATAGATTTATTAGCGTACTACCAAATGACACATAGCTTAACATGCCAAAAGAATGTGTTCGTTGCAGCAGGTCAAAAGGGTAATGGTTCAGCGTATAACTTTGTTCATCTTGAACAAAACACGGGTATTCTGCCACAACCCCGAGGAACGACAGAGCAACAACAAGCAAATGATTTATAGAACAGAAAAACACAAAAAGATTTTTGTTTCAAATACTTACTGTGATGCGTTTGGGTGCTTGTGCGTGGATTTGGGTTTGGTATGTGTGTGTTTTCGTGCGTGTGTGTGTGTTACTTTGCAAAACTATACGATTATACGCCTACCTAATTATATCTGGCGAATGTGATATCTAATGAAGAGCTTTAAACAGCAAAATCCGATACGATCCTATAATGTTTTTTAAACTAGTAACTACTTTGACGTAATAAGTCTTATTGGCGGAGTAATACTGTTCCAGCATTTGGTTGCTAGGTAACGAAAACAGCCTGTAAATGCTTCAGTTCTGTGGTAACGAGAGGATCTAATCCCATACCTATCATGGAAAGAAGGGACCTTTAACTTAGCATAGAGATATGGTATAAGGTTTAACTACTAATAGTTAGTAGGTAGTTAAGTACCTTATACCATTTCCACGCATTATACGTACATAACTTTTTATGGGTGTTCCAACCTGGCCGCGTTAAAAATATATAAAGATAAAAGATGTTTATTCAGTAAGCATGTTGCACGGGCACTTTTACACGTCAAAAACTTATCATTAACTTATATTTGGGTATCTGGTTCAAGGCAAGCATTTTTGTCTACTAAATAAGTAGTCCTCGACCCAATATTATAGTAAGCGTTCTGATCCAAGTCAAGAGCCCTTATTCTACATTGACTTATATATGGTATTCGACTCGGCCGCCACTACTATCAATTTAATTAAAACCTTTCATAACGGTGACGATACGATAACAATAAGTAGGAACGAGATAGTGAAGAATAACTTATTCTTCACTGTCTCGTGTCTCGTTCTCAAGAATAAGGCTCATGCTTCATGTACCGTCTACGCGACGACAGCTTTTAGAATACCATCATTACCCTTCCGCGCAAAGCCAAAAGAAGGAAATGATAAAAAATATGAAAGATAAAATAAAATAATAATAATTCAATAAATAGACTGCACGGGCATTACACTTCAAAAATCTACCAGAGCTTCCCACGACCCGTCAGCTAGATCAATACCCGACTGCCCGAGCCCGAAGGAAGGTTACGTTTTTCGAGCGTATGTATGTATGTAGGTATGATGTATGTATGTACGTATGTCTAATTGTGTAGTTTTTGGGTTAGTTTAGCTCAGAGTTCAGTAGCTTATTCCGTTTGTCCGTCCGTTTATCAGTAGCTTATACCGTTTCTCCGTCCGTTCATCAACCTGTTCGCGTCGTTCGTCCGTCCGTCTGTCTGTCTATACTTTTGCCCGTCTGTTTGTCTGTCCATTTGTTGGTCTATCTGGGTGTCAGGTACGTCACAGTATTGGTTGTTATTATGATGTTTCACATATAAACACTTCAATAGATTTAGAAACGTGTGGTACCTATTGTCAAAAATGGCATATTTAAAGCAAGCCGGTGAGTTTTTCAAAGTTGCTTCGTGATTAGGTACCTGCTTATTATTTAATACAAATATTTGTGTTGGAGCCTACTACGTTTACTTCTTTTACTCTTACCTATTCTTATTTTTCTCATCTTTTTTTTGACAAGCTTTTATTTTACTTGCAAGTATTGTATGTTTGTATCTAGTATGTATGTATGTATGTATGTATGTGTTTGTATTGTATGTATGTATGTAGGTATGAATGAATCCCGGTTTCCGATGACATTCGATGAAAGAATTGAGTTCTGATGACAATGCAATAATATAGTACCATCGAGCTGGTCCGATGATGGAGACTTAGGGTGACCATAGGAACTCTTAAATTACACATGATAAATCCGTCGTGTTAAGGGCTCGTCACAATTTTCATGACGAGTAGGTAGATGACGACTTTGCAAAAAAAAGTACAGTCGGCAACAAAAGCTTGTCCCAAGAATGTTTTTTTTTGACAGAAACTTATTACACTGATCTGTAGCTATATGTCAACGCATTTTATTGTAGAAAACACAAAATCCAAAATACCTACCTACAATATTTACGAAATATTGTTTACCGTGTGGTGCCGGGTTTAGAATGTTGCCACTCCATGTCTTCCATTGGATGTCGTAAGAGACGACTAAGGGACTTAAGGCTGTGTAGTGCTGTTAGGCGATGGGTTTGCAACCTGTCACTAATACACTGGATAACATCTTAGCCTGGTTGTGCAAAATGTGGTCACAGAATTATCAACAAGTTTTTGGAGTTGTTGGTGAGTCTGTGGCTCTGCCTACCCCACTCTGGGAATGAAGGCGTGAGTTTATGTATGTATGTATTGTTTACCTTCGGGCGATTTATTTATACCTAAGTAGCTTTTTGGATTAGTTAAGGTTTAGGTTATACGTGGAATCTGTCGCCTGTACCTTCAGTCCGTCCGTCCGTCCTGTTCGTCAATCTGTGGATTCCGTTCGTCCATCTGTCGGTCTGACTGTGAGTACGTCACAGCCATTTTACACAAAGAGTTCAAAGACTTATTACCGTCAGGATGGTGAAAAAGAATGCTGATAGTACCTAGTAGTTAGTGGGATCTGAGACCCATAGACAATTGTATTTCCAAGACTGCAATAATAAGACTGCAAATATGTTAGCAATTAATAGAAACCTATTCTATATTTTATCTTTTATCTTTTCAGCGACTTAAACCCCATAGCGATACTTATGAAATAGTTTGCGCTTTGTGTTATTTACCGTCTAGGGATGGTTAAATACAAAAATATGCATATGGTTAGCACTGTAGTTTAATTATTTGTAATTAGAAAAAGGTTTGGCTATGTTTTCATCAAGGAGACTGTAAGTCTCCTATTTATACATAATTTTGTTTGTGTTATATACAACTATACGAGACTGTTTGCTTGTATGTAAATAAACATAAAAATACACCCATCCTCGCAACATACCTCCAACATGTTCACCCATCGATATAGCGTTGGTAGTTATACCCCTGTTTCCCCCGTTTTTTTCTTTTGGGACCCTGAACAAGGGTTCCTGAGCGATCACTGTTCGTATCCCAAATAACAATCGTTTGAAAAATAAATAGAAGTTGGAGTAATAAGTTTAATCAAAATACTGTTGTTAAGTTATTAAATCAATTAGCGCACAGGTCCCGATGATGTATAGCGCAGCGCAAGTCAAGGTAACTCGCTTTAGAAGGTGTACATCGCTTTATACCTGCAGCCTGAGGGCTAACTTGACGCGAAGGGTCTATGAGTGCCCTAGGAGTCCAGCAGCATAACAACGCGTTTAGGGTAAAAACGTGCAACGCATCGCTTCGCCTTTTCACCCCAGATTGTGTGCTGCAACTTCAATCCTGCGCATCATAGCGGACAGATTGCCAGTCGCTATTAACAGCACTGAGTAGGCCTGCACCGCACCTTTTGTCGCAGCCGCAATCAATGCCCTTTTTTTTTGTTGTTATGTTGTTGTTTTGTTTAGGTACAGCCATAAACAGCACCCAATAATTTGAATCTGGTGTTTTGGGAGTCTGGTAAAAAGAGTCATTTGGTATGTCGAAATTCTGGTATCCTGGGAATGAGCGGAGCAACCCACTGTAGCTAAGCGATTTTTTTAATAAATGTATCGAGTTTGGTATTTACTATTAAATAAAAGGTTTTAAGAAGTTTGAAATGTTTTAATCTATTACACGATAAAATCACATGAGAGGCGACGGGGTGTTTCCCGGGTGTTTCCCGTTTACCGATCAGTCAAACGGCGTAATAGGATTTATTTTCGCTTTTAACCAACGGGTTTTTGAGGCCCTGGCCATATCACCACGGCACGGCGTCGTCAACGGTCGTGTTTTACTATAAAGTTCAGTATTAAGTTGAATGTCCTGCGCGTAGAGTTTGAAATTACTTGAAGCCATTGTTAAATGGCACCGTGTATCTGCACGACGCGGTAACGTGTCTTTCTAGGGCGCCGCGCCGTATCACGTTAACGATGCCGTGCCGAAGTGATGTGACCAGGCCCTTAGTATGGTGAACGAGAAAAAAGAGTCTCACTGGGTCGATTGGTCGGTTTAACGATTGGGCGAACGGGAAACACCCCTTCTAATTGCTCACACACTGTATCAATACTGTATACGAATCGCACAACAACAAAGTTTTAAACCAACAATCCAAACCAGGACTACGAAATAAAATATATCACGTCGCCTCGGTGAATTCTCATATTACTACTATTTTAATACCACGAAGTATAGAATAGTTATTCAGTGGCCCGTTTCACGAAGCTACAAGTTACGAATTACATGCGGAACTCTTTCTAGCAAAAGGACTTCCGCTAGTAATTTGTAACTTGTAGCTTCGTGAAACGGGCCCCTGGTACTACTACCAGGCTGGTAGTAGAAACTATTATATTCAAGTGGGAATACAACTGCTTCGATTTTGTAGTCTCTCTCACTCGCTCTTATTATCGCACTGTATCATCAAATACGTCTTTTATTATGCCTTGGTAAGCGAAAAATAGTTCGGCTTAAATGAGGGCAGTGTAAGGAATGAAATTGGCAGTATGATTAAAATGTACCTAACATCTAGGCCTCTATATATTCAACACGGTGAAACAATATTGCTTTTTTAACGCCTATTTCCCAGCTATACCCTTGATTAGTACCATTAATGGTACCACTGGGAATTTTTGACCCACTAGTAAGTACCATTAACGGTACTACTGGGAATTTGTTGTGTGGATATTTTTTTTGTAGTACCAGCATCTACTGCAGTCAGCATTGCAATGCTGACAATAGTGTATTACCCGTGGTTCTCCTATGTTGTTCACTTATGTGGATTACAGAGAGTAGACTGGCCAAAATTAACAAGTAGGTGTATGTTATGTTAGTTAGGAGATCCCCGAAAGCGGAGCTCCGTCGACTTCGATAAGGTCTGCTAAAATGCCGAGGTGAACTAATCAGGTGAACCCCGGGTAAAGAAGGATTTCAATTAAGTAAGTGAACCCGGTTACAAAAGTAGGTAGGTTAGGCTCGATATGTATCTTTAGTAGCCCGACCGAAGGGCAAATCGCCCCGAAATAGGAGCCCTGCCACATTGTTTTGACGTCATCCGCCCTTACTGTCAAGTAAATAAAAGTTATCAAAACGTTGATAATACGATAACAGATCAAAGACGATATAGTTTTTACCGCCTAGAATATCGGCCCTGTTATCGTCCCCTTTTAACCGTGGTCCCACCGCTATGCCCCACTGGTGGGTGCACAAGTTTTTTTTATTCCCCATAGACCCACTACACTAGTTTTAACTTATCCTTTTCCATCCGGCAGTGCCCGTTAGACCACGGGTAATTCCTCAGGTAATTTCTTTCCCCGTAGACCCACTGATCTGTTACATGGTTGCCAACTTTCTCATTTTGCTTACATATGCCCCACTTGACAAGAAACATGACAGCGGAGGAGCTGACTCGTGGTCACACCAGGTTGTCACACCACTGCTATTCGCTTTCATCGGAAATTCGTCAGAAGTCATTTTTAAGTAGGTAAGTAGTGGTGTGACGACGTCTCTGCACCCGACAGCCGCGGTGTGACCACGGGTAAAAGCCAGTTTTGTTTCAATTACCCGTAGTCCCACTCTAGTGCAGTAGCTCTACGGGGAAAAACAATTACCTGCGCACCCACCAGTGGGGCATAGCGGTGGGACCACGGTTAAAAGGGGGTTATCGTACATATTGTTAACGTTTTGATAGCTCTCCTTACTTGACAGTAATGCCATAACAGGTCAAATACGATTTGGATTTTACCGCCTAGAATAGAGGCGCTGGTCAAATACGATATAGTTTTTACCGCCTAGAAGCCCTGACGTATTGTGGTGGTGCCTCTTAACAATATTGCATAATTCCACCTGTCACCATTCAAACTCTTTTTTTGTCGGGTTAACTATTAAGCTTTTAAGCCACTGCAGCGCGCCACTCAGCCTTCACCTGACCTTAGCTCACTCACCTTATTAGCGCTGATGGGTTTGAGCACATTATCAGCAGTAAAAGCCGTCGTTTTTTTTAATGGGTTTACGTTTCATCTCAGTCTCACCAGATGTGAAGTGACGACGAGGTCGGAGGTAATACACGCTAAGGTATGATTCCGATGTTGGCGACCACAACATAATTTATATGGAGTGCTGACCAACGCAAGCGACCTAGGCCGCGAGAAAAATAATGGTTTTTAAATGTTATTGTATCGTCTATCGTATCGTATTATCGTTATGAATTCTTAATTGTCATTAAAAGCGGCCGAGTTGAAAACAGTACGACAACACGTCAAAAGTAATATTGTTTTACGGCATAGAATAGAGTTGACGGTCGCGCGAGACGTTGCGAACTCATGGGTTGGCTAGCGTTTCATATAAATTCATACGTACTTAAATCATAATAGTGGATCACGCGAGCGGAATGATACCATGGCGCCCTCATCACACTATTTATAGGAAGCTTGTTGTTGTTGTCCCCGCCTATACCCTGCTGCTACCATGGTGCAGAGGGCCTCGACCGGCGGCCATAAGGTATTGTTACACGTGCTCAATGTAAGCACATAAAAAGGTATGATTTAAAACATGCTTAAGATGATCATACTTTGGAGCTGTATGCATTTGCCTGGGATAAGCATACACTTTTAAAGCATGCACTTGATAGAGCATACTCAAACCATAAACCTACACATGCCATTTGCTAGCGTGCTCCCTACCAGTTTAAACCTATATTATGGAAAACCTAGGAGGCATCCGCATGGAGCTGAATAAAAAAATCCGTTTGCTAGCAATGCAATGCATCAAAAAACTTCTGTAATAGGAGTAGCTATTTGGAAAGTATGCTAAACACTGATTTTAATGTAGGTACACTGCATTAATTGTTTACGGAACAGTTTACCCTAATACGTGTAAGACTGCAAGGCATTCCCCAGTGGCTTTTCTGTAAGATATTCCTAAAGAGTAGTCTAACAACGAGTCGATTATACATTTTATTAAATAGAGAAACGCTTAAATCTTTCAAGCAGACGCAGCATCTAGGCATCCAGCGATATCTAATATAATCTCTTATCGTAAAGCACTTTGACAGAGCCATCTATTGAGATACTTTGTAAATAAGACATCTTACAGGTAACGTGTTGTTACGATTATTATTTTTCGACAAATTCTTCAGAAAAACGAACACCACAGCATTGTTTTAAATATTTTTCTACATCAAATAAACCCAATTCTATAATTATCCATCACATTTTTTTTAGGCCAAAGCTTCTATAGAGACCTGGCCGTAAGACCTCTTCAACTGTATACTTCAATCTATTTTAACTCAATGGCCTGTCATCATGCGCCATATTCATTCTGCACCGGAAATGCATATAATTCTTTTATCATAAAATAATAAACTACAGCTTTAATTAGTCTTAGACTAATGGCTAAATTCGAATTCGAAATAATGAAGAATACTTAATTAGTGGCTTTGATGGACATGCTAAATTAAGCGAGGGCAAAAATGGGCATGGTCCTTTGGATTCGATTTAAAAAAGAGATTTAAGTACCGTTGGTATCGCAGAATCATCACAGAATGGTAGTGCAATAAATATTAACGCCGCCAATTAGAAACGATGTAAGTATATCAAAGCATTACTATTATTTGCTCTTTTAGCTGGCTACCATGTTATAATTAAGGATAGATATGTGGATAGGTACTAACGGCCGCACTTAGAGTTAGTTAATGACGATTAAGTCGTACCTTAGTGAAGATTTTCCATACTTAAGTTTAAAAAATTTACTCTAATCTCTGTTAAACATGATTGCAAAAAAGTATCGGCATGAACCGCATTTTTTTATCGACAGCAGCAGCTACAGCTTTAGCTTTTACACTAATTACTAATACGCTATTGCACTATTATACACTAAACTGAAGCTCCCACCCGATTTTTTAACAACTCAAACCCTTATCATTTTATGGTAAGTTTTTATAGCCTGCAAATAATATAGATCATCGATGATTCCCACGGCTGGCGTGAAAGCATGCGATCGCATGACGAAATGCTACTATCACCTTATCGCTATGTTTTCCCACACGTTTCAATCATCACTAGCTTTTCTCATGGTACAATTATTTGCATAATAAACTGATTACTAAAATGTACTTTAACAACCCTTTGTTAGATTATAGATGAATCAGTTTGGGAATGCACTAACATATAGCAAGCAAGCAATATAGCAAATAGCAAGTAATTCAACTGCTAGAGAGAGAAGGCTATAAAAGTGTTTTTTTTTAATTAATCATGACTTATTTTGAAATGGACCATATTTTCTTCTTTAAAGGATGAAGGGTTCCATTTCCATGTAAAGTATATCAGATCTAGCTAGGTATACCTAAGTTACCTTGTCCGCTTTTGGTTATGCCATCGACTATGTCATCTACAGCCTTTAGCCATTAATTTATACAAGTAATGTCAAGTACCTGCCTAGTGTTAATAGATTTTTTTCTCAGCTGAGCTTTGACTGGTATACCATCGGTCGGGCGAGGTCGAATTACCCCGGTCTATGCTGCGGCGGCATGCGCCGCGGCGAGCGACATCGCCGTCCTTATAATTACGGACATGCCTTCCAAATGGCAGGTAATTGGAGCGGGCTTGCGCCAGCGCTCGGCGACACAGACGGCTATTATTCCACTATTTTGCTCAAAAACAACATTCATAAAAAGAATGCGGTCTAACTTATGCAAAAAGAAGCGTTTAACACTTTAACTGTACGAGAAAAGCTGAGATTTATTTTTAAAACATTTTAATAACGTTTCAACGTTATTACAAAAGCGATTATCTCGTCTCCATAAAGCCCAATCATTTCATAAAATCATTAAAGTAAACTAAAACAAATTAGCATAATTATCGAGGTTTTACAGCAGTTGAGCGCTAATCGGCGCTTGTTTACGTTTACGACGGTAAGGTCGCCGGTTCGTTCCCGAAACATGTTTACAAATTTATAATATTGTCTGTCAGTGCGCAGTATCGAAGACAGGCGTTGGCGCCGCGCCTGTGACGACGCCGCGGCGCCCGCCGCACATGCGCACCGAATTCAGGACGATCAATTAAACAAAAAAATATGTTTTATGACCCTCTTCCAGGATTTATTAGCGCCTGTTTAAACATGAAAAACTGATCTTTAACGCGGTTTGGTTACATTAATTATATAATAAAATGTAGCACGTCGCGCTTTAAGACACATGTTTTTCAGTAAACTATTATCTCATGGCAGGCGTTTATGTAGACGAGTGTATTCAATACGATTACACAATGTCCTTATTGGTAGAGGAAGTGATACATAAGTACTGGTATTCAGCATAAAAAGCCGCTTAGTCACAGCTACATATGTACGCCGCGCCGTGTTTACAAAGCCTGTTAGCTCCGCACTGATTGAAAAAAAAACTGGTTAACCATAGACACCAGTAATGTACCGCGTCGAGGGTTCCGTATGAACTGCATAAAAGTTGTTAGTGTTTATTGCAATCAGGTCTCAAAATAATTAATATAGACTGGTCCTTTTAGGACAAATTGACCAGACAGATTACAAGGAAGTACCTATGTGTTCTTGAATCGATACTGCCGAATCCTCAAATCAAAGAAACATCGAAATGGGCGTTCATATTTATCACTTTTGCATCTCAGTTCGTGGTAGGTTTTTACATTAATTAGGCATTAAACGGCTAGATATTTTTTATTTACGAGCTATTAAATTTAGTTCCACTATTCATAAACCAAATGGTTTTTGGAATCGATCGTGACGTGAATCAAATGCGTAGCGTAAAAAGTTACGGGGAGTAAACTACTTAAGTATATCTAATTCGATTAGAATCGATACGTTTAATGCTTGTTTTTAGAATTCCAAAATGAACTTTTAATTAGGCTTAGGGTTAGTTAAACGGGTCGTCACGAGGTTAAAAATCGGCAATCTTCGTTTTTCTATGAAACACGAGTGACAAATATACTATCAGTTACGAGTGCAAGTGGGATGGCAATAGCTAGCCGAAGCTATTAAGAAGTTGAGAGTAGTGTATGCAAGTAGACCACTTCGGATGTAATTTTTTGGTCGCGGTACAAAGACGCTCTTACAATCAATCATTACATTCAGGACTAATAAGAATTGGGAAGTTCATCGTAAAGTCCGAGATGCGACCACAATTACGTATTTCTAGGCGACGACGGAGGGTCGCCCACGCGCCGCGCACGCGCGCATTATACAATCAGACGAATCAGCACTCGCGATATACGCCATTATAATACAATCGGCATAGGCACCTACATCGCAAAAACCCTGCTCCACTAGCCCTAGCCTCAACACTTAAATCACAGGCACAATTTATTGTAGAGTAGCGATTGCAGATTTGTCGATTAGATCTAGGATCAAACCGTTTCTTGGGCCTATATTTGACTCGCCTTGTTCGAGTCATTACGGAGAATTGCTTCTAAGGCTTGTGGAATCGCAGCTCGAGTTTGTTATGCGTTTTACATGTTATCTCATTTAAACGCATATTTACAACGATAGCAGGAAAGTCTTGACTTTTATTGTATATGTTTTGGAATGTAATGATACCCACACAAAAAAGGTTAAAGGGAATCCAGAGACGCGTTTTTTACTTTATTAGTGTAGATAGATATAAATGGGCATATGAATACAATGGGCCACGTGCGCCCGCGCCGCCCGCGGCGCCGCCCGACCATTGTCCGGTTCCATTGTTTCACCGCATTCTCCACACACGCTTTGACAACACCTGAATCGATACACGCTGAGCTGATCTTAAGAAGCTTTAGTCTTTATGATATCAAAACCCAGTCACTCTGAAATATAACTGGGGAGAGAGCGACCTCTAGCTAATTCGACGCGACCACAGAATAAGAATTTCCTTCGTTAAGTAATTTCTAGGTATACCTACGCGGCCCCTTGTCATCTCGGAAGCAGAATCTCAACTAATCTATTAAAGTAACAGTGTTACTTTAACGTCAAATCAGAGAACGATAAAACATGTTGGCCAAGTTTCATGCATATTGCCGTGAAAATCCGTAAGCCTTATTTGATTCAGCATCGTTTTCACTATGCAATTCGGCTTCACAACTGTTAACAAAGAACACGGAACTGTTCGCAATCGTCGGCAATGTCTAGGCTTTGACCCAGAATGGAAAAAACGTATCACGGCGTGGACTCGAAGGGAACGTAGACGGTGGTGTGAGTGAGCTTAAAAGCTTGATGTTGGTTCCTTGGTAGTGAAAGGCTTGTGTCTGTGTACGTGTACCAGCGACAAGCGCGTGGGCCGCCGGCGCGAGCGCAGCACTGTCGCAGGGCTGCTTTGTTTCTCTTATTGCTGCTTATCATCTTATAAGATTTTATTTATTGTCATAAGAAATTCTCTTCGTGGGACGCATAAAGGCTGTATAAATATACGTCATGTTTATGTAGAGTATAAATTAAAGTGAGTTTTGAATGCTTGTACTTAAATAAGGATTAAATGGCTAGCCAATAATGCATGTCATACATTTGCACCACTCTCGTTTTTCTTTTTTATCTTTTTGGGTAGGTAACTCAGACAGGCAGTGTAAATAAGAAAGTGTAGTTTTTCAAAAGCGCAGCCCTAATCCGAGGTAGAGCGTGCGCGTCATTGTTATCTCGGGCCAGCTTTGGGCGAGAATAAATATAAGTGTTCGTAGAAGAGATACACATTTATTTTATTATTCTAGCGATGCCGTTGTGAGGCCGAGATAAAGCTTTATGGGACCTGTTATCGCGCTGTAACGCAATGTCCACACGCCGATGCGGTTCATGCGCTCCCCCCATAAACAGAGTACCTTTTAAAAACATAAAACTAAGAGCAGGAGTCGAGAGATCAACTATTCGCGATTCCATTAAACCAATCGATATTCCTCTGACCTTTGTCTCCACTCAACGGTTCCTACTTCTAGAAATAATACGTGAATTTACATAACCAGTCGAAAATTGTTTTATGAGACTTTTTGTAAATTTTAAAGTTGTTGGAAATTATAAAATGTGGCCGAGTTGGCATATTAACACTAGTGTGTTAAAAGTTCGTTTTATTGGCGCCTTTATTACTCGATATTGAGTCTCTAAGAGTCTGAGGCTTTATGTATGCAGCAAGAAAAAAACTTGGCCTTTAACAAAATACGTTAACCAAATTTAAATTATTAAAAAAAGGTTGAGCAGATACCTATAGGTATATTAAATTGTTTGGAAGCTAAAGTGCCATTTATAATGAACTTCGGGTTTCACAGAAATAGCATGAACAACATAAAAAAACTTACAAGACGAATTAAGTACTAATTTGTCCTCACGCGTGACTCCATTCTACCGATCCTTGTGATTTATTGGAAAGAGATAACTATAGTGTTCTCGAGCAAGTGTGACCGAGACGCGCGCCGGATTCATTGGGCTACGTTAAGGTGCATTAGCGGCTTTTAGCTGCGCGTACGCGTCATTTGCCTGGTAATGGCCCGGGATTGCCTCAATTTGAATCTGCCGATGATAATCTTTCGGACATTTTTTTCTTAATGGATCACGATTACCTCGCGTTTTGTTTTTATGTCATTAATGTCATTATCGAGACGATGCTTATCGGTTACCGTTACACACTAAAATACTCGTACATGTTCATTAATTATTGAATATTATTTGATCTGCCTTTTTAATTGCTACGCGGGCAATATCGGGTTCTGAGTTATAAAGTCGAGACGTTAATCAATAAAATGTGTATAAAGGTTATACACTTTTTGGTAAATAAATACCTACCTCCGTGAAATGGAGTTGAACGCGGAACAACTTGAAATAGTTAACACTCCTAATGTTTGGATACAAAAAACGCATGCGGTTTTTATATGTGTTTTTGTGTATTTGTTTTAGCGCGCGCCGATAACGCAGCCAGGGGTCGGCACGGTAGTTGCAGGGTTGTCGTAAAAACAGTATAAAATACCCTTCGTGGTAGGTAATGTTTAAATATGTACGTGTTCAGTTGTATTTCTAGCATTTCTAGTTGTAATACGAATTAAGCGCATCGTATTTTTTATAAACCAGTTAATTTACCGATGAGTTTTTTTTTTCAATCATAATTAAATTACCTAATAAAAATCACGTAAAATAAAAAAAGGTTTTTCTATCTCGATTCAGACAAGTCACTGTCACCTAAAAAACAAACGAGTCTGGGTTGTTGGCCAACGGTTGCGCGCCCCTGCGCCGCAAGGGTGCGCCGGCGACGTCCACGTGTGCGCCGTGTCGCCGGCATTCCCTGCACATGCACCGCCGGCCGCGCCGCACTTGTTACCAACCGAACCCATAACTTACCCCGAACGCATATCTCATCGCACCCATTAGCTAGGATTAAGGAAGCCCCTGATGACGGGAAAGTATTAGGAACCAACCGGCCCAACATTCGAAATAAGAAATTAGAATGTAGGTACCAATAAATATTTATAAACCCAATATCGTAAATGTAAATGTCACCGACAATAAACTAACAGTCGATGTTAATCAGACTCGTTTTAGCTGACTGATGTTCGTAGAAAACTTACGGCCGTAATAATTTTATATTCGAAGGACCACGAATTTCGACGGATGGAAGATTTATTGGTCAATCAGAAGTTATAGTCGTAAATTTGGTAAGATTCTTATAAATTTTAAATTGGTGCGGTTACAATGCGTGTTTGTGAGCCCACGTGAAGATATCGAGCCGGTACAATACTGACACAAAGGTTTTTATTGTCGTTTCGAGACATGTAAAAGCGAGTCGCGTCTTTTATATGGGTTTGGTCATATATCTGGGTTTTATGGGTTGTGTGAGTGGCCGGGCGGCGTGGGCGCTACCAGGCCCACGTGTGCGCAGATTACAGATACAATTGTCCGCTCGCGGCTTGTTTATAGCGGCGGCTCAGATAGGAGACACCGCGATCGCGTGCGCAATCTTCGCCACTCCTTTCGATCTGGATTTTATGACCCAACGAGACAGCATAATAGTAGTGGCCATGCAGAATGCTTAACCGCATAGATGTTGAACCGCTCCCCGGAAGATAGACCGTCTAATGAGCAGATCCAAGGGGCGCATCACCTTTACATCTAGTCTTACCCTGAATAAAGGGGACGAGTCCTTACCTAAGAAGGCCTTCGGAAACTCTTCTACCATAAGTTAATCGTTTGTATGTATAAGCACAAAAACACAATTTACATAAAAAAACTAATGATTTATACCGTCAAAGCTTGTCAAAAAGTCTCATTATGCATTGCTCACCACTTAGGTAAAAAGCGAAACATGTTTTGAAAGCCCTTTATTTCCTGAACCTGCAGGTATTAAATGAAATGCTTATTTTTTATTAGCTAATGAGAATTTATTGTTTTTTTTTAATTCAAATGCGAAGCGTTAAGCGTACGAAAGCCCAGAGGCAAGATGAGGTTTTTTTATAATTTGTGAGAGAAATGACCGGACCCGCACCGCGCCGCGCCGCGCCCGGAATACGTAATCAGCTTTCTTCCAATATTCAGAAGCCGCTATAATTCCAATCAAATTGTCCAAATACGACAAAGACCACTTTCTTGCCCAAAATAAGTTAAATACCTACATGATCGTAAGGTATTTAAATGACATAACATGACCGTTAAATTGAATACGTGTAAGTACAGTCACCAGCAATAATAATAATATCCAACATTGCGCTCAATAATATCTGACTTATGTCTTTAGTAATAAGACGTGTCTGATATTTCTGAATAAGATAATTATAGCTACACTGCACATAATGGAAAGTCTATATAGAACTTAAGTACATGATTCCTATTATGTATTAATATTATTTTTAATGCCTTTTAAGGTTTAGTTAGGCTTAGCTTCTTAACTCTTTCTGACTTTAACCACCCTGTGTTGGTTGCAGTGGTCTAACCAGCAACGCGGAGCGCGGCGTGACGCCAGTGTACCTGCGCTGCCGCGAGGGTCGCGTGGCTTGGCTGTACCCGCGCGGAGCCCTGCGACTCCTCTTCCGGCCCTCTCTGCCAGCTGACGAGAAGGACTTCAAGGTCTGCGTGCGAGTGGTACGCCGGCCTGACCCACCTGACCTGTTCCACACGCTTCGGCTGAATGATACAGGTAAACCTTGATTTTCTAAAGCATTTGGATGGACAGGGTTTCGTGATTCCCGAGTTTCGCGATTTCCGATTGTTTATTAAAATATAATAAAAAATCAAGTAATTAATTTGATACATTTCTGTCACAATAGTAATCTAAATAGTTACAAAAGTTACTTTGTCATTATTTAAGACTACAAGCTCAACTAATTTCATTATAATCATCATTGACGTTTAGTTACAACTTGGTACACGATTACAATTCCTATACACTTTATTTTGTAGAAGCCGAGCGGTTCCCTGCGCGTATCTTCGTGGAAGGCGCTCACAAGCTGGTCCCGCTGTACGCCCCTGACGATGGCGACGCCCGGGAGCTCCGCTGTTTCCGCAGCAGGCGCGGCAGGGCTGCACTGTACATCGAGGCGGAGCCCGAGGAGGGCCCCAAGCGCAGAGTGGCCACACTGCGGTACGAGGCCCGGCCGCTCGTCAGGAGGCACTACGACCCCAGCACGGCGGACTGCAGGCCATGCACAGAGGAGGAGATGGAACTTGCCTTCTGCACTAGCGATTTAGGTGAGAATTCAGAAATATTACCTAAATAAACAAGAAAGGAAAACTGAGATCAGGATCGATTTGATTGTAGATTACTTGAGTTTACGCTGTCGATGTCGTCGGGTAGATTTGAATAATGACACATTTGCTATGCCTTGAGTAAGAAACTTAACCTACCTAGGATTGGATACCACCGTCTGACGAAATTACGTCAGAGCAATTTGATACTCGGAAACAATTTAACTAGAAATGATGAAGTCGTGGGATAAGTTAATAAAGAAATAATTTGAAATCTCCTACACCGCAATAATGATTAAGCAGAAGCCCACGAGCGGGTTAATAACCGTCGCCCGCGCAGTAATTTGTCGCCATAATCGAGATTCCTCGCGCCTCAAATTAAATTAAACGTTATACGAGAATATAATTTTTCTCCGAGCACCAAACGAGCGAATATTTGCGAGCGAGGCCGCCGTTTATCATACAAGTTCGCTATTTGGGAGAAATTTTAAATATAACTCGTTTGTGGGAAATATCTGACGAAAACAAAAGAATGCTGCCAGTTTTACTTTGTACCGGTTTAGTTTACTAAATAACTTCTGGAAATGTCAACCGCACTTGAATACTTAACTTGCATTTGCGTTTATCATAACTTAATATAATATAATATTATTATTATGTAAACTGATGCCGTGATCGACCGGGAGGGCACGAGGCTCGGCAGGGAGCTTGAATTTTTTAACTCATTTGATAAATAATAATAGGAGAGTTATGTCATGTGCGGCGCGCCGCGGGGCTCTGGTGCCCGCTCTAGCCTCCGCTGTGTCGTGCACCATTCTAAATTCTGTTTGTCATGCAACGTAATTATCTTTATTTTTTATTCAGACGACGTTAATACAAATTAGACCTCATTTTTAAAGATTACCTCAAATCACAAATGACCAAAATATAATCGGCCCTTACCTACGCGCCACACCGGTGGGCACAGACCTCCTCTCATTATAAGACGGTCGAGGCCGTGAATACATTTATTTTTGAGCCGATTGTGGCGAAGAATACGGGGTTATGGTTTTTCATGTATAATGTACAATAATGTCGTAAAGGGTGCTTACAATTTTTGGACTTCTCGAGGTTTGGGGTCTGGAATGCCCCTTTTGTTTCTTGAAACGGTTTAGTTTTGATATTAATTGTAAATTGTCTAAATTGCTTACCATATACCTGAATGGAATAGCCATATCAAGATGTTTAAAAACATTTATAACTACCTAACGTGTGTTTGTCCCACGTTTGTTCGCTGTACCTCTCATTGTCGGGTACAAATACTTAGCGTCTTAACGCGACTTTTAAGTTACCTATTAAAATCTGTATAAAAAGTGACGTTAATTTGTAAGAATATGAGAACGAGACGTCGATAATAAGACTCGATAGGTCGTTAGTCAAAGCCTTCGTACATCGGGCGGGGCGGGGTTGACGACCGTCACTTATCTCGCTCAAACAAAGGTTCGGTCTGAAATATACGGACCTAGCTTTCTGCTGACTCACAGCGCAAAAAATGGCCGCCACAGCTCAGTAATTAATAATAGAGTACGTTATAGTATGCTGTAAGTAGGTATCTTAGATTTCGTGCGACTAGCTAGTTCTATCTAGCGGGTGACGCTGAACGAACAGCGAATTACTTTTAATTTAACAATGAATCAGCACTTAATTTAGATCAATCTGTGGGACTCAAAAGGTCTTATTCAGGGTTAGGTACCGGGCTTTGGGTTTAAGCATGCTTTGATCGTTTTAGCGTCACATAGAAGTCTTATTCATACAGTGTTAATAAAGTACGAAGTACGTTTTAATTATTGTTGTCACGTTTTTCGTATATGTAAAAAGAAGCATATCCCGATACCGAAACCTTCTTCTTGAAAGGCTTTCCTTGCGCTTTGGGCGCTTTTAAGGGTTCCGTACCAAAATGGTAAAAAAGGAACAATTATGGTGAGATTTCGGTGTCTGTCTGTCTGTATGTCACAGCAGTTGTTCTCTGAAACTATAGAAGCTATCAACTTGAAATCTGGGATAGTTGTATAACTTGCTTGCCGGCATCTGTTTTTAGTAAAAACAATATGAAATTATTTTTAACCGACTTCAAAAAAGGAGGAGGTTCTCAATTCGACTGTATGTTTTTTTTTTTTTTATGTTTATTACCTCAGAACTTTCGACTGGGTGAACCGATTTTGAAGATTCTTTTTTTGTTTGAAAGCTGGTGCTTTCCATTTGGTCCCATTTTTATCATAATGAAGATTTGATGATGGAGTCCATGAGGAATCGACGGAACTCTTCAAAATTTATAGGCACACCTATAGCGATTTTGGTATTTTTCATTGTAACTCGTGTATTTGCTCTTGGAAAACACTATTTGGTAAAGTGGAACTGATGATGAAAACCACAGATGGCCACCGGAACTCCTAAACGGTATATATTTCAAGGGTGGCGACAAGATATTTCGATTAAGATAGTTGAGCGACTATGACGAAGCATATGTATGTTTAAGTATTTGACTATGACTTTCCCACGGCGTTGCTTGCGGAGAGATTGAATTTCAATGTTCTATAGTTTCTTATTAATTCTTATTAATTAAAGTGGGACTACATAACATAACAGTATAATTATGATCACTAAAAAGTATAAAATAAAATAAAAGTTTAAAAAAACAAAAAAACCGCCTTCAAAAAGCAAAAAATAACTTCATTTAAAATGGTAGGTAAAAGGTCAGTCCAACTGAAGTCGGCGTCCAACAATATTTTAACCAAAAGCAGACTTCAGTTGGACTGACCTATTACCTACCATTTTAAATGAAGTTATTTTTTGCTTTTTGAAGGCGGTTTTTTTGTTTTTTTAAACTTTTTTCTAAATAAAAAGGGTCAATTTAGGTGCCTATACAATAAATAAAATATTAAAAACTAATAGTCTGTGTTAAAATTTAGGCTACTCAAAATGTATAGAAAATAAAGTTCATAACAAAATGAGTATTCTCTTTTGCATTTTACAAACATTATTATCTTAAATACGGAACCCTCGGTGCGCGAGTCCGACTCGCACTTTACCGGTTTTTTTCAAACTCTCGACGTGTTACTTTTGTCTACTTGCTAACTAACCGGAACACTTGAATTGACGTCATGGTGTGTTGCAGTGTCTCGCGGCACGTTCGTGGGCTCGGAGCAGCGCGCCGACTTGGACAGCACGCAGCTCACGCTGCGCCTGAGCAAGCTCATCCGCGCCACCGGCCAGGGCGAGCCCTTCCCGGACGAAGACGCGCAGGATGACTACTATAGGTAAAGAAACAAGTCAATTCGTATACCTAGCTTAATAGACAATTTAGGGTTAAGTAGGGTTTTTTTCAAGAGCCTGAAATTTCAAATTCAATCCTGATCCAATATCAATTGAGATGGAAGGAAAGCAGGACAGAGAAGTACCTAAGTAGTAGGCCATGCCCAAGCTTGTTTTGGAGACCAGTCATGTCATGACAGATGAAAGCGTAGGGTTATGTGGTTAAAAAAAAATCCAAAAGGAATATACATTTCTCTTAATGAGAATATTAATGACTTGTATCTTAAATTGCCGATTAGCACCTTAAGTTTTTTTTTTTTACATAAATTACCTCAATTAAAAAATATAATGTTTGCCCAGTAATTGCCACAAGGTTTTTTTAAGGTGTTTGTCTGGTTTGTATTCTAACTTTAGCTGAGCTCTGCCTCACCTCCTCTTTCCAAACTTACAAAAAACATGTATTTTCAGGTACGAGGTAGAAAACAGCTTAGAGCGTGTGACGCACCGGTCGCGCGCACGCCGCACGCGCAGCCTGCACGCGCATATCCACGTGTCGGCGCAGTGCGGCGCGGCGGCGGGCGCCGGCGAGTTCGTCGTGATGGCGCGCCGGCGCCTGGGCCGGCTCGCGCTCGTGTGCGCGCCGCGCCTGCGCGACTGGGAGGAGCTCGTGCGCCGGCGCAACGATGGCAGCGCGCACTGCTTGCTGCATGTGTGACGACCCTAAACAGTACTGTTCTTTGAAAGAACGATGGTGTTCATTTTCAATGCACGGTTGAAATGTGGTCGAAGTGAACGACGTGTCAAGTGTCGACGATTAGACCGCATCAGGACGAATTGTTATATTGTAACAAATGTGCAAAATATAAAACAAGTATGTGAACGAGATTAGCTATAACGAATTGCTATGTAAATTCTGGGAATTGTTCAAGTTTTGTTTGGGCAGTGATAAAGCTATGTCGACTGTATAGCTTCGTACACTGCCTGCAGCTTAAACGGTTTAATAGTTAACAATAAGACCTCGATCGTAGATCGACTATTTGCTGCAGTCTGTGACTTGACGTATCTGTTCATATCTTTCTTTCTAATATGCCTAGGTTAGAAAAACATGTAATTAGTGTTTAAATATGTGGTCCAGCGTGCCAAATCTATAAGATCTTCAGAATAGTTTTAAGGTTGATCTCAACTTGTATATATTATTATAAATAGAGTGCGGTATACCTATACATATATAATATAATGGAAAATTAATAAGCCATAATGTATATACAAATATTATTAATATTCGAAGGCAAATGAATGCCCGTGTACGTAATAAGCATATATATGAATACCTTAAATTACTTAGAAGTAATACTATGACTTAGAGGTTATAGTGTTATAAAGCCCGGGTTATATAATACATTGAATTTTATTGTATTAACCATAAACTAAGTAATTCGGCTTGCCATTTTATAAAAGGACGAGATAAAATGAGTAAAATCAGCATTATAATATTGGCACGAGGCCAGAAGCACAAAAGCCTCAGTTTTTTAATCTGAGTGACGCACTACTACATGGCAATTATATCCCCAGAATACCTATCTGTGAAAAATCTAGTGCGTCAACCCTCTGTCGTTTATGTAGCTTAAAAAACGGAACTATAGTGTTATAAGTTTTATTGTACAGACCACCAATTACCAATTTGAGTGTCTTGACCAATTGTTAATTCACCATAGAACCCTGGCATAATGAAGTGACATATATATATAATGTTCACAAAAGTTAGGTGAAGACTAAATGCTGAATTCTTGTGACAAGGTTCTATGTTGATTTAAGGTTTGGGACCGTATTTCTAAACCAGAAATAACACTGTAAACAAATTTTTGCTCCAAGTGTTTAAATAAATATTTTAACACAGTTGTAAGTGAAAGTCATAAGAACATGATCAAATTTGTAACCTCTTAGACATTGTTGTATGGAAGTTGTTAACAAATATAGTGACGTTAAAATAACAAGATCTAAAAGTGACGACTTCATTTTGTGACTGACTATACACAATTCAACATTTCAGCTTTCGACTTCGAGTCATAAATTTATTATTATACAGATCTAACTTGAAATTCAATATTTGTGAATTAGGTCACTAAAATTCCAAACATGCGATACTATTGATATAGATTATAAATTGTGAATACCTATTAATTATAAATGTACAAATCGTAAATATAGTTTGATTTGTGATATAGAATACAATGAATGTATTGACAAGTGCCTATTGTAAATAGAAATTATAGAAACCGTTTGATATTATAATGTTTATAGAATATGTTGTAATGTTAGGGCGAAATTGTTGAATATAAGAGTTAAATTATAGTTGTGCTTTTTATTTATGACAGGGACTGGTTTGGGCCAGCTCCGAAGGTTTATTAGCATTTTTTTTCCTTTTTTCACCACGTCTGTTCTTTTGTTAAACTGTCTAAGACAATATTATGTACCAAAATGGTCTAAGCTGTAGGTATAGATATTGTAGAAGGCCACTTGTTCAACCCTTATATTAACAGTAATTAGCGGTTTAGGTACCCGTTGCCATTATTTTGGAAAATAAAGAACAACCAACACATTCATATAGCAATTCATTTATTGAAAAATCACAACTGATACCACATAGAAAAACTACTCGGCACGGTTTAACTCTTAACTATATATCACATAAACACTTTAATAATTTTATAGACTATATACATAGAAAATTACGCGTTTTTGGTACTCACTGCAAAAATGTTAATCACTATGTGATCACAGACAAAACAGAACAGAACGAACTAAACTTTTTTCTTAGCCGTGTTTAAACAAATAATAATTAACAATAGATGAAAAATATTAAGGATATAACAAAACAGTAGAACATCTATAATTAAATACAAAAAATAATAATATATAAATAATAGATGATCACATAATAAATAGTTCAATCCACGAAGAAGCTCCCCGCTGTTACTCACAGATAAAATGTGACGTTGACCAAATCTCCCTAGAATTATCGGAAAGATTCTACCCTACAACACACAGACACAACAAATTTAATTAATTTATTGTAAGAATGACACTTAAATGGGGGTGCGTTTTCATGGATAGAATTACTTATAACAATTAAGGATTAGAATTCGGTTAGATCAACCATTTCACGGCCTTCAAATATTATCAAATTTTCATATTTCCAACAGGTACATAATTTTCAACAAATGTGATATGTAGAATGTCTTTCGTTTAAAAGTGATTGCCTAGGTGACGTTACACTGCTGAAACAAGACAGTATGTAAAAAAGGTAAACATTTAATACTTTTTCGAAAATTCATAAGAACTTATTTTACCCATTTGAGTCATTATGTTTATAGAACTTTCAGGTCAACTTTTAAGGTACAAATATAACAGGATTACGTGGGATAAAATCGTGAGATGGCGTTTACTTTTTTGACATTTGATTACCAAAAAAGCCCTTGATCGCATAACGTAACATGTATACGAAAGCCAATTTCATTCGCGAGTTAAGCAAAAACTAATTTGATTTTGCCAATACAGTAGTGTTAAACATTAATGCTACGAGCCATGAAATAATTAGCTTAGAAAGAGACTGATAATAAAAAGCAAACATTAAAATGATCGGGACATACCTATTTTCCTAAACTTGCCCCAATAACTACATTGAGTAGTTTACATCACTCACGTGTAAGTGAAATAAGCATGAGTTTCCCGTGATGTCCACAGGATCTCCCAAGTATACATTTCATTATTTATTAAAGGCACCTCTAAGTGATCCATCCTTCAATGCTGCGACATGCTGCAACCTGTTGTATCTCACTTACGCCTGAGTAACGTTAATCGTTATATTATTATATTTGGCTATAACTGTGTCAAGTGTAGGAAAATTTGCTCAGCTTGCACCGGTCAATGCTCATGATAATTATACATTCATAAATAAGCGAATAAATCACCTTAAATTCGTACAATATACAACAATCAGTCGGCCCTACGAAGCCACCTCTGCTGTTTGCGGAAGCATCACATCATTAACTTCGTGAGCAAGTACCTTCAGCCTTTTCAGGGATCTTGTCTACCTTCAATTCATAAAAAACTTAATACAAAGACAGACTATTTATCTACACATATAAAACAGTGTTACGTAATACGTTTACATAGAATACTGATGCTAAATAAAAATAAACATTAAATTAATGCAATTTTTGTGTGATGGCAAGCCAATTGAATTGTGCGACATAAAATTAGCCGTGTAATGTGTGCCGAGCCGCTGCGCTAAATGCTCTCGACGGAAACGTGCGTCGCGGATTCTTTACGATAACTACAAAAATATTAAGATCCACTATAAAATACGGGTAAAAATAGAAGGATTTACTTCACAGTACTGTAACTATCTATCTATAATTTGTATATAAGAAATTTCATTATATATATATGCAACTAATGGCACCTTCTCAGATACGGTGACAGTGATCGGGAGATAACGAATACTCGGTATCTCAACGCATAAATATGCGTCTCTTGTGATCGCCTAATTCGCGAAGGGCCATACATTTTAAGACGGTTTATTGTCAGAATGATTATTAGTGCCGAGGAAGCTCAATGACGTATGATGATAGTACAAAGTGATCACATTTATGATGTAGTGTAGTGTGAGCACCTCATAAAAACCCCGAGATAATTTTGTAAAACGCCGTTAGGAGCATAGCTTATTTGTACACAAAACCGCCATGTTAACAACTAACATGATGGTCCAAGAGTTCTTTACCCGTGGTCCACTTATCTAGTTCACCTATGTAGATTACGGACAGTGGACTGGCTAAAATTAATAGGTAGCTTTAGGTTATCTTAGTTCTTTAGAGGGCCCGAAGGGCCAAATAACGTAGAAGTAGGAGCTCCGCGTCAGCGAAGCTCCGTCGACTTCGTTAAGGTCTGCTAAAAGGCCCAGGTGAACTAAGCAGGTGGATCACGGGTAAGGAAGGGGTCCAAGACATTCATTAAGCCATAGGGCAGTGAAACAAAAACGATCATTTCGTTACCTACTAAGATCTTGTCTTCTTTTGTAACCTTTGTTATGCTTTAGTTAGGTACCTAGTAATTTAACTGTGTAAGGAACGCATTAATATGATCTATAAGCAAGCAACTATCTTTCTGGATTAGCCCAGTAGTAGCGAAATTTTTGAAACTACAATTTGTTAATACAAAAATTCACAAAAAAAATCGTTTTAGCACTGAAACCCGTAAAACAACAATAATCAACCCATGAACATGCTTATTTATAATAGTACTTAAAATATGTTTGGAAGATGGTAATGGAGGTCTAGCCAGCGTAAATGATTAAGGACATTTCTTCAAAGTTGACTATAAATATAAATTGGTTACTTGATAAATTACTGAAACCAGTATATCCTCGTTAAGCTCAATGTGCAACGGAATGTACTCTACACGGTCAATGGAAACTACAAAAATAATTTGCTTTGCGATTCACAATGCCGTAGAAATGCTACTGTCTTTTTCACTATAGGTTAGATACTTCGTCTGTACTTTTCGGCACTTAACATAAAATTAGACGCTACAGTCAAACTCAGAAGTAGTTGTACACTTTAGTACTTTGTCGCAGTAACGTATTAAAGTTAGAGTGGTTTGATCAATAGTTGCGACAAGGTACTAAAATGTGCAGCAACTTCTGAGTAAGGCCGCATAAAAAGTGAAAGAATGATCCAGATTAACATCCTTCCACTAAAATCTCAATAAAGCGTTTAATAAATACCCTATACCAAATACCTTTAGCTTTATTTTAGCCATAAACCACGGTTTTAGTCCCTAATTCGAAAATATGCATGTAGTAAATGCTCCACATGCAAGCTGTTAGTAATCCCCGCCATAAATATTGATTTGAAATATAACAGCTCCTCCACACATTTAACGAATTTAGGTGATTATTTCAAGGTCATGCTCGGCACCACAAAGAATGGAGAACATTTTTTTTTTAATCTTTTCTGTCGAGGCATATTACTCCAAAAAAATGTATTTACACTTAGCATAAAAATCGCGGAAGTAACTTCCTCAATTCATAAGCTTTCCAAAACGCAAATGTTGTCTGCTTATAGGTTTTAAAAATTTTGATTATGAAACGAGCAGAAGGCGCGATGTAAACAACAAAACAAAAAATGTACTACTGCGCGTTACGGTATGGATTATTTATTCATCGGTTGTGTGGCGAGTGCATGAAGTTCCAGACGAATGAATGACGAATGAACATGCATATGTGCAAGGAAAACTGACAAGGCGGAGATCCCCAAAACAAGCACAATTACGACCCCCTACTTGACGAACACGTGTCGATCGTGACTTTGAAATAATCACATGTATTTGTCGAATATGTGGAAGACCCATAATATAAACGTTTTATTCAATCAAATTACAGTTATTGTTCGATCAATTACCGAAATATAAAGTTTCCTCCAGGAATTATATCAAAACATTAAAGGTGAAAACGGAAAAAATCCACCTGGGTCAAGTAAGGATTACATGGGGTAAAATATGTGTGAAGTGGCCTTCCCTACACACCATTTGCCGTTTGGTGGACCTGCCGAACACCCCGTATAACGCACTGAGACAAACAAATGAGAGCCAAGTGACAAATTGGTACATTACGTAGCTAATATGAAGCCCAGTGATACATCATGTAGGAACTTTAACTTTAACTTCACCAGACTCGGTCTGATTTGTGATATACGACTATAGTACTACGCAGATAAGAAGGCAATCCTGACACATAGCACAACCATGAAGGTTCTGAATATTAACAATGTTGACAGCAGTAAAACAATGCTCAATTTAGTATTTTTTGTCTTGTTGTGTGTGAGGAAATAGTAATAACAGCATTTTTACTGTTGTCTACATTATAAATATTCAGAAGCTTAATGATTGTGCAATGTGTAAGGATTGACGTCGTATCTACCAAGTATAGGCTACGAACGATTACGATCCTTCACTATCCTACGGAAACATGAGTGTTCTATTTTTTCAATTAGTTACTATTTGTAATTTCTTACGTAATACATAACAGCCCCGAAAACTCATAAACGAATATAGGCCCTATCCTATAAATGCTTTAAAGCCTGTAATTACTTGGAGCAACTTCTTGTGCGTCTGTTAATATCACGCCGATCTAAAAATGACAGTGTTGTTATAACTTATATCCAACTACCCGACTATCCGACTACAAGCGCCTTTGGCACAAAGTGAATATCATAGTAAATGGATCAAGCTTGCATCCGAAAAACTCCAATTCATATTCTCAGTTGATCCAAACGTTTGAAAATATTTACTAGTGCTTGTTGTCAATATTTAAAACGAGGTTAGATTTGGTTACTTCGGATTTTACATTTTTTACATATGGAATGAGTCGGGTTTTAACCCGTGGTAACCAGATTTATCCGCTTTTAGAATATTGGGGACGAGCATAGGACCACATCCTACATTTAGACAACTAAGTGCCACAGAGCAGTGCATTCGTGGCATACTTATTTCCAGGGGTTTATTACAAATAGCAAAAAGAACGTATGTTTTTAGAAATATAATTTGAACTTATTTTGTTTAACTTAGTTTCGCCTGGCATTTGTTTTCGAAGTGCATGTTTAATTAACAGATACCGCACTTACTAAGCTTAGCACAGAGATAAGCTGCAAACGCAAAGACCAACGTTTAAATTAGCTGTCAAGTGTTTCGTTTCTTAGTCAATTCTTCAATATTATTGAAAAAATGAGAAAAAATACTGTAAATATAACTAATACACACAAAGTAAGATTTAATTTCGTGGAACTTTTTAGCTGTTAGGAGTTTAGTATTTGACATATTTCATTAAACCACATACACCTATGTGTGTGTGTGTGTTATGTTTGTTTTAGTGTGTGTTTGTACGTGCGTGCGTGTCCCCGTGTGTGTACAAGTAATGTATGTGATGCGTGTTAGTCGAAGAACACGGGCGTGGTCATCACAAAGTGAATGGCAATGTCCTCCTCGCGGAACCTTCCCAAAATCCTAGCTGTGCTTGAGCTTGATCCAGTTTAAGAAGCACACTGGTACGTGTGTGTGTGGGCTAGTCGAAGGAAACCGGCGTGGGCGTCATGAAGTCGATGGCGATGTCCTCCATGTTGGGCAGAACAAGAATTTTCTCGAACTCTTTGCTGAGTTTCAGTTCGATCCAGTTGGAGATGTGGGCGAAGCGCAGCGTGCGCGCGCCCACCGCTGGGCGCGCCTTCAGCACCAGTTGCGGATTCGTGCGGAAACTGCGCACGAACAATATTATTAAGACTACGCCGAGCGTACGCCGGATGTACAGTGGCGCCCTCATTACTATTATTGCGTTTTTAGGACATATTACATAGTTTAATAACAATTGACCTTCAAGTTATCAACTTAACGGAAAAAAGTCGCCAGCTATCACTTCAACCGTCATGCGCGTAGCGACAGCGGTGACACTATTTTAACTCTGCATTCCCGGTCTAGTGTATTTATCCACGCACGAAAGAAATGTAAGTAAAGTGGGTGACTTACCCGAACCACACGCGGTCGTGCGGCGGCGGCGGCAGGTTGATGGCGAGGCGGCCCTCGAGCCCCTGCACTTCGAGCTGGAGTTTTATATCAGTGTTGGAGAGACCTTCCATAGCACGTTTTACGTACTTGAAGTCTGTCACCTAAAGTACACAATTGGGATTGTTCATATTTTTACAATTACTCTAATTCGAAAACCATTTCGAGGAATAGGGTTTTAAATCCGTTCTGTATTATTAAGTTTTTGAAATATTTATCCATTTCGGATATTTTGACAAAAGTATATTTAACCTTTGTTTGACTTTCGTTTTCTGCTTGAAGCCATCCTAGGTGTATCTTACGGGTTAGGCGAAAACCACTTAAAGTAGTATGTTTTAATGCACTATTACAATCACTTTTTAACATTAGATATCATTTAATTGTTGTAATTTATTAGAAAATGCCAACCCAAATTTAAAATAATCATGTCATCCATAAAATGTCGGCTAAATAAATAAAGATATTAAAATCAAACTATTGGGTCAAATACAAAATTAATGAAATTAGTCCCTTAAAATGGCCTATTCTATCGAATTAGAATGTAAAAACCATGAGTTATTTTTTTTGGTCTATCCCATTTGTTGGTATTACAATAGGGATATTGACTGATCGTTCAAATCAGCTTCTTTTTAAAAAGCGTCCGAACGATAGCTTTACGTATCACTACATGCTTTATTTATAAAATAAAGTCCCCCGCCGCGTCCGTCTGTCTGTATGTTCGCGATGATCTCAAAGTACTGAACGGATTTTTATGCCGTTTTTCATCATTGATAGATAATTGATTTAAGATATTTTTTCACGAAAGGTTTCTACGTATAATAAACTCTGATGTACTTTAATTTGGTACCCAACTTAGGTCCAAAATTAATCTGACATTCTACAACAATAAGGTTGAGTTTCCTAAAAGTTACAAATGACTTGACATCTCTAATGACATTGACGACTTCAAGCATATTTTTCTTGAAATGTGTCCCAAATTAACGCTCGTGACCGTACAGTCAAGGAAATTGATTCGTAGACCACTTTGGACTATGTCAAAGTCAAGTAATCAATCAAAACTTCAGAGACTTTTATGATTTTATTGACAGTGTCACTTTGACATAGTCCAGAGTGGTCTACGAATCAATTTACTTGACTGTACGGGTCGGACCTACATAACGGAAGAAAAGAAATAAGGTGGTTTGCCCGTGGTCCCACTGCGTAGTTATGCTGACCGTAATTAATATCATAAATACCAGGTAGGTTTAGGTAATGTTACTTTTGTAGCAGGCCCTGAGGGCTAAACCACCTTAAAATAGGAGCTCCGCGCTAGCGGATCTCCGTCGACCCTTTTAATTTGAAATTAAAATAGAAATCATTGGCGAGTAGAACTACGCAGTAGTACCACGGGAAAAAAAGGAAAATAGGAATAAGTACCTATGACTTGTAATGAAATTATTATCAATAAAGAATGTCTATGTCTATGTCTAAGATAAGATAAATTAATGTATGTAGTATTTTACGAACCTGTTGAAAGTACTTGTTCGTCGATATTTTGTCGAGCATTCGCAGGAATTTGTTTTTGGACGAGCCTGCAGCGTCCGGCGGCACCGCCATCCTGAAAGAACCGTGTTGCTAGTTTTATAGGGTTCCGCACCCGGAGGGAGCCCAACTGGATCCTAATAATATACCTACGCTTTCCGTCCGTCCGTCCTAACATTAAAGAGCTGTATCTTTTCAACCTTACTAGATAGCGGTATTTTTTTTTCAGAATATTTATTATTAATACTGAATTTTTACTCAGCCTCTTCAGGTCCACCATACAACGAAATTTGTCAATGGAATATGAGCTTTTTGTGAATATCATAGAGTCAAGTTTCTAATTCGATTGTCAGTCATAAAAACAAAGGAAAATCTATTTTATGTCCTTTGCAATGGATCTTTATTCCAATAAAATAAATAAATAAATATCAGGGGACAATGTCACACCAATGAACCTAGTCCCAAACTAAGCTCTAGGCTTGTACTATGGGTACGAGACAACGATATAAATACTTGGTTAAATCTGAAATGTTCGATTGATGACGATTGATGGTGACTTTGACACTTATGACATTTTTTCTGACGTAGTTTTTTTTTGGTAATGTATTAGATGTTCGAGTGTATGTGTGTTTGTCTCACATGGACTCGGTGGGCGGCAAGCTCTCGATGCTGTCCACGGGCTGCACCTGCGGGCTCTCGTCGTCCTCCGACGACTCCGCGGAGTCCTCCACGTCTGAGTCGAATATCGCCGGCTTCCGCTTCTGTACATGCAAGAACAAGAACACAAAGTATTATTTTAGTGCGTTTATCCGTACACTATTTTAATCGCTCTAAGCATGCATTGAGTTTTAATTTGCTCGTAAAGAACTACTTTTTAATACAGTCGCTTGAAAAGTGATACTTTTTGTAAAGTTGGATTTTTCGCACTAGTGTTTTTTTTATTTATCCAACTTTTTTAAATTTATTGTTGTTCCAGGACATGCAACACATTAAAGTGTCTCCATTTAAACTGAAACGATATTATTGCTCTGTATGCTTCCAAATGTATGTCCTCGAATGCGCTAATTACATTATACAAGTTACTCACCCTGAGTTGCTTCTCCGATAACTGCCCTCCCGTATAATAAGAAGAGTTCGTGTCGTTCTCCACAATATGATCTAGATGGGTCATAATTTGATCTTCCAACGTCAGATCTATAAATATAAATGTATCGTAAATAAAATTATTCAGATGACGATGATTGGGAAATAAAAATAATAATTTCCATATCCGATTTAGCTTGCATGGATTTAGGACTCTGCATTAAAGTGTTATGATAAGCTTTTAAACACAAAATTATTAATTACAATAATTTTTCTACTCGTTTACTATAAACCTCTAATATTGATGTGGTTAACGGTTTCAAAACCAGTGTTGTATTGTGTCAGGTGCTCACTTTTCTCCTTGAGCTTCATGAGGTTGATCTGCGTGAGGATGGTGAGCGAGGCGCCGCCGTCGTAGCGCATGTCGGCGTCGAGCCACACGCCGCGCTCGTCCCACGACGGCACCGCCACGCGCTCCACCAGCGGGCACGCGCCGGCCAGCGACAGCTCCGTCACCACCAGCGGGGACATGAACGCCGGCAGCTGAGGACCACCCTCACCACGCGTTAGCCGACAACGGTAGCGGCTAAACCTCGTTATCGCGGGCAGTTTGGTAGCTACCTAACATTAGTGATGTGCAATACAAACTATCCAAGGCTCGATGTTGTAGCTAAAAAAACACCGTGTTTTTTTTTCAGTTTTATTGTCTGAGTCGCCAATCAAAGTTTTTACGTTAGGTAGCTACCAAACTGCCAGCTTGATAACGGGGTCTAGTAGCAACCCTGCCTCCAACGCTTCATTGTTTACAACTCATTCTAGCTTGGTAAATGAGTGCTCACAAGGGCTAGGGAGGTGTGGATGGAGAGGGTGAAAGCAGTACGTTTGACTTCGGGATTTTGTTTGGACTAGTTAGGAGACAAACATACTAAAAGTCAGAGAGGTAAGCCCTAGGGAGGGCCACAAAGACAATCCCAATTATAATTTTTATACTTGCATCTCAAAAACATAGAAAATTACGTTCTACTACATAATGAAAATTCTCTATAACTTAAATTCTTTACACTTTTTACGAATTCCCAATGGTTGTCTAGTTATGAGGTCCGAAATACAATCGTTTTAATGAAGTCGTTGTAATGTATTTTTATATAGTAAAACAAAATTTCTATGAGGTATCGTTTTCAAGATATAAACAAGAAACCAAAAACAGGGGCTGTGCCCCCAACAGGACTTAAGTACCTCCGAAGGTACCTTTAAGTATGTTTGTCTCCTAACTAGTCTAAACTAAGTTCCAAAGTCAAACTTTCTACTTTCAACTTTTCCATCCATCATCAATCGTTGCCCAGACTGCTCCTAAAAGGTTGGTAATTTGCGATTCCTCTAATATTAAGTGTTAAGATTACTATCAATAAATAAGCAATAATTATTTCGATATAACATTCACAGACTTTGCTTGACACCAAAAAAACTCAATGTTGTCTTAAAAACTACCCAAACTAAACCACTCCAAACACAAATAAAACACCCTACTAACTTTCAACGTATTAAGTTTCCCCTGTATCTTCTTCTGCACGCGCAGGTTCATGGCGGGGTCCTTCATGAAGTCGAAGAGCACGCGCGCCAGCACCGTGTTGAGCCACGTCACCTCCGCGGGCAGCACGCGGCACTCGCACGTCATCGCCGCGGGCTTGGGCTACGGGATAAGATCACAGCTACAGCTGAATCGACAAAGTGCATATACATGCACTCACCGGCAAAAATAGCCGCCCACCCGTCTTTTGTTCATCGAACAAAAGTTCGATGTTGCTTGTAGTATTTTGATGCTCATTAACCTATGTCCAAAATGGTCAACACATATTTGTTTCAAAGGTCGTGGCTCTTTCAAAAGACAACCAAAAGATTCATAAATTTTAAAGTCGTGCAGTAGACACTAAAATAATATACTTTGAAC
Organism: Acleris cristana; assembly: GCA_948252455.1. Taxonomy (NCBI): domain Eukaryota; kingdom Metazoa; phylum Arthropoda; class Insecta; order Lepidoptera; family Tortricidae; genus Acleris; species Acleris cristana. Next base: position 7,543,764 of record OX411775.1, read on the forward strand.
AGGAAATTTATGGATATTTTGTGTTTCTTTGGAAAGAGTACCTTAATAAAAACATTTGTTGGGCATTTTGGACCTCGGTTAATAAGCAACAAAATACTACAAGCAACATCGAAATTCGTTAAGTATCTTTGAAGTTACTCTTTGATTTAAGAAGTTGTACTTGTTTACAACTGTATGAACAAAAGAAGGGTGGGCGGGTTTTTTTGCCGATCAGTGTATTTGTGTACAGTGTTTACAATCCACGACGGCATACACCACTGAAACTAACGTTGCACAGTAGTTTTATCTTATCTTATCTTATTTGTGGGGTCCTTACGGATACACTTCGGCCCTATGGGATCTTTTGTGTAATTAGTTGCCCTTCTTTAAGCGCTTAATCCATTGCAGCCTCCACCCCTTCCAAAAATCGGATAGTGGAGTGCAATGGCAGTGCCTTGAAATCGTTTGGTTCTAAGTAGCCACAACCGAGGATTTTCATTCTTACTCCGGCGAGGGCGTCACTAATGAAACACTTATTGTGTTAATACACAAAAAGTGTTTCATTGTTTCCACCTCTTCGCCGCACATTCTACAATCTGTGTTGTCATAAAGGCCCATCTTTGCTAGGACATGTTTAACCCCAAAGTGCCCGGTAAACACTTCGATAATGTATCGGAGTTGTCTTCTGCTGAGTTTACAAAGTTTTTTGGTCCAGCTCTGGTCAACTCTTTCTATGCACGATAGTGTTAATGCGTATTTAAAACATTTAAAACTAAGGGCCGAATTGAACTGATCTCGACTATCGTGGATCACGGTATCGTGGATTATAAACACTATAGGCAGTAAACCCTCATTATATCTACAATCAAATGCTATAATTTATTAACTTCTAATTTAATTTGTCATATCTATGAAATGATAAAAAAAACAAGATCTATAACGATCAAAATCTATAATGCTCATTTAATACTATACATTGTAATCCCAAAACTTATCTATAAAGATAAAATCTGTAACGTATTTGCTCTTATGTTCATGTAGTATAATAGACAAAACATATAACAATTGCTTTCTCTAACAAGACAATAACCAAGGCCGAGAGACATATAGGTTTGGGTTAGGTCAGTATTGCAGCAGAGGGCCAAAATACCCATAAATAGGATACTCCATCTATTCGGTGGAAAATTAGTGAATGTTATAAAACAACGTTATTTTTAAATGCAGCTTTATAATTTTATTACTAATTTGCGCTTTATAGGTTTTGTAATGAATGTATCGAACGTTATCTATATGCAGTAAAGTTAAGAGAAAATTTATGATTAAAGCGTGTGATTTTCCACCGTGTGAAATTATAGTCTGATTTGAGTTTAGAGCAAAGAATTTTAAGCCAAATAATATAGAGCCCGCTAAAGGTATGTACAGTACAGTGCGACAATACTGAATACGCCCTTGGGTTCCGGTAAGATCGGCTAGACTCCAGCACATAGGACCGAGAGAAAAACTTGTCGTGGAGACTATCTATCTACTTCCTTATTCGTCAAGGTACTAAATTCTGTTCCTAATCAGACTGCCGATGACAATAACAAGTATACCTGACTGTAATTGTCATTAGATAGAGGATGAAATATGATGAGAATAATGTTACCTCTAAATAATTAGTTAGTTAAAAAGGTTGAATATTTATATAATTATTCATCATCATCATCGTCGTCATTAAGTGTATAAATAAATAATATGACCATGCTCATCCTTCAAGAGTACGCGTATATGGAGTAATAATGGTAAATTGATTTGTATACAAGAGTGACGGAATGAAAAGGTTCCGACTATACAAATTGACACGAGGGACGTTTATATCAGTATAATTTAGTTTTTATCTGTTGGTTATTTAAAGGTGTTCTACTGCCGATTGATAAAAAATAAAATAAAACAACGAGCAAGAGAATTATACGCCTAGATTAACTTTACTCTACTATGTGATAATCGACAATTAAAAACTACTCATTAATTTTAACCTATAAATTAGTAGGCGACGTAGTAAATTAGTAATTTGGTATGCGTACTTAGACTTAGGTCAAACGCAAACCCAACTATGATAAAAAAAAGCAACTAGTGAACATGTCCCTTTACCATAAACCATTTACCATTAATTTACTTATTTGAACAGTACGGTAAGGCAAACACTACTCGATTTTTATCTTACTCTCATCTTAGATTGTGAATTAGATAAGAGACATACTGTGCGACGCCACCAACTGTGCACGGCCAAACCACTAGAATAATAAATAATAAATAGTTGCGAACAAACTTCGCTCTTTCTTTTCTTCTTGCTTTTACTTCGGTCGCGAGGCGTCGGTTCTATCTCGCACATGACACCCGCCTCCGCTGTTAGCTTGAAATTCGTTTCATGTGTCTGTCGCAAAAGTAAAGATTAACCGCCGCACTGAGAGACAATTAAATCGTTCCTGTTTCAAACTTGTGTATGAAAAACCGTTACTAACGAACGATTTAATCGTCATTAACTGACTATAAGTGCAGCCGTGAGAGAACAAAATAAAACCTAACGCGCATACATAAGATGCAAACTTACCTGCATGATTTTTATCAAATATGGCCAGAACGTTTTCTCGTAATAATCCAAATTTGGAAGGTTGGAACTGGAGAGGGGCGAGAAAATTATCGAAGGCTCAGAAGCATTTGATTTGGTCTGAAAGCAAAAATTACACATTTTAAAAGCCACGTCAAAGCCACAATAACAATTAACTATATACGAGCTGGAATACTGTACACAGTTAACACTTATTAGGTATTATTTCAATGGATACAGCACATAACATGCCTAAAAATTGTAAACCCTGTAGGCATAATTTGTCAACTTAGAGACAACTTATTAGAGGATTAAGAGCCAAACAATAACATAATCAATCAATATTGCAACAAACCCCCTTCTTACAATTCATGATCTGACGATCTATTAGAGAATAGTCACTCTTCATATTTTTAACCCCTTTTTGAAATATTGCCTCCGATTTTTTTTCTTATATTATATCAACATTTTACTGACCGATTTGCTAAAAGCAACTGATTCCCTCTCTGACACCTTGAACACTGATGTCTCTCCCACTTCTTTGGGCTCGGGCGCGATGTCGCTCCCGCTCCGGTCTTCTGCTAACGACGACTCCGTAGACGCCTGGCTCGCCTCGTACACTGCCGCGTTGATACGGCGGAACCTGTTACAACGGAATGTTGTACATATTCAAAACCTTTAAGTGATAACATTATTAAATTTAGCCTAATTAGTCGACCTATCGCAATAAACTGCTATTGATACCAAGGAGCTGTAATTTTAACAATAAGATGACGTAATCTTCATGATCAAATGCCTTCTCAAAATCCGTGTGTATCACGTCTAAAGCGCAGGCGCCGAACACGAAGAATTCCGTACATCGACCTTTACTGTAGGGCGCTGCATTAGTCATAGTCATTTACAGGCACAGTCATATCATTGTGTCAGAGTGTTGTGGGCGAAGACAGAGACAAGTAATAGTGAGTCAATATACAAAAACTAATTCGAAATCGAAGTTTTACATGACGGTCGGAAAGTGCTAAATCAAATGTCAACTTTGTGATGCTGATGACGTAGAAAGAGTCCTTTTTAGAAGAGACCTTGTTTTATTAAATTGTGGTTATTAAAGTTTTAGTTAAAAAAAAAGTGAGTACCACTCATGCTTGTCGCGGCCGGTTCGTCCGAATATATAGAGATGAGAATGAGAGTCTTTGGAATTCCTAAAATGTACGCTCCACTCCCCTTCCGCGCCTTCGACGCTCGAACCTCGTTCCTAAAACAAACAAAAAACAATATAACCTTCATTAAATTATTTTAAAGGAGTATTTTAGTGTAGTTGTTAGTCTGACCCCACTCGCCTACATATAACAGCGCGGGCGACTACTTAAGAAATTCCACTTAATTATGTTAAAGTTGGCAGTATTCAGATACGCGGCGGCGCACACCTCTACGTAGTTTTATCATAAACAGCAACAATTTTTAGCCTAGATGGTAGTGACCCTGCCTACGACGCTAGCAGTTCCTGGTTAAAATGCCGGTAAGGGTAGATATTTGTATGATGAGCGTGAGTATTTGTTCCTGAGTCTTGGATGTTTTCTGTGTATTTAAGTATCTGTTACTATATGTAAGTAATTTTATCGTGTTCTAGTAAGTACAAATAGTACTAGGGACCCAGGAGGGGTCAATTTGTGTGAGACTGTCCCCTGTTTTTATTATAATTTGAATTTACCGCTACAATCAATAGAAACCTGCTGCTGTATGAAAGATGATATGGCTAGAAAGGGAGTGACTATCGAGATGACGACTAATAGAGAAGTATGGAAGAAAAAACTTGTTGCGCCGACCCCAAATAAGTTGGGATAAGGGCAGGAGAATTATGATGAACGCTGCAATCAAGGCGCGAGCAAATTATCTCAATCTCCCGTCCTACACGTAGAAACACAAAGCCATCTCGCGCTCTTCGGCCCCTGCGGTTTTCAGATTACTCACCGCTTCCTCGAGCAGTTCCTTGAGCTTATACATCTCGTTGTCGTCGAGCTCGTCGTCGTCCTCCTTGGCGCTGGCGTTGGAGTTGCGCGCGCGCTCCTCGGCCTCCTGCTCCTGGGTGTCAGGTTCGGTGCCGGTCGACACACTGTCAGTCTTCTTATCTGCAACCCGTGAGAAATATTTTAACTCCTATGTTCTTTAACCGTTTGATCTCCGCGGTTGAGTGCAATTTTAGGTGCCCCAGACGTTAGGACGTCATATTATTCAAATGTCAAAGCAAAATGTTTTTTACAACAATTGACGGGCTAGGACGCATAAGGTCCGTTCGCAGAATGTCGCTTTTGCAAAACATGCCTTCTGCAAATTGTCCCGTTCGTAAAATGTCTCTTCACAAAAATAACGCCCCATTAGAAAAACGTCCCTTTTGCTAAGTAATCAATTTATACAGGTATAAGTTAGTTATTTTATATTGAAAAGAACTATGTACATAGTCTCGCTTCCACATTAAATTATAATTATAATTAATAAAATACAGGTAAGTATACGTTAATTCCTTTAAAAACGTAGGCTATCTTTCACAATTAAGTCTTGTGTGTAGTTCTCTAATACTTCTGCTAGGGCATTTCGCAGATGGGACGATTTACAAAAGACATTTTGCAGAAGGGACTTTTTACGAAATTGTCTTTTAGAGACAGCTCATTTTGCGAACTAGACGTTTCCCGACATTTTGCATAAAGGACATTTTGCAAAAGGGTAATTTTGCGAATAAGACGCCATTTTGTGAAGAGACTTTGTGCGAACGGGACCTTATGCTTCCTAGCCAACAGACAGTCGGTCGTCCGCGTGACGATAATCCATTTCCGTAATTTTTTGACAGCGGCAGTTACAAAGTTAAAAGTCTGTCTCGGATTAGATGCTCCTAAATTAAATTTAACAGGTTATTAACTCTTTGTATAGTAAGATAAGTTAAACAGGAAAGAAAGTACTTAATAAAAATAAGCGGCGTTATATAACGAGTTATACAAGTTTTTGTTTGGAATGAATAATGTGATATAAAACCTTTCAAAATCCTTTGCTTAGTTGCTATCCACGTTACAACTGTATATATATTAATGAACTGCAATCTTCTAGTCTACATTCTATATGTATGGTCTACATGGTTATAATAACCAATATTATGTAAACTAACGGGATATCGATGAACAAAACACATACCTCTATGCATTTTTCTGACGATGCGATGCCGCAGCCCCTCTTTCCCTGGCTCGACTGGCTCGGAATGTGAAATACTAAACAAACAAAAAACACATTTAATAACTTACCTTTGAATTTGAGTCACATAGAAACAAATTCAGCAACATTCCACTTTATCCACTCTAACATTTATTTATTTATTTGAAAAAATACTAAACTACCCATCAACACAATCGGCGCCAGTGACACACCTGGGAGCCTGGATGATCTATCGTGTCGTTCACCTTATGTATCCATACATCGTCAGTTTTAGAAAATCAAACATGGCGGTATATGAGAGCGTTTATGGAGAAGCGTTAGCCTTCTTCATAAACGCTCTCATATACACTAGATATCACATTTCAAATTTATTTCATATGTATCACATATAAAATAAATGTCTTATTTTTTACAGACTTCGCTTACGCCCTAACTGTTTCTATTGTTAAAAAACGAGAATATCTAGTTTCAAGGTGAATGGAATCATTCATCATTTAGAGGTAGCACAAATTGACCACTTCAGATTTTCAATGTTTCCCCAATAGTCCCCTGGCGTGTCACAGTAACAAACAAATACTACCCCTTAGTTGTAATAGCCCCATCCGACAACAATATTTTTACGGTAATGTCTTAGCGACCGACCCATAGATAGAAGCTCCGTTGCGCGTGTGAACGCTCTTAATTACCTCTTCTCCCTCCTCCTCCAGACAAACTTCTTCTTCTTCTCTGGGCTAACGCTGGTCTCCGTGCTCTCCGACTCTTGCTGCGACTCTTTCTTCTTGCCCTCTGCATAAGTTTCGCCAGCTCTGGGTTCGCCTAAGGGCGCATTCTCTTTCTCTAACACTTGAATCTTCTCTCTTTCATTAAGAATAACGCATATTGGGTATTTTTTGCTCCACTGCCTAAAAAATGTTTTTAATTACTATTTGAATTATGTCGCACGTTAAATTCAAGTGACGCTATGTTAAAAAGGAAATCGTACGAAAACTTATTCTTTTTAGCCGCAATAATGTCACTATTCAGTTACTTTTTTGCGTAATTTGGTGTCTGTTGGATTAAACGTGTGCATATAACGCTTAGTACGGTTTTTAAGGTGAACAGATTTTTGTTTACGTAATTAACTTTTGACAACGCAATAAGACTTGCATGATTTCCAGTAAGGGCGAATATTTGTTCATGTGTACAAGAATATTGTCTACGTATTTAAGTATATATTTTTTTGCCTATATAAGTACATTTATCGATCTCACGTAGCTATAGCTGTACAGTTAACCAATTTGATTCCTAGGCCACTATGAACTTTGTCAATGTGACGTTGTAAACCAAATCATAAGAAGTCGGTAACGTTTTGGTTGTCAACGTCACTTTAACATAGTCCAAAGTGGCCTAGAAATCAAATTGGTCGACTGTACATGCAAAGCAAAGAGCTAAGTTTGGAATTAAGCCAAATACTATAAAATTGTCTCATGATATTTACACATGTAATTTTTTATTTATAGTACCTACCTTTTCTTTACAAGTCCTTTTGGCAACAATATAACACGCGCTCCACTTAAATTGTATAGTCTATGTTGATAGAACTCTATATTTTCTATTTTCTCGTCCCATAGCGCTCTTTTCGCTATTTTTGTACTGGTGTATGATATCCTTAAATTACAACCTGAAATATGAACACGAAGGAATATTTACATACACTTAGTATATTTTTAATTAGTATAACCGAACCTGTTTAACATACAGTAAAGCTAGTATCAGACACGCATTTTACACAATATCCAAACATTTCTGAATTAAAACAAAAGAAACTGTCTTCACTAGAATATTAAGCACACAGATTTTTGTAGTAATTAGTAGTAGAAAACCTAACCTTAACCTTTTGAACATAATGTTAAAAAATAAAAGTCGTTACTCGCACCTTGACAGCTTTGCAAATTTCAACTTTACGGTCTAACGCTAAGGTCTATTTTGCTATGTCAACCGTGACGGATATATCCGTCAGTGGCGAAGAGGATATGAAAAAGCTTATAAAAAACCAATATACCAACTCACATGCTTTTGGCAACTAGAGATACCAAATGTTCAATATATAGTAAAGTAAAGTACTCTCTCAGCAACACTAGTTGCAAGGGGCAATTTGCACGGTTTTTAAATTGATCATCTTTTGTTTAAAGCAGTCAAGTGGATACCTTTTAACGTAGTAATTACCTTCTAGTTTCATGTAAGCGGTCGTGGTTTTGTTGATGTGGTAAGTGACCGGATCGTATTCAGGGAACCTGTGATGGTTCACCCACCCCTGCAACCACATTTACATTACCATCCATACGGCAATATTTCAGCACCATCATAAAATGACCGTTATGTTAAAGCATTTAGAAGACAATATGCGATACTTCTTGCTATTTAGGATACCATTGAAAATGTACACAAAATAAAAATATGTAGTCTTCGGTAATTGAAAAACAATAATAGTGAGAAAGTAAACACTTTATAGCACATGCACATAAATGAAAATGTTGTTTGTTCGGTGGATAACAGAACTCTAGATGCTGAACCACTGTAGAACCCATCTTCTTGTTTATTTATGGCGGTGCACCGCGTTGGCGCAGTGATTTTACCAGTGTCAAGTGAGTTTGAATATAATCAGGTAAGAAAATGAATCAAATATAAAAGCCGGTCATTTTCAATCGGCCATCTCCTCTCCCCCAAGTTTACTGGAATCCTGCTTCCACTCACTATAGAACCACGTTTTCGCTCTCGTGATTTCACTCTGTCATCTTGACTGACTTCTATAGTGGCTCACCAATTAAAGTTTTTGACTTAATAAAGCGAACTTGGGACCTAGATAAGATGCTTAAAGCTAAAGTAATTTTCGAATACTGTTAAAATACATGGAATTGTCAAAAGTGCTCGACGCGATCGTCGGCATGTTACGTTAAACCGTTACATATTCGAATCGATAACGTTTGCCGATTGCATCTTATCTACGGCCACTAACCGTTAAAGGGATCCTTAGTCATAGGATACTAACCTCATATTTTTTTATAGGCTTGTGCTCTTTCACCACAGGAATAGTGTACGTGGACGGCATGGCACTACTGCGTTTAAGTTGGAAAAAGCTGCTCTGAGGCTCTCTCTCACTACTAAAGTAATTGTCCAAGAACCACTGCTTGAAATTGCTCGAAAAACAAAAAACCCAGAGACCCAAGAGAAAACCGTTCCAAATATGACTATTAGGAAACAATATATAATTGACAACTACTAGAAACGTAAAAATGTACATTGAAAAGTTTAAGAAATAGTGTTTTGTTATTGATGAGTCCACTTCATGGATGCTGTGTTTGCTTGGTGGAGTGCCGAAGCTTGTGGGCGTCAATGGTCTAAGAGGAGGCCTCCTGAGGGGCAGACCACTAGTTACGTCGTCCGGGACGTCTTTGGAGATGTAATTGATATCGTTGATGTCTATATTGTTGTCTTCTAAGGCTTCTACTCCTGACTCTACCTCCATCAAACTGTCATCTAGCAAGTCCCCTGCAACGTCTCCCGATTCACTATTAGCTGAAAATTAATATATTATTAAGTGCAGCACAGAAACTGTGTATTTTTTTTATCGAAAATGGGAAATTTTTGATTGTCGTTTAAGACATGCTTTTCCAAGTTAAAAATAAAATAATAATCATAATAAAAGGAGCAGAAATTTGCATATTTCATGCAGTAATTGAAAGAAAAAATAAATATCATGAGCAGCGACCGAAATAGACATAGTAAATGATCATTTCGTTCCGGTAAGCAATTAACCCGTCGAGCGTAAATAAAGTCAATTAATTGTCGTTTCTATATAAAAATGTCCGCACATATTCCTTTTGGAACAAATCATCGTGTTATTAAATCAAAAAAAGGCATCGATAAAGTCCCGGCTTCTACTAAACGTAATAAACACTTTTTCTTCAATTAAGTTATTTAGTACAATAATTTTTTTACATACATACATACATACATACAATAACGGAATTTTGGTTATTGGAACAGCTCTACAATACTCTTTTGCTCATATAAGAAAAACAACTTACCTAAATTCTTATGTGTATCATCACTAGATTCTGAATTGTTCTTTTCTAAAGGAAGACTTGACTCTCGATCAAAGGGTTTGGCCGTGATCGCCTGCGTCATCTCCGACAGGTTCTGCATACTACTGTCGAGGGATGACACCTGTCAACAAAATAACATAATTACAGATGTAGTGAATAATCCGTTCCCATCGTATTTTGTCGGATAAGTTAGTATTATCTTTCTTTCTCAAATAGCTTCAGTATCCATCAATAAGCCAACTGAGAAAGCAAGATAAATACAAACGTATCCGACAAAAAACAATGGGGAACGATTATTCACTACCTCTGTACCCTCTTATTCATAAACGTGCAATAGCTTATGTGTGCTTGAAATATGCTGTCCTTATCTGTCAATATGACATTTGAATTTGACAGAAAGGGACAAAAAAATAGTTATAGGCTTATTGTGCATTTATTAATAAGAAGGTTAATCTAATAAGTCTTACAAAAAGCTAACTTTGAAAACCCGACAACCCGTACAGCATCCGGACCGAAAAGGCTCTATTATAGCCTATGGCAATGGTATATAGCAAAACGATACCCCGCACTTTAAAATCCGTCAACATTGTTATACATAGTATAGACAGCAACTATAGAACCCTGTCATAATGACAGCGTCAAGTCTAAAGAAATAAATTGCATCACGTCGTCGCCGTCTTCGTTACGTTACGTCGTAATGAAGAATGTCAGTAGGTACGCCAAATCGCTTGAAACTTTGTAAGAGTAAAGCTTATAAATAAACAAACATACTACTTTTTGTTTCATTCAAATAGACCCAGTAGTTTTGATTCTACGAACGTATGAAATTACGGTCAAAAATATTAAAGGATGCGGGCGCCATCTTACTGGAGTGACGTCATGGTTTCGTTGCGGTACGGCCCCTTATATGATTGAGTAAGTTTACAGGGCTATATTTTTTTAACCGTGATAAGTAACCAGTTGAAATTTTCACAGATTACGTGTTATTATAAACTCTATTGTTTAAAATTACAAAATGAACAATAAATCAAATCCCAAGAAGGGTCCCCATACAAGAAACATGACAAATAACCAGTTTTTTTAGCATTTTTATACGGATTATATTTTTATAATGGCTTATTATTTTGATGCTATTTTAAGCTTAAATTGCAGTCGAACTTTCATAGTTTACGACAAAATAACAATCTCAAGTAAAACTGCTAAAAATATTTGACCAAACTGATTTTATCAACACGATGTTTTAAGCGGTCACTCATCCTGTTTTAGAATACGCTTGTAAGTAGGTAGTTGCTTAACTTTGGAAGCCGAAGTACGGGTTGTATTTGTATTAGCTTTTTATTTCGGTGTCACACAATAATCTAAACTCCATACTTACGACCAAACAGTAATCTGTAGTAAAACAACAAACAACAAAATCTTACACGATGTTTAAGCGGTGTTTACTTAACTTTGGTGATAGCCCTTTCTTTACAAATGTCGTATCTAATGTAGAATTCATATCGCTAGGTACCGTATAAAATAATGAACTATAAAACATGAGTTTTTGATTGACCTAGGTAGTAGTTCTGATATTTTGTGTACTTATTCATTTCATCGATTTCAAATTTCGCGGGCGGGCGCTGCCAAGTGGCTCACTCGCCATAAGTTAGGTACCTAGACCGCCTCTCTCTCTCTCTCTCTCTCTCGCTAGTTGTTGGTATTAGCGGCCGCTGTAGCAAGTAAATAGGTAGTTTTTGAACTGTTTTTGAGCATTATTACTGTTATTTCGTGTATGCAAGATAGCTTAGATAGCGTGCGTGTGTGTGTGTGTGTGTGTGTGTGTGTGTGTGTGCGCGTGCGTGCGTGCGTGCGTGCGTGCGTGCGTGCGTGCGTGCGTGCGTGCGTGCGTGCGTGCGTGCGTGCGTGCGTGCGTGCGTGCGTGCGTGCGTGCGTGCGTGCGTGCGTGCGTGTGTGTGTGTGTGTGTGACGTGTGTCCGTCTATCCGCAGCCTAGCTCAGAGACTCTTAGTACTAGAAACGTAATTTGACATGAATATACATATTAGTCACGCCAATATAGTTAAATAAAAGTAAAATCATGAAATTTTTTTTTTTTTACGTAACGTGGGGACGTTTTTTTTTCTCGTCTACCCCATAGTGTGGGGTGTCGTTGTATAGGTCTTTCCAAAATATTGCGGATTTGTGAAAACAATATTTCAATTAAGGTATCCGTTTATGAAAAGCTTTAAAGCGCAAATTTTTGTTAGAGTCAAGTGTCGTCGTCCCCTCCCCACTACAGCCAAAACTACAAATAAAAAATATGAAAAATATCTTCAAAGGAAAACTATCACGACTAAGTAGACTTCATTGGCTCTTGAGTTAAACGGTTTAAATGTTTATACCTGCCGAAAACTTATTTGCGGTGTTGGTAAACTGACCGCGACCTATATCGATGTATGGGGATAACAGTTTTCCAACGGCAAAGTTAAGTTTGTCGCGAGGTCTAATTTGTTTGTAGTAACGGCTTCGGAACCCTACACTGAGCATGGTTCGACAGGCTGTTGCCCGGTTTTTTGCATTAATGTTTTGGTATTTTTATGTAGAATACGGTGAACCCTAAATTAAAAGTGCTTGATTATTATTCTATTTTTATTTAACCAACTTATTCGACAAACATTACAAACAGAAAAGCCGGTCAGCAACGGACAGTTAGTTTAGTTAAACAGGTTAAACTGTATGTAAAACAAAACAATAGATAACCATAACTATCATAGTCACATCAAAACGAATTCGTAAAAAATTACGACTTCCAAAGTTAAGCAACTACGAGCGTAGTCTAAAACAGGATGGGTGACCGCTTAAAACATCGTGTTGATAAAATCAGCTTTGTCACCTATTTGTAGCAGTTTTACTTGAGATTTCTATTTAGTCGTAAAATATGAAAATTAGACTAGAACTTAAGCTTAAAATCGCATCAAAATAAGAAGCCATTATTGAAATACAATCCATATAAAAAAGCAAAAAAAAATGGTTTTTTTCATGGTTTTTGTACGGGGACCCCTCTTGGGATTTGATATATTGTTCATTTTAAAAATTGTATCGATAGAATCTATAATAACACGTATTCTGTGAAAATTTCAACTGTCTATTTATTACGGTTAAAAAGATAGAAGCCCTGTAAACTCACTCATTCATATAAGGGCGCGTACCGCAGCCAAACGATGACGTCATCATCCGTGAGCGCTAGCCGCCGGGTTTCGAGCGCCGCATACGAAGTTTAAAATTCAATATCTCGGAAACTATTAGACGTATCGAAATGATTTTTTTACAGCATTTTTTTGTTTTTAATGAAGAATACGATAAGCCAAAAATCTAAACTGGTTGACATTCTCTATTAACGATTGTCTTTCTGCGACAAGGTTCTACCCTAAAAATGTGTTTTTACTAATAAATATCTGAATCTGCATCTGAATTACTACAATTAATTACTGCAAATTACTAAATTACTACAATGAGATGTAACGACTTTTTCACCTTATTTTATTTAAATAAGGTCCAAAAGTAAATATATCTCTTTGTAGTCAACTGTACTGTACTATTGTACTTAGATAAAAAAACCGGACAAGGCGAGTCGGAATCGCCCACCGAGGGTTCCGCACATGACATGGTTAACTCAATTCTAAATTTGCACTGCCGCCGTTCCTTACATAAAGACCCTGTTTTTGTGATTTAATTAAAAAAATTGGGTTTACAGATACTTCCCTATATTTGTAGTATAAGACGGTATTACTCGCCAAATTTCATAGTTCTAGGTCAACGGAAAATACCATACAAATTTTGATTCCCTTGAAGAGAGTCGTAAGTCGCAATATACGTTTTTTGCGGCATAAACGGCCGTATCTTTTTTTAAGGTTAACTTATAAGTTTGATTTTTTCACAGCTTCAAGGGACTATAGATTTGAGTATTTGGTTGAAATTTCAACTCGATACCTCCACGCGTTCCCGAGATAAAGGGTCTTGACCGACAGACAGACGGACAGACGAACAACAAAGTGATCCTATAAGGGTTCCGTTTTAATAACTCATGTTTCAATTCAATGACATAATCCCATTTCCGCTAAATAATCATTAACCGAAAAACCCGAAATTTTCCCCTTACTGTTGATAACACTATATTAATTATTTAGGAGGATAATACAAAAAAAAACACCAGGATCCATACACAACTACTCCTTACCATTATAATTATTTCCGAAATGAAATAATATTGAACTAGCCACATAGAAGTTATTTAGTGATATTAGTTGATTATTTATTTAGTGAGTTTTGCATGGAAATATCGCGCTGCGCGCCAGCGACGGTGCCGTCTGCCCCGGCCTTTATACATACATTACTTCTAAAAGCTAAAATCATTGATTGGCTTAGAAACATCAGGCCTAGGCATTAAGAGACAAACACACACAGACATATTACATATTGAATACACCCCTTTTTGCATAAGGCATATATAAAAATCTATAATCCCACCAAAATTCATCAGAGTTCTTTAAAGTGCAGCTTACTGGATGTCGAAAGAAGTAGAAAGCTTAGAAAGAAATCATATAACTTCTGTGTTTTGCTAAATAGATACCAACTGACAAATTGTAACTGGAATAATAATTATTTTTTGAAAAATAATTACTTTTAATTTCTCATATGTTTATAGACATATCTAGGACAGTTTTTGAGCACCTTTTTGTATTTCCACATACACATTGTCTTTAGAGACTGGTTTTTAACTCTTATTTGAGCATTACCTGGTTGTCAGTGTCCCCAACACTCTGTTGATCCGAATCTTTAACAGCAGGGTTTTCCTCCGAATCAGACATGGAGTTATCTCTTAGCACAGTTTTTTCCTTTGGTTCTACAACAAAAGAACACATTTTAAACCATGGTTTAGCCGTAAAGGTAAATAATTGAACTCATTACTTTATAACTTCTTTAAAAGGTAATTATTTAAATAAATGAATTAATTTAAATATCAATAAAGATCAGGGTCATTAGCAACTAGGCTATAGTAGGTATGTAAATAATTTATAAGTTACATGTGATCATTATGCAGCAAAATATATGAATAAAATGCATCTTGGGGAGTCCCAGTCATAGATTCAATAGTTGCATCACTGTGATAATTATGATTAAGAAAACTAGTAATAGCATCCACAGTTAACTAAGTACAAGTTGCAAAAACCCTTGCAATACAGTTCTCAAGAAACCTTATCATACATGCTTAAAGTCAACAAGTGTTTGTGATAAGGTTTATAACTAAAGTAAGGTCCCACCCAAGCTTGACTTGGGAAGGTTTAAAAAAAAAACCTATGTCCATCTGGAATAATGTTTAAAACTTGTGCAATGGTTCTGGAGATTGCCCTTCATATATAAACAGACTTGCAAAATCCACTCTCTCTCTTTATAATATTATTTATTAAATATGGTGTCCCTTAAAAAAAAATGTATAAGTTGTAGTTTTTATATCTTTCTAGCAATTATAGATAACCAGTAGCATTTTATGTCTTTACATTAAATTGTGGTGATACATGGACAGGTAGACAGACAAGCAAAATTCATACATGAGAAATTAGAAAGGTCTTTTTTTTGGTGATTTCGCTATTGTAAAAATAATTGTTACAGTGAATCACACTTACCATCAGCAGAACGGGTTTTGATGTCATCAACAGCTTGAACAATCTTGAATTTAATATCATGAAAGAGCTTCCATGTTTCATTGCTGCCTTCCTTTATGTCTATAGATCCTTCTGAGGTAGTATTCCTTTTCCCTAGGCGATTTAAATACTCCTTCATAGGAGAGGCTGTTAGATCCTTAGGGGCCACTAGTGGTTTTACCTCTTCTGCTGGTTTGGGCTCACTTTTTACTTCATCAACTTTATCAGGAGATTTTTCTTGTCGCATAGACTTAAAGTATTTATCTAGAATTGAGGAACTTTTGTCCATTCTCTTGGGGCTGGCATTTTCACCCTGGGTGGTGATTGGGGGCTCACACAGCGGAGGGGGAGGGTCATCATCACACATGTGATACAGCTCCTCCAGTTCCTCATTGGAGGCATTGTATCTAAATGACATTGAGGAGTTCGGGGATTTCCCTAAAATAATTCAAAATTTGTATTTAGGTACTTAAAAAATATTATATTACGAATTTAGGTAGGATATCATTAGAACCCATTTTAAGAACGTAACAAAGTAAACTTTTACAATTTGTTATCCCTTTTGTTGTAAAAGAAACAAAAAAAAAGTCATTGTTTACTGATACGCACCGGTAATCAATAAAACGCAAGTGTAATGGACCAAACCTTTTCTTTATATATTTTTAAAGATCTACGTACAACACAAGTATAAAGTATGGGTAGGATATTTTTTCGGAAATTAGATTGAACATACCTGAACCGGACACCTCCATATTTAACAAGAATAGAACACTACACACACGACTTACTCGCGAAAATATTCATTTTTACTATCTACAAAACTAGTCTTGTACATCTTATAAAATGCCAAATTAACATAATATTCCTATTGCATTTTTATCAATCGCTCCACCAAAATCGTATTTATCAGTTCGTGACGTGACGCAGAAGGTGACAAACAATGACAATGACAACGAAACGTCAAAAGTTCTGCGAGTTTGTACAGGTTTTCCATGGGTTTTCACATAGAAGGGTTTTCGTAATAAAAATAAAGACTAGAGTATCATAGAGGCAGTTGAAGTTCCGAATACAGAATAGAATCGAATGTACGTCTATTTGTAGTGGTCCCACTGACGGAGCAATCTCAGCAAGAGCAGGGGTCAAGTAGGACCGGTTTAACGTAGACGTCGTGGACTTTGTTCAAACCAAACTCGCCTTTGTTGCGTGCGTAATGCTGCGTACAGAGTGAGTCAACACGAACGCCATCGAATAACATTCGGCATTAGCTAATGCGCACGCACAATTCGCGGGCTACGCCGCGGGAACTCTTCTTGGCTCCACATTCGCAGTGTTCACAGTGACACAGTATATGTCTACATTAAAAGTAAAAAACAAATCAAAAAGAAATGGAGGAAACGAAGATGGTGGATGACGAGTGTTCATCTTAATATAATAATTTTTGTAATATTTTGTCCAGTATTAATGGTATTTTACATAAGTTGCGCGTGAACGTGGCGCCTTTTTGCGTTCGCGCGTTCGCAGACCCTTTGAGGCCAAAATACCGACAACAAGGCGTTAACAAGGCGCGAACCCGCGAACACCCTCCACGTGAATGTAAAAGCCCATAGTAGAACAATGTTTGTAATATTTTGTCGAGAATTTGTGGTATTGGGCTAATGTTTTATTTATTTATATAAGGAAAACCAACAGCTATGATAAATACATTAGAGACATACATACATTGAGAAAGCCAAAAGCCATATCTTTTATTAAAGTTGCGCGTGAATGTGGAGCTTTGTTGTGTTCACGCAGCTTTCGCGTGTTCGCAGGAATCGCAGGCTCTTTGACAAAAATGGTGTAATATGTGAATCGATTCCACATTCACACTTTCACGCGTTCGCGTATTGCATTCGCACGTTCGCGCGTGAATGTACAGCGCCTATCAGGGGCTCTACTTTGAAATCAGCAATTCGAACTTCGGATCGCCCCGTCGCTTTCTTGCGAATTAGTGACGCGTCGAGAGCAAAAGGGATAGCAATAGATGAAGTTCGAATTACGGATTTCAAAGTAGAGCCTCAGTAACTACACGAACATTTTGCGAACCAAACAAAGTTAAAAAGATAGGTACAGTGCGACCAAAAAGAGTAGAAATTAAATAAAATGGAACTAAAAAAAAACCATACTAAATTGTTGCCATGTTCAAGCATTTTACGTCAAAAATGTGACAGTTACGTAGAAAGTGGCGCCCTCATTTAATTTCTACTCTTTTTGGTCGCACTATACTTAGTAAAACATCTCAAGACTGTCATTTCATTCATTCTGTCATTGTCACGTCATATTTTTAATCTGTATACAGCTGTCAAATTCGTCATACAGTGCTAACAATTTCAGTCGAATTTCTCACTTTAAACATGTTTACGCCAAATTTAATAAATTGCAAAATATTTGTTTGTTTGTGTTGTGTCAGATAATGGATTTTCCTAATTGTATATATTATTGTTGCTACTGAATCAGCCATGAGGTCTTTGTTGTTTATCACACTGTTTGTTTTCGGGTCGTACGACCTCGGGTCTGTAGCGGATAAAGCAGCGAAGGTTCGTGAGAGGCACCGAGTGCATCGCATTGATTATTTTGAGTTATTCTGAGGTATAATTATGTAGATACTGAGTTGGTAGGTATTATTATTTTAATGGTGAGTGTATTGTTTTGTAGAGCACCGAGTTGTCTCGCGCGGTAGACGACCGGCCGCTGTTGTTCGCCACGCTCGGGGGCGGCATGGTAGCCGTGGAGCACCTCTCGGGAAATATTATTTGGAAACTTAAAGATGGTAACATTTACACAATCAATTAAAAAAAGGATGATATGACAAATTTTGGTTTTCCACAGCCAATGTATTTTTTCATGTATATCACAGATAAATGTAGATTTAAACAACTAATTTTAGACTGATAGCTTCGCATAACATTACTTTCCATAAAGAAATCAAAATATTTATAATAATAAATATCAGCAAATATTGATACTGGAAATGCTAGTGATGTAATAGTGCTGTGATTTTATTCAGTCCTAATGTGCGTATAAACATAGTCTTAGTCTCATCACCAGGGGTCGGAATAGGTGGTGCTTATTAACCTAACTTGATGTAAGTTCATTCATGAGTGAGTGAGATGGGATTATGTTATTGAATGAAGATGCATCAAGTTTAGATTAATAAGCACTACCTATTCCCACCCCTGCTCACACTATTAAAGAAGGCTCCAAACACTATTCAGAAAAATACAGATGCAGTAAAAATTAACTTGAATTAGTATTCCTTTCTTCAAATTGTGTTCAATCTGTTTCGGATTAATGCTTTAAGGCATAAAAATAAGGTACAAACATTTGCCGGTCATCTAATTGAAACAAAAAAGAATATTTTGAAATATACTGCTCTGGATGCGAGTGTGTTTAACTTTTTAGTTTATGTATAAGTCAGTTTACTTTTTACTATAGCTAATAAGATCTCTGAATGTATTGTATTTTAAAGCAATAAGTATTTGAAATATTAATTACAAAATACCTCGGCATCAGGTATATGAAATACCACTTACAAATTATATTTTTAAATACAAGGAATTGAAATACTGCCCAGCCCTAATTATGCTTGTCTTCACTAAACACACTTTTACACTTCAAAAAATACCAGTGTAATTAAAATTCATGTTTGCAGGGATATGCGGCTTGACTATGCTTCTATTTATACCACATGGATACCACTTGCTTACCACATATATTTATGTTGTGACTATTTATTTGTTACTTTGTGTAAGAATAAGGAAAATAACAATAATGTACATAAACATTTTTTTTATAATTAAATACGAGTAAGTAATACATTTCATTGTTTCAGAACCTGTGGTGAAAGTTCCTAATCAACAAGACACTCTGATGCCACAATTCCTCCCGGACCCTCGGCATGGTTTCCTCTATATGTATGGTCCCAGGGGTGACCAGCAGATGCTGAAGAAGCTGCCACTGACAATACCAGAGTTAGTTGCTAATGCCCCCTGCAGGTCAACCGAGGGCATATTGTATACGGGCAAGAAAAGTGACACATGGTTTATATTAGATCCTTTGACTGGTTCACGGGAACATGTTTCAGGTATACATAGGTTTTAAAAGAAATTTATAATACGGTACGAATTGTGGATGTTTCAGCTGTGTTACAACAGCCGTGTTATTGAAAAGACTATCACACTAACTGACTTTTAACACGTTTAAATATAGAGGAAAATGGAACCTTCTTTATTATGCGATGAATAGGGTGCTATTTAACTAGTATTGTTAGTAAAGACTTACAGACAAACATCTGTTAAATTTCATATTTCATCATGGGTTGAAAACACTAACCCCCTTACTAATAAACATTGAGTAACGGTGGTATAGCTATACAATGTTTTGTCCTTATCTGTCATTGTGACATTTGAATTTGACAGATAAGGACAAAACATTGTATAGGTATACCACCGTTACTCAACGTTTATTAGTAAGGGGGTAATAGTTGTACTAAATATTATAAATGTGACAGTTGGTTAGGATATTTGAATGATGGTTGGTCAATCACGCATATACTTACAGTTGAATGGGTTTGATACAATTTGACACAGATAGAAACACATAAAATCTAATTGGGTAAATATTTAAAACTACAATAAAAGTGGACAATTATATGCACAGCTTTGAGCTGCTTGTGCATATCTTGGATCGATAATTTCGGTTGAATATTCGGTCGTTTAAACTAAGGTCGAAATTACTTAATCTGGTACAACCTATCAGCCATATTCGTTTTATCGTTGGTTTAAGTGACACCCTATATAGGTATAGAAAATATTTCTGGTGGCTTTTGAAGTATACGCGGTCGGTATTTTTCTTACGCCGTCGCCCGCCGTCACGACCTATCGATATAACTTCGATTATGCTCACATAGCTGCTAATTTCACGCAAATGATTTTACTATTTCAAATTGCTTTTAAATGTTTGTTTCATCATTAATATTACCATTATGCTCGCGTGTCTGGTAACATGTCGTACCTAGTTACGCAAGAGTCGCCTGCATTGTTTGTTTAAATTTGCAAATTCACGAAGTTTTAGTGATTTAAAAACTTGTGATGGTCTGTCAAGTATGATGCCTTTTTCGCGCACCAAGGGTACGATTAATGTTTACGATTCTATAACACTGATTTATTATACCTACGTGCTAGCCGGAAATGCACCTGCAAGAAAACATATGCGACATATGTCCTAGTCTGTCCGATAGTAGCTGGTGCTAAAGCGCGGACGCCGAAAACGAAGAATTTCGTACATTGACCTTTACTGTAGGGCGCCGTATTTGCACAGAGAAAATGTTTACAATCCAAGATGCCGGCGATAAATGTCGCTGTGCTAACGCGATGGCAATATAATTGTGTGCGAGTGACAGAGACAAGTAATGGTGAGTCAATGTACGAAATTCTTCGTGTTCGGCGCCCGCGCTTTAGTGTACACTTGCAAATTCCTTCCAAATGACGTGCAAGTTGCTGTAGGACATTTTTCGCGAAAGTTTGTTTTTCATATGGAAATGATACATTAGTTTAACATAACTATAGCAATCATAAATAAAGTGTTTTTGAATAGTTCTTAAACAAACTTATTTTCACGGCAGTATAAAGCCGGCAATTATGTCCTACTTTAACTTCGAAAAACAGAAACGGTCGTCAATATAGTCGTTTATTAACTATTGACCAAAAAATCTTCTGCCATTTATACTTCCATTTAATAAAATATTTTCTTTAGGTTTCGACAAATCAAAGATATTCCAAAGCAAAGAGGAAGACACGTGTTTCCCAGACAAGAAGCGCGGGGTGTACATAGCTCGCACCGAGTACAACATACTGATGCACGATTCGAAGAACGACGATCAGAAATGGAACGTCACTTTCTTCGACTACTCGTCGCTCGCTATGGGGAAAGAAATGATGAATGATTATGGTATGTTAAGTCTTACATGTTTTTACAGCGGGTTTTAGAAGTCAACGTAAAATTGACGGATTTTGTTATTTTTGTAAATCATATGCAAATATCGTTGCCGGCTACTGCACCTTTGAAGATTGAAATATTTTTTCATTATTATGTTTGTTATAGGTATAATACATTTTACGTCGACATCCAACGGCCGAGTGATGTCATTTGACCGCAAAACTGGGGATCTCGTGTGGTCCCACCATTTTGAGACGCCTGTAGTTGCTGCGTATTTACTAGATAGAGACGGCCTCATTTCTGTACCTTTCAATTCAATCGGCGATGACACCCTTGACCATATCATGGAGGATGCTACAACCCTAAGTAACGGACAAGGCATAAAGAATTCTAATATAGAATTGTAGTAAGTTTTTTAAATATTTCTTAACTATCACTTAACCAATGTGCATTAATGTGTGTTTTTCTGCATACTATATTTATTACTTCTTTTCCAGTCCAACATTGTACGTTGGGGAACACAACCACGGCCTGTACGCCTTATCATCGCTCGTGGACAAAAACACTGTTACTATAACAACAGCGCATACGCAGCCTTTGCTTCTCGAAGGCCCTTCAGTAACAGAAAACAAGGCAACCACCCAAGGCTCCTACGAGCCTTTTAAAAACGTTCATTACAAACTGAACGATTTGAACTTGCACGTGGCTGCCCCATATTTGTTACTAGGCCACTACAAAGTGCCTGAATTGACCACGACCTGGTCGCCTCAGTTGCCTAATACGAACTTTTTTAACATTCGCAATCAAAACAATGCTATTAAATTAATCAACGGAAAAGTACAATCGGACACCGAAAATGACGCAGAGAATGAAACGAATGAAAAGTCCTTGAGCAACCGACATACGGTTGCCGTGCAGACCGAGGAGATTTTCGACGGGTTCAACTTTAGACCTGACTTGTGGTACAAGAGAGGATACGTGTGGCTCCACCAGCAAGAGAACAAGGCGCTGAAAGTCGCTCTTATTATTCTAGTTGGATTAGTCATCACCATGTTTTGGTATCTACGTTATCAGGTAAATATTATGCTAAGTACACCTGTTGTTTTATAGTTTCAACAGCTTTTGCCCGCTAATTTGTTCGTGTAAAACTATTTTATTGTTTTTTTCGAGATGACTATATCCTTTTTCCTAATTCAGGAAATTTCACAGAATTATTTTTTCCGTATATGGGGCTACGTATAATGAGGCGTACGGTTTAGGAGTATCCAGGCATATCTTACGTTTGTAACACACTCGTAAAATTCTTAAGCTAAGGCGCGGCCATAGGTTGCTGCAGGCCGCACGGCGCGTGTGTAGCGTGTGGCCGTCATCGTCAGTTTAGTTTGACAGATGCGCGCCGCATTGACCGTTGCTGGTGCGCTCACGCACGTATGTGTCTCTTGCGCATCTAAATCCCTCAAATGACACGAGACTGATCGGGAAGTTTTAGAGGTGGTTATGGAACCCAAGATTATGTGTACACAGCAACGACGCTAATAAGAGCTTTTAAATCAGAAAATTCTTTATCTCTATTGAAGTTTGCACTATAGCCAGAGCGTCTTCGTCAGTCGATTTTTGTTTTGATAAACTGAGTCTCGCCGGAAAATATCCACAACATACCAATTAATTAATAATTACTATAAAAAATCATGTCCGATTAGACTAATCAGTAATTGCACGAGTTGTCGTCAAACAACGAGAATTACAATTCAGAAACCTTGAAAGCTTCAATAATGTAGAATTAGTTACAGTAAAACAAATAGTGAACGTTATCTGATGTCAATTACCTACTTTTGTTTATTTTAATCAATTTTCTTAATAACTGAATTAATGGACCTCGTCCGTAAAAGCCCGTATACGGTAAATCCTAAGATTTCCCCCATGAATCATAAAATTAACCTTTAAAGGTTCAAACTCTGAATTTATTGGCATTTAGTCAAGAAATTTCAAGTTACATTAATTAGTATAATAGACCTAATGCACCCAGTAGTATACTTTAATTCTTTTGGTAGCTTAATAAATTTAAACAAACCAAACAACGTGGTCCTTTAAAACCGCCAACACATGTTTTAATAACCTGAACAAATGAAGTAATAGCATATCCTACAGTAGGTACAGTCGCGAACTTTAATTTGGTACCCACCTTAGGTCCAAAGTCAATCTGACATTCTTTAACAATAAGGTTGAATTTCCTAAAAGTTACAAATTACTTTACATCTCTCATGACATTGACGACTTCAAGCATGTTTTTCTTGAAATGGGTCACAAATTAACGTACGTGATAGTACGTTAAGCTCGTTAGGCTCGAACTACACAGAGATTGGAGCTTTATCAAACGTATTACTTGTATTGTAAGCTTATTTAAAAAAAATACCTGTGTTATATAAGTGCATTCCTAAAACCATCTTCAGTGTAAGTTGGCACATGCCTTACCCTCAAATGGTAAAACCCCGAAAAACCTACATTTTCCGGAAAATTGTAGGATTGATCGTAGTTTGAACTTTTACAGTAACATGAAACATTCTTCAGAGTCGGGTGTTGTTGAAGTAGCCTGCGATTGTCCCCGCTTATTTGAGCAGCTGGAATGAGTATTTGGTCATACGAGTGTTTTTACGACCGCCGCTCATTCTTTACGTAATGTTCAATTATCATCGTATACTAATTAGGTTGCTGGTAAACGCAATATCTAGTTAAAAAAACTCTGAATTAAATGATTTTGTTTTGTGTTATTTTTTTACATTGAGGTAAAAGGAAATATGGAATTACCTTGTCGCGTAATCTCTAGGTAACTGCATCAATTTTCTGGTCACGCCTTTTAAGTAAAAATTAATACCTACATGCTTTAACTTATATGACATTACATGACCGTAGCATACTTCTGTTTTCGGATTAATATAAATAACCTTTATTTTGTACATGTTTTAAAGGATATACAATTACGAAAATCTAACGACTATCAGTGCTTAATTAAAACGTAAAAAAAGTCAATACGAGTATATAGTTTTGACTTTTACCTCGTTCTGCTAAAAAACGGGTGCGATATATACTGTTGTTATTCTTAGCTAAGCAAGGCGATTTTACAAAAGCTGGCGCAAGTGTAATTAAGTTATTTATATAAAAAGTCAGCTATTTTATAAAAGCATTATTTTTAAACCAAAATTTAAAACTTAAAAATCAGCCTGTACCTTTGTGCTGATATTTCTATTATGTATCCATAAAGACAATTTTTAAACGTTTAACTGTTGAGTTTCTCATATCGCTTCTTATCAATAGCCCTATAGTGTTAGCATTGACTTAAAAGTCCCCGCGCGCCTTACTTACCCATAAAGTTTAATATTCATTATAATAACACTAATATCTTACAATCGTGAAAGTGTAGTTATTAATTCCATTTGTGCCAGAACTAATTAAGCGACCGATTCGACAAGGCTTTTAATTTAATCAACGTGACTGACAGCGGAGTAAACATTTTGCTACTTAAAGTAGTCTAACCGAAGTTTCCTAAAATAAACCTTGGAGATTTATAAAGATTGTTATTGTTTGTTTGTCTGTATTTATAAAAAATTCTACCGTTAAAGTTGAAAATAGGTTTACATTACAAAGTTTAAAAAATATATTCACATTAAGGGCTTGTTTACGGAGACGCAGAGCGTCGCGCGTAGCGTTGGGCGGCGCGGTCTGCACTAAATTAAAAAATATGGCGTTGTATGAAAGCGTTTACGGAGAAGCGATTTTTCACGCGTTTAATTCAAATGCACCATTGCTTGCGAAGCACGCAGCGTCGCTCGAGTCAATAAAAGCGGTACCCACCACAGCGCCCGCGACACCGCTACTCTACGCCGCGCACCACGCGCCGCGTCACGCGTCATCTTCATAAACAACGTCGTACATTGCCATTATGTTTGTGTTGCGCGTGTGATGTGATGACGCTGCACACGCCGTCTCTCTGTAAATAGAAAAAACGCCCAACGCGCCGCGCGAGTAGCGCGACGTTAAGCCGCACGCAACGCGCGATACCCCGCCTCTCCGTATATAAGCAGTAATACCTTATTCTGCGCACGGCAATAAAATTGACCCTATTCTTATATCCTAATACTCCTACCGTATATAATTGCTGTTAAATGTCAGAGTTTGTGAGGATGTTGGGATTTTTGTTTATCAGCAATCAGGCATAAACGGCTGAAAGGTTTTGAATTAAATT
Organism: Acleris cristana; assembly: GCA_948252455.1. Taxonomy (NCBI): domain Eukaryota; kingdom Metazoa; phylum Arthropoda; class Insecta; order Lepidoptera; family Tortricidae; genus Acleris; species Acleris cristana. Next base: position 7,569,506 of record OX411775.1, read on the forward strand.
TGGCACACATGATCCATATCGTAGATTAGCACCTAAGATGCTATTCATCTCGAAAGAAAAGATCTTGAAGGAAAAGCCGTAAGAGAGGTTTAAGCGAACGAAGTATAACTAATTTTGCATGTTCGTGCTGATATTTATTTTTGCACTCGATTAAAGAAAAAAAATAGATAAGTAATACGTTTAGCTGTAACTTTGCACGTTTTATTGTGACAACCTGCCGTCGCAAGGTGCCTTTCGACTTGGAAGGTCACACCGTTGAGGCACACAAGGCGTCGTAAATGTAGAAATGACGACGCCGGCCAGGCGCTGAATGTGTTAAGACTACGCCGGGCGTCCAGTGTTTTGTATTGAAATCGAAGGATGGTGTTTTGTTATACAAATAAATACACAATGTATATATTATATACTAGCTGTTGCCCGCGACTCCGTCCGCGCAGAAAAATAAAACATAGCCTATGTTCATCAAGGATAATGTAGAATTCTAATGGTGAAAGAATTTATCAAATCGGTCCAGTAGTTTCAGAGCCTATTCAATTTAAACAAACAAACAAACAAACAAACAATCAAATCTTTCCTCTTTATAATATTAGTGTAGATGACAAATTTGAATAACCTTTAACCTTCGTGTAGTCAAAGTGGCCCTTTTTTCCGTTAAGTTACTCGCTCATAGTTCAATTGTAATTAAGATACGTCATATGCCCTATAAATTGTGTATTCATTTGTCCAACAAAAAGCAATCCTATTTCAGGATAATACTTTAGTTTATTAGAAAACACATAATACAGAAGGCGCCACTGGATGCTCAGCGTAGTCTTAAGTTTTTTATTGCATGGAAAAAGCAAACGAGCACACGACACCTTATAGTAATGGACTTTGTTAATGGTGCGACGCGATCGAATCGATTGTACACTTGACTTGCATGTACATCCTAATGGAGCTATAGCAATGCAATTCAACCGATTTTCGTCGCCGATCGACTAGAACGCTATCATTTTTGATCATGTCTAGTGACGAAGAAGACATAATCTTGTACATCTATAATAATAATTTAATTTAAGATCTCGACGGTGGCGTAAGCGTTATCGGACCCATAAATAATATAACAGTTTTTACATCATGAACATTTTTTATCATTATCTTCGAGTACCTAAGTAATAAATATTTATCACTTGAAAGCTATAAAAAACCTTAAAGCAAATCAACTACTTGAACAAACAGAATGTTAATTTGAGAACACATCTTTTTAGGTTCCGTACCCGAAGTGTGTCAAACGCTAAGTAAATACGCTAAGATTGCATTCGAACAAACTGGAATGAGGTCTTATACCTAAACTAAACGCCGAATTAGTATAAACTAATCTCCGAGTAAGTCTTGAGAACTAAAATGAAATCCTTCTATGATAGCCAATTCATCCATTATCGTATCTCCACACCGGAACACAAGTATGTGAACAAACCTGCTTGGTAGCGGATTGACGATTAAAAAATCAACGTCATACTAATAAGGTGGATAATAGGGTATAGTATTTAAAAAAATGCGGTTTGGGTAACAACTTCAGTATAGCACTGATAGCGTCTATAAGGTACAGTCAAAAGCACTTTAGTCTAAACGGCGATTGCGCTAAATATATGTAAACATAGACCTCATTATCAGTGGCATAGGGGCGTGTTGATGTTTTTCACGTCGTGGAAACGTATGTATATTTATGAAAGTTGTTCACGTTTTTATTTCACTCCTGCACTGATTTGCGAAATGGACTATCAAGTTGGTCCAAAAACTAAAATTACACTAAGCAGTTACTCCGTGATAGCGTGGATGAGGGACGAACAAAGTACGTAGTGCATGGTCGGCCTTATTGCGAATTACTCGGTGCAACGATCTGCATACTTTTAATAAACTATTACTGTATATATTACTACATACTACTATTATAATATAATATTATACGCGTAAGCTATGCGTTATAACGTAAGGTTAAACATTAATTATTGCATGTAAAACTTCTTATCGATTCGTATGTTACGTATTAGACGTAATTAAAATGTATGATTTTCCTTTGAAACGGTAAAAATAATGAGAAGTTAATTTAAAAAAATAACTAACAGGAAATAATAATTTAAATACCAACATATGGTCGATATTGTAACATGATTTCCTATAACTCATGCCGCGCTTATCAGGAACCATGTCAACTTTGGTATTCGGAACTCTGACTCTGATAGAACGTTGCCAGATTAAAGCCAAATTAGTATAGTTTCTATAAATTGTTAACAGCTACTTTAGAAAGAAAATAACAACTTGATATTAACCGTAGCACAATTGTAATACAAACGTTAAAAAGGAAAACCCGACGGGACTAATACTATGACGCGCCCTTTTATTGTATCGTACATTCGCGCTTATAATATTGTACCCCAGTTATTAATATCCGACGACAGTTTAGAAACTAAAACCGTATATCCGATTTTGCTTATCGCTCAAAATAAAGCCAACAAAGAGATGTTACATCTTTGTTGACAGACATTGAATGAATAAAATAGCTATAGTAGGTATTTATTAGTTATATCAACCAAAGTTGATAGAACAGGGCTTCTACCGGGACAAACACTCTATATATTCTGTATCAGCATATGATGACGACGGCGTTACAAGGTTAAAAAAACCATTTTGTTCCAGGCGCGTGAGTTCCAACAGCTGTCCCAGGGCGGGTCCCGCGGCTCCAACTACTCCACGTCCTCGCAGGGGGAGGTGACGGCCCAGCTCGAGGAAATCGGGGAGGGGGAGGTGAGGATCGGCAAGATCCGGTTCCGGACCGACCATGTGTTGGGCAAGGGGTGCGAGGGCACTTTTGTCTACAGGTTAGTGACCTTTAATAAGGTTTAATTTAACTTTAGGATGTTTAAGTAATCTTGCAAGTCAATTTTGAACCAGAGGTGTTATCTACATGAATATTATAAAGAGGAAAGATTTCTATTTTTGTATGTTTGTAACGAATAACCTCAAAAACTACTAGACCGATTTCAAAAATTATTTCACTATTAGAATGCTACATCATTCCTGAGTAACATAGGCTATGTATTATTTTTCTGTTTGGAAGGAGTCGCAGGCAACAGCTAGTTCTCTTAATAAATGCTTCTTGTACCTCGTATGTTAAAGCGAGTGAGTCCTAAAATTTCGTTTGTACGCTCTGACGGAACAATATTAAACTCGTCGGTCATTAATTCTTGAGTCAAATTGAAAAGTGAATTGAATTGAGAACCACCTTGTATACTCCAATTTATTCAGGGCAATTATATGTTTAGTGGAAACTCGATGATTTAAAAATGTTGGAATGTCTAAGACCTGATCTGGTAATGAAGTCGGAAGTTAGTCATAGGATTTCTGATACAGTTAAGAGAGTCTAAACTCTAAAAAGAGGCTGCCTTACAAAAACATCATAAACGATTTAACTTTTTTATTCAGTCCCATGCTTCTCGGAGTTAAGAGCGCCCATTATAAAATCCAGGCCGGTTTTTCCATCAAATGTGTGTCAGTAATTACTAACATCGTGTCGATTGTATAATGTTACTGATAACGAGGTTGAATAGGGACATACTTTTTCTGTGTTGTAGAAATTATCTCCATACTACTTATCATTGTAAACCAATGCTGGTTTAATACAAAAATAACGAATTATCAACTACACCCGATAGTGACGTTATTGTTTTTTTTAGGGTTCCGTAGTCAAGTTTAAACAGTATGTCAGCCATAACACGTCAGTCTGTCTACATGTGTTAACCATTTTTGTAATAATAGTATTTACATTGAACTGTACGTCACGTACAGTCAGTCATAAATATATATACGTTCCCAAGGCGTCAAAAATATCGGTGCCCCTTCTTTTTTAGACACTCATTTAATAGAACGTATCACTTTGAAGAATTTTCATTTCATAGAAAACTTTTTTGCTGAACCCGTGTTGATTCAGGTTATTTTAAATATGATTCACGTAGGTTAGGTTAGGTTTGACTTGTAACCATCACAAGTTAAACTGAAATCAACACGGGTTCAGCAGAAAATAGTTTTCTATGAAATGAAAATTCTGCGAAGTGATACGTTCTATTAAATGAGTGTCTATAAAACAAGGGTAAACCCAAAAATATCTACACTCCCCTATGCCGCTGATAATATCATTAGGTCTATGTATGCATATCTCTATATTTGGCTCGATGGGCGTAAAGATGTTGATGATTTTGACTGTACATGGTAATTGTTTTTAGCGCTCAAAATCAGGCAAAAAAGTCAGGCAACAAAGATTATTCTTATAAGAATAAGAATTCTTAAAAAAATTATTACAAAATTAATTAGTCAGTTTAATAAAAAAAATACTGAATTCAGTTCTTAGTTCCATTTTACGGTTTAAAATCTTATCTCCGGTAATCTGCTTTTTATTAGGAATTATACCATTATCTACTAATCGACCAAAATCCCATTTTTTATCTCTGGTTTTAATCTCTTTTTAAAATTAAATAAACCCGAGTCTATTTTCACCGAATTATATTTTTTATCTTGTTATATTGTATTCCCAAACAGTAGGTAACCTACCGATCGCCATGACATTATCATATCACTTTTTTTTTCGAAGAATGAGGTAAACAAGCTAGCAGGTCACACGGTGATAAGCTATCACTGGTAATATTTCCCAGATGATTCGCAAGTACATTGCCGAGCTTTAAGAAATGTCTTAGGAAAATTGGCACTCTTTCTGACGAAAATCTCATTGGGACCTACTCCTACACACAAGGGGTCGTCAGCTTGTTATACTGCGATTACGAGTCGATGGCTTAAGACACTGCCTCTACCACTATACTAGAAAATAACCAAATAGTTTCTGCCTTTACTTTTCATATGGGTGTATTGTGTAAGTATGATCGGGCTTTGAGGCATAGAATAAGTGCAGTGTGGACGAAATGGCGGTTAAGGGAGCAATTTGGGACCCGCGTGTGCTCCTCAAACTCAAAGAGCGTCATAAGATCTGTCTTGTATGGATCAGAATGCAGGGCTGCAAAGGAAAAGGATGAAAAAAGATTACATGTGGCTGAACTGCGAATGTTGAGATAGTAGAGGAGTTGTATGAAAATTTGTAGGTGATAGGTCAAAATAATTCCCACAAAGACAGAGTTTGATTTTTTTAGTTCCTTGTTTGTATCTTTTTGACATACTAAAAATATAGAAAAATATAAGTGTGCAAAACACGTTTTTTTGAACGCCAAAATTTTTTACTTCAAAAAATTTTAAAAATATTAAATATCGTGTGTGGTATCAAATTACAGGAAATCACACACTAAAAAAGGTTATGAGATTGATTTTATAAACCAAAAATAAATAACAAAGTGGTGGCTGAAAAACTGAAAGATTTTTCAATGTAGAAAATTATTTTGACATTGAAATCTCAACTAAACTATTATAGTTTTACACATCACAATTCGTTTTATAAAAGAAAAGCATATTTAATTGATGAATATTTTTATTTATAATAATATAATATAAAAAATAGAGGCTGTATATTAATTTAAAAAGTTTTATCAATGATAAACTCATTCCGGGACTGAGTCGTCAACGTGACAAAATGTCCAGTGGACGAATTGTTTAATGGTCTTAAGTAAGAGTGTCAAAACGTACGTACGTAACGTAAAATGTATAAAACGTTTATGCGTAAACGTAAATGTTTTGGTGACAAATTGCTAAAATGTATGCTAGTTAGAATGTGTACATGACAAAATGTCCAAAGCATTAAATGTATCATGGTCAAAAAGTAAAAATGACAAAATGTCCAAACGTCATAATTATTCAGTAAGAATTTGAATAAGTACCAAAATGTATATATTGTCGTGTAGTAGGTGTTGAGTAAAGTCGAGTGCTGAGATATGGTACAACTTACTAGGTACTTAGGAATAGCACTACATGGAATTTTATGAAACCGGTGGCTTTTATACATAAAAAATAATATTTAAAAAAATAGTAGCGAAAGCAAATGTTTTAACAAAAACTAACCTCTTAAACAAACAAACAATTAAAAAGGTTCAAACTTGAACAGTATCACGACACCTACACAATAGCAAACATAAAAATGAGCATTCCCCTGATCATTGTATGTTGGCTTGTACGTTTTAACATTTACACATGCTGTTACTTTTTCATTTTGGCACTTGGGTTACTTTAACACTTACGTATTTAAACGTCTGCACATTTTGTCACCTATTTATTTTGAAACTTGTATGCTTTAACACTTACACACTCTGTCGCATTTACATTTTGGCACTTGCTTATATTTACACTTACGTATTTAAACGTCTGTTCATTTTGACCCCTATTCATTTCGACACTCACTTTATGGGCACTTAACAATATATCCCCTGGACATTTTGTCACGTTGACGACTCAGTCCCAGAATGAGTGTAACTTATAATATGGAAAAGCACAAATATCATCAGTTTTTGGTGATTTCTTTCAGCGATGTCTTTTAAAAATACAAAATGCCAGACATGGACTGTATCTTGTGCTCTGAAAGTGAAAACGAAAGTTCAAAGTGTGTAAAATTTACTACCAAAGGTATACAAGGTATCATCAGTGCAAGTAAAAATCGAAAAGACAGTATCCATGAGTTATTTAAACCATTGCCTGATCATCCCGTGAGTGTCCATGTCGAATGCCGCCGTTTGTACCTAAATCCCAATAATATCAAGAGTGAACTGAAATCAAAGTTGCATATTCAGGATGAAGCAAGCACCAGTAGAGTATAACGGTCGGACATATCTAAATTTACATTTAAAGAACACTGTTTGCTTTGTGGTCGTTTTATTACTGACAGTGAGAAACGTTTCAAATCTAGCGTTAGTGAAGTCCGTACAAAAATGTTTCAAAATTCGGTAATGAAGGCGTATAACTCCAGAAATGATTTAATTTATGGTCAGCCAATGTTCAATCACGATTGCAATCAGTAAATGATTTACCAGCAGCACAAGCCATTTATCACCAGGCATGCAGCGTAAATTTTCGAAAAGGTGACCTAGCAAGTCTCTTGGATGACCTGCAGACAAAAAAAACATGACGCTCTTTTGGGATAATTAAGACAATTGCGATATTTTTGTAATTCAGGGTCTTCTTACTAAGTTTCTGGTAATCTAAAACAACATTAGATACTGTTTGACCTTAAGTTATCACATTAGTTATTTCATCATCTTTGGAAACGATAATGTTACCAGAAAAATGTTCTAGCTTCTGCAGCATCCTCACATTAGTATATGGTTCATTATCAACTGGCAGGAAGTCTTTCATTTGAGCCACCAGCTGCTGGACGGAAACAGTCTCATCATTTCCTTGAAACCAACTACATACGCCCAAAAAAGCGTCATGTTTTTTTTGTCTGCAGGTCATCCAAGAGACTTGCTAGGTAATGTATCTTGGGAAACAATGTACTTCTTTGGGACTGGGTCACTTTTTCGAAAATTTACACTGCATGCTTGATGATAAATGATATTTGTGCTTTTCCATATTATAAATTACAATATTGACAATACAAAAAAAAACGCAAAACTTTTCCCCCCATTCGAGTACATACATCCTCACTGCACTCTGCACCGATCCTTCCTTTGAGGTGCGTTAAGTTTATAGATAAAATATATATATATACAGCCTTTATTTTTTATATTATATTAATATGTATAATTAAAAATACTCATGAACTAAATATGCTTTTCTTTTATAAAACTAATTTTGAAGTGTAGAATTATAATAGTTCAGTTGAGATTTCAATGTAAGTACAAAACATTTTTCTACGTTGAAAAATCTTTCAGGTTTTCAGCCACCACTTTGTTATTTATTTTTATTTTATAAAATCAATCTCATGACCTTTTTTAGTGTGTAATTTCCTGTAATTTGATACCACACACGATTTTTAATAATTTAAAATTTTTTTCAAATTTCAAATTTTTGGCGGTTAAAAAACCACATTTTGCACACTTATATTTTTCTATATTTTTAGTATGTCAAAAAGATACACACAAAGAACTAAAAACATCAAACTCCATCTTTGTGGGAATTATTTTGACCCCAAAGGCTATATCTCCTCTACTAAGATGGATGTGTGGTGTAACAAGAATAGATAGGATAAGGACGAAGAGGAAATTTAAAAGTGGCGCCAGTGAGAGAAAAAATGGGAATAGATTGTCATGGTATGGGCAGTATGAGGAGGGATGAAAGTCATGTGACGAGAGGAGTACTGTTTAAAATAAATATAAGTGTGGAGGGCAAGGATAGTGTAAGGAAGAAACTTAAGAAGAGATGGATGGAATGTATGAAGAGTGATATGAAAAACAAGGGAGTGAATACTGAGACGTCGGCTGATAGGGATGTTTGGAAGAAAAAGACGTTCTGCACCGACCTCAAATGATTGGGATAAATAAGGGCAAGATGGTGATGATGGCGATAAATTGTGTAAGGATGCTAATAGAAACTAACTGTCAGTCTTACATAAGCATGTGTCAAAATGGTCCCTACTTTGAAAATCTTAGTTTGAAGTTACGTAACCTGCGTCTTTTTCTATGGATCCAGTCACAAAAGACGAGTAAATGGGATAGGGCATCCGAAGTTTCGAAATTAGTGCTTCATGGTAGCCATTCTGAATCATTGTTGCGTTGGATAAACCACCACACTCAAAAACAGCATCCTGCAGGAATTCTAGTCTCTTTATCACAAGGCTGCCCAACTGTTTAACCAGTCGGGCCAAACGGACGACTCAGATATTTTTGCGGGCCACTGAGCATCCGATACAGCGCGCAAGGTACCTGCTCGTTTCCGCGGCACGCAACACTTTTTCAAGACATTGTGCGGGCCTGCGGTTAGGCAGCTTTGCTTAAGGGCGGATTCGACCAAACTGGAATAAGGTCTTATACCTAGATTAAACCCCGAATTTGTATGTACTAATCTCGGATTAAGTCTTACTCCAGTTTAGACGAATCGGCCCTTAGAATATTATTTTAACTTCCGATATAAAACGGATGTCTGGGAATTCTGGTATGTAGGTATGCGTTTGACTGAAGCATTTGTCTGTCGTCTGTGTTTGAAGTTCTTTGATTTCGGTATTTTCATAAAAAAAGTCTATTCCGAAGATTGTTATTTACAAACGAAACCAATTTGACACGAGCTCGGACTCGATTTTACGTCGGATTTTTAATTAAATTGATGACGTTGTACGAAACTAGCGAGTCCGGTTCGATCGCCGGTATACTCATACCGGCGATCGAACCCGACACGCTAGTTTTGTATGAGTAAATATTTGTGTGAGGAGCACAAGTCTTGGATGTTTTCTATGTGGGGTAAATGCTGAAAAGTGGCGTGCACTTTTGTCATTTAATTACTGGCTATCAATTTTGTACTAATCATAAAAAATAATGAAGAATGTGTAAGGTCCAAGGGCCGACCATATAAATGGCTGCATACTTTAGTGCCTTGTCACTTCAACGTCATGTTTGACCCGCTGCACTAGTCTGTCTAAGGTGTGCAGTGTGCAGCTACTTATAAGACCGATTCGATTGTAGAAGAGTTCTTGGCACTAGGCCAGTTAGTGTACTATACTTGATATTTTATGTTAATTTTTTAGAGGCGTGTTTGACAAACGAGCTGTGGCCGTAAAGCGGCTTCTGCCGGAATGCTTCTCGTTCGCCGACCGCGAGGTGGCGCTGCTGCGGGAGTCGGACGCGCATGCGCACGTTGTGCGCTACTACTGCACGGAGCGCGACAAGCAGTTCCGGTGAGATGTCTATACATGTCACCACAAAGCTCGTGTACTTTAAAAATGCACACGTATGCGTTCATGATATAAGAGTGATAGTCAGAAAATATTTATTCACGTGACTGTGAATGTATTAATAGTGATTTTCTATGGTAAAATTTGAACACATATATGTATTTTTTACTTTATTACTTATTAGCTTCCTACTGCAAGCCAAAAGTTGCATTTGAATAACTTCCTGGGGACCGATTAAGCTGAAATTTGCTAATAATATGGCACCATCGAGCTGGTCTGATGATGGACTCGGAAGGTGGCGACAGGATCTCCGCTACAGTTTACGTAGATCCAGCGTGTTGAGACTCATTCGATTGGCCTTGATAAGCATATAATTACTCCAAAAAAACTACAATCGGCAAATATGTTTCTCTTTTCTTCCTTACAGATACATAGCGCTTGAACTCTGTTCAGCGACGTTACAAGATTACGTCGAGGGAAAACTGAATTTCCCCAGTAGAATCGACGCTGTGGAGGTGCTGAGACAAGCAACAATGGGGCTGTCACATTTACATTCCATGGATATAGGTGAGTAAACTCTGAGACATTAAGGTTGCGTTTCCAACAAAGCTGTGCGACACAATTAAAAGTCGTACCGTAGTTGCCTCGCTTAGCTCTGGTGGAAGCCCAGCCTTAAGAAGAGTCTTATAGTTCTTGTGTTTAGTTTCCATACAGCGGTTCTCAGTCTTTTTACCATCGTTAAATATTTCAAGGAGCCCTAAATTAGGCAAAACTCGGTTTTGAAACTTTATATTACAAGAAAAAATCGGTGGAGTTCCGCAGGGCCCCAGGGCTCCGTGAACCACACATTGAGAATAGCTGCACCCTTATATTTAGTTGTGTGTTTTAGAGTTAGTGCAAATTGATTAGACTTATAAAATTAGAGAAACTAGAAAAAGGTTCTTTCGAGGTCTCGCGGAGTGTTAAATGTAGAATGAGGAACGGCGAAGAATGTATACAAGTACTGATGTGCAAGTTGCGGAAAGTTTCCAAAAACTTGGAAAAGTTCTTAGAAATTTCCGGAAACTTTCACTAGATAGATCGGAAATTTAAATATAAGAAACGGAAAGTTTCAATCCCCACGCACAATTGTGAGAAGTTTCCGAAATTTACCTACATGAAAATGTTCCGCAATTTTGGAAAGTTTCGTTTGGCACATCAGTATATACAAGTAACACGGTAAGTACATGTTTAGTGAGCTTGGCATTTCCGTAATTGATCCGTGACACGCACGGCTTTGATAGTAGACAAAAATAACGTCAATTCCATTTATTAGTAAAATGTAATAAATCACAACAAACCAATTTTATATGGTTGCATTTTTATGTATATTGGCAGGCATGATTTTTGTTTGATTTCACGATTATTATTTTAGATTACAAATACATTAGATTATATTAATATTTATTATTGTAAACCAAAAACCATTTAATTAAACGAGTTCATCGTTTAATTAAATGGTTTTTGGTTTACATTTTTGGCTACGAGAACTAATAAATAATATACAATAGACCTTGCACGTACCGTCAAGGAATTTAAATGTTTACAAGTTTGACATAGTACGTTAATTAGCTGTGCCGTATTAGTCGTAATTCATTTCCCCTCGTGACATGACTGATGACACATGTACAAACCGGGAAACACGTATGGTGTCAACCTGCTTAACATTCAAATTCCTTGATAGAACTTCATTTTCTATTACGAGCACTAAGTTGGATTCCATTGCAGATACACATTGAAGCGGGAAAAGCGAATGGTATCGGGGTAAGGTGTATTTTCCAAGTGCAACCCAATTTTCTCAGCTCTGTAATTGGTTCTTGGGCTCATAAAAATGTGCCCATTATAAGTTATCGAAAACTAAAAAGGCCATGCACGGTATTTTGACAGTAGAGATTTGTGACATCACAAGATAGTACTTTGTATGAATCTCTATGGTAAGCTATCACAAGGTCGAATTTTCGTTCCAACTGTTTCATTTGTACGAAAATTCATAAATTTTCAAAATAATTATATTAGAGATATAGAACCTATAGGTTCGGTTAAATCCTGAAAAGTTTGACTGCTTCAGAAAAAAAACATTTCTACATGAGTGTTTGGACAAACAAACAAGAATTCGACCTAGTGATAAGTAACAACCTCTGTGTCTGGACTCAAACCAAGAGGGAAGGATTGCTTGTTCAATTCAATTTGAATACAATGAACATCGGACTGTTCCAGTCCATTTTGGCAGAACCAGTTTTAGATGCAGCGAAATTAGTTTATAGGTTATTGAACAAGTAATCCTTCCCCCTCCCTTTCCTTTTTTTGTTAATCGCATTTATTTGTATTTTTTTATAGTTTTGTCCAACGATGCTGCCTTTATCAAGCTTGATCAAAGCCCCTACCAATTTTTTTAAGATTGTGAATAAATAAGTAACCACCTTCGTAACACGTTATAAAACGCAGCTGATTTGACTCGTCAGTCCACCTGCCTATTATAAAATGAACCTTCAACAGTCCACAGGGACATCAAGCCCCACAACGTGCTGTTGTCCATGCCGACCGGCTCCGGCGAGGTGCGCGCCATGATCTCCGACTTCGGCCTGTCAAAGAAGCTGAACATCGGCCGCACGAGCTTCTCGCGCCGCTCCGGCGTCACCGGCACCGACGGCTGGATCGCGCCCGAGATGATCAATGGGGAGAGAACGGTAGGATTATACACGTCGTATCGATCGTATTTTAGCCACTTGTTGCAACGCCGACGATGAGCGGGAAGCGAGTAGAGCCAGCGATTAACTATTGACTGGTGGAACGTCATGTCATATACAATATGTATTACAATATCAATCTTATTTCGAACCCCTCGTTGTTCCAAATTCAAATATTCTCGTATACAACGTTAGATACTGGGATGCGTGTAAGGCTAATTAATGTGTCTCTTTTATTGACACGGGATTTCTATCTTGTTTCGACAAAATAGTGGAGAGAGTTCTCGCCGGCAGTATGAACAGCCAGCGATTAACTATTTATATATGTTACTTTTATTGATACGGGATATCTTTTGTTCGTTTCTTGAGCGAGAAAATAGTCAATAGCTAATCGCTTCCTCGCCGGCAGTGGAACAAGTGCCTTACTCGTCCGCCGTGTGGTGCCGGCTAAGAATGCATCTCCCATCTCTTCCCGTGGGTGTCGTAAGAGGCTTGTGCTATATACTGTGCAAGACTTAGTGGCAGTGGGCGGGGCACGTCGCCCGCAGATCACATCGCAGTATATAAATAGCTAAAGCAGTAAGCAGCAGTGCCGCGTTGAGACCAATGGTTACGCTTTACGTTGCGCTTCTTTATAAAGTTGCCACGAGAGTTTTGCGTGGTATAGAAGCTATCTTGAAGTTTTCACTTATTCAACCGATTTATTTGTTTGAACCAGGCCATTAACACAGATATTTTCAAAATTTGTTAGTTTAGGAAATTTACGCTACAGCCGAAATTATAAACATTAAAATAATATAGCAACAACGACGTATTTTCATACGTTTTTCCTTGTTTTTCGTCGCCTATCTTTAACTAGAAATTACTTCTAAGTTTGGACTCATAATTTGTGATTATAAAACAGCCTAATTTAAACTCGAGTCAATATGTTTCAGACGACCTCTGTGGACATATTCTCACTGGGCTGCGTGTTCTACTACGTTCTGTCTCGCGGCCACCATCCGTTCGGGGACGTGTTGCGGCGCCAGGCCAACATACTCGCCGGCGACTACAGCTTGCAGCAGTTGGAGTGAGTAATACAGAGCGTCTGTCACACAACTCGTGGAGGAAGTGTTACTTGCACGATGATGTGGAAAAACTTTCGCCTGGTCTTTTTTTTAAGGGTCTGCTTAAACTTGAGTTCCCTCTTTCTATCCTGTTGTTTGAAAGCAATTTACCAAATCAATAAGTAACCCTAAAGACCGGTAACGTCTTCGCGATATATCTGATGGGTGTTCATGGCGGGCAAATGTCTTCGCTTCTTAAGGTTCTTAATGTTGGTCGATGTGTGTGCCAATATTATGGCTATTGCATTGCTATTTGCTATCGCGTAGTGAGGTTGTTTCGGTTGGCTTTGAGAGTTAGCCGAGAGCTGGCTTATGACGTGTGGTCAGGTCTATGAATGCGTGGCGGAATTTTGGACGTATCTTTCACGTTGACACATGAAATGGCAGTAGGCTCGCACATTTGCCGACATGAAGAGCCAATCTGATACCACCATTATGTCACCCAAAAAATATAATTGCTGGGGCCACCCCATAGATGTGCTACTCGCATCTAGGAATCAGATCAAAGTGGCCTAACATTATCAATTCCCGTCGATTGCAGGGTGGTGCTGCCGGTGGAGGAGGCGCCGGTGGCCAAGATGCTGGTGGCGGCCATGATCGCGGCGCGCGCGCCGGCGCGCCCGCCCTGCGCCTCCGTGCTCAAGCACCCGCTGTTCTGGGGCAGCCAGTGCATACTCAACTTCTTGCAGGTGAGCTAAAAGAACATAATATAAACATTCTAGCGACCCGTCCGCGGCGTCGTCCGCTTTTATTGCTTTATCAGTAACTATTTATTTTCGTGAAAAAAAGAAAAGAAGAAATGTGTTGGTCATGATTTTTATTAGAACAGCTTTTCAGAAAAATCCTCTTGCCAATTATTATGTTTTGTTCATAGGACGTGAGCGACCAAGTGGAAAGCATGGAGTCCCGCGGCCTCGGGCACGAGCTGGAGGAGGGCGCGCGGCGCGTGGTGCGCGGCGACTGGCGCGCGCGCGTGTGCGCCGCCGTGGCCGCCGACCTGCGCGCGCGCCGCTCCTACCGCGGGGACCGCGTCGCGCACCTGCTGCGCGCCGTGCGCAACAAGGTGACCACATACAATGCAATTCGGCCCGGTTACTGCGACTATAACATCACTCTACACGATATGTTAGATCAATGTACTAAAATCGTAATTTCTTAGTGGCGGGATTTCCGTTCGCATTCTTTCGGATTAAGTTTTCATGTTTTTCCTCTGACACGTTTTTTCCGGTCGTATACTTTCCTATGACAGAAATAAATTTAATAATGTCGACGGAGCTCTGTGTTCGCGCAGCTTCTATTACTGGGCGCTTTGGGCCTCCGGGCCTGCTGCAAAACTAACCTAACCTAAACCTACCTACCTATTTCAACCTAGTTATAATTGGAAAAAATAGCGACCGGGAGAATTCCAGATTTGAATATATGCGACTGGAAAAATTTAAGATTGGGAAAAAATGAGAATAAAAAACTCGCGACAGAGAAAGGATATATTTTGATAAAATATTTACTCCAATAAATTTTCTACAATTACATAAGTCACCAAAATAATCCGTCTCATAACCACCTCAACTTATAGCGTTTGCAAATTTCAGAAACATCACTACAAGGAGTTGGCTCCTGAAGTGAGAGAGAGCCTGGGCAAACTGCCAGACGGATTCGTGTCGTATTGGCTGCGACGGTTCCCGCTGCTCCTGGCGCACGTGTGGCTCCAGATGCAGCCTCTCCGCCGCGAGGACGCTCTCCAGGACTACTACCCTACCTCCTTCACCTTCAGCAGAACGCTGCTCGCGGAGCTCGACGAGGAGGAGTACGAGGAACCTCCTCCCACCCTCTGCGACCCTGAGACGAACCAACTCTTCCTCAAAAGCAAAGTATACGTCGACGAAAGCAGAAAAGAGAGCCCCGTCAAAAAATATGGTTTCCGGAGACACGACGACAGAGACGACGTCAGGTTGAGAGACAGGCATTACAAGAAGAAAGATAATAAAAAGAGTCAGGACATGCCCGTGTGGAGCTTGCCGCCCCAGTAGTAATAAGTCAACACAAATAATACACAGATTGTTATTGTACATTTATTAATTTATTAAGAGATTTTACTATTATTACCTAGAAGTATGGAATTATAGAAAGCATGGAAGAGTAAGGGACGAAAAAGACTGGCTGGTTCTGTGGTTTCGTGAACTCGCAACCTGCTTAAAGTGCCGGGAGTTGCGGGTTTGAATTCCGCTAGAGGCAAAACTATGTGTGAAGAGCGCGAATGATTGAACATTGGGTGATGGATTTTTTATATCTATTTACATAAGGGTCTATATCAGTAACTAAATGTAAGTACGTACAATTTGTATCAGGAGACCTAGTGTGGGATTAGATAGATATGTGATCAGTGCCCAAAATATTATATACCTATGTACACTCCTCGCACTGTTGCTTGCCGCAACTTAAACGTCAAGCTTAAAAGTAACCTTAACGGCCGGCATTTTCGACCGGGCAGTTATACTTCGATAAACCTAATGGTTTCGGTAACAGACATTGACAATGACTAAGTGAAGAAACATAAAATAGTAGATCTCTAGTAATTAAGTTTTATTAAGGAGTCATACATTAATAAAAATAAAGATTATTATAGTTTAACAATAAAATAGTAAGTTTTATATGTGTAGTGTTAGGGACCAATTAGTTGGGGATGTACTGCTATTTAGTTACCTGGATTATGTGGCCCAATGTCTTTAAGGTCTCCCGCTGGTTTTTTTCTGTCATACAACCCTTGTCTTGATAAAGAGGAATACAACAAAAAAATAATTATACAATTTGCTGCAGTCGTTCGGACGCTATGCGCGTACATATGTTTCGGCGATTCATTCTTATTTATATAGACATATGAATTTACTAGCATCTCGTCCGCGTATTTTTTGATTATTGGTATTCTTTCAAAAACTTTTTTTTTTGATATAAAGTAACCTATGTGTTAATTTAGGGCTAATAAGCTATCTCCATTCCAAATTTCATCCAAATCAGTTCAGCCGTTGCAGCGTGAAGGAGTAACAAGTTAACACACCCACACACAAACTCTCGCATTTATAATATTAGTGGGATAAAATATATCGCTATTTATTTTCCCAGGGTCCAGGTATACCAGATTCTAGCGCTCGGCTGGCTATCGCTGTCACACTTGCACTCACATCTGAAGGTATACTTGTCTCTCGTGTTTCATAGAAAAACGAATATTGCCCATATCTATTAAGAAACCGGTAGTGCTAACTGTACACTTATTCAAAAGTGGCGCATTATACTTCACGAGTTGTTATGGTGGCGTTCCTTACTACCTAAGCAACGAATGTGGTCAGTTTGGAGCTGATGCGGGCACTTACAGCAACATTCCCCGCACAACGTTTAGCAGTATACTCCTACTTAGGTTGAGTTTTGAAACCGTTTTATTGATCGACAAATTAGTAATATATCACGAAATACTTGTTTTTAATGAAATATTTGTTTTATATAATTATTTTATTTGTATTAATATTAATGTTATTAATTTAAATTAACGCAATCTAGTTGCTAGAATATTTTTGACACAAAGGATTATATTCCACTGTCGCATAGTGACTTTATTACTTAGACTTTAAAGTTCAATTTGTAAATTTAATGTAATATTGTTTTGTTATATTTTTTAGATTTTTGGCTGAATTGATCATCAGAAATCGGATTGTCAGATTTATTTACCTGTTTTTTTTGTAATAAAAGAAGATTGAAAAGTATGGTATCTAAATACGGTACACTTTAAATGTGACTAATAAATTATTGTTTAACCCTTGGTATGTCTAGCGCAAGGTCACACGCACACGATCAACATTTTATTCAATTTGGAACTTAGAGTTTAATTGAGTCTAAAATGTATTAATTTTTTCAATCGCTATGAACCAATAAAGCATAGTCTTCATTCGTTGAATGTAACGTATAAAACAGTTCTAATTTTTAATTTGACGGTTGTCGCACCGTTTTGCGACGGACGACGACGGGTACAAGTGTGCGACCCCGCCAGACATACGAAGGGTAAGGGTCCGTTCACACAGTTTGTCATTAAGAATTGATAAAAGAAGTGCACATGCAAAAATAAACCTTATTACAATGACTCAAAACGTGATAAAAATCTGCTCTTCTCTCCGAGCCGATCTGTGAACGGATCCTTAAGGTTCAAGTGCTCCTTTTCGGTCGAGCCTATTGATTCTCTAATTTTAGCAAACTTACGATGTAATTAACTTTATATCAAGACACAAGTCAATATGCGTTCGGCCAGAGAATGATTATATTTTTATCAACACTAACCTAAATTAACAAGTTGTTTATTCCTATTAAATTATTAAAATTGCATCCATGCATTATGGGATACCTGTTCGATACGAGTATTTATAAACTTTCATGTTAATAGCGAAAAATAAGCCTTTGACACTCCTAGGGATACGACCTATCCAACGATACGATACCACACAAAAATCCGTCTAACCGTTTGACGTACAAGAGGTCACAAAGAATCAATAACTAGGTAAAAATCAGATCGTCTTTAGACTACAGCCTTTAGGCTAAACTATGTTTCCGAATGTAAACTTTAGCACTGAGGATTTGACATCATTTACAAATCATTACTTTGCCCTCAAAAAAATCTCGTGTATAAATCCGATCGAGGTCAATCTCTAGAAACTTAAAATGGACCAGTGGTCCTAAACTCAAAAATCTAATTCAAGACCAAAATCCTAACCTCAACGGGCGAACATTCGCTGCGATTACTGCATTTTCTCATTCATGTTTTTGTAAAATAATGTTAATTTTACAAAATAATCAAGATGGGAACTGTCAGATTTTGGTCTTGAATTAGATTTTCGAGTAGACAAGATGCATTGCGGGATCGTTATCGATAATGTATAGGATTGACGTAAGCTGCCGGATATTATTTGTCAATTTTCGAAAAGCGTTATGCATCTTGTCTAGGGTTTCAGTATTGAAACCTAGGGGCCTAATATGGCTGCGTTTATCGCGTGATAAAGTGTGGATAACGCGTCCGTCACCTTCTGACACGCAAATAAGTACGAGAGTGACGGATGCTTTATCCACATTTGACACGCGATATATCTATAGACGCAGCCATTACATACTGAGCCGCATTGATAGGTTGCCACAAATTGTCATGCGTTGTATACATTTTCGCAGTATTTTGTGATACTTTTCACTGTGAAAATTAACGCGCACTGTTAGGGTCTCCCCACACCTATCGACGCGGAATCGGCGTTAGCTGATCAAAAAACTCTTTATGTCTACGCAATAAGAGCGTAACAAACGTCAATCGGCTCGGCTCGGCTTGCTTCGGCGTTGCGAACGGACCGACGTAGTTTTCGCTCTTAGGCTCAAGCCGATTCCGCGGCGATAGGTTTGGGGAGACCCTTAATTTAAAACTAGTTGCACATCAATAAGATATTCGCGTTGGGGGTCGACATTTGGAAAATTCAAATTTTAAGTCCCTAGGATCGGCTACTCCCAGTTGTCCGCTCCCCTTTGTTCACACTGGGGACAACTGGTTTTTTTTTCCCAGTTGTCCGCAGTGTGAACAAAGGGGTGCGGACAACTGGGAATAGGCCCCTAGGATCAGTGGTTTAGGGTATCTGCTGTCAATCAGTCGGTCAGCCACGAAAGTATTTTATATGACGTATGTATGTAGATGTCTATGCTTTATAGTGGTTGAGAACTCAAATTTTGGTAAATATGTACCTAATCGAACATCCGATCTCTGGTAATTATTGTAAACAAAATGTGGATGCAAGTTAAGGATTTAAGTACTTAGTTATCGTAATGTTGATTATTGAGTTTTAAGCCCTAAGACGCAGTGCTTTTTAAATGCAATTAATTATTTTATTTATTTCTAAGTGCTGATTTTTTAATTTCCAGATGAAAAAATCTGTTAGATAAATACTACTTTTTTTTCACATGTTATAACAAAAAAATAGTGCTAACTCACAGTTTTTTTAGACGATTGTAAAATCACGGATAAATAACCTGATGGAAAACCAAGCGTAATGTCGGATTAAAGTTAATAAAAACAATGCCAACTATGAAAATCTTTTTTTACAAAACTAACCCTTAACCTTTTCAACAACTACGTCAAATAAATTATGTTTCATGGCGTGTTTACTTTTATGTCAGAGACGAAAATAACCGGATTGGTTATTGAGTCGAATACGGCCAAACCGTATAAGGAGCATTCCATGAAAACGGTAACTTAATTTTATTTTTAATTCACCTTTGTCTCGTGTTTCACTAACATTTTCGAAAATATCACCTGTTTCAGACTAGGTCGAGTTGCTGTCGCTTACGTGACGTTTGGTTTACACCTAGTTTCTTTACGAACTTAGACATAATGTCAAAAGTAGTTCATGGGTTTTTTTAAGTACACATTTAGCTTTGATATTTTATTATTAACAAATGACGGAACCTCAAATGAAAGGAGTACGAGAGCTGTAAAGTCTTAAAATCGAGTAAGAATGTCGATTACATAACCATGGAATGCTCCATAAGTACCTACAGTGCTCCCAGCAGCGTTCGGCAACTAAAGCTGTCACGCTTGCACTCGCAACTAGTATATTCGTCACTCGTGTTTCATAGAAAGACAAAGATTGCCGATGGCTGGAACTGGTAGTACTGTACCTAATGTAAACGGGTCACTACGCGACACGCATGGCAAAAAAAAACATTAAAAATTCAACCTTTTTGATTTCAAAAAAAGAAGGAGGAGGTTTTCAGCGGCTTTAGTATGTATGTTCCCCGATTACTCTAAGACCGCTGCTGGAACGAATAATTTTTTTTGTTTGTTTTCATGTTGGTCCCACTGTCAACACGTGAGGATCTGATGATGGGATCTTGGAGAAATCGAGGGAACTATTCAAATATTATCGGCACGCCTACTGCGACTTGGGTATTTTTCATAGTAACTCATGCTTTTGCTCTTGGAAAAGCACTATTTGGTGAAATGGAACTGATGAAGACCACGGATTGCCACCAGTACTCCTCAACGGTACCTACTTATTTCAAGGGTGGCGATAAGGGGATCCCCTTGAAATATCGACAAACATTTCATCAAATATGTCATTTCACCGAATTTCATTTCATCGAAAGCTGATTTCTGCTGAAACCTTATAGTTTTCAGGTTATCTTAAGCATTCGTTACGTAGGTTAGGTTAGGCTAGACATGTAACCATAAAAAAAATAAACCTCCTGCACGTAGATGCCTGTATGACTATGACTTTTCTTTGCGGTGTTTCTTGCGGCGAGAATAAAATTAATTTGTCCTATAGTTGGTTTCTTATTAATTCAGAAGTAGGCACAGCATAACAGCATATTATGATCAGTAAAATCCATAAAATAAAATAGGTTTTAAAAAACAAGCGTTTCTGAAGGCGGTTTTTTGTTTTTTAAAACATTTATTTACCTGTACCTGTGACTACTTTAAGGGCCTGTTTCACAATCGTCAAGTAACGCGTCTCTGACACATAAATTTAGCCCTTTCCTTTTCTTACACTTGACCATAGACAAGGAGAGAGCTAACTTTAACTGGCACATAAATTTACTTGTCGATTGCGAAACAGGCCCTAAGCGTCGTTGGCGTTGTAGGCACGACAGCTCATGACGGCATCGTTGGCGTTCAAAAGGTTAGCATTACACGTCAAAATACACACTGTCTTCAAAGCTTACTTTGGCTTACTTTTTATATCTGGTTACCTATCTTGAGTTCGAAAAACTTTTGTCCGCTGTTTCGTTTGTCCGAATTTTCATTTGTCCGAAAATCCTTTTTCTCCGAAAACGTTTAACTTTTCTGGATTGTTATAAAACTATCTTGACCTAACCTACAGGTTCTGTACCTAGGTATTATATCTCTTTAAACATTCTGAAAATTTAATGGGTACAGAGGAAAAAATATTTTCGTACAAATGAAAATTCGGACATGTTCAACACTCAATATTTAATTAACAGATGTGTGCAGGTTTGTGGTAAGTAGTGATTACGATTTCAAAGATATCAGCTAAATCAACTTTGTAAAGAGAAAATAGTCCTCATCTGGTAGGCACACAATTTCATCTATATATATATATATATATATATATATATATATATATATATATATATATATATATATCTATTATATAGGGTCAAGGAGGGAACAGTGGCTAGGATTTTTTCAACAGGCTGTTGCATGAAAAATATAAATCCCTGAAATAGTTATGGCAAGCACAAAGCACAGTGCAATATTGAAGTTTCATATATAGCAAATAGATTTGCTATTACTTTTACCAAAAAAGAGATATCTAGTCTTTTAAAAAAAATGGGAATCGAGCCATTGTTTACTACGACCTGTACACAGTCACTAGTACCCCCAAGTACACAGTGATTCTAACAGTGCACAGTGGCTCGAACCTTTGTGTACACTCCCTAGTACACAGTGGTTCTTACAGAACACAGTAGCTACGTTTTGATATTCAATGACCAAATAGGCTCTGACATCTTTAGGAAAATATAAAAAAATGATAAGGATTGGTTTTTTTTTACCTAAGGTTTAATGACTAGGTATCTACTTCCTAGTTAGAAATAATTGACGCAAATATTAAATCACATTTTAGCACATCTACAACCATACATCCATAGGCAAAAATTGAAAGAACATCAATCTTCTTGTGAATTAAATAAACTCAGTAATAAATAATTGTCATTTTTGGTTTAATATAATGTAATGTAAAGAGTTGCATGTACACAGTGGTTCGGGAGCGACTGTGTACTTTTCCGAAACGAACTACTGTTGACCCTGTCGCTATTTTGGATTTTAGATCAAACTAGAAGCAAATACCAAAGTTGAGGGCCTTGACTTATCAGCCAATACTAAGTCGATTAGACACACTCTTAGACAAAAATATAACTAATTAAAAATCTCGTACGAGATAAGAATAAAATTAAGTGAAACTTATGTGACAACGTAGTTTTATCAGGGGTTAAAACAAAAACACATCGTAACTCGTCTGCATGGCGCCGGAGCGCCTCACTAACTAGTTCGAGCATGATCGGGTACCGAACGCCTCCGATTGATGTAGAGAACAGACATAAAGCTCTTTTCCTTTCGAGTACAGCACATTCGAGCCACTGTTCCCACCGAGCTACTGTTCCCTCCCTGACCCTATATAAAAGGCAATGTCCCGGGTGACATATCAACGCCCAGCCCAAACCGATAAAGATAAAAAGTTGGAATTTTGAAGGGAAGTTGGTTTTGTAATGGAGGCGTCGTTTAAGAAGGGATTTTTCGAAATTCAACCCCTAAAGGTATTAAAGGGGGTTGCAAAGTTTGTATGGGAAAAAACATTTTTATGGTCCAATTTACTTAAAACTTGGTAGAAATGCTCTTCAATGCAAATAATGAAACACGTATTTCAGCGATTACTAAAATTCAACCCCTAGAGGGATGAAAGGGGGTTGCAAAGTTTGTATGGGAAAAAACATTTTTATGGTCCAATTACTTAAAACTTGGTAGAAATGCTCTTCAATGCAAATAATGAAACACGTATTTCAGCGATTACTAAAATTCAACCCCTAGAGGGATGAAAGGGGGTTGCAAAGTTTGTATGGGAAACAGATTACTTGGAACTTGGTAGGAAATCTCTTAAATGGAAATAAAGAGACACGTATTTCGGAGATTACTAAAATTCAACCCCTAGAGGGATGAAAGGCGGTTGCAAAGTGTTTACAGATAAAATATTTTTATGATCAAATTTATTTGAAACTTGGTAGGAATGCTCTTCAATGCAAATAATGAGACACGCATTTCAGCGATTTCTAAATTTCAACCTAAATATTTGGTATGCTCAAATTTACTTTAAACTTGGTAGAAATGCTCTGAAATGAAAATAATGAGTCACGTATATCAGTGATAACTAAAATTCAACCCCTAGAGGGATGAAAGAGAATTGCAAAATTTGAATGGAAAAAATACCTATGTGGTCAAATTTACTTGAAACTTGGTATAAATGCTCTTCAATGCAAATAATCAGACATATACCTATTTCAGCGATTACTAAAATTCAATCCCTAGAGGGATGAAAGGGGGTTGCAGTTTGAATGGAAAAAATACTTTTATGGACAAATTTACTTGAAACTTGGTAGAAACGCTCTTCAATGCAAATAATTAGACACGTATTTCAGCGATTACTAAAATTTAACCCCTAGAGGGATGAAAGGGGGTTGCAAAGTTTGTTTAGGAAAAAATATTTGGTATGCTCAAATTTACTTGAAACTTCGTAGAAATGCTCTTCAATGCAAATAATGTGACATGTATTTCAGCGATTACTAAAATTCAACCCCTAGAGGGATGAAAGGAAATTGCAAAATTTGAATGGAAAAAATACCTATGTGGTCAAATTTACTTGAAACTTGGTATAAATGCTCTTCAATGCAAATAATCAGACATATACCTATTTCAGCGATTACTAAAATTCAATCCCTAGAGGGATGAAAGGGGGTTGCAGTTTGAATGGAAAAAATACTTTTATGGACAAATTTACTTGAAACTTGGTAGAAACGCTCTTCAATGCAAATAATTAGACACGTATTTCAGCGATTACTAAAATTTAACCCCTAGAGGGATGAAAGGGGGTTGCAAAGTTTGTTTAGGAAAAAATATTTGGTATGCTCAAATTTACTTGAAACTTCGTAGAAATGCTCTTTAATGCAAATAATGTGACATGTATTTCAGCGATTACTAAAATTCAACCCCTAGAGGGATGAAAGGAAATTGCAAAATTTGAATGGAAAAAATACTTTTGTGGTCAAATTTACTTGAAACTTGGTATAAATGCTCTTCAATGAAAATAATCAGACATATACCTATTTCAGCGATTACTAAAATTCAATCCCTAGAGGGATGAAAGGGGGTTGCAGTTTGAATGGAAAAAATACTTTTATGGACAAATTTACTTGAAACTTGGTAGAAACGCTCTTCAATGCAAATAATGAGACACGTATTTCAGCGATTACTAAAATTCAACCCCTAGGGATAAAAGGGGGTTGCAAAATTAGTTTTGGAAAAAATATTTGGTATGCTTAAATTTACTTTAAACTTGGCAGAAATGCTTGCTCTGCAATGAAAACAATGAGTCACGTGATAACTAAAATTCAAACCCTTGGGGGATGAAAGGGGGTTGCAAAGTTTCTACAGGAACGAATACTTTTATGTTCTGATTTATTAACTATCTATTTATTAACTTGGGATCTAAGACTACTGACTGTAAAGTTTGTATCGAAATTATGTAATATTCAAAGTTACATACCTTCAAGATATGAAAATGGGTATTATTATTACATACAGAAAATATTCAGCTTCGTTGTTTTTCGAAAATCTTCTGATAAGTTGGTTAATTGTTTGTATAGAAATGTGGCAAATTTATCTAGAATCGTATAAAAAAACGTAATGGTGAAAGAGAGGCAGTGAATTTATTTTTTATGTCAATTTTGTTGTTTTGAAGGTTAGCGCCACAAAATTAAAGTTGTTTATGTGGACTGCTTACTTAAAATTCACGATCTAGACTTTATTTTTAAAAGCCTTAGAAGGTGATGTAAACTATAACTGTACTTTCAACAGAAGTTCTGACTCTCCGCAGACGAAGTCGCGGGCGGAAAGCTAGTTTGTATATAAAAGCGGAGAGCAATAAAAGTAATCAAATCATGAAGTACTATGTCTATTAATTATATTAAAATAAAATAACAAGAGAACAAGGCGAAAACCACAGACACCAAGCCCGCGGGGCCGACGCAGGGCGCTGCGTTGCATAAATCTTCTCTACAAATACCATGGTATGCGGCGGTGTCATCGGCGAAATCAAAGTTTTCTAAATTACAGCATCCGCGAAGGGCAAACATTGTTTTTTTGTCTTCTGTGAAAAACACAATAGGTTTTTATGTGCATGTTATTCCTGCTCAAAGTCCCGGTAAAAAAATAGTTACCTACAATAAATATTAATAGTCAGTCCTAATCAGAGATGTGCCGCGTTCTGCAGATTTTTACAGAGAAAGTTACCACAACGTACCTACCGTTCTTGAGGAATTTGCAGCCGGACCCGGCCGCTTCACACGGTGTTCTACTGCATGATTTTCCATACAATTGCATTTCAATAGTATTAATACGGAAAAAAACGGTGTTATTCTGAACGAATGGTCGTCGGAAAGCCATACGGCTGGCTCACGCGACGAGTAAAGCTGAGAATACACATTTTAACATTTTGTTTTTACGCCCTGACATATAATAAGGACCACCAGGTATAACATTTAGCAAGTCAATGTCATTTCCAAACGTTCTATGTGAAGTGTGTCCTAATCCAATTTGAACCTTATTTTCAAGACGGTAAAGTTGTAATTCAGATTCCATCTTTTGTTATTAATGCATTTCATTTTGTACAGGTAATTTGCGGTTGGGTTTAACAAAAGATAACAATGCCATTCATCGCAGATAAGTTCTCAAGTGCAAATCGTGATTTTAAATAGTTTCTACTATACTGAATTAGTAAAAACATTTTTTAAATATACCTCCATAGATCGAGAGTACCATTGAACTGCAACACTTCCGCATATGATTCTGTTTTGCAAGCGTATGCTGTACTTTATAAAGAGAATAAAGCTTGTTCCATAATAAAAAATAGACTTTTTCCATGTTGGTTATAATAATAATTTCCTAAATTCAATGTTTGGGGTTCTGGGGAGATGCTCCACAGCAACTCCAAATTCAGGTCATTTGTACTATCGATCTATTGACGTACATTTTTTTTAAGCATGTACAAATTCGGTACATATTGTGTACATTAGCAAACATTAGGAAACATTATATAACTAATCAAAAGGCTAGATGATGATGTCATGGTCCCTGGATACCACCCCACCGTCTGTTTATTAATGTTTTCTAATATTATTAGTAATAATAATAGTAGTTTTAAATTAGTTAAAAATTGTTTACTATCTTTACCAGCACAAGCGCAGGACATTTGCAATTGGTAACCATTGTTTTGGTCCCACGAGACAGGCGTCGCTTCGTGTGGAGGTCATAAGCAATTTCGACATGTACAATGAATAAATTATAAACAATTTTTATTAAACAAAATTATAAATAAAAAAAATATTGCCTTACTCATGTGTATGTCGGGCTTATCAAAAATCGAGTCCTATGTAATTCGTATGGTGTAGTTAAAAACATGTGAGTTAATTTGACAGAAAACAGATATAAAGTGTAGATACTTCAATAATTTTCAGTTTAAGTTACATTCATTTATAATTTAGTTTTTGATAATTTACGTAAAAGACAGCTAAAAAACCCAGATAAACCGGAGTCAGACGCTCACACGAAGTGCTCCGTACCATTATAGTATTTAATTATTTTTATTATTTTCTATATTAGCTAAATATAACACACACTCTTACGTAAACGAGTTTCAAAAACTGTAACAATGTATGGAATTATCGTGACGTCCAGCAGCTTATGTCAATCCTATAATATTTTCGATGTCGACATCGTACGCAGAATGCATTTTGATGAGGGTCACAGGTACATTCTCTTTTTAACATATACCTAATATGTTCTGCAACATTTAAAAAATTAACGTACATCGACTTTTGGTGTTCCCAAATGTCTTCAATAGACATTTGTACAACAACTTGTTCAGTAACATATGCAACTTTATAGTGTGCAGGTGTATTGAAATTTTGGATGTGTTCATGGACTTTTGTTGCTGACTGTACCCATATTTATTTATTTAAATACGGACACCGATACTTACTATTAAATTCAGCTTTTTTAAAGCAAACATGCGTTCCTAATAAATGTATAATACTACTGCAGTCTCTTTGGACGAGCTCCCTGTCGTCACTGGCAAAGGGGTCTAGACAGGCCTTTAGTGTCTTGCTGGTGCATTCATAACACATAAGCCCTGAAATAAATAATTAGACCTATTTAATAAAACAGCAAAGCTTGCCCACAAGCACCTTCAAGCTGTCCCAACCGACCGCTTTCAGCTCTAGTGGGACCGCTCTAAGAGGCCCCGCAAATGTCACACCCACTTCATTGGATTGTTATAGAACACTTCATTTTGTATAAATGTGGCGCTTTCAATGTTTTTGTCACATCGAAGGAAAACGATTAAAATAGAGGATAGAGTAGCGATTCGAGTAACTCCGGGTGTAGGGCCCCTCGTTCCTGACTTGACTGTACAACAGTGGACCGACATCAGTATGCAGTATTTTTTCAAAATCAAATCTAATAGTTGATTTTTACACAAAAATCTGTAGTTTTAATTTGATTTTATGACAATTTCAAAGTTGCGGGATCCCGCGTGAATCCCCCATATAAATCCCGCGGGATTGAATGAGCTGCGGGATTGCTTCCCTAATTGTGACGTCATTGCGACTAAAGTCCGGGGTCTAGTCATAATAACCTCTCCGCAGCACGAACAGAAACAAAAAGACTCAACACGTGATGATATGATCTTTTTAATAAACGAATTAGAGGTAACATTATTCTCATCGCTATTACATCATGTAACTAAAGACAATTACAGTCAGGTAAACATGTTATTGTCATTGGCAGTCTTAATAGGAACAGACTTTACCTACGGACACGGGGCATTTTACCCAGTCACCATAATTACCCATTTTCTCGATGACGATACGTTAACATCACTTACATTAGAAGGAAAAAAATTGTGCTCGGGATACTGAGCTTCTTTACTCTTCGGTAATACCGACACTTTGGAAAAGACCATAATGTCAGAGAAAAAGCGCTGTAAGAAACTCAGCAGAATATTTTTTTTACTCATATCCGGCAAAATTGCCGGATCCGGCATAGTGGGAACCAGGCCTAATAGGTATAATGTTATTGTGTATAAGTAGGCAATGGATAACAATTATATTATACCTACACCTACACCTATTATTTAATCTGTGCCTAAACACTAACATAAAAATAAAATAAAATAATTATAAATAACAGGTCTGCTGAAAAGTCAACAGATGTATAGTTAGATGAGTTATGTACATGGTCCAATTTTATAATATTAACAATACTTTATAACGTAATAAGCTAATAAGCTTCTGTCATTGATAATAATAAACCAGTGTAGCTGATGCCTAAAGAATGGCTAGCAACCTTTGGTAACAATTTGCAAGGTTCTCTCATTAGTAGGTATTTGTATTTGTATTCTGATTATAATATTGAAAGTAAGTACTATCAGAATATTGTCTTTAGCAGAAATCCATTTAATTAGATGCAATTTGTTCACCTTAAAGACAACAGTAAGTGTAATAATAAGCTACGTACCATTTGCAACGTAAACTGTGGCCGCGAATAAAATAATACAACAAATACTTCTCATAGTAGGTAATTAAAAATTAGTAAGTAAATATGACTAATTGTTTACTTATATTAGTATTATTTCCTATTAATACCCAATTCCTCATAAAAACACTTCAACTCTTCGTAGAATTGTTTGATTAATCTGCTAACGTCAAAGTCAGTATCAAAGAGAATGTAATATTTGACTCTGACCTGTTCTTAATCTGACTTTAAGAACGGATATATTATTATTATAGCTTGGCAAAGTAATAGTTTGTGGTGGTGACAGATAGAACCACAATATGCTCAAGTGGCGACCACCACAAAGGCAGTTTTTTCTCAGTTTCTAGTAGAAATTGTTAAGGTGGTAGATGAATTTTGCACCAGATATCTTTCTCTTCTTTGAAGAAATGGAAAAACAAAACTAGGCTGCTTTTTTTCTTAAACTTTCATTGTCACAAGAGAGACTTCTTTGGTTCTCTTACATGGACCCTGTGCGTGGACCTTACGTGGACCTTACAGTAAGTACATGACATAGTCTAAGTTACAGTAGGTACTACAAATTCAAAAAGTAGTTATGCGACCAGTTTTTTTTATGTCAAGAGTGACCTCTTTATTGACGAACTTTAAAAAAGGAGGATGTTCTCAACTCGTCTGTATGTTTTCTTTTTTAGTTGGTGTTCTTTGCACCTTCCGATACTATAAAATCCAAAGTCGTCATTGCGATCAGTTCATTTTATGGCAGCGTGACCTCTTCATTCAGTTGGTTGGTGTAGACAGATTCAAATTGAAACCTTGTGACGACTTACAAGATAACCAAAGGATACCTATAAGACATAAGCACATTTTTGCATTTGTAATTTTGTATTTTGTAATTTTGTAATTTGTATATTTTTTCAAAATTTTAGACTCTTAGATCAGGGGGGAATGGTCAATTTTCGTCTTCTTTCATCAATAAATTAAAAACTATTTATTTTAAAATGATAACAAAAATATATTTGAGATTCTTATAACGAGCCCTTCCATTTGATATATGACACAGAAAGGTTTTTTTTTTAATTTCCTAGTTTGTCCCCCGAAAATGACCCTTATTTAAAAAATATTTATTTACTTTGCACATCTGTGTTTGGGTCATAGGATTACACCATCCTACCAAATTTCACCTGATTTGGTGCAGTAGATTCGAAGCAAATTGGCTGTGACAGACGGACGGACAGACAGATAGACGCACGAGTGATCCTATAAGTGTTCAGTTTTTTTAATTTTTTTAACCGAGCCCTAAAAAGGTCACGCCTACGTCTTTTATTCATTTTACAATGATTTTACAGTCCGGTTTCTATAATTTTTATAGTTTCTTTGCGAAAATGTTAGTCAAACTGATCAAAACGACTACGAAGAGGTTATAGGGCCATTTACCTAAATAAAGAGATATTGGTCGTCATGCTCGTCACGTCAAAGTAAATGTCAAGCCACAGAAAATGGACATTATTGACGCATATCGAGACGATCATTACAGTCGAGATCAGTTTAGTGATACGACCCTAATAATCTAATATGAATCTAATACAGTATTTCATAAGTTTACATACATACATTAAATCACGCCTGTTTCCCAGAAGGGTAGGCAGAGACCACTTCTTTCCACCTGCTACGATCCTGACAAATCTCTTTCGCTTCTTCCACATTCATACATAAATTTCACTTTTATTAACGTAGAATCATTGCATTAAGTACCTACTTACCTAATAACAAGGTATTGAGCTACCTTTGCAAGTCTTATGTTCAGACATAGAAGTTTTTGTGGCACGAATAAAATTGTCCTAGGGACGTCCGAATGTTATTAATATATCGATAAATTGTACTTTCTTATAACAGTTGTGACTATGAGGTACCTACCGTATAATATGCACATGCAACTTGCATACCTATTACACAGTATAAATAATGTCATACAATTTACCTAAATAGACCTTTGTTCCAAGGCACTCTCCTTTCAGTTTCAGTTTACTTTGTATGGATATCGATTGAATAGCATTTAAAGAAGTTTTTGTGTAAGAAACACGTCAATGAAATTTTATTTATTAAAATTGATGTTGATTTGAATTTTAATTTCCTTAAAAATTATGCCTATGTGTTACTTAAATTAAATATTACCTACCTCTAATTACAAAACATCGATGGGTAGTTATCATCATTTTAGTTAATCTCTATTTTATCCGGTGAACTTAATAGAGTCTGACCAGCGAATCGTGTCACAACAAAAAGGCGGCAAATTCAAAATAATCACTACCTGGTAACACAAAATGCATAGCGACTGGATAGGTACTCATAATTTGACAGCTTGTTTCATACGTAAAATTGTTGCCACATCAAGAATTAAAAAAAAATGCTAGTGACACGATTCGCTTGTCAGACTCTACCTATCTACTATGAAATGTCACTTTGAAATAAGTATTTGAAACAGTTAGAGTCTGGCTAACGAAAGCTGAGACTGAAATTAACCGCGAAATTTAAACTTACCTATTGTATGCCTGTATGGGCTAGAGTTAGACAATGTTGAAGCTTTTTTCATTAAGCATTAAGTTAGGTATAAGTTAATAACAAAAGCATTAACATTGTCTAACTCTAGCGCACTCAGGCATACCATAGGTACAATTTTAAATTTCGCGGTCAATTTTAGTCTCATCTTTCGCTAGCCAGACTCTATCGATAAATTGAATATTGGAAGGAAGTCCCTAGATTGACGTTTTTGCCACAAAAGTTCTATGTCAGCATATATTAAAGTGACTATCGATTAAATTTGGTATGAGTAAGACTTTCTGTACAATACATGTTCTACATAATTTAAAAGAAGAATCCCCGAGAAGCGCGCAGTCGGCGACGTGTTGTATCTACATCACAGTCCTCGAATCCCCGTCCCCGGCGCCAATTAAAATTACAATTATTTTACTAGAGCTCCTCTCAGGTGTTTTGAGTGACGTAAATACGTATACATTGTGTCTTCCATACAAAACGTAAATTTTAACTAACTATAGTTTTAAGTAGTGTTCATGATTTTATAATAAAAACACAATAACTACTCTTGATAATATAGCGTAATTAATTTTTGATGTTGTCTCGAGCAGCAATGTAATGCAAAGTTTAATTTGACACTTCTGTTTTAATGTTTACCTTATCCAATGGTCGTTGTGTCCTTACTAACAATAAATTGTGTGGCGAATTAATTTGTAGGAAATAAAAAAACTATTTTTTGAATAAAATATATCCGTTGTTTACAAAATATATGCATTTACAATGAGATTGATTTTTATATGTAGTAAAGCTGTAATAAAACATCTGATGTAGTTCAGAAATTGGACAATTAAGCTTTCTTAGGGCATAGAGAAGGCATACAAGCACGCAGGTCATCAGACAATAAGAGGAAACTGAGACATATACATTTGCATTCTCAAGCCTGCAATCTTAAGACTGCAATCCTAAAACGGCAAATAAGTACTTGGCAAACCCTGTGGACGTAGATGGAATTTTAGTAATTTCATCATTAAAAGATGCCTACTAACACACCAAAATGCGAATACTACTCCTTGGCGAAAGGTCAATGGATGAGACGGTGGTAGGCAAAAAATAAGTAGGTACCTAATACACTTATTTATATTCCCATTGGTTGACTGGAAGAGAATGCCTTAAGGCATTAAGTCCGCCATTTGTACCTACTTTTGGTATTGTGCAATAAAGTGTAAATAAATAAATAAATATCCAGTACAAATTTACTTGTTGAATGTTCACACAGGGTGAACTATTCTTAACAACCATCATCACTGAGCCCTCTCCCCGGGGTCTCGTGTTTTTTTAAAACTTGTTTATAGCTAAGAAACAAAGTCACATTTAATTGTAAATTACGAGAAGAGTTTCCGCGGGTTTTTCCGATGAAAAACTCGAGGCTCGCGTAACGAGCTTGTATGGGCACTAAAAGGCCCCTTATTACAATTTCCACTCTTCCTAATAACTCTTACACATGGTGCGGGCTTCATAATTTTGCATATTTTCACGCTTAAAGACTCTTTAAAAATAATTTATGTGCATTAAGCTTGATCCGGAAAACCGCTGAATGGTTGGAACTTGAACATTTTTTCTGTTGATTACGTAACTTACAAGGCTATGAACCCGCAGCTAGAACGTCTAATAAGCCATGATGTAGGGGATGCATGCTACGTAACAAATTTTTGAAAATGTTTACCTATGATCACCACACTAGTACTACGTGTAATAGAACTTATACAACAACAAAAAAATCATGCATCATGGGTTAATTTAATTAAGAATAATCTTAACGGGTAAAAAATAATCATGCATTTAAGCGTTAATTTAATTAAGAATAATCTTAACGGGTAAAAGCCGTAACAGAAGATCGAATTTGGTCCGGCCGGACATCGGATTTGGTTCGCTCCGAACCATATCTGTCCGTCTGTAGAGTAGTCTTGTGACCACAGACGGATAGATATGGTCCGGCCCGGACCAAATTCGATCGTCTGTTACGGCTTTAATAATAATTCATCGACATATTACCTAAAAAAAATTTTTAAGTCCAACTGATGTACACCAATTAGGTACTCAATTTACTAGATATTATTCAATCATTGAATTTGAATTAGTTGTGGGGGTAAGACAATGGATATCCATTTCAAATTGTAAATACGAAAGTTTGTGTGTTTGATATTTACTTTTTCACGCTGCAAAGGCTGGATGGATTTGAATGAGATTTGAATTGGAGATAGCTTAGTACACGGAATAGAAAAAACAGTGGAAGTGGCATGAGCTTCGCTTAGTATCAGACCTGTTGTGACCAATACTCAAACTATCATAAAAACAACACGCCATGGAAAACGTATTTGATGCGGCTATCGTTATTACACTCCAAAATAGCACAATAAGGCATACTTCTAGATTTATTTCCTATTTTAGTAATATCGAAATATCGAAATAAGCGATCGCGGAAAAAGTATGGTAGATTATGCGGAACTCCGCATAACTATGCCACACGTTACACGCCCACATGACACTTCTACTGTTTTTTCAGTTCTGTGGCTTAGTACCCTGGATTAACACATCTAATTGTTGGAGTTGTTGGTAATTATGTAGCTCTGCCTACCCCACTCTAAGAATGAAGGTATGAGTTTATGTATGTGTGAATGTTTGTATTAACACATCTAAAGGCTAATTCATCCCGGAAAATGTAAACGAAGACGAAGTCGCGGGCAAAAGCTAGTAGGTAGTAATAATAGCACAAGGGCCCAAATGTTAAGAGCAACGCATTTGTGGTCTCGGGATTGCAATCTTGAAATTGCAAACATCTATTAGGCCTCGGAGCTCACTCACCATCAGCTGATTTTTTTCCTAGATCGCCTTCACCGAACCAGAAAAAAAAATCTGCGAGAAATTTGGGGTTATCATGCTAAATCATTGCATCAAAAGCTCTAAATACCTAATCGAAATAAAACATACCCACTTATTCCATAGACTAACAGACTAGAGCTTAGTTTGGGGCTTGATTGTCTTGGACTTGGGGATTGTCCCCCGATTTTTTTTTTTGTTATATGTATATTATTTATCTAAATAGTTGTTTATTTAATGTCTTTTTCGCATAAAAACAATGTAAGTATAAGTCGTTTCACAACAGACAAAAAGCTGCGATGAATGTAACGAAAAAATAAAAAATGTCACCTGTGATTGTGTGATGCCGTCTCTTCCATGTCCTTTCTAACGTGTAGTTCGAATTTCAAGCCGAAAACCTGTATTTATTTTTCACACATGTACACTTTCATTCACACATTCGTTTCATTCGCGACAGCTCTTGTAAAGTGACCTAAATCGACGCCGATGAACTGCCTAATTACTAGCATCGACGAACTTTACTAGTCATCGAAATACCAGTGCTAGGGTGACTGAATCCTTTCTCGACTTCACAATGTCTAATTTGTCAGGTCGCTGGTGCCGTCACTTGTGTCGTGACTCGACGTGTAGTGTGAGGGCGGCTTAAGTGAAGGGCCCTCTAGCTCTAGACGCGAGTTTCAAGAGGCCCCCTAATGGCAATACATCCGGTCGATGCTTACATACATTCATTGCTGATATGAGCATCAGTTGCAAGTAAATAAGGGTTTGGTATGGGGCAGGTTTTTTTTTTCGAATACATATCTTGATAGTTTTTGGTAGTTAGTGTTTACACAGTACGTTTTCTTACAATTAGACCAGGAGTGTATTTTTTTTTGACTATTCACTTTTAGTTGGTCGACGAGGTCGTTAGGTTAGGTTAGGGCAAAATACACACACTGAGAGCCCGTTCAGACTAGAGCGATAATCCTTAGTTAGTTCCGATAGTTCTTATTTACTTGAATCTAAGACTTCTAGGCGTTCAGACGTGTAACCGCGCAGTTTTTCTAACAAATAACCAAGGTTTAGGAACCGCGCGGTTTCCGCAAGTCTGAATATGTTAAAAATTGCTCGACGTGATGAAATGAATGAATAGTGAATGCGCGGAATCTTCGTTATTCAGAATCAGAATACATTAACAACCAGAGTTTTTCTTTTCCATTACTCAAAATGTATGGGATGACATTCTCGTGCGTAGCGATAAACCTTAATTTTGAGTGATAGAATAGAGAAACGTTAATAGAGTTTGCATCTTGGCTAGGGCCCCAGTATTTTATTTGAAATTCTCTATCTGTACTATTTTTACTGATTGTAAGTTTGTTTATCTGTCCGTTTATTAACCACTAGGCTGTAATCCACTGAACCGATTTTGATAAATTTTGATACGGAGATTTGGTCGCAGTATTGAGAGATAAAGGATACTTTTTATGCGAGATGGCTACGTAGACAAAGTAAAAGCTCGGATACAGGCTATAATTTGGTTTGACCAAATCACAAATATTTACGTTCCGAGGATGTAGATACAGTAACCTTAATAGTTTAGCTATCATAGAACCCTGTCACGACAATTACAACAGGTTACAGGATAGAAGTAATATCTATGGTCGAACCCTATATTCAAACCGCGGACAGATAAGGCTTACTTCGGGTTAAAATTTTACACATTTTGTATGGGCAAATGTCAAATTTAAACCCGAAATAAGCCTTATCTGTCCGCGGTTTGAATATAGGGTCCTCCTCCGCCGCGGCCGGGGCCGTAAATCGAATACTGGTTATTAAAGTGGTTGACTGTACTATTTCCTCAGGGCAATGACACCACTTTTATGAACAACTAGAGGACGCCCGCGACTTCATACGAGTAGAATTACTTTCCCGCTACTCCCCTTTTAATCCCTTAGGGGATGATTTTCCAAAAATCCCTTCATAGTGCACCCCTGGAATACCCAAGGATTATTCCCTCCAAATTTAGCCATTCAGTTACTTCTTTCATTTATACATATAGCGTGCCTCCGACCTTGGGGCTTTAAATGCTACGATCGATTCTACTCGGTAAACTGAACTACTTTTGTTCTGCAACATTAAAAAATAACTTAAGTTTAGATAATAGATAACTAATTGATGTTAGTCTAATTGCAAAATCAGTGTATTAAATCATGGCCATATAATCACTATTTTATGGTATGAGGGCGACATTTCCTTGGTACGAGGGCTAAAGGGAAATGGAGAATTGGATCGCGTACATTGAAAATTACATTTAACTTGTATTAAAAATTAAAATTTATGCTGGACATATTTTTAACAACTTACAGAACAAAAGAAGTTCAGTTTCAGGAATAGAAACGATCCATGCATTTAAATCCAAAAGGTCAGAGGGACCCTGTATAAAGTGGTAATTGTAACCAAAAGTGGTATAATAATGCTATTGCCTTAAAGGCTTAATCGAACAAGTCTACTTTTACAAAACGGCAGCTTAAAAACTTAAAACCGCACTTCCTTTAAGTGGTGACTGCTATCCATGGAGAATAAAGTAAAATAAAAAACGGCCAAGTGCGAGTCTGAACATGAACGGTTCCGTACCATTCTTGTATGGGGCTCCCTTTCATTTTTATTTCATGCAGTTTAATTTAAATTATTAGTTGTTGTAGCGGCAACGGCAATAGAAGATCTTCGGCTTAATCTCCACGTGGATTCCATCTTTTTGCAAACTTGATGTTCCTTTATACCAACATGTTACCAATCAAAAACCGGGCAAAATGTACTTGCTGTTTAATGTGGTGAGAACACCACTACAAAACATTGAAATGGTTTTATGAGATAATAATAGGAGTTAGGTATACGGAACCCTAAAAGCTGGTGCGGTGCATCGGGCTCGTTCACACTCCGCGACATCGATATCGCTCTCTTACTTCCTCAATCTCTTATAACTTCAGAGCGTCGGCGGCAAATTTCGACTTTATATTAATAGTATGAAGATTGTCTTTGTATAATGGACCTTTGTTTAAAATACGACTTTGTGAAAGCATGCACTGGATTTCTAAAACACTATCGTGGGAAAGCGTCGGGTGGTAAAAGTTTCAAATACGTAGGTCCAGGCGTATATGTAACTTTGTCGCATTATTTTTCGTTCACTTCTATGGATGAAATATTTCAGAGTTATAAATAAAGATCTATATACGAGTCAGTGAACTCGAGCGATTCAGTCCGAAAGCGTTACGTTGACCAGCAGGCGTTTTACAACCTTGGTCTAGAAACTTGGTCGTTTTTCCATACTAACATCCCCAGTGTTGGCAACATATTTGCAGTTTTAAGATGGTCACTTGCCCTACTACACACAACAAAATATCCAGGGATAAAATATATCCCGACATTATTTTGATATTTTAAAATGTATCGCAACGCAGTACATTGCGAGGTAATATCAAAATAATGTAGGGATATTTTTGATGTGACATTAGCGGCCTGCACACGTAAAGTTCGGACCGCGGGAAACGCTACGCGCCGAACCGTACGTGTAAATGCAACTGTAATAGTAAAATAGTAAAAAATGTGCGGTTCGGAACGAAGATTGGAACGGCACGTGGCGTTTCCCGCCTTTGGGCGATAATACCAAGTTAATAAATTGCATAAAAAAATCTTTAAAAAATATTATTTAGAGTACACAACTGGCTGCTATTACCTAAACAGGTCAGAAACAAAACACAGCTATCCACGTCGAAGTGGAGGTATAATTTGGCACAAGTTGCCAAGACACGGCGCCGCGCCGAGTCGAGTGCTCGCCAAACAAAAGATCGCGCGGGTCACACTCCTGTCAGCAATCAGCTAAAACGGGAGACTTTAGCCGTAATTTAAACACCTTTTTATTGCGAGAGCAGGGGGAACGGTCCCCGAGTGTTGTTCAGAAATGTAAAAATAAATTTGTGCAATATTTTACGTTTTTATACGACTATTTTCTGCGACTGTTTGGAAACGTCATTCGTTTAAAAACCAAGACTTGATTTAATCCTTGATGGCTTTCTAAATAGGTAAATAAACTTTCCTTACGTTTTGAGCTTAAGAAAAAAGTAACCACCAAAAATTGTTATATAAATAGGTATATAATTATTTATTTTATTAAGGACATCAACAGTACAATGAAACAAATCAATATTCAAAGCTATAGATATCCACTTTCTAGATAATTTTGAGGCGGGTAAGTAGTAAAGTAGTAAAAGTTAAAAATACAAAAATCCTGTCAGGCCATAACAGTGTATCGCGACAAAATAGGTAGGCTTTTTTGGTTTATGTTTTCTAGGTATTTGGTGAGCGATTTGTCGTAACGTCACTTTTTCTAAGAAGCACTAAGTTAGCTCTAGGCGAGGAGTAAACATTATTAGGGCAAATAATTTGATTTAGATGTCAAGTGTAAAAATATGGGAGAACGTAATAACTCAAAATATGGCCCAATGCACCATTATTCCAGTGTAATAAGAACTTCGTAACATATTTATGAGAGGATTCTTTCGACACATATTTTGCAATTGACGGTAGGTACAGTACGGTGTCCATTCATCTGAAGTACCGCCAATCGCGGGAGCGCCAAAGTTCATATAAAATTGCAACTCCGAATATTGGAACTACGAAAATGTAATTTTTATACCGCTGGAACCGTAAACTTTTCAGAAGTTCTGAAATATTCAATGTGTAAGACTAGGTTAGGTTAGATTTGATTTATAAAAATCCTGAAAAAGTAACAGTTGCTGAGAAAAATACGTTATGAGTTGCGATGATTATGAGTATTATGACTTACAATACGTTATAAGTAAAAATAATTATATGAACCAGCCAATCGCAATTTACCCTGAAATTTGCAGGATATCTCAAATGATTAATAAAATAAGTAGGTTAAGTTAGTTTACATGTGACTCTTTGGGCAGGAATAAGATAAATAAATATAATTTTTGTATTAAGTTCAATTTATAGTGACGAAATGTTCGGAACTGTCGGTCTTAAATCTAGTTTTAAGACTTAAAACTTTATCTTTTTCCTGCTTTATCCTTATAACTTTAGTAATGATGCCACTTATTTTTTAAATATCTACATTATAAAAAAAAACTAATCAAATTAAATGCCGTAAACTAACGATTAAGAGTTACCAATCGTTTACATCACGTAGCGTTATACGTTCGTCATAGTAATTGGTACTTATTAATCGAGTCCAGGCCGCCGGCGGCCGGAACCGGCAGCGTGCCGGAATCGGACACGTTCCGGACCGTTATCTACGCAAGCACTTCCGGATCGCTACACGTGTAGCGCGGACCAACCGGATAGCTCCGGGGCGGTTACGCGATTGCATTGTTCGATTAAATATTAAACTTTATATTGTTATACATACCTACATATGTAATGAATATCAAACGAGATCTTATTTTGACAACATGTTGAGGAAACCTGCACATTCGAGCCGCTAAGTAGGAGTGCTGTTAAGATTTTTGAGTAAGTAGGTGTTTGAGGCATCACCGTGGAAATTTGTACAGTACCTACTTCTTTAATGATGATATTTAAATACAAATAAGCAGACAGAGAGATATTGGGGCTAAACCAAATTATGTACATGTATACCTATGATTAACAACATCTGTAAAATTTATGTGGAATGCAATAAATGTATTGAGTATTGAGTATTGAGTATGATTTTTTAAAGTAGTATTTTTTTTTGAGCAGATCAATTTTACCAATATTGCTCTGTTAAAATTTCAACGTGCCCCAAAAATACATTTTATCGATTTTTTTAATAATACTTTTGTAATCACCTGGCTCAGTTTTAGGACCAACTAAATGACTTGGATCATTGATTTTTTAACTTCTTAGATATTCACTACATCAGAG
This sequence comes from Acleris cristana, assembly GCA_948252455.1. Lineage (NCBI taxonomy): Eukaryota > Metazoa > Arthropoda > Insecta > Lepidoptera > Tortricidae > Acleris > Acleris cristana. Next base: position 7,609,805 of record OX411775.1, read on the forward strand.
GCCCTTGCTAAGATGCATTACGCTAAAAAATATAAAACAGTCTAGTGAAGTTTAAAAAAAAATTGGCACCATAATACTTTAACGTCGTTATAATTATCTTCAATAGATCTCCAGAGTTGACAATGGAGTTCCTCATTCACGATGTGATATTGATATTTTTGTTATTATTCCCCGAGTAACAAATGGCACTCGAAACGAGCATTCATTACTTATTTATTAATTAAATCCTGCAACCGCATTTCCCAGTAATTGGCAATTATTTTATAATCAATTTGCGAATGGCTCAATGCTTAGCAGGAGTTAAAATTGCAATGAGATGCTATTACGCTTCATTCGTTGAGTTAGAGTGCACGATGCCTTGATCTCAGTTCCATTTTGCCCTCCCTTCAAAGGCAAGAGCTTTATCTTTTAAACCGTATTATGTGTTTTACGGCGTTTTTTTTTTAAATCAAGTGAAATAATAAAGGGCGTCCCCACCCTGTAGCAACGTTTTATTTTAACGTACACTTAAAAAAATGTGAGCTAACCAAGACAGGTTTTCTCTTAGTTGACATAAAATGAATACACTATTCATAATATTAGTTATAATCATACAAAACTTATAGTAAAAACAGCAAGTTCTTTAGCGATTCAACTACCATCTTAGTTGATGCGTCTAACGTTTTGGTAGGCTCGTATGGATTCAAGACGCCTATGCACAACAATCACAATCTTGTTAGTAGCAACCAAGTTGTTTTTTTTCATCGGTCTTAGGCAGGATTCGGACCTACATCTCCTCTGGCTGTCCGGGCCGATGCAGGCGCAGTACCAATTATGCCACCAAGACCCTACTTAAGATCCATGAAATTAGTAATCGCTTGCTTTTCATACTCGGAGGGTATGGTGACGGTCGGTAAGTAGGGTCTTGGTGGCATAATGGGTAATGCGCCTGCATCGGCCCGGAGAGCCAGAGGAGATGTAGGTTCGAATCCTGCCTAAGTCCGACGAATTTTTTTCGCTTTAATATAGTTAAGGATTTCCATAAACAGACGTTTCTGTTAAATTTAAAAATCTTAACAAAATACCTATTAAAAATGGACGAGTGTGAGTTAGGCTCACGCTGATTCGATTTGAAATCGTATTCAAATCGGAATAGGTATTTAATACCTACTGTGTGGTGGTACGGAACCCCCAGTGGGTGAGTCCGACTTGCATTTGACTGGTTTTTGTTGATGTTGTTGATTTCCTAGGTTACGCATCTGCAATTCCTCAGGTCGTTTTTTCATCATCATCATCATCATCATCATCATCATCATCATCATCATCATCATCATCATCATCATCATCATCATCATCATCATCATCATCATCATCATCATCATCATCATCATGAATCATCATCCACCATGCCGACCATAACGTGACAGTTCACAGTTGCCTATATACCAAGTGCATTTGGCGAACGTTATCGAAATCGAAAATGTATAAGATTGACGTAAACTGACGTAAAGCGGTCGCTTCGATATGTCAATTCCATACATTTTGACAGTTTTCAGAAATTGCTAACCTTAGTGTTATGGATCCTGAAATGTTAAACTTATTATCCCTCTTAAGCCGGGAATACATAAGCCTGAAAACGGAACAGTTTGTAGTGTGCATACCTATTTACTAGTAACGACATGTAAAATTAATTTGCAGTGAATACATTGAAAGTTAACTTGCATGCAATTTCATCCAGGCAGGCATGCATGTAGTTGTCGCGTTCATTCACACATGCCATAAGCATACGGTCTGCAGCCCCCCGCGACCCCTCCCTCACATTGCATGCCATCAAATCTAATTGCTTGCGATCTACTTGCATGCCAGTTAGTGTATATACAATGTGAAAGTAGATGGCACGTGCAAGGAGCTGTTATGCAAGTGTGCCAGCGACAGGCATGTGTATTCCCAGCTTTAGATGCCACCTTCACTAAAAGCCACGCCAAAATAGATTCACATTAAGGATACAAGAACCCAAAAATGTTATATTCTGCAACAGCTAAGACCAAATCTCGACATAAACAGGTTTACAATGAGTAAATAACAAAATAATACCGACCTAAATATAAAATTTGTTTGCCGAAAACATTATCTCAACGAAAGCAGTTATTTTAGCGGACTTTGTTGTAATACCGGTAATCTCCTGTAAGTCCGTTAATTTATGCAGTGAAACGAGGGCGATAAGGGTAATCAGGGTTGTAATGTCTAAAGCCAGACCCTCTGCCATCGCAAATTCAGTGAAATCGCTACGATGAAGAAAGTTGAGGCCTATTTCATTACCCCTTACCACAGCCCGTTACTCAAAAAGGTCTCTATAGTCGCACCGTTCTAAGAGCCCAAATTTAACAGCTGTCAACGCATTGTAAAATATAACCTCGAACACAAAATATTGTACACCACAAATATGGCAGACTATTAATAAATTTTTCATACATTGAGGCAACCAAGCAACGTTAATTTAACTGGCGGGCGCGTCGTCTCACGGTTCTACAGATTTTACAGCTCTTTAAAGTTAAGACAGACGGACGTTTGACTCTCTCCCTTCCTTTTGTTTGTACGGAACCCTAAAATATAGTGAGTACGTGCTTTATTCAAAATCTTTCTCAAGGCAAAAATGTTATAAATGAGACTACGTCGCATCTATAACATTTTATTTGAAACTTTGCAAGCAGCAGACAGCTCACCCTTAACTTTATTTACTTACTTAGCCAAATGACGTCAACGTCAACTCCGATTTAAGTACCTATTCGTATTTTAGACGATTTTTTTGTAGAACATGGGTAAAAAAACCGGGATATTATATTAATTAACTGGTGTAAAATAAAAAGTTGTGTGTTAAATGTTGGCTGCACTAAACCCAAGGCATTCCCAAAGTTATTTAAGAAGATGATCATCTATAGGGCGGGAAGCCTTGCCGCCCTTGCTCTCGGCATCAGTCCTCCGCCAACCACCGCGCGATACGCCCGCTCGCCCTCCGCGGCACTTGGAGGGAAAACTTACGTGAAACATCGTCGTTATTCAAATAATAACTGACAATTATGGAACTGTGCAGTGACGGACTGACGCGATGTGAGTGAGCGTGACTGACGTGCAAAGTTCAAGGGGCTGTGGCGGCATTATGAAAGGTTTGATTTTGTTAGGAACTAGTTTTCTCACTGATATTCATTAGCAGTATGGTCTCCAACTGGCCCTCTCTCGGAATCCCTAATAACGTTTGTTCTAACGCATCGTTTAATCGAATTATCATTTGTCTTAAACTGGTCATCGAATCACACAACTTTTTGAGTTCCCAACAATACCTGCGGTTAGGTTACGTTAGGGAGGTTAGGGTTGTATAACAACACTTATAAGTTTTATAATTCAGGCGGAAATGGCTTTAGGGTAAACAAAAATTCGGAAAAACGATGCATTAGAACAAATAACGTTTAAGGATTCGATACACCTATCGCTTTAAACGAGTAACTTAGCAAAAAATAGCTAGGTATACCTTGGCGACAAGTGGAACAACAGCATTCTCGTGTTTGGATCATGTTGTCAATTTCATTTCGAACAGGGCCCTAACTTTTTTCAAACTCTTTTTTGCCACGAAAAATCCTTGCCTCTTGTTTTTTTTTTAAATTATAATAAGGTTTTACATTATTTTAATTATGATATGATTCTCATGGCGGGTTAACAATTAAAATGAGGGATACTGAGCCAGCTAAGAATTTAAAAATTTAAGTACGGCTGGCCTATTGCTTAACGCACTCGCAATCGCAATCGGCTTCAAAGTGGAACAATTGTTTTCATTTTGTATGCAGACTCGCCTTCGGACTGTCAAAATGAAAACTATTGCGATTGCAAGTGCTTTAGGCAATAAACACACTGGTCTGATATGCATTTACGTGGCGCACTTCTACGAGTATTGCGCTGTTATCTTAATATAAACTCTACTAAGTATGAAAGTAGAGAGAGGGACAAATTCGGTTTTCTCTAAATTGAAATATCTGTAAACCTAACTTTATAAACTTCTATTTTTGTTTAACTACAAAAAAATCAATATTTAAAGTAAACGCATTAAAAAAACGGCCATTAATAATAATATATTATAATATAAATCTTTTATTTCGGAAATGTCCATATTATGTTAGTAACAATAAAAAACTTAAACCTATGTTACAGTCAATACATCATACATTATCTTACATTACACTATCATAAAATTAAGGTGCGGCTACTTGGCCTATGGATATCATTCCAGTGCCTTGCAAAAGGACCATCAAACCTGTCTGCTACCGTGGCTAGGATGGATACCGCAAATTTTGAAACTCGCAAATTATTCAAAACTTATAATAAGGTTAAATGAAAAATAAGCAATGTGCCAAACACAACTAAAGGAAAAAATCCAGAAATACTTAATTATTGCTAACATAAAATAAAATAAAAACACGTCAAATGAAGGTCATTTATTAATTTTATTATAATTAATTTATTGTAACATATTTTTTTATTCTAACTACAGGGATCGATTTGAGAAGCCTAATTCCTCGAAATGGTTTTTAAATTTTCATACATTGTCAAAAATTTACCGTCATGTATATTGATGTATGGGAAAACATTATTTTTTTACATCAAGGTTTCATATCTATCAGCCCAATGGAACTCTGACCCACACTAGAACTGTGTCACAGACTCACAGTGACGTTATGATTTAAGTCGTAAGAAGTGTCGAACAAATTGTTTCATAATGTCACTTTGATACAGTTCTATATTGGGTCAGGGTTCCATTGGGCTGATAGTACCTGTTAGTAACTACGCTTGTGCTCTATCATTGCTTGGACTTAGACTTGACTTGACTTAAAAAAAAACCTAATACAAATATGTTGCGTGGTGTTTGGCGTGATAAGTGACCTTCGAGTTTTATCTTCTCAAACTCCTCGATATTTCTCTCCAATTACGTCCGGACAAAGAAAGGATGCATAGATCGAGTAAAGCCCCGAGTCGTGTCAAGAGTCGATATGGCGTTTTCTACGAATCGCTCAACGCCACTGCCTACAGTTGTGGCCATACTGGCTATGCCATTTAGTCTTTCATTCGTTCTTTGTCTTTTGTTCGTAGGATTAACTGACTTTTGCGCGCGACTTCGTCCGCGTAGATTTCGATTATCGTTAATCCCACAGGAACTTAAATTTTCCGCGGTAAAAAGTGCCTGTGTTAATCCAGGACATAAGCTATCCTAATTTCAAATTTCATCCAAATCCGTCTAGCCGTTGCAGCGAGAAGGAGTAACAAACTAACACACGAAGTTTCGTATTTAAAATATTAGTAGGATTAGACTCGAGATTATCACAAACCGTAATTATTAATCGTAAAGTACGACAAAACGAAAATACTTTTTAAATAAGTTGTTTGTTTATGAACAAATCCGTAATCCAATTATTTGTAATAGTTAAACGAAGGAATCGTAGGTTCGTTTAGTTCCAACATAAAAAAGTTGTAAATAATCGTATTGATGCGGACTAGACTCACAAGAAAGTTATATTATAAGTGAAATAAATATCAAAACGAAACTCAGCAAATCATAATTTCGAAGAAAATGTAAGAAGTTCGGTAAAACCGCTGCGCGAACTTCGCATTAACACTTTCGGTCTTCGCGCTGGAACAAAAGTGATAAATTGCTGAATAGCGTGAAGATGTACAAAACTAATATTATTGGTGGCAGGTTGAGATGAGGCTCTCTTTTGCTAATCAACTCGTGGGAAAATACACACTTTTAGATATATAGGTAGGTACTAACATAAAAAGATACCCGTGATTTTATTAAATATTTATAAATAGTCTAAAAATAAACTAACTTTATTTATTTTCTTTCACGGTATTTTCTTATACCTAGTCAATATTGTTTCAAAATGTTGACTTCTAATGTTTAAATAAGAATACCTTTTCGAAATAAAAAAGTATAGAAAGACGATTTAAAATTAGTCCTTGCTTAAAAAAATGAATAAAACCAATTTTCTTCATCATGGACAAACTGTAACACACTCCAATACACTGCAAAGTCCATCCAGTTTTATTGACACGAATTTTAAATGATGTCCGCAATTCCGTTGAACCCAAACTAGCCGTCAGCAGTAGCTGCCCGTAAATAAAGAGCTCGTGCGATAGGCGCCAGCACTCTCTGATTTATGTTATGGACCGTTCTGTGACGACACTTATTTTTATTTAATATACATTTGTATATTCACACTGTGATTTCCACCGACCCACTAGGCGGGTCCATTTTGTACGAAAATCAGAATCCTTGGCAGTGAAAGTATTGATACATTTTTGGATGGATAATGTTGATGTGGTAAATTGTATAAGATAAAGCGAAATAAACATAATATTACCACAGTATAATAAAGATTACTAACGAAATAACGTCACCACGTATGTGTGTGACGCCAGTAAGGCTCCCAAAAGCGATTTTTATATGCGCCCTACTTTATGGTCCCAATATCCTTTCGGTTGAGTCTCTCGAATGTTCGGACTTCATGACTGAGTATTGTTCAAATAGCACAAATACCTACCACCTAATTAACTGGTCCTGCTTTAAATACCAAACATTCAAGAAAAATGCAGTCGGAATTGTTCTAAAACTTTATAAAGTTTTAACGATTTTTCCTCTTCATTGACTTACCATTGTAAGCGCAGACATTCGTCGTAAACCACTGCATTGACTGCTTCCAGTATAAATCAATAGTTTTGTTTTTCGTTTCGCTGCCGTGGCGACTCTATTTTATGCGAAAAGTTTTGACTTCACAAACAACTAAGTATTCCCGTAACCTACAAATAAATACAATGTTTTGAGATGACGTAAGCGGTTCAGTGGCTTAATAATGGTCAGAAAATATAATTTAAAGACATTTAAAGAGCGTTTAAGTCTAATCTAACTAAATAAGTACCCGATTGATTTTCTTATACATTTAGCGCCAACGACCCGATATCGGGTCCACTGTTCGAAACAGATTTTCGCTACGTAGCGGAAAAATGTTGCTACAGGCTACAGCGTAGCACTCGTAGCATTGGTAGGTGGTAAATGTGTTCAATGAAAACCTCTATACATACAATTCAATAAACAAGCGTACATTTATCTAAATATTAACTTAGGAATGTAAACGGTAATAGCGAGAAAATATTGCACTAAATATTTTGAAATCAAATACGGAGAATATAGACTAAACACATTTCGGACTTGCGCACAGGGCACCATACGGGACCCTATTACTAAGCCAACGCTGTCCGTCCGTCCGTCTGTCTGTCTGTCTGTCCTAACTTAGTTTTATTACAGCGGATTTACTATTAAATAGGGCAAATAGTGGGTCCCCATACAAGAAACGGATTTCGGGTAAGATGGGCTCGCGCTGATTCGATTCGAAATCGAATTTAAATCGGTATAACCGGAACGGAACCCTAGGTGCGCGAGTCCAATTTGCACTTGACCGTTTTTTTTCCAATTAAATATTAGCTTCGTACAATAGTACTTACCTACCTACATTGTTTTCAGTATCGTAACCTAAATAATGCTGTTCAAAGGTTACGCGCTTCCTTGGTTCCTCGCGGCGCTGGCGGCGGTGCAGAGCGACATGCGGCCGCGGTTCGTGGTGGAACCCCCAGCGCGCGTGCTGTGGCCCGCCACGCGCGGCGCCCACGCAGCCTGCCGCGCCGCCGGCGACCCGCCGCCGGACGTGCACTGGATCACCGCCGAGGGCCAGCTGTTCACTACTATACCAGGGTTAAGGTAATACACATTTAAATGTATGTCAGAGTAGTAAAAAAAATCGTTGATTTTTTAAATGAAATATAAAGTTACACATGGATTCTTGAGGGAAAGCTGATCAAATCTTGGTTAGACGAACTGCTCTGTGTTTTATAAAAATATACTTATAGCTCTTTAGGTAAGATATCTTGATAATGTGCCATGCGTCATGATTTTTTTTTAATCATGTGGTATTTCAAGGAAAAAATGAATAAAACCAAATTACAGTAGAAGATCCCATAAGGTCGAAGTGTAACCTATATGTAGGTATCGCGGTTGGTAAATCTCTCGAGCTCTCTTATGTAAGGAATCCGTGGTTTGCTAGTCTAACTGCCGCATTCAGAGACGTCAATTTAATTTAATGCTTGATTAAAGTTGCTGCTGTCGCTTTCTTTGCTATAGCAATAGAATAAGACAACACGTCACTAAACAAACAATACTTATATGGTAAAAACAAACAATAATTTTGTTTTGTTTTTACCATATCCACATGAACTTAATAATCGCGGTTATGAAAATCTTTATTTAGTACTAGCTGCTGCCCGTGTCTTGGTCGGCATAGATTCGATTATAGTTATACCCTCGGGGAAAATTTAAATTCTCCGGGATGAAAGTAGCCGATGTGTTAATCCAGGGTACATGCTAGGTATCTTCATTTCAAATTTCATCCAAATCCGTCCAGCCGTTGCAGCGTGAAGGAGTAACAAACTAACACGCACACACACACACACAAACTTTCGCATTTATAATATTAGTCCGATACCTCACCTAACTACAAAAAAATCAAAAGGATTCCTAATTATTCGGGACTTTGTCAATGAAACTCCAACTTTTTAATTAAATGTATTCTTGGTTTATCCTCCTTGTTTATGCAAGGGCACAGCGGTGTAACGTGTAACCGAAACAGCTGCTGCTCCGAGTTCGCCAACTCTAACAACCAACGACTTGAAGTAGCTTCACGACAAGTTTTGTAATTTTTAATAAGACCCGGTAACTTTAGAGCGAGCGAAGTTTCATAGCCGCTTGTTCAAATTGACTTTTATTTTAGGATTATTCTTCTTAAAGTCAGTGGTTAGAAATAACTAGTGTTTTATGTGAACGTCTAATGTTAATGACTCTTGTAAACTTCGTAGTAATTGTCATTATTATTGACCTACCGCCAAGTAGCAGTGTTTTCATTGTTGCGTTCCGGTGTAAGGATAAGACAACCGGTGAAATTACTAGCAAAGAGGCATTCTATCTTAAACCTTGGGGTTGGCAATTTTTTTTGCAGTCTTAGGATTGCAGTCTTAATTTTTTTTTTTTTATTTCAAAAAAATAAATTAAAGGAGAATGCCAGAATCTCTATACAACTTTGCCCCACGATGTGCACAAGTGCCGTATGGAACAATATAATGATGGTTCATTACTGATAGCAGAATTTGTGTTTTTAAGCCTCTAAAACTGCAGGTTTACGTGTAAATCGAAAAGTAATGATTACTTTTACCTAATTTTTTGGAATAGCAAAGATGCAATTTACAACAATTGCAGTGAATAAACTGTCAGGCGCTTATAATTATTTACGTAAAATATTACAACACAAATTGCATAATAATATATTGCATAGAAATAGATTAAAAACAGACAAAGGAAAAGTGAAAGCGATAGGACAAAATATTCGAAATCATAATAAGATCATTTGGACTAGTGAACAGTTTGGTTTGGGTAATGGGAGGGTTGGAGGGTTCAGTCAGTAGGTATTATATGAGATGTTTATTTATTTATTAAAAATCTCTTAATGAACACTAACAGTCATGCTACACGTATTAATTATTAATGAGAAAACGACATACAGCAGAACTTACAAGGTACCCAAAGCATTATCTACACTTGGACTGAGCTTAAGGTGACAATTGTCTCCAAGTGCCGACTGGATGAAACGCGACTCTGAGGTGTAAAAAATATCAAGTTTGCTGTCGCTATCCGGGATGTCATTTAAGAGTTTCAGGGCCCGGTGCAGAGGAAAGTGAGCTTGTGCGCGGGTGCGCACCGCCGGGGCAGCGAGGAGTGGGCGACGGCGACGGCGAAGTTGTTGGTTCGATATGGGTGGTGCTCGTAGTATAGAGAGATTAGATACACGTATTGTATTGAACGACGTATTGTGATGAAGGGAATAAGAAAAGACATGATTCTAATCTGTAACTATATATATTATTATATTATTATTATTTCAGATATTATTTAATTTTCTGTACTTAAGGTTTTTATAATAAATATTCAAATATTAAAGTAAAATAACAATACTAACACAAAAAATATAAATTATAAAAAACTAAACCTACGAGTGCCGCCGGCAGCGGGGCAGGGCTCAAGCTACCGGTGGTTAGGGCTGCAGAGAGAGGAACCTCCTCACAATGCGTGCCGTGTCGAGGAGTACTGCCTTCTGTATGTGACCCTTGATCCGGCCATCTAGCAAGAGTCTCTTGAGGTGTTGGTCGAGACTCTTCGCTATAAGACCGTTTGTTGAAATAACTATCGGGACAATGGTCGTCGACTCAACATCCCACATGGCGGTTACCTCGTGAGCCAAGTCAAGGTACTTGCTGAGAAGATCCTTTTCAGCTTTCACGAGGTTCTCGTCATGAGGGATGGTGGCGTCGACGAGTATTGCCCGGCGTTGAGATCGATCTGTCAACACGATATCAGGCTTATTGGCGACAATAGTCCTGTCCGTGAAGATAAATCAATCCCAATAGAGCGTAGCACGACCATTTTCGAGAACTAGCGCCGGTGTGTACTTATAGTACGGCACTTCAGACTCAACACGATCATATTGAAGAACAATTTGTTGATGAATGATCCTGGATACGAGGTTATGTCTGTGCAAGTACTCGCCGTTGGCCAAATGCGAACAACCGGAAATTATATGTCTGAGGGATTCGCCAGGGCAACGACACGCTCGACAAATGATGACCGTGCCATCCCTCAGAATATATTTCCGGTAATTGTTCGTCATTATGACCTCGTCAGCAATTGTACCTTCGGTTTCCCCAAAGAGGTCACCAAACCGTAGCCAGTTCACGGACGCTAAAAAGTCTGCGTCGGGCCTTGTTAGGGCCCGGTAGAAGCGTCCGTGTAGCTCCTTGCTCTTCCATACGTTCTTGCGGTCTTCAGTGCTCAACACCGTTGGTCTGCGGCAGTTCTCGTTTGCCAAGGAGAGAGGCGTGAATCTCCTGTCTACTGCAACCACATCACGATGCATCCCACACTCATTGCCGAGGAAATAATCCCTGAGATTGCACACCTCGCGGTTGTGGAGATTCTTACCCCCTTACTAATAAATGAATGTCATTGTAATGACAGATAAAGACAAAGTACCTATGGTTTAACTACACCACGGTTACTCAACGTTTATTAGAAACATAGAAAAGGGGGTTAGCATTTAAAATGCCTCGACCTCCACATTTTTATGACAGATGAGCGTGGGTGCAACATGCGATGTGATTTAATCAGTAGACGGATCCTCCTATCCAGGGCGTCCAGCTCAGTCTGAGTCCACCTTAGTATGCCAAAGGAGTATGTGAGCAGCGGCATCACCCAGCCGGGTGCAGTCCCACCATACCCCTAGCCATACCCTTGGGGATAGGGTGGGACTGAACCATACCACCCAGGAATAGGAGTTCTGTTAAATTGGATTTTAAAACATTAAAACCTGAAAGCATATTATAGTGCACAGCACTACGGTGGTATGGTTCAGTACCATCCTACCCCCAGGGGTATAGCTAGGGGTAGCTGGGTCTGACACGACCCAGCCATTGAAGGCGCGCATCTTATTGCCACTATTATTATATATATATATATATATATATATATTGCCTTTTATAAAAATCAATTGCTGTTCGTTTGTCTCGCTAAAACTTGAGAACGGCTGAATCGATTTGGCTGATTTCTTTTTTGTTGTGATCGTTATTGTCAGGATAAGGTTTAAACGCAAAAAATCCAGCGGGAAGGTCGGAGCAACGGGGCGAAGCCGCTGGCGGGCAGCTAGTTATCATTGAAAATAAAAAAAGATAAAAAAGATACTTATGATAAAAGACATTTATTCAGTAAGTAGGCCGCACGGATACTTTTACACGTCAAGAATCTACCAGCGCTTCGCAAGAGGAGACCACTGCTGAGAAGAAACGCCGCAAGAAACTCAGCAATCATGTTTAAGCCGCAAGTAGCACTCATGGCATACAACGGCTTCTGACGGAAACTAAAAACATAACAACGGTCATTAGTGAGTGAGCAAAAAACTCAAAATACATGACCTAAGAACAATGCCAGGTCTCAATAGAAGCTTTGACCTAAAGAAAATTGTGACGAATAATTATAGAATTGGGTTTATTTGATGGAGAAAAATATTTAAAACAATGCTGTGGTGTTCGTTTTTGTGAACTTGTCAAAAAACATATACTTAGAAATAATAGTAAGAACAGGTTACTCGCAAGATGTCTTATTTACAAAGTATCTCAATAGATGGCTCTGTCAGAGTGCTTTACAATAAGACATTATATTATCGTCGCTGGATATAAAATAAACCAATTACTTTGAATCCGAATGCGACTTTCCAAAGATTTAAGCGACTTTCCATTTAATAAAATGTATAATCGACTCATTGTTAGATTACTCTTTAGGAATATCTTATAGAAAAGCCACTGGCGAATGCCATACAGTCTTACACGTACCTATATAAGGCTAAACTGTGCCGTAAATCATACATTAAAATCATTGTTTACTAGCTGACTAGCTTAGCTGGTTTCGTCACGTATAGGCCACTTCCTAAAACGACCACATCACAGAAAGACCACTTCCCATAATGACCATTCCTATAAAGACCGGTTCCCAAATTGACCACTTCCCAGAAGGACCATTTCCCAAAACGACCAATTCTCAAGTCACCCACTTCCCAAATTGACAACATTCCTATAATGGCGGTTTCCCAAAATGACTACTTTTCTAAACGACCACATGTCTAAAAGACCACTTCCCGTAATGACCATTCCTATAAAGACCGGTTCTCAAATTGACCACTTCCCAGAAGGACCATTTTTCCAAAATAGTCAATTCTCAAGTCTCCCAACTCCCAAATTGACCACAACCAAAACCAACCTCTCAACGGATGATCCGTAGTCACACCAATTGGCCACACTGGTGTGACTATGGTTCATTTTATTTATCCGTAGTCACACGAACACATAAATAGGAGGAAGGTTTAGGTTAGGTTCGTTTTTATATCAGGCCCGGAGGGCCAGAACAACCCAGAAACAGGAGCTCCGCGTAAGCGGAGCTCCGTTGACTCTGTTGAGTTTGATTTTGAAAGAGAAACAGACGCAAATTCATTCTTCGTGTGACTACGGGTAAATAAAATGAACCATAGTCATACCAATGTGGCAAATTGGTATGTCTACGGATCGGTTGTGAACCTCTCGTCTACAGGCCAGCAGCGAATACGATAAAAAAATCAAAAAAATGCAATCATTTTTACGTGGCTACGGCAAAGCAAAGGAATGGGAATTTTAACACCTATGTGTGTATGTATTACCGAGAAATGAGTAGGTACTAGGTAGGGCTAACACGATCACATAATACGGCCAATAATATAATAATATGAAAGTAGTCGTTTTGGGAAATGGTCAATTTGGGAACCGGTCTTTATAGGAATGGTCATTATGGGAGGTGGTCTTTCAGATATGTGGTCGTTTTGGGAAGTGGTCAGTGCATGTTCTGGACGTTACGAGACTGGTCATTCTAAGAAGTAGGCAATATGAAAGTAGTCGTTTTGGGATATGGTACTTCTGGGAAGTGGTCAATTTGTGAACCGGTCTTTATAGGAATGGTCATTATGGGAAGTGGTATTTCTGCGATGTGGTCGTTTTAGGAAGTGGCCTATACGTGACGAAACGGTTTCGTAATAATTAAAGTAGGTATTTTCTTGAATTTAAGATTTGTGAAACAGATATACACAATTTGTGAGATAATATATTACATTACATAACTTCTATAGCCATACGTATATCATAATTAACCTCCATGTAATCAACTTAATAGAACGAATTGTGAAGTCTGTACTTTAATTTTGCCACGAGAGATGGAGAGTCATACATAATTAAGGGGCTAAACAAACAAACTCGTATTAGTTAATAAGTCTCTAAAGTTGATCGTTCACGTTTTTTGGCCGATTACAATGTGTAAGTAAGATCTACTGGACTGTGCTGACAATCACCTATTGAAGCGTAAATAGCACGATGCAAAATAAGGAGGATTGGCCACACGATTCCAAGAGGGAAAACTAAAACGGTGAATATTGCTTATGAGCAGCAGCTGGAGGTCTGCAGGTCGATGGAGAGGAGACTCGCGGTCGACCCGATCACAGTGGTGGCGCTCCGTCGAGAGTGAGCTTAAAGGTACTGTTTGTTACACATACTGATTACTAGCACGATGCTAAATACTATAGGTATTGATCAAATGCTACCTATTAGCGTGTGTGACAACAAAGTGCTCGTATTAAGCATGCTTTTTAGTGGCATGCTAATAGCTTAGTGAGCATGTTGATATCAATCTTGTGTTCGCGCCGGCGGAGACCCTCTGCACCATGGGTGAAGAAGGCAGCAGGCCTTCCAGAGCAGAATACGAGAATCGCTAAATATCAGATTCGCAGGAATTTCAGAGTCACAAAATACGAGATTAGCAGGATACCAGAATCGCGAAATGCCAGACACCCAGAATATCAGAGTCGTAAAATACCAGACTCGCAAGATTCTAGAGTCGTAAAATACCAGAATCTCAAAATAGCTGAGTCGCAAAATCCCAGATAGGGCAAAATAGCAGTCGCAAATCTCAGATACACAGAATACCATAGTCTTAAAATACTGGAATTGCACTTTACCACATTATTACATAAATGGTTCGCGAAATACTTTTTGGAATTTTGAGACTGGTATTCTGCGTAACTGGGATTTTGCGACGTTGTTGTTTTGCTCTATCTTTGATTTTGCGACTCTGCTATTTTGAGATTCTGGTATTTTGCGACTCTGGTATCTTGCGAGTCTAGCATTTTATGACTGTTATAGTGCTAATCTCGTATTTTGTGACTCTGGTATCCTGCGAGTCTGATATTTTGCGATTCTGGTATTCTGCTCTGGAAGGTCCGGTTGCGCGACCCACTGTTTAGTATGAATTTATATGAGCCGCTAGCCAACCCATGAGATCGCAACGTCTCGCGCGACCGGGAACTCTATTCTATGCCGTAAAACAATATTTCTTTTGACGTGTTATCGTGCTGTTTTTAACTCTGCCGCTTTTAATATCAATTAAAAGTTCGCAACGATGATACGATACTATAGACGATATGATAACATGTAAAAAACTATATTTTTTTTACCGTTGAATCGCGGCCTAGGTCGCTTGCGTTAGTCAGCACTCCATATAAATTAATTAATGTTGCGGTCGCCAACATCGAAATCATACCTTTAGACACTCGAGCATTTTAGGGAATGTGGTCAAGTCTATCAGCACCAATAAGGTTCATCTGAGTGCCGCGCTGCAGTGGCCACATAAAAAGCTTAACAGTTAGCTCGACAAAAAAAGGCCATGAGGCCACCACCACAACACGTCAGGGCCTCTAGGCGGTAAAAACGATATCGTATTTGACCACAGGGCTTATTGTCTAACGCACTCGCAATCACGATCGTTTTCATTTTGAAAATCGAAGGCTTGTCTGCATACAAAATGAAAACAATTGCTCCACTTTGAAGCCAGTTGCGATTGCAAGTGCGTTAGACAATAAGCCTTCAGGTTATAGAAATGTTTATAACTCGGCCGCCATTACTGTTAAAGAAGGTAGTTGCCCGCTAACCGTTCCCGGAGCTACACGTATTTGGGTCGGTCGGTCTGCAACAATCAAGCCAACTGGGAGGCAAACCCTTATGCTTTTTTCGCTGTAGTACATCTCGGCCTAGCACTACGTGTATAGTTAAGCAAAGGGCGTGACTAGGGATGTTACGGAGGCGGCTTTACCGGAGCCGGAGCCGGATCCGGAGTTTAATTAATTTATTTAACGGATTCGGATCCGGATTCGGAGGCGAAGTTGGAGCCGTATCCGAAGCCGGAGCCGTATCCGAAACCGGATCCGGAATTTTACCGGAGGCGGAGCCGGAGCCGAGTACCTTTTATTTAAGACATAAAATAAATGTTTTAAAAAACAAAAAAACCGCCTTCAAAAACGCAAAAAATAACTTCTACTACTAGGTACTTAGTAGTAGGTACCTATCCTATTAGGTTAGTCCAACTGAAGTCGGCTTTTTGTTGAAAATATTGTGGTCGCCGACTTCAGTTGGACTAACCTAATAGGATAGGTACCTACTACTAAGTACCTAGTAGTAGAAGTATTTTTTGCGTTTTTGAAGGCGGTTTTTTTGTTTTTTAAAACATTTATTTTATTTTACACTTTTTAGTGATCATAATAAGCTTATGTAGTCCCACTTCTTAGTTGATATATGAAACTTTAAGACATTTCAAGCTCGCCGCAAGCAACGCCGCGGGAAAATCATAGTCATTTTAAAACAATTAAATGTGCTTCGTTGTAGGTAGTCGCTCAACTATCTTAATCGAGATATCTTATCGCCACCCTTGAAATCGGTACCGTTGAGGAGTTCCGGTGGCCATCTGTGGTCTTCATCATCAGTTCCGCTTCACCAAGTGACACTTTCTGAATGCAAATGCTACATTTGTTACTAAAAATACTAAAATCGCTATATGTTTGCATACAATATTCGAGGAGTTCCCTTGATTTCTCCAAGATCCCATCATCAGATCGTGACGTGCTGACAATGGGATCAACTAGAAAGTATACTCATTCGAACACCGAAAAAAAATTTCAAATCGGTCCAGTAGTCTTCGAGTAATCGGGGAACATACATAAAAAAAAAAAAAAGAATCCGACGAATTGAGAACCTCCTCCTTTTTTTTGAAGTCAGTTAAAAATGCGGGCGATCGTGAGTAATAGGTAGGTAAGTAATTCCTGGACAAATCAAAACTTGTAGGCGTGCGCCGCGCTGGCGCGGCAAATGCAACACCTTCAGCTCCGGTATAACTGCGGTAAAAAATTAACGGAGGCGGAGGTGTGAAATAAAAAATAGCGAAGGCGGAGGCGGATCCGAAGGTGTAAAAAAAAATGGAAGTTCCGTTTTAATGGATGCGGAGGCGAAGCTCCGTAACATCCATAGTTTGAACGATAATACGATCGGGCGAATGGGAAACACCCATTCTAAGTGCTCACAGACTGTATCAATACTTAGTGCCAAATATTTAGCCGTACGAATCGCTCAATAACAAAGTTTTAAGTGTGCTGCTCTGCCGCGGCGCCACCACAATGAAAATCAATTAATTATAATATGGTGAAATGATGTACGTTGAACGTACATAAATGTGTCGAGCTCCGCTCATTCCCAAAACACCAGAATTTCGAAATACCAAATTACTCTCTTTACCAGACTCCCAAAACACCAGATTCGAATTATTGGGTGCTAAATATGGCTGTACCTTTACTACGGAAAAAATAATGGGCATTTATTGTGGCTGTGAGTGGGGCACAAAAGGTGCGGTGCAGGCCTGCCCAGTGCTGTTAATAACGACTGTCCAATCTGTCTTTATGATGCGCAAGATAGATGTTGCAGCGCACAATCTGGGCTGGAAAGGTGAAACGACGCGTTGCACGTTCTTACCCTAAACGCGTTGTTATGCTGCTGGAGTCCTAAGGCACTCATAGACCTTCGCGTGAAGTTAGCCCTCGAGCTGCAGGTATAGAGCGATGTACACCCTCTAAAGCGTGTTACCTTGACTTGCGCTATACATCATCGGAACCTGGGCTATCATGTTTGCTCTGATAGCCAGCGCCATCATCAAAATCATCATTATTTTCCATACCTATATTATAAACCTGTAGCAATAAATATTAAAAAAAATCTTTTATTTTGATAAAACCTATTACTCTAATTTATCTTTATTTTTCAATCGATTAACTATTATTTGGGATACGAACAGTGAAAACTCAGGGACCATTGTCAAGGGTCCCAAAAGATAAAAAGGGAATCAGGGGTATACCTACCAACGCTATGTTGATGCGTGGACATGTTGGAGGTATGTTGCGAGGCTGGGTGTATGTATTATATTTTTGTATACAATCCCTAGACGGTAAATAACTATATAATATATATATATCCTATAGGACAGGATTCTATTAATTGTTAACGCATTTGCAGTCTTATTATTGCAGTCTTGAGAGCACAAAATGTATATGGGTCTCAGTCCCAGATCCCACTAGATATTATCTACTACTATCAGCATTCTATTTCACCATCCGGACGGTAATAAATAAGTGACAGGTGACAATTAAGTAGGTATACATTGCCAAGTTTTCACCGTAAAAAAGGTTCGGCACTTTTCGACTCTATTTCAAAGCTCTTAAGGTTCAAAAGTGACGAACCTTTTCTTACCGTGACTATACCAACATTAAAATGTCACCTTCCTTACCTTCTATCCAGGTCGTCCAGCTCAGTCTGAGTCCACCTTAGTACGCCAAAGCAGTAATGAGCAGCGGCATCACCCAGCCATTGAAGGCGCGCACCTTATTGCTACCCGACAAAAGACTGTTAAGAACTTTAGTCAAGTGGCAGAAAAAGCGCTCCTTCTCTGACGCCCTCACTTTTATATTTATTATTAGGACTATAGCCAGCTTCTAATCAGAAAATCAAAAATTATTTCCCCGGGTATAACACTAAAATGTAGTTAAGTACTTGTAACGGTTCGACTCTTAACATGTTTCTAAAGTAGCAAAATGCGGTCACTCGTGGTAGTACCTACACACAATTACATAGCTATATAGTTTAGTGTAATAAGTTTCTGTCACATAAAAAAACATTTTTGGGACAAGCTTTTGTGACCGACTGTACTTTTTTGCACAGTCGTCATCTTCTCGTCAAGACGATTATGACGCGCCCTAACGTACGCAAACTTTCACCTTCGTCGGAAACCGGGAAGTGGCTCAAAATTAAACTTACTAGATTTGACCCGTACATGAACACACACACACACACACACACACACACATATCACACCCAAATCGATGCACAAGCACCCAATTGCATGACAGTAAGTATTTGTGTGTTTTTCTGTTCTATAAATTATTTGCTTGTTACAGAATTACCATTGTTTTGCTCAAGATCAGCAAAGTTATACGCTGAGCCAATTACCCTTTTGCCCTGCTGCAACGCACACATTCTTTTGGCAACTTATGTGTTATGGTAGTGTCACTGTGCTTATTTTATTTTGTCAATTGCATGTGTAATTTGTAGTACGCAAGTAAACGTTTTATCTATCTACCTATCTATCTCGCATCGCATTTTTTTTACCTAAGGTAAACTGAAAAGCCTTGCACCATCTGTAAACACTTTAAGATTAGCATTTATTGTCTCTTAAAATTATAAAATAAATAATAACGCTTGTGTCAAAGCGAAGTATCCCACCGGCAGTCATGACCGCCGGTACGTCATGAATCGATTTTCTATCCTTAGTCTTTCACATTTATACATAAAATCCCATGAATTTTATGTCAATCGATTCAGTGTGAAATTAGCTACAAACGGACATCAACCAATATCATAATACTTAAACGGAAAATATCTAAATATGGTCAGGTGAACTCATAGTGAACTTTAGTACTTTATCCAATCGTTGCGCGAGTGAATTAGTGCAGTGACATATCTTTTTAATTTATGATCTATTGTATTTTTTAACCCCCCCGACGCAAAAAAGAGGGGTGTTATAAGTTTGACGTGTAAGTGTGTGTGTGTGTGTGTGTGTGTGTGTGTTTGTCTGTCTGTGGCACCGTAGCTCTTAAACGGATGAACCGATTTGGATGCGGTTTTTTTTGATACAAGTTTCCTTACCTAGTCCCAAAGTGAGCTCTAGGCTTGTACTATGGGTACCAGACAACGAAAAATATACTTATAATAGAGAAATAAATACTTCTATTCATAGAAAACACCCAAGACTCAGGAACAAAATGCTCGCGCTGCTCACCACAGGAATTTGCTCTGACCGGGAATCGAACCCGGGACCGCTAGCTTTGTAGGCTGAGTCACTACCAACTAGGCTAATGCGTTGTCAATGAAAATGATGACTAACTGTAAAACTAAATACTATTGAGATAAAGCTTCGTTTTGGTTTCTTATTGTTTGCTATTCAATATTGCCATACCCCTTGAGGTCCTGGAAAGTTAAACTCTGTGGCCGTATTGGAACCCATCCATTTTCATCTTTAAAGCTTCTACCAATCGACTAATCATCAAACTCGATAAATATAAGTTTCGGGAGTTCCATCTCTTCCAACATCATTAATGTCTTTAAAGACACGTTGCTAGCTGTCGTATTGTTAATTTGTAGAAGTTTAAAAGCGTAAAATATTTAAAAAATAACCCCTACTCGACGACGACGTTGACACGTCGGGAGACCGCTAAGTAAATGAAATACATAATATAAAATACCCCAGCTAAATAATCCCCTTAAAATAATCTTCGTTACAATTGCTCAATTATCTTAATCGAGATATCTTATCGCCACCCTTGAAATAGGTACCGTTGAGGAGTTCCGGTAGCCATTTGTGGTCTTCATCATCAGTTCCACTTCATCAAAATTAAATGATACTTTCTGAATGCAAATACTGGACTTGTTACTAAAAGAAATACTAAAATCGCTGCAGCCGCTGCTGTATGTATACCTATAATATTTGAGGAGTTCCCTCAATTCCTCACGGATCCCACATCAGATTCTGATTTGGTGACAATGGCACCACCTCGAAAGTATAGGTACTCTATAAAACTATTTTTTTTTGATCGGACAATTTTACAATTTTTTTATGTCGGTTATATTACTAAAACCTTCTCCTGAGCTAACAAATAATTTACTGAAAACCGCATCAAAATTGGTTCAGCTAAACGCGAGATAATCGCGGACAAACATACATATATTCATACATATATACATACAAACATACATACAGGTGAAACTGTGAACCTCCTTTTTTTGAAGTCGGTTTAAAAAGAAAATACATACGGTAAAACATAGACACTCCTGCATTTTTTTTTGAATTAAATACAATAAAATATAAGAAAGATTAAAGTCACGTCCGTGTACTTACTTGATATGTCAGAATTTACTTTAAATACTGGTGACGAAGCGACAAAAATTACATTGTAGTTGTGCTGGCTAGAGATCGACGGAGCTACGAAACTGCTGAGCTCCGATTTGTCGTTACTTTGGCCCTTCAGGCCCGCTGAAAGACTATAAGAATAACATAACTTAACACTGAACTTAAACCTATCAAAACTTCCATCGCTGGATCAAACCTGCTTGTCCGAAAGGTTTGACTAGGCAGTCTGCGAACTGGTAAGAACGTTTTTGTCAGTGTATCAGTTATGTACAATTTCCGATGCTTGGCGACACTGTCGTCGTGGCGCAGTTACATTAAAAGCAATAAAAGAATTTTCATATACCAAGATTTGATTTCTCATTGCTACCAGTGAAATACTTATTTTCCATTGGATTGAAGTTCTGATGGTCATCTCTAGTTTAGATCATCCATTCCACTTTACCAAATGGTGCTTTTGGAATGTAAATACATACTTACTAAAATACCAAAAAACTGTACGTAACTCTATAATATTTGTTCAGTCGATTCCTAATGGATCCCATCGACAGATCACGCCAACTCTTAAGAACCAACCGGGCGAGAGCATGTAGACCATGCTCAGTGTAGGGTTCCGAAGCCGTTTCTACACAAAAATCACGAAAATCTCGAAAATAGCAAGTATGAAGTAATTCTCTACTTATTCAAAGTTATTGGTGATTTTAATAGGTATAAACACTTTAATCGCCTTTATCTTAGGAATCAATCAAGCCTTCTTAGTATCTTATTGCCACCCTTGACATAGGTACCGTTGAGGGGTATGTCCCATTTGTTCCATGGAACTTCGCATTTTGTATTGAACTATGAGGTAATGTTCAATACAAAAATCGTAGTTCCATGGAACAAATGGGACATACCCCCGTTGAGGAGTTTCGACGGCCATCTGTGGTCTTAAACATCAGTTCCACTTCACCAAATGATACTTTCTGAAAAAAAATGCAAGATTTGTTAGGTACTAAAAATACAAAATCGCTATACAAATATTTGAGGAGTTCCCTCAATTCCTCACGGATCTCCTCATCGCTCACTTCGGAAGTATATAACCTATCAAACAAAAAAAAATATTTTCAAAATCGGGCTACAATTATTTATAACTAGAGGACGCCCGCGACTTCGTACGCGTAGAATTAGTTTCCCGCTACTCCCCCCATTTTTTCCCGTTGGGGGTCGATTTTCGGAAAATCCTTTCTTAGTGCTCACTTACATCATGAAAGGAATCCCTGTGCCAAATTTCAAGTTTCTAGGTAAGTACAGTAGTTTCGGCTGTGCGTTGATACATCAGTCAGTCAGTTTAGCCTTTTATATATATAGATTTACAGATAAATCGGTGAACATACATAAAGTATACAAAAAAAAAACAAAAAAAACCGCCAAATATTGTAAGTCGCCGACTTCAATTGGACTGACCTATACCTACCAATTTAAAAGAAGTAATTTTTTGCGTCTTTGAAAGCGGTTTTTAGTTTTTTCAAAACATTTATTTTATGTTATACTTGTTAGTAATCATAATAAGCTGTTATGTAGTTCCACTTCTTAGTTGATATGGAGCTTTCATACTTACATTTTAAGCACGCCGCAAGCAACGCCGCGGGAAAGTCATAGTCATATTTAAACAATTAAAATTAAATATTCTTCGTTACAATTGTTCAACTATCTTAATCGAGATATCTTATCGCCACCCTAGAAATAGGTACCGTTGAGAAGTTCCGGTAGCCATTTGTGGTCTTCATCATCAGTTCCACATCATCAAAATTAAATGATACTTTCTGAATGCAAATACTGGACTTGTTACTAAAAAAAATACTAAATCGCTGCAGCCGCTGCTGTATGTATACCTATAATATTTGAGGAGTTCCCTCAATTTCTCACGGATCCCACCAGATTCAGATTTGGTGACAATGGGACCACCTCGAAAGTATAGGTACTCTATCAAACCAATTTTTTTTTGATCGGACAACTTTACAATTTTTTCAAGTCGGTTATATTACTAAAACCTCCTGAGTGTAACAAATAATTTACCGAAAACCGTATCAAAATTGGTTCAGCCAAACGCGAGATAATCGCGGACAAGCATGCATAATTATTCATCCATATTATATACATACAAACATACATACCGGTGAAACTGTGAACCTCCTTTTTTTTTGAAGTCGGTTTAAAAAGAAAATACATACGGTAAAACATAGATCCTCCTGCATTTTTTTTGAATTAAATACAATAAAATATAAGAAAGATTAAGATCACGTCCGTGTACTTACTTGGTATGTCAGAATTTACTTTAAATACTGGTGACGAAGCGACAAAAATTACATTGTAGTTGTGCTGGCTAGAGATCGACGGAGCTACGAAACTACTGAGCTCCGATTTGTCGTTACTTTGGCCCTTCAGGCCCGCTGAAAGACTATAAGAATAACATAACTTAACACTGAACTTAAACCTATCAAAACTTCCATCGCTGGATCAAACCTGCTTGTCCGAAAGGTTTGACTAGGCAGTCTGCGAACTGGTAAGAACGTTTTTGTCAGTGTATCAGTTATGTACAATTTCCGATGCTTGGCGACACTGTCGTCGTCGCGCAGTTACATTAAAAGCAATAAAAGAATTTTCATATACCAAGATTTGATTTCTCATTGCTACCAGTAAAATACTTATTTTCCATTGGATTGAAGTTCTGATGGTCATCTCTAGTTTAGATCATCCATTCCACTTTACCAAATGGTGCTTATGGAATGTAAATACATACTTACTAAAATACCAAAAAACTGTACGTAACTCTATAATATTTGTTCAGTCGATTCCTAATGGATCCCATCGACAGATCACGCCAACTCTTAAGAACCAACCGGGCGAGAGCATGTAGACCATGCTCAGTGTAGGGTTCCGAAGCCGTTTCTACACAAAAATCTGTCTTAGGTGATTTTAGAAGGTATAAACACTTTATATTTAGTCGCCTATATCTTAGGAATCAATCAAGCCTTCTTAGTGGTGCTAGTTTTCCTTTAAAATTGGTTATATGTGCTTTCATTTAAGATATTTTTCAGATTTTTAATATTTATAGTTTTGGCTGCGGACGGACGGACAGACATGACGATACTATAAGGGTTCCTATTTTGACTACGGAACCCTAAAAATGAACCTTTGCATAAAAAAAACATCATAATCGGTTCACAAGGTGAAAAATTATGCGTAATACGATTATATTCATACATAATAATAAAAAACGCCGACGAATTGAGGACCTCATCCTCTTTTGACGTTGGTTAAAAAGATCAACAATCTTGACGAATTGAGAACCTAGTTTTTTAGGTCACACTTTTATATCATTATATATATTAGTTAGTGCGCCGTGTAAAAAAACTATATGTGTACAAAATGTCAGGTTTGTGTCTGATAGTTTTTGCAAAAAGTGTGACATAGATAGGTACATACACCGACGGAAGGACAGACGGACCGATGGGCACGGGGTCAAACAGACGAATAGACAGGCGGACAAATTGGCAGACAGATAGACGGACTCTTGAATATGTGAAAGTATACCTATGGGTCACAGGTAAACAGATCCCACTTACTATCAGTTGGGCTGAGTGCTCGTTAGCCTAATCCAAGATCCATGATTAAAAAAATCTCCACCGTAATCCGTCCGCATTCAGCACAAACATACATACTTACGTAAGGTTAATGGTTTTTAATTGGTTTTGGGCGAAATGTTTCCTTTTTCCAAGCTTTTTCCTTGGAACTTAAACCCAATTGGATCATCGCCTTATCTCTAAAGAAAAATCAATTATCCAACCAGACAGAAATACTCACTAGGTAGTTAAGATCCCTGTTTAAATTGCTCTTGTGAAGCTTGCACGACAGTTTTTTTTAAACCACCAAACAACTAATCGACTACTAAATAATTAACGGATTTTTCAAAATTATTTCTGCTGACATTTGACAGTTTGACTGTTTGATATAAGTTTGATACTTGTCAAAGACTAATAGCACAACCGAGTCATCATTCGGAAAAGGTTAAATAAAACCCGTCTTCTCGCTGTCTCTGCAGGCGAATCAGGTCACTGGCTCCACGCTCTTCTTTCCCGCAATATAGGCACAGTCTTGGACCCAAGCTGCTTGCGCATAGCAATAAGCTTGCGGCTTGGAGCTAGAATCTGTGAACCTCATACTTGCACGTGCGGGAAGGAAGTGAGTGAGCTGGGACGACAATATGGCCTTTCATGCTTTAGAAGTGCCGGCCGTTTGTACCGCCACGGCACAATTAATGATCTGATCCGTCGTTCGCTTGCCACTGCCTCTGTACCAGCTGTCCTGGAACCAGCAGGTTTACATAGAGACGATGGCAAGCGACCAGACGGAGCTTCATTGGTGCCGTGGAAACTGGGTAGGGCACTGGTGTGGGACGCGACGTGTGTTGACACATTCGCCCTGTCCCACGTCCAGTCAACCCGTAATCGGGCCGGTGCAGCAGCTGATCAGGCCCAAACCGTCAAGCGCCGCAAATATTCATCATTATTAAATAATTATGAATTTGTGGCGCTTGCAGTGGAGGCCATGGGACCTTGGTCAGCTGATATGAAAACCTTTATTAAGGCCCTGTCATCCCGGCTCATAGACACCTCCGGAGATCCTAGAGCTGGTGCTTACCTCTCCCAAATGATTGGGCTAGCTATCCAGAGAGGTAACGCAGCCAGTGTCATAGGGACTATGCCGCGGGCGGACCTGTGCGGACCTGGTGCGGGGCGTAGAGTAGCGGTGCCCGCCGCTGCATATCCGCGGCGGACTCTCGAGCGTATAGCGGAGCGCGCGGCGGAGCGCGCGGCGGAGCGCGCGGTTGTCAGAAGGTTCCGCCGCAGGCGCCGCCGCGGGCCCCGCTGCGGGCGCAGTGGCGGGAACCGCCGTTATTTACGCGTGCGACGCTGCGTGCAACTCGGCGAATGCCATCCGCGGGCTCCACCGCAAGTAACGCTGTATTTGAAGCAAACGCGAGTAAAAACGCTTCTCCGTAAACGCTTTAATACAACGCCATATGTTTGAATTAAAATAAAAATCCGTTATATTATCTGCAAAAGTAAGCAGAAGGCACAGAGTCTCTACTTTGAAATCCGTAATTAGAACTTCGTCTATTGCTATCCCTTTTGCTCTCGACGCGTCACTAATTCGCAAGAAAGTGACTGGGTGATCCGAAGTTCGAATTACGGATTTCAAAGTAGAGCCCCAGTGCAGACACAAAGTAAACACGAAATGTCAATAATAATTACCAAATATGACATATGACATTCGTATTACAGGGCTACCCGTAAAAAGGAAGTTTAATCTGTACACTAAACAGGAAATGGATTGATTTACTTATTTTAAATGATTTCTAAACCTGCAGTTTTAGAGAAAAACAAATAATTGTAAAAGAGTTTAATAATTATGTAGTTTATTTTGATTCATGTCACATCTTTGCACAAAGTGGGGCAGAATCTGGCATTCTCCTTTAAGATTGTAGTCTTGAGAATGCAGGTGGACTGTGCGCTCGTTTACCTTTTCCATGGGATAAACAAAAAAAGCTCTTGTTATAGAAGTATCACAAGAGCAAATTACGTATTGTAGTTAATACCTACACATTTATTCTATGACCCAACATTTAAATCAATAGTACATTATTGCCTAGGCAGGGAAGTAGGCAATTGCGGGCCGAGTATTGGTTACAAACTAGACAGAAATGTGAATGCAATGTTTTTTTTTTAATTTGAGAACTGTCAGTAAATTACCTATGTTCTTCGCGTCTCAATATGTAAATAGTAAAGTCAACTTTTTTGAGAATATAAATGTTTAATAAATAATGAAGGACGCCCGCGCATGTGTAGCATTCGTTTTCCGTTATAAGAGCTTTTCTTCCTGTGCGGGCTGGTTTTCAAAAAATCCTTTCTTAGGGCCTCCGCTAAGTCGCGCGGGTGCACGCAGCGGGTTGCACGCCTATCAAAAAATTGTATGAGCAGGGGTGTGATTCTCTCAACAACGACGAACGGACGGACGAACGAGTGAATGTGCAAGCGGCGAGTTTAAGTAGTCCCGTCAGAGCGAACAAAATATATTTTTGGGCGTGTATTCAATTTGGCAGCATAGCTTCTCTCTCGCATGTATAAGGGTGCCAGTGCTAACTCGCGCGGAAGCTTGCGACGGATTTTTCATACTATTTTTTGACTTAGTGGAGCCCTTAGAGCACTAGGAGGGTTCCCTCCAAATTTCACAGATTTAATTTGGAATTTCACGGAAGAGTTTTATTATATTATTATAGATGTATCCAAAAATTGGCGTCATTCACGTTAGAATGTTGCTACCTTCCTAAAACGTATTAATTTATAAATATGCATAAAATCAAACAATATATCGTGCTGGTTTTGGTCTTGTTTGTATTAATTTGTGTGTATTAATTTTTAATGAGAAATCAACCGCGCGGCAAAACTATGTTCATTCTAGGTATTTACTATAATTCTAGAATTTATGTATTTCAGAAAAGTGAAGTATAACCCATGCATGAATTTTGTTTGAGGCCAAGTGGGAAGGTTCGACTGTTGGATTCGGGACCGACTATCCGTGTCCTCTCGACATTTTGCTGCTATCTCGATCAACCCCTGCTTAATAAGAACCTGCAGTAGAGTAGACTCTTGAACGGTGAGAGATAAGCGATGCGCTTGCCAGCCACGACCTTGTTCAAGCAAGGACCGGAGTAATGATCAGTTCTTGACTTGAGCAATATAGGTAATAAATAAGGCATTCCAGTAGCTCAAGCACGAATATTTCAATTAAACGTCACGTTTTCGAATCACCATTTTCTATTCGAAAACTGCTGATTTCTGAACCTATCCGTAGCACCAAGCTCTAAAACGACTCTCGTTTCCACGGTAACCTATAATTTTATCGAATTTTACTTAATCGAATTTCAATTCATCAAACGCTTTTCTCTGCTGAAACCATGATGTTTTCAGGATATCTTAACTTTCGCATATTAGTAAGATTTAAGCAACTTGTTTCAATGGATTAAGGGAAAAATATTATTTTTGATGTGGAGCTAAGTTTGGGAATAGATACTCGTATATTTTTGTAAGATTGTCCCCTGTTATTTGATTGTTTTATTTTACTACCTATACTGTGCTTAATACAAGTAGTAAAATATGTAAACAATTCAAAGTATAAAAACGGACGGCCTCCCCAACTATTTCCGTAAAAGTTGGTGTAATTCAATCAAACTTTCGGTCTCGGGTCTACTTATACAGCCAATAGAAGGTTAATGAAAAAGGATCTAATAAATTAGTCCCTGTCGAAGTTACTAATAGATAGAACTGCAAAAGTTTCCCTGCGAGTTGTTACGGTAACGGAGCGGAAACTTTTGCCATTTCGCGTTCGCGCGGCAAAAGTAACAATGAGCGGATTGAATGGAATGGCAGAATTTGTACTTTAATGGCGTTTCTTAGGGCGTGTTGCGCGTGCTCAAGTTATGCGCCGTTATTGTTCGACAATAGAACTTCCATGGCGACACGCTCCGAAAAGTGAGTAATGTCGCGGAACTTGGCTTATTTATGAGATTTTGTTTTTTTTAGGATTCCGCACACAAATGGTGTTAAACAGGACTCAAGACCCTATTACTAAGCCAAAGCTGTCCGTCCGTCCGCCCGTCTGACTAAACTTTAAAGAGCTGTATCTTTAGAACCATAGGAGATAGCGGATTGATTTCTTGCTCAATTGAGCAACTGCTCAACTGCTCAACTAAAATGGTAAAAACATTCAAATTGAAATATACCTACATCATTTTTGCATTACATAATATGGCATATATTTAAAAGCCTTAAAAGCTGTACCTGGGCGACAGTGTCGCTCCTGTTGAGACCGAGTTTTACCGAATGTGACAACTTGATCCCAAAATTCTGAGGAACCCCTATTACTTTATTTTAATCAATATCGTTGGAGTCGTGTCCGAGAACCCGATATGAGTATATTAAAGTATTAACTTTTATAAAGTTTATAGTATATAGTGCCTAAATGTACGAACCTGACTCTGGCAGTGGTGTCGGCCTTCAAAACAAAATATCGTTCAATGTAATTAAAAAAACCGAAAACCGATGGACATGCATACAATTTTAATCGCAATTTTTAAATATCCAAAAGGCTCTGATATCGATTTAGATTTTGTTCCTAAATATAGTATATGTTATCTAAATACGAGTATATAAAAGAAGAAGCTGACTGGCTGATGCTAGGGACTTGAAATTTGGGGGGAATATTCCTTGGGGTGCACAATTTTTGGAAATTTATTACTTAAAGGGTTAAATTACTAATTCTACGCGTACGAAGTCACGGCGTCATCTATTAGTTATATCAAAAACGAACAGTGAGTTAAACAATGTTTGAACTTCAGCGTAGTTTATCTGTAGGTCCATGCCATGCGGCATTATTATCCCCCGGCCGAGAAATAAAAGACGTGCAATACTGCCATACATAAGTTTGAAAACAAAACGGTTATCGAACAACATTCAAACGTTCCAAATATGAATATTGATTTCAGATTACGCGCAGCCATTATTTATCACGGGACATGGTAAACGGCACGACGAACACGCGGCAAAATCGCTCGTTAAAATGAAATTAAAACAGTTGTTCGTTTTTACTGCCATCTGCTGAAACGTGCAGGTACTTAATGGTTTTTACTTAACTAACGTCACCAGTATTTTTATTTATACTTTACTTAGCCCGTATTAATTAGACTAAAATGCAGTCCAGTATAATGTGATTAATAATGACTAGAACTACTGCATCGTTGATATTCTTGATCGTAAATAATAAATTAATAAAAATAAATATCGGGGGCAATCTCAGACAAATTGATCTAGTCCCAAACTAAGGTTTAGGTATGCTTGTAATATGGGTACTAGACAATGAGATGCATAAATACTTATTTAGAGGAATAGATACTTAAATACACAAGTAGAAAACATCAAATACTCGCGCTCATCACACAAATATTTGCCAATACCGGGAATCGAACCCGGAACCGCTAGCTTCGTAAGCAGGGTCACTACTAACTAGGCCAACGCGTCGTCTATAAAAATAATGTCAGAGATATGGCTAAACGCTTGTCAAACGTCAATGTTAATTTACTTAAATAATAAAAAAGTGGGACTTGACAGAAGCGCGTAGAGCTAACCCCATGTGCTTCTGTTTAGTCTCTTTAACCGAACAATTGTCCTCGCGTGTGATATCCATGGACTTGTTTCTCTAATAAGTCCATGGCGATTGTGTAAAACTCGATACTGTCGAAATACACCTTGTTAAAACAAGGAGTGAAAGCCAATAATTAAGAAAAAAAAGTGCCAAGACGTAAATAATATATATGGAATAAGACTACTCCGAGATTAACCTATACAAATTCGGCGTTTAATCTAGGTATAAAACCTTATTCCAGTTTGGTCGAATGCAACCTAAGGTACGTAACTTAAAACGGGGTATTAGAAATAGTTTCAAAATAATAAGTAAGTAAATTCATTATACGATTTTCTGAAACAGAATGTGTCTCCGCCCCTCCCTGCGTATACGGGCGCCTCGACGTCCGCGCAAGTTTCTGCATACAAAATAGCGAGCGGCAAGTTAATCTCGCTGTCACCTGAAATTTGCAGTCTCGACGGGCTCTAACTCATTGACGTTAAGGTCATTTCCGTTAAGACCAAGTTTCTCGCTTATACCGTCGAACTGCCAACTAACGCTGGCAGTCTCGAGGGACTTAAGGCTATCAGCGCACAGGTCATTTTCGTTTGTTTAGCATAAAGTTAGTCGCGTATCGCGTTTAAGTCGCGCAAGCCGTCGTTCGCAACACGTCGCGCGAACGTCGTAACTGGCAACACGGCCGTGTTGACGGCGACGGAGTTAGCAGAAACTTTTGTTACCTTCACCTGCGAACTTGGTCGGAGATTTATTTACTCACCTACACGTAAAGACACAAACTGAGTTATAGGGAAGCCAGCCACTTGATGGTTTGGAGGTTTGATTAAGTTATTTGTAGGCCATGTTCATGACGAATGTTTAGCAAAAGAATATTAATTCAATTGGTATGGTCCTCACTTCCACAAAAGCGACGTTTAAGAGATATCATCTCTCAATTGCCATTATGTCGGGGGTCTTTATTTTTTAGTGGTTATTTTATCTCTAAGGCAACCTTATTTCCGATCATCCTTTCATCAGCAGCGATCCACGTTTGTCCAGTTGTACTTTGAATACACAAGATAATGCATAGAGGAATACATAGGAGACATTTTCTTGTTTCGTGCACGCCTAAGAATGTTTCCATACCGGCACCCCAAGAAAAGAGCAGTGTCCGAGGATTTTGTATTGCGATACGGTTCGAAATCAGGGATTTAGCGCTCAATCGCTCATAAATATTACGACCACTTCGTATACGGCAGCAAAACCGACCGTATTTTCTCGGACGTATTTGCGAAATTGCTCTTACTGCGGAGTTTTGATCCAAATACAATTACTCTACAGTTTCAATAACAGTTCTATTGACATTATAAATTTCTTAAAGCAGAGGACGAACATTAAATATTTAAAAATATTATCTTCCATTGAAAATTTCAATTATTCCATGTCTGTAAGTAGATAAAGATGTGAATATATTTTTATGTAACCATTAAAAACGTTAACCTTCGAAGCAAAAATGTAATGACTCTCGAACGATTTCCATCCAACCTATCTAAGAAAGAACTACGTTGACAAAATGAGCGACCGAACAAGAAAATCGCATTAGAATCCATTTACGCGGTTTGTTTCTGCGATGCCATACGAGTAGAGAGGAATATAGGGCTAACATATAATACCCTCTTTGTTAGTTGGGAGTTAAACACTTATGGCTGCACTCAAACCTAATACAGTCCTAGACTAGGACTGTATTAGGTCTACTAGTTGAGCGGTTTTCAAAATAAGTGTACCCAGTTACGAACTAAAATTAACAATCGGTAATTTTCCCATTTTGTCACGAAAATTAATTATAACTTCTCTAAGACAAATGTTGGTAACTCTGACAAAACTCCTATAGCAAGTGCAATCATATTATTACCGAGTAAAGATGAATCTGCTTTGGTTATTAAATCAAGATACCGGTTATTGGCGTATCGTATGAGGGCATTAAATAAATGTAAGACTAATTTTCGTGACAAAATGGAAAAGTTATCGGTTCTTAATTTTAATTCTTAACTTGGCACACTTTTTTTTAAAAACCGCTCAGGTACCTAGTTAGTCGTTCATTAGTGACGATATTTCATACACAAGTTTGAAAAAAGGAACGAGTGTCTCTAAAATATCTGAGTACGGCGGTTAGTGCCATTATTATAAAACACTACCTGTCCGTGCCCGGCGCCGCCAGTATGTTTTTTTTTTTTAATTTGGTAAACCGTGTGCGCTGATAATTACGAACACAACAAAAAAAACAAATCAGTAGAGCCATTCTTGAGTTATGGCGTGACCAAGGAAAGGAATTCATCTTTATATATGTAGATACAAAAGAAGAAACTGAGTGGCTGACTGACATCGTAGTGGACCATAGTTCATACAAACTTCTACCCCCTATTTTAATCCTTTAGGGGATGAGTTTCCAAAAATCTCTTCTTAGTGCACCCCTAGGGTACCCAAGGAATATTCGCTTTAAATTTCAAGCACCTAGGTCCAGCGGTTTAGGCAGTGCGTTGATCGATCAGTCAGTTATATTGAAAAAAAGACATTTCATTTTTTTTTACAAAGATTCATTGACTTTCCCTGGATTCCGAGGTATAAATCTTACGGCACTCCACTATCGATCAAGACGCAGCCGCGTAGCCGAAACCACTAGACCTAGGTACTTGAAATTTGGTGGAAATATTCCTTGTATATCCTAGGGGTGCACTAATAAGCGATTTTTGGAAATTCATCCCCTACGTGGTTAGAATAGGGGGAGTAGCGGGAAAAAAATTACGCGTACAAAGTCGCGGGTGTCCTCTAATAAAATATATTTTCTTTTGTCGTTTTGCAATATCTGACGCAGGTTTTCTTTACTCCTAAATCTATACATTTCCTCATTATTATCTATTTAGATATAATACGCACGTCAATGTCGCCCCGTCACTTTTTACGTCGTGTCGAAATGTAATACAAGTTACATTTGGAACGTATTAGGGGTACGCTATCACGCGTTCTCGAATTGCAAAACATTGGAGCAGAAAATTAGGTTTACATGTAAATATGTATATGTATAAGCTTCAGTGGAATGTGAATGTCGCTGGAAAATTGGCAGTGATCGAGTAACGTGGAAATCTGTTGATAGCCTGTCACGGCGTGATGAGAAAATATTGAATAATAACACGTAAGGAGATGTCTATCTACGTGTACCGGGCCGGATTGTATTACCGGCATGTGTTGGTGTAGTGTAACAATTTGTGTTACGTCAAATTCACATTCACAATTATGCAGTACATACAAATGTCATAATTTCTGTGGCTTATACTCGTATTCATATTATAACTCATAATATAAATGCGAAAGAGTATAGTTGGTATTTCCTTTTTTCACCCAATAACAGAACAATAGCAACAATGGTTTGACAGGAATTTTTATACAGAGATTTTTACATAAATTACCTTTACGCGGATGGATTCGCGTACAAAAGCCAGTACCTTGATTAATATTTATAGCTGTGGATATAGTCTCTTCTAAAGTTGTATAGAAAATATGACACTGAATTATCCCTGAACAAAGCTTATTACTGGTTTACAGCTGAGGTGTTATCTTTTTATAATAGGTTCTTCTTGAACGGTCGATCGAACCAGCGTGATTTAAGCTACCTAATTACTAACACACATCAAAGCTCAATTTTCAATGTCTTAATTTGAGCTGGTCCTGTGCCGAGCGGTTATGTCAGCGCCAACCTTATCTTGTGCAATTTTTAACCCCGACGCAAAAAGAGGGGAGTTATAAATTAACCGCTATGTGTGTATGTGTATGTCTGTCTGTGGCACCGTAGCTCCTAGGGCAAACCAATTGGGATGCGTTTGTTTTCTAGCGGTGGTTCTTAGCTAGGTTTCATATTAGCTCTGAAAGAAGGGGTCACCATTATATCGGGGGTTTTAATGTGTCTAATAGTTACATTTGACCAAAGAACCTGAATGAACGAATGAATGATGGATGAATGAATGAATGATGATTGAATGTCTTTTATCTTTGAACTTTGTTTCCAGACACGTGTTACCCGACGGCCAGCTGGTCCTCGGCGCGCGGCGGTCGCTGCTCGACGCCGGCAGCGGCGGCGGCGGCGCCGTGCTGCGCTGCCGGGCTTCCAACCGCGCGGGCGCCGTGCTGTCCCGGCCAGTGCTGCTGCAGCCAGGTTAGTCTCTCTTCTTTATAAAGGCTCCCCCGAAAAACATTAAAAGTGACGCAATATTTAAAAATATAATTGAATAACCTCTTGCTGGAGATGGCGTTATACTCAATTGACGAATTTTTCGAAAACGTCGAATCGTTAACCCAAACATAGACAAAAATGTACAATTACAATGTACCCTACTTAATTATAATGACAATGAATACTATTACCTTAAATAATGTATTTTGTATAACTTAAACAATAATTTATATTCCAATAATTTGTTGTATTATGAATATTTGACGTGCAAAATGTACCATTTTATCAATAAATGTTTGAATCTTGAATCTGCTCTACTGGCAACTGTTGAGACGATATTCAAAATAGTCAAACGTTTAAATAAGTTTCGAGGACGCGTTAGCCTAGTTAGTAGTGACCCTGCCCGGGCGCGAGTATTTGCTTCGGAGTCTTGTGTGTCTCTATGTATATTACTATTTATTTCTCTATGTAAGTTTGTTTATTTTTGCCCATAGTACAAGGTGGTACAAGCCTAGAGCGTAGTTCGCGACTACAGTACTATGCAGATAAGAAGTCAATCCTGACACATTGCACAACCGTGAAGTTTATTAATATTGAAAATCCTAACACCAGTAGAACAGTGCATTCCTTCACAAGCAAAAAAAAGTTTATCTACACTCATATCATAAGTTCTCTATAATGCGTTCAGAATCCGTAGACAATGACCAGCATTACTTGATACAATTTGATACAATTTTACTATGATATGTTTTCTTATCTGTAGCTGTAAGTTAAAATTACGATACAACTTTTGATAAAGAAATGTTGTTCAAATTTGGAACATCTTCCAAAACCAACAAAATTCAAACAAGGGGGCCAATTCTAGTATCAATTGAACGTCGACTCGGTATATTTGAAGTAAAGTGTCGTACGCCATTTTGATTTCGAATGACATTAGAATAGGGACTTTGTTAGTTTGTCTATGATTAAAAAAAAACATTCATATTCGTGACACAGGTTAGCTTTGCCGCCATGTTTGTTCTGCCGCCTACTGAACGCATCTTAGAGTACTTATAATATGTGTGTAGATAAAGTAATGTATGTAACTGTACATAATTAGGCCTTAAAACACTCGTGTGATCTTATTATGAAACTCGCCTTCAGCTCGTTTCATAAAACCACACTCGTATTTTAAGGACCCTCTTTATGTATCAGTTACATAAAATACTATTAGCATTGTTTTACTGCTGTCAACATTATCAATGTGCCATGATTTAATTCTTATCTGCCTATAAGTATAGTACCTACTTAAGGTCAATTGGGGTGAGATTGTCCCCTGATCATTTATTTTTATTTTATTTATTTTAAATTACTGGCAAATATGGTACAGGTTACGGTGTCCTCCTTTTTAAAATTCAATGAATGTCACTTAACTACTTACTGTTTCGTTTGTACGAATTTCTATATGTAAGTTTTTTTTCTGAATCAGTTTAATTTTCCTGGATTGTTTTAAGTAAACCAAACCTTACCTAATCTATAGGCTCTGTAGGTTTTTATATCTCTTGCAACATTTTAAAAAGTTAATGGGTTCAGAAATATAGGATTTTCTAATTTATGGATTTTCAGCTGAAACAGCAAGTAAAACAGCTGAAACTCTACTCTACTTTATACATTATTTTTTATAGTGCGTGTTTGTTTCTTACTAAATAAATTTCAAAAACCTTTTCTTGCTAGATTTGAATTAGACATACCTACTGACAACAGCAAATCTGTGGTGTTAAATAAAAACTTGAAAAAAGGGAGTGCGATATGAAACATTCGATTTATCGAGTTCGTTGTTGCTGATGATTCTTGTTGAAAATAATTGAACTCGTTAAAACCGACCCTAGATAACGATGTCATATAAGAGTGCCTTTTTTTCAAGCTTTTGTTAGTCTGCTTGATTCGTACGAATTGAGTGGTAACCTTTTGGTACAACAGGAAAAATTACGACGAGAATGACTTAATGTTGCGACCGACAGTCAATGCTCTATCAAACTCTTTTTGTTCAATAACAACATTGATTCCAAAATACATGGTAGGTGCCACGAAAAACATTTAAAACAAGTATGGTCAAAGATATTACCAAGATTTGGCTTAAAAAAAACCTGTAATATAATGTTTCCTGCTTAACTACGCATGATATATGATATATATTTTACGTTAGACTCATTGTTTTATATAATACTTAAGTTTTATAATTGTATAGTATCATAAGCAAAATTTAGAAAACGACTGACTGTCGAGTTTCTTGCTGCGTTTCTTCTCAGCAGTGGTCTCTTGCGAAGCGCTGCTGGTAGATTTTTGACGTGTAAAAGTGTCTGTGCGGCCTACTTACTGAATACAGATCTTTTATCTTTTTTATTTTTTACCTACTTTAACTGACAAGATATCGCAATGTAACAGTCGAAGCTGTATTCGCTGTGCCTGCAAAAGTATCTCGTAGACCAAACAGTTTAATGTAAAATAACTATTTCTTAAAATTTTAGACAATAGACACGCCCACGTGGCGTCGGCACCGTCTACTCGTACCTACATCATAAAGCCGATGATGATAGCATTAACGAGGCGAAACATTGTAAATCTTGTCCATATCTCAGTGATTATTGAGTAGTTAAAACACGGCAATCCGACGTTGGAGATTATACGTAATGGAAAATTATGGAAACTGTAAACAACAGACTTGTGTAATAAACAGGCGGACGAGAAGAGGGCAAAACAAATTACAACTTCGAGTCGAGTTGGACCAATTAACTTTCCGTTACAGCGGGGAAATATGGAATAAAATGAAAACAGCCCACGGCTGCACGAGTTTTTTACGCGGAAAACTTTTAATTAAGGGATCAAATGACATTAGAGTGAGTTCGCAATAAGGTAACTCGACTTTGTTCGCCAAATAACTCCAGGAAAATTATTACTTTTAAGCCCGTCAAGAAATGTGTTTTTCTGAAACGTAAGATTATAAATAGAATTAACATAACAATGGGGTATTACAGAGCGCTCGCCGAACAGGGGTTTAGGGTTGTTATGATTGTTAAATAAATGATTTAGGAAACAATGTGATCTTTAACGATAGAATAGTAAAATTTGGTAAGCGGTTTTTTTAAACTAAAGTCGACCTAAAACTTCAAGCTAAAATTGCTATTTAATTTACTTTCAATTGTGTTCAGTCTGAAAAATATATATCCTTTTATTAAATGAAATGTGCAATAATAGTACATTCAGTTTAAGTCCAAATTTAATGATTACACGTACTGATTTTTTTTGTGACAATACAAGTAATCAAATCCGCGGTCCGCAAAAAAATTGGAGTTGAATCCATATTTATAATTTGTGCCATTATATATTCAGTCTAATTACTTTTTATACAGCGAGGCTGAAAAGTTTTAATTAAAGATTGAGCGACATTATTCCTTCATCTCGGAAAGAACTTTGTTACAGCGGAGCCGGCGTTTCTTTATTGAAAATGGCTTTATTGTTGAAATGAAGACGCCCTTCTGGGACCGATATTGTAATTTTTACTCTCGTTTATTCGACGGCTTCCATTTGTTAATTTTGAAAAAACAATTTTCATTAAGTAATTCCTCAAATTTAAAATATCAGATTGTTTGACAAGAGGCTTAAATGAGTTTAAGATCCGATTATAACACTGCGTTGAAGTTTGACTGTAATAAAAAAATGTCGTTCTGTGTCAACAATTCAACAACCAATTGAAGGTTCCAAAATGCATTACTAACAGTACTCAATAATGAATACCTACTCAATTATGTATTGCTTAAATAATTCGTACACAATACTGGTGTGCAAACGACTACTAAGTACTTATACTTTTAAGGTATGACAGCGCAACAGCGCTTTTCACTGTCAGGCAGCGACTTGGCTAGGCTGTGGCATGGAAGCTGACTTTTATGGGCGACAGTGACCGTTCACGATCAGCCCCTATGGTACCATCTTGACAATGATGACAGATGACAATTCGCTATACCTTGCAAAGTTAATAAGATAAGCTTTCACTTGAGTAGGATCCATATCAGCTCCGCCATGTACACTGAAATGTCACCTGTCCCTGTCATTATTAGGATGGTGAAATAGAGAGCACGGTTTACCTTTGTTTTGTAGACACTCATTTCATAGAACGTAAACCTTCGCAGAATTTTCGTTTCATAGAAAGCTATTTTCTGCTGAACCCGTGTTGATTTCAGGTTGTCTTGTGATGGTAACAAGTCTAACCTACGCTAACCTACGTAAATGATATTTAAGATCAACACGGGTTCAGTAGAAAATAGCTTTCTATGAAACGAAAATTCTACGAAGTGATACGTTCTATGAAATGAGCGTCGGTGAAACGAGGGGACACCAGGGGGCAGGTCTGCACTTTTGCTTTTAAAACACAAGAGAATTAAACAGTCAGTCAGTCCCATATTCTTAACGCAGTGAAAGCCTATACATATATATAGCAAGACACCACTTTAGTGACAGCTTATCGCATGAGCTTTATAAAATACCTACATTAAAATATTAGTTTCTAACGCCTGAAACTAAAACAGAACTTTACAGGAATAGTTCATAAAGCTTGGTATTGCCATTAAATGTTCATTTACTCGTTAAGTGTCTAAGTTTAAAGTTTTATATGTTCAAGCACGTAACGAAGTATAGCTAGTAAAGTTACGAAGTGCAAAAGCCAACTTCAGACTTGCAGCGGAGATGCTCGAGCACTGAAGTAGACAGTTTTATTTTTTTAATTTACGCTCCGATATCGATAGGGACCAAACTTTTACTTTAAATACACGTAAGCACGTAACTCTAGAGAAAATCACACTTTTCAAGTACAATGTTTACGAAACGGTCCCCCAAATCTAAAAAAATATTAGAACAGGTTTTTTATAATGTTTACAATGTTTTTTTGTCATAAATATCATAAAAGAAGGGAGGCACCCGATTTTTTTTCAAAACTTTTATAACTCAAGTTTATGTTTAGGTACTCAAATTAGTAAAAAGATTGTAATGAAAATGAAGTTATTAAAATTTAACGAGCACTTTTTTATGGTAAGTTATAAACAAGCTAATCACACCTGGCCGCAAACAAACAACTTTATCTCACATAGCACTGAAAAGATAGAAAATATCGGTAAGTTAGAATATAAAAAAAATATAATACGTGTATTGATTAAATAATAAAAGAACAAAAACTTCAAAGGGCATCAAAATCCTGTCTAGTTTTAAAGAAAAATAAAGTAACTTTGTAAAATCTGTAGACCTCGTGGTGCCAAGACTGTAATTAGGTACTTATTTAATGTTCAAATATTATTTCACATCTGGGGGGTTATTATGACATGGCTATGCAGTTCATTTTACGGCGAGCGTAAAGGACAGTGCTATAGCAGTTATATAGCTCTGTCCTTTTCTCTCACCGTAAACTGAACTGCATAGCAATGTCATAATAACCCCCCTGTTCATTGAAAATAACATAACTCTACATGTTAATAAAACAGGTATTAAAAAATGCCACCTTTCACCCATGTTTTTTTAAATCTCAAAACAAATTTTAAAACGTTTCACGTGCAAAAGAACTCTTTACGAACAAGTTACGACGCTAATAAGTACCAATTTCACCAAACGATGTTAAATTGAATGACTGAACGTTCACACATTTTGACAGCTGTTAACGCTCTAATCATCTGTTAAGTCGTAATCGTATCGTATGGTGAAATTGGTACTAATGGTTATAGTCATTTTATAACGGAGCATTCACGCCCTAAGTGAAGCCATGCTTGTTAAAACGAAACAAGGTGAATTACATTACAACATCAAAGTGTCGAATACTTTCTTCGTAACTCATTTGAATGAGAACAAGCTACTCCATCCCCATTTGTTGCTCTTCAATTCTCCCTTTGTAGTCGACTCCATTATTGGGGAAAATATTAAAATATGGTAAGTACTGTGTAGGTAGCTTGTGCGAAGTTGGGAGAAAATCCAAAGTGTCGGCATTGCAACGCATTTTGAAGAACCAAGGTGTGCAAAAGTTTGGCGTACGATCAGTATAATGCTGACTAGCGTATAATCAAACGTAAATACTTTGTTATTACTTTCTTTGGGTTATTTTATGGAAGTGTTTTAGCCAATCCATTATAACGTGTGCGTACTTACCAAAGTTGTAGGTAGGTACTGATCTTATTCGTGTAGTCATTTATGCGTGTCAATGATGTTTTGTAACTAACATTCTAAAAGATTTTGAATAAATTATTGTGAATATCATCATTAAAAATAATGATCGAAGGCACATACATACACAGATATATAGATACATAGATACACACGTAAAACTTGTAAGACCCCTCTTACTTTGACGGTAGTTAAAAACAATGACTTGTATACTAACCGGTAATATAATATCGCTCATACAACGTCGAGTATAGACAGTACCCTTACCATGAGTTACAATTACCGTACTCGCTAGCGAGTCGAATGCTCTGTCCCTCGCACTCTATAAGAATACTTGCGAGGTCTGCGAGGGACAGAGCTTCGACTCGCTAGCGAGTACGTTAATTATAACTCATGGTTAGGGTACGGGAACCCGATCCTAAGGGCACTCGTTAGCGTTATGTCTGCGCTTCTCGATATCAACGTCGACTCGACCCTCGAGTGTTCGACATTGTGTACCTCCCTTTAATGACGTTCCACTGAAAGTAGGACAGAGATTTGAGGATTGTGTCAAATAAGCGGATATTTATTTTGTCTTTAAAGTTTGCAAGGTCAGGTACCCACATGCCATCAGGGACTTTAAATGTTGATCCACCATAGAACCTTGTCATAATGTCAGCGTCAAGTGACGACATTGAAATTACATAGGAATGAATCGTTGCTTTTATGCGACAAGGTTCTATAGAGGTTCATCAATTAAAATCTGTGACCGTACAGTACACGTTGAAATTGTTTGATTGTTACTTATCATGTGCATACGTCATTTTTTAGAAGTTTCATCGCCTGCAGCTCTTTTTCCTGCTGTACATTGTGGTGTTTTATCAATATACATAATATATGTATAGCTTGTCAAATAAGAGTTTGTCATGATGACTGGTGGAACTACTAACTAATGGTTGCAAATACCACATCTAGCAGCAGTTTTTAGGCTATTACCACTTGTCCGCACCTACTTGTTTGCACTACGAACATTCTAACAGATTTTGGAAGTGGGTTATTTTCCTAGTTGTCCGCACTGAAAAAAGATGGCAAATTCATAAACTCAACAATGAGTGCGAACTAGTGGGACTAAGAGAGTGTGAGTGGGACTTCATTTCCCCATCTGTTCGCAGTGCGGACAACTTCAAATAAAAAGCCACTTGTTCGTAGTGCGAACAACAGCTTGCGGGCAAGTGGGAATAGCCCCAGTTTTTAAGTATAAATTATAATTTATTCCAGGCTTTTTCGTGCTAAGTTGGTAATATAAAAATTATCCTTAACTGACTGACTGACTGACTGACCGCTGATCCTAGATCTTGTATTTTGGAGGAAATATTCAGGTACCGAAGCAGGCGTACTAAAAAGGACTTATTGAAATTCGACCCCCAACGGGAACCAAATAGGGGCAATAGCGAGAAACTAAATCTACCTATACGAAGTCTCGGGCGTTTTCTAGTAGACTGTGTACCTACACATGATCTCAAAATTATAGAAAATGTATCGAAATTAATTACAAGAACTTAGTGCATTTCAAAATAAGTGAAAATCGAAGAGGGAGCTATGATCAACAGTGGATGACTTCGGGTTGAAATGATGATGATGATGAAGCGCACTTACGCTCGCCTTCCACTGCGAGCGGAGCGGGCCTTGAGCGGACACCGTTTAGCATTCTAAGATGACATCAAGAGGTTTGCTCGCGGTGGAAACACTTACAGGGGTGATAGACGTGTGAGTAAGTACGCCGTCCTTGTGGCTCGGCGACCTTACTCGCCCGTGTGTCACCCTAAGTACGCGAACTTCTAAAGGTAAACACAGGCGAAAAAGGTCGTCGAGCTTTAAGTTTGTACGCGTACTTACTCGCTCGTCTATCTGGGGCTTTAAAGTTACGGTTGGTTGTAAACCGTAACCGTGAGTCCGTACGGGGCCCGCTCCGCTTGCAGTGGTAGGCGGCCATTACACACGAAAATAACTTGCTTTATGCCTACTATTTAAAATTCAAATATTAAGTGTAACAATCATTTTCATTCAATGTTATAATATACTTGGTAAAACATATTGTGCGATTGTGAATAAACTACGAAGCTGATGAAAAGTTTAAAATTAAAATGAACACAAAGAGAGCTCGGGCCAAATTCGAACTTTTCCCTTATTATCGCAATACCCGCAATGGCCTAAAATATAAGGACGTGCTTTATTTATTAAATAATACTTTTATTATTAACAGCGTC
Source organism: Acleris cristana (assembly GCA_948252455.1). Classification (NCBI taxonomy): domain Eukaryota; kingdom Metazoa; phylum Arthropoda; class Insecta; order Lepidoptera; family Tortricidae; genus Acleris; species Acleris cristana. The sequence continues at coordinate 7,652,697 of OX411775.1, forward strand.
ATTGAATGAAGGGTAATAACAGTTTAACTTTCCCCCGTGTGGTTGCCGGGTCAGAATAGTGCCACTCCATGCCTTCCCGGTGGATGTCGTAAGAGGCGACTAAGGGAATATAGGCTTGTAGTACTGTTAGGCGATAGGCTTGCAACGTGTCACTAATACGCTGGTAAACATCTTAGCCTATTTGTGCAAAATATGGGTACTGAATTATCAAGAAGTTTTTAAAGTTGTAGGTAATTCTGTAGTTCTGCCTACCCCATGGATTATTAGGCGTGTGTATGTGTATGTACTTACATAAAACTGTGTTTATGTGTGTCAGTTTAGCTCTCAAATGGATGGACCGATTCAGACGCGGTTCTTTTTTAAATGAATGATTATTTAATCAGGTTAGTTCTTTCATGAAAATCCGTGTAAGAGGTATATTAGCTCCAAAAGGGGTTGCCAATACATCGCGGGCTTTTATGTATTTAATAGATATAATATAACCTACTCGTATGTTACCCCTAAGCAACATTTTCGAGGTAAGAACATATTATTATTTTTATGCAAGTAAAGAGTAAATGTATGTTTTGTAGTAGCAATGTTATAAACCGGCTGTGAGTGAGAACGTACTTACTAACATTTTGGGTTTTTCTTTTGTTTGTGTGAATGTTGAGATTGTTGAGGAACACATTTTTTTTTCAATGCGTCATTGCTTTTAACCCCTTTAAATTTATTCAATTTATTATTTTATGACGTTATTCAAATTCAAGTTTCATATTATGCGAAAGTGTGATCCTGATACGCTTTTATTTATAAGCCGACCCCTACAACGGACATAAGTTACCATCAATCCCAGATAATTGTATAGTTGCTGAGGCAAAAGCTATATTTATACATGTACTTACATAAAAATAAACTAACAGCTACAAACCTTTACCTACAAGATTGAATACCTAATCAAAAGAAAATACGTTATAATAATAAAATGTAAATATTTACATTATGAAACAAAGTGTATGCTCTTGGTTTCTTTTACAAATTTAAAGAAAAAATATTCTTCTTTTACTTCTCGATAATGTTTCTTTTTTTGAGCACTGACAAAGTTAATAATAAGACGGTTCCACGAACAAAGGTTGTCGTTCGCAATTATTTTCTTATTTGTTATTCAATTTTATTTTTTGTTTTGCATTTCTTTTAGCGAGTAATAAAAGAAGTCTCCAGTTACCAATTACTGGAACGAACACGACATTGTACAGCTTTTACAAAGGGAGGTTAGGTACGTAACGTATAATAATAGGATGCTACTTAAAAAAAATTGAAACATTTTTGAAGTAAGTACTTCAAAGAAAAGTACTAAATAAGTACGTCGTTTTGTAAGTGGTTCCACCTCAGCAGGTTCCGTCCAAATAATTTTAGTTTGATATGTTCATAATTTACATTAATGTAGATACAATTGTGGCTTACAATGTAGGCAGGTTTTTCGCCTAGCCAGCAACTGGGGACTTGGGTATACTAAATTGGCTAAATAACACAAATTGGCATACCTAGTGCTAAACTAAGCTCTAGGATTGTGACAACGATATTAATACTTACATAAATAAATAAATACGAACCCGGGACCACTAGCTTCGTAGGCAGGGTCACAGTCACCACCAACTAGGCTAACGTGTCGTAAGCGTAGTGAAGTATAAGGTATGTTTATTTTTAGCTACAAAAAGCGTTGATTTCGTAACTGTTTTGTTTAATCGGCTACATTTTTTTTTTAACGCGAAGTCGTTTTTGTGTTATTTTAATACAGAAAAATCCCCACATTACCTCAGAGCCCACATTACCATCAGATGGTCTGTTTGTTAGCCATTCCCGTGTATAATGATAAAAATGTTTGTCTAGTGGAAGATGCCGTGCTGGCCCACACGGCTCGGCAGCTGACGCCGGCGCGAGCGGGCGGCTCCGTGGTGATTCGCTGCGAGGTTTCCCCCCAACTGGGGCTTGTTAACACCACGTGGCTGCAGGACGGGCTGCCTCTGACCCCTGGGTACCTGGGACCGGGTGAGTTTATAGTATAAGTTTGTTCAGTGGAAATGCCGGGCTGTCCCATACGGCTAGGAACCTGACTCTGGCGCGTGAGGGCGGCTCGGTGGTGCTTCGGTTTGATGTGAAGTGTCCCCACAGCTGGGTCTAGTGGACGTTAGGTGGCTGCAGGCGCGGTACCTCTGACCCCTAGGTACCTGGGACCAGGTGCTAGACTTTTGTTATTTTTTGGTCATCACTAGCTAGATGGTAGAGGATTTGATCTTAGTATTTGGTAATATTAAATTAATTATGGATTAAGAGTATTCTATGCTTCATTCATACAATATTTAAAAATCCTGTAAACAGAAACATTATCTGTTTCATTCTTTCTCATTGACGCGAGCGCAATGACAATTCTAAAAGTCGTAATACTCGGTGCACGGGTCCAACTCACACTTGGCCACTTGCCATGGCATGCTTTCCAAAATCAATCAAACTTGCCCGTAAAGCGATAACCAACTGTAATATTTTCGGGATCCATTTTCACACTTTTATGTTAGTGAAAGTACCTACCTACATGCAAGTATAATAATTATTGACTTTATTTTCTCACCGGGATGTTCAATATCTACAAGAAATATTTTCCGGTAATAAAAGATAAAAGATAAAAGTCATTTATTCAGTAAGTAGGCCGCACGGGCACCTTTACACGTCAGGAGTCTACCAGCGCTTCCCAAGAGGAGACCACTGCCGAGAAGAAACGCCGCAAGAAACTCAGCAGTCAGTCATTTTTTAACCATATTTCTTACTACAATGATACTACTTAGTCTAGTATTATTATAAAGCTATAAATATTAAATTAAATATAATATCAAATATCATGCGTAGTTCAGCAGGAAAACATGACAAAACATTAGGAGAGAGAGATAGAGGGAGAAAAACGAAAAAAAAAAAACAACAAGATAACCACATAAAAGTTTCGACATGTTTTCCTACATCAACGGTGTCCCCTAGACAAGATACAACTTTTGCATTTGCACAAATTATTAATGAATGACTAAGTTTCGGGTTTAGGCCAAGCATTTTTGTCTGTTAGGTAGTCCTCGACCCTATAGTACGCTTTTGACATTAACGACTTTTTTAAGTATTTTTTAAGTGCTGGAAACGATAGCTTTAAAACTACGTCAGGTAGTTTATTATAGAAATGAATGCATTGACCAACAAATGATTTATATACTTTACGTACGCGGAATTTTCGAATAGCAATTTTATTTTTATTTCTTGTATTTAAATTATGTATATCAGAATTTTTGGTGAAAGAATTTAAATTTTTAATAACATAAATAATATTCTCATAAATAAATTGAGATGCTACAGTTAAGATATTAATTTCTTTAAATAGTTCTCTTAAGGAGTCACGAGAATTTAAGTTATAAATAGAACGAATGGCCCTTTTTTGTAAAACAAATATAGTTTGTATTTCAGCTGCCTTACCCCAAACCAGAATACCGTACGACATGACACTATGGAAATAACTATAATAAACTAAGCGAGCTGTTTCAACATTAGTTAGCTGTCTAATTTTCCTAACGGCATAAGCTGCCGAACTTAGTTTACCTGCCAGTACAGCTATATGGGGACCCCATTGCAAATTTTTATCTATTGTTATGCCTAGAAAAACTGCCTTATCTACCATTTGCAGACACTCGTCATTTATAAAAATACTAGAATCTACCGGTTTAACATTAGGCAAAGCGAACCTAACACATTTAGTTTTCTTAGCATTTAGTAGTAAATTGTTACTAGTAAACCAATTAAGTACTTTAACTAGTATGGCGTTTATCATACTGTAGTCTACGGACTTTCTATCTACCTTGAAAATTAATGAAGTATCATCAGCAAAAAGTACAATATCACAAAGTTTATCTACTGTTGGTGGTAAGTCATTTATATAAACGAGAAATAGAAAAGGACCTAAAATGGAGCCTTGAGGCACACCTAGTTTCACTGTAGCTCCAATTGATTGCGTTTTGTTTACAACCACTGTTTGAGTTCTGTCACTTAGATAAGAAGACATAAGACTTAAAGCTTTATTGGACAATCCATAGTGTTTTAATTTTAAAATAAGGGTCGAATGATCCACGCAATCAAAAGCTTTGGAAAGATCACAAAATATTCCTACCGCATCACAAGATTTCTCCCAACTGTTATATATGTATTTAATGAGAACAGATGCCGCATCAATTGTTGATCGACCTCTGGTAAACCCAAACTGGTTACTATTAAGTAGTTTATTTCTATTAAAGTGACCTAACATATCATTCAGCATTAGTTTCTCAAAGACTTTACTTAAAACCGGTAGTATGGAAATGGGACGGAAGTTCGTTATATCACTCATGTCGCCCGATTTAAAAAGAGGTATGACTTTACTATATTTCATGAGATCTGGAAAGGTCCCCTCTGATATGCAATTATTGTAAATTAATGCTAGGTGGGGTGCAATTACATCTATGATATGAAAAACTACTTTAACTGATGTGCCCCACAAATCCTCAGTTTTTTTTAAACTAAGCGATTTAAATACCTTGACTATTGAATCTGAATTTACAGGGCTGAATTCAAAGTTTATATTACATTTACTGACATTAGTGCAAAGTAATGATTTAGCTTCAACCGCGGATGATTTAAGACATTTTGTAGTATTGCTGGCTATGTTGGAAAAATAATCTTCGAATGCTAAGGCAACTCTTTATTTGATATGATTTGTAGTGAGATCACTAATGTAACAGCTGATACATACAGCTGATACCTACCTCTTCTCTAATTATTAGTTTAACGATGCTATAAAACTTTATAGCCTCTATTAAGTTTTATAGTTTAAATCCGCTGACAATGCATAATCATAAGTTCCACACCATTAACCCTAGACCTTGATACTGACTAGAAACCATAGTATATAAGCTATACAATTTACCAATAAAGCATTCAGTATTTCTCCAGACTCTTGAGTTGTCATTATACCTCTCACCCTACACTTCATGGCGACCTTGCCAGGATTCGAACCTGGAATCTTCTGATGATGATGTTTGTTACCTGTGTTTATGGTGACTTGATTATCACGAGTTTTTGATTTTCCCGTTTCTCTATTTATAATATTCCATACAGTTTTTACTTTATTGTCAGATGATTTGAGTTTAAGACTAAGAAAATTTGCCTTAGCAGTTAAACAAGCTTGCTTAAAGGTCCTTGAATAATTTTTAACATAATTTAGGAAGTCAGCGTTCTTATTGTCTTCCCTCTCTCTATATAGCTCATAAAGCCTATTTCTACTCTTATGAATGCCTGCAGTAGCCCATTCACTAAACTTGGTTTTTGACTTCGAAATAGTTTTCATATTAAAATTATTATTAAATTGATCTAGAATTACGCCAAATAAGTCTTTATAAATACTATTACTCTCATTCTGTAAGAAAGGTAACACAGAAAGGTTACTTTGAACTTTATTTTTAAATAATTCCAAACGTTTACTAGTTATAGGTCGGTATGTTATTGTCTGCGGTTTTTGATAAAAATCATTGACGAAAGATGCCTTCTGACCACTATGGTCCGAATTAAAACAATTGAATATTTCTTTATCCAAACATTCGCAATTACAAAAAATATTATCTAAGCAGGTTGCACTACTAACACCTATCCGTGTTGGTTCAAAGAACAGATTACCTAAATTAAAAGATTTAAATAAACTTAGTAACCTAGTGGTATTATTTGATGTTTCGAGTAAGTTAATATTAAAATCTCCACAAACTATAATATGCTTCTGGCTATTACATGCTAATTTTAACACATGTTCCATTGTAGATTCAAATGTGCTAAAATCAGCCAATGGTGGCCTGTAAACACATATTATTATATAACTTTCTAGTTCTGCACATGAAATTTCTACAATCCTTTCTATCGATAGCTTTACAATATCCTTTCTTTCTTTAGATTTAAGAGTACTTTTAACAATTATAAAAGAGCCACCATGAATGGCACATTTTCTGGCAAAATAACTAACTAATTTAAAATTTAGAAAATCAAAAATTAATTGGTCTTGTCGAAGCCAATGTTCAGTAACGCACATAATTTGTATGTTTTCATTATCTAAGAACAACCCTATTTCTAGTTCTTTGCTGGAAAAACCTTGAATATTTTGGTGGATTAAATTTATACTCAAGGGTGTTTCCGCTGTCCTATACTTTAGTTTAAATCATGAGGCAAGGCATTATTGCCAATATTTGCTTGCTGGGGCTGGGTTCTACTGTATCTATTTGGTTCTATATTAAAAGCTAATAGGTCAACCAAGGTCAAGATATATTTCCTTGGCAAATGAATTTTTCCTGATGTTAGGGTGAGGCGCTTAATAAATTTGTTTAAATCAAAGAAATGATAGTTTTTATTACAGCAAATAGCGTTATACATAATAGAATTAAAGTGTGCTATTCTATTATTATGACTAAATGGCATACTTTCTGAGTATGGTAGCGCACACAGTATAATTTTACCTATGCCACGACCTTCAATAGTGTTTAGTGTTGACATTAATTTATCTACACTCGACTTATCCACACTAAAACTATTTCCTACCAAAATTACTAAAGTGGTGGACCTGTCAAAACTTCCTTTTAAAAGTAAATCACTTAATTGTAAAAGAGTTGCATTGTGGTAACAGTAATTTGTAACCTTTTGTTTCAATTTGTTATTTAACATTAAACCTAGTCCAGATCCAAGTTGGTCAGAATAAACAATAGTTTTATTCCTACTTATAATTTGTCTAGGGGACTCCTTTGAAGTATCAAGAGCCATATCTGGCTGAATCACAACAGTTGGTGAATCTCGTAATCTATCTGAATTACCATAACCACAGTTAATTAAAGAGTTAAAACGCTCTTCATTCAATCTACTTTCTTCTACCAATTGAGTGAAAGCCAGGATATGCTCCTTGACTTCCTTCTGAGCAGTTACATACTTTAAAGAAGTAACTTCAAGCTGGTCCTTTAACTTACTTATCTCCGCATCGAGTTTTTGAATATTTAAATCATATGCTATCCTATTGGAATCTAACTTTTCATTGCAATGGCTCACCCTATCTTTCATTATTGATAATTCTAATTTCATTGTCGAATAGTTTTTTATACATTTTTGGCTTCTGATTAATTTTTGTGTACGCCTAATATAATTATTAATTTTGACATATTTCTTCAATTTATTATTGCTACTAAAAAATACTAACTTCTTACTGTCCTTATCGTTATTCCCTACCAGCTCTTGGTACAGGTTCTGCGTTGTTAAACTATCATAACACTGGCGTTCTTTCCTTAAATAATTTAATTCTTCATTAGAATAGAATATGAAAAAAAAACCTTGTTTTTGTGTATGACCCGTAACCGTCTTAAAACTGACTAACTTCTGACACTAGAGGTTCCGAGACGACGACAGTTCCGAGATTAATTAGTTTTAAGACTTTTAAGTGGCAGATCGTAGCTTGCCGGCTTAAGGAATCCGTTTTCAAGAGATTAAAGCACAGCCAAATGGCAAACACATTTTCTTTGGTATCGCTGTCTAATCACTTTTCACAGCCAAAATATTCTAAATCATGATCCGTTGTTAAGGTTATTTTTGCCTTTTTTTGTTTTCGGCTTTGAACATTCATTACCTAGACTATGCAAAGCCTGCCTTCGTTCCACTTGCCTTTTTTCTCGATCTTTAACAGTTATAATGGAAAAATAAACTATTTTTGTAACAGGATACAATTTTAGAAAAAAATACTTGTGACCCGCTCCCGCTCTTTTGTAATTATGAAACATGCTTTATATTATCATATTACAATGAAAAATAAAATGAGATTCCCTCAGGCCCTCAGATAAAAATACGGCGTGCTGAAGCTACTCAAACTGAGACTCGCGCTTTCAAGAAAAATCGAATTTCGTATCATTTATCTAAATCGGTTGTCCCGTTAAGTATTCACGAGGGGACATAGGAACGGACATACATACATACAGGTCAAACACATAACGCTCCTGCGGCTCCGGTTTTGCTGCAGTCTGGTAAATTTATAAAGTAGAGTATAAACAGCAAAATATTTATAAACTTAAGCGAAATTCCATCGAAATACAATTGATTTGGCAATCAATGTATTTTAGTGCGTTCAAGGCGCGACAGTCTGTGTTATTATTTGACTCCTAGTCATATCAAGTAAATTCCTCATAGGAAGAAAGATATGTTTTCGAAGTCCTATTACTATCTAATGTTAATCCTTGGTACCATTTTTCTGTTAGTGGAAAAGTGGGTAATAGGTCCCTTTACATTTTCAAGTGTTTATTGCTGGGGTTGGTGAAAAAAATTTGTCTTGTTAAGTGGGCGATCAGCCAAAAAAGTTTGGGAACCTATGATTTAACGGTTCCGGTTTGTTCCAGATTCCCGATGGATAACTGGCGCTGGCATCCTTCTGGGCCTGGACTTGACGCAAGCCGACATTCAGGCGGACTACGCGTGCGTCGCCCTCGATACACCGAGCCCTACGATAAAATTGACCACCGATGGTAAGTAGATAGGTATAACATTTAATTAAAACAGATTACTTCCTTAGATTAGATCCGTTCCTTGGTGTATGTGGTGTTCAATAGTATTTTGTATTGAATTGTATTGTATTGTATATTTTTGTTGACTTTCGTAGACAGCAGCTGGCTTGAAAACATCGAGCTCAACACCTTAGAGGCAGGCGCGGGTGAAACGGCCGTTTTGCCCTGCATCATCAGGCATATGAACGGGCATACTATAAGGTATGACACTTGTACAGGCGTTTATCACTAGCAATAAATAAATTTCTACGACACGGTTTTGTGAATTATCTATTTTTACGTAATATATATAAAAAAAACTATATTTATATATTTAATACAGTACAATTAAACAATCACTGTATAGGTTGTATATTATTTACCAAGCACTCATATATTGGTAACCGTTGAACATACCTAAGCCTAATTTTATCTAGGCGGTAGTGAATTATCATTATCGGTCACACGGACCAGCTTAGCACTTTATCGTGGAGCGTTATATGAGGAATAAGGTTTATCATATTAGCAAAATATAAGGGCCGTTTTAACAAAGGTCTTGAGTGAGATCTCTGTCTCAAAACACGTCTGGCGCGTCTTAAGACGGGTGTTACATTTAAGATCACTTTTTTATCATGTTCTTTAAGACAGCTCTTCCACAATTACATAGATGATTTGCCTTAGTATATCAAAATTAAATCGTCAGTTGGCAGCGGCAGGACGCGGGGGGGTCGTGGTCCGCGGTGGCGGGGGAGGGGATGGTGCGCGGCGGGGCGCTGGTGCTGCCCAACGCGCGGGCGCATCATGCCGTGCGATACGCCTGCTTCCCTGGGGGGGACTCCTCGCCCAGGGTCATGATACGGCTGGTTGTAATCGAGCCTCTTTCTGTTGAAGTTTCACCTAATCCATTGGTAAGATGATTTAGCTGTACGTTATTGAGAGCCTTTTCGTACCGCTTTCCGACGGATCGGAGATATGAAGATATCCCTGTAAAAGAATTTTGTTTTGCCACGACTGTCCGAACTACATTCAACATCATAGAAATAGTAATAAAGTAATTTCAGTTATATACATGTAAATATATCGGATTTGATTTCGGATCGGATACATACGCGTTTTTAGGGTTCCATAGCCAAATGGCAAAAAACGGAACCCTTATAGATTCGTCATGTTTGTCCGTCCGTTCGTCCGTCTGTCCGTCCGTATGTCACAGCCACTTTTTTCCGTAACTATAAGAGCTATACTATGGAAACTTTGTAAGTAGATGTATTCGGTGAACCGCATTAAGATTTTCATACAAAAATAGAAAAAAAACAATAAATTTTTGGGGTTCCCCATACTTAGAACTGAAACTCAATTCTTTTTTTTCATCAAACACATACGTGTGGGGTATCTATGGATAGGTTTTCAAAAATAATATTGAGGTTTCTAGTATATTTTTTTTCTAGACTGAATAGTTTGCGCGAGAGACGCTTCCAAAGTGGAAAAATGTGTGTCCCACCCCCCGTAACTTCTAAAATAAGGGAATGATAAATGTAAAAATAATATATGATGTACATTACCATGCAAACTTCCATCGAAAATTGGTTTGAACGAGATCTAGTAAGTCGTTTTTTTTTAATACGTCATAAATCGTAAACCGCAATTTACCTTTCACGGAACCCTTCATGGGCGAGTCCGACTCGCACTTGGCCGCTTTTGTTTAGCTCTTTTTAGTGTCCCTTATAGCGAAAAAAAAGTTTTGGTGACTTAGTAGTTTTTGACGCTGGTTCCCGAAGTTGCCACCGGGTATCTTGACCCCATTTGATAATGACAATTCTTATTTTCGACACTAGTTTTTAATACATAAAAATAATGAAGTTTATTAAATTGTTTGAAGTGGGTCGGCACGGGCGGCAGCGGACACTTCAACTGCACCGTGACCGGTGGTCGAGGAAATGGACTCATTTTAAGCTGGCAACACGAAGGAAGGCCTCTTCACGCTCCTCAATCACGGTTAGCCCTTGGCCCCGTCCGTACCCTTCATGCAGGACTTTATCAATGTACTGCACATGACCATTCCGATTCCGCTGTCTCTGGAGCAGTACTTATAATTAATGGTAATTATTATCAGAACCTTTAAAAACGTTTCATTACTCTTCTTCAATCTAAGATTCGTCAAATTCTTCCCTTGGGTTTCAGATAGCCCGCCGAGATTGGTGTCTACATTTAGTGAAGCAGTCACCAGAATAGGTCAAAGCATAGCATTGAGATGTGCCGCTACTGGCGTTCCGCCCCCTCGAATACTCTGGACTTTGGATGACAGGCCATTGCCAGCAGCTCCAGATAAGTAAGAGCTAAAACGACCTACAATTAATTTTAAATCTAGATCTTTGTCACAATTGTAATATTTTCTTTGTCTCAGATATAGTATAAACACACGAGCAGAAAATATGCCCGGTGGTGAAGAAGGAACGATCGTGTCCACGCTCAGTGTAAATATTAGAACAGCTGATGAAGGAGGAAGATATGGATGCAATGTAACTAATTCACGCGGATCACAAGCACATCATGCAAGATTAAATGTGTTTGGTACAAATATGGTCTAACGTTATAAATGTTATATTATTTTAAACAAGCGAGCGTTCTTACAAGTTTGTTGGCTTTCAGGTCCCCCTAACATAAGATATTTACCACCGATACATGTGAAAGCTGACACGGATGTGGTTTTACATTGTCCATATTCTGGATACCCGATAAAGTGAGTATTTATAAAATTTAATAAGATGACTCACCGAGAATTCTCATCATATTCCAAAAATAACTTAAATATATAAATAATTTTTTTAGAGAAGTTATCTGGCGCAGTGAAGATGGTTCTTTAGTAGAGGTACCTGTTGAGTCTAATGATGAAAGAGGAATTCTTAAATTATCTTCCGTACGAAGTGCTACGACGGGAAGTTATACGTGCGAGGTACGGGCTGAGAGTGGCGAACTCGCAAGGAGAACAGTTCGAATTGAAGTTCATAGTGAGTTATTTTCATATTATCTGGGCCTGTATTAAGGTCGCCTTTATCGCGTTAGATAAAACATCCACCACACTCGTACTTACACACTAGTCAAAAAGTGACCAAATTCTTATCGACATTTATCAACATCGAAAAAAAAAATACGACCCAAAGCAAAGGCTGGTAATTTTAAATACTTACTACTATTGAATTGAATAGAAATAGAAAATATTTATTCAACACGCACAGAAGGAAAACAAAAGAAAATTATAAAGTAAAAGAAAGACTACGTTAAAAAGGATCCCTCTCAGCATTGTGCCACAGTGAAACCCTGACTTAAAACTAACCTGAATTAGACATTAAACGGGTAACAGTAAACAGGTAAAATGTAACACAACAAACAATGGTGACAATTTTATACAGTAGATGAATTAAAATCCAAAAATAATTTACGTTTAAAAACCTTACACTTACATTGTTGACTTATTTATTGATTATTTTTGTCTTCTACAGAAACTCCAAAAATGGTGCCGTTTTTGTTTCCCGAGGAGCTTGAAGTAGGTGGAAGTACTCAAGCTACTTGTAGTTTGGTTGCCGGTGACAAACCAATTCAATTCACGTGGCATAAAGATAATTTACCTATTCCTTCAGCATTAAAGGTATGGTAGTTTCCTAGAGTTTTACAACGTATTTTTACATTAGATGTTAACTGTTTAGATTTACAACAAGAACGACCGTATTTCCGATAACGCACAGTAAGAATTGATCATCATCATACATGTTAAAGTACTGAACGATGTCTTACGTGTTTTGAAATCTTATGTTAATCCATCATTGATTGCAGGTTGAACAAAAAAATATGGACTTTTTTACGATATTGATCATACAAGATTTAACTTCTGCACATAGTGGAGACTATACGTGTAAAGCTTCAAATGACTTCGGGAGTGTAAGCCACACCGCATCTTTGAACGTGAAAGGTGTGTAAAAGGCGCTGGATTTGTTTTAGTTATAAAAGAAGATGTAATAAATAGGATTTTTGACAAGTATCGTACCGTAATGATCAGTTGTTTCTTGCAGAACTACCGACGTGGGTATGGCGAGCTCAAAACACCTCTGTGTCTGCTGGTGCTTCCCTGTTGCTGCCTTGTTCAGCAAAAGGACAACCAACTCCTTTAATTTCTTGGGAGTATTCCTCGGGTAACATTTTCAAGTACTTATAATCGTAATCATAACATTGTTACCGAAACTCAGTTTTGAGGTTTATTTAGAACGTGTTTCGCTTATGTTTAACGTAGATGGAGAGAACTGGCGTTATGTACCGTTCGCTCAGGAACCAAGCAACGGAGACGTGGGTTCTATTCTCTCTGACGGCACAGTGTGGCTCAAAGCCGCCTCTCCTGACCAAGAGGGCTGGTACAGGTGCGCGGCGAGGGCCCAACACGCCGTCATACACCACACTTTCTACCTAGATGTCAGAGGTTTGCTAATTTTATTTAATTAATAAGCTGGTCCTGGTCATTGCAAACATTTGATGACTTCCATGTTGATTAATTATGTTTTGTTTTAGTTGCCCTTAACTCTCTTAGACTAAATGTTGAAATATAGTAGGTATATAAAATAAAAGGTAAATTTTGCCAGTGTTCAGTTGTATTTATATCGTTTATACCATTGTACAGAACCGCCCAGGCTCAGTAGAGGGGGGAGTGGAGGGGAAACTCGATGGGTGGTCAGGGGATCAACTGCGAGGTTGCTATGTGCCATCAATGGAGAACCGGAAATACATGTGCACTGGACCCATGACTCCAGACCCTTAGCTTTGCAGTAAGTTTAGAATCAATATAAATTTCAATAATCTTAAGTGAATGATTAAAACCATGTCAAAGATGGAATTTTCTTTTCATAAAATATTTTAATAGCCTTTATTTATTAAGTTCAAAAATGTTTCATGGGTGGTAGTAGTAATGTGTCTTTTATATTGTAGCGGCGCCGGCGGCGTTGAAACTAGAGACACTGGGAATGGGGTCATAATGTCAGAAATAACAATAACACACGCGGGCCCCGAGCACGCCGGGGAGTATCGGTGTCACGCCAGAAATCTCTACGGGAACGACGAGTTGGTGTATCGCTTGTACGTAAAAGGTAAATAGATGTACCAGAAACTCTTAGCTGGCTCTTTGATCCAGTAGTAGTGCAACCCGCTTACTGTGATGAGGTTCAAATCACAATATTTGTGTTATATGCGCGATTTTTTTGTAATCGAATCATGCATAGATCCTTAATATGTATTTATACCTACATATAAGTAATCTATCTATCTTTATGTACGAGTATATATATAATAAAAACCAATATTTCCAAGATAAAAATATCTGACACGCTCTTAGCGTCTAGAAAAAACGACGCGTGAGTTAGTTTTGAGCCCAAAGATGGATAGTAGGAATATTATTTGTCGGGATTAGATCAATGTGTGTAGTATCCAAGATGTGAAATCAAATAAACTATCGTCTGCTTTTGTCACAGAACGGCCAAACATTCCCGAAGAGGTCCGAATATCCGAAGTGTGGTCCCGAAGAGCTCGAGTCACGTGGCGAGTCGCGCGGGGAGCCCTAGTGTCGCACTACTCCCTCCAGTACAGGCCGCTGAAACGCGACTCGACTGCCCTACTGGACGCTTCCCTGTCCGCGTTACTCGACAACTGGGACTCGCCCGATGTCCACAATCTGACCCTGGCTAATTCGGACTTGCTTCATGTGGCGTAAGTTCATGGCGACTTGTAAGATTAGATAGTGTAATAAGTAATAAGTGGTATTGAGTAAAATTCTCAAATGTTTTCTAACCCTGAGCATATGGTGTACTTAGGTAGGAATGAGAAAAAATATTGTTCTTTTCTTATCATATATTTAGAATCATACCACACACTTTAGTTGGAGAGTTGCACCATAGTTTATCCTAACATGTTTGTTGGTTGGTTCTAATGCTTCGCGAGTCCGAATTATAATTTGTCCTAAACTGGTTTTCAGCCAAGTCAGATGACTCATTAACACTTCCAAAAATACCTGCTGTTAATAATCCGTCAGGGCGTCAGCGTGGAGTGATTCTGTGGCGCCCTAACACAACGGAAATGGCAGTTCGTTGGTATTTAGATGATAGTCTGAGCCTTCTACTCAGGAGTCCATCATACCCACCCTAGCAACGAGAAAAAATAAGGTTGTATTGTAACAACACTAAAAGTTTCATTATTTAGGTGAAAATGGCTTTAGAATAAATGATAACTCGGGTTTCTGATGCATTAGGACAAATGGCAGTCAGGATTTACAACATAACAGTGCACCATATATTTTATTTCGCGTGGCAGTTCAAAGTGGACGGGCTTAAACTGTACCAAGTACACATGGTGTATATGACACTGAAGTGACGAGTGGTGATTGGACTAGGTCGGAAGGCCCGGGCCGCGCCGGCGCGTCAGTGCCTGCGCTGGCGCCGGACACGCGCTACGCGCTCCGGCTGGCCGCCTTCAACGACGTCGGCGCCTCGTCGCACACCTCCCCGCTGCACTTTACCACGAGGGAGGAAGGTTAGTAGACAGGAGGGCACCAACAGTAATGGTCAATCAAAAAGTAAATACTTAATTGCCAGAAGCTGTAGGGAGTTGGGAGAAATTCCAATATTGCCGATTGGTACAGAACAGAATGCTGACATGTATTTAGTTTTAACCTGACTGCGTGAAACTAGAAGATGGATAGTTTCACAGTCTGTGTATTTAGGTCTGTATTGCATGTATTTGTTTAAAATATAAAGTTCCCGCTCCTGAACTAATGGATAGATCAAAAAACCGACCAATCGCGAGTTGGACTCGCATACGAAGGGTTCCGTACCGCCGTAAAATACTAATATCGACCATAAATCGCCGAAAAACATGCTTCTGGTATGGAGGCTCCTTTAATTTTTAACTTTATTTACGAATAAATAGGTATGTGCCTAATTTAATGTCTTACTATGTTTAATGTTATGATATACCTATACTTACGACATGTAATGGCATGTAATATATCAGGACTGACAAGCCGCGCAGAAATATCTGAATACCCTTAAATGTAAAATAGGGTTAAGTTTAGACATTTTGAGCGCCTCCGCTCCGATATATTTGACAGCGACTGTACACTTGAAATGTATAATGCAGTAGGCAAAAGGCAAGTGTCCCACTTACGGCGAGATTCGCTGAGTAGCGGAGAGTAAGAAGTATACCTAGGTCTATTTAGGGTGAATTCTGTGACAAATCTGGACCTCAAGATGATTCATTTGAAAGGTCATATAAACGCGTATTACATTTGTTTCTTTGAAACAGAAAAAGATTTACTGCCCTCTCAGCACAGTAGTTTTACATATTAATCCTTAAGATTGGGCGTGCATGCTTCTTACGCCTCGATCTCTTTCAGCTTTATTACTAGGCCAAATAAATTTATCAAATAAGTACTGGGGTCTTCGCGTTTAAACTACTTTATACACTTGCAACATTAAATGAAGGTCTCTTCGCGCTGCCATTTTTAGTGAACCATTTTCATTTAGAAAGGGGGTTATGTGCGCGCGCTTTGGGACGTGATGATAACAAAAACGGGTACATGCATTTTGCACTCTTAGTATAGCCCGTGCTGTTTTAGCTTGTATCCTAGGTCCGTACACCGTGTCGCAGTAGTTAAAATGCGAAAGTACTAGGGCCTCAACTAGCAACTTGCGGACCCTTCTAATATTCTTTGACGTTCAGTACTGACTGTACTGTAGTTTTGAGTGATCATCTCCTTTTGCGAGCTTTAAATTAACTTTATTAATTAACAAACTATAGGCGTATAACTTAATTAGGGGTCGGGGTAAGCATGAGTTGCGACCAGATCATTGCACTTTGAGTGCACGACTGTGACAAGTCGTACCTCACCCCCCGCGCCTCATGTAAGCATCTCTCGACTCTCAATTAAATTGCACGCCTATAACAATGTAATCTTGGAAGTTTATTTTAGCCTATTGGCATACTTCTGCATTTCCAAAGACAATACAATATTATAGAACCATCGAGCTGGTATGATGGTGGAGACTGAAGGTGGTCATAGGAACTCCTCAATGGCTCATAGTAGATCCGTCGAATTGGGACTCATTTGACTCGTATTTAGATAGTTAGTTTATTACTAGTGTTAGAAGTATAGTCGGCAATAAAGTATGTTGTAAAATATGAAATTTTTGGAAGAGTTTATTAGTAAGTGTTTATAGATACGTAATGCTGGCTGCAACAGGGATCATGCCACATCGATCTAGGTAGCGCGACCAGTCAGCGATCAAATATTTTATAAACTATAGTTTATTTTGCATTGACTAACTTCTGTCTCCTTGAGTAGATCGTCCATCGCCCGTCTTTGTGTAGTAAGTGGGACAACTGCAAGTATAGGCTTGATTTGATTAATTTTGGCCCGTTTTTGTGTTCGTTATTATAATCTCCAAAATCATTGTACATAAAACTGACACCGTGCAATATGAAATTATTTTAAAAAGGATTTTTAATTGGCTAGCTCCGGGCGGCGCACCGCGAGAAATCACCGTGCGCTCCGTCAGGGCGCGCGAACTACACGTCACATGGCAGGTAAAGTGAGATTTGTTTATTATTTTTTGTAAATTAAAAGTTTTCCAAATATTTTTAGACGACACGTTTACCGTAGTTGGTAACAACCCTACTTACGAAACAAGCAGTCCTGGGTTCGAATTACGGCTTGGGCCAATAATTGTGTGATGAGCGCAAGTATTGTTCCTGAGTGTTGGACGTTTTTTATGTATCTAAGTATGTTTACCGTTGTCTAGTACCCACACAGCACGAACCTAGAGCTAGTTCGGGACTAGGTCAATTTGTGTTAGATGACCCGTGATATTTATTTATATTTTATTTGTTTATGTAGAAAAAAAGCAATTTTACGCACTCGTGATTTTCTGAACTTACTTTTGGCTCCGGGGGCTTATTATTAAAGTTGCTTGTTTCTAAATATTGTATTTTTTTCACATTTTATCACAAAATAAATTGTGTTTTTTTAACTATACATGGAAAAGCACTCTATATTAATCACCTTAAATAAAAATAAAATCCATGTCTATAATGTCTATTATACCATATCTTAGCCGCCATCAAGAGAAACATGGCACGGCACACTGCTGGGCTACACCATCCGGTGGTGGGTGTCCGAGGAAGGCCAGGGCTCCCAGCACGACAGCCCGGGGTCGGAGAGCGGCGCGAGCGCAGACGCCACTAGCACCACTCTGCGAGGGCTGAAGCCTGCCACCCGATACGGAGTCACCGTGAGGGCCTACAACGCCGCCGGAAATGGACCAGTCTCCCCTCCGCATTATCGTCACACTCTTGAATCTCGTTTGTAGATTTTTTGTATGTTAATTATTATAGCAGGTAGATTAGTAATAGCTTTGACAGAAACAAGGTAAATTTCAACACTACTGCAACTAGTTACTTATAGAACAGCGCTATCAAGTGCCCTAATTAAGTTACCAAAATATACCCTGGCAAGCCTTGGTGCCGATTTTCAGTACGGTCTCTCACCACGGATGTTGGATTAACGATTTAATATATGGAATTATGGATTAAACTGTTGTTATTATGCAGAAACTGTCCATTAATTAGCGTAAAATTGCGGCCGTTCACTTCGAACGAAGTCTGCTTTCGAAGTATTGTTTTCAACTTTTGTCATTGCACAGTGAATAAATCCGCATTGCGCAGTTATCGACGGGAAGCGGCGATCGTAAATTTTCACATCAAAATGCAAAATGGCTTAATTGGACCGTAGCCCCTATATATAGGTCAAACGGTTCAGAACAAATTGATGGCACTTGTGAAAGCTGACTTTGTTAGCAATTTTGAAGCTCAAAAGGAATACTCGGAACTCGGAAAAAATGCACTTTCATGTTCGTTTTTTGTTTAAAAATGTAGCTCCAACTGGCGGGCCGGAAGGTTTGAGTTGTAAATCGAGTGGAGCGACCTCGCTGAGGGTAGCTTGGCGGCCGCCCGGCGCGGACTCGAGGGGCGGCGTCATTACCCACTACACATTACAATACACGCGGTACGACGCAGACCCTTTACTTCCCCCTCAAGAAGCGAATCTTCGCGTTCAGGTGAGAGTTTAAGCATTTTATACCGCGGGCCTATCATGGTCGCGTTTATTGCTAAAGGATAAATGTAGATAAACCATCGGTATACTTAACTTAATATATATTTGGCAGAAAGTGACGGATGCTTTATTTAAAGTGATAAGCACATGACTACAATAGGCCCCGCTAAATTATTGCTATTCAATTGATAACAAAGTTAACTAAGAGGAACTGATAAATTCAGGGCGAAGAAGCTACTATATCCCGACTGACGCCGTACGCCGAATATGAGATAAGGGTCCGAGCACACAACGCGGCCGGCGACGGGCCGCTATCCGCTCCCCAAGTGTGCCGAACGGACGAAGATGGTAAGTTCATTTTAAGCTCGGGCACCTTAAGACCATTAATTATATTTCTTAACTCTCTCTGGTATCAATTAATCCATACAGATACTTCTAAGCAAATTTAGGTACAGTAACGACTACCTGTGCATGATGTTTTTCAAGTAATGTATAAAATTCAGATGCACAAATAACTACAACCTATCTTAACTTGGAATCTATCTTCTGAGTACTGTTATTCTTTAAATTATACATTGCGAGGAAGGTTTGTATTCAAAGCGTGTTTGTATCAGAATATTGTTTGCAGTGCCAAGTGCGCCCGGCGGCATGAAACTGATAGCTCTGACGGAGCGCTCGCTGCGCGCGTCGTGGCTGCCCCCGCCGGAACCCAACGGAAGACTCACACACTACATACTATACGTAAAAGACTTGTCTGGGTAAGACTTTAAATAAAAATAAATTCGAGAATATGCTTCTTATGTCATACCTTACTAGTCTTTGTCCGCGTCTTCGCGATCTTTCGGGAACTGTCAAATTTCCCGGAGCAAAAAGTATTATATCCAATTTAGTGGTGGTAGGGGCAGTAGCGATCCTACTAACATCTTATCTTTTAACCTACCACCAAGCAGAATTCGCATTGCAGTGATTCTTCTGATCTGTACCATGTATGAAGGTATACTGCGATGCGTTTTATTATGAAATTAATAGTAATGGTACGAGTAATTATATTATTATGTCATTGTAATTGTATTTTTAGCTAGGCATCCATGAATTTAAATAATAAATAAAAATATGCACGAATATGCCATAGTTCATTATCGGTAGCAAATAGTTTTTTTTTTCAACCTTGTTTTACGTACCTACTGTCCTGTGAGAATTTTGTCAATAATTAGCTTTTAAGCTCCATTGTTGTTTCCTTTCGAACCAACTTTTCTGAAATTACCTGACTTTTTAGATCTCAAGAGCCAAATGCGACGCGCGTAAATGCGTGTTTCGAAAGCGAGGGTGTCTACTTGGAGTGCATGAGGACTCTACGCGGCTTGCGAGCTGGGAGGACCTATGAGGCCTGGGTCCGGGCTGCTACCAGCGCTGGCGAGGGCCCGCCGTCGCCCGCTGTTGCCTGCCAGACTAGTGCCTTGGGTAATTGAGTTAAAGGTGTTACTACTTCTTCTTCTTCTTCAGCGCATTTGCGCCCACCTTTGGGTATACGCCTCTCCAATATTCCTCCACTGGGCCTGATTCGTGGTGGATTTCCCCTAGAATGGGCTTCATTCAGAATGGGCCAAACTCCATTCCGTATTCAATATTAAACGTTTAAGGTCTCTACCCACTACACCGTGTCACACCATGAACGTACTATGAACGTATCAGGCCCGGAAGGTAATTAGTTTTAAAATGTTGGTCGGTGACGGAAGGGTCTAGTGGGCATAGTCTCATACTTTTCAATTAAAAGATATTTTTTTTGTCTGACACGTTCCTATTACGGTTATGGTGTGATACGGTGTAGTGGCTAGAGACCTTTAATTGGGGTTTCTGACATTTGGGCGAAATATTTTGGCTCGAATTTTTCGCAATCGCATTTCCCGAATTTTTATTTACATAACAAACAACTATCTTCTGATATGTTTTTTGTAGTTGTAGTTGTATCTAATCGACGTAATAATAAATTTTGGTATCCCGGAAACAAAAAAAACATAATAAGTACCTAATTTAATTGATATTTTGGGAAACTGTACATTTGTGACTACGCGCTTAACCTAGTTGGTATGTACGCAGCTAACGCTACTAAGCTAGTAGTCCCGGGTTGTATTCCCAGTATAAATATATGTAGTATATGTTCCTGAGTCTAGGAGGTTTTCTTTATATTTAAGTATACATTTTTATATATCAGTATGTTTATAGTTGAGTAGTACCTGTGTGAGATGGCCCCTACCCTAGAAATTTATTAATTTATTTATATCGGCCAAACGGCAGGCGCCCGTCTCATTGTCATGTTTATTCATCTACGTAATTATTAAAATTTATTCACATAGCTCCTGCACGCATATCCTCTTTCGGCGATGTGGCAGTTGGAGCGGCCGGCAATTCGCTGTCACTCAGGTGTGTGGTCGGAGGCACGCCGCCCCCGGCCAAGAGGTGGCTGCGAGGGGGCAGTGCTCTGCACCCCCGGTCACCATTTCATCTTGACGGAGACGCTCTATTAATAAGAGGTATTTTTTTGGAAATACTAAAATAAGTAATATTTTGTTTCCACAAAACCTAAAACTTCCTTTTATTAGGCTTGGAGTTATCACACGCTGACAACTACACGTGCGTTGCTGAGAACCCACACGGCTCCGACTCAGCCACTTGGCGAGTGGTGGTGCTGCGGCCGCCATCACCACCGGCCTTGGCCTTACTAGAAGCCCGCTCAAGAGAACTAGAACTTGAATTACGTCCCGCACCTAGAGCACCTGGCCATGCACTTTCCAAACATTACAGTTTGCATTGGAGGCTGGCTGCTCCGGAGGTAAGAAAATCACAACCATCCCTCTTTCTCTTTTGTTGTTGTTTGCTTTTACATAAAATAACATAAACTCACGCCTTCATTCCCAGAGTGGGGTAGGCAGAGCCACAGACTCACCAACAACTCCAAAAACATGTTGATAATTCTGTGACCACATTTTGCACAACCAGGCTAAGATGTTATCCAGCGTAATAGTGACAGGTTGTTTGCTTTAATACAATGAAAATGCGATTCTCGTTTCCTTTCTAACTCTTTCCAGATGTTTCTGCTCTACCTTCCACCTAACTATATAT
The DNA here is from genome assembly GCA_948252455.1 of Acleris cristana. Taxonomy (NCBI): domain Eukaryota; kingdom Metazoa; phylum Arthropoda; class Insecta; order Lepidoptera; family Tortricidae; genus Acleris; species Acleris cristana. Next base: position 7,674,546 of record OX411775.1, read on the forward strand.
TTATGCAAACATCTTAAAACTTGTTTTAGGGGGAATGGAGATTACAAGCCGCCAGCCCTGGTCCATTGACTTTATCAAGTCTTCGCTGTGGCTCGGCATATCGAGCTTATGGATCAGCTGGGGGGCCTCCCGGTACGGAGGTAGCAGTCCGGACGACCGGCGGTCCCCCAGTGGCGCCCCCCGACTCAAGGTGGATTCGAGTCAACTCTACCCATGCACGATTTGATACGAGCGTCTGGGGTGATGGTGGATGTGGCCCTGTAGGTTTGAGGTTAGAATGGGCTGGTTCAGGAGTTGCTGGGGCTAGGGATGTTCCGGTGGGAGGAGAGGTTATTTTAGGTGGTAAGTTCCAAGTGTGGTGATGTTTTGGAGCATTCTGAGGAAGGGAAAAATATTGAGAAGGTATTTATTTGCAGGTTTGTCGCCTGGTTCAAGGTATCGCGTCGCAGCCCGCGCGTCTAACGAAGCGGGGTGGACGAAGGAAGTTTACGAATTTACCACGGGCCCTGCCGAGGGGGGCTACGTGGAGGAAGTGGACGCGCCGTTCCCCGCGACGGCCGGGGAGCTGGCCTTGTTGTTGGCTCTCTGCGCGGCGTTGTCGCTCGCTGCGTTAACCATTTTAGCTATCTTACTTAGGAGAAAAAGGTGAGTGTCTTTGGTTATAGTGTGTGATGCTAAAAGTCTTTACGTTGCTTGAAGGTTATTATTTAACAATATAATAATTCGCCCTCTCTCAAACCTGTACTATCATAGGTACGATTCATTCAATTCATTCTACAATTCATACATACGCTTACATTATCATGTACTCGTACTAAAAGTATTAAGTATTGATTTGCCCAAAGGTCAACTGGTAGGGTTTGTATTTTTGTGCAATAATGATTAAATTGATAAAAAATACAGATTACGTAATTGAATTTTATAAAAAAACAAGGCGTCCTCGTCCGGTGTATTTTTTTTAAACAAACCTTATGAAGTATACTTTACGTCCTATTTTCAGACCTACTGAATATAAACACAAAATTTCATACGAATCGGTCAAGCCGTTTCGGAACTTTGTTACAAACACTGTGACTCGAGAATTTTATATATTAGAGAAGATATATTTTTGTTATTTCAATTTGCGTAGCAAATAATCATTCATTTATTATGCTGTGTATTAATTCTACCCATTACTTAATTTAACGTAATTACACGACGCAATAATGCAACGCAAAATCAAGTAATGAGATGAATCGCCGTGGATTGAAAACACTATATAATCCGTAATATTCATAATGAATTCCAAAAGTAATCCCGTTTCATCCCGCGTGGAAGTGATTATGCTGACACATTGCAACGGCTCTTTTCAAGAATGCAATCCTTTGCATTAACGATTGATGAAAAATATAGGGGCTCAAATAAAGATCGCAGGTGATCTGCGGGTGACAAGGTGCTGACAGAAGGCCTCTTTGTCGACAATTAAACGGGTCTACCTTCGACCCTCCTCACCGCGGCGCTCGTCGCACGTCGCTAACGACGTATGACACGAGTTTTAATATCGCCTGCCCTTCAGACTACAAAATATTAAAGTAATAACGGTCTTCTCATATTTTCGGATAATATACGGTTTGTGAAATATGAGATTTTGTTTTGAAAGATGATGACAAATAGGCGTCGTCGTCGTTGGGATTTTAAGATTGTAATATTACCATATGAGATTGGTTACAAATTGGTCGGATAACAATGTTGTTGGTTGATACTTTGTGTTGATAGGTTTTGAGAAACAAAAAGTTCAAGTGTCATCAACTTATATTAGACCTTGGTATAGTTTCTGTTTGTTTGTTTGTTACGTTGTTACATTCAAGATGGTTTGCTTGCACAGAGACATTTATATTGTGGTCAGAGAATAACATAAATAATATGAATAAGGTTTAAATTACACCCCGGTAAAGTATACATATAAGACCAGAGGGCTTATTGTCTAACGCACTCGCAATCGCAACCGGCTTCAAAGTGGAGCAATTGTTTTCATTTTGTATGCTGTCTGCAGCCTCGATTTTGAAAATGAAAATGATCGTGATTGCAAGTGCGTTAGACAATAAGCCCTCAGAGGGCTTATTGCCTAATGCACTCGAAATCGCAATCGTTTTCATTTTGACAGTCCGACGGCGAGTCTGCATACAAAATGAAAACAATTGCTCCACTTTGAAGCCGGTTGCGATTGCGAGTGCGTTAGGCAATATTAGCGACGCAGTTCACGTCAAAGTTCAAAAAACTTTTAGTATGAAAATAATTATTGAAAGTTTAAAGGAACCATTAACAAAGCGAGCGGGTTAATTAAAAATCACCACAACTTGTTTGTTGTCTAAATACGTTGAACTAAGTAATAGTCGAATGTCACATAAAACCATCCAACCATTCTCAGTTACGACTCTCACATAACAGGGTACTAAGAAGCGAAATATATTCCCTAGTGGAAATATAGTGAAGTTAACCGCGCTACAGACGCCGCTATCACAAATAATTTATAGCTCCAAGCGAACACTTCGCGGGAAAGGCTTCGCTCCTATTTTCAGGTTTCACACTCCATAAAATACGGAGTGACTTTTTTTTAAGCATAAATGAAGCAGTTGCATGAGCTTGATTTTTTTAAAGTTATCCTACCTATACTATTATACGAGCAATATTTACTTATGTATTTGTTCGTGATCCCTTGTTAGGAAAATACTCTAAAGATTTTCATGAAAATTACGGAGTAGGGTATTTACGGGTCATAACATCGATCTGTTAAGTTATCAACTTCGGGATAAGTTGGTTTCAATTTCAACTCAAGCGACGCTCGGTCTCTCAAGTATCATACTTACTATATGCAGAGTTTAATGTAAGGATCTGTCTAACCGTTTTAATTTTAAATATAGTTCGGGACAGTGACTAACACTTTTAGTTAATAACCAACAACAATTGAGTGGCCGGGCGCGCCTATGTGAACTTAAAATCTATATTCTCCTTTAACAAGTAGGTAGCTTGGTATCGGTATTTTAAAAATAGCTGTCCTGACAGACTCGTGTTTTATTTGCGCAAGTCTTATTTCGTAGTTCGTGTAAAATGGTTTTCTTACATTTGTTGTAGTCTCCAGTTTACCCAGTATTGTAGATTTTGTTCTGACGTACGTACCCCTATTGTGTGTATTCTTGCCTGAATGATTTCTGTAAATAATGGTGCTATAGGTGCTAGATAATGTCGTATATTATAAGTGATATGTAACTCAATCGTCACTCACACACAAAGCAGTTAGGGCGTGTGAAAAGGGCATTTTTTTTTTCCGACAACATGAGATATTTTACGAAGCCCCAAAATGGGTAAAATCTGGTTTTTCGATTAGTTTTTTGATAAGAAAAAAACTTTATTGAACATTGTTGTTAAGGTGGTTTTTATGGCGGAGCCCTGATAAAGGCCTGACGGAGCCCCAGAGTTTGAGGATAGCACACTTTGAGAATAGTTGATGTAGGGTATCAAGTACACAGCAGGCGGGGGCAGAGCGCCTCCGCTCGCCTTTCGCCTTACTCTTAAAGCTGCAAACATTAAATATTCATAGTGAAGAATATTTGTCCAAAGATATTCATAGGGTTTATTAAATTCTAATATTGTGGCGGTACTATCCTATCTTAAATGCTTAAAGGTTTAATATTTTTTGTTCCATGATGAAGAGGTCAAGCTGATATGTCATCAACAAGGCAGTCGGGTTTTCGAACCTTGCTTATAAATGCGCAGCAACTGCCATAGTATACTCGTAAAAATAGAAACAAGCTATCTCCGGCCCTTAGGAATTTCTGTTACATATTACCGCTCGGACGCTATAATTGTCCATGTACGCATATATTTGTTTACGCGGCGAAATTTTTGCGGGCGCAGCCAAGATTGGAACCGGCTCGGTCCGTCCTGTTTTTGTTTGCTTGTGGGGGCTCGCGGCGTGTACGGCCGCGCGATGCACCTTTGCTTGAAGATGAAGTACTGTTTATACTGTGCCTTTACTGCTTTAACGTTCCTTATCACGCCCCTGTAACGCCGCGGGCGATAACAAGTGTTATGGTACTCCTATAACTCTATACATGCGCAGGAGTGACGGCGGCGTGGCCAGGGTCACCACCAGCGCGGAGAAGCCGCCCTGCGGCACCTACCGCGCGCCGCCGCACCAGACGCCCAAGCTACCGCCGGACCCACCAGGTACGATCGGAAACATACCAATTTATTTGTGTAGGTACCATGTGGATACCTATTAATTTATCGAAACATTCTTCAACGAACGTATCATTACGCAGAATTTTCATTTCATCGAAAGGCATTTCTAGCCACATGCGGTATTTATTTTCGGTAGTCAAGTCTAACCTAACCTAACCTACGTAATTAATGTTTCAGATATCCTGAAAATTAAAGGTTCAGCAGAAAATAGCCTTAGATGAAAATAAATTCGATGAAATGTTACAATCGATGAAGTGAAATTCGACAAAATGTATCTTATATGTATGTAAATGTAATATATAGATGTAGTAAATAATCAAACGAAATGGTATTTTGTCGTATAACTTTGTATTCATCTTGTTTTATCAAACTATCTATTCTACTGGGTAACCGAGTAGAATAGAGGCCCAGTGACATTATTAAACACTAGCTGATGCCCGCGTTTCCGTCCGCGCAGAAAAGTAATACATAGCCTATGTTACTCAGGGATGATGTAGAATTCTAATGGTAAATGAATTTTTGAAATCGGTCCCGTAGTTTTTGAGTTTATTCGTTACAGACGTACAAAAATACAAATTTTTCCTCTTTATAATATTACTGTAGATTGATGGGTTGTAAAGCTAGCCGATAAAGCAAGATAATTACGAAATCGTCCGACGAAATACGATATCGTTTGATCTGTAAAATACACACGGCTTTTTAACGCATTATTTGATTTGCATCAACGATTTTATTTTTAAATTTTCATTACAATCTAGCTACCCGACACGACATACTACGGTATGCTATTACTTTAACGTTATTCGCGTAACATTACTATTTGTGTACATCATGTTTACATAAGTTTCTATGTATGTCGAGTAACCAATAACACCCGTGTTTACACAAACACGAGTGTCGGTTCAGTTATGACAAACATTACAGTTTATATACATCATTATTATATTTCACTGGAGGACACCCGTGACTCCGCACGCGTAGAATTAGTGTAGGTACGTATGTGCACTTTATTGTACAAAAAACAGAAAACACATACAATATTTACAGAATTTGAATGTACAAAGGCGAACTTATCCCTTATAAGTACAAGGGAGGTCTTATGCTTTATTAGTTTTCCGCTACACCTCTATTTTAACCCTTTAGAAGATGAATTTCCAAAAAATATTTTTAGTGCACCCCAACATTCCCTTCAAATTGTTTATCATAAACTGGTTGTTACATGAACTTGATAACTTTTTAAGTTTTCCAAAAATACCTGCGGTTAGGTTAGGTTAGGGTTGTACCTGATTATAAAAACTAAGCGTTATAAACGAAAATTCGGACAAACGATGCATTAGGACAAATGACAATTAGAGATTCCAATATAGACCCGTTTTTTTTATTTCAGAGAGTACTTTTTTTTCGGTTCAATACGGAATTGTGCTGTTGATAGAGTAGGAAGTATCTCATATCTGTAGCAATAAAAATAATTTTAAAATTAAAATTTGAAATTGAGAGTAACGACCAAAAAACATAAGCTCGCACGATCAAAATTAAGGTCCAGCGTGGTCAAATCCAATGAATTTAGGAAGTAACCGCCAGTAAGCAAATATTCGCGGACTTTGACCCTTTAGTCGCCCGGCCGCGGTTTAAGTATGATTGGGATTTCACGACCCTTCATAAGGTCGTGTTAATGAATGCTTTGTATGACCTTGGTTTTAATTACGGTAGGTTCACCAAGGGAGTTCTTTAACAATGCTATTAATTTAGCTATATTATGATTTGAGTTTTGAACTTTTAATGGCTTGGTTTGGTGGTAAATTCGAGTAACTGGTGTTTGCACAAACATTAGCGGTTGTGTTTGAATGAAACTTCGGTAGCATATTCTTATTGTTTGCGGAAAAGGATGTACCCAATTCACGAGTAATTTATTTACGATTTCACGCTGCAACTTAAAAAAAAAATCGCCTTGAAATACATAACAAACAGGCAAACATTGGCGCTGAATTTATAACACTTTTATTTAGTCCGAGGTTAGAAAACATGCAGCACAATAAATATAGCCCGTAGTTTACCGAAACGACATTTACAGATGTGTACGAGATCAGTCCATACGCGACGTTCGCGGGGCCGGCGGGCGACTCGCGCGCATACACGCTGCAGCTGCGCGCGCTGGCGCGGCACGACGACGACTCCGCGCCGCCCGCGCACCAGCTCGCCTGCGACGGTAACTTTAAGTTTAAGACCTCGAAAGACGCAGCCGTGTTTCTAAGTAAACTACCATTCAGGCCATTTACACGGAGCCCTACTGCGATGGCAACTATCATTTAAGCCGGAAACGCACTGAGACCGGAGGCGGCGCGTACGGTCCTTTCGCGTTCTAACAAGTGTTTCCAAAACGTGGCGGAGGCGTTTTTTGTATGGGAACGAGTCGCATCGCGCCGACTCCCCTCTAAGGGCGTTTGCGACTTTAGACCACGATAGAGACTTGCTACGATGTCAACGTTCACTCAGACCTCATGAGACCCAGACCTGCTTCGAAAGAAACTACCATTTAGAGTTCGTAAGAAACAGCCCTGCAGCGATGGTAACTATCATTCAGACCTTATAATGTGGGTATGGCCTAATGCCCTGCACGGCAGTAAGTACAAGTTAGTCTAACAACCCTCTAAAGTGGGCTCACCTCGTTTAAAAATACTTAACCACTTGTCATAGTTGACTCGTACGCACGAAGAGTTGCATGACCGACGGCCGTATAAGTTTTAAATTTTAGTTTACCCAAGCCTAGTCTGATTTCGCTTTAAATATTAAGGAGAATAACACACAATTTGTCCACTTCGCGACCTCAGTAATACTCTGATTCCTTGTTTAAAATTGTATCACTTACAAGTATACTGTGTTTCAACAAGTATTTTCTCAATGCGGCAAAGTAATCCGATTTTCCCACGTCTCATGTGTAGTGTACCTATTTCAGTCTATTGTCAGTTCCTAATGCCTTTTGTGCTTGTCTGGTTCTGTGGGGTTTGTTGACGTGTTTTCGTTGTTCGCATAATTTTACTTTTGACCTCTTTGTCTTTTATTCTAAAGAGTTAAAGAGAGATACTGAGCTATAATCAAGTGTCGGGCATGTTGTGCGAGGAACAGATAAAGTAATATTACCCATTCTTGCATTTCATCAGTAAAATTACCAAAGGTCCTATACCTACCTCGCGCGCCCTCATTCTATATTTAAATTATGTTACCACCACTTAAGTCGAAGATGCGCCCCCAGAGAGCCTACTTATCGATCTATGTAACATTGTTTACAGAAGAGACTTGCGTCGACGCGTGCGACGCTCAGCGGAGGCGCAGGCGCCGTCGCCATTACTGCCCTGATCATGGTAAGAACCGCTCATTTGAACCAGCTCGATGGTGCAGTCCTGTTGCAGGTTATCGTAAACCTACCTAGCCGACGTACACGGGTTGGGTTGCTAACGCTAAATGTGTGTGCTTAAGTCATCCTCTCAAAGGAGTGATAAATATAAGCTAAATAACTTAAGTAAAGCCCCGCTTCCATGTAGTTCTATATTTGAAATTTGACATAAATTCCATATTATCTATATATATAAAAGGCAAAACTGACTGACTGACATATCAACGCACAGCCGAAACTACTGTACCTAGAAACTTGAAATTTGGTACATGGGTTCCTTTCATGATGTAAGTGAGCACTAAGAAAGGATTTTCCGAAAATCGACCCCCAACGGGAAGAAATAGGGGGAGTAGCGGGAAACTAATTCTACGCGTACGAAGTCGCGGGCGTCCTCTAGTTTTGTATAAAACTGCAACATGCAAGATGGGTTTTTACTTAAGTTTTTTACCTATATTTATGGTTATAATATCGCTAATATGAATTAATTATCGTAAATAATAAGATAGGTATACTATTTGTTAACTGAATGTAAACCATGATCTATAATCAGTATGATTTTGAGGCCGTTTTATGAGCTGTCAAAGCTATCAAAAAGTTCCAGGTTCCTGGAGTAAAAGGGAAGATGAAAAGCTCACTTTTACCTACTTACGGAACTTGGCAGGATTTCAGAATTTATAATGAGGCCTTTGTTTTGGGACCGAGGCTAAAGCGTACCTTGAAAAAAGGGAGCACGGTACAAATGACGATTAATATTAATTATGACTAAACATGTATGCTAATTAATTATTCTTTACCTGCAGGTTGTTCGCAAGACTCCGGGAGTTGAGGGGCGACACCACCCATTGCCAAATGTTTAGTGAAATATATGCCTAGTCAGTGTAATTAGTTAATTCGATAAACATATTGATATGTATACAAAAATTTATACAGTAAAATGTTTTAATGATTTGATGTTTTTATTGAATTTCCGTTTTATGGTTTAAGACGTCGTTCCCAAACTTTTGACCGCCCACTTAGCAAGACAGTTTTTTTCACCGCTGCCCAACAAAAATAAACTTTGTATATTATTTTTTTATTATATTTCATTAACACGGGCAGCAGGGCCCCCCTGAATAGCTTCAGCACCCCCTATTTTTTTCTGAGGGCGGTAGGGACCATTTTGGGAACCTATGGTTTATGAGCACCACCCATCCTTATTCGGTGTACCTTGTAAAAAGAACGAGCTCATACATCACTGGGCTTCAGCTAAGCCACGCAATGAACACCGAATTGTCAGCTGTCACTGTCACCTTTGTTAACTGTCAAATTCAAATTGCGGGGCAGGTGTGGGTGAAACTGCGCTGAAGTGGTGTAGCGATGCATGGTGCGGCGGCGCGATGCGATTAAGTATCCTACTCCCTACTAATACTCTCATTATAAATGTGAATGTTTGTACAGTCGAGTTCATAAATATGTGTTCACTTTAGTACTTTAATCGTTTAAACATGACATTAAATAGACAAGGTACTAAAGTGTATACATCTTTTTGAACTCGACTGTACATAAAGAAAAACTTATTGGTACATACGTACATACTATAAAGGGAATTGCAAACTTTTTTCTTTGTGTAACAAAGATTAGTTAAATACTCATATGGATAATATTCGTTACACAAAGGAAAAACAATTGAAGAAAGTTAACGTTATCTATTGGGAGTTAATTGTAACTCCTTAACTATGAACAATATTTTTGCAATTCACCCTTAAGCTGACTGCGGGGGTTCAAACTCAGAACTTTACGATCACGAGTCGACCCCCTAAGCCACTAGGCTAAGTACCTATACTTAACTAAAATAGGTTTATAGTGCGTTGATGAATAAGGAGGTAAATCTGCAAATTTCAGATTATTAAATCAGATTTTTAAATTATTAATTAAATATTTTTTGTTACGTTTATTTCAAATACAAGACGGACAAAAGAACAAGTTTCATCGTGGTAAGTAATCGCCGCCGGTGTCGGAGCAAGTAAACACCTGATCGCAGATGCGGTAAAAGCTTTAAAAATATACTTAGTAAGGAAAGCGGGTAGACAGCTGTGAGAATGGTAAATGGAAGAGGAAATTTAGACCTTAAGCGCTCCATATTCTAATACAAGTATATAGGGTGTTCGGCAGAAAGTTCGACAAACTTCAGGGACTAACTCTGTAGGTCATACTCATCAACTTTTATTATGGGACCAACTTCCAAATCGCGAAAAAAAAACAGCTGTTCCATATATTTCGGCTGTTTAGCTCTCTAAAGATTGTATGGAACAGTTTTTTTTTTCGCGATTTGGATGTGGGTCCCGTAATAAAAGTTGATGAGTATGACCTACAGAGTTAGTCCCTGAAGTTTGTCGAACCTTCTGCCGAACACCCTGTGTGCTTAAAATATCCTGTCTTTATCGGTCATTAAATTTGACAGAAAGTGACAAGGAACACTGTAACTAAAATAGTTTTATTGTGGGTTTATGGATAAGGAGGTAATAAATTAAATAATAAGGTCAATCTCACACAATTTGACCTAGTCTCGAACTAAGCTCTAAAAATAATCACCACTATGTACTCACACAGTAGGTTATGGGTACTACTCAATAATAAACATAGGTACATACCTAAAATAATACATACATAAATAACATCCAAGACTCAGGTCAGGGACTCGCAATATGGAATATTGATGACTTTTGTTACAACTTCTATAAAAGCTGATTCATGTAACAAACAGTTGAGAAAAATATTTTTTGAATCGCTGTAAAAAAAAAACAAAATATAAGCCAAAAAATGTTTGTTTCTATCTCTTTCTAGCAAAACAGAATTTAACATGGAGTTTATATGGCCGACCTGTTTCATGACGTCACAGTGCATATCGTATATCTCTCTTTCGAATCGCTGTCGAATTTAGCAGTTTAAATGCTTGTATCATTCATCCGTATTTCCTGGCAGAACTTAATTTTAATTTCACTTTTGGTGATCGCTTTTACGTAATTTTCATAATTTGTTGAGAAATGCGATTCAAAAAATCCATGCACACCCCTATTGAACCCAGGACCGCTGCAGCTTCGTAGGCAGGGTCACTACTAATTAGGCTAACCCCTTAATCACGTTCAAATTGTTTATTTTAAAAAGTGTATCTCTTGATAAAATAACGAATTACAAATGAAATTAATTTACCCGTACAAGAGAGGCCAGAATCAGAACAAGCACAAGCTTGGAAACGATTTATTTTATAAACGGAAACAAGTCTCTCCCTGCGGCTCTATGGTAAGTAATTACCTAGTTCGTCGACCTGCCCGTGCCATTTGAGCCGATCCGATTACCTGCAGCCTCTAGGAGATTAATCGGTCGATACACCATTAATACTGCAACAGGGCCAGAACAAGCTCGTTGTACATAGGTACACTCGACAATGTAAGCTTCTTTTTAATGAAAAAATCACAAAATAGTCACAAGAAAATAGTATTTTGTCCTTCGTTGAAATATTATTATTTCTTTTGAACGGTATGACCTACTTTACTAACAAAGCTGACAATATAATAAGAGAACAGGGGCTCTATTCTATTGTGTAAAACCATATGACCTTCCATATCGTAGCAAACAATTGAAATTATAGGCTCTGATGCTCTGTTTGCACAATTGGTTTCATACAAAATTATAGCTAACATTGTGTCCACAGTGGATAACAGTTTAGCAGTTGTGTCAAAAAATGTGACATCGCCGATACTCGTAATACCTACTTTCTAAAGTGTAAAGGCGGTATGGACATGAAACTTCGTATTCTGATACTATCTTTTTCTTTTGGACGTCATCGCATACTTTCATCGTATAATCTCGCTATAATTGGATCCTTTATCACTTTGAAATCGCTTCTTTTAGTAGTCACTAGTGGCAATTTCATTTCCTAACAGAGTAAACAGTTTTTTTTGAATTTAGTTTGTTGTCAGTGAACTAAGCTGTCGTGATTGATACACTAGAGTAGGGGTGGAATACCACTCGGTGAAAATTTTGCTTTTGACGTTATTGTATTGTCAACTTTACGATACATGTTATTTACTTGACAGTAATGGCCGCCGACTTATAAACGATACGATAACATATTATGTCAAAAGCAATGTTATTTTACCGAGTAGAAAAGAAACCTCTACATTACGTAGCTATAAATATTTCATATGCGGGCGCTAAGCACACGAATTTTCATCGCGTACAGTCAAGAGTATAAATAAGTGATCATTTAAATGTACCTTATCGCTTTCAATCGTTTCACAATTTTGTATAACATTTCAAACACGATGTTAAAATGGGTTGTACGTTATTTTACAGACTGAAGTTGTTTAGAATTTCATTTCATAGAATTTTTTTCTCGTATTATCATTTCATAGAATAATCAATATGTAGAATAATTACTTTGAAGACATTTAAATCATCGTTTTTTATTTCAAATAAAATTCAATGTTTCTTTTTTCATATCATAGAATAGCAAATTAAATATTCTTTGCTCTCATATTATTTGTTTAAAACATAACTTAATAACAATAAAATCAACTTATAGAGTAGGGTGCAGTTACAATCAAATTAAATTTTTAAATTATATCGCATAGCTTATTCAAGGGATATAAAAAAAATAACCTCGAAGGCTATAGCGGGAGCTTGCTTCGCTTCGCTCCCGCCATAGCCTTCTAACCTAACCTATTCAAGTCGGTTCTGCCCAGAGAGGTCTTGCTCGCTCGCTCATATTTATAAGTTGTACGTTGTTTTACAGACAGAAGTTTTATAGAATGTAGGTATAATTCGTAGAATTTTCATTTCTTAGACAGCGAATTTCTGCTGTAACCTTGGTCACAGGTCTAACCTAACCTACGTAACTCATGCTTAAGATAATCTGAAAACATTAAGGTTTCAGCAGAAATTAGCTTTCTAAGAAATGAAAATTCTGCGAAGTGATACATTCTATGAAATGAGTTTCTAATGAGTTTTGAGTGAGTATGAAAAAATACACTGACCAAACAATATTCGTTGAAAAATAATTATATTGTTTGATAAGTTTGTGTAATGAAAAAATAAAATTACAAAATTCATTGAATTGATTTTCTGTCGAATTTGTGTCTTTCAAGTAAATAGTTAAAAAATAATAATATACGAAGCATAACTACAAGGACCAAATAGTATATGAAAAATTTTCTGTGAAACAAAATTCTGTAATTTTTCAGTCTGTAAAACAAGGGGACACCGTTAAAATGACAAGGTAGATAAATGATCACTTATTTATGCTGTTGACTGTACATAAAGCATTCGTCACTTTTTGACAAGTATAGTGGAGCGAAAGAGATGGATGCTTTATGTGCGTGATGAAAAGTGGTTTGCGAAGCGGGTTTTATGCACTAGGTTCCAGATACTTAACCCTTAATTTGGCAATGTTCATCACAGTGAACATACCATAATCCTACACTTTCTTTCTTTGGAATGTGTTTTTATTTTTTTGCTGATTCAAAATCAAAAAGGCTTTGAATTCCCGACTTTTTTTATTTTTGCCAAATTAAGGGTTAAGTTGATCATGCCGCGGGCGGACCTGCTAGAGGGGGTGTTCTTTTTATAGTTCGTTGCTTAAATACAAAAAGCGACACAAATCAAAATGTGTTTGTGTTGCATTTAAATTCGGAATTCTATTTACTTTAAGTTTTAAATCAAACTATATTTATTTTTGATTTGTGGCGCTTTTGTATTTAAACAGCGAGTTGTATTTGATTTAGTTTTGCCACATTTGTAAAATGATTATACCTACTGAAAATCATTCAAGATATCAATTACATCAGAAAATATTTTAAAATAGAATATATATAGAATATTAAACTTCTGGGTTTTGGATATAGTTTTTTGTGTTTGTAGTAATGGTGACGGAATCCTAAACTGAGCATGGTTCAACATGCTCTTACCGGCTTTTAAATATTTAAAGCTACTTGCACAACAAAGATACCTCTTGTTTGAGTTTTAAATACCGTTGAGTTGCATTAAAATATAAGAACCAGATTTAAGATTTTAGCGCAAACCGGATTTAAAATTCTGTCTTTTTTGTGGCGTTTGTTACTTCCATCCTGTATATTCGGGGTGGGTGTCTGCAAGAACCTTTGTCGTCAATGAATTACGTTCTCATTCGCACAATCATTTCCAAGTCAAATATTATGTCGACCTTTTGTCTCATTACTAACCTTGACTTGAAGAAAATGAGCTCTCGCATCACACTTAGCGACACATTTCAGATTTGTGGAGAAATGTCTAAGAAAGTACTGATTAGTTACTAATAGGTATTCCCAAGGGCTGAGGCAAAAGTAATTAACGACATTAATGTAAGTAAGGTTACCTTTAATCACTGTACCTAGGTACAGTAAGGTCAACTGAAAGACGAACCTTTTTCGCTCTTGTTACAGTTTGAATAAGACATAAAAGGTACGATTTCAGTTTCCTTTACTGGACATATAATGCGATAGTTCTTAAAAAGGTTTTGGTTTTTTGCCTCTCTCTAATTCGCTCTCATTAATATGCTTTTGTTATTTACGAGTCTAATCGCCCTAACTTGAGCCCGAAAAACTTTTGAAAACCTCTTGCACTGTACCACTGGTTTCCACCCATATCCTCGTCCTCTTTTTAGGGTTCCGTAGTCAAAAACTTACAGGTAACGTGAGGTAAATAGTTTCGCCACGTTCGTCTCTCCGTGGTTTTACTCAGAGAGTCTTTGTACTACAAAGCTGTAATTTGATATAGTTAAGTTACGCCGACAAAGTTGTAAAATAAAATATAGAAAAAAATCTGTTGTCTCCCATACAAGTCAAGCAAAGGCTTTTTTTTTCATTTTGATCTCTAGTCCATATAACACAGACATATTGGATAGATCTTAAAAAAACATTATATAAACATTATAACATGTTTGTATCGTTTTTGAGATTTGAGCGATCGTTTAGGATATGTTGAATTCGAAAAGTGTAATTTGCGCTGTCGCTGGTTAAAAATTCGCCCGTCTCGAGTTGAAAAAAAATGTTTATTAGGTATTAGGTATGTAGTATTATTTTTAGTTTTCATCGCCTGCCAATTTTTGTTGTATTTTTTCACTTTTCTCTTTTCATTATAAGTTGTTTTGGAGAGATTTTTTTTAGCGTTAAGATCGTAAGTCACATTCTTTTTTAATTTTTCTTTTCTTGCTGTAATTGTATGTGGTGTCCAATAAAGAGTTTATGTATTGTATTGTCATTTGCACGTGCTGACACAAGCTTGCATACTTAAATACGCTTAGGCACTACGTATTTGACAATACACGCTGTGTAACATAAATCTGCTACGGCATTTTGTAACAACACGTTACAGAGGCGTTCGGTTACTGCCGCGTTCTGTGTAACACTGTAAAGGTGGGGCAACACTTTGGGGCTCCATTGGATCGGCGGACTGCGTAGCAAAACTACGGATCTTGTTACGCCAAAATGTGGACAGTGTAAGGCTTGATTTCCTCCTACACTGACATCGGTCGCTGACGTCGGTCGAGCGTACGAATATACACCATGTTCTATGGGACAGGTCCACCGCACAGCGACGCTGACGTCCGCGGCAGACTTGCCATACCTATATTCGTACGCTCGGCCGATGTCAGCATAAGAGGAAATCAAGCCTAAATCATGCGCTGCTTGGGATGGGTCACATCGCGACAGTACGTCGTAACATGACAAACACCTTCCTCATGATCGGTACTGACGAAAGCGGGTTTGTCATACTTGTGTGTGTAGATGCACGAAACATTCTCTCTGAGTGCGTACCTATCGTCGCTAAGTGTGGGTGTCTATACGTATAACGTGCTACAACTACAAGTACGGCAATCCCGCTTTCGTGAGATAAAACAATTGTACGATGAAAATTAAATGTCACAAATGTGGATCCACCTTAACTCGCGCCCCGCGATTCCCAAAAGGGCCGCGCCGTAACACTAACTTTCACTTATCGCGTTACCCAGCGCTCGGTGTTGTCATAATTCCATTTTATTTAACCCGAATTATTCCGCGGACGCGCCAGGATAGCATTTTTGTGAAAAAGTAACTGTCGGGGGAAGTTTACATTCGAATGGTTTTGTTTAGTGTTTAGTAATGGAATGGTGGATAATAAAATGTTTTTCTTTAATTTTACTAAATTTCTTCCTTATTCCTTTAATAGTATTGGCAAGAGACTTGGTATCAATCTTAAGCAAAATAGATATGCTTAAAACTACGATGAAGAGTCGCAGACAACTAGCTCGGTACCTACAATCTGTAATAATTTTATTAGTAATAAATTTGACTTATTTATCAATACAAAAGTTGAACAAAAATATACACCGTTATGTACAGTACCTTAAGGAAACTGAAAGACGTACCTTTTTCGCTATTGTCAAAATGTGAATAAGACATAAAAAGTTACGTCTTTCAGTTTCCCATACTGTACGTATATAAAACTACAATTTAGAATTTTCAATCAAAGTTTGGTAGCCCGGTGACGTTACGTTTGGGATTAGCATTTCTTTTATCATTGGTTAAATTTTTAAGTTATTTTTCTGTTATTAAACTTGTACAAGGTCCGCCCGGATTGCTACCACCATCGTACCCTATGGTGCTAAGCAGTAGTATTCGCATTGTTGTGTTCCGGTGTGGGCATAAGTCAACCGGTGAAATTACTATCATACAGGCATCTTATTCCTCAGGGATGACAACGCATTTGCGGCCTAAGATTGCAGTCTTAAGATTATAATATCGAGAATGCAATTATGTGTATGGATCACAAACTTCACTTACCATCAGGAGGTCTGTGTGCTTCATGCCATTTCCTTTTCCCTTTGCATTTGACTTTTCATGCCCTTTTTTTTAACACAGAAAATTAATCACGTAGCACAGGACCGCTCACGGTGAAGATCTTTGGGGAAGGCCTGTGTCCATTTCACAGCAGTGGACGTGTTTTGGTTGACGTGATGATGATGATGATAATTACAGTAATTTATACGTCAAAATCATGTGGTATTTACATTGGTTCCTCCTATTATGAGAGGTAATAAATAAATCTTATACGTAATCCGTAAGTGTTATATTATAGCACATATTATTATACGCTGAATTATTACAAAGGCGGTATTATTATTTGAGTTGTCATGTTTCAATTTCAACTCCATTGTTCTGATTTCAGAAGTTCAAAAATCCCTGGTTTTTAATTGGGTTGCTAATTTACTGTATGAATGCTAGGCTTCAAAAGCCGCCAACGGAGTTTTACACTTACCGTGTAAAACATAAAATGATTTAATAATATAATTGGTCCTACGCTTTAGGTACACCCTATACCTACTCGTATTGCGTAAAATATTCAGCAAAATACTACCTAGGTATAATCAGTTGCACAACTAAATAAAGTTTTAAGAAATGCTGTTCAATAAGAAGTCTAACAATATAATAGCAACCCTCTAGAGCTTAACGCGGGACGTTTTCCGTAGTTGAGGTAGTTTAGGATCGATTTACAGAACCCTACTTAAATCTCGTCGAATCAAGGACACCCTGACTAAGTAAGGTTCAGTCGGTTGACTTCATCTCGCGAGAGTTACGGGGCAAAAACCTGCTTTACCAGTCGTTCTTTCTTTGCCCAGCTGTGACGAAGTCATTTATAAGGAGTGACTTCAAATTGGTAATACAAAAACAAAAAATGTTTTACACACATCAAAACCCCTCTCCTAAGTGTCATGCTGCTAATTTAACTAAAAGTTTCCCATTTTTTTGGCTTAATGCAGTTACCCTATCTCTATGTTTAAATTAGATTGATAGATAATATCGAGTGACAGGTATGACAGTTAGGTATTAAATGTAGGGTAACCACACTTTAGGACAGGAAATTATAAGTTTTATTAGAAAGTGAACGATAGTTAAAGAAGGCTAATTTAAACAACTGAGTTAATGTAATAGACTATTAACTGAGCCACAATCAAGTGTTTTGTATTACCAATTTGAAGTCAACCTGTATGTATACAAATGTATGCAACATCTATGCTATTTGTCCCTCGCAAAACAAAGAGGTTGACCATTTTGACCAAGAAGTTTTCCATTATTAATTATAGAAATACGACTTGAATTTTAGTCGAAATGTTGTTGGAAACCAGCTATTTGTATTGTACAAGTTACAATCCTTTTTTTTTTAGAAGGTCCTTCGTTCTCGGGTAGGTAATGTAAAAATATTATCCTTTCGATACGAGTATTATGTAACCAATTATATTCAAAACCCAGGGAGGGCAAATATCAGGCAGAAGCCGCCGCCTCCTGCCTCCCTCGCGTATCCTCGTGCCCTCTTACTAATAACATAACAATAATAAGTCTAAAACTTATTCACCAAGTTATCATAAACAGTTGGAAACTTTTCTCGAACGCATTCGTTCGTAATAGTTCTAAAACGAGTTTAGCAATATTACCCGACATAACACGTTTGTATGTAAATTTTATTCCCAAAATCCGGACGGATGGAGCCTGCAGTACTATCGAGGCCGGCAGCCCGCAAACTTTTGGGTCGACTTGATAACGCACCCCTTAATACACGCCCTGCGTCGATTACCTTATCATATAAACGAAAATATTTGAATATTGAATTAACATCAGACGAACCTTATTTATTTAAAGCCTCCAGGGATTTGGTTCGGAATTGAATCGGAACGGCACCAGATTTTTTACGAGGGATTTAGGTCAAATGGAAAACAATCAAACTGAGTGGACATTAAAACATGCGAAACCGACCGACGTCGTTTAAATAAATTAGCCAGCAATGGCTCGGCCGCGCGCCCACCTGAATCATTACATGCGCCGGTAGGTCACCTTTTTTGGGCGCGCTATTCGCCTGTTTGTAACCAAGCGTAATTAGGGTAACTAACAAGTTTTCTATAAAAAAAGATCTTTAGAAGATCCTTATAAATAATTAACGACACTAATGTAAGTAAGTTTACCTATATCGTATCGTATAATGCGATAGCTCTTAACAAGACCTTCGATTTTAATTCGGTATGCCTTTTGACCGAAAATCATTTGGCGAAATGTATGGTTTCCCGGCCGTTTCATTTGCCAACCCGCTTTTTTTCTGTCACTGTAGATAATTAAGGATTTATTTCAGTACCATGTAGAATAAACTTAGAAAGATCTATCCTAAACATCAGCCTGTATGTTAAATGATTTTTATTTTCTTTACAATAACTTTGAAACAAATGAAAATCGTTAAACATACATGTTTCGAATAGCTCTAGGCATTAGGTATCTAGATTTTTCTTTTTCATCGTTTACTTGTGTGCCACTCTGTATATCAGGATAATAACCCTGTTACTAAGTAAGCAGATGAATTACGTAGGAATACAACCAATGTAATTAAACTTACGCCAAATAAATCAAACGGTTTTATCCCTCTCGCTCTTCATTCCTGTCTAAACTGGGAAAAAGGGATGTAACTAACCTAACTTCAATCTAGATTTTTGGAATACATAATAGAGTCATAATAGACCTCTCTGGTACGTGGCTTTGTACACCGTCCCTTGAGTCACATCAATAACTGTTTTGTGAAACTTACCTCGCTGAAGGATAAGACTAGATTAGAGAGCTTTCAAAAAGGTTAGGGAAATTTCAATTTTGATTAGTTTTAGATGAAAGTATAACTTAACTCTTTTTTTTAGTATCTTCTTCTAATCGAAAACCAAACTCCATTTTGTTGTTCTTATTACTTTCGTCTTTCGGAGGCTTCTTATTCCTAAGCGAAACAAAATGAACCTAAGCCGAAAAGACAAACATGAGATACAATTAAGTCTTACATAAAGAATTTTTGGTATTTTTTCACACAGAATGTTCTCATATTTTAAGTCAAAACGGTTGTTATATAACACGAGAACAACCCTGATACTAGTTTATTTGATCTGTGAAAACGGCGTGTTCCACAACACGGGTGCAACTCGGCTGAAACGTCAGATTTAAATTAAACAAATTGCTAATTATTGACGTTTTTGTACGTCATCGTGTGATCCGTTTTAACTAAAATATGAGCAATAAGTATGAAAATTTTAAAATAAATAGGTATTTACCTGCACTGTATTGACTAAATAGAAGTACTTACATTTTCCAGAAATATAAAAAAATCATTTTATTTCGCTCGGATTTCGATCAAATTTGCAATTCGGGGGCGAAAAATCGATCCGTCAAGTGGTCAAAATTCGTTTTCAACCCGAACGATGCTCGGTCTTCCAGGTACTAGTGATAACATACTTAAGTGACTGTTTGTCATAAGTCATAAATGTGATAAATACATTAACCATCAACCAACCAGCAACCATCGCCGGGCTAATTAGAAAACTGCGTTAGCCCCGGTCCCGAGCAGGTGAACTTTTCTCGTTAATGTTACAGCTCTAGCTCCAGATATGTGAGTGAAGCAGCATCATGCGCATATTTTTAAGTACTATTACATAATAACGTTTTTAATCTTGTTTATCTGTGTCTGATCTGTCTTGTTTTGGCTAATTTGTACCAAGTTTTTAAATGATTTAGGTAATGAGTGATTACTTGGCATATAGATTTGTATCTAATGGGTTAGAATTGGAATAGGTACGTCTAAAATTTAACAATGGTTAATGGATACTGACAATAGTCCTGCTGGCGCCGATGACGAACTTCCGATCTTCTTTATGATAGCTTTTGTTGAAGACTGGTACAGTCACCAGCAATAATATAGGTATTATCCAACATTGGGCGCAAAAATATCTGAAACGTCTTTATTAGTAGTGGTATAAGACCGTGTCAGATATTTTTGCGCCCAATGTAGGATTATATGTATGTAAACACTTTATTGTACAAAAGAAAAAAACAGAACAATACAATTAATATAAAAATAAGTACAAAGGCGAACTTATCCCTTTAAGGGATCTCTTCCAGCTAACCCTTGAGAGATTGAGAAAAGTTAAGGTTGTGCATCGAGTAAGCAAGTGTACAAATTAATTTAGAAGAACAAATAAAATAAAAATATATAAATATAAACAATAATAAATAAAATAAAAATACATTCAAATACCTACATAAATAGATACAGTAATATATATTAATACTTAAATATACATACATAAACTACATTTTATGTACCTAGAGGATAGTTGATATTTAGGAGATAGAGTCAAGCCAGAACTTCTTTAATTTGCCTTTTAGAGAATCTACCGTTTGTGATTGCCTAATGCCAGTTGGTAGCCGATTCCACAACCTGACAGAATGCACCGAGAAGGATTTGGAATAGGATTTGGATTTGTGGGACGGGAAAGCGAGGGTGAGATTGGCCTTAGAGCGCAACCGGTTTTGGGAGCCGGTGGCCATGAAGCTAAATCGCTCAGAAAGGTAGATGGGAGAACGAGGATTAAAAATAGTATTAAAAAGCAGCGACAGGATGTGAACGTTTCGGCGAAACCGAATAGGTAACCAGTTTAGCTGAGCACGGAAGTGGGAGACATGATCGTATTTACGTAGGCCGAAAATGTATCGAATGCACACGTTTTGGAGTCGCTCAAGTTTATCAAGGAGTTGTTCTGAGAGGTCCATATAAGCAACGTCAGCGTAGTCTAAGAGAGGGAGAAGAAGAGATTGGGCTAAAGTTATCTTGGTATGTTGAGGAAGAAAATTCTGCAGTCGCCTGAGAGAATGAAGTGAAGCGAAGAGCTTGCGACTGACTTCGGTAACCTGAGTCGACCAGGAAAGTGTCTGATCTATTGTGATACCCAAATTTTTAACTGTAGAGGAAAAGGGAATTATGGTACCGTCAAACACCAAATTGGGTATCACAACGTCAGACAGCTTCGAGATGAAGTGGGGACTTCCAACAACAATGGCCTGCGACTTCTTTGCATTGACCTTTAGTCCAAAATTAGAGGTCCATTTCTGGATCGTCGCAAGATCGTCATTGATAAGGTCAATCAGGGAAGGGAAGTCATCAAAACTAGCCCCCGCATAAATCTGCAAATCGTCAGCGTATAAGTGGTAAGAAGAAAGAAGGGAGGTTGTTATACCATTTATGAAAATTGAAAAAAGAAGAGGAGAGAGCACAGCCCCCTGAGGGACACCAGCAGTGAGAGTATTCCAATCAGAATGAGTTTCATCCATCTTAACACACTGGCGCCTTCCAAGGAGGTATGATTCAAACCACGTAAGGGCCGAAAAAGAGAAATTCAGGGTCTTGAGGATGCCGAGAAGAATATTGAAATCAACTGTATTGAAGGCACTACTGAAATCTAACAAAACCAGGACAGTCAGATGTTTATTTTCTATGTTTAAACGAATGTCGTCGGTGACCTTGACCAAAGCAGTGACAGTGCTATGCCCGGGGCGGAAACCAGATTGAAAGGGGTTAAAAAGATTGTGCATATTTAGGAAACGAGACAGTCTTTGATTAACAAAGTGCTCTATTATTTTGGAAAGTACAGGGAGAATAGAAATAGGACGATAATCGGACAAGGACGCAGGTTTTGACACTTTTGGAAGAGGGAGTACATGAGCAAGTTTCCACAATGTAGGGAAACAGCCCGAAGAGAAGGAAAAGTTGATAATGTCGGAAAGGATAGGAGCAATGGAATCCGCCACCAGCATGAGCATGTCTAAGCTCAGGCCATCTTCACCGACGGCCTTGGTTTTTATTGACTTCAGAAGGTCTATAGTCTCCTTCGGAGTAATTAATCCTAGATCAAAAGGGGGAAAGTCGGGGTTCGGGGCAGTAGCAAGAAGAGATAATGTATTATTCTTTACGGAAGGGTCTAAAGTGACCGGAGAAGAGCTAAAATGCTTATTCAGGGCGTTGAGATTCATTTTATGATTAGAAGAGTGAGTTTGAGATTTGCCTACCCCTAGTGACTTCAAAAATTTCCATAATTTATGGGGGGGACAATTCTGAATAGACTCATGGATATAACAACGTCTTGCTTCCCGGCACTTCTTGTTGCAACGATTTCGCAGCATGACGTACTTATGACGATTGTTCTCAGACGGATCGTGGCGCAACCTCACGCGGGCGCGGTTCCTCCTCGCCATCAGGGCTTTGATATCCTCGGTCAGCCACGGCGCAGGGTAATGCTTGACGCGCATCGGCTTCAGAGGGGCGTGTCGGTCGTAAATCGCAAGCAATGTGCTGTTGAAAATCTCAAGTTTAAGGTCGATGTCAGTGCAAGTTTCGATAGACTGCCAATCAGCGTTGTGAAGATCGGAGAGCAGAGCCTGCAGATTGATGTCGCCAAGATTACGGCGAAGGACGAATTTGTGTCTACGTTTCGGGGGGCGAATTTTAAAAGAGGCGTAAATAAGGTCGTGGTTTGAAAAGGCAGCAGCATTAAACTGGCCGTGAAATGAGACAAAATCAGGGGATGAGGTTATAATAAGATCTAAAAGAGAAGGGGGCCCATTATGAGGGAAATGAGTGGGACCGAGAGGGAGAATACTAAGATTCAGTGAACTTACTAGAGACTGAAGTTTAGAAGAGCGAAGGTCGTTTTTAATGAGGCATGTATTAAAATCGCCCATGATTACGCTATGTTCGAACTGGGGACAGAGATCAGATAACGCATTCTCAAATGCATCGAAATAGCTTATGTTGGATGATGGACTGTAATAAACCCCGAGAAGTAGTTTAGTGTGGTTTAAGGAAACGCTGAGAAATAAGTATTCCGGTGACTTTGAGTACACGGATGGGGACTCAGCCACAATTTCGCAAACGATATCATTTTTTAAATAAATGGCAACACCACCCCCGCGAACGGTACTCAAGCCGCCATCTTTGAACCCAGTCCTGTCGTTGCGAATTAATTGGTAACCGGGTAAAGGATAGAGGGTAGATGAGAGGGACGGCTTAAGCCATGTCTCAGAAATGAGTATGGCGTGAATGTTCTTATCAGAAAAGGTTGAAAGTAGGTCAGGAAAGTGAGCTGGTATACTCTGTGCATTGATGTGGACAACGCTAAAGTGTTTTGAAGAAGTGGTAAAAATGGTATGCAATCGGTCACCGAGATCTGGCATATCAGATGAATCACTTAGCGAGTCGTAAAGGCTTGACGAAGACAAAGAAAAGAATTCGCTATCATGACTAGCGCCGAAAACGTCAGACATGTAAGCATAAATAAATATATAACAATTTAAATAAATAATATAAATATAATTATATGTATAATACTATCAAAATTTTACAATTTTAAGATTAAAAATAAAATAACAGCAACGAACAAACTTTAAACTCAATCGCTCGCCATCAGCTGTTATGGATACAAAACAAGTTTGGCTGTTAGTCGGGAGAACATATCAAGATACAATTACACATTAAAGTTTTAATTACAGCATACGATTTCAAGAAAAAGTATTTATGAATTTTAAATATATTTCATAAAAATATAATTTTCTCCGCTGATCCTCAAACATCGACCAAGACAGCAAACAAAACGCAAAACCACAAACCGCGATCGGCCCTGTCACCCAACTGTCAACGTCAAACGTCATACTGTGCGAGTAAAAAAATTAAAAATAATAGGAGTTAAATTAAAGTAAAAAGTAAGTGAAAGTGAAGGTAGGGATACACAGAAATACAGAATGGCGGACGGGAAGTTACGTAGACACTGCACAAATACCTACCAACATGTAACAAGAATAGATAAAGAAACCTAACCAGAAAACCGTAGATGTGCCTTAATATAATGAGAAAGCGAAAGAGGGCAACAACAAAATACTACTTAGGCTTGGTTACAGTCACTGTCCGTTTGGGGGGCCTGACACGCTGCGAAGGTGGCTTGGCGGGCTCCTGCACTGGAGTTGATGATGATGACGGAGCGGACGATCCCGACGAAGGCACCGGAGCCGGCAGCACTCGCAGCTCAGCCAGGGTCGTGACTCGTCGACGGGAGCCGTCGCCGCATAGTACGACAATCCGCCCATCGCTCGTCCAGCTGTTCTTGACTCCGTGTATCCGCCGCGCCTCCATAAACACAGAGTGCCTAGTACCGGTCAGGAACTCCGACATGGTTAGACCAGAGCCCTTAAGCTTGGTCTTCGAGGACCACACAAGGTTCCGCACCTCGAGGGAAGCAAACCGCAAAAGGAGGGGTCTAGGTTTTGCATGATCTTTTAGCCTTCCGAGGCGATGACATACCTGAAGTGACTGCGCTGAGACACTGTGAACCTGCAGATTTTGGTTGCATATAGTAACTGCAGTCTCTTTTGCTGTTTCATTTGCTACTTCAGGAATGCCATGCAGTAGCAGTACTTTGACCCGGGACCTCATCTCTAAATCCTCTAAAGATTGAGCCACCATTTCCATCTGAGCCTGCAGGCTTGATACTGCCTTCCAGATGAGTGACTTAAATACCTTGAATTCCTCAAGCGAGGCTTGGTCAGTGTTGATGTTCGAGGCGGTGCCTTCGAATGAAGTCATCCTAGCTGTGAAGAACTCCTTCATTTCCTCCATGCTCTTCTTGAGTTGACTCAGGGTGTCCATAGTGCCAAGGAAGTAATGATAAACCAAGATGAAGTGAAGTGAAGTGAAGTGAAGTGCAGGTAGTGACTAATCACTTAGTTGGTAGGTATTAGAAAAGGAAATTAGCTGAAGGCGGCAATTAGAGCTAAATTAAAACATTAAGTAAATAAAAACTGTTGATTTTCGGTTGTGTATAATTAATTTAGTAATATAAATATGAGAGCAAAATTTTTGGTGTACTTTATTTGCCTACCCGATTTTTTTTGCTGGTGACTGTATAAAGAGTGAATAACCAATTTAAAGTGTTAGTAAACAAAAGTTAAATTTACAGCAGTAAATTGGTCTTAAACAAGCGCAGAAGATAGGTATTATGTACGATAGAATAACCCCGGGGACCTTAGCCTTATTGCAAATAAACTGGTCTTGTTTTGAGCTGGAATTTATTATTGAATTTTTTAATACTTAAGAGATTCCCTCATTTTTATAACAAAATGTATGCTCATAAAACGCGAGTAAGCTTATCTCAGGTGAGGTCGAGATAGGACCATCGTTAGGGTGGAACCTCACCGGCACTTAGAACGAGCTCGATCTTCATACAGACATGTACAGCCGACCTTAAGTAGCTGCACACTTTAGTATCTTGTCGCGTTAATGTCTTGAACAGATTACTGCATCAGTTCAAGCATGACGTTAAACTGACTAATCGCTAAGGTGTGCAATTATTAGTACATAAAACAACCTTTAAATGTATACTTCCGTTTCACTCGCCCTCGTACGCTCTTGTGACAGTCTAACCAACTTTAAACAAACTGAGGAAATCTTTTAGGACCTCTTACACTATATCAACTGCTAAACAAAAAATGTTTTGACGACTTAGTGACAGGTTAATCTACAATATTCTCAGGCCAACTATAGACAATAGCAATGAAAACGGGTCACTTTGTACAAAAATTCCATAGATATTGAACCGTTTTAATTGCTCTTGAGTATCTTTACCGGCGGCAGTTACATGATATCGGTACCAATTTCACTCCGAATAGCGCTCACATTTAATTTTGTTCCTAACTCTCTTTGCCGAACTAAAAGTGTATGGTTTACTGGTTTACATGTGTAAAAATGTTATAGAAACATTTTTTTTTATTTGAAGCAGTTGTTTAAGACCTCCTCCTCCAGACCGCTGGAGCATACAATCAATATGGGTTATAATATTTATTAGGGGAAATGTAAAGTAGAACCTACTTAACAATAAGAAAAAAGTAGGTACGTAACCATACTAACAATATTTAATCTAATTTACATAAACCAATAGTAGAATATTGTATCAATAACTGCAAATTCAATGCTAGATAAGCTACCATATTCATGGACTTCCAAGAAGTTCCACCATATTGGGGTGAATAAAACGCTCCACAAACCAGCAAACAAGTTGCAGTAGTAAAATTACACAATAAAAATAAAATAAAATGTTTTAAACGTCATACAGGTTCCGAGAGAACATTATGTTTTCCAGTAAGAGCGGATCGATTGCCATAAAAGTATAATACTGTGCGTATTGGATCAACGTCTACGTTACTATTAAAGATTTCGTGAGAAAAAGTCCTGTGGCCATGGTAATTCTGTTTGATTAGCCTAATACCTACAGTTGGGCCACTATCACTACCACAGAACCCTGTCGCAGCAAGCCCAATGACCAATTTTGACATAATTTATTCTTGGGTACTTGACTTTTTCGTTACGACAGGGTTCGGCATAACAATTAAAGTGGTTGACCAATGACGATGCTTCCAGTTTTATTACTAAAAATGCCCAGCTTGAAATCAGAATAACGCACTCATACGGTTGGGTATTATTGTTCGAAAGTTTCGCGGTATCCTGTTATATTAAAGAAAACAGAGATAAACCGTACAAATTTCAGGGCGTTTAAATTTTAATATAGTGTTCCGTAGACAGTTTTGCGAGATATGGGCCCGTAGAGCGCTGGTTATTCGGCGCGAACGCGTTCATATTTGATGTTCATATTGCGGTGTGGAATGCGACAACCACTTTCCTTTACCTCGTTAATACTAAGCGTTAATATTAATACGAATAGTATCGCCAATTTGATAATAATGAAAGTTAAAATAAATAAGTCTGATGTTATCTTATCTTATCTTATCTTACAGATGGGCCCTTTCGGATACACTTCGACCCTTAAGGATCTTTTGTGCAATTACCGTCTTACACACTCAGCTGTTCGAATGTGCAGGTTTCCTCACGATGTTTTTCCTTCACCGTAAGAGCGTCGGGTAATGCACTTAAGTTAGAAAAACTCATGGGTACATGGTGACCGCGGGGTTCGGACTCGGTACCTTACGATCACGAGTCGACCCCCTAACCTACTAAGCGACCGACGCTCTTAAGTCTGATGTTAGTACTGAACTTTTCTTTGTTGAAGCTTTTTCGACATATTATAATTACTTACTTTGTTTCACTTTTGATACTTTAATATATAGGAAAACGCTCTTGGCTTCTTCCATATGCATCGGTCCGCTTAACCTTGTCCTCCAAAGTCTACTATTGTATAAGTACTGGGGTACTTACCCCACAAGAGACACCCAAGAGGGCGTGAAGCGTCAAGAGGCGCGTCACGCTTGCGACTCAAAGGCGTCACCGCCGCGGCGCGCTGGCCACACATCCGCATACACATGGTTTAACGCGTCATGCGTCATTATAACTCCTTGGGGATTTTGGGTTGATAAGAACTAACTTGATGTTAATAAAATAAGACACTTGAAAAAACTAAAGAAAGAAAGAAAAGAAAGAACAACGTTTATTCGGTTTATTTACAAAAACAACATAGGAACAGAAAAACGCTCAAGAGGAATGTAGTCATGAAAATGGTCCCAACTTATTTTTTTTGGTCTTGTCATTGTTTTTTTATTACATGAGGAAAGCAAACGCGTACACAGGCTAACCTATGGTTATTGAGATCTGAGACCCTCTCTGAGATTCTCAAAACTAAAATCTCAGACCGCAAATGCGTTGTCAACCTTGAAGAACAGCCTGGTTGACTTATCCCTATACCGGTACACAACAATGCAAAGAACTGCTTTGTAGTAGGTTGAAAGATACAAAAGTGGTAGCGTTCCTAACGTAACCTGGAGGTATAAGGTCCCTAGCACCACTAAATATGACTTTTTTTTTTAAATGTCTCTCAAATAGTGTGTTGTAGTGAAAGGCAAGGGAGCGTGAAGCAGGCAGCACTAACTAACGGCTCGGCCGCCGCTTGACGCGTCACGCCTGCGGTCACAGCGCCACGGCCCAGGATGCATCGCGCTGTCCTCGGAACCGCACACACTGATTTATGTCACCCTGGTACTTTTCTATCTATTTCAACATAATATCGTTGTTAACGAATATTGAGAGACATAAAAGTGATTCGCAAAAGAGGCTAACTTCACTATTAACTTCACAAATAGAGGATTGACTATCAAAATGAAACTGATTAAATTTAGGTACCATTTGTATTCAACGCTTTAGGAAATACATCAAAAGTATATTATGTAAAAGAATCAGAAAATACGATGCTAAGTATAAGGTACCACGGCACCACGGGTGTTAGTAAATAGAAAGATTTTCGCAAAGTTGTGGCAGATTTTAGAAATCCGCCAAGCTATCTCATCATCACCGTTTCAAAGACTAATTCAGTAAAGGTTGCGAACTCTAAAATCTGTCGTTAAAGCGATCCTTGAAGGAGTCCAATCTCCCGCAGTGAATGTCTTTTGGCTGATTCATGTCGCCATAGATTTGTAACATTATTAATTTAACTTAAAGGCTTAAGTAACCACAGCGTGAACAAACCGCGCATAAATGTTAATGTGCGCTTTAGAATTATTCTGAATGGGTGAAGCAAAGCGCAGAGCGCGGCGACGGCTCACGAACAAAGTGTCCTCTCCGGCCGACCGTTACCGACCGCGCACACTGCTGGCCTTAGGAATACTTGACAATACTCGTAATACATGTTGTTTAAACGATATTATGTTACTTACTCGTTAAACGGCAAACGTTACTTTTATTTTCATTAGAAAACTGGCCAAGAGCACGCTCAGGGTAGGGTTACTAAAACCATAAGTATGTGCTTTCATTTAAGATATTTTTCAGATTTTCATTACATGTGGTTTTGGCTGTAGGGGACGACGACGACACGTAACTCTAGCGTAAAATCACACTTTTCAAGTTCAATATGTCCTAAACCGTCCTCCGAATCTAAAAATGTATGAAATTATTTCATCTAACTTGTATAACTATGCCCATTACAGCATTGTAGTTCCAAGAGTCTCTGAGAAAAACCGCGGACAGAGGGACAGACGGCCAGACGGAAAGACGGGCATGGCGAAACTATAAGGGTTGCTTATTGACTACGGAACCCTAGAAACAGTACCTACATAAATATTAAAATATATATATCTGGGTAAAATCCTACTTGCTTTGTAATTTACTAGGTGCTTAATAAAAAAAAAAAGTTTGGTTTTAATTTTTCCGTTGTATAATTAAAATGAAGGTTTATACATTTAGCTTACAATAGGTAAACAAAAACGCCACGCCAGCGTTTACAAGAAGCCAAAAAAAGATTGAAGTATATCTATTGAAGGTACACACATCACTTGTTAATGCTTAGGAAAAAATAAGGCTCATAGTTTGAGGTAGGTCGTCAATAGTTAACAAAAAAAATAACTGCATGTTTCTTTTTCCCTTTAACTTTACTTTTAAATGGTATATACAAGTTAAATCTATCGGAACCTTACGGACTGGCCACGACTATGAGCGGCGGCGGAAACAAGATCATAGAAATCGCCCTATTTCGCCGCAGCGACTAGTGGCATGCTTCATATGATACATCTCAGTGCATTTGTTTGCTGTCGCATACCGTACGTCCCCGTCGCCTAATGTCGTGGTCCGACCGTAACCAACGCATGTAGATAGCCTAAAATACCTAGTAAGTAGGCAACTAATGCTCTTCCAAAAATATTGAATATTTCCAATTTAACACCCTCTAAAAATCCAAAAGGGTCAGATAGTACTCGTAACCATACAGCTACTTACCTACACAAATTGTTTCGACCCAGACTGTTACCTAGAGATAACCAAATTTCTAAATCCGTCTCGGGTTAATCCGGCGGCAGTGCGTCGCTACCCGGCCGCCCGACTAATGGAAGGGAAGTGGTCGATTACAATACCACTCAGTGGAAAGTTGAGCTTTCACGATTATAATCTGGATCATTGGTTTGAATCAGAACAAAACGTATGTAGATAGAGTTGACGCCACGCACATGGCTTGCGTTTATGACGTTTTTTGTTTTGGTACCTTTATTATGAACTAACTAATTTGATATTTATATTAAGCGAGTATATTTTGTTTCTATGTATTATATAAAATATAAATATCGTTGTACGTTTATCGTTGTCTAGTAGTTAGGCAGGCAGGTATGTTCCATATTACAAGCCTAGGGTCTTGCGGGATTAGTTCAATTTGTGTGAAATTATCCCCTGGTATTAATTAGATTGAAAAAAAAAACCATAAAAATCAGTGAAGTTAACAGATAGATGTTAAGGCACCGCAGAACGCATGACGTAAAGTAACATCAAATCACAAGAATATACACCAAATTTGACTTTGTGCAAGAAGTTACATGCTGGTTTAACAATTGAAATTCTTGTGACGGCACACACACATGTCCTTTTGATTGACATTGTTAAAGGCTATTGTGCACTACGCTTCTGTTGGCGCCTCCATTGACCTTTTTGAGCGCAAAAATCACTTTATTTATACTTTACTAGCCGCCGAGTCCCGACAATAGTCACGTGATATTCTACCCGAAGTAAAACGCAGGTACGGATACTATTTCTCGAATTCAGCGAGCTTCTCGCTGCCTTATTATAAGAATAAGAGTTGCCAGCATCTTTCCCCGTCTTTCTGGCGACTCGTTCGAATGGAAAATCGCTAATGAGGCTGAATGCTATCGAAAAGAGAGCACACTCGGTGAACAAATTTGCCTACTTCAACGTCTTTCGTTTCTTGTCATAGAAAACTTTCAATATTTTCATAATTAAGTTAGTATTTTTATGGATCAGTGGGTTGTTCTTAATTTTAATGAATTCTTTTGAAATAATATTTCGAACGGCATAAAGAAAAACAAATAAGTAACTTGTGGGTTTTATGGAAAAGCCAACATGTCAAACAAAAAAATAATAGTAAACATATTGTTTGCAGTTAAATGTCAATTGCGATTATCACATATTATTTTGTGCATGCTTACACACACGACATGTATGCTATCATTCCTAACGCAAAGCTGATGTGTTCTAGAACAACACTTATCTTAGTAGGATTATAAAAACAGCTAAAAAAAACCTTTTCGTTTTCTTGTGTAATGTCGTGAGCCGCGGCCAAAGCTTTAAAGCCGAGAAGACAGCCAGAGAAATAAGGCAAATTAATAATACCTAATTGAAAAATAGGTAGACAACAATTAAATGCCCGTTTCACTTTTTCTTGATAATTCTCTCGAGCAGAAAATAGCTAAAAGGGGTTTTAAAGTGGTGCGGATAAAGGGGACGCGGATTAAAAGAGGGGGGCAGGTGGGGGGAACAAGCTCGTTAGCGACAATTTTTCTCAAAGCTCTCCCAAGGGAATTGTCACCGTTCCGATTGTGACGAATTACGCCTGGTACAATGTGCCGCATTCTCTTAAGGATGAATTTAGATAAAATGGATTTTAAGAGATTTCGTTCGCCCTCTTTTTATTAATGGATGGAAAAACGGAGAAAATATTTTCATGTTAGGTACTTCAAACTGCCAGTGTTAAGTACCTACAACATATTTTTCAAGGAATTATAAGGTAACGCTTCGCGGGAGACTCAACAAATATTCTCGAGCGTCTCGTCAGTTATTCTAAGAATTTCCGAGCCTGAAATCCTCTCTATTTTAAGCTCAGTCAGAGATAAATTCCTACTTAAGAAGTATGCGTTTAATTTTGGTAAAATCTCAAAGAATCTGCGGAGCCGGTGTCGCTGAAGACTAACAATTTAATCAAAGACCACGGAGTGATTGCATTAAAAGGTAATTTGTTTTAGTTCGCGCGGAAGGCGCCACGCGGCTGTTAATTACGAAACTAATTAAAACTGTCGATTCCGCAATTAATCTTTTCTGCTTCAGCGCAGGCTGCGAGCCTACTTAAAAGTAATCCCGACGTTAATTTGAGACCATTTTCTTTTACAAAATGAGTTTTTTCATTGTGTGTTCTTTTTAATCAAATTTGATTAAATACTTTGAATAAGGCTCCGTTGAACTACATTCTTGCATCGGCTAACGGCCGCACTCGGAGTCAGTTAATGACGATTGAGTTGTTCCATACCTACCCCTTAGTAATAAACGTTGAGTAAGGGTGGTACAGCTTCTTCTTTTTCTTAATTAATGGCTTTCACTCCTTGTTTTAACAAAGTGTATTTCGCCAGTATCGAGTTTAAGACAATCGCCATGGACTTATTAGAGAAACAAGTCCATGGATATCACACGCGAGGACAATTGTTCGGTTAAAGAGACTTACTCTGGTGGACTAAACAGAAGCACATGGGGTTAGCTCCACGCGCTTCTGTCAAGTCGTGGTACAGCTTTACAATGTTTTGTCCTTATCTGTCAAATTCAAACCTCACAATGACAGATAAGGACAAAACATTGTATATAAGTAGCTATACCACCGTTACTCAACGTTTATTAGTAAGGGGTTAGTGACGATTCTCCAATAGGTACTCAAGTTTGAAAAAGGAACCAGATAATTGTCTCTAAAATGTCTCTGAGTATGGCGGCGACACAATTTTTGTTCACCTACATCACCAGTGTAAATAAAATAGACGTACATTCTCTCCCCGAGCCCGTAATAATATCCTTTTAGAACACAATATAATATCAAAAGTCGATAGTGTTCTGTAAAAGGCTGTAAATGGAGAGCAAATTGCCGGAGACTCCACCGGCGAGGGACGACATCCGATCTAATTACGCTCAGACCGACGGACAGAAACACTTTTTATAACAATGTATCCGCCATCGACTCGATATCCGAGTGCTGGGAGCAACGGATCCCGACTTACACAATATTTTTTATGGAATTCAATAAATCAAACAAATATTATAAAAGTGTTTGTTTTTGTATGTGTGTGAGTATGTTTATTGCTTCTTCAAGCTGAAAACATCGGCTACCTTTTTTTTTCGAAGAAAAAGACAGTTTCTGTGGATTGATCAACGCAGACGAAGTTGGAGGTAGAAGCTTGTTGCAAATAATTGGCAACTTGTAAAAGAGAATTATAGGTACGTAAAAGTTTGACTATTGACGATGTACGGCCTGCGGTAACATATTTGAACATGGTTTTGGAAATATAATTGTAAGACATGTCTCATTTAGCTTGGACATCGTCAAAACAGAACAATGTAATATTGGTTACGATTTTGGTATTTATTTATTTGTAAGTTTTATGTAATCATGACATCTCAGTCAAGCTACTGTTGTAATAATGATAAACCACTGGGGTCTACAAATATTCAACATTTTTTAAGTGACAAATGTCACACCCTAAGCAGAAGACTGAAGGCTAAATAAATGTTTCAACTATAGAATAATGTATATGAATGAAATCGCGGACCAAAACCTAGCATTCCTTTTTTTGTTAAATGTGGCAATGTGAGCACAATGTTGGATAATATATTATTGCTGGTGACTGTACAAAACAACGCCATAGTATATTTTGAAATTTTGAAGCAGCTTTACTCATCTTTCGCGCGCATCAGTGACTGGCCCGATTTCTCCTCCTTTAAGAAACCTTGTCTCTCACTTCGTTTTTAATTTGAGCCCGGACATCACAATATTGGTCCTGCGCGCTCGAAGCATTATGCGGAGTTAGGTAAGTATTACACTTAACTACTACGTTAACTACGTTTGAAGTTATATATTGTTATGTATGTAGTCTGTAAGGTACGACTATTTGTAAATAGGGGCCTTGTTTGAATTAAAGTTATTCTATTCTATTCCACTAGATACTACTGACGCAAGGTAAATAAGTGATGAAGTATTTAAGAAATGTAAGTTTGTAACTACACTACGTGATGCGACTACAGGTGCAACGCACCGAAAATTTATAAACCCTTTAAGCATAATAATAATATAATCCTCGCACAGTTTAATCCAAACACCAAAGAGCTAATCTTACCTAGTCGGTTTTCGAATGCTCCTTCATTATGTTATTTGTTATAATGAAAATGCACACCCAATCGCAAATTGCCTCTGGAAATCCATTTGCCTAATAATTTCGCGTTAATCGCTTTACGTCCCGTCACAATGAGCGTCGATTGAATGACGATGATTGCGTTGCAATAAACAGCGCCGCTTAATGCAATTTTGTGATTGGTCGGGCGGTGAGTTCCGTTCGCTTCTATTGAACTACTATTTTAAATAAATAGTTCCATTGAAACATATTAGCATTTTAATGTTTGGAGACTTTACTCTAAACGAATTCGTGATTTTTTGTAATACATTTGTACTTGCAGAAATGTCAAATAAAAAAGTACAAAAAAGGATGATAGCGTTGGTTAAAATTTGACCCATAAAAAAAATTAGCACCGCTCGATAATTTAAACCTCGATTTAAACCACGCAATATACTTTGATGTGGTTTTATACCGTTATGTAGAGAGTTTAAAATTTATAACATAACTTATTATAAAATTACTTAATTAATTAAAATTACTTAATTAATTAATTACTTAATTACTTTATAAAATTTATAACTTGGGAAAAGGCAATTTATTTCACCAATAAACATTGACACATTACGACATTCTACCGAATAAGTCTAACACTGTCATTGTCATATGAATATTCTAGTTCACATTAGGGTACTTAGCAGTTCTGAAAAAGAAACTATGAGCGAAATGTCGAGGAGGCGGAGCGACGATAAAATGAAAATGAGGGGGCGGCGGTCTCGTTAGTGAGCGGTCTTCGCACTGCGCCCCGCGATTGTCACGAGCTCAATATTTACCCCCCAGCCCAGAGACATAAAACCAACCCTGTCCCCTTACCTAAAAGTCCCATTTCCCCCACCTAAAGTCTGTTAAAACTGCTGACGGAACAAAGAACGCATAAAATTCTGCAATACAAAGGATTTTCAGAAATGAAACAGACGTAATGTCTAATTAGAGGAGTTGTTCGTGGCTCTCGAAAGTGGCATCGAATTTTAAAACCGCTTATTAAATGTTATGGTAACGAGCAAAACATCAATGGAGTACGCGGCTTGACTTTTTCTAATTAGATACACGTTCGTGTCATCTTTCAAATACTTACTCTTATTAACTCGTCCTATACGAGTATAGGTATTGGTCTAAGATCCAAATAGGATACGACCTTCACCCAGCTGTTTAATAGATAAAAAGTATTTTATGCAAATAGGTTTAGTGCAAATTATTAGTACCGACTTACCTACCTACCCAATGGTTATGATGGGAACACATAGTAAACCTAACGTTTGCATATTCTATAGGCTTCATACTTTCGATTAGTACGTAATTGGTCCATTAAAAAAGCAATAGCAATTTAAAAAAAAACATTTTTAGTATAAAATAATAGTTATGTACTGTACTGGACTGAATTTTTTCAGTCTACCTGCGCCTCTATTCAACACGGTAAAAACAATATCGTTTTTGTCCTGTTATCCTATTGTCAACGTTTTGATAGCTCTTATTTTCTTGACAGTAATGACGGCTGACGTCATAACAATACCTTAACAGGTAAACTACGATATCGTTTACACCGTCTAGAATAGAGGCGCTGTTCGCCATATATTACTTACCATATTAAATTTGATATAATATACTTTTATCGAATAAACAGCTGGGTGAAGGTCGTCTCCTATTCGGATCCCCTACTATATAGTAGCCGGTCATCAAACCACATACATTTCAGCTATCGACTACAACTTCCAAAATTACAAAAACCCTAACAAAACTTTTTTAAATTTTAGAACATAATGGATAGGGACGATAAAATGTGACGATATCATTTTGTCTCATACATCATATTTCTGGCTAAATTAAGTGGCACTTCATAAAAGTTGATCAATTTGTGCCATCTATACATTTATTAAACTTTCCCTTTAGAAATTTCAGTGGAAATTTTACTAGACACCATGTAACCGGTAACAAATAAATAATAATAATTACCCATCAAATCATCGATTGTATCATTTCATCGAATTTAATTTCATCGAACGCTATTTTCTGCTGAAACCATGATGTTTTCAGGATAATTTAAATATGAATAACATAGGTTAGGTTAGGTTAGACTTGTGATTAGGTACCAAAAAAAAAACGTTCGTTGAAAAGTGTTTCG
The DNA here is from genome assembly GCA_948252455.1 of Acleris cristana. Classification (NCBI taxonomy): domain Eukaryota; kingdom Metazoa; phylum Arthropoda; class Insecta; order Lepidoptera; family Tortricidae; genus Acleris; species Acleris cristana. The sequence continues at coordinate 7,711,069 of OX411775.1, forward strand.
ATAAAATAATAGGTACCCCATGTTACCAGATGCTCATGTCATATCTGTGTATACGAAACATATTATACGAACTTTTACATTCGAATGGAGCAGGTTTGCGTCGATACCTTGTTAATCGTAGCAGCTACGCGGCAAAGCGGTGAAGACTGTTTACGAATCGTAATGGCTACGCGGTAATACATTGCGAATCGTAGCAGCTACAAAGCAATATATTACGAATTGCTACAGTTTATTGGAAATAGCTTGCGAATCGTCTCGGCTACAAGGAGAGTCGTAGTGCCTACGAATCGATGCGTGGGGAATCGTAGCGGCATATCTTATCTTATGGCTACAGCTAGAGCTACGCGGCGACCTTGAAAATCACAACGATTACGCATCGATTCATTGCGAATCATAGCGTTTATGCAGAGATACCTCGCAAATCGTAGCAGCTACATGGCGATACGTAGCAAGTTTCAACGATATTCTGGCGAAATATTTCACACCGAGGAGATTGCCTGTCGGTGAGCGAGCCTTATCTTAGCGATATTCTCGCTCGTGGAGATGCCTCAAGTGCTTTCATTGTGTGACGACTTTATAGTCTACTATCATGACACCATGATACGCTTTGTTACTTTCATGAATTTGGCTACTTAGTCATCTAATGTAACCTACATAGTTGCACTAAACTTTCCTACTGCTAATAAATGTAACATAATCATAGTTAGTTTTAATTAAACTAAGTAAGAATTCATTTTTTATTATTGGTTTAAAAAGTCACTAGAGGACGCCTGCGACTTCGTACGTAGTTTCCTGCTACTTCCCCCTATTTTAACCCCTTAGGGGATGAATTTACGAAAATCCCTTCTTAGTATTAATATTCCCTCGAAATTTCCAGTCCAGAGGTGCGTTGATCGATCAGTCAGGTATTTTTTTTTGTTTTTGTAAGTTATATGCATAGAGCTAACGGCCAATTAATTTTGACATGGTCTCTTAATTTCTCTTCTACATTAAATTGAATATATCTTTTAAAAATAAAAGTCTCTCTCAACGTGTAATTAAGCTAAAGGTTAGCTTCTCTTGAATCAAAGTTCACTCCTGAAGCTAAAATGAGCTGTCTGCGAGCGTCTGTTATTGTTCGTTCGACAAGCGAGAGAGCAGTTAAAAGGTCCGACGTTTGCCCCAAGAGAGCTCTTTCAGCGGCCGCGAGTGCATGTGTGCTGCGAGCTAGGAAGCGGTTTGAGGAGGCAGGGAGGCAATAAGATATTTATATGTTTTTTAAAGGTTGATGCTGTTTTTGTGGACACAATATTTAATTTTAAATGAAAGTTAACATACAGTTTATATGAAGGATGACGCAATAAGCGTTTCTTAAATAGTAGAAAACACGCAATTCTAGCAAAAATTACTTATTTTCAAGTTCAATATTTCCTAAACGGTCCCTTACTTACCTTGTAAGCCCTGTGTTTTCTTAATAGCAGTAGTCCTAACTACCGAATGTACTATACCAAGTACATATTAGGAATAGTGTTTTAGAGTCTATTAATTGGTGCTTTAGAGTTAAAAATATTTTGTACGATAGTGAGTAGTCAGGTCTGAACTACTATCATTAATTTGTACTTATACAAGTACGCGGGGACTTACGAGGTTAAATCTAAAATTACATGTACATTTTTAAGAGCTATCCAATGATACCTCACTCTATGTTACAATGTAAAAAAAAATATCTTTGCGTTACGTGCAAGGGAGGTACCCGAAAAACATTGTTTTTTTTTTACTTTGTCGACGTAATTTAAATTAAGAACCATATTATAGCTTAGTAGTAGGTACAATGAGTACTAGGCCACGAAGAGACGGACAGACGAAGATGGCGGAACTAAGTATATAGGTTCCTAGTATGACTTTCGAACAATAAAAAACAAGTACTTTAACTAAATACAACTACAACTACCTTGCCTAATTAACCTAATTATCTTAATATATATGAGAATATTAACAAATATCCCCTAAATCACCGCCACCGGGAATGCGGGCTGCATTTCCTCGTATTGATCACCTGAGGCTCGGATGAGTTTATTTTTGATCTGAGAAAAAAGCTTGCGTGCCTCCGGGCTCCATGGCTTACGAGTTTCAACGGCATACAGTGTTGCCAGGTCCAATCTGAAACATTCAGTAGATATAAGGTCAAAAAATCAGGAGATTTATAAAAAAATCAGGAGATTTTGTTATAATACCTGAATAACCTTTTACAACCGTCGGCATATTGCATACCTACTTGCCGCGCAATAATTAAGTAAGTAAATTGTTGTTTTTATTTTAGTCGACCAGCGTGACCAAGTAATAAATATCACTACATAGTATAAAACAAAGTCGCTTCCAGCTGTCTGTCTGTCCCTATGTATGCTTAGATCTTTAAAACTACGCAACGGATTTTGATGCGGTTTTTTTAATAGATAGTGATTCAAGAGGAAGGTTTTTTTTAATAAATGCTGGTTTATTGTGCGGGTGTTACAGAAAACTCAAATAAATCGAAGCGAAGCGAGGGCGGGTCGCTATTTTAAATAAGTATTCAATATAATAGTTTTACCTATAAGTCGTTTTGGCATCAACTCGGAATTCAAGATACTTATTGGATGCTTTTTACTTCACAAAACCAGATGATTTCACTCCTAGATACAGTAGGCCTTAAACCTTAGCTTAGCTTAGCTGCAAACATTAGTACAGTCGAGTTCATAATTACATATGTATACACTTTAGTACCTTGTCTATTTAATGTCATGTTTAAACTGCCATATATGAATTGTCACAGCGATTAAAGTGACAAGGTACTAATGTGTACACATATTTATGAACTTGACTGTACCTTATGTTTTTAAGATTAGTGCAGTTTCAAACATGAAATAGACAAATACACTCTAGTTTCTGTCGGGGGTTAAAAATTGTGAGTCTCTGAAATATTAAATTGCACCTACAAAATGTAAATTGCGTTTGTAATCATCTATTTATAGCTCGGTGGCGCTCGGCCGCGCGTGTGTGCGTCGACACCTGAGCGGTGATATCTCGCGAGTTGTTTGCTCTCGCGCCGTTCGCCACAGATAGCATACAGATAGCGTCGTTCCCTCGGAGATTAAATTGCGCCCGACGTTTAACCAACGAGATATGCATGGAACCACCTCCCTTTCGAATTAAATGAGTCGGAGAGAGATGCACTGAGCCACTAAGCAGCGTTTTGTTCTAGCCTCACGAAATTATTCAGCAGCTATTTTACACTGCTTTAATTAGTGAGGATAGAGAGTGTTGGGTTTTGGTCTGGGTAAAATTTAGACGGAGTAAAGAATTATACCTGGCTTAAGACAGACAAATTCCAGGTCAACCTTCACTAGTTGAAGAGGCACTTGAAGAAAAAGACCTGCGCCTCTATTCCTGACGGTGAAAACGATATCGTAGTTGACGTGTTATGGTATTGTTATGACGTCAGACGCCATTACTGTCAAGTAAATAAGAGCTATCAAAACGGTGACAATACGATAACAGATAAAAAACGATATGGTTTTTACCGTGTTGAATAGAGGCCCTGGTTTAGCACGTCTTACTTCGATTTCGTAAATACACTGTTGATATTATAACAGCTCTTACTGTCAAGTGAATAGAAGCTGCCTCGAGACAAGATGGGCTACGAGTAGGTACGAATAAGGGGTAAAGTCTAAAGCGGGGGGGGGGGGGGAGGGTTACCATCTAACGTCGCTAATATATCTAAATGCAATTTTAATTCAGTGTGTCGGGGCCTATTTTTCCAATTCCCAGAAAGGCAATTTGCAAACTTGGGTGTTCAGAACTCTCAAGGGACAACATATAAAAAAATCCTAGTGACATGCGCGTTTCATCTTTGATGTCGTTATTGGCTAAAGAAACGGACAGTTAAGAAATTGAAATACCTATCTATCTTGTCCTAGGTAGTCAAATAGATCGGCTAGTGTATCTAATTATAGGGTAGGGGTCTACTCGCATACATATTTTTACGCATAATAATCATTACGCATAAAAATCGATTGTCATAAAACGGTTTTTACAATAGAAAGGGTTTTATTTTGATTATTATTAAAAACTAACCTAACCTAACCTAACATAATCTACACAATAGACGTTTATTAAATTTAGCAATGTCAGCCTAAAAGGGTGTTATGACAATCGATTTTTATGCGTAAAAAAATTATGCGAGTAGATAGGCCCCCCTAATTATAGTTACTTTGATAGCTTTAAAATTGGTTCAGTTTTGTAGGAGGAAATAGTCCAAAGCAGGACTCGTTTTTTTACTTAGCATATTCATGTGGAGCTGCAGTTGTCCTTATACCACTGGTTGAAAAAAACTATGTTCAGTTTACCTACTTAATGGATTTTATTATGTAAAAGACCTTTCCGTTTTGCTTAAGTGAGCTCTGGTTAAATATATTAAATAACATCGTCGACGCGTTTAGCCTAGTTGTTAGTGATAGTGACCCTGCCTACAAAGCTAGCGTATATTTGTTTCTGGGTGTTGGGTGCTCGGTATGTATTTCTCATGTACCCATAGTAGGGTAGAAGTCACCCACTCTGAATTTTAACTAATATCTAAAGCATTATAAAATTACAAAAATATTTTTATATTTTATCTTAATATATTAATCGTTAGTGTTAACTATTTATGAATATTATTTTGAATTTTACAGTATGTTTGATACTCATTTCAACCTTAAGTGGCCAAAAAGGATACAGTGGCCACAAACGGTACTTCTACCCTACAAGTCTAGAGCTTACTTTGGGATTGCGTCCACTATGTATTTATCTCATACATTTTTTTGGTTCTCCCTACACAAAAACTTTAACAATAAGGTGATTGTCGCCTGACGAGACACCGTCTGACAGCTTACGCCAATCCTATACATTTTTGATAGCAATAACGTTCTCCCAATGCATCTTTATAGGGCCAAGCATTCTTGAATTTGGTCTAAACGATACATTGAATCTGTGCTCGCCGTCGACCTTGTGAGAATGACGTCATCTAGATTCGCAACGTTGGTATTTGGCCGCCATTTTTGTTAGTAAGGCGCGACTGTGGAAATCGAACGGGCGTATTTTTAGAAACACAAGTAAATATTGATGTGATTGATAGTCAAAAAACCAATTGGGATAGTAAGGTGAGTTTATTTATAAATGTGATAAAAAAAAGTTCCATACACGTAAGGCACGAAATCTAAAGTTATTTAGTATAATCTGTCAATGTAATTTGAGCTTTAAACAACTGATGCAAGGTTATTAACGAAACAAAAAGTTTTTGGTCAACTGTTTATTTATTTTGTGAGTATAAATTTAGTGATAAACGTTTCATTTAATCTTGAAATCTTTAAACTTTATATCTTATCTTTTTATCTTTGGTGAATCTTTCTGCAAAGACGAAGATAGTATAAATTGTAATTGTAAGATAACTTTTAAAATTCTCATTGTTTATGAAATAATTTGTGTTTGTAAGTATTTACCAGTGTCATTGCAGTATAACCTAAGGTACTAAAATTCTAAACAACTATCAATGAAGCTGCCTAACCTTATTGAAACGTGTGTTTGTTGTGAAAACCTTGTTAAATATCATATTATTCTCAAGATTATATGAAACTTGCATCGTTTAGATGTCTGTGATTCCGGTATGCTTGCTGTCACAGGGCGATACGTTAGCCTAGTTGGTTGGTAGGGACCCTGCCTTCAAATCCCGGTAAGGGCAGATATTTATGAGATATGATGAGCGCGAGTATTTTGTTCCTGAGTCTTGGATGTTTACTACATATGTGTTTAACTATGTATTTCACTATACGTATAAGTATTGTACCATTGATTGTACCAACAAAAGTATGTGGTGATTCTTTTAACTTTCAACTCGTTTTACAACTAGACGGACGAATTACTAACCTGCCAGTTTAAATTATCCCGCCAGAGCATACAAACGAAATTTTAGGGCGTTTCTTCTAAATTGACTTTACTCGCTCTATCGATAGTTCGATAAGTTTTTAGGAGAATAATACACCTCTTGTCCCATTTATTTTAATTTTTACAGATATTGTCTCAAACGAATCCTACGTAGTCGAAGTTACAGGTGAGCTACTGACAACATATCTGACAATATTTGTTTATATGCTTTCAGATGGCGCAATTCATTCCGATAAGCTTATCGGGCAATTCTTTGGGAGAGCGGCACCGCCTCTTAAACACCTTAGTTGAGGATGCCTTCAGATCGAAAGTGCCATTCGAGTCCATACATATACTTCCAGAAATCTCTCCAGTAGACCGACTCTTCAAAATCGACCTTGCTTCCAAGCACAGGGACATTGCTTACATCATGACAAACCTGAAGGACCCAGATATGCTGTATGTTTCAAGAGCTTTGAAATCCACCTGGTTATTGGAAGCAGAACACGCAAACATATTTAGTCCAGGCTTTTTAGAAGAACAGCTATTTCCAGACATGACGCCAACAGCTGTAAATAAGGTGCAATATTGGTTGCTTAGAAATCTACGCGATCCAAAAAGATGCCGCGACTTTTACTTTTATTATAAAGACATTAAATTTAAAATAGCCATAATGTTTCTCTGGCATTGCTCCAACGAATATATACTCGAAGAGTTCGACACAATCATTGGTAAAATGGAACCACAACATTTAAAAGTACTCAGTGAAAAATGTCCGCAACTGACAAAATATTTTTACCGTCGCTTGGAACACGACAGAGATGTTTTAAGTAATTATCTGGGAAATGAGAATAATTATTTCAAGAATTTGAAATTTATATTAAAGTCCGATCCTGAAACCTTTTTTGAGGTAATTGAAAAATATTTTAATGAAATAAAATTTCGCCCATTCAGTGCTGATATCTCAAAATACGTTATGTTAAATCACAAAGACCGATTTCTTAACAAGTCGGAATTATACTCGGTCCGGCTACTAAATATTAGTGTCATTGCGCAGTATTTAAGTGCTGAAGAGATAAAAGATCTTATTGTTAAACTGGCGAAAGCAGAATATCTCGGAAATTGGTTTACTTATAAGCAGGTTGAACCTTTAATTAAAAGACTTGATAAGGAGGAGAGAGTAACATTTAAGAAATATGTATTCGTAGATAAAGCATTCGGTGAAACAATTAAGGAATGGCCGTATACAACACCAACTTCGCCGGCCCTGAAAAAAATACCTACATATGGCTTGTTTATGGATAACGATTATTCGACTTATACCCCTATGCCGAAGATGTACTGTCGCGGAGGCATGTTTAGAACCGCTGCCAGAAGAAGTGCGAACATAAACTGCCATATTGATGAACGTAAGACGTTACTTGACCAAATATTTGATCATTTTCGTTTTTCTAGTTTTGAAAGTACGCTGTTAGAACTCCAGAAGCGATTACGAGCGGAGAGTTTACCGCAAAACCGCGAGTACATGCTGCTTGTCCTGGTGAGTAAGAGTGGAGGCAGAGAGGACAGTCTAAGAACTTTGTTCGAGCTACTGGCAAAGTATAAGAACGAACCCGTACATCAGCGAGCAGCGATTGTACGAAGTCTTGTGAAACGTGCGTTTGCGTGGCGCTTGCCAACTGATTTGTGGAATAACCTGTTAGAATGGGGCCATGGTCTTGGTTTGGATGGGAATCTACCAGAAGCTGACTGCAAGGAAGGATTACATGCCGTCGTTTTGCGTAACCTTCTTGCCGATGAAACACCTGAACAGTCTGTTTTAAAAAGATACTTTGATAAATTTTCACATTTTACACAATACATGCTGAGTACAGAAGAACGCAGCTGTGTTCGAGCTCGCTTACCCAGTTTACTTCTGGTTTCGACTGAATCAAATACAGAATTTAAAAAGAGTAGGCTTTTAGGGTATTTATTGGACACGTTCGCAGCATACAAAATAAATTTTGACGAATTTCCCGGCGTCATAAATGCTATCATGACTGCTTTTCGAGAAGATCCGAAAGACATTTCTCACCTCCTTCGTCGTTTATTCGACGCCCGCGTTGCGCGTAAAGAATTGTTTAAGGAGAACTTCGCACAAATCCAAAATGACGCGTCTTACATTAATGCACTGCGGCACGATATATCGGTTTTCGACGTGGAAATATTTGAAAAGGTCTTGGAAAAATATGATGTTTCACAGTTCGAGCAGTTTTTTCGTAAATTGATTGTTTATTTTTCTGAAAGTGGTGGATTGGCAGAGCGCTACTATACATTGTTAAAATTTTGGTCGAAAACTAAGCCCAATAAGTTATTTGCTCGTCCTTTAGTACTTTTGGCAAGAGAAGATTTAATTTCATTGTTGAAAATGATTGATGATATAGGAACTATGCCTCAGCTCAAATCAGCAGGGCGAAGTCTAGCAAAAGCTGTTAGAGACAATATTCATGTTTCAAGACCACTACTTGAATTAAGAACATTGGGCTTGCAGAATGCTGGGATACGCGCAGCAACAAACTACGTGTCTTGGAGCCCCAAAAACAAACGTGAAGAATTAATTAATGAACTAATGACATGGGAGCGGACGCTGACATTAGCTCTCACATTAACAGATAACGAAGACTTAAACTGTGCTATATATAGAACTCTCGTAAAATCAAAACCCAAAGCAGCTCTCAAAGCTTTTATGCGATATCTACGAAAAAACAAGGTCAACAGCGGTTATAACAAAATCTGGAATACCGTGAAACAACTCATTATTGATTCCGTAAATAATAAGAAATTCCTAAATTTAAATAGGAAATTAGGCCTCAAGTATGTACCTTCAACCATCAAAGCCGAGTTCTGTATCTTACTTTACAGAGCCCATCTCAAAATTGGCGAGAAAGAAAAAACACTGTATTTGCTTTATTGTCTAGAAAACATATTGTCTGAAGTAGATGAAACATTTATTATATACGACATTCTAAAAGACTTTCTTGAACATGAATTAATAATTGAAAAAATTATAGACAAAAACGAATATGTCTACATCAAACCTCCTATTTGTATACGCGTCATAGGAAAGTTCCTATTACTGTGTTGTTCTGAAGAAACTCAAAAACAAAAACTTGAAACTATAGGAGAACCCTTTTTTGCTTGTGTTGAAGGTTTGTGGAAAAAAGCTGAATGTAGGGACGATATGATTGAATATTTCGAGGAGTTTTTGGTCGCTTTAAAGTATAACAAGGTCTTCTTTGACGTCAACCACGAGTATGTTGCGTGCTTACCGGTGTTTGAAAGAGTAGTTGCGTGGATGCATAGTTTTCTGCCGATAGAAAAATGGTTTGTATATTACAATTATATTCATTTGACAATGCTGTATTATAAAGCAGCTAGGTTGTGTGTGACACAGCAACCAGGTTACTTCACAGGTAATCCGAGTGACTTGGACAAAGGTGTTGAAATGTTTGGCACTACGTTCGGAAAACTAGTGGCTAGCGCGTATGAAGAGTTGAATGCTAAATATTTTAAATCTATCAGAATTCTGTATAAAATTGATCTCATGGTTTTCTTGTGGAAATATATTTATCGCAGGCAGTATGATGAAAGTAAGGAAAATTTTACTATAGCGTTTGTAATGAGTATTTTAGAAGAAGTTAAAATGAAAGAAGCACATTTTTTGGCATGTCACGTGTTTACACAGCACAGATTCAGATATAACTTTGATGTGAGCAAAATTTTAAATGTCTTAAAGGAAACTAATAATGATGAACTACGTATTTGTTATAATTTAGTTCATCAGTGAATTGAATCTTAATAGATGTGTCTTTTATTTTTTATACTTATTTTAAGATTCATCACAACTTTTAAACCAAAATTTGCATAGATTTTTTGTTTTCTAAATAATGTTATCTGATTAGATAAAATAAAAACATTTTTTCATTTAAGCGAGCTACTTTGACAAGTAAAGTGTTTGCCAGACACCAGCAATAATATATTATCCAACATTGGCCGCAAAAATATCTGACATGTCTTTATTACTAGAGGTATAACAGCGTGTCGGATATTTTTGCGCCCAATGTTGGATAATATATTATTGCTGGTGACTGTACTAACAGTCGTATTTATATTTAGGTGAAGTAAAGTGAGGTTTTCTGGGTTGCTAGGGCTGTATTAATAAACTAATCTTGGGCTGACGTTGACGTCGACGTCGTGTGGCTTGACGTCAAAGGAAACGTCAACTCATAGAAAAGTGTTATTTTTGACATATTTTTAATAACCAATTTTTTTGGGTATTTTTGTAATACGTTGTATAATGTCATCCCTCATGGCACCGAAAAAGTGAACTTTCTCGGTGACATTATACAACGTGTTACAAAAATACCCAAAAATAGAAATTATAAAAATAATGTCAACCCTAGTAAGTTATCATCTCAGTCATAGAAGTTGTATAACTATGGGGTGACCTTTAAAACAAAAGGTATATAATTATCTTGTGTCAACTTTATTTCTTTTCTATTCTATTATAATTCAATTTGAAACTGGAACCACTAAAATACGTCATAAGCAATTCTACAATACAACCGAGTTATGAAGTGTACTTAAATTGATAATACCTACATTTTCTTATCATTTCAGATTATCTTGTATTTTAATTTATGCGTAGAAGTCGTTTATCGCCACTCGCCGTAAAAAGGACCTTTTGTCCATTCTCGGGGTTCAAACTATCTGTATACCAAATTTCATCGTAAACGGAACAGGGGACAAAGTTACTATGTTATGCTAGGGATAAGTCCCTAATGTTTATTTTGGAATAGTAATTTTTGCTTTGCTTCCATGATTTCTGTTTGAATATTAAATAATACATTAACATTATGACTTTGGCAACTGTCAGTTTACTTCACCTAACTAAAAATCCGACTACAGATCGTCATCTTACGTTAATTCTATACATTTTGTCCATGTTAGAAATTCTTGTGTTTTTATAATAATCTGATAACATTATTAGCGTTGAACATCAATGGCTTTCAACATAGCGCATAAATATAGCATTATTTGTTCCCGTTTGCGTCATTTCAACCTGTCTAGTCAAATTAGGTTATCCGCCGTCCGTGTGAACGAGTTATGCAAATCCAGTTATCTGTTTTTCAACGTCCAGTTAATTCAGTTCTTTCTCGTTGGCCCGGGCCGGTGCGAAATTGCGGTATTTTGCATTTTGATGAACTCTGCCCCTTTGGTCAAATATTGCCGGAAAAATGAACAAATATTTACAAACACAACAAACTATCTTAAACTAATTAAACCTGTGAATATGTTGAGCAAACTTTTTTGGGCAGTGGCGTTTCATGAAATTGTTTTTGATTCAATATAAGTACTGAGATTCACTGCACGTTCAAATACAAATGATTTATTCTGTGAATTGGTTTCATCAGAGCTCTTTAATATAGCTAATTAATATAATTTACGTCGGTAATATAATTTACTGGCGCTTCGATGAAAACCATTATTGCTGAGAAGAAGCTTTGCTAGACACTTGCATTATACTTAAAGACCGTAACAAAATTATGTGACAATAGTAGGAGTTGAGACAAACGACCGCACTCAGTCAGTTAATGACGATACATAGACTATTGAATTCTGAAGACAACAATCTCACGACTGCAATCTTAAGATTTCAAATACGTTGCCAACCCTGAGGACTAAAATTATGGAATGTCTCTGTGCTAGTTATTTCACCTTGGTTGTCTTATCCCCACACCAAACACTGCTGCTTGGCAGTGGGTTATAGGATTGATTGATTATACCTACATTTGGTTTAATTTATTTTTTCTTTGATGTAGTGGTATGTAAATCCAGTCACAAACGCTGCCTATTCTGTTTTATTTTCCTCCCGTTTTTTAAAGCCCTCGCTAACGTTTGTGATCCAAATTGACACTCGGGGCAAAGTGAATCACATCCAAGCTCTCGCAACGCGACACTACAACGTTTTTGAAATAAAATAATAGTACTTTTGTGTCACGTTGATATATTTATTTATTTATTTAACCATTATTGCACAAGAAAAGTACAAATGGCGGACTTAATGCCTAATGGCATTCTCTACCAGTCAGTATATATGTAGATACCGAGGCGTCAAATTGATATAGTTTTTTTTAGGCTTATGGATATTTGGGCTAGTGAAACGAGCCCAAATACCATCTGATGGGTAAGTGGGCTTTAAAGCCGATGACGATGACAATCCCAAGACTGCTTGCATTTCAACCCTTAGAACTTAGATGAAATGCCTACATATTAATCATTTTACCGATTTCGGAAAAAGGAGGAGTTTCTCATTTCATCGGAATCAAGACGGCTGGACCCTTCGATCATTGTTGACCGAAGTCTGGACCGATTTGAAAAAAATATCATTTTGTTAGCAAAGGAATAGGGAATATTTATGTTTTTTTGCACAGCTTCTATAAATGCTGATTCATGTAGTTAATAAACGATTGAGAACAATCATTTTTTGAATAGCTATAAAAATAACCAAGATATAACCCATCAAAGATTTGATCCTATCTCTTCCTAGCAAAACCGAGTTTATATGACCGACTTGTTACATAACGTCACTCGGCGTATCGGATCTCTCTGTGTAATCGCTGTCTTATTAGCATTTTAAAGTGCTTGTACCTATCATTCGTATTTTTTGGCGGATTTTAATTTTAATTTCACTTTTGGTGATCTCTTTCACGTTATTTTCATATTTTATTGATAAATTCAATTAAAAAGATACATGCATATACCCTATTTAATGTTTAAATACTTAAAGCTACGAGAATCACCGTAGCTCGTAGCGGTTAAGCGATTAAGTAACTGCTACGCCGTAACCGTAACGTTAGTAGGTAGTAGAATGCGTACGCAATTTTTTTACAATTTATGGTAATTTAAAAAACATTTTGAGGAGTAAACTTAGTAACCGCTAATTATGTCTTTTTCGTAATCATTGACATTTGTTAGAGCTTGAAGCTTTTTAGAATGAGACTTTTACGCAATTTTACGAGAGCAAAGCTATCAGTAGGTACCTACGTATTTAATAAGAAAAAATAAGTAAGTGAAACGATCTACGATTATCATTTACATAGAATGAAATATTCTAAAATCTCTATTTCTAAATATTCATTCGTTTTACGTGACCATTTTAAGTAACTTTCGTCATTTTTATAGATCACGTCTCGATGCTAAAAACACTAAAAAATTACCAAACGCTCCACACGTATCATAACAATCCATACAATTTTCAAAATATATCCATATTGTAAACCATCGTAAACCGTTGCTCGTAAAAGGGCCATTATACCGCAGATGTTATCGCGACATAAAACGCCGAAATTAAAACCTATAAAATAACGAGGCGGTGATTTACGCTGGACACGGGATAGCGACATATTGCGGGTTATGGCGGCCGTAAAAAGACGTGTCGGAGCCGCGTGGGGCCAGTTCGACAGATTCGACATTTAAGTCGTACAGAAAACTGAACAGCGCAGTGGCTCTAGTAAGCCGGAATTCTATCCGGCACAAAATGACGTTAGTGACACACGCCTCGAACACTCGAACAGCTGATTCGCGTCGCTGACGCGAGCGTGTGTGTGCGCAGCGTGCTTCGCAGTGGAATCCCAGTCTTAAGTGATACAGGACACTGAACATTATACCACTTAGTTAAAAGTATAGAAAATAGAATGTATTGCCCAGTAACTCTGTAGCTACAAGGAAACCAACAGAAATATGAATTGAAACTAAATATAACTGACAAAATGTATGGAATTAATGTAGGCGCTCGACGCGACCGTCTGACAGCTTACGTCAATCTTATACATTTTCGATAACGATAACGAGCGCCGCATGCATCTTGTCTAGGGCCTCTTGTCTTGTCAAAATCGTATTGCCTGTGACAATGTTAAGTATGGTATTGTTTTTAACTCTGCTACCATTACTGTCAAGTAAATAAGAGCTATCGTGACGTTGACAAAACCATAACATACTAAACTAAAGTCATAATAAGCGCGGCGCCTCTATTCTAGGCGGTATAAACGATATCGTAGTTTACCTGTTAAGGTATTGTTATGACGTCAGCCGTCATTACTGTCAAGAAAATAAGAGCTATCAAAACGTTGACAATACGATAACAGGATAAAAACGATATTGTTATTACCGTGTTGAATAGAGGCGCAATAAATACATCACACACAGTTATTACTTTTGCCAAATTATAATCAACAAGATATCTTACGTATAATGTTTACTCTTGTCATTTTAGGTTTCCACAGATTAACAATGAACCTGCAAACACAAGTCTCTCAGGCGGCCTGCTGTCCGAAAACTAAAAAATATATATCAAACGGTGCCAAAACGATAGGCTGGAGTTTCTTGCGGCGTTTCTTCTCCGTAATTTTGGTCTTGTCCGAAGCGCTGGTATACTCGTATTCACTTCATATTACCGACGTGTTCAACAGCCCTCATGTGGCCAATTTATTGACAAAATATTTTGGATTTTGAATTTTGTTGTGTTCTGATTCGATGTACTGACAGGTCAATATCGACCAACGGACTGTTAGGCTGTGGAGCCCTTAACAACACCACATTTAACTTTCACTTATTAAATTACGGGTAGTCTTAAGGACTACATATTTATCGTCTTTTTGTCGTAGTTTAGCCCACCTTGTTTCTAGGTCGTAATCATATTGATAACTTAATTGCAGCCTGCCTTGCTCTCATTTTATATTGAAAGTAAGATTTATTATAACGTCAACAATACGATTAAGGTTTCGAAGCAAGTTGAACCCATGCAAATTAGAATTAAGCTCCCAACGGATGATGTCTCCAGTCATTCATGAACAGATAAGCGCCCTGTCTCCACAGATAATAGACACTCGACCGACTCTTTAGTTTGTTGTCTGCGAGGACGCTAATTAGATTTAGATAAATCAATATTTCGGATAAACAACGGGTATATTTCCTTGAAATATTGGAAATATATTTAATGTATTACTAAAAACAAATATTATCCAAGGCGGTATCTTGGCAGAAACTAGTGTTAAATTAACACAACCTAAAGAGCAAGTTCCATTACCTAAATCAACGCGGTTAAGTTGGGAGCTGCTAGTTACTTAACGCAACGCAAGGCTGGCTTTCCGCATTAAAACATTTTGCTTTCTGCTTAGCAAAATCATATATTACTCTCGCGAACTCACATAAAATAAGAAAAACCTGAAATTTATCTTACCACCAAAGTAAAAAAAAATGTACATATCTTGTTATCGTCTAATAATGTGCACGGAAAACGTACTTGGGAATATCATATGTAACCAGATATACTAAACGGTTTCTTGTTTTGTGGACGTGGTGATAGCTCTCATTTATTTATTATAATGACAATAATGCCGGGGTCCTAGTGAAAAAGGCTATAAGTCAACTTAACTCGTAATAAAAAAAAGGTACATAGATAAATGGAGTATACTAGACTTAAACCCTTTTTCACTTGATCTTCAGCAGACTTATACCTTTTTTCTCTAGGACCCCAAGTTTGTAAAAACATTACTATAGCGTGTCAAAAGCAGTATGGCTTTACCGAGTGCAATGAAGCCCTTGAAGACATGTGTAAAGCTATAAAATCCTACTAATATTATAAATGCGAAAGTTTGTGTGTGTGTGTGTGTGTGTGTGTGTTTGTTACCTCTTCACGCTGCAACGGCTGGACGGATTTGGATGAAATTTGGAATGGAGATAGCTTATACCCTGGATTAACACATAGGCTCCTTTTCATCCCGGAAAACTTAAAAGTTCCCGAGGGAATACCTATAATCAAAATCTAAGCGGACGAAGACGCGTTAAGAAGCTATTATCCACTAATATATTATAAACCCTAAGGGGTAAAAGGAGGGTTTAGGATTTTGAATGAGTTTAGTAATTTTTAACCGACTTCAAAAAAGGAGGAGGTTATACTTTCCACTGTATGTATTTCTTAATTTTTATGTAAGTATACCGATTTCTCCATTAACTGTGGACCGAATTTAAAAATTATTTTTTGGTTTGAGTACACTCTTACTTTTGAGGTAGTCTCATGGTCACCAAATCTGAATCTAATCAGGGGATCAGTGAGGAATTGAGGGTACTCTTCAAATATTGAAGGCAAACATATAGCGATTTTAGTATATTTAGTAACAAGTCTAGCATTTGCATTCAGAAAGTATCATTTGGTGAAATGGAACTGATGATGAAGACCACAGATGGCCACCGGAACTCCTCAACGATACCTTTTTCAAGGGTGGCGATAAGATATCTCGATTAAGATAGTTGAGCGACTACAACGAAGGACATTTAATTGTTTAAATATGACTATGACTTTCCCGCGGCGTCGCTGGCGGCGATCGTGAAATGTCTTAAAGTTTCATATCCACTAAGAAGTGGGACTAGGTAAATAAGCTTATTTATGATTTCAAAAAAGTACAAAATAGAATAAATGTTTTAAAAAACAAAAAACCGCCTTGGAAAACGCATTTATTTTGTGAAGTTAGAAACGTGAAAATTGGTATATACAAATTTTGGAAAAACTACCCCTAAAGGATAAAAGGGGGATGTTGAATTTTATATGAGAGTTCGTCATTTTTGTAGTTAGAAACGTTAAAATTGTTGTTACAAAAAACATATTTCTTTTGGCGATTTTGAAAACTATATTCCTAAGGAGTTGAAATGGGGGTAAAGGTATGTATCAAAGTTAAATAAACTAATAGCTATGAACTATGATAATAACTATAATGTACTGGGAGTAAGTACAGTTGGTTAAGTTACGTTAGGTTAGGTTAGGTTAGGTCGGACTCACGCACCGAGGGTATTTTTATCGACTATGATTTCGGCCGGGGCGATTGGGAGCACTGGATGTACCTATTTACATCCTATCCTACATATAATATCAATGCGAATGGTTATGCGTGCGTGAGTTTGTTACTTCTTCGCTAAAACGGATGGACGAATTTGGTTGGATATAATTTGGATTAGAGTTTGCTTATACACTGGATTAACGCATACGCTACCTTGAATCCAGAAATAAATCAGTTTTCCCGTGGGATGGCAAAGTTACTAATTGTAAGCGGACGAAGTCGCGGGCAGAAGCTAGTTTTAAATAAAACTTGAATGTATATTTTATACATATAAATGACCAAAACATTTTGCCTAAACAACAAGATACAAAAGTATACGGGAAACGATTGGTTACAATAAATATGGTTTAGACAAAATTGAATAGGCCCGGAGCCTCTATTGAACTGGCTAAAACCATAGTGCATTTGACATGTATCGTATTCAACTTTACAATATCTCTTATTTACCTGACAGGAACGGCAGCCGAGTTGAAAACAATACGATAACAAGGTAAAGGAAATATGGTTTTACCAGTTAGAATAAAGGAACTGTCGCAGAAAACCAGTGAATAAGTGAGGCGTTATTTCTTTCTCGTGTCTTGAAACTGTTTTTTTTTTGGTAAATCTTAGGTGGTAATTTAAAAATCCAACTTAAAAAATGGTGAATTCGGTGCTTAAATAACTAACTATAAACAATATTGCAAATTTACTGCCTCACTCAGAGGCGTCAATTAAATTTAACGCTTGTTAAGTAACGTGTTGTTTATTTTATTGATGTAGCAAAGAAAGTGACAGCAGCAGCAACTTTAATCAAGCATTAAATTAAACTGACGTCTCTGAGTGCGGCAGTTAGAGTACTTAATCTCAAATTTACACCGAAATGTTTGCACCTCAGTACATGGTTTAAGGCTTACTAGCCTTGACGCTGGTTTTCAGGTCCACCGGACTGAAAAAAGAGGAGAGCGTTGCCAGCCCATCTCACTAAAATTATTGAAAACTAATACTTAAGTAGTCGACCATACCTTCTACCTTCCGCAACCCTTATACAAGAGTTTGTTCGTCTAAAGACAACATTTTCACATCAGTAATTAGATTGAAGGTAACCTTCTAATTTTGCCTAGTCTCGAAGGGTTACGAATTTGCAAGTAAATTAGCAGTTCGATCGGACGATGCGAGCGTCTGTGACGAAACTTCGTCCCCTATGGACACCGCGGTTTCTGACGCGATGGAGGACCGTTTACATCCGCTCCAGTTAAGACTACGCATCTTACTGAGGGTGCATAATCCTCTCGAGTCAACTTTTTTTTTAAATAGATTACTTGGGTTAGGCTTTTAAATAATTAAATATCAATCTTGTTTGTCGTAAAATAATAATTACGTAATCCGTGTGCGTACACAGTTATAGTTAAACAGTTCTTAAAAATTCTTTCAGGTTAGGGTAAAGTTGGTTAGAGTAGCATAAGAGCGAATGAGTACGAGTGATAGAAAACTAGAGCTATTTTACTGTACCTAATTCAAATATGGAAATTAAAAACCAGACTTGGTTTAGCGAGGTCGCGGTACCTCAATGAAATCGTGTCGTGTTCATCAGTATTTAATGCTATTTAGAATGGAATGTTTAAACTAGGTTAATAGTTACACAGTTTATGGCTAATCAGCGGTTGATTTGCAGTAATTTAGTGAAACGTCAATTCGTTCAGCTACAGTCAGCCGCTCACGAGATTACGCACCGCGCCCAATTGCGGTTCGGAGTCAGCCGGTAAACAGTGCGCCGCGACCTGTGAAGCTATTAGCTTTTAAACATGAAGTTGGGAACGCAGGAAACAACTCGCGCCGTTTCATGTCTCGTTCCGAAGCGTTCATGTAAATGCAATCGACGGAGGGAGCGGAACTGAAGAAGATTTTTTGTAAATACTACCGTTCCATGTGGCAGTACAAACTTTGACCCAAACTTTTAAACGTTCACAGTTTGTACTGCAGGCAGGCAGGAATCACAGATTTTATCGCGATGTACTGTGTGAACCGCAGTTAGAATCGACGGTTAGGCAGATAGTCTATCACAGAATGCATGTTATTTTCACACTAGACTGTGTAGCAGAGTACCTATCGCTATTTGCTAACAAGAGTAACGTGATATAGCGCTGAATGACGTCGCTAATACGTCGTCTATGTAAGAGGGATGCCACACGATTGCGTTGCCTGTACATTACGTCGTTGCCACTGCGTTATCTATATATATAAAAGGCAAAACTGACTGACTGACATATCAACGCACAGCCGAAACTACTGTACCTAGAAACTTGAAATTTGGTACATGGGTTCCTTTCATGATGTAAGTGAGCACTAAGAAAGGATTTTCCGAAAATCGAACCCCAACGGGAAGAAATGGGGGGGAGTAGCGGGACACTAATTCTACGCGTACGAAGTCGCGGGCGTCCTCTAGTTCTACATATAAATCAGAACGACATGCCACACGATGCGGTGAAACACTTGCGTCGCTATATTTTGAAATCTCAGCGTTGCGACGACGCAACGCACCGGCAACACCCGGAGTTGCATCGCTTTAAACAAAATGGCGACAAATACAAAGTTTTAGTGGAGTCATTTACATTTTTACGCCCGTCATACAACAGTACTGCTACTCTACTTTAGCTAATGATGAAAAGTATTGATTAATTTATTAAATCTTCCTTTTGAATCAATAATTTTCAAATAAATTGTGTAAGCCATTGCTTAATTGACTTCCACACATTAATGGCTAATTGATGAATTTGTTGAATAGGTTGATATCATTATCACATGTTTGATCTCTGCCGAATTATAACCTAAATAAAGCTTCGCATGCTCAACCCACACATTTCCTTTTCCGCCGCAACTGAAAGTAAATAAAATAATCGTTAGCGCAATCTTGTAAGAAACGTCAACATAGTATAAGTATTGTTAATCCACCTTTCTTCAGAAAACGAGCTGAGTGTGCTTCTTAAAAAGAATGAGAGCGGAGGCGGAGCCCGTTCCCATACTAAAAAGCAGGCAATGTTCTAGGCAGTGAAAGGAATAAAATTAAGGCCATTTAAGTAGCTGTATCCTCTTCACTGCCTGGAACTTTTGGTTTTGATATCAGTATATAAAACACAGAAGTTAATAAACACCGCAAAATTAAATGTTTACTCTAGTCTTCTAAGCTGAATGTTAGTTAAGACAAAAGAAGATCGTTATCGTAATTAATTAAGAGATCTCGAATATCAATTTAGCCCCGGGGCTCCGTTAAGAGTGAATTTATTCGACAGATCATTACTACAGTTTCTATCGCGTTATTATCGTAAGATTAAAGTATCTCGTTACCCGGCGCCGTTTCGTTACGTGCAAGTGTTAATATTTCCTTCATTTTATGATTAGGGATCACATGACACCAACTAGGATTAAGCCTTAACCTATTAGGTACCTGTACATTATTTATAAAAAATGCAAAAAGGAGACTTTTACCCTACTGTCCATGAATAGAAGTAATGTTTTTGAGTGAATCTTATTCATCGGATTATTTCCCTTTTTACCATCGCTTTTAAATGGAACATTTGCTAAATTACCATATCATACATGACAGCTTTTGTGATTTGAATAAAACCAAGAACCCTTTGATCATTGCGTCAGTGCGCTCTGGTTAAAATCTCGCTCTAATTTAGAGTGGCAGCCTTTTTTTATTAAGCTTTACATTTATTTCTTAATTTTTAGGGTTTCGTACCCAATGGGTGCCAACGGGACCCTATTACTAAGCCTCTGTCTGTCAGCTGACTGCATCTCATGAACAGTAATAGGTAGACAATTAAAATTTTTACAGAGTGTGTATTTCTTTTGCCGCTACAACAAATGATAAAATTTTATGGTACGAAACCCTTCGTGTGGGTGTCCAACGATACGCTTATTTAAAAAATATTGAAATAAATCCTGAACCGTTCTAGTTAGAGACCTCTTCTCCCCAACTTTAATAAGAACTTTCGTTTCGTCCACTAACGCATTGAATGCCAGCTTTAATTCCTTATAAAACTTGTACTCGAGTACTTCGCTAGTGTTCATTGCCCTAACTAGTCGAGTACTGTACTAGTTTCGAGGGCAAGTAGCCAGTCAAGTGGCGCCGCCCGCGAACGCGCGCTGAAGCCGTTAGCGAGCTACTCATCCGGGGCACGAAACTTCCCCCTGATGGGAAACCACCGCAAAGTCAACTTGCTCCTACTTTACTTAACGTCGGAGGCAACTAGGACATAATAGGGCTAAATATCGAATAAATAGTAATATAGTTAGATGTTAGAAAATAGGAAACACGATCATTCATAGTCATTTAATAATTACATTAGTCTAGCTATGTATATAGGTATATCTACGACCACTACCTATATATTAATTTAGTTTTATTTATTTTTTATTTTATTGTATAGTTTTAATTTATAATATCTAATGTGTCATTTAGTTTCTGTAAAATTTTAGTATTTTCGAAATAAATCATATACTTATATTTATTGATTTAAATAGCATTTGATTTTTTTGTTTAATATACATTTATTTATTTTAGTGTTATACTTATTTCGCTATTCATCGTCTTTAACAATTTATCAATCGCTCAAGACTTAATTGGATGAGATCCCTTAAAATAAATAAATTCGCTATTACACATCCTTGCTATTATATCTATTTTATATTTGTTATCTCTTTTGCTTTATCAATAAAGCGTTTAAATACATACATATCATTTGTTAATTTAGCCCGTAAATCAATAGGTACTCTTAAATATATTATAATATAACAATAATTTTAATGTACCTACAATATTCTGTTAATTAGATGGTTCATCAAAGTATATTGGTTTGGTACGCAACAACTGTTCACATTGATTTTCGACGAAAAACTATGTCAAATGCTTTCGAGTTAAAAATTATGACAAATTAACTAAGGAGACACATTCTTTTACATTACTAGATAGGATAAATGTTAAAACAAAATACAAGAAAATAATAAAGCGAAGGTAAACACAAAAACCAAAATAAAGAGAGTATTTACCCTCAAATAGTTGGCGTCGACAAAGTTGGGGTCTCCTCGGTTAATGACCCATTCAGGTGTTTGCTGTTATCCCCTTGGGTCAGAATAGCGCATTTCATACCTTATTAAGCAATATAAAAGCAGGGCTCTATTCTACCTGGTAAAAACATATTGCTTTTGACATGCTATCGTATTGTTGTAGCCCGGCTGCCAAAATTGACAAGTAAATAAGAGCTATCGTACGTTGACAATACGACACAATGGCAATTTTTTTTTTACCATGTTTAAATAGAGCCCCAGGGCAAATTGTTTTAGCTGTTCTCGTTCTAAAGGAAATATTTTTCTTTAATACTGTGTGTCTATTTTTACTATCCCCTACCTACATCAAAATATTTATTTATTTAATTTTCATTACACCAAAATACAAATTTGAGTACAAAAGGTGAACTTAATGCCTAATGGCATTCTCTACCATTTGACCTTTGGGCAAATCAGAATACTAGCAATAGCATTAGGAGGCATACACCATGCATTGAAAATACATATTTGAACATAAGCACATAGAAATAAATACATACGTAAATGTATAAGTACATAAATACAATTAAATACTTATACAATATACTCGAGGAAATTTACTCTCCAGGTAATAGAGAAGTAGATATATGGACTGTAGGTAAAAGAGGCACTTACAGTTTACTGCCCTCTTCAACAAAACGAATGCTACTACTACTTATAGATACTACTAAGAGTAGGTAGTCGAGAAACGCAATCCTCGACTACTTACTCTTTTACAAAATATCTAGGGGCAAGACCACGGAATAGAAAAAACAGTGGAAGTGGCATGAACTTCGCTTAGTATCAGACTTGCTGTCGCCAATACTCAAACTATCATAAAAACAACACACGACCATGTAAAATGTTTTTAGTTCGGCTATTGTTTTTACACTCCAAAATAGCATAATAAGGCATGTTTCTGGATTTATTTCCTATTTTAGGAATATCGAAATAAGCGATCGCGGCAAAAGTATGGTCGGTTATGCGGAACTCTGCATAACTATGCCACACGTTACACGCCCACTTAACACTTCTACTGTTTTTTTGTTCTGTGGACAAGACTCAGACTTCTTCTACCTGTAGAAATTTAAGTAACCACCAGTACCCTCACCATGAGTTACAATTACCGTATTCGCTAGCGTCCCTCGCACTCTTTAAAAATAAATACTGCGAGGTCTGCGAGGGACAAAGCATTCGAGTCGTTAGCAAGTACGTTAAATTGTAACTCATGGTAAGGGTACAGGAGCCTGTATGCTCGTTCGCCTTTTCGATGCCCGAAATAAAATTGGGGCTTTTAGTAATTATTCTTCGGCTTTTTTTCGATTGATTTGAGTTTTTTGTAACACCCGTACATAAACCGGAATGTATTATACATAAAAACCTTCCTCTTGAATCACTCTATTAATGAAAACCGCATTAAAATCCGTTGCGTAATTTAAATGATCTAAGCGCACATACAGAGGGATAGACGGCGGGGAGCAACTTTGTTTTATACCTACTATGAAACAAAGATTCTAAATTCAAACTGAAGATCAAACTGAATTTACGAATTAAATTCAAGGAAGCCGGGCACTGGAATAAAGCTTTTAAAATACCGCCCACATAACCATCGAGAAGCAATGCAGCGACGCGAACTCGACGAGGCAATAAAAACCGAACAATATGACGCGATGAATGTAATGTGAGCCGATGCATTCCGCGCTACAATTGCCGCTATACGTTTCAGCACAATTTAAAAGAGTTTTATTTTTTTACTATGTGGAACTGCGTTGTTGGAAGTAAGAGCTAAGAATATACAATACAATACAATACAATACAATACTTTATAGTACACCAAACAAAAACATTACTGAGAAACAGTAGAATTAAAAATAACACAGTAAATAACATGCGGTCTTATCGCTGATTAGCGAACTCTTCCAGACAACCTTAGTCAAATTAAAATACACAGTAGGCGCTGCAGACTTCACGCGATACCTTCGTACTTAATGTTAGTCCTTTCACAATTTATGCAAAACCACTATTATACTAAGTAATACGTTATATGTATTCAGTTGTATTACAATCGGGCATATTGCCAATTGGTTATCTCTCGATAGGATCACGTCACATTCACAAACTACCCATCCATCCATATCCATACTAATATTATAAAAGCGAAAGTTTAGGCGGTAGTTTGTTATATACTCCTTCACTCATGCTGCAACTAGCCAAGTCAAATTTTTAGCTTGAATTACATCCCAAGTGAAATAAATGCATTGTATAAGTAATTGTCAGTATACTTATCTTTTATTATGGAAAGTTTTACAGTTTCTTTAATTATAAAATTTGTCAGTTAAAATTGAAAAAATATAAAACCTAATAATTAGCAAACATTACGGTGGTACATACTAAGAAACAAGAAGTTGTTATATAAAAAATATTTTGGAATGTTGCATGTTCTTGTAACTAACATTTTAGAACTTTCAACACAAAACTTGGCACCCATATACATATGTATTGATTTCAAATCTTTTATCAACGAAGTCGACAACGACGCATATTCTTAATATTGAATTTGGCTTTCATTTTTACATTTATGTTTTTGACGGGATAAAATATAGGGACACCTTTACGTACAAGGACAGCACTCTCTCAATAATAGGTGGCTCCTGAAAACTACCTTCACAAATAGATAGTGACGGCGATCACGGAATTCTATAGTTGAAAGGACCAGTAAAAAACCCTTTTAGCTGCGGCTGTGTCACGTATCGGCCGTGAGCCGCGTGTGCCGCGCGTGAGCTGAGCGTCACCCGTGCACTGTCCGTGACAGATCCAAGTTGAGCTAATTTATTCGCTAATAGAACATCGTAAATATCATATTTCATTGCACTGAATTCGATTACGTTATCTATGACGCTGAACTTAAATTTTAGTTTCATAATCCGGAGAGCACCGATAAAATGCTAGATTTGTAAATAAGTTAATAAATTCTTGATGGAAATTAAAACAAATTGTTTTTATCGTGATTCTATAAAAACGAACTTGGTACAGTGCAAGTGCACTTAAAAAATCTTTCGGGACCGAGTAAATTCGGTAAGACTCGCATAAGACCGTATCAGAGTGGGAAAGAAGTAAAAACCTGAAGGCCCTTTTAAGAGCTATTGCACTGTACTCGTACCTAGGTACTTATTTTTACTTTTATTTATGCCCTTAATCTCCATATGGTTCGAGGCTTACAAAATCCTTGATAACAATGTAAACTTTCTTAAAGGAATAATTAATTATGGTTTCAATAAGCTAACCGACCCAGGTGGAGGAAGGCCACTCCCACCGTCGAACATGTCGGTATCTGACGATGACGCATCACCACGTGGGCACCATCTGTCTCCATTAACCGCGGGATTACCTCAATCTGAAAGCCTTCCAGATTATTGGCAAACGCAGGGGTTGTTAAGGGGAACCGACAAGGTTCTCATACTCTTTATAGGGTTCCTTATATTAAAAGGTATAGTTCAATAAATATGAATTGGCCGTCTGTAATCTTCACAAAGATCTTTTTGTTAAGTTTTTGTATCAGACAAAAGGTAGTCGTAAAAATGGCATCGTTCTTCAAACAGCACAGTGGGTTGAAAGGGTTTAATACTTGAGTCAAATTGTGGGTATTATGTATATAAGAAAAAAAGATTGCAAAGTAGATAACAGACGGCCTAATCATATTTCCTGAACTATATAAACTGTAACATTATTCGCGTGACGGTCCAACCGTCTGTCACTCGTCCGGTCCGGTCGTCTGTATCTCGAAAATTATTTAAGTAATAGAAAGAAAATTAAAATGAAACAGTAAAACATTATTTTTAAGATGGTTCCTTCACAGGTGATTTATTTTTTACCGTTCAACTGTCATTTCGAGCGCTCAAGCTCTCGAGTCTCAAAAATCGACCGCCTATCTGGTGGAAAGTAAGTGCGCCTTAGACAAATTTGACAGTTACAGTGAAATTGTTTACATTAAATTTAGGTTGAAGAACAGAAAACCTAGGATAGCACTATCTGCACTTTAAAAAAATTATTATGGTTTCATTGTTATCCAAAATCTGGTGCTTTAATGATGAATAGGCACGTCAGCCTAATTTCAAGATACAATAATTCTATAAGATAAAATGAATCGAGCATCGCCGTCCTTAAATTCCTGTATACGATCAATTACATTGTCTCAGCAAGATTCTAAATAAATCATTTTTTGTTAAGGCAGTGCCCCATTTCTTAAAAAAAAAAACAATAGCCCTTTTTAAAAGTAGAACAGACGAGCAAACGGAAAGAGGGAGTACAATAAGTTTCTTTATTTGGCAAACGTTTCATTCGTGTTTAGCTAAACTAATAAACATGAAAACATGTTCAAAGTGTTACCCTAAAAACATGTATTTAATTTCGTATGGAAACATATCTTTACACCTTAAATACATGACCCTAATTCCTGATTAAATTGATGCCTTACAAATGAAATCTGTTCGATGCTTTTTCGAAGGACTAATGAAATTAATACGGATTTGCTCCGCCGCGGCGGAAAAGTCAAAGAGAAATCATAAATTTTACGGATCGTACGTTACTCGAAAAAAATACGATAATTTATTTTGCATAATAAATAGGGCCATGTTTATTTCGTATGAATATTAAACTATTTCAACTGAAAAAAAAACAAAGATTAAGTAGGGCCGGGATTAAATCTTTTTTTTTTTTTTTAATAAAATAAAATTACAAAACTGCAGTCATAATGACGCGTAGCCGACTAAAACAAAAACCGTTCCAGCTAGAAACGGGTTCAAATAAAACCACAAAGTCGAACGTTAATCCCTACGGAATACGCTCTAGGTATTCGTGCAAGTCACTAATGAATAACGATAGCTGCGAGCCAGTTGAATGGGGCCTGATTTAATTCCACCGGAGTGTGGAGCGTCGCAGGCTTTGATATAATACCCAACTAAATAACACGGACCATCCCCCCCACCTCCCCCCTCGAGATTAATCGTCAACATACCTCAACGTCAACCGCTCTTGCAAATGACGCAAAAAATAGTGACAAATAGCGGTAAATATGAAACAATGCTCGTTTGAAATAGCTGACGATTCATTATGGGGATTTTATTTTTATAATGTTGACATGCAAACCCCATTAGAAGCAGTGAACGATAATGGCGGGTATTTGTTTTAATCAAAAGAGCCTCGTGGCTGTTATAAGGTATAAAGGTATACATAATATATAATAGTAATAATAACGTTTATACGTCACGTTATTAGCATCTTATGGTTTGTTATTCCTTTGCGGCGAAAGAGCTTGACAAATATCTACATAAAACATTGTGCTGCTTCCTATCTAAAGTAGAAAATGTTAAGGATCTTATTGCTCTTTAAAGAAACAATATAAAATCTGCGGCACACGTGGTAAAGTGAAGCATAGCTAATTGTCTTTGTTATAAAATACTAGTGGTTGCTCACGACATTGTCCTAGTATTAAACTAGGGTCACTTTCACGGGAATCATATTTTTTTCGAAAATAAATGTATTTTATGTTTTAGGCGTGAATAAAAAAATAACCTCCAAACATCCTCATATATTTCCTCATAAGTATTATAATATAAGCAGGTAGAAGGCTGGGCCATGTGTGAATGTAACACGTGACATACTGTGGAAATCCGCTTATCATACCACTTACCATTCTCGTATTGCGAAACAAGCCCGCTTTGGAACCCGCAGGCCAATGTAATCCAGTGAAATGACCTTAACCAGTCTGGTGCAATCTGTTCCGTCGGAAATGGATTAACGAGGGCTTTGAATAGGCAAGAACAAGACTAGTATTGATCCAAATATATACGCGTATTATTTTATCCCGGCAATAATTTTTGATTTCGGTAATGTTGACCCTAACGTAATATTTTTTTTTAAGTTTTTTTGAGCATTTGCCTGGCCCGGTGTACTAGGCGACAATATTGTTTTTTTTTCTAAATCATTACAATTTTATCAAATTGTAAACTTGTAAAGTTTTGTGGGATAGGGGACTGGCTGCACTCCCAAAAATACTGAGCTTTCTCATTTGCTACATTGCAATATGTGCTCTCTACGACTCTCTTTTTTTATTGTTCCGTTAAGATAGGTTCCATATCGTGTAATTGTAACAAGAAATGTTGCCATTCAAATTATCTTCTATTATCGTCTCAACTTGGGATTACCATTCGAAGAAGATACCTACGTTCGTCTTTAGTGTATATTTGAATTAACACTCTCCATTAGTTCCGTGCTCTTGGGCTCCACCGGTCTCGCCAGAACCCGTTGACGCCGGGATGAACCCGAGCCGAGTGTAAATAATAGATAACGGTAGCTCAATGAGCTGAGGATGAGCAAAACGAAATCAATGTTAGCTATTTTGTTCCGGGTGTTAAGTTGTGGCGCAGGAAAAGGGACAGAGGCCTCACTTTAAACAGATAGAATCTTAACAGAGAAATAATTTAGGTGGTCGTTATGCCAATAGGTACTTATTACTGTAAAGCCGCTCTACTGACTAAATAGTTTAATAATAGATATTATCATTGTGTATTACAATAAACGACATTAAAAAAGCAAATAAAATTAAATAGTAACAAAAATAAATTTATATAAGTATCCGAATCCGACAGTAATCATTCCTAAAATGAAGTTAGTGACTTTATAAAAGTGTTTAGGTAAGCTTGTCTCAAAACTGTTTGTTTTGACGATGATGTTTTATATTTACATACATTATCACGACAGACAAAAAGTGTGACAAAAACTGAAATGCAAAATGCCAAACTATGATCAAACTACTTACCAATTAGGTAGTTGCGAGGCGACCGCTGACACGCACATGATAACATCTAGGAAATGTAAATATCTCTTTCTAACAACGGCGTATGGAATTCAAAGAAGTAACTATTGTTTTTAATTATGTTTACAAAACGAAAAGAATAACAAGGAAAATAAAACTGATTTAACTGTTTGTTGAAGGTCTGTGAGATCGTCGATATTCGTCGGTCGGCATCGCGCCGATTTGACTCCACGCCAGACCAATATTCAGCCGAGCGACAAATCAGCACTTCGATATTGCCTCCATTTGCTATCCGAATCAATATTATGGAAAATCGGATTTTTCATCGCGCCATACCGTGGGTACTAACCGAACCAAAAATGTTTCGTGTTAACCTTATCATAAATACGGGATACTGGTTAAATCTTTATTCTTCTAAAATGGACACCTTATGGTTCCTACGTATTTTGCTATAGGTATTTCATATTAATGTGTGTTTCCTACTTACAGATTTTGTGGATTACATTCCCACACCCACGGAATATATTTATATTTCCTTTACAAATAAATAGGTTTAACAATGTACAAGAGAAATGATAGTTCATTTAGTCGTAGAAATTCATAAAAGGTTCTCCGGTTCCTAATTATTAATTCAGTGCCATTTCATCCCCGCACTGCCGAATTGATAATTTATACAAAATAACATGAATTTCAACTGCGAACAACGATTGTTGGGCGAGAGCTCGTTATCATGTACATAAACTTTGCCGTAATAACATTGTTTTCGACATGTGTAACCCTGTTTTACATGAATTTTGCTCAAAAGGGGGTAATTTATCGTTGCAAGATGTGTGAGTTTTTAGTTAAGTTCTCGTTTGGATTACAACCTTTGTATGAACACCCTCCGCCATAAAGTAAACTTTTATTGCCCAAAATATAGGCACCGACATTTTCTGTATCTAATTGGAACACTTTTATGAGGGCTTTTGTAACGGTACCGAGAAGAAACGTTCCAAAAATTACGAGGCTCTGTGTCCACGAGGCAGTAGGTACCTACTGTATGAGCGTCCACGCAGATATATGGATCACTATATCCGTGATTTAAGCGCCAAATTCACCGCTATACCAAATTCTCAAAACGGTCGACAACAAAGTTTTCTACAGTTTTTCTTCTCACTTTGTTAAAAAAGATAGGTACAAAATTGTAAATGTTTCTTAGATATCTAATGTATGTCCTACTTCTACTTTACTGTTTTGTTAGACTGGCCTAATCATAATCATTATTTTCATGCTCAAACCTCGAAAGTTGCAAATAAAACCTGATTAGCGACGAGATTCACCCTTATAATTTGCCCAAGACACTCACGCGTCCTTGATGATACTTTCACACCACATAATAGTTGATGCACTAGAGTAGAATATCAGAAACCTGATAACAAACATACATGTATGATACATTTGATACATAGATCGCTATTCTCATAACCCGCTTGGCTTCACACAATTAGATAAAAATCGTTTGATTTCAAATACTTGATCTTTTTACATTGCAAGTATGTTTATACTTTTAATTAAATTCAAAAACTCAATAACAAGCTTACAAGTATAAATAGCTTTAAGTCAAATTGAAATACAAACGACTTCAAAAAGAAGATTAGACTTAGAGTAACGTTTCCAATATTCTGTGCGCCAAAACGTTTTCTGATTGTCG
Organism: Acleris cristana; assembly: GCA_948252455.1. NCBI lineage: Eukaryota > Metazoa > Arthropoda > Insecta > Lepidoptera > Tortricidae > Acleris > Acleris cristana. The sequence continues at coordinate 7,741,484 of OX411775.1, forward strand.
ACGTTAGAGCTCAGCCGTCGTTCCGCCTTTGCCTTGTCTTTTGCGACTGCCTACTTTTGCTACATTGTTATACACTTACATAAAAAAACACGAATGTTAAGCTGACGCTGGATACTTTGACGAGAATGTATTGAGGAAACGTAACATAAAAAGCAGGAAACGAAACGAAAACCGCTGCTTTAAAACTTGGTAAAATTTAATTAAAAATATCTGACCCTTGTCCCCAACCCTTAGTGAGGACTACCCTGTCATTCTCTTAAATTAAACTGCCGTGAAAGGTTTTTTAAAACTATCGTTATTCAACTAGAAAGACACAGGAATTAACTCTGATTATCAGTGCCATAGTAACAGCCGTCCTACAAAATAATAAATAAATAAATAAATAAATATCAGGGGAAAATGTCATACCAATTGACCTAGTCCCAAACTAAGCTCTAGGCTTGTTCTATGGGTACTAGACAACGATATAAATACTTACATAGAGAAATATAAACTATAATACACAGAAAACATCGATGACTCAGGAACAAATATTCGCGCTCGTCACACAAATATCTGCCCTTACAGGGATTTGAACCCAGGACCGCTAGCTTCATAGGCAGGATCACTACCAACTAGGCCAGCTCGTGCGGTTTGTGGCCCAAATATTATTTGGATGAGGTGAACTGGAATAGATCCAAATCAAAGACTGAGCGTTATAGTTAATAACATTTAAGTTTGCGTGAGTTACTTTGGGGGTATCGCTACCTTCATGATCACATTGTTATGCTCCGATGTGGGGATAAGATTGGGGGTATCGCTACCTTCATGTTCACATTGTTATGCTCTGATGTGGGGATAAGACAGCCGGGGAAATCATTAGCATAGAGCCATTCCATCGTAGTCATCAAGGTTGGTAACGCATTTTACGCATTGGCAGTCTAAGGATTGCTATCTTGAAATTGTAGTCATGATTTGTGAATGTCTGTAGGTCTGAGATCCTACTTACCAGGTAACTTTTCAGGTGGCACGTTTGCCCTCTCCAAGCCATAAAAAATAGCTAAAACCACGATAATCAATATAATGTGCCGGGGGCATCGCAACGTATTAAAGGCACTCATCATTTTTTTGAAGGAATCCCAAAGAAGCCAAAATATGATCAATCTCTACTGAGTGAGCCGTTGTTTTTTTTAGGGAAGTAATTAAATGGTCAGCCGTTATTAAAATTGATCAGCAAAAAAAATCTGCAATTAATTCATTTGGGCAGTATAATAAGATTTGGGTGGCAATAAATAAAAATCGGGCTACAACTCTTTGTTCAGCAAATAATTTATAAACTGGTAACATTTTAATCAATTTCGGTCTGCCTAATAAACAATCGAGCTGCAAAATAATTATTTGGGCAGCAAGATTTTACAATTGGTCAGCAGAGAAAACATGTATGTAAGCAGTTTAATTGAGAGGTATGCATATTAAAATAATGGTTATCTATATAAATAAGTGGATTGCATTTAGTTTGAAAAATCAGCAGTGTTCGTTTTTGTGGGCGGAGCGAAATCAGACCACGTGAAGCGAGCACCCAAGCATTGTTATTTTTGAGGCTAGTAAGTAGTAATTACAAGTTGTTTTGTAACACAAATTTAGAAATCACAATGACACCCTAGATTAACCAAAATTTGTGTCATAAATATGAGGTAGGTTCATCGAAATATAGGTAGGTTAGGTTAGGTTCGTTTTTATATCAGGCCCGGAGGGCCAGAAAAACCCAGAAATAGGAGATCCGCGTGAGCGGAGCTCCGTCGACTCTGTTAAATTTGTAAATTTCCATCATCATCATCATCATCATCATCATCATCATCATCATCATCATCATCATCATCATCATCATCACCACCATCATCATCATCATCGTCGTCATCATCATCATCATCATCATCATCATCATCATCATCGTCATCGTCATTATCATCATCATCGTCATCGTCATCACCATCATCATCACCATCACCACCATCATCATCACCATCGTCATCGTCATCGTCACCATCGCCATCGCCATCGTCATCGCCATTGCCATCGTCATCGTCATCGGCATCATCATCGTCATCATCATCATCATATCATGTTTTTTACACTCTGCTACACCCTAACCGGCATATTATGAGCATTGCCGGCACGGCAGTAAAATTGCCCCCTTTTTTTGCTGGACAAAATGAAATATTTTGCTTACCTACTGATTGCTTACCAAAATTTGATTAATTGTGGGTCGCTCAATGCAGCTCAAATATTTAATTTGCTGACCAAAATCATTTAGAGCAGTTCAGTATATCATTAATTGCAGACAGATTTATAAATGTTTGCTAACCATAAGTTGCTTACCAACTAGCTATTTTCGCTGACCAAATACATTTTTCTGTTCACCAAAATAAGAATATCTTGCTGATCGGTTAAATGATACCCTTTTTTTATAGCTTTATTTTAACATTATACATTTTCTTTTTATAACTGTTCTAATAAAACAGCGAATTGTTTTTAACATTTAATTCATATGAACACTAACTAAATAGACTTATTATTTCTAAATACGTGCAAATAGAACGTCGGATCGATCAGAGATGACTTGTTGCGCATCGGGGAAGAAAGGCAGGATGTGTATCCAGGAGTCCAGGCTCAGGGTGAGGATGCTGACCTGGAAGGAGCATTTACCTATTTATAACTGATAAGGACAACGCTCGAACCTAATATTAGAATATTTGGAAAATCATAAGCTATAAAAAGATAAGTGAAAAAAAAAGTTGGATACTAAATTATTTCAACGAAGTAAGTGCAGAGTGTAGGAAACACCCCTTTTAATAAAAACCTATTTAAAGGTTCTCAGCATAATGCGAAAAAAACTTTGAAAATAGAAAAAAATTGTGTACGAATGAGTATGGAGAAAAAGCATTCTTTTAAACCTGATTTCATACAAGTTCTCCTCTTGCATTGGTTAAGTAGTGTCAGTGACCCAACAAACCGTTAAGTTTAGTGGACGGGGTTTGTTACAACCCGTATATTTAAAAGAAAGCATACTCTTTAATGTATTTAAAATCATTAATTGTACACAGTAATATAGAAACAAATAAAATCTTCTCAAGATAAATATAAACACGCACAACGACAAAATGAAACACGAACCCAATGAACCTTCCGTACCTTCATATTAATCATGGGCATCAGCGTATTGTTATACTGAGGAAAATCATTGCTTATTAAACAACTGAACAATTTTTCAGGCCGAGTATTCTCCCCCGTGAATAGGCATGTAATTAACAAGGAACAGCCGATTCCCGGGATGTATCCCTGACACAAATCATGCGCTCCCGAGCCGTGATTGTATTCTATCCGGCATTATTGCTTTTCTTTCTCTGCTGAGCCTATTGTGTAGGTTTGCGAAAGCGTACAATATCAATAACGGTCTCTGTCTGTCTAGTTCAGAAAAGTTATACAAATCATTAAATGGCAGATGGTATTTGTTTGACTCGTCACTGGTATCTCCGGGAGTTGATTTTTTGAATCTTACTGCTGATTAATGAGTAATGAGTAATAACAACGATTAAGCCATGCGGTACTCGTTTAAGTATTACGAATACGTTAATGATATCAAAGACGAGTTATTTAGCTTGAAAAGATATCTGAAAATAGCGCTCGGTGTATTTTATTTACTGTCTGAAGTGTGTTTAATGAAGCATTTGAATTTGAATTTTTTCACGCGGTTGATCGATTCTTTGTATATTTTCTTGCCAAATTGCAGCAAAGATACAGAATAGTTTCTTTTTAATACTTTGTAGAAGTACCTACGTTCTTAAAACCAATACTTAAATCCATCTTTTCATGATTTTTTTCTCTCTCTTCTCTCCTATGATCGTCTTTTATCTATGTCTGTATCTTATCTTATTTTATCTTATCTTTAAGAGCGAAAGGTCAATATCGCAGCTCCGCATTTGTTCACGGGTCGTTATAGAAAATCCTATTTTGTAATAACCCTAATGTATCGTTAGGCTGAAGCGATTTCCTCTTGACTTATTTGGTATAACTACCTAGTTATATAACAACTCTAACCTAACTTAACCAAGGGGATTTCTGTCTCGACCGTATAGCACAAATGGTACTGCTGTTGGACAAAACATCATAGCTTGGACTCGGCCCTGAACGTGGAGCAGTAGCTGATGCCCCGATGCAGCCCCTGGAGGATGCCGAACATGTCTTCCGGACCCAGCAGCTCGTGCGTGGAGTCGGTCAAGTCGGCGCGCACCGAGACCACCGACACCGTGCCCGAAGACATTCAGGACATGCGCGCGTCGCAGTCGCCCGCTACCACTATGTAGTTCCCTGACAGAGTCAATAGTCCGAACCACATATTATTTGAATACTCCTTACCTTGGTCTCGACCCTGAACGATAAGCAGTGGCTGAGCTGATGCCCCGATGAAACTTCTGCAGGATGCCGAACACATCCCCCGATCCCAGCAATTCGTGCTTGGTCTCGATCAGGTCGGCGCGCACCGAAACCACCGACATCGTGGCCGAGGACATCAAGGACATGTGCGCGTCGCAGTGGCCCGCTACTACTATGTAGGTCCCTGCCAGAGTCAAAAGTCCTAACCACATATTATTTGAATACTCCTTACCTTGGTCTCGGCCCTGTACGAGAAGCAGTGGCTGATGCCCCGATGCAGCCCCTGCAGGATGCCGAACACGTCCCCCGGGCCCAGCAGCTCGTGCGTGGTCTCGGTCAGGTCGGCGCGCACCGACACCACCGACACCGTGCCCGAGGACACCCAGGACATGCGCGCGTCGCAGTCGCCCGCAACCACTATGTAGTTCCCTGATAAGAACCGCGGAATAATTTATCATTGTAGAGGCCATAAAGAAACCGCCCTGTCCGGTCGAGGCTTATAAGGTGCTTTTCCCAAATGTGGATATTCACATACATAAATACACATACCTTCACGCCTGTTATCCCAGAGTGGGGAAGGCAGAGCTACAGAATTACCTACAACTTTATACCTAACAAACAAATTTATAAATTGTATTGAATTGGTGGGCATGGTCTGAATAATTATTTTAGAATTAAATACGCTTGCATGGTGATACTTATGATAAAACTATTAACTTAGTACAAACAAAATTATTAAACTAATTTAGTACATTCAAATGTAGCACTCAATCTCATTTCATAAAGTGTTATTTTCTTAAATATTTATAAGACTTAGGCAGTGATAAAAAGTAAAAGTATTATACGAATCCTACTTGAACGTTCGTTTTTCACCGTCGGTTTTAAATTTCTCGATGGGAATATTAAATTTACGTTTCATAGAAAGTTTTAAAGATTTATTTGTACCCATTATTATAATTTTCCTAACAAATACCATACCATACCATACCATTAGGTACCATACCATTTCGTACCATATCGCTTTATAGGGTTCCGTCTGTGCCAAGAGGGTGCAAAAAAGCACAAAAAAAAAAGAAAAACTTGTATATCTTTTAAATGTACATTTTGATATTTTTTTTATAATTTGACAGCTTTATAACACATCTTCTGAGAAAAGAATAATTTGTTCAATAAGGCAGCTTTTTAAAGGTAAACTGATGGACACACAACGAAGGTTTATTAATAGCCTTCGTCGTCGCCGTCGTCGATGCTATAGTTAAAGACTTGCTTAATTTACTTGTACAGGAAAAAAACAATCATTTTCAAAAGAACCACAATTTAAACTCCATTCTAAACTCGCAATCTTTTTTTAATGTATTCAAAACTTTACCTAATTGAACTTTACCTGAAAAAAAGATTGTGTACTCCAATGCAACCGTGAGTTGACGAAGAAAAGACTCCCCAGCGTTGGAAAAAATGTAGCAATTCATCAAATGATGTCCAAACATGGCGGTCATGAGGTCACAGCGCCTCACGTACGGAGTCTGCGCCAGTAACGCAGGTAACTAGGTAGAGCAAACAGGTTTTTATTCAATACTTAGGTGGGGCAAGTGCGTCTGCGGGGTAAGAGCATCTAATAGGTAATGTTCATCTACGGGGCAAATGCTACTAACCATTAAAGTCAGTAAAGTACTATTCTCTACAGTATCGATCCTAAACCACTGTTTATTCCAAAGAAACAGGTTATAGCGCCTATTACAAATACTGTATTTCTTTGTCATAAATAATAATTGTTGCATTTACTTCGTATACGCATTTGCTACACATTACACAAAGAAGCAAATCTTGCAGGTATTATGGACAGTATATAAGTGCATTGCCCCGGATTTTGCACGATGAATAGGCAAATTTAAAAGACGAGTGGAAAGGGTAGAAGAGGGTGAGGATTTGGCTTCTGACACTTCGCATATAAAACACACAATTTAAATGAATTCACCAGAAGATTTTTACCTGTCGTCCCCGTTCAGTGACCCAGAGTTGTTGAACGTATTCCCACAATTTTTTGGATTGGTAATCTTAAACAAACGCAGAATAATTTATCAAATAACTTAATAATTATAGGCTCGAAAGGTAAAAAATAATCGAAATCCAATAGGTTTAATTGAGTCGAGTTTTTAAAACAGACGACGGTAACAGAACTATTACTGTCGGTACCTATAAAACTTAGATAAGTATGAAAATACGTAAGCGTTGGGAGGTACTTATATTTCTTCTTTGGAACACGTAATGCATCTCGAGTTGAAGGTAAATAAAAGTTAACTTTTTTCAGATAGCAGAGCCATCAGAGCTCCTCCGGATGAAACCTAATGTCATGTAAAATTTTATACATTTATCCCAATAAAACGAGCCTATCTACTGTGAAATGTATGTATGTATGTAAATACTTTATTGTACAAACAGGAAAATAACAAACAACAAAATAGACAGAATCACTAAAGGTGAACTTATCCCTTTAAGGGATCTCTTCCATGTAACCTTTGAGCGATTGGGAATTGTTAAAAATATCAAATAGCCAGACGTACAACAGTGAAAGGGACTAATTTCATAATTACGTTAATATTAAATAACCAATTTAAAGTACCTACTAAGATTAAATAAATAAATAAACATTAGCATAATATTAGCATGTATGTTGTTATTAGTCATATGTCATATCATATATGGAGAGAACTCTAGATGCATTATAAAGTAAAAAACTTGAGTAAAGCCCCTCTTGCATGTAATTGTGTACAAAACTAATATGGAATTTACATCAATTTTCAAATATATGTAGAATGTCGAACGCAATGTTACTACATGCAAGAGGAGCCTATCTACTATAGCCTACCCTACCTATAAATTAATTTAAGACAAGCTTACAGTTAAGTAGCCTTTCTACTTAGCTATTATACAATATTACACTTACCTGATAACCCTTGATTCCTGAGCACATCAATTAGTTCCCCGGAAGCCTTTTCATACTTTGTCAGCGCGTGTTTCGTAGAGTATGCAACCTATAATAAGAGCATTTATTATGAAAATGACCAGTCAAGACAATAACTACATAACTAAATAATAATTACATGATAAATAAATAAAAAACAATCAACACCAAAAATACGACCGAATCTAACAAATTGACCGTTCCTAAACTAAGTCGCAGGCTTGTAGATGAAGTTAAGATAACGTTAAGGTCAGGTGGGGCAAGTGCGTCTACGGGGTAAGTACATCAAATCAAATATTGATATTGTTCGTTTGATGCAGTTACCCCGTCGACGCCTTTGCGTAGGGTAAGTGCATCAAACCAGCAATATCTCCTAAAACATACCAAAAAATACATCTTTAGAAGATATTGTTGGTTAGATGAACTTACCCCGTAGACGCACTTGCCCCACTTGACCTTATACATATATAATCATTAAATAATTAGGAACAAATAATCGCCTCGTACACATCACACAAAATATTTAACTTTAACTAAGTATCAAAACGGGAACTGTTAGCTTGGTACGCAGGGACACTATCAACTTACCTAGCAGCGAAGATAATCAAAAAAAAACTAAAAAAAACCCTTTCTGTGATTTTTTGTATTTTTTTAAACCGACTTAAAATGGAGGAGGTTCTATGTTCGTGTGTAGGTATGTATGTTTTTCTGCTTCTTTCTTTCTTTATTAGCATATTTTTGTTTATTGGTGTTACTGAATTCTTATGCTCCCTTACTTGCATTGCCGTCGCAACCACTACTGTCGCCAGGATCTTCCCAGAGAGCAGAGAGATGTTCTCGATGGCGAGAGAGACGTACTCCTGCACGAGGTACTCGTCTCCGCCCGTCGCAGTCAGCTCGGTCGCGATCAGGTAGATGGACATCGTGTAGTCCCAGTAGTTTGCTGGATTTTCACTGGTATCATTTCATTTTATTATGGTTAGGTACAGTCACATTTTCCTGGTTTCGCCTAGTCATCGGTTATTTATTTTAGTTATCAAAGTAATATATCCCAATACTGAGAAGAGTTACACTTTGTGTAGTCTCATCGAGGGTAACCCATTATTTTATCGAATTTCATTTTATTGACTGTATTATATTTCATCGAACGCTATTTTCTGCTAAAACCATGATATTTTAAGGGTATTTGAAACATTAATTACGTAATTTAGGTTAGGTTAGACTTGTGACTACCAAAAAAAATTAACTCATGCGGCGAGAAATGCCTTTCAATGAAATGAAAATTCTGCGTAATGGAACGTTTGTTGAAAGGTGTTTCGATAAAATAATAGGTACCCCTCATCGAGGTTTCAGCAAGCGTAAAAAGAATTCAAAGTACGAATAAAAACCCAAACCAAAAAAACGTAAACGGCCCTTCACATATTCAACGAATTCAGGCGAATACGAAAGTGGAGTTGGACGTCAGTGAGACGTAAGTAAGCACAATGTTCTCTGTACTGTATAAGTATAACCGCAACAATCAGGATCGCCAATCGTGACTATGTAAATCGAAGCAGTTATAGAACAAGCTATTATAAGTTTCCGAAAACAATGTTTCCAATGCGGTTTTTTAATAATTTATGAATGAGAAGGACCATTTGTATACACATTCCATCCCGAACAAGTTTCTTGTAAAAATAAAGGAAATGATAACCCCCAAGTATTTAAATGATAATGTTATAGACACTCCGCAGCGGCTTCGTTTTATAATAAGCTCCTACAAACGAAGCAACACAACAAAGCGATACAAACAAGCCGATAAAAATAAGCTGCCTCGCCTTGTTATGAACTTATGTGAAATTCAACAAGTCTCATTGAAGTGGCTCTCTATTGTAGCGAAGGGGTCTCAATTATGTTTTTTGTACATAAAAAATCCTTCGAGCTCATAATACAAATGTTTATTTGTTTATAATAAACGTAACTATGTTTATGACTTGGAAAAATGAGTTTGACGTCGTGACAGGTACGGTTAGCCTCATAAGTAGCTGCACACTTTAGTGCTATGTCACTTTAACGGTTACGTAGCAAAACATCTAAAATCAAATGTATAATAATAATTAATCTGTCAAAGATGTTAAGTACATCGAAAAGGCACCAAAGTGTGCAGCTACTTATAAGGCTGACTGTACAACTACAGTACTTAAACTAAAATTGCAACCGCCACAGCGGTAGAGTTAAGTGGCGGTGGGTAGGGCACATCGCTCGAGGAGTTCTTGAGTGGCGTCCACGTACCGTACGTAGCGTGGGTAGACCTCAAACAAGGTGGACTGATGACTAAGATGGCGAAAGCCCGATGGATGCAAGCGCAGCAGGACCGGTCTTTGTAGCAAACCTTAGGGGAGACTATGTCCAGCAGTGGACGTCTTTAGGCTGAAATGGTGATGCTGATGATGAAAGGTTTAAGTTACTTGAGGAAGGACACTTACTCTTCAATGATATGCATCTTGAGCGTGCGGATGGTGGAGATCGGCTCCAAGGCGCTCACCACCAGCAGCCACAGGCACGTGAAGGTGTGCACAAAGAACACTATCGCATGCGCAGTCATCGCCGTCTAGAAAAGTTCAAAAGTGACAGCCACACGTTTTTGGTAAATCATATGATATCCAATTTATTAAAATCGGTACTCTAGTTTAGAAGCTAGATTAAAAGGTTTTTTTTTTGGTAACATACACGGTCTGGAGAAACTAATTATTTTTGGCCAGATGGATGGAAAAACGTGCTCTGCTGCTGTGTTCTCTTTAAAACGGCCTTTTGTCGATCGGTCTATCGAGCGAGCGATCTTGAAGCTATGTAATTTAGAATGCAATGACTAAATGGTGTGACGTTATTAACAAGGCAGTGGTGGGCAGCATGCACCGTGCGCCGTGAAGCTCACTCAGCATACGATCGCACAGATTGGCGAAATATTAACTTGTTGGCCGTGAATCTCAACAGTGACATATATACTATACCACCCTACACAAAAAATAATGTCTGTCCATATCCTATTGTTTGTTGGATTCTAGGTAGCTGGGAAAATGTTCCACTTAAGTATTATTAGAAACAAAGCTTGAACAAGTCTATCTAACCTGCAAAGCAGTCAGATTGTTCGTAAGTTCAGCAGACGTGGCCTTGTAGAACTCTAACAAATACTTCAAACGAAATAGCTTATTAAATCTTAAATAATGCATCACATTATACGACGACCTGGAATAAACAAAATATATTTTAAATTTACACTAATAAGCTAGCATTACTCAGAGCGTTAAGTGGAGCAATTAAAATTTTACAACCATTGAACCAAAACGAAATAATGAGAAAACTCACAGTTTTACCCGTGTTAATATTACGTAGCACTTGACATATATTAAATTTTATTATATTTATACTTAAGGTTCTTCTTTTGTGAATTAATAATTTATTGTAGGCTCACAGGAGCGGGAGCAAAATTCTATCTTCTAAGGTAAAGGAAAATTGAAACGCGTCGCGGCACTCATTTTTTTATATTCCTTACTAGCTTTTGCCCGCGACTTCGTCCGCGTAGAAGTTGTTTATCGATGCTCCCTCGGGGACTGTCCAGTTTCCCGGGATAAAAACTATCCTTTATCCTATTCCAGGACCTAACCTATGTGTGCCAATTTTCATCCCGATCCGTTCAGTAGTTGAAGCGTGATTGAGTAACAAACATCCAAACATCCAAACATTTTCATTTATAATACTAGTAATATAAGATATAAGATTTAATACCAAAACACATAACAGGAAAAACAAATTTAGATATAAGATTTGCCATTAAAAAGCAATTTCTTTCGTCTAGAGCAATATCAGTATTGACAAAATGCTTATATAAAACACATGGCAGGTGGTGGAAAACAAACGGATTTTAAATGCAGTTTTCCTTACGTATAGGTATGTACTTTTAGGGCAATACAGAATAGATTCAAAATTAAACAGATCAAGGCTACAGAATTAAACAGATCAAGAAATAGAAGCGTTGCAACGCATGATAGGTAGAGGTAATTAAGTAAAATACTTTAAAATAAGTGAGTAAATTTGTGGTGACACAGACCCGTTTTGGTATTAGGTGCATTTATTGAAAGGTTAACTTACGAAGAAAGAAACCCGAACAACATGAGCGGGCAGTTGACGAAAATGTCCGAGTAGAATAGTAACTTCTGCTGAAAGTACTGGTTACGGCACCTGGCTGCATCCATGATGAGTTCGCCTCGCTTACTCGGGTAACCCTTTAAAACAATCAACCATTACACAAAACAAATGAAAAAAGCCTTCTATATATAATAGGGAGTCACTCGATCGCGTTTTAGAGCTAGAAAACTTTTGATGGGTTAACCGGTTCATATGCCTCTTAGTTAAGAATATTTTTTAATAAAAACCCATTGTGATGGGTTCAAATTGTATCGTTTTTCTTTTTTTTTGTTTAAGGGGAAAATATAGGAAGTATTTTTATGTAGCGATTAGAACTACAATCCAAAACTTCAAAAATACAACAAAAATTACCTGATGCATTCTCAAATACATGGTGATGTAAAAATAAACATCGCACATGCACATGATCCAGACGATGGGGTAGCAGTCGTTGAGGGTGACGATCGCGTACGAGACCACCACGTAGTTCATCGTCGCTACACAACATGTCAAATAGCCAAATATCTGGAAACAGTTTACCCTTAACACCATATACCATAACCGTTAATCGATCGCAGGAGCTGAAAAGGGGGTTGGGTAAAAGTGTTGTCATTTGTGAGTCATATTTTTTTAGGTGAGCGGCCTGAATAAAGTGGTATATCGTAGATGAATTAAAATTAAACATATTTTGCTATGGAATGTAATACTCTTAAGTGCATCGGAGCCGAGGTATTTAAATATTGATAAATGGGCGTACCAAAAACTTAATACTTTAAATATTCAATATCTCGACTCCGATATTATTTAACTCATTAAAAATGTATATATGTATGTTTGTGTATGTATGTATGTAAATGTGTATGTATGTATGTATGTATGGTTCTCTAAACCATTGTAGGAAAATCATAAAAGGCTGCTGAAAAAAATTGTCAATAATCTTCATACAAACTTACCCTATAGCCTTTTGTGAAAGTAGTGAGTTCAAGCCTCAAAGACGCGCCATCAGTCAAATTGACGTGGTACGGTTGCGTCAATGTTCGTCAAATTTAGTTGGGGGCGGGACTTCGTGGATTAAAAACACTAGAACTTAAAGTTCGTTACAACCACCGCTAGTTACATACTTAATACATAGGTACTACATATATTAATAAATTGCGTTTTACGTGGTAAAAAGGCCCATACTTTTATTTTAGCAGAGACGGCGGACTCAATGGCCATGAAAAAAAAGTTATCATTATACCTCTAAATTAAAGTTTTTTATCGATAATTTTGTGTAAATATTCAACCACAACTCGCCGGTCACTTCGGCTTGGGACACCTTGTAGATTATAATGCACTTAGGAACAAGACTCCCATAGAAAACACAGCTTTCGGGAAGTGTGACATTCTATGAAACGTTTGTCGGTATTTTAAGTGTACACCGGGAAAAAGCTCAAAGCTTAGGTATAAGCCAGCTCAGGATGAAATAATGAAAAAAAGAAAAAGTTTCCCATTTGCCGGAAAAGACTTAAAGGATTAAAAATCCGGACGATGACAATGATGAATGTGAATCATGCACACTGAATTTCGGGATTAACTAGCTTTGACGTTGATGTTCAGAGAAAATGTTAACGTGGATTTTTTGATTTTACTCACCATTTTATTAATAGCAAACCTTTTTATACTTTGATTAGGCTAGCACTAGACTAGGATTCTGAACAGGTTTTTATTGCTAAGTCATATTAGAACCCTGTCATACTGGATCGATAAACATTTCAACTCATTGGGTTTCTGCGACAAGGTTCTATATTTCAACAAAATGTCGAATGTAAAACGACAACGGTTACGATGTATGGATAAGTTCGCCTTTGTACGTATTACTATATTAATTGTATTGTTAATTGGTTTTTCTTTTGTACAATAAAGTGTTTACATACATACATACATACATACATACATACATACATACATACATGTATGCGTATCATCTTCTTTGGTCAGTCAATTTTAACTTCAACGCTGCTCTGCCAAGTAACTGCGCATCAAAGGGCTCTTTACTCGTTTACATATTTACATAATAAGTTAAAAGTGCTTTTTGTGCCCTGCTTGTATAATTTGGAATTTAAAAGTTAGAAATAAAATTGCCTTTTGGATTTTTATCTCAGTACACAAAGGAACTGTTCGACTTAAAAAGAAACCTTCAATTACTTCACGTATAATTTACATCTCTTTCCTAAGTATTAAAAAGTAGATGTTTTGTTTATTTTCTTCCTTACTAGACAACGAGAAGCCTTTAACGTATGACTTCAACGTATATTTTATATCATCAATTCATTATATCCATCGCATTTCCGAAAACTGTAAGCTTCTTAAAGTTTAAACTAAAGTGTAAAGAAATGCGTGGGTCCCGTAACTCAAGCAAGTATGTACCCGATGCGAGCCACCCGCGCTACCTACTGCACGGGTAGCTCAAATATTTTCTCGCTTGTCGCTCAGTGCTTCTCTATCGTTACTGACTACATGGAAAGGAAGATCCGAGCGACAACCAAGTCGCAGCTAATGCTAGCCGCACTGGGACAGTATTATGATCGCCTTTACCGTGGTGGATAAAGCATCCGTCACTCTCACACTTACGTACTGGTCAGTAAGTGACAGATATTTTTTCTACGTTTATGGACATCGATAAACGCGGCCATAACAGCCCGCTGATGCGAAAATCGGGTAAAATGCAAGGTAAACGTACATGTAAACGAATTCTATATCATAACAAGGTACTAATTGAACAAAAAGCCTTAAAATCTTATTTGTACCCTCTAACGGAACTAGGTACTTAAAGTCGCTGTTTAATAGCTCGTCCATCGAATTGAAAAGGGTTTCTTAAGACAATCACATGGCTGCGCGCCGTATCCGCACGAGCTACGACGCGCGGGAGTACTTCGTGAGTTACGTGAGCTGATGCAGATTTAAAGTGACGGCTAGAGCAACGTCTTTCCATACTAACTTTTATTTTTTTGTAGATATGTTTATTTTTCGTTAAATTAGTGCGTTAACCTAATTTTATGGTTTGATCATCATCATCATTTTCCTGCCCTTATCCCAACTTATTTGGGGTCGGCGCAACATGTATTTTTCTGGTATTGATCAATGAAAGAAAATAAGTTACAAATAAAAAAGCACCTTCTAATAAAAATCAGGTATACCTACGCACTAATTAAAGAAATGATCGTTTTCGTCCGCAATAGCAATAGATCCGCAAGAGCAGTAGGTACTTAAGTTCGAAAAACTCATTGGTAATGGCAACTGCTATTACGATAACGAAGGAGGGTGTAGATTGGTGTATTTTTAACCTCCGACGCAAAAAGAAGGGTGTTATAAGTTAGACCGCTATGTGTGTATGTCTGTCTGTGGCACCATAGCTCTTAATCGGGTGAACCGATTTGGATGCAGTTTTTTTTTTGGAAGCAGGTTTTCTAGCGGTGGTTTAGCGTTTCATGAAAATTGGTTAGGCCGTTTAAAAGACATCAGCTCTGAAATAAGGGATCACCATTATACCGGGGGTTTTATGTATGTATTTTATTAGCGCTGCCACAGACGATTAGTCGGACTAACAGGCCGAGAGGGACGCAGCAATTTGTTAGAATGAGAGACGTATTTAACTTTCTCATTCTATCAAATAGCCGCGTCCCTCTCGGCCAGTCAGTTCAACTGATCGTCTGTGGCGGGCCTTAGTTGTACAGCACTTCACGAATACCTGAAATAGCATGGAGCCAGGTTTGAACAGGTTGAACAGGTGCATGTTGCTCTGGAACGTGATGGCGCTCACCGACGACTTGGCCTGGCTCACGTTGGAGTGGGAGTGGGAACTTCGCACGGCGGACACCGCTGCTAAAATCACAAAGGCTCTTAGTTAATGCCACATATAAATAAAACTTCACCTGTAGAACAAATAAAAATAATAGTAGGAGAGTAGGTATGTTTATTCGCAAAAAAGGGCTTTTGGCAATTTGAAACGTTACGGTATTGAATATCTGATAAGTTCAACATCAAAGAGCCAGTACATTAAGTCGGGCCTTAAATTGAAAAAAAAAACATAAGCCGGTTTAGCCCTAATACCCCTCAGCCAGACAGCCTCTTAATATTTAAATATAATTAAAGAAGAACTGCGAAAGACTGCAGGCAGATGCTGGATGCGGCAAGCTGAAGACAGGGCGCTATGGCGCTCATTAGGGGAGGCCTATGCTCACCAGTGGACTAATATAGGCTAATGATGATGATGATGATGATGAAAGAAGTACTGTACAAGTTTCCACGGTGCCTCAAACATCTTCAAAATGCTTACTGCATTGAACAAAATAACTGTAAAAATAGGAACAACAATAAAATAAACAATATGTGTATTGTCACCTTCAGCGCTGATCTTTAGCAACCCTCTATTTCACTTTTTTTATCCATCTGAAACTCTATTCCTCTAACTGCCGCACTCAGAGACGTCAATTAAATTTAACGCTCGCATAGTTATGTACTCGTACTAACAAAGCAATGAGTGACAATGGCCGACTGTGTGACGGCTGGCCGGTCACGATAAGGCCCACGATTTCATTGAAAAGTGCCCCAGATAGCCGGAACCAGCCCAAATAGAGATAGAAAATTCGACAATTGTACCCGATTACAGCCAACATTAAAATAACGAGCTACATACAAAATAACGTTACCCCAAGCACCGTCAGCGTCATGACATGACTATCAGCACGCTAAGAAAATAATGATACTTTCGAGTACACTCTGTATTCTTTCATGAGAACCGCAATACGTGTTCAACATACACTTAAAAGCCCGCTGCGGCGGCCAGTTCTTTTCATCCACAGTAATAAAAGCGCGGCCACTTGTGCATTTTGAGAGGATGTAACTAAAGGGTGGGTAAAAAGGTGACAGTTGGATATTCGACCACGGCACGCCGAGTCAGAATTTAAATTAACCACTTCATATTCCGGTTCGCTCGCTGAAACATTTATATGACCGCAAAGCGGCAGCCTCGTATCATATAACGACGTAATAACGCGAATTTCTAACGCTATGCTAATTATGCATGTGTGTAATGCATGCATATCTATGTTGTGGGCACTTCATTTGTATTTTATTGGTACTTGGATGCTTGGATAGTTTGCCAGGTAGATTGTATGCATTTTGGAATCGTATTTAGACGTACCTGGTAGGAGGTAGGTACGGGGTACCTATACAGCGCTTCAATAAAATAACTTTGGAAGTTTCAGAGATGTAAGTTCTAACTCTTCTACTCTTCTTATAACTTGTAACTTCTTGGTAAAAGAAATTAAGTAGGTAAAGTTTTGCAACAGAAGTACTTTTCATTCTCAATTTTATTCCACATATTCCGCATATGTGAATAACGGTGCAATATGAAAAAGAAAGTTACTTCCAATGCTGAAAACTGCGAATAGGTAGAAATGCTAACGTGAAGTAGGAGTATGAATGCTCAAACCGTCGACCGAGGCCAGTTAGACCGGTTTGTAAAAAGTTTAATTTTAAATAGTCGCGTTTTTTATTTTATTTGGTATTTGAATTATTTGAAATAAGTATAAATTTGTAATTTGAATTACGCAATAAAAAATATTTTTGAAGTATAATCAATTGGGAGATTAACTGTTAACGTCTGCGGGTGATATAGGCTTCTGTGTAACTTACGAGTTGTTAGTTTACTGTTTAGAATCGCGTACAAATAGTATCTAAATACTAAGTGAAATAACGGCGTTGACTGTCATAAATTTGAAATGAAATGGCTTGTTGTGTAAGCGAGGGCACGTTTTGGGTGCAAGTGGATTATACTCATGTATGCGGGATTATTGCATTTTATGCGTAACACGAACTGCAAACACAGACAAACCTCAAATTAACCAATTCGTTATTACTACCGCACATTTGTTCGGTCACATATTCAAAGGAGACCCTAATTCAGTGCACAAAAACACCTTTTGAATACTAAATGTGTAATATACAGTAATGAGTGAGTTTACAGGGTTTTGTTTAGGCGATGTTTTACTAAGATAAAGATATGGATGAGAAATTGTTTAGTTCCTACTCAAACACACCATTTATATTGAAAAAAATAAGAGTTTAATAAGCACCTAAACGATTTTTTAAAATTTAAGACTTAAAATGTTAAAGACATCAAAAAGTAGGTATGAAAATGGCTCAGTCATATTACATTGACTCAGTTTCACCATGCTCACTTGACCTCAACTCCACCGTTCCAAGTTAAATCCGAGATTAGTAAATCCAAAAAATGAATTTCTAGGCCACTGTAGAACTACATCAAAGTGACGCAATTAGTAAAATCCTAATAAGTTTCCTAGGATTAGATTGACTACGCCACTTTGACATAGTTCTATAGTTAGAAATATATCATTTGACTGTACAAACAATTTCGCCATTTAATTTCAGGTTTAAGATAACGCTCGAGTATTTCGTAATTATTTCAGTACCCTTACCATAGGTTACAATTAACGCACTCGCAAGCGAGTCGAATGCTCTATCCCTCGCAACCTCTCAGTATTCTTAAGCCGCGTATCCACCAAGCGCACGCGCTCGCGCGGCAGCCTCGCGAGCCAAATGGTCGGTCCGTGTGAACGTGCCTCAGGACTGTTCGGGCGCACGTTGCCGAGGCAACGAGTCCTGAGGCACGTCCACACGGACCGAGCATTTGGCTCGCGTGGCTGCCGCGCGAGCGCGTGCGCTTGGTGGATACGCGGCTTAATAGAGTGCGAGGGACAGAACATTCGACTCGCTAGCGAGTACGGAAATTGTAACCCATGGTAAGGTACAGGAATACTATAGTCGGCTGGTAGAATGTTCTCCTGTAGCTCGTTCTCTGACAAAATACAAGTCGTAGCGCGAAGTTCCGTCCAGGAACAAAAGCCTTTTGGAGCGACCGCTCTTTTCGAAGACGCCGTCGTCGTGACAAGACATCAAACAATTCACTTTGGAAATTGTTAATGAACTCGCTGAAGATAACCCAGTTTACATTTTCCCGGAAATAATATTAAACAATAGATAGGAATTTCTAAAGTTATGTTTAATTTACACTGAGCTTGAAAGGTGAAGCAGATACTAAAGTAATAAAGTATTTTCATTAAAATTCAAATCATTAGGGCTTGTTTTGTTTTAAATGTTTTCCTATGATTATTATGAATACCGACTCAATTATGTTCGTTTTAAATTTAATTAAAAACCGGGCAAGAGCTTGTTTCACCATGTTCAATATAGCGTTCCGAAGCCGTTAACTACGCAAAAACTATTTAAAAAAAAACAAAAAGTATGAACGAATTCTCTAGGTAGGTATTTAAAGTTATTTGGTGCTTTCTTAGGTGATTTTAGTAGGTAAGTCTAAACAATTTAGTCGCCTGTATCTCAGGAACCAAGTCTACTTAGTCAGGACAGGATACATGGTAGTTTTTTTCTTTTAAATATGTGCTTTCTTTTAAGATATTTTTCAGATTTTTAGTATTTGTAGTTTTGGCTGTAACAAAAATTAGCACGTTAAATCTTAATATTTCACAAACCGATCCCTTAACCGAAAAAAGGCGGACACGGCGAAACTATTAGGGTTCCTAGTTTGACTACGGAATTCTAAAACGTAAATTATAGTGAAAATTCAGACGTTGTCAGTTGGTAGTAGGGAATGCAAATAACCGGTTATAACCGGTTATAACCGGTTATTTTCTTATAAAAACTGTTAATAACCGGTTAAATTGCATTCCCTAGTTGGTAGGTACAAAGTATTCTTCTTTGTTGACGCGCGTTAGCCTAAGCTGACCCCCGGTGGACATTTAACGCCTAGCGGCTTGTATCAATAAAACTGATTTGTCCAAGTGAACGGGTAAATAAGAAAAAGACTGCGATCTAAGCTAACAGTCACCTTAAATTTGGGGATCTAAGTGACGTGACTGTATTAGCGCATAGTATCACAAAATAATAATCACTTTTACACCGTGTCGCTACCACTTGTGTCAACTTCGAATAGCAGTTTAAACCCTACGTTAAGCCAACAATTACCGACTGTACTAACTTTTAGTACGGTGTGATAGTTCTTGAAAGGTCCTTCGGATTTGTACTTCTCTCTCCCTCACTCTCCATACGCGATTATGCGATTCTAACCTAGTTTAACCAAACATGAAAGACTTTTTATGATCTCTTGCACTGGGGCTCTAAGGCTCTATTCTACTAAGCAAAATCATAAAGCTTTTGATGTGTTTCGTATTTTCAACGTAACAATCGCTCTTACTTACTTGACAGTAATTACGGCCTTGTTTAAAACAATACGATAACATGTCAAAAGCAATATGGTTTTACCGTGTAGAATTGAGCTCCTGAACTATGTATTCATAGCAAAAAGGTGGACCTAAATGAGGCACTTCATTCCGGGTTACGCTTAGTCGTAAACATGTTGTGAAATTAACTAACAGACGGATGTTTCTGGTCTAAAAGTAAAAATAAGGTCAATGAGGATATTCTGAGATAAACAAGGGAAGCAAACGACACAGTCATGTTGTAGACTCAGTTGGTTAGAGTAAAATGTTGATATTATTTTCCATTAGTATTTGTACAGTATTTTATTGAGGAAATAACCATGATTCATTTGTTAAGGACAATGATGACATTGCATATGATGATGATGTATTTGTTTGTGCATTTTCAAAGTGACCAGATACATGGAAAGGTCAAAATGAAAAGGATCGTGATTGCGAGTGCGTTAGAGAATAAGCCCTCTGCAGGATAGCTACCAAAACTCTACCCGCAAACCTGCCGCCAAGCAGCGGCGATGGAATTGTTTGAGCTCCGGGATGGTGGTAAGATTGCCATTGAACTAACTTAGCGTAAAGAAATTAAGTACAACCAACTTGGTCCTTATGGCAGCACTTCACTTGGCAATATTTGCCAAATACTGGTCTTGCGCTTCTCAGATTTGACGTAACCCCCTCACCACCATCAAGGGCCGGCAGAGCAATTTGCAAAATTGACTACGAACATTTTCAAATTTTCGACTGTAGATATTTGTATAACGTTAAGGTCCGAAAGTGGTAAAGGACTTTCTTGGTCGACTGTACATGATCCTTAGAGCCCAGTTACCATCAGGAGCGCATGTAATCGTTTGCTCATCATATCAACCGAAAGACGTCCACAGCTAGACATAATATGCCCTTATTTCCAGAAGTCGGAATAGGTAGTGCTTATTAACCTAAACTTGACGCATGTTCATTCATGCGTGAGTGAGATAGGAATACGTTATTGAATGAAGATGCATCAAGTTTAGGTTAACAAGCACTACCTATTCCGACCTCTGCTTATAAACGTGGAATAACTTTGGAGTAGCTAAGCCATGTTTTGTCCTTACCTGTCGTTGTAACATTTGAATTCGACGGATAATGACAAAGCATGGCTTGGCTACTCCATGGTTACTCCATGTTTATAAGTAAGGGCAATAAGGGTTTCCCAAGGATCAAGTGATCTTTCCCAGATCATAGTTCCACCTTGCTTGTTCAATGCCATATAAAAACACAGTATCTATACATGTAGTAAGTAAACAAAAATACGCGACAATGCCCTGCAAAGAGGACGTACTCGTGTGGGAATAACCGATGTCGGAAAAATCAGTACAGTAATCTCCGTGTGCCGACCAATTATCGACTCCACGCGAATAAATAGAGCGACACAAACCTCCATATTAATAACAAGGCAGACATTATTTTTATCAGTGATTCGTTTACATGCTACACAATAACATGGAGTTAACCGTGAGTTGTTATTTATAACTTAAAGGTTTATATTTCTTGCTATTTATACATATGTAACCACGCATATAGCCTAAACCACTGAACATAGGGATTTGTAATTATGAAGAAATATTTCTGGGGTAACCTAGGGATTCATTAAGAAATATTTTTTGGAACTCTATCTCCAGCGGGAAGAAATAGGGGGGAAAAGCGGGTAACTAATTATACCAACCAACAACCAACCAACCACCGACGCATCTCCACCATTTATAAACGTAATAATACGTAGTACCGTGACTCGCAAGTTAGTGAACTCTCGTTTCTATACAATCCAAACATAAAACACATGTTTGGAAGGTTTGGATTGCTTGTTTCATCTTTATTGAAGAAAAAAACTTTTAAATTCATACTGTTTCGAACTATTTATGTGGTGACTAGGTGGTGTTGTACCATAGGTATATAAAATTGCTATCGTATTAACTTAACTTTTCTAGCTCTTAATAACCTAACGGTAAAGGCGGCCGAATTATAATTAGTAGAATTCTTTTTCAATATGCAAGATTTACTACCGATTCAGGATTCAAGTTACAATAGTGATTTCGCCCTCTATATCGAAGAAAACACGCGTTGAAAATATTTTAAAATGAAATAGGTCGAGAGGGGCTCTTTGCTTGTGCCAACGCGTACGTTTTTTAATTGTGGGTCCGCAACGCAGCTTTTGTAGAAACCCAAGTATGACAAAGGACTGTTTACCTGTGGTCATTGATGAAAGCTGTGTACATTTAAACCACATGTTAACGAATAAAAGCGCTTTAATACCCTGTTAATTTATAATATTCAACATATTTATTTGTTTTTATTGTATATTTCATTCAACCAACCATATTAATAAAATAGTTTACAAACTTTATAGGGCTCCGAAGCCGTGTAAATAGTTTCGCTATGTCCGTCTAGTTAGTTATGAATAAACATTATGTGTACTTATGTCATTATAAATTAGAACTCTAAATATGTCCAGCGGAAAATATGTTCAACGAATAAAGAATTTAAAAGAAAAACTATTACGACTAAGTAGACTTGATTTATTCCTGTGATACAGGCGACTTTATTAGAAAATTTGCTCATGCTTGTTTTTCGAAATAGTTTTTGTGTTTGTATTAACGGCGTCGGAACCCTACACTGAGCATGATCCGACATGCACTTGCCCGGTTTTTGTGTTATTTACTTTCGTAACATCGAGTGATCCTTTAAGAATCTATTCAGCTATGGCGTATTCATACACTTTATCACTTATTCTTATCTGATATTATTTTAACGCTTACATTTCAGAAATACGTTGTGGTGATTCTTCTCATAACACTATCTGAAATTACTGCGACGACGGATCGTAATGTCGAGAGGGCAACAGAATCAAACAAAGAAAATTTTCATCCATTAGAGAGTGAAGTGCTAGACCAAAACGAGGGTGCACAATCAACAAAGAATGCTCCGGCGCGAGTGAAGCGCCAGTACTACCCGGACCCTTACTACGGAAGAGGTATGTTGTAACTTAGGTTACACCCTAGATATGTGCCATAAAACGTTGTAACATTCGGTACCTTGAGCATGAACTTTTTCTTTCTATCGAGTAAGTAACGTTAAAGTAACGTCATCTAAAATGAGTGAACAGTTCGTTCGTTCAAATAGTTTGCATGCTTTGAAATTGCTACAAAGAAGTCGCCGCGGCGCGCACAAAGCGGTGTCGGCTACTTCGAAGGTCATCAGACCCTCTATTCTACGGGGTAAAAACCATATCGTCCTTGACATGTTATGGTATTGTTTTTAACTCGGCCGCCATTACTGTCAAGTAAATAAGAGCTTACAAAACGTTGATAATACGATACAGGTTTTTACCCCGTTGTATAGAGGCCCAGCAATATGTTTTTACCGTATTAAATAGAGGCCCAGACATAATAAATAATAATACCTATTTGGCTGATGTCGAATATGCGCCAAGTATGTACGGTCAGCCTTATAAGAAGCTGCACACTTTAGTGTTTTGTCACTTTAACGTCTTGTTTGAACTGCTGCACTAATCTGTCGAAGGCGTTAAAACGACAAGGTACAAAAGTGTGCAGCTTCTTATAAGGCCGACTGTACGACCTCAAAAAATCTACATGCCTACGCATACATAATTGTACTGTTACTTTGCAGGCCCCTATTACCCAATACCCATACCGATATTTCTGGGCGGAGGATTTGGTGTAGGACCGGGTTTCGGACGAGGTTTCGGAGGTCGAGGCTTTGGCGGCAGAGGCTTTGGGGGGAGAGGCTTCGGAGGGAGAGGAATTGGAGGAAGAGGTTTTGGAGGAAGAGGTATTGGGGGAAGAGGAGGGATAGGGGGAGGGGGTCGCGGCGGTGGCAGAGGGTGAATGATGATTTTAGGGTTCATATCGATTGGTGTACATATTTTTGCGCAGAATTGTAAGCAAAAAATATTTTTATTTCAATAACGAACTAAAATTGTCTAAAGGATCCATAGGTTTGTAAAAGAATTTGATATTTGTAGGGTTCTTGAATAATTGTTATGATGTGTACATTATGCGCAAAAACAGAGTAAAATAAGATGCATGTGATATATATCATGTAACTGTGATGAATAGAATATTTAGCAATTTAGTGTTTCATTTATTTACACCCAAGTATTTGTAGTCGACTGTACCTTTCCCTCGTTAACTTCCTTATCACATCAATGTTAAGTATTATATTACATGTGACTGTAGAACACATGAAAATGTTTACGATTGACGTAAGCTGCCCAACAGTCGAGTCGAGCGTTTATATCAGTTCCATACATTTTGACAGCCTTCGAAAAAGGTTTTTTTGACAAAGAGAAGGTACGCGAGCACACAGTCCACCTGATGGTAAGTGCCAAGTCGGATCTACTAAGAGGATCTACTACTACTAAGAGATTCCCTCTTAGTACTCGACGCGCTGGCTTGTTCGGGAGTCATGTATTTTTTCTCTATGTATTTAAGTATTTGTTTTTCTAGACAAGTATGTATATCGTTGTCTAGTACCCATAGTACAAGCCTAGAGCTTAGTTTGGGACTAGGTCAATCGGTGTGACATTGTCCCCTTATCCCCACAACGGTACATAATGTCTAGGGCCCGGAGCTGTTGAGACTCCTGACGATTTAAACATGGTGTCGAGCCGCATTGCTTTCTGAATTATTATTACAACTTTTAGTGATACTAAGTAAGTGAATAATAAATATGGTTATTATAAAAAAGCTGTTCTAACGAGGAGATCGGCAATTGCATGTGGTATTCAATTTCACACCGTGAAAAATAAAATCTGTTTAATTTTTTTTCGAATAAAAGAAGAAAAAATCAAAACAACAAATTTAAACTGGGAGTGGCAGAAAATTGCGAATAGTTGCTTGCGCAAAAGCGACAAAATGCAGCGCTGTTTTTCACCCAATGCCCGAGAGACACTAAACTATCAGCTATAATACCGTGATTTTTGCAAGTAAAATTTATTCGGATTACTGGCGTTTTAGCTTTATCACTACATTAAAAAACTAAATAAAAATCAGGGCCCAGTCACAAAAAAAATCCAAGTGCCAAACTAAGCTCTAGGCACATACTAAGGGTACTAGACAATGATATGATAATGACATATATAGGTAGGTACTTAAATACATAGAAAACCTCCAAGATTCAGAAACAAATACTCGCGTTCATCACACAAACAACTGCCCTTACCGGGAATTGAACCGAGGACCGCTAGCTTCGTAGGCAGGGTTCTTGATGTCTTCTTCTTCTTTTGTAACTATATACATAACCCACATTGTTTTTATTACATTTAAATAATAAATACCTGGCATTTCGTAGTGACTGGAACCACTCCGGGAGTCCATAGCGGATTCCATGGACCCAGCTTCATTGTCCTCATCCTCTATTAACAAAACAAATGTTTTCAAATAGACGCGCCCCAATTACGGGTAACACCCGTATTCACAAACGTCACTATGCGGTCTCATAGTGCTCACGAACGCACAGGGTGGTTCAAATCGTCTCATAAACAAAAGGTCGGTCAAAATGGACCATTACAAAGCTGTATTGAACGCAGTGCGTTTACTCAGTGAAGGATCCCTTAAGTATTGTTTGTGAATACGGGTGTAAGTAAATAATTCTTATTTTCTATGTGTGTCTTTACCAATCACAGGGCTATAGGAATCCCAGACCTTTGGGAGGCGTACATGGTGCTGAAGCCAACATGCAGAGGCCCTTTAGACAACTTTATTTTAGAAAGGTGATATGGCACTACCCAGCGATTGTCCCTGAGGTCATACAAAAGAAGTATGCTCGGACAACCGCCGGTTATTGTAGGTCTATCTAGAATAATTAGAACATTAATAATCCTACTAAGTAATATTAATAAAAATACGAAAATTTGTGTGTTTGTTTGTAACTCCTCCACGCTGCAACGGCTAGACGGATTTGATTTGAAATTTGGATTGGTGATAGATTAGACCCTGGAGTAACACATAGGCACTTCATCGCGGAAAACGTAAAAGTTCCCGAGGGAATGATGATAATCAAAATCTACGCGGACGAAGTCGCGGGCATAAGCTAGTAGGCTATAAGGATAGAATTATAATATTCTTAATTATGAATTGGTGAACAGATCTATTGATGAAACTATGGCGCCTACCTGAGGCCCTTGCCAAAATGCACTACGCTAACTAGCGTTTCTATACGTTTTGTTTTTAAACCAATCGCGTCACTGGTAGATGACGCGATACGAAAAGTTACGTGACCTACCAGTAGTGACGCGATTGGAAACGCTAGTTAGCGTACCTAATGCATTTTGGCAAGGGCCTCTGACCAATGCTAATTCTATACAATTTCACAGAGCATGGAACACAGTACCTGAAGATGAGTCATCTGCTAAATAGACAGAAATCGGCAATATGTAGTCTTTGGACACTTGAAAGGCCTTATTCAGAGGCTCCTGTATTTTCGGGTAGTATTTGACCAGGTTGAAAAACGTCTGGCTCGGGATCACCAACAGATCGAGACTTCGGCTCGCGTAGATTGACACCTCAGAGCACGCTATTGGTTGCTGGAATTACATATCTAAATTAATTTTTAAACTTCGACAAACATGAGGGGTGTTTTAAATTTAACGTGTGTTTCTGACATGACATGTCAGTGTATCTGTGTGTCTGTCTGGTGCATCGTAGCTCCCAAACGAATGGACCGATTTGGATGCGTTGTTGTGGTTGAGCATAGCTCCGTCGTCAGTGAAATTGATTTTGAATTGAGAAAATATGCAAGGGGGGGAAATCCATAATGGAAAATATGCAATTTGTAAAAAAAAACAATGGGAAGAAATGCGTGTGGAGAAAAATAAAATGGGGAAAAATGGAAAGTTTGCTACGCGGAATAACTGCCGCACTCAGAGACGTCAATTAAATTTAGTGCTTGTTTAGTGAGGTGTTGTCTTATTCTATTGCTGTAGCAAAGAAAGTGACAGCAGCTACTTTAATCAAGCATTAAATTAAATTGACGTGTCTGAGTGCGGCAGTAAGTCAGGGTAACCGATCTATGTTCTCGAAGAATGTGCTATTCTATAACTGACATTCAAAATAAAATGTAAAGAATGTCTTATACATCATACCACATAAATAAACTGCAAACCCCAAAACATAACTCTAGCTAAAATATTTCCAGATTTATCAAAAATGTTATTTATTTGCTACACTGATTTATTTATTTGCTTTTCTTACCCCAGTAAAATTCCCAAACATGCCACCCGGCCCCATGCAAGTAATCATTTCATTGTACGAACTCATAACGTCCACCTGCAAAAAATATGACCAAATACCATATTATATTTACGAAGCGGTTATACCGACGTATACAGGGGACCTATTACGGTCGTGTTTATCGCTGTGAATAAACGTGGATAAGATATAATGTTTCTTTCTAACCAGTATGTAAGTGCGAGAGTGAGCGATGCTATGTCGACATTTATAAACCGCGATAAAGGCAACCATAATACAAGGCTGGGGATAATAAATTGCGACCCGCCGTCGTCATTTCCTTACCTTTCCCCGATAAATAATATAAATATACTGTTGTACATCCTTGCATTGTATGACGGTCTCGTGCCTCAGGAAGTACATCTCGTGGAGGTGCTGAGTGATGACCCTGATGAAAGACCTCTCGACTTTGCCGAAAAGTGGCACTTCACGTAATGTCTTCTCATACATAAATACTAGAGTATCCTCCATTAACGCCGAGTTCAAACGCCGGCAGATTTGCTAAGAAAAACAAAAAAACATTTTTTTTTAAGTTTCAGCTCCTGCGCTTTATTAAATAAAAGTTACAACTAACATTTATAAGCTAAATCTAATATAAATATTTGATCAGTGTTTCTTTAACAATTCTGTTGCTTTTAGTCAACGGTTTTTCGACAATTTTTATACTTTTCTACAAATGTATAGAATTGTTACATTCATTAGATAGGGCTAGACATATGTAGTAGTCTTACGTGAGCTAAGACGGTTTGATCGTGATTGATTTGATTGTAAGCGTGGATGATAAAAGTGATTTGCGGCGTCCTAATGCTGGAATGATCTCCCTCCTATCCGAGGAGTGTCTAGCAGGTACACCTATAAGCACAAGCTTAAGGGCTATTTGTTGTCACTCCAGAAATTTTAACCCTTATTCAGCACTTACAAACATTAATAATTCAACTCGCCGCTTTTAAAATTACCATTTTATTCATGCCTAGTTTTAGGCTGTATATGTAAGTATCGGTATTTGCGTTTAATTATTATTTTCCCATTTATTTTTGGCTACTAATATTAAATAAGTAGTTTACACGTATAATATAGTATGTTTATACAGCTTTCGGAGAGCCACTGCCGGGACTAGCTGAAAATCAACGCCGCTGTATATGTCGGTCACCTCAGCATTTTGCTGAGCTAATGTCCGTATCACTGCCGCGACGACACAAATTACGTGCTGCCCCTGTTACCTGCACTGTTTTCTTTAATTATTTGTATATTTGTGAGTCTTGTAGTTAATTAATAAATGTCTTTCTTCTTCTTCTTCTTCTTCAATAAATATAGGTGATACGTAATAATAAATGCAACATTATGAACCCCTTAACAGATGAAACTATGCACATTTAGTTTAGGGGCGTTGATTGATCAGTAGTTAAATTAAGTAATCGTTAAAAACCGTAACTAATGGTTAAATCTCGAGAAAATGTGTCAAATTATCGATTCTTTTTTCAAATTTTAACAATTAGTTGAGTTAACTACAGATCAAACAACAGGGCCTAAGTAATTTAAGCTGACTACTTTTGCACACCCCTAAATAATATCAAGCCCCGTGCCGGAAGTGTCATAGGGTAGATATATGGCATAACCATGCTAGGACAACACATTTTTTTTACCTATATACATTGACCAAATGTTACTGCATATTCTGAAAGTATTTGAAAGGTGTTTCTCACCTGAGGATTACTTCCATTAGTTCTCTTCCACAGATATTCGAAATACTTCAATGTCCTAGCGGTAAGGATGGGATCTACGTTTTCTTGGTATAAGAAGTTTGCTAAATCCATTGTCTTTTCCTAAAAACGAGTTGTTTGTCAATTAATTGCCGAGTTATTAAGCGCCGAAGTTGTCCCGTCAGAGCTACAGGAGCTAGTGTCCGACCGAACGTGCGAACTTTAAATTTAAGTTTAGGTTTCGGTTTTGGTCTAGTTTCGGCCAAAAAACGAGTTTCGGCTGCAATCCGGTTTAAACCGAAACTACCTTCGCTAGATTACGCGATGTACGGTTCGACAGCCGCTGCAAGCGACGAAGTGTAATTTTGCCGCTTAAAGTCATTTCCAGAATTGCTTGAAGTTGCGCCAGTTGCATGTCTTGTTTTTTTTTTATGATAACCAGAGTTCGGAATAGGCAGAGCTAATTTGTCTAAACTTGACGCATATTCATTAATGCGTGAGTGAGTGAGAAGATACATTATTGAATGAACATGCATCAAGTTTAGGCAAATTAGCTCTGCCTATTCCGATCTCTGATGATAACATTGACTTAATTTATTTTTCCCGCGAAAACATGAACTTATATGGAAGTTTAGGTTTCGATTCCGGCCGCAAAAACTAGTTTCGGTCGGACACTACTCAGAGCATTATTAACAAGTTAGCGCGTGCATTTTAATTTGGTCGCAGATCTCGATGACGAAGTAGCTCGGCTAAAGCGGTACTTTGCGTACCTACGAGTGCGCAGGGCAACTTAAGTTTACCAGTTAATACTTGGTTGTTAAAAGAAGAACACAGATTTCTAAAAACTTACCGTGTGATCGAGCAAAGCGTGTCCCGCCGCCGAACGCGTCGATGCTACATACCCGCACATAAAAGCGAAGAAGAGGAAACCGGTGATTTGCACTATCATAGCTATGATAGCGTCGATTTTGTTTGCCATAGGTATAGGATTACAGGCATCTCCTGCAAATATTTGTTATAGCATAGAGAACGCAAACAAGTACCTATGTACGTACGACATACTTTTTACGAGTGGTATGTAGGTACTAAGACGGTGGTGATAGCTATCTAGACAGACCCTGTTGAGGTCCTACAACCACTTTTTAAAACAGGACTAGAAAAATAGTCCATTTTTGTTCAACAACATACGGGAAAAAGTTTTTATCTTACCGATAAATATTTCAAGAGAACGGAAGAACGCCGTTACGTACTCCTGCGCCGCGACTGGAAAGTTTTGAAACAGTTAACAAACAGAATGTGCTTCTCACTCGCTTTATGCATGAAATGCAACATCGCTGTTCGAGAACATTCGAACTGAGCAAAACTGCTGTGAATTTAAAGAAACGTGACATGACATGATTCCCAGTTTAAGTTATGCTTTAGGAATGGTTGTGTGAATATCTTTATACAGAGTTACGGGGTTACCCTATATTTAATAACTAACTGTCATACCTACCTAATATAATGGTACGGTAACCGAATAAGGTTAAAAAATGGGGAACTTTTATACTTAGATAAAAATATTTTTTATTAAATTAGCAGCATGAGACTTAGGAGAGGGGTTTAGTTTATGAAAGATGTGTGCCTGTATACTCGTAGTTGAACTGTACACAATATTGCCCAAGGCATTAAAGCGACACGACACTTTGATAACAATATAAGTATATCGAATCCAGATCGACTGCGCCGTAAAAGCCCCCATTCATGAACCCGAAAGATGCTTTTGAGGGACTAACAATGACAGCAACTATAGAATGTTCTCAGAAAAAAGATAATAAATTCACAATACTCGTAAATAGACATAAAATTATAAAAAACTGATCATGTGCGAGTCGGACTCGCGCACCGAGGATTCCGTGCCGCCGCCCGGTAGGTATTATTATATTCCGATTTAAATTCGATTTCAAATCGAATCAGCGCGAGCCCAATTCACTAGCATTTTTTAGTATTTGTTGTTTTTCTTCGGTGTCTGTATCTGTGTGATCATACCAATTTGATTTGAAGTTTTACCATTTATACGATACAACAAAAAATACGTTGAAAAAAAAACTTCATGTATAAAAAAACGTAATAATTACACGTCATATCATTTCACTTTCTTTAAACAAAAAATAGGAAATCCACCGTCACAACACCTGCCATATTCTGGAAAAAAATCAACCCGCTATCTATTACGGTTTAAAAGATACAACTCTTTAAAGTTAGAACGGAGGGACGGACAGACGGATAGCGTAGGCATATTAATAGGGTATTAAAGCCCTCCGTTCGGGTACGGAACCTTAAAAAACACGTGATAGTTTAAGATCATTTGACCAGACTTACTTTTCGACTCATATTTATTCCCATTGACCACCAGCGCTCGCGTGCAATTAGCCATGATGCTGTTGGTCTCAGGGGACTGAAAGGGCGTGCAATAGCTAATGAA
Source organism: Acleris cristana (assembly GCA_948252455.1). Lineage (NCBI taxonomy): Eukaryota > Metazoa > Arthropoda > Insecta > Lepidoptera > Tortricidae > Acleris > Acleris cristana. The sequence continues at coordinate 7,772,764 of OX411775.1, forward strand.
AGTGAACGCAGTGGCGAAGTTCACGATCGTTAGCGCCAGGGGCAGGAACTTCAGCAGTGTCACGGCCTGGTTGACCCGCATTATGTCACTTTCCCAATAAGAAAGTGCCCCCATGATCCTCGTTATCTAAAAGTTTTAAGGAAATTTGTCATTACTAAATTTGGGTCTACATATATTGAAATTTCTGCATGGTTTGTCCGAATTTTTGTTAACTATCCTGAAGTAATTTCCGCCTGAATTTTAAAACTTTTTAGTGTGGTTATACAACAACCCTAACCCTAACCCAACTGCAAATATTTTTGTAAAAATTGAAAAATTGTCTGACTACGCAGAAAACCAGTTTAGAACAGTGTAAAAACGTTATTAGGAGTTCCGAGTGATACCCTTAAATCCTTTTCATTAATTCCTCTGTTACGTATAGTCCGGTGGCCGACTGCAAGAAACCCTACCTGATAAAAAAATAGAAAATGCCTAATCTATAGGGGTAGCTGACTTTTAGTAGCTTCAACTGCTCTTGGTCGGCCGCGGCTTAACTTGGCAAATTTTGCGCAAATGGCAAAAAAGTGGTACAAAAATTCATCAAAAAAAACCTCATCGAAAAATAGAATGAAATTTGTATGGTAGGATAGAGGCCATTGAGGACAGTAAAAAAAAAGTGGTCGGCCAAATCCTGTGTTGGCAGGTTCCTGTGTCCGACCGAATTTGTGGTAAGTACCACGAGACAGCTGCATTTTACCTCATCGAAAAATAGAATGAAAAAAACGGATTATAATAGCTAAATTAAAGCTGTTTACGTATGTCTTGGTCGGCCTCACCTAAGTCTGGCAGTTTTTGCAGTCCGACCAAATTTATAAAAAAAAAAAATTGTTTCAAAATTGAAAATATGGTTTCTTTATGGCTTAAACTGACCAAATTTTACTAAACAAATATTTTTTTATTTCTATATTGAAAATATAGTTTCTTCATTGCTTTAACTGACTAATAATGCTTAATTTAATAAAAGACCTTCTACGCGATCGGGACCAACCGCCAACCATCGTGTCCTTGGTCGGATCTCCCGTCGGCCGGCAGCGCTCCAGACGGTTGGGACCAACCACGAACGCAGGCTGTCGCGAGGGATGCGCTCACGACCAAGGCCGTTGACATCAACTAAATACGGTCGGGTCAACCGCTTTCTACACGGTCCATTTTTATATCAACCCGACCAAGGACACGGATTATACGGTATATGGGGCCCTTAAGTATGATGGTAGTATTGTCTTTATGTTAACCATGGACTACACTGGACTGATTACTGCGATAAAAAAGTGTGTCCGACAACGAAACCATACTAGAGAATTGCATCTCGTTTTAATTAGGGTGACCAAGTACATCTGCGGATACCAGGATTTTTTTAAAGTTATAAATGTGTCAATTTATTTATTTAATCATAACACTCGGCTGACTTTATTCAGGTGACTCGTGAATTATGTCTCGTGAAGTAGCACTGTTAAATATGCTAATGGAAGAAGAATGAGATTAAGAGATAATCTCAAGAAATAATCTCATAACTCTTATGAGAAAACGATCTCATCGTTATTGGGTTTTACATACATTATACATTTTTGGTTTTCCCGTGCCGTCGTTTGTTTAATCGTTACGTATGCACATTCCGATACATTTTCTATGAAACGATATTGTAAAAATTCCCCGTCCCTTCCGTGTAAGATCATGTTACGTATGCAGTGACCTAAAGGTGCTTTTCCACCGGCGAGGCGGGACGAGGCGGCTCGAGACTATAATTGAAATTGTATGGCAAAATTAAATTTCTCTCCCAGCGCATCTTCGGTGGAAACAATGTGGATTGGCGAGGATGTGCAATACGAGAATTGAAATTTTTGTTATTATAATAATTTACCGTATTACTGCGTACATAGAGTGTTTATTAACTCTGCAACGGGAACACAATATCGTTTCATAGAAAATGTATCGGAATGTGCATACGTAACGATTACACGGACGACGGGACGGGAAAACCAAAAATGTATAATGTATGTAAAACCCAATAACGATGAGTTCGTTTTCTCATAAGAGTTATGAGATTATTTCTTGAGATTATCTCTTAATCGTATTCTTCTTCCATTAGCATATATAATTCACAAGTCACCTGAATAAAATCAGCCGAGTGTTATGATTATTGATTATACAAGAGGGTTTATGCCTACAGATACCAATAAATGTCATAATCTTGACATACAAGATAGACTCTACTTTGAATTCCGTAATTCGAACTTCATCTATTGCTATCCCTTTTGCTCTCGACGCGTCACTAATTCGCAAGAAAGTGACGGAGCGATCCGAAGTTCGAATTACTGATTTCAAAGTAGAGCCCAAGATGTTAACATAAAGCAATACTACCATCACACTTAAGGGCCCCATATACCGTATGATCCGTGTCCTTGGTCGGGTTGATATAAAAATGGACAGTGTAGAAAGCGACCCGACCGTATTTAGTTGATGTCAACGGCCTTGGTCGTGAGCGCATCCCTCGCGACAGCCTGCGTTCGTGGTTGGTCCCAACCGTCTGGAACGCTGCCGGCCGACGGGAGATCCGACCAAGGACACGATGGTTGGCGGTTGGTCCCGATCGTGTAGAAGGTCTTTTATTAAATTAAGCATTATTAGTCAGTTAAAGCAATGAAGAAACTATATTTTCAATATTGAAATAAAAAAATATTTGTTTAGTAAAATTTGGTCAGTTTAAGCCATAAAGAAACCATATTTTCAATTTTGAAACAATTTTTTTTTTTATTAATGTGGTCGGACTGCAAAAACTGCCAGACTTAGGTGAGGCCGACCAAGACATACGTCAACAGGTTTAATTTAGCTATTATAATCCGTTTTTTTCATTCTATTTTTCGATGAGGTAAAATGCAGCTGTCTCGTGGTACCACAAATTCGGTCGGACACAGGAACCTGCCAACACAGGATTTGGCCGGCCACTTTTTTTTTACTGTCCTCAATGGCCTCTATTCTACCATACAAGTTTCATTCTATTTTTCGATGAGGTTTTTTTTGATGAATTTTTGTACCACTTTTTTGCCATTTGCGCAAAATTTGCCAAGTTAAGCCGCGGCCGACCAAGAGCAGTTGAAGCTACTAAAAGTCAGCTACCCCTACAGAGTAGGCATTTTCTATTTTTTTATCAGGTAGGGTTTCTTGCAGTCGGCTACCGGACTAGTAGCAGTTTGTAGGAAATTCTCCTCCAAGAGCAAGGGTTAGTCAAGAGCAAACCCTTAATTTAAAAAAATATGAGAGCAATATAATAAAATGTCTTGTGATTACAAAATAGCGCAGCAATATAGCAAGAGGCCTCCAACTCTTAATAATATTAAGATGCGAAATATTAGAAATAAACTAACTTGGCCTATTTTATTTATTCTAAAAAAATCCATATTGGCTTGATTGTTGATGAGTTTAAACTGGAACAAAACAAAATCATTAGTTCAAAATACACCTGAAATTCAAATTTATTTTTGCTGTTCCTACTTACCAAATATTCAAAAGGGAATACACTAAATAAATCCAGTAGAAAGCCATGTTTGGCGTATCGGGAGATAGTCAACAGAGGGTGGGTGATCAACAGGGATTTCTCGTTGTAAAAAGCCACATAAGCCATTATTATAATATCGATGTACAGCACTATATCTATATAGTAGAACTTGTTGTACAAGGAGTGAGCAACCTGCGGAAGAAGGAAACAAAAGTCAATCAAACAATGATTTTACAATTCTTATGTTACGGTTGAAGAAGTGTGTATTTTTTTTTGAGCCTGCCGTTCTTGAATTTTCCCGAGAATTCGACAAGTTGGCGTGCGATTTTCCCGTAATATAAATGAATACTGTGAAAAGGTAACATACCAACTTTTCTCAATAACTATAGCTGTTTATTAATGTTTCTGTTTGGCTTCCAATAATCTACACAACACGTAAAGCAAATACCAAAGGATTAGAGTTGTTGCTGGCGATGATGAAATATAAGCCGATCAAATATTCGCTCTTGATTGGAATTCGCTGTCATTGCCGGGGACACGAAAAGCAATGATTTTTTTAAATTTTGGGTATACACACGATATATCTATGTACCTAATGTACTCGTATTTTTGTTAAATCGTATTTCTCAACAACTCACTGAGTAAACGGAGTTGGTCAAAACATTAGAAGTGGAACTTTTTTTAAATATAAATATAAGTAATGATGGTAACTTAGGTAGTGGCTAAAGCTATTTTGGAATTGGGTCAATTTGTAAAGGAATGTCTCTTAAAAATTAAAACTTTTGGCTTAAGAAAAACCTACTGAAAATACCCAAGGTATCTACGAGGCAGCACGGTCGAACTCGCATAAGTAGCTTGGCATTTTTATCCTTTTTTACGCCTTACGAGTACGTCGAATACACAATGTGTCACTCACAAGCCAAACATGTTTGCTTTGCTATGCAAATTACACCTTAATTGATACGAAACAAAGTCTCTTTCGAACTGTTGACGTCTGTAGCCGTCTTGGCGTCAGTGGCGCGAGTTTCAGTTGACAGCCGGAGCCGTTAGTGACGTTCAAAAGGTTAAGTACCCTGTCGCAGTTATTGATATAACTAAATTCAAACAACTCTTAGTTTAATACGTTATTGCGACAAGGAACTAAAATGTACAGCTACTAATGTTTGACGCGTGGTTCTATTGCACACTTTGCCCCGTCCTGTCCGACTTTCGCGATAAGAATTCGAACTACTTTTACGAGTATCGGTGAATCGCAAAATCGAATGATTTGCGGGTGTTTCCGACAGCCTTTAAAACGCATCTTTCTACCGTGTCACTATTGTAGAAAACAACGAACAGCGAATTTCCTATGCCGTTATTTAAATACCTTCTAGTTTCGCTACATTGTCAGTTTTGTAGAAAATGTTGTAAAACCTTTCGACTATAGTGGGCTTGTGAGGTGACTTAGTTTATACTAGAATAACGTTTAGAAAGTTTTAGTGGTGGAAGGACCTTTTGTTTCGGTGTGGGGATAAGACAACCGGTGAAATTACAACCATAGAGGCATTCCATCTTAGTCCTCAGCGTTTGCAACGCATTAACAGCCTTAGGATTGCAGTCTTAAGATTGTAGTCTTGAGAATGCAAATTTCTATGGGTCTCAGATCCCACTTACCACGGCACGGCACGGGTAGCACAAGTTGTATTTTCTCACTTGTCGCTCAGTGCGTCTCTATCGTTACACACGAGATAGAAAGGTAGATCCGAGCGACAAACATGTCGCGGACAACATGTACTAGTCGTGCAGGTGGCCTGACTGCTCGCTTGCCTTCGTGCTATAAAAAGGTTGAGAAATCAGCCAAAGCAACGATGAAAATGCGAAAATGTTTACTTACTGCAATATTGTAGGGGATGCAGAACAGATAGTAAACTGCTAGAATGCAACGGACGAAGCACCAGAATTTCAAAAATATTCCGTGCGGCGTGATGCTTCCTGGTATGATCACGTACTTGAGAAATCTAAAAATATTTGTTTATTAAAATATGTGTATACCACATGTTTCAAGCATATTACATGCAGATAATGCTCGTATGTCTCATACCTTATGACCTTATCTCATCGATATAATTAACTGTTTTTACATAATTATGAATATTTATCCGATTTTCATTTGTTAACAGCCTGTATACCGGCATTTTACTCATTTACACGTTATAAGCAAAAAAGAGGTATGTTTATTTATTAACGAACGCTTCCCTCATAACGACCAAACGGTACTCTATGGTGAGCCTATTGAGTGTTGAGCATCGTTGAGCACTTAAACCAATAGATATGAGTGCACTCGTGGGTTCCCACGACGCGCGACTTTAGGAAACCGTACACGAGGAGGATAAAATCACTCTTCAGTTGAGTCACGAAGCATATTTCTAGGGTTACGTACCCAAAGGGTAAAAACGGGACCCTATTACTACTCCGCTGTCCGTCGTTCCGTCTGTCCGTCTGTCCGTCTGTCCGTCTGTCTGTCTGTCTGTCTGTCTGTCACCAGGCTGTATCCGATGAACCGTGATAGCTAGACTAATTTTTCACAGAAGATGTATTTCTTTTGCCGCTATAACAACAAATACTAAAAACAGAATAAAATAAATATTTAAGGGCGGCTCCCATACAACAAACGTGATTTTTTTACCGTATTTTGCTAATGTTGTATAGATGGTACGGAACTCTTCGTGCGAGAGTACGACTCGACTTGGGAAGTTTTTTATTATTTTAGTGCCAACAGCGAATGTTGTTAAAATACACTCTAAGACAAATAATGACTTTTAGGTATGGTCTGTAATAAACTAGTCATACAGTCATGGATAAAACTCTTCGAGATGAATAAAGGCACGTATACATACAGCATTATTTGTCCACATTTGCACTTCTTCACATTAAAGCAAAAAATGAAGAAGCGACTATGATTATAAAGAATTAAATTAATATTTCTTTGTTTCAGCAGAAAGCCCGTCTAAATTAGCAGCGTAAATAAAAGCATTAGAAAAATGAAATCACGTCGGGCACAAAAGCAACTCTTTAAGCTCCTTACGTAATTGCGATTGGCATGGAGATAAAAAAATTAAATCAGCGTTAACCTCACTTTAAGCTAGGAGGAAAATCCGCAGGCAGCGCGCAGCGGAAACGGCGAAGAAAACATGCCCGTCACAAAAACACCTCATTTTTCACGAAAATAATTTGTCCCGTTTGTGAAAATAAAATCTGTCAAAATGATTTTTGATCTTAAAAGCTTATTTTAAAAGTCTGTCAAAGCTAAGCCTAAGTGGATCTAAATGACCATATCTAAATCAAAATTAAAATGCGACTACCCCGAGATATATACGCAAGTCAATCTATCTGCAGAGTTAAAATGATCTTTTTTTCATGAGTCGGATATGGAGTAACAAAAATTAAAAAAACAGATGAATTGAGACCCTTGTCTTTTTTTTTGAAGTCGGCTTATTAGACCCCTCATTAATCTACGTATAGATAGCTAAGTCGAAATATTTGCACGATCTGCCTAGCATTGTCAAAGGTTAAAAGCCAAGTTGCAAATATCACCAACTTTATCGACAACAAATAAACTACTATCATTAATATTCATAGACATTCTTCGAACCTTTTACAGAATTTCATGTCTCTCGCGGTATTTTTCGCGAAATTCCCGCCATAGTTCGTCAACTCTATTAATATTTACCTCATAATGCCTAACTTTTCGAAGGCCTCCGTGTAGTTAGCGCGCTCGTAGCGGCCGGTTAACACGACGAAACTTTCCTTTATCTCTTGCTGCAAGATAACCAAGTTCTTGTACGACATTCAACCAACTAGAAGTATTAATTTGATGATCTCTTTACCGCTATCCGATTAGTTTTGGCGTCCATTCGCCCGGTCTGGGGTTTGGCGGTTTCGAATTCGGCTGCCAATTCTGAGAGCTCTGAGTTTTCTAAGGCCTGGAAAAAAACATAATTGAATGAGGTCACTACACAGTTAAGTAGGTCCTGTGAAGGTCATACTGGCCGATTGATACGTCAGCAATATTTGAATAGAAATGTTTAATAGAAAGGTGTTAGTCGTATGATGTCAGCGTGAAGCCCTACAATTTGTAATATTAGTGAAATAAAAATAAAAGCAATACGAATATTACGAATGTGTTCAATGTGGTCATATTAGTAAATAGAAGACCCACACGAGAAAGCTCCCACAGTCTAGTAATGCGAGGACTTTTCGTCGCAGGGTTTAATTTTCAAATACTTCATACCCTTTTTCAGATAGAAGCTTTTTATAACCGCATATATATTTAGTAACAACTTTCAACCTTAGTACCTTGGTTTAAGGTTGAAATGTGATAGAATTTACGAGAAGAGTCGTTCGCTTTGGAATAAATTCCCAATATGTAAATAGCTTGGATGTGTATTGTATTTTTTACTTAAAACAATTTAGATTGGCGCGGCCGTTCAATGGGTAGCCGTAAGTCGTAATGCTACACAATCACCCTAAATACGTCCCACAGCTGGGCCAGCGCATGATTTATAGGTAGGTATAATGTGATTCATTAGGAGCGTGCAGTCACATCAAATTCTCTGCATTCGCTAAATTCATATCTATTGTGGATATCTCACTAAACTAGCAACTAACTTTACGAGTTATATAGTTTGCTTCAGCTAACGCAAAAATGTGGTTATCGAATGTACATTAAAATTAAATCTGCAACAAAATTTATTGTGTAGTGCAATATAATAAAGCATCAAACAGATACACGCGTATAGCGACATTATTTTAAATAATATTTAGAAACATAATCTGTTATAAACAATAAAACGCCGACATTTTAAATAAAACTATTCTAGTTCAAATAAAGAATACGAGAATGGCCAACACTACTTACCTACATATGCTAATCCACAAGGCAAAAGTTACAACAACAGTGTTTTCAACACTACATCATTCGTTAGCGAGAGTAGTTAGCGAGCGCATGAATCACCTTCATAATGGGGTGGCTGATGTCCGGGAATGCGCTCCAGCACTGCACCAGAGTGCTAAATTCCACGTGCAGCAATATGCAGTTAGTCGACGTCAAAACTGTGTATACCTGCAGAGTAAAATGCACTACTACGGAAATGTGTGACGTACTTTCCCAAAAGGTACAGGTTTAGGTGGAGTAAATATTTTTATAATGTTTTTTTTTGGGAATTGGTTAGTATAGATTTTGTGTTGTTTTTATTTGTTTCGCAATAGCTTAAAGATTCACTGGCTGAGGTCCTTTAAAGTGATAAGTACTCCTTTGTACACGCCATATGAGTTTCTGTCATTTTTTCATTTTGTTATTATCTGTTTGTACAATAAAGCGTTTTACACACATACATTCATACAATAAATACATTTTAATGCACTTTTTGAAAAAGGCAACTTATGTATGAAAGATTTAAACCGACCAACTAAATAAAAATTCTTTCTTAAGTACAACTCCTGCTCGGCTAGCACAACTTATATTTTCTTACTTCAAACCTTAATGTTTCTTTTTTTGTTACAGAATAGGTAGAAGTTACCCAGCGACAAACAAGTCGCAGAAGGAAAAGTTGTACAGTCACCAGCAATAATAAAATATCCAATATTGATGATACATGAGTGCTGGTGAGTGTGCCTACTAGCGTCACTGGTATTGGAAGTGACTAACTAACTTTATAATTTGGCAGATGTATTAAGTAAAAAATATAGGGTTCCATTTCTTACAAAAACGTTATCTTATAATAATGGTTCTGAGAGTCAGCTAATGACGATTAAGTGGTTAAGACAGTATCGAGCAACCATAGAATGGTGTCACAGTGACATTACAATTTATTTGACACTTCTTACGACTTGAATCATAACGTCACTGTGACACGGTTCTATGGTGGGTCACGGTTCCAATGGGCTGATAGTACAGTGGCACCCTCATTTACTATTTTGCTTTCTAATAAACTTAAGTCTTTTCTTGAAATCGATGGTGCGTTTTTGTGTTACAAATGAAAACACAACTTATAGACACATCACATACTTTAACAACAATTGGCCTTCGAGTTCATGAATTGATCAATCTAACAGACAAAAGTGGCCACCTTTTCCCATTAAGCTGACTTCTCAAAAGTTAATTGTTATTAAAGTTCGTTACGTTACGTATCCCATAGTTATGTTTTTACTTTTATGGTGACCATCTCAAAACTGCTAGTGTGTTGTCAACGGTGTCAACCCGGAGGACTTAGATGTGATACCTCCATGCTAGTAATTTCACCGTTGTTGCAACGGGCCTGTTTTAGAGTGCTATGTGTGGTAATTAAGATTATTAGCATACTCACTTTAGGAAGTCCAAAAAGCATTTCTATGAGTCCGAATTGGCTTCCAGGCCCCACGGAAGACACTATTTTCCCCATGTGGTTCACAATGTTGCAGTGGCCCTAAAAGTTAGGTTGTGATGAAATATGCATTATATTACGGTCTAGCCACGACTTAGTGCGGCGGTGACTGTAGTGGAGCAAATCAGTAGGTACATATATTATCATCTTATCATTATCAGTGGCATGCTACATACATCTCTGTTACATTCGTCATTGTTTGTTGCCACTCGTCGTTGCCGCTGCCGCGCCGTCGCCCAATGTCGTGGCAGACCGTTACGCTCAGTCTTCAACACTGTTGCGTCATCGGCAACAGTGTTGAAGGCCGCAGAAAGGAATTACCTTCTCGATGATATACATATCCCGGCCGATGTCGGCGGCATGCTGCACAATCTCATTGTCCGGTAGCACGATGTTGCGCGTGCTCGCTGCCACCGTTTGCAGGAAGTCCCGGCTGCATTCCTGGTAACAAACTCATAATAAAATAATGCAATTGACGTGCGCAATTACCTTAGCATGCAGTTTGTCCTCTACTGTATATATTCACCTCATTTATGATTTTCAGAAGATAAAAATCGAAATATGATAGATAGGTCGAGAGTGACACCGTGGCGTCATTGCAAACCTGTTATATGACTTTTCAATTTGCACTTTAACATTGGCCTAGTTTCAAAAATTGATTCAAAGCTGTCATCGCACATCATTATAAAGCAAAAGGCTTACTACTTGATTTGTAAAACTTAAAAGCATAAACTTGCTCAGCATAGTCAAATTAATAATTAAAAGAGTTACGTACAGACATTTCAAAAGGCCTGAGCATGCACAGATCTGGTTATTTTTAGGTTTTCTTCTAACAACGAGATACAAGGAAACAAACCAATCTCAAGATAAGATGACAGGAGAAAGAAGAAAGGCCAGAGGGAAGCTTTAACCAAGCAATGGTACAATTTGACTACAAACGATAAACAGTAAGACATGAACAGAGTACCTGAAATAGTGGACAATTCAGCAACGTCTCTACAGTCTCGATGGACAACACTTCTTGTTGAATGCTGCTTGACATGTCTTTGAACAGCTCTTCGATGGACACAGCGTTGTTGTAATACCTGATGCAGTCAATAGTCCATAGTTATCTATTACCTTTTTTTTGCCATTTCCTTAAAAAAGGCTCAATTACTTAAGTCTTAACTGGTCGATCCATTGAACAAAAGAGTAAACAAATGGAAAACAGGTCAAGGGTAGGGGTATATGAAAGGTGGGTTTTTGGACTTGAAAAAAAACATTACAAACAAACACAACATGCGAATTTAAAGTTAAATGGTTGTGACTACTTGACGTTTAACACTTTTAGTAGGTACCACATTTACTAACATTAAACTTCTGTGAGACTCAGACATTTTAAAGAGATCACAATCACAACAAGTTACGTAAGCGAGCGATTTTTGACATTATTTACGTGAGTAACCCGTTGTGATCTTTTGAATGGGAATTCTATGTTTATCAATTTCTGAATTCAAAGTTCCTTAATAATCAAAACTATAGGCTATACCAAATACCCTGGATTTAGTTAACCATTTACATAAATCACCTGGAGCGGCTAGAGCTTGCCAACATACATATTCAAAGCCAAGCAATGAGGCTTATCGAGATCGATTTGGAGAAAAATTGAAATACTAACGCTGTAAATATACAAGCGAACTTTTAATCAGCGAATAACGGCAAAATACATAAATATTCCAAGTTCCAATTACGAATTTACAAAAAGAATTCTGCTTACCATTGAACACAGAAAAACTTTCTTACTCGATCCTTGATTTTCCCGCTAACATGATTAACAGACAGGAAATAAAAAAGTTCTCGCATGGATTCCTGTTGAACAAAAAGTTAGTTTTATTTCGCACAGTTTTGCTCATCAAATATGGAAGCATAAGCACGTTGGTATGGGTGTTTTTGTCCGTCATAAAAGAAATATTTCACGATAATAACATTTTATACTTTGTTAATTATGTTTATAACTTATTGGATGTTACCAACCTTGAATCTTAAGCGCCTCTGAGTTGCTAGCATGAAGATGCTGCAAATTTTCGCGATGTATAAAGAGTTAAGGTAAGATCCAATAACAAATATTATGACCACCTGAAACATAATTTGATAAAATTTAGTTTTATGACGTGACAACATACTAACTATTACGACCTGGGCTCAAAGCAACGTCACCGTGTAGTTCTTAAATCAAAAAGAAGGTAAGGAGAGATTAATTGACCGTCGACCGTGATCCTGTAAGCATGATGGTTGCAAACAACATCAAAATAACGGGGACTCAAATTTATAGCGTGGCAAAAAAAGGTATGGAAAATATTAAAGCACTGTTTAGAGTAAAACTGGCATCAAGACGTTACATTCACGCCTGCTTTATGGTGGTTGCCTGTGTTCCAGTGGTTCTAGCTGACACCACGTCAAACTCTTGCGCTTACCAAGCTAAATTACAAACCGCGAGGTAAGAACCCATTTACTTAATATAATTTCAAAACAATTTGCTTACAAATATTAAATCATTAACACCCGGAGCTATGTCAGCGGTGCCAGCGCCCGTGAAAGCTGACGTTCCGAACAAGAGCATGGAGATCAACGGATTCTCGTGCTTCGCGAAATTGGTCACGAACACCTTCGTCTCCCAGTACACGAGTTGGGTCATCCAGGAGTTCTAGAAGAGCAATCAAACAGACTACAGAAGTGGTAGTATGTATGAAAGGAAATCGGATAAATTCTTAGCAGTGAAAGGGATATGTGACTGCTATAGCTATATCCTTTTTAGTCAGCAGAAATTGGCAGATTTTAATAGTTCATAAAACGTTTTCAGTCAGAACTAACTTACTGAATAACAGTCATCGGCTTTCTTCTCGTTTCAAGGAAATACGGATAATAGCAATAAAGTAAACAATACTTTAAAATTTGTTTAAAATAAATGCGGCAGACCACATTATTATAATTATCTATTGTGGATATCATCACTAATAACAGTAATAACAGTTTGTGACCGATAGAAATTACCTCCACAAAACAAAACAAATTGACAAATGTAAGTAATAAGTATAGATTGTTTTACTCTATTACAGTTAATGTGAAACTTACTTCTTTGCATAGTTTCCTCGGACACGAGATCAAGTACAAGAAACATCCAGACCAGTAGCTGAATATAGTAACCAGGAAAAAGAACTTCAGCAAGCACAATATCTGAAAGTATTAAAAGTCACTTAGAGCTTGTACCTAATATATTATGTGGAGGAAGTCTTATTTGTATGTGAAGATACATAATAAACCTCTTCCGTTACTAACTGACTGAGAGATAACCCACAATCTAAGCCGCTGGACCTAGATAATCGAAATTTGGAGTAAATATTCCTTGTGTACCTATACCTATGCATAGGGTGCACTATGAAATGTGCGTACGAAGTCGCGGGCGTCCTCTAGTGGTAAAAAAGTGATTAATAATATGAAATTTTGCAATTTCTATAGTTGGTACGGTCGGCCTTATAAGAAGCTGCACACTTTTGTACCTTGTCACTTTAACGTCATGTTTGAACTGCTGCACTAATCTCACAAAGGCGTTAAAGTGACAAGGTACAAAAGTGTGCAGCTTTTTATAAGGCTGACTATACATACCTTAGCGTTGCTCCTAAAGTTTTGTTGCCACTGTCCGATATAGTCCCAAATGTGCCATACTTGAAGGATGGGGAACAGAGAAGCGATTTGACCAGCTGCCGTCTCCCCGTACGGGTCCAGAGTGTCAGTGAATATGTACCCGGGGAAAACGGACAGTATGTCCATGTAGAAACCGAATGTAGACATTTTTTCTTCGGCTATCTCTCTAACGGTGACTTTGGCGATGTTCTAAAATTGAACATACGTATGTTACAATAATATTTTTAATGAGCGTTGCCCATCGAGTCCGAAATTTTTTTCTGATCTTAATTTTTTCCAATCCTTTATTATTCCAATTTCTCCTAATTGTAAATTTTTCCACTTATCATTAGGTCGAAAAAGGAAGGTAGGTGTAGGTTATGTCAGCATGCCGCTCAGAAATACTATCAAATTAATTTCTGGAATGGTAAAAATGCGTCAGGGAAAAACGAGCCAGTAAAAAAAACGACGTGAAAAATTAAGATGGGTTAAAAAAGGGAACAAAAATCTGCAACCAATAAAATTTGATTTTCCGAAATTATGGGCCACACTTTTTACTGAACGAAGTTATAAATGTGAAAGTTTGCGTGTTTGTTTGTTACTCCTTTACGCTACAACGGATGGATGGTTTTAAATGAAATTTGAAATGGAGATTGCTTATACTACATATAGGTATGCTATATTTCGATCCTGGGAACCTTGAAAGTTCGCAAGGGAATAACGATAGGTAATCAAAATCTTCTCGGGGGAAGTCCCGGGCAGAAGCCAGTCATCGATAAATTTTTAGCACAGCGATAATAATCAACGCTTAAATCGATATTTCTGAAAGTTTAGTCATACGAGCAATTGTATTACGAGTAGCATCAATAGCTGTGTTACTCTTATGCTGGTTTCGCTCGGAGTCAGAACAGTGGACAGCATAGTACTGCTACTGTGTGAACGCACAAAATAGTACTATTCTATCTCGGTGTGTGCGTTCACAGAGTATCATACTCTGCTGTCCACGTCTGCCTCCATATAAACTCAGCATTATAACGACTGATATAACATGACGCCGATCTACTCGCCGACGTCTATTTTAGTGTAAGTATAAGAAATCTTATATACTGAAATACCTAGTAACCAAAATCAGATCAATCAATCAAAAAAATCTTATACCTACAAGACTGAGCGTCGATCGAGTTAAAACCGATTTTTTCCGAAGATGACCATTTGACATCGATTGTTCGCCCCCGTATTAGAGACGTTTTCAAGAACGTGATTACAAATATACATAATATATAGTTATATACAAATACTCATCATTTAATAGGACAGGATAATAAAATCCCTGAGTGTTTTCTTACCTTATTAACAATAGCAGTTGTAATTTGCACGTAGATATTGATCACCAAGCCAGTGAGGATGACGATGTTTAGCACCTTCTCGAAGTCAGTCTGCGCCACGTTGATTATGAAGGCGTAAGGGACCATGATGCACACGTACAGTACCATGCAGAAATGCGCTGCCTCGAGCATGCGGATCTGAAATAAACGTGGCTGTTTTCAGACAAATTGCACCGTGAAAGCGTTTGGATTAAAAGCGTACGCGTGTAGAGTAAAAACACAATTCATATTCAAACCCACATATCTACTACTACTCCTAAGGTCACAATCATGCTAGACTATATATACTATCAACATATTTTGAGATGTTTGCTATGCTATCGTTAGTAACGTTGCCGTTTGCCTTATATTTTTGCCACGTTCCAAATGGGACACTTCATCACTTTTAAATTCCCAAACTGAATTAATTAAAGGCATTGGTTTTTGTTCAACATGTTCGAGATTCAGAGGGAGTACGGGCAGAGAATACGACCTACACTTTCGAAAGCTCGTACATACTATTCGCCAGGGTTTCGGTGTCTCCGGTGACGGTATCCGAACAAAAATATTTAACAACATCATTGAAGTACTTCACAATTTTTGCAATGTAATGGGATGAAATGAGTATTGACATTCAAAGGGGTTTCATGTCCCTTACCACCTGTTTTGCCCGCAGCTAATACTAAACTCGTGATCGGTTAAGTAAGTGATCACCTAGTGTGTTATGCGCTTATTCTCCGCAAAGATGATCTTTGCCAAAGCGATATTAGATTTACTCTATATTATTGACGTGTATAAGAGCCCTCTTGTCGCCACTTCACCAAGAAATATTCTCCATTTTGAATTTGAATATTTGAATACTTAATCGTAATCACTCACAAAGTCAGTATCAGGCTCCAAAATCCAAGGAAAGTGTGCCCTTATGCAGATCTTAGGGGCGTCTATGGTCGTCACTTTTGGAGACACTTGATACAGATCCAAATACTCTTCTGTAAACTTAGACTGGCGGACATTGTTTTCGTCTATAAAAAAAACACACGTTGTATTAGTTACATATATAAGTACATTAAATGGCCTGGCCACGATTTTCCACGGCAGCGGTTACGGCGGCGGTGAGTGGTGGGTGGTGGAAACCAGGAACCAATTCATAGAAATCACCCTGTCTCGTCGCATCGACGACGCGGCTACTTGTTCCATGCATACATCTCATTTGCAGTGAAAGTCGACCGAAAATCAGTAGTTTCATAATTATTAAATAGTACTAGTAGAGCAGGCAGGATTAAAAAGGGAATTAAAACAATTTTACAGTCGACCAGTGACATTGGCCAGTGATATTTCTGCGTGATTGTTGCAAGCGTTCATATTTAGGCTGTATTCATTGATACCTGCCATCTTATACTTATATTCTATTAAACAAGTGTGATAAGTTTGCGAGTTCCAGTGTGATAGCATTAGATTATCAGACTCTACAAGAAGCTAGGAGTACTTTACATACCTACTAGTAACTCCAAGCACAATTATCAATACCTTTGTAATACAAATAGGAGTCGTCTACAAACGTCGGGTCCTCTTCCTGTATTCCGGCTAAGTGGTTTTTGAGCACTTTCATCGGCCGATAACGGGTCCTAATTAGTCTCGAATCGGATTTGTCGTACTCCTCGATTGCTTTCTGGAAAACAATGGAAATATACCTACCACGGTTTAAAGAAGCCCAATTTTAAATTCAGTCGTCTTCATCATGACACAACACTAAACCTAACTTTTTTTTGAATAAAATTAGTTATACGCTATTTTTCTTGTCTACTGTGAATAAGACAGTTTAAAGGTACAGGATAATGTGTTAGCGATATTTAACAAGTAGTATTTTGATAATGAAGCATAATAAATCAATATTATTTAAAATAATAAAATAAATACCTACAATAGTTCAAATATATTCCAGATTTAGCTAAAGGGAGATTGATATTTTACTGCGTTTTTTTTTCGATTTCTGTTTCATCTAAAGTTTGAGTGGTAGAGAAAGCTTGTAGCACCAAATCCCCCCTTTGCAAACTATAATTTTGAGTTAAATTATTAAAATAAGTTCTAACTTGTCTCTTCCTTGCGCTCTTAAGTCGGTTCTCGATCTTCCCCCGCACCTCGTCCAGCAACAAAGGCTGCTCGCCCAGCGCCCGCATGAAGTCCGTACGCTGCAGCACCTGCACCAAGCTTACACTCATCAGCAGTTTAAACGTTATCTCCATATAAGATCTGTCCCGTTTTAAATTTAGAAACGTTAAACGTATTAGGTGTTTCTGGTATGATCTGATCACACTCATTTGATCGAATTTATCATTTCATCAAAAGCTAATTGTTTTTAGGTTATCTTAAATATGGGTTATGTAGGTTAGGTTAGGTTAGACCTGTGACCACCAAAAAATCATAACTCCTGCACGTGTCTATTAAATGAAAATTAGGCGAAATAAAACATTCTAAGTAATGAGTGTCGGTGATTCACGGATAAACCGATTTGGGTACCCTTCCAATTGCTAAGCATCTTAAGCTACGCTTTGGCTAACTTCAGAGCTACATATAAGTGGTAAGTACATTTTAATTAAGCAACCAGTAAAATTGTAGTTGCAGAATGGTGTCTTGAAGTTGTGAAGCTATTTTCAAACGCAACCGGATCAACGTCAATGATACTAAACATAAAAGAAAACGAAGGTTCAGGTACCATTGAATAAGATTTTCTTAAAATACTATTTATTTTGCTCAAAAACTTTCCTAGTTTACTAAGTGTTGAATGATGGATCTTATCTTATCTTACAGATGGGCCCTTCCGGGTACACTTCGACCCTTTAAGATCTTTTGTGCGATTACCCTCTTACATACTCAGCTGTTCGAATCTGCACGATGATCCTTCACCGTAAGAGCATCGGGTAATGCACTATACTCGTAGTTAGAATAACTCATTGGTACATGGTTCGAACATGGTGCGGGGGTTCGAACTCGGTACCATACGATCACGAATCGACCCCCTAAGCCACTAGGCCACCGACGCTCTTTGAATTATGGATAAAACACAGGTAAAAGATAACCGGACAAATAGTAGTAATTAAATCCGTGCTGCAAATTTTTTTAGAACTTTGTATAAAATTTTTTTTTTTTTGAAAACGCCATCGAATTCAGAAATATATCTTAAAACCAATCGCCCCGTATTATAATAAGCTGTTGCTGTGCTATGTATATTTGACATTATTTATAATAATCTCATAAGCTCAGCGCATAAAGTACTTTCAACATGGCATTATTAAATCTGCGGTATTAAATTGGCAATCGTTATCAAACGCGGCGCCATTCATTGTCATAACACTCCGGACAGCTGAAAAATCGTTGTTGCCACACTTTTTATTTCGCTTTCCACGCTAATGTGCAAATGAGAGGGATACCACTCAGCCATTACTCATTCCCCTGTTGAATTTATATTATAATAAGCTTATAATTTCTCATCATGCTAATGAAATTGCTGTTATAACCCACATCATTAATTTGATTACGTTTCACGAAATACTATTCAGCTTTATATTATTGCTTGCTAGTGAATAGCTCGTCCAATCTGCAATTAGCATAACAGCGTTCATTAAACCGATCGAATAACAATCTAATCAGAATAACTAGATAAGCCGAGGGATAGGAAGTGTAATAAAAATACGTGTGCGTACTAAAAATAAGTGCATTAATTAATGCAATTCTGTACGTAGCGATAGAAATATAAACGTATTTTTTAGGTTTTTTACAATAGGTGTATCTATCTGTGAATTTGTCAGCGAATCTCATACTTGTGATGCATTTAGAAACCAGTTTATCCATGTGCGCACGTCATTGACATAAAAATTGCTTATCGTTGAGAAGTCAGTAACACTGATGTAAATTTTTTTAGCAATGAAAGGGACAGACGGATTATTTCTAGTTCTATTCTAGTAATAATAAGACTCTAGTTTTTTTTTTATTATAAAGTAAAAAGCGATTAAGAATTAAAAATAAAAGCATCTTACGTTTCGCCTGGGCCTAGTTTATTACTCAACAAGCAAAATGTTATGTATAAGCAGCTCAAAATATTTTGAACATGAAACTTCTATAATGGCTGTTTTACATTGATCCAGTAAAAAAAGCATTGCCAGTAGAAGTACATTGTGTCGTTACAATAGCTCTCGCCTCAAACGTGAAAACCAACTCTTCAATGTACTTCTACTGGCACGCTTTTGCCGGACCAATGTAAATCACTGAGACACATTAAAGAGATCTCAACCGGTTACTCACGTAAATAATGGTGGATGGTCGGCACCCCCGAGTTGTAGAACGATTTTGTGCGAGTATACTACTCCAGTGGCAAATATGGACCGGACGTGACTTTAACTAGTGGCAACCGGTGCTGTGCAGTGTTTGAGAAAAATAATAATGAAGAAAATGGGGGTAGTTTCTCGCCGGTCACGCCGCTCGCACCGAGCAGCCGGGCAAACAGCGCTGGCCCGCAGTGTTCGTCGTGCTGCGGCCGCGTCTGCTCGATTAGGGGCTTCGAACGAGCCCAAAATATATCAAGCGATTTTCGACGTTATTTACGTGAGTAACCCGTTGTGATTTCTTTAAGAGCTCAAGAAATGGTCTGTTTCTGGATTATTTGGTTCTGTTGAACAAATAACTTGCCTGTAATTCCACGTATGTAGCGGCCGTCACTGTAACCTTGGCCGGGATGTAGTAGAACAAACTCAGCTCCCCAAGAACCTAGCGAAACAACAAAACTTTTTAAATTTAGGATATCAGCTGTATTTTTGGTGGTAGAACCTTGTACAGGATCCATCCGGATCGCTACTACTATGATATTTTTATCTTTGAATAATAATAAATATTAGGGGACCATGTCACACCAATTGCCAACAATTGACCTAGTCCCCAAACTAAGCTCTAGGTTTGTACTATGGGTACTAGACAACGACATAAATACAGAGGTAGGTATATACTTAAATACGTAGAAAACATCCATGACTCAGGAACAAATATTCGCGCTCATCACACAAATATCTGACTTTACCGGGATTTGAACCCAGGACCGCAAGCTTCGTAGGCAGGGTCACTACCAACTAGGCCAACGCGTCGTTCTTCTCCGTTATCCTTCAACCTTCCGCCAAGTAATAGGGTTAGTAATGTTGTTTTCCGGTGTTGGGATATGACATGCGGTGAAATTACTAGCATAGAAGCATTCCATCTTAGTCCTTAGTGTTGGCAACTCATTTGTAGTCTTAGGATTGCAGTCTGCAGATTGTAGTCGTGAGAATTTAAATGTCTATAGATCTTAGGTACTATCATAAGGCATATGTGTTTGTGTGCTTTCTCCTTGCATTAAAAAAACATTTCTACTTAGCAATTAGTAATGAGTAGGACCTACCTAATAGAAAACCTTAAATCTTCCACTAGCTCCCATTAAATTTCAATTAAAATAAAACATTTACTGCTTTGCACTGTAACATAGCAACTATCCGTGGCTGTAATGTTTATTTTTTATTTTTACATATCAACGAGAATAATATTTTGATGGAAGTGCGGAAAGTAATAAAGTAATACGTCATTTTACACGAGTCCCGAGGTGAAAGAAACAATTCCACACGTGTATCAAACGACGTTTTTAATACGTTTGCGAAATTATTACAATTAAGCAAAAATAAAACAGTACCTCATTATAAAAGACAACTTTACTTAATTCATAGTTTGATATAAAATCACAGTGTATTTGAGCAACTAACGGTAAAAATGGAAAAGTAAAAAACACTACTGCGAAAAATTCAACTTTCCGCACACTATGCAGCTACAAAAATTAAAAAGCACTAGTTGGAAAAATCCAACTTTCCGCATATCAAAAAATAATTTGCGGTACATGAAAACTCTCGAAAAATAACAACCTTGCGCCAGCTGTCTAAAAATAAACAAAAGCATTTATCTTTACGGAAACATTTGGATTTGAGATAGCTACCTATATACATCACAGTAAATAACAACATTTTTACCACTTTTATTTTTAACAGCTAAAAGCGGGCTCATATTACATTTTTTACATTTTTTATTCCCTAGGGAAGCTCGCTGGGTGGGGAGGAGTGGCGGGTGGATCACGGATGAGTTTTTCATACAAATTTACAATTTATAATTGTGGAAACCCCTGAGAGAGAATGCGTAATTATTCAGATGTATCTGCGGTTGATTGATTTTTAACCAATCCTCGTGAAGCTTTTGATATCCATTATCATATGCAAATTAAATCTTTTAAGCAGTAAAAAGATTGATTTTGTAGTAAGTAGAGGAATAGAAAGTGGTGTCAATTTCGGTTCGCTAAAGAAAAGATAAAAAAGATCGATTCGATCTGCATCATTTTATTAAAATAAAAATGTTGGTTCAATTATTAATAGCTCGCGACTCGCCTTCGCTTCGCTTCAGTTTGTGTGAGTTTTTTGCAACACCCGTACATAGACCAAAATTTATTTAAAACCTTGGGTGAAAAATTATGTAACTGATGGTGAAAACAGCATGAAAATACGTTCAGTAGTTTTTGAGATTACCGCTAACATACAGACATACAGACTTTGGCGAGGCGTGTTGTTGTGTGATTATTAACTTTAAGATTTGGCCTAGTTTTAGGCTGCCCGCCTGAAGCCCGGGGGCCCTTCGTCATATTTTAGGTCATAGATTATCTTTAGTCTCTTCTACAACCTCCGTGGTTAGATATAAGAGTTGCTATTCTAACCTAACAGTCTCACGGGGTTCAGACACACTTTCAAAAAAGGATGGGCAGAAATGTATGGACCCTAGCCTAGGAATCAATACCAATAAGCGGTATCTTATTGGACAAGTATTTTTAATTCTACAACTTTATGGCGGGAAATATCAAATCTTTGTGAGAAATTTTCATGGCACTGTAGTTCTGTTTATATTTAAGCAGTCTTTATGTGGCGATAACTTTTATAACAAAAAAAAATGTGCCTATACCCCCAAAGTGCCTTAGTGCCCATTCGGTGACATGCCTCTTGTAATTATTGGTCACATTAGCTGATTTGCCTATCCTACTTTGTCTATACCAACAAAATTAAAGAAGTCTATGCTTACAGTCCCTTCCTTAAAAGCTATCATAGGGCTCTCGTTGTCTTCGTCCGAAAGCATCTCGATGACTCCTCGCTTGATGCAGATCATGCCGTTCTTCACCACGCCCTGGCTCCAGATGTGCTGCCCTGCCAGGAATATCTCATGCCGCATGTGCAGCGAAATCTGACGCAGAAATGGTTCCGCTGCAAAGCATAGCCAATATTCAATCTATCTGTCTTCTAATAGTTGCGTTGGTAAGCGCATCACCTTATGAAAGGCTGGACAATTTTTTAAACATGTTCGTAAAAGTCCGCATAAAGTTTTTAAAAAAAAGATCGGACAAGTGCGTTTCGGACTCGAGCACCAAGGGTTTCGCACCTACGTCGTATTTGCGAATTTCAGGGATAACCAACACCTTCTCTGCAATCATACCAAAGAAGCTATTGCACTATAATAGTTCAAGCACTCTAAACGCTGCACGATTTTATATAAGGCTTCTTTTACAATATGATTCC
The DNA here is from genome assembly GCA_948252455.1 of Acleris cristana. Lineage (NCBI taxonomy): Eukaryota > Metazoa > Arthropoda > Insecta > Lepidoptera > Tortricidae > Acleris > Acleris cristana. Next base: position 7,795,340 of record OX411775.1, read on the forward strand.
TAGATAGCTGCTATCTGACGTATTAGGGCAGTTTTGATGTACGTACATCCTAGTGATTACCAATACCGTTACAATAAAAATTACTCAAAACCGTATAGCTTAGCCGTATAGAAATATTTAAGTAACCACTGATTGTCCTTTTCTTTTTTTGCTGCAAATACTACTATGCCTCGCTAAAATAAATGTATTGAATAACACATCACCTGTACTCTGCTGTCTTACCTGTTTCTCGAAACAGCAGCGTATGATGAAAATGTGCCACATTGATGTCGAAAATAAGCTCCATTTGCAGAGTGAGGGGCAGCTTATGAAGGTGATCAGAGGTCAAGACGCCGTCTTTCATGGTCCAGAGTTTCAGTTTATATTTCTCCGCCTGATCGGCCAACCATGCTGGAGCTCCAGAAACTTTCAAGTAGTTTAACATGTGGTGGTACTGCAATCGTTACTTTTAAATATTATAGCTATATTATACGAGCTAGTTTCACAATCTCCAGATAAATATCTGCCAGTTATGGATATCATTTAATAGGTTATTTTTTATGACACGCTATATTACATTTTTACATTGACCTTGAGGTTATTTAGCATTAGGTACTCACATCATCTACGAACGTCATCCGCCGGCTGCTCGAGACGACCAGTTCCCAAGTCAAGAGCCCGATGAACCGGTACCGCATGAAGATGAACCCAGTCATCATTATGGCTGACGTCAGCCACAACTCTTGGGAATACTAAAAAAAATAGTTATCGGTGCAACAAGAGAGCAAAGTTAGGTTTGCTGCGAGTGTTGATTTATAATCCCGAGTGCGAAGGATTTTATAATTGAATCACGAGAAGCGAGTGATCATAGGTTAGAATCCTAAGCGCAGCGAGGGATTCGAAGACACGAGATGCAATTAACTTTGGTCTCGTATTTGCACTTGCAACTTATCACCTCAGTAGCTATAACATAATACCTAAAGGTAAAGAAGTACAACCTGGGCCTCTATTCCCGGCGGTAAAAACGATATGGTATTTGACCTGTTACGGTATTGTTTAGACGTCAGCGGCCATTACTGTCAAGGAAATAAGAGCTATCAAAACGTTGACAATACGATAACAGATTAAAGACGATATGGTTTTAAGCGCCTAGAATACCGGCCCTGGTAAAATTAACCCACATGTTTTTTTACTCAACCATTTATATTGACCCAGCACTATTCTCGTTTTTTTTTTATTAAAGACTTACTTTGTCTTACACTCGCAGCAAAAACGAATTTTGTTCACTGTCTTTATACAGCAAAACCTGCCTTTTTGGGGTGCTTAGGTGAAAATGTTATTTACCCTATAGCCTAAAAGATTGTCAACACGTGTACAATTTGTACTAATACAGGACACGACTCGCATTGAGGCCCTAGTGAAAAATGTAATATGTCTTCTGAGGTTTGAAAAAAAAAGATTCCTCCTAAGGCCCAAAGTCATTTTAAAAGGCCTTCGTCCGGCCATTCAAATACAGGTCTACTGCAAAGAAAGTAAGGTGTTAATTCTTTTGTTTTTATAACTAATGATCAAATTAGAAAATCAAATTTATTGCATTCACAATAGATTCATATTCCATTGATAAATTTCGTTGAATGGTGGGCCTTACGAGGTGTGTACTCTCTATTTAATTTATACCCTTTTGTACTACGAGCTTAGTGAAAATACACACGTTTAAACTAGGGCCACAAATATTCCGGGCACTGGAGCACAGAATATAATATAATAGTATAATTACCTACAGAAGGCGCGCTTCATTACAAAAACTTTAAGGTAGGAAGAACGTATGCTACCCTTTGCAATCTTTGCATCCCTTTCTACTGCAGCAGCATCAATTCACTCCCGGCACGTAACCAAAGAATAAAGTTGACTGTATCAAGTCAAATTATGTGACTTGAGAATAATAGTCATTAAATACTACTAGACTACTACTGCTAGAAATAATAATGGTTACGGGATACCAATTAACTTTTTTTAATTAATTGTTAGGAGATGAAAAAAAAACTTCATAGGCTTATTCAGTATGGTCTAAACTATCGCACAGGTAAAAATATTACCACCCTGTATAATGTTTTAACGTTGCAGGAAATTGCAAGTCTTTCCTTTTTAATCACAATCGGTTTAGCTGTGTATGCATTCGTTATAATAAATAATATCACGAATTGCATTTCCTCCCGCTCGTTATTTTCTCAATCGCAGATTTTATCAAGAGCACTTTTTAAAAAAATCCCGCAAATATATGTTTAGGTATGGAAATACTATACACAAAGTAGGCAAAGGGTTGCGTTTGTTTTACAAATGGCCCAAAAAGTCGACCGGCTTTTTAAAAAGGATTAGTATTGCAAATTCTGCAAACAAATAATTATTTAATTTAGGATCGAGATATTGTGCAATTGGAGTAATCTCCATTTTTTTTTTGTATTTTTGCTAGTTTTAATCGGACTCAATATGTTTACTCGTATTTTGTACTTGCACGACAATCATGCACGTACTGTGGGGTTAGATAGGTTGCGTGTTGCAAACGTTAACAACTAAGTAAAAAAATCAATGAATATATACAGGATTGACATAAGCTTTGAATAACGTTAGATCTACATATTTTTACAGTAAAAAAATATATTTTTGAGTACTTACGACAGGGAATGCATCTCCGAAAATGACGTTAAAGTATCGACACGAACAGTAGTACCAGCACGATAAGTAACTGCACAATAAAGAAAATTTGTCAGTTTGGTCGTAATAATTCTAAAACCGGTAAATATATTAATTACCGGTAAATATATTAAGTTGTGTAAAACAGAAAAAAACGGCGCAGACAGCTTCACTTGAACCTACTGTTTTATTTCTTAAATCAACGGCATTAAGTCCATCCCACCCTGTGTAATTACACGTATTCGGGTACGGAATTGCCTTCTTAGGAAAATCAAACATTTGTAACCCCGGGACCGATAGTTTCGTAGGCACGATAGTATCGTTCGTTTTCCTGTTATTAAACTCTATATACTCATGGTTAATTACAGTACCTGGTAGAGTGAGAGTCACTCGTCGAGTCGAAATTGATTTCTTGACCCAAAAACTCTTAGAGCTCTTTTCGAGAACGCGATTACAAACTAACAACCGAATATTAAAATACTTCCCCGCACTTAGAGACATTTTAAGACTTGTGTATGAAAATTCGTCACCAAAGAACGACTAAAGCTGGGTATTCACGAATGCTCCAACAAGCCGAATAGAGCAGCGCCGCTCCAAAACCGATCCGTGAATGTCAAAACTGTACCGTTTAAAAGTACTTGGCGCGGTCCGTTGGATTTCCAAATGCACGGACTATCGTGAATGTCGAAATTCAACGTCGGAACATGCCACGCCGACGCGCCAAGTCAAATGGCGTCGTCGTGGATGCGTTCCCAGGCTGCCATTTTCTAATAAAAATAGAACGTAAAGAAGCGGAAACTAAATGGCGAGGCGCGCCCATGAATGTGGTCTAGCCTAGCCTATCCAGTTGTATACTCTATCTGTTGCCGAGACAAACGGCGCGTCCGCGAATGCCGAGCTTTAATCGTCACTCTGACTCGGAGTGCTGCCGTTGGTTGTCATACTTGTTGAATCTCAGTTTTTCAGAGCCGACGTGCGGCGGGTAGCCGAGGTTGTAGTTCTTGGCCGAGTCGAAGGACTGCTTGTGCAGGTTGTACCAGAGGCAGGAGCTGCCGTGCAGGAACAGCACCACGAACGTGATGTGCTCCACGAACATCAGGAACCGACGGGATTTATGCATCTGTCGCAGATAAAACTATACGATGAAATAATATTCAACAATTTTACTGACAGTGTACTAACAGCTTAAGTTGAAATTCGATGGCTTAGTTAGGGTGTCAATAATTTTAATATAAAAAGAAATAGTACGTACCATATAAATACACGTACAACCACGTACCTACCATAATCTAAAATGGATCACCATGTCTTAATTGTTTAAGAACTTATGATATTATTATAAAAGAATACTACTAACAAATTGATTGATGTGCTGACAGAACAGAATCAGCCTGTAGATGCGGCCAATGCATAGCCACCGGCCTATCCATACCAGCGTCTGCAGGTTTTTCTGGCCTTGGACTAAAACGAAACGAAGAATAATGAGGCAAGTAGGTGGTACATTAGTCACAATCTGAGACTACCTATGGGAAAGGAATCGTATTCTGTAGAATGAAAAATTAATTAATTCATAACTAGGAACTTAACTTTTGCCCGCGGCTTCATCAGCGTAAAAAAACTATTATCGCTATTTCCTATAAATCTATGCTATTTTAAGGGATAGAAGTATCTCAGTCCTTTCCTGAGGTTCATTTACATAGATAAATATCGATATCGCTGTATAGTATAGTATCCATAGCACAAATCGAGAGCTTAGTCTAGCAGTCTTTCTTTTAATTAGTGGTCTCGTCTTGGGAAGCGCTGGTAGGTTTTAGACGTGTCAAATTGCCCTCGCGGCCTACTTACTGATTAAACATCTTTTATCTTTTTATCTTATTTTGAGTCTATAATCTGTGTCAATTGAAATTGCCAAAGATGTAAACAAATTGTTACTGTTTGAGATATAACCTCAAATATTCATCGATCGTGTTTTTATTTAAAATAACGTATAATTAATAGTTATTCAATCTTAAAATTAATGTGCAAGTAAAGATCAAGTGTATAAGTCATTGCTAAGACCTCAATTGATCTTTAAAAGCACGTGATTATCGAGTTTTAATGGTAAACTGGTTCGTTTGGTTGTGTTTACATATTTGCCAATTTCAATTGGCACAGACTATAGTTCAATTTTTGTAATATCGTCCTCTTATAACGATCAAATAATTAAACAGACTTACATATCAACACAAATGGAAACAGACTGATGGCATCATATATAATCAAGAGCACGTTTCTTCTGTACACCCGCACGTGCACGCGGAGCACGGTCCAGAAGGTGTGCAGGACGTACATGAGGAGGTCCACCAGGTACACCAGGTCGCACACCGTGGTGTCCAGGTACACGCTGGGCGTCTCCAGGTAGTAGGCCAGCAGGAGGTGGATTATGTACTGGTAGATGATGGTCAGCTGCACGAAACACTGTAAAAGAAGGTAATTTTTTAGATTCATATAAGTTTCCAATTCATAATTAGTTTTATTTCTATTTTGGACACTAGGTCAATTATAAAAATTGAGCTTTTTAATATTCTCAATTAGCCATTTGAAAGTGTATTAAAATTGTTTTCTTTCATATAAAAAAGTCAATTAATTTTAAATTTGGAATATTAAAAACCTTTTTATGGTACGAGTAGTCACGTTTTTTTATGACGCCTACTACCGTCAAGAATGCAAGGGGTACCACCGAGTCGCTGCCAAAGTATAAATGTAAAAGTAGTTTGTCTCCAGCCCTTGAGGAGTTTCTTTTCGGGTGCTAGAGTGCTAGAGTGCTAGAGTGCTAGAGTGCTAGAGTGCTAGAGTGCTAGAGTCGAGGCACGCACACATGCAAGCCGTGCGATATATGTTTCTTCTTCTTCTTCCTTTTTATGAAGAAAAACGTCATATCTTTGTTTAAACACTAACTACCTACTGTCTCCAATGTATACTTTTAAGGCCACGTTTAAAAGGAGAGAGCATGCCATAAATGTCAGTGAAACACTGTGGAGGGATACTGTGCTACCATTTTCCTAATAGCTATCGGCAATCTTCATTTTTCTATGAAACACGAGTAATAAATATACTGTCTGTTGCGAGTGCAAGCGTGATAGCGATAGCCAGCCGAAACCTATTAAGAAGCTGGGAATACTGTATACATTTACAGTTATTAAACGCATGAATGAATATATTTTGGATGCACGAAAATGTACTCAAACTCAATGTTGAATGGGTTTCCTGTCATCTTAAATTCAGTCGGACAGCCATTTGTCGAGCTTCTTTACTGTTATTGTTGGTACCATCTGGCCACATATTCTCCTAAAGAAACCCAACCTTTCTTTTAGAAATTACTTGGCCGAATTTATATTGTTTATGCGCTCTCTCTGGCCATTACAGCACTTTGCGTGTGAATTATTTGGCAACACTCGGCAGCCCATTAGGGGATTTATAGACTTGCCCTAGCTGGTAGCTAGCTCGGCTAGCTATATAATGCACATATGGAGGTCATAAAACTTCCTAGTTAAATAAACGGGCGATTTGCCTGAAAATATAACTACCTACTGTTCACTGTTAATATTCACTTCATCGCATCAAAATTACGAGTATTTTTCTGTAAAAAACACAAATACACCGAAATTGAAAATATGAAGGGAATATATGAAAATTAATATAAAATCAGTCTTAAGGTAGTGGCATATAAACATCATACCTATATACTTACTCCTATATCGAAGTAGAAGCTTCATTTTAGAGCGTGAATTACCCTCCCAAAACGACATTTATGCGACAAAACCACTAACGCATTATATATGCTAACGGCCTAAAACCGGCCAAAATGTCAAAAACCTCTTTCATTTGTAGGCTCCACGTAACCATAGTCACAGGTAAGCTGGTCGAATATGATAGATAGGGGATCAAGGCAGGGCTGTGACGTCACAGGCGATCAGCCTACCTCATGCAAAGAGACTATGCTATATTGCGCATTGTTGCACTGCACTGCACAATTGGAATGCATATTAAGAGAGAATTATGCGGTATGCGGCGATAAGTGGTTACTCCTAAACGGTGGCTCTAAAGTGCATCGTTAGGAATTCGTAATCTATAGCATCGTTTTGCTACCTTAGTTAATGGATGCATATTAATTATTTACCTCTGTTTACATGCTTCTATTTATCTTTACTAATTTACTTTATGCGGAGGTTGTTTTGTAAATAATGACTCGTTTTTGGATGAAGGAAAAACAACCTAAGGCCAACCTGCGTCCAACCTACATTTGCGAAAAGAATACGTTGCTCGTATCGAATTTGGTTGCGTTGTAAAATGTCACAGAGTTCATGACAGAGTTACCACAGAGTTACTTATTTCCCTACAGAACGGAGTCAATATTGAACCGATCCAAAATTGGTGGCAATGAATGAGTTAAGAGGATAGTCAACTGAGGCTTAAATCGCGTAGCTGTCAAAAAAAAACCATACTAATTTAGCTCCGGGCCATAACGTTACTCACCTCCTAAATCAAGACCGATTTTACGATTTTTGAATATGTTGTAAGTAGGTAGTTATTATGAAAAACTATTTCTGTCTGTATTTTTTTCCAATAAATATTTTCTTGGAGAGGAAACGTACAGACCTAGTTTTTTATAATGTCTACAAGATATTCAAAAATCGTAAAACTCGCACTAGTTTTAAGAAAAGAGAAACGTTATCGCATTTTGTATGGAATTTTTTAAGCTTCACAATTCTCTTAATCCGTTTTCCATTATGACGTCGTGGCCCGCACGATCCCGGTCTTTGATGGACGCCCGTCCCGGATATCCTTTCTATTCGCCCAATAGCCAATTACTTTGCAAATCATGCACCTTAATCCGTATATTGCTTGATTAGTTCGGACATAATGCGTAAAGCATGAAGTTGATTAAATGCTTTTTGATCGCTCCTGTTCGGAAATAGAGGATTTACATTTCTGTAGAGCGGGGTAAAAATGGCATTTCTTTCCCTAGGGAGACAACAGAAAAATGATTTTAAACTTTTGAATTAAATATTCAGACTTTAGTTTTTTTTACCGTGGTTTAGGATAACGTATTATTGAATAACACATTGATTAGATAGCAGAACATAGACAAGGAGAGAGGTAACTTTAACTGGCACATAAAACTTATCGATTGTGAAACAGGCCCTTAATCTTCTTAATTGTTAATTACTTGAAGAACATACAAGTATTATTCTAAATTTAAGTCTAATCTTATTTGACTTCATTTAAGGCGGCATTCTTGTCCATCTGTCCATTCTTGGACTCCGCCTCTTTCGTACAATTTCGAAATGGTACTGTATATTATTGTGCCCCTTGCATTAATCTGCCCCACTTCCCCCTACAGCGGTTTAGCCGCAAAAGTTTAAAAACAGCCGGACAAAGTTACTTTCACATTTTAGGTAAATTTTCAAGGATAAAAAATATCCCATGTGCTAGGGAGACTACAATCTATCTCTGAGTCAAATTTCATCCAGATCCGTTCAGCGGTTCTGGCGTGATTGGGTAACAAACTTCCAAACTTTCGCATTTAATTTATAATATTGGTAAGACTAGTATGATAAGTATGGACGGTTAGTATTGTATTATTATGGATTAGTATGGTTAATAAGGGATAATGAAGTTGAAGTTGTAATGGAGAATCCCACCTGCCACCACATGTTCCAGGGCGCCATGACGATGGCCAGCGTGACCTTGGACAGGCGCCCCTCGAAGAACCTCTGGCCCCGCAGCCCATGAACGTCCCCTCTTACTTTATCTCGCGAGCGAATATGTTCACGGACTGAAATATTTGTTTTCTTAGATCTGAAACAAGACAAAGAGAAACCTTAAAGCACGCGGACAGAAGTAAATAAGTAAACACTTTATGCACTGCACAATCTGACACACCAACGTCTGCCATGTCGATATTGTGTCCTTAGCTATTACTTTGTCCGTGATTGTATAGAAGAGATCTGGTAAGATCGCCTGTTCTATACCTGTAATTTTAATATACCTACTGTTCCGTGTTTAGTTTTTTTTTGATGTTCAATAAAGAGTACATATTTGTAAAGGATTGTATTGTAATCTGGAAGCACGGCTGACGTCACGGACAAGTTCGGGTAGTTTAGTTATTACTTTATTAGTTAGTTGTTAAGTTTAAGTTGAAGGGCATATTCTTTTTCTGCCTCCAAACTGATACGCAGTTTGGCAGATTATTGTATCGAGTTTTGTTGTATATTTTTGATAAGATAATTAATTATATTAAAACACTTGTACAGTCGTCCTTGTAAGTAGATGCACACTTTTATACCGTGTCGCTTTGACAACTTTGACAGATCGTGCAGGAGTTCAAACATGGCGTTGAAGTGACCAAGTACTACAGTGTACAGCTACTTATATGGCTAACCGTACTAAAGTAATACCTAAATAGAAGGCAACATCATTGAAATCGGTAAGTAACTACAGTATCTTTATTCATATACGAATACAATTTCTATCATAAACGTATATAGGGGCCGTGCATAAATTACGTCACACATTAAGGGACGGGGGTCAACAAAGTGTGACATCGTGTGATAAGGGGGGGACAAGTCATAAGCTTCGTGACGTCATCTAAAGTAATATTAAACTGTAAACTCTGACGAAAACTTTAAAATAGTCCATGTTTCGTTTCTATTGTTATATGGTTTATACTTGTTTGTATCATGTGCTGCTTTAATTAATTTTTTTTTTTAAATTATGACGTACTACTAGGCTAGGGTCACCACACAATACCTCTCGGATGTCGGTGGCAACGAATTTTCATTAAATATAAATCTATTTTCTGCTGAACCTATGTTAATTTCAGGTCATCTTAAATATGATTCACGTAGGTTAGGTTAGGTTAGACTTGTAAAGTTGTAACCATCACAAGATAAACTGAAATCAATACGGGTTCAGCAGAAAGTAGTTTTCTATGAAATGAAAATTCTGTGAAGTGATAGTGTCTATGATATGAGTGTCTATAAAACAAGGGTAAACCAATCACAGGTCACTGCTTCGGGAACCACCAACTTTTACAGGTCGAAAAGTATCGTCTTTCTCAATAAAGTCGTAATATCATCCAAGTCCATTCCGTTAACCCGGATATCCTTTCATTCAGAATTCGTGAATCACTATTCCCGAGAGAACTGAGCAATTTCTCTGGATCAAATGGAGTATGTCAATGTGTAAAAAATCACGTCGTCCGTTGCTGTGTGGAAGAAGGACATACTTTAAAAACATACTTCCGCTTAATATAGGACTATGATTTAAATATTTACCCGATAGTCCCTATGGACGGTTCACTAACGCTCTGGATCATTTTCGTGGTGAAGATTTTACTTATTTCATGAACTTTTGAATGATAATTTACTTATTCAACACATTTATTCATGACCATCTAGTACCTAAAAAAAATATAGAAATTATGTCATCTGGAAAAATCCGGTCAAGGGCGAGTTGGACTCGCGCACGGAGGTTCCGTAGCGCCACGAATTAGGTATTATATGTATATTCCGATTTCGAATCGAATCAGCGAATGGAGATCAACTAGATGATTGTATGGAACGTCTAAACTATTTTTAAGTAGGTTTCTTAATTTGAAGGATTTGGGACCTACACCAAAAAAAATAACTGCTTGATTTTACATTTTTATTGGAAAAAATAGCCTTTTATAAGAAACTAATTTGAAGCATTTCACGATTAAATGTATTAAAGATAAAGATAAAGAGACATTTATTCACAACAATACAATATTACATTAAGTAGATAAAAAAAGAACAAGAGAAATTGTTGCGAAACGGTCCCAACTCAGCATTCGCTAGCCGTAAAGCAGCACTGGTCTTCCGTTGGAACCGCTTGGTGAAGAGACGGAAAGTGACACACTTAACACAAAACAACATTAAGACTACTTATTAGGATTACTTATTGATATTTAAAATAATTAATTAAATGAAAGTAACCTTACCTACTTGTTATCCTATCTACTTGACTCTCCGGTGTCTCGGGCAGGTGCGCTGCTGCCTTCGTCGGGAGGAGATGGTTGGTGCAGCAAAGGCGACGAAGCTCGCCTGCCCTAATCGGTGGCTGGTCGGTGCGGGTTAAGGTTCTCGTGCTCTGCCGGCTATTCGCTACTCCTACCGGACCGGGTGGGGCGGGCGTGTTTTCCCCGCTAGCCTAATCTAACATCTCCTCTCCGTCGCGGTCAGCGCGTACGGGTCCTTGCAGCAGAACTGCTGGCTGGAGATGTCACCAGAACAGAACAGAACAGTAACCTTACCTACTTGTAACGACAAGATGACGTAGATATTAACAAAAAATGGGTATACTTCGTCTATTTAGAAAGACGATTTTTTGTTATCTGTGATCTGTTTTCAAAGTCATAATAGACGAACTTCATTCAAACACAATGTAAACAAACAATCGTAATACGATATAATTTATTATTTCAGAGTATTATAAGCATTCAACCATTGCTCATTACGTAGACCTCAATTAATACAACACTTCCTACATGACCCTTGTTTCTAGACTAGATTTACTTACACAATCACGTAAAATTTGTTGAAAAGGCGGATTTTATATTTCCAATCATGAGTTTCTACAATAAATGTTGATATCGTCGTTTTGAACCTCTTGTAAAACCTCACCACACAAATTATTAACATTCTTCACACATAACTCAAAAGAGAAATGGTCTCATTAGTATAATTTTATCATAAGAATTACAGTCAATTTGTAAACAAATAAACAACAGCTGTCTTCAAACGTGTGTCAGCTAGATACCTAAATTGTACTTATAGAAAAAAATTGGTGAGGTTTTATGTAAAACCACAAAAGGTTGATATTGCGCAATTCGGACCGGCATTTAGGGATAAAATGAAGGTCATTTCTTAATTTTATTATAATTAATTCATTGTAACATAATATGTTTTTAATATATCTACAATCAATTCGAGAAGCCTCGAAATAGTTTAAAAAAATGGGTGTATCTCAATTGAGTTGCGTCAAAAGCGCAAAAAGTAATAGGGAATATGCATGGATTTTGAAATCGAATATTTCAACAAAATTTTAAAATACCGTAAAAGAGATCCCCAAAAGTGAAATTAAAATCAAAATCGGCACAGAAATGAGGATGCTACAAGCATTTTAAACTCCGACCCGATATGCACTGTGTCAGCTGTGTCAGATAAAAAGTTACTCTAAGGTTGCTGTCACTGTGTTCTGATCATAGAACAAGAACATAGCATAGAAACTCGATTTTAAAAGCAACAAACAGCATGTGATTAAACTTTTTTAGGGTTCCGTACCAAAATGGTAAAAAAGGAACCCTTATGGTGAGAGTTCGTTGTCGTCTGTCTGTCCGTCTGTCTGTATGTCACAGCAGGTTTTCTCAGCAACCACAAATGATATCAAATCGCATCTGTTTTAGTAAAAAAATATGAAATTAAATTTTATAAATAATTGAAAAGGGGTCTAGAAGGGGGGGGTTGGAAAATGAAAAACTATTTTGTTTTAATTTTCTGTTTTGTACTTTTTCATTTATAGCCAAAAATGTACAAAAAATTACCGTTTCCCCCCTTCTTATCTCCGAAGTTTATTAATCAAAAAATCTGAATAAATCCTGACTTATATTTTATGGGAAAAATAAAATGAAGTGTTCATTATTTACAGTTTTTGAGTAATAACAAAAAACTTCGAAAGTCTGTATTAAAATTTAGGCTAATCAAAGTGAACCTTATTGCATAGAAAATAAAGTTAATAACATAATGAGTATTTACTTTTGCGGTTACCAAGCATATTATCTTAAATACGGAACCCTCGGTGCGCGAGTGCGACTCGCACCTTGACCGGTTTTTTTTTATTAATGGCATTTATCATTGACTTAGGAAGAGATGTCCTTATTTGGTAAGTCATAACAAACTTTGAATAGGATTTGTCTACACCATAGTCCGAGCAAAGAATGTTGTGGATGGAAAGGTTAACAGCAGAAAATTTGACTTCGGATCTTTATTTGGACCGTTAGCAAGCGACAAACAGAACTAGGTACTAAAAGTCTCCACCCCTCGGAGGTAAGCCCTTTCACAAAGAAGGTCGAATTCCGAAATGGAAACTTGTGCTCTATTTTATTTATAGTTTTATTTTGTTAATGTAGGTAAGTACCTATTATGGGAAATTTATAGTTGACCTTTTTTGTCAATAGCAGGACAAGGATCTAACCTAGAATATTTTTAATGTCAACAGAGGGCTTATTGTGTAACGCACTCGCAATCACGATCGTTTTCATTTTGAAAACAGAAGGCTTGTCTGCATACAAAATGAAAACAATTGCTCCACTTTAAAGCCGGTTGCGATTGCGAGTGCCTTAGACAATAAGCCCTCTGGTTATACTCAAATGTAAATTTTCACAAGCTATATCACTCGTTTCATTCACCATGTCTTTACAGCTCAAATCTTATGAATCTAATAATACAACAATATCGACTTCTTGATTTTAACATCAAAAAGGAATATTCAAACAAGTCCAATCATTATGGAGTCCCTGTTATTGTACAATGTGACCGTGACAGTTCAAAATGAAATAACAGCCGAGTTTTTGTTTCATTTCCTCGAAATTAAAACGTGGAGAAGGATATTTGGCGCAAAGTTCAACGTATAGTCCGTCTTCTGAGCTATGATCTTACTCAACAAAAGGTTTCCTTTAGCCATCTTAAGTTCATGGCGGCGTAACTAAAGCGATGCACCTTAAACAAAAATAGCAATAATTTAGGATATTCATTTTCAGCCCAAAAATCACACTCCTTTCTTCCTTTCTCTTCGTGCTCGTGTATAAAAAGGCCGTTGAAAATTCAAAGTTATATATCTGGTATCTAACACTCATTAGTTTTAAAATTTGACATAGCATTTAGAAAAAGAACTTCATATTCAATTACACTTTTTATTTATACAAAATGCCAAAATTTTTCAATTACTTTATTTGGTTTTAAATTAACAAAATGCTAGTAACAGAAGAACAGAACACAGAACTGCAGGATCTCATTATACCTACTGGCAAGTCAATTATCAAATTTCTTCAAGACAGTCGAAATGGAGCGACTATTTCTGATATACTGTCCCATATAAGGGCACAGTTCTGGACGCCGGATTCGGAACAACTTAACAAGAACGTAAATACTATTTTGGAAAGGGGGACTGCTTTGGGATTTTTAGAAAGAAAAGGGTCAAGGTTTGGGCATTGGACGGTGCGGGAAGAGTGTGGCCGGAGACGACGACGTCGTCGTCGTCGTCATGGTGGTAGCTGCGGCTGCAGCCGCGGCCATAAGAGACGCGGGCGCCGTCGCCGTCGCCGTGGCCGCCGTTGCTGACTTCTCAACACGTGCTCAACTTCATTGTGAATGTCGGTCGTCAATTTAAACTCAAGGCTGTGGTAATAAAAATTGTGTACTTATCTTCTTCTTTATATTCAGACTTCACCGTAATAGTCGAGGTACCTAAACATAATTTTTTGAAAGTTTTCTCGGTTTGTTACCATGTTCTTACTTACTCTACTTACTGTACTTACCGGGAACCTATGTTTCGTCACATTTTGCGTTAAACACTACACTGGCCCTGGCCACGACTTCGGGCTGAGCGCGGAGCAGCGAGCGGAAAAATAAATTGGCACACGATGTATTAAACATGCCACGCAGTGTCATAGTAAATGAGTTTCGGAAACTTGTTTGGGAAACTGATTGATACACTCCGTTAGGTAGCTTCGGATACCCGAAGGGCAAATCGCCCAGAAATAGGAGCATGTAATTTTGAAAATACATAGGGCAGTTGCGAACTTAAACCACTTGCTAAATAAGACCAGCTGCGTTTTAGACCACTTACTATTTATACCAGCTACGTTTTAGACCGCTTGCTACATAAGACCAGCTGCGTTTTAAACTACTTGCTGCTTAGACCAGCTACGTTTTAGACCGCTTGCTACTTAAGACCAGCTGCGTTTTAAACCACTTGCTGCTTAGACCAGCTGCGTTTTAGACGAGATGATGATACTAACCCTTCTACTGGTTTTTTTTTTTGCCTTTGACATGTTATCGTATTGTTTTGATACGATAATAATTATTCCCTAAAACACTTTTAGACACTCAAACAACTCAGTCAAAAATTACTTACTCAAACATTGATAGCATCAATGTGCCCCGTACCTTTGTGTATCGAACTGCCCCAACCTTGCCCCAACGGTCATATTCGAAAAATATTTGAATATTAATAAAATGAGTGTACTTTAGAAAAGTTAAACATGCAATACTGACAACGAAATAAAATAACTTAATATTGGGAATTTCAAATATTAAATAAACAGATAGACACTGCAACAATTGATTATTACATAAGAAGAATATTTTTAGTAAGCTACACTAAAAACACTTTTTTACTTATGAAATGCTAAAGAACAACAACCTAGCGATGTGTTTACAGCTGTCAAACCCGCTTATGTATTAGTCATGGTTTAGTGATATTTCGATATTAGTACCATTTGTTTTTAACGAAATAGTGCGGTGTATTATATTGTGCCCCATGCACAAAACTGCCCCGATTCCCCCTAAGGCACTGGTCCCCCTAAGCGATGAACTATCGGCGTTTTTCTCGCCCAAGAAAAGAACAAAAGATAATCGCTCCGGTGTCAAGAAAAGAGAGAGATTATAGCTTATTCATACTACCTCATACTCGTAAACACCGAACAATAGGTATATACTACACGTTGTACATCGAAAAACACATTTGCTTCACCCGTCGCACGAACGCCGCCTGAGGTCTATTAGAAAAAATCTAATACACTTTTATGTCTCATCTTGGCTATATCACTAAGCAGCTGAAATGAAATGCCATATTTCGGGGATATTGAAATTTTACTGCGAGCTCTTGCCGTCGGTCGTAAAGAGCGGGACGGACGGGCGTGGTGCTAAACCGGGAAATACCCTGGATGAGGTGAAAGTGCCTTCTAGCGTTGGGCCATCATAAAACACCCCTGTCACTGCTCTAAATCGTTTAGTACTAATGGCGATCGGAAATATTTCGGTCCGACTAGGCAACTGAATATATCATTTGAATATCCTAGCGTAGTTCTAAGAAATGATAGAGGTCAAAGTCAAATCCCGTTACAAGCGACATTTGTATGTATAAAAAATATGAATGAACCGAAATCTATATTTTCCGAATTTCACAACACTCAAGAAATCCTATACTGGAGAACACCAACCTATGAGTCCTATGACAACCACCGCTACTGTCAATTAGCCACTAAACTCGCGCTTACGAAGTTTTCAAAGTTAGATGTACAATATGCATAACATTATATAATTCCTAACTTCCTCCCATCGGACTTCAGTTAAGTAATACAATTCAGTCCGAAGAGAAAGGTATTTAAGTTAATAGTCAGTCTTTACATGATCACGAGTTTTAATTTGTAAAGTTATCACCGTTTACCCGGCTCGTCTGGTTTGCCAAGTCAAAAGGAGCCTTGCCCGTTTCCTCAAAGTAACTAATAAGAACTTTTCTAGCGTATATTACCCGGTGCCTACATTGTAATCAATGGAAACGTTAACTTAACTCTTAATACCGCGTGATCATGGGCATTAAGTGTCAGCTTTTTACAATTATAATAATACCACTACCCTTATGTACCTATTGTGTATAACTGTGTGATCTAATTTCGAGTACACATATTAGCTTTCTTAGAAGTTGGTACATATGTAATCATTCACAAAATAACATTTATATTAAAATTACATTTACACGTATAACTACGCTACCAATACGACTTCTTATACTAACTATCTTAAAGAAGGGATAAAATTTATTATTCCTTTATTAATAAGTAATCTTCGTCTATGTAATCGTTCATAATTAATATTTGCTAAACAAAATATACCTACATCTACACATGTAAGTTACTATTACGTACCTTACAGTGCACTTACATAGGCAATCAGTTGAGTAATAATTGTCCATCAACAGTACGGATATCTCTTTCAATTAAACCAAATTAGACTGGAAATTATTGCTCAATAAAGTGCCCATGTAAGTGCAACTTTAGACAATGAGCTACCATAGAACCCTCAACTGCAAATGACTAGAAAGAAAATGCTTCAAAATTAGACTTCCCACGACAAGGTATTACGATAGCTTAGCGATCGTACAAAATATACACATCGAAAGATCTCGAACATCTCTCTGAAACCTATAATCAAAACCCTTCAGAAAGTCCTGACAAGCCTTTTATCACCAAGCCGGCGCAAAAAAACACATAGGTATATGTAGATAGCGTTAGTTTAAAATATTTAGCCCCGAACTATTAAGGCTCAGTTTCTTGTGATACATTGCATCGCTGCAATAGTTCCCGGCTCGATAATGTCAAAACAACTCGTCAATGGATTGCTACAAGCATGCGGGCTATCGACCATTGAAACAGCCTTAAAACAAAAGTCAAAGTTCAGGGTGCGGCGCTCCGGAATGGGCACGTAGATTTACACTCTAGGCGGCCGCTCATATAAAATGAAAATATGCGTCCAAGCTGTAGCGAAAGAATAATTCATATTCAGGCGGGGGGAGCGGGCGCCGGGGTGGCCATCCACTTTGCATAGGTAGTTATTTTGGCGAAATCCCGCGCACCAAGCTCTCATGTAATTAAGAGATTAAAGATCAGCGAATGGCGTGGAGCGAGCGAGGTTTTTCATAAAAACATTTTCCAGCTTGCAATATTCAGTGTTAGCTATTCAAACACATTTTCATACACGAATTGTGTTGCTTTTCCGAGCTCTTGAAGCGTGTATCATTACGTAATTCTTTGCGCTAGTTCAATGAGGAAAGTTTGAGCAGTTACAGTGATTTAGGTGGAAATTATAGCAACACTACTAGTCTTCGGGAGGTAAAGCATGGTAGTTGTTGTTTGAAATGTAATCTTAGTATTTGGACTATCAATTATAAGGTTTATGCGGAAAACTTGTCATGCCGTTGTTGGTTGCTTAAGATTACTTTATCATCAGAAATACTACATCTGACACTAGAATTTTCTAGGCATAAAAATATCCCCACATTATTAATATATTTTGCAATCTATTGCGTTGACACATTTTGAAATATTAAAATAATGTAAGGATATATTTATCCCTGGACATTCTGAAGGGATATAAATATTATCAATGGTTAACTTGAAGACTTCGAACGTTTATTTACATTAGGCGCAGGGGAACTCTTGTTGTAAAATGACTGTAACTACTAAAGGGCGGTGGCGTATAAGTTTATAGTACGTACAGTCACCAGCAATAATATAATATTTCACATTGCGCTCAAAAATGTCTGACACGCTCTTTATGCCTCCAGTAATAGAGACGTGTTAGATATGTTTGAGCCCAATGTTACATAAAATAATATTACTGATGACTGTACCTATAAAGAAAGCTAAATGTAAAGGTAGTTGCGGTCGATAAAACTGTAGAGAACTTGTATGTTGAATTTCTGTTCTCGCTGTTATTATACGCACAGACTGTTAAGGTGCGACCTCACCGCTGCTTAAAATACGGAGACGGTACGGAATCGCAGTGACGCATTGTATCCGTGCCGTTTTTATCGCATGCCCTCCATACCGCTGCTTAACGGTGCGTATATTACGGTGCGTCAAAAACGGCGCCATGTTGTTACTATCTATGTCTTTTGTTTACGCAACGACACCGTTTTTTAAGCAGCGGTGTGGGAAGCGTGCGTCAAAAACGATACACATACGATGCGTCACTGTGATTCCGTAACGTCGCCGTTTTTGAAGCATTGATGTGGGCGTACTTTTAATGTTGCATTTTAGAAAAAGAACTTTTAGCCCTGTATTTTGTTTTTAAACAATATTAAATATATCAAAACGTTAAAAGTTTCTAAAGCTTTTAATACTAAAATCATTTTTTGTTTTTACTCTAAACAATAAACAGTCATTAGGGTAATTTATTAGAAAAAAGTTTTTAGACATGTTTTATGCATCAAATTCATTAGATATAATAATATCGTTTCTACTTTTTCAGTAATCGGTATTATTTTTGTTAGTTATTTATTACAAAAGTGACACTAACAATGAGTCCCACCCAACTCGACAGATACTATCCGACGTCATCACATATGCCATCGACGAGTTCCTCATCATACCAGCTCGATGGTCATATCTTTATTACTTATTGTATTATTGTCATCGGATTTGCATACGAACGTACATATGCAACCTTGAGCAGATTAAAATCAACTTCCAAGATTTTATTACATTGTTAGTTAGTTATCAGTGAAGCTAACATTAATGTGTTTAATTCAGAAACGATTTAAAATGTGTAAACACTGTCAACAGTAACCAGTTTTCTTATTATTTTTAATGTTAAATTCTAGCTGCTCGTTCCGATAGTCCACTCGAGCGTCTCCTAACTAAGTGAATCAGGCACTAAACGCTATTAACCCTGGAACGGCCGGCGCGGCGAGCGCACTTCCTGCGTGTTGGCAACACTGTATCAGAGTAACGACTTGTCACAAACGAGGGTAGTGTTGTGCCCCGCGGCGCACTGTTAAAATGTGAGCAAAATAGCAAAATCACATCGGCCGCCATTTTCACGCCAGATTGAAGTTATCGTGGCAAAATAAATCGAAATATATACGCGATTAGCTTAAGATTTCAGTGATACATTGACGTAAAATGCCTTTATTTAATGACAAAATTAAGTACAGTATTTGAATGTATCCCTGTAAATTTTATGGAGCGCCGGCCGCCGCAGCAAAGACTTTAATCACCATTGACGACACGTAAGACTATCTTGCCTACGAAGCTAGCGGTCCTGGGTTCAAATCCCGGTATGAGCAGATATTTGTATGATGAGCGCGAGTATTTGTTCCGGATTCTTGGATGTTTACTATGTATTTAAGTATATTTATCGTTGTATAGTATCCATATTCTAACAACGGATCGATTTTTAAATTTCAGCAGTTGATGGCACACAAAATGGCCGATTTTAATGGTTTATGGTTTAAGATATTTTGTTTCTCAAAAGATGTATAAAATCACTTACTGAGAATACAATATTTGTCTTAAACATAGGTAAGAGAAGGTAGCATGCATGTTCAAGTAATATTTATGTAAGAGTATCTATTTATTTTTAGTTACCAACTATTTTTAATCATAATTTAAACTATTACTTTAAAAAATTAAATACTTTAATCAAATACTTGACGCATTTAATTCTTGGCACGCAACCGCAAATAACAAAATATTACACCAAATAGACCAAAATAATTAAATATGCGCGGCACGTAACGTCGCAGTCGTATCTATATAGTCTAATTATGTGTACACGTGTAATGAGACAATGTAAAGGGAAGGAGGCATGTATTTTACAAAATGAAGCATGTAGATTACATGGCTAAAGGCTCAGTTTCATTGCGCGATAGCCCGCATGCTTTTCGTGATACATTGCGTCGCTGCAATCGCTCTCGGCTCAAATATGGTAAAACAACCCGTGAATGGATTGCTACAAGCATGCGGGCTATCGGCCAATGAAACCAGGGTGTTATTCTCTTACAAACGGCGTTCGGGCGGTCGAACGAGTGAACGCTCCACCGGCGAGTTTAAGAAGTCCCGTCAGAGCGCACAAAACACAACTTAGCGCGTTTATTCTCAATTACGCATCCTTATACGTTCGATCTTATTGACAGAAGCCCGGCTGCCGAATTGAGAATGCACGCGCTAAAATGTGTTTTGTGCGCTCTGACTGAGCTTTAAGAACATAGAGGGCATCACGGCTTACAAATGGAAAACACTATCAACGCCAAAGGGAAGTGCCCGCGGGAAGGCGTGAGGTGGATAAAGCACGAGTGGTTGATTCGGGCACACACGAGAATTAAGCGCGGCAAATGTTACAATTTATAATTTTCATTTATTTTACAATCCCTCTACTTACTGTAACATCATCATGGGACCATAGCCCCCTACAGCCAAGACTACAAGTACTAAAAATTTGAAAAATATCTAAAATAAAGGCACATAATAACGAATTTAAAAGGAAAATCACGACTAAGTAGACTTGATTGGTTTCTTTGATACAGACGACTAAAGTGTTTATACCTTCGAAAAATATTCTAAGACAGCACCAAATAACTTTAAATAGAAAATTACTAATACTACTTGTACTTATTAAGTAATCATTGTTGGTTTTTTTGAACCGTTTTTTGTGTTTATATTTACTTTTATTTACCCATTTAATTTTTCTTTTTATTTGGGAGCAAAAAAGCCCTGTCATCCATCAATTTTGTCTTTACAAAAAAACCTATACTTTGGATAATGGAACTTAATATAATGTGAGCCCGGAACATCTTCTAACCATAAGTTACATAAGTCAGGTGACTAGATGGTTAGATCATGTTCCAATTACACTTTACACATTACAATACTAATACTAATTTCAATGTACTTACCTGTTTTGAATTGTCACAATCTGAAACGAATGTTTGCGACTTCGATAATTCAATAACAACTTCAGTTATTAATCCGTCTGACGGTGTGTCACAACACAAGCCACAAAAGGCTCCACAAAACGGCGTTCCCTCAGTCGCGACGTAAAAATGGTGAGCAAAGGTAGCTGCATAAAAGGTAGTAACTTTGTGCATTCCGCCATGCTGCAGTTACTGACTGCACTTCTAATTAGTAATGCTCGCTTTGTAGTACTGCATCAAAGCACTGCGTGCCGCCGCTACTTCCCGACCCCATTGTAATAACTCTGCTTAATTTTTCATATCTTTTGTTAGAGCCAATTGCGCTCTTGGAAATAATGCATTATTTTCAAAGGCACAGCTGCACTTTGAAAAATATTTAATTGTGCAGAAACAAAGGCCATTAAGAAGGTTGGAGGTAGAAGCGATGTGGAGCCAAACGGGAAAAAGCTTTTGTGTGTTAGGCTGTCAGTAGACTTTAAGGTATGTTTCGTGAGCGGGTCTATATTGTCTGACGCCAATTTAAAGTTCCGAATTTTACAATTCGTTAAGTTTTTTATCTACACTAAGATTATAAAGAGGAAAGATTTGACTGTTTGTTTGTTTATTTGCATTGAATACCTGACCTGGCTCCGAAACTATGCTCACATTATTCCTAAGTAACATAGGCTATGTTTTATTTTTCTGCGCGGACGGAGTCGCAGGCAACAGCTAGTCTTAAATAATGTCGAAAGTTATAATAATATATCTAATATATAAAATTCTCGTGTCACAGTGTTTGTATCAAAACTCCTCCGAAACGGCTTGACCGATTCTTATGTGTATATTCAATAGGTTTGTATGAAAAAATATACACCCGGGCGGCGGCGCCGGGCGCGGACAGCTATTAGAATATCGCACCTTCGGTAGGACAAAGGCACAATTGCACTTCTCGTCATATTGTACCTACAATGTGCTCAAGAGTTCTACCGAACGTGCGATATATAAAATTCTCGTGTCACAGTGTTTGTAACAAAACTCCTCCGAAACGGCTTGGAACGATATTTATGAAATTTTGTGTGTATATTCAGTTGGTCTGAGAATGGTTATATTTGTCTCAATGTTATAAATAATATATCCATAACTTTTAATAATATGATGACTGTATTTATTACACTAACCTTTAGGCGATGAAATGGTTTGATTATAAAGAATCATGACTTCATAATATTTCTGGATAATTATTCAAAATTATAACTTTTCAAAACTATTATAAATTTTACGTTATGGACCATTAATATTAGAATTATTAAACGTTATGCTTTACAGTTTTCTTGACCATCATTCATTATGAGCAAAAATATCACGGGAATCAATTTCTTAGTTCCAAAGTTCGATACATTAGGTAATCACTGTGCGACAAAAAATTCCTTCAGCTGCGTGAATTTTTCTCGATTCAAAAGTCGTAGACGAACTTTAACATCTAAAACAAACCACTTTACTGCAATTTTATTTGTCCACTTCTGCTTCAATAAGAGTCGAACCACATTCGATATACGTAAAAAAAAGGTATAAAGAACCTAATTAATTGAGTTTTACTTATTTCTACTGATCAAAAGCTCGCCTCACAAGTATATCTCACAAACGTACAGTAAAACTAGAGTATTAATTGTACTTTGTATTGTATTGTACTGAATATCGCTGTCACTCTCCAGCACATAACAAATATAGTGACAGATGCCAGAAAGAGTGTGATAGCGACAAACAACCGAGTACCTACTATTAACACGTTCACCGCCAGCCACTGCTACGAGTGCTACGCTGTAGCCCGTAGCAGCATTTTCCGCCGTATAGCGAAAATCTGCTACGAATAGTGGACCCGACTATCGGGTCGTTGGCAATTAATGTATTCATACTCTGGTTCTTCTGTAAGTAGGTACTTTAAAAAAAACTGTAGGTAGGTAGGTACTTGTTTGCCAAGTAATCAAAAGCGTTTTCTAACCAACTGTACTAACTCATTCAATACGTTCCTATCTATGTATCTTTCAAACATTCCCGCATGTTCTACCTGTAGGATATAATCAAAGACGCAATTAATGTTTGCTTGCAACGTTACGGAATGAGTCATTTCTGTGAAATAGCTTATTAGCTTCGGTACTCGGTATCGCAATTTTAATCAAATACCTATACCTATGTCACCTTTACAAATACCTGTTCTTAGAAAACACCTTATCATTTAGTCTGTCTCAACTACTAATGAGTATTCAATACAATAATAACAAAATATGAGAAGAACTTACGCAAATAGCATAAGTTATAATTCTTATGGCATGACTCCAACTTTTTACCATAACTACTTAAACCACTGCTGCGCTGCACGAAGAAGGAACTTGCTTTACGAGATTAGTACACTGTTGATACTGTGGTAAGATGAAACATATGACGTTCTGTTAAAGTATGCAAATGGAATCATCCTGGATGGTATCTTTACGTAGGAAATATTGGGTATTCCCAAAGAAAGAACAACATTTAATGAAAAATATATATTTGAAGAAATTTACTTTGTCCAAGTGTTTCTCGCCGTAGCTGGGGATATTCTGTAAACAACACAGTCAAAGAAAAGTATAGCTTCTGGCGAAACATGAAATTCTGAATAATGGTACATTCTAAGAAACTTTCAAATCTATATTTCAATAGAATTCGCATTTCATAGACTTCTCCGATACAATATATATTGTAATTGTGGTGGTGTTCCTTTTGCGTACACGCGTTTTCGTCTTAATCGCGTTCCTAACTGAAAAATTCGCAATGTTTGATTTATTATTTAAAAAGAAATACAAATTACTTTGACGTCTGAGAACAAATCCAAGAAATAAAATTTGTCCTTTAATTTCGCCACATCAAATGAGTCATTCGTGTTTGAAGTTTCGCCGCAACCGTACAACGTCCTGCCTACATTTAGCGAGAAAAACAAATAAAAGCTGCTAAAATCCGTGAAGAGCAAATAGCTGAAAGGTCCACTTAGGGACAAAGCAAAGGGAAATACCGAGGAACTAAGTTAGGGCGACATCAGACAGTCTGGTCCTTCGGTCACGTTTCTCGCCGTGTTAACAGGAGAGTTCGTGGAGGGGAAAAATCCTGTAGAGCGGTGATTGAGTTAGCGCCTCGCCCGAGGAAATGGACGTCCGCTGTCGCCTCTGTAACGTAATACCGCGGCTCGGGCTCCGGCGGCCATTTGCCCAGGATTGAGTTAAAGGCGCGCTGGACTAGGGGCGCTGGAAGTGTTTGCTTTTTAGTACGAGACGGTTTTCAACTCAACGGGGTGTTGTAATCCAGTTACTAGTCATTGTTTTCGGCTCGGAGTATTATTAAGGACTCACATGTAACTTTCTTATTGCTAATGTTGTTATTGTTTATGCAGTATATTTACCCAACGCTACTATCATTATTCAAAGTTTAAAGAGCTGCCTTAGGTCCATTTAAAGGCTGGCTTTTTGTGTGTTTTTAATGTAGTTGTCTTCGTTTTTTGCAAATTAGTTCTGAACTCTGAATGTAAAATATAAAATACTAGCTTCTGCTAGTGACTTAGTCGCGAAGAATTAGTTTTTTTGACATTCCACGGATCGCAAATTTTTCCGGGATAAAAAGTAGCCTATAATACTCAGGGATTATGTAGCATTCTAATGATGAAAGAATTTTTAAACATACAAAAATACAAATCTTTCCTCTTTATAATATTAGTGTAGATTTATAAAATCGAAGTGCACAAAAGAAACAAGTTATTTTTAATAAGTGCTAGTAATGGCTGAAACCATTACCTTCAGTCGATCTTTAAAATTACATTATCATAAGCTGTATTCATTTCGGTCGTTTACAATAGAACCTCCTATTCACTGGACGTGAGCGACTAAGTCCCGGACACATCAACGGCTTAGCCTATGGGTTCTAATTCTAAGTGCAACTATTTTATTCCCTTTGCAGTTTCCAATCCCGAGTGCAGATATTGTAACGTGGAACGGGACCACTTTTACTCTAACTCCAAAGTTGAGAGCTACACTACCGTTGCAAGACAAACTGACTTATATCTTATAGAATTTACATTGCATCTTCGATCTCAATAGAGACCGTGTATGGTTGAAAGTGCTACGGCTATCAAATCAAAGATACGATTGTTGACGCAACGACTGGCACGAGTAACCCATTCTAACCATTTATCGACGAATGAGCACTGGCTTAATTGCATTATTACGCTATAATGTTATGAATGCATCTACGAGTCACAACGTTAGATCTAGACTCTACATAAAGAAAGATAATAGGGTCGCTATAAACTCGTAAACTATTCACAGGTTGATTCACGTTTTCCTTTTAGGGCTGATTTTTCAATCCCCAGATAAAGCTATCCGGAAGGTAAATTTTAGCTCTGTCCTTTTCTTTCATATGACTTCAGAAAAGGATAGTAATACATTTAACTGACAGATAGTTTTATCTGGGGATTGAAAAATCAGCCCTTAAAGTATTATCAATCTATGAAGGTGCGCCTTACTATTGCACTTAATAAGACATTATTCGATTGCGTCAATTTAAATAAAGCACGTAGTGAAATGTCTCCATACATTGAAAATCTACAAACGTTTCGTATTAATATAAACGAGGTTGGGTAAAACACCCTTTGTTTGGCATCCAAATATCAGACATTAATTGGCACTTATTTTTTGAAGGATTGTCACAACTGGTACACGACGACATAAAACTAAACGTGCCCCTATTTGGGGGTGTGCAGACAATAGAGTTGTTTAACCTACTAATTTGCGTTTCATTATACGAGATTTAAATCTGTATTAAATATGACTTCTTTAATAAAGCTATTGCTGACTACTTGGTTTTGCATCTCTTTCCACGTTCGATTAATTTAGCAGTTTATCCTTCTTCCTAATTTCCGGCATAAACAATGCCTTTGACATTGTTGTGTGTGGGTATTCTTCAATATTTGTGTAAAAGTAATATATTTACTTGTACTTAAACACATTTTCGCGGTTATAAAAATACATTACCATCATTTTTTCAGTTCCTAGTATTTACGAAAAAAATACTTATGTTGAATCATATTCTGTAAGTTGATTTTATCGCCATGTTTTTCTCTGAACAATAAAAGGACAGTGTGGACATCCCTTAGGCGCGAAATTAAACTCCGACTTCCGGCTTCGAGGAACTAGAAATAAAGTAGCCTTTTATATCTTATTTACAGGGATTCTTCTGTAACTTACACTTTCATTCTACGTGCAAAGTTAATGACTTTATCAATTTGTCAAAATAATTGGGAATGTCAATAAGCGAGCTAACATAGTGTTAGGGTAGAATTGGATTTAGGTTATTGTTTCATCGGAAAATATATATTTATATTTTGTTGGCATAAAAACTATTTATAGCGTTGGCTAAATAGTTCCCATTTGTGCCTACCTGGTTTTAAACTAAACTAAGATCTTCGTGAAAATAAAGTGTAGGTATCTTTATTTCAAATCGTAATTTATTGGCTTATCAAGTGGGATGTAAAGTGTGCATAAGGTAAATGTTGCGTTCAGATTTGGCTCACATCTATAGGTAATTAACTTAATTTGATGCAAATCAGTCGCGGTAAACTGTAAGCTTTATCTTACTTTGTATATACAGACGTCTTTTAGTTCCAGTAGGAACTTTTGTGCAATTGTACCCCTTTTACACACTGAGCAGGTTTTCTCACGATGTTTTTAGAAACCGTCTACACGATCGAACATATGTTACCGCTGGAGTTTAAACTCGGTACCTTACGATTACGAGTCTAGACCCTAAGCTACTTGGCCACTGACCTTTTAAACTTAGGCAGTTTGTTTGAATTACACTGAAAAAACAAATGGGTTGATATTACTAAATTTTAGGACCTACCCATGACTTTGGTAACACTTAACCTTAGTAAAAACAACACATTGAAAATGTTGCTTCAACCTTTTTAGTGGTTAACTCAACCAAACTCACGTATGTAGGTCCTATTTTAACCATAAAATTAGTAAAATCGACCAATTTGTTTTTTCAGTGTAATGTTCAACAATAACGCAAATGTTCCTTAATGTACCTAAACGCGACCTAAAACAAAACTATATCACCAACATTCCAAAAGGTACTCAAGCGATCGTATTACTCCACGTATCCAATAAGTCCTCAATTCCTGGTCACTTAAAGCCAACACTCATCCTGCTTATACATGGTGTCCCGAATAAAATACAACTTTATCTACCCGCGCCGCGGTCAGAAGGTCGGTTTACTAAGTTGGGAATTCCGGACACTCCTTATAAGCCTCCCAGGCTTACAGTAATAACACATTCGGCCGACCCGTGAAAGGGTCCGGGTTAAGTATTATAATATTGGTTTAGATGCACGGATGTGCCTCTGCATTTCAATGAGGCCCCGAGATAAAAGTATTTCTTTCATACAAAATGTGTATTTCCGGTGTTCAGTATTAATAA
The DNA here is from genome assembly GCA_948252455.1 of Acleris cristana. Classification (NCBI taxonomy): domain Eukaryota; kingdom Metazoa; phylum Arthropoda; class Insecta; order Lepidoptera; family Tortricidae; genus Acleris; species Acleris cristana. The sequence goes on from OX411775.1 coordinate 7,823,023, forward strand.
TAAAGTAACAAGTAAGTAACATCTCGTCGTGATATTCATTGAGATAATAACAAGATAATCAGATAGAGGGACAATTTTGTCATCAAAAATTATTACTGCTTCAAGGAATACACTAGCATAAGCTGGGCATTTACGGACGCGACGTTTGTATCGGCGACACATGGAGTGTATACAACTGGATGCCTTGGAGCCTAGGTTAGAGTCCAAGGGATATTTTCTTGTATTTTTTGTGCTTAGTTAATAAATAAGCATTTTTATCTTATCTTATCTTATCTTTAAAATGTTACGTTATGCAAAGTACGAACTAACAAGCAACGTTAGGTCGAGTAGCATCGATGCCTCACTTAAGTGTTGTTTCTGAGTATTGCGTCAGCAACTTAAAAGGAGTTTCAAGATTCTCAGCAAAATCATTTTGCTCAGCAAAGTAGTTTCTAATTATTGTTCTAGTATCGATCTATCGCTTCGCCTAAAGGCGAATAAAGAGCCATAAAAAACTAAGAAACGAGGCGTAATTTAAAATAATATAAGCAATTTCCAAGTAAGTTATTTTCCCAAAAACTTTAATAAACTAGCTCAGAACAAATATTTATGAAGATGAAACAAATTACGGAGTTAAGCATCTTACTTATTTTTATATTGTTATTAATTTTTATTTAGTCGCAGATATTAGCTTTTCAAAGTTGTACATCTCACTGTCCTAGGTAGATATACAGTGTGTGACATCCATAAGAACATAAATTTTAAGTAACGATAGCTTTAAGTGTTCTGAACCGTTTGAAGAAGGAATTACGTTAATAGCTCCAATAAATTTAGTGTAATTCATTTTTAAAGGGTCCATCGAGCAGCAATGTATAACATTTAGTCTCAGTTAATTGCAATTTAATTGAGGAATAATTGAGGTATTTTTGATTAACATTGCGTGGCGAATTAGTTAGTATGAAAAAAAAGTACAACTTATGTTAACTATACACATGTTTTTATGTTTATTAGGATGCATATTAACTGTTTTCAAAATATATGTTCGTATGGATGTCACACACTGTATTAATATTTGATAATGATAAAGATGTTGTAAATAAACGGTTAAGACAAACTCATCATTACCTTTAATATGTAAAGTATGTGTACCTATTTAAAATGTCATATTTATGTAAATGTTTGAGAGACACCGTTAAACGAATTTTACATTGTAAAATAAGCTTGCAAAAACACAATTTGCGAAAGATAACATCGAGAGAATAAAATCTCCCTATCCCCATATTACAACCGCCATTGTGTATCCAAGCGTTAATGACAAACAAAGATCGCTATATGCTGTCATAGTCAACCGAGTCATACCGCAGACAAAGCGGAGTTCTCAGTAGTGTTGGCAGTACTGCGATAATGGCGCGCGCTAAGCGACCGCCGCTTCCGGTCGGCCACGGAAATGGTACCAGCCCACAGACAACCTTCATTTCCTGCCGAGTCCTTTTGCGCAACCTTGGGGACGAGATGTTAATCGGCTTGCAGCGTTATCTATTATATCTGCACCGTAGATTTGTCGTCGGGTTTGCTTGTTTTACGTAAATAGCACTGGTCCTTTTGTGCTATCGGCAAGCTGTGATCTCTATTGCTTTAGCTGCGGATAGCAGCCGGATATAATATAATGATGCCGGGTTCCGACAGGACGATACCTTTCTGAGAATTATATTCATCCTTTGAATAGCTTGTTTCCGAGATTTTCCAAGAAGACTAAGTTACTTTGCCGAGTTATGCTCGTTTGGTTACTTCGGGCTTACTATTTTAATATTAAAACCATCTACTGTTTATCCCCAATATTCATAATTATTCTGAATATTGGGAGCAAACAGTAGACGGTTTAATTTACTGATACGACGAAATAATTACATTCTGAATTCTACACAAAAGCGTACCTGATACTAAGTTTGAAGCATTGTATCTAAATTGATTAGTCAATTTAGTTAGTTTAAACATCAGAATTTAGCTCTGAATCGTACGTTGTTTGTTGACTTCGACATGAACATCTAATTACAGTCTGTGAGCACTTAGAAGATGCTTCGGGTTTGTACTTCTCTCTCCCTCGCTCTTAATAAGAGTGTATGAGAGCGAGTGAGAGACAAGTACAAACCCGAAGCATCTTCTAAGTGCTATCGCACTGTACCTCAATATAAATCAATTTGATACTTTGTGTAAAACAATAAAATTATGTTCAATCAGATAATGTTGGCAAACGCCCTAAATTTAGTTAGTAGGGTCACTATCCAAACCCAGTGCACTCTGTACTTTAGGCGCAATGATATAAGCACATCGATATGCATCTGTGTGTGTAGTTTTGTTTGGGCTAGTGTGAGTACGAATACAAACGTGCGAACGTTTATGCGATAGAAGCAGAAGCGTAGAGTAGGCACGTTTGAACTATCTAAACTCGGTTTAGTTAGCAAAAGCGCCTTCTGTACTTGTGCTATTATATATTCTGTAGCTATGAGGGTATCTAATGAATACTTCAAAACTTGCGCAGTACCGCAATTCACCATTGAAATTGGCATGCTGCTTGTACCGTAAGAACACAATAAAGCTGCCACTCGTTACGGCGATGAACGGAGGAAGACAACAGGATCGCGACTGTCGCTGTCGCACATTGTTCGGCGTTCAAATGAACAACAACAACGAACGTCGCAGCAGCGAACAATCCGCGTCAGCGCAGTTTTGTCTGCTCAGTTCACCGTGTCTGTTTTGTGAATCGAAAGAATAAAGTGAATGTTGTGAGTGCTGTTGAATATTATATTGTAACGTATAAAATGTTTAGCAACTCAATGTAATTTCGTATTTTTTGACATGCAATGCAATTTATATTGTAATATTACAATGATTAATAAATAAACTAAACTAAATGTAAAGCAGGCTTTGATGGTGTTACGACAGACGAAGACAAGTGATAATACTAATAGTGATAATGCAACACTGCGTTCTTATTTGTACGATCACTTCGTGTCTTAAATCGTGTCAGCTTATGCATTTTTATTTAGTTGATAAATAATTATGTTAATTCATCATTATTATCATAATTTGACGTCTACTCCTGGACATAGATCATTCCCAAGAACCACCAGAACGACAAAGCCCTCGCTACTTAACACTTTGTTCCGAGGGTACAATTCCTAACAAATATATCGGAACTGATAAGTTGTTCAAAAATATCTGAATCGAAGTCTAAGCTCCAAGAAGTTAGGGTGTGTTCATATATTTTTGATAACCTTATCTCCTTGGATATATTTGATGGCGACTGTTTGATATAAGGTCAATTAACCATACTCCTTCTTGACGTCTATAAGAGTAACCGCCGCTGGAAGTGTTTAGAGGTAAAAATAGTATAAAGAAACTTGCGTAATTAGGACGTTGCAGTATACAGGGTGGAATAAACGAAAGCCACATGGACGGCAAATACGTTAAATACTGAAAATTGCCAATTCTACTCAAAAGAGACTTACTTTTATTTTTATAAAAATTATTACTGCATTTATATGGATTTTTGAAAATTCGTCTCCTTTAACCGGGAATCGAACTGGTCGAATATGACAAAACAGTAAAATCGTTTTTTTATTACGGTCTTTTTTTAGTTTAAAGGGAAAGTCGTATACGTTGTAGATATAAATGATCACTATCAATGACCCTTTCGATCTGTATTATAAAACTCACAGAACAGAAAAAACAGTAGAAGTGTCAAGTGGGCGTGTAACGTGTGGCATAGTTATGCGGAGTTCCGCATAACCTACCATACTTTTGCTACGATCGCTTATTTCGATATTTCGATATATCTAAAATAGGAAATAAATCCAGAAGCATGCCTTATTGTGCTATTTTGGAGTGTAATAACGATAGCCGCACCAAAAACATTTTCCATGGTGGCGTGCTGTTTTTATTATGGTTTGAGTATTGGCGACAACAGGTCTGATACTAAGCGAAGCTCATGCCACTTCCACTGTTTTTTCTATTCCGTGATAAAACACGACTTTATAGTTTTGTCATATTCGACCAGTTCAATTCCCGGTTAATGCAGATGAATTTTCAAAAAGCTATAGATGCAGTAATAATTGATTTCAAAAATAAAAGTAAGATTGGCTATTTTCAATATTCAAGGTAAATAGTTGCCGTCCATATGGCGTTCGTTTTTTCCGCCCTGTAGGTTAAGTAAGTTGTTAAAGAAATGTGCGGTTTGCTGCAAGTACTCCCGGGAAGTGAAGAGTAGGTCGGGTTGATTAGGTAAGTAGGGCCAGTAGGGTTTTCAAAGATGGAATTTTGAAATAGCACGTTATTTTTGAACAGTGGACGAATGTTCCCTTTGAGATCTCGTCTAATTTATACAATGTCTACGGGTTTTAGATCCCACTTACTATCAGGTTGCCCGTGTATTCGTTTGTCTTATCCTTGTATAACTTATTTATGTTTAAAAATTAATATAAAAGTATGTATTTACAAGAATGTAGACAGGTTCACAAAGTTCTTATGTAAATAGTGTTCTTAATCAATTACATTTTACCTTATGAATGTGTAAAGGTTGATTAGTCAAAGATAGGTTACATTAATGACACATATTGATTTGACAGATGAAAAGACAAATAGAAGGAATACAAACAAACAGAGTTTTATTTACATAATTTACATTTACTTTTTAACTCACGAAATCCGGACAACACCCTGTATCATTCCTAAATATCATCTCTACTTGACCCCAAATAAAAAGTTCTGTTGTTCTAAAAATACACCATTGTTGTATTACCTTCTAGGAATTGTCACAATAATTTATTTAGTCTATGGCAAAGTTTGAGTGTTCTTTCATAATGAACGGCAATGCGTCATAATCTCGGCAGCAGGTGGACAGGGCCGCTAAAAGCCGATCCGTGTACGGCGCGCGCGGACCGGCATTTATCATTCAAGTTTACACGTTAACACTGCAGTGTGCTTAGAGGTTTTTAGCTCCATGGTTCCATTAAAGTTTAACTTTTTGCAAGGTCTGGCAAAGTGTCAAGGTATGTATATAAAACTGCGTTAAGAGACATGTAAGAGACATGTGCTTAGCAGTAATATTAGGTTTTTTTTTACGTACTACGGAAACTGTTTTTATCGATGCGACATAGTAATGTTTTATAAACAAATGGGTTTCGGGATGAAACATATTTAAATAAACGTAAATTAAATTTGAAATTATTTTCTTGAGCGTCCGAATTTACGTTATAGGCAGCCTTGAATAGAATCATAATGGATTTTGGTTGTTATTAAATTTTAATGTAAGCTTGATGATGATGAGTTGATGACATAATCCACATGTTGACAGCCGACAAAAATGCTGGACGTAGATCTGTCCCAACAGTCCCAAGTTAATATTTAACTACACATATACACAGTTATAGTTATAAACTCAAACCCGACCGGCGACTAGCACGATGATGCACCCTCGGGTTTTTTATATAGCCTACGTCACTGACACGTTCTTGACGAATCATAACCGTTTATTTAAATCGGTCCAACATTTGGGTTATTCCCATCTGTTACCACGCGCACACTTTTGCTCGCTTATTAAAGTTAAATAAAGTTCAAAGTGGCAACAAAAAAACCTCGTGTGGTAACGTGTGGGAGTAACCCCAAAAATTAAATAGGGGAGTGCAACATTTAAAAAAGGTAAAAGATAAAAGATGGTTATTCAGTAAGTACTCCACACTTATTAAGATTGTCTTACCATCACCGGAATACAACAAGCTCTTGTGTTGTTTAATTAATTCTTCAAAATATGAAACACAAATAAACACTAATTCACACCATTGTTCCATTTTGCACAATTTCAATTTAAATGAGAAAATTGCGGATGCTATTTTCGATGTCTACGGAAATGACGTCTCAACGCCGGCGTGTCCAACGGAGCACGTAGAAGCAGGTCGCCCCGAGGACTCTTCACTAGTTACAACTGTTGAATACTCAAACCGACGCAACTGCTACTTCTTGCTAACTTTAAAACTCCTGAAACAAAAATCTTACAAGGGAATGTTAAAAAGGTGACAGGTCTAGGAGTAGTCCAGACGAAAGTTTAGCATTGCTAGGCAAAATTGTAGCTTTACCTAATTCTTAAAATAGAACCGTAGTTCACTTTATCAACCCCCAAAAGAAGACTTAATAACAGTACTAATCAATGGTCGTCTGTACAGAAGCTCCTAAAAAGTAATTATCTCCCATTCACTCTTCCCGACCCCGAAATACTTTTTAATTTGTCTGGTATTGTAAGTGAATGTCTATGTGTTTATCTACACTGATGAAATCGTAATCATTAACAGAGTAAGGAAAGTGAGTTATGATCAATTGGGATAGACCAAACAAAATAACTCACTGTTTTTACATTCTAATTCGAAAGAATGGGTAATATTAAGAGACCAAGTTCATTAATTTTGTATTTGACCCAATAGTTTTGTTTGAATATCTTTATTTATTTAGCAGACATTTTATGGATGACATGAATATTTTTAATTTGGGCTGGCATTTTCTAATATATTACAACAATTAAATGATATCTAATGATAAAAAGGGATTGTAATAATGTATTAAAACATACTATTTCAAGCAGTTTTCGCCAAACTCGTAAGATACACCTAGGAGGCCTTCAAGCCAAAAACGAAAGTCAAACAAAGGTTAAATATACTTTTGTCGAAATATCCGAAATAGATAAATATTTCAAAAACTTAATAATGCAGAACGGTTTTAAAACCCCATTCCTCGAAATGGTTTTCGAATTAGAGTAATTGTAAAAATATGAACAATCCCAATTGTGAAAAATTACCCCGTACAGTGACAAAGACCGACATGAGAAGCTTTAAAATGTTCTTAACAACTGTTCGACAGCGGAATTCAAAATTAATGTTTGCCTAATTGCGGTTTACCCTTACTGCAATCGTATTGTTTACGGCTCAGCCACCTTTACTGTCAAGATGTTAGGGGAAAAGATAAGGTCCAGATTACTTACCACGATATCTTATTGTCTTTAAATCTGTAGGACAAAATAACTAATAATGGGCATATCTTTCCATAATCGATATTGGCAGATTCCTCCAATCTGACTTAAACATATTACAAATGCGAAAGAGTGCTTGTTTTTTTAAAATAAACGAAGAGTTATTTTGTCGAAAATAGGCAGTTTATAAAATAAAGTATTATTTTTATCTGATAAAAACCTACCTATTCCCGACGAACAGTGAAAAATATATTCTACTTTCGCTGGAGGTAAAACTTTGAAATAGCAAAAGCTCGAGTAAGGAAACACTTCTAGGGCAATAAGACAAAAACAGCTAGCAGCTTACTGTAACAAATGTTATAATATAATTCCCTTGTGTTTGTAAGTGAATCAGGATTATTCCGATTTACTCTTTTTTTTTACGAAAATTTGCATTTTAATAGTAGGTAATAAATCGAAGCCAATCAATTAATCTATATTATTAACTTGAGCAGCGATTATATTTACGTAAGTACAATACAGTTAATGTACTTGAGCCTCCTGCATGTTTTAATTACCAAAAAAATGAAGAAATGACAATAAAATAAACTGAACATCCATCCTAATCTCAAAATGGCGCGGCCGAAGTTAAATCGAAGCTTGTCGAGAAATTGTCCGCATTTCAAGAGAACCTTCCTCCATCAGCCAATTGCAATAAATGAGGGGGTCTGATTGGAATCCGATGGAAGAGATTTTTTTGCTCCGCGAAGCCGTCAATGCCGGTACGAAGAAACGGAGGCAATTTTCCGTACTCGGGTTCATTTATCAGAACCATTAGGTATTGCGATGTTAGGACGTAATTACGATGAATCCCGTGTAAGGATAATCGGGAAATCCTTAAAATTCCGGAGGATGTTCATTTGATTGAACTTTCATTCCGTTGAAAGCTGTACCTATCGTGTGAAGCTGTTTTATTTTTAAAGCATAATTTAATTGCGGTACAGTAGAAGGCTATATTATATATCTATGGATCCATCGCGTCAAATATATGTATATTTCTGACGTCTTGGGAACGTAGCTTTATAATATTTCTGACTTTGACTGTAAATAGGTAGATTAACGTTTTTAATAATATAACGTCTTGTTCCACCAGACCAATGTGAGTAACGTGTTTTTATCAATTTAGGTTCTAGAAAATTAACAGGCGCGTTTATTTTGTTAACTCAAATAAGTTACAAAAACACGAAAAATTAGGTATTAGAATACAAAATTCAAAAAGTGTCTTTGTGCTAGGATGGATATGTAATGTAATCTACCAAGTGAGTTAAAAAGTTTATGCACATCCGCAGATCTGGGGGCACAATACTTACTGCAAATGTTTTCTTGTTATGTCGGGCAATTTTCTCTAAAATAGGCTTTATGTACCAGATTACCGAATATGTACAGTCAAAGTCATAAATATATACGTCCCCAAGGCGTCAAAAATATCTATATACGCCCCTATGCCACTGATAATAAGGTCATGTTTACATATATTTGGCGCGATGGATGTATACATATTAGTGCATTTGACTGTACTCATATACTGGTGTAACGCAACGCGGTTCCATTGCTGTTGTTACAAACAAACCCAAAAAAACTACAAAAACTACAAGTATGAGTTCTTTTTTATTTAAAGTAATCGTATGTTTTAGATGATTTTTAGTAGGTACAAATAAACATCGCATCTAACTCATGATCGCTACTTAGTCGAGATAGTTTTCCTGTTTTCCCAATTTTTAGTATTTGTAATTTTATTTATATGGAGGCTAAAATTACATTTCTAGAGTTCCATCACAATTTTTTTTTATGAATATAATTATATGATTCCACCATCGTCAAGGTTCTTCTAGATTTCAATATTTCACGTACGAACGGACGTACAGATAGACAGAGATAACCTAGTTTGACTATGAAACACTAAAGGTTTATTATAAAAACAAAACAAATAGCGAATTCATGTGCGAGCGTACTTGCTATTTAGTAGCTGAAATAATACTTGCCCTCTTAAACTAAAAAGCTCAGCTGCTGTCCAGTAACTTAGAGAGAAATCGGAAACACTCAGTTCAATTGCTCTAGAGTTAAACTACGAAGTTGGAACTTTTGTTACAACTAAAGTTTCCTCGTTTCCAAAAGGTCAATTGATTTGATAGCAGCTACTTGTTGAAATTGCTATATACTATAGAACTTGAAAGTCGAACGATTTTAATCATGTCAAGATTCTATTTAACAAAAATCCTCGACCAACCTTTTAAAATCTTTAAAATAAACACCACCGTTTCTTTAAGTTCACTTGTTAGATTCAGAAACAGATTCAAACAATTATATGTAATATGTAACACATTTTTTAATGTTTTTTTTTTCATTATTAATGTTTATAGTGACTTTAAACATAGCTTAGAAGTGACTGATAATGTACTAATATGGTATTAAATTAATTATAAAATCGAGGTTAAGTTAATCGAGTAAATTAGTAATTGTACGGGTTCCAGACAATACGGCCAGCATCATAATTATAATTAATGTCAACACCTACTTACTTTTACTTGTAACACGATACTCTACGATTTTGTATTAAATTAGAAAGTGAATCGCAACTAAATTGTGGCAATCATTTATATTGCTGACTATACAATTGTTCACGACTCTGAATGCGCTAACACTTCCATTGCCAAGAAACGATTAGCGGGAACATTGTTCGTAGCGGATTCCCGCTACAAAGCGCTGAGCGCTACGAGCTGCGAGCTACGCGGCTCTCGTAGCGAAACATCGCATCATGGTCCCGGCTCTTGAGCGTGAGCAAGCTTCAAATACTACGGACGTTAATTATTTCTTTGTACAGCCTTTATTTCCAACATCCAATCAGAATAATAACGTAATGGTCCTTTCATACCGTCCCTTCCTTGCTTTGCTCTGGTTTAAATTAGTAACTACTAAATTAGTCAAGGATAATGTAGCTTACTATTAGTTTTTTGTAATCAGTTCTATAGTTCCGGAGATTACCCCCCTCTTTACGATAATAGTATCAAAGTATAGATAACGCCATTGTTCTACTCGATAAAACTACATTGCCTTTGAAATGTTATAGTTATAGTATTGTTTTGTAACTCGGCCGCCATTACTATCTAGTAAATAGGAAATATGGTTTTATCAAGTGGAATAGAGGCCCAGAGCCCCTTTAAGTATACGAGACTATTTTAAGCTCAGTGTTGCTAGTGTTGTGATGTTTACCGCGCTCCACATTGTAACACCTCCATAAATGATTGAGTATTGAGTATTGACGATTAATGCAACAGTTTATAACCGTAACTATTGCTAAATCAATTAGGGCTTGCATTCGCTAACGTGTGCGCTATCTAACACAAACACTGTGTCGCTTGTGCGTCAATTATATTATATCTTTGATATCTTTATATTATAGCTCTCCAACTACTCTTAAAGACCGCAACATTTAAGTGAATCACCTACCTATAATTCTTTTACCGAGGCCTTCATTCAATATTTTCTTAGGTAATATAGAACCAGACTCCAAACGAGAAGGTCCACATTCTTGACCTCTAAGTGATATTACATTAGGCAGTTTTCTCTAGTTATCTAGACGAAAAGTTGTTGGTTTGAACATGTATTTACCGATCGTTACGAACTCAGAGGTCGCGGTTACGACGCCCGGCTCGGGTTATATTTGGGGTATATTCTCTCTGCCATAAAATTCAAGTTCCGTTTTTTACAGTCCATAACGTTTTTCGTCGTAATTAGTGTTGGTTATAATATTGAAAGTCATAATATTAGAAAGTATATTCATAACTTTTAACTCCGTATATGTAATATATTTTATATTTTTAAAGGTAATAATAAACTTATCGTAGCAATTATAACCACTTGACAGTCCGGCCTGCGAGACCATCATCCGTAAACACCACCTATGTACCTAATAATGTGGAAAACAATTTCTGACTTTCAAAATTCAATATATAACTTTGAGTGACAAATAAAGGGATCCCTTTTATTTGAAATTGCCTCTGGTGACAAAATAGCCAGATGTCCAACACTAAAACTTCCATTCATGGAGCTAGTTTCCTTTTTTTGGCATAACTTATTTCATAATGATTTTGTATCCCATAACAACCTTTAAGCATACGTGGCTATAAGCATAAACTCTTTTGGCATAGTCAAGCTTTGTACTAGCATTCAATACGCATAAAGACCGTCAGCTGAATTATCTTTTTGCATAACATTAACCAGAAAAACATTACAGCACCGTATTCATCATAAAAACAAGCAATAAAGCAGGATTATCCGGGCTTACACAAAAATAGACCTAATATCGAAGGCGGTAACAAAGCGAAGTTCCCGCCTTAGACATCTAACCTAACACCTACCTGAGTCACTTCTGCCTCGTACCATATTACCACCATTACCATTTCTATCAATTTGTACTTATTTTGCTCATACAATTATTTGAAACATGATCGCTCTGCAACACGACCATTATGCATCATAAATTCATAAAATTCGTCCATGTCATTAGTAAAACTACTATTTAAAATTCGATCAAACAAAAATAATATTAATATTTGTTAGTTTCTGTATGATTATTTGTTTGACTTGTAGAGAATGCCATTAGGCATTAAGTCCGCCATTTGTACTTTTTTTTTTGGTGCAATAAATGTTAAATAAATAAATAAATAAATAAATAACAATTATACCAAACGTTTTCTGCAATGTCAATATTCGTCTAAAAACCTTTGTGATGTTATACCAAATACGTTTCGAACAATCCAATCGAATGATTACCGCAGTTTGGCGAAGAGTATATTGTAAAAAAGTAAAAATATAGGTATATCAGTTACCTTGATTTATTGTTGAGCTCTGAATATTTAAATGCACATGCGTCATGACATACGGATTTTATATTATGAAGTTATTAACCGTGAATCATAAAAAACTATAAATGTAGGTATAAACTATATTGAAGTTTTTTTTCGAAAATTTACCTTAATGTTAGAAATAATAAATAATAAATAAATATCAGGGAGACCCTGACACAAATTGAACGAGTCCCAAGCAAACCTAGCTCTAGGCTTGTAGGGACATAACAACGATATAAATACTTACATAGATAAATAAATACTTACAAAACTTCCAAGACTCTGGAACAAATACTCGTACTCATCACACATATATTTTCCCATACCGGGAATCGAACCCGGGACCTTTAGCGTCGTAAGCAGGATCACTACCAAATAGGGAAAGACAGTGGAAAACATTTTCCGTACAAAGTCACGGGCGTTCTCTAGTATTTATCTTTATGAAACGCGTCTGGAATCCCGTAAGAACCATATAGGGACGCAAGAAACCCTTACAATTATTGTTATGTCAGTTTATTATTAACGTTTAATTATTGACCCCCGAACTGCTGTTTGCCGCCAACGATTCGTTGGCTGATGCTTCCATTAAGGTTAATGGAGCTAATCCCCCTCTAATGGGCGATTGGATCCTTCCCCGAACCCTCCGATAATTCCGCCGGTCCGCTTCGCTACACTTTCTTACACAAACATTGTATTCCTTTTAGTGTACAAAAACAAATATTTGCGGAGTTAATCAAAGCCAAAGAACAAAAACATTTGGCGCCTCCGAAAGTCGCTTACGTTCCTTAATTACTGAGAGAAAGTTTCTTCTTCGCAACACACAAAATAATTCTACTTAAAAAAGATTGTGTAAAATTGTTACAGAGCTACGGTGTTAAATTATTAGCGGTGCTCAATTCTTTAGATACCTATTATGAGGCTTAGTACCAATTTTACCAAACGATGTTAAATTTAATCAATGTTAAAAATTGACTGTTAGTTCATACATTTTGACAGCTGTTAACGCTCTAACCGTCTGTTAAGTGGTTAACATCGTAAGGTAAAATTGGTACTTAAGCTAGCCTTAAGTTAAGCGTTGCTGTTATTTTATTATTATTTTACTGAATAAATGACTGATTTAGATATTATATTATTTTGGCATATTCCAGGGCAAATTCCTTTTGAGTGCCAAACATTTATTGCATAGATTATTATTGTAAACGGTGTATTTAACTTGGACTGAATCGCATGTAACTACAATTAATCATTCACTTCGCTATTGCTCGGAATCTGGAATTTTAATTGCCAGTGTTAATTAATGGGATTTAATTAAAGCGCTGTCCCTGTCAATCTGTCAATCTCGGAATAATGTCGTCGCGGATGACGAAGATTTAATTAAGCCATCCAGCCTAGCTCTGATTATAAAGTAGGACGTCGCTCCACATATTATACAGGCATTCCCATTATGACTATCTACGTACGAGCAGGTCATACGTAAGGTCTCACTAGAGATGGGCCGACTAGTCGACGATTAGTCGGGAAAGCCGACTATTCGGCATCATTTCTATTCGGTGATTAGCCGTCGACTAGTCGGCAAAAAATCGGCACCAGTTTTTAATCCTTGAAATATTAAAATGCTTATGAAACAATTAACATATAATAGGAACTCAAATAAAAAAATAGTTACATCCACATATCGCCGTAGGTAGGTAGAACTAGAAAATTGGTCAAAACATGAACGCATGGTAGAGGTAGATAACAAATAGCTCAACGGACGAAGCGAAACGAACGTTTCTGAGTTCACCCGAACTTAGCAAAATAATACGATCGGCAGCTTAATCGGCAAATGGAAAACCGATTAGTCAGCCGACTGGCCAGTCGGCAAAATCCGTGTTCGGCCCATGTCTAGGTCTCACGCATTCGAGGAACATTCAATAAAGTAAATAGTAAATATCGGGGGACAATCGTACACAAATTTACCTAGCCTCTAAAAAACCTACGTTTGCATTATGACCACGTAACAACAATAAACAAATACCTTAATTAATGAAAACTAGGATACATAAAAAACATCCAGAGAATATACACAAATAATCATGATTATCACATAAATAAATATAAACTGGTACCGGAGTTCAAACCCGAGACCGCTGCTAACTTCGTACGGGGTCGCTGTCGTTATATTAAGCGTAATAAAAGTACAGTCGCCCACACACTTAACTGACCATTAAAGACGGAGCTGAGAATTAATGTCAATGCTTGAAAGGGATGTAAATATATTTAATATGAAAAAAATATCTACATCCCTGTCAAGCATTGATATTTTCTCTCTGCTCTGCCTCCAATGGTTAGTTAGGTGTGTTGCTGTGTGTACCTAATCTTATGGTAGGTCTCCACGTACGAGCTTGCTCATCGTTTTTACGGTTCTTACGTTTATTAGTAGCCTAAAGCTTAAAGTCATTTCCGTGTGTAGTACGCATGTTCGAACTACCTCGAATAAACGTAAAGACGCAGAGCAACCTTGCTTATTGTCAGTTAGTGGCATAGGGGCGTATAGATATTTTCGACGCCTTGGGAACGTACATATATTTATGACTTTTACTGTACATGGAGACCTACCACTAGATTCGTATGTCTAAACCTTAACAAATTGTGGAAAAGACGTAAAGAAAACTTTTGTTTTAGATATTTATTTGATGTAAAGTTCAGTACTTTGTTACTCATACGGCCATACAATTTCAGTAAGTTAAATTTTTATTTATCCAGTAGGATTAATAAAAGGAGAAATAAGCAAGTTAAAAAACAAGGATTATAAAAAAGGAGGCCCTAAGAGGTTGCAGCCGACAATAAATTATCTATTGCCTGATTTAAATGCAGAACACGTCAAAACATGACAAAAAATCAGAAGGTGACGTTTGTCATCGGCTAAAAAATTATAAAATTATTATTTACATTTTGATACCACAATCATGTTTTATCATTTAAAATAAGGTAGAGTAGTTAGAATATTTCTTGGTGCATTGTAACGTAGTGGTATGAAACGGTTAAATCCAAGAGTTGGTTGTAGCTGTACCTGGATACCGCTGAGCTATGATTGAGACTGGCAGTGCCGAAAACGTAACGGCCGAGGCACTTCCGAATCACCCTACTCAGGTAGAAGAAGTAGAAGCCATTTGGGTATGACATTCATTCAAGAAGCCGTAGGATCATCCGTAGTGGTGTAGCTTAGTAGCTCAAGTGATGTGGAAGTTATTATATTAGACGGTCGCATCAAGTATCATTCTCCTCCAAAATGATTCGTGCTGTGGTACTTAATAATAACCGTTGAAAAAGCCACCATAAGTACCTGCAAAGTAACTACTCAAACTAATTGATGAAACTTTTTGTACCTATTGTGGGCAAGTTGTAAAAATATTAATAGCAAAATACAAGCCGTAGTACAGTTTGCATTATGTATACATATTTTTTGCTAATGCCACCTGCATTATTTATCAAAATACTAATTTTATCAGAGTCTTAAACATTTACGCCAGGCATATTTTTCCACTTAACTCAGGAACCACCGAAAGAAGACGAGGACATAGCGCGCCCCGAAGCGACTTTTCGTTTCACCATCCATAACATTAGCCAGCTAAAAGAAAAAGTCCTTTCACCAGCGTGCCACGTCCGATGTCTGCCCTGGAAGATCCTCACGTTAGTCCGAAACACGACCACTCCGGACCGCCAGCAAGAGAAGGCTCTAGGGGTGTTCCTCCAGTGTAATGGGGAGACTGAAGCTCCAGGGTGGTCGTGCTATGGCCTGGGAGAGCTCAAGCTGCTTACCCACAAGCCGGAAGGAGAGCACGTGTGCAGAAAGTTACATCACATGTACCACAGGTAGTGTTGCGACAAATCAAGTACCTAGATGTCACCATTCATAAGCGAGCGCGGCATGGTTCAAACCACTTATAAAAGTTCTGATATAATACCGCTTTCATATTTTGGAGCGCGCCGCGCTTTCGCTGTGTGAGAGTTTTTGGATCCACTTGAAGTATTTACAGACAATCCTGCTTTTTATTATTTTATTATTATTCCCTATAAGTACTAGCTTTGGCTTCACAAAGCCGTGACAAACTAGCTTGTTTATTAGAACTGCCGTTGTTACTGGTTTCATTATTGTTGGGTAACGGGCTTTAAACTTTTATGCAAACATGCGACTCGGGGTAGGGCCTTTTTATTGTTGTGGCAAGGAGAGTGGAAACGATCTTCAGAAAGCCGCACCCATAAACCCACAGATATTTAGTAAGACATTCTTAAGATTACAATCACAAAATTACAGTCCTAAGACTGCAAACGCGTTGCCAACCTTGAGGACTAAGATAAAATGCATTTTTTATGAGGCTCTATTTTGTTATCTTGTTAGCATTAAGATATTGCACATAGCCCTCGCCTTAATCATCATCAATTTGACAGCAAAGAAGATGACTGGGGATTCGCGCACTTTATTTCTTGGAAAGACTTGATGGATCCTGACAATGGTCTTGTTAAAGACGACGCCATCACAATAGAAGCCCACGTGGTGGCGGAAGCGCCGCACGGAGTGGCTTGGGACTCGAAGAAGCACACTGGTTGTGTTGGTAATACACGAGAGTGCTTTTTACGTTACAACAACAGTAATTCACTACTTAATAACAGTCATCGGCTTTTGTCGTGTTTCTAAGAAATTCAGCTGAGAAGTATACTGTTAGATGAGAGTGACTGTGACAGCGATAGACAGCCGATGGCAATGATGAAAAGCACAGCTACTAAGCGTTTTTAATTGTCGTTTCTAGGGTTGAAAAACCAAGGTGCAACGTGTTACATGAACTCGTTGCTTCAGACACTGTTCTTTACAAATGTCCTGCGCAAGGCAGTGTACAAGATCCCGACCACGGGCGACGACAGCTCCTGTTCAGTAGCGTTTGCCCTGCAGCGAGTGTTCTATGACCTGCAGTTCTCAGACAAACCGGTAGCGACTAAGAAACTCACTAAGAGCTTCGGTTGGGAAACCCTGGATTCATTTATGCAGCACGATGTTCAAGAATTCCTTCGGGTAATTTGGCACTAAAACTTTATTGCGAAGAATTTACGATTAATTTTTAAAAGCTTTAACATAACGATACTTACTTCAAAAATAATCCGAAACTAACTTCATTGCCCTTACGAAAAATAGATTCCAACAAAGGATTGGAAAGTCAAATTTATATTCAAGTCTGAATCTTGTTATATTCACGCTTGGAACTTGATATGAGGTTATTTCTGAAGTTCGTTTATTTTCCAGGTACTTTTGGACAAGTTGGAAAGTAAAATGAAAGGCACAGTAGTAGAAGGGACCGTGCCGAAATTATTTGAAGGAAAAATGACTTCTTTTATAAAATGCAAAAATGTCAACTGCACAAGCACGCGCGCCGAAACTTTCTATGATATTCAACTTAGCGTTAAGGGAAAGACTGACAGTGAGTTTTTAAAATACTCTTCATGCATACAATAGGCAATATTATTATTCAGAGAAGGCTGCAGTTTTTGCCTCTTATAAATTTATCGTTCACGATTATTTATGTAGGTACGGTAAAAAAAACTGACCTCGATTTCTACTAATGCTTAAAACTAATCCATAGTCATTTGCCTTCTTTGGCATGGCAAGTAAATTTATTATTAGCTAACCTTTTAACCAAACCAAACCAAAACCTACGTTTCTTCAAGCAATATTTCAGTTTTAGGATAGTTTAAGGGGACAGGAACCGCAAACTATTTGGAAAATAAAACCATTGTGGTTCAATATTCTGTGAACAGTTGCTACATCTAATATTATTCCTTATTTATTCGTGCGCGTGGAAAATACGTGGGTAAAGTTCCACAATATTTCACCTACGAAGTTCTAGCATACTTTGAGTTGCTATTTCATTCAGACGAACTTGAAGAGGAAAATATATGGGTTCCTAGTATTAAAACCCAGCTCTGTAAAGCAATCGTTTAGAGCAAATTATTCTGATAGTGCTCCTTTTTATCGCTAGAAAACGATTTTACTGGAAAACTCGACGGAACTGTGCACTTCATAATGCAAATTGCCTCCAGTTTAGTTATTGAATTTATTCCATGCGACATCCCCGTCAGAGTTAACTACCTTAGTACTATCTATCGCCTTCTTGGATTGTTTCAATGGAATTCTGTGAAAATCTCGGGTCAAGGCGGTATCCTGCCTTTTGGACGAAATTCATTTGGTAAAATGTATCGTTTCCCAACCGTTTCATTGGTGCCAACCCACCTTTATTTCTGTAACTGTAAATATTTCAGAAATAAATCCTGAAATATTTACAGTTACCTACAGAAAAAAAACGGGTTTATTCCCTATAGCAACCGTAAGCTCCCCTACATACCTACAGTAGCCATCGAATATGTGAGAGCATACAAGGTGCTCTAAAATGTCGGCACGCTCTAACGGTAGTAGGTAAGTTTGTATATAGGCTTCATACTTTCGATTGGTAGGTAGGTATGTAATTTGTCTATTAATTAAGACTGCGCCGAGCGTACACCGGATGTACAGAGGCGCCCTCATTACTATTATTGTGTTTTCTAATAAACTAAAATATTTTCTTGAAATCGGACGGTGCCTTTTTGTACTACAAATGAAAACACAACTTATATGATATATCACATAGTTTAATAACAATTGACCTTCGAGTTATCAACTTAACGGAAACAAGTGTCTACCTTTTTCCATTAAGCTGACTACTCAAAGAGTAATTGTTGTTAAATTGAAAATATATTCCGCCAGAGTGAGGGGTTCACCACATAGATCGGGAATCTTAGGGCCGCCACAGGCGATCATTCGAACTGACAGGCCGAGAGGGACGCGGCTATTTGATAGAATGAGAAAGTTATATACGTCTCTCATTCTAACAAATAACTGCGTCCCTCTCAGTTACGTCTCAGTCAGTCCGACTGATCGTCTGTGGTAACCTTTACAGTATGCAGGCTTAGTTTAAATAAAAGATGGATCACCGGGCCACACTTTGATTCAGAACATGAACTTTTGCGCCACCGTGCCGTACCCGGCTTTAGTACCTAAATAACTACACTATCTTACCTCCCAGTTTACGAGTCGTTCAAAGACTACATCAGCATTGAACTGCTGGATGGCGACAACAAGTACGACGCGGGCGAGCACGGGCTGCAGGAGGCGGAGAAGGGGGTGCGCTTCGACCTGTTCCCCCCCGTGCTGCACCTCCACCTCATGCGGTTCCAGTACGACCCGCTCAGCGATGCCTCGGTCAAGTTCAATGACAGGTAATTATAATTGACTAACGGATGTATGTATACATCAAAGGTCAAGTGCGAGTCAGACTCGCGCACCGAGAAGCAAATAATAAGTCTAGGGTATAATTGACATCATTTTTATAATTTCATTTCTTTGGGTATTTTTGTAACACGATGTATACTCTAGAACATTTTTTAAAGGACTACATATGCGTCTAAAAGTTCCAAAATATTTGCCCATACCGTAGAGGCCAGGAACGCTTGATTGGTACGCAGGGTCACTACGCAGAATGGGTAAATTTTTATATATAGTCACATTTACCCAAAAAATTTATAATTTTACCTAAATGTTCGTAAATAAATCAATGCTAACTATTTAGCCGAGAGTTCAAGAAAAGTCAAGCGGCAGTCGAGTGTTAAGGAGTTCACGACCGTACTCCGCGCGCGTGGCCCTTGACCCAGTCCCTCAGTCATGAGAGATCTTGAAAAGAAACCCTTTCATATTGTGTTTTATATTTTAGAGATGAATGATATAGTTACAATTTGATACCAAAACGTACAATATTCCCAGCTTCTTAATAGCTTTTGGCTGGCTATCGCTATCACGCTTACACTCGCAAATGTAGTATATCTGTCACTCGTGTGTCATAGAAAAACGAAAATTGACGATAGCTATTAAGAAAATGGTAGCGATGTATTTTCGTATGTGAATATCACCTTTGACTTGACAACAAGTAATTTTGATGAAGCGCTTAAGCTAGGTAGTGCCGTAGCAGTAATCCTTCCTAAGAATCTAGGTGGTCCCGAGTTTTCCGGTAAGGGCAAATGTTCGTGTAATGAGCACGAATATATTTGCTTTTAAGCCCTGGATGTTATCTATGTACCTACTTATTTCGGTAGGTATTTATCTAAGTAAATAAGTACCTACAGCTTGTTCAGACTTATTTGTCTTAAGTAGTAATCAACTTTCTAACCTCGAACTTTTTTAGCTAAAACAGCTCTTTTATCGCAAATAAAGTAAACGGAGAAAACATTTTGGACAAAACTTGGCCAATGTATTGTCCGTGATTGGTTATGTTGCCAGGTTCGATTTCTACGAAGAGATTAACCTAGACCCGTACCTGCAAGAGATCCCGCAGTCTCCTGCGCACTACACGCTGCACGCCGTGCTCGTGCACTCGGGAGATAACCACGGCGGGCACTACGTCGTTTTCATCAACCCCAAGGGCGACGGGAAGGTAAGGGACCTGTGTATAGATAGTGTCAAGAGAAGCCGGAGACGCCTGCCGACTAGACGCTGCACGCCATGCTCGTGCACTCGGGAGATAACCACGGCGGGCACTACGTCGTTTTCATCAACCCAAGGGCGACGGGAAGGTAAGGGACCCGTGTATAGTGTCAAGAGAAGCCGGAGACGCCTGCCGACTAACCGATGCACGCCGTGCTCGTGCATTTGGGCGACAACCACGACGGGCACTACGTCGTCTTCATCAACCCCAAGGGCGACGGGAAGTTAAGGGACCCGTGTATGGTATCAAAAGAACCCGGAGACATTTGCCGACTACACGCTGCACGCCGTGCTCGTGCATTTGCCGACTACTCGCTGCACGCCGTGCTCGTGCATTTGGGCGACAACCACGGCGGGCACACGTCGTCTTTATCAACCGCAAGGGCGACGAGAACTCCGTTCCGGTACACATAAATTTATACTTAAACTGAGCATGCGAATTTTTAAAATTCTATTACGATTTGAAACGGTTAATATTTAATAGAGGAATCCTAAGTTTTATAAAAAATATTTTTTCTAACAAAGCATCATTGCTCGTCCTACATTACCGGACAAAATTGTGTGGCTCGAAAAGCCGATTGACCCCAAACGACAAAAAAAACCGAATTTGATTTGTATGTCTGTCATTCCAGTTCATAACTTTGTAATTAATTTTCCGGCATTTTCTAGCATTCGATTAGGCTAACATGTAACTTTGGTGACAATCCAATACGCAATATGCCGTAGTGAATTATGCTACGAAGCAGGTCTGATGATGGAGTCGCTAGGATCTTCGCTGCACTTAACGTAGACCCAACGAGTTTGAATATTTTTTTTTTATCTTGATAAGCAGAATGATGACTGGGCAAAAAACAATACAGTCATCAGCAAAAGTTTGACACAAAAGTCTTTTTGATAAACTTATTCAAAGCTAATGCTAATGCATATATTTGGCAGTGGTGCAAGTTCGACGACGACGTGGTGTCCCGCTGCAGCAAGAAGGAGGCCATCGAGTACAACTTCGGTGGCAAGGAGGACGCGCCGCACCTTGCGCGCCGCGCAACCAGCGCCTACATGCTCATCTATATCCAGTCAGTACCACTGGCCAGTGTTGCCAGATAACACACATCATAATTTCAATCCACAATCGCGTCCATTGACTATTTTTTTTTACATTGGCGCAATCGTGCAAGGTTTAATTGAGCGGCGGGGCGCCCCTTCGTTGATTAAAACCTTGACCTTTGCAGAATTTTAGTAGAAACAATAACATGGCAATGGACAATTTTTTGTACAATCACGAACTTAAATTGTTGAGCCACCGTAGAAAGAACCCTGTCGCAAAAAAGTAATAGTAGTCTACATAATTCTATCGTCGATCTGGTGATTTAGACGCTGTTATTATGACAGAGCTATATAGAAATAGAAACATTTATTCGAAAAAGCGAGAGAATAAAGAATCGTACATAGATACGTGAACCCTAAAAACATTACACACCTTTTTTGGGCAGTCGTGTAAAAAAAAAGAACGGCAAGACAGAAATCAAAATTAAACAATAAAGAACAAAAGTACTAAAAAAACATAACTTCGGTCCGATAAACCTCAATTTAGCAATGCAAAAGTGAGGTACCTATTCGCATACTTTAATCTACTCGTAGTGCTATTATTATCATGTTAGTATCTACAGCAGCGGCACCAGGGTGCGAATCATGTCAGTGTGTCAGTGCTCTTAACATTCAAAGAACAAAAATATATACAGCAGAAGATATCTCCTAGATACGAGTATTAGCCCCATTCTCCCCTTTCTAGTCACGCTACTTGTTTATTGCCACGCAGTCAGTGTTCAAGTGAAAACTCTAAAATCCTTTTTCTCGCCTCAGGACGTCGCGGCTGAAGTACGTGCTGCAAGACGTCTCCGAGAACGACATACCGAGCGATCTCTGCGAGCGAATAAACGACGAGATGCGATACGAGATGGTAAGAACATGTAAATATCGATTTCCTGCATGCCATCTTTTATTTTACTTTTTTTCTGAAATGTATAAGCCAGACCTTGTTGCGTATTTCAGGCGGGAAAAAGATAAGATGCAGGAAAGTCAAATCTGACACCTCAGTCAGTTCTGCCAAGTACTACGCGAAGATTATCAGCGCACTAAAACAGTTCTTCACTTTGCAGGCCCTAGCCGGCTCTAAATATAAAGGCAGATAGAACGCAGAACGGAGACTTAAAAAAAAGCAAATACATATTTGATAAATGTTTACAATACAATTTATAAAGTTTAGGTTAATTTACGCCGATGTTGCTAAAACTAATTAAATTTGAATGTAGGTGATAATAGATTTATTATTTACTTTGTGTATTTTTTATTATTGTAATATTTATGTACCTGATCCTGTTAATAAAATTTGTTGCGAAATGAATTTAGTGTTTCTTGAATGTTGGATTTAGGGCATGTCGGTGGTTAGTTTCGGTTTCAGGGATGCAAATTTTACTACATATCTCGTTAAAAACTCCAGTTCTACGGGGTTTTCACAATCATGTTTAGAGGATTGTGAAAAAATCGCGTAGCTGTCTAAAAAAGTCCATACAAATTTAGCTCCGGGCGATAACGTTTCTCACCCCCTAAATCAAGTCCAATTTCCACGAATTTCCACAAAGTTTTGAATAGGTTGTAATTATTATAAAAACTAGGTCTGTTCGTTTCTGTTTTTTTTTGTATAATTTTGTTTCATCCTATAGAAATATTTTCTTGGAAAGGAAAACGCACAGACTTAGTTTTTCATGATTTCTACAACATATTCAAAAATCGTAAAAATCGGACTAGGTTTATGGGGAGAGCAAAAGCTCAAAAGCTAAAAAGCCTAGCTGCACAATCCTCTTAAGTATGGATATTCTTTATGAGTTGTATTAACTTTTTGCTTCTTTGAACTGCCACTTTATAATTAGCAGAAATAGGGAACAATATATAATTTCTCCCAACTATTTTGAGATAATCTGTTAAGACGGATTTGTTTAATGTTTTGTTGCATAACATTAGCCATGAGCAAAAAGACTACTAATCGGATTATAACAACAATACGGGCACAAATGTTTGCATTTGTGCACAATTATTATTCGAGTAAATTGTTTTATTTTCTGCTTCTCTCCGCTTAGTCTAAGAGCCCAAGACACTAAACCTAGATCGATAAGACTACCAGATCATATATATATACCTGTATAATTAGTCACGTCATTAATGGGGGATCACGAAATGGCGATGCTGCAATGCAAAAAACCTGGCTGCGCGGAGGGCGACCTTCAATCGCTTCAGCAACCACTTTCTCCACTGTTTAGAAAATGAAACGGTGGTTTTTCTTACACAGAAATTGATGATCTTTCAGATGAGTTTCCAAAAATCCCTTCTTAGTGCAGCCCTAGCGTACCTAAGGAATATTCCCTTAAATTTCATGTCCCTAGGTCCAGCGGTTTAGGCTGTGCGTTGATCAATCACTCAGTCAGTTTTACACCTATCCATCCCTTCGGGGATGAATTATCAAAAACGCTGTGACACGTATGAATAAATTTTCAATAGTCAACCTAAACACTAACCCCCTTACTAATAAACGTTGAGTAACGGTGGTATAGCTATACAATGTTTTGTCCTTATCTGTCAAATTCTAATGTCAAAATGACAGATAAGGACAAAACATTGTATAGCTATACCACCGTTACTCAACGTTTATTAAGGAGGAAAATGTAAAGATTCTAAATTCAAAACTGACGGACTTCGATACAAATTTTTATCCTCTTTTCTTTTTGCCCTCTTATATAGGGGCGGAATTTCCAAAAATCCTTCCTCAGTGGATCTCGACACTGTATAAGGTATCTATGCACAAAATTTAAATTCCTTAGGTCCAGCTGTTTGGGCTATACGTTTGTATATGGGTCAATCAACTTTTCTTTGCGCCTCGTTGCCATGGTGACGTCTCCTGGTTCACTCTTTAAAATCACGATTTTAAAGTATATAAAACATCCGTTTTTTTGGCAATTATAAGCCCATTCTGTTATGGGTTTTCTTCCAAGCGTATTCCATTCCATTTTTCTAAGAAACTCTATCACTGTTTTCTCCTGGCTTACGGGACAGAATAACAGCAACAAAAAGTTGATCCACCCATATATTAACAATCAGTTCAGAATTTTATACATTATGTATGTATATCTCCACTACATTGCCATTTCGTGATCCCCCATTAATGACGTGACTTAAATTATATATATCTCATATGGTAGTCTTATCAAACTAGGTTTAGTGTCGTGGGCTCCCCTACTAGCTCAGCTTTACTTGAGTGGAATCGCATCCTAAGGTAGAGGCAACTAAGCATTTTCTCTTCAGGGTGCGCTTTCACTTCAACGGAGCCGAGCGGATGCGAAGAAATAAAGCGAAACTGGGAAATTAACCTATCAACGGGCTTAACAAGTTGCAATCTACGAAAGTTAAAGACTTTAGAAAAACTGTCAAAACATATGGAATTCACATAAGCACGCGACGCGACCGTCCAGCAGCCTACCATCTGATTCCTGTGGTCGTTAACGAATAGTAAGAACAATAAATATTTTTAAATATTGATATCTCTACATTCTGTTTGGTAATTTTTACCCCTTCACCTGTCCTGTCGTACAGCTCTGCTTCATTGGAAACGCACGCTGTTAAGAAAATTGATTGTTAAACTTTCTTAAAAATCCTAGAAAAAGTTAAAAGATTATTAATTTGGGAATCACCGATACCGCATGCTGCATTGTTGCGTTAAAACAATACCTACTTGAAAATAATAACATGGTAAATGAAATATTCAAACTTGTTTTTTGTTTGGACGGGAAAATTTTGGTAAATCTAAATTGGTAAATGTGAACTTTAGGCTAAATTATTTAAAGCCCTTGTTTCCCCACCAAACCGAAAATCACCGCTTCCAACAATTAACGTTATTTTATACACAACAACATCGCTGCATACATCCGAAACAACCCATTAGAGTGCACATATCCAATTAACGCGAGCTATTCAGCGAAGTGAAGTCTATTAAGCTTGAAGCTCGCACGTCTTGTTTCCGTGTTATAAAATGCATGAGAAGCAGAGCACAATTAAGACCGGAGAACAAGGGCTCCCGCGGGCTTGCTCAATCTCGCCGGACACTGATGAGCCGGGGAATATGATCCTACCGTCCAAAAGAAAAAGGAAGTATAAGGGTTTGAAGCCCGTATGCACATACTGCCCTTTTGCTTTGGTCGATAATACGCTCTATACTAACTCTGCACTAACCAGGTTACTTTTATCATATCAGTCTGATTTGAGGTTGTGTTTTAGGGTAATTTAATGAGACTGTTCTGTAGCGTTAAATGTATGTTAGAGTGAAAAAAATATTTTAAAATTGAAATATTGCGATTCACTTCTCATGAAATTAAAATGATGTGTGGGTAAACTTCATGTTCATGATACATTGACTACTTTAGTTGCAAAGTTTTTAGTACCTGCCTATATTAAACGCGCAATGGAAACATAACGATCGATCTTTAGCTTGTGTCGATCGACTTCTTGATAGGGGTACTATTGTAATTAAAATATTGAACATAGTCAGGACCTAATTTAGCGCAGTAACCTATTTGCGATATATCAATCTATATGTTATCTTATCTAACGTATTTTGTTTATCAATAATAGATAACAGATAAGGGTATACATTGTACATACATTGTATATTTCTAATACCGTATCTCTTACTATAAATAAAATAATTACGTATGTAGGTACAGAACCCTCCACGCGAGTTCAACTCGCACTTGGCCGGTTTTTTAGTTATTACTGTTATTAGAGGTTTGAATAGTAGGTATTACATCATCCCTTCTCTTCGTAATATCCTCATGACTGAGGGACGTGATATACAATTATACACGGGTATTATACCGGTCTAGCGTTCACTCACAGAAAGCCTTTGATGGTTATTACTGGAGTCCCGGAATGCTAGATCACCTTGGAGCTTGTAAATCATATTTGAGAAGGGTATATTACATATGGTTCTAGGCGTTTAACATTACCTGAAGCCCAATTCTGATTATAAACTTAATATAAGATCAAATGGCAAAGTCGTATGGACTAATGTTAGATTTAACTTGGTCGAATTGAACTTTTACCATTACTAAAACTATAAAACGGAACTCAACCGTAAAAAACACCTTTACCTCAAAGTTTCAACTGAGTTTTTGCCGGTACAGACGGACAGCTTTTGAACTGCAACCCAGCTGCAAAATGGCAATTCGAGTGCAGTTGACATACGTAAGTTTTGATGCAGTTACGTCAACAGCATCAGAACTGCACTCGAACTGCCAATTTGTAGTCTGTCTGTACCGGCCTTACTAGTTTTAGCCACGAGAAGACTGATGTGGAGGGTGTTCATGTGAGTTTTTGACCTACCCGCACTTGGTTTTGTTTTCCTTTATTCGAAATGTCATCATACCGATGCACAATATTAACAATACGACGGGACTTGACAGAAGCGCGTGGAGCTAACCCCATGTGCTTCTGTTTAGTCCACCAGAGTAAATCTCTTTAACCGAACAATTGTCCTCGCGTGTGATATCCATGGACTTGTTTCTCTAATAAGTCCATGGCGATTGTCTAAAACTCGATACTGGCGAAATACACCTTGTTAAAACAAGGAGTGAAAGCCATTAATTAAGAAAAAAAAAAAACAATACGACGATTTACCTTATGATATGACACACGTCCTCGTTTACACTAATACCCTCCTCTCCATTCTTCTCGTGATCACGGCTGTTGTAACACAGTCGAAACGTCGAGGTAATTTTTTATATTATTACGCGAATAATAGTATAGTTGTTGTATAGTTTTATTTGTGTTAAAATCGTGTTATTTTGAACTTTTAAAGTTTCGAAATCGTTATCCTTACTTATATTATAAAAATGCGAATGTGTGTTTGTTTATTGATTTCCTATTCGACGCAATGATTGACGTAACACATCTGTCCCTGTCTTACCAGTATGTAAGTGCGAAAGTGATCGCATGCTTTATCCACCGCGATAAAGGCGACCATTATACGGGCCCTGTTTCACCGTGACGGTAAAAACGTACCGCGCCGTGCCACGATAAATTATAATAGCGGCCAATGACAGCTGAAAAGCAGAGCGAATTTCAGCTTCACGGCTTTATGTTTATTTGCGCTGTCAACCGAGATGGATTTACCCGTCGTTTGCGGTGGAACTGTGATGCAGCTATGTCCGTTAATGGAGCTGACTTCTACTTATACATGTACGCTAGGCTGTGGCACACAAAATGATAGTTGTTTTTGAGCCGATTCAAAGAGCCCGCGCCTAGAGAGCCGAGTTTAAAAATGACTTCTACGGTCACGTCTATAAATATACATTAACAAGGTTTCAGAAATATATATACAACCTTATACCGTTGCAGCAGAGTCGCGATTTTTTTTTTTTGAAGGTTTACCATGTCCATATTGTTAAACGTGCTGTCAAGGGTAAAAATAAATATCCGCATAAACTACAAAAATATGTACACATAGGCCTAATTGCCATAGTAATATAGACTATGTAAATATTTTTGAGCCTTTTTTAGTGTATACATATTGGTCCCCTTGACTGTACAGTACTCCCACTTTTATAATAGTACTCCTCTTTCGGCTTTTCAGGGCCTCTATTCTACGACTATAGAGGTATATCTCTGTCCTTTTCTCTCAGCGTAAACGGAACTGCATAGCTATGTAATAATAACTCCCTTGTTATCGTATTGTCAACGTTTTGATAGCTCTTATTTACTTGACAGTAATGGCGGCCCAGGGCCTCTATTTTACTGGATAAAACCATATTGCCTTTGACATGTTATCTTATTGATTTTAACTCGGTCGCCATTACTGTCAAGTAAGAGCTATCGTAACGTTGACAATACCACCCGTATTCACAAACGTCACTATGAGGTTTCACAGTGCTCACGAACGCACAGGGTGGTTCAAATCGTCACATATCATAAACAAAAGGTCGGTCAAAAAGGACCAATCACAAAGCTATATTGAACGCAGTGCGTTTAATCAGTGAAGGATCCCTTAAGTATTGTTTGTGAATACGGGTGTACGTCATTGTCTTCATCCCTATTACGATCGTGTCGTCATAGTAACGGCGCGGTGACCAAGCTTTGGCCAAGGCGTAAACTGTATGATTGAAATACGGATAAAAACAAACGGATAGAAGTTCAGAACGCTCCGCGTATCCTAAAGCACCAATATTTCTAGCAGCTTGTTAGCTTTTTGAACGCGCTTCATGTTGAGGCCGTAAATCCTGTGGACACGTGATAAATCACTCCTATCCGGTGTCCGCGCACTAAACACTAGCTTATTTATCGTCTGGCTGGTTTCAGCGCGGTCTGGAATTAAATACTGCGTTTTTAACTTACAGGCAGCAAGTACATCGGGGAAAACTAACCGCTCAAAAATATTTAAACTCGTATGTTAGTGTTTTCTATCCACAAAGACGCGCCCCGCTAGCCGTTGACAATACCGGAGGGCCTGCCAAGATGCACTACGCTAACTAGCGTTTCTATTCGTTTCGTGTTTAAACCAATCGCGCCACTGGTAGATGACGTGATACGAAAAGTCACGTGATCTACCAGTGACGCGATTGGGTAAAAACGAAACGAATAGAAACGCTGGTTAGCGTAGTGCATTTTGTCTAGCACCTCAGGGATGTGGCAATGCACGTAAAATGTTGTATTGAGGCTGTAACGGTGTTAAGGAAGGAATTAAAACCGAGTGTCCATTTGAATTTAATGGCGGCATATTGCCTCATTATCATTACATTACTTATGTAATACCATAGATAAAGTAAATTTCGTTTAGGCCCTTGATTCTGAATTCTGATGACAAACGATATGAACTTCACAAAAAGCGAGATTTTACATAGAAATTATGCAGTTGACATTTTCATCTTAGCTCGAGAATAGCTTACCTGGAGTAAGTCTGTTATGTAGTTAAATAAAATAAAAATGGCGTTCTGAACTGAAAAAGTTGGGAGTTGTTACGGCCACACGGTTGACTTTACCCGCAAGTTATAACAGTATTTACGAGCAAGTGTGATGAAATCAGTCGTGTGTTAAATTAATTTTGAGCTCATTGTCTGTGCAACGTTGTCTCTCTGTTGTTTCGATATCGATGATATATCTATAGGTTAGTTAACCGCTACCTTTTAACACACCATCTAATAATAACTTACAAATTTATTTACTTATCGTTAAGCAATGACATTAGAAATTTTGTACGTAGGTACTACGAACCGTTTTAAATGCTCTTTAGTATATTTTACTTCATTTAGGGCTGATTTTTTAATCCCCAGATAAAACTATCCGTCAGTTAAATGTATTACTATCCTTTTCTAAAGTCAAATGAAAGAAAAGGACTGTGCTAAAATTTACCTCCCGGATAGCTTTATCTGGGGATTGAAAAATCAGCCCTAAATACTGTATTTTAACTAGTTTCCGGTAGTATTACCATTAAAATAAAATCTATATCTGTGACTCCATGACGTCACAGCTATAGATCATACACCATTTTGTTGCCCAGATTTATAGTCCTAAAGGCAGGTCCACACGAAGTAATAAATAAGTCTAAGAGTATTGCTACCTAGTTAACGGCCCGGCCCGGCCACTTCGCGCGACGGCGGCAGATGCGGCGACGACGAGCGACGAGTGGCAACGAACAAATGCATCGAGATGTATGAACCCATTATATGCTGAAATGTTTGATTATTTAAGTCTATTTTGAATTTTAATGTACAGAACAATAAAATACAAATTCTAACCTGGACATTGGGTGCCAAACGACACCGCTATCCTGTCATGGGTTAAATAAAACTGCGTGTTTGTGACACTTCAGAATTATGATGACGCATAACGCTTACACGTACCTTCATCAACAGCTTATAAAATTGTGACTCGTCTCGGATTTTATAGGCTCAGAGTACAGATAATGCTAATGCAAAAAAAAATTGCGGTTTACCGGTTCGCTTTCTAAACAGACCAAAATAAAGTGTAAATCTGATTAATCTTAAAAAATATTAAACTGGTTTACCAGACCATGGTAATATCTTGTTTTCTTACCGCAATATAAACACAAATTGATCCAGTCTCAAACTAAGGTCTAGACTTGTATGGGTAAGAAACTAGACAACGGTAAACATCCTTATACATATAGAGAACTACATAAATACATAGAAAACGTCTAAGACGCAGGAAGAAAAACGCGACTACCACACGAATAAGTAATTGCACTTGCCGAAAATCGAACCCGGGACCGCTAGCTTCGTAAGCCGGGTCACTACTAAGCAACTGCGTCTACAACGCAATAGTTAAGCTTTACACGACTTTGAGTGACCTCTCGGCCCCTCAATATCTCACATGGTGAATATCTATAAGATTAAGAGGCATCTTGGCAAACAAATAGCGTAAGTAAATCATAGTGGATGGTAACAAATCCGCTGTCTTCGGCAGAATTGACAGGGCATTGGCTGGGCTTTTTGTTCCCGTAATGAAACTGCTGGAACTGGCATCAATCAGGAATAATCCAACCGCCAGATGGGAATACTGCTAATATACAACGTGAATGTTTGATTTGGATGAATTTGGCAGACAAATAATCAATATCCTTGTACCTTGACAGTATAAAGGATAGGTATTTAGTTTATCCTCACGGATTTGACGAGCAGAAAATCGTACTTCAAATAATACTCCAAACGCACATCTACACAGACGAACTTGAGGGCAAAAACTTGTCAACCACTTCAATGTCATAGAGGAAATACTCGTACATCAATATAAATAACCTAGTAAAGAAGTCAATCGGCTCATTAGAAATTATAATACAAGGTTTAGTAAGTACTAATTTCATCGAACGATGTTAAATGTTAATCATTGTTAATTTACTGTTAGTTTACACATTTTGACAGCTGTTAACACTCATCGTCTGTTAAGTGGTTGGTGGATTTCGACATAAACCCAAAAATATGTTATGTAGGGGAGACCGGGGCTGGAAGTTCCGATTTTCATGTAACATCAAGTTAAATTATGAAAATGAAGGGTTTGATTTTCAGCATGTGCACATATTGAACGGGTGTTTATCGTTGTTTGTAAAATTATAGACTGTTGTACTAATAACTCAATAGTTATTTTTACAGAAGCACATTTTTGACAAATTTCGGAGCGGAACATTCAGCCCCGCTTTGGGACGAGTTGTTCCATCTGTGAGGCAAATTGTTCCGCTTAAATATTCTTAAATAAAACATCCTTTTTTATGATCGTGTGTATATAATTTTGATGCTGTGCAATGTCAATTAATATTTTAGTGGAGTTTCACTGAGCTAAGTAAAAAAATCATTCAACTTTTTGTTTGTTAAATGCAGATGCACGCCCAACACTAGTCATTTCTGGAGTAACTTATCGAATAGTGAACCAGTCAGCTCTAGTTTGTCTATTCTTGTGCTATGAAGGGGGAATGTTTTCCAAAAAAAATTTTACCTCTTGTCCTCGTCCTACATTCGTTTTTTCACATCCTTAAAAAAATTGCGGTACATTATTCCTGGGAACAACCAGCCCCCCATGGGAGGAACTTTTAGCCCCAAATTTCGTTTTTTTACGAACACTGACATACTGGCAAAGTAATAGAATCAATTTAAAAATACACAAACAATACAGATACTTTACTAATGTCACTAAAATGAAGGAAAGTTACGTATAAATCGGTTCATAATAAACAGAGATACACCAAAAAGTTTAAACATGAAAATATTTACTGACGTGGTGTTCTGACAGCTCCATACATATAGACACATAACCGTCGTCGCAGGAGTAACTAAAATGGCTGCCAAAGCAGCGCGACACCTGACGCTTTATTGGCACATTTCACATGTATTACAAATCATCATCTTTATTCCTTACAAAGTTATTGCTGTCGGAACAACTTACCCCGGGAACTTCCAGCCCCGGTCTCCCCTACTTACATAAGTGAAATTACAGGTATCAGGATTAAATATTTTTGAAGCATAAACGGAAAGACATCCCTGTCACACCTAACATTGTCTAAGTATGTGACGTAATACTTTAAATGTATTCTCCTGCATTTTTGTGCTAGACTGTGCATAATCTGACCCTTATCTCTAAGCCATAATTCAAACAATAAGAATATTCAGCACTTTAATGAGCAAACCAGCGGCCAACTCTCTCAAACTTATACAACTTCGCTACCTTATTCTGCTTACATAAGAACCCGTCTTAACTAAACTAGGAGACTTTTATTTGACCAGCCGTAATGACAGGTTTGTTGGCGTATCCGCGTAAATTCAGAGAATAGCGCCGGCAGATCAGCTCTAATTAATCCGGAAGCTCTGCTATTAATTAGGAGGAGTTTTTCTTCGTCACAGCCGGATTAAACCCGTCGAGATTCCCGGTAATTGCTAGCCGGAGCCTTTACCGTTTTTTATATTTGAAACTCCTTTTTTTAGCCACTAGCGCAATTTCGCTCGAGTAATTTTGAACAATGAAAAGCTTAATTTCTCCCCTTGCCTTATACCACTTAGTTTGAGCTACATTTCAGACGGAAAGGGCCCGAAATATTAGGGCTAATAAACATTGCAAATCCCCCGTTTACGTTTGTTTGCGAGAAAACGAGAAACCGCCTGATGATAATTGGACCCTGCGACGCTATCATGTTAACCCACAAACATAACAATTTAGTTTACTCTACGTCTAGGACCTGTTTTTCATTTATTTGTTGGATTAAATAGAAAAATAACGGTAAATTTATAGAACCACTGATTAAAAAAAACTCACATAAATACTATTAACTTGATTGCTATATTATTTATTTAATGATTACAATTATTATAAGATAACACAAAACGGGAAAGAAATCGACATTAACGGAGCTAGGAAAAATTACTATCTAAGTCGCTACTTAGATTCAAAACGGTTCGAATTGGGTGTCGAAAAGACTCATTATCAGACTTGGCCATCCGTCAGAAGTAACATTAATGAAGCCTCCCGGAGGAGTAATGTTTCCATTAGAAACGATTACTCTGAATAGAAACTTCGAGAACCCACTGAGCTCCCAACTATTACAGCTATTTGACGCAGTCTGTGCCATGGTTCTGAATGTCCATACAAAATGGATCTAATTTCACACTGAACTAAATTCTAGGCACTGGATGGAGTAACCCAAGAGATTCAATAGCTACGAGATCAGTGTTGAGATTTAACTGTCGAAATTGCTGCCTATTAATGATTGATCTCTGTTCAATTATGGTGCTACGTAGTTTTGGAATTGATAGTGGAGGCCCATGTCGAGAGTTTGATGTATTGGTGTAGAACTCTATCCCCCTTAGGTACTAATAAACGTTGAGTAACGGTGGTTTAGCTAAACTATGCTTTGTCCTTATCTGTCAAATTCAAATGTCACAATGACAGACAAGAACAAAGTATGGTTTAACTACACCTGCCTACAGCCTGGTGCTTAGTTTGGGACTAGGTACTAAACCTGTGTAAAACTGCCCGATGATATTGATAACTTAAGAACCCAAATAAATTAAAATAAATGTTTTAAAAAACAAAAAACCACCTTCAAAACGCATAAAATAACTTATATTAAAATGATAGGTAATATTTAGGTTCGGCCAACAGAAGTCGGCGACTCACAATATTTTTAACCAAAAGCCGACTTCTGTTGGCCTAACCTAAATATTACATTATTATTGTTTTTTAAACATTCATTTTATTTTAAACTTTTTAGTGATCATAATAAGCTTATGTAGTCCCACTTCTTAGTTGATATAAATATGAAACTTTAAGACATTTCAAGCTCACCGCAAGCAACGTCGCGGTAAAATCATAGTCATTTTCAAACAATTAAATGTTCGTCGTTGTAGTCGCTCAACTATCTTAATCGAGATATCTTATCGCCACCCTTGAAATCGGCACCGTTGAGAAATTTCAGTGGCCATCTGTTCATCATCAGTTCCGCTTCAGCAAATGATACTTTCTGAATGCAAACGGAGTCGTCACAAAAACTTGTTTGCCAACAATATTTGAGGAGATCCCTCATTTCCTCACTGATCCCCTCATCAGATCCTAGTTTCCTTATCATGGTACCAACCTTGGGATATCTCCTGACCAACAAAAAATAATTATCAAAATCGGTTTATAAGCGACGAAGTTATCCACGAAAACAAAGAAAATATATATATATACAGGGTGAAATCTAAAAGGTAATCACCATCGTCACCTCTGAGTTCTACCCACGAATATGAACAACATTCACTATGGGACCAACTCTGAAATCACGAAATAAAATTCAGCAGCTTCATACATTTTGGTCGAGTACCTATTGAACTTTTCTATGAAACAGCTGATTTTTTTTCGTGATTTCAGACTTGGTCCCATAGTGAATGTTGTTCATATTCGTTGGTAGAACACAGAGGTGATGATGGTGATCACCATTTAGATTTCACCCTGTATATATATATATATATAGACGGTTGAATTTTGAAACTCCTCCTTTTTCGAAGTCGTTTAATTAAAATGTTATGACAAAAACATTACCTTTGCTTATACTAATTACCAAAAAAGTTACTCACCTGCATTAAATTTTGTAAAAATATCTGCTCAATGCTTCATTAACCCGGCACTGTTTTTCAAAGGTTTGTTTCGCTAATGTCGAGTTAAAGGGATTCACCATGGATTTAATTGAGAAACAAGTCCATCACTCTTGTAGACTAAACAGAAGCACATGGGGTATTCCACGAGCTTCTGTCAAGTCCCTGACACATTTACCATCAGCCCCTCTTTCATAGAGGTGACTGTTGCGGTAGCTGACAGGCGTCGTTTCGGTGTAGGTACATTGCTCGGTTTAGATGAAGCCCAGTGATGTAGGAACTCATTAATGGCAAGTATGATCATAAATTAAGATACCCACAAACCCAAAAAAATCATAGAATGTTGTGTGGGCCCGGAATTCCCAGAAAGTTAGTTAAGAGTTTTTTTTTTGTCGATGGCCCTCAAGCTTGTAGTAATTGACGAGTTGTGTCAACATACATATTGAGCCGGGAGGGTTCACCCTTTAATCACCGATTTTATAGAATATCTTACTTCTCTGTCTCACCGAATTTTCATTCCGTCGGCAGAGCACGTGCACAAGTTATAATTTTTAGTGGTCACAGGTCTTATCTAACCTAACCTATCCCACGTAACCCATGCTTAATATTATCTAAAAATAATATGAAATTAAATTCGATCAAAGGAGTGTTGGTGATTTATACAGGGGGATCCCAGCCGGGAGTTATTGTAGCGATGAAAGGTAAGCCTCTAGAAGCATGCCGGCTGTCGACCATGAAAATGTACCTTCAGGTTTCTACAGTGACGGATTCGTAAACCATGGAAGTTAAAAAAGAGAAGAAGCGTAGTCAAATGGGATTGGTTTGATTAATTTTAAAACACATCTTCTGTAACTCCGGCATTTAATCGTAAAATTAATTATTAAAAATATTATATTGGCAACTTCTAATTTGAGTAACTTAAAGCAGCAACAGTAGACGGTTTAGCCGAAAAAAAGCATTATGCAGCTCAAAATATCGTTTCTTAAAATGAGACCACTTTGATTAGGTAGGTATGCCTGTGTTTATATCCCAATGTAGTTTTTTAGAAGTTTTTAAGTCCAATTCGTCTGAAAATACTTGAACTACTGATATTTGCGCTCGCATATGAAACATATATGAAAGTGATGTCGCGAAAGAGCTAAATAAAAACTCAGACATTGCACAAAATCGATGATTCAATTTAATTCAATGATCAAAGTCGCCTCGCGTTACCAAAGTCATCCCATTTTACGATTACCAATTTTCCTCTTCAGACCCGCTGCCCTTTCTGGCCTCGGCTTCCTCCTTTTTCTTCCGCAGGGCGTTTTCGAAGCAGACCTTCATGCAGTCCGCGCTAGTCTCATAGTTATTGGGGTTGCCGCCGCAGCCGCTGTACAGGAACGACTTGCACTTCTCCACATTTATATCGAAATACATCCTGTAATGACATTTCATTTTTAGATAAATAATTGTATTAAAGCATTCTCAAAGTGTGCTTAGCGGAGCCCTAGGTTTCCGCCGGAAAATCAGCATAATTAAATGTAATGTATCTATATTTTATTTTTATCAAAAGGTTCGCTTAATTTTGAGCTCGGTTAAAAGTAGTGTTTCAAAAAGTAAAAAAAAATTATAACCGCTGATTTACTTATAAGCTTGTTTACTGGTATTCTTGTACAATATTGTAGGTTTTTTAAATTATATATTAATATAATTAAAAAAACTCTACTATCTTAGTTTTGCACCCTTTGGATAACGTAAAGGTGACCCGACCCCATCTACGAACGTGGATTAACTAAATTCTGGGGTCCTAGTGAAAAAGGGTATAAGTCTTCTGAAAATCAAGTGAAAAAGGGTGTAAGTCTAGTATACTCCGTTCATGTATATACCCTTTTTATAACGAGTTAAGTCGACTTGTACCCTTTTTCACAAGGACTCCAGAATTAAGTACGTATAACCGGCAAAATGAAACTCTGACCCAGCATAGAACCGTGTCACAGTGACGTTACAAATCAAGTCGTAAGAGTTGTCAAACCAAATATCACAATGACAAAGTTCTATGGTGGGTCAGGGGTCCATTTTGCCGATTGTAGCGCATACAGAATCTTTTTCTTAGATCACATCGGCGACAATTTGATTAGGTCCCACCCGAAAGCGGCTACTAGATTAAAGACCCGAAAAGGGAATTTGACAAAATTCGGCTTTTACGAGTCGGTTGATTTTTTAATTTTTCCTGGATAGAGATACTTTAATCCAAAATTGTTTAATCTTGTGATAGATAAAGTTTATGTTGGAGCGAATAATACGTATTCAGGGTGTTGTAGGTTGTAAAGTAAAATTTGTAAAGCGGTTGAAAACATTTAAATTACCTTAACATTTATTTAATTCATTGTGGTTCCCAAACGAAATTACTGATAACTAATATTAAGAAACTAATACCGGCAAGAGCATGTTGGACTGTGCTCAGTGTAGGGTTCCGACGCCGTGACTACGAACACAAAAAACTATCTCGAGAAAAACAAGTGCGACCGAATTTTAGTCGCGTGTATGTCAAGAACCTATCAAGTCTACTTAGTCGTGATACGTTTCCTTTTAAATTCGTTGTATGTGTTTTCAATTAAGATATTTTAGTTTTTTATTACATATAGTTTTGACTGCATGGGACACGCAACTCTAGCTAAAGTTACACTTTTCGAGATCAATTTCCTAAACGGTCCCTCAAATTAAAAATTGATAATAAACATGGATGTAAAAAAAATTAAGAGCTATTCAATGATAGATACCTTACTTCATGTTAAAACGTACCAAAAAATTACCTTTGCCTTACATTCATGGGTTTTTTTACAATATTTTTTTTACAACTTACTCACGATTATCAAACGGAACCATTATGAGTCCGGCGAGTTTTACCATGCACGTAGAGAGGACTCTACTTTACAAAGTTCAAGCGTGATTCCGTGAGTGTCTACACGGTAATTATTAATAAACTTACCTCGTCATGTAACTCAGACAAATTCCACCACTGGGCTGCATGTCGCAGGCCATCAACGGGTCGATTTTCTCTTGGTACATAAGCCCAGCACCTAGGAAAAAGCTGCGTAATATACAAAACTAGCGACTGCAATTCGGAAAACCGGATCCAGTATTCCGGCCGATCCGGTATCACAAAGCGTTACTGGTATACTGGATCCGGGTACCGGATGCGGTGATGCCATTTTTTGGCAAAATTATCAAGCCGTTTCATGAATAGGCATAAAGAATATTTCATCTAAAGTTGATTTTATATTTTATTAACTAAGTACCTTTTTAATTTATAAATTTTATAATATGTATATTCATTAGATTTTCTCATAAACAGTCTATTTCGGAAAGAAAAGAAAAAAAAACACTTGATTAATCGAGCCGGCCGAATTCGGCACGTTTGATATTACGAACCGTAAAGAATTACAACAAATAGAAAAAATTGACAAGTGTGAGTTGGGCTCGTGCTGATTTGATTCGAAATCGGAATATAATATTACCTACCTGTGCAGTGGTACGGTACTACCCGTGCGCGAGTCCAACTCGCACTTGACCGGTTTTTAAAATATTTTACGCAAATTAAATAGATATATTGATTGTAATCTTACCCAGGCAATGTCGCTCGCATTGCTTTTTAGTGTCAAATTGGTTCTTATTGCCTTCACAACCGAAGTATTGAAATGTCTCACAACGATCCAGCCGCGGATTATAATAGTACCTGCATAGTTACATTATCATGCAGTTATTTATCTCCCATAGCCGTCTTCCCGTGGAAGTCGTAAGAGGCGATTAAGGGAATAGCGGCTTGTAGTATCTATTGTTAGGCGATGGGCTTGCAACCTGTCACTAAATAATATACACCCTGTTTGTGCAAATTGTGGTACAGAATTAACAACAGGTTTTTAGAGTTGTTGATATTTCTGTAGCTTTGCCTACCCCAATCTGGGAATGCAGGCGTGAAGTATAGTGCGATACCTATAGTGTGATAGCTCTTAGAAGGTGCTTCGGTTTTGTACTTGACTCTCACTCGCTCTCAAACACTTTTAATAAGAGTGAGTGAGAGAGACGTACAAACTCGAAGCCCCTTCTAAGTGCTCACAGATTAGGTACATTAATACAACAGTTACTTGTACAAAAATATATCTATATTAAAACAAAGTAACGGAGCAAAACGAGAAGAGCTCTGACGGTTCTGTCTGACGACAAGTGTCGTATCGAGGAATTTGAGGATAAGAACTCAATCCAGGGCCTCTATTCCCGGAGGTAAAAACAATATCGTATTTGACCAGAGGGCTTATTGTCTAACGCACTCGCAATCGCAACCGGCTTCAAAGTGGAGCAATTGTTTTCATTTTGTATGCAGACAAGCCATCGATTTTCAAAATGAAAACGATCGAAATTGCGAGTGCGTTAGACAATAAGCCATC
Source organism: Acleris cristana (assembly GCA_948252455.1). NCBI lineage: Eukaryota > Metazoa > Arthropoda > Insecta > Lepidoptera > Tortricidae > Acleris > Acleris cristana. Next base: position 7,862,538 of record OX411775.1, read on the forward strand.
TGTTACGGTATTGTTTTGACATCAGCCGCCATTACTGTCAAGGAAATAAGAGCTATCAAAACGTTGACAATACGATAACGATATGGTTTTTAGCGCCTAGAATACCGGCCCAACACATTGTACAACTATGATGTTTCTGAATATTGTTAGTGTTGAGAGCATTAAAACAAAGCGAAACATTATTAGTTGCGTGTGAAGGATTAGTAGGTAATAACAGCATTGTGTTATTGCTGTCAACGATATCAATATTCAGTAGGTATGTTCATGGCTGTGCAATGTGTCAGAATCAGGATTAACTTCTTAACTGCATAACACGGGTTCATCTCGGGTTGCATAAAATTGAAAGTTATGTTTTTGATAGGCATAACTACTAATCATCATTACGCATAACTGACAAAAGTTATACATTGATCAGTCAATATGATATAGTAGAATTATGACAACGACACTATAATGCGCGGGATCGTTAATGACATAAGACTTTTATGAGCAACAACTTTATGCGTAAAGTGTTATAACAATCGAAATTATGACAATATCTAGTTGTTAGGCGGTAGTAGGTGGGAAGCGAATATTAAGCTAAATCAATTAAGACACTTTACATACATTGTTACATTGCTTTGCCTGCAGGCCTTGCCTCTCTTCGGTTGTAGTTGGCACCAAAAATCCCATTTCCATACGTCGGCGGCACCTAAATATTTGTCAATTTATCGCACTGTGTTTCGATTAAGTTTTACATAACACGAAAACTTTAGATTCCTCCCACCAGAGCTCCAAATACGCTATCGCTGCTTAAAAGATGAGATCATATGCAGCGTCAGCATTATATCTAAGCTCCGGTGAGGAGGGTCCAAAAAAATACTCCTTCTTAATTACCGTCTCCGTTTTCATTATCGTCTCTCCTATATTTAGTAGTTTCAAAAAAATCAACTGTTGTCCTCTTTTCATCAATAACCGTTAATCTATTGTGCACCTTTGTTGGCCCCGCCGACGTTGCCACTGCTCGTAGAGATGTTAGGTTTCCCGCAGCCAGCATACGGTGCCAAATAATTCCAAAAATAATGCACAAACTATGATCCATATGACTCCGCATCGTTATCGGGGTATGGACGTTAAACGTTCGGAACACTAAAATATTGGACTCAATTTATTTTCTGATAACATTTTTATTGCTGCTTTTCCATAGAAGTATAGGCAACCGGCGTTACTGAAATTGATTTGTTTAACTGAACCTGCTCATTCATACCTACGTACCTAAATACGTAGCGATAGCATAGTATAAATAGGCCAGTAGTTCATCTTCAGACAGAAGTACCTACATCGCGTGGCTTTCATATTATGTGCCACAAACAAACGAAATCTCATTCGGTCTCTGTAAGTCAGGGCCGTGCCGCACTTAAATTGTGATCAAATATCGAGCGACGCGTATCGGCGCAAAAATGTCTTTACGTAAAAGTCTTTGTTCCGTGTATGTCTTATAAATCATTTAAAAATCTGGAGCTATATTTTTTCCAAATACTTACCTAACAATTTAAAGTAAAGTAAAAGTAAAGTAAAAAACATTTATTCACTACACACACAAGACACACAGAAAAAAGTAAAACCAGAAAACATATAAACATATATAAAACACATATATAAACAAGTACTTGGTGTCTTCGCGGCAGTGAATCGGACACTGGCTCAGCATAATGCTGAGGTGTTAAACACCACATTTATACTTACTTCAGGTTTGCGTAATTTATAACAATTACAATAATTATTGATCATAGATCAAAGTATGGCCAAGATTGTTGACTAATTTGTCATTGTTGTCATTTTAATTTTTACAGTTTAGGTATCTTATGTCACCCAGGATGGTGAAAGGATTCTAACGATACACATAAAAATCGGCTCAGGCGTTTAGAAATTACGGTGGAATAAAGAATCGTACATACATACATGCATGAACCCTTAAAACATTAGGTACACTCCTTTTTTTGGCCATTCGTGGATAAGTTTGGACAACAATAGGTTTGACAATAGGTATCAGAATCTCCTAAAGGACGGGAGACGAACTACTTTTCTATTTATATTATAGGTATAGTTTTGCCTAAAAAGTATTGAAACATTATAGATTACCTACTTGTTCTTCTAATGCACATCATACTAAAAGTAGCGATTTGCTTACGATTATTAAAAATAAATAGCCTCTACAGGTCTTAAAAGGGTAACCTAATTATTAATGTTAACTAACGTATCGGAGAGGAACATAAGCTAGGATAAGCTAGCCCGTAACAGTAACATGATATGATAGCGTACGAGGTATAAGTAATTTGATTAAATGCTCGCATACGAGAATACCGTCGGCGCTTGCTTACGGACGGCGGCCGTCCTCAAAGATACATAGGTTAGTTAACATTTACATAGGTTGTATTAAATAGCCGCTACATCTATATATTTGTCTGTTTGTCTTTGTCTCTCTAGTCGTTAACATATAAACATAAAATAGTTGCAGATTTTGATGCAGTTTTAACCAATATTTAGAGAATGGCTTGCGGAAGGTTTACACGGCAAGGTTCTACGGTAGAACCTTGAGGCTAGAACTACTACCCTCAAAGTAAAAAAAAATACTGAAATGTAGCCTCAATTGATTTCAGCTGTTTACAAAATTATATTAGAATAAAAATTACAAAAATTTAGCCTCAAGGAATGTTAGTGTACAAAATAACTTAAGGGTTGGCCATTAATATGGCCATTTCATACCATTTACATAAATGCTAGCCAAAAATCCTAGCGATTCTCAAACAAAACGCCCTCAAACAATAACGGCAGCGATAATGATTTGCCGGCCACACAATGCTTGATCGGGAACCAGCAGCTGTTTGCTGATCTAATGGCATTTTCCATTTGCATTCGGATTCCGGCTCCGAGGTCGGTGAATGCCGAACGCCGCGCCGAATACTCGAATGCTCGAATCGGATTATAGCTAACGACCCTCCATTCAGTCCGGCCGCATTCTCCGTGCGTGCCCGACACTGATAAACTGCACTGTGCCGATACAGCCGATGCTCTGATGGGACAAATCAAGTAATACATTTGACTATGTCAGTTAGTCTGTCGTTGACGGAAAACCAGCGGTGTCCCGCTGTGGCTTCTATTGGCTAGGGATGGATAAAGGAATGCCCCGAAGTAGGTTGTTTAATGTTCTGGAATCAACAAGGCCTACGCGACATTGTTGCACTTGGTTTCTATGAGTATAATAATATGGTTATTTCCGGTCTTGGTCTTACTTTGCATTGAAAGTAAAGTAAAAGATAGTTCAAAATAAATAAATAAATAAATGTTTTTCTATTCTATTCTATTCTATTCAAAATATAGTGTTATAGAATCAAACTGTTTACAATATCGCGACGTCGTTTTCGAATAGGTTTATGTTGCCTTTGCTACAGTAGGTATTTTTGGTATGTTTACTCGTTAGACCGTAAATAGAAAACGCAGTTAATCTTTACATAGTATAAAACAAAGTCGCTCCCGCTGTCTGTTCCCTTAGATCTTTTAAACTACGCAACGGATTTTGATGCAGTTTTCAGCAACAGATAGAGTGAATCAAGAGGAATGTTTTTATGTATAATGAATTCTGTATTATGTACGGGTGTTATAAAAAACTCGCATAAACCGAAGCGAAGCGAGGGCGGGTCGCTAGTACTTAACAAGTAACTGAACATCTTAGTTACTAAGTGCTTAGGCAAGTGTAGAGTCCTCAATCCATGAAGTCCGTACGTACACAACCAACCGTTATTTGGGTGACACGGCACGCCTTCGTGAAAACACTATGGTACTTATACCTACTTAAGACTAAGAGTAAAAACGAACTTTTTATTGATCTCACATTTAAAAGATCCGATATCCAACTGAGAAACGTTTTAACACAAAGTTCTGTTTGAACACGTTTCAGAAGCAACGTTGAAAGTAAGATCATCATTATTCATTAGATACAGAGTACGAAAACACAGTGCTAAAGCGCTTATGTTTTGATAAAAACTACAACTAATATAGAGCTGTTGGTCCTGAAACGCTTAAGTCGTCTGTCGCAGGAAAACGGATTACCAGCGATCCTCTGACGACGATTAGCTAATTAGGGCGGGAAATTGCCTCGAGTCTCACCATTACACTCGTTAAGTGCACAACTAATAGGGTAGAGTCGATATCCTCGTGAGGCCCAACGTCCTAAATTTAGGACATTTGTCAAAGTGACTTTTGACTTTAGTTGATTGACAGAAGATTCTTTTTCGAACTAACGAAATTTGACGTGGGCCTCACGAGGTTAAGAAACAAACTTACTAAGAAAAGTTGCAAATAGGTAGTGCGCCAACAAGTACATTATTTTGAAAACACTTGGTGGATCGTATTTTTATGACAATACGAATATAATTTTGATCACGACCTCGAAAATAAAGTCAAGAATATTCATGGAAAAATTGCGATTTAAAATAAAATCGCATTTCTCAACAAAATTTGAAAATACGATAAAAAGAGATCACCAAAAGTGAATTAAACCTAAAATCGGCCAAGAAATAATGGTTCTCTGTGTCTAATAGCTGTCTAAATAGCAGTTTAAAATGTTTATATCATACATTTTAAACTGCTAATCAGGGACAGAGAGATCCGATATTATTATGCACTGTGACGTCATGCAACACGTCACCCATATAAACTCTATGTTAAATTATGTTTTGCTAGAAAGAGCTAGGAACAAATCTTTGTTGGCTTTATATTTTGATTATTTTTATAGCTAGTCACCGGCAAAATTAGCGGAACGAAAAAAAAGGTGTTTTTTTTTAAGTTGTTATTGTTTGATATAGTCATAATGATAGGATTGCAACATCATCGAGATGTCAGAAAATTAATTTAAGCTGTGGTAAGAGCCCATTTATGATCATCGGTGTCATTATTATTTCCTGCTCAAAGACTATAGAATCCCATTAAAGAAATGCATCCAAAAAAATTCAATCCATTAGGCAGAAAATCAAGCCCACCTGTTAACAAAACAGGTCCGATTAAGGATGGCAATCTTTCGCCGCGCCAAATAGATACGGGCGGGGCGTGATTGATCCCAGCAGTCCATTTAATCCGTGGGGAGGCCCATCCAATTAGAGCAGAAAACAGGTATCGATTCACCGTGCGATCGCCGATCATCGATTTTGTCAGGTGATATTGTTGATACGTCTCCATGTAACAAACATAATGGAGACATCTTAAAACTCTAGATTTTGATCAACTCCTAGACAACAACTATAAGGTTTGTGTTTACTTGTAGTGAGTTAAAACTAAAGGGTCGTTAATAACATTGACCAAATTTAACAGGGCAAGTGCATAAAGTTATGAGTACGTTTATTTTTAAATTTAAATTTAGTACACGTTTTATATATTTTATCTACACTCATATCATAAACCCTCTATGATGCATTCAGAAACCGCAAATTATGACCAGCATAATAATCAACTCTGTTCTTAGAGCATTTTTTTTATCTGTGGCAGTTTTCTTATGAATTCATAAGAACATCAATTTCGATGTTCTTATGACATTCAAATTTCGAACATCTCTGAAAAACGAAGCATTTTTGATTAGACCTCTATTCTAAATCAGTCGAGATGACATTTTATTGAAAATGAAATGTCAATTTCACACAACTTTGACATATCTCGCACGTTAATTGATATCGAACGATTTGATAGTTGACGCTTAATCTAGTTGTCTCTGAATTAAAAAAAAAACTTGTCAAATTTTGATTTGCCGCCACATTTGACGCTTATTTTGTCGGAAAAATAAGTTTATTGTGTTGTTTTGTTCGTAAATAATTATTGTATTGTACGACTACTTAAAATGAGTGATCAAGATAGTGATCATGATCACGATATTTCGGAGACGCCACCTGATATCAGGGATAAACCAATGAGCGTCGAAAATATGTTGTTGCCGTCAAAATCCACGAACATGATTCTACTATCAAAACTAGAAAAGTGGAATTCAACCACCGCACAATTAAAACTGTAAATAATAATTATTACAATAAATAATTGTCTCTGTAATCCCATTTATTTTTTGTATTATTTTACTAATAGCTCTAATCAATGCTGCAATGCCGGTTATTACATGCGATTTCTGAATACATCATAGAGAGCTTTGATGATATGTGTGTAGATAAAGCAGTGTATGTAACTGTACATAATAAGCATTAAAATACTCGTGAGATGCTATTATGAAACTCGCCTTCGCCTCGTTTCATAAACACTCACTCGAATTTTAATGCCAACAGTCACATAAACTACTATTATTATCATTTCTATAAGTAAGCGATTTTTTCTCCACATACTTATTGGTTTTAAAATTAAATGTGAAAAGTCACAATAAAGCCTTATTTTACTTCAAAATGTTACTATTCTAAATATTTTTAGGGTTCCGTACCTCAAAAGGAAAAAACGGAACCCTTATAGGATCACTTAGTTGTCTGTCCGTCCGCCCATCCGCCCGTCCGTCCGTCTGTCTGTTAAGAACTTTTATCTTAGGAAAACTTTTAAAAAAATATTTATTTATGTGTAATACCAAATTTGAACTCAAATTGGTCCAGTAGTTTCGGAGCAAATTGGCTGTGACAGACAGACGTTATCATTTTATCATTTTATGTAGGAACCCTAAAAATTAAAAAACAAAAAAACAAATTATTGTATACTTTCATTCAGACATTCGATCCATTCGAGACAACCCTTGTGAAAAACCAGTCAAGTGCGAGTCGGACTCGCGCACCGAGGGTTCCGTATTTAAGATAATATGCTTGGTAAACACAATAGAAAATACTCATTTTTTTATAAACTTTATTTTTATGTAATAGAGTCCATTTTGACTAGTCTAAATTTTAAAACAGATTTGTAAAGTTTTTTTGATATTTCTCAAAAACTGTAAATACTTAACAATTCACTTTTTCTTTTAATTCAACAGAAACGTCTGTTACGAAATTCAAACTATAGGTATTAAACAACGATAGATGACGTCAGCATACCCTCCCGAGTATGAAAAAGTAAGCGATCACTTATTTCGTGGATCTTAAGTAGGGCCTCTAGATTATTTTAGCCCTCTGAAGAACTAACATAACCTAAACCTACCTATTAATTTTGGCCATTCTACTCTCCGTAATCCACATAGGTGAACAACATAGATGGTCTACTGGCAAGTCGCTACTTCATCGGTTTTTTTTGCACTTTTTGCTAATGTTCCTAGGCCCTATTCTACACGGTAAAACCATATTGCTTTTAACGGTAACCCGTCATTTCATCGAATTTCACTTCATCAATTGTATCATTTCAGCGAATTATTTCATCGAACGCTATTTCCTGCTGAAACCATGATGTGTTCCAGGATATCTTAAACTTTTAATTATGTAGGTTAGCTTAGGTTAGATTTGTGACTACCGAAAAAAAAATTTTTGCGGCAGGACATACTTTTCGATGAAATGAAAGACCCTTGAAATGTACTGAAAATAGTTATGGGGTAAACGAAAGGATCCAAAAACAAACAAGCGTAAACAAATATAGGATTATATTCAGTGAAACGTTCACATCCAACATAACAAACATCGGATCCCACTCTAGTTTGTAGGTACAAGCTGTCAGACCTCTGCCACGGGTTCAATCCTACAGACGGTAAGTCGTGAATCAATCAACTATTAAACTATAATCCCATTTGCCATTATTATTTTCGGCAAAAAATTAGTTTAAAAATTAAATAGTAACATATACATACATGTTCGGGTGTTTGAGGGCTTTCAGCCAGAGTAACAAGACGGGCGCCGCCGCTTGGTGATTCGACTGTCTTTACATTTTAATCTATGCACACCTCAATATTTTCTATAAAAACAGGTTAAATAGGAATTCACATATCGTTACATTATTTATTTAAACTTTAATAGAAAAGCAGAACCTACTCCAATCGGGATCCGCTTTTTAAAGGGTATGTGCATTAGCTATTATTTACAAGCCTCACTAATAATTGCTATTTTATCACAATGTTCTATCAATGCGGATTAAATTTGATTCGATGATGCTAATACAAACGGCCTACAATGATAATTTATTAGGATCGTCTACGAAAATAAGCTTTATTGGTAAAGATTTAACACATGATTAATGGTGTAACATAATAGTTAAGAGTGTTATGGATAGTATAATGATAACAATATATTTAATTCTAAGTTAAAAAGTACAAGGTGCAATGCGCAAAAAAATGCATACGCAACTATGATATAGGCGACAGTCTACCAAAGAGGGCCAGGGCCACTCAGCCGTCTAGGACGACCCTAACTCGTTGCCGTGGCTTAGATACCGCCAACGCCATTTTAATACTTTGAATAATGTTAACCCCAATAACATACCGGCTTAGGTAAAAAACAAAATCTTAAAGAGAACCTATATTAATTACCTAACGCATTTTATCACGTAAAAAAATCATAATGCACTATAATACTACATCATTTCATTGATAAATGAGCTACATTGTCTATAAAATTCATAAAATTGATTTTTACAAACATTTTATGATTTTGTTCTTACTAGCTCTTAGTACTTTTAAAGGGCAATATAATCACAATATTACAATTAATTCAGACCATTATCTTAGAGCAGACTTTGGCGGACGGTCGCCTATACGTAGGATGTGGACACCAAACCTGTAACCATCGACAATTTGTTAATAAAATGCGTCTCGCCGGCAAGCGCCTTCACTGGCCGAAGGCAACTCGTAGGCCTTCATACCAAAAAGCGACCACACACAGGCACATTTGACTATATACATATATTAATACCCTTAAAACGTCATTATAATTATATCTCATAGTACAAACTCGTATCTAAATAATGCTGTATACTCTGTAGAAATGCTCAAGTCGAATCACCAAAAATGCTTAACCACTCGGTCGGCCCACGACAAGGCGTCGACACGACGGCGACACGGCGGCGACGCGCCGGCGGCCGCTCGCCGTCCTCGACCGACAATTAGTCCGTGCTTAGATATAAGTAAACTAGTTCGACATTCGACATTCTAAGGATTACGGCCGGACAAATATGATTTAAACACAGGAAATGCTAAAAGACAATAAAACAAACTGACATAGAATTCAACATAATAAATATTGACTTTGATAGTAATAGTCTACGCTGAAATGACGCACCCATCGACCCCAATTTACAATGTAAATTTGGCTCAAATGAAAATGATGAGCACCTCATTTCAGCGTATCTCATAACCTTATCTGGGTATTCTTTTTGAAATAAATCATTACTGGGGTCTAAAACTCTTATCCGCAAAGTTCAATTATCAAAAAACAACGTTACGTACATCTGCTAGCAGGACTACTGTTTCCAATTATTTACTACAATGAGTGTCACCTATGGTCCAAATATATATAAATATTTAATAAATAGCGCGGTAATGGAAGTCGAATTGGTGTATATGTTGACATTTAAGTGACAGTAACTGAGCGTCGGTCATTCCAAACGACACCGAACGGAAACAGGGCAGACCGAATAGCAACATGCCACGCGTTAGATCTCTCATTCCACTGCAAGGTCTTAAATATAAATACATACTCAAATATCTACTAACTCCCGCTTTCAGACTCGCTCGTCAAGCACTAAGTTACTCTCACTTAAAAAAACTATTACGTCTAGGGCCCATATAAATATGCATTTAAAATTACAAAATATGTACATACAACATGGTCTAATGTACTAGTGTAAAAAACATGGACTCGACCACATTCATTGCAAAAATATGGGAAAATAATCTGCTTCTAATGTCATATATAGATAACAGGCGTCGTCGCGAAACAAACTGCGTGGTATTTACATAAGTATCGGGGCCCTACGGACGTGCGGCACGGCGCGGGCGCGGGCGCGGCGCCGCGCGGCTCAGTTGTAGATCTTGATCGCCTTCTCCAGGTAGTTCACGCGCGAGCGCTTCGGCGTCTTGTTGATGTGGTCCAGCCCGAGCCACGGCCGGCCCGTCGCGTCTGGAAGCGACAGATCTTTTTACATTTTAGCACGCATCCTCCAACGAATACTAGCTCTCCCAATCGTGCAAATTTTGAATTTCGACAACACCGATACAGATAACATGCCAATGCGTGCGTTTCGAACGGTAGAAGTAGATACTTACTTGCGTTACTACTTGGCCTGAAGTCGAAAATATTCACTGTTGATCCGTCACTTATGTAGTTAGGCCTTCCGTTTGTCACTATAGCGAAATTGTACTGAAACAAAAATAGACGAATATAAGTGACCCATTCAATATGACAATATGAGGGAAAAATAGAAGGCAAAAGAGGCAGAGGATGACCCAGAAGTAACTTAGAGCAAATGAAAGAGAAAGTTAAGGTCGTGTCGTACCAAGATGTCAAGAACTTAGCAACCAATAGAGACGAATGGCGGACACTCCACCGACAAGAGAATAGCTCTTAAGTTACGATGATGAAGTGACCCATTCAATTAATACATTTATATGAGCGTTCGTTATTAGCAGGGGTCGGATTTTTCATCGCATGGTGAGATGAAAGAAAACTGTGGAGTCGATATGAAAGCTAAATTTTAATTCATATTCATACTCATACTCACCAATTTTCTTAGTCCCGTAATACTTTTGTCCCTTGTGCAGGTTGACAGATCGAAAATGTTAATCGAAAATTAATCTTACTGAATGTAATTAAAATTATTTGTGTAGTATGATTTGGGAAGTGTTAAGCCTTTTGCTTGGTAAAGGGTTACATTTACCCTGTAACTATATCAAATTAGTTAATCTTTTGTTTGGTTCAGACTACTTTGTTGCGGTAAAAAAAAGTAATATTTTATTTTATTTTTATTTACGATATAATTTATTTCTACTCATATGACTTATTTTATTTATAATTTAATTTCGTTCTTAATTAAATGAATGAGTATGAATATGAATTAAAATTTAGCTTTAATATCGACTCCACAGTTTTCTTTCATCTCACCATGCGATGAAAAATCCGACCCCTGGTTATTAGTTATTAGTAAGTACAAAATTGGTAGTCAGTGGCCCAAATGAATCCTTGTAAGAAGTATACTGCCACTTTTAGGCTTCTCATCTCCTGGTACAAGCCGACAGTGACCATATCTACTCCACATACCTTCTCCCACTCCTTGGTGGGTATGTCAAGCTTGGCTTGCAGGCGGTCGCGCACCGCCTGGAACGGCTCCAGATGCTTCACGCGCGTGTAGAACGGGATGCCGAACGTCGCGTACACCTGCTTGTGGAAGTGTGCGCACGGGACCAGCGCCTCGTCCTCCTGAAATAGAACACCCTTTATTAAAAACTACAGAATTCTCGTGTAAGCCTGTGACAGTTGTTTTAGAGCCTCATCTTCTCACGATACGACCCCCTCTTGAACTTTATTGTAGATATCCGCAGATTTCCTCAAGATTTAAGTATGTACCGTTTTTTTTGTAAACCATCTAAAATGGTAAAGAAGCTGGAAAGTCAGAGTATTCACATAAAAATCTACTCTACCAATAGACAAGCCGTCCTAACATAAACTAGCGACTCTCTATGCAATCTGGATAAGCAGCCTCTTTTAAATTGTCCGATGTTTTATTCTCGTGAATCCCAGTTTAGGATGTACATAATCAATGCAATTTAATTGTAACTTTATTGTAATGGAAATAAAGTCCATTTTTCTTCGTTTCAAAATTGAAAGCCATTTTATTTTATGACAATTATCTGGCGATATCTAGGCCATGTACGCACCTGCAAGTGTAACTCGTCGCGGGGGATCTCCTCTATCCGGTAGAGCCTGGGCGGCGAGATGATGACCTGGTCCAGCGTGAGCTCCGGGTCGGGCCCTGGCAACACTTTGTGACACGACACCTCCACGATCCGTAACCTGACAGAACATTTAAATGGTATTTAAAATGTTAGGTCAATAAGTTTATGAAGAAGTAGCAATGACGTACAGTGCGCACGGCCTTGCTAAGACAAATGCATCCAAAATGCGCTATAACAGCCTTTTTCGTGGTTTCAGTTAAAACAGATAAAACCTCTGTAATATTTCACTTTATTAGTACAATTAAGATAGATAGCTGACACCTATGTTTAACAGCAGATGCCATGTATTTTTTTGCAAAGTACCTGTATGTATGTCAGCCTGGTTAAGGGATAATTAATATAATTAAATTACTACATTAATGAGACCATTTCTTTTTTAAGTTATCTGTATATAAATAATAATAATTTGCCTGGTCAGGTTTTCCAAGAGGTTTCACAGGACGGCGCGAACATTTTTCGTGGAAACTCATAATTGGAAGTATAGGAGATTCCATATCAATAAATTTAATGTGTTAAGAAATAAGGGTCCTGCATGCAGGAAAAATACTCTAAACGTATTGCGATTATTTGTTTACACTGTTTGAATGACGTATGTCTATTATGACGTTAAAAACAGACCACAGACGACAAAAAAACTTTCCAAATAGCTACGTCATTTTGTCGATGTAAATAGGTGATGTTATCTTTATTAAATAAATTATTTAAAATAACAATAACACCCAAAAAAAATGCTTTAAATTAGATTCTTATAAAAGGCTATTTATTCTGTCAGTAAAAAAATAAAAACGTGTTTTTTTTAGGTGTATCCCAATTGTTAAATACAAGTGCACATTTTGAGAACAAATACGGCAACTCACCGGCCCGATCCATCGGTAGACATTTCCACTACTTTAGCTGCTTCTTCTAATATATCCGCAACTTTGCCACCTTTGTTTGGATATAAAATTAATTCTTTGTCTTCTTTATAATTTGGACCAACCTGAAACATTACAACGCTATATTACGAACAATTACTGAAGGTCATACAGCAAGTCTGTGTCAATCTAAATTACTATAGTTATACACTTAAAAGTTTAATCAAGAGCAATGTTGATTTTTAATTCTCATAGTTTGTACAATTACGTAAGAATAATGAGGTAATTTATTGCACATCAAAAGCAATATATTCTATAGATATAAGCATATCAACTGCTCTCTGCCCTGATCAAATTCGAAATTTTAAATCTCATATTTTATAGACAGGTACAGCGTAGCGTAATGATTCCCTTGCAACTCGCTGAAATGTAGCCGAGAGTTAGGTGCAGGCTGAAAACCAGCGCTGTGCAGCTGACCCAGCTCGCAGCATAATATGCTGAGACCTGAGCCTGTTGTCACAGAACAATTTATACATATAGGTACCTGTTGAAACTGTGTGGTCATGCCGTGTATTTGTTTTTCTCATGTGATAAGTCTTTTATTTTTTAAACCAAGTGTACTTAATGTTCAAACTTACCCATAAACATTTGAATTGTTTCTTATTGTCCAATTCATTAACTTTAATAGATAAAATCTGATAAAACAATTTCTTAGGGCACTTTGGTTTACAGTACACAAGCAGATCCTTCAGTATGCCGTCGTAGGAATACCTTAGCGGCAGTCCTGGGGTGTCCTTGTAACTACAACAATTATAAAAGGAGAGCCATGTTGATTACAACAATTATAAGACAGTCATGTTGATTACAACAATTGTAAAAGTAGAGCCACGTTGATTACAACAATTGTAATAGAGCCATGTTGATACACTGAGTTGCTGTTATAAAACATTTATATTACTAGTAACTTGATTGCAATTGCTGAGCACATTAAAATATACAGTCACACTTCCCAAACGAAATGTTTCGATCGCTTTGAGCGTCCTCATACGAAGATTATCGAAAAAATCGCGTGGTAAATTATGTGTACTATAATGGACTGGAGAATGAGAGAAAAACCTAATTAAGGTTAGAATTTTATTATACAGGGTGGAAAAAATCAATGGGCCATGAAGGGGAAGTACCTCAAATGCTTGAGCTCATTTTGCTTAACATTCTTTTTTTAAGTTAAATAACTGCATTTACAGTTTTTTCGAAAGCTTACCCCAGCCAGAAATCGAACCAACTAAAAATGCACAAAATGAACATTCTCTATTTTATTTTACTAATCGATAGAATCAATAATAAATAAGGGTAAAATCTCCCCAGGAAACATTAGATCTAGGAAATAAAATCGTCCATGAAACCTAACGTTAATCTAACTTTATCGACTACACAGGTAGGGCAGAAATTCATATTAAAAAATAAAAGTAAAATTAACTATCTTTATTTGAGGTTACTTCCCCTTCCTGGTCCAATGATTTTTCTAATGTATACTTCGGAGCAACTCAGGTGTTATGTAAGGAGGCGAGGATTGGATTGTGGGAGTAGAGCGAACGAATTTGACAGGTATTTATTAGCACATTTTTCACCAATTCGGATTTTCGTTTGTCCGCATACTCCTCCCAAAACTATTAGAGATACCAGGATCAAATTTAGCCCGTAATACGACATCTAGCCATAGATGGCTTAGAAAAAAATAAATTGAAAATTTGGACGTACCCCGGAGAAATAACCACCGAAAATCTGTTCCCATAGACTTTCAACGGGAAAAATGGGAAAAGTGCCGGAGGGAACTCGCGGCTTGAGCTAATTGAGTGAGCGTTACTGAGATTTCTGAAATGATAGCAGCAAACCGCTTTGCTCCATTTAGACTTGCCCGGGGACGCAAAGTGCACCTAGTTTAATAATATTTTATAATGACTAAATAAAGATGCTTAATTATTATGGCACTTACTTCTGACACTTGAAGAACTGTATTAAGTAAGGGTCGACGTTAAGTCTCTGGCCGACCGCTCTCGCCATTTGCTCGTAGCGCATTTGCATTGATAGCTCCATCGTGAATCTAAAAATAATTATTACATTGAAAAGAGAATACTCACATAACGAAATAATAATAGTGATTTGGAATAAATACGTGTTACATTTTCCAATTGTAAGGTGACATGGTTGGTTCTAGGGTAAACAACAATACTATTTATTTTGAAAACTAAATTTTTTGTAACTGAGATGGCTAAAGTTAGATTCTTAATTTTAGGCCCTAAGTGAGTACACTTTTTTTCATCATCATCCATCAATTTCGTATGTAGAGACCCGTAGTAAACAATAAAAAGAGCTCCGGAGCTTGATTTAAATTTGTTTTACACCATCTTGCTTCCATATTGTAACTGTATTGTTGACGTCAAAGTGGTTCTTATTGTCAGACGAATAAGAGCTATCATAACGTCAACATTAAACAAAAGATTATTAAACGATTATTTTATTAAGATAAGAAATTAAAAATTACTTGCTACATCATCAGATTTAGTTTAATTTACTAGTTTATTTACAAAGTGACCAGTTACTGGCGAGTTGTTAGTTATTAACGCATTCACTGCCGGCAACGCATATATACCTGGCGAAAGTTCGAAAAACAGTACTGGCTGTGAATGCGTTAAGAAAATATCCTAAGTCTGCGTCAGCCTAACGAGGAGATACAAATTTAAATTTGTAAGTTTCTGTCTTTTAACATTAAATCTAAGATATAAATACATACCCGGGATCGTTCGGCTGCGTCTTGTCAATGAACTGGACCTCGACCTTGTAGAAGATGTACTTGAAGTAGTCCTGGCAGGTGGGCAGCTCCAGGTCCTCGTGGCGGTCGGCGCGCTCGAACACGATGATGTCGCCATCCATCAGTTCGTCCAAAGCCTGGCCGCGTGCACACGACTCAACCCGAGCGACGACGTCGACGGCCGCCGCCGGGTTAACAGGGCATGCAATTCCACGAAATAACTACGTTTTTTTGAGACCACGCGGGTTTTTACGTTCATGAGAGTACGCCATAGCAATTTTTTGTTCAAACGTACAATTGACAACATTTTACTAGATAAACACCTTAAACTTGACAATATCTTCATCCGACAAGGGCAAGATAATCAATTTAAAAAAACCGGCCAAGTGCGAGTCGGACTCGCGCACGAAGGGTTCCGTACCATTATCTATATAACATTAGCAAAAAAACGGCAAAAAGATCACGATTATTGTGTGGGACAAATATTTATTTATTTCCTTAAATATTTATTTCATTCGGTTTTTAGTATTTGTTGTTATAGCGGCAACAGAAATACATCTTCTGTGAAAAATTCTACTGTCTAGCTATCACGGTTCGTGAGATACAGCCTGGTGACAGACAGACAGACAGACAGACAGACAGACAGACAGACAGACAGACAGACAGACAGACAGACGGACAGCGGAGTCTTAGTAATAGGGTCCCGTTTTTACCCTTTGGGTACGGAACCCTAAAAAAGATAGCTATTAAATAGATAACAAAGCCCTATATAATGGCGGCCCCTACTTTCAGAGCTGACCATTCCTAAACAGCCCAACCGATTTTCATGAAACTTAAAAACCGTTAAAATAACTTTCTATTTAAAAAACAGTGTCCGAATCGGTTCATACCTTTGGGAGGTATGATGCCACAGTCAGGCAACGTTAAACTTCTAACTCATAATATTTACTCGGGGGTAAAAAGAAGGCACACGTATTGGACATGCCTAAACAACCGCTTTCGTATTTAAATGTAGATTTTTTACTTAAATGCTTCTTATTATAAATATGGAGTATAAGTACGGCAGCGCAGCATGCTCGTACGTGAATAAATAGAACAATAAAATAATGAATAATCGCTCAAAGATGAATGGTAATGTGAATGTTTCATAATATTTTCTACACATTTTTGTGATGTAGTATGCCAGACTGACAATTAACGCCAGTGTCATTGTAAAAAAAAATGCTGTCAATTGTAAGTAAAATTTAGAATAACGCACGCAAAAATATATGCGACTACGTTTTTTGAAATTTAAGATGTTTAAATTATAAACTTCAGTTCAATGTATCTTACGGTGTTTGTGATGAAATTGCATGCCCTAGTGATAATATGCCGATAATATGCCGATTCGTATTTCAAAAATTGATCTTTTATTGTTTTTAAATAACAACCGTAACAATTATTGTTTCAATCTAGAAACATGAAAAAACGAAAGATCACCAAAACAAGTCGGCACAAATTTTACAAAAACATCAATTATTAAAATAGCAATTATTTAAAGTGATAGATATAAGCACTACAGAGTTTCGAGTAGAGTAGAGTGAGATATTTGTTACTGTTAACTTTCTAACAAAAACTGTTTTAGTTACGTTTTAGTTATTTACTTCTAAATGGATACTGCAATATTCCTACTATCAAAGTGTTTCGAGCCAAAAAGCGTGATTGGTGCTCCACTCACCCCACTCGTCCCTCAAAATAATCGGCGTCAATAGAAATGGCCAAATATGTTAACAAATTAGTACTGTTTGACCTAAAAGTTGCATGTAGCCACGTACAAATGGCGGACATAATGCGTTTCACATTATTCGATGTGACCGTATATTCGACTGCAGCTCGTTATGCCACCGACTAGTGTAAACAGTTTTTTTATTGCAAATCTAGAAGACGTCTGTGATTTCGTACGCGTAGTTAGTTCACCGCTATTCTCTCTATTTCTTCCCTTTGGGGGACGATTTTCGGAAAATCCTCTCTTTTCGTTTCTTGGGGTACCCACGGAAAACTCTCTCCAAATTTCTGGTCCCTAGGGGCAGCGGTTTAAGCTGTGCATGTGCGTTGTCATGTTGTTTTTCATGTTCCTTTCACTTGGACTAAATACGCTGGCAACTCTTTCATCAACAGAGCTTGTAAACTATATAACGACCAATTTTATGATGCTGATATATTTTGTTCATCAATCCTCAGATTTCAGACCACCATCAGCCGTCTTAGCACTTAAATCTGTTTTTTCTTTTTGTATTTTTATTTTATGGAAGATTTCTATTATTAGTCTTAATGTGAATTTAAACTTTGTACCCACGTGTTATTTGGACTTTTAACTTGAGGTAACTTTAGTGGTTGATGTTATATTATCGTTTTTAGATATTACTTATATTGTACCGTTTGTTACCCTAATAAACATTAAAACATTAACCGAATGATGCCGACGCACTCGACCGACATAAGTATGTTTTTAGGGAGGGATCATGGTAAATCGATTCGTTTAATTCTGATATGATTTTTTGCCATTTATATTGACCCACGAAATATAAAATGCCAAGTGTTGTTTTCCATACAAAACGGACCCCGAGTAGCGAGACGCTGGCAGAGTAAGTGTGGTACAGTAGCGTTCCCAATATTGAATCTATGTGGATGGCTATCCTTGATCATTAGTAAATTGATATCTATTCTGGTTACATTCTGACAAGAGGAAAGTTGATTGAAACGGCAAAATTTAAACTTCAGTAGGTGAAAAACTATAGGTTAAATATCGGGAAAGGCCGTAAATAAGTAGATGGCAGCTAAGAAGCAACGCTTTTTTTCTAATCTCGTTAGTGAGTACAACATACAATCCTGATACATACCATACCGGCCATAAATGGTAACTATAAATCAATTGACTGTCCCAGTACCAAGAAATACGAACTAGGAATTTGAGAGGAAATATTTATTAACATTATATTATATGTAAAACACTAGATAATTAACCATCTCTATTTTATAGAATTAAGAAAAACAATACAGTTTGTGTAGCTCAAAAATCATACAACAGTCTTTAAAATTATAATTGAGATCCTTCCATCCGAAAATGTAAGACAACAATTTCGAGCAACTTTACTTATGGATAAAGATTAAGATTATATTTTAATATAATTTATAATAATAAAAACATCCTCACAAATCTAGTTCGCATTCTATTGTAAATAAATAACTCAATTCTGCCAATACTTTAACAAGGATATAATCAAGTCTCAACATTTTAAATGTTTGAACCGACTGTTTCATCCATATTAGAGAAAAGTAATTCAAAATACCTTTTCGAGAGGATCATTGTAGTTGTTGATTTTTTCTACAAAGTCTGGTTTGATTTCTTCATAGAGGACCAAGGGTGTGTCAGGCGGGAAACCTAGTAATACAAAAAAGGAAAAGGTCAAACAAGTAATTCAAAAAATACAGAAAATGAACTTGTAAAGGTGACCTTATTCCAAGTGCACGATTATAAAATAACTTTAAAGACATATAAATGAAAAAAACCTTATCACAGACTCCCTTGCAAAAAAAGGGTGGTTTACATATTTTCAAGTAAGTAGTTTAAATATACTGTAGCTAAATGAGATTGAATGCAAAGAAACGAAGAAAGTATTCTATACGAAAAAAAAATCTTGTTTGTTATATGTAAATAATTATGTGGTTTAGCTTTGTAGCACAAAATCAAATTTTCTAACACTATATTTAAACTACTCGGAATAGGCAAAGGCAAAACTGATATAGTTTCAAAGCTAGGTCTTTATTGTACTTTGATTTCTTATCTTGCTTCGATATCGTAAACACACTGTTGTTGCTAAGAGAATGAGAGCTGTCATTATGTCAACAATAATGATTACGATAGCAAAATGACCTAATACAATGTGGAATAGACTTTCAACTTGCCTGCGCGTTTGTTAAGTATCGGTATGAGATCAGGCAGCTTGCTGGCGATGGGCAGGTAATGGTGCCCGCAGTAGTGGATGCGCTTCTGCTTAGGGTCGTAGAACTTGAAGAACAGCACGACATCGTTGTCCTTGTCGAACGTGGGCAGCGCGTTCAGACCAGAGTCTGGAGGGAGCATCTCCAGGAATATATTCCACGGGTTTGTGTTTTCTGACACGTCTGCTACAGTTTTGAGTTGATCGTTGTTTATGTCTAAACAGGTCGGTCTGCATGTCTGTGGGATGCAATTTGGACTGTTAGGAAGGGCAATGTGTCTAGGATTTAGCATTTGGTCTTGAATGACCCGATAACAAATTACCTGCATATGCCCATTTTTAATCTGGTTCGGCCAACAAGTACCTTCTCTTTAAAATGTGTTTGAAATTATGATACCTTATTCATAAACGCACAATAGCTAAAACATGTTTTTTTTTTTTTTTTTTTTTTAAATTATGCTTTGACGTTATCTGTCATTGTGACAAAGTGACAAGGTATACTTTAACTACATAAAATAGGTTTATAGTGTGTTTATAAATAAGGGGGTTAGTTTAATGTAGCATATTAAATGCCTTGAATTGACGTATACTAATAAAGATAAGCTTTTGCAGCTAATTCAAAATGAATGAAAGTGTTATATTATTGAAGCATATTGAAAACCTTGAAATGAATTATGGCCACATGTGCTAGCCGTGCAGTGCCATAACTTACTAGGCGCAGAAATGACCACACCAGACCAAATTTTGGGTCATGCACGGCAGTTACTAGCATATATTTTGAAAGAGCACAGTTACATAATAAAAAGGCTGTTACATCGACCTGATTCGAGCGCGCGCTGAACGGCCAGGGCCGCAGATGCTTCTGCGGATAGCGGAAATTCTCCGCTAGTGTCTCCATTAGCTCCGCCACCGTGGCTTGTTTCCGCACGCGGAAGGCGCGGTAGTGCGCGCGCTCCGGGTCGTACAGGTCGTTGCCCTGGTGCCCGTCGAAGTCGTCCTCGAGGACGACGTTCACTGTCATGTAGAGGTGCGCCTCGTTGCGTTCTTTGCGGCGGATCTGAAAGCGGGTTAGCTAAATAAATAGATGTCAGGGGAAAAAATCACACAAATCTATAGTCCCACAGTAAGCTCTAGCCTTTAGTCTGTATAAATTGAAATTACCAAAGATGTAAACAAATTAGTACTGTTTGACACATAACCTCAAATATTCATCAAGCGTGTTTTTATTTAAAATAACGAATAATGAATAATTTTTTAATCTAATTTAATGTGAACGTAAAGATCAGGCGTGTAAATCATTGCTTAGACCTCACTTGATCTTTAAATGCATGAGATTATCAAGTAATAATGGTAAATTTGTTTGTTTGGTTGTGTTTAGATGTTTTACAATTTTAATTGGCACAGACTATACTAGTAAGGCAACGATAAACATACTTATTATAGTGTTTTTTTTTAACTGGGACAATATGGGGAAATCTTAAACCATAGGAGATGACCATAAAACTGTCACGGAAACATTAATCATCACCCTCCTGCCCTTATCCCACACTAAGTGGGGTCGGCACAACAAAAGCACAAAATAGGAAACATTAGTCCTTTTTTATAAGCATTTGTTGCTGATCGAGTCAGTTTCATGTAAAGATCATTCCATCGTTTGGAAGGAAAAACCTGTGACAGCGGAAGTTGGATTTTTTCTTATGTAAATTGTATTTCATTTTAGGAACCACACACTTGACCAAAACATTGAAGATTCCAAAAATGTCTTCACAAAAATAAGCTATTGTTTCCTTAGTCAGTTTCCTGTATCACCTTTAGTTTCGAAATTCTCCATATAGTCCCAGTAAAAAAAAAACACTGTACGGATAGAGAAAAACATACTTAAATACATAGAATATATCCAAGGCTCGGGAACAAACACTAGCAAACACTTGTCCACACCTTGAACCCGAGTAGTAACTAGAATAATTATCATTAAAAGAGATCAATACCTCGCGATTTTTCCTAACCTAACCCCCTAACAGCCTGAAAATATTTCTTGGATAAAAACTAAATTAAAAAAAAAACAAAAACAGAAACGTACAAAACTAGTTTTTCATAATAACTACAACTTATTCAAAAATCCTAGAAATCCTAGGAATCCTGGAAACAGGACTTGATTTAGGGGATGAGAAACGTCACCCAGAGCTAAATTTGTATAGATTTTTTTGAAAGCTATATGATTTTAGCGTACCCGCACAATCCCCATCAAATGTGCTAAAACGAATCTCTCCGACGCCCTACCCAAGATGTACTAAAGTTTTTCTTTTCTATCATTCAAAATGTATAAGATGACATTCTAGCGATAAACCACGTGATCAACTGCAAACCACAGAAAAACGTTAGTAGCGTTTACATCTTAGCTACGGCCCCTGCACTCCTTATCGCTTAGGAATGCAGGCGCTTTTAGATTCTTTGATTATTCAGATAAGAATACCGTTAACTCGGGGACAACCCACTATTTTAATACAAAACTGGGCCCTCTGTGTTAAACTTTTATGATAAAATAAATCAGTTTTTTGTGATAGAAAAATTATATATTTTTTACTTACAGTTTCAATTCTCTTTTCCTCGGCTAGCCTTTCACTGAGCTCGGAAGGTATGTCTGGTTGAGTTACTTCTTGCAACACCGTCTTTAATTGTGAATCCCTGAAAAATAATAAAATAGATAAATACATGCCGAAGATTAAGATAATACTGTAGTATGGCAATTGGCCAGTTTGCTACATAACCGCATATTGCTTGTGTCAGCGACAACCCTATTGTATAATAAGCTAAGGTAGAATTGTAATGTCCTCTATCGTATAGCTACTAGAGGTATTTACTAGCCTCTATACACCCTTACGCTACCCAACTAACAACCCTTGACTTCTTTTATTACAATACGTCTTTTGGTATTGAAAATAAACCGTGTTATGATATTATTTCGTTAGCAAATAGGAGCCGAACACTGATACTTCAAAGCTTTAACAGAGCCAATCAAAACTATTTTGTCGAACGTGGGCCTACATCTCGAAATTTCTCAGTCGCAAAATGACCACACATTGTAAGGGTACTTTAAATGCCCGAAGGGCAAATTGCCTAAGAATAGTAGTCCCGCCGTGCGGGGCTCGGTCGACTTTGCTAAGACAGATATAAAACGAAAATATCAATGTAGTCATTTTGCGACTCACGACATTTTGAGATGTAGACATGTTGAGATTTATTTAAGCACCTGAACAAATTTTGTTTAGGAGTATTTATGTGAACAGAACAGGGGCTCTAGGTAAACCCATATTGCCTTTGACATGTTATCGTAATGTCAACGTTACGATAGCTCTTATTTACTGGACAGTAATGGATGGCGGCCGAGTTAAAAACATGATAACATGTCAAAGGCAATATAGTTTCACCAAGTGGAATACCTAGTGCATTATGATCAAGTTATTAGAACGCGACATACCTAATGTAGACCAGCATGTACGCGTTAGTACAGTGCCGCACCGTGAGTGCCATGTCCTCGTCGTGCCCGCCGTAATTGTACTCGATGGCCTCCTGCTTGGAGCAGCGGGACACCACGTCGTCATCGAACTTGCACCACTACAAATATACATCGAGAATCATGTTAAGCTTATAAATAAAACTAAAGACATGGAATTAAGATGGATGAAGAAGTACATGCGAAAAGAATAGGCTAGATAGGTTTTTGTAAATATCAAATAGACCAACTGCAATGCGTTATCTAGCGATTAATGACGTCACTAAGCTAGATACCATACACGGATCCCTTACCTTCCCGTCGCCCTTGGGGTTGATGAAGACGACGTAGTGCCCGCCGTGGTTGTCGCCCGAGTGCACGAGCACGGCGTGCAGCGTGTAGTCGGCCGGCGTCTCCGGCTTCTCTTGCTGGTACGCGTCCAGGTTGATGTGCTCGTAAAATTCGAACCTGATTGAAATACATCACATTATTTAACTATGTGGCTGAATGTCTATTGAGGAATTCAACATTTAAAGAAACCGTAGTATATTTACAAAAAATCCTGAACCAAATTCCATACTCAATCATAAGTCCTCAAACTGAATTCATAACTTACACTTTAACTGCCACCAACCCGCTACGCGAGTCCATTTTGTACGAAAATCAGAGCTCTTGGCAATTAATGTGTTAATAGGTATACTTACTTATATTATAAACGTGAGAGTTTGTAAAGTCAATTGTTGAGGAATTTAAAAATGTACCAATTAACGCCTCCCAAAAACTTTTTATTTTTATTATGACTCCATATGTCAACAATATCCATAAAAAAAAACGATTCTCCACCTTTTATTTAGTGCAAAGTGCAAAAAAGGCCTTTTTAGTCTGGACTATTTGGCGTTGTGTGCACGTTTGTGCCCGTAAAGTGTATAGTTGAATACCCCCGTACCTGTCGTTGAACTTGACGGAGCTGTCGGTGATGGGGTCGTACTGGAACCGCATGAGGTGCAGGTGCAGCACGGGCGGGAAGGACGCGAAGATCACGCCCTTCTCCGCCTCCTGCAGCCCGTGCTCGCCCGCGTCGTACTTGTTCTCTCCGTCCAACGTCTCCGTGCTGATGTAGTCTTTGAACGATTCGTCGACTGTGGATACACATGTTTATGAGTGCAAAGCGCGTTTATCGTTTTTCGAACTATCAGTTATCTCATTTGCATCCGAATCCTTACAATACATTAGAAGACCCGCAGTATAAACAGTAGTTAGTCTTGAAACAAAGGTATACCGCGCGGCGCATGTGTGCGTGCCTGGATCGTACGCGCCGCGGGCCACCTCAAACAAACTCAACAGGGGCCCATTTCTTAACGCTTATTAGTCTATAATAATATTAGTGTTTTATCTTGTAAATAAAAGTACAAAATGAGACAAAACACTATTATTAGATCAATACTTTTTGAAAAACGGGCCCCAAAAGGGACTGAGCAGGCTTATGCAGGGACCCGCCACCGCCGCCATTGGTTGCGAGCGTATTAAGTATCGACGCAACCATATCAAAGCCCGTGGCAATAAGTAACAGATACTCGTATTGAAGGGCCGAAAACGAACTATTTTTTTACTATTGTTACTATGGTAGACCTCTCTTACACATTTACTCGGGATTTCCCTTGACAAATTGCTCTATACCCTGATACCCCCTCTGCCAGTCTACTCTACTCGACCCTTCTCGATCTATATCCGTTATTGCGTGTATGCAAGTTTAAAATGAACATGAACATGGCAAAAATATGGTATTTATCCTTAAACTAGGCCAATAATTAGGTTACACGACTTACTATTTTTCTTCCCCTTGATGTTGAGCTGGATGTCGTAGAAGGTCTCCACGCGCGTGCTCGAAACGTTAACGTTTTTGCACTTGATGTACGAAGTCATCTTCCCCTCAAACAGCCGCGGCACTGTGCCCTCCACGCAAGTGCCTTTCATTTTGCTTTCCAACTTGTCCAATAGTACCTGACGGATAATATAACATTTATGTACATACATACATACATTAAATCACGCCTGTTTCCCAGAGGGGTAGGCAGAGACCACTTCTTTCCACCTGCTACGATCTTGACGAATCTCTTTCGCTTCTTCCACATTCATACATCGAGTCATGCACGCACCTCGGTTTCGGGTACTTAAAATTCGGCCCTTTTCCAGTATTTCTCCGATTTGATTTTTATGTAAAACAGATAATATTACTCATCGGCATATTCAGCGTTATAGTGACAAGGAACTGAATTGAATTGTCTCTAGAACGCCTCCGAGTACCGCAGTAAGGTGTTCTGTGATGGCCAGAGAGGGCGATGACCATATTGAACAAGACAGTAAAAAAAATGTCCTGTTACGTTTCCTTAGCCAAGTCTAAACCCAATTTTCTCTCTCCCTCTATATGCTTGTTAACAATTATAGAAACATTTTGATTTTTGAGAGCAATTTCGTATCCTAGAATAAAAACAAACAAATTAACATTTTGCTAAAACTTACCCTGAGGAACTCTTGAACATCATGCTGCATAAAAGAATCCAGCGTTTCCCATCCAAAACTCTTCGTCAACTTCTTTGTCCCGACTGGTTTGTCAGAAAATTGTAGTTCGTAAAATACTCTCTGCAGTGCCAAGGCGACGGATCTAGAAAATAAATTTAAATAAAATAACTACGTGCAGTAATCATAGCAAGTTTCGATTCAAACGAAACAAACAAGTGTGAAAGAAAACTTACAAAACACTTAGGAGCTAGGTATAGGTAGGTAAGCCTAACGAGTAAAGACTCCCACAAACTACCAGTCGGACTGACCAGCCGAGGGACGCAGCTCTTTGTTAGAATGAGAAAATTATATACGGCCCTCTGGACCTGTCAGTTAGATCACAGTATAAACAGTAGTGCGTCTTCAAAAGCAGCTATATTGCGCGGCTTGCATGTGTGGGTGCCTCGACCGTACGCACCGGCTCGGTCAGCTTTATCGCGGTGCATAAAGCATACGTCACTCTCGTCGCTACGAAATGGTGGAAGTGACAGATGTTTCATTCACATCAATAAACACGAAAATAATAGGGCCGCAGGACGCACCGAGCCGGTTTAGTCGACGCGAAGCCGAACCAACGCCGCGCATCGACGCAACCCTAGCGCCCGAGTGGCAATAGGTAACAGAAACTCCTAAAGAGCCGGAGAACTTCTTTTCTATTTATACTATGGTCCGAAAGTTGGTCCATTCCGACAAGTTCCATTATTAGTTCCATTGATGGAACTAGTTAGACTTTTTTTTCAAGTATTTACATTAATAATTATTTTTTATTAATGTAACTACTTGGAAAAAAAAGTCCAGGCAGTTCCATTAAGGAAACCCTCTTCGTTGAATGTAACTACTGGGAAAAAAAACCAACTAGTTTCATCAATGGAACTAATCGGAATAGACCCGAAAGTTAGCCTATGGGAGCCTTGAGTGAGCTCTGAAGCTCACATGCATTGCCAAATCAAGCCAGGCTTCAATGCAAACAAGATACGACTCAACGTCCTAAAGTGAACTAATTGAGAGAGTTTAGACTACAATTACTAAGATAATCTTTACCTAGTACTATCGTCCGATTCTGTGGGCATTTTGTACACAGCCTTTCTCAGCTGGTTCGTGAAGTATAGAGTTTGTAGTAGAGAGTTCATGTAGCACGTCGCGCCCTGGTTTTTAAGGCCTGTAAACGAAGATGATTGACGATTTTTAAACTTTGATACGTATGAATTTAAAAAATCTAAATAGAAGAGTATACAAATCAAAAACTCGGTTGCTTAGTTGTAGTGCACAAAGTCTGATAAAAAGGCACACTTACCAACATAACCGGTATGTTTCTTGGAGTCCCAAGAGACACCGTGGGGTGCTTCGGCCGATACGTGGACCTCAAGGGTAATCGCATCGTCCTTAATGTAACCTTTCTCTGGGTCCAGCACGTCATTCCACGCCATGAAGTGAGAGAAACCCCAATCATTCTCCTTACTGTTTACAAAACAATCATTTTTATGCCCCACCAACAAAAAGACCACACAAAGCAATAACAGCAAGTGGACTAACTTCTGGGCCTCTATTCTAGTAAGTAAAATCACACTGCTTTTGTAATGTTATCGTATTGTCAACGTTACGATAGCTCTTATTTACTTGACAGAAATGACGACCGAGATAAAACAATACGATAACATGTCAAGGCAATATTGTTTAACCGAGTAGAATAGACGCAATGTTTTCTACACCAATCTCAAAATATAAAATAATAAAACTAGCAATTATAAAAAAGCCCAATTCAAAGCAAAATAAATAAATTCACAAACCTATAGAACAAATGTTGTATCTTCCTAAAAAACGGTTCACTGTCGGACTTATGGGAAATAAGCCTGAGCTCTGCCATGGCGTAACATGACCAACTGGAAGACTCGCTCTCGCCATTGCACTGCAGGAAGAAACCCAGGGATTTCTGCTGCTGGCGGTCGGGGGAGGGCGCCTGGCGAGGCATCACCATGATCTTCCAGGGCAGGTTACGCACGTAGCAGGGCGGGGATAGTACTGAGTCCTTGAGGCCGCGGAAGTTGGTGACAGTGTAGCGGAAGGTCGCTTCGGACCGCGCCTCGTCATCTTCCATTTCCGCGTCTTGCTGCTTGTAGGAAAGTTTGTATGTTTTATTTACTTATTTGGTCAATATTGACAGTTAGCGCTACAGAATTTAAGCATTTTATTTGGTCCAATATAGGCTTAAGAATGTTAAAATATTTTGACCATACCACTTGTGAGATATTTTGACAATGACTGGTTTAGTTATTAATTATTTGTAAGTACGTCAAACTCGATTCTCTTTAAACAAAAGTGGCTAGAATTTTAGAAATTACGTTTTCTGCGTGGAGATCTATGCGTGTAGTGTTTTCAATCAATTAAGTCGGGCCCCGCCAAATAAATAGATTATGCACAGTTGCGTCAATGTATTAAGTGATGAAATTAAGTAGTGGTGCGTAGACAAATTTGACGCGTATATCATGATTTTGATTTTTATTCATATTCAAAGTTATTCAAGTATAAAGTCAAATTCTCCAAACTATATAACAGACTGTTAAGTCTCTCGACCGTGATTTGCTGCTTCCAAACAACCTTTTCGTCCGGTAGGGTCTCGGTGAAACTCGACCTTGAAGGTGCTTTTCCACCGGCGACGCGAGGAGAGACGAGGTGGGACGAGAATTGAAATCGCGCCGACCCATTTCCACCAAAAATTGCCGGCGCGTGCCCACGCGAGCCCGTGCGTCCCGGCGCGGGCCCGCGCGAGCTCGCGCGCCCCTGCGCTTACCCGCGCGAGCTCGCGCGTCCCGATGCGTGCCCGCGCGCTAAAGACCGCCATATACGGAACGATCCATCGTTACGATCGATCTGAAACGATATCGTGACGATTCATATTTCTATTGAAATTTTGATGCGATATTGCCACACACGTACAATCCATCGCTCGATTTCAGTCTGAACCGACGGATCGCCAATCCATACTGTTTCCACTGAAGATGCGCTAGGAGAGAATTGAAATTTCGCCATACAAATTTCAATTATCGTCTCGCGCCGCCTCGTCCCGCCTCGCCGGTGGAAAAGCACCTTTAGAATGATAAACAGTATTTTTTTAAAACAATTGGGAACTCGAATTACGTTGAAGAGTTTGGTAAATAGCAGATATAAGTATATTTATGTCATAGCCTAACTTGGTAATATATTTTTAAAATCTCGTGTCTTATATTAGCATATCCGAGCTCTTTATAAACATTAAACTATGCAAAGATGCAACACTGCAATACATCTTTGTATATCAAATAAACGAGAAACAAATAAAATTGAGAATCCCACACGAGCTCGATTAAGAACTTAATACATAAACATGTCATTCCGCAGCCGACCGCAGACGACAACGGCGGACTCCATCGGCAGGTGTCACTACTTGTTTGTATGTATTTCTATGAAGTACCTTCCGTACCGAGCGTTACGAACCCTGCCGCTCGACCGCAACCGCACGCGTCGCTGATCTCCGACCGCAAAGCGAGTAGTGACGCCGACTGCACATGGCAACGGCAGATTCTGCTACTGGTTTCTTTGTATTTCAATGAAATAATTTCCGTAGCCGACCGCAGACGGAAGCAGCAGACCGGCAAGCGTCCGACGCCTGCTGCTGCTTTCTGCCATTGCCTTCTGCGGCCGTGATTGCGCACTCGACCGCAAGCATCAGACGACAGGCGTCGGACTTCGCCGTCACTACTTGGTCTGCGGTCGGGCGGCCGTAGCCGTCTGTGGTCGGCAGCGGAATGACACCTTTACGGCTTATTGACTCAACCGATAGTCAATAAATAGGATTGGATAAAGTAAGAACCACCACACCAAGCTTTTAATAAAAAATAACATTGAATACAGTTAAGTTGTTCGGACCATAGGCAATAACAGACAAACACAAACTGATAAAAGCTTCAAAAATACAATATCCCTTTTTTTATGAGTCCGATGAGTTTAATAAACAATTACATCGAAAACATTTCAATTTGTTTTCCCTTAGTCACATTTTATAATGGGTTTTTTTCTAAAGCTAATAAATAAAGTGATATGATATTAATATTTACGGACACACTTTCCGCAATATAACGCATATATGACACCCAGAATCTATAAATTGAGCAGAAAACTAATTTGAAACCAATTTTTGGTTTCATTAAAATAAGTTTCAAATGACACTGACATTTGTAACGCCAACGTCAAGGTAGGTTTACAAAATTCAAGTTGTCTTTATAAGGTTTGACTTTAAAAAATGTGGGAAATCTTTGGTAAGCGCGCACGCGGTTACACTTTTTTTTAATACGACTGAACGACGCAATTTTAATCGGAAAGACTGATTCGAGAAATAATGGTTTTCATAAACTATTTTATTTCCCATATACCAAATGTGTACGAGAAAAAAAAGACATGGTTTAACTTTTTCTAATGAGAGATATAATTTTAACGTATGTGAAAATATAATTAACTTTATTACTGATTTTAGTAACTATAGAAAATAATACTACATAGTGACTACCACAGTATTTTTTGCAAAAATTACTTTAGTTCGCGAAAAATATTGTAAATATCTTCACCTAATTTTACAATGGCTGGGTAACCCAAAAATCTAACTTATGTATTGCACGTCACATGACATATCGTCCTTCTCGTATACTCTCAGCTTCCTCGTTTGCCCATGGAACGCACAAGTTGCAAACAGTGGAAATTTTAACGCACACTGTTTTATAGCTTACCTTCCTAAATGTTGTTAAACAAACTCTTTATCAGAAGCCCTGAGCATTTCCCAGCTAATCTAATAATCAGTAGTAAGCCACAGATAACGCGATTCCCACGTATTTGCCCGCAAATCAATCACTCAGCGGATAATTAACTTTGAACCTGCATGTTCTCAACATTGTGAAACAAATGGGAGAAAATATTATGAAAAAAGTTAACAATGATTTGTAACTATGATGCGATCGTAACTAAAATACATTTTTATTACTCAAAAAAATATACTTTTTAGCTGTACGTTTTTGAACTAGTAGTTCGAATAATAGACTGAAACACACCAATCAAACTTTTATAGTCTTTAGCTACATTTAATTTTAAATGCTTGCTAAACATCTTTCTTTACGTGTAGTATCCTAGACAAATCACAAATCTGAGTGTAGTAATAGTAGTCATAGTTTTCGGCTGCCTATTGCTATCACACTCACTCTCACAACCTGACGTATTTTTGTCATTAATATTACTTAGAAACACAAAGAAGCTAGAACCCAGTAATAGCTTAGATATTTGATACTTACAACCATGGCTGTAGATGTAGTCTCCTGGTTCTTCATGACCTCACTCATCACCACCTCACCATTGGACCATTTCATAAGAAGGGTTTCGTCGGGATCTTTATCTGTAGCAGTATCTATGGTTTCCACTGTAACACATTACAATTCTACCATTACTCACAGACAATATTTTGTTTATCAGATCGGTCGGATAGCGTGCGATAGTGGATAAGGTAAATAATAATAGATAATTTTCATGTTTCTGCTGTCTCATAGCTTATCTCTAGATGTTATAGTTGCAAATTTGATAGTGGTCCATCATAAGGAATTTATGCATATATTGTTTATCTAGAAAAGTCACATTTAAGCTTAATCTACAGATTCTAATTAGCAAAATGAGCAGAAAGGCCTATGACCCTTCTAAAGGATATAAGTTTTATAGTAATGATGATAAATTAATTTTGGACTAGGCATTCCTAGGGTCTAGAAACCAATGTATCAGTACCATCTTCAGTGAATGTGTGACGCCGCGCACCGTACCTAATGATGACAAGAATCAAGATTGGGGCATTTTTTATCAAAATTTATTAATTCTGGGAGACCTATCAGTCGTTTTTCAAGAGTGACAATTTTTAAAGAGAAAATTCATTTCAACATTTTTGTAATTATAGTGATCTTTACGGTCTACTACGTTTATTAATTCATTAATTTTGTGCCACCTACCTTTGTCTTAAGATTTACTTTTCTGCCTTGAGCTAACCAGCTAAAATGGTAGCTGGGTGAAATAATTTAACTATACAGACTTAAACTGCTTCATGTATACAGTAAGAATGAGGAAATATAAAACTTTTAATATATTCTGCTTATGACACCAGACTCAAATTTCTCCAATTTCCGTTAATGCATCTCAAATTTCATTTAAACTATAACTAATCTTATTGCACAACTCCACATGAGTTAACACATTTTTTCTCTTGACAAATATTATTTTAACCAAGAGTTTTTCACATCTCTTATAATCAATGACAGAATTTGCCATGAATGAAATCTGTCAATATACTTGTTATTGAGAGGGACAACCAGCCAGTTATTAAAATTTAACAAGGAGGTTTTATATAGTAAAAATAAGTTTACAGTACTGCTGCTTAAGACAAAAATCCATAAAAAAAGGAATTTATACAGATACCTAGTTACATTTAAATTCTACAAATCGTAAATAATTATAAGCTGTTTTTGTAAGGAAACTGATATATTATGAATGTCTTTTGTATTATACTTTGGCAAATTGGAAATCTCTGCACATTTATATTTAAGGAAATTTAGTGATACAAATATTTTTTACAATTGCTTTTGCAATTGCTTTGACAGGTTCAGACATGGTATTGCCAGTGAAGCTTTTCAAAACTCATTTACACTTCAACTTTTTTTTACTCATCACTTTATTAACCCTTTGAATGCCAAGAACCCCTAAAGCGGTCGTGTGCCGTCATGCCCACCACGCCAACAACCCATAAAAGGGGTCGGAGTGAAGGTGTACTTTGATCATGAATAAAATCTATTATGAATTGTTTTTCTTCGTTTTTATTGGCTCAAACGTTACATCAAATCATGTTTTGTTCCTTATAATAATTGATGAATGTTTGGACAGGTCAAAATGTGAAAATTATTTCAGGGTTATTCTTCAGATATATGTAATTTGATAACGCAACAGTGCTAGGCGTGTGAGTGATCACTTCATTCAAATATGAAAGCGTTCAAAGGGTTAACTTCTCATAAATAATTAACTGCCCAGGCAGTTCAGCATCTAGTTTGTCCATGTACATTCCTGTTCTGTAAATATTGTACTTGAGTTTCTGAGTTTTGTACAATAAAGTGTTTATATATATACCTACATATTTTCTGTATCAGGGAGATGAAATAATATTTAGGTTAGAAACAGAAATTATTTGGAGATGAGAAAAAGAGATTGATTTTTAGGCCCCAAAAAAGCCCAGTTCAAGATTTTCATCAAAACTTTGTAGAACAAACAACTTTATTCAAAAATACATGCAAAAGAATTGCTTGTATAGTCAAGGGTACAAAGAAACATCTGCACATGTTACAAAAATATGTATACATCAACTTCATTAAAATATTAATAAGGTCTGTGTACATTTTATTGAGACTGGTGTATACATATTGCTGCCCTTGACTGTACATGTAGCCACTAATGTTTTATATCATGCATTATGTACTATTAAGATAAATCAGAATTGACTAAGATTGCTCTCAGGCGACCAGAATAGAATAATAGAATGTATCAGGACACAAATGATATTCAATGATATAGGTAATTCATACAGTAAGAAACAAGACATACAATTTTAAATTTAGTAGGTATATCAAAATGATCTGTTTTTGATTGGATAAATATTTACAGATATTAGATAACCTGACCCTAATTTACCCTAAGTTCAGTTATTAATCAATAAAAAGATTGCTTTAATCAATTAATAAAAGCAAACATAGATTGAGCCACTAACTTGGACTACACATATGCTAACTTACTTCTTATGGAACTCTATACCAATTGCCAACTTTACCACATTAGCATTTGTTACAACTGCTTAAAATTACATGCCAAAAAATACAACAATACTTTTCTTACCTAATTAAATATTTGTACTGGACCAGAGTGCAGTTACGAGTCATTTTATTGGTTTAGGACAAATAGTATGACTTGCAACTGCACCCTGATCCAAATGCATTACCCTCCTCTTGGGCTCAGCCGTGGTCCAGTGGAAAAAAAAACAACAAATGATTAATACTTATGGACACAGTCTGTCTAGTTCTTCCGCTATTAACCCCTCGTATGCGCAAGGTCAAAAAAGTACCAAGTTCTAGTCTCTGATTACGATATAGTCCATAAAATTAGGCTTAAAATAATAGAAAAAGATATACAAATTTTGAGCATGGATCCATGCCCTAAGCATATGAGGGGTTAAGTTGAGGTGTTTTAATTATAAAGTTACAAAAACTATTTATTTGACCTTTTGTAGAAGCAAAGTGAACTGTGGTAAATGAGCAATAATTAACCTAATCTCTATTATTTGAAGGATAAAATATAATTTAATTTTCACTATAGGTTTAGGATAATACACATTAAGACAAACTTGGCACTATTCACATTCCCTGTATTTTTTTTCTTAATAAATTTATTCTTATTCTTTATTCCTTTATAACAACAGTATAAGCTGTTATTAATTATTAACAGGTTTTTAGTGTAGTAGGTAATTCTGTAGCTCTGCCTACCCCACTCTGGGCACGAAGGTGTGAGTTTATGTAATAGTATAAGCTGATGAATTGGTCAAAACCTATAAATGATATAAAGCCATCCTCAAATAAAGGTTTCCATAAAACATCAACACAAAGTGTTGCCAACTTAACAGTCAGTGTCACACCTTCTAAGTTAAGTGTCATGTTAATTCCACAAACAAACAAACATGATAAACTGTGACTATAAATAAAATAGCAGAATACACAAAATGCACACATGAATGATAGTAAAATAGAACAAATTATATATAAAGGGCCTAATCTAATTAAACATTTTCAACACAAAGTATTCTAAATTTAGAAAGTATAATTACCCAGAGGGCGACTTGCAGTTTTAAAACAAAGAACCAAATGCTTAATTCTTGCACCAGATGCAAATAAACAATGCTATATGAAGATTCTATCCACTCAAATCACACTAGCTACACCTAAATGACTGCTAGGTACAAAATTTATACTGTATGTAATTACATTTGAGGTTAAGTACAGTGTAAATATTTAAAATTCATGATTCAGGTTGATATACAACCACTACCCATTCTTAACAACAACCCAGTAGAACAAAACAACCTATTTAAAACTGACAATGACGTTAATTCCTACATAAGCCCCTGAATAATAAAAGTCCATTAGAATAATAAATTGGCCCTACCTGATACGTCATTTGCGTGTCAGATTAGTTTGATAGGGCTGGGATGTAAAATAGTGGTGTCACTGACCGTCTTGGGTCTCCATCTCCTCGACCTGGTTAACATTAGTGTCGTGCTGCCTGTCCGCAGCGGACGTGTGGTTCATGGTAGCCGGGCGCGCCACGGGGGACTCTCGCCCACGACTCTTCGATATTTCCTGGAGAGACACTTCGTTAGTCAATAAACTCAACGCACGATGCTCATTACACAACCCACGATCACCGAAATTTGCACTAGACCTACCTACCAGGGGATCGCTCCCTTTGGATTTCCTGAGGAGTCGTTGACAGAATCTCAACGGGCCACTTCTTCTATTCTCAATTCTTCTATCTTGCACTGCTTCTTTGTAGTGAAATTTTACTAACGTTATAAGCGGCAGTGCGACTAACTTCAATAATCAACACAAGGGCCCGATGGTCGCTGGTACGCTAATAGCACATTCCTAATACTTTAAACATCGCCAGAGTTGATCGATTACTGTATTATACGGTTGAGTAAAAATATTCACTAGCGTATCCAGTATTTGAATTATTTACGCGAAAATAAACAAAATGGTGGTTAATTTAATTTCTGGCTTCGGAAGTGTGGCCCGGTTTGATCGACGAATGCACCATTTTCTCATTCTCTCACATTCACCGTAGGGATGTCCATGTCGATGTCTTCGGTTTTTGTAGCGACTCCATAGACTATAAATTAGATAAGCGGTTTGACACGAGAGATCGATCCGTCATTTATGGTTGCCTTAAATTGCCTTAAGCGCTCCATCACGGTCAATCCGACCAATACGGCTTATACGACTAGCCCGCTTTGCCCGCAAGGCGTTTAATGCTCAGTAATCCCGCTCTACCTGCTGTATAAAATTATATGAAAACGGAAAAGATGCGCTGAGTGACAAGCGAGGAAAATCTCGAACAAATGGTGTGTGTGGCAGGAAGGAGAAATCGTCGTCATCGTAGCCTCCAGCACGACAGGCCGATTTCGATTTGGCAGGACGCCGTGATGGACTGACCGTGAATACAAGGCTTTAGCGCATAAACAATTCATGGAAGTTTTTTGGCAAACTTTGACATCTATCAGTGCTGTCTGTCAAAATGTCGTGTTATCGGTGTTATTCTGTTGGTCTGTATCAATAATTTGTTATGTTATGAGTTATTATATGGTATAAATACACATGATTAGGCCTGAGTTTTAACGGTACAATCATTAAAATGTTTCCTACTAATCACAAAACAATTTTTGTGCTGGACCACACGACATACTTTGGTATCTCGTCAGACAATCCAATAGACTTCGATGTGTCCAAAAACCGGGCTCCTGGTTACGTGCCCTTGCCGCCTATTTGTAAGTCGCTGTGGACTTGCAGTGTCGAAGCTGCCGTGGAGTACTGCCGTATCGTATGGGATTTATTTCCGGAATCAAAATTGGTTAGTAAATCTGTTAAGACCGCGATAGGTTATGTATGTTATGATTTTGTTTATATATTAATTTGTTACGTTTGTTTAAGGTCCGCTTTGTCGTTAGTGATACCGCAGGTCACCTTCTTAATTCTTGGGCTGCAACACAGCAAAACATAACCCATGTAAGTATTGTACTTAGTAATCCTAATTTATTTATTTATTTATTTATTATATTCTTATTGTCCTGACAGTTATGTCAGCTAACAATCTCACCTCAAGAGACTTGCTTGATGGCTGGATCAAGGTTCAGATACAGAAAGGAGTATTCCTTGACATGGCACATTTTGCCAGGCAGGAGGTTTCACAATAGCCCCAACCACCGATAGCTTGAGCTATGTTTAGGCTGTAAATGTATAAATAGTCTTTTATATTCTCTTTCAATGTAATGATACTTTATTGACTTAAAATTATCAATGTTTTATATCCATTGCTCCTTCTTTTAAAAACTTTAACTTTACAGGTTAAGAAAATACATATCTCTTTTCACAGCTCTTAAATGGCCTGTGCCAAGTAGGCGCTGTGCAGCGCGCTCCCGGGGGAGATGTGGTAGGTCTCTGCGCCGCCATTGAAGCCTTAACTGAACCTTCACCTGCACAATCTGCTAGGTCTAACTCTGATGTAATGTTCCAGAATCGGTAATTAAAGATGTTATGCTTTATTGATGTGTTTTGGTCAGTAAATAATAAATTAAGATAGAATAATATGTACTACATACCAATAGTAAGTAAGGTAATAATGGAACTAAGACTAGCAACTTATCAAAAACATTGGAATTAGCTTTAGAGTTGATGTGTTGTTTATAAAATATTATTGATACCTATGATTATTAATGTCAATACCTTTAACACATTTACTGGGGTTATTCCCATCTGTTACCACCAACTTGTTACCACTGGTAACAGATGGGAATATTTTTCTCATCTTTTACCACTAAAGTACTTGGTGGTAACAACTGGGAATATTTTTCCCATTTGTTACCACTAAAATATTTGGAGATAACTACTGGGGAAAAAAATCCCATTAGTTACCACTGGTAAAAGATGAGAATAAAATTCCCAGCTGTTACCAGTAGTAACAAATTGGTGGTAACTAGGGAATGCAATTTAACTGGTTATTAACCGTTTTTGTATGAAAATAACCGGTTAAAACTGGTTATAACCGGTTATTTGCATTCCCTAGTGGTAACAGGTGGGAATAACCCATTTACTGCCGCCGCTGGTACTGCATCGTTTGTTTTATTCCAAGCCCACATATTGTGCATGCTCTGGGAGAAAGTTAGCAAATGCATATATGCATTGCCAATGGTGAATGTGTTAAATAAAGTACATCTTTTTATTTAAATAATATAAAGATTAAGTTATAGAGTAATACATACTTAAATTACGTATTCGCGGGGTGACGCAACGGTAGCGGGACGCGTTCTTGTCGTGGAAATTAACAAGGAGTTGTAAGGAGGCCGACACACAGGATTACGCGGAGCCGAGCGGGGGGCGACAAGCCCCTCTACCGAATGCGTTGTATTGTCCGTCTTCCTAGTCTCGACACGACGCACCTGCTATCTGACCGTCGCGCTAAAAACACGCCGCGCTACGGTCGCGCCGCGCCACGCCGGTTGTTTGACAGAGCCTTAAGTAGTTATTACTGTATTTTTTCAGGGGTCGAATTATATGTATCACCAGTGCTATTGATGATAATTCCATCAGGAGTTTAGCTGAAATAGCTTTGAAAAGTCTAATACAGCAGAACCAGAAGGCTTCAAGTCAGCCTGCTGCTAGCACCTCTGAGCCTTCTACTAGCTCTAGCACTAGCACTCCAGCTCAGTAAGTCTGTTTTTCTTATTATCAATCTCATCGAATGAAAGCCCCAACTGGGACGAATTAGTCTTTTTTTTTTAGGTATTTATCTTGGTATAAACAAAACTATTTGATACAGGATTTCTGCCTATAGAAGCAAAACACTGATATGTCTAAGTTTCATAAAACAGTTTTGACCATATGTTTAACAGAGGCTTGGCTTGTTTACATTTATTTTAGTACCTTAACATATGAAGTACAGTTAATTACTAAATGACGGTTTGGAGGCGCATTACACCAAATAAATTTATGTTTCATTACATTTTTTGTTTAGCACATTTCCCATTTTAAAATATAAAATTAAATTATTTTACAGATCATATCCTATCCAGTACTGCCATCTAGTTATCATTAATGTCATTCCAGAGAAAGTTGAAACAAAAGTGAACAACCAACCTTTGACAGAGGTAAGACACAATTTATTGCTTTTATAAACTCAGTAATGTTATAAATGCAAATGTTTGTGTGTGAGCTTGTATGTTTGGTCCTCCTTCAAGCTAAAACGGGTGGACGGGTTAAATTAAAATTAAAATGGACATAGCATAGCCTAGATCTTGAATTATCTCATAAGTTTCTTGTATCCTAAACAACAATATTCCCATGGCCAATGCGGACGAAATCGCGGTCACCCTATTTTTAGTTATAATCATGCAGACTAACATACATATTTATAAAATTACTTATACTTGTCACTACCACTGGTACACAATTATACCCAATCATGATTAATTCATTAAATGATCCCTCTAAAAAATATAGCAGCAGTAATTTATAGTTATTTTTTTGCCATTAGACAGATTTAGCAAACTGAATGTGGTTTTTTTTCAGATGGGCAATGGCCTCATGGGTGTCGAAGTAATAGTGTCCCGTGCCAGCGGTCTCGCCACGCTGTTAAGCCACCTAGTATTACCACACTTCAAACTGGTCACAACTACAGTAACTGGTATACCAATGAAGGTAAGACAAAATGTGGTCATTAAAAATTCTAGTATATCCTACCTACCTTACTAATATTATAAATCTGAAACGTGTAAGGATGTTTGAATTGCTCATTGCACAAGTAGATGTGTATATCTACGTTTCATCGCTCCAAGTATATGTAAAGATAGACCTTATTATCAGTGGCATAGATAGAGGCGTGTAGATATTTTTTACGCCTTGGGAAAGTTTTTATGACTTTGACTGTACAAGCATTGTCAAACAAGTATCAACTTTTGATGTTGACTACCTATCCAAGATTATAACATAAAATACTTACACAGAATATTTATTTATTTATTTTTAGTTGTTGAGGGAAAAGCGGTACACGACTTCTTGTTTTCTGAGACCAGACATCCTCCCAGAGTTTTACACTGACGTTGTTTGTTTCACTTGTGTATGTGTTTCAACACTTATACATTACTGATCTCAGGACTTGACAGAAGCGCATGGAGCTAACCATGAGCTAACCTTATGTGAATCTGTTTCGTCCACTGTGATATTCATGGACTAATTTATATAAATAACTCGAAATTGGCGAAATACACATCAGGAGTGAAAGTCATTAATTAAAATTAGAAATAGATTTAGAACTGATCCGATTTGGATGAATTTTGGTACACTGCTACTCCACCTCCTGTATTTGCACATGAATACTTTTGTGGGATGATTAATATCATGAAGGTACAAGTGTAATTAAGTTATTTTTATTGTTCACAGGAAGAACAAAATGCTAGCTCGAGTGCGAACTACGATGTGGAGATTATACACTCGGCGGAGGCTCATGCGGGGCTCAGAGCTAGCCAGACCGCCGCGGAAGCCACCGAGTCGGTATGTTTGGGCTTAAGAACGGTCCAAATTACATCAGGGGTTCAAGCTATCCTTATACCAAATTTCAACGTAATCGGTTCAGCAGTTTAACCGTGAAAGCGTGAAAGACAAAGTTACTTTCACATTTATTATATTATTAGTATAAAAGTATGGATTTGTATGAAAAAAACATAGAAAATTGATATGAAATTGAATAAATAACCCGGAAGTGAAGGCATTGATTATTTTTTAATTTAAATGTCTGTCCAATTACCATCCTTGTCCATTACTGGCACCCTTACCTCGCTAGTCGTCAGACTGGATTTAGTATACTAATATTAAAAATGCGAAAGTAACTATGTAATTTGATACGTTTTTACAGAAAACCGACTTTAATTTTTGGTATGGACACGGCTAAAACCCGGCTTGCTTTTTATCCCAGAAAAATGGACAGTTACCAAAATAGCAACGTAAACGACAGTGTTGTTGGCAATACCATCTTTACCACAAGGGCATACGGGGCCCGTGCCCAGGGCTCCATCCTCAGGGAGCCCCGAAGGACCGACAATTTCTTTCACATTTATTCTCCAAAAAAGTGTCGGGCCCAGTAACAGTGAGCACCCGGGCCCCAAATTCTTGTGTGCCCAAGGGCTCCAGCATAGTTTAAGACGGCCTTGGCTGTTGGTATCCAGGTGGTGCTCCGCTGGTGGACGCCGCGCGGCGCGGAGGGCGGCGCGGGCGGCTGCGGCGGGCCGCTGTGGCGCGTCACGCCGGCCGACGTGGCCTCGCGGCCCTCCGCCTGCCTCGTCAACTTCCTGCTCAACGGCCGCTCCGTTACCCTCGAAGTGCCCAGGTACTATCACGGCAACTATTGGTGTCCCTCTCTTACTCGTATGTTAGAGAAAGACACCAATAGTTGCCGGCCACATATTGCAGTGAAAATATGGCGCGTTTAGAAGCCCTATTACAGAGTTTTAAGGTCTAACTCGTATAAGCTTATGTATGTTGAGTCCAGACCTAATGAGATCTGATTTTGCCGTCTAGGAAAGGCGGTGGTCGCTCGGCGTCACACGTGCTCGCGGCTCAGGGCGGCGAGCTGTGGATCGGATCGCTCGGCGGCCGCGTGCCCTATGAAGAGTGTCCCTCGCTCTGTGAGGGCTCCGGCGGCAAGGTCACCGACTACAGGCAAGTGTCACTGACTACAGGCGAGCGTCACCGACTACAGGCGACGCACATGCTCGTGACGAGCTGTGGATCGGGTCGCTCAGCAAACGCGTGCCCTATGAAGAGTGTCCCTCGGCAAGGTCACCGACTACAGGCAAGTGTTACTAGCTGCAGGCGAGTGTCACCGACTACAGGCGACGCACATGCTCGTGTCGAGCTGTGGATCGGGTCGCTCGGCGGACGCGTGCCCTATGAAGAGTGTCCCTCGGCAAGGTCACCGACTACAGGCAAGTGTTACTAGCTACAGGCGAGTGTCACCGACTACAGGCGACGCACATGCTCGTGACGAGCTGTGGATCGGGTCGCTCGGCGAGCGCGTGCCCTATGAAGAGTGTCCCTCGGCAAGGTCACCGACTACAGGCAAGTGTTACTAGCTGCAGGCGAGTGTCACCGACTACAGTCGACGCACATGCTCGTGACGAGCTGTGGATCGGGTCGCTCGGCAAACGCGTGCCCTATGAAGAGTGTCCCTCGGCAAGGTCACTGACTCCAGGCAAGTGTTACTAGCTGCAGGCGAGTGTCACCGACTACAGGCGACGCACATGCTCGTGACGAGCTGTGGATCGGGTCGCTCGGCGGACGCGTGCCCTATGAAGAGTGTCCCTCGGCAAGGTCACCGACTACAGGCAAGTTTCACTAGCTGCAGGCGAGTGTCACCGACTACAGGCGACATAATTATGGTATACTTTCTAGTTGGTCCCATTGTCAACACGTCAAGATCTGATGATGGGATCTTGGAGAAATCAAGGGAACTATTCATATATTATAGGCACACCTATAGCAATTTGGGTATTTTCCATAGTAACTCGTGCATTTGGTATTGGAATGCACTATTTGGTGAAGTGAATCTGATGATGAAGACCACAGATGGCCACCGGAACTCCTCAACCGTACCAATTTCGAGGGTGGCGATATCTCGATAAGGATAGTCGAGCGACTATGACGCAGCATATTGAAATGGTTTAAATCTAGCTTCTTCGGTCAAATAGTGACGTAAGCATAAGACATACTTGAAAATCATTATCTTTGATAATTTTACTTAATTTCAGAATAAAAGAATTCGGCGCTCTAATGGTACAGAACCGTTTGTTACCCTTGCGCGGTGCGGGAGTCAATTCTAAGGCGAAGTCACGTCTCAGCAGGTACACCACCTACTGGCCGCTGACTATTTCCTCTACGCTCATCTTTAACCTTGGAACCGTAAGTTAATTTTCTCCATTTCAGCGTAACATTAGCACCATATATTTAGAGACAAAGGTGCTAACGCTTGTTTTCTATCGACTCTAAAAGTATAGAGTTGGCAAGCGTTCGATGCGATCTGTACGTCTAGCACAAATTGGTTATTCTCGCTTGTCGCTCAGTGCTTCTATCGTTACAGACTAGATAGAAAGGGAGATCCTAGCGACAAACAAGTCACGGACAACATGTGCTAGCCCTCCTGTCATCAGGATGCCTTATGGCTGCGTTTATCGCGTAACAAAATGTGGTTAAAACATCCGTCAATTTTGTCACGCGATAAACGCAACCATACTAGACCCGCAGCTTACGTCAATCCTATATATCTTGTCGATTTTCTAAAATCGCTAACTTAACGTTTTGCATCTTGTCTAACCGTGTGCTATATGTAGTTAAAGTTAGGATCGGTCTAGGTCATCCAAAGTTGGTTTGAGTGCAAAACATACGAAACGCAGCGGGTCGGGTCGTGTTTCTTGTAGGTACTCGCGTCCAATCTAACCGCGCACAACCCGCGCACGCCGTTGTGTGTTGTCGCTCATATAGAGATAGGAGAAACCGAATTCCCTAACCGAACAATACAGTACACAACTATATTCACCAACGGTATTCACGATGAAATCCTGATAACTCTAAATCCTAACTTTACAAATCTCTGCATTTTCTAGGCGATAGAGCCTCTCACACAGCTGGTGCTGCAAGAGACGCTGACGGATGAGGAAGTGGAGTCGTGCCGCGCCGTCATGCACGCGCTGCTGGCGATGGAGTCGCGCCACGAGTTCCCCGCCACGATACCGGCCAACATAAGGTATTTGAAAAGTGTAACAAAAGGCAATTATATATAACCCTTTCTTTGCCAAGCGTCCTAAACCGCA
Organism: Acleris cristana; assembly: GCA_948252455.1. Classification (NCBI taxonomy): domain Eukaryota; kingdom Metazoa; phylum Arthropoda; class Insecta; order Lepidoptera; family Tortricidae; genus Acleris; species Acleris cristana. The sequence goes on from OX411775.1 coordinate 7,905,830, forward strand.
CTATGCCACGATACTGACGCTTCTTCAAGCATGACGCCGATCGGCGTTTGCAGCACCCAGTCTAATTTGACGCCGATCGGCGGGCGCGGCATTCGAGAAGGTTCCTTTAAATCGTGACGCTGCGCGCTGGTCGGTGTCAGCGGCACCCAGCTAAAGCCAAATCAGAGCCACCAGTTCAAGGTTTGTAAATGTGACGTCCATCGGCAACTGAAAATTAAAAATCCCCCTTACTCTCCATAGATGCGAGAAACGTATTTTTTCTGGCTTTTCTTGCTCGACCTTCTGCTGAATCTCTTGAACCATAAAATGAGAGGACATGATTTTTTTATTAAGTGAGCAATATTATAGCCGCCATAATAACAAAAATCTAATAATTCTGTATCTTTCATTGTTGTACGTTTAGCCATCCGTTGTTTTTATTTATCTCTCAATCGCTCAACGTTTAACTGCACGGGTAACACAAGCTGTACTTTCTCGCTTTTCGATCAGTGCGTCTCTATCCTTACTGACTAGATAGAAAGGGAGATCCGAGCGACAACCAAGTCGCGGGCAACTTGTGCTAGCCGTGCTGGAAGAGATCCCTTATAGGGATAAGTTCGCCTTTGTACCTATCTTTTGTGTTTATGTTTCTTTCTTAGTTTGTTAATTTCTGTTTGTGCAATAAAGATTACATACATACATACATTAATAATAAAAAATAACTAAACATAAAATTTAATGTAGTACCACAAATATAAGTTACAACGATGTACCGGCGCATGCATTTTATAAGAAGGCGCGAAATCGTTTTAGCCAATTATATTTCTATGGCGTTCGCGCGCGTAAAATCTTCGACAGTTATTGGCCAAATGTTTGGCAGCCATTGCAGCGACGCCGTCAACCGCCATTTTATTAAGCGGCGCGTCAGGTTGTCATTCGAGTTTAGCTGTCATTGAATTCTATCTTACGTGTAACACAACAAGCTATGGTATTGAATTGATTTTTACGTTCGGTATCTTCGGCATTAGTCAGCACCTGTCTGCGTGACGAAGATTGCCGATGTAACTTATATTTGTGGTTTTACTGTACCTACATAAGAATGGTACGGTTCCTGTGCTAGTCCGGTTCTTAGGGTTCCGTACCCAAAGGGTAAAAACGGGACCCTATTACTAAGACTCCACTGTCCGTCGTGTCTGTCACCAGGCTGTATCTCATGAACCATAGACATTTGAAATTATCACAGATGATGTATTTCTGTTGCCGGTATAGCAACAAATACTAAAAACAGAATAAAATAAATATTTAAGGTCTCTCTCTCTCTCTTACTCCCATACCACAAACGTGATTTTTTGCCGTTTTTTGGTCAATATTAATAAAGGCAACAGGTAGACGCTTGAAATATTCACATTATATTTAGTTGTATATTCACTTTAACAATACAAAAATTAAATTAAAATGAAATAAATATAAGGGGAGCTCCGATACAACAAACGTGTTTTTTTAAATAGATAATGGTACGGAACGCTTCGCGCGCGATTCCGACTCGCACTTGACCGTTATTTTACCAATGATTGGTGGCAGGGGCAAGTCGAGCAGCAAGCGCGAGGAGCAGTGGCGACAGGTGTGGGCCGAGCTGGAGGCGCTGGTGCGCGCGCACGCCGGGTCGCCGGCGCACCGCGCGCTGCTGCGCACCGTGCTCGAGTGCCGCGCGCACAACAGCCACGCTGACAGTGAGTCTACACTCATATTCCGAGCAGCAAGCGCGAGGTTTTTTTCCGTCGCTTGTAACTTTTAACCTGCTTCATACAGTCTAGGGCATAAATATGTATACACACCCCAAAGTCTCAAAAATATGTTCACAGACCTTATTACTACGGCAATAAGGTCTATGTATACATATTGTTGCACCTTTGTGCGGATATTTATTTTTACCCTTGACTGTACATGTTTTTGAGGTATGTAACAAAAAAAAATTGTACACAATGTTGTAATGTCAGTTGTTGAGGAATTATTTAAAAAATGAACCAATTTTGGCACCTTAAATTCAAGGTGACAGCTCCCACCGTCAAAAGGTCGAAAACTTGGATTTTTATTACGACCCCACGCCTTAACGTGTATCAAAAAAAATAATCTTATGCTCCACCTTTTGTAAAGCAAAAATACCTACAAACTGACCTATCTATGCATCTAGGGTATTTATGTGTGTAATATTTACATAGTGATATACCTACACGAAGTAAGCCCTGGGACCCAATTCTCGTGACTTCGAGATGATTTTTCATGCGAGATATGTCGAAAAAATGTATGCAGTTGACAGTTCATCTCGCATGAAAAATCATCTCGAAGTCACGAGAATTGGGTCCCTGCTCCTTAAGGGGCTTCTAAACGGGCCATATTTTCACTGCAATATGTGGCCGGCAACTATTTGTGTCTTTCTCTAACATACGAGTACGAGAGGGACACCAATAGTTGCCGGCCACATATTGCAGTGAAAATATGGCCCGTTTAGAAGGCCCTTTAAATTGCATGTTTTCGCCAAAGTTAAAATGACATAGTGGGATGCAACTTCACGGATTGAAAACACTAGAAATAGCAAAATGGTGCTGTCCAGGTGACAGCCGCGCCTCGGTGATCCGCGCGACCACGGACTCGCCGCTGTCCCCCACGGGCGCGGGCGCGGGCGCGGCGGCGGACGTGTGGGCGCCGCGCAGCGCGCTGGAGGCGCTGCTGGGCGCGCCGCGGCCCAGCCGCCGGCCAGACTTCGCGGGACGCATGGCGGCCGGCAACCGGGTCGCCACCTTGTACTCTCATTTGCAGCAGGATGCTGACGCGTAGCGATACTGTTCATAACACGGACAGCTCAAGATGAGCTACCCACCAGGGGCCCGTTTCTCAAAAAGTATTAGTCTAATAATATTAGTGTTTTGTATCGTAAATAAAACTAAAAAATGAGACAAAACACTAATATTATTAGACTAAAACTTTTTGAGAAACGGGCCCCAGTTAACACCCAGCGTATCTTGTTGCCTCTTAAACTTTATTAATTAATAATAGGCAAGCAAAAGTGTGCAACGGATCAGAATAGCCGGCTTTCAACCGCCGTCATGGTTGTGTTCAATATATTCACGAAAATAATGTTAAACACCGGCAACTTTTGATATTATTATCAGCAGACCCGTGGGAAGTCCCAATTCCATTTAATAGAAAGTTGTTAAAATGCGCACCACGTAACATGAACCAATATGGCGGTTACCACGCAGGTAACATGCGGTCACTATGGTAACGTACGCTTCCCTTACCTTAAGTTTACAACGCGCACCTAAAATCGACTTTCGTGCAGGTTCATGTTACGTGGTGCGCATTATACTTTTATTTAAATAATATGCGAAGACAATAATAACGGCGGTCAAAACGCCAACGAATCACCCAGCCTTCAAGATAATTTAAAGAAGACCCTAAGTTTGACTACAGTGATTTTTATGTTTATAAGAGATGTGATTAATTGAACAATTTATTGATGCCACGCCGTATTAAGTAAATAGGAAGTACGTAATGTATGGGCCGTGTTATAACGCCGGAACTTTCTACGCATGAAAGTCTTAAAAATTAAGTTTAGCTAAATGTATTTAATGTTATGTATGTGTTTAAAATAAGATATAAAAAAATTCAACATGAATCGTGTTTTGAATCTCTTTAGTTTATAATTGTGTTCGTCCGCATTGAAAAGCCTGGGACTCTAAAGTAGACTTACGTTTACAGTTTCGTTTAATTAGGTAATATACTCTCTTATAATAAGTGAACGGGATGGAGTGGGGGTATTCATATTTAGATTATTTGTACTTAATAGTAATTACCCCTTTTTCACGTTATAATATTATAATTCACCCAAGATTAAAATCATCGAAGCCATCATTCCATAAGCATTACATTTAGGTGGCGCACATATTTTGTGAAAAATCTATGTGCGCCTGATACGATTTCAAGAATTTTGATCTGGCTGCGATGCGACTGCTTTTAATTGAAGAGTTTTCCTACAAAATATGTGTAAGCTTCGTGGAGTCTTGGTATATCACAGCAATATCCATCTAAGTTAAATTAAAAAAAAACCGGTCAAGTGCGAGTCGGACTCGCGCACCGAGGGTTCCGTATTGAAGATAATATACTTGGTAACCGCAAAAGAAAATACTAATATTGTTATGAGCTTTATTTTCTAAGCAATAAGATCCATTTTGACTAGCCTAAATTTTAATACAGATTCTCTTAGTTTTTTTAGTTATTACTCAAAAACTGTAAATAATGAACACTTCATTTTATTTTTCCCATAAAATATAAGTAATTATCAATACGTCATGATTTTTTTCAGATTTTTTGATTAATGAACTTCGGAGATAAAGAGGGGGGAACGGTCATTTTTTGTACATTTTTGGCTATAAATCAAAAAGTACATCAAAGAAAAAAAAAATAGTTTGGAAATGTACAGATTAAAACCTTTCATATGACACCCCATTTGCTATAATCGAACCACTTTCATTTTCAACCCCCCATTCTAGACCCCTTTTAAATTATTTTTAAAATTAATTTCATATTTTTTTTACTAAAGACAGATGCGGGCAAGCAAGTTGTACAACTATGCCAAATTTCAAATTGATAGCATTTGTAGTTGCTGAGAAAACCTGCTGTGACATACAGACAGACAGTCAGGCAACGAAGTCTCACCATAAGGGTTCCTTTTTTACCATTTTGGTACGGAACCCTAAAAAGACCGGACAGTGAGGGTTGTACTCGCGAGAGCTCCTTACGATTCTTATAGGTTTTCCTGTAATCTATAAGAAAATAACCATTTTCTGTATTTTGCATATTGGTAATCGTTGGTGATACTGCCATACCGCGTCACTAACAAATTCAACGAGTTACAAAATTTACCTTGGTAGCTGTGTATTTTGCACCTTATTTAATTTGTTCGTTACTTGGTATTGCAATATCTCCGACGAAGTAACAAATTATGCACAACGGAAACTTACTTTATTTTTAAAAGCAATAAATACTGCATTCGTAGATTTTTGATAATTTGTCTTGATGGTGCGTTTGTGAAATAAGTATTTTCTTGTTGAGTTTTGAAGCTTATTCTTAAATCAATGACCTAATGGTTCAAAAGGCAGTTTCCGTGTATCTTCTATGGCTGCGCTTTCCCTAAAATGGCGTCACAAAAAATGTATACGGCCATCATATGTGTAATTAACCCTCAGTGGCATAGTGGCGTAGATATTTTTGATGTCTTATTCGACTTCAACTGTACTTATTAACCTTTTGAACGTCTTACGCCGAATACAAAAATGTGTCACTTACACGCCAAACATGTTTGCTATGCTATGCAAATTACACCTTATTGGTATAAAACCAAGTCTCTTTTTTAATTATAAACTTGTGACGGCCAGAGCCGTCTAAGGATGGCGTGTTCAAAAGGTTAAAAAAATTCCAAGTTCGATACGAATAGACCATACCCTGGGTACTAAAACTCGGGACTTAACAGTCGAAACGTGGAGGATTTTTTTCATTTTTATTACGCCTGTCCCGATTTATAGTTTTAATATGTGTGAAAATCGTGTTAGTGTAAAGCAAGGTATACCCAGGGAAGGTCCTGGCGGAGATAGGTTTCGTCGAAATACATATCGCTGCTTAAATAAGAAAGCGCCACAAATCAAAAACAAATATAGTTCGATTTAAAACTAAGTAAATAGCATTCCGATTTTAAATGCAACATAAACATATTTTGATTTGTCGCTTTTGTATTTAAGCAACGATTATGTTCAAAAAAATCAGTTGTAGAAAGGGGGCGCTTTCATTTTTGTTGTACAAGGTTGCCGTTCGCGGCGCCGACCGCGTCGGAATTGGTAAAATCACGGTTCCCAAGGGAATCGAGTTATCCTCAGGAATAAACATTAACCTCTGTACCTAATCAAATCAATCATAAATATCATATCATAACAAATGAATCATCTAATTCTACACAGTCAAACAGGACAATTATAAAACAAGTTTATTCGTTTTATTTCATACATAAGTAAAGCCACCATATTTGGTTTTCTGTAACGGAATGTTATCAGGGCCTCAATTCAAAACGGTAAAAAAAAATCGTTTTTGATCTGTTATCGTATTGTCATCGTTTTGATAGCTCTTATTTACTTGATAGTAATGGCGTCTGACGTCATAACAATACCATAACCGGTCAACTACGATATCGTTTTTACCCTCGGGAATAGAGGCGCAGGTAATAGGTTCAGTAGTTACCAACTCGGAGAGTACTTAGGTGTCGTGAATAGTGGATATAAATAAAAATGCGACATTATAAAATTAATATTTTATATTTGTTCAATAAAAACTACATTGTGGGCCCGTGTAGCTCCCGGCGCCCGGGTAACACGACCTTTGTATTGTTGCATATAAACTCTGCGGGCAGACTGTCATAAGGCAATGGGGAGTTGACGGCCGCTGCGGCCTCGTCAAGGCATCTGGTCCGGGCCGGCGGCGGCGCCGGCTAAACGTACTTGTTACAATTATTGGAATGTCACGCGGGATGCGAACGTTCAAACATTAAAATTATTATAAAACAAACCTAACACTAGGCTCCGGCGAGCCGCTCCGAACACTCGTTGATACCGCGCTAAGTGCGCCCGGCAAGTCCGTCGATACGCATCCAAAATATTAATACCCTATAAAACTTACAAAACCGACCGGTAATCTTAAACTTAGGGCTAAGTTAAAATTAAACGGAATTGAAAATAAATTACCTAGGTACAAGTACTTAGTCTAGAGAGTTATTTATAGGCGCACGAGGGTGGTGGTGGGAGGGAGGTGTCAGTGCGTGGCTTCCCGCAGCTTCTTCGCCGCGGGCGCCGGCGCGTCCAGGGAGTCGCCGAGCGAGTTCTCTTCAGCTGAACTGGCTTCCTCTATTTGCCTGATAAACAAAGAAACGACATACATATCAATTACCATATCACTAATGGATAGTCGATCGGGGCGATGCCAACGATATCAGATTTTAATTAGAAAGTTGGTTTTACTAAAGAATTTATACAAAACTAACGTGGCTTAGGCGAGTATTTAGGTAAATACATTACTCAGGTCTAATTTACAACAAAGTTTATAAAGCATGCTAGAAAATTCTACACTAGACATGTCAACTACGTCAGTGTACGTGGGAAACCGACCACAGCCCGGCCAGGAAAAGAACACTGTGTTTAGTCGACCACATCACGACTTGTTGGCCAACAACATAATTGATATTTTCGCAGCGTAGTGGGCGGCTTTGTTTGTGGGCGGATGTCGTTATTGAAATGTTTTGTAGTATCGTCGTGCTTTTAGTGAGCGAATATTTAATAACACTTGCACGATGTTCGATACTCGAAATAATTGGCGTTCTTTGAACAATGTATGCCCAATGCCTATTATCCTGTACTTTTAGCGTAAGTGAAACCAGCTATCATCTTCAATTTATAGTTAAATTAGGAGTTTGGTGTGATTAGCACGTTTAAAGTTTTTCTCGCTCTTTTAAGTAACCAATAATTAATGACGCATCTGCTGAATTAAAGTAGAGCAATCAACATATTCTCATTTCACTCTCACGCATTACTCCGTCCCTACGTTGGCCCATGATGGGCCATCATGGAGTGGGGCTTTAAGAGCAATTACAGAAGCAACTTTTGTGAATGAAATTGTAGAAAGACGGTTTTTAACATCAGCTGAATAAGCTGTCCACCGTTACAAAGGCCAAAGGCTGGCATTGCCGCAATAACCGCCAGCACCCAAAAAAGTCATACATGTTTCACAAGGTAGTCGTTTCTTGTTTCACGGTTTCACCATGTGTGAGAGCTACGTTGCATATATTGATATGTAGTTGCCATTCGAGAGCTCTTTGTCCCGATTACCACTGGTTATAAATTCACTTAAAAGGTTGTTCACACGACAGCCCTTACCGTTTAGCGCGCGGCGTGCTGAACGCCGAGTCGGAGTTGTCGGAGGGCGAGGCGGGGGTGGCGGGGGACGCGGCCTTGGCGTCCATCGAGTCTTCCGTGCACGACGTCGTCGTGTCCTCGTTCACCGAGTCCACGCCCAGCTTGCCTGCAACATGACAGTTACGTCGAAATCACCCGCGTATACAGTAAAATAACATGTTTAACTGCTCAACACCTAATAATTGTCCGTACTAACCAATCAGTTAATCTTTGCAAGTTATTTAAAATATATATCACCGTGTTACGATGTTTGTTAAACAGTGAGATCCTTTCACTATAGACAAGACTGAGTTGTATATACTGGGAGAAAAACAAGTAGTGACCAAGTTATGCTACCCTCCTGGTATTGGTATAGGAAACATTTCCAACATTATACAAAAAATATGTTTTGGTCTGAAAATAGGTTGGCTCTAAGTATTGTTAAAACGAATTGTTTCATGATGTATGAAATGTAATGTTTTTTAAACAACCGATTGGGTCTTTTTAACGGACTGACAAGGGTATTATTTAAAACTATAATAGTTATTATAGTACTGTAGCTGTAGTTACAGCTATCCAGTTGCCTGCAATTTGGCATGGCTAAATCCAATAGTGTTTTATTTTGTGGGTAATGTATTGTTAATAGCAACAAGAGTTAATTATGCAGGTAGTATAGGAGGCAAAAAGACTAGCTCACATTGACAAACTGTTTTTTTTTAATATTAATATCTTTAACAATTACCATTTCCATTGGTGGGTGGTTCGAGATTGCTTTCATCGCTGGGCAGGGGTGAGCCGCCGTTTGTGGGCGCAGGCGTAGACACGGGAGATTTGCCCAGGAGTTCTGGTTGCAGGTCTGACAGGATATTGTGGGTCCATAATGCCAGCTCAACCATATGTGGGTACCATTTCTTGGTGCCACAGCCGTTTTGTTCCTAAAAGGTTTAAAATTGTTTTTATTCATTTAAAACCTGTGCTGTAGGATGTGTATGACTGGGAACTAGGAGTAGAGTCGGGTTTAGTGGCGGGAGGTTTGTAAGAGCAAACATTGTTGTAGCTAATTAGACCATGACGTAACAAGTTGACAATATCAAACAGCTTACCTTATTTAACCTATCACAGACACTCTGTATATGTGTTACAAAATTGAGGTATTCCTTGGCAGTGTAATCGCTCCCTTCCATTTCAGGGATAGCTTGTAAGCACTCATCTGCCATAAAGGGTGCTATTTCAGGGCTCGCTGCAGCCAGCAACGCTGACGCTGTAGCGGTGCCGACTCCTTTTAAGTTGCTGAGTGCCGTCATAGCAGATTCAATGTTAGGCAGTTTACGGAATGCTTTCTTCGTCTCCGCCATCACGGCACGTGGGGTATTCACTTTGATAAGATAAGACAGTTGTGGGTAAGACCTTCCCCTCTGCAAAAGTAAAATTATGTTTGTTTATTCATCCATTGTTTTAGTTGTATGGGCAATAACAGCACGGTTTTTATGAATGTCCATTGTATGGGTGACAATGCTGAGACATACTCAGCATTTGCTTTTGCAGGTGCAGTTTTAACTAGGAAGGAATTTTAAATTGATATACCTATGTTTCTGTTATTTCCTCCTAAACAGTTTTTTTTTAATTAATAATATGTAAACATATTTAGATATGTGGAAAAGTGAGCTTAGTCTTATGTTACTTTTTGTAAAATGAAGAAAATAACAGTTTACAAGTAATCAAAATACTACTAAAACTAGTTATGATCTATTTTTTATCCAGTGTACTATTAAATACTACTATGCTAACGTGTTTTAAAATAAATGTTAACAACCTTTTAAAATAAAATATACCATTAGATAAGCATTAATTTTTTTCCAAGAATGGAATATTGGCTAGTCCTAACAGCAAGAAGGCTCTAAAGAACTAAGAACAAAAAAACTGTAATAAAAGAACTAAGCTTAGGACGGAATTAATAAAGGTTAGATAAATGTTATGAAAAAATTAGGGGGTGAAAGATCTATCCACTAGATAAACACAATTAAAAGAAAGAAAGTTCTTGGCTTCTATAGTTTAAATTTGCAAAGGAAATTCATTATCCAAGTAGGTATAATAAAGTTATTAAGTATGATATTGAAAAATAGTTATCATGCTAATAAAGATGAAGTAATAATAATATGCATGTAGTTTAGGCGCCTAACTAAAAATAACAAGTTAACTCAGCTGTAACTTTGTTGATCAACAAATCAAAAACCATGTGACTGCTAGTGATAACATACAATACACCTACATTATTTAAATAATGTTATGGGTTCTGAGACATATTATGATAAGATTAGCAGTCAATTTACAAATACTTACTGCTTGTTTCCATTTCATGAGCTGTACCAACTCTTCGTGGATCATGTGAGCATCCTTGCCTCTCGACTTGATCTTCTTTGGTAATTCATTCTGATACCTGAAAACAAAATTGGCTTAAGTTAGATAAACATTTGTAGCATTTGCTCTTAGTATTAATAAACCTAGGTAGATTGGTTATCCTTTTTTGTTTTATCCACTCTGCCTGTTGTTTAAAATTTTCAAATGGTATAGCAAGTTAGCACTGTGTATGTCAATGTATGACTGTACCAGAAGTCTCTAATGTTTTGGTTGACAATGTTACTTTAACATAGTTAATTGTGGCTTAGGAATTACCTAAATTGTTTGACTGTACATACACATACAAAAATGGTATTATTTTGTGAACAGAGATGCTTCAAGAATAAATTATTAGAAAAACATTTTTTAGAAAATTCCAGACTAGAATAGGTAGTTATTAAATTTTGTATAAAAGAAAAAATAAATTTTTATTCAGTTCTAATCGCATTTTGTCGGTATCTATGTATAATAATGCTACAATATTTATTAACAGACTTAAATAAGTTATAAAAAAATGTAATAGACTATTCTGACCTTGAAATTACAATTTTATAAACAAAAATTGGAAGGTAATGTTTCTATAAACACCTTTAATTTCTAAAATAAAATGATAAAGCGAAATAACAACGAAGTGATTAACTAAGTAACGAAAAAGTGGGTGTCAAGAATAAAATGATGACTCATAGTGGTCATAAAATTACACGACATAAACGGACCTCAATTAAACTTTCTTTAAGCCCCTTTTTAAACTTCTATCTAATCGTTAAATACGATTACCACATGTAGAAATAAGAACTAAGGCGAGCCGAGCCAAAAGGCAAGTCACCATTTTGAGCGGATGTTAGCGTACCAAACAAAGCATTGTAAATTGAGAATATAACATAAAGTAATCAGTTACTAATACAATAATATGATTATATGCTTTATCTGTAGTCTTTATTAGTTAAAGACCTTAATAAACGAACAGTAAAGCATTCAACATTCGAGTTAATTGCACGTCATGATATAAAGGCAGCCACCATTTTATAACGCCCGAGCAAGGCAATATTTTTCCTCGCACTGCTTCAGGGAAAACGATAGTGTCAATTTGACATCGATCCCACGTGACGCAGTGATTTTAATGAGCGGTCCGCGAACTAGAGATGCAGTCCGCGAGGGAGGTAGCTATCAAATCAGTTTGCACGGATACACACACAATACAAGTTCATTGACACGCCACGGCCGCATTTTCTCCTCTCAAACACGAATACACTTACCAGTTGTCTAATTTTATGAGCTCCTCTGGTCTCTTTGTTTTCTGTTCAGCTTTAACTTTAATCGCTTGTGGGTATAACTTTAAAATAATGTCAAATTGTTTTGCATCTGCCTCCAGAAAGAAAGTAGACGTGTCTTTCGCGGTAGCCATTGTGAACGTTCTAAATGTACAACACTGCGTTATTTAGTTAGCTATAGCGCCGAAGTCGACGCGGCGGCAGCACCTGGCAAACTGGGTGCCCTCTCCCCACTCGACGCCATCTTGTCGACTAAACCTCGCTATGACGTTCAATATTATTATTTGAAATAGCTCCTTTTTTTACTTTTCAAATTCAGAATATAAAAATAAAATGAGTCTATTTGAGGATATCTATTTTTTGGATTACTGTCAAGCTTCGCCAGATTCGTTAAGTTGTAGAACGCTATTTTTAAAGCGAAAATATACCTACTCGACATAACAAGGTCATATCGCCAACGCTTCAAGTCGTGGCAGCGGACATTTGCCTGACTCCGGGGAACATCGGGATAGGAAAGAATACACTCCATTTTGGTTTCAAATCACAACACTTTCGATAAATGTCAAGCACTTGAATCAAAACCACGAACTTTAATGAACACTGTGTTCACAATTTAATCACGTCGACCTCGGGCTTTATCACAATTTCCTTAAACGTGACGCAACACACGACACCGTTCCGCCGAAACGACTTTGGTAAACACGCATATTTTCCGTTGCATTGCAGTACACACTGAGCTCCGAGTAGTCATGAAGTAGTAACTAGCCGTGTACATAAGGCATTTAGGTACTAGGACGTACATATCGCCGGGGTGGAACGTCACCACACCAATCGGCTTTGTTGTTTTGTTTATAGATCGCCATGTGGTATGCTATCCCTCGTGCGAATTAAGGTAACTCGATGTATTGAGATAGTTTGCGGCGTTGCTGTTTACCCAGTGTAAACTTTTGTAAATTGCGAGCTCGCATCGGTAATCTCTTAATTAGTAGGTATCTAAATAGGTTTCTACCCAAGACAAAATCTTAGTTTTCCGTTAAAAGATCCACTTTTCTTACCGTTATTTTCAAATTATTTTAGTTATCTAAGGACCGTTAACTGTTAATCTCTGTAAGACGCTTTTCAAGACAAAGCATTTAATGTTTTTTCTAAATAAGTGCCTCGGTACATAGGTAAATAGGTACCTATTGGGATTGTTGGAAAACTTATACTTACAAAATTCCCATGCTAATTTCGTTAGACTCCACACAACTCTAAAATTCAATGAGAATTATTTAGTAGGTTTTCTCTCACAATGAAAAACGATGTCTTAATGTTTTTAATTTAATACTTTGTTGGTAAGTATACTTAACACATTTTTTTAATAATAACTATCTTGGAGATACTACGTATATAAAAAAAGAAGTCGATAATAATAATAATATTATTATTTACTTACCATACAGTTATTTTGGCAATTAGACAGTACAACTACCCTTACCTCGAACATGGTTTCACCGAGAATCTGTAAATTTTAAATTCACTACATAGTTTTAAGATTCACATGTTATAACGCGATGTAGGTAAGTAGCTGTATGTTCGAATAAAACGAAATAAAACGGTACCTAAATAAACATAACGAAATTTGATTTCCAGGCCAATTTCTAGTAAAACTTGATCTCTGAACTGGAAAGTTATCCAAAACGGAAATTCTTGAACTTTTTGCGCTTCAGCAAGCTAGGGCACCCAAGTCAAAATGCAAGCACATTTTTAAAAATCGCCCTGTATTGACATAACGTAACTTAGCTGGTTAATAAATCGTTAACGAACAGATAGGGGAGTTGTTTGTGAAGATAACATTGGTGTTTGGGGATCAGAAGTGGTCATTCTTCGTTCATTTAAAGTGGTCATGATTTGTTATTCTCTCGCAGCCAAGGCGAGCTTACTTTAACCAAATGTTGTAGACACGGTTTGCAGTGCACAGGATGGTTAGGTGATGGAACCAGTAATGAACAAGGACCAATGATGGACACTTGATTCTTATGTTACAGAAGATAAGGGTTATTCATTTATTTTAAGACAATCAATTTATAACCAAATGATCTTAGAATTAAGAGTTAAGTGTCCATTATTGGTGCCTTCAGCTAAAAGTGTCCAACATTGATGCGATCACCAACTAACCATGAACCACTAAGTTCGAAATTTTGGGTGCTGAGCCCCTGTCAATTATCACTCGAAACTAAATCGAGAGAAAGGGATGGAGCTAACGTAACTTCGAACTTGGATTTTCAAAGTAGGGCCTCAGGTCAAGTTAGGTTCGTTTGACCGATCGAACACGCTCGCCGTTGCTGCGTAGGTGGATGAGCTAAAGCGCTGTTATTTTCTTAGGAAACTTTCTAGCACAGTTCTTCGCTTGCTTCTTCTTATCTTAACTTGACACGTACGCTCGTAAGCATTATTAATTATGCTACGCGTAAGCACTAAGCTTATTCACAGTCAGTCCACGCACCGCGTCAGTCGGCGCGATAATCTGCCAAATTTTATCGTGAGGGTATAGTATCGTGTGTGTAGTCTTCAATAGGTATTTCGGACTAATGACCATGTCCGCCGTAATTTACAACAACCGCCTGCTATATCGTGCAACTAAACCCTTGTGAATCTTGTGATCATCACGCCACGAAGTCCACTGACATCCATTTTAAAAGCCATTGGACTAAACCCGTGAGTGTTGCACTTCATTACGGTTAGACTGACAGCAAATGTACTGACCGTGAAAGTCAAACTTAGGGCTTCATTCTGAACAGGCATAGGTAATTCTCAAATGCAAACAGTATATCTACAGACTATACAAGTTAAGCCAAGCGTCAGCTCATCCTATACTGTTAATTAACTAGAAACGCCTCCGCCACGCTTTGAGCATGCTTGCGTAATATATGGTGACCCGCCGCACCTCGTCGGATACGGTCTTATCTTATCTTATCTTATCTTGTTGGTGGGGTCCTTACGGATACACTTCGACCCTATGGGATCTTTTGTGTAATTACCCCTCTGTTAGCGCTTAATCCAATGCAGCCTCCACTCCTTCCAAAAAGCGGGTAGTGGAGTGCAATGGCAGTGCCTTGAAATCGTTCGGTTCTGGGTAGCCACAACCGAGGATTTTCATTCTTACTCCGGCGAGGGCATCACATTCACACAGTAAGTGTTTCATTGTCTCAGCCTCTTCGCCGCACATTCTACAATCTGTGTTGTCATAAAGGCCCATTTTTGCTAGGAGATGTTTAACCCCGAAGTGCCCGGTAAACACTCCGATGATATATCGGAGTTGTCTTCTGCTGAGTTTCCAAAGCTTTTTGGTCCAGCTCTGGTCAACCCTATCTATGAAGAGCTTTGCATGCCCTAAGCCTACCGTAGTTTTCCACTCTTTTTGGTGAAACTCTAGGGCGTTATTGTTCAGGGCAGCTCTTATGGTGCCCTGTGAGGGTGCCACAAATGGTTCAGGTCCGACGTATACGCCCATGGACCCTCCCCTTGCCAGCTCGTCCGCGGCTTCATTTCCGGGAAAGCCTTCGTGTCCTGGAATCCACATCAGTTTCACTTTGTTGTGCCTGCCAAGCTTGTTCAAGGCTTGGATTCCATTGTAGACCAGTTTCGAGTCTACTTTTGGCGCTGTAAGCGCCTTAAGTGCCGCTTGGCTGTCGCTTAGAATGTAGATAGTTCTCTCCTGTGGAGGCCTACCAATATTCTCCTGCGTACAGGCAATTATCGCATACAACTCCGCCTGGAAGACCGTTGCGTAGTTGCCCATACTTGTGCTACTGTTATAGTCTTTGGCGTGAATGCCCGCCCCCGTACCTGAGCTCATTTTTGAACCATCCGTGTACCATATCAGGTTGTCATCCTCTGGTAGGTGCAACCCTTCCTTCCATTCATCCCTTGTAGGAATGTGGACATTGAAGTTCCTCCGGAATACATACTTGGGCTGCATTTTATCGCAGCCCATCGCCAGTATTCTGTCTAGAACAACATTGTGTGCCATTTTAGTGTGTCTTGTTCTCGGCGCTACGTCGTTCCACAGGCCAGTCTCTTTCAACCTCTGTAGTGACTTGCACGCCTCAGATTGTATGGCGATGTGCAGTGGTGGAAGGTTTAGTAGGACCTCCATTGCCACCGTCGGCGTCGTTCTGAACGCCCCTGTTATAGACATGCAGGCCACCCTCTGCACCTTAGTTAGAGAGTCCTTGCATGTCCTTAGTGTTGTTCTTGGCCACCAGGCCAAGCAGCCGTACATTATTATGGGCCTTACCATCATGGTATAGATCCATTTTAGTACCTTAGGGTTAAGGCCCCATGTTTTACCATATGCTGATCTGCACATTCCAAACACTCTCAGCGCTTTTGTTATAGCGTGGTCTACGTGTCTTTTCCAAGTGAGCTCTTTATCTAGTATGATACCTAGATATTTTACCTCACCCGACAATTTTAGTACCTCGCCGAACAGCTTTAGCTGTTTAATATGTTTGAGGTCCCGTTTCCTAGTAAATGGAATTACTACAGTTTTGCTGGGATTGATGGATAGCTGATGGTTAATGCACCAGCTTTCCACCTTTCCCAAAGCCTTTCCCATGATTTCCGATACTGTTTCCGGAAACTTCCCGTTGATAAGTATCACGAGATCATCTGCATACCCAACAGTGTGTAGTGGGCCTGTGTTGAGTTCCTCTAGGAGAGAGTTTACCACCAGGCTCCACAGAGTTGGTGAGAGAACTCCCCCCTGGGGACATCCTTTTGTCGTTGTGGCGAAAAGGACATCGCCCATCAGAGTTGACTTTATTAGCCTACTGTTTAGCATGTTGCCTATCCATTTACATATGGTTGGTTCAATGCCGTGCCTAGCAGCCGCTGTGCTTATGGCTTCGAATGTGGTTCTATCAAATGCTCCCTCCACATCGAGAAATGCCGCGAGACAGATCTCTTTGTTCTCGAGTGCATTTTCAGCTTTGTTCACTACAAAATGAATCGCGGTATCTGTGGATTTACCCGGTTGATACGCGCATTGCATTTTATGCAGTGGATACCGCCTTAGAGGTCCGTCTCTTATGTGCCTGTCTACCAGCTTCTCTAGTGTTTTTAGAAAGAATGATGATAGGGTTATAGGCCTGTATGATTTGGCATCACTATAATCTGCCTTGCCTGGTTTTGGCAGGTAGATTACTTTTACAAGCCTCCATACTTGTGGAACGTGCCCGAAGGCTAAGCACGCTCTGTACAGCCTGCTTAAATGCGGAACAATTACATTTGCGCACTCTTGTAGTAGTATTGGGTATACCTCGTCCGGGCCCGGCGCTTTGTACGGTTGGAAAGTGGATAATGCCCACCGTATCTTGCTGTCGTCTACTACCTTTTTGGCAGTGTCCCAATTGTATCTTGTTGTGTGTGCTGTCTGCTCTGACACACAAATTGGTACACTGTCTACTTCGCTCTCACGTAAGATGGAGCCGGGAAAGTGTGTGCTACACATAACTTTTAGGGTATCCAAACCTGTTTCCGTCATCGTTCCCTTATCGTCTTTTATTGACGTTAACGGAGTTGACCTTGCTACTGCTAGTGCTTTTGTGAGCCTCATACCCTCTGGTATCGAGCCTATTTGGTTGCAGTGGTTCCGCCACGCGCTCCTTTTTGCTTTTCTTACAGCTTTATTATACTCTGTGAGCTTGTAAGCGTAGTTGCTAAAGTTATTCGTCGCCTTCGCGTCATTGAAGATCGCCCTAGTTTCACTTCTGATTTTGGTGATCTCAGGGTTCCACCAGGGTATCTTCTTGGCTAGCACCCTTTTTTCCGGGCAATTATTGGTCCAGGCAGTGTAGATCGCCCGTACCATGTTGTCTGCTTCAAATTCAATGTCAATAATAGAATTGAGCTTACCTTTGGGATCCCCTAGGTCTACCTTCAGGTCACGTCTGAAGGATGCCCAATCGGTGTTCCTAGGATTTCTTTTGCGCACAGTTTCAATTGGTATGTCAGTCCTGTACCTAAAGCATATATACCTGTGATCTGAAAGTGAGATTTCATTGGAAACATGCCACGAGTGAATATTTTCGTAAGTGTGGTTGGACGCCACCGTTATGTCAATTACCTCTCCGCGTCTCGCATTGACGAAAGTTGGGCTATTCCCTTTATTAAGTAATTGTAAAGGATAGCTCACCAGAAAGTCCAGTAACTTCTCTCCCCGCTTGTTGACATCCGAGCTCCCCCAGATGACGTGGTGTGCATTGGCGTCGCAGCCAATGATCAGGTTGGTGTTCACCTGACTGCCTGTTGCGACAAGACTCCGGAGTTGAGGTGTGATGGGGTCCGTCGCTTCGTATGGGAGGTAGGCAGACGAGATGATGAGCGTCTTGCCTAACTCCTTCTCCTGGATCTTAATGGTGGTAAGATCCCTAGAACAGTAAGCATTATAAGGCATGGCACTTATGCCGTTTTTGACATACACGCACGTCCTCATATTATTCTCAGGGCAGAGGTAATAGATAACCCCTCCCGTACCATTTAGTCCCCTGATCTCGCCCTTGTATAAGTATGGTTCTTGAATCAGGGCTACATCGAATTTATCACTCTTTAGCTGCCTCGCCAGAAGGGCTGTGGCTGCCTTATTGTGTTGCAGATTGATTTGTACGCACCTTATGCCTCCCATGGCTTGTTCCTATAGTTGGTCAGGCTTGGGCTTGCTGAGGTCAGCAGCCTCCGCCTGCGACACGCAGTCTTCGGACATCGGTGAAGTCGGGTTTCCGAGGTAGAGGTCCTCCAGGTCACGCAGATTCTCGGATGTCGTCACCGATACCGGTGACGGCACCCGACACCCACGCAGCCCTTCGTCCACTCCACCCCCGTCGACCTCGTCCACCCCCTCCGACTCCTCGTCCGCGGCCTCTTTGGTGGCCACGATCGTGCGGGAAGCCTCTATGGGATCGACGCCAGCACCCTTCTTCTCGGCATCGTCCAAGAGCTTAAAGCGTCGGATACGGTCGGTCTCCGTGCGTTTGTGGTATAGTGCATACGGACGGACGAATGGACAGACAGCGTAGGCTTAGTAATAGGGTCCCGTTTGACAGCCTTCGGGTACGGAACCCTTACAACTAACTATATCTGCTTAATTGGGTGTTGGTACCAAAAGGGTGATGGAACCAGTAATGGACAAGGCACCAATAATGGACACTTTATTCTTATTTTACAGGAGATAAACGTTATATTTATTATTTATTTTTCAACAATCAATTTAGGTCCGTATGAAAGTTGAACTAAGAGTGAAGTGTCCATTACTGGTGCTTGTCAGCTAAAAGTGCGGGTCATTGGTGCCGTCACCCTACCTAATGGACAAAGAAAAAGAAGTCAAAGACATAGCCCAATGTTAGACACTTGTTTTTTGATTTCAAAGAAGGGAAGGGTTATTAATTTATTTTCCTACAATCAATTTATAAACGTGTGATCTTTGAATTAGGTGTTAAGTGTCCTTTATTGGTGCATGTGAGGTAAAAGTGTCAAACACTGGTACATTCCCCCTATAGGATAGCGCTGCGCTACTTATAATACGGTACAGGTTAGTTTAGTTAGGTCTAAAGCGTATAGCGCCCACTGACCGTCTGAACTTAGTAGGCCATTGCAAGTAGTTCAATCCAGCCAATTCTGAACCGTCTAGGTCATAAACTTTCATACGGTCCTAAATTAATTGTTACAAAACAAATGAATAACACTTATCGTCAGCAAAATAAGAATCAAGTGTCCATTATTGGTGCCTTGTCCATTACTGGTTCCATCACCCTAGGTAGATGCCTACCTACATGCTCTATTATATGTGCGCCATAACCATAACTAGGTATCTACGCGGGCTTTTTATCATATATGTAATATCATTAAGTCGGTAGGTACCTAGATTCTAAATAATTAAAACAAATAAAAATGCAGCTTGGTTATATAGAAATAGCAAAACGTTAAGTACGTTATTACTGCAATATTACTTTATACATACTTGTGTATTTGTTCGGCGGTGATGGGAAACGCAGCGGGATTCCGTAGCCCCCCACATGGGAGCGGGAGCGGGGACGTAAATGAAACATTGATGCCCTATGCTTGTACTGTACACAATTATATTATTATATTGTAGTGTCGTGTCATGGCTTTATCGTGTATGACAAGCCTTATGGTTTTTTTTTCAAATGTTCAACCTGCATGTGCATAATTATCTTACAAAGTGTAGGTAAGTATGGATTTAAATAACTCAAATAACAAGAATTAAGTGTAGTTTTAATCTTATTTAAGGTGTCGTCGTTTATAATGATTATTTATTTCGGTATTTTTAAATGTAGGTATTGTTACCATTAATAAATACAAATCTTTACATAAAAAACAAATCTCAAATAGGTACTTAAATACGTAATAATAATACGTCTTTAATATTTGAGTAGCTTAGTTTTTATTTTAATTTAAATAAGTTTAGTTTTAACTTTTAATTGTATTATATTATATTAAATATGTATACTGTTGAATAAATAATTATTTTGTTTATCTTAAATATAAATTAACAATAAAAAAAAAGAGTTTATTTTAATGTAACAACCATTTGCCTTTTGTATTTTCTAATATACATGTACTTATGAATTGCAAACTGAATAAACCCGTTTACTCAAACAAAAAGTTTATAATACTCGACAAAAATAAAAAAGTGTCTCATTTATTCGTAGCTCGTTTATTCGATTATAACTAAAATGACGTATAATGTTGAGCATTAAAACTTATAGAAAAGGCAGTATTTTTAACTGTAAAATCACAAAAATAAGCAAAACCGGCAAAATTTCTTATACTTACGGCCTCTTAACTCAAAAGAAATGAAAAAAAAACTGCATTCTATTCTATAGTAATAAATAGAAGATAGAATAGAACGCGCCAACGAAAAATTACACCAACACCGTTGTTAAAACAATTTGTTCCATATTCAAATTCAAAGATAACGAACGAATATTTTTGTCGCTGTCGGTTCCCAACCGGGAGAATTCCGACTAAATTATTATGGCTTCAAAAGGGTGCGTGTATGCCCAGCCCCTAAAAGATGAAAAGTATCGTTGCTAGGGACGGTGCACAAAAAAGTATGAAGGGAACAAACGTGCCGAGGGTCCGCCGCCGGTTTGGTGAGGTTTAATATTTTTTTTATGCGAGACCCAAACGGCACGGACAAACAGCCCGTCTGCTTGGAATCGATTAGCTGCTATATTATCTATGAGTTTATGGGCGAATTTGTAACAAAGCGATACATTTGAAGTTTTGCACATTTGTCACTTTATATTCATTTTAAATTTTATAAGTATAAGTAAGTATAATGACAGGTTAAGTATTATCATTATCATTAAGTCGGTATCAAACTACTGTTGATTTTTTTTGTGGCGCTTCTACTCAGAAGTGGTCTCCTCTTGGATTTAGATTTGTTACGTGTACAAGTGCCCGTGCGTTTACTTACCTACTCAATAAACACCATTATCTGTACCACAACTGGTAACAGCCAAGGAATCATTTTTCTAAATGTTTTTGTTTTGTTGTCGCGTCTCAATCATTGTTATTGAAATACAATTACTTTTTAGATCCTTGAATTGGCTGTAATGTGGTGAAAGAATCATTATTTATACACAAAACCAAACGTCACACACGTCATTGGTTTTTAGGGTTCCGTACCAAAATAGTAAAAAAGGAACCCTTATGGTGAGACTTCGTTGTCTGTCTGTCTGTCTGTATGTCACAGCAGGTTTTCTCAGCAACTACAAATGCTATCAACTTGAAATTTGGCATAGTTGTACAACTTGCTTGCCCCCATCTGTTTATAGTAAAAAAAATATGAAAATAATTTTATAAATAATTTAAAAGGGGTCTAGAATGGGGGTTGAAAAATGAAAGTGGTTCGATTACAGCAAATGGGATGTCATATGAAAGGTTTTAATTTGCACATTTCAAAACTATTTTTTTTTTAATTTTCTCTGGTATACTTTTTGATTTATAGCCAAAAATGTACAAAAAATTACCGTTCCCCCCACCTTATCTCCGAAGTTTATTAATCAAAAAATATGAAAAAAATCCTGACGTATAGATAATTACTTATATTTTATGGCAAAAATAAAATGAAGTGTTCATTATTTACAGTTTTTGAGAAATATAAAAAAAACGAAGAAAATCTGCATTTAAATTTAGGATAGTCAAAATGGACCTTATTACCTAGAAAATAAAGCTCATAACAAATGAGTATTTTCTTTTGTGATTACCAAGCATATTATCTTCAATACGGAACCCTCGGTTCGCGAGTCCGACTCGCACTTGACCGGTTTCTTTTTTCAAGTAGGTATTTGGACTATACGTTTACGGGGAGTAGGCAGAGTAGGCCTTCAAAGAGGTCTAATTTTGCAATTCTATCGAGGTAACATATACGGTGTGTAAATACATTATTTTTATGAAGTTTAAATAACATAATTTCGCTATCTACATACTTAGAGGTTGTTTATCGCTGTTCCTTCGGAAACTGTCATGTCCGATTTTCCGGGATAATAATAAATAAGGTTAGTAAACCTTGTACCAAATTCCTCATCGATCGGTTAAGCCTTGAGCCGTAGACACAACAAATAAACAAACCAACAAACGTACTTTTGCATCTACTATAATATTAGTTCAAATTGGTACCTAAGTAAGTACGCATAACATAATGAAGCTAATTTTCCTAATTTTAAAAATGGCTAACGCTACTGGATTTTAACTTGATTCTTTTACATCATAATAGAGCGGAGCAACCGGTTGATTGTAGGGAATAGCTGACCCCTAATAAATAAATAAATAAATAAATAAACCTACGAAAAAAACCGTTCCTTTTGCAAATAAATAGGTACCTACCTATTACCTACCAGTAATTTGTTAACGATTAAAATAGCGGTTGGGCCGGTTGGTGGCACCAGTGTTGGACACTAAGCTGACAGGCACCAATAATGGACACTTTTAACTCTTATAATAACGTCATATATAGGTAATTGATTGTTGAAAACAAATGAATAACGCTTATCGTTTGTAAATTAAGAATCATGTGTCTATCATTGATACTTGTTAATTACTGGTTCCATCACCCTATCAAATTATAATATTTATAATTATGCTCTTAACACATTTAACAAAATAATAAATACAATATTTATTTGTCTATTTATACGCTATTATGTGCCATCTCCTAAGAATTTGCAGCTTCTAAAACCTCTTACTCACTACTTGTATTCCAAGTAAGAAATACGCGACTATCGTTAGTGAGAAATCGTTTCTCGTTTTTGCCTCAAGGTCAGCGAGTTGCGATATCTAATCACAATGTGGCCAGTGGCTGCGGCGGCGGGCTGCGAGCTGCGAGCGCGAGCCGATACCGAGAAGCAAGTTTAATTTTACGCTTCATACTGCTAGCGCCATCTATTGGCATTTGCTCGCAGGTCAGGTATAATATAAGCGGTATTGAATTTGACATAGACGGCCAAACTCAATGCTATTGGCTAGAGCGAAAAGATATCGGTAGACGACCCTGAAAATCAACCAATCATGGCTTCCAAACGTTTATCTTGGGTCGCGTTCGTGTTTGGATAAATTTAACATTACACAGCTCTGGCACAAATAATACGGGCTCTGGATTTGGCATAACATTGATGGGGCGACCTCCTTTGTCATGTTAGATGTCATGTCATGAACTCATGAGTTTGAACTTTTTTGAATATGTTGTATAGATACTTACCCGTTTTTAGGACTCCGTAGTTACCTAAATAAGGAGGGAGTTTTGCCATGGCTGTCTTGCCGTCTGTATGTCGCAGCCGCTTAATACGCAGACTAACAATAAATAGTAAATAGAAAATGTATTATTTGGTCCAAAATTAGACAGATGCTCGTTTTAGATGCGTGTGCACATTTTGAAAAAAAAAAACAGTACTTCCCCTAGATGCAAAGTGCCGCGTGGAATAGGTTAAATTCGAAATAAGTTCCTGCCTACTTCCCATTGTAATTTTTGGTTCAGTAGGTAGTATGTCTCGGCCAAGATTTTTTTATGGCATGGCACTTCATGGTAAGTGTTGGGATGTTAAGTCTGAGACCCAGAGACAGATATTTTCATTATCATGATACCTATTCATGGTACAATCTTAAGACTGCAATCCTAAGGCTGCAAATATGTTGCTAATCCTGAGGACTAAGAAATAATGCCTCTAAGCCAGTCATTTTACCAGTTGTTCCAACACCGGAACACAACAATGCGAGCACTGATGTTGGTAGTTGGCGGTAGGTTAAAATATAAGATGGGTAGCGATCCGGACGGACCCTGCACAAGGTCCTACCATAACTCAAGATTTACAAAATAATAGTAGGTACATTCACAAGCAAACAATATATTATTCGACACATGACACGCTGACTTATGTATGAAAACATTATGACAAGCCGATGCAACGTGACTAAGTAGGGTTGCCAGGTGTTCGGCTTTAACAGGACATGTCCGGGCTTTTTACTGACGTGTCCAGCGAAATATATACAAGTCCGGCTTGTCCGGGTTTTGGTCTACCCCGCCCCGCCAAAATATTCCGAACGAAACCGCATGAGCGACTCAATCGGACACGAATGACTCGCGAACGATCGCAGGGGCTCTACTTTGAAATTAGTAATTCGAACTTCGGATCGCCCCGTCACTTTCTTGCGAATAAATGATGCGTCGAGAGCAAAAGGGGTAGCAATAGACGAAGTTCGAATTACGGATTTCAAAGTAGAGCCTCAGGAGTGGCAGGCGGCGCGTGGAGGTGGGCCGTGGGCCCAATGGGCGGGCAAAATGTCCGGCTAAGTATCCAACTTTTATTTGCGGCTGATATTTTTGGGCCTGGTAACCCTGACCGTAGACGTATATATTTATGGGCCGTGATCCATAGACATTTGCATTCTCAAGACTACAATCCTAATGGCCGTATTAATAAACTCATCTTAACTGTAAAGCTCGTCTCGAGATGCGTCAAAAATGACAGTGTTCTATTATAAAGGATAAGATGGTGGGTAGCGATACGGACGGACCCTGCCTGCACAAGGTCCTATCATAAGAATAAATAATAAATACTTAGAAATGAAACTCCCGCTCCCGACACGCGCTCGGCGCGTAGATTCTGCTATCACATCACATCACACCACTGCCACTGCAGTTCACTGCAATGATATAAATTCAAACGGACGTACTCCACCTAAAAGTATAACCAAATCCCCAGAGGGAAGCTGCAAAAAGAATAAGAAGAATCTAAAGTAGTCATAGAACGGACCCACAAGCCGAGTAGTATCTGCAGAAAAAGTACCTAACATGTATAAACATTGGCCACATACCCACATACTTTAGTTGAGGTGGTTCATCATTGTTAATAGTTAGGTAGGAGATACATATAATTATGTGCGTAAGTTTCATTAAAATTATTCTCCCTACATAGGGATATAGGTAACTTCTTTCAACAATGTACATATAATACATTCATTAAATGTTATTTGCCAAATAAAGTGTTATTTATGTTTCAGATGGCGCATAGCGCGTGCGCGGAAAACAGCTGTTCAATAATAACAAAATATTAGGTACTGCACTTTACTCGGTGGAGAGCCGAGAGCGTTCATTCGTCCAATCGAAAGGTTTCGTGATGCTCGATTTCTTGAATGAATTGACGTCACTACGCTACGCGTCACTTACGTCTATTGTATTATAGGATTATATACTTAGATGATTGGGTTCGTTCTGGCGTCAGATATTCTGTTCAAAATGAAACCATGAATTAGTCACAAGTCGGTAGCGATGTGAGCCGGACGCCACGCTCTTTCGCCTGCCTTCGCGCTCTTTCGCGCCGCGGCCGAACCACCGCGAATTTAGGCCAAGCTTAACTACGTGCTTCTCTCTCTATCCCGGCTGTTTGTATTACTCTATCCTTTTCTCCCAGTGCTACTTTCATTGATGTAATCAGTTCAATGTTTACATTTTATCAGGTGATGAAATTTCGAAGTGTTTTGAATGCTGATAAAGAAGCCTTCGAGTTGCTTTGGTTTGTGTATGTATCTGTCAATAAGTACGACTATTGATTTAGAGTTTATAAACAACAAATGGAATCATTCTAGGTAGGACATTCTGTCACACGCCACACGCTGTGATACGATAACAGTAATAGAGTAGGAAGGGACATGACGACGGTATAATAGGCACTTAATTAACGTGTTATGTGCATTATCTATGTTAATGTCTAACAATTCACGCCTGTGTAAGAAAATGAAAGCACAGCATGAGTAGAGTAGTTACGTAAGTACTTAAACAGAGTAGGGCATCTATTCGTCATTGCTCTAAATTCTGGATCTTTTACGTTTTTGTAAGTACTAAGTTGATTCCAAGATAAGTAATAAAAAAATATTATAGGTACCCATAGCTTGGCCTAATAAATAAGAGCGGTAATCGCTATACAGAGCGTGTTGATATGCGTGTTGGCAACATTATAGGCACAATTTTATTTTAATATGATGATTGCCAGTTTATAATAATAATATTTTTTACCTGTCACCTACAATAATAAGTTTTTTTAATTCGTTTTTAATAATACACTTTTATTGCTGCCTGACCTTCTAACACTAAAAACAAATTCACTATTAAAAGACCAGTGGCCGAACAAATTACAAGCGGAAGTCTCTTTCTAACTCCTTTTGGTAGAAAGAGAGTTCCGCTTGTAATTTGTAACTTGTGGCTTCGTGAAACGGGCCACAGTTTACTTAAATCAGTCCAAACTCAACGGATTTACTAAAGCGATTGAAGAGTTACCTTGACCACTTTTCGTGTCAATCATCATACCTACCAGCTCGATGGCACCATATTGCTATTGTCATAGAAATTGCATAACCATGCAAAATTTCAAGTCATCCGACAATTATAGAAGTAGGTTAAAATGGGTCACTAACAAGTGAAACTAATACGGTACCTACCTATAAGTGTGTTAATGTGTAGCATTCTCCAGCTCAAAGAAACCTGTTTAATCACCTGCTTTTCTCCCACATCTTGATGTATGAGTTGTCATACTGTGCTTTTGAACGTTTGTATACAACTTTTGGATGACAGAGGCTCTACTTTGAAATCCGTAATTTGAACTTCGTCTATCGCTATCCCTTTTGCTCTCGACGCGTCACTAATTCGCAAGAAAGTGACGGGGCGATCCGAAGCTCGAATTACTGATTTCAAAGTAGAGCCCCTGTTTAATCCGACCACGCGACAATACCTCCACATATTCGGCAATGTTGAATGAGGTCATAAGACTGAGAAAGATAAACTTGTTTGTCCAATGAATACCTAATAGTTTACATTGTTTAGAAATATCAAGTTTGCATCGGTGGGCGATTCTACAGCCTAATGCAACGAAGACGGAAATAAATTATGTCACGTTTTGCGGGATTGCAATCCCTAGCTACGAGATTATAATCGAGCAATTCTGTAGCTTTGGATAGAGCTTTCAAGGCTCAAAAAAAGTGTATTCGTGCTGTCACTAACACAAATATTCCGATATAAAACTTGATGATTCTTCCCCTACCATGCATTT
The DNA here is from genome assembly GCA_948252455.1 of Acleris cristana. Taxonomy (NCBI): domain Eukaryota; kingdom Metazoa; phylum Arthropoda; class Insecta; order Lepidoptera; family Tortricidae; genus Acleris; species Acleris cristana. Next base: position 7,933,073 of record OX411775.1, read on the forward strand.
ACATGGCTGAAATTAGTTTATTTGTCAAAAAAAATCAGCACATCTTTAGTAAGGCCTTTCAAAGGATTAATGGTCCCGAGGAGTAACTTGGCTCTTTTTCGCAATAATGTTGTAGGAATGGCGGTATGGCGGCTATATCTGAGCTACCTCTACCCAAATTCAAAAGTGCCCTCATAAAGTGGCTATCTAATAACAATTTCTACTCGCTGCAAGAATATTTAAACTAACGAAAACTAAAACTCAAAATAATGTTTAATTAGGTATTTACTATCAGTGTTTAACTCCCAGTTGCGGAAACACAATTTTCTTGTAGGTATATTTTGTGCCTATCATTATGTATAAAAATAGCTTTTTAACATTTGAAACATTTCACAGACCTTGGTGTTCGATTGGCAAAATGTACAAACGAAACAAACAGCAAATGCTAGGAAGTTGGGAAATCGACGCCAGTGAAGGAAGTGTTTGGTCAATAATCCGCGATTCAGTTGCACATCACTACCATTGTTGAGTTGACTGTTGTGCCGGGATCACATCAATGGGAATAGCCGAAGATTCATGATTTCGTCTCTTATACTTTAATGTAAAGAAATAAATGACACGCTAACACGAAATTCGACGAATCCCGGAAATGTGGTCCTGTAGTCTCTCATGCACTGGGTATTGATTCTCTCAATAGCAAAGGTGAGCGAATGCAGGAGTGAAGTGCAAGTGACGAGTTTAAGTAGTCCCGTCAGAGCGAGCAAAACACATATTAGCGCGTGCATTCTCAATTAGGCAGCCTTATACGTTCGAGAAGCCATGCTGCCAAATTGAATACACGCGCTGAAATGTGTTTTGTTCGCTTTGACGGGACTACTTAAACTCGCCGCCTGCACACCTTTGCTTTTGAGAGAATCAATACCCTGAACCTATACTGACAGGGCTTTTGAAATCTGCGTTTAGGAGGAACTACATTAACTCTACGTTTTTGTAGTAAGTACCATTGCGAGCGAACGAAAAACACGTGGTGAAAAGAATCGTGATTTTCCTCGGGATAAGTAGTCCAGCCGTTTCAGCGAGAATGAGTAACAAACAAACTAACTCACACAGACGCACACGAACTTTCGCAATTAAAATATTAGTTTGACTTGCTGACCCTACAGGCTGCCCTGTCCATTTTTTTTCAGGGCAACTTTTCCAAAAATGATTTTTCAACAATCTTAATTAGGTACTCGCAATACTGCAAACATTTAAAAAAAATGCCAAATGTAATGCGCTCACCCACGAGCACCTTATCATATTTAATATAAATTAAGATATTTTTTACCACGGCTTCTGTTCTTAGTGACAACTTTGCCAATGTCAGGGTTTGAGTCTACCGGTGGACGGTGCTTCTCTGTACAGAATAAGAAACGGCGCAGAGTTGAAAACAAGACGGCACATGGTTAGTTTTATAACTAAGTATTATTAAGTATTCCAATTAAATGACAGAATATTATGAAAAATGGGCATAAACAGAAGGACCGAATCAGAAGCGGAAAACACAAAATTCAAATGTCACATCACACCACAGATTGTTAAAAATGTCTGAAGAATTATAAGGGTGTGTCACACTACTTGTGCGGTGTGACGCTGCTGTCACGTAACGTCCCTTTGATTCGCTCCCTGGGGCTCTACTTTGAAATCAGTAATTCGAACTTCAGATCGCCCCATCACTTTCTTGCGAATTAGTGACGCGTCGAGAGCAAAAGGGATAGCAATAGACGAAGTTCGAATTACGGATTTCAAAGTAGAGCCTCTGAGGCCCTACCTACTTTGGAAATCGAAGTTCGAAGTTACGTTAGCTCCATCCCTGTCGCTCGTGATTCGAGAGTAAATCGAGAGCAGGGGCTGGAGCTAACCTACTCTATAATGGGTTTGCTGACAATGGAACCATCTCGGAAGTATACCCTATCAAACAAAAAAAGGAGAAATCGGTAAACATCATATAAATTAAAAAAATACATACAGTGGAACATATCTTTTTTGAAGTCGGTTAAAAACAATGTGTTAATTTCTGTAATTTTATCAAATACTAACGAAAATATAAAAAAAATAATGAAATTAAATTAAATTAAATTATTGTTTATTTTCAATTTAAATAAATAATTTCAAATAAGATAAAAAAAATGTAAAAACATACAGAGGTGTCTTTTCATCACGTTTATAAATAAACATTCTTATCAGATAATTTAAATTGGTAGCAAAGTTCGTTTGCATTTAAATTGCGATAAGATATTATTTTAAGGATCTCACAAACACGTATTGTGTTTATAATGATAGAGTTTTATCACAATTATCACTGTGTATAAGACATTATTATCATGATTGGTAGAATAGTCGATATATTAACCCTTGCACTGTTCATAGTCCGGTTAGTTAAAAGGACGTCCTCATTTAGTGCAATGAGTTCGCGCGGGAAGTTGGTTAACTGAAAATTTAGCACAATTCTGCTCAATCACGAATGTGTGGTGCTAATAATGCCTTAACAAAGTAGTCGTTCGTTTTCTGGCTCACGTTAGCCGATTTCTCTAAAATTCAAATAGAATTCAAAATATTTATTCAGTAAATTGGCCACAGAATGGTTTTTTTTACACGTCGGTAATATTGAGTGAATTTACTATGGCTTCGGTCAATATCATCATTGAAGAGAAGAAGCACCGCAAGAAGCTCTAGCAGAAGATATTTTTTTTCAATCATGAAATACACTACTTAAAAGTTAGTTCCATTACAAGGTAATAAAGTGATAACTTATAATGATTAAAACTATTACGCAATTAATTTATAACTAGACTTAGTTTAACTACAAATATGTGTGAATATCGTAAAGTTAGAGAATAACTTGGTCAATGACAATAAAATAGGTCATATATACCTAAATCTTAACAATATGAATCCAATACGAAGTTTTCGAAGCGATCTGTATTTACTGTCAGTATGTACCTACTGTCACTAATGATGCGAAAACGGGTTCTTCCCGCGGTATGAATTAATTTTCAGGTTCCGAATATTTTGACGATGTTGCAATCATCGTGATTAGCTACGGGTCAACCCGGTAAGAACCCGTTAAATTATCATTAGTTTAATTAATATTAACCGCGATAGTTCAAAAAAGTGTCTTAATACGTTGTGGGTACCCGCCGCCGTTCTTTGGACTTTGCGCTACACTCAATTGCATAGGGGCCGATAAAGATATGTTAGTACAGTTTAAATAGTATGTTTATTCATATCAGCTGTTCAATTACCTACAAGTAGTATAGTTTTTGTAAACAACGACGATTCTATTCTATTATATTCTAATGATATTCATATTCAATATTTAGTTTTTGCTCCTTATTTAATTCAAATAAGTATTAGCGGACATTCTCACACAAATTGACCTAGTATCAAACAAAGCTCTAGGATTGTAGGTACTATGGGTACTAAGCAACGATAAACATATAGAAACGAATACTTTTAAACATATACCTCAAATACTTGCGCTCATCACTTAAATATTTGCCTTTACCGGAAATCGAACCCAGGACCGCTAGCTACGTAGGCAGGTCACTACCAATAAATACCAACTAGGCTAAACGCGTCATCAACTTCGAAGTATGAGGGGATTATCTTAACAAATTGACCTGTGGCCTTACCATGAGTTGCAATTAACGTACTTGCTAGCAAGTCGAAGCTCTGTCCCTCGCAGACCTCGCAGGTATTCTTATAGAGTGCGAGGGACAGAGCATTCGAGTCGCTAGCGACTACGGTATTGTAACTCATGGTAAGGGTACTGTAGTTCCGAACTAAGCTTTCTATGGAATCTAGGCAACGATAATAATATTTATATAGAGAAATCAAATTAAATATATGAAAAACTAAGAGTCACGAACAAAATAATCGCGCTCATCCATCATACAGATACTTGCCCATAACGAGAATTGAACCCAGGGTCCGGTGCAGGGGGTAAGACAACCAGTGAAATAACTAGCATAGAGACATTTCCATCTAAGTCCTCAGGGTTGGCAACGCATTTGCATTCTAGGGAAAAGATTGCAATGTCTAAGGGCTTTTGAGCCCACTTACCATTAGGGGCACGTTTTATAAAGCTACAAGTTACAATTTTACAGACCACGTCTAAACTGACAACACTGCTCAAATGGCTGGTCGTCATTGGTCGAGGTTGTGTCAAATGGAAACTTGTAACGTGTTAATTGTAATTTGTAGCTTTATAAAACAGGCCCCAGTTGTCCGTTTCACGAAGCTACAAGTTACAAATTACAAGCGGAACTCTCTTTCTAGCAAAAGGAGTTAGAAATAGACTTCCGCTTGTAATTTGTAACTTTGTAGCTTCGTGAAACGGGCCATAGGTGGTCTGTTTTGCCTTCTCTATGCCATAAAAAAGGACCACCTAAGTTACTCTCACCTCGTCAGGCCCAGTGTGCAATAGGATGTACATTAGCAAGGAAATTTTATTTGAATTGTATTGCAAATGGAATAAAGTTCATTTTCCTTTCTTAATAAATTGAAAATTGCATTGAGCTTTATTGCCTTTATGGTAGATTCAGTCCCACTGACAAAAGACTGGCTGTTTGTAGTACATACGAGGCTAATGCAATCGCTCCGAGCTCGTCGATGAGGTATACGATCTCCTAGGCAGCCGTTCTGAGAACTGGGATTTTCAGAACCAGCCCATATAAAATCTTTGCCGACAATCTCAGGACTGCCAACCCTAGATCCTCCAAATCATAGGTAGTCAAACCTCAAAGGACGATGGGCAAATATGTCCCCACCCACCAACAGAGATTATACATGTGCCAGTTTATAGATCTTGGCCTCATGATGTATTTTTACTACGCGACGATCGCCATATGTATGGGGTTTTCTTGGAAAATCATAATCGTATCGTATGGAATTTGTTTCAAAATAACACCATATATGGATGATTTGCATTGCTTGGTTCTTGAAAGGTATTGTTTTTCATTAAAAAATCCCATCGATTTTGCTACTAAAATAGATATATTATCTTTTTTTGGGTTCTAATGAACATAATTATAGACATGCATCCCGTTACTGTTGGAGGGTGGGGACAGGGTCCATACAAAATTGCCCATCACCCTTTACGAGTCACCCAAGACAACAATATCAATCATCATCATCATCATCAAAATATATAAAAGGAGAAACTGACTGACTGACTGACTGACATATCAACGCACAGCCTAAACGGCTAAACGTAGGCACTTGAAATTTGGAAGGGACGTAGCTTAGGTACCGTGGAGGTGCACTAAGAAAGGAATTCCCGAAATTCCCACGGGAACGGGAATTAGCGGGAAAATTCTTTTGTATGAAAAATCTAAACCGCGTAAGATAGATGATTGAAATTTGGCATGCAGGTACCCTAATGAACGTAAAGCTTACTTGCAACGCGATATTGCAAAACTCCCACGGGAACGGGAGTTAATGGGAAAAAACTTTTGTATGTAAAAATCTATCTTCTATTAACGAAACCAACTAAAAACGCGTATTTAAAACATTGCCACCACCAAGTAGCTGCTTAACGTTCAAATATTTCAAGTAGTTCTTAATTAATTAGACCTCCAATACAAAAAATATATAAGTTTTATAATGTTGTGTTCAAATGAATCAAAAAGACAGCGTGTTTTTGTTTAAATTTAGGGCACTGGATGAATTAAACTCATTGTATATTTGTAACTGTTCGACTTACATTAACATTAAGAATACATTGTAAGATTTAAAGAAATACATAATTTAATGAAAGTACTTAATTTACAATGTATCAAGTACTTTGTTTTTTGTATGTATTTAAAATTTGGGACATTTTTGTTTTTCAAAAAGTGGCAAAATCTACGGCCTTACCCATTAATGTTTTTCTACACTAAACTACTTCTGAGCGGAATTGGCACTCGGGTATGATCATCTCGCATTTGAAATATTGAAATCTATCGTTTCAGTTCCAAAATAAAATGCACCACGATGATATTCGCTTTTAAGCGTCGATTTAACACAGTTCGTATGAAGTGTCGAGTGATTTATAAATTCTACAATGCCAATATACGTGACAGATCTATTTATATACTTTTCGCTCGGAAACATATATTTGTAAAGTCTATGTCATATAGGCATATAAAAGCTTGACATAAGGAATTAGCGCCCCGAGCCACTATCAGTAGCGACCCCGCGGCCGGCGCACGCGGCGATCTCGACTTGGCCAAGCAAGGTAAATAGTTTTTTTTTTCTTATCAATAACAAGAAAGATAATGATTTTTCCATATATGACTTTTTTAAACAGAAATTATCTGATGCAGATTAGATTTTAATGCGAGTTAGATTAGTTCTAGGATAGTTTTCTATTTATTTTATGTGTGTATTTAGTTTTTAGAAGTAAAAATCGGCAATATCCATGGCAAAGTATTGCATGATGATTAACCAAACGCCTACCAAACAAAAAATCGGCAAAGTGCGTGTCGAGCATGCATTAATTTAGAATTTCGTGCTGTTTACAAAAATATGAGTTTTTAGTCTCAACCAAAGTGTTTAATCCTAGACTTGTAGATAATGTAGATATTGTATGAAATAAATAAAATGTAAGTATTATCAAAGTGGTACTTATAATATTTAATTTTGTTTCTTATCAGATGTTTTTAACTTGCTGTTGGAAGGATAGAGGTGGGGACACAATTTAAACAAATTTCGGGGGACATAGTACACACATTAGTCATTAAAAAAACGTCAGTGTTATTTTTAAAGAACTCTATCGATATCCCATACTTTTCCTAACATGCGTTTTTTTCATAGGTTTGCTAACACCAGCACATTATTTTTTGCTATAAAGTCATTTAGCGGTAATACAAATAAAAAATTTGGCAGACTGACAGATTATGCGTTGTAATAAGTAATTATATGTGCTTTTGGAAGGCATACACGGAGCCGAACCCAACAAGCAGAAGCCCTTTATACATCTGAAGTTTACTCGTAGTAATGTAATTGGACACCGACCAGCGATTGTCCCTGAGTTCATACTAACTATAGAAGTATAGGCACTCCCACGGACCAATAATTAACTTACGTAATTAACTTCTCATGTTTTTACTTCTTATTTAATAACTATCATTAACAACTTGCACTTGTTTATAGGAAACTTTAAATATTGATAAGATTTATCCGAGTTTGTACAGATATTTAAGTGTTTGAGGTGTTGTTATTGATAGTGATAATGTTATTTAATTTGCTTATTAATGGCTTATCAAGCCATTTCAGGTTAATATATATATCGTCAATAGGGGAAACTGAGGAGGGTTGATCCCTAGGGGACACTTGGTAAATTTGATTTTTAGTTTTACCATTCGAGATACATGTTTTTGCGCTAGCAACACTCATTCATTTGTAGCTAACTTCACGTTCTATTATGGCGCCGTTTGACCAATTTCAGTGGTTTGAAAATGGCGGACGAAAGCAAAATTGTGGCGTGTGATATTTATTTTTCGGTAAGTTTTAGCTGGATTTATTTACTAAAAAGTGAAGGAAATGCTATTTGTGAGTATGTTTATATTGTTAGTCGTTTATTTAAGTGTAGATTATTGTTGATTTCATTACAATACGTGATAACTCGTTTTGAGTACGTGATGTTTTATAACCTTTCTATTTTTGGGGAGACTTGTACTTTTTATTTGGGGGTGACATGATCCCGGGATCATGTCACCCCGTGCGGGATCAAGTCTACCCTAATCAAGTAACCAGATGATTCATAGAGCTCTCATTAATATATTACTTTTACTTTAGGAGAAACCATGCCGCGAACATATAACACTAGAGACGGTTAAAAAAAAAGAGTCCTTACCGATTAATAAAGACAATTTAAAAATTGCTGTAGCTGAAGTTTTAGAAGGAAGTATTTTGAAAGGAACTTCCAAAAAACATGGACCTCTTATGACATTAAAAAGATACGCAAGACGTCAAAAAGAATCAGATAAAGAAATTGAATATGAACCTAACTACAAGCGATCGCAGGTATTAACTGGCGCAGAAGAAAAAGATGACGTTTTTTTAATAGTAAATAAATTGATTAACAGTTTTGTGTTGTTATTTGGAAAATACTACCATTTCTTATTTCAAATTTAATAAATATGGATCACCAAGTGTGTGCGTTTCCTGATAAATTCTATTTTTATGGTATTAAGTCAAGAATTAAGAGGAAATCAACCCTCTGGATATGGCATTCGCGATAAAAATCTGTTTACCATGTGTCCCCAATTATGGCAGATTTGATCCCTGCGAATCAAATGATCTAATCGGTGGGAATTAAACTTCTAGGTGTGAAATATACAATAAATATCTGTTCGCTGTGTGTTTTCATATTTCTAGATGCATTGTTGACTGCGAATCTAGTTATTTTATTAATGGGAATCAGGTATGGGGAGACACGGTAAAAATCTGTTTACCAAGTCTCCCCCACGGAATCAAGGCTCCCAATCAGGGGTAAACAAGTCTCCCTAATACTGGGGACACATGGTAAAAGGCTACAGGATGACATTTCATTAAATAATAAGTTTAATTGTAGCACGATCTTCTTCTAATTCAAACTACCAATCAATAGATAAATTCTGAATCTTATGACCTAAAAAACTATCCAATTCAGCAAGAAACAAAAAAAATAGAGCCTAAAAACAAAAGGGGTGATCAACCCTCCCCAGTTTCCCCTAATATTTTACATGCAATAGGTTTGATTGTTTGCCCATCTTCACGGTTTTGGTCAATACATTTTATTTTTATTCCTTTATTGGGAACGAACTAAGTTTCTAATTTAGAGATATACCCCGACTCGTGTTGTGTATGCAATACTAAAGGCAGTAACAATTTGGCTTTATCATTTTATCGTACTGGCTATCTCCCAACTCCCAAAATACGTGTATCTGAGCACTCGGAAATAGGAATTTCCGCTGTTGGAGTCAGTTTGGTCGGCGGGGGTCGCTGAGCAATTTACGCTTCGTCAGCGTTGTTGGGTGTACAGACAAAGCGAAAACATCGCATAACCAAAACATCTTACTATACACCATGGCATATAAATTGACGATCTTAACCATACTGCAGGAAAAGGAGGAATAGTTGCGCTGGTTTAAACATTGTAAAACAATTTATTCCAGTTTACAAACATATATTATTTGCCTTTAAGCCTGTCTCCGACCGGGTAGGTAGAGACTACAAAATAGGATTCCAGTTCAAGCAAATTAATAATATAAGTTAGAGAAAGCTTAATTAATGTTCCTATTTCGTTTGTATAAATTCTAAACCCAGGGTTTAGAAAGTGCGATTGGCCCAGTTCGAAAGGGCGGGACCTCTGTTCGTAGCATATTTTCCTTACACTGAAAAAATGACGCTACGTGCTACGCTCGGCACGTAGCAAAGTTCGGCAACGAAAAGTCCGTGCAGTGCAGTAGAAATTATTTCTCGGTGAAATGAAATTTGAGGGCTTTTGAGGGTTTTCAATACGCCATTAACTTGTTATTCTCCCGGCTATAGTTCACAGTGTTCTAGCAAAAACTGCATTTATACAGTTAGTGCATAGTTAGTGCCAATGGTGCTGATGTGTGGATTGGTTGAAATTGACTCGTAAATGACCACTAATAAAATATCTACCAATTTAATCACGACGAATAATGTAAACGTAATCCACTGAACGTTAAAGTGCACCATGTTTTTGATGCATTGTAATTTTATTTTTGTTACTCCTCGTATAATAAAGGCAATTAGTGGGTTGGCAGTAAGGAACAAGCCTTGTAATTTGACGATAGCATCGCGTTGACAGCTGCAAAATGTCCCACAAATCAAGGTTGACTGTACCCGCTAAAACACGTTATCATTTGATAACGTGTATTAGATCGTTTATCTATTAGATTTTAGGACTCCGTCACTAGTTTCAATTATTTGTTTATTTTAATTTTTATGTAGTTTCGTTCCTTTAGAACTATCAGATCATGGACTTGAGAATAGGACATATAGAGCCTATTTTCGCTAATCGTTAATTGAGTTTAACTTAACGTCTCTGCGAGAGTTCTATGATGAATTCCATATAAAACAGACTTGACTAAACCAGATAAGTTGGATTTGTCAATATAAATAGGTAATTCAGTAAAACCAGAGTTTAATACTCGTGTTCGGCTGTCTATCGCTTTCACACTCTATCGGACATAAAAATATGCTAACAGATGCCAGAAAGAGTGAGACCATAAAAATATACTATTAGATGCCAGAAAGAGTGCGACCATTAAAATATATAAACAGATGTCAGAAAGAGTGCTACAGCGATACACAACCAATTACTAATAAAAGGATTGTGAAGCGACGCTTTTAATCGCGTAACTGTCAAAAAGGTCTACATCATATTCAAAAATCGTGAAAAAACGACTAGGTTTAAGGACGGCCACATACTTACATTCAGAATTCCGTTTCGGAATTTCGATTCGGAATCCATACAAAATCTAGGCTATGACCCTACCACACACGTCCGTTCGATTTTTTTTTCGTTTCTGCGGCAATGTACCTATGTGGCCGCACTTAACTGCCTTCGGAATTCTGCATCGAAATTCCGAAACGGAATTCCATATGAATGTGGCCGCCCTAAGGGAAGAGAATCGTTACCGCATTTTGTATGGAAATTTTCAGTTTCTCAATACTGTAAATAAGAATCGAAACTCGTAAAGACAACTCTTTATTAGTAGCCAGTTGTAAACTACCTTATTATAACAGCAAACAATGAGTTCTCCAGTTTCAATGTTTCATGATATGATTGTGCCTCAAAAGAATAACATTGTAACTCCAAATTCAGGACTTACATTCTCAACGTTACGTTTCAAGTTATAACGCTTCAAGTGGTAGTTAAAACAATTTAGAGTTACGGTATGATAATAAGTTCGGCTATGAATTAGAATCTAGGAAGGTCACAGAAAGAATACCCAGACGTCATACGTACGACTGTGGTTCGTGCAGCTAACATAAATTATCGACCGATGTCTTTCTTGGGACACAAAATGACATAAACGTTACAAATATCGATTGACTTAGCTTTACCTTGGGCTGTTTTTTAGGTAGTAGTACATATAGCTCGACATTTATATTTAACAAGTTTTGATTGAACTCCACGTCTTTGTGTGGTTTTTGTTTAAGATTACGTGTTGGTGTGTATAGATCAAATCTTGCCAATAAATTAACCAGTTTCCGTTATTGGAATAGGCGGGCTGAAATTTGGAATATACGTATGTGAATCTGATGACAGTGCAATATTATGACAATGTAATCTGATTATGGAGTCGGAAGGTGTCGACAGGATCTCTGTAGTTTCGTCACACACTTACTTTGTCTTAGAAACTATACAATTTCAGCTTTGTGAGTTTAATAGTTTCTGAGGAAAAGTGAGGGTGACATATATTGGTGTTTAACATGTTATTGTACACTAATAAATAAAATATAGTCAGACAGACAGAAAGACGGACATGGCGAAACCATACGGTTTCCTAGTGCCACTACCTACGCAACAATAAAAATTACACTTGGAAAAAAGCAACAAAACCAAATCTGTCAATAAAAAATTGACAACAAAGAGCGTGTCAGATATTTTTAAGCCCTCTTTTGGCTCACGTATAACTTATTGTTATTGTTAGAGTTACAGTTTTAAACATGTTTTCTTTTCATTATTTAATTATAAATTGAAAAACGGGGCGTAAATTAAGCGTTTTCAATACAATCGAAAGCAATAAACAAAACAATGGACATATATATTGTTTTTCTAATATACATACTAGACGGCTACAACAATAACAATACTTACTCACGTTGCTTCTCAGGAAAATACGCTTCGTTTTCCTTGAAAAATAGAGCTAAAAATAATTTGCACACAAGTTTACTGGTCGTACCGGTCAACATTCAAAATCTAATCCGGAGTTAAGTACAGTAGCTTTGTCCTATCTTATAAATATACTTACCTACTTAAGTACATAAATGATAATTGTATACTTACATATATTATACGTATATATTTATTGCCTACCGTTATCCAAGAGTTTACTAAAGTTATTCAGTCTTGCATGTCTTTAAATACATCTTTCCACCTTCATTTTAACGTCTCAGGGCGACGGCAATGTTGGGAGTAGTGTAGTGATAAACTTCTTCTAGCTGTTGGTGTCATTAAATTTATTTTTTTATTACGATTTTATTTTAATTAAACTTTTTTGTCTGTATTTTTATTTACTTGTCTGTTCAACAAACTTTACTAATAATTTCAAACTAACTGTCCGATGAGCTAGACACTTGAAACTTTCAACATAGCTCAGTAATTTATGACATGCAATAGTGGACCAAATGTTTTAAAAATGCGGTTAATAAAATATACGAGATATAAAGAGAGCGGCAAATGAGCATGCCGCGGGTTACTGGGACGTTATCAACGCCGCTTATGGACATCGGAAACTGAAGGAAACCCTTCTTTCTTATCAGACTTAGAACTGATCAAAGCTCTTTGGTTAAGTAATAGTTGTTTGTCACACAGGTTTCGGAGGCATTCGGCGGAAGCATGCCAGTGCTCCGCAACGCTGACCACCCCGCGTCGCAGGCGACCGACTCGGTCGCCACGCGGTATGCGGTCGCCGTTCTTGGCGCGTGGGCCGCGGAAATCGGTACGTTTCTAGTTTCTATTGAGCAGCAATTCCCATGGGCCCATGGCCTCTGCAATAGTATGTAAAGTTCCTATTTTTTGATTCTCATATAAACCTTAACATAAGGTTTTGTTTTTAAAAGGGGCTCCGTAAAATGATTGCTTAGTGTTTCAAAAGGGTTCCGTCCCTTAAAACGTTTGAGAACCGCTGTTAAGGTGCTTTTCTACTGGCGAGGCGAGGCGAGAGGAGAATTGAAATTTGTATTAAAAATAAAGATTCCCCTCGCGCATCTTTGGTGAAAATGGATTTTTAATACAAATAAAAATTCTCGTGCCGCCTAGTAGTTGTACTTTGTCCTCATCATATGTTTCATACTGCCGGAGCAGTTGGCAGCACGCCAATCCATTCCCCTAATGCAACATTATTATAGATATACTTAATTTTCATTTACATCTTGCAGTCACGTACCCTTTCGACTTGACGAAGACGCGACTCCAAATTCAGTCTGAGGTTGCAGCCGCTAAACAGGGATTAAAGGTATTTTTTTCATTAGATAAATAAATAACAATAGCCTCTAAAGTAAAACTATATACCTACCTACCTACGTTACCACTATAACAATATATTTAAAAAATTAAACGTGTCAAATCGAACCTCTTCTTCTTTCTAGTTAGAAAACATTGGCATGATCAAGACAGGAGTGGGCATAATCAAGCAGGAAGGTGTCCTAAAACTGTGGAGCGGGCTGATGCCGATGTTCCAGAGGCACGTCATCTACTCCGGCAGTCGGCTCATCTTCTACGAGTATTTTCGCGGCTTTCTTAAGGACGAGAACGGAAAAATGACTTTGGGAACTGCGTCTTTAGGTGAGAATAGGGAGTTTGACAGTCCCATCCATCCGTCCAATCAGCATGTGTCTCCCCGCTGTGGGGTAGATACTACAGGCCGCCTTCCTCATCACGGTCCTGCGTTGGTCGCATTAATTGTTGTTCAAGTGTTATGAAGGCCATACATTTCATTATGAATTTCTATACAAGCTATCGTTTTAGACACTTTATTAAAAGAAGCTCATGTCGTTAGTCAGTTAACATCCTTATTTGGTAGCTGTAAAATGTGTCCACTTGAAACTACATAATATTTATGTACTTTAATTGGCTAAAACACACAAACACAAAAACTACAAAAAGCCAGGTGGAATAAAATAAAAGTTTAAAAAAACAAAAAAACCGCCTTCAAAAAGCAAAAAATAACTTCATTTAAAATGGTAGGTAATAGGTCAGTCCAACTGAAGTCTGCTTTTGGTTAAAATATTGTTGGACTTTTTTTAAACTTTTATTTTATTTTATACTTTTTAGTGATCATAATTATACTGTTATGTTATGTAGTCCCACTTTAATTAAATTCAATCTCGCCGCAAGCAACGCCGTGGGAAAGTCATAGTCAAATACTTAAACATACATATGCTTCGTCATAGTCGCTCAACTATCTTAATCGAAATATCTTGTCGCCACCCTTGAAATATATACCGTTTAGGAGTTCCGGTGGCCATCTGTGGTTTTCATCATCAGTTCCACTTTACCAAATAGTGTTTTCCAAGAGCAAATACACGAGTTACAATGAAAAATACCAAAATCGCTATAGGTGTGCCTATAAATTTTGAAGAGTTCCGTCGATTCCTAATGGACTTCATCATCAAATCTTCATTATGATAAGAATGGGACCAAATGGGAAGCACCAGCTTTCAAACAAAAAAAGAATCATCAAAATCGGTTCACCCAGTCGAAAGTTCTGAGGTAACAAACATAAAAAAAAAAAAAAACATACAGTCGAATTAAGAACCTCCTCCTTTTTTGAAGTCGGTTAAAAAATACTTGTAAAAAGTATTTCGTCATATGATATTGGTTATCTTTATCGATTACGATATTAGGGGCTTTGACTTAGTCATAACATAAATAAATCATATAGGTAAGTATACGTAACAAAGTCCAAGTGATTGCAATAAACAGACCTTCGCACTTTTATCTCGCTCGTGCACGTTAATTAATGTAAAGTGTTCTGATATTCCGCGGTCAAAGTTCATAAGTTATACCTATGAGTTTACTTCCTAGTAAAATTATACGCTTAGTGAGTTAGGTATTGTTCAACTGAACGCCCCTGTGTGTTAACACTCATATAGGTAGATTCTACTTTAATAAGTACCTAGGTAAATTAGTGGAGGGGCGCCTAGTTTTAATTAGACGCTCCTAAGACTTTTTATATACCTGACTGCTCAAAAAGGAAGGTAATCTATTGTCGCATTACATTATCTATGTAACATATACTTGAGAGCTCCTGCAAACTAAAGTAGCTGACGAACGAATCATATCACTATAAGAAATTGTTATCTAATAGCTTATGATATGTGTAAGTAGATATTTAGGTGTAGAAATAATGGGTTATTTACTTTCCGTGCATATTTTGTATTCTCGCCTATCCTCGTACAGTATCTCAACCATGGACAGGTCAACTGAAAGAGATCCCTTAAAGGGATAAGTTTGACATGTACATGTAAATTATATGTTTATGTACAGTCGACTACAAAGTGATGTATCCACTTTTGGGCCTTATTTCAATGCAATAAGGTGAAAAACATTGGTTATCTCTTTGTAGTCGACTGTACGTACATGTTTTTTTTGTGCAATGTGTGAATATTCATACATACATCACTAAGTAACGTTTGTCCCGAAGTGAAGGCGGGCTTGCGGCGGGATCCCTGGCGCAGCTGATCGCGTCCCCGACCGACCTGGTGAAGGTGCAGATGCAGGCAGAGGGCCGCCGGTTGCTGCAAGGCTTTCCGCCGCGGTTCTCTGGCTGCCTGGAGGCCTATAAGCTGCTGTATAAGGAGAGCGGCATCCTCGGGTTTTGGAGAGGTGAGTTAGATCATGGTAGCCAAGGGTTGTTTTAACTATTACGTGTAGCGCGTTTGAACATCGGTTAAGCATGTGTTGATGTTGACTTAATCTTTCTATCTTTCTTCGACTGTCCAACAGTCCCTGGAGCCAGAACCCTGAAGTTACGTCAACCGGTTGCTGTAACTATATACGCAAAGGAAGAAACTTTACATTGTCGTTAAACAAAAAAAAAAACGTGTTTTTATTTTAATTCAGTCCTTAATAAGTAAATAGGTACAATATTTTCGAAATTTTCACTTTTGATTTATAAAACGGTTTTGTTTATTTGAAGCTAGAGAGCTGTTTGAAGTTGCTCATCGGTAAGTTAGTCTAAATCTGATTAGATAGGAAAGTGAGCTAATAAAAACATGGTAAGAAAGAAAGCGAACCGAAACACCTTTCTCAGTTAGTTGAACCTGTGATTCCCGTACGAGTAGATATTAGTTAATCTTTTGAATGCCCCTGTCGTCAATATAATGTATTTTTGTGCCGCGGACGCTCAACCGTCAGTGAATTGCATTTTGCGTCAGCATGACGTCGGCGTCTGGGACACGTAAACAAGTTAATGGTGGAGTTATAAAGGTTAAGACATGGCTGTTATAACAAGCTTTTCACGTCTAGGTACCTACTCGTAGTCCAAGGGTTTTTTTAATAGCAAGAAGAAGGCAGACGAGCACACTGACCACCTTATGGTAAGTGGGATCTGGGACCCATAGATTTACACTCTCAAGACTACAATTACAAACTGCAATCCTAAAACAGCAAATGCGTTGCTAACCCTTAGGCCTGCCTCTGCATGCCTCTATGCTATACACACCACATTCATTAAATCACGCCTATGCTATATTGTTATTAAATCTGGTTGTTAGTAATTAGGTTTTTTATTGAGCTGGTCTGACGGAGCAGAGAGGTAGTCATAGGATCTTCGCTGTAATAAAACAAGCGTAGAAACATCGAGTTGACCAAAAACACATATTTTTGACAAAAACTTATAACGTTTTTTTTATTATCAGGTGCCATACCAAACGTGCAACGCGCTGCCCTAGTCAACATGGGGGACTTAGCCGCTTACGACTGCACTAAGCAGTTCCTAATGCGTGAGTTCGGCATGGCCGACACAACAGCTGTGCACGCGTGCGCCGCGTTCACCGCCGGCTTCGTCGCAGCCGTCGTGGGTACGCCCGCGGACGTCATGAAGACTCGGCTGATGAACCAGCCCGTCGGGCTAGATGGGAGGTAAGGCCTATTGCTATAATTAATACTCAATCATTATAGGACCGATTTGACAGCTCCCAACGCAGTACAAAATATAACCTCAAACATGCCTCAACACACATATTTTGTAGAGCTGTCAGCTGTCAAATACGGCATTTTAAAACGTCGCGACTATAGTTGCTTTATACAAAGACTATATTTGGCCTTGATTCCGACAATCGGTGGAGGCATTAAACTTTGAAGAGGGATCATGTAAACACAAACTTTCTCATTTGTTTTTGTATTAGAAACGAAGTAAGGATTAGTAAGATAAGGTTTGTCGCAGTAACTAAGCTATTGCGATAGCCCGACGTAGCTGGGTCGGCGGCACGTGCAGACATATTATGGAAACACGGAACCAGCCTGTAGGCTCAGTCAGAACCATCGACTCCGAGGCGCTCAGAAAATAAAGATGCAATAACAACATCATCATTATAATACCTTTCAGACGAAATACGACAGTGCAGGACATAGGTCTGTTCTCCTAAACAATTCCCTTCCGCATACTTTTGTTGCCATTTGGAAATTTATTCATAGGTACACTACATACTTAACTGTAACAAATAAGGCAGTAGAAGTGTTCAAGTGGTAACAGATGGGAACAGGCCCAATAAATCGTTCTAACCGTATTCTAATGACCTATTAACCAATTAACATTAATTATCGACTAAGTAATTCTCACCTTTACTGCTACGGAACTTCAAATTAACGCATGTGTTCTCGGCACTAAATGTGTTAAGTACATAATAAAAAAAATAGAGGTGAGCTATTACAATACAATATTATTAATGTAATCACCTGTCATGATTAGTTGCATGATTTGATTTCTGTGAAATTAACAAATTTATACCAGCTTGTGTATATATTATTCTTGTAGATGCCAGTTTGACTTTTTTATTATTGGGATATATTTTACCTACACATAAACAATCACTAAAGTGCGACTGCTTAACTTGTTGCGGCGTTGGTAAGGCTATGCTACACACTAAGTAAGGTTTCACTTCATTTGAACTCAATCAAACTGTCAATAAAAGTTCCGCGGATGACGAGCCACTAGGTAATTGAGCTCATGATTAATTACAGTTAAAAGGTTTGAAAAGACCAATCTATTCCATTAGGGACAAACGACGTTTACCACGAATTTATTTAAAAAAAGAAATTGTCCCTCTTTTTTTAATTTCTGCGTGATTCACGATTTAGGTCTGTATTTATTTCCATTTTTTTTAGAAACACGGATCATTCGATTTTTATCTTTAAAAGGAAGTTAAAATGGCTAGTTATTAGGTACCTACAAATGCATTTATTTGTCAGAGAAATTACACGAGTCACGAATAAGGTACTTAAGTAGGTAGGTACCTAAATACATTGCATCGGTCGAGGTCGATCGAACGCGGCCAAAGTCGCGCGGTCGCCGCTCGGACACCGCAATGTCGTTATTATAGCGACTCGTTTTTTTTGCGTACGTGCGCGAGTACTTAGTCAGATATTGAGCAAAGCGATCACATGTTAAATATAAGAGTATGTTAGCATTATGTAAGTAATCAAGGACGATTTATTACCAGATGCCGGGCTCACCGAATGTCGAATACCTGTTTGAAGAATGCTCCAAAAGATTCAACTCAAACTCAAAACATTTATTTGAAAAAAAGGCCGATCGAGTGATTTATTCGATAGTGAATGAATCTTAAAATGGAAAGCAGATCGATTTATTTTCTGCACACTAGTCGTCGAATCTAAAGTTCACATGTATTTTTTACCCTAAAAGTTCATATGATCGGTACGGTCAGCCACGAGTAGTAGTCTACTGCTCTAAGAGCAGCTGTAGATAAACTCTAATGCTTGGTCATCTTTGCTGCACTAATCTGTCAAAAGCGTTATAGCGACAAGGTACAAAAGTAGCTACTTATAAGGCCACTGTTCAAAAATTAAACACGTCCACTGCGGCTGGTCTCCAACTCCTTGGATCCGAAGATCGAAAAACTTACGGGTCGCGCGGTATAGTGGGGGATCTTAGGTCCCGATTTCTAAGGGGACCTTGCATTTTTGAGACAAAGCAAATCGCTTGGAACAGGTGTTCCTGGGGGTGATCTGAGCTGATTTCGCCCGGTTGCCCAGAGGTCCCCCCCCGCAGGTGGGCAGGGGAGGGGGGGGGAAGAGCGCATCCGGCGCGCCTCACTCTAAATTTAATATCTCCATATATCTAGCAACTATATCAAGTTTGGTGTCATTTTCTTATAATTCGAGGACGAGGAATTCATTTCTGGAATTAAAAAATTACACACCAATACAAAAAAAATGAGAAATTCAAAAATCAAAATTTTTCATTACATTTTTTTTTTTTAAATCCTCTCCTTGCTTAAAACTATGATGATTTGCTCCAGAAAAAAAATACTAGTAAATAGCCCAGTTATCCTACTATATATAAAAAATAAACTAGTCATACATTTTTGTCTAACAAATGGGTTAAAAAAATTGTTTTGTGCCGCGCGGCGGACCGCGCTGAAGTAGGTACACGCGGTCAGATTTAGTATTAGGGACGCGCGTTCACTTTAAAACTTTCTTCTACATACACAAGTAAGTATAGACAGTAATAATAAAATAAAATAAGGGAAAATATAAATTAAAAATATGATATGTAATGTAATAACTGAATATGGGATGATCCTATGCTATAGGTAGAATCTTTTACTTTACAAGCGATCCAAATGGGTCAGTCAGTATGGGGAAATTGGAAACTAAAGGTAATAAATAGGTTATGTTGTTAGAAACTAAGGCCTTGATTTTGAAAAAATCGGTCACGTGCTAGTCGGACTCGCGCACCGAGGGTTCCGTACCGCCGCACAGTAGGTATTAATTATATTCCAATTTGAATTCGATTTCGAATCGAATCCACGAGATCCAACTCACAATTGACCATATTTTAGTATTTGTTATTTTTCTTCAGGGGTTTGTAGTATAATCATTCCAAATTTAGCGTTTGTATATGGTTTACCGTTCCTACGATACAGCAAAAATAAAAATACGCTTAAATAAAATTATTTATTAGTTTATTATTTTACTTTTTTTCTTTTTTTCTTGTAAATCCGCTTTCATAATTAGAATATTCTAAAAAAACCCGCTATCTATTACGGTTCATAAGATACAGCTCTTTCAAGCGTATGCATATTGTTAAGGCTTTTCGGAAACGGAACCCAAAAAAGGCAAAAAATGCATTTAGTGATTTTAAAAAACATACGCATAACTAATCGGGAAACACCCAGCGGTTGACTTTTTTGCGTAATTTCTGGGTTCTGTTCATTTTGAAAACAGCTGCTCCAAATAATCGTTGCTTACCACATTACGCTTTCAAAGACAGCAATAATACGATGTGAGCTTATTCGGGAAAAAGTACTTGGTTCGATTCCCTTTTCCAAAACCAAGGCGAAACCTTTAAATGCAGCTCCTCTTTTCCAAAATCAAGGTCTTGGTTCATAAAAACTGATTATCTCACTTTTAGTTTTCGAATTCTCCGTACTGACTTATTTGTATTGATCGCCCTGTATACTTAAGCGTTATGGCCGACAGAACGCTGCCTACGAAAAATTGTCTCAACATGGTGTTGCTGACCGTACCGCTGCTGCAATAATTCACCTAATACCTCGGCATAGACGCATGCGCGAGGTTGGCTTGCTTGAGAGTTGCTTTTTAACAGCTGGTAGGTTACTGCCTGGTAACAGGCTTCTGTTCTGCGGTACGTGCAAGTGCCACAATGCACGCACCATGCACAGAAAATGCGTCCGTTAAAAAAAGTTCATCATCATCAGCCTATTAGTCCACTGTTGGACGTAGGCCTCTCCCATTGCACACACCCGAGCACGATCTGCGGCCACTCTCATCCAGCTCTTGCCAGAGAAGATTGTCGATCCACCTAGTCTGAGGGTATCCTACACTGCGTTTGCCGATCGAGGGCAAACTACAGCGGTTATCTGTGGCACGTCAAAAAATTACCAGCGATTCCCAAGAGACCACACTGCTGAGGAGAAGCGCCGCAAGAAACTTAACAGTCAGTCATTCTTTAAACAAACTTTTTCCTGCTGAACTACGCATGATAATTTTTATTTTATATTCATTGTTTTATTATAATGCTAGGTTAAGTATTATCATTGCCATAAGCAATATTTAAAAAAAATTACGGACTGTTGTTGAGTTTTTTTGCGGAGTTTCTTCTCAGCAGTGGTCACCTCTTGGGAAGCGTTGGTAGATTTTTAACGAGTAAAAGTGCCCGTGCGGCCAACTTAGTGAATAAACACTTTACTTTTTTAACGCACGAGTTTTCTATTCATGGTGCATGCATGGTGGAAATTTCACGTACCGCAGAACAGAAGCATATTACCAGGCAGTGACCTACCAGCTGTTACAAAGCTGCTCTCAAGTAAGCCAACCTCGCGCATGCGTCTATGGCGAGGTATTATGTGTATTGCAGCAGCGGTACGGTCAGTAACATCATGTTGAGACAACTTTTCGTAGGCAGCGCCCTCTCGGCCATAACGCTTAAGTATACAAGGCGATCAAACCAAATAAGTCAGTACGGGGAATCCGAAAACTAAAAGTAAGATAATCAGTTTTAGGAACCAAAACCTTGATTTTGGAAAAGAGGAGCTGCATTTAAAGGTTTCGCCTTGGTTTTGGAAAAGGGAATCGAACCAATTACTTTTTACCAAATAAGCTCACATCGTTTTATTGCTGTCTTTGAAAGCGTAACGTGGTAAGCAACGATTAACATTGGAGCAGCTGTTTCCAAAATATACAAAAACCAGAAATTATGCAAAGAAGGTCAGCCGCTGGCTTTGTTTCCCCCGTTAATTTTTAAATCCTTAAATGTAGATTTTGCCCGTATTCGAACGGAGACCAACAGGACAGTTATAATATGTATTATTACGGTAAATTTACAAAAAGAAGACAAAAAAGAGGGGTCCCCATACAAGAAACGTTTTTGTTTCAACGTATTTTTATTTTTGCTGTGTCGTTACAACGGTAAAACATATACAAATTTGGTATGATTATATTACAAACCCTAAAGAAAAACAACAAATACTAAAATGTGGATTCGATTCGGAATCGAATTCAAATTGGAATATAATACCTACTGTGCGGCGGTACGGAACCCTCGGTGCGCGAGTACGACTAGCAGAGGCCCGTTTCACGAAGCTACAAGAAACAAATTACAAGCGGAAGTCTCTTTCTAACTCCTTTTGCTAGAAAGAGAGTTCCGTTGGTAATTTGTAACTTGTAGCTTTGTGAAACGGGCCACAGGTGACTGTTTTTTTCAAAATCAAGTCTAACAACATAACCCAATAACGTTTAGTTTCCAATTTCCCCATACTGACTGACCCATTTGGATCGCTTGTAAAGTAAAAGATCCTACCTATAGCATAGGATCATCCCATATTCAGTTATTATATTACACTAGAGGACGCCCGCGACTTCGTACGCGTAGAATTAGTTTCCCGCTACTCCCCCCATTTTTTCCCATTGGGGGCCGATTTTCGGAAAATCCTTTCATAGTGCTCACTTACATCATGGAAGGAACCCCTATACCAAATTTCAAGTTTCTAGGTACAGTAGTTTCGGCTGTGCGTTGATACATCAGTCAGTCAGTTTAGCCTTTTATATATATAGATATAATAATTTTAATTTATATTTTCCCTTATTTTATTTTATTATTACTGTCTATACTTACTTGTGTATGTAGAAGAAAGTTTTAAAGTGAACGCGCGTCCCTAATACTAAATCTGACCGCGTGTACCTACTTCGGCGCGGTCCGCCGCGCGGCACAAAACAATTTTTTTAACCCATTTGTTAGTCAAAAATGTATGACTAGTTTATTTTTTATATATAGTAGGATAACTGGGCTATTTACTAGTATTTTTTTTCTGGAGGAAATCATCATAGTTTTAAGCAAGGAGAGGATTTTCAAAAAAAAATGTAATGAAAAATTTTGATTTTTGAATTTCTCATTTTTTTTGTATGGGTGTGTAATTTTTTTATTCCAGAAATGAATTCCTCGTCCTCGAATTATAAGAAAATGACACCAAACTTGATATAGTTGCTAGATATATGGAGATATTAAATTTAGAGTGAGGCGCGCCGGATGCGCTCTTCCCCCCCCTCCCCTGCCCACCTGCGGGGGGGGGGACCTCTGGGCAACCGGGCGAAATCAGCTCAGATCATCCCCAGGAACACCTGTTCCAAGCGATTTGCTTTGTCTCAAAAATGCAAGGTGCCGGACCTAAGATCCCCCACTAGTAGCCAGTATCCATGACTCAAGTGACCTTCTCCATATCGTCGTTCAACTTTTCCTGCTCATGATTTTCTTCCTTTGATTTATGTAAATTATAATTATCTTAATTTTTCCAGGGGAGTTCTGTATCGCGGCATGATCGACTGCCTCCAGCAATCCGTGAGAAACGAGGGTATCCTGTCGCTATACAAGGGATTCCTGCCGCTCTGGATGCGTCTGGGTCCCTGGGCTCTAATTAACTGGATAGCCTTTGAGAATATCATGTTGGCCATAGGAGGGAAGACGTTTTAGGCGTTCTTTAAGACATCACCCGTGGTGCAATGCAAAGACACTTACAGTACGGTCTCACTTTCCAACACGAGGTTGGCCTATTTAACCAAATGAATTTGAATCAACGGATTCAAAACTTGATCAACTAAAATAGACTCTTACTCTCGAAACGCCCATATTCGATCGATCAGGTCAAGGACTTTCATTGTTATGCCACTATGGAACCCTGTCATAATGACAGCGTCAAACCACATGAAAGAAATTACGCCAAAATTAATGATGAACGTTATGCGACAGGGCCATAGTGGCATAACAACTAGTCTCTGACTGTACATGTACTTAGGTCTACATTTAGGACTTGCGTCTAGGAGGCTAGGAGTAACTTTCATACCTAAAGGGATAAATGCAGCTGTGGGATTAAGAACAGAACGGATTTTATTGAACGAATGAGGTAGCTTAGGTTGGGGATTATATCCTAGCCAAACTGTTGCAGTTTTTGTTACGTTTAGCGTTGTAGGAAGTTAAAAAATTATACTAGCTCAGACATTTTTGTTTCGGGTATTGAAAGGATAAAGCTGTGTAGTTAGGATAGGTATTTGGACTGTATGTATAAAAAATAGCTCAAATTTAAAGTCTTTAGTACCAGAGACCATCTTACTGAAAATATCGAAAGGACTTTGAGAACTGCAATTTAGATGATGAGGTTTTTTATTTTATTACTAATAGACATTTGTTTTATTTTTAAGAGAACAAATTACTTTAAGCGAACTCTGATTGAAACTTAATTTGTATTCAGGGGCCGTAGAGATGCAAACGCTACTAACGTTTTGCTTTTCTATCACTTAAAATGTATGGGATGACAGTTGACCACGTGGTTTATCGCTACGCACGGGAATGTTATTCCATACATTTTAAGTGGTAGAAATGAAATACGTTAGTGACATTTGCATCTTAGCTAGGGCCTCTGACCTCTGACTCTGAATGATGTGATGGCATAGGTAGGTACATAATTTGAATCGACACGCATTCACTGCAATGCAATGACATTCTGCGAAAGTCGATTGTTCAAGTAAATCGCACTTTTGTGTGTTGACACACTCAATTTAAATTTTTGCGTAATATCTCGGTACCTAGTATTTTTTTTATTTAGTGTGTAGTTAGTTAGAAAATGCCCAATCATAGACCAAGTAGAATAAGATCATGGTGAAGAACAACTTAACAACTAAGTAGTACTTAATTGAAGCAAATATACCTGCTAGTAGGGTGCTTTTTTTTTTTTAAATTACATTACTTATCCTTTTCATTAGTCAGATGGTTACCCCTAAACGCTAAATTCGAAACTGCGGATGCACCATCCCTGTCACTTGTTATTAGAGATTAAATAGGAAGAAAGAGATGGAGATAACGTATAAGTTCGTTGGTTTTCGTAAGGAACAATGGCATCGTATCTAATGCGAAAGTAAAGGCCAGCGCTCACCCGCGGTACGACACTGCAAATATTTTTTAAAAGCGAAACTGTTTTTGAATTTTATTTAGATACCATAAGGGTAGTAGTCACATTTTGTTGATATCGACACAATGTGCTACAGTTGTTTTATCTCACGGAAGCGTTTGTTATACTTGTGTGTAAACGACGCCGTAGTGTGGATGTCTATACGTGTTACAACTACAAGTATGGCAAACCAGAGGGCTTATTGTCTAACGCACTCGCAATCACGATCGTTTTCATTTTGAAAATCGAAGGCTTATCTGCATACAAAATGAAAACAATTGCTCCACTTTGAAGCCGGTTGCGATTGCGAGTGCGTTAGACAATAAGCCCTCCGGTTTCGTAAGATAAAACAACTGTACACAGCATATAGCAAGTATACCACACCTTTAATTAATATTTTGCCGTACCGCTAGTGAGGGTAGCCTTACGACTCCATTCTGTATTTCAGGTAATTTAAGATTACCAGCTAGATCGTTTGATACCAAAGGTATATTTAAGCATTACTTCTTTATAGGTTTTAGAGAGGAGGGAATAGTTCACTAAGTAGTTGTTTTTCACAATACCTGCCCTTGACAAATTTTAAAATAGGCGTTACAGTCGGTGATGTTTCTATTGTACAGGCTAATGAGTTGAGAACTTGAGATAAAGAGTGTTACCAAGATTATTTGCGAGAAAAAAAGGACAATAAATACTAACCAAACAGCCATTAAGAAATGACAGTCTTAAATCTCGCCTCATCAGCCTAATTTCTTTACCAGCATTGTTTTGTGTAGGTAACTCAATTATTAACTACCTAGATCATAATATTCATAATTATAGTAAAATAGATGTTATAATATATAGTAATAGCCTTAATAAAAAATACTGATGCTAAATTGTAAATCAGATTTATTTTTTCATTTATTTTAACTTATTATAAGACAACCCTGTTAATGTGATGTAATTTAGTAAATTATTAAATTGTTGAGTTAATTAGTGTTTCAATCATAATTTAAGACTAGCTTTGACGTGTAATAAAAGACAGCTTACAATATTAAATTTATTAGTAAAAATATTATACATCTTCCACAATATTGGAGAATTATAACTTAATTAATTAAATATTTGATTATAGTAGATTATAGCACTTCCGATCTCTTAATTTGCCGTCATGCACTTAGGTACTAGTACTACAGCGAGAAGCAGTGCTCGGCTCGCGCCGGGGCCGTGCCTCGCTCGCGTCGGACCCGCGTCGGACCCGTGTCGGACCCGTCGCCACGCTGCGACCTGTACCTACTTATCAAGTTATCATACACACAGTTTAAATGCTCAAGGGGAAACTCCGAAACATAAACAAGCAGGGGAAATCAAAATGCTAACGTAGCGATGTCCATACGCCTATGATCGGGCCGTACCTCCTTCAAACACGATATAATTCTACAGTACGCTTCCATAAATATAGTTATTTTGGGTATATCTCAACAAAAATAAATATCTACATTGGATCAACGAGCACTCAAAGCTTGAGTAATTTCAAAGTGTTGACTAAAAGTTATCGCTAAGTAAGTACGATGACACCCCCGAGTGCCACTCCACCCGCCCAAACAAAACGCATCCCCGCAGCAGCTACGTCGACAAGCTGTTTACTTTTATTCTCATTTATTTATTATTAATAATTCCAATTAATATAGACATCATTAAAATTTAGTTCACATCTCTTTTATTTATTCACTATATAGATGGGTAACAAAATTTTAATCAAATAAACACATCAAAAGCGATTACAAGCGTAGTGTTACACATTTATTGTAAATTGTTATAAAATCCTCACTGTACATCCGTCTATCAAAACATCGTCAATTCGTAAAACTAATTCGTGGATAATATAAAATATTCGGGCGTTACAAGTTGTGCGCGACACAAACAATACTCTGAACCTATCTATACCTAAGGAGAGCTAAGCTTTTGGAGGACGCTACAATTTTATATCCTACATGACTATGGTACCAGATTATATATTTCGTATAGATAATGATAAAAATAAGATCGAAACATGTAAAAAAAAACTTAAATGCTATTACTTAAAACGTAAATGGTAAAAAATTAAAATGAGCAATATACTATAAAAGGATAAATAATCTTCACATGTACTTTATAATCAAATAATATAATCATATGCCGGGAGAATTCAGCAATAGCCGAGTTGATCCCTTTACCTTTACATTACTAAACACAGGCATTAAAATACTACAATAAC
The DNA here is from genome assembly GCA_948252455.1 of Acleris cristana. NCBI lineage: Eukaryota > Metazoa > Arthropoda > Insecta > Lepidoptera > Tortricidae > Acleris > Acleris cristana. The sequence goes on from OX411775.1 coordinate 7,960,200, forward strand.
ATTCTGGCACGTGTTTGAGGACAAAAAGAGCAATTTTATCCTTCGAGTTGTCACAATTAAAATGAAAAGAAATCAATAAATTCGTCACACAGAAGAAACTGTACAGTTAAAAAACACGACACGAAACGAAGTTTTGTACTGGCGATGATAATTCGTACTAAGAATTGCTGAACACAATGCAATTGTTAAAGGACAGACAGGCAATACGTAGTCATTATAGGAATTAATTATTATTATCTGCTCTTCGAGCAAGCGGGATGAAGCACCAAGATGAAACGTTACCTCAACGCTTCAAACTGGACTCCTTGCCCGTTAAGCTTAGTGAAACATAGCACTGTACATGCGAAACAACTCTACTTACTGACAATCTAACCTTATGCGAGAGCCTAACATATGCCCTAAATTTCCGAACATTACGTTTGCATATGGCAAGGTTATACGATAAATATCACTTCAGTCCACTGTGAATCGTGTATCAAACCCAATAGACCTTTTAAAGGTTTCTGAATCAAGAATATAAGAGAGATGCGGGTATTTAAGTATAGATGACAGGCTCACAAAAGATAGAAGTGATAGATATAGAACTAGATAGTATATATCAGATATCCTGTTTTACGCCTCCTTCACTCTATAAGGTATAATTTATAAAGCCAAATGTATACCCAGCAATAGTTATAAGTGCGTTTCACCGCTAACAATTCTCAAGTGATACATATTATTCGATATAAATTTGGCTCAAACCACCACACGCGGGTAATTGGTAGAGCAGATAAAGCAAATTGTAAATTATCTAACGAGGCGACGGTCGGTTCTTGACTGACATCAGTAAGCAACACACAAACTCTCATACGAGCACAACCGCGTCGATATTTAGGCGTTGGTCAACACACTCGACCTTTCTTCAAATACAGACGAAGAATCAACTCATAATAACAGCAGAATTTCTAAACTAATCGATCATTTCAAAAACTACAAGTCACACGCACACTATTCACTTATATTTTTGAAATTATCGATTTCATCATCAATATAAGAAGTCTGGAAACGATTGATCCCCTCTCATGGACTATTAAAACCCCGTGTTCAAAACGAAAGGGGACACTTCAGGCGACAAGAGAAAATGATACTTCTGGGGTGACTCTGACGTTAGGTGTTGGCTTATAGCCTGCCAGTGTCAGGTGTACCTCAGGTCCCGCCGGTAGCTGTCTGCGGCGCCCCGGTTGGTCTGGCGGCGGTGGGGTCCGGCGGAGCTGCGCGCGGCCGGCGCGTGTTAAGGCTGCACTATGAGTGGTATGCGGTTACGTACGAAGCCGGGAACAAGCCGCGGCGATGTGCGATTTCTCCCTGAGAAAACGGAATACAACAATATTTGCATTACATAAGTAATTTTATAGCACGTTTAATACTTCTTAGAATACAGGTAATGAGTAGGTAGGATGTATTCCGGAGTAGCGAGAATCTACGTCGGACCCTTCGAGATAGCAAGCGCAGCGGGCCTATTATGGTCGTGTCTATTGATGTAGATAAAACATCTGTCACTCTCTGCCCAGTATGTAATTTTGCGTGAGCGACGGATGCTACCACCGCGATAAAGGCGACTATAATACGGGCCCTGGTCACGCTACCATTGGCAGCGGTTTTAGAGACAGTTCCTCGGAGTTATTGAGATATTTCGTATAGTATCAGTGTTTTTAAAGTGGATTTTTAAGTACTTCTTTCTTTATTTCTTATAGTAAAGTTTTGAGAAGAATGCAATATGTTTCATCAAACAGGCTGTCAAATCGGTTAACTTTTCTTATTATGTTGGTAGGCCTAGGACTTCACACAAATAGGTACTCTTTATTGAACATCACGTTCAATTAAAGCAAGGCAAGAAAAAAAAACTGAGTATGTCAACAGGCGCTCTTAATAGAGTTCTTTTTCAGACATCTTTTCCAGGAAGAAAAGTGGATCAATAAATTAAATGATCAAACATATAATCCAAATTACACAACCAACGTTTGAAATGTACTGAAAGGTTTGTTATTAAAATGTTCCCTGACATAAATATAATTAGAGAAAATACTTTCCTCCATGTTAGAGTGGTATTTAAAAAAAAAACAAAGATACCAAAGCTTCCACGAGCTCTGGCCGTTTTTTATTTGCCTTAAATATGCATGTTTGAGAAATACACCTGGTTTGGAGAATACAAAGAAAAACCCAAGGGCAATGCGATATAATGGTGTCTAAGACGACGCGCTGGCCTAGTTGGTAGTGACACTGCCTACGAAGCTAGCGGTCCTGGGTTCAAATCCCGGTAAGGGCAGATATTTGTGTGATGAGCGCGAATATTTGTTCCTGAGTCTTGAATGTTTTCTATGTATTTAAGTATATATTTCTTTATATAAGTATTTATATCGTTGTCTAGTACCCATAGTACAAGCCTAGAGCTTATTGCGAGCGTTTGGGACTAGGTCAATTGGTGTGACATTGTCCCCGTGATATTTATTTAAGAAGAGTTGACGATAGATTTGGAAGGTGGCAACAGGATTAGACCCATAGAATTTGGACTCGTTAATTGGTGTCGTTAAGCAAATGATGACAAAAAAATACAGTCAGCAACAAAATCTTGTCTCAAAAGGGTTTTTTTGCAGAAACTTGTTAATGTTAAGTTGTCTATTTACCTGCCACCAGTGCTGGTCGGAGCGGTCGGTGACTGTGATGACGTCACCGCGCCGGAACTCCAGCTCGCCCGCCTCTTGCGGCGTGAAGTCGTACAGCGCTTGCACGAGTGTCTGCAAACGAGAGCACTACGTTGTAAACCGAGAACGCTGACCGCTACAGCTGACGGCAATTTTATATAATTATATGACCCAGACGCCCTGGTCGTTCTTCTTTTTAAAATGTTTTATTAGCTTCACTTGTCCACAAATCCACTTATTTTTGTTTCTGCATCATAAAAAATATCAATTCGCAATGACTTGCATGACTCGAGTGAAATAAATCATATCGGTCGGTTTAGCTGTAAAGGTACAAAAGGCATACAGACAGACAGACATTCGCATTTATAATATCTCGAACGAGTGGATCAAATATTCATGAGCTTGTTTCGTTACTGGACAGACATAGAACAGAACATAGAGACGATTAAAACATGATAATTATTATCAATCATCCATTGCAATAAACCCAAAGATAATGAAACACAGGGCCCTTTCGGAAACACTTTGACAATCCTAAAGGGACGAGCTGTTCGAATGGTTTCCTCAAGATGTTTTTTGCTTCACTGTTAGATTATCGGGTAATGTACTTCAGTTAGAAAAACTCATTGGTATATACACGGTGACCGCGGGTTCGAACTCGGTAGCTTACGATCACGAGTCGACTCCCTAAGGCCCTAGGCGACCGATGGCCAGTAAAATGACAAGTTACTGAGTTGCCCAGGGCAACTTGCCCTACGTGTCTAGCGCGGCAAGGCATATAAACAATTACAAAACATATATCCATCGATATAGATAATATTCATAGTTATGTAATGGGCATAGGAAGGATGTATTTATTGAAAATGAAAGAGATTTTATAAAGTAACCCTCTTATTCATAAACGCACATTACGCACAATAGCTAAAGTATGCTTAACATATTATGGTTTGTCCTTATATTTCATTGTGACATTTGTGTTTGACAGAAAGCGAAAAAGCATACTCGAAGTAAAATAGGTTTATTGTATGTTAATACGTTAATAGGGTAAATGTATACGTGAATGACCATACGTAGCGACGTATACCCGCAAAACCACAAGCGTTCCTCATGGAAGGTAAACAAATTATGTCATATTTAAAAAAGTCATTAACGTAAATAGGAAAATTAAATAACTTTAATTAAATAGTCATCAGTAACAACTTAGGGAAACCCGAGTAAATAAAACTTCCCCATGAAAAAACTACAAAACATTCTGCAGTTTCTACCAATTTTTAATTTAATTATTTTCTAGCTATAACTTCTACGGAATGACCTCGTACAGATTATTATAATTACAGTTTATGCTAAATATGAATTTGTCTTATTTATATAAAAAAAAAGTTAATAAACCACCTTAATCCTCGTTAATTTGAAATCCTGGAAACTTGTTTAACTCAGCTAAAAACAAATTCTTTCTCTCTATATAACACGCAACTACAATAAAAAATAATAAGAATAAACGAGATCCCTCCTAAAACACCTAATAATGAGTATACAACTGGAACATGTATAGCATGACATGTGTTCAGAGGCAGCATTCGGTCTGCAACTAGAGATTACAGCAACACAAAGCTACCGGTTATTTTCGTTACTATATCAGGGTCACCGCGGACGCACTATTTACACTGACACCGGCGCGCCTCAGCCATGGACAAATACCTATATTGATTGAATGGAACTTTCTGGAACTACTAGACTGATCTGACAACAACACAGAACAACTGTTTTAGACGCATGCATGAGAATACTGTCTCAAATTGCAATGGTTGGCATGACTTGGGTGTCAGCGAGAGACAGTATTCTGAGAGCGTTTAAAACGAGGCAGAATCTTGAAGGCTGTATCAGTCTTGCTATGAATTCTGTATAATTCACATGTGTGCAATATAACTGTAACTTATATTATGAAATAAATAAAACTATCTAAACTAAGTCTAGACACGTCATATTTGCTTACTTGATTCATTTTATGTAAGTTTCCTGTAATATTATTTGTGTTTATTACCGATGTCATCTGTTATGGATCGGGCAAATATGTTTGTAAACAACTGACGGCGACATTATAAGTTTAAAGAGCTGAGATTGTAAACCCTTACCGTTTTTGTCGTGTTTCCGTATTGTCAACGTTTTGATAGCTCTTAGTTACATGGCGGCCAGGTTAAAAACAATACCATAACACGACAAAGGCAATATGGTTTTACCGAGTTGGATACAGGCCCTGTTATGTCTCGGCTGATGATTTAAGAACACCAGACACCACAAAAAAATCCGTCAGAAGTCAAAATAGGCAGAGGCTTCCACTTTACTGTTCTCGCTGCTGCCTTTAAAAACTACTAAACTAATTATAAGGACCATCAAGATGTTATTACTCTCCTGCTCGCTCATTGACGATGAAGAAGTTGGCGTAGTTAATACTGTTACAAGAGTCTATCAAATCAATCTTGCCGGTTACCGGGTGGTAAAATCTACGTACGGCAATAAAAGAAAAAACAATGACAAGTGTCATAATAGTTGTATCTGGTTATCTTGTTGGTTTAGTTCACGAATTGTAAAAATAAATTAAATTTGGTGACAAATATCCCTAAAACTGTGTGTAGCGATGTGAGACACATGGTTAAGTGCATACGAAGAAGAGTAATCAAGTATCGGCGTTTTGAGAATGGCAAAAGTCAAATATTTGTAAATTTTACGCTTATTTCTTTATTAATTCTGTCACTCAAAAGAAAAAAGAATTATGTAGAGTACGAAGTCCGTATGTGCATAATGCGTTTTTGTTGTAATCGGTAGTATTACATTGTTGTTTACTGTAAAATTTTTGACCCCTTATAATAGATTTTTTGACCCCTTATAACCTTGGCGACTCGTGCCATGCATCTTTCTCGATGCACTTACTTATTGCCGCTCGCCGCGCTTAGGTTTTGCGGCCGAAATTCGAGGAGTCAAAACCTGCCAAATTCGAGGCAGTGAAAAAGAGCTGAGATCTGTGCCTGCTACAACTCTGTCAATTTCACTGCATGAAACTTAGCAGAATTCTAAACTTCATTATGCGGCTTCAGTAGATGTCAGTGAACTCACCTCTTCCGGAACGACGTCTTTGAGCTTGACATCCTGCAGGCGGCTGACGGACGCGGTGCGGTGGTAGTCCACCAGCTCATTGAGAGAGTTGAACTTCACCACCCAGAGGAAGAACTTACTGGACGCGTCCCTCAGAACCTTGAAGTGTTGTACGCCATCTGGACATCTGGTGAAGAGGGAAACAAGTCTTGTTTTTACAATCTTTTACAGTTTTGTATGATACATGAGACCAGGAGCCCAAGACAAGATGCAAACGCTAACAACGTTTTTCTTTTCCATCAACTGTCATCCCATACATTTTGAGCGCTAGAAAAGAGAAACGCTAGTAGCGTTTGCATCTTAGCTAGGACCCCAGGGCGAAGGGGGCCTATAGACAGTTTATAAGAACAGAACATAAAAAAAGATAAAAGCGGTTCATTCAGTTTATTATTTCACAGAAGATAAGGGTCATTCATTTCATTCATTTGTTTTGTAACACTCAATTTATGACCGTATGATCTTTGAATTAAGAGTTAAGTGTCGATCATTGGTGCATGTCAGCTTAAAGTGTCGAACACTGGTGCCATTACGTTACAGGCATTCGTGCAAATTTTCACGGATATTTATTTTTACCCATGACTGTACGAAGAAACCAACGCTTCACTGATTTAGAACAAATTGATTCACAGTCAACACAGTTATTGTGTAAGAATGAATTCCATTTATTTGTAGTTAACAAAATGAATTCGTGTAGGTACAGTCACCAGCAATAATATATTATCCAACATTGGGCGCAAAAATATCTGACACGTCTTTATTACTAGAGATATAAGAGCGTGTCATATATTTTTGCGCCCAATGTTAGATAATATATTATTGCTGGTGACTGTAGTACCGAAGAACCCTGTCACAATGACGGGTCTCATAATTCAAACTTCAGTAATGCGTCAGGCGAGTCAGGCGTTTGAAATACGTCACCTCATTGCAAAAGCGTTCTACGGCGGTACAGGAATACATTTTGACGTCTGGACATGCCTACACACGTAAGCAAACGCAGAAGTGATTTCACTATAAGTGTCTAAAGACCCAAGTTCACATCATACAAACCAACTGAGTCATATTTGTAAACAGTTCTTTTTTGTCGTATCTGCTAATTCAGTTTGAATTGAAACGGTAAACCAATTGTTTGTTCCGTTTCACACAATTGAGAATGATTGGGGCTGCGCAAAAGATTAAGCTTAATAACAATTTCGTGAGAAATTTACTATTACACAACGTAGGTATTTTCTCTTGGAAATCATCGTCGCGCACTTCGTCCCTGATTTCGCCTTAAAATCATAAAATGAACCCCGAGCTCGGACGCGTTATGATGAGTTAGGTACCAAGGAGAACCTTGCTTGAGCTGGTGGGACACTAATCTACAGCGTTAAATAAATAGAGTTTCGGAATTGTATACCTTTAATTCTACACTTTTTACGTCGTCAAGAGGAGGGCTAACGTAATCAGTAATTTAATGCAATATCATAATTTTACAAAGGCCTTCGTTAATACGTAACTTCGAACTGCGATTTTAGTAGTAGAGCACCCACGTCACGTCTGCGTACGGCCAAAGAGCTTGCCGGAGTAGGGTTCATTTGTTGTGTTTTGTTTTGGACTATAGCGACTATAACAAATCAAGAATATGTACATCGGACAGAACTTCATAGTGGACTATGAAGAAAAGTTTAAATCGAAATTCTAATTTTAACCTAATGTTACATACGTAGAGTTCTTTTTACAACCGTCACTTGGGACGACTTATCAGTTTTGAACACGCATTCCCAGAATGAATGGTGCTTGTTTACATAACTTGTCACAGTTGTCACGATCAATGAGATACTTGTTAGCAAGTTCAAATTACGTTGTACAAAGATTTTGGCCGCTGTTTCGCGTACAGTACGACTTTGCATTTTTATAATCGTAAAGGTAGTATTCTGTCTTTTTCCAGATTAGAAATCAACGTAGTTTAAAGTTAATACGATGCCAATCAGTAACAAACACCTACGCCAGACGCCAGCTCCCGAATTGATAACGTTTGAAATGTACAAGATAGGTGATATTCCATGCAAATCCATTATGTGACAGATATTTGCCCTAAATTTGCTGGGAACAGCTAAAACTTAATTCGGTTTTTAACATTATGCCGATTAATATTGTGATACGTTCTACTGTGAAAAAAAAACAAAAAGATCGTTCTTACTTTTATTTTATGGAAAGGAGAAGGCAAACGAGCACACAGGCCAAGTAAGTAGGATGGTAAGTGAGTGAGACACCCATAGACATACTCGTTACAATCTCGTCATTAACAAATCAAAAACCTCTGCCCTATCTCAATTTAACTCTCATTTTAAGCACTTAACACGGATCCCGGTGTGAATAAGCTAATATGTAATTAACAAGTCAATGACTAATTCTCGCATAGGCCCAATCAGTTTAGGAAGAAATAGTTGAAACTGGTTTTAAAACGATCTCCATGAGCGTGAGTCACTATTCGACATAGAACTGGTTTAGGTGAAACGAGGGAAATATCGATGTGCTCAAAACGCGAAAATATGTGAAATTGTTGAAAAGCAAGGTTGTTTACTGGTGCTAGTTCATTTTTTTGTGCTTATGATTTTAATTTAAGTACCATACAATACAATTTTACAGCATTTAATATTTTTTTCAAGATTGATATATTTATATAGCCTGTCAATGTTATTATTGTTGCACATGTAAATAATACATATAAAACGCGGGAAATATATAAAAATATGGTCGCCTCTATTCTACGCACAAGCTTTATCGAGAATACTCCGGGAATAATTTATGATGACTAACACAGCGTGCCGAGACGAATCCACAACAAAATAAAGCTACTACATTGCACACCGCGTGACGTGACTCACACGCTAACTTTTTTCTACGCCAACTTAAATAAATGCTTTTGAACCCGCGTTTACTTGATTTTATACATCTGTTGATTACTATTTGTGCTATTAAAAATCGAAAGCAAGAACATTTATCATGATTTCAATGAAATTAAAAGGCTTGGTGTAATCGAAGTTGCGGAAGCAAAGACGCTAAAGAAGATATGCTGTGTGACGTAACGAGATGCGTTAAAATCTGCAAATACGTGCAAGGTAGCCCGTAATCTGCAACGTCACCGACAAGCTGTAAGAAAACTAGCTCCGATGCTTGGGAACAAAGCGCTGAGCTTAGCCCTGTCCTGCAGTCGCCATAGTGAGGACAAACAGTTAAGATGTCTTCAGCACATTAAAGAAAGACCTGAACATAAAGCGAGCACGAGTAAGATAACATCAAGTCAAGGAGGAGCTAACGCGAGGAGCAATTCGGAAAAACTGACCCCGCTTATAGACGAAATAGTTGCTAAAGCTGTCATATAAGTAGGACACAAAAACAATAACTACAGAACCCTAAAAACTGTCTTTTTTTGGAAAGGGGAAGAGAAGTGAGCATACGAGCCCTCTTTGGCCTATAGACGCATTGCCAACCCTGCGATCCTCATCCGTCACTTGCCGATAAGTATGTAAGTGCGGATGCTTTATCCACATTTATTAAAAGCGATAAACGCGACCATGATAGGCCCGCTGGGGTCTAGATGTAATGCCTTTATGTTAGTCATTTTACCGGCGATTTTAATCCTAATAAAACCAATTACGCTGTCGTATTCACAGCGACTGCAACTACACCACGAGAATGGACACACAACCGTCCGCAAGACAAAAGAATAAGTGGTGCATCGTTAAATCACACTAAGTACTAGACCGATCCGACTATCCATCCTTCATTTCCGTACACGAAGAATAAATAAATATTTGTTATCTTATTGTCAACGTTATGCTATCCCTTATTAACTCCACAAAAATGGGGTCCGAGTCGAAAGCAATACAAATGCAATAGGAGTTAATTCAATGTAGAATAAGGGCCCGAATGAAAGTAAAGATATCTTAACCAATATTATAAAGATAAAATGAAAATTTTGTGAGTTTGTGTGTATGTGGAGGGTAATCTCCGGAAGCACTTTTACAATTTAAAAGTTACATTATTCCAGATGGACATTCAACCCGGGCCCATGAATCAATAACATGAGTTGCTATTATTTATTTCTCAATTTTTGTTTAGGTACTCGTGTAGTCGTAGCGCTTTTTCCTAGTTATTCTACCGAGTGTCCGAGTAAAAATGTTTAAAGCGATTACTAAAATTAGATCAGGCTAAACAACATAAATCAGTCTTTTCCTTATGGATACTCTCGTGCTGATGTTATTTCTGGTTTTACCTGAATACCTGTAAATCAAACGCCGCTTAAATCATAAAATCATTACTCTTTTATGTAGTCTTTAAGTCTATTGTTTTTTTTTTACAATAATTAAGCAGAATTTCAACGTTAAAGTTACACTTCGATAATAAATAGGCGCAGGCCTCCGTGCGTATAACCATGTATAACGGACTAAGTGCGTGACAGGCACATCTTAGGTTCAGTAGTATCCATTTAAGCTTAACCAAAAATACGAGTAAGAGACGAGCGCTCAAAAACTTTGTGACGTATCTTGTCTAAAATAATTGAATTTATTATCCAATACTAATAAGTACTATCCATACTCCATCATCCATACCAATGTTATAAATGTGAAAGTAACTGGTTCTGTCAGTCTGCCTGTCTGTTTGTAAAGCTTTCACTGCCAAATCGCTGCACAGATTTTGATCAAATTTGGTATGCAGATAGCATGAGTCTTGGGGAATGGCACAAGATACTTTTTATCCCGGGAAATTGGACAGTTCCCGAGAAAATAGCCATCAAAGACTTCTTCGCGGACGGATCGCGGGCAACAGTAATTTCTTATCTTATCTTATTTGATGGGGTCCTTACGGATACCTACACTACGACCATCTGGGGTCAGTCTTTTTTAGCGCATAGTCCAATGCTGCCCCCACCCCTTCCAGAAAGCGAATAGTGGGGTGCAATGTGCAGTGCCTTGTAATCGTTTGGTTCTGGGTAGCGACAGCCGAGGATTTTCATTGTTACTCCGGCGAGGGCATCAGATTCACACAGTATGTGTTTTATTGTCTCCGCCTCTTCGCAACAGTAGGTAATTTACTAAGTAGTTGAGGGTTGGGGTAATTGGATGTAATGATGAAGTCAACAAGACAATGATTCAGAGCAAAATTGGCGCAAACTCGTGATCGGAACGGTACTTGCACAAAATAGATAGGTACAGAAGTCAATCTACATACAAAGTGCGCTCGAGCAACGCACACATAGACACTGCTCACGGACACGATATCTCGGACCGGTTAGGACCAGTGCGAGCGCGAATGCCATCCGCTTGAGACACGCGTCTGTGAACTTTTTTGTGCAATAATGGAGCAACAAAAAAAAAGTAGGTATTGTTGTTTTTAGTGTCATTTGACAGGTTTAGGTCTAAAACGGATAGGGCAATAGAAATTGTATAACTAGGGTAATCCGTTTAGAAGTTATAAGGGATTTTCTATAGTCAAATTTGTAATAACATTACAATGACATTAAAATAAAAATATTATTATTAATTTATATTTACATTCTTCCCGTTTAATTCTCAACGATAAATCAAACAACTAGATACCTACGAGTGCCACTACCACGATAGTTTTTTGTGCATAAGCCATAGTTGACAACCATATGCCGGCACTTCACTTGGCGTTGCGTATTTGTGATTGCGTATTGCATACGTTTGTCAAATATTTGACTCATGCGCAAATACACAATCATGATCGTCTACACATGGAACCAAATACCAAACTACAAATGTATTTGACATCCAGAAAGCAGTTTGTGTGCCAACAATATGGACGTCGTCGCACTTTCAGCAGGCTTTATGTGTTTGAATGCATGTTACTATTTGTGTGAAAAAACACAAAGTAGTAAAAAAAAGGTGGCGAAGAAGACGTTGGTGCACAAAACACGACCTCAAATACAACAAAAAACACGTCTGAACTTGTCAACGGCGCGCGCGCTTATAAGTGGCCACGTGTAGACGCCTTATTGGCGTATTTGCCTATTTGGTGTCCTTTGATGTGCGACGAAAAACCGACAAGCGCGCGGATACGATGTTTGCTATTGGCCGTTTTGACAAATAAGGCAAATATTCGGCATATAAACTGTCTACATATAGCGGTAATTTGTCAAATATTACAAATACGCGAACACGAATAGCCAAGTGAAGTGCCGGCAATAGAGCGACCGCCGAGCGTAGGTATGAAAAGTGAAGTACATACATGTGATTGACTTCTGTACCTATCTATTTTGTGGTACTTGTATGAAGTCGAACGTGAAGATGCTATTCGTCATCGACTTGTACATGCTTACACACATTGCTTTAATGCTTTAATACCTACAATAAATAAATGGCCGTAGATCTGCGAAAAAATAGTTAATCCGCCTGGATACTAGTGAAGTAAAGAATGACAGTTAGCCCCAATAAGGTCCTAGTTTCGACATATTTTTAGGGTTCCGTATCAACATGGTAAAAAAGGAACCCTTATGGTGAGACTTCAGTGTCTGTCTGTCTGTATGTCACAAAAGTTTTTCTCTGAAACTATAGAAGCTATCAACTTGAAATTTGACATAGTTGTATAACTCGCTTGCCCGCATCTGATAGTAGTAAAAACCATAGGCATGATATTATTTTTATAACTTTTTAAACAGGGGTCTAGAATGGGGGGTTGAAAAATGAAAGTGATTTGATTAGGAAGAGCAAACGAGGTGTGGATTTTATTTATAATGTTCCGTGACGTACTTTTTAAATTATAGCCAAAAATGTACAAAAAATGACCGTTCCGTTATCTCTGAAGTTTATGGACCCAAAAGTCTGAAGAAGAACATGATTTAAATATAATTAAGTATTTATATTTTAAGCGAAAAATAAAATGAAGTTGTAAAAGTTTACAGTTTTGGAAAAATTATCAAAACTCTTTAAAAATCCGTAGTATTAAAATTTATGCTACTCCAAATGGACCTTATCGCATAGAAAATAAAGATCGTAACAAACTGAGTACTTCCATTTGAGTTTCCAACCAATTATCTTAAATACGGAACCCTCGATGAGCGACTCAAACTCGCACTTGACCGGCTTTTTTTTAAATGAAAAGGTGTGTTTCGTTTTATGTAAATCCGCGTGTCACGAACACATCACAAATGTAAAACGTTATCAATGTCTTTTTCAGTATCTTCATAAAAAATGACATTGAAATGTTTACCATAAGGAAATATGTATCATCTTGCGTCCTAGCATAACCGCACAATAAGTCTATTGTTGTAATTATTGTAAAGCAAGCTGGCTGGTTTCCGCAACTCTATATAAGTATGAGTTATACGATATCAGAAACCGCTCTTTCAGGCCGAGCCTTGTAGTGATTTTCTCCAACAATGCAAGAAAATATAACACAATAGCTTATTTATATTTTAAACACAGTAATAAAATACTTCAAAAAAAAAACGTTGCGCCCATTTACATTCAAATTAGGTACGACATAGTATAAAACTGAAATTTACCATTAAATAAAAACACAAAACGAAAAATCTAAATTGAATAAATTTAGGTTAAATTATAACATTTATTACGCGCTTAAGTTAATTAGGCAATTTATTTAGTTATGAACGCAATATGTAAAAAAAGTAAAAGTTTATACTTACAATGTAAACGACGTTAACCTTTTCAGTTTATGACATTAAGGCGATTAAAGGTCACAGGTCACATATTAATATACTTTCCAAGTAGCTATGCTATCACTCTGCATTCCATTGTGATAAGGAACAATAATAAATATACATAATCACTCTTAGAAACAATTTAAATTTAACTCGTCTGTACTTCAGGTTTCGATAAAGTCACAGGAAGGTACCTAACGTAAGACTAAAATAGGTTGTCTAAAATTAAGATAAGGTGAATATGGGAAAATAAATTAATATAAACATCAGTAACATCTGTGGCCCGTTTCACGAAGCTACAAGTTACAAATTACAAGCGGAACTCTCTATATAGCAAAAAGAGTTAGAAAGAGACTTCCGCTTGTAATTTGTAACTTGTGGCTTCGTGAAAGGGCCGCCAGAGGACTATCGACAGGTAATACATATGTTGACGATACGTTAGCCTATAGTGCATTCGCGTTAAGAAAATAGTGACTCATCAGTGCAACTGCCGGGTAAGGGTATATTCGCTAGATACACAACCGTTTTGTTCGAAGGTCTGACTTCAACTGGTCACTGTGAACTCGACTTTATAATTTCAAGCATTCTAATTGGCTAGGGGGCGTGGCCAGGTCGGCGGTCAACGATGAGTCACTATTTTCTTAACGCGAATGCACTATAGTTGGTAGTGAGTACTAGGTACTCGAATAGTGAAAAAATGTGGCCGAATATCGAATAGCTGCCGAATATTCGTGGCATCTCTAGTGAGTAGTGACCTTCCGGTGAGGGTCGTAGTCGAATGCCTGCCCTGCGGCTCCACCAACAACGGCGTGGCGGGAGAATTGCTAAGTTTTTAGTGGGTATTCCTTGTACTCTCGGTTGGCGAGTCCCAAGTAACCACCTTGGGTCCCCCGGACCCCGATGGTATGCGTAAAAGCATGTCAGCAGCGAAACAAAAATTGTTAGTGACCCTGCCTACGAAGCTAGCGTTCCAAGGATCAAATTCCGGTAAGCGTGGATATTTGTGTGATGAGACTGATGAGTGCGTATTTGTTCTTGAGTTTTGGGTATTTTTTATATAATTAAGTATGTATTTCTGTATATAAAGAAGTCTACCGTTTTCTAATACCCATAGTAGGTACAGGTATTTTTTTTTTTCAAGGGGGTCATCTTCTCAACATACCCGACTTTGTTAAGGGAAGAAGCCGGGTTATTTGGGATTAGCCACTGCATGAGTGGATACCCACTAAAACTAGTCTATCTTGACGCATTTGGGCAGCTCTGGGACCTCCAAATTCATTTATTATGCGCCAGAGAGTTTAGGTTGGGACTAAAGTCGCCGTCAATAGAATTTGCGAACTATGTAAACAAAACCAAACGAACCAATTCAACATGATGATTACTAGATAATCACGTACCTACTTAAAAAGACCAAGTGAGGTCTTTGCAACGATTTATACACTAAATCATTATTTTCATATTAAGTTTAAGATGAAATAACTATTAATTATACGTTATTTTTAATTAAAACACGCTTGGTAAAAATTTGAGGTTATGTGTAAAACAGCTAATTTGTTTACATAGTTCGCAAATTCTATTGACGGCGACTTTAGGTCAATTTATGTGAAATTCTCCGCCCTGATATGCCCGTCTATACACCATAACGCGGGTCGTATGCAATGCTGGTTTGCCACCAACACTATGTAGGTAGAGTCTGTCTAATGAAAGATGAACCTGAGAAAAAGCGGCAAATTCAAAAAATCCTCATATGGTATTACCGATCAATGTAGGAATAAACGATTTTGATACTTTTCTTATTTTGTTTATTTTGGTGGGCACAAAGGAAGAGGAAACGCGTACTTTTTCACAATACTAAGGCCCGTATTAATAAACTATAGGTACTCAAGTCTACTAATACCGCACTTAAGTGTCCGTTTTTCCATATTAAGACCACGCACGGTATCATATTTAAGTACAGTTTATTAGTAGAAGCCCGTGAGTCTTACTACTTAATACGTATGTGTGGATCAACTCTTTTGTTGTTGTTAGTGTCCCGTAAGCCAGGAGACAACAGTGATAGTTTCTTAGAAAAAATGTTATAATGTATACTTCTATCACACTCAGGAGAAAAGCCATAAAAGAATGGTAGTGGACTTATATCTTTTGAAATCATAGTTTTAATGAGTGACCCAGGAAACGTCACCCTGGCACCGAACTACAAAGAAAAGTTGATTGACCCGTATAGGCAGCATTAAATAAATAGATAGTGACACCCAAAGTCGCCAAACGTGTACCGAACTATTTAGCAACTTTGGGTATCACAAAGTATTTGATGCTTTGAAACTATCTATGAAAAAAAAATGCAGACCACCATAATAATGATTGCATCAGCATGCTTTCTCATTTGTGAGCTCTTTTAGTAAATAAAATCACCAATAACAAGTCATTAATTAAAAATATTTTATTTATTATTAGGGTAAAACCGATGCTTTCTCTCAACTCTGCTAATAGGCATCTGAGTGTAGGCACTTGCTTCTTTACAATATAAAATTCGTTCACTTTATTTCTGATGGCATGGATGTCAAAACTATCTAAATTGGATACTGTGGCCTTGTGAGATCGCTTCTTTCCTGGATTACTGAAGACACCATGGTTTACTTTGCCTTCATTCTCTTCAATGTCGAAACACTGATATCTGTAAGAAGAAAGAAGGAATGAATTAAACAGAACACCATTTACAAATATATTGTGACACGCAGTACAGCCCCATTTTACAGTCCGAGAGCTCTAAGAACATTTGGGTTTAGGTGAAATCAAATTGCATCGGTGAGGTTCAAATCGCAACGGTTTAAGAACAAGGAAGACAGGTATAACCCGAACATCTTTTCCAAGAGCTCATGAAGTGTACGTAGATACATATTAATGTTTATGATATCTTTTAACTAAATGTATATAAACACCTCCTTAGTGTTTTACTGAAACTAGGTATGAGTGTCAGTTATATTAATCATCTGTCTATTTAATTAATTTAATAAAATTGCGATTGTTAAGAGATTCAACATGGTATAGGAACAGACAATACAACTATGTATAGGGAAAGACAATGATTTAATTAATCTTAGTATTTACCGGTCATTGATGATAATTCTTCTAAATACTTCGTTTGACTCTGGCATAGTAAATCGTTTTAACTCTTTCAACAGCTGAAGATTTTTCTAAACCGTTTGTTTTTTACCATCCACGTCCAGCTTATCTGAAAAGAATACATCGTTTAATTTCTTAATGGAAAAGAAATACTAATTTCAAAACATAGGTAGAACAGAAAAGGTATATATTCTATGAAACTTTGGATTGAAGATATAGAAATAATAAGTATCAAAATTAACATGCCATACTAACCTTGTTATAACCTATGAATTCGGTCACCGTATGTAAACACTCTATTTTTTGTTTCAACAATGCTTCCCTCTTCTCTTGTTTTTCTTTATATTTGTTTATAATGGTACAAAGGATCTGTCGCACACCACTTTTGATAGTTTTACGCATGTTTAGTCCGTAAATTTCGAGAAGAAAACTTTAATTTGACAGACTCGAACCAACAACGACTTGTTTGTCAATGTCAAAACGTCATTTTAATAGTGTTGCCAGACCTGCCAGTCAAATAAAAGCCCGGTTCATCATTCATTAGACAGACTCTACCTACTGCATGTTACGTGTTCTACGATATTGTTTGACTCTATCTGCCTGTGGTAACGCAGCGCCGCAACGAACGGATTGCTGCTATTTTTGTTTACTTGTTATTAATTCTTTTATCGCTATTCCCTAGGGAACAATCCGAATTTTCAGGGTATAACTATAAATACCATTATTATGTTCGTCTCCATGATATAAAGAGATGTATCCACTTTGAACCTGATTACAGTGCAATAAGGTTAGAAAGTGGATAAATTTCTTTGTACCTAGGCGTCTGTACCAAATATCAGGTCGATCGGTTAAGGCAATTAACATTAAAGACGAAACAAACCACTTTCGCATTCATAACATAAGTAAGCATTCACGATGATTTTCCTCGGCCTTTTCAGAGGATGTTTAACGCTGCATGGATTTACCTTCGTGATAATTTGCTAGTGAATCACATTACTATTAGCAAACCCAGTCAAAGTCAGTAGCAAAACTTTAGTGGAGATATTTTTATTTCCCCATGGGCCTTTTTGCCGCACGCAGGCCTGATCCACACACAATCCCTGAATACAGAAAAAAAAATACGCGTGATTATATGTTTACCGGCAATCCCCGGCTACAGGGAAACCGGAAAATGCGTAGCCGAAATAACACACAAAATAAAAAACTAACATTAGAGACATAGGATGCATAATTAATACTGAAAAAGTATACATTTCACGAAAACGTAAAACCGACAACGTGCGAGTCGGACTCGCGCATGAAGTGTTTCGTACGATTTTTGTATGGCGCCCCCCTTTAATTCTTTTTATTATTTTATCAAGTAATTGTCGTTATATAGGTACGCTATCGAAATACACACTGAAAATTTCAACTGTCTACCTATTACGGTTCATGAATTACAGCCCGCCGGACGGACGGTGGAGGCTTAGTAATAGGGTCCCATTAGTACCACTTTGGTACGGAGCCCTAAGAGGCTGAGAATTTTTCAACTAACTATTAACCATACCAACTACTTCGTAGGTCATGTCAAAATCGGCTCTTTTGTAAGACACCTATTAGCATAAAACAATGCCTAAAGAAATGATGCATACGCAGAGCGTAGGTGGTCGGTCACAGAATTAGAAACATTTTGTATTTCCACCATACAATTGCCTACACATATGAAATTTCCATTTTGACAACTAATCGAAAAGATCTTGACCAATTTTTCTGTTAGTAACACTTATCTTGTTGTTAACTTATAAATTAAGGTAACAAAACGTAAGACCAGCACGGGTAGCACAAGTTGTATTTTCTGGCTTGTCGCTCAGTGCGTCTCTATCGTTACTAACTAGATAGAAAGGGAGATCCGAGCGACAACTAAGTCGCGGGCAACTTGTGCTAGCCGCGCTGAGGACGCCGGCAACTTCTTACGTGTAGAATTAGTTTCCCGCTACTCCCCCTATTTTAACCCCTTAGGGTATGATTTTCCGTAAATCCCTTCTTAGTGCATCCCTAGGATAACCAAGGAATATTCCCTTCAAATTTCAAATCCCTATGTCCAGCGGTTTTGGCTGTGGGTTGATTGATCAGTCAGTTTCTACTTTTATATACATGAAGATTAATATCTGATGAAGACGTAGCTTTTATTTTATAACGAATTGAATATAAATATCTTCAGTGCTTACATAAGCTTTGCAATTTTTTTAAAGAAGTGTGATCACTTATTTTTTTTAAATCAAAGGTTCCATTGCCACCAGATGGTTAAATTGTACAGATATATTGAATAAACATACAACATCGTATTCACGTGATATTAAATGTGTTCCATATGTTAAAAATCCTGTAGTATACTTCAATACAACAACAACAACTCCATACAACAACTTATTCGAATTATAATTTATATCAAAGAATTATAACAACAAAGTTGGCCTAAAACAGAGTACCAAGAAAAAACAACATGACTCAGAAATTCAATGAACTGATAGGTAATTGAATAACTGTCATTAATATCATTTTAAAGTTATCCTCAAACCAATCCAAATGAAAGTGTGATGCTCGAAGGTCCCCAGTTTGTTTGCCATTTAACAACAAGTAGTAGTAAAAAATATTTTTTTGCTAAAGGTTTATTAATATTGTTTAAGTTAAAAATAACTTACTTTACGGATAAGGAGAAGTCACCAGGGCTTGATTCACTGATTCTTATGAGAAAACCACCTTCTGGCTTATTTGCTAATAATCTCTCTGCATCTGCTCTTGTGATCCTGCCGTAATACCAACTGAAATAGAATGTTTAGATGTAAAAATAATTCTAATTGTTAAATAAAGTCGATGGACAATTTGTCTATTACCTAACAATACCGCACAAGTCTAAATTCCCTGAATATAATTTTGAACTTTGTATTACATTAAATTAATTATTTATAGTGTGTTTAATCATTGACTTATGCGGTATTGTTAGCTAAGCAATGAATTGTATTTTAACAGTTACATTTTTAAAGTGTTTTCTTTCCACTTACTCCTGCTCCACTACTTAATTAGAAAGAGAGAAAGAAAGAAAACATTTTTGGTGTTGCACCTTTAACACAAGCCCACTCAGCATATGTTGCGGCATTTAAGCTCATGTACTATAAAGGAATTTGAATGTTTACCAATTGGATTTGTAAATTAACAATGTTATACATTTCCCGACATGTGAAGATAAAGTTGAAATTGTATAACCCTGCAATTTTATGTATTATGTCAAACTGCTAAACATTTAAATTCCTCAAGAGTACAATGAAATACTCAAGCAAAGTCAATTATATTGGCAGGGAGTGCTTTCATAGATAGAGATCACTACAAAATAATAAATATTGGTTAATTTTCAAAATATCAAAGACACTCCAGCCATTATAATAGTTGATTTTATGTTTAGTTTATAGTAAGTGAGTAGAGTAGCAGTTCTACTTAACATCTATTTAGTTCACAGTTAAACAAGTTTCTTATCTATTCGCATAAATTACTAATAACAACAGTTATGCTAGTGAAAGGACACTTCTTTCAAACAAAATTAGGAGAAATGGCTGTCCACGGTGCTATCTCACTCGAGTTGGTTGGACTATAATTGGGTCAATGTCGGATTATCCTATTGACAGTATTTCAAAAGCATACTATACTCACAAGCAAGGCATGCAAAAATAAGTAATTAATCCTTTAAATTACTAACATTTTAGCAAGGTTAGTAAAAATTGTGGTATTTAAAACAAGTGTAATGTGTGTTGTATCAGCTGTCACTAGTTTGACTCGACTATAATTAGGTAATCTAAGTTATCTAATGTCAGGCCAAGAGGAAACTTCCGTTTAAAAATATAAATATAAGAAAAGATATGTTTAAGTCCAAGACTTACAACATGTTTTGACAAGGAATATAGTGCTACTTAGCCTGCGCTGGGGTTTAATAAACCACTTTAAATTATAGTATGAACCAGTCTGTGTGCCAAAGAGGGTGCTTCACTACACAGTATAAAACAAAGTCGCTTCCCGCTGTCTGTCCGTCCCTATGTACCCTTAGATCTTTAAAACTACGCAACAGATTTGGATGCGTTTTTTTTAATAGTTAGAGTGATTAAAGAGGATGGTTTTTATGTTTATTAAATACTGGTAAATTGTATGGGTGGTACAGAAAACTCAAACAAACCGAAGCGAAGCGAGGGAGGGTTCTAATATGAAAAAAATGCAAGACAAGTATTTTGCATTTTAAAACATATTTTAAAACTAGTCCTAACACTGCACTTAAAAATCACATTGTAGGTATAATTTAAGATTGCCTTTTACTTCTTTACACAAATTATAAATAAATGACCTCTTTATAATATTAGTGTAGATAAGCAATGAATCATAAAACTTAATTACTATCCTGAGTAACAACAACCTATTTAATAATCAGATCTTAAATTCACATAAGTTTCCAACACCACATAATTTCAAGTTAGAAAAATAGTTTAAAATAAGAATGCTATATTATCAGGACATAAAGTTTATACAAAGTTTTAGGGCTCTTAACTGAAGAGGGTATGACAGTTACAGGTGAGAAAACTTAAATGGAAATTTAGTTTATTCTGGTATAGTGAAATTAATTACAGTAAAGAAGAAACACATGAACAAAATGTCACTAACCTATGGTTTTTCATTTGAATATAGTTGCTAGGTATAAGTCCTTCTCTGCCGTCTAATTCTGCCCTGTACCAATTCATGTCTTCCTCCATGTTTAGTATCTGCAAGAACGCAATTCTAGATAGAATCTGTGTCGGTACTTTACATAATCACTCGGCAAACATTAAGACTGGTGTAAAACTTACTTTGAGGACTTGGTTTTTCCTAAAACTCAACTCATCATCAGCAGTTGCAGTGAAATCGTGTTTTGCTATAGCCTCCATGATCAAATTAGGCACTTCACTGAAATGTCACCGATTACCAAAATAACTCAAGTACACGATATATTAACAATTCTCGGGGTCAAGGAAGTAGAGTAATCATAATGTATCAATTATCTTATAATATGATATAAAAATAATATGTTACTGTAAAAATACGTAGGATAAAATTATTTATTCTTTCGGTCGTTCTTCACCCACAGCCACACATCTAGAACTAATGTTGCTAGGTTAAAAATATGATTAACCGCAGTGTCCGCAGTGTAATAAACGAATAAATCAACACTAAATTCATTTAGTATTCATTTTTAACATATCATCATTTCTTTATTATTTAACTTTTGTTTTGTGGCATTAAGTCATATTACATCAGTAATTTAGATCTATAACGCTAAACATTTTGTTGCCGCGAGAGAGAGACTTTCGCTTATAATTTGTAACTGGCAGCGGAATTCTCTTTCTAGCAAAAGGAGTTACAAAGAGACTTCCGCGTATAATTTGTAACTTGTAACTTCGTGAATCGGGCCTCTGTGAAAGAGGAGGAGAGTTTCTAGTTAGGAGTTACAGGACCCTTAGGCTTGGTGCAAAATCAAGTAAGTATCAAGACCTTTTTGAGACCTTTAAAACCTACAACCCCAGAGTTGCTAGCTACAAAATTAGATTCTAAAGAAATTTATCGATAGTTTAGAGGCCCCTTATTTTACTGATTTTAAAATATGACGTTATTTTTAAATACCAGTGGCCTGTTTTATGAAAAAATACAATTTACATGGGCTCTACTTTGAAATTAGTAATTCGAACTTCGGATCGCCCCGTCACTGTCTTGCGAATTAGTGACGCGTCGAGAGCAAAAGGGATAGCAATAGACGAAGTTCGAATTACGGATTTCAAAGTAGTGCCTCAGGTTACTAGTTTCCATTTGACACAACCTCAACCAATGACGACTGGGGCCCGTTTCACGAAGCTACAAGTTACGCTATGCGCGCACGAGCAACTTTTGTCGCCGCGACAGTACATCTCTCTTTTTCTCACTTCGAGCGTGCAAAAGAAACAGATGTAAGAGCAACGCGAGACGAGCAAGTTCACGAACTTTAAGATCGCGATTGTATAGCTCGTGCGTCTGTCACTGAGGCGAGCCGAGTAAGTTCGCGAACTTTAAGATCGTGATTTTAAAGCTCTACCGTTTATCACAGTATACAGGTTATTAATCTGTGGTCTTATCATTATCACCCCTTTAAGTGGTCACTGCATCGGCAGTTTTGGCTTTATGTTATGACTATACATACATACATCCATTAAATCACGCCTGTTTCCCAGAGGGGTAGGCAGAGACCACTTCTTTATGAATATATATGGATTTGTAAATAGATATCAGACGATTAACTCCTTGTGTTCAGAACCAAAAATACATTTAAGGACATTTAATCAAATAAATTACACTGTAAATATCTTTCCGAAAAGTGAATGTTGGCGTTTCGCGCTTGCTGTCATATAAGCGTCAACGTTTCGTTTTTTCATTATGTACATATTGGACCGCAAAGGATAATGTACCGATTGCTGTCAACTTGACAGTTCTTTTAAGTCCATTTCGCTCCCAGTGGCATTACACGCGTAAGTTTTTCTTCAAAATATCTGTAATTATTTGAAGAATCTCAAGATAAAGTTATAGAAATGTGTGTTAAATTGTTTCCTTGCTGTCCTTTTGTTACTGTTGAAATGATATTTTATTGTTTTTGGTGAAAAAACTTTGTTTTGTATCCCTTCTAATCGTGTCATTGGTGTTACAGGTTTAGTCGTAACTCTAATAAACGCAACGATGTCGGGAGGATTAGATATATTGGCCCTCAACGAAGAGGATGTCACCAAGATGTTGGCGGCTACTACCCATCTTGGGGCAGACAATGTACACTTCCAGGTAAGAGCGGCATTATAACCTAACTTGTGAATGTGAACTTGGTACTTCAGTTTTATTATGATGATTTAAGAATCCGTTCCATAATTTTGTCTGATGTAGACTGACGATTAATTCTCCCAACTGATTTATAACCTCTAAAATCACTTGGTCTTATGTTGTTACCATTTCATTCATGCCCTGTTACACATTTTTAGATGGAAACCTATGTGTACAAACGCCGCGCTGACGGTACGCACGTGATCAACCTGCGCCGCACCTGGGAGAAGCTGGTGCTGGCGGCTCGTGCTGTGGTTGCCATCGAGAACCCTGCTGACGTGTTCGTTATCTCGTCGCGTCCTTTCGGACAGCGTGCTGTCCTTAAGTTCGCAGCGCACACTGGCGCTACCCCAATTGCTGGACGTTTTACCCCTGGTGCATTTACTAATCAGGTAAGAAAGCTAGGTTCATTACATACAATTTAAAGTTATTAGTAGCAAATAGCGAATGTTTTGTGGCCACTTAATAAGAGGAAAAGTAGTATAAATGATGATAACTTGACTAAGGAACCACTGACTGCATTAGCAGATATGATTAAACTTCATCTGATTACACTAAGTTCTTTGATTTAAACTGTATTTTAATGTTTATCTTTCTTATATTGACTTCATTTATGTTTCCATAGATCC
Source organism: Acleris cristana (assembly GCA_948252455.1). Lineage (NCBI taxonomy): Eukaryota > Metazoa > Arthropoda > Insecta > Lepidoptera > Tortricidae > Acleris > Acleris cristana. Next base: position 7,984,337 of record OX411775.1, read on the forward strand.
AAGCAGCTTTCCGTGAGCCCCGCCTCTTGATTGTGCTGGACCCTGCTCAGGACCACCAGCCCATCACTGAGGCTTCCTATGTCAACATTCCAGTTATTGCTTTCTGCAACACGGATTCTCCATTGCGTTTTGTTGACATTGCCATCCCATGCAACACCAAAGTAAGTCAATTAAGTATACTTCAGTTAGTTAAGACCTTAACATGAAGTAACAGTGACAGTGAAGCGTAATATACTAATGTTTAGGATTCAATAACTTGAACTATTCTGGCAGACCAATGGCTGAGCAAAATTAAAGTTTAAATATTGTAGACTTTAAGAGTTATTAAATGCAGATCAACAGTACTGCCCTCTTTAGAAAAAAGGGTGCATGTCTCATAGAACCGTGTATGTTTTAGTGACCTTATTTCTTAAGACTGGGGGTTAATATTTACTTTGACTATCAAATTGCACATGAATCCTTTTTATTTAGGAGGGCAGAGTATTTATACCTTACTTTAGAAATAACATTAAAACTGACCTTTGTGTTGGCTGCATTATAACTATTGACAAGCCTTTGAGTGAGGGGTTATGCCCCATTTGTAATGGCGCGAGAATTAACTCCAGAAAGCATTGTTTTTAAAATACAGTTTTTAGTATTATTACAAAACCAATTGGTTTTTGAGATAGATTAACCACTTCTTATTGAGGCTCCCTCATTTGATCAGTGATTAAAGATACTGATTCTTAGAAATATATTACATAACCTATTGTTAAATCTGAATGTCGCATTTTATATTTTCATATTTTAACCATTTTGTTCACTTAACTACTGATCAAGCAACTTGCCCTTAGTGAATAATTTTAAACTAAATTTAGTATCTAACCATGGTCAGCTGTTGCAATTAATAACTATTGCACTAGTTGAATTCTAAGTATAACTTGTTGCACAGTCTTCCCACTCCATCGGTTTGATGTGGTGGCTGCTCGCTCGTGAAGTGCTGCGTCTCCGTGGTGCTCTTGCTCGCGACCAGCGCTGGGATGTTGTGGTGGATCTCTTCTTCTACAGAGACCCTGAAGAGAGCGAGAAGGAGGAGCAGCAGGCTAAGGAACAGGTAAGCTTTGAATCTATTGGATGATAATGTTTATGTTAATTTAGTTGACATTTTTGCTCAATTTGTCACCTGTAGTTATTACTTGGGCGCATAATAGGCTTTGTATACATTTTGCGTTTTACAAGAACTATGAAAGTATGCTATTTCTAAAGAGCCTAACTACTGTCCCATTGTTTGGCAAAGGCCCTGGGTCCCAGGTAACAGTAAGCTATACCTAATTTCTTTTATTAGATTTTTTTACTTCTATTGTTTAAAGGCTGTGGTTGCTGCCAAGCCTGAAGTGCCAGCGCCCGTGCATGAGGACTGGATCGAGCCCGCCGAGCCCGTGACTTCCTGGGCCGACGACAGCGCACCCGCAGCCGCCGCCACCGCCGCTGCTCCTGCCGCCGCGCCTGCTTTCGGCGCTGCACCTGCACAAGAGGACTGGGCTGCTCAGGTTAATACATCTCTCTACTTTGGAAACTTTCGAATACCAGGTGCTCCAAGCAGGTTTTACACTATACTTATAGTACTGACTGAGAGAGAAAATCAAATCTGCTGCTTTTTATAGTGTCAAAGCGACAGATTTATAAAAGTACCTACTTATGTATTATTATTATCACTTATTATTAAGAAGTACATACTTACGGTCATCATAATAGTACTTTTTGGGGCATGATTGCCTATTAAATCAATATGATCATGTGGTACAATGCATATCACGATATGTATCACAGAAATATTGATGTGTATCACAGTATCACGAAAATATTGATATTTTATAAGGTTTCTAAAGTCTCGAAATTTTGGTTGTGGTTGGTAACATAAATAATTATTACGGGTAAATAGGGTATTCAGTATCTCGGGTACTTTTTAAGTCCTAATAATTATTTATGGTGGATTTTGAAGATATATTTTTGTTAAGACACATTATGTGCTGCATCTTTTATTGCCAAAGGCTCTGATTTCTAAATAAAATGAACCTGCCTAGTGGGTCGGTGGCGGTTAAAGTGTTGTACAAGCCTAATGATGTGTAATGTAAAATGTTATTTTATTCAGGTTCAAGATGAGTGGGGCCCTGCCGCCGCTGGAGCGCCCGCGCCCGCCGCACCCGCCCCAACGCCCTCGTGGGGCGGCTCCGGCCAGGACTGGACCGCTTCCTAAATGCGTACCCCAAGGATAACTAAATAAACATAAAACAATATCTTCTTGGGTTTCATTTTCAAGATCATCAGTCCTATCATTACTATGCACAAGATTTTATCTGCTTATATTCCATTTCTTTAGGTAATTAACTAAATGCTTACCTCTCCCAAAGGATTGGGCTAGCTAAAGTAGAGTTGAAAAGTAATAATTTTAATATTCCACGACTAATTTTCACAAAGCTAGTATGACCAAATTAAATCAAAGTTGGGTAAATTACTTGGCTTGTTTATACCTAAGGTACTCGGAAAAGTAACAAGCCCCAATGAGAAAATCTATGTAAAGCTTAATGAATTTGACTTGGTAAAATAAAACTTAGTAATGAAAGCTTTTATTTTGAGACGGCACAAAGATAAAGTTCAGATTATGGGTTTACATTTGATTAAACCTTTAATTGTAGGGGTAAACAGCTCTTGTCGGCACCGTACCGATTATTGACACCATGAGCTTTATTTGAAGTTCATAGAGGTGATAATTCTACAATCACTAGGTGTCAATCATTGCTATTTTGGTTTGAAATAATTAGGTCTTTTATTACTATACTTAGTTTAAAAAAATAGTAGGTACTACATTTTAGACATGGGTTCCAGAGTCATATTCTTGATGCTGAATTCGTGTCGTGTTTTTTTACATAAACAAAAGGTCCACGTTCAAAATATTCAACAAAAAACATATACAAACTGGTAAATCTGGCCGTTCTAGCATTAAGACTATTTAAACATAAATATTACAAAAACAGCCGCATTATGTATTTTCTGACAAAATGTAAAATTTTCGCGACCCCAATATCAAAATAGTTCTTTTCGTATCAACGAGTAAAATAATCATTATTATAATAAAATAAGCGGTGTATGACAATTCACAAGAGCTGACAAGAATGGATTGAATAGGTGAATCGAAGTAAACATCTGTGAAGTAAAGACGTTGCCTTAGCATTCGAAGATTATTTTTCCAACATAGCCAGCAATACTACAAAATGTCTTAAATCATCCGCGGTTGAAGCTAAATCATTACTTTGCACTAATGTCAGTAAATGTAATATAAACTTTGAATTCAGCCCTGTAAATTCAGATTCAATAGTCAAGGTATTTAAATCGCTTAGTTTAAAAAAGACTGAGGATTTGTGGGGCACATCAGTTAAAGTAGTTTTTCATATCATAGATGTAATTGCACCCCACCTAGCATTAATTTACAATAACTGCATATCAGAGGGGACCTTTCCAGATCTCATGAAATATAGTAAAGTCATACCTCTTTTTAAATCGGGCGACATGAGTGATATAACGAACTTCCGTCCCATTTCCATACTACCGGTTTTAAGTAAAGTCTTTGAGAAACTAATGCTGAATGATATGTTAGGTCACTTTAATAGAAATAAACTACTTAATAGTAACCAGTTTGGGTTTACCAGAGGTCGATCAACAATTGATGCGGCATCTGTTCTCATTAAATACATATATAACAGTTGGGAGAAATCTTGTGATGCGGTAGGAATATTTTGTGATCTTTCCAAAGCTTTTGATTGCGTGGATCATTCGACCCTTATTTTAAAATTAAAACACTATGGATTGTCCAATAAAGCTTTAAGTCTTATGTCTTCTTATCTAAGTGACAGAACTCAAACAGTGGTTGTAAACAAAACGCAATCAATTGGAGCTACAGTGAAACTAGGTGTGCCTCAAGGCTCCATTTTAGGTCCTTTTCTATTTCTCGTTTATATAAATGACTTACCACCAACAGTAGATAAACTTTGTGATATTGTGCTTTTTGCTGATGATACTTCATTAATTTTCAAGGTAGATAGAAAGTCCGTAGACTACAGTATGATAAACGCCATACTAGTTAAAGTACTTAATTGGTTTACTAGTAACAATTTACTACTAAATGCTAAGAAAACTAAATGTGTTAGGTTCGCTTTGCCTAATGTTAAACCGGTAGATTCTAGTATTTTTATAAATGACGAGTGTCTGCAAATGGTAGATAAGGCAGTTTTTCTAGGCATAACAATAGATAAAAATTTGCAATGGGGTCCCCATATAGCTGTACTGGCAGGTAAACTAAGTTCGGCAGCTTATGCCGTTAGGAAAATTAGACAGCTAACTAATGTTGAAACAGCTCGCTTAGTTTATTATAGTTATTTCCATAGTGTCATGTCGTACGGTATTCTGGTTTGGGGTAAGGCAGCTGAAATACAAACTATATTTGTTTTACAAAAAAGGGCCATTCGTTCTATTTATAACTTAAATTCTCGTGACTCCTTAAGAGAACTATTTAAAGAAATTAATATCTTAACTGTAGCATCTCAATTTATTTATGAGAATATTATTTATGTTATTAAAAATTTAGATTCTTTCACCAAAAATTCTGATATACATAATTTAAATACAAGAAATAAAAATAAAATTGCTATTAGAAAATTTCGCGTACGTAAAGTATATAAATCATTTGTTGGTCAATGCATTCATTTCTATAATAAATTACCTGACGTAGTTTTAAAGTTACCCTTTTCAGCACTTAAAAATTACTTGAAAAAGTCGTTAATGTCTAAAGCGTATTATAGGGTCGAGGATTATCTAGCAGACAAAAATGCATGGCCTAAACTCGAAAATTAGTCAATAATAATTTGTTCAAATGTAAAACCTTTATCTTGTCTAGGGGACACTGTTGATGTAGGAAAACATGTCGAAACTTTGTTTATTATTAATTTTTTTGTTTTTGCCTTTTTCTCCGTCTATATCTCTCCTAATATTTTTGCCATGTTTTCCTGCTGATCTACGCATGATATTTGATATTATATTTAAATTAATATTCATAGCTTTATATAATACTAGACTAAGTTGTATCATTGTAATAGGAAATATGGTTAAAAAAATGACTGACTGCTGAGTTTCTTGCGGCGTTTCTTCTCGGCAGTGGTCTCCTCTTGGGAAGCGCTGGTAGACTCCTGACGTGTAAAGGTGCCCGTGCGGCCTACTTACTGAATAAATGACTTTTATCTTTTTTTATCTTTATCTTGTGTAAAATAAATGCAGGGTCTCTATTCCACTGCGTTTTTGGCCCTATTGCAATCGTATTGTTGACAACTTGGCCGCCATTACTGTCAATATAATACAATGTCGTTTACAACAGGGGAAAAGAACGGCACTCACATCCAACATCCTAGAGGATCTAGACTATGCCGATGCCTAGACTATAGGGAAGACTTAGAGCGAGTTGAAACGCGAAGCTCAACACCGACCGGGCTGGCGGCGCACTGTGGATGCCCTCTGCCCCATTTAGGGGACATAGGACCTTAAGTCATGTAAACATGACAATCTCATGTAATACTCGTACTAGTATCGCTCATTCCATTTGGCAGGTCTTGTGAATCGACGTATGCGTTGTGCACAAACGTTTGTACCAAAAATCCTATCCACACCTAGTCCGATTTTCTATAGAAATGAACCCTGTAAACACAGGTATACTTTGGATTGCCTTGATTGGTCAGAATTTGTAGTACTAATCGCTGTATGGTTATCTTCAGCGTCAATTCAAAGAATTGTATCGCGGGTCCAGTATCTTTGTACTCAGCCTCTATTGACTTTATCCAAGTGCCGTTTTCTAAAACGCCCTGAAAACAATATAAAAGTAAGTAATAGCGATTATAAACACATTTCTATTTCATTTCTTATGGCTATTTCATATAGAATTCTAACTAGGTAAGTACACATTGAATTTTAAGCATTATACTCGAAAATGGAATTCGAGATCAAAATCTGACAATTCTCATCTTGATTATTTTGTTATTTTAACATTATTTCATAAAAACATGAATGAGAACTCGTGTAACCAGTAAAACTTATTAGGGTAAGTTTTATCGATAAAAATACCTACACTTAAACCTAAATGCAGTAATCACAACGAATGTTTAACGCCCGTTGAGGTTAAGATTTTGATCTCGAATTCCATTTCCGAATTTAAGTTAATTTAGTATATTTGAATGTAGAAGCGGAACTACCCACGTAGACAAGAAAATTCTTCGGAGCACTTTTCGCTGTGTCGGGGCGAATGTGTTGGATGCTGATGCGTCGGACTTCCGTTAGATGCGACAACTCTATGATCATTTCCCCTCGAGAACCACTACAAGTGGAAGTAAAATTAAATAAATGGCTTAGGTACTATGATTTTACTATGGCGTTTTTGTTAAGGGGTTCGAAGTTGCACGTGTGGCAAGTCCTATTTTTATTGTGCCGACCTATATGGTGCCGATCCTAGGGGAGGCGTTGTCATCACAGGTGTTATATTATAATGTAAACATTAACCACTATTAAACATAGCCATGTGGTTAATTAAATTAACCATTGTAGATGGTCTAAGTGTAAGGCCTGAGTGGACGCTCGAGTCGGGTGGGCAGCGGGGCGGAGCGTGCAGCGTGCATGTTAAACAAATGAAACCCATAATGGTGTCCTGAGTGGACGCTGCACAAATGTGGTTGACGCTTGTCCGCGACGCTGCTCGCCCCGCCGAACGCCCCGCTTTGAGCGTCCACTCAGGCCTTACACTAACGGCCGCACTAAGAGTCAGTTAACGATAAGTTAGTCGTTCCTTAGTGTCGATTTTTCATATACAAGTTTGAAAAAGGTACGAGTTAATTGTTTCTAAAATGTCCCTGAGTAGAGAGGTAAGAACCAAATTCCTGGGAATCTCCCTACCAGGGAAGCTGTGTTCGAGAATTTTAAGTTTCGAACTTTTATTTGGGGTTCTAGGTGTGTTGAGGTTGTAAGCTGTTTGATTTTACTTAAAAGAAACATTCCTTTATTTCAAAATATGTACATACGTATTTGGTGCTTTGACTAACCTGAAAGGCCAACAGTCAGATGGGACTGGTGTTCGCAGCGCCAAGACAGTACTGGGTGGAGGGCTCGTCCGCCACAGAGGCAGTACTCCCCAGAGGGCTACTCTGCTCCCCCAGGCTTCGGTGTTGCTACCTCTCGTTACCGTTGCATCTTCTATGTAATCTTTTTCATACATCGAGCGTAGATACTCTATTTTTAATTGTAAAAACGGGGTCAATTAAAAATGTTCTTTAATGTCCGTCTTTTTTTAACATTATTCAGTAAAAATTATAGTGAGTACAAACTGGTTAGGTAAGTAGGCATTTTAATTTAATTTATTGTAGATGCAAACACAATACAATAAAGAGTATACATACATACATACATACATACATACATATACCATATTGTTCTGAGGTCAAATTGCTTATTTTTGATTTAATTATTTTCACTTTTCTATAAAAAAATATAAAGAAGTCGAACTTTGCGAAATATTTACTAAGATATATGATATGTTTTTTTATGACCCTTTTCCTCAGGGCCTCAAAATACCTACCACTACACCACCACTAGTAGGTTTCAAAATGATTAGAAACTCGGTAAAAGGGTTTTCGGCCTAGAAACTAAATTAAATCTCTTTCAAAGTTTACGTAAGAACAGTTTGAACTATTGAAGTCAAGCGAAACCACTACTCTCAGCTTAAGTTTCAAACAGTTATCTCTGTGCTTTTGTATGTACCTACTTTCTGATAGACGCAATAGTTACTCGGTGCTAATGGACTTTGAAACACTTTTCTTGACCGTTTTATTTGTTCCCTTGAATTATTGTCAAAGTTTTCAGCCTTAAATTATGGACTCGCAACATTGTGGAACTTTGAACATAATAAAAGCATCGTGATAAAAGAAAACAAACGTTTACATAGAGACTGCCATTAGGCATTAAGTTCATCTTTTGTACTCAATTTAAATTGCATCATTATTATTTTATTTTACGTATTTTTAAAGTGGATATATTTATTTATTTAGGGGTAGGTACTTAACTTATTCGATACCTTATATACCTACTTATAGGCCTAATTAGTTCTATAAGTTCGTCTTTGTAAATTTCTATTTTTTTGATTACCTAGTATTTTATTTTTGGTATTTTGAACAATAAAGTGTTTACATACATAGGTACCTAGCCTACATTACATACACAAATTAGCAATTTAACGACTAACGATTGTAGAAATTTTTACACACACATACATTTACAATCGCAAGGCTGAAGTGATGCTATCACATGTGTTTGAAAGATAATCTAACGTGAATTCCTTATATTTTTAGTTTTATACGATCAATAGAAACCAACTTTTTTAAATGTCTAGACCGACTGATGACCTATTTAACTATATCATTTAATTTGTTTTAGAATGACATTATTTAGTTACGCAATGTTACGTATCTTCTTACATTACCTTTATAAGTAAATTGGTTATTGTTGGCAATCCCTGTTATATCATGTTAAACCTACCAAGCACTCATCAAATTATTTTATCTACGAACCTCTTATTATAGGTAAGCGCAGTGCAGAATTTTCTGCACTCGCCTATTGCAATCCCAAGCGGGTAAAGTTTGTATGCAATATTGTTCCCAGCAATTTCTCAGAAACTACTGAACGGATTTGTCTTGCCTTCTTTTCTTTGCTTTCCTTTTCTCGCCAAGCAGTAATAAATGACGAGATGCTTAGCCAACAAGTTGCTTAGAAAATCACTTCACATTATTACCTACTTGCTCTTTGCGGCATGTCTTTAGAATCTTAAAAAGTTATATTTGAGGTCGAAATAATCAAAAGTTTGTATAACCTTTAATTATGAATGCTTTTATTTACAATCCTAGCAACTGGCTGCATCAGCGTCTTGTTTTACTTTTTTTTAGAATTTAAGTGAATCTGAAAAAACTTTTCTGTCCATTTTATGTCGTGTCATTCTTAAACGGGTACTAGGTAATTAACGTTATTGACGTTTGATTTCGTTTTACAAATAACAAGATTTTTAATAAAAACGACAATATACTGCGCCTCTATTCTAGGCGGTAAAAACCATATCGTCTTTGACCTGTTATGGTATTCTACTCGGCCGCCATTACTGTCATGTAAATAAGCTATCAACACGTTAACAATACGGTAACAGGTCAAAGACGATATGGTATTTACCGCCTAGAATAGAGGCCCTAAATGAGTATTTGCAGTGATATGGTTCGGCGTGGTGGTTGACTTAGCAAGGTTAAAAGTCCATAGGTTGACAACGTATTCGCAATATTTAGATTTGCGATGGCTTTTATGCTCATTTTCCTTAATATTGAACACATAGAGTTAAACTTAAATGCTCTAAAACTATCAAAATACAGCTCGGTATTGTAATACCGACAAAGGTCCTAAGGACAAATGCGGAAAGAATGTCGTGGCCGGAGGTGTTTCTGAAAAATACGTACCTACTTTACCAACTCGCATTAATAATAAAACATGCCTTGTTATTACAACACGTCCAGCACACGACATTTCGCTCTGTATGAAATGTAGGTGCGGCTGAGTGCCCCAATTAGTTTGGTGTTAGGTGTTACCTGTTTTCGAAGTTCGCGAGCTAATTATCATCAGCCGACGAATGCGCTGTGTGTTCCTGTATATTTCATTATTCTAGTTAGCAAAATAATTGTGTTAAGCCTTTACACAGTGACAGTAAAGCTGAGTTCGTCAAACAAAGCAACTACTCGGAGACAATAAATGGAACAAATTAGCAAGACCAAGATCTAGGTCCAATTTAGTTACGGCAGCTTAACTTTGTCGATGAATAATAATGGAATTTGATAATTAAGTAGTCTGCATAATTTGCCCAAATAAACATTGAAACGAGATGATGGTCTTGTCTCGCCTTAAAGAGAAAATGTTAATATTCTGTTGAAATACCAATAACACAATAAATGTGCCTACCATTAAATGAAAAGGTAAAGCGATATAGTTATAGTGTTACCTTAGAGCCTGTTCTGCACGCATGAGTGATGCGGATAGGGTCTTCATCACATGACAGCACTCTTCATCAACTGAGGACTCCGAGTTAACTGGGAATCGGGATTAACATATTCAGTACCATAGATAACGTATTGCTATGGTTAACATATTTAATCTGTGTATGCATGCTTGCTCCCATAATCAACCGCAAATTTATTATGTAACAATTAAATTTAAACATCTACTGAAACTGATTCACTTGTATAATTATTTGAGGTAATTTAAATGATTAAACTTAACTAAGGGTATTCGGTTGTACTTAAGTAAAAATCATTAAGTAATAAGTACTAATCGTTTTAGACAATACGGCTTGCAACTTTGTTTGGAAAATGGACTGAGTAGTATTTCATAGTACTTACACAGAGAGATTAACCTTGTTTTCGGAACAACTTTGGTCATAAATTTCGACCGTAGAATGAAGTCGGACAGCCGTGAGTAAGTCACTGAAATGTATCGTATTTTGCTCATCACATAATATCACTTATCATCTATCCAATTGATGATATTAATGAGACCAAAGTTGAGTATTACATTGATATTAGGAACATGGTTACGTTAACTTAAGTTAATGTATTTAACTTATAATCTAAAACATCCAAAGCTCAGAAACAGATATTCTAGATCTTATAAATATTTGCAATTATTGGAGATCGAACCCGGGACGATATTTTCATAGGAATCGTAGGTGCGCATTACCAACTAAGATAATAACAGTGTCCAAATTTAATTAACCGGGGAAATCGTTACATTACAAATAAGTGAAATAGTTACTAGGAAAAAGCATACTAACTCATTAAAACACATAAAAGAACGCAAAACAATACGAGCCACATCTTATTATTCGCCGCTGTTTTTTTCCGCCCGTTCGTCTGTTTACAACACGGTGCTCTAGTCCTTCCTTTAGAACTATAGTTAAACTTTTCCACGCTCTTATCTTCATTTAGATATTCCCAGATGTTCTCCCGCGAAGGATAGGCGGATCGTATTTCCCACGTCGGTGACGCAACTTTCCGTGGTTTGTTCCTTTCGTAAACTTTGCCTGGGGAAAATATGGGCCAAATGGACGGTTACCTGAGTACTGTAATTTACTTCTCATTTGAAACGCTTTCACGCTTAATGAGTGCCGCCAGAAAGGTTGGCCGCACTCTAATATTCAAGTCCATCTCAGATAATGCGTGTCGCAATAATTACGGAGAAAATAAATAAACGAGAGCGTGAGGAAATATCATAGTCACCTGAGATTCGATTTGCACAGACATTGGGTTCAATAAAGGAAAGTGATTTTTATAAGATTAAGCTTTTAAAGTATTTGACTTTACTTGCATATAGATACTGCCAGACTGTCGGAGCAGACGAGACGAGATGTTTGAAAACATTTGAATACCATTAAGTCCCCTTTCAACAATATTTATGAGTTTATATGAAGAGCACTTAGTTGCTTCGATATACGCGATGGCAAATATACGAAGGTACACCGGTATTTGATCCACTTTCCTAAATCCTTAATGAATGATTATGAAACATTGATTTTCTGCACATTTTCTTCAGACTCCTAAATTTATAGAGGACATGCCGAATATGAGCATTTATTTTATGTTAATAACCGTAAGTAGCATTTCATTATCTGGGTCATAACATAAATTATGTACTTACTTAATGTTAATTTAAAATATTTGCTTTCGATTTAAATTCATTTTGATTACTCTGCACTTAATTATTTGCTGATAAGCATACCACTCGAATTCAAACAAACACAAACAAATTAGAGCTGCTACTTAAATCAATACCTATGTGGCTATGTTAATTAATTCTACTAATAAGTTTATACACCTACACCTGAGTGTAGAATTAAGGATCAAAAACGATGTTCAGCCAGGCCTCATTACGAGTGAAATGAGGTTATTTACAGTATCATCATTAGGTATTTGTTTAGTTGGTAAATTCGCATCATTATTCAAAGCGGCAGGTGGCAGCAAGCTCCAATTGCATTATATAAGTTGCTCTCACAGCGATTTGGTTTTTGGGTCGAGTAAATTAGGGATGGAACGGATATAGATGCTAATATTCTAATTCTGCTGTGTCGATCTGTATTACAGCGTATTGAATATTTAAATCACTAGGTAGGATGAATTCGAATGATCTAGTGTAGCTATTTCTTTTTGTGTTTTGCTGTGGCCTCGAACGTATTAATAATGCATTATTTAGTCATTGGTTTAAGTGGTTTAACAAATAAAACTGTAAGGTATTGATTTAGGCTCATCTATTATTTAGGAGTGTTAAACTCATTTCGATCGAGCTTTCTTTGTTTAAAGGTTACAGCGTAGTAACTTACGAATTCAAAGGAAATCCGTCGGAGTTAGAAAAATACCAAAAAGAAAACAAAACCTGTATCTACTTTAGAGTTCTGCTATTCAGCTGGTCTTTAGAATTAGTTTATTATTTTTAGTTAAATAAGTGCACACTTTTTTATTAAACGTACCTAGACTGCAATAATAACTGGGTACCTACCTATAATAGGCAGCCTTAAAATTTAGCGCACGTACAAAATGTTCGGGTTGGACAAGTTTAGTCCAAAAAGGCTTACATTCTGCACGTAATATTAGTGGCAAATTCCTACGGCCCGCTAAACATGATTAGCGTTGCGGCTACGAGTCTAGGATCACACTGAAATTGATCCTAAATGCCTAATTTCGGTCTGCCCAGATTGTAAGCCGAGAGATAACCTTGTGGTGTTGTAAGCATTTTGCGTTATAAATAACAAGGCTTTAAAAATAAAAAAGTGATTAAATAATACTTTATTCCGCACTATATAATGAAGTATCTACTTCTTAACTATGAGTCTCAATAGCACCAGTATCCTACGAAACTACTCTTTGAAGACTATTTTCGAGTGTTACACCAAGAGGCAAATTGCTCAGTTCGTTATTATTACCTAATGCTATAGCAAGTTTCAGTTTACTTTGCGGCCTAAACATTTTTACACAAAAGACAGCAAGATAAAAACTTGTACCGGATTATATCGATGTTTTATGTCTTATTAAGAAAGTTTCTACGAAATCCCTTGTAGCCCACGCATACTTATGAATTAGGTTTACCTTTTTCAACACAATATTTCTCAATAGCAACAATCTTACGACTTAATGGCGTAAATAGTTAGTTACAATGGGGATGGTTTAATTATCGTACTAGTGTTTCCAAGGGGCTGTAGATTATTACAAGGGTAAGATGGCGGCTGTCAAGTCGAGTGGCTGTAAACCACTCTCAACAGCCTGTTTATTTGATGACACGGCGGACAGGCAGGTCACGGCGAGTCGCTGACCGCGCGGTCGAGTGTGTTGTGATCCAAATATTGTAATACAGACGTTCGCGGCAATTTAGAACTATTTTTAGGGCTCTGTTGTCCAATTAAAACAGTTATCATTTCACCGTATCTGTTTTTCTATAATCATTCATTTCTATTGTGATAGTTTAAACTTGCGCATTTTTTATTATGTATAGGTACCTATTCTTTAATGAACCTCCAGGTCTTTTTGATACTTATATTGTTTAGTACAAAGTACTTACTCCTATATCGCATTCGAAAATCACTGTATATGTTCAAAATAAATAAATAAAATATATCTTCTAGTATATATCATTATATATATATAAAAAGCAAACCTGACTGACTTATATATCACAGCCGAAACTACTGTACCTACCTAGAAACTTGAAATTTGGTACAGGGGTTCCTTTCATGATATAAGTGAGCACTAAGTAAGGACTTTCCGAAAATCGACCCCCAACGGGAAGAAATGGGGGGCGTAGCGTACGAAGTCGTCCTCTAGTAATATAGTGGTGGTCACATAATAAGGGACGCTTCCACTTGCCTTTTTCCCGTACAATTGCCTACAAATATGACTTTTCAATTTTGACCACCAATCAAAAAGTTCATGACCAATTTTATTGCTAAATCAACTAAGGTTCAAACTGATGTACAGCAAACTACTGTTAAAATAAAAACTTAGTGCTGACGCGTGCATACAAAGTTTTACAACTTTGTAACGCCAAAAGAATAATTATGTTTTCAAATCCTTTAATTGAAAGATTCATTTTTAACAGCGATTTTTAACATTTAAACCTTTCTTTGTTAGTTAACGATAAGTGTAAATAAAAATATATATTCATATTATTACTAATATTAAAAACAATTTAATACTGTGATGTAATATTGTATAAATATCAGGTATTTACTATTGGCAACTAATTTCCAACAATACGATTTTTTTAAATTGCGAACCACTTTTAGTGCCTACCTTACTTAGGTATGTAGTATTCTTTGCACACATAATCGAAATCTTCAATAAAAACACCAATTACTACATTTGATTTTGGCAAAAGACTACAGATAGAACAGATTAATATTTTTTTTGAGTAAATACCTATATATTACTAAATTAAAAAGCTGTCGCGACTGAAAAGAAAATACTATTGAGTTTTATTTTAAACCAAACAATGTCTGAAATATTTTTATTTTGCCATATTTACTTTAAAATAAAATGTTTTGAATTGATTTTATTCGTCTAATTACATATAATAACACAGTAGCTATAGTTCAGGAAATATGAATTGGCCGTCTGTAATCTTTACCAAGGTCTTTTTGTTAATATTTAACAAAAGGTAATCGTAGAACTGCCCTCGTCCTTCAAACAGCACAGTCAGTGGGTTGAAAGGTTAAGGTTAAGGTTAGGTCCGATAAGTCTAAACACAGAAAAAAATATCGTAAAGTACGGCGAAATCATATTTCCTGAACTATACCTAGGTATTTACCTCTTATACGCATTTGTTGACATGGTTTAGTTACTATAAAGACGAAACTATCGTTTTTATGGCGTAGATATGAATGAAAAATTGAACTACCTAACACAAATTAAAATGTCGTTTTATCAAACATTAATCATTGAAAATGACAACAATTAAATCTCTCACCAGCAGCAGCAGAGGAGTAACGTGGTCGCGGCATTATGCTTTTATACGATACATTGCTTCTGTCGAAATTTATAGATATCGTTTTACGCGTGATTGAAGCCATCTTTAACAACAGGCTCTCTTATTTGCACGTTGTATTTGTTTCGAACAATTATCTAAGAAATAAAAAGTTTATTAATACAGCAATTGATAAGTATGACCGGCAATCTTTTGACATTTACTTAACTACGACATTCCCGCCATTTGTTCTTTTTTTAAGCACAGGCGCTACTTCCATTCAGCCTAGTCTTTTCGTTTTGTTTTTTTTAAACGCTTACAGTCTGTGAGCACTTAGAAGATGCTTCGGGTTTGTACTTCTCTCTCACTCGCTCTTAATAAAAGCGTATAAGAGTTAGTGAGAGACAAGTACAAACCCGAATCATCTTCTAAGTGCTATCGCACTGTATCTTGTTCACTTTTCCAGCATCTGTCTCTTTTCAACGATTGCGTACGTGCTATAGAAACGGATGCTTTATGCGAAAGCTATTTCTAAATGACTAAAGAGGTCAACGTTGTAAGGTCAAATACAATAAAATAAAGAACATTACTAGGTACTGCAAAGACCAGTAACTGCCGCACTCAGAGACGTCAATTAAATTTAATGCTTGTTTAGTGACGTGTTGTCTTATTCTATTGCTATAGCAAAGAAAGTGACAGCAGCTTCTTTAATCACGACGTCTTGTCGTCTCTGAGTACGGCAGTAAGTGAGCCTTCCTGGATGAGTGTGAGGTAAAAGTCCGAGTTGCCAAGTTCTATACATGGTCAAAGCATGTATAATAGTGCTTTTATCAAAAATAAAACAAGTAGATGGTATCAAAAAAAGTAAAATAAAAAGTTTAATTATTAAATTTATGTACTTTTTGTAAATTTACCTACAATATTATACAAAAAACACCAAACGATTAACTGTGTTTTCCCGCAATTTTTCACAGCCTATATACATCCTGGCGACACTGACCTCGTTCGTAACAGTTTTTTTTTTAAATTAAAAGTATCAGGTAAACTGCCAACCTCTGTAGAGTTGAATGTTCAATTTTGTAAGCAGTAGGTAGGTATAAAATATGAGTATTTTCTTGTAAAGCGAATAAAAGTGTTTTTTGTAATAATGGTGCTATTTGCAAAAAATCTAATGAAGTAAGTATAAATAGTGTGAACTTTCATATTATTGTTTTAGTTTGATGTAACCTTTTCTTGCTTACCTCTATAGCCTTTTGGAAGACTGTTTTAGGTCTATACAGATAGTTGCAAATACAAATAATATGATATTGTTATGGAATTTGAATACTTTACTTACTGGACGCTTATTGATTCCGAATTCAAAATCACTCTACTTTATTGGACACTTTCGGTAGTTGCCCAGGAACTTCAACCTACTGGCTCCTAATTACTGGTGTTATGGCAAGATTACCTACGAAAATTTTTTGAGAAAAAATAAGTAAAATTAGAATATTAATATTTTTGATTTTGACTTGTTTTTTTTTCGGTTATTGTACATTCATTATTATTGTTATTATATTCAAGAAACAAACAGTCTCACATAGTTGTAAGTAGACTTACAGTTTCCTAACAATAATATTGCAAACCACAAATTCTATACATAAAAAAATGACAAAATTTGAATTTTATCTTGCTTGTTGTGTTAGCTAACACTAAAAAAATAAACCAATTTAGCAACAGACAAAGACATTAACGCAAAAAACGATTTCAAAGCACCGGACCCATAATATAATAAGCTCTACTTTCTGATTCGTAAAATACGTGCTTTCTATTCTGCTAGCTAGAAGAACTTATTATTATGTAGGTACCACTGCTAAATTTAAGGTTTTATAATTATGTCTGCCTGATGAAAATCAAAACTAGGTACTCCACGACTTTGTTTACCAAGTGACCTTAAAAAGGCAATTCCACGAATCGGATGACCGCTTGACATTGATACCGTTACGCAGTTAATTGTTTGTTCACGCATTTTGGAACTCGAAATTTAAATTTCATGCCAGAGGTTTTAAGTAAAATGTTTTATTTGAAGCGTAACAGTTCTTTAGCCATGATTGTAACAATAACACTTATTTTTATTGTCTCCCGAGTCGGTGGGCAGGAAAACCACCAGGCCTTGAGCACGGCCAGTCCCACGAACTCGCTCCCTATACCGTTCATGGATTTATTTACTGGAGCTTCAAACTACTACCCGGAGCAGCATCGGAAAACCTACTCTGACCCGGGATATTATCACGTGTCGTGCCCTAAATCCGACTCGCTTTCATCCTTCGCCAGTGTTCTAGGAAGTGCGGCTAAAATAATGATGTCCGCTGCTGTTATAGTGTTTCTGAAATTCGCCGCCGGAAAACTGCTGCTTTTACCGTTCACCATAATGCTTATAGCTAAAGTAGGATTCAAAGCCGCGTTACTCTGGCCGATGTTGTCTAAGATGATAAAATATTTTAAGAAGAAAAAGAAAAAGGGTCATAAGTCTAGAATGATAACGGATTGCTCGGAACGGATTGCTTGTGTGATTCAAAGGTCGTCGCGGGCTGGGTGGGCCAGCCACTTGGGCGCGGCGGCCACATTCTCCTTGATAAACGATGCTGATGAAGAGGCGACGCTCGCGAAAGTCCTACTCAGCGTCTTAGCCGGTGATAAAGTTGCACAATGTATGTCACTGGATTGCGGGTCGGGTGTAAACATTAGCTGACAGTTTTTAAGTGCAAAAACATAATGCGTCATAATTGCTTGAATAACCCAGATATTACTAACCAAGATTTGCCTAAATGCAGTTTATTATATTGTAATTATGTATAAAGATTGAGAACACATTGTAAATGACTTAAGTTAATTACGATGGAGCTGGCAGCAGCACTACTTTTGGCGTCAGTTTTAATTCAGTTTACACAAAGTGCATTTGGGGATCCAAATCTGTACCAATATGAAGCGGGGCCTTTTATACCGGATAACACGCAGATATCATTTCCCGTGTCAAACCCGTTATTATACCAATTAACGCCGAGTGGTGTGGAGGAGCTTCAAGTTCCTGGGCGTCGGAAATTGAGGCAGCTGCAGCATCTACAGCCATCTCCACCGAAGGTGCCGGTAGACACGTCTCGTGTAACGAAGACTTTGAACTCCGAAATAAATGAAGTGATAGACGCCTTGAATCAGCTGACGGAGAACAGAGATGACCATCAGGAGTCGCGGGCAGCGGAACGCGGGGATGAGTACGGATACCCGTACCCTCATCCACCATCGTATGGGTACCCAGTGAACCCGCCGAGTTATGGGCCCTGGTCACCTTCGTATGCTCCTCAACCACCTAGGGAAGAACATTACTCCACGTCCAAGTTGTCGCTGCTAAAGCCGGAATTGTTGGTGAAACCAGTGGCAACGAAAGCTGCAACTAAGATCAGCGGTTTGATTGAGCTGGTGCTGGCCTTACTTTCGGGGTCTTCATCAGGAAACTTAGAGTTAAACGGCTTCAAGGATATAGTCATCAACGGAATAGTGAAGCCGCTTCTAGTAGCTAAAGGCGGTTTGAAGTCTTTGATAAGTAAGTTGAGTATCCCGGTGATTTCGTTGTTGTTGATTAATTTGGAGGTGTTGATAACTATATGGTGGCTATGGGAGGAGGACTGTCCTAAACCGGTTTACCACGCTCCAGCGTATAGTTACCCTAGTAAACCGGTGTACCAACCACCTAGTTACCAAGCACCTCCCAGCTATAACTATAACACGTATCGATGATTGATATTTAAATTTAAACCAGCCCAGTTTTAGAATTTTCTTTTCGTATAAGTGCTCTTTCGTTATTACTCGTCACGTATTTTTTTCCAATAATTGTGTAGACGTGGTAATTTAATGTGAGACTGAACACGTGCTTTGTATGTAATGTGTTTTTAATAACTAAATGTTTGTGTGTGATATGACTATTAAATATATTTAAAGAAATTACTTGAGAATTTTATTTCTATGTCCACTTGTCCAGCCCTAAGTATGACTGGGAATAAATTATGACTTAATGCGTTCCACTCTAACTGCATCAGGAGTTTAAATTTCAGCATTTAAAGGTGTGTACGTTGAAGAAACTATATTCTTGTGTCATTCTTCCAATCGAACCAAACAAACCTTTATGCCTATGTAAATAAAGCTTGTGATGTAATCCCTAGATATGTGTCACTTCAATAAGCTCTCTTTTTTTCTAATCAACAAGAGAGCTTTTTATTTGTCAGATACTCGTTTATCTCAGGGATTGTAAAATTAGCTCTCGCAATGCATGGATGACGTCAAAGACAGTTTCATTTAGATCATTCTGAATTATCACTATTATCAGTTATGTATAACTATGTCAAATGAATGTTTTACAACTTATTTTCGGCATTAATTTACAACCCAAGCAATTTTTTGCCAAAAAATAATTTAGTACTATATAAACTATAATATAATCTGAATAGTTTATTTAGTGTCCCACTGAAGGAGTCTTCTTAATTTATCCACCTATTTCTAAGGTTTTACTAAACTTAGAACTCACAATCTTAGGTTACAACAAGAAAGCATCGTTGGCCTAGTGGCTTAAGGGGTCGACTCGTGATCGTAAGGTACCGAGTTCGAACTGCCGCGGTCACCATGTACTAATGAGTTTTTGTAACTAAAGTACATTACCCGATGCTTTTACAGTGAAGGAAAAACAACATGAAGAGACCTGACATATTTACAGCTGTTGAACAGGTGTTGAGGAGTGGTAATTTCACGAAAGATCCTGCAGGTGTATCCGAAAGGGCCCATTTGTAAGATAAGATAAGGTCAAAACAAACCACGTAAGGCAAAAAGATAGGCATTTAATAAAAGTAAATACCCCGAATAAATATATAGAGTTAACATTGACTTTAGTTGGGTCAATCCAGCATGATCCCTGTGACAACTTATAAACACGTATTAACTACTTTATTCGACTTGATATAAAGGGATAAAGGTATAAAAGTCCTATATCGCTGTCCTTTTTAATGCTTGGAACTAAATACGGCCTTAGTGATGACCTGATGACTAAATTACTGGTCGTGAAACACCCACACAAGACTTATTTTATATAGCTCTAGTTAAAACCGAGTCACAAGTGTTTAGTATCACCTAGACGTTCTAGATCAAAGTCGTGCTTAGCCTTTGGACTGTTGAGTCGAGTAGGCGTTTACGTAAATGCATATTTAATAGTCTACGGACAAGAGAGGTCGTGTCTGTAGACGGCGGAGTTTCAAAGACGTAACACAGACGGAAAAAGGGTTAGTGTTACGCATATTAAGTATTCGACTTATATTGGGATGCATTAAAAAAGTAAACACTGTACTGCGTCGCAGTCAAACATTGGGAATGCACCTTAAATGCTTGAAAAATACTCGCACTCATCTCACGAATATTTGCCCTTACTGGGAATTTAATCCGGAACAGCTAGCTTCGTAAAGGCAAAAATGGTCAAGGGTACTATTTCTACCTCGTCAAAACTTTTTTTTAAATATAATTTGTTAACAAACAGTGGTATAAAAACGTCCCGCGAAACTGTTTTCACTGTTTTACTGTGGGATCCGCGAGTCTTCTATGGTCCATACCAATTAACTTGTCTTATTTAGTAAACACTTTTATAACCTCAAAATGCTTCCTTTTCACCTAAAATAACAATATCGTAATTAAAAAAACCATCCATGATGTAAAATCAGGTAAATGGTGTGCAAAATGTAGTCTCTACTTGCTTTATTCGGCAGGAAACGGCCATTTTAGCCAAAAATTATGCATTTTGAAGTTATTAGGCTCCAGTCTCAGTCAGCTAGGTATTTCTTTTGACATGTTTTACCAAGTAGAATAGAGCCCCAAATCCTTAATTCATCGGTAGGTCCTCTATCCCACTCGGTAAAAACTCATTGTTTTTGACATGTTATCGTATTGTCAACGTTACGATAGCTCTTTTTTACTTGACAGTAATAGCGGCCGACTGTAGTTAAACAGCCATATTGTTTTACCGAGTAGAATAGAGCTCTAGGTTAATCTTAAAAGCCTAAAACTTAGAGCCTTGTTTGGGACTAAGTATATAAGTCAGCATGTGTCAGATATTGACCCCCAGATATTTAGTTATTTATTTATGGTCTTTTAGTAGTTTCAGACATCTTATTCTCACTGACCAATTTAGGTTTGTACATGTATAGTTATACATAAGTATATGAATAGTTCAGTGTTCGAATTGTCTACGATACCGACGGCTGTGCCTTTGATGAGGTATACTATAGGGATAAGGCATCAGGTGGTGCATTTGCTAGCCGAACCCTAATTGGGTGGAGGATAACATTGCAGATTTATTGAATAGACCCTCAGATTCACAATGAGACTCCATTGAAATTACACTGAATACCGTTACGGCTTTCCAATTCCAATGAAATAACATTTTCAACTTTATTTGCTGTGGGAATTTTCAGAATTTCAGGCAAAAATAATGTAATAGAAACCATTTCAAAGAACTTCATTACATCATTTAGCTAGCCAAGGATATATAATTACTGTTCAAGATTTCCTGAAAACAATAAAATTCTAGCAGAAAATACCTTTCGAAGAAATGTTCCATTGCTTGAACCGTTACTCGGTAATTCACGTAAAATGGTTATGATGTGAAGTGCGGACTTCATCTAGAACATCTAGGTAAATTACAAATGAGTAAAGTAAAGAATATTATATTGTATTGTGATCATTAATCATTATGTGTCATAATAATTCATAATTATTTATTCATTAAGGATTATACATTGTTATTTATGTTCAGTACACAATTGCATTAAAAATAAATGATAAAAATAATAATATCAATAATTACAAAATAGTTACAATCACTAAAGTTAAAGGTAAGTAAGTAAATAATAATGTAATATGTCAAAACAAAATAATTTAACGTCAAACTCGTCAAGGTAGGTACTCAACAACAGTAAACAACCGTAAATAAAAAACTTTGCAACCTATACTTAAGCCACAGAATAGACAATAATATGAGTAATAGTAAATAGTACAAGTGCTTTAGCACACCATTTACCATAATATGACTTACCGCCGTACCCAGAGACATTTTAGAGATAATTAACTCGTTCCTTTTTCAAACTTACTTCTGAAAAATCGTCACGAAGGAATGACTTCATCGTAATTAACTGACATTAAGCGCGGCCGTTATACGTCAAACATAAGTCCCGCGCAGTAACGTCATCACATCAATCACAAAAACTTTACTTTATTTAGGTACAAAAATGTTTAGGGTCAAGCTTCTATCAAAGATTGCGAAAAGCATCCAAGTCTGAACAACTTCAACTCCAAAACTACATGGTTAAAGTTGGAACTAGTCTAAAATGTTTTCTGCAAAGTTGTCAAACTGAATTTCTAAGTTAGGTGAAATTTAGGGGTTGAAAACGTTATTACGATTACATTTCTGCAGTAAATCGATTTAGGTTCGATTTGTATAGGTTATATTGACTATTTTGCGTTGGTTAGCTATGACGCAAATAAAACGAAAAAGTACAGTACCTACCTAGTGAATGTACAACTTTATAATATAAGCTAAATAAAGCTAACCAACGCAAAATAGTCAATATAACCTATACAAATCGAACCTAAATCGATTTACTGCAGAAATGTAATCGTAATAACGTTTTCAACCCCTAAATTTCACCTAACTTAGAAAATTCAAAGCTACTATAAAACCGCAGTTTTTGGGTTAGAATCGCAACTTCAAATAGCACCCTAATTTTTCCCTAACATTTTGCCAAGCTAGACGTTTATAATTTGAATGAAGAATGTAGATATTTTATTATAGTTGCGTACATATTTACGCCAACCTTAATACGTCGTGATTTAGCTGAATAAGTATTATCAGACGGCTGACGTCGCTCAACGGCAAAAATGAGGTCAGACATATGGAGGTATGTCGACAATAATTCACGTAATTTGTTCCATTTTTTATCCCTCGTGCCCAAACAGCTGGATTTTATGAAGAATCGATAAATCTGGATTTACTGCCATGATTTAGCAAATGAACCCTTTTGATAAAGGCACTTAATAATAATATTAAGTAGGTAAGTTAATTTTATATTAAGAGTATGAAGTATGAGCCGAAAATTTGAAATTTGTTATTGGCTCTGCGGTCTTTATTAACGGACCTAGACACGATGCATAAAGGCCCATTTAGATGGTACGATTTTCTCGCCCATTTTGGGGCGAGAAATCGTATGACATTATCGTATGCAATAATCGCCGGGCGAGAATCGTATAAAAATGGTTACATTAAGCGAGAAATAAAAACTCGTTTACGATGATGTCATTCGATACTCGTACGGAGATTATCGCCAGGCGACATAGTTTACACGAGACGCTGCATTCTACGGAGATATTCGCTGACGATGTCTCGACTCATCTAAACTGGTTCTCGTATGACATTTTTTCACGTACATGCGAGTATCGCACGAATCGGTCAGAACCGATTTTCATACGAGTTTTACCCGTCAATTAACGTGTTTACACGGAGACTGCAACCATATAAGGCGAGGCGATTTTCGCCCCTTGCCATACGATATCGTACGTGTAGTTTATATGATGACATATTTTTTCTCGTGCTACGATAATCGTACACTCGAAGAGAGAAACTCGTACCATCTAAATGGGCCTTTAAGCTAACGCAAACGAATGTCCACAACTGTCAAAGTGTATGGAATTGACATACTTAAGCGCTCGACGCGACCATCCGGCAGCTTATGACAATCCTTTACATTATCGATAACTATAAAGTTCTCACAATGCATCTTGTCTAGGCAAGGCTGTCTTAAACTATGCTGGGGTCCTTGGGCGCACAAGAATTTGGGGCCCTTTTGGAAAGTAAAGAAAGCGATAAGCATACTAACATTTTCCTACTACGATCTCGTGAGAGAAATTGTCAGTCCTTCGGGGCCCCCTGAGGATGGGGGTCCCGTGTGCCCTTATGGTAAAGACGGTATTGTCTATATAAGGTATGTAAGTATTGACGACATCGAGGGTCACTGTAATCATTAGTACATTAGTTCCTAGGCAGGGAAGTAGGCAATTGCCGTTCCTGCCAAGGCATATAATTGTGCTTTTCTCAAAAATCGCATGTAAAAAATTGTGTTGCAGTAAAATCTTCATCGCTTGAACTCTTTTTTGAATTGCATACAAACAGAAACTTCACATGAAAAAATCATCACTCCTTACCGCCTTTTTGTTTATGACAAGGAGAAAGGCAAGTTAAAAAAAAAAACACAATCTATTCCAGACACAGATGTTATGTTTCGAATAAAATATGGACTGTATAAGACTTGTGTCCTCATTTTATTATGGCCCTTTTCACTTTTTAAAAAGTTACAACCTTGACAGTAATGAAATTGGTATGCAACATAGTGGGCTTGTGTAGCGAGATCGCAATGTTCTTTTTAAAATTTGAGAACTGTCAGTAAACTATGTACTTCGCGTCTCAATATGAAGATAGGTAGATAGGTAGAGGGATGTCGACTTTTCCGGACATTTTTAGAAAAATAATATAAGTAACGTTCCAAAGAAGTATTTTATAGAAGGCACCTGCTCAGATTTATTGATATAGGTCGGTATGTAAACGTACTTTTTTCCTAAGTTCTTCAGGAAATATTCAGACTCTAGAGTCTAGCAGTGCTAACAAGGTTAGATGAAATTTTGTGAAGAGGGTAACACGTTTAGGCTAAATGTCAGTTCGTTAGTCGGCCGTTCATTAGCTTATCTGATTGTTTGACTGGCCGTGTATGCGAATAGTGCGCTAGGTAAAGCCTGTTCAGACTAAAATCATATTTGTTGGGAACTGCGATTGCAAAAGCATGGTTCATTGCTCTTTAGCCTCTAAAATGTAGCTACGGAATTGCAATATTCTACAAGGTGCTTGCTGAGTTCAAAAACTTAAAGAATTGGTAGAAGGGCTCTATCTGAATGATGTATCAAAACATAAATTTTATGATTTTTGACGTATTGAAGTTTAGTTTTGATAAAAAATAGCTGCCAAGTGCTAGTCAGAGTCGCACACGAATGGTTCCCCTACCATTATTTGTTTGTGGTCGTCTTTAATTTGTATTTAAATATTTATTTTATTTTTGTTGTTATAGCAGTGCTAATTATAATGTTACTCGCTTTTTGAGATTTTCACGTGTACCAAGAGATCTTATCTTATCTTATATATCTAAGTAAGACAGTTACCCTAACTCTTATAGTTTCCGTGAATTCCCTATAGGTACTAACAACTCATTAAGATTGCTCACACTGTATATAATTCAATTTAGTGAACGATTTCCAAAACTCCTACAGTATAAGTATGGCGTCTTTGTTACAGAAGGGTAAAATTATTCCACTGGACCAAGAGTGGGCGAAACTCGCCACTCGACTCTCAAATGGATTAAACATCTCCCATTTGCAAGAGACAGTCAGTCTAGGGATTTTATAGAGGTCAGTGACATGGGGTTTACATTATACTATATTGAATTATGCGTGCAATAAGTATTTAAGAATACAGAGTCTTAAATGCATGTTTTAAGTACCTGCGAGATTAGAACTCGCTTTTCTTGTATGGATCGGAATGCAGGGCTACAAAAAAGTGATAGAAAACGGTTCACGGTGGTACTTATAAGATTTGAACATTTGGATGGAAGTACGAATTTAGTATTAATAATTATATATACGTAAAAGGAAGTTTGTTATTAATGGCAATAATAGAGATAAAAATAACTAAACAATTGTGATGGTGGAACCTTGTCATACAGACAGAGTCAATGATCGTCATACTATAGACATTTAACGAAATTTTCTGTATGATTATAGTTCCGTAGTCAATCTAGAACCCCTATAGTTTCGCCATGCCGCCCGTCCATTGGTCCGTCTGTCTATCTGTCCGTTTGTAACCCTCACTTTGAGCCGAAGTTGAAATTATCAAAATAAAAAATCTGAAATTGTGTACATACTCTTGCCCCGCTTTATTAATTTAACAAAGCCCTCATTTAAAAGTGAAAGGTTGTTGTATCAAGTTATTAGCGCATGAATCGATAGTAAACGGTCAACGATAAATTAATTTGTTCGGGGCAAATGGCGGCTCGTGACCGCTTCTGGCTATCTATTTGGTTTAGAATAAATACCATTAATTCGCCATTGGCCTACTGCTCTATTCTACTAGATATAACCATATTTCCCTTGACATGTTATTGTATTGTCAACGTTACGATAGCTCTTATTTACTTGACAGTAATGGCGGCCGAGTTAAATATAATACGATGTCATGTCAACACCAATACGGTCTTACCGAGTCCCTGTTTAACTGAAAGAAAAATATTATTTTATTTAAGTTAGTCACAAACAACTACTTAAATGCGGATGATGAATAGTCTGTCTCCCTAGATGCTGAAAGTTACAAATGAGGAAAGTATCGTCGAATATTTTATAGGAGACATAACGTCGAAGATTTTTCATGTCATGTAAGTATGTAATAATGTCCGTATGTATACCTACAATTTATTGTGATAAACACTAATACCTACACAAATATTAGTAGTACAAAGGAATGAAAGCAGTAAAAAGGCGAATGCCTTTAAAGGGTTTTTTTTCAGTTAAACTTCGGGCGAGTAAAAATGTACTGCGAACAATCTATAAATACTAAATAATCGACAGACTTTTAAATAGCAAGAGTATTTTTTTTGCTTATCCCAAATATAACCTGACATACGAACTATGTTTAGTTTTTTCTTTTATACATACACACACAGCATTTTATATGTTAATATACAAAGCTGAATAAACAACTTAAACTGAATGAATTAGACAGAATTAAAAATATAGAGTTGATTTTAGATATAGACTCTATAGATCCTAGTCTACCTTTAAGTAAATTAGACATACGAAACCTTTTTTTAAATTTGAATCCAAAAAGACGCGCTCCACGAAATTATACGATTATTATGCGCGTTTTTGACAGAGAAATTAGGTATTAAATAAACAGGGCTTATCCTTGAGATAACTGTATTATACAACTCTAGGGATTGATCGAAATAGACATTTAATATTAAAAACCTCCATTTATTCCACATGTGCACTAGGCACTTTCTAATTGACGTGTTCTTTCTAAAGTTTTTATCTCCACAGCCGGCAAGCTTGATGCTCGTTAGGGCTCCCAGTGCGGCCCCGAGGCGCCCCAGTCGCCCATTGATTCCCTACATGGTGCATTATCCTACATTACGCCAACTCCAAACTTAGTTTTCCTCAAACTTTTCGTAGGTAGTTTTCACGTTCTATTTATGTATTATTGGATTTCTTTGTTTGGAATATCTAGTACGAGGAGTTCTATTAACATGTTGAAGTTTATACAAATCTGCAAAATACACCTACGACAAAATAACCAGGTTGAATTAATTTTTAATACTATATAGCAACATCTTAAGTGCTCTCGCAACTTAAGTTTAAACTAATCAGAAACAATGTACGTTTTGGATATGAGCAGAATCCATCATTCCACCTCGACAAAGCCGTAGCTAAATTGAATTCTGCCACTTAACAAGGCATGGTACGTTAAGATGTTAAGTGGGAGAGTCGGGTATATCGCTAGAGATAGTTCCCTAAGCTCCATCACAGAGTATTTCTCATCTCAGTCAGATGTCATTGCGGCGATGCGTGTTATCCGTAACATGTGTTGAATAATACATAACCAGTTTGCATGTCAAGTGAAGATGTGATGCGGCGTACTCGCAGCCGGGCTGGCTAACGACTTCCAGGTGGGCTGGATCAGCGTGACGTAACCCTGATAACAACACGCTTAGCCCTACTCGTTAAACTTCATCGTCGCCAGGGGTTAGAGCTCAACATACTATAATAGACTTTAACTTGCGAGCTCGTCTTAGAAGGTTTAAAATGCCATCTATCTCTAAACTTATTTGTCATGTCCTTCAGACGTGAATTGTATCCTTTCATTCTAAATAGAAAATGTGAAGAGAGTAGCAAATAGATTGATATTGATTGAATTCTATAGAATTGTCGATTCGAATTTATCGGGATCGAATTTAAATGTATGATTAGATCTCTTTAAATAAAAATGGTTAGGATGCGAAGGTTGTTTCGCATTGAATGTTTTTGTGGGTCCGACGTGAAGCGAGGCGTAAGGCAGCGGCGCAACGCAGCAGCGCGGCGCGGCGTCGATACGCGCCGCGCGCACCGGTCTGACGTCGCCGCGGGCCGCGGGCCGGCGCACTCCGCGGCACTCGGCCTGACTCGGCCTCGCGACGGACCGCCGCCGTCGCCGCGCACCGCGACAACCCCAATCGCATGAGGATACACGCTCTCCGCGCGGCGCGCTGTCGACGACGACACTCAGTGATAGTTCAGTTAAACGTGAAAAAAAACCGACCCCTAGCTGTTCAGTGCTACTGATCTATGCCTCAACCTAGTCTGGTGAAAACAAACACATCGCAGTGTTATTCGCGCAAGCGCGCCGCACGCGGACATGTCGAGGTCGGCCATCTTGGCCGAAGACGCACTTTCGCCTCGCCCCAGCTTCAGAGTTTGAGCCGAAACCCTGAGCAGGGCCGAAGGGGGTCAGCGATGTGCGACGGGCGAGGCTTCGCGGCGGGCGGTCTGTGAGCCTGCCTGCCCGGCGCGGCTATCGATCGTGTCGAGCGCCATGGCGCTCGCGGAGTGAATGCGGACTTTGGGACCGTGCCGCAGCCCCCGCACGCGAGCGGCGCGTCCGGCGAGTGATAGTGTTAGAGTGCAGGCGCGGCATGTGAGTCGTCGTGCCCGCGTAGCTGGGAGGGCGCGCGGGCGGCGGCGGGCCCGGCTGGCCGCGCGCCATGGGCGAGGAGTACCCGCGGTCCCCCTGCGAGCGCTTCCCAGCGGCGGGCGCGTTCAGCGTGGCGCCGCCGGAGAGGCTCAGCCCACCGCCGCCCGCGCCTCTGCCGGATCGGTTCTCGGCGTCGCCGCGGCGGGTGCGCCGCTGTGCAGAGGCGGAGCGCGCGCGGCGGCCGCGCTATGTGCCCCCGGCGGCGCACGTGCCGGTGGAGCGGTACGTGCCGCGGCCGCCGGCGCCGCTGCGCCCGCCGCCGCCGGTGTACTGCGGGCTGGCGTGCCGGCCGCCGCCGCCGTCGTCGCGCAAGTGCTGCGGCCCGGCGTGCCGCGAGGAGATCGCGGGCTCGCCGCCGCCGACCCGCTACGTGGAGTACGTGGGCGCTGCCGCGGCGCGCCGCCTGGCCTGCACGCCGCCGCCGCCGCCACCTCCGGCGTTGCAGCTACCCTGCGAGCCCCAGGAGCCGCCCTGCTGTGTCCAGGCCCGCAGGCGACCCCAACCACCACATGATTGGTGAGTACCTACTCCTTGTTATTGTTTTGCTTTACCTTCCTATTTACTCTCGTATATAAACAAACTAAACTCTTTAGTGACCACTATCACTCACAGAAATGGTTGATTCTTTAAATTTGAAAATACGTAAGCATCGCATTGTTCTCTCACTCGTGATTCCGCAAAATTTAAGTCGAGAAACGTCTAACACGTCTTACACGATCTTTATGTCCGTTATTATGTTGTTCTCGCTTATTATAATCACAGATGTAGGTAGTTAAAAAAGAGTATTAAGTATATGAGTAGACTCAGTATGAAACGTAGGTAGATGGTTTCATAAGCAACTCCATAATTTCCGCTGGATCTTTAGTTAGCAATTCAAACATACTAAAAACCACTTGATCTTTAATTTAACGAAACTGAAACCAACTGTACCGTTTGAAATATTTGTGGGCCGAGCGTGCATATAAATTACTGATGAATTTGGAAGCACCCGATGAGGCACGGCGGGGCCTGGGGCTGGCGTGACGTCACGGGATGAGCTGTTATGGCGTAATTGGCTAAAATTCGTGGATGGGATTGATAACGTGTGATTTATGGCGCTGGGTAACGATCGGCGGCGCCGCAAAATGAGTGACGACCGAAACAAACTGATTACGCTTCAGTCCTCCGCCCTCCCACGCCCGAGGACTAGGCTATCGGTAAACCCTTTTCTATACGTATAATAAAAAATACGGAATAAACTCATCAATAAAAGTTGTGACAGGGTAAACATAAATATTTTGCTTCAATGCAATAAGTACGCTCTTTTGAACGTCGCAACAAGGAAACTTTACTGAGATAAAACAGGCTGCTTTATTGCTACTAATTGACCTTTTCCAGGCTTTATTTCCTTGTGGGTACAATCAAGTGTATTTGTTTAGGATCAACACTAGAATTATGCCCAAAATGGAATTTAATCAATGAGTTAAACATTCCCGAACGTTTGTGAACCCAAATAGTAACGGACGTGAAAGATAAACACGGTTTAATTAGCGAAGATACCACGTCGAACGTGTTACTAATACCAACCAGAGCCTGAGTTTGGAGGTGCAGAAGCCTATAAATGTTATGGCATGTTTATAACGTACTTCGAAAAAAAAAATGATTTTCGCAATAGTGTTTTTAATTTATTCAGAAAACAAACAGCCATTTAAAGTAAAATTCCGTTAAACAAATTATTTAAATAAGGCCTAAACTTTCCTATATTACTAAGTGCAGTGCTCACCAACAATTAAACGGTCGGTTAGCGGTTTAACGGTTGTCAAATGTATTGACTAACAGCTGATTAAGACTTAACCGTCTGTTAAATTGGTTGGTGAACTCGGCCCTAAATGTACTTTTAAACATTACTTAATTATGTTCTACAAAAGTGTTCAACATAATATAAGACAAAATGTGAGGCTACGTGCGGTCAGCATACAGATCAAAATCTTAATTGAGAAACAATCCTATAACTAGGGCTCTATTCTACTCGGTAAATCCATATTGCTTTTGACATGTTATATGATATGATGTTATATGACATGGTAGGGTAGAAGTACCCGTTTTGACAACCTTTACACCGTTTTTGGGCATTCTAAATTTTAACTAATATCTAAAGCTTTATGAAATTACACACATACTTTTATATTTTATCTTTAAATATATCTTCAATCTTAACTATTTATAAATATTACCTATGTTTAATTTTATAGTATTTTTGATGCTCATTTCAACTTTAAATGGCCAAAAAGGGTACAATGTCCACAAACGGTACTTTTAACCTATTGTCATCATTACTTGACAGTAATAGCAGTGCAGTTAAATTCAATACCATAACGTGTCAAAAGCAATATGGTTTTACCAAGTAGTATTTTATTTTTGAGATCGTTATTATTTTAATATTATACATACTTACTTATTATTTCACCTTGAATAGTCACATTTTCATAACCACTGTAATCAAAAATATAGATACATGTATATTTTTATATAGGGTAATTTCAAATTTTCTCAATTTCTTAAGGGTTAGCTGGAAAAGATCTTTTAAAGGGATAAGTACCTAGGTATGATTTTTATATTAATTGTACCTATTGTTCTGGTTTTTCTTTTGCACGATACATACGTATGAAACTTGATATTTATCTAAGATAAAATGGCGGTGACATGAATACGCTACGGAACCCTTAAAAGACTTAAATGAAAATGAGCGAGGCTAGATTGAATTACCAACCGAAAAGGTCGTATTAGCACAGTAATGGTTGTATAAGGCACCTAGCCTTTAGATAAAGGCTGCCCGCAACGGTGTCTACGGCCCGCGACATTGGATAAACCTGAAATTCAAATTACACTAGTCTCGTTGGGTAAATTATTATTTCAGTCTTAATGAAGGTTATGAGTCCAGTATCGTTCTTATATAAGACGCATTGTACAATTTGTACACCTTGAACTAATGTCAAAGTTCAAGTTGTACAAGTTGCTCATTACACTAAACCATTATAAAAAAAACCGGTCAAGCCAATTTTTCCAGATTTTTTAATTAATAAACTTTGGAGAAAAGCGGGGAACGGTCATTTTTTGTACATTTTTAGCTATAAAATAAAAAAGAAAAAAAAAAGAAAATTAAAAAAATATAGTTTTGAAATGTGCAGATTAAGCCCTTTCATATGACACCCCATTTGCTATAAATGCTATAATCAAACCACTTTCATTTTTTGACCCTCCCCATTCTAGACCCCTTTTCAATTATTTATAAATAAATATAATTTTAATATTTTTTTTACTGACAGCGAAGTCTCACCACAAGGGCTCCTTTTTTACCATTCTGGTACGGAACCCTAAAAACACGACTTGTGAGTACGCTAGGTTTTGTATATACTACAAGCTTACTAAATCCCTTTATCGCTGCATCCTTGAGAATGGTCTCAATTTCAGAAATAAAAAGAACCTCATGAAACTTTCCAACTATCCTAATAGTCCCCTTCGATAAATCTATAGTGAATCTCTAAAATAAATGCGAACTAACATACAATCACATTTATTTATAGTAGTGATCGGGATAGCCGCCCGATCCAAACTCAAGCTGAATGCGTGAGGTAGGTACTTGTGAATCATCCTCATCGTTATCTAGTAAATTATCAGCAAATAAATGCTTACTGATACGTACCTAGTGAATACGTACCATGTAAATATAATTTTACATCATTCGTCACAGTCTCGTTACACGGACTATTAAATAATTTCAAACTAATTTGAACCCGTCCAATCATTACTTTGACCTCAATTTTCCAGTCCGCAAATCCTGTTTCTATGATAGATAAAATCCACGATTACCTCATTGATACCAGTCCTTATCTTTTCTGTACGGTCATGGATCTGATAAGTGGTTTTAGTACGTAACTGAAATTGATATACCTTTATTTCATTTTAGAAAAGTGGGACGTAACAATGTACACAAATGCGATAGCGAATAATGATATAGAATTGTTTAGATGCTATGGGTGTGACAACGTTATGTGTCCGTTGTTGTTTGCAAGGTTTTTTGTACAGTTGTAGCTTTGTGTAGTCTGACGTGAGTTTTGTTTCGTGCTCCTTTAATAATTGAAGTGATGAGTGAAAAGTGCTACAGTGTGTGTGTTACTAAGGATTGAATTTGGAGGTTATGCAAAAAAAGTAAGTGATAGTGTTTAATTTTATTCAATGTCATTAACATCGTTACTGAACACCGTTCCCCTGTTGTTTCGAAAGTTTTTAATGTTTTTCATCGTTTAACCTGTTTCTACTTGTATGTTGTGATAAAAGTTTCTTTAAGTTATCAGTTAATTTTATCTTGTATATAAACGTAAGGATTACGAGTACGTGTACAAGAACGTTGCTTGGAATAATGAACATTTTCATTTACAATTAGTATTAAATGCTATTTCTTGCTTCTTTTCACTGCTCAAAATATAGCGGAAACGTTTGTAAAAACATACCAAAAAACGTCTCAGGCTTCCGCCCGTAATAATGAATTTCAATTGTAACGCTAATTATGTTTTCGTTCTGAAACCAGTCCAATTTTTCCTATTTTATTTAGCTAATGACATCGGTTCAAAATTGAAAACACCAGATTAAATCAGCTCGTTTGAAAGGAGCTGACGTCCATCGGATATTTTTTTGTCGAATGCTGGCTGAAATAAATTTTCGCTTTTGGCCAATTCCCTTGATTTGTGAGGGTCTTGGCGTGTATTATGCAGAGCCATGCCCGTATTTTAAAGCAAAGTAGATGTAAGTATTTCTTTTAAATAATGTGTTTGCTATCTTGTCCAGTTGCTACACTGGGTCTTTTGCTTTAAGTGTAAGATTTATTATAAGACCACCGTTTGCTAAATTAAGTTTGTTTTGATTTAATATTTCGTTTCGTTACAAGTTGGTAATAAAAAACTAATTTAATTCCGGTACTTCGAGTTTCTTAGCGTGTTTTTAATCACACGCAACAACTTGGAGGTCTTTAAATCAAATTAACTCGCAAGAAACCATTAATGTTCAAAACAAAAAGTTTTAGCGTGCCCGCAAAAAATAAATATTATCTAGACGTACAAAAGGATACAAATGGATTTTCGAGAAAGGTAAAAGAAATTATCCTAAGTAAGGAAGCAAGGTGCGTGATTTATTGATAGGCCCACTGAAAAAGTACCGCCGAAGCAAAACAAGCGAATAAGGAAGATAAATGAATTACTTTCATTTTGAGCACACCCATTTGGCCTTCGGGAGGGTCTGGCGCCGAACAACCGCGATTTTGATCAGTCAATAAAACGTATAAATCGATAATAAGTATTGCGGTCGGTTATCGAATTGTCTAACAATTTTTATACTCATTACTTTCGCTGTTAGTTTTGAATATTTTTATATTTTACATTTTTATGCGACGATTATTTTAGACTAATATCATACTTTTAAAGTATATCCCTTTACGGTTTAACAGGTGTAATATTTTTTCTGAAATTTGGTATTGGATGTAGGTTGAGCCTTGGAAACCCACATAGAATACATTTTATTTTGGAAAAATAGACAGTTCCCTAAGGAAAAGCAAAAATCTTCTAAGCAGACAAAGTCGAGAGCAAAATCTAGTCATCTGGGACAGAATAGACATTTTCCAATCTTCTATGTAGTTATAGGCGCATATTGTTGGCAATCACAGAAAATCGTTAAGATGTATTAGGTTAAAAGCATCGGTTAAAAGTTATAAATAATGTACTGGAAATGGCCCATTGTGACATTGCCGAAAGGCATATATACAAAATATGATAATTGATAATGCATAGTACGGACTGGGTACGGGACGAGATCCTGACGATGATGAGGTTCACGAGCTTTTTACTAACGATAGCAGGATTCAGCACTGGCACGAAAAATCACGATACATAACCTTGCCTTTAACCTACAACTCTTTAAAGTGTACGTGTTGAAACTGCTTCTAAGGAAAAACGTACACTTTGAAATTTTACACTTCTTTATACGAGAAGGATAGTATTCTAACAAAGCACGAGCCTTTGTAGGCACATCCTTTTTATCTTCATTGTCTTGTTTTTACGTACATAATACATACTATGAACACATACTTCTTTGACGTTATCTCTCGTTATAGTTTGATTTTCTATGTTACCTAGCCAGACTGATATTAAATTGAGTCCCACATAATGAGAAAACTAGACATCGCCTCACTCGGCTAGCCGCAATACATGCTCTTCAGGCAATTATCGAATACCGAGAGCTTTCAATACTCTGTGTGGATTCTACATTAAATCGCGCCCGAAATATTAGGTTTGATGTAACGATGTTTTTACTCACAAATGAATATCCCAAAACTAGTCGGTTTTCATTTAGCTGCGTTATAATTGAAACCATTCTCTAGGTATTATTTAGCGTATTGACCGCCGTAGCTTAAAATACGCTGACGCAATGTTGACGCAGTGATCCGTCTACTGCGTCGCGTCTTTTAAACCGACTGGTGTGGTCACAAAACAAGGCAATGTAATTACCTACCATAGAGGCATTCCATCTTAGTCCTCAGGCTTGGCAATGCATTTGCGGTCTTTGGATTGCAGTCTTAAGATTGTAGTCTTGAGAATGCAAATGTCTATGGGTCACAGATCTTAACCTTCAGGTAGCCTGTGTGCTCGCTTGCCTTTCCCCTTCCCTTTTGTTTTTTACGATTTTAATGCATATTCATGCAGTTTCAACGTTTTTTAAGTAGGTAAGGCTTTGTGTGTTACTCTAAGTAACGTAGTCATTAGTACCAACAAATGAAGTCTATTATTTAACTTGTGGTTCAACGCACTACTTACAGGTAATTTTACACGAGTTGGCACGAGTTTTGTACGAGAATAAAAAGGACAGGTTATATGAAATTACATCTTCTTCTTCTTTTTTATTAAGAGGAATGTGACCCGACACTTTAACGCATAGCTGTCAATTTTTTCTTTGCAAATTAAGCTCCGGGCAATAACGTTTGTCACCCTCTAAATCAAGTTCGATTTTTATGATTTTTAAATTTGAAAATGTAGGTTTGTTAGTTCCCGATTTTTATTTTTTTCATTTGTTTCTTGGAAAAGAAAACGTACAGACCTAGTTTTTTATAATATCTACAACATATTATTCAAAGATCTTAAAAATTTGACTAGGTTTAAGGGGAGAGAAAAGTAATGGCATATTTTTAGATCCATAGTCCTCTTAACCCATTCATTGCCGAAGACGCGAATTAGCGACCCATGTATGTGTAATCGTAATGCCGAGGACGCGATTTCGCGTCCTCGAGTAATTTGTTTTTTTTTGCTAGAAAATAAACCTCCTACTTAAAGGCTGATAACAAAAAAAAATGTAGCGTAGAAGGCGGCGGCACTGCGTGATGAGTAAAAATATGAGGCGTCGGCAATGAATGGGTTAATGGCGAGCCATCGCAGAATTGCGCAATGATTTTGCTAATGTCAAGTGAGTTAGAGTAAATAAGTAACGAGAATAAATCAAAAGTAAAGGACATCTTTCAATCGACCATCTTCCCTCCCCGAAGATTACCGAAAGACCTCAACGAAATTACATCCATTTCAAAATATAAGTCAGCGAAGCGACGTAATGTAATGAATGAACTTAAGTGGTACGTACCGAACAACCGAGTTTGGAGAGGGGAGTACACTAAAATATTCTGAAGCATTATAACGTCAAATTATTCACGAACCCGAATATTTTACCAGAGTGCCCGAAGTTGGGTTAAGTTTTATGTGTGTATGTATGTATGTATGTCTGTCTCTGGGCATAGCTGCAGCCTAAACGGCTAGACGGAATGTAACATATGAATATGTACGTAAATGTTAAGATTAATTAAACTGAAAAGAGTAAAATAAACTAAATTATATATTTAAAAAAAAACTTGTCTACATTAAGAATCAAGTCAAAAGCGAAAAGAGGTAAGTACCTAAGTATTGCAGGCGGGGACAAGTAAAGAATTACAAAACATAGGTAGGTACCTATTTCTAAAATGAAACATTTGCAATGTTGTGCCTGGAACACCCTTTCCAATATTCAAGATATTAATAACATTGCTCTTACAATTTTCTGTAGATTATAGAGATTGTTTTTCGCTTAGCAGTTGGATTTTTTTTTAATATTTTAGTTTATTACGTTATTATAGCTGGAGCCATTCGCCAACTGGTAAATAATGCCATTAGGGACTACGTTCAGCTTTTGTATTGGTTTTTTTTTTGGGTAATCCATTTCGGAGAGGTATCTTTTAAAGGTCTGAAGTTATGTAGTATATTTATTATTCTCTGTAATCGTTTTTAAATTGATAATATTTGGGTAGTTAATGTAAAACGCAAACCTCTATCTTAATATAAACGTATTATACCTATAATTTGACTTAGCGCTGGCCTAGTTGGTAGTGGCCCTGCCTACGAAGCTAGCGGTCCTGGGTCAAATCCCTGTAAGGGCAGATATTTGTGTGATGAGCGCGAATATTTGTTTCTGAGTCATGGATGTTTTCTATGTATTTAAATATGTATTTCTGTATATAAGTATTTATATCGTTATCTAGTATCCTAGAGCTTAGTTTGGGACTAGGGCAATTGGTGTGACATTGTCCCCTGATATTTATTTATTTATTTTGGATGTTTTTAATAAATAGTAATCTTTATTTTTAATGGTACTTAACTACTACATAAAGTGTTTCAATCAAATACTATTTAATGTAAACTATTTCTGAAATGATTTCGAAGCTCTAAATCACTTAAATGTACACATACATACATTAAATCACGCCTGGTTCCCAGAGGGCAGAGACCACTTCTTTCCACCTGCTACGATCTTGACAAATCTCTTTCGCTTCTTCCACATTCATACATCGAGTCAAGCACGCACGTCGGTTTCGGGTACTTAAAATTCGGCCCTTTTCCAGTATTTCTCCGATTTGATTCGAAAAAGTACGCCTAGGGCGGCCCCTTCCGACCCTTCCACTTACTTTCGCTCACTTAAATGTAAAATTCTATTTATTCGGTCTTTCCAATTATGGTCATATTTGTCGTCTGTATTAATCTGTTAAAAACGGAAGTATGTAATTAGGTATATCTCGTATCCCAGTGCTGTTCACATGGACAATGTAAATATTCTTATAGGTAGCTTGGTTAATATTCTTTAAACAAACTCACTTTTCGAATCGGAGTATTGGGGTTCGTTTCAAGCAGTCTAAAAACTTTTTCAAGAATTCTATTACACTACATACAAAATCTAAATATAAAAAACGTTTAGTTCAAAAACAGAATGTATTGTTTTTAGCATAACACTCATTTATCATAACAACATTTTGTGTAATATTCACATAGAATATGCCATTTGCTGTAACCAATATTAAAAAATATTATTAAAATGAAGAAAAACGTTTGCAATAATAATAATGATTAAAAGATATAATATCAGAGTTACCGCCTGTTTCACAATCGACAAGTAAAGCATATTTGACGGATAAATTTAGCCCTTTCTCTTTCTTACACTTGAAAATAGACAAGGAGAGAGCCAGCTTTATATGGCAGATAAATTTACTTGTCGATTGTGAAACATGCCCTAAACTACTTATTTTATATCAAAACAAAAATAAAAATATTTTTGTGAAGGTAATGTAAACCAATTTGCTAAATTAGGTCAATCCTAGTATAGGTCAGAGGGCTTATTGTCTAATGCACTCGCAATCGCAACCGGCTTCAAAGTGGAGCAATTGTTTTCATTTTGTATGACAAGCCTTCGATTTTCAAAATGAAAACGATTGTGATTGCGAGTGCGTTACACAATAAGCCCTCAGGTTAGGTTAGAGTGCGTCGCGCCTTAACTATGTGGGGTAGACGTACACCTCTTATATTTTTTGAACATTTATTTCTCGATGCTTAGTTATACATATTAAATGTAAGTTAAAACACTTTTTTACACTGAAACGCACCCCTTGCACGCTGAGCAGGACACAATTAATATGGCGTGCGTCAAAGCTCTTACGGCATTGACCAAGAGTCTATTATTGCCTAATTCGTGCGCCATATTAATTGAGACAAATTAAGGTACCACTTTAACCG
The DNA here is from genome assembly GCA_948252455.1 of Acleris cristana. Taxonomy (NCBI): domain Eukaryota; kingdom Metazoa; phylum Arthropoda; class Insecta; order Lepidoptera; family Tortricidae; genus Acleris; species Acleris cristana. Next base: position 8,023,430 of record OX411775.1, read on the forward strand.
AGCTGCTTCGTCGACAAAACAGCCGACCAAATTAAAAATACACGCCCTAAAAAGTAAATAATGCTCTGACCGGACAACTTAGGCTCGCCGGTTAATAACACGTCTCCAAATTGAAAAGCAAGTTATTTAAGAGAACCACCTGAGTGTATTTGGAAGTGGACTTAAACGATATTACAAAGTTTTTATTGCACCATGTTTCCAATGAACAGAGAATTAACTCTTGACGCCAGTGCTTGTACAAAATACAATCAAAGTTGAACATGGCATCGGATCAACTACAGACTTTGTACATTTAATTGGGTACATTTAACTGCTTGTAGGTGGTCGATGAAGTTTTTTTTTGATAATTGCTTTGATAGGCATGTTTTCTGCTTGTATGTAAAACGGTAAATCAATTCGTTCTTGTGGTGAACTTTTAGTTTGACAGTTGAAGCTTTGATGTTAAGTGCGTCACAGACTCGGCTATACGATTCATATCCGTCTGTCCCTCTGCATGTACGCTTAGATCTTTCAAACTCCGCAACTGATTTTTATGCGTTTTTCATGATTCAACAGAAATGTTTTAAGTATGTATAATAATTTCAGGTTTATGTACGGGTGTCACAGAAAACTGACATTAATCAAAGCGAAGCGAGGGAGGGTCGCTAGGGGACAGAAGCCTAGGAAGGAATAGGTAGCAAATACGTGAGCTTTGCGACTACATCTCGATCTGACTACTTACATAGCTTGTGGGTGCCTAGATCGCTGTACGATCAATTTGTGACCAAATCTTAAAAAGTCTGAAGTTACCTAACGAACCTAACCTATATAGAAAAGCAAACGAAGTGGTCATTTTGCAACTCGGACTTTTTGCGATAAAGCGATTTGGTAGTATTGTGATCTAGGCACAGAGCGATGTAGTCAGATCGAGATTTAGTCGCAAAGCGATCTGGTCGTATTAACTACCCAGTCCTAGCGAGATGTGGATTTAAAGCTTCTTTCCCTTGTTTTGTTTTAATATTAGGTAGTTTAGTTTCTATGTACTTAGTGTAATTTGGTGGACAGTTAATAAAATTATACTATATTATTTAAATTCTTTATTACATACTAGAATACCGGCCCTCCCGTGCCCACTTCGTTGGGCAATAAATATATTTTTTGGGTTAATTTAAAGCCTATGACACTCACAAATAACGTGGCTTTCTAGTCGTAAAAGAATTTTCTAAACCGTCAAAAAATTTATCTCTTTATAATATTAGTATAGATTTAGTCCGAGCTTCCAAGTCGATGCAGCTAACTACAAATATCGCAATTAAAGTAAAAGTGAATAAAATGCGATTGGAATCTCTAATCAAGGCTAAAGGTAATCTAGGTCAATCTCGTAGAAAGTAAGTTACATTTTAGAAGCCGTGAACCGTTTAGACTTCTGAAACGCCTTTTTCGTGGTTTGACCTAATTCCGCTCGGAGGGTGCTCCCCTCGGTTTCGCCCTACGTCAAAAAACCATGCATTTAAAGGACACAAACCGTTAACTTTTGGGTACGGGGCCCGTGTTATGAACTGTTAAACCATCCAAGTTTCAGGCAGTGAAGGGGACAGAGCTACGTGACCTCTGTAACTGCTGTGTCTCTTTCAATGCCTTTAAATAAAACGGTTAAAATAAAGCCCCAAGGGAGACATGATTATTGGAATATATTTAAATTGGATGGCGCAAAGCCAAATTAAAACACGTGAGGATTTATATTTGACAAATGTTACTTCAATTTAAATTCCATCTACTTGCGTACGGTCAACCAAATGGATTTTGGGGTCACCAGAAACTCAACGTGACGTAAAATTACAAAGAGACTTAGTCACTTTGACATTGCGCCAGTGGCTTTCTTGGTTGACTGGACATATGTTTTTCCTAATTCCTAAATACCGTAATGTCATTTGATTCAAGCCTAAACTAGAAATGGCTACACATTTGCAATACCGTTGGTCATTTGAGTTAAATCAATTTAAATTGGTAGATATACTTACCTTTCCTCTTGCTATAAAACTTCCATTTAAATAACATTTAAAAGTTCTAGAGTAACTGCCCTAATCAATTACTAGAACAAAATATTAATCCACTCTTGAGTAATCGAACTGGGAATTCAGGAATGTTAGTGCGATCTTTTTTTAGATGTGGAGCAAAATGGGCTAGAATAAGGTATAAGAAATGGTTTTAACATGAGCATAGACAGATAACGTTACAAATCTCCGTTCCAAGTGTCTTATCTAGCTTAGTCAGGGGCTCTATTCTGTTCAGTGAAGCTGTGCTTTTGAAATGTTATCGTACGGTACGCGTTATGATAGCTCTTTTTTTTTTCGTTTATTATGCCAAGGATACATGTTGAAAAAACATTAAGAATAGTTTCGCCAAACTGCAAAGCAGTTTGTAGGCGTATTCCTATTAATTAGACATTTATTCTTTGGTTTTATTGTCTGAGTGAAATAATGCCACGGATATTTTTCCGGGCAACGCGCGATTTCCGTCGACTTCCTTTTAGGATCCATTGTTGTGATTCGCAATTCTCTTGAATCAACATTACCTTGGGAAATAACCTATAAAAACTCGTTCTATATTTTGATGAGATTTGTGTACTGAAACCATATTTTCAGGGATTCTTAATTATGTTTTTTACTACCCAATTAAGGACGCTAACTCTGGGAAATTAATTTTTACAGTTATGGAATTGTACGGGTACATAAGTATGTGAGCAAATATTGGATGTAAGCTCCGCTTTATCTCGTGGATTATATTTATAAGTCCTAAGCCGCTGTTCTACAGGGTAAAACAATATTGCTTTTCACGTGTTATCGTATTGTCAACGTAACGACAGTCTTATTTACTTGATAGTAATGGCGGCTGAGTTAATAACAATACCATAACACGTCAAAACCAATATAATTTTGCCCAGTAGAATACCTCTATTCTCTTGACCGATTTTAACAAATATTTCAATTCGTAAATAGCGAGTGTCAACGCTAAATAGAAATAATAAAGTCTGATGTCTAATAAAGATGAGCTGTTATAGTATCGTCTTTAATAAATCTACGCATTATGCACTGCATAGTATTGTTTTTGCAAAAGAATAAACGAAACAAGAAATTGTCACTTTGAGACAATTTTTAACGTTTTTACGGTACGGAAGTAGATGTAAAAGTCGAGTCGATCCTACTTTGTTTTTAGACGTGGGTAAGTTGAATTAAAAATAAGCGAAAATCTCGAGAGTAAAAAAGTTTAATCACTGCCCTTTTGGCCGTGTTGGGTTGTTGGGGGACTTCAAAGGCGAGGCAAGAAAGGGTTGCGAGGGGGCTCGTCCCTTCATTTTCTAGATAACAAATGACGGGGACAAACCAAATTTCCTCTCTGACAGATGTTAGATTATTGAACTCGGAACTCGGAAAAGGTATGCTCAAAAAATTGAAAATTATAAATTAAATTGGACATTTTGTTCAAGGAAAGATGTGACTTCGATTTTTATTACGGTTTCAGGGTGTCAGATGAATATTTTCCTACTTACATCTAAGCTATGAAAACGTGTCAATTCATGTTCTGAATTTGTACATACAGCCACCAGTTTGTATAACACTTTGTATACAGCGAGTAAAAATTAAATAGGAATTAATAAGGTAAGTACATTGTTTTGGTAAATCTCGCAATAGTTCTTCTATTATCATATAATTGCTAATAAAATACTTACGTACTTGAATCATAGAGACTAACATTAAAAAGTTAGAATTTAATTTATCAAATCATGACATGAGTCACGAGGTATGTGGTGTTAATATTTGTATCGTATTTATTTTTAATGCGGATCGTAACAAAATAACGGCTATTTTCCTTAGCGTTGCGTTTGCAAATGTGTGTAAGCACATGTACAAAACTACAAAAAGTAGACAATCGTGATGTTACTCGTATTTAATCTCGCTCGAAAACCGCGTCGGGTCTTTATTTTGTTTCCAAAACACTTTTGTGTTGGCTTTACAAACTGTTATGATCGAGGACCGCATCACTATATTAGTTTACCTATATCTAAGATTGACTTTTTAAGTTCACGTTCGAAGTTGGGTTTTGGTTGTTGGCGGGCTCCCAAATCGCCTTGTGGCCTTGGCAGCTGACGGGTGGCTTAATGATGACATTGTCTCAGCCTGCTAGCTCATTATCACTTAATTAAACAATAAATGGATACCCACTAGCACTGCCTCCTTATAATTGGGTTCATCGTCCGCAATCTTTAGGCTTGTTTCATTGTATACCTACTGTTCTTAATTGGTGATCGATTACTAGTTGAGATTGTTTTCATGCATAGTTTTACAACTCGTAGGTAAATCTCTTAGTTTATATTATTAGAACCCTGTAAGTTTTCATGTTTAGGCTAAGCCATGTTTGAAAACGTATGGATATAACTATTCAATAGATAAAAACCCCCGATATAATGCCGACCCCTTCTTCCAGAGCTGATATCTCTTAAACGGCCCAACCGATTTTCATGAAACTTAGCTAAAAACTATCCCAATTAAATTAGCTTTCCATTAAAATAAACTATGTCTATATCGGTCGTTTGGGACCTACGATACCACCACAGACAGACACACAGATGCTCTGACACACATACAGTGCGAACATTATCTTAATAGCTATCGGCAATTTTCATATTTCCGTGACACACGAGTGGCAAAATTATACTGTCAGTTGCGAGTGCAAGCGTGATAGCGCTAGCCAGCTGAAGACTATTAAGAAGCTGGGAATACTGTACACAGATATACCCTTTTCCGGGGGTTAAAAATCAAACGACATCGTATTTTGTCGGATAAGTTTATAATTATCCTGCCTTCTCAGTTAGCGTTAGAACCATGGATAATCTAACTGAATCCGGTAAGAATTCATCGTTGTTCTATAAGATTGTCCCATTTTCCGGAACATAAATTATAATTCTCTCTTGCTCCAACCACACTCATCAAAAATGCTCAAGGATCAAAAATATCCATGTTACCAAATAACCAAATACATAATGTAGATATATTTTTAATCCTTAGACATTTTTGACATGTGTATATTGATGCAAAAATAACGTCTAGTCCTAACTTCGTTCAGACGTAAAATGAAGACAGCCAACAAAATTTCGTACTACAAATCGCGTATTATTGTAACAATAAAACCTTTTTGTACCTGGCATAAGCCGGTTACTTCAATCGCTTTAGCAATAATATTTGTGATTCTGTAAACGACTTTGCAGATAAACTGCGAGCAGCTGTTGGAATATTGAGTTAGTACTTAAGTTAGGTAGCATAGGTATTAAGTCCTGAGACCAGCTTCAATCGCATTTCGTGTAATGAGTCTGCAAATTACCCTACTGCCCAAGTTTATATTGAATTTGGGCAAACTGGATACTTGGATGGAGATCGGTTGGAGTGTAAGATTAGATGGGACATTGGTAATACCGTGTTTGAGCGTTTCTGATTAATTATCTTAAAGTAGGATGACAGAGTACTCGTAAATGAAATTTTATTGTCTTCGAAGAGGTGGCATATATATCTAACTATCTATATATCTTTGTTTGCATTTATCGAATAAATACAAAAAATTAGGCACAATTCAGTTTGCACATTCGTAATAAATTCACAAAAACTCATAATTTTTTGTCACTATGCAAAAAGAGATTACAAAGCCCTTACGGTTGGAGGGATAACGCAATGAGAAGGGAGAAAGGTCGGAATTAGTTCAAGGACGCGCAAGTTTGTGTTAGAAACTTAAATTATGCGTATCCAGACAAAGGCCGTGCGTTTGAGCCACGTTTACCATTACTTTGTGTTCTCTATGTAATTGTTTCTAGGTATTCCCCTTCATAATTAAATTTTATCGCAATGAACTACGTCGCATGACTAGTTGCCGTAAGGCGTCACGATTTCTCGTCGTTTGAGTCAACAGCGTGCAATAGTGCACCAGAAATCTTGTTGTGATTAGAGAACTCAAAAAACTGGTAGAACAAAAGAGGCATCGTTAAATATTATTGCATACGAAGTTTCCAGCTGATGCTATTTTACTTAATACAACTGCAGTAGTTTCAGTGCACAGGTTCTTATTATTTAAAGTTAGTTCGTCTACAAAGTTACGCCATTCATTTCAATATTCAGAGCTGCGAAGCCTAGTACGAGTACTAAAATGTACAAACTTGGCTATTACAGGAGTTTTACTTCTGCAGCGCTGAAAGTATTTAAGGATTTACCCACTGGATAAATGGCTTAAGTATTCTACAGGAAGCCAAGGAAATCATCCTAGGTGAGTAAACAAAAGCGAAGTTAAAGTTTGTTGTGTGTTTTTTTTGCTATGTGGAAATTCTTGGTATAATATTGTTCAAGTTGTAGGAGTTGTTAAGCAAAAACTAGCCTTGTTAAATTTAAATAACCTACTTATTGTTTGTATTAAGTATTTTAACTAACTTATGAGTTCTAAATATGTCGTCAGCACTCCTCTGTCTCATCAGCTGACCCGAATAATATACAAAAGAAGAACATTATTTTTTATTATTTATTGTTTAGTCGGTGTGACGTTTAATTTTATTACGAGTATCTTCACCTCTGTTACCGAAATAAGGTCAAACGGGGTACTAACAAGACTAGATAATAAGCCTCTACAGTGTCTATAACCGGCAAAATCTCAGAAAGGTGGCAAAACAGCCTTTACGTCGTCTCAGCCAAATACGCTTTTGGGTCGAGTGCCGACCCAGTTGTCAGGTTTCGATATGCTGCGCTGTCATCGCCCGCGTTATATTTGCCACAGAATGAGTGCAGATTTTGAAGTAGGTAAAGTGCATAGCTCATTTTGTTATGCTGACTTAGGTATTCAACATAACGTACCTTGGTGAATTTATTGAGCAAAATACATATGCGAACTAAGTTAGACTACAAGGACGTAAATAAACATACGCTTACGGTGGAAGTTCCTACGGTTTTAAGCGCTTTGTTTGCTGCGAGGTATTAGTATTTAGTCGGAATACTAGAGGCGGCAAAAGACTTTTGCACAATATGTATTCAAGAGAACGTATTGGATTGTTACGGAAACAATCTCGATTCCATAAATGTACAGTTACTCCTAGCTTCATAAAAGCATTCGACTTGCTTTCAGCAGTACACTTGCAAACGCAGATTGCCGAGAACCTGTTAAGGCGTTATGGAAACCGGTGGTGCTGTATGCAGTTCGATCGATCGATACCCATTTTATCCAACAATCCCTTTACCTCAAATGTCAAAAAATTTATATTTTTCGGCCTGTTTTTGTCTATTGATATATTTTATTTAATGTTGCGAGTCCTCAAAGCGATAAGGCATTGGCACAGCGCTATCGGGGTGGAACTCTGCTTTGTTAGCTTTCGGTTGCATTCAGACTCTGTATTTGTTTTGGTGCCCACTCCATTGGCATTTTACTGGCAGGATCTCTTTACTTATCGACGTTTCCAACTCCTTTGTTTTTTCTGTTTTAAGTTTTACATTGAGCATTTTATGGGACACCAATTAGCTCTAGTTTTTCATGTGATGCTTGATGTTTTATGTACCTACAGTTTTTTTCCGAGTAAATAAATACGATAAAATTAGGTTCGGTATGCCTAAACAATAACGGTATGAATTGTTTGCGATAGTAACAGGATATATGTTGTTTATATTTTTTACTGTGTAAGAAACAAGCCTATAGGTAGCTAATTTCGCGATTCTAGAGGGTTGGCTGAGAAGCATAAATGGACACCCCAATTAATGTTATCGGCTGGTTAAGGAATGTAAGGTTGAGTACTATTTAGCTCTTTTTAATTTCCTTGTTAAAGTGTATTTTTCAATCAACATTCGGAAACTATAAAATAAGTTTATCAAACGTCTAACTTTAAAAAAAAAAAATTCGCTGACCAAATACGGAGGATTATGAACCGACGCTTAAATCGCGTAGCTGTCAAAGTTTTCCCATCATCAAAGTTTTCCACGCCCTAAATCAAGTCCGATTTTCAAGATTTTTGAATATGTTATAGTTGTTATGAAAACTAGGTTTGTACATTTCCGTATTATATTTTCTTGATTTGTTTCTTTCTAAGAAATACTTTCTTGGAAATGAAAACGTACAGACCTAGTTTTTCACAATATCTACAACATATTCAAAAATCGAAAAAATGGAACTAGGTTTAAGGGAAGAAAAACGTTTTCGCATTTTGTATGGATTTTTTTAGCTTCACAATCCTTTTAAGTAAGTACTTAATTTAATTGTGAATTGTGTGGTATTCGTAGGTAAGTACTTTTTATTGAAGTAAAATAGTGAAAATGGTTTTTGTTTCGCTTTGTGATAAAGGGATTTCGTATTTTAGACAAATATTCACAGAGGTTATTTTTTTAACTTTTAAACATTTTCGTAACAACTTACGATACGTAGTAGTTAGTACTGTTGTCAATTTGAGGCAAATTGTCAACACTATGTAGCTATGTCCACATCAGAAATCAACTGTTAATTCGATTAATTACTTGATTGAGTAGGAACAGTCCACTTTGATCATTTGTCTCTCCGATTAACGAACGGTACCTGGTTGTGAGGATCTATTTTAAACTGGACTTTACTCTGTGTTAAGATATTGGAACTACTTACTTATACGATACTTTTCGAAGGACATGTTCCACTTAGGGCCGTTAAAAAAACTATGACATTACAATTTATAGTGACAGAAGAAACTGAATATCGCGTGTCAGGAGTTGAATACCGCCCACGCCACGGTAGGTATGTTTATTATTTATTTCAATGCACTGTCGTGCACTGCTTATGAAAATTGCAATCGCTGTCGTGTTGAATGACCTCATTACGTATAAACCCACAATTTTCGTAACACAGCAGAATTATGGGGAATTTAAGGCAGTTTCTTGACTAATGCTTGTGACATTTAAGAAAAGAACACGGATTATGAGAAAGGTTTTGTTGTGTGTGGGGCTTTTTGATTTAAAAATACTTGTCACATGAGGAATGTCATACCAAGACGGTCAGAGTCGATTTTGGACTGAGAAAATATATTATATTTCCAAGAATTGGTAGCTTATCTTTTCGCTCAGGTAGTTTTGCCTAAAAAATCTCTCTATATTTATTTATTTACACAGGGTGTGTATAAATAGCTCTAGCGATACAGAGGCGGGAGCGATGTGAATTCATATGACGCATGTAAGCTCACTTCTCACACAGCTTGACTTCTCTTTAAGGACGGTAATGTTTTTGACTTGTATATATGTAGGTACCTATGGTTCTATGTTCCCTCGTAGAAGTTTAAAAAAAATACAAAAATATGGTTCGATTTCGAAAAACGAAAATATGGCGATTTTAAATGTATTTATCGCAGAAATGGATCAATCAACTTTTTATTGTAGCTCATTGCCATGGTGACGTCTCCTGGGTCACTCTTTAAAACTATGATTTCAAAGGGTCTAAGTCCACTAAAAAACAGTTTTATTGGCACTTACAAACCCATTATTTTATAGCTTTTCTCCTGAGTGTGCTAGAAGTATAAATTATAACACTTTTTCTAAGAAACTCACTCACTGTTGTCTCCTGGCTTACGGAACAGAATAACAACAACAAAAAGTTGATCCACCCAAAAACCGAGGTTAATTGCTTAAGCTTAAGAAGTTAAGTTTCCCTATCAAAAAATAACCAATCGGGGCAAGTAAATATGATTAAAATGATTTTTTGGAGATATAGCAAAAAGGTTAGTTGCGACTTCTTTAACAACACACACGCAACATACGTCGCCGATTTCTACTAAAAAGAACAGATGACATAGTATAAAACTTAAGACGTTAATGCTTATTATTGTCGTAGGTTCTTAATAAACCATGAAATTCCAATCATATCCTAATAAAGATGATAATTGCATAATCCAGTGGAAGTTCTCCCTAGTACCGCTTCACAAATGAATAATAGGTCGTCGATAGGTTCTAGATAGGTCAGTGTACTGTCCCGTGGCTCTAATCCCCTTCTCTGTGCCCTTACCATGAGTTGCAATTACCATACTCGCTAGCGAGTCGAATGCTCTGTCCCTCGCACTCTATAAGAATACTGTGAGGGACAGAGCATTCGACTCGCCAGCGAGTACGGTAATTATAACTCATGGTAAGGGTACTGAAGTGCTTGCCCGACGTGTGTTGAATTACGTGTGCGTTCCAATCCAAAACTGCCATCGATCACCGATCAGTGCCAACTGTTGACAACAGAAAGCGATATTTATTTGGCCAGTGAAATTAAATCATACTGGAAGTTTAATGTCAGCTTTTTTACGATACATCATCTGTAAATCAGCAATTGATCGAAGGGTATCGGAGTCCAGGTTTCTAAAGGCAAGAAAAGAAGAATAACGACTAGACCACACGGACAGACTAAAATAACTCTTAAAAAATAGTTAAGACGAGCTCGTCCTAAACTTAAATTATTTTTTATTGAAATGTTGCTCTCAAGAGACGATAGATATGACAGTTTTTATTATAACTTAACACTTAACCTTAAAATATTTCTGTCTAAAGACTTATCTATAGATCTAACTCAATCGATAATAAAAACGGCCCATAGACAAACAAGATACCGATTTCATAGAGTTATTAAACAGGACGTACCTATATAAAATGAAATTGGTTAGAAGCTAAGGCGAGAATCGTCGCCGGATGCGCTCACGCTTAATTCGTTTGAGTTAAATCGCTCGTCTCAGGCAGCGGGCCTGTAGTCTGTACGTCAGCAATCGTTTTCCGTTTTGCCGGATACCGGGCTGAAACCCGGATCAGTAATGGGTACGTTTACAAGCAATTGAACGTCAATACGTATGGGGTTTTATGGTGATTGTTTATGGCAAGTTATGCGGTATTGGTTTTTTGTATTAGAGTAACTAGAAACGATTGATAATATATCTCTGAATCTATTTTTGTTTTGTAATTAGTTTTTTTTGTATTTTTTTTAATTACTGGTTAATCAACAAAGAAAACTGCAGTAGTTCGGTCCACAAATTTAATAGAACGCAGTTTCAGAAAGCAAATTATTAATTTTGACATCATTTCTTTCTCTTCACTTGACACTGTCGTTATATCGTCCCTGGCAGGTACCTAAAGATAAAGATAAAGAGACATTTATTCGCAGCAATGCAAAATTACATTACATAGATACAAATAAGAACAAGACAGAGAGAAATTGTTGCTAAACGGTCCCAACTCGGCATTCAGATTCTAGCTCAACAATTAACGACCGTACAAACTACCTTGTTGTTAACTTGTTTTGAAGCAATGTTCAAAAACTATGACTAACTATGTACTTATAACTCATTTGTGAATGTCTTAACAATCGAAGAAGCCCAGTGTTTATGACTACGTAACAATACTTAGCTATTTCTTCTCCAAAAAATGGATAAGCATTCCCCGGGAAATCATGAACACGTAGCAGTAAATGCAACCTAATTTAAAATCACTCAAGAGTGCCTGCAAAGCGGGCCGCTATCTGGCCGCCATCACGATAGGCCGCGTTTAGCGCGGCTGCAGCTTGGCTTGCGCCCAGGCTGAAGTCTTGGCAGCCAAAAGCAGCCGCCGTACCCACTTACCAGATAGCTGCCGCTCTGGCAAAATGTTAAAAGCAATAAGCGAGCAACTTTGTTAAATATAAATTAAAATGAAGACGTTTCTGCGCTTCGGCCGCGGTTGAGAGAAAACCTTGGATCTTTATCATGTCAGTAACACGATTATAATATAAGTCTGTACGACATCATTACAATCAAAAGAACTCCTTCATAAGGAAATGAGTGCCTTTACTGCGTGCATGTTTCCCATTCAAATGAACCTTTTCTCGCACTTAAGTAAGTAACAGTTATGTTGCTTTGTCAGCAACATTTGTCTAAGAAAAGATTTCGTCTGTTAGATACAAGTTAACACTTTGGTAGCATTAATTAAAATAAGGAACACAGAATGGTTTAGGTAATATGAGTAAGATAACACCCGGCCTTCACTAATAGACCTAGGACGGAAGGGACCGCTTCTAGACTCCAGAAATAACTAGATAAAATGAACACTGAAACTAGTGCCTGTAGCCCTGATAGCACACTACTACACCGCTACTGCTACTCCACTAGCAATTTCCATTTACTCTCTGAGTTGCTAGTAAAATAAAACTATTAAGACTAGGTACCGCGGCACGGAGTGCATCCTTGATGAGCCGAGTAAACCCTTCTCAAGTTGAATTTTAATTTTGTAGTTCAATCTCCAAGGGAATTAAACTGAACGATTAAATTTAAATGAGATTAGAAAAGACTTATAAATGAGTTAGTATTAGACACTCGAATCTTTCTTAAGCCGTTGGCCTCTATTTCACTTTGGCTTGAACCATATCATTATCATATTGCCAGCAATGGCGGTCGTATTATCAACTACGCGTTAAATAGAGGCCTCTCTTAAATACCAAATCATAACTCGACAAAGAAACATATTTTCTAAACACGAATCTGCGTATGTTTTTTAGGGGATGTTGTTATTCACGACATGAGACGCTGTAATCAGTTATCAATAGGTGACTCAGTTACGCACCATACAATAATTCAAAGTGATGAAAGGTTGTCATGTAAGCCTAAAAGTGTTCTCTAAAAAACGACATTTTGTCAAGTTTGCTTCGTCGGTGCTTAGGCGCGATAGCCGAGTGACTGGCGTAAGCCTATTATCTGCTTGCGTCGCGGCAGCGGTCCGTCGTATACGTCACGTCGTCGCCCAAAACTTTCAGCTCGCTGATAATTAATCACGAAGACATAAAGTTTTCTCCCCAAAAGGTCTTGTTTCCAAACCGGCGAACTAAGGACAGCTAAATTGAGTTTTGATTAGGTAACGACCGATTCGGGTGCGTAACCGGTGGCGATGGCACGCCGTAACACGTGCTGTACTCTTCTAATAGCCGTAATACTCGGAAAAATGATTTTATACTTTACAATTGTGTTACATACCTGGGGAGGTTACCATGACATACTAAAGCTGCTCAGTTAAGGTTGAGAGGAAGGGATACAGCTGTGTACCGGCTATAACTCTGTCCCATTCGGTTCATTCCATAGAGTGGTTTTGTTCGATACTTTTAAATGCAAATTGCTTCACCTATTAAAATTGCTTGTAAGATAAGATGATCTTTGATCACATACCGCTTTTCACTGCGCCGTTAACATATGTACCTACTTATACTCTATTTATTATTGATATAGATTCAGATTCGGATTATATTACTCAATATAACACAGTATATATTACATTTCATGTCAAATTATATGCAGTTACATTGCGGTAGTCAGTCTTTTTCGTTTTCATTGGTTACTATGGAAGTGGTTATCATAAATTGTTACATGGCTTTGTTTTTGTAATATTACTTGTTCGTTAATCCAACGTTAGAATACACGACTATATTCTAAATAACATTGCTACATTTCAAGCTTTTATGTCTGAACTTTTCTGTGAAAATCGACTGTGACAGACAGACGGGGGCACGCATGAGTGATCGTATTGGGATTTGCAACTCCGGAGGCACGGAGTGCCTAAAATGTAGTGCTAGAGATTCCAAATATAGAAACAACTTGCGACCTCGTAATACGGAGCCGATAGCGTCTAGAAACAAAAGACAAGTATAATTTGATAATGGAAATACGTATACGTGTAAGTTACAATCGCGAGCAAGTTCGGTCACGTAGTCGCGATCGAGTACGAACTAAACGGTTTCTTGGGAGTTCTTCAATCTCTGAGCACTGGAGGTGAATTACCTCGGGCGATCGCACTCTTTGTCTCCGTAACCCGGCGAAGTTCCACGTCTCTCAAGTTACAGTTAGCTCGGAGGACGGAATACTAAATAAACCGAACAGCGATCAGCTAAGCAGCAAGCGGAGCTCTAACTTGCACTTCCCGACTCCAAATAATTCTTGCTGTCTAAGTTAACGTAGTATTTTATACAGACACATTTATTATGTAGATATAAGGCTTTTAGCGTGTAAGAATGCGTGCGAAACTATTTATGATTCGAATGAGAGACTCATTTTATTTACAGCGATATTTTTATCGCTTTTTTCATTGCGATTTGCAGTGTAACTGAACTTCTAGAGGTCCTAGAGCGACATAGTCAATGTCCTCATAAAGTTTATGAGGTAGGTATTGGATTTGATCGATTCAGTGGCAAATTTCTGAACCGGGCTGAGATTTGTATGCAAAGAGCAAGTCGTTATTAGTCTCCGGTCTGGACGTGATTCTCTTCCAAGATTTCAAAGCATCGAGTACCGCCGGGTTTGCATTATTAATAAGTATGACGTCAGTTCGTTTATGAAAAGATACTTGTTTGCGAATGTTCTAGAAAAGATTTCCAGCTCAAGCTTGCTACAGAAACACGGGTTTTACATAAATCGCCACGACATGCAACACGAGACAAGCTGTTAGGACATCTTGATATATTAAACGTGGAGAAGAAGAATGGATCGTTCCAAGTGGAAGGTGAACAATAAAATGGGGAAGTATCATGCATTCCGCAATGCTAAGTGGTCTGATTAGGCTCGGGAACAGCATCAATCACTCGGCCGGTAACCGCGTTACGTCGCCACTAATTGTGATCCCGCGCCTCGCGACCGAAGGCACAGTACCGATCGATCCCACCCTCGACCCGCCACTATCGCTCTCGCGACTCGCTTTTCTTTCCACTTTGCGAGCTTTACATCGAAGTGCGAACTCCGTCGCAGCTGTCTGAAGCCCGTATAAATGCGGCGATAGTAATGGCCGGGGCGGCGCGCCCGCGGGCCCGGGAAGTAGGTCGGGCCGGCGACCCCCTCCTTGTCCTCGCTTTCACTGCGTCCGCTGCTCGGGATAAAGCCTAATTTTATTGCGTTGTGTTCGATCGTGTCTTTTCCTGTCGGTTGTTCGTTTGTACAAATAACTCAATTTTATGGCGAAACAAATACCCTGTTCTGGTTAATTAGAACATTTTTTTTATCTCAATTTCTAATACTGCGTAAACATTTTCAGTGCCAGCAACCCGATAGGCGGGATCTCTGTTCGTAAGCAGTTTTCGCTACAAAGCGGAAAAACGCTGAAATTGTTACACGCGTAGCGCATAGCGCTACGTGGCAGCGAATGTGATAACTGTGTACAGTCAGCATCAAATATAAAGTAACATTCAAAGTGCTCAAATAGTTCGGTACACCATGCAATTAGTATGGTGTAAAAAACTATTTGAACACTTTGGATGTTACCTTATATATGACGCTGACTGTACCTACGTGTTGTTGCGAAACTAAAATCCCACAAAAAGTTGCATCGATGCTATTCTTTTCACGGCTTCATACAGGGCCATAACTCACGCCCGTCTAGAATGGCAGCGGTGTTTGTAACAGTCGTTATAAACTGACGTCGCAGCTAACTGACTGCAGTCACAAACAAAACAGCAACTCAGTCAGTTTTTAATGAATATAGTGTTGCCGTTAAAAATGATATGTATTTCTCGCACAATTGTAGAAAGCTATTAAAACATATACGACAGACTGCGACGACCGCTCCGATGGTCCATATAACATCGTAACGACTTCCTTTTAAGTGTCTTCTTGCGGAATATAACATAATTTGTTATTTGATATGCTGCAGGCAATTTATTTAAAACCTAGACCTTGTGATATTGGTACAGGCGTTTTCTCGGGTAGAATGCAAGCGCGGCCTTATCACGGCTACGATTTATTACGAACAAAGGTAATATTGCGGCTCTTAGCTACATAATGTGTAGTAGGAATAAATCCCAAAAACAAAACAAAGAACCCGCGACCACTCGGCATTGCACGCTTTTAAGATTTAATTCTCAAGGTGCCGGCTCTTTCCTGCTCGTAAAAGTAATGAATGCATTCGGAATGAGAGCGAACATTTCATTCTGTATTCGTACCTACTGCTACAGGTGTCGCAAACTTGAATGTGCATTTCTCGCTAAAATTGGTAATTGGAGCAGGAAAGACGTTCCGCTTAAGAGCTAAATTCATTTATTATACATGCCGAGCGTTAAAATTATAATGACATTAATTTATAAATTGAGTGAGCACAAATTTGTTTTTCAATGCAAATTAATTTATTATTTGTAGGTATAATGCCTTAATCCTCCTCATGTATTAATGACGCTATTTTGAATTTATGGCGACACGGTACCCAAACACCTTTCCAAACTAAGCACGGCAGTTTTTTTGATAGTGGTACATAATTCATATTTTCTTCAAAGGTTCATTTATTTTCTCTTTACTGCGTCTAGTTAAATTTTAAACTTTTATAAGTAGGTAATTTACATTCGGTATTTTAAAAAAAACCTAATAATTGACGCACTAATTTAACAAAAAGCGGCCAAGTGCGAGTCGGACTCGCCCATGAAGGGTTCCGTGAAAGGTAAATTGCGGTTTACGATTTATGACGTATTAAAAAAAACTACTTACTAGATCTCGTTCAAACCAATTTTCGGTGGAAGTTTGCATGGTAATGTACATCATATATTATTTTTACATTTATCATTCCCTTATTTTAGAAGTTACGGGGGGGGGGGGGGACACACATTTTTCCACTTTGGAAGTGTCTCTCGTGCAAACTATTCAGTTTAGAAATAAATTATATTAGAAACCTCAATATCATTTTTGAAGACCTATCCATAGATACCCCACACGTATGGGTTTAATGAAAAAAAAAAATTGAGTTTCTGTTCTAAGTATGGGGAACCCCAAAAAGTTCACCGAATACATCTACTTACAAAGTTTCCATAGTATAGCTCTTATAGTTACTTACGGAAAAAAGTGGCTGTGACATACGGACGGACAGACGGACGGACGGACAGACATGACGAATCTATAAGGGTTCCGTTTTTTGCCATTTGGCTACGGAACCCTAAAAATGAAGATATCTTAACATATTCAATGCCAAGCGATGTAAAGACGTTGTCCACCCCCCGTCGCGGTGATAAATACTATATGTATATTTTTAACCAACGAAGAGACTTCACCCACTAGTTTATTTAACGTAACATATTATAAGGGAATTTGAATGGTCACAATTAGCCGCTTTTACCGACGTGACACGACTAATGACACGTGGAAAATGTATAGCCCGCCTTTACGATTATCAAACTGCTAAACATTCAAATTCCTTGATAGTGCATTGACGCAATAGTGCAGTGTCTATTTGGGTGACGGGGCGCGCCTTTGCGAAATGAAAACACTATTCGCACTAATTTGTACTTAATTTGATTAGCGTATTTAAACGATGTTTTATTCATGTTTGATCTTTGATTGTGAACAATACAAAAGCAATTTAATTTAACTTATTGGACGGTCTGCACCAAAAATTGGCATTCATTTTAAATTGCTACCATTTAATTTGTAATCAGGTCCCAAATTGCATTTAAAAGCAGCAATTTGATAAACCTTCATTACGCATTGCGTTAAATAATGCCATTTATTGTATTTATCATTTATGAAACGTTAATTATGTGATTCTATGTTTATTATAGTCCTCTTTTTAAGATCTTATGAGGCTTAACTAGATTGTCGGGTTCTCCTCGTGCCTTTCTCTGCATTAGATAAAGTTTTCGGCATTAATAAGTAGGTATCCCTAAGTAGGTATTTTCAAAACACATTTTACAGACAACGTTATTTAGTTCTTATTAAAAATAAACATGTCATGTACTTCAGACAATTAAAATGTTTTCTTACCTCTTTCCAAATAACAAATTACTTCAATCGTAAATACGGTACCTAAATTAAATTACTTTCAGGTCAGCGATTAATGATCACAACATATTTGTTAGTTTCAAGAAAAATACACCGTTTTGACTTGGAAATTGTAACAGTAAAAGGATTAACATACGAGGACGTTACTGTGAGTGGTCACGTTCACATCTTAGCATCTATTGCAATTTGTGCCATGAGCAATATCAATTTGCATTGGAGCCAGTGGTCTCGAGCAGCAGATCAATCTCGAATCTCAAAGGGGATGGACTCTTGAGAGGATTCTAGTAATATTGCTGAAGTTATCTTGTAGCGATATAACGTTACTTCGTTATGCAAGATGTAAATTGTGAATGCAAATTCTGTATCCTACAGACCATTTGGATTAGTCTGTTACGAGTTAGATGGGTAGAAATATACTTAGATGCAGATTATGCTCTCATACATATTTTAAGATAATCTACGTCACTATTTATATGTATATTTATTAACATCTAAAGTTGTAAAGTCATTAAAAGTCTAAGCGATACGAGCAAACTAAAATAAAACACATTCTGTTAGTGTTTTATTAAATGATTACATCAAATGTACGAATCGTGATATTAAAATAAATACGACAAAAAAGTTGTCAACACAATTTTTGAGGTTACTTTATGATTATCACATAATCCAGCTTAAATAACACATTTTTTGATATGGAGCTAAATCTTATTATTGCACGCCCTTTACGGTAGCTAAATAAAATAACATATCGTGCCCTTGTGTGACCTTTACCGCACTATACGCAAATCTATCTCGTTTACATTGTTAACGTGTCATTTGGTCGCTACAAAGAAACTTTCCGCCTCAACATTCCGAGTTGAAAATAAATGTTTTTACTTATTCAATGAAACATGCGGATGTTCTTATTTCTCCTTTGTTAAACATTCTTGTGAGGCTGTTTAGATGACGATAGTTGTTTTCTCTTGGACTACATCTTGAAAGTACTTTGCCATATTGTTTGCCGTGCGTTTTTATTCCAACTTATTTGTTTCGAGGTCTGAGCCTCTATTCCACTTGGTAAAACCATATTTCTTATGACATGTTATCGTATTGTTGATAGCTTTTATTTACTTAAAAATAAAATATGGTGCCCCAATAGAGCCCCTTTACGCCCACCAAGAATCTGATTAAGTTTTTGACCTCTTCCTTCTTTTGCATTTTTCCCAATCTATTTGCTGCTGGACATTCCAACGGAGCACGTAATCCATCTTTAGCTCAAAAACTTGGGATAAATCGATAAGTATTAGGTGCATACCAAGTTACGGCCTGGCCTCCCGCCCGAGAGCCCGGAAACTTCAATGATAAGTTCCGACTGAGATTAACTCCTGCCCCACGAACTTTGATCCAAGATACATTTTCAGTTTGCAATTCTAGAGTTTTAATTGAACTTTGAACCAAATGATACAAAATGGCTTATTGGCAAAACTTTGGAATAAAACCATTATATCTTTAATTATAATACGCGCGAAATGTTTTCTGTAGAGCGAGGCTAGGCAATACTTACTAAATCAATCCTAGGTATACATATTCGATAACGATATCGATAACGATTTCGCAGTGAATCCTGTCTAGGGCCAAAGGATGGTCCGGCAGTATTTGCCGGATCAATCTTGGCGAATAGTTTGAGATGATCTTACAAAGATGTTTATTAATATAGTTTTGCTATTAATTAAAAACATCATTGTGAATATATTCGATAAAATAAATAACTGAATTAAAGTTGATTATTTATATCATAGCCGGTCTCGAGTAAATAATAGCAATGCAACTTGATTCTTGCCACCGACTTCGATATGTCTCATGTATTATTCAGTATACGAAATAGATACAGGCATCAAATAGGCAATTCCAAGGAGACCGGTCATTATTTAACGCTGTTTAGTGGGTTTTTGAAGACGGGTTTAGGTGTTGTTAAATTAATTGTGCCTGAATTTCTCGTAGATCCCATCTTCAGATCACGCTTACTTTTCTATGAGACCAAATATGTATATAACCTTTCTAATAAAAAAAAAACATCGAAATCGGTTCAGAAGGTAACATTTTCAGCGTGAAAATTTTCCGATGAATTGAGGACCTCCTCGGTTAATTAGGTTTGTCGACGTATTAACGCATTTATTGGTGTGGTAGGAGTCGTACTTGCACTACGGGTATTTACCATCGTTCCATATTACTTTATTTCTGGTACTTAAGTATGTTTACATAACGTATTTACTCTACCTCTGAGTGCAACCTCATTATATTATGCGCAATTACTTTATAATACTTGTTTGCAAAATACATTCGCGAATCTTCACCAACACACTCAACAAAACTGGCATTAACAAATTGATGTGTTGCCTCAGAGAGAATTCATAAGTGTCTTATAAAATGTTAAGTAGATAGCTAACAAGCTTCCGCGGCAGAACTTTCCAACAAAACGTGCCAAACTTTCTGCATAATCGTTATAATATTTGGACAGGCTTGTCATATTTTATCTCATCGATTTGCTTTGGAAAAGGGATACTGATTTTAGGTAATAACTACGTGATGCTGGTCGCCAAACCGTGAAATTAGTTTACCTATCCCTATTCCCTCTTACCTATACTTTGCTCCTGTGGGGATGAGTTTGAAAAATGCACTTCTGCAATATTAAATGTTACACGCACTCAAATTTTCACATTTTTACTGTCAGAGGTTTGGGTATTGCGTTGTTTATTATTTAGCCAGAAAAACTGTTGGTCAATAGTGAGATTTTTGTTATTAAAATGTACACAGAATCCTTAATTCTTTCAACTAATCTGAATTCAAACATATTCTCAATGAGAAAGAAAACGAGCTAGGTATTCGTAAATTTATACATAAAGTGATCCGTTTTCATAACAAAGATGTGGTAGATCACGGTATCTACGTATTAGTTGCTAGGACAGGTATTAAGCTAGGCTATATAGCATGGAGCTTGCTAGCGAACTTTAAGTTGGTACTTCAAATAATAATATGGCTAACCATCAAATACTTGCTTTTTTTCCGGGACTAATTCCACGTAGAACTCGTTTATCGCGGTTTCCTCTGCATCTGTCTAAGTTTCCGAGATATAAAGTACCCTATCTCCTATTCCTTGCTATATCTTTGTACCATATTTCTCCGTCCTCACAGCTCAACGCGAACTGTGAGGACCGAGCTAACAAACCAACAAACTTTCGTATTTATAATATTAGTAAGAATTAAAGATAAGGATTTATATTATGGCTTTAACTAGGTTATTCAACAAAAAAAAAACCCTATAAAAATTTGTATTGCAAGTTGCAACCCTACTTCATCGGGCAGGGAACTGCCTCAAGTAATAAATAGATATCGTCTTCAATACAATTTCATTGTGATCGCTCCGTGCCTGTAATACAGTAGTAGCTTCATTTTTACTCAACTCGCAAAAGTTTTACTTCTCAAGGCCTGGATTAAGTTAATTTATAAAATGTCGTCTTAAACTTTAGTTGATCTACGCTCAAGAACATTGAAATCGGGTCAATTTGTACGTGTTAGCCCAAAATTGTCAGAACGATATTGTATTTTGTTACGTTTTGTTTTGTTCCTTCTTTATCAGGAATGAAAAGGAAAGGGACAAAAAAGATTGTCTCACGATTATAAAGTCACCAAATTTTAACGTCAAAAAGAGAACTCTATACAAAACAAAGGACCGCATGTACCGGAGTTACCAAACGTACGTCGATGGTATAGTTACTGATATTGCGCAAGACAACGGAGCGTAGGGTATTAGCTTGTTTTTCTCTGTCCGGAGTTCTCCTGTAAAAAATAATGGAAAGCTTATAGACATGAGCGGAGCGGAATGCGATGCAGAGGTTTTTGACCAGAAGTTTTAGTCATGTGATTTGGAATCAGAGGGCTTATTGTCTAACGCACTCGCAATCGCAACGGGCTTCAAAGTGGGCAATTGTTTTCATTTTGTATGCAGATAAGCCTTCGATTTTCAAAATGAAAACGATCGTGAATGCGAGTGCGTTAGACAATAAGCCCTCAGGATTCATAGATTTTGAAGGTAAAATAAATTAGTCAGACGAGGATTTCTAAAATACTTACCTACATACATCGTAAAAGTTTAAACAGACAAAAAATTTGGAAGAAATTTGGTAAACGGCAATTTTGTTTACTACTACTAATGTTTTTGTTCCGGAAAATTGCGTGATTAAGTAAAAGAAGTTCCATCACTTTTACGTGGGTGAAATCTCTGGTAAATGCGAGTATAATAGTATTAGTATTATAATATCATGATGACATTAAAGTTTTTAGTACAATAGGTACCTAATATGTTTAGACGACACGATTAGAAATTAGCTGAGATGCGATGGACTTCTTGGATATAAAACACTGAAAAACACTAGCACACCTGCCAAAACCGATTTAAGAGTAAACAGACTCGGGGGACTTTATACGTAAACTAAAATCTCGGGTCTAAAACCATAATCTTATATGTACAAACGGCTATTTTGGATACAGATGCCATCACCATACAGTATTGGATCGGATTTGCTCGGAACCCGGTCAAACGTGGTGCAAAACGCTCTAGTTCCTTAAACTCACCCGCTTTCGCCTCTGGCTGCGTGCCGCCCCAAATCCCACTCCGGCGCAGTTCACCGACCTCCACAATAGCTAGGGAGCTACTCTCGTTGAATACGAAACGAAAGCATCCTCGCGAACTGCCCCACCGCTCGCAAAAATGAAAACGACTACATTTTCTATTTATTTTGCTAATGGCAGCTTGCGGCTTAAAAGTGCGAATACTTTGTGAAAATATGTTGCGGATTTGATGTCAGCTTTATTGCATTTGGGGGATTGATCGGCTTTCTTCATTCAGGCTTATGTTTTGATTATGTAGATTTTTTTACTGCATAAATTACGGTTTGTTGACGGTTGTATTGATTAACTTACTCAAAAGTTGGTAAGGCTAGTGAACTAGTTCGCTAACCGGATTCTTAAAAGAAAATCGATAATTTCCAATCTTCCCGTCCAATCAGCATCTCGTATAACTTCAGTTGCAAGATTTGACCCCATACTGGTAAGTGAAGTTAAATAAAAGCAATGATGTTATAATTATTGATTGTTTTTTATAGTCAGACCTTATAGTTTTCATACATTTCGATATAATTTTCTTTCAGTTGCGGACTAATCATAACATAGGTATTGCACTAAATACTGAGCTCAAAGCGGAATTTTCCTTTAGAGCTATAAAGTTTTATACCAAATCCATTTCCTAGCAAGCAGTACAGCAGTGCAGTTTTATATCGTCGATTTCGAAACTGATGTTAATTTTGGATTTTCAAGATGGACATGTTATGTTTTTTTAAGTTTTAAGTGTATTCATATCCTTTCTTTCGAACTCCTTGAACGATAGTCAAACAATTTTTTACAGTAGTTAGTATAACGAAAAGCAGATTTTGAACCTCGCATTATAAGATATTTGTAATTGCACTCGTGTTTTCAAAGTCAACACTCGGTGCTAAAGTAAATTACTTTCTGCTTGGTACAATCTACTATAAATGCAAAATATTTCAAAATTTTGTACGTTACATTTTTACCCCTATTGCAATCTTACTATTTATGACTGGGTCGCCTTTAATGTCAAATTAATAAAATATATCATAACGTTAACTATACGATCACAATATTCACAATAGAATTAAAACCAAAGTAGAATAAGGCACTTGGTCTCTCGCTTGTTTTTATGCTAGTCTTACTTTTTATTATTGGTAGTAAAGTTCAAGAAACTGTTAAAAGGTCTCATAGCAGCGTGAAAATATTTGCCATCTTAAACGACTTCCTTTGATATCTTCACAATTTTCTTCTCCGAGTACCTAACGGTTAGAGTTCAATGAATCTCATTCGTAGGTAGCGAAGTAGTAGCTTAGTTAATTGGGTTGTACTATGAAGAGTCGTTGCTCTTAAGTCGTTGGTTTGGTCAGGGACATTTGCTCAAGGGTGGCCTTTTAAAAGTTTTTGTCGTCACGTCCACTAAAGTACTTAACGCTGGAGATGATTTCATATAGTGTGGACTGAGGACCTATTGATCCGGTTATGTTAATAATAGTAGTAAGTACTGTACGTAAATGCAAAAGCAGGGCGCATTTTAAACCAAGAGCTTTGAAAAAAAAAACTGCACGTCTACCTATACTGATACGTCATTTTAAGAGACGGGGCAGAGAAGATTCGTGGTGTCCTGAAAAAATGCAAAAAGTAAATTATGTTGTTTTGGACCCGAGTTGATATTTGGATTATGGTTCATCGAAAATGATCTGCAGTTGTTTAATTTCACTACTACCTAACAATACCACATTTTAAATTCAGGAAAAGCCTATTAAAAGCCGACAAATAAGTAATTAGGCTTCAAGTCTTTAACCAACGCAGATTTATCATCATCATCATCAATATCATCCGAATCACGTCCACCGCTGGCCAAGGCTTTTCCCAAAGACCTCCATTATTATCAGTCCTGCGAGTAGCAGACAAAGGTCGTTACAAAAATCGTCACAAAGTAAGTTTAAAGACATTACAAATACTTGAACTCTGAAGGTAAATGACCTAGGGTCTGTTAATTATTCTGATGTTGCCTCCGGATACACTACAAAATAAACTACGGCTTTTATTCTTCTCTCGCTAGCTGAGTTTCGTTTGCTTTTAACTTGATTTTAAGAAAGTGTAATCCAATTTGGTCTAATGTAGGGCTTCTGAACTCGCGAATATGACTTTAAAGGGATCCTTTGTCAGGGTCAGGTTCATTTTGGTAGTTAACGACCTGTTTTAACCCTTTAAACATGTCAACAGAACGTCGTATGGAGACGCAACAAGTGTAAAGCTTAAAACAACTCACTAACAGTTGGGCGGCTACGACACGAAAATCGGTTGACGTGAATTGCCGACTGTGGCGTTCAAAGGTTATAAAATACAGAGCCTTATTTTGCTTCGTCTCTACGCGTATTGCTATCGTATCCCCCAAAACATCGTCTATTCTACATTGTAGAATTGACAACGTGTTTTCCGGGAATTACAGAGTCTGACGATATTGTGTCACACGTATTGCTATCGTATTATTTTTAACTCGGCTGCCATTACTTTTAAGTAAGTAAGACGATGACCATGACAATACGATAACAATAAGTGTAAAAACACGTGTCGTATTGTCATCGCCATAGTCTTATTAACTGTAGGATAGACGACGTGTTTTCGGGGAATTACAGAGTCTGACGATTTTGAAAGCAATGCCCGATATCATGAATCATAAATAATTTATTTGCAAGAACGTAGAATTGCAATAGTGGAATGGTGTCTAGATAGCCGGTGTCATCATCGTCGGACGAAATTCGTTATTTGTAAAATTGGACACAATTTTATTTCTCCCTACTTCGATAAATTACGTATTTGCAGTATGTGTGTACTTAAAAAGCAATCAGCTTGTTGGTAGCGTCTGCGCGGCTGTCTAAAACATTAATAAGGCATTTGAATTTTAAAATAAACCAATTGATATGTATTGTATTGTGTTAACCGTCATTCCAGATTCCAAATGTTTCAGAAAGAGACGTTTATTTATTTCATTTCGAACAATGAAAGTTTATTGGGAGCGTAACCATATACTGTAGAAATATTCGATATCTGTTATAATTTCGTTTCAATGTCACCATAAATTACACGAACAACGAGTTATTTTACCCTCGTGTACTATTATCTCTAAATGCAACTCAACTAAAAATAATGAAGACCTGAAAAAGTGACATTAATTATGCTTGGTTTGATAATTTCGTAAAAAATGACAAAGTATTTACTGAAGAAAAGCTTTAGCCAAATATTTTTAGCCATTTAAAAGAAAGTAATAGGCTCATGGGTTTATAATAATGAGATTACAGGCAGACGTACCACACAGTCATCTTATAAGGGTTCCGTTTTTATGACCCCTAAAATAAAAAAATAAAGCTAAACAACCAAAATAAAAAAATCAAAATCAACAAAGCCGCAAGAGTACCCATGTCGTCACGCTGCTGCACTATATAGCAAAAGTTACGGTTCAAAAAATTCCAAATAAAAAAAACTGCTTTACTAAACTCATTACAAATAGCAAAACTTAAAATGTATTAAAGCACATCAACAAAAACATAGAAGAAGATTTTCTATCAAAAATTTCCGAAAAATTTCGCAGTTTTTCAAGAATTCTTCCTTGTCGATATTATATTTAAAAAAAGGGCTCTGAAATTGCCGCATTTAATCCCTCTCCCGATGCAAAATACCTACTCAAGGCTCCGCTATCCAATTACGACGTTTTAGACGATTTCCTGACCCTTAAAGCAAATTTTAAATGCCTTTTCAATTCTATTTAACAAAGTGGCCAAAATGGGAAGAGGTTTAGAGTAGAGGAGGGTTAGCATTTATGACTATTGGTACATCTGTATGTATTAATATTATGTTACAAACATAATATTTATTATATGGTAAGGATATGATAATTTCCTTTAAGTGAATTAAAAAATAAATGTCAGGGGCATTAAATACGAGTTGAAGAAAACATTTTTCATATAGAATATCCGACGCTCGTGAACAAATACTTGCGCTCACAAATATTTGCCTATACTTGAATCGAACCCAGGACCAATAGCTTCATAGGCAGGGTCACTATCGATTAGGCTAACACCATATTAACACTGGTTTTACACAATTTCAATGAAAACTTAGAATAAGGGTAACTCAGGTCCAGAAATCGATATGTCAAGGTCTCGTTTTCGGGAAAACTCGTTTTCAACCGAGCGACGCTCGGTCTCCTACGTACTGAACTAAGTTGTAAGCTGAAAAGTATTTTAGCTGTGATTTTGTTGGATTCTAGAAAAGTGACGGTGAAGGAAAAGTTTTGTAGAGGCGGTAGATGTTAACATAAACACGGGATAGGCCTGTCGCCTGATCGATAACATTGTTCTGCAAAATGGAGCGCGGCGGGGCTGGTTTGGACCCGATAGCGGGGATGGGAAATGTTAGAAATATTTATCAACTTTTTTGCACCGCTTCTTCGTATCACCATTGTCTATTGATAAGGGATTTTGGAAGTAAAGTTGTTCTATGTTTTAAACTGAATTACGATTTGTGATATAAGTACTTAACATGAACAATTGAATGGCTGCCTGTATTACGCTTACCGCCGTACTCAGAGACATTGTAGAGGCCAATAACTGATGTCTTTTTCCGTATGGTGTATTGAAAATCGCCACTACGAGCGAGTTGTTTAGTCAATGGGCAGTAGTTAACCGAAACACCTAAAACAAATGTGAATCGAAAATATGAAACATTCGGTTGAGATTTAACAGTTGGTTACGATTTTTAACTATTAGTACCTATATATTAAATACTGATCTAACAACGGGCCCTAAAGGCCGATTTTTTTTTATCTTATCGGTAGTTGACTAAACGAATGGTTGCAATTTGAAAATTGGATCGAATATGTGTGACTACCAATAAAAAAACTGTAAGAGACATATTAATGGTCATTAACTAGCTCTATGCGGCCGTATGACTCAGGCTCAGGGCCTCTATTCCCGGTGGTAAAAACCATATCGCCTATGAACTGTTATGGTATTGTTTTGACGTCAGCCGCCATTACTGTCAAGTAAATGAGAGCTATTAAAACGTTGACTTTACGATAACAGTCAAAGACAATACGGTTTTTATCGCCGGGAATAGAGGCCCAGGTATCCTCTTACTCGTATGATGAAATTAATTGCCGGAACCAAACCTCCCCTTAATACTACAGAACAAAGAAAATAAAATCATTTACACAAGTTTTCATTTTACTTCACTCCGTAGTTGTTTCTTATTTTGTTTTCAAATGTTATAATCAAATTTGAATTCATTCCGTTATTGAATCGAGCTGAAATCGGGTTTAGGTACTTTGTAAATGATGATAATGCAACATTTTGGTATCATTGAACTGATCTGAAAAAGAAAAGTAGTAAGTACTTGAAAGTCGCATAGCAACTGGATCTCCACTGCAAAAAATAAGCAAAACAGTTCATCTCAGAACTTAAACCAAGCAACCAACCAACCAAAAACTTTGCAGTCAAGTAAACCATAAGCTTTCTTTAATGTTCCTGATCAATTTGACCAATCGTTAGAATCTAAAATATAAAACGGTTTTCTCGGAGGCATTAGAGCAGTACTGTGATCCGATGAAAGACGTCTGGGACATTCAAGGTCGACATCTAGATTATTTCAGCAAGTATTGGAAAAATGTACAGCGTCGACGTAATTATCTTTTAGTATTTTGTTTAACAGATATCAGGCATTTATGATGACCGCGGAATCTTTTTATGGAATATGAAAAAGCATAATGAAATCCGTATAAATTACGTTTTCTGGAATCAAATATTGAACAAAAAGGTTTTACTGCAGTGTTGCTGGTTTCTTTTAAATTTAAAAGCAAAGTTAAGACGCTATTAGAAAATTAAGCAACCAAGTTCATCAAACTCGTCTGCAATATGAATGAAGTTAAATTGTATAGATCAAAAAGAAACGTCCTTAACTTTTGATTTAAAATAACTTTCCCATTTTATAGGGCGGCTGAGAGGTATCTTAACAAAGGTTGTTAAGAAAATAAGAAAGTGTATTTCATAGAAAAAATCGTGTACTTCCAATACATTTTTTTAAGGTTTTTCTTTTGACAAAGAAAGTGTTTATTATTAAGAGTAACCTCTTGTTATGTTTGTAGCCTTTTGACGATGTGTTCAATAAACCGTTTATAATGTAAAGTAGGGAGCAGACGTTTTAATGTAAGAAACGATGGAAAAGAGCAAGGGGATAATAATAAGGTAGTTAGCAATCACTGCCGCCTATGAACAGCCGAACACCACTTTACGTTAACGAAGTGTCGGATAGAAAAGCTAGTACCTAACTTAGTATACTTAATACATTTGTGGAAAACAAACTCTCCTCTTGCTTAGGGCATAAGTGCTTATAAATCAAAAAGAAAACTTTATCACGATTATGTAAGCCCAGCCTACTTATTTTTTCTTGGAAAATATTCTATATCAAGTTTTTTTTTGTAAACGGTTATCAAGTAAGTGTAATTTTAACATACAAAATTTTCGAATCCACCAAAATACTGGTATTATACACTAAGTTGCTGGATTAAAGTAGTATCCAAGAAAAGAATGCAATTTTTCTTGGTGAAAATAAAAGTAAGTATTTGGTATTGATGGACCAGATACAAGGACTGAAATAAAAATCCCAAAGATAAGGTAACAGGAAACATAAAAGTTTAGAACCAAGTGATTTAACTTTTTTATTGCTAAAACCATTTTCAATTATCCTTTTTATATTCGTTTGGATCTCCCGAAATGATTTTTATTCTTCTTAAAGACGAGTCGGGTCAATCAACTTAGGATAATATAATATCATCTATGCAAAGTGTTCTCCGTTTTTTTTTTATGTTTGCTGAAGTTGAGGGTAATGTACTCGGCGTAGGTATGCCATAAATCAGAGGGCACTCTTTGACAGATGATCACCCTTTATTCACTTGTAATGTCGAGCGCGCTTCGGCACGAAAGTTGAATCTGAACTAATTTAAAAACTCTCGATAGCGCAAAACTTTACCATCACTCTTTTAAAGGGTAATTCCACGATAATGTAACGATAGTTACCATTTCAATGCTTGTTTTTTTTAACTTTTAATGCCCAATATATCTAGAAAAAAGATATAAATTTTAACAAGTAGAGATAAAAGAATACTTCCATGTAGCAATAATAATATAACAAAAAAAACAAGCCGCAGGCTAGAAAATGGTAACTTACGTTACTCTCTGCCATGGAATTGCCCTAAAACACATGATGTTATGATTAAGGATTTAAGTGGAAGTATACAATATATTTTTAAATTTATGTGCCATTTCCACGCTTTGTTGCTGCCTGGCAAAACTAGCTATTAAATTAAAAACAACGCAAACGAGTTCACAATCGACAAACTTATTATTAGCTATTAGAGGAGTTTCTTTGTCCATTTTCCGGCTTTATCACCTAACAGTTCAATGATACCTACCATATTTTCATATCACAATTGCTTATGTATTAAGTCAATGTGACGATCAGAAGTAGGGTGTAGGCGACTTCCTAAATTTGTGTAATTACCTATGTACTTACAAGTGAAGTTAAAAAAAACGTGTATGAGCTAAGCTTTATTTCTTATTGTTAAATTTTTTGGTTGTTCCAGCATCAAAATTGTCTAGAGTCAAACTTTTCTGTTTTTGATGTATTCTTTACGGTTGTAAAAAATATGATTCAGTTTACGAATTTGCTTCACGGAACAAATTATCAATACAAATCAATATTATACGTGAAAAAGGTTTCCCCTTCCTTCTTTAAGGAGTTAGCTCGTTTAACTTAAATTAATCGATAAGCTATTACAATTAAAATCACACACTGGGGGTAATATTTGTTTGACTA
Organism: Acleris cristana; assembly: GCA_948252455.1. Taxonomy (NCBI): domain Eukaryota; kingdom Metazoa; phylum Arthropoda; class Insecta; order Lepidoptera; family Tortricidae; genus Acleris; species Acleris cristana. The sequence continues at coordinate 8,053,671 of OX411775.1, forward strand.
GACAATAGAAATCACGATAACATGTCTTTTTTGAACAGATAACCGAACGAAATAATTAATTTGGAAGGCTACATGGCATTTGGGTCACTAGGTATAAATACGTAACAATTTAAAGGCAGACAGGTCAAGACTGTCCATTTAAATGAGTGGAATTTGTAAAGCGTAGCTCACGTTAGCTTACATCGATCCTATGTCGATATTTTTTTAATTTCTAACGTATTTAACTTAACTAGTATGCGTCTTCATATCTTGGCGGTGTTTAGATCCTTGATATCATTTTTATAACACGCTAAAATTACATCAACACGAAAATTGTACAAAAATCAACGAGATTTGTAACATATTTCATTACTAACTATGTTACATCCATTGGTTTGGAAACCAACTCAGAGAAAATCAACTTAAAAGACCTCGAATAACTTTAACTTTCCGATGATAATCACCGGACTTTCTGCCAGTCGATTGCCAAAATTAAAGTTATTTAACGTTGGAACCGCGGCATGGCATTACAATGCCGGGTGCGGCAGTCGTTGAGAGTTGGCGAGTGTAAGCGAGTTGAGATAACTCGCGGCTAAGTCGCGACGTGACTTAGACGACGAGCACTCTTCGAAATTAACAGCGTTTTCAAAGCAGTGGCTTTGCAGACGGGGTTGTACATTACACAACGTTAGTATCTGTTTTTGATACGTGTGTGCTGTGTTCTTTGTCTGCGTTGAGTTTAATTAATGTTTACAAACATGCTAAAGCGAATTTTGGGGGGCAGTGTCCTTGATTGTTGAGCGATAAGATTTGGGCTGAGTTGGTTATGCTCTTTTTGGAAAACATTCTTGACAAGAAATACAGCAATGATCAAGTATGTTAAACGTTAGCTCATGATGCTCTAAAACTTTCAATAAAAATTATAAGAAACGCAAGATTTTGTATAAATCGATACGAACGTGACTTGGACAAAAAGTGTGAACTCCGTAGTTTCGCGATAATGTAGGTACAATCTTATTTTCGAAACCATTCTAACTTTTACAGTCGACGACTTCGAGACTTATGTCGATGTTTGGGAATACAAACATAAACAAAGCCTTTATATCTTCACTTGCATCATAGATCTGTGTGGCACAAGGGAACAAAATAATATATTTACGGTGAAGGTAAATATATATTGAATCTAAAGCGAAGCGAAGAATTTATAAACGTATAGGGATATCAACATGGAGTTCTGAGCGATGCAAATACAATAATTTAAAATTCATAACACATTTTATGAATAAACTTAAAAACTTACGTGATTTGTGCCTTATTAGATGGGTCGATTGAATTGCACACAACAAAAGTCTAATAAAGAAAACCACCTTATTACCTACTTTCTTTTTCAGTAAATGACCACATGGTACCTCTTTTAAGAGAAACTGTGTTTTTATATGCCTACTTAGGTAAAGTTGTACTCTTGGGCTATTGTTAATTAATGATACTATTATAACAGTTGTAGTATTTTTATTTTTTCCCCGATGTGGTTGTATTGTTATCTAAGTATGTATTTATTTACAATTATCTGTCTATTTATGCAAGTCTCTTGTATTTATTTGTATTTGTATATATTAACTTCTTTATTTATTTGTTTGGTAAGCGTTTATTTGTTACTATTCTAGTTTTTAATTTTTTTTGTATTCATATTTAATTGCTAACATAGTTTCTTGTTATTACTCGCGTGAAGTCTGCACCACTACTTTTTAAAATATTTTAATTTGACACTATGTCCCTACTAAGGTTGTCTGGAAGAGATCTAATCAGCGATAAGACCGCCTGTTGTTTACCCGTATTTTTTTAATTGGGCTCTTTCTCCGTAATGTTTTTGTTTGGTGTACATTAAAGTGTTTTGTATTGTTAACTGTAAAGTCGGTCCACAGGTTGTCGGAGACATTACGTTAAAAACATTAAAATATATACTTTTTTTGAAGTCGGTTGAAAAGATATGTTATTTCATTAAAGTATAAGTAAAATATGCATAGTCCCCAAACAACTTTAAAAATTAAAAGCTTAATAACTCCCTAAAAGTGCCACTTTAAATGTAAATCTGTTCACAACTCGGTACTAAAGCCGAAAAAAGCTACTTTAATCTTTACAAAACCTATCTATTTATCATGCGGGCCTTTCGTGTTTCATAGCTCGTAAAACTCGCAGAATGAATGCCAGGCACAGATTAAAATACGTTCAATGGGTACCTCTTGGGTATGATTTGGATCTAGAGTATTGTGCAACATACTGTGATAGAACGAGAACCGATGGAGCATTCGCGAGAGCTGGGCCGTCATAAATACACATCGCTGCATGAGTGAGTGCGATGCCCTAAAGATGCCGAGATGCTGAGAAAGGATGCCGAGAAAGGATGCCCTGTAATGTACGCGATCTGTCTTCTCGGGACAGTGACCGAAGTAATTGGAGATCACAGCGTTTGTCCGTTATTGATTGCTGCTTTGATTTTGTCCTACAATTATAGCATCGTAATAGAGGGGAAAGATGAATTGAGGAATAGATTGCTTGATTTAGTGCAATACCCTCAAAGTTGCCTTTGGTATTTATTGATCGCGTGTTTTTACATCAGGCTTACTTACGTAACAGGTATGTTAAAAACTAAACTGTTTCAGAGTTAAATATGGCTTAGTAATACTATTAAATTAACTTTCACCCGAAACTTCGTCAGCATTGATAGGTTAAAGTCACCAGTGGTCAGCCTCTGCCTATATTTACTTTGTATGAGTGGGAAGAGTAGGTACGAAAGATATATTTCCCACTCTTCTAACTCATATAAGGTTGACTGCTGGTCTCTGGCTGACCACTGGTGACTTTAGCTATTATTCATAGCAGTTTTCTTGAAAATCACTTGACAACTGTCCAAGTAACTTCAATATCACGATTCCTCTGCTTTGTTCCGATGAAAAGCATGTGTGAGCAAACAAGAAATAGTTTTGTGTTTTTTAATTTAGTAAGTAGTAATAAAGTGTCTTGAATTAAAAAACTAGGACGTTTACCTCTCGACTGACAAAGGAACTACCGTACCTACAGCAAAATTAAAGAAAGAACTAAATAGAAGATGGATCAATTTTCATCGCCAATAACTAATTAGTTTCGAATTTCTCACCTTTTTACATTTCATCTAATATGTATTAGCCGTTGACGTTACTTTTTAAACGATTATTACGAGGGAATACGGTCGTGAATATAGCAGAACACAATTAATATAGCTCGCGTCAAAGCGCTTATGTAGTTGACCAAGAGTTTATTATTGCTTGTTTCACGCGCAATATTATCTGTGTCTTGCTACGCTACACTTTATCCGTAGGTAACTGTATGTAACGTGAGACGTGGCATACATTTAGATCACCTTCAGTCCTGACAAAGCGTCTAGTCCATTATTGTTATATAATAATATTAAACGACACATTTTATCTTTTCGTAAATAAAATGTTGCAAGTCAACAACAAATTACAAGATAATCCATTTAACTATCCAAGTGAATAATAAAACAATTTTATTATGATATTTTACCCCCTTAACGTTTGTGTAACAAAAGGACTGTTTAGCCCTTAAGCTTGATGTATGTATCGGTGGTATAGCTATACAATGTTTTGTCCCTATCTGTCATGTGACATTTGAATTTGACAGATAAGCGCCGTCCGTGTTTGTTACTTTTTAATAAACGTTGAGTAACGGTGGTATAGCTATACAATGTTTTGTCCTTATCTGTCAAATTCAAATGTCACATGACAGATAGGGACAAAACATTAGCTATACCACCGTTACATACATCAAGCTTAAGGGCTAAACAGTCCTTTTGTTACACGTGAATCTGAAATTGTTTAAAATTATGTTATAATATAAGCTAATTCTTTGTGCAAAACTTACTAAAAATACTTTTTTTAATTTTGCAATTCTTTAAAGCCAAAAATACAAATGCAGTATATCTAATATAAGTTGAATGTACGTACCTTTTGTTCTCTACTTAACTAGTTAAAAGAATTGAGTTGTTTTAGAAGTAGATTCATTTTCTATACAGTAAATTCAGCTTTTAAAGAGGTCGGCTACCCCCATTACGGTCTCGGGACATTCGATACGGTCCTCAGTACCTATTAATTAATCGTTGTGGTTTTATTTTACAGTGGTTACTCTAACACGAGGTCGTCAAATTCGGTGATGAGACCCGCCGATTTGGAGCTTTCTTATTTTATTTCACAACAGCAGTGTTGTGATTAGGTACTTGTGTGTTCACCAACGACCATAAGTATACTCGTAATATGACCTCTGGGGCACGTTTTATAAAGCTACAAGTTACAATTTTACAGGTCTAAACTGGCAACACTGTTCAAATGGCTGGTCGTCATTGGTCGAGGTTGTGTCAAATGGAAACTTGTTACCTGTAAATTGTAATTTGTAGCTTTATAAAACAGGCCCCAGGACTCTTAACAACTCTTCCAAGCAGTGATTTGTCGGGCGAACGTATGGTTCTGTCGATCAAATTTGCAATAATTCGACGACAAAGTCGACGTAGAACTTTGAAGTACTGTACGTTAGAGAATAAGCTGTTTGAAATTGAAAAACATCACTGAGCCTTAATGATAATTACATATATTTTGATCTCAGGTTTCCCATATTTTTTTATTTCCAGCGGTCAAAATAACAACCAATTAACCGATCGTACGGTTTTATTCATTCAGTATTCAGAAACAAATTGGGAGACTCCAAAATTCCTGTTGGCAAATTCTGTAATAAAACGTAATGAAAATTAAACTTTATGTATTTATAATATAAGTTTGTATTAAAATGTAATTAATTTTAATAATGTTTGGTTTCAGGTACGTTTCAAAGGAATCGGCAAGTAAAATTTCCAGTCACAGACAAAAATTAGAGAGCTCGTGAATATAAAATATTAAATGCTAGTCTTAGAAAAAAGTCGAAAGCGAGAAACGGTTCGGAAAATAGCGGAGTGAAAAACAGATGCTTGCATTTCTGAGTACGATGAATACTTTATGTATCATTTCGCAGTCCCGGGAATTCATCTCCACTTGAAAGATTTATATCGGACGAAATCTCGAGTTTATAGCCGACGTGCGCTTTAAATGTCCCGATATTTTCCCGGGATACATTGCAATTTTTTCTTTAAGTGCATCGGGAGTGTGTGCGGTAGAATATAAATTCGATTGAAGTTATGTATTTAAAGTGTTCTATCCAGTTTGCGTTTTATTTTTCAGTTATACTACTTGACATTACTTGTAATTTCCTCTTTATTAGACATAAATTCAAGTTACCACCTTAAACGATCCAAGAACTCCACATCAGGTTAGTTTTGTGTACATATGCCAAGGGTTTGGTTCTCAACGTGTAAACCTTCATAAGCTCGTCTCCTGCATCTGGCTTATACTTTTCTTTATTTTCGTTTCGCTTATAGAAACAGACCGAGGCAAATAGAGATGAATGGTGCCGCCATTATTAACACCACACAAGTGTCGCCAGCTTACACATACTACCGCGAATTTCTCTATCACTAATAAGTAATAACCACTCTCCAAGTAGTTGTCGGCTCTGAAATATTGTTTAGTGTTTGAATAATCAAGTTCCCTAGTGGATCGGAGCTACGCACTATTCAATAATGTTCCATTGTTTGAAACTTGGTAACTGTACTAGCTTTTAATAATTTCGTGTTTACTCTCCAAGAGTTTCATGGTTACGGGAAAATAAACTAGGCTAAAGAGATTAATTACATAATTATGTTCACTATTGTTAGTCAGGATTATAACGGCCCCGAATTTGAGCGACTGTGGCAGGGTTAGCGACAAGCGTTAAGCGGAATAAACAAATTCATACAGTTGTATGAAGCATGCCACGAGTCGCTGTTGCGGCAATAAAGCGATTTCATACATTTGCTTTCACCGCCAAAGCCGCTGCAGTCTAAAGTCGTAGCCAGGCTGTAAAGCCGCCACGTCAGGTTCGTCAATAATTTGGTTTACCGATGTATGCGGTTAGCGAACACTAAAAGCAATATTTAAACTGACAAAATTCACAACACGAAACCTGATTAATATAATTTTACATTATGATATTGTTTGTCAAAGCACGGTTTATTTCCATACTTACGTAGAAATCCAAACCTATTTTTAATCTCGCGGGAAGTGTTCGCATTACATAACCTTATTCTGCCATCATGTGTAGTATTGATGACTAGGCGGAGGGAGCAGCCACCTTTATGCTTTTTAAATACTAGTCGTTTACACGAAGCGTTGCGCTCATTCTTTTTTTAATTACGAACTACTAAACAGAAAAATTCGCTTCTTTCCTTCGTATTTCTAGAAATATAACTTAACTAAGGGCTGACTTTTCAATCCTTTCCTTTTCTGAAGTCATATGAAAGAAAAGGATAGAGCTAAAATCCCAGTAGGTATACATATGAGGAGGCCAAAACTGGAGCAACGTTTTCTTCACAACATTCGACGACCTCGATATGTCTAGAATAAGCTGTGATAGTTGAGCCAAACTGAACCTAAATCTTTATTATGTGCTTAATTTATAACAATGTCGTGAAACCACCCTAGTTCCTATTGCACCATTAAATTGGTGGATGGTGCCACCTCACGTTTGTCATCAGGTATTAAATGGCGTGGTTCGAGATTATGGCAGTCAACTTTGTAAGTTCCTTGAACTTAAAATATTTTTAATCATTTCTGCGATTATTTCTAGATTTCTAACAATCCTGTGATCCAGGTGATCCAACTCCGTCATTACACTACACTTTTAACATAACAAGACGATACTGTATCGTGAGTTAAACATTGCAGTAAATATTGTACCTACCTAGTGTAGCTTTCGCTTAAAACTTATTTCAAAAACGTCAATTTCATCTCCGTCAAATACATAATGTGCGAAGTTGAAATGTTTAAAGTTGAAACTCGATTAACATTCTGCGTACATTCGTACATTCTTGGCTTCCTTATTATGTACGACAGTACAAATTAACGCTGTTAAAGATGACGGGAATTATGTTAATTGCTAGGACGCTTTGAGATAAGTGTGCGTTACTGGAGGTAAAAGACAGGCAAATTATTAAATTCATCCGACCTGTTTTCAACGCAAGTGCTTAAGCTGAGATACTTTAATGTCACTGTAAATCTATAAATCATTAACGACATTATAATGAACACCTTTGTAAAATGTTGTATTTATTTTTTGATCTGTCGTGTTTAAAACCCCTGCTTCGCGGTCGAATGCCTTATGCCTTGTTGGAGTCAGGCAAGCTCCAGCTATGGTAATGAATGAAGAGTATAAAATCATGTATGGAATGATGAAAGCCAATGACTTACGTCAAAAGAAGGATCAGTATATTCTATTGACGGTGGTACTGTACTGTAGGCCGCTAGACGTTCATTATTTAATAGCCTTTGTTCAATATTCTGTTCTCGTAGAACTTGTATAAAATTTCCTCGGGAAAAGTACTTTCAATGCCAATTCAAAACATGGACTATCTGTCTGCAAAATGTAATCAAAATACATCCATCCAATGATCCAAAAAACGAGCATAAACTTCCACGTTTATAATAGGTAGGATAAAACACAATTATTTTATAAAGTAGCTGTTAGAGGCCGGGACAGATGACCGACCCCTACAAAAGCATCTAAATTTAGGTGTCCACACGAACTCATTAATGCATGGCCAAACCGCTGAAGCGAGGATCTTGAAATTTCGCAAGCGCACGCCGTTATAACTAAAGCGGTGGCGTAAGAACGGAACTAAAAGGAACCTTCTTATTTCCACGAGTTTTAAATTAATAACCTGCTATACAATGTGGCTGGCCTTTACAATTTATCTTGCGACGCAAAAATGGAAAAGACGTTTAAACCGTTTAAAAATATATTTTCTATCGTATAGGAACAACGCCATGGACTTATAAATTGAACAGTCAATGCAATGCGTGCACAGTAGTGGGCATTGCAATAAACATGAACGATTAAGCTTTCTCAAAGGCACGTCACGAGGTACCAGAGTCGCAGAGATCTGTAGGGCGCTATCGATTTTCCCCTGCCCGTGAGGGAGTAAGGGGGAGGATCTCAGCTGGGCGACCCCCCTCCCCGCACCCGCCCTGTAAACAAAAACACGACCGCGTTACAGATGACTGAGGTACTGTACGAATGTATGAGAATGCGATGATGAGACGCATTGAGACTAAAAGTTTCATAGCTATCTCTAGAACGCTTTTAAAACCTATTTTCCATGGAGGGTACGTTAAAATATCTAATTCTTAATTTGATTACTCGAGCTGGGTTCTTAAGACACTAGTTCTGAGAACGCTTTAACAGTGTCTGGATTTAGATTTGGGTTTAACATTATGTCTGATATTGTGAATGATGATGTTTTTTTGATATTTTTCATTGAAAATTCAACCTGTTATTTATAGTTACTTAGTAACGTACCATAAACACCCACACTGATTCTATTAAATATTCATTTATTTTTAACTCTGAATCCGCCTATGTTTAGGCAATATTGTAATTTCGTATAATTCTGTATCAGGAAAATGTCAACAGCTGTATAAAACGACCGTTATCATGTCGAAAATAGACCCTGGTTGATACTTGATTTTTATTAAAGCTTCTAATCACATTCCAATTATCAAGAACAAAGAAACAATCGATAGACGGTCGGTGCCGCAACAACGTCACACCACAGTGAACTAGATCGTCAGTATGCCGACGATATTATTATAATCTATCTCATATTTTCATCTACTGACGATATTATATCTATTTTTCATCGTATGGACGACGGGGATGGCTGTATAAATTGCATATTAGAACTGGGTATTGGTCTATCATTTCCATACGATTTAAGACTTGCAATTCGATTACGTAAGAGTATAAGCAAATGCTCTCTTTGTTCCACTTAAGAAGATGTTTAGTCATGAAACCCTCAAAAATTATATTGGTAATTGTATTGGTATTGGTAATTATAAACATAAGTCGGCCTAAACAAGTTATATTCGATTTAAAAGTACCGAATAACAACGCAGATGACTTAAGCTCTCGTAAAGTTGATGTAAGTCAATGTCTTACGCATTAGGCATTCTGCTGTTCCTTTTAAAAACGAACCGTCTTCGAAATAATCAAAACCTGCATCTTAAGATCGGTATTTAATAAAGTCAATGAATTGAAGGTATTTTAACTGTATTTTTTTAAATCATCCCTACGCTACCTTCGCAAAGCTATGCTATGCTCTAACGCTTCTAACAAAACATTACGGAGCTCGAGGCCACATTCACTAACTGGCTGTAGGTACTCTACTTTACCTAGGACCTATAATTTTGCCGGAATTCAGTGTGTATTATTTTTTAGGTCTATTTGTTCCTTTCCCTGTCATGTAGAACATTAATTTAAGGCAATACTGTTTAGACAATGTCGAATATGGACTTTAGAATCGTGTAGCTCTGATTGTGGTTGTGCGCGTTGGTTGTCGAATTTAATTCTTATTGATTCACGTATGAAACACATGCAAGGTCAGTTTTGTTTTAGTAATGTAAGTATCATCGATCGTAATTATCAAGCTAGGGTTAAATAATCAAAACAAGTTGGATCTAGCTATATGTACCATCCATAGTAAAACATAACACCGTGGAACGCCATCCGGCGAGGTGAAACAACGTTGAATATTTATGAACCCCCGTACAAGGGATTAAGAACCGACTTTTCTAGGTCATCAATTCGAGCATTTATTGCGGGATAAACATTGTGTTCGTAACGAGCTTTGTTCTGCTTGATCAATTCTCCATTATAGTTTATTGATATGTTTATAATTCAATTTCCGTCCTTTACAAATCCGTTTCTGACTTTTTGCTGTGACCGCTGTTAACATATATATCCTAACGAAAACACCATTGATGAGTAATTTACGCTGATGTGTAATCCTTTTATGTGTAATTAGAGTGGGTAATTTAAAATAAACCGTCGCAGTCAGTCATGCCGTAGTAGGTTCTTTGGATAAATTGTGATCAATAATAAATATCCAAGTCAACGTCAAAAAAATTACTACCGCCTTAGCAATAATGTTTACTTAAACTACTTCATCACCAATTTGTCTGATTAACTTACCACTTCGTGTCATTTATCATTATGTTAGCTATTCATGGAATATTAGGTGTATACTTGTTAAAAGAAAAACGTAGAATTTACCTTTATTTTTAAATCGAAAGAGGTTTTTTTGGTTAAATTACCTAGCGCTTTACCATGATAATATTAATAACACATATCGTCGGTGATACTGCAATAATACTTAATTAACAAATTCTATAAGTTGCAAAATGTACCTTACTGACTTACTTGCTAAGGTGTATTTTTCACCTGATTTAATTTGTTGGTTACGCGACTTATGCGGTATTGCAGTCTCGCTGACGATAGTATGGTGAAGGGATCATGCCCGCTGATTTGTTGATATAACAAATATAACCTCCTTTAAAGTAACTTTAACTATTATATAGCTTTTAATTGAATTGTGTAAGTTAAATTTATGATTTAACGTGTGTTCTCTGATTTGTATGAACCAGTTATTATATTTCATGGATCGTGTAACGTTTTTGTTTATACAATGTTTCACTAATTGATCCTTAATACGTATTCTCACGTGTTATATCTACCAGACCGGTCTCGTAATAAGAGGACGACTCAAAAATAGTAAAATGTTCATCAAATTACGAGTATTATGACTTATTATTTATATTAAAAAGCGTTTTAGAAATAGCAACCTCCTACACTCAAAGAATGCTTAAATTGATTCGGATTTTTTTTCCTAATCTTTTGATAGACGAAGAAATCTGCGTAGGAATGTTATGTGGATCCCTTAGGATAAGATTATTCTTGTTGGTTATTACTTACCCTCTTTTATAAATATTATTTGTATTAAATAGGTAGATAAGGTAATCTACGAAATTATTTGTTCCAAATTGTGACTTCGGTGTTATAAAAGTGCGACCTCACCGCTGCGTAAAATACGGTGTCGTTGCGTAAACAAAAGACGGGGTCATAACAACATGGGGCCGTTTTTGACGCACCGTAATATACGCACCGTTAAGCAGCCGTGCGGTCGCACCTTAATGCGTATAAAAAACGTCCAAACACTCAAACAACTTAACCAACATAGATTTAAATAATCATAATCAATTGGTTGAAACGTGCGTAAGTAATTTAAAGTATAGGTATAACCTTAAAATAAAATAAAATTAGGTATACAATTCTAGCCAAGGTGGTTTATTTTTTCCATTTATTTTCTAATATAAATAGGTACTAAAAATGTGTTAACCAGGTAGGTACTTAGTTAACTATGTCATCATCATCATAATTTTAGCCGAAAAATGTGAACTGATGGACATAAATAGACCTTTTCAAAGGTTGTCACAAGGACCGCGCCGGCGCCGCCCGCATGCGTCGGTTTCCCGCAACCTTAGCCGCGTCCTCGGTCCACCTCGTTAGAGTTCTACCATACGTCTTATTATGTACATATTTATTTGTGTACCAGGAAAAAAAATGGGAAAAAATTTAATCTATGTCGATTTAAAATTGCATTTGCATTCTCAAACTAAACTTTAAAGACTTTAATCCTAAGACTGCTAATGCGTTGCCATGCCAACCCAGAAAACCGAAATAGAATCGAGCCGTTCCAATCTTCGTTCCGAACCGTACATTTATTACAATTTTACTATAACAGTTGCATTTACATGTACGGTTCGGAACGAGGATTGGAACGGCGCGTGGCGTTTCCCGCGGTCCGAACTTTACGTGTGCAGGCCGCTAATGCCTCTATTCTAGTAATTTCACCGGTTTTCCTATCCCCACACCAAAACAGAACTACTTGGCGGTATGTTATAGGATAAGATGGTGGTAGCGATGCGGACGGACTACGCACAAAGGCCTCAACTCTAACCCCCTTACTTATAAATGTGGAATAACCTTGGAGTAGCTATGCCATGTTTTGTCCTTACCTGTCGTTGTGACATTTGAATTTGGATAAGGACAAAGCATGGCGTAGCTACTCCATGTTTACTCCACGTTTATAAGTAAGGGCATTAAAGTATAGTCATCAAGGCCGTGCATTATTTTGTTTAACAGTTTCTAATAAGATTACACTCCTTTTTCTTAGTACCTATATACTTCACATTAAAGCCATCAAGCCTCCAAAAATACAAAGCGACTGAAATTTCCGTTTTACACAATATTCACAATGGCGACAATCATTAAAAGCTTCGCGCCTGTATTTTCGCAATTTGGGTACTCTTTGCTTCTCGGGAATTAATAGAGCCGAAGCAACTGCGTGACAGACTGTTGATGGCGTCGTAAATAACGGTTATCCGGCACTACTCACGTGTGTCTACAACGTTGCTTATTATAAATCCTTTATAAAGGTAATAGGTAATCAGTACCCGAGCTACGAACCGAATAGGAAACTAAAATTGGTACTGATTTCAATTAAAAGAGGAATTTAGTACTTATTAGCCAAAGATAAACGAGTAAATTAACCAACTTATACTACCTATTTGATACATAAAGGACCCCATATTGCCATTATATGTAAGTGTTTTTGTAAAACACTTCCTTTAGTTATTTTAAAATGAATGCAAAATAATAAGTCAGTACATAAATCGTAAATAGGATTGTGCACGATCTTTTACTGTAGTATTGGTAATAAGGTAAATCAGTTTGTTTATTTACATGTAAGGCCATTTCTCTTGATTTCAATGTTGTCAAGAAATTATCAGGAAATTAATAAGTTTGAAGGAAGAGTACTTAAAACGTCCCACGAACTAAGTCCTAACTTGCCGCCCTAATACACTTACTGCCGCACTCAGATACGTCAATTAAATATAATGCTTGTTTAGTGACGTGTTGTCTTATTCTATTGCTGTAGCAAAGAAAGTGACAGCATCAACTTTAATCAAGCATTAAATTAAATTGACGTCTCTGAGTGCGGCAGTTAAATAGTCGCATAATACTATTAAAGATGTCTCTTAAAATAATCTAGTTCCGGTGTGGCATACAGCCCCTCAGCTGTAAAGCGGGCCCCCGGGGCTGTCAATTTTTTAAACGTATTCTGTGGCGCGGGCCCTGCGGGCCGTCTCCGTTCGTACCCATAGTTTCCGTAAAAAAATTAAAATACAAAAAGAAAATGTGCAACCTGTCTATGGATTTGATTTGATGTTGATCTTGTTTAACCCTGTCTTGCTTCTATAAACATATAAAATAAATAAATAAAATATCAGGGAATAGTCTCACATAAATCGACCCAGTCCCAAATTAAGCTCTAGGCTTGTACTATGGGTACTAGACAGCGATATAAATACTTATATAGAGAAATAAATACATAAAAATACAAGACTCAGAAATAAATAGGTACTCGCGCTCATCACACAAACATTTGCTCATACCGGGAATCGAACCCAGGACCGCTAGCTTCGTAGGCAGGGTTACTACCAACTAGGCCAACACGTAGTTAAATATTACTCCGGTCTACATGGTATAATACGAAATAGGCAAAAAAAGTGAAATCGCACAATTCACGTATTATTTATTCACGGGAATGGAATAATTTATCTCGTTATCACTGGTCCTGTAGCGGCAATACTTCCGTAATAGGAGGAAGAATACTGCTGCTGTCCGAATGGCAGCCGGGCCTTCTATCATACCCTCGCGAGTTATAGTTATTGCCCGCGCTATGTGCTCGCATGGTTACAATCCATTAGGGGTCGAGAGCTATTTCTGCTTGCCATTCCGTTTCATTTATGATTTCGTTTGTATTGTTAGTGTTTTTTTATATTTAAGTGATTACAGTGGTCAACGATTTAACGGTGTTCAAGAATTGGTTGTTGGTCATTGTTTTTTTTAACTTTTGATTTTGAATACACTTTTTACTGCAATATGCAAATGACATTTTGCGGAAACCGATTTTTTAAGTACAATGTCATCAAGCGAAATGTTAATGTCCACCACTCCACTTAATTTAAAAAACCTAGGTATGCTTTTATACAACAGATGACGCTACCTCGACATTTTAGTTCCAAAGATTTTAATGGTTGTGACATCTATGTCACTGCATGCATTGTAGAATTAAGTAGGTAAACAAATGTTTTTATGAAATTATAAATGAGTACGAATGTTCTTGCTTCATAAGTAAACGAAACCAAATTGGGTCATTCCTATAATAGAAAAAATATATAGAACGACACAAACAAAGTATTAATATCGAACAATTTGAAAATAATCGCGCGCTGACCGGGCGTGAAATTGACCCGCCGAGTTCAAATTACTTTACTTTGCACTGAAATCTATTTGGGTTGGGACGAGGTGTGAAAACAATAGCCGGCGTTTTAAACAGTTAAATAATTGACGTTTCAATTTGATTTGGATAGTTTTATTAAAGGATTAACTTCATTTATTAATTAGGATTAAGTAAAAATAGGAAGTCTTACTTAATGGTACCCACAACTACCAAGAGCTAGTCACACATAAATTAAATTACTTTTTATTTAATGATCCAAGAGCTAAAAACAAATGCAGTAGCAATGTTTTTGCTTATTTATAATGACATCTCTGTTATCGTAATGCCAGTTATGCACTATTTACTGCTTTAACCGTAGCTGTGAGCTCCTATTGGAAAACAGTGTTGTTGAAAAAATTAGTTTAAAAAAAACTAAGAGAATATATTTCAGGCAGCTCGTTGACTTTGAGGCGAGATTGAGTTGCAGTTAGTAATAGTTTGGGTCGGTAAGGATAGGTGCAATACACACATCTACTACTTCTACAAGTTTGTACTTCACCGTCGGTCTGAGGACGTTTACCCTTAGCGCCTTCATGGTCCATAAGCTTCCACAACATAGAGAATACAATTATGCTCAGTGACGTGTACAAAATATAGTTCATATTTTAGGGAAATATTTAGTAACGCGTGCATATTGATTTTTACCCATGAGTGCACTGAAAATAATATACACGTATCTAAAAGTAGTGGTGAATGTCTGTGGGTCTCAGTTTCCACTTACTATTAGCTGATCTGTATGCTTTCTTAACTTCTCCATGCCATAGAAAAAGAAGGTCTAACCATCTAGTAAAGCCGCTGTATCGCAGTACAGGTCCTTGGCGGGATAAAGCGGGTACCATAAGCGATATTTCCTCTTCCCCGTAAATTTCCGCGCAATTAGCGAAGTTGCATGATGCGAGTGTTTTGGAAACATAAATTCTGCACCGCTAATGAATTCAAGCTGAACTTTTCCGCTTGGAAATGACGGCGCTTTTAATTGATATTCCTTCGTTTTATTTTGAGGTGAAACTATTAAAAGTCGTTCACAACATGCTCTTGTTATGAATTATTTCACTACATTGTGAAATCGAAACGAATCTTATATGACGTGTTACTAGGAGCTATCACAACGTTGTCAATAAGATGACAATAGGTGTAAAAACAATGCGGAATAAAGACCCAGACTTGGAAAAATCTCCGAAATACTGTGTGTGCATTGACGGCCGCACTCATAGATATTTTAGTGATAATCGTTCCTTTTTCAAACTTGTGTATGAAAAATAGTCGCAAAGAAACGACTTAATCGTCATTAACTGACTCTTGAGTGCGGCCGTTACGGGTTCAAAACAAGATGGTTTTCCACTACAAAATAAGAATAATAGAGAATAAAAGGCTTGGGCCAGGATTTCAGCCAGGACCTTTTCGCCGTAACAACGCTTATAGAATACGTAGGTACTCGTATTTACTAATGGAGTTACATGAACCCTAGAAATTTAGACCTCGGTCAGAAAAGGGTTTCAGTGGAAATTATTCAATTAAGTACCGTTTTGAAAACTGGGCCTCTGTTCAACGCGGTATAACAATACTTAGTCGACAGTGTGATATGATAACTGAAAACGATAACACAGCACGATGAGGTAAATCAAAGTACAATGAAGGCCCTGATTGCTCCTGAGAACAGAGCCAAGACAAAATGCATTCAAGCAAGGTCGACTGCAGATGTCAAAGAAAGACAACAAAGTAGGTAACTAAATATTCACGTTTGCCAATGACATTACATTCTTGATTACTTTTTTTCAATTAGAAAACATTTTGACTAGCGCTACAAATTTGTTAAGAATAAGGAACGTTTTTATGTCAAGCATGAATATTTTGACAAGTCCATAACAATGTAATGGTTTGTGGTGAACACCAAAACTAACATTGGGTGAAACTTCTCAGAACATCTGGCAGTGACGCTCTTCAGACGACCAGACGACCAGGGGTGTTATTCTCTCAAAACCGCGGTCGGACGAACGAACGAGTGAATGTAGCAGCGGCGAGTTTAAGTAGTCCCGTCCGAGCGAACAAAATACATTTTAGGGCGTGCATTATCAATTAGGCAGCCTTATACGAAGAAGCCAGGCTGCCAAATTGAATACACGTGCTAAAATGTGTTTTGTTCGCTCTGACGGGACTACTTAACTTGCCGCTTGGACATTCACTCGTTCGTTCGTCTGACCGCGTTTTTGAGAGAATAACACCCCAGACGAACAAAAGTTTGCGGTTCCATCACTACGAACACAAAATGTAATCAAATCCACAAAAAGCAAATTTGAATTGCACCGTCGTGTTCTATTTGCCGTATCTACAGTTCGTCCCTGTACAAAACAAAGAAGAAAAATCGAGAGTTGTATTTCTCAAAGAAACAAACCGCGCATTGCGCTTCGTTCGCAATAGCTTTTGTTTTCAGCTTCTTTGGTATTTTCTGCTGAAACCGAGACGATGCAATGGCTCGTAGGATAATGAGGATAAATCTGCGATTTTCTTGAAGTTCCTTTAGAGTGGAGTTAAAGTTATTGAACATTTACATCGATGTCCTATCTAGGAAATACTTTTCTATTAAACGAGATAATCTTACTATCAAGTACATAAAACTCTCTTAAAACGTCCTTTAGGGGCTCTATTCTTCTCGGTAAAACCATATTGATTTTGACTCGTTATCGTATTGTCAACGTTACGATAGCTCTTATTTAATTGATAGTAATGATGGCCAAGTTAGAATAAAAACAATTAGATAACATGTCAAAAGCAAAGCG
The DNA here is from genome assembly GCA_948252455.1 of Acleris cristana. Lineage (NCBI taxonomy): Eukaryota > Metazoa > Arthropoda > Insecta > Lepidoptera > Tortricidae > Acleris > Acleris cristana. Next base: position 8,070,783 of record OX411775.1, read on the forward strand.
GTTTTACCGATGAGAATAGGGCCCAAGGTTTGTATTTCTCTCTCACTCGCTGTCATACGAATTAAGAGAGTCTAACTGACTTAACCAGAAGCCTTTTTAAGACCTCGTGCTCTGGACCTCTATTCTATGGGGTAAACAATATTGCCATAGTAATAATAGATAAATAGGATAAGTCTTTAGTTTAGTAGATAGACGATACTTGGGCGGAAAATCTGATGTAATTATGGAATTAGTTTTTTTGTTGGACATGGACGGGCCTTGTGAGTTTATTGGTAACTCAAAACCTTCTTACGTTTTATTATAGCATTTAACTATCTAGACCAGGGATTTATGTTACTGTGCAAGTCTTGACTTTTATTAAATAAAATAAAAAAGCCTTAGTTTTGATAACAAAAGCATTTAAGGGATTTTCTTAAGAGGTTTACAGTCGTCTGAGAAATTTAATAGTGGTACTTAGGGTACGTCACTTATTACCCAGTAAAGTGCAATAGCTCTGTAAAATATCTTAGGGTTTATTATTCTCTCTTTCTCGCTCTCATAAGCTCTTATGCGAGTCTTATCAAACTAACGCAAACCCGAAAGACTTTATAAGTGTACATATAGGTATTTAGTTGTCAATGGATATTAAATCCACTTTAAACCTCATAAACATGTCATTTATATACCTAAGTGGTTTAATTTAGCATTTACGTCATAGATACAGTTACCGACGGTAATTATATTATCCTTAGGCTTAAAAGTAATTGACACATCACTACTACTAGATGCATAAGAGCATGTCAGATATGAGTATTGTGTAATCTCCCGTGGTTTCACTGGATGGTTCCAACTAAAGACCAGCGCTAACATAACGCTGAGTTGGCACCATTTCGTGACAACAGGCCTTTTGTCTATGTCAGTATTTTTTTCCTGTTTGTCACGATTTTTTTTTCTTTCATGTTATTGGGCTCAGTAGATAATAATATTATTACCGCCTTAATAAGTGTGTACAGTAAAACCAATAGAAGGGTAGAAGTACTGGTTTTGGCCATCTTTACACCGGTTTTGGCCACTCTAAATTTTAACTACTTAATATGTAAGGCATTATCAAATTACCAACATATGTTTATATTTTATCTTTATATTAATCTTCAGTCTTAACTATTTATGAATATTATTTTAAATTTTACAGTATTTTTATACTCATTTCAACCTTAAATGGCCAAAAATAGTACAGTGGCCACAAACGGTACTTCTAGCCTACCTACAGTACGATAGTCTTAAAAGATACTTCGGGTGTGTGCTCTCAAACGCTCTTATTAAGAGCGAGTGAGAGAGAATTACAAACCCAAAGACTGTACTCGGGTTTCTATCTCTGTCACACGTCTCTCTGGCATCTGTCAGTATATTTGTAATAAGCAGGTGTCGGAATAGGTAGTGCTTGTTAACCTAAACTTGACGCATGTTCATACATGCGTGAGTGAGATGGGAATACGTTATTGAATGAAGATGCATCAAGTTTTGGTTAATAATCACCACCTATTACGACCTCTGGTGAAAAGTATATACTATTAATATTACGGTTTTACTCTATGTATCTACACACTTTATTGAACGAAACCATTTTTTTAGTACAATATAAGTACTGTTGTAAACTTAGTAGATAGTGCGAAAGAAGAAAAGTAACGCGGCCAAGACCAAAATGAGTCTGGGCATTGTCTACCTTTTCTATGCCTCTAACAATAATGTCCTCATTATGCAAGGCAACACGTAGAGTACATAAAGCGTGTAACTTAGGTAAGCTCCTCGGCGCTGTGTTCCGCGCTGCCTCCGGAGCCCTATTAACTCCAGCGGTTCATCTCCAGAATATACTGCTGGCCGCGGCAGACGCCTTAATTATACGCTTCTCGTATGAATGTGCGGTCTGTAGCTCCTAATTTACTTTTACCTCCAGTTTATTGAGCTACCAAGCTCTAATACATCTAAGACGACCGGGAATATCCTATTTCCTTTGTTATATAACGGGACATTATTGTCTTGTTGTCTCTATTTGCGCTATTTTTAATATTAGTTGTTGTTATTTATGTAATTTATGTGTTGTTGTTACTTCTATTATTTTATAACGTTTCCTGGCTTATAATTATAACAAAGAATATTATGCAATTTTATAATTACCTATTCTTAAAAACCTAATTCTTTAATAACAATAATCTTGACAAACGTGTAACAAATAACAATCAATTTGTAATAACTCAAAATGTAATTTCATACGGAAAAGCAAGACTTTATTCGCACAAAAATAACATAAATCGCCAATCTAAATAACAAAACTCCGTGTCTGACTATCTAATAACGAGAATGGAATTGCTTGAAGTTCGAACCGATTTCTACTATAAGTTAATGCTTTTTAAACACATTTAGGTTTCTAACTATTTGTGTGCCTGTTCTATCTATTTTAGTTTGTATTAATTTGGGTTTATGGTTTGCTCAAATTGTATGCAGCTTTGCGAGTAAGTGTAAGTACTCGTAATGTAAGTAATTACTAGACCCACGTTGTAACTTACTCTTATGTAACTCGAAAGGTACATTAGAGCAAACCATAAACCTTAATGTAAGCAACAACCAAAGCCACAGTTTAAATGTATTATAATTCAAATCCCACTGAAGTTAGAAGTGAACTTTGGTGTTTTAAACCATATACCTGGGTTATTCTTCAAGTGACGATAATTATTTACACGATTTCTGGGGGTGTATAATGAAATAAGCAAAAAGTGATCTTGGCAATTTAGAAATAAAAGTACCCGAGAGTTTACGAAATAAAAGTTACTCTTATTTCTTGCCAAAATGCTTTCCGTTCGCCCCGGGCAGTGGCAATTCAACGAAACAATTTAGCCCGTTTTAATCGGACGAACTCATTCAACTGTACTACAGAAAGACGGTAAGCCAAATGGTTTTATGTTGAAAACAATTGTCTAAGACGCCGTGAAACAATGTATTTCTAACGTACATTTCAATGCCAAGAGGTTCGAAAGGTTTTCAATGTTTATAATATAAAATTGCCCACCGTGTAAACGTTTGTGAAACTGCACAATCTTTTAGAGATACGTATGAGCGTTTCTAGCTGTAGGTTAGTATCATTGGTAGTAACATTGGTAATAATAAACTTAAGTATGATATGCCCCAAATAAACCATTTTTTTCTGTTATTGTCGTTATTTAGTAGGGCATGTAATTATTCTACAGGCTTTCCCTTTCTAACAAAGCAACGGTCCATGATAGCTGCTGGATACTATATTGTTCAGAATTCAGCCGTCCGAAGCTTTGTGTTTAGGTTCGGTATTTGTATCCAGCCTTTGTTTGTTTGCCGGTTGACCTAAAATCGGTAACAGGTAACAAAAGCTGACCTCTCTTCCGATTACTATGCATAGTTGATAATACATCCAAAATAAAATGGCGCGAGGAAAGCATGGAAAGTTCGTAGGTAGAACAATCGCCGAATCAGCGGCAGTGTTGTTGTCACTAACCTTAATACTCTATAGGTAGAACTCTAAATCTTCCGTAGTGGTGGGGTTATGCAGTAGTTAATTCTCCTCTAATTCCTCCGTCTTTATTTTCATTCAAATTTCTGTAAGGCTCACCGCGCCATGAAATTTCACTCGCAACGTGTAGTTTGTAAATACTTATGTAGTTGCACATACGTTCATTAAGTGTTATGGCGGCTTATGTCGCGTACTGTCACTTTCTGTTTTAGCAAATTAGACGGTGTCTAAATGTGTCTAAATGACGCCATTAGTACCTACTAGTGACCGTTAAAAACTTTATAGGTACTTCATACATGATAATACCGTTAACTATAAATGTAGGGCAGGCACCAAGACACATTTAGACGGGTCGTAGAACCCCCTCTAAACTTACCTCAACGGAACAATACAGTATAATAAGGATACTGGTAAAAATCTTAATGTTATTGATTTTATTTATGCATCGAGGCAATAGTCAAAACATCTAAAAAGTCACTGCCTACCCCTTCGGGAGACGTAGGGCTGTGCCGTTACCTATTCCTTTACGGGTATGATGTTACAATGGGTGAAAATTGTCCACGTGTCTGACAATATCTTTTTGAGGGCACTATTGGGAAATATAGTTAAAGGTGGTGTAAATTGCTGCTATTAAACCACACATATAAGTATAATTAAACGAATGTACTTTTTCCGACTACTGTCTCAAACTTAAATAGTTTTGTTCACGTTTAAATAGAAAAATCATGAGTAAAGTTTCAGTGTACTAAGACTGTTATGCCACTATGGAACCCTATCATAATGACAGCGTCAAACCACATGAAAGAAAATACGCCAAAATTAATGATTAACGTTATGCGACAGGATTCCATAGGGGCATAACAATTAAAGTCCCTGACTGTACCTACGTTATCATGTTTTAGTTAAGTTAAAGAATTGCTTAAGAAAATGTTCGAAGAGAAACTCGATAGTTGTATCGTTCGTAAGGCCGCTATATTCTATCTCTACAATTTTATTTTCCTCCGGTTTTGTTACAGACATTCTTACATAAAAAAAATGTATTAGTTATTAAGATCAAAGGTTATTTCTTTGAAGGTAATTAGTTTTTTTTTCATTATAAAGTTTTCAGGTAAAATTGGAATTTATGAAAACATTGGTCTCAAATCCATACTCACGAGGGCTTATTTTTTCGGCTTGTTTGTCATATAAAAACTAGTAAGCTCATTTAGCCATTCAAAGTCATTCAGTTTAAATAAACACTTGTCACGCAAACCAATTCATCGAAGCACCTACATATTTCAGAAACGACATTTGCTAAAAAGTCAAGTAATGTTGCCTCTACATTATAACAAGCGATGCAAACTGAACTCTATAACAGCGTTGAAAAAGTGCAAGATCGATGTGGATTCACGGTATTCCGAGTGACCTTTGACTCGTGTCACGCTGGTATTGGCATGGCTGTTATGGCATTACTCCAAACCACTACACTTCGCTCGCTCGCTCGATGTTTTTAAATTTATGAAACGTATTTTGTGTTATAACGCTTGACGCTAAAGGAAATAAAAATCTTTTGAATTTGATCAAAGTACCTATTTTGAGTTTAGGAACTAGAAACGAGAAAACGTGATATGACCACAAGGACAATATTGTCCAGTACTTAAATACTGATACGAGTGTGCCCAGACGTTCTATCTGACCTCTGATCTTGCATGCTATTTGTTTTTATTTTTTAGGTTTTGTAGTGTAATATAGTCTTTACAAGTTCGATATATCCGCTTGTCTATTTGTTAAATATGAGCGTTTGTTGTCAGACTCAGAAAAAACGCTACTTTCTATCAGTTAAACTATTTTCAAATTGCATCTATAGTTTAAAGATTTTCTCCCTAAATAATTTAACTAGTAACTTTTTTTTTTAATTTTAGTGACAGCCGAATTACTTCGTGGATATCGTAACAATCTAGCATTCCTCGGGCTGCACGGCTGTCTTAGAAAAATTGGTAAAACCACCGTGCAGTGAAATTAAGAAATATACGCTACTGTAATGGACTTACAGCTGAAGTTAAATGTTCGTTGAAAAAACAGAATTGCACTTGCATTTCCTTGACAATGTACAATTTAGTATGCATGCCTATTCGCGGGTTCATTGCAAAGTCATACAGTCTTGGTGGCTAGCTGCGCTCTCGCCTTATAATAGGCAATCAAACTTTAAAACGACCTTTCTTTGCCGGAACTCGTAACTTAAGTTCTTAAGATAAACAAGATTTTAAAATTTAATTTCGAAACGTACTTTGGCAAGGGTCGGAGGTGGTACCTGGGACCTTAGTAGGCATTCGTTTAAGTTAAACCAAATACTTATAAACCATTATAAAGGGTGTATTATCTTGAATAAGATGCCTATCACAAGATGCGACAGTAATAACCGCAAACATATAGGTATTTAGGTTGAGGTGAAAAACAAACTAGGTATTCGTTTCCGCTAGAAACACAGAATTTAGGCAGACAGTGTCGAATATAAGCCATGAGGCCATGACGTAGCGTCCCTACTTCAAGTCCGTTCAAAGCGATTCACGTTAGTGTTAAATGATATCACTTCGTCTTTGCTCTCTTAATAAGTAGGTGTGTGTATGCACATACTTTACAGTCAGCAAAAGAAGAACCTTGGTGGATAATTGAAGAGCTCAAAATGATCTACACACGCCCTTATTCTGTTGACAACACAATCGCATATTTATAATTTTGAACTATACTAGACTATCCACCTACTTCTGCTGCTGACTGTACCCACAGTTGGTCACCCTTAGGTGGAACTTCGTTTACACATCTGTCGACTGCAAAGACATTTTCATTCGATAAAATGTTGTGTCATCACTTTCACTTTATCTCGTATAAGCACAATGTGCGTGTCAACTTTGTTCTGAATTACTGAGGTGTCTTTTTTAACCGAGGTTAAACCAAAAAAAACAAAAGGGAGGGGGTTCTCAAGTCCTCGCGTTTGTATTTTAATGTTACTAATAATACGCTAAATAAATAAATATCAGGGGACAACTTCTTTACACACAATCCTTAACTATAAGCTCAAGGTTGTTTTTTTTTTTATTAATTGCCTGTTTTGTACAATAAAGAGTAAACATACATAAATATAAACATAATTGACTCCGTCTCGCAGCACATCACAATTGCTAGAATCGTCACCCGTGAATTTAATATCTCGAGAATCATCTCTCGAGCGTGATCTTGCATCAAGTTAATAAGGATGAAACCGATTACTCAACAGAAATAGGTCAAAGGACCTTTGGCCTACATTATGTTATATCAATAAGAGCGGCTGGAAGCCATCTATCATAGGATTAGTCTTCTGAAAGTCGCACTCGTGTGAGAAGCTAATGTTGGGGAGCTAACGGCCCGGAGTCGCAAAAATTGCATGTAAATAATGTATTTATATCTTATAAGTAGTTTTATTTGCAATGCCAAAACACACGTATCCAACTTAAATTGATATCTGGTGCTTAGGAAACGCGTGTTGACTTATATTTATAATAAGCTGGTTAGCACGAGCGCTCCGAAAACCTCATATACCGCAAATTTAATTCATTATCTAGGAATTATCTAGGTTAGTAGTTAAGACGTAGGGGTAGACGACCTCGCCTTAATTGATAGAGAATAGCGCCGCCGCAGATGGATCCTCGCCGTTGACCTGTTTTTTTATTACAATTATAGAAAAATTGTTGTTCGTTACTTACTTCAATCATAATTACTTTGGGTTTGGGGTCTTGGGTCTTTGGGATTAATAGTAAAACCATCTACAAACCGACTAACGAGTACAAAAAGATGAATACACTTTTTCATCTTATTGCAATTTAATAAGGGTTAAAAGTGGATACATCTCTTGCGTCGTCACGGTGCTTTCCTTGGAATGATTTTCAGTGTTGATTGTCATTCGTTTGTACGCTTAGTTGACAAAGATTTCCTGACCACCATGGAAGTTAGTCAATGTGACGAACAAAATTTTGACAATGGTATGCAAACACGAAGATATTTTAATATAGTGTACAGTCAAAGTCATAAATATATGTATACATTTCCAATATGTCAAAAATATCTGCACGCCTCTGTACACACTGACAAATTAATATAAAACATCGGGGGAATAAATAACTCTTGCACAAATTGAGCTAGTCCCAAACTAATCTCTAGGCTTGTACTATGGAAATTTGACAACGATAAAAATAATTAAGTAAAGAAATACATACTTAAATACATAGAAAACATCATAGACTCAGAAACAAATACACGAACTCGACACACAAATATTTGCCTATACAGAGAATCGAACCCGAGACCGCAAACTTCTTAGGCAGGGTCACTACGAACTAAGGTCGTCAAATGTGAAAGAGAGCTGGGGAGAACTACAAATCCGGAGGTGCTTTTTTGTGGTTTTGTGTGAACAGTAGGTATATTTGTGCAGTGCTACCATTTTTTAATAGCTATCGGCAATCTTAGTTTTTATGACAGACGAGTGACAAATATACTGTCAGTTGCGAGACTTACGAGTGCAAGCGTGATAGCAATAGCCAGCCGAAAGCTCTGTTCAAAAGCTGGGAGGGAATACTGTTTGTGTGTTTTTCGTTACTGCTTAATTCGTTGAACCCCTTACTACAAACTCAGTCGGTTTGTAGGAAAGTACACGTAGATGCAAATTGTTGAAACATCGCATCTGTGAGTGTCACTCCGCGCCCCCGCGGACAGTAATCTTGCTAAAAGCCGGGACAACCTTGCATCGTACAAAGAGTGCGCGGAACCCACTATTTGTATGTTAATTCTTTTGTACGTCTTTGTTTTGGACTCGGTAAACATGAATAATATTTTGTTACAGCATTGTGGCACCATGCCCGAGAGTTGTATAAGAACTGCGTACTACTCGAGTACCGTACTTATGTCATTGTCATTTCCTTATTGTGATATTGTATTAAAAAATAAAGTTGTACATTCTTGATGCTTGGAGACATTGACAAGCTAGCATTACGCGACAGTAAGTAGTGTAGTCATTATTTCTAATGCGATCGTGAATAAAGTAGGTCGTAGATGTCGTTTTTATTAGAGCTACGTAGTAGACAAAGTAGCTAATCGAACAAATGGTTAAATATATATTAAACTTATGCTTTTACGCTTCAGTATACTTGAGTAGGTTACTTATTATTGTCATCTTGTACGCCCGAACTTTACCTATTGAGTGTACAAAACTGTGAAATGGAAACAGAAATGCATACCCGGAAAAAATCTTAGTGGCAAGTTAAATAAGACTTTTCTCTAGTAATTTTAAACATTTTCCTTTGAAAATGCTTGGAGCATCGTATTTTGTCAAGATGTCGGCCACTCGTTAGCTTAAAAGAGAATTTCTAGAATAAAATGATGGAAAACGTAAAAATAGAAAGTCGATACGTTATTACCTACTTAAAAATAATATACTTGAAGAATTGGTCATGAATAGGTTTTCATTGTAGATTCGTGGATTAAAACTTTTTTTTTTTTGTTATTGTGTGCGTATAAATAATTTATTTATTTATTTATTTATTAACCAACTTATATTAAGAGACATGCCACACATATAAGCATAATAATAACCAGATGATAATGTTATTACATCTACAAGCTGATCTGATAAACGCGTCGGAAGGCGGCAAAAGAAAGTCCACTGTACTTAACGTTGAACCACTGAATTAGGTCTCCTTAGAATCCGTAGAAAAAAAAACCTAGATACGAGTAAAAACCCCGATTTAATGGTGGTAGTTTTCAGAGCTGATATCTCTTAAACGGCCCAACCGATTTTCATGAAACTTAGCTAAAAACCACCGCCAGAAACCCTACTTTCAAATTAAAAAACCGCATCTAAAGCAATTTACCCGTTAAAGAGCTACGGTGCCACAGATAGACACATACACATGTACATAGCGGTCAAACTTATAACGCCCCTCTCTTTGCGTTGGGGGTTAAAAAATAGATAATAAGAGGAATTGCGATGGGGAGGGAAGTTACCACAGTTAGGTAAAGTTTTGCTACTAGTTGACTGTAGGTAGGTAGATAAAACTTAAGAGAAAAATACGTTTATCCAGTAAAGATAATTTGTGAACATGGATAGCTGTTTGACATCAAAAAGTTGTAACGAATAAAGTAACTTATGGGCACATAAGTATTTTACGCGATTTTGTGTTAAGTTGTTTACCTACTTCTTAATATTTTTAATTCGACATATTTGCCACTTAACTGTTTAGCTAACAGAAAAACTATATTTACCTATAGTCGCGCTGTTCTAAGAGGCCCGCTGATCAGCTTAAGACGACAGCTATCAATGCTGTACAAAGTATAATCTCTAACAAGCTCTAAACACATACCTACCCCTTATTCCTACATACATCCCAGTGTGGGGTAGGCAGAGCTACAGTATTACCAACAACTCTAAAAACTTGTTGTTACTATTCTTAAATGCAAATTTTAGGTAAAGTATGCTTTGTCCCTTTTTGCCCCATGAAAATTTCACAATGACATATAAGGACGAAGTATGTTTTTAGGTATTGTGCGTTTATGAATAAGAGGGATATTTGTAAAGAGTTGACAGCTGTCAAATCCAGTCTCTTAGAACGGCACGACTATACTGCCCTCCTAAATAAAAAGGACGCTTAAGCAATTTGATCGTCAAAATAAATTTAACCCCCCATCTTAAGAAATAAAGTCACTAATACATACGTGGTTCTATAAGACATACGCCCTTTTTTCCTAGCAGAACAGTATAATACCTTCAGATTTTTCTGTAGGAAACGTGTGAAACTGAATTCTTTTCATTGTTCTAGTGAAATATCTCAACTAAAACACCGGAACTGGGCTTACGACTGCCATATAAATGGAAATTGTCGCGACTTAAGTTGCCCCGAGCTCCTCATATTGTTGACTGGTTTCGGAAATGACGCGGACCGAGAGCGCGGGCCCGGCTCACACGTAAACTATATTATTATTCGACAACAATGAAGAGAAAATTGTTAAGATTATTTTGTGTTTATTCTCGTTTTTCAAGAGGTAAGGCGTACTCTATGTGCATTTTTACTTTTTTTATACCTCATGTCATATCAGGGCTAACGATTATCTCTGGGAAATTGAGACATTTCTGTGTAGGACTGTTTTATTTACAAATACAGTTCTAAGAATTTAAACCAGGTTTTAGATTAAAATATCAAGAATCATATTTCAAATTACCTAGGTATTTACATCAATTTAACAGTTTTCAGTGACTGAGTGATATGAATTTACGTTCGTTATCAAAGAGATAAAATTGCCTGATTTACGACTTAATTTGTACAATGACAAGTCAAAATCGTCTATCCAATTAATGAATAGAATTTTTCTTTCGACCTAACATATGAATAAGCAAATAATATATGCGACACCTGGCCGTCCCATATACCTAAACTAACAACGAGAATAAACAAAATGCAGCAAAAATTATATCTCTCTTATTCTCAAATTACATCACTACTAAGTAAAAGAGAAAGCTTGTATAGTTTCAAAGCAATTATAACTCGCTCGGAGATAGATGAAAAATTTTCCTGAACGCTAACGAAACCGCGGCGAGTGTTGCCAGACTCTACATTATTAATGCTAACAGCACGGCAATACTAGAACTAGCTTTTATATTTAATATAACACTGTTTACTGTCTGCCAACAGAACACGCTTGAACTATACATTGATCTCTTTAATCAACAGATGCGGGAGTGTGTTTCCAAATATTAATATACCGGCCGCACTCAGCTCAGTAACTGAAGATTAAAAAACAAGTTTGATAAAGGAACGAGTTAATGGTTTCTAAAATGTCATTAAACCCCGATTTACATTGGTCAAGGACAGTGGACAGTACACTAGTGTAAACCGATCGGACAGTAACGAGTCAAGCCTTACCAGTGGATCCAAATAGAATCGCTTTCTATTTTTTCACTCCACTGTCCTTGACACTGTCCTTGACCAATGTAAATCGGGCTTAAGTGCAACGTTAAGTATTTTACATATGGTAACTCAAACATTGTGTAAAGACTGTCGAAAGTGACTAGGTTTATACTGTTTTATAATTTATCACTTCATTGTTTGCCACTGTACTGTATCTCCAGAGTTCTAGAGTTATCTCAGATATTGTTAAAGTAATATGCTTGTTTGTAGCGTAACTTGTTTCTCTTATTTTAGTTTTATCAAAGATAGATATGAACTTATAACTTTCTAAATTTATTTAATAACGTTTCACACAGACCAATGATATTAATGAAAGTAGTTTTACTGAAAACGTAATAAAAATGCTGTGTTTTATTTCAAAGTGACGGGTCCTTGGAAACTAAACATAGGGTGTTACGTTAAATAAGGCGTGGTGTAGTTACTGCTTTATAATAGCATGTCTTGAAAAAGTAATTAAAATCCTAAATGGTAATTATACTGCTCAAGGTAATTTTATACTGCCACTCCGACTCCATAATATATGGTATACTAGCTTCTGCCCGCGACTTCATCGGCGTAAATTTCGTTTATCGTTAATCCCTCGGGAACTTTTAAATTTGCCGGCATAAAAGGTATCCTATGTCCTATTCCAAGACCTAACCTATATGTGTGCCAAGTTTTATCCCGACCCGTTCGGTGGTTGAAGCTTGATTGAGTAACAAACATACAAAAGTTTCTCATTTATAATATTAGTAAGAGTATATATATATATAGTTATTATTTATGTATATATAGTAGTTTATACTATAGTATACTGTTTTGTATATTTACTTATACCGAAAAAAAGAGTTTCAGATAGACCTAATTTCAATACGAAACGAACGGAACATTTATTTTTAGGATTGAGTATGACATGAGTTTGCTTAAACATTAGCCCCGTTATTCATAAACGCACATTGAACCTATTTTAGTGAAAGAATTCTGTGTCCCTTCCTGACAAATTCAAATTTCATAATGACCAAAAAAGACAAAGCTTACTTAAAGCTCACTTTAGCTATTGTGAGTTTATGAATATGAGGGTTAATCTATAAATAACACTTATATTATATTCGTTAAGTTACGTGTGTATAAGACACGTTGACCCAATTCGAGCAGCATCGATGCCGTATCCATCGTGTTTTAATTAATCTAATGCAGTTATGGATAAATTGACAGCTTAATTAACCTTGTCGTGGTTTTGGTGGTTAGAAATACTTCAATGTTCAATTCGTTACAAAGATTTTACTTTAATGTAAAATGTAATTGGATTAGCAAATTAAATGGAAGGTGTTGTAACAATATGAATTAACGTGTTGGTAACACTAGCGACGAACTTTGTCGATGGTAACTTTAACGATCCCTATACTGTGCCAAGTTATGAACGAGTTTGTATTAGTGGATGTGAAGTAAGGATCATTATTTTTAAACGTATTTACTATTCAGTGGTGAGTTAAAAATTGTAACCTCACGAAGTTGCAAGATTGGTAAGTTTCCCTAGGAAAACCCTCATTTGATTTTATTTAAGTAGAAATATATACAGATACTTATCAATAAATTAAAAGTAGGTACAAACTGGTGAAAATAGACATCCATCTAAATTGCCGCGAAAGCGAGCTACTTTCGCCGCTTTAGCAAGACTTAGCAAGGAATAGTTGACTGAATCCCCTTATTTATGTTGTTTGCTGCTAATATACCCATCGGAAACCATCACTCTCCTGTTAAAAAGACTGTAGCAAAAAGACAACAGTGTTTTCGCAACGGCCGAAGATAAATTCCTTGCAGCTACCCTCATTTACATTGAAAGCAGTTAGCTCTGACCGGCGGACCCACGAGACCGTATTTGCATGTTATACCAATTACTTTTTACAAGTTCGCTAATTTTGTCTACCCACTTTATATTTACAGCAAATGCTCCTGTTTAGAACAAATTTGACATTTCGGTGAGTAGAACTGGTATCCCGAATTTTAATGAATGGCAACACTGGCACGAATGATTTCGGCCCACGCGCATGTTTAGTGGTTAACTTATTTGTTGCTAAGAACTACATATCGGGTTACTTTGATAAGAAACTAACCAAAGGTTGCAAATTCGTCCGCGTAGAAGTCAACTATTAACATAGCCTCATAAACTATATAATTTTCTCTGATGAAAAGTACTATGTCCTTTTCCGGGGTTCAGTTTGATTCATCGTATTCAATTTCCTCAAAATCCGTTTGGTGGTTAAGCCGTGAAGACGTACCAGACACGCAGGCAGACAGAGTTAATTTCATAGTTATATTAATTTTAGACGTTTGGAACTGACCCATCTTGTCTATAGCACAAGGTGGTCCTAGGTCAATTTGTGTGAGCTTTTCGCCTGAAATTTAAAATTACTACCCATAAATGAATGTCATAGATCTTATCATCACATAAAGTACTTATTTTATGAGTTCACCTGCTTCGCAGCATTAGTGTCTTTGTCATATATAGAAATTTTAGAGATTTTGTGAATTAAACGCACAGGCTCTATTCTTCTCTGTAAAACCTTTGCTTTTCACTTGTTATCGTAAAGTCAACGTTAAACTCTTACCCCCTTACTTATAAACGTGGAATAACCATGTTTTGTCCTTACCCGTCGTTGTGACATTTGAATTCGACGGATAAGGACAAAACGTGGCATTGCTACTCCAAGGTTATTCCACATTCATAAGTAAGGGGGTTAATGATTAGACAGTGTTAGCGGCGGAGTTAAAAATAAATTAATATTAATATCAAATAAAAGCAATTTCGTTTAACCCAGTAGAAAAGAGCCCCAGTAAGCTTTTATACATGAAGTAAATGCCATGATCACTTATTTATATTTTTTTACCATGGTAGTAGTTAGTTGTGATGTTCTGGCAAGTATTAATGCTTACACCAAAACATTGTAATACCTGTGTTCGTTTTAGTTTTAGTCAAGCTTCTGCTCGCGACTTTGTCCGTGTAGATTTCCCTCGAGAACTTTTAAATTTTCCAGGATAAAACCTATCCTATGTCCTATTTCAGAACCTAAGCTATATGTGTGCCAAGTTTCATCCCGATCCGTTCAGTGGTTGACGCGTGATTGATTAACAAACATCCAAAACTTTCTCATTTATAATATTAGTAAGATAAGATGACCCACATTTCCGACTTATTGTGCATCTAAAGTACAATAAGCGCAAGATAGAATACGTGGAACCCAAATCGGGTACAAAAAACACATATTACCAGTCTTATTAGCCCTGATTGCCACTTGATCGCTTCTTCCATTCGGCTGTCTAAGCCACGTAAGCTTGAATTGATTGGCTCTTGTGTGAGAGCATCTATCTGCGGCGCGGAAATCATAAGGCTTTCTGTTCGAAAAGGCTCTTCGGTGTATTTTCTGTTTGAATTGAACTAAAGAAGATAAAAATGTTTTATTTTGCCAGTACAATTAAAATTATTTTACAAGTTTTTATTCACTTTAGGCCAAATCTTGCAAGTCACTTTTGGATCAGTTTCCGTTGGTGTCATGAGCTGAAATTTTGACCACATATGTAAACCTAATGACAATGCAAAGACCTGAACTGATGATGGAGTCGAAAGTTGGCGAAAGGATCTTTGCTATACCTAACGTAGACCCACCATATTGGGGATCAATACTTTGGTATTTAGAAGCAGATAACCGACGACGACTTTGCAAAAAATAAACAGTCGGCAACAAAAGTTGGTCCTAAAATGTTTTTTTTTACTTAAACTTATTCTTATTAGAGTTGGCGATCTGATATTGTAAACAAAAAAGTAATAAGTAATTAAATTTATTTTCAAACTATTGGAAATGAGGCAATTTCAAGAGCAAAACAAAACTTTTCCCAAAAAAATATTTAAAGCAAGATAACATTATCGTAAGAGGGATTTTTTGTTTGGGTCGAAATGTCTATAAATAATTCGTTTCTGATCCATGATTCGGGAAAAAGAGAATGAATTCGCGAATACTTACTGTAATTAAATAGCATAGTCATGTACTTCCAAGCACATTATGTTCCGAACTGTAACGCGTGTATATTACCCGCTATACATTAATATATAAATATAATAAACATTTCATATAATGTAAAATAGTACTTTAAAAGTTATTTTGATGTATTCTTCGAAATCTTTAAATTACCGATAATAATAGAAAGTTACAAACAAAGAAGCCGCTTTTGGGATTTTAACTCCGTCAGCTGCAGGTCATTTAGACAAATTTCTTTTATCTATATTTCTTTTGCTAGATTGTTAAATACAGACATAGTGTTAAATATCACTTTATGGCGATGGTTTCACAGTTCTTCGAAAGGGTCTACTTGCACGCAACATGTGCAGAAGCCTTTGTCGGAGGGATGATACCGAGACTTAAACAATAGTTTATTGCTTTCTCGGCACTAGCGAAGAGCATCATATCTTCTAAAATAACAAGCTGCGCAAATGTGTTTCGGGCCTTTTGTTTTACTAGGAATAAGAAAATTGGATTGCATATTTATTACTTCCTCGGGGTAAACCATTTCTCAATAATTTTAACAAAGAAAATATCGTGAGAGAATAATTTAAGCACAGATGTTGATGACTTCGACGAAGACAATAGGGCCTGGGCGTTGACGTTAAAAGAAGGGTATCGGTCACCGATTGGTCAAGTGTGGTATTAGCCAAGCCTACTTTTAGGGTAGGATAGGAAATTCGGACGCGGAGAGGGAGTCTAGGAAGTAACAACGGGATAGTTGGTAACGAACCTAAGGACAGTCAACTACGCGGCGCGAGTAAAGTCGGATCTACTATGTCCATCTAAATTTCCAAGTTACGGTATTTTAGTAATTCAAAAGAGTGTTGGTTTTTGTATCGTTGTAGACGGGTTTGTGTGATTATGGACTGTTAGTTTAAAGGACTGTAATTGTGTGTGAATTGTGATTGTTAACTACTAGATAGTTATTTAGAGTCGGCGTTTATACACGGTTGTATCTATTCTATATATTTGACTTGATTTTATGTATTAGATAGTTTATGTCTTTTCAGTATTAGGGGCGGAGTGGTTCTTATATTCTGTGTCTTTGATATTACTTGAAGGGTTAGTAGTTTTTCTTCAGATCGTCTAGACAACTAGGGTTTGAGGGAAGGTTCGTTAGGTATCATTTAATCTCAGCTAATTCGACAAACAGATTGTGAGAGAGAATAGTATGTGTGCAAGAATTATGTGTAGTGATTAAACTAGATTAGGTAAATATACTAATGTTATGCTTGCTTAATTGATTAATACGCTTTTGTTATCACAAGCTTTGTAAAATAGAGGGAGGAGCAGTTCTATCTTACTCACTATCCTTAATCTGCTCTACCTTTGTTTTATTGAGTGTGTTATAACGCTTCATTCTAAGTAAGTTTTGTATCATGTTTGTGACAAGCTAAGGTTTATAACAAAAAACTATTTTGTGGTTAACTGCACATTCATTTACTCTGAACACTCACAAACAGCACACGTGGGATCAGCCCAGATAGCGGCTTGAAAGCCTTGCGATTCTGGTTGTCTAATTCCACTGCAAGCAATAGAATCACATCTCTTGCAATTTCACTTCCTTACCACCATTTAGATTCAAAAAACTTACATTAGCTAACGCACCTTTTACGTCACGCCTCTGTACAGACACTAGGTACTCACTCAAGACCTGGGTCATTTAGGTGTCTTTAACTCTAGTACTAGTGGCCCTGAGGTGCAGACCCTACGACCCGGCCGCCCGCGCTAGTGTGAAGTTTGGTCAAATATGTATCCTTTGTAATGGGGTCACCCAGTTATTGTTATAACATCTCAATGATATTCAGACTATCTTGACCACCTTCGACAACATTCCTCAGTCGTCGGCACAAACCGCGTTTGGGTAATTCGGATTAGGGACGCGTAGAGTCATAGTTTTAAGAGCATAGCATAAACGAGTAGCGTAATTGCATGAGCGTGCTTAAATATAATTACATCTATTTTAGTTTAGGGTAGTCTATTAGGGAACTAGGAAGCGAGATAGCGAGACAAGTAGGGTTAGTGAGGTCAGACCCCATCCAAAGCAAGGACCGATTTGATTTTAATTTCCATTTCGATTAATCCTTACAAGTACTCAAAGAATTTAACTTTAAGGTCAAATAGGTTCTCGCTGTAACCGACCTCGTAATAAGGTAGGGGTTTAGGTAGGGAATATTATATATTGTGATTTTGAATTATGTTATTTCATAATTATTTATCTATCTGAACTACACGCACTCCGGTACACGGAGGCCCCACGAGCCGTGAGCGGAGGGGTATTCGATACTTCAATTCCTGAGTATGCAGGTATTCTTAGAAGATTCTCGGTGAGTCGTATCCAACTTATAACTTTCGTTTGTTTGTTTTGTGTTATCTGATTGTGTTTTATCTATGGTTTCTAGCTTGCTTATTGGTTGAATTTGTTTTAGGGTTATCTTGTTTTCATTATTAATTCACAACGTAGAGGGTCCTAAATTAGAGATATTTAAAACTAGACGATCACACATTTTAATTTTATGGCCAAACAAATATAATTACACAACGTAGGATATTTTTATCCTTTACTATATAGACCGGGGGTAGGAGTGTTACAGTTGATGCCGTGTGACCAGGATTTTAAGTCATTAAAATTTGAATTAGTATAATTCAAATACTTATTTTAAAGAACGTGGGTTACTACTAAATTAAAGGTTATCTTATTAGTGTATGTCTTATCAGTCTAAACAGCGTAATTAGAATTATTTTATCACTTGTTAGAAAATTATAACGATAGTGAGCATTTCTAGTAGGAACTGTTAATTAAGGTACTTTACGACTCATTTGTGTTGTGGGTTCGATTCTCGTCAGTGCTTGATGTACGAGGCATTTTATTCAAGTAACATATTATTTCCAATTGGGTGTATGTCATAATCGTAGGTTCGATTCCTACGAAGATGCTTGTTGAATAAAAATAAATGAAAGAATTGGTAATCGGAGATTTATTATGTTACAATTTTATTGTAGGTTCGATTCCTGCGAAAAGATTGTTGTTTTGGTCACGCTTAGTGATATTGAAGCTCTTAATCGTGGGTTCTATTTCCCGCGTAATAATAGGTCGGAGCTAATTTTTGCTTTTAATATTGAATAGACTAGGGGCGCAAGTCTGAATTATTTTTTTATATAATTATTATTGAGAGCTTGTATTTGAAATACGGTTTCGATTACCGTAAATCATTCTATTGGCGTCACAAATAGGTTTAATAAGCTATTCTTATTGATGTTGAAATTTGAAGTCAAAAGCATTAGTTCAACAATTTATGTATTAAATGAATTGTTACCATATTGATATTTAGATAGCCAGGGGCGTAGGTTTTGTAAAATTTAAATATGATATGACGGTACCGTTGCAGTGTTGTCACGGATTCGATTTCCGTGCATTAATTTTACTTTGTTGGTGTAGAGTTATAAGACCATGAAAATCACAATAGTTCCTGTAATAAAGAACTCTGAATAACTTAACGGTTACCTAATGCGCGTTAAAGTTGATTGTTAATTTGTCGTTTTTAAACGGATCTTGCGGAATATGTGTTATTTATGTCTTGTTTAGGATTTTGGTGTTAAAAAAATTAAACACAGTTTCAATTACTGTGAAAAATAGAATGAGAAAAGGAAAGAGAAGGAAAGATATTTACAAAGAACTTAAATAACAATATTTATATTTAAGGTAGTGACACGCTGGTTCGATTCCTGTGTTTTCTTTTTTTTTTGACAGTCATTTGCAAAGCTTTATTTATAATTATTTTTTATATCAGACCTGTGGTATTTCTCTCTACACGAGAATACGCTAACAGAATAATATATTAAATAATTGTGTAGGTATGTATGTCTGTTCTTTTACAAATATGTATGACGGCGACGTATGGCGTATGTATGTAACTAAGCATGCATGTATGTATGTATGAATAGGGTATGTTAAGTAGGTCCCCGCTGTTAATAACTTTCGGTTAAAATCATAATGTTAAAAGTACTGTACTGGCATTATAACAAGTAAATTCATGAATGTCGTGTAGGAAACCAATCAACATTACTCGGAGCTAGGGGCGTAGCATAAAATAAAATAAAATAGAATACAATAATTTAAATGAAAAAGGTAGATAAGTAAGTTAGTTTCTATTTTATGAAATATATAATTAAGATATCATATTGTTGATTTTTCAAACTTTAACACTCTACTAGCGCTAAATTTCTCAAAATCAAAGGGGCGACTGTAACGCGTGTATATTACCCGCTATACATTAATATATAAATATAATAAACATTTCATATAATGTAAAATAGTACTTTAAAAGTTATTTTGATGTATTCTTCGAAATCTTTAAATTACCGATAATAATAGAAAGTTACAAACAAAGAAGCCGCTTTTGGGATTTTAACTCCGTCAGCTGCAGGTCATTTAGACAAATTTCTTTTATCTATATTTCTTTTGCTAGATTGTTAAATACAGACATAGTGTTAAATATCACTTTATGGCGATGGTTTCACAGTTCTTCGAAAGGGTCTACTTGCACGCAACATGTGCAGAAGCCTTTGTCGGAGGGATGATACCGAGACTTAAACAATAGTTTATTGCTTTCTCGGCACTAGCGAAGAGCATCATATCTTCTAAAATAACAAGCTGCGCAAATGTGTTTCGGGCCTTTTGTTTTACTAGGAATAAGAAAATTGGATTGCATATTTATTACTTCCTCGGGGTAAACCATTTCTCAATAATTTTAACAAAGAAAATATCGTGAGAGAATAATTTAAGCACAGATGTTGATGACTTCGACGAAGACAATAGGGCCTGGGCGTTGACGTTAAAAGAAGGGTATCGGTCACCGATTGGTCAAGTGTGGTATTAGCCAAGCCTACTTTTAGGGTAGGATAGGAAATTCGGACGCGGAGAGGGAGTCTAGGAAGTAACAACGGGATAGTTGGTAACGAACCTAAGGACAGTCAACTACGCGGCGCGAGTAAAGTCGGATCTACTATGTCCATCTAAATTTCCAAGTTACGGTATTTTAGTAATTCAAAAGAGTGTTGGTTTTTGTATCGTTGTAGACGGGTTTGTGTGATTATGGACTGTTAGTTTAAAGGACTGTAATTGTGTGTGAATTGTGATTGTTAACTACTAGATAGTTATTTAGAGTCGGCGTTTATACACGGTTGTATCTATTCTATATATTTGACTTGATTTTATGTATTAGATAGTTTATGTCTTTTCAGTATTAGGGGCGGAGTGGTTCTTATATTCTGTGTCTTTGATATTACTTGAAGGGTTAGTAGTTTTTCTTCAGATCGTCTAGACAACTAGGGTTTGAGGGAAGGTTCGTTAGGTATCATTTAATCTCAGCTAATTCGACAAACAGATTGTGAGAGAGAATAGTATGTGTGCAAGAATTATGTGTAGTGATTAAACTAGATTAGGTAAATATACTAATGTTATGCTTGCTTAATTGATTAATACGCTTTTGTTATCACAAGCTTTGTAAAATAGAGGGAGGAGCAGTTCTATCTTACTCACTATCCTTAATCTGCTCTACCTTTGTTTTATTGAGTGTGTTATAACGCTTCATTCTAAGTAAGTTTTGTATCATGTTTGTGACAAGCTAAGGTTTATAACAAAAAACTATTTTGTGGTTAACTGCACATTCATTTACTCTGAACACTCACAAACAGCACACGTGGGATCAGCCCAGATAGCGGCTTGAAAGCCTTGCGATTCTGGTTGTCTAATTCCACTGCAAGCAATAGAATCACATCTCTTGCAATTTCACTTCCTTACCACCATTTAGATTCAAAAAACTTACATTAGCTAACGCACCTTTTACGTCACGCCTCTGTACAGACACTAGGTACTCACTCAAGACCTGGGTCATTTAGGTGTCTTTAACTCTAGTACTAGTGGCCCTGAGGTGCAGACCCTACGACCCGGCCGCCCGCGCTAGTGTGAAGTTTGGTCAAATATGTATCCTTTGTAATGGGGTCACCCAGTTATTGTTATAACATCTCAATGATATTCAGACTATCTTGACCACCTTCGACAACATTCCTCAGTCGTCGGCACAAACCGCGTTTGGGTAATTCGGATTAGGGACGCGTAGAGTCATAGTTTTAAGAGCATAGCATAAACGAGTAGCGTAATTGCATGAGCGTGCTTAAATATAATTACATCTATTTTAGTTTAGGGTAGTCTATTAGGGAACTAGGAAGCGAGATAGCGAGACAAGTAGGGTTAGTGAGGTCAGACCCCATCCAAAGCAAGGACCGATTTGATTTTAATTTCCATTTCGATTAATCCTTACAAGTACTCAAAGAATTTAACTTTAAGGTCAAATAGGTTCTCGCTGTAACCGACCTCGTAATAAGGTAGGGGTTTAGGTAGGGAATATTATATATTGTGATTTTGAATTATGTTATTTCATAATTATTTATCTATCTGAACTACACGCACTCCGGTACACGGAGGCCCCACGAGCCGTGAGCGGAGGGGTATTCGATACTTCAATTCCTGAGTATGCAGGTATTCTTAGAAGATTCTCGGTGAGTCGTATCCAACTTATAACTTTCGTTTGTTTGTTTTGTGTTATCTGATTGTGTTTTATCTATGGTTTCTAGCTTGCTTATTGGTTGAATTTGTTTTAGGGTTATCTTGTTTTCATTATTAATTCACAACGTAGAGGGTCCTAAATTAGAGATATTTAAAACTAGACGATCACACATTTTAATTTTATGGCCAAACAAATATAATTACACAACGTAGGATATTTTTATCCTTTACTATATAGACCGGGGGTAGGAGTGTTACAGAACGTTCATTAATAAGGGCCTTGCGGGGGAAGACGGACGCCCCAACGCAAAGTTCGGGAACAGTAGATACTTTGATATTGAAGTTTGTTTTATGGGAACCACAAATATTTACGCTCAATGTTTAACGCGTTCATTACGATAATTGGATTGAAGTTTTAATATGAACTGGTTCAAATGTACCTACAGTTAACTTGAGAAGCAGTTAACTATACATACATGGTTATTGGAGGGCAACACCCTTTGGGTCGTTCCAACAGACGTGTAACAAAATATACGTCATCGTAGGAACACGTCAATGTCGACGTGGTAAAACAAATAATGCTTTGACATGTTGTCGTATTGTCAACGTTATGATAGCTCTTATTTACTTGCCGGTAATGGCGGTCGAGTTAAAATTAATACGAGGACATTTCAAAGGCAATATGGTTTTTCTCAGTATAATAGAGGCCAAGGCAAATGTATGAAATTTTAAAATTTGGAGATGTAAAATATGTCATTGGCGTTAAATCTTCTATATTTTGATCTACGAGAGAAATTTAAAGTAATCCAATGAAACAACATAGAAATGTAATATATTTTACATGGAAATTAAATCGATCGTTTAAGTTTAGTTTTAACTTTAAATTGTATTAATTTAATAAATGTATCTTGATTATGCAATAAACCTTTGGTTGGTTTAATATTAACAACAAATATTGTTAATTAATTGGTTTAACCCGAATTCGAAATCGTAACAATATATTTCAGGCCGTACGAGTTTCCGCGTAACTCTACGTTGATTGTTATTCGCTATTTCCTGGAAAAATATAATTTGCTCGAATCGTGTTTGTCTGATAAATATGAAAATACGAGAATAATTTTATTAAAGTAATCT
Source organism: Acleris cristana (assembly GCA_948252455.1). Lineage (NCBI taxonomy): Eukaryota > Metazoa > Arthropoda > Insecta > Lepidoptera > Tortricidae > Acleris > Acleris cristana. The sequence continues at coordinate 8,094,009 of OX411775.1, forward strand.
GTTTAATACCAATACTGTGTAACCACAAACTTACTTTTCCACTTATATCATGGTTATTATTAAATATGGTAATTTTATCAACCCGTCATTTTATCAAATTTCACTTCATTGATTGTATCATTTCCTCGATTTTCATTTTACTGAGCGCTACCTATTCTCTGCTGAAACCATGATGTTTTCAGGATATCTTAAAAATTAAGTACGTACGTTAGACTAGTAAAAAAAACCATACAGTGCGAAATACCTTTCGAAGAAATGAAAATTCTGCGTAAAGATAGTTTGTTGCAAGGTGTTTCTATGAAATAACAGGAATCATTAGATAGATAAAAACTCCGATAGAATGACAAACGTCTTAACCGACTTTCATCGAACGTTGCTAAGAATCATCCCGATGGAACTAACTATCTTTTTACACACTACGGACAGACCCAATGTTACATAAAATATACACACTTAAACCTATAACAATTTCGCGTCGGGGGCCAAAAATGGAGGTATTTAACCCGTGTAGCTCTTTTAGGCACCCATTGTGAATGGCAACCATCAATTACCGAACTTGAGATAGTGGCAGATAGTTCAGTGAACGAAAACGTAAACTTTCTCATCAACTCATGTTCAAAAGTTCTTATTGAAAAACTCGGCGAGGGAAGTGTCTCGTTGTTTCTAGGTCACTGGCTTCTGGCCCACAACTTTCGGAATGACAAACTTCGCCTTTGTAATTTAGATCGACTGCTGTTGACTTTTCTTTCGCCACTTAAAAGTAGTAAATTGCCTTGATCAAAATCCTCGGTTACCGGGTTGCTCTAATACATTCAGTACTGCTGACACGTCTGAAGTGATCAACTTACATAATAATTGCCAGTTTGTGGCAGTGAACGCGTTAATTGGACCAGTTGGAACCTAACACTCATATTTCAACTCTGTTTAACATCTTTGATGGTAATCCTGTGATGATCCTTTGAGAATAATTTCTCTGATAAGACTTGGGAATAAGAATAAAATTAACTTCGTCTTTTTGGTTGAGCGAGTTTCAGGGGCTTAAGTTCTGAGACAGTTTTAATTGCTTTCGACCTATCTGTTTGCTTGAGGTCCGATTAAGGGAAGATAATAACGAGATTATTGCGTTTAAACCCTCTATCGTCCGCTCCGAGTGCCAGTAACTAGAACCCTTGCTCTTGCTCGATAGACTACACAAAGTTATAAGAACTTGCGAAATGCTTGTTGATCACACTTCAATAAGATGTACCTATCAGCCGGGCACTCACTACCGAGCTGTAACTGTAACCGTAGCAGTTACACTAACAAATTTCTAATGGAGGACAGGCTCGCGAGCCGCGTACACTTCACGATTTTACGTGCAACAGTAACAGTTACGGCTCGCTAGTGAGTACCTACCCGGTAAATATACCTATGAACTTAGATCCTTGGACTTGGAGAGATATAAAAAAAAATATAAGGTCAACATAGTTTGGTTATCTTGGTTTATTTACTTAAAGGTTTAAACGATAAGTTTAGCGAGTATAGCGTTACTATTAAAAACTTTCGGAGTTCATATCTCGTCACATATTTGACACAATACAGAGGGGCTAGACAAGATGCACTACGCTAACTATCGTTTCTAATCGCTTCGTTTTTAAACCAATCACGTCACTGGCAGATCACGTGACTTTTCGTATCACGTCATCTACAAGGGACGCGATTGGTTTAAAAACGTAACGAATAGAAACGCTCGTTAGCGTAATGCATATTGTCTAGCCCCTCAGAACTCTTAATCATACCTTGATGTTACCCTAAAAAGTACCTGCTGCTATAATATTGGACTATTTTTAGGGAGCGGTATTTAACGCCAATTTAATTACGTAACACTAACCTACTAGGCAAACTTTACATACCTTGACTTTGAATCGAGTATATTTACCAACCGGATCGAGGGATAATTACTTAGATTGTTGTTGTTGATCTATTCTCGGCAGATCCCTGAAATAATTTGCGTCTTTTCATCTTGCTTGGAGTTAATGTCTGGCTTTTATTTTGGGAAAGGGTGTCAAACAGGGCCCGAGTATTAGTATTTTATAGCGTTCTTTTAATTTAATATACCGTGTCATTTAGAAGGTATTAATAATCCCCGGTCAATTGACATCATAAAAATACTGGATGTTATTTTTCGCATTTGGTCAGTTGGATACCCAGATGAGGCAAGATATTTTTCAGAAATCATAAATGCAGTGTGGTATTGTATAAAATGTTTTAATTTGACATCATATCCCTCTAAGGTTGTTCGGAAAAGATCTCCAATCAGCGACGAGACCGTCTATTGTATACCTGTATTTTTTTATGTACCTACTGTTTCTCTGTAATGTTTTCGTTTGCACTATATGTATAGTGTTTTTTTGTATTGTATTATATTGTATTGGACTTAGGAAAATATATTTTAGACAGTATTAAAGATAATTTCTCATCTTGTTGCATAGTCGTGGGGTGCGTGGGTAGAATAGCTTCCTTTGTACAGAGAATCGTCCACAATCCACATTAAACCAAGCTGTAGCTTAAAAGGTGCTTCTCTTAGAGCATCACTAACCATCATAGCGTGATCTCTCTCATAGTATATTATTTAACGTGTCACTCGATTTACTCACTCCGTAGTAAAGTTGGACGCTGTATCACGGCAGGGTTTATGCATCGCGTAAACGAACAACGCGCCGATAAAACAGGAGGGCGAACGACGGCAACAAGAGAAATGTGTTTTTAGCGTTGCCTGTATAAGGTTCGTGGTAAGTGCTCGGATCACGCGCAGGGCTGTGTAGGGTATTCATTCAGTTTACTAATCACATGGCCAATTATACACATCGGTCAAGTACGAGTCGTCGCACACCTGCACCGGTTTTTATAATTTTGTATTATACACTAATCACACTAAATTTAACGCTTGTATGTATTATTTGTTTAATCTTACGAAAGAACAAAACAAACAAAAAATGTTCTTAAAAAAACTTGTCAAGTGCGAGTTGGACTCACGAACCGAGGGTTCCGTACCGTTGCACAGTAGGTATTATTATATTCCGATTTGAATTCGATTTCGAATCGAATCAGCGCCAGCCCAACTCACACTTGACTCTTTTTTAGTAAATGTTGTTTTACTTCAAGGTTCGTACTAAAACCTTACCAAAATATGGAACTTGTATGTTTTACTGTTTTTACGATACAACAAAAATAAAAATAAGGTGAGGCGGGGCTATTGCATCTGCGGGGCTAACTTTTCGTACTAAAAAATACTTGTATAATTTTAAAATTAGTATGAAAGTTACAATAGCCCCGCAGAAACAATAGCCCCGCCTCACCGTAAGCCCGGCTATTGCATACCTTATATGGAAAAAGAAGGTTTCTTGTATTTCTTTAATTTTTTATATTTGTTAGTAAATCCGACGTAATAACACATATTCTAAAAGCGGAATTAGTGGAAGCGTTTACAACGATTTTTAAAACAGTTTATTTTTTAGGAAGACCAATTTTCAGTACGTACCTAATACAGTTTCTAACTAAACCTATATACTTCAGTTTTAATTTAAAGCACAATTTTCATGAATTATTTTCCTCCGTAGCGTGTCAGCTAACATTCAACCCTAAGAGAACCAACACCCTTACAGGTTGCTTGCTAATTTGTATTTATGTCTCACATAAACTACATTCGCATGACCCTACCGTTTTTTAGGCGTGTGTGCGTGCACCCTACACACGAGGTCCGTGTGTGCGTGTGGCTGTTGTTTTACGTGTTGTCGTGTCGCGTTAATTGGAAAGTGTTATTATTGTGGACGTAAAAGGTTTATATGCTAGTTTTACTGCAACATGAAATCATAAAAAGTTCCTTGCTGGTGTCACTGCTGTTTAATGAAATTCCCCCTTTGAAGGCTACACAATATGCCTATATGTAGGCAGTTTTATACATAGAGAAAACAACGGTATGACAGTGGTTTGAAGTTGAGGCTACATGCCGCTACAAACTAATTCTGCAATAATATTTATAGGGTTTAACTACACAGTTAGTAAATATTACAATAATAATAATTAGGAACACTAAAAATCTAGAATTTCAGCATTCATTTACTAGAGTTTTACCGCAGTCCAAATAACATCTTTAAGACCTAATTATTTATGTTTCGTAAATTACGACGGTAATTGCCATCTATTTCTATATTATTTGTAGCTTTACAAGAGCTCAGATAATCATAATTATAATGGCAAATGTTTATGACTATGAAAACGAATTAATCCGTGAGATATTAAACCGTGTCAAGTCCGAGGCATAATTGCGGTGACCTAGTTTGGCCCGCGACTCAGCCCGTGTAAAAGAGACGCGATTTAGGGACGCGCACCGCGAAGAGAAGTATTAATATGGCCTATAAAAAATTCATTTCGCTATAATCGAGATCGTGTCCCTGGCGAATGAGCCGCACTTTTGTAGCATGTTATGTAGGGATGTTATTTTTACAAATAAGTCTCTTTTTAACTGGTTGACGAGTAACTAACCTCTAACGGGATCACTTAGGCTAGCTGGTTATTAATTCATCTTCGAAAATTTAAATGTTTAAGAGAATCACTCAACTATTCAGTGTTTAGCGGTGTTATATTTGTGTCAAAGTTGAATTTATAAAATGATGCCTAGATGGGATTAACTACGAAAAAAGTGACAAAACTGCAATATAAACTACCATTTTTAACATTGTTTAGATAATATAGGCCTAGCGTAGCACATGTAATACTATGCTAATTTCGTAGCAGTTCGACGTAAAGATCGCCTACAAACCTGCTCTCTGCACCAGTGCCACTTGGCTAGCCATTTGTATGGATTATGTCAATGTAACAGCTCTGAGCGTTTTTCTGTTAGTTTCGATATATTTCAGACGATCGAAAATAAGGACGTTGGCTAGCATTTCATTCGTTTAGATAAACCACGTGATCAATTTGTGATCCCATACATTTCAAGACGATAGAACAGAAAAAACGTTAGCGGCGTTTGCATCTTGTCTAGGCCCTCTGGGATGTTGCAGATCCAGTTTTTTTGACATCCGCGGATGCAGATGCGGATGTAGATATTTTGAGAAGCGGATGGTAGGTAAAACATTTTTTTAGACAAGTACATTTAAGGGTTCTTTTTTCATTTAATATTGATGTAACTGAAAAAAAATAGTTTTTGTAATATATCCATGAAATGTTAGTTAAAAACTTATAAATTGGCAAACGTACTAAACCAAAACGCACACACACGTGGCACGCCGCGCTCCCGCTGTGGGCTAGGCCTTGTAGTAACATCGACTTGTACAGATCCGCATCTACATAAGCTCCGCATCTATTGTTGCGGATGCGGATACAAATGCGGAAGTTTCGTGGTTGCGGATGGGGATGCGAATATCCGCAACATTTCTGCTCCCCGTGAAGCTACAAGTACATTGGCTTGCAGCTCTGCGTGTGACTTTTGTATGGCCTGGCGCGCAAATGAATACAAACATGCAAACGTTAATGCGAAAGAAAGAGAAGAACAAAGTAGGCATATACAGCCTACCTAAACTCTGTTTTTTTAGGAAGAGCGCCATCTGTACTTGTACATTATATTCTGTGGTATTGACTCAGTTCAAGTTTCTAATTTGGGACATTTGAGCAAGTACGTGTACAGCCTACATTATCCTGTCTCACTCTCGATAGCACACTGACTCATTCTCTTAATTGCTTCTGAAACCTTGTCAACGCTAAAATGAAATTACATTACGACGTTGGAACTCCAAAAGCTATATTAAAGTGAAGCATATATCTTCAAGCTAGGCAATCCTGTGATTCTTGTAAGAATGATAGTAAATAGGAAAATATACGATTAACATTGAAAACCCACTAATTAAATTTATTATAAGTAACATCGGATTAAACGTCTTCACTTAACTGGAAAAGAAATTCAATTATTAATTTTGATTGTGTTCTCGGTAATAAACAATTTGACTTTGAATTTGAGTTAGGTAGAAATATAATACTTGTTGAACAAGTTAGTTGAAGTTGGTGTATTGTTGTGAAGGTATCACTGTTTGAGAACTAATTTTCCCGCTGAACCGAAAAGTGTAATGAGGTTACATGCCGATGCGTTCAAATAAAGCGGTGTTATTCTAGATTTCACGTGTTCGAACTGACCTAAATTTTATCAGCCCATGTACGTGAATTAAACGAGCGCCGATTCATATGTCTGCTACATTGGTTCGAATTACGATCGACTAAACAATCTCGACTTCGCTAAGGGAATAAAACCTCTTAAAGGGCATAACCATAATAATACTCAAACTAGTCTCGCACAAAAAAATATTGCTTTGTTGTACTGAGCCTGTATATTATGTATAACAACTGTCTGGGTGATATTGGAGATGACGAATTAAAATAAGGTGTATCATTTTATACGGTAAGATGGTTCTTGGATGTGACATCTCGATTTATATCGGTTTATTTTTTATTTCAACCTCTAATATCGTTTGACAACTAGTTTAAGCCTAGAAATATCTAGCTTCAGTGCTAGTAAACCCGTCCTAAATGAGGTTTGGGGTAATAGTCCATCAAGAATCTTTATTACCCTATTTTCGACTCTACTTGTAGGTCCGTAGGGTCCGAATGTGGAAAGGGGTTTTTTAATCGACTGTGCCTGTAAGTAACGCAATGAAAAGAGCTTTTAGGCTGAGCTAGCCTTTTCTAAAAACACTTTATTCTGTAAAAGTTCAACAGTCATAATGTATTAAGGCCTCGACAATCGAGGGCTCTATTCCACTAGGTAAAGCCTAATCGCTTTTGATTGTTATCGTATTGTTTTAACTCGGCCGCCATTAATGTCAAGTAAATAAGAGCTACAATCCGATACCATCCAGAAAGCAATTAGGTTCTATCGAGTAGATTACCATGTATGCGAGAGTGGCTTTGTTTGTTAGTCTGTCTTAATAGTAGTAAGTCCCAGAAAATAATGTATAACATTTTTTACTCCGGAAAATTCGTCTGTGTCAGAAGGAAAAAACGAGAAACAAGTTCTACGCGGTCCTTACCGTTAAGAATATGTTGAATATAGGCTGGAGTAGCATTTAGTAGGTCCTGATTATAGGGCTCAACGTAGGCATCGCTGAAGCCCGCTCAATAAACGGCAAGTGCACGCTTGAAGTAATTTCAGATCGAGACTCAGTTTACGTTGTGAATTGAGGGAGATTTATGCAGCCCAGTCACGAATCAGGCCGCTTCTGGAATAATATTCATTACCACTTCACCCACCTAGCTGCGAACAAGGCAGCTAATATTAGAAACTAGCCTTTGCCTGGTGAATTTGTCCGTGTTGAGCTATATTCTTTGTTATATTATATTAAGGATTATTTACTAGAATGACGCATGACAGCTGAACGGATCAGCTGTCATGCGTCATTCTAGTAAATAATCCTTACAAATTCTAAATGTTCACGCTAACTAGTAAAAGTGAGTCATTTCTATGTCAGTTCATTTGTTGTCTTCACAGCTCCCAGAAAAAAACAATAAACTACGCGTTCTAGAGAGGAAGAGCTAGGCCAAGTACCTACAAGATGGTTTATGAACTATCTTCTTATTGCATTGTTTATAAGATAACCTTGTTTTTATGGAAAAAAGGAGGCAGTCAAGCAAGCGGGTTATCTTGGCCTCTATTCTAGATGCTAAAAACCATATTGTCTTTGAACCTGTTATCGTATTGTCAACGTTTTGATAGCTCTTCTTTACTTGACAGTAATGCCGGCCGAGTTCAAAACAAAACCATTACATGTCAAAGACAATATGGTTTTTTCCGCGTAGAATAGAGACCCTGATGGTAAGTAATCACCGCGATCCATAAACACCCTCATCACTATAACAATTACAACAACATATTACTTTTACTATAACGCTAAGTTAGCAAATTCAAATTCAAATCATTTATTCTGTAAGTAGGCCCTGTAGGCACTTTTAGCGATTTTCGAAAATCGACTGAAATTCTTAAAAAATGGCTTTCACTGTTTGTTTTAAGAAAGTGCACTTATTTCACCAATGTCGAGTTTCTGATTATCATTAAAGATGTCCATGGATATCTCACGACATCTTATCCCGGCTTCCCCACAAAAATGCCAAAATGTAAGTTTAAACGTGCTACTTAGTTAAATTTGGAATTACAGCTCTACAAAATTTTCGGTTTTAACTTATTTTATCAAACGGCATATAAAATGGTCTAGTGTTGAATTAAATTGCCGTCTGCCTTAGCTCCTACCGATGACGATACATTGTTAATTTCGTTCTGATTCCTAAGCTCAAAGCAATCAGTTGATGTTGCACAATGTTGTACAGCTCAATCACTTAAACCTTGCTTTTGCGTATGCCTGTATAATATAAACATGCATGTACAAGGTCTGAAGAGTCACATGAATTACATCACTTACGAGTACATCTTATCTATGAACAGGCCTTCCGAATAAAATTAAACTCTTTGAATCTTTTGCGTATTTAACTCTCTTACATACTCATCTATTGTGGGGTTCAAACTCGGCGCCTAACGATCTCAAGTCTACACTCGCCACTAGGCCACCGACCCTCCGATGTACGATAATTTTGTTCTGAAATATTGCTGTATTGCGTGGGTGAAACTGCAAAACCGCGTAAGTAACATTTTTAATGAGTAGCAAAATGCACCTTTTTTTATATGTTTAAGGTTTATTTTGCTCTGATGTAAATTTGTTGGTTACGCGGTTTTGCAGTATCACCGGCGATTGGTTATTACTTGTGTTGTAGGACCTTGTGCAGGGTCTGTCTGAATCGTTACTACCTTTTTAAACTTGCCTAGGTCCTTCATCATATACATATAATCTACTGGTTTCTCCTAATAATGTTGATAGTGTTACTACAGATAGATTAAATAGTAGGTAACTCTCCGAAAAATAATTAATGGAGAATTGTAACCTGACAACGAACGTCAATCTGTAAAAAGTAATTGGGTAATAAATTAAATATTCCAAGTGAGACAGATGCCCTAAACTTAGGAACGATTCTCACAAAACTTAAAAGATTATGTCCGTTTAAGATTTAACTTGAGATTTTGACAAATATTCTGTGAGTCAGAATTCACGTTTTTTACATTTTCGTGTGGGTATCGAAGTCATTAGATGTAGAAGGAGAGCACAATATAAACAACACATGTAAATCATCTGTGAATATGTGTAATTGTTTTTTCACTTTTCATGCTCTTAAAATGTTACATTATTCTCTGCACATCGGGACTAAAACTCCTTATTAATCTCTAGGGATTAAAGTTTTTTTTTTTATATAACTTTGGAAACCCCTAAACAACCAATCACGATATTTTTGAATGGATGATTATCGCCATTTTCAGTGATTGTGTATGGACCATTTTTAGGCTGTGGAAATAACCTCAAAATGACAACTGCGCAAAAATAATTAATTAATGATTTAATTTCGTGAAACACGATTAATGATTACGAATATGATTCTACTTAATTATATTAAGGGTAATTTTATTTTATTAGGCATATGGTCCAAAAAAAATTCAAGTTTATATCTGTTGGTTAAATATGCAAGCATTTGTGTCACTTTACAAAAAACTAACAAGTCTATCAAACGTACTGATTAAAGAAACAACCGCGAATCAAATTTGTCAGAAACTTTGTTACATATTTGCTAAATATTGTAATGTCGTTTTTTTCCTCGCAATCAAAGTGAAAAGTAGAGTGTTTAACGCGAGACTAAACAACCATAATGACACTCGAACTATAGCCACTCTCGCTCGCTGGCTCGCTCGCGTGGCTAAACATCTCTTTTCTTTATGGCTTGTTTTAATCTCTTGTTCAACAATCTACTATACTTATATTGTTATTATTTGGTTATTTAGACTTTTAAATACACTGTCTTCGATTGGTCAATCATTTGGTAAAAGTAGGTATACATAAATATAATGGACTTTGTCATCAATAGCGTCCTAGTACTTTTTAAATTTTTGCCTGTCTGTACGTCCATCGGTCTGATATCGAATAGACCCCGAGCTGATGGACGTTTTTATACACTCATTATTGTACAAACAAAAGAAATACAAAACATTGACGGTAAAAAAACAAGAACAAAGGCGATTTTATCCATTTTAAGGCGAGTTTTTTTGTAATAAAAGGCCTGTAAGGTCTCGTCGGAGTTTAATACGGTTAATCAGAAAACGCTTTAAAAATAATTTATTGGATCTTGTTGATACAGTGGAGCGACTGCCATCTGACCTTTCATGACTCATGGGCATGACATAGGATTTCGAGTCTCAAGTCATCAATTGAGAGTATTTATCTTTAGATTAGACAAAGCGTTTAGCTTAGTCGGTAGTGACCCTGCCTACGAAGCTAGCGGTCCCGGATGCGATACCCAGTATGGGCAAATATTTGAGTGATGAGCGCGAGTATTTGTTTCGGAGTGTTTGGTGTTTTCTATGTATTTCATCATCATCATCATCTCGAGCATCTATTTGTCCAGTATTGAACATATGCATCCCCAAATTGCCTCCATTTATTCCTAGATGACGTTTCTCTTCTCCACGTCCTTCCTTCCTTCCTACCGGTTATTTTTTCTATGTATTTAAGTATGTTTATCGTTGCCTAAAAGGTATTTACCCATAGTACTAGACTAGACTAGGTCAATGTGTATGCGATTGTCCCCCGATATTTATTTATTTAGATTTCTTTACCATAAGAGTAACTGTTAACGTTGAAATACATCCCCCGTAGTGATTGGACATGACCATGTAAGCGCGTGAAACATTGTAAGCCATCAAAGCTACATTTAAAATATTCTCGAAACTAAGCTGTGTAAATAAACTCGGAATTCAATCGAAATTGCATTGTACCGTTTACAATTCGCAGGCATTTCTCGGGAAACGGGAACGATTCCTTTAAATCTGGTATTGTCAGGAAATAGACTTCATAGGGAGTTTGCGAGCTATTTGATAGGGCGATAAAATCGGCGGAGGGGAGAAAATGTGATTTTTATGCCGGGCCAATAGGATGCGTTGTCGGAGCCACTTACCTCGAATTAAGGTTTGTATCACCTTATTGAAGAAAAGTTAGCTAATGTGCTAGGTTTATCCAGTTTTTATTGTAAACAGATGACAATTCAGAGTTTGTTGTCTAATTTTAAATATCTGTACAATATTCCCAGCTTTTTAATAGGTTTCGGCTGGCTATCGCTATCACGCTTGCACTCGCAACTGACAGTATATTTGTCACTCGTGTGTCATAGAAATACGACGATTGCCGATCGCTATTAAGAAAATGGTTGCACTGTACATCAAAATTTATAAAAGTCAAACTTAATTCTTGTTAGACTAGTCGAATTGACCTGAATGTTTTTTATTTATTTACTATTAGCACAAGAAGAAGACAAGCAAGAACTACAAGCCACCTAAATGTCTATTCTAGGCGGTAAAACCTTATTGTCTTTGACTTGTTATCGTTTTAGTAACGTTCTAATTTAATTCAAATTTTAATTAATGGGTTTCAAACTCCTGCGAGCCTATTATGGCTGCGTTTATATCGCGCGTGAAATGTGGATAAATTATCTGTCACTCTCGTACTTATATTACGTGTCAGAAGGTGACGGATGCCTTATCCAAACTTTGTCACGCGATAAACGCAGCCATATTAAGGCCCCTGCTAAGGTGTATCTCGCCCTGAAGCACAAGCACAGCAGTCAAGTCCATTAGTAACGTTTTGATAGCTTTTATTTACTTGACAGTAAAAATAGAATTAAGGATCTGCGGGCCTAGTATGGTTGCGTTTCTCGCGTGACGAAATGTGGATAAAGCATCCGTCACTGTCGTGCTTATATAAGTGTCAGAAAGTGACGTGAGTTATACGGTTCTCTCTCTTTCTCTCAACGTACACTGAATTGTAGAACTATGTCGTGGTAACTATGTCATATTCTTTGTTTCTGCCTCGATCTACAATTAAAGCTAATAAAAAATGAACAAGGATTAAACGGCGGATTAAAATACTAAAAATTAATATTCAGCAAAATATACTCATTAAATAAAGGAAATTGTCATGTCAATGAATTCACAATTAAGGAATCTTAGCAATTAAAAACGAATTTGTGAGTTTTACGAAAAGTCGTTCGAATTAGGCCTGATGGCTCAAAACAGTTAGGTAAGAATGGAAAAATATTCTTAAATATTTCGTAACTTCCCAAGACCTCTTCAAACTCAAGATATCTTAAGGACTCTTGACAAAGAATTAAACAAAAGTTAGCTTATCTTTGTATTATTTTGGGGCATTAAATGCCCTATTTAAAAATGTATTTTTAAAATTGGTACAAAGCTTAATTTAATTAACATTTGCTTTACTTGTTTACTGTACCTGCGTTTGTACCTAATGATATTATTTTTTGATAAAAAATTATAATTATACAAATAGATCCAATCATTTATTATCAGATTAATACAATTAAATAAAACTAAACTTATTTAAATTAAAATAAAACTAAGCTACTCAAATATTAAAGATGTAAATAATAATGCCCACTATAAAAAGAACACCCCCTCAAGCAGGTCCGCTCGCGACATGCTCCCTATGACACTGGCTGCATTACCTCTCTGGATAGCTAGCCCTATCCTTTGGGAGAGGTAAGCACCAGCTCTAGGATCTCCAGAGGTGTCTATGAGCCAAACGAACAACAAATACTCACAAATTCGTTTTTAATTGTAGGTACGAATAGTGGGTAGTAAACACCGATATGCCTAGTTATAGATGAACTGAGGCACACTGTACCTACACTACAACATTTGCCAGATGCCAGATGCCTGTCTGGCGTAGACATTCATTTTGTGTCTAGACCCTTAGATAAGTCTGTCTTTTGATTGCAATCAATCAAAGCAGAGGAAATTATATCCTTTGATAATAGGCTGAAGACACTGCGTTAAAATAGAAAATACTTTTCTCATACGTAGTGTCAGTGATGGCGAGGCTTACCCAAAAATCTATTTAGAGGGTTAAAAATCATCTTTTCTGAATAAGTGTAGTGAAAAGTACATTTTCTATCTTTCACAAGATTTAATCACTATCATTCAACACGCAGGCAAGAGGTGTTCCTGTACACGGCCCGACCCGCCGCAGCCCCCTGTAATACGTTTGATTACTCCCATATTTCACGCGTCCATTTTTACCGCGGCAAACTTGTGACAGCATTTCCATTTCAGTAAATTGTGACGCTTCACTTTTTACTGCCACATCTGGCCTGTGTAAAACATAAAATTCATTTCGGCTGCGAGCTGCTATAATATTATGTAAGTGTGTACTGTGCATTTTCATTTTAGATACGCACATCCATATAGTATACTATAGATGTGTTGTGTTTATGGTAAATTTTAACGAAAATGTGGGTCACGTAGTAGTGCCAAATGTAATAACAAGGTCACATTTAAAAAGGGTGCCCCTAGAGTTTCCTGAGGGCTTATTGTCTAACGCACTCGCAATCGCAACCGGCTTCAAAGTACAGCAATTGTTTTCATTTTGTATGCAGACAAGCCTTCGTTTTTCAAAATGAAAACGATCGTGATTGCGAGTGCGTTAGACAATAAGCCCTCAGGATATTCTAAGTAGGAATAAAATACTAGTATACAGGAAAAAATAGGTACTAATATGGAAGGAAGGCAACAAAGCAGTCTTGTCTTGAGAACGATAACGTCTATGGATCTCAGATCCTATTTACTATCACGTGGTTTGTGTGCTCGTTTGCCTTATCTTGGTTTTTCTCGATTCGTGATGCTGTTAGTGCCGTTAAATGCTGAAAGTTTCAATGTGGAAGAAATCGATCTGGCTACCACATATATTTGTCAGAGTATTCTCCTATTGGAAATACCCGAGCCGAGCGAAATTTTAATTGTCTTATTATGGAAATCCACCCATGATTGATCGGCTTTATTCCTGCTCGAACGCTTTCATAATTCACGTGTCACGTTATTCCGGAAGGGTAAAATTAAACAATGTTTTGATTAATAATGAGAATCTTAACGCGCCCTGTATGTTTATCTTGATATAACGCGACAAGTTACGTTGTTGTGTTATTAATTAAAACGTTTGTAAAAAAAAAAACAACTTCTCACTGTATTTTACAAGGCTCGAATGCTTCTCTTTGGTTATTTTGTTTACTGTAGGCTCGCTACCACTTACAAAATTGTAAATGTTTCTTCGTGTTGCACTCTCCGAGGGCAATTCTTTGCTCTAAGTTGAAATTCATCGTTGCCAGAACAAATTAAACAAATGCAACTTCCAGTATGAAGCATTCGCGCATTAATTAACAAGAGTAGACAATTAAACTACGTGCTATGTACTCTAGAATTAATGAAATAAGTCATAATTATTAAAATGGGCGTTCACTGGGGCTTTGTTGGCAGAGAGCCCGGTGTAGAATCGGAGCGCAATCTTAAAGTAATTGTTGAACTCCGGACCTCCACTGAAAGCTTTTCACTGTTAATTAATTTATAATTTGCTCGCCAACTTTCAACTTTCTCACTAACGCTTTGTTCCGGGTGTTTTAAAATTTTCAAATCAACCCTCGTTTTCAGTTCAGTGGCCCCTCTCGTAACCGATACTATATTTTTCTGGACGTGGTCTGAAAGCTGTAAAATGCTGTCGTAAAATTTGCTGTTTGTGATTTGCTACTTGTAACAAAGCTGTATTTTTATAGGGTATTTATTTTTCGATAGTAATAAGTACTAAACTGTAAAAATCTTAGTCGTGATTTGTTATACGAAGTTTAAAACTGTAGTCATATTTTCATATTACAGAATATAAACTGACAGTTCTTGATTAATTCTTAATTTGAAAAAAGCTAGCAGAAAATGTAACCAATACTTGTTTTTTAACAACTTTGTTGTATATTTTTTATCATAATGACACGAATTGTTTTTAAATTTAAAACAGCTGAAATAAACCATACAGCGCCTCTAATCTGAGCGATCAAACCCAAATCGTATTTGACCTGGGCCGGTATTCTAGGTGCTAAAACCGTATCGTCTTTCATCTGTTATCGTATTGTCAACGTTTTGATAGCTCTTATTTCCTTGATATTGTAATGGCGGCTGACGTCAAAACGACGCCGTATAAGGTCAAATACGATATGGTTTTTACCGCCGGGAATAGAGGCCCTGTTATGGTATGGTTTTTAACTCGGCCGCCATTACTGTCACGTAAAAAAGAGCTGTCAAAACTTTAACAATACGATAACAGCTCAAAAATATTATTGTATTTACCGTGTTAAATAGAGGTCCAGGAACTGTCGGGTAACTTGATGTATGAATGTGGAAGAAGCGAGCGATGTTGTCAGGATGCAGGTGGAATAAAGTGGTCTCTGTCTACCCCTCTGAGAAACAGGCGTGATTTAATGTACTTATGTATGAACTGTCGGGTAACTGTATCTAATGAAATTAAGGTTTTTTTTTCTGTATAAGTAGTTATATGTAGTTATATGTATATATGTGTTTACAAATTTCTATTTCGATGTAAGGAGATACATATGTCATGGTTTAATTTAATTAATTTACTTTTACCTTTCCTTGATACCAAAACATTTTTCCATGTGATTTCAAATTGACTAGCTAAAATAATTTGTCGCCTTTTACGACCGGCCAATTATTTCGAGAAGGGTGACCGAAAATAACATCGAGAACCCTTTAGTCGCTCGCAAAGATCAAAGAAGAATCCGCCTTTGTGTTTGGAAGTAATTTAGTACCATCACAGCACCGTAGGTACTTAGTTGCAGATGAAAATGTGCCTTTGTCCATGCATCCCGCTACAGTATGAATAACAGATGATATCACGGAAATTGCAACATTGTACCAAACATCGCATAAATTTAGATCATTTTAATATTTAACAAGCTAGGTATTAAATTATGATGGACGTTTTGGTTGCGATTCATGAATACATGTGTTTGCTAAACGTTTAGAGCTACGCGGTAAGCCCAATGGCCTTATTAGTGGAATTTGCATGTGCCAACAATATCACCCTGTAGGTAGTATTTGTTGCTATGCATACATTAGTAATGGGAATAGATGACTGACTAACAAACACGACGCATTCATTATTATGACCATCACTAATTGTGTATCCCTACCCAGCAGAGCAGCAGCAGAGGTAGATTAAGTTAGAGTACTGGTACCTACAAGTAATTTAGTTGTAATTGAGTTTTAAATCACAGAGTTAATTGCAAAAGGTAATACCCGAGAGATTTATATTAAAAATTGAAATGAAGGGATTATAATATTAAATGGAACCCTAAGTTACATTGCTGTACCCTTACGATATACCTACTTATACGTACCTACAGCAGCATTATCTAAAACGCCTTAGAGAAACGGTAATAGGATGGAAAATGGTATTCACCCTGTGTTTTAATTGGAGTCGTATCATAATTCCCCATTAGGCGCGCATCACGGAAACCTGGGGATCTGAGCGGTGTATGACGCATTGCATGTTTGTGCAGGTTATTTGCATGTGGTGTACTGCAATATGACAGAGTCATCATGAGCAGGACAGCGGCATGCTACTGTTGCTTTTCTAACAAGTATTTAGAAGCATGCAAGAGAATAAACAATACTTTGTACGCGTAAGATTATTTTTTTGTTAATTTCCTTTAGGGGTTTGATGTCGAAAGTTCCTTTCTTCGTGCATTCTTAAAACACTCAAGGTATACTCCATTCATTTCTACTTCTTAGGTTAAGCTGTTTTAGCTGTGTGTTGTCTTTCAGCTAGTCAGTTACGGCAGAGTTTTATATGTATCAACCAATTTGATTGACGTTTTAATTTAATTCTTAGGAAGTCTTTTACGATTTGAATCATTACATCACTATGACATAGTGGCCTAGGTTGACTGCCTTTAGATTTTCAAGAGCGTCAGTGGCCTAGTGGCTAAGGGCCTGGCTATATGGGGTTTTACGTTAACGACGTCATGCCGGCCGTGGTGATGTGGCCAGGCCCTTATGCAGTCGGCTCGTGATGGAAAAGGTATAGAGTTTGAAACCCCGCGGTTACCATGTTCCAATGAGTTTTTCTAACTGAAGTAATTGCCCGATGTTCTTACGATGGAGGAAAAACATCGTAAGAAAACCTACACATTCGAACAGCTAATCGTGTTAGAGGGTATTTTCACAAAAAATCCTACTATGTATTTTGTTATGGCAGTTAAAAAGATGTTTCTGTTAAAAGGTTCTGCGGTACTTAACAATTTTACTGAAGACATTCCAATACTCGACTCGGGCAACAGACTCTAATTTTAACTTTGAAAATTTATTTAAGTAAGAAAAACGTAATAATCTTTGAGTTTTATTACACAGTTTTAGTTCAATTGCAAAGTGATTGTGCAAAGAATATCAGGTTTCAAAATGAATTTTGTGAAAAACTCCCTTGAAGTAATAAGTTTTCTATTTATTTGTTCACTTACGCGGCCATTGACTCAGTCTGCCTTTTACAGACACTTCGGAGATATTAATGCGTAATGTATGTCAGAGTCTATAACTATATGCACACACTACACACAAACATACCACACACACGAACGCACGGAGAGAGAGCGGAGTTCTATTTGTATATTATTCTTATTCCTATATACATATCATGTATGTGGTACATCACGTGTACAGTTAAAAACTTAAATTCATGACCCAGTTGGGTCCAAAAGTACAAAGTCAATCTGACATTCTACAGGAATAAGGTTGAGATTCCTATACCTAACTTACAAATGACTTGGCATCTCTAATGACATTGACGACTTCAAGCACATTTTTTTTGAGATGGGCCTTTATTTTCTTGACCGTACATATTATTAGTGTGCTGTGTTCGTTTCTTGATCTCACTAATAATGAATAATGAGGATAAAAAAAGCATTAATTTTTGGTTTGGAATTATCAATCAGGCTATTTTGCAGCATTAAACTTCGCAGATCTTGATACCAGAATGTGTCGAAAAAATACCATGTCTTAGAACATTTAAGGCGGCAGAAATAACGTCCTCAAATACAAATCCCTACAATACATTTCCAAAGCACAATACGATACGACGTAGCTGAGATTAGGTTGTAATTACGATAAGGCACTTCAGAATATCCGAGCTCTAAGTAAGGGGTAATCCGTCTTGGGCTAAAAAAGACCGTACAAACAAATTACACGAATTCAGGTCGACTCGTTTGCCAACGCGTTGGGAATTAAACGGATAAAATATTGCTTTCCTAAACTTTCACCTCTAGTGCTATTGGTGAGAGCTAGAGGTGGGAGAAATAGTCCTATTGTTGTCGATAGTGTGGCTATATCGATAAACTGAGTTGAACGATTTCAACGCCGCGACCATTACCCCAATGCGATTCTCAACTTTCAGAGCGATATCTGAAATGTTAAATTTGGAAGTCCATTTCGATATCTTTAGAATTCTATGATAAATGGAGACGATGGAAGATAGGACCAATTAATCGAAATGTAGTAATAAATGTTTCATTTCGTTGTACCCTGGCTTTGTGTTTTGTCACTCACTGCCGATCTCACGTTGATAGGTATTCGGATCATAAAATTATGCTAAATGCGTTTCATGTTCATCATATGATATTAAAATATCTTTAAAGTCTTGAAGTAGTGTATAAGCTAAGTCAACAAGTCGTGGCACGTCCCTATGCAAAGTTTTTACTCATACTACATACATGTCGCCATGTGCTTTCGTATTTGGGAGGATAGGTTCATAAAGTTTGCCTTGGAAATGCATTGTAACAGGAATATAGTTTTTGGGCAGACGGAAATATTACATTACACAACAAGTTTGCTAAACCACTTGTTATGACAACCCGCGCTACTGAATTAATTTTGTTTTGATCCAAATAAAATTGATTTAGCTCAGTTAAAATCAAAGCTAGGTAGTTGTTAAACTTCTTTTGCCGTTCTCATTTTTTAAACAAGTAAATATTTATGAATAATATTTTGCTTCAAGAGTTTTTGTTCAACTTACATTACCTGCTTGTTTAAAAAAATATTGTTAATTAAATGGAACAAAATTCGACGAATTTACAAAGTTTTTAAGCTTTATAATGTCGTCTTGGAATAAATTAAACGAAAGTAATTTTACAACTGGAATATAACTTATTAAACAAACGTACCTTCGTTTTAATCTTTAAATGCCTCCTAGGATAAAAATAAAAATACTGAAAAAGAAACCATATTTTAATTCATACAATACTTCAAATCGCTGTATTTGATTACTTACTGGGTTTTTTCGGTACGCGTATAATTTTTGATATGAAAGTTGCAATTCCATTAGGCCTGGAAAGATTTACTACATTGTATGTCGCTTAAACATTAATACGAAATTACATTTCTATAGGGCCACGAACTTACTATCATATCTTAACCTTTAGCAACACTCATTTAGTCGGTTCATAACTAAGTCTTAGATTAGTCTGCATTTGCATTTCTAATGGTTGAAAATCGTGAAATCTTTGCATGTGTTTGTTAACTTAAAAACTTAGGAATTTATAACGTCTCATTAAAAGACACTGAGCATAAGATACAGGTCCTAATTTTTTTAACTCTGGTAATATGCCAAAGAGGTACTCTTTTAAAGTTCAAATAAAGATATTGATGTTTTAATACATGAAGTACCTACATGAAAAATACGTAAAGTAAAAAAAAGCCTTGCATTTTATCTATAAACCGTTAGTTATAATTGTCACAAGTTTCACCAAAATGTTTCACATCACTATTCAATTCAACTGTTCCAAGCTCGAAGCGCGAACCAAAAAATATTAATTATTCAGCAAACCACACGATACAGTCCCGTCTTAATAAGAACTGTTTCCTGTATCGACGCGGCAGGCTCCGCAAAGCGGGAGACAGTTTCCCGACATCTCGCGTAATAGTGCCACGAGTACAGCCGCTCAGGGTTGCCATGTGCCAGAATCTGCTGGCACTGAGACGCTTTATATTGGCTCCAGGACGACAGCCGCGGGATTAAGTTATCCCGCTCTATTTACCAGATGCGGTTGTTTTGAGGAAATTCAACATTCACTTGAGATGTGTTTTATGAATGTCGCGGTGGTTAGCTGGGAATAGTTTCTGCGACTAGACGATGTCGAAACGCTTTGCGTTGCTCGTGTTGGACTCCAATGCTGGCATTTCATAAATTGTTTCGTTCTAGAATTGATGTATATGTAAAGCGTAATTATTATTGTCAAAACTATTTAAACAACTATCGTTTTGGTACGTGATTGCATTTGCAATGAAACCATCAGTGTACCAGTATTATATTATTTGATAATTTAATTAAACTTATTTTAATGCAATTTTATGGCTCTATTTTCATGTACAGTATTCAGTACCATGAATTGAAATATTTTGCGAGTTACCGATATTTTAATGGTGTTATAATCACGGGCTTATCATGGACTAATATCCCATTTTGTAAAGAGTCATAAATAATAATCACAATAGCGTGGGTAAATTTCCAAAATATGGTACGCTGCTGTTAAGTCGTTAACTCTGTACAATATATTTGAAGTTTACCCCGTGTACTTTTAAGTGTTCCGTAGTTTTAGCAACCCTCAGCTCCGGTACAGTCGCGTTCAGCTGTTGAATTATTAACGTCCTCCCAGCAGAGACATGATACTTCGCGACGTCGGCACGTTCGGCGAAAGTGTGTAACTACCAGTACCGACGGCGCAATCAGACAACACAACTCCCGTATTGCTTGGAAGGATCCTTTGAAGGAAGGCACAAAAAGAACTCCTTTAAATGTTTGAAATATTTTATGCTTCGTTTGTTTTTTACTTACATTTTTTATTAGCGTTCTCTATTATTAGATTTTGTATTCTACTAAGCGGAAAAGTCTAAACGGCCGCCGGTATTATAATCTTCACGTTAGGAGCAAATTAAAAAAAATCAAAAAACCTTAATGCACTCCTAGGGTATCCTAGAAATATTTCTTCGAAATGTTTATGTTGAGCGGTTTAGGCTGTGTGTGTATGATAGTCAGTCAGTCACGAAAGCGTTTTATAGATAATAGAGTATTTTACCCTAGTTACGGGAAAACGATCTCTGCTTGCCATAGGGTACGTTTAAAAACAGAGAAGACGGAACTACTTATTATACACCCAATTATTTTCCTTTTTAACCTTCACCTACAGTATAAATGCGCTGTAACACTTAAAATATGACGCTCTAAGTTTCCATTTTCACTCTACGAGTGTTTTTTGTCAGTAAACAGTGGGCGGAGAGCCTCCTCGCTTTCCTACGGAAAAGATGCCTTCGATAACATTCCCTCTATTATATAGCCGCATCGCATGCCAACTCACGAAGCCCGCTAACTGGATATTCAACTACACTTCTAACCTTCTGGGACAAAACGGTATCATGGTGGGCGATAAAGATCTAACTGTATTACGGAGGGTCTTTCAGTTACCAGTTTTATGTATAATGTTGTGAAAAAAATATCAGGAGACAAAATTACAGAAATTGATGTAGTCTAAAATGTGGCGTTATCTATGAAAAGGGACCTTATTGTCGATGGCGCTTACGTCGCACTGCGTCACGCGACGTTGTATTTATATCGGAGCATCGTTAATAATGGCGGAAGCGCCATCGACAATAAGGTCCTTTTTCATAGATAACGCCACATATAAGCTCTAGGGTTATACGGGTCTGTAATAAATTGTGAAAAAACTAATGCACTAATTTTCATTTTGCATAACACAAATCAACATAACCCATCTTCACAGCATGTCTTGTAATAGTTTATGTGCAATAAAGAGTTTAGATACATGCATACCTACAAATTGCATAATTTCCAACTCATTAATAAACCAAAGATATAATTATTATTATGCATAATAACGATATGCAAAATCATATTGTTCATAGGTTAAAAAGTAGACATTTCTAACGTCTTAGATTACTACTAATGTGGTCACAGGGTCGTTATTCTCTTAAAAACGGCGTTCGGTCGGTCGAACGAGTGAATAAGGGCGAACCGGCGAGTTTAAGTAGTCCCGCCAGAGCGTACAAAACACATTTTAGCGCGTGCATTCTCAATTAGGCAGCAGGGCTTCTGGATGCACGCGATAGTGTTTTGTACGCTCTGACGGGACTACTTAAACTTGCCGCTTCGCCGAGTTCACTCGTTCGACCGACCGAACGAATAACACCCCAGTTCTAACCTAACTTAACCTAGTAAGAAAAAAATGACTTAAAATGCATAATAACAAGAAAATTATCGTTATGATGAGTGTTTTGTAAGTTATGTTATTTGATCGTATGCCTGATAAATTTGTTTTCATTATATATGTTCATTGTGCTTTTCGTAGGTAGTTTAAATGAAATTATGCAAAATGTTTTAGACTGATTAAAGCGCACCCATAATTTAATGTACTCATATTACGTGAGTTGCAATGAAAATAGTTTATATCCTACCCGCAATATATTTTATTTCCGGTACATCTATAATAATATAAATATTTTATTTGCGATAGAAACATAACAATTTTAAAACCAATAAGCATCCGCCACGTTCGATTTGCATCCACCTCATTTTAGAACGTCTTTATCGGAAGTCTCGTATTGACTCCATTCTAGGTATTCCTTGCTTCCAGAACATTTGCTGCAGAATTGCCTGCATGCCGCGGCTGTTTACCAGAATAGTTTTACAAGCCATAGTTAAAGCAAACAGGAAAAGCATATTCGAGAAATATGCCAATGCGCAATGCGAATAACTTTAAAGATAGAGGGTCGTACTTGTGATATACTTATAGTCGTACGCTCAACCAATGTTATTTATCCTCGTGGATCCCAATACCTACATTAGTTAGTAAGGTTGTAAAAGTAACCTAGTCAAATAAACTATGGGGTTTCTTTTGTCTTCGGTAATTTGTGCTTTATAAAGTACGTGGGGATCCACGAGGATATAGGCCACAATGGAACTCTGTCAAAGTGTACGTTATAATTCAACTCTTAACAACACTCATACGATTTGAATCATTACGTCACTTTGACATAGTTCCATAGTGGCCTATGAATTATGATTCAAATTTGTTGACTGAACATATATGGTTTAGTTAGGTGATGTATAGTGCTCGGAATACGTGGTGGCTAATTATCTAAACTTGATGCATGTTCATTCAATAACGTATTCCCATCTCACTCACGCATGAATGACCATGCGTGTAGTTTAGGTAAATAGACATTGCCTATTCCTACTTCTATAGTGAAGTAGGATTGGGCTAAACCGATATGCTATGTGAAATAAAATATGTACAAATATGTTTTTTGCAATGTAAGTAATAGTAAGTAATTTATTATCATAATACATTTAATATAATACAATTAAAAGTTAAAACTAAACTTATTTAAATTAAAATAAAAACGAAGCTACTCAAATATTAAAGACGTAATTAATAATCACCACTACGTTTTACGTTAAAGTTACGTATTGTACACATGAAAAATATTCGGCATTAAAAATATTTCTCCATTGTTTTCATTAATATGTATCTATTTGATAATATGTATCGCAATGCAGAACATTGCAAAATACCGAAATAATTTTATTGCAAAAATATTTTTTATGTACTCCAGGAAATTCGATTTGGCCGAAGTTACAGACAGGTTATCTTACAGACCGATAATCATATTTTTTAAATTTTACATTTAAATATTTAAGTAATGCTTGTAGTACAATAATTAAGAGACCGATCTCACACAAATTGACCTAGCCCAAACTAAGCTCAAGGCTTGTACTATGAATATTAGACAAAACTATTACATATCATTTAGACCTAGGTTAAAAAAAGGTAAACGTATATTCAAAACCATTTCGAAGAATACTCGTAGGCTTCCGACTGAGATTAATTTGCTGATTTAAATAATAATTATGTTTTCCACAAGGTTTCAAACTAAATAAATATTTCTTATCTTATACAATAATATTTGCTGTCCTAAAGATTGCTTTACTTACACACTGAATACCTTATCAACTAATTTAATTCCAGCCTAGTCTCGAATGAATGTCTCACATAATTAATAAAAAACCGTTTCATCTAATTAAGTCTCAGAATAAAATATATTTTATCCCAGTATTAATGAACTAAGAAGAAATATTCTAATTTACTGTAATGAGATAAAAAGTGTAAAATTTAACGATCAATGTCAGGAATACCTCAGACAGTAAACGAAGTTATGGAAATGAAATGAGAAAATCGTCGTAAAAAGAATGAAATTCTATTCAGAAATTTCTTTTACCAAGTAGCCGTTCAATTAAGATATCATCGCTTAGAATAAACATTTCCTTAATATAAACACTTTCATCCATTTAATTAATAACGGCATATTCTTGTTAAACGCTAAAAAAATATTGATTTAGTCCTTGCTAACTTTGTATTTTACAACATTGTATTATCTGCCTATAAATAGCATTAAAAGTTATCCTTTATGAGGCAAAGGTCTTAAAATACGTCGACTAATTCTCCAGAGCCTTAAAACAAAATCTTCAATGACTACATTCTATTTATACCCATCGGAATACATATGACCAACTCATACCTTTGGAGCCAAAACGTGAACACTTACAGAATTGCTCGTCCAAAAATTAAAGCTCAGCGGCCTATTGTATTATTTCTGTGTGTTGATTCGGTCTTAATCACATCGTTCACCCTTGTTTACATCGTTTTAGGAGAACTAGTAATTTGAAAGTGTTTACAATTTAAAATTTATTTAGTTGTAAACACGTTAATCTTATTACATTTCTTACTGCAGTGTTAATTACCAGCTCTCTTAATATTTCCTCTGCCGTAGCTCCACTTGAGTTATTGGCGGCGCGCTCTGCATGAGAAATCGGGGTGCTACGTTTGTAGCGGCGTAGAGGCGCGGCGTAGACGTCTACGAGCCCACTTGGTACCCCGCCGGTTCCATCCGCGAGATTTTAGCATAGCTCTTTAGAGATGAGGTAATGCACCGTCACGTACCAAAATGAGATGCTTTAAAGCATTTTATTTTAAAGACGTGTCTGGTATTATGGTAAAGTACATTAAAGCATCGATATTAGGATTTTGAATGAAATGTAAGTGAAGTGAGTGTGGCTGAGATTTTATTATACACGTAATAATAAACCTTTATTTGATTAAGTCATGCCTATTTTGTAATGTTTTCTTTGTTCCAAAATTTTCTTTCTGTTCTGTGTCTTGAATAGAAAATCAGTATATTAAGAAACACTATATCAAAGTGGGTTGTTCATACGAATTGATTGCAGAAATTTAAGCGTTTTCGGCCGGTTTCATTAAACTACAGAAAGGGTATTCAATTACAAAGTACCACAGACCGTTCTTTGAACAAGGTTTGCTCTTGTTTGGTCGAACCTTAGTTATTTATTTGCTTTTAACTAAAAGGTCCGACTTTATATTATTAGAAATTATTAGATACTGTTTTAGAATTCCGTACAAAATAATAAACTAAACTATATTTTATAATTATTTTATAGGAAAATAAAGCACTTGTCTTTTTTTAATGTAGCAATAAGTATCAAAAAAGATTAGAAAATCTTGACAGTAATTTACTGACTAAATAATCAGATTTTCTATACTCTATTGTTCCATTGTTCTATTGTTTTTTTAAAAATGTAATTAGTAACAAGTATTAAAAAAGATTAAAAAATCTTGACAGAAATTTACTGACTAAATAATCAGATCAGAGTACTAGATCAATGTGATTTACGCAAGTTCAACTCAGTTTTTTTAAAGAATTATTTTACATGTCTGAGTTAAATCTAAACGCGCCCGTATAGCTAATATGACGCGTATCGGCATATTCGCCTAGTTTATAGCAAGACTGTTAAAAATACACTTTTACTGCACTACTTTACGGAGTCAAAACGATGTAATAAAAAAGTAATAACCCTTAAAAGGTTATGCTTCTCCACGCCGAGTAACTTTTTAACCGCAAATGCATGGCAATTTGTATTGAAAATGTTACACGTTACTTTTTATACGTACAAGAACATCAAAAACTAGTTTTTACGTAATTGTGAGTGCGGAAATTTATACAGTAAGTTATTTATGTTAAGGGCTTCCTACACTTATCGAAGCTGAATCGCATTTTGACAGAGCCAGGGCTCTATTATAATCGGTCAAGCCATATCGCTTTCGATATAGTGTTATGTGTGTTTTGTTTTTAACTCAACCGCCGTTACTGTTAAATAAATAAGAGCTGTCGTAAAGTTGCCAATACGTTACCATGCCAAAAACAATATTGTTTTCCCAAGTAGAATAGATCCCCAGACATTAAATGCACAATCCAGGATATCCCACCCCACAGCATTGTTTTTTTATACATTGAGCGAGATATAAGTAGATAGCTAATCGCTTCCTCGCCTACTGGGGTGTGATTCTCTCAAGAAGCAAAGGTGAGCGAATGAACGAGTGAAGTCCAAGCGGCGAGATTAAGTAGTCCCGTCAAAGTGAACAAAACACATTTTAGGGCATGCATTTTCAATTTGGCAGCATGTCGTCTCGAACGTATAAGGCTGCCTAATTGAGAATGCACTCGCTAATATGTGTTTTGTTCGCTTGGACGGGACTTCTTAAACTCGCCGCTTGGAATTCACTCCTGCGTTCGCTCACCTTTGCTTTTCAGAGAATAACACCCCTGTACTGACATATACCAGGGCCGACCTGGTATGGTATGGTTGACTGTAGTCAAGTATGTAAATAAGTGCTAATCAAGACATGAATACTATAACATATAGGTACAGTGTAGGTACAGTCGAAAGTATTAATATATAGATATTACAACAACAACATAAGGATGTCTATACATCCATCAAGTCAAATATACGGAAACATAGACCTTATTGTTAGTGGGATAGAGGCGTGTAGATATATTTATGATTTTCACTGTACATAAATATCGCCAAAAATAGGTTATGGGAGCAAACTTGTTTTTTGCAACTCAACTATTAAATGTATCCACCGCGTCTATTTCGCGTGAAGATATTTAGCACTCCCTAAAACAAAGGCAACTCTTTGACTAACTGCCTTTTTCGCTTCGTTAGCGAGTAAACAACGCGGAAAACTTTACTAAGATTTATATCAAAGAGCCTTTAGATATGAGATAACCTAATTTTGAAACAAACACGGCTCTAGGCATTCGGAAGAGTTAACTCCGACAAATTGCCTTTAGCTGGGAGCTAGCTAATGCCTGGATTAGAGTAAACTTCACGGAATCGGAAAATACGTTCCGCTAGCTAATGTACTTTTGAGGCGTTATCATTCTGAATACATCGTCGACGAACTCACCAACGAGCCTAATGTGAGCCTTTATAGTATAAACGACGAAGCAGATAGCCTAGTTGGTAGTGATGGTAACCTATCGATGTTTCGAAAAACAGTACACGCTAATACGGTACGCGGGTAAGGCAACGCATTTTCATTCTTGAGATTGTAAATCGTAAGATTGGGCTTCAGATTCTAGGTGGCCTTTGTAGTCGTTTGCCTTCGTCATGCCATTAATCACAGGTTAGTCGTGGTTACCTTTGTTTCGGCAAAATATGTTTGCCAAATGTATCATTTCCAAACTTTTCATTTGCCAACCTGCTTTATTTTCTGTAACCGTAAATATTTCAGGATTTAAAAAAAACGAACCTAACCTAACTTATGTGTTCTACACGATGGTAACGAAATAAATTCTGAAAAAATTATATAACATCGAGTTGGCAAATGAAAATGTTGGGAAATGATACATTTGGCAAATGATTGCTTTGAATTTAACTATGAGTTAAGCAAGATAACATCACACCCAATTTTTAACATGTTTCACAAATTACATGTTTTAGAAAAACTATACATTTGTTAATGACGAGGCTTCCGAGATTATTAAATTAAAAAAGTAGGCTAACGTTTGAAATTATTTGATTTAAAATAATATAGTTAGAAATAATGATATGTATAGTTGGTAACGCAGGGGACAATGTTGTCCCTAGGTTTTGTATGGAAAATGTACATTTTCCTCTGAGTTACCAGGCTTTTTCGAGGATTAAAAAATATTTGAGGTATTTATCGTGTAACCTCTGTATTTGGTGGTCTGATTTTAATATCCATACATTATTATTGACCATAAGTCACCAGAAAATTTTTAATATCGCTAAAGAAAAGGAGTATCTACTTTAAAATTTAATTCACCCCAATACCAATGCATATCAAAGGCAAATCATTTTACCTTGTAGAATATAAACCCTGAACACCCCAATCAAATTACTATACTTTTATGTTATTTTATTTCTATTAATAGAGTTACGTTTTAAGGAATCGATGTTCACAAAGAAACTGGCAAGTATATTTGAAATTAATATGACAAAAGCTAAACATTCGAAGAATATTTTCTTGGAAAACTCTTGTGTATTTATTACATTTACGTTTCAGAACATTTCATCATTCCGCTTAAAACAGACGCTAAGTCAATTGAATGTCACCGTCAGAGGTACTTATGTGGGTAGGTAAATACTGATAACCACATTTAGATGTAATATGTATTTCTGAGTCGTGGTTGAATAATGAGAAATTACAATAACGTAAGCTCGTTTTTCTGTCGCAATAAACACGAAGGTGGTTTCGTATACCTACACAAAGGATCTAGCCATGTAATGAATTTCTTCTGTGGCTACTGATGCTTTTAAAATATAAAACCTCGAATTATTAAATTAGGATACTAAGTATACATAAGCAGTATCAGATGTGGTTCTTGTTCACATTAAGTTTGACATGGATAAAGTCATTATCATCATAATATTATTAAAGCCGAAAGTGGACTTTTGATCACAGTCTTTTCCCGAGGGTACTCACGAAGCGACGGTCGGTTTTAATTATGAAATACAAGTAACAAATACCAATACTGTCAGTTGCAAGTGATAACGATAGCCTGTAATCTAAGCCTGTCCTGTAATACACTATTAGAAAGTTCTTGACAAGATCTATTCGGAGAACGTTATCGCTATCGAAAATGTTTACGATTGACGTAACCTGCTGGACGGTCACGTCGAGCGCTTATGTCCTCAATGAAGGTACGGTAATAGGCGTGGTGAAACTGGCGATATTTACACTATGTTAGTTTCGTAGAAAATCGGTAACGCGTAATGGTTATCGGTATACTGAATACCGCTTTCAGTCCCAGTCTTAAAAATACAAGAGTTCTCAATAAAGGTACGATAATAGGCGTGGTGAAACATTCGATATTAACACCTTGTTAGTGTTGTAGAAAATCGGTAAAGCGTAATTTTTATCGGTATACTGAATAGGTACGGCTTTCAGTCCCAGTCTTAAAAATACAAGAGTTCTCAATAAAGGTACGGTAATAGACGTGGTGAAACTAGCGATATTTACACTTCGTTAGTTTCGCAGAAAATCGGTAACGCGTAATGTTTATCGGTATACTGAATACCGCTATCAGTCCCAGTCTTAAAAATACAAGAGTTCTCAATAAAGGTACGATAATAGGCGTGGTGAAACTGGCGATATTGAGCGCCCGCGTAGAATAGTAATCAGCTCACAGCGGGCCCGGCTGCATTATTGCCCTGCTGCGTGATCGGAACTTGCGATCCACTTTTCACGTCCAATACTTCATTATTATTATTCGAATAACTATTGTGTAGCTTCTGCCCGCATTTACCATGTCACGGGGACAGTGTTTTGTCTGATTAAAGGTAGTGTGTTAATTTCTTTCTCTCTTTGAAATTGCATGGTGGAGTAAGAATGATACTTTCACATTTTTAATATTAGTGTGATTGACTTAAAAACTCTTAGTTAATCTCTACACATAAGTACCTACTCTTAAGCTCAGTTTTGTAAAGGAAAAAATTTAATTAGTATCCAATTTCTGATATTCTTGATCGAAATCTGATCTAGCGGATCTTTGTGAAACGCTTAGGCTGGGTTTTATAAAGATACGTTAGATCAAATTTCGGTCAGGAATGTCAAAACTTGTATCAAGTTACTAAAATTTGATCTGACATATTTACTAACGGACTTTTATAAAACCGGGCATTAGAAACCTGAATAAAACAACGGATATAAGTGTTCTGAAAACAAAGGTAATGTTAGAGTGCCGCGAGCTGTGACCCGTGAATGACTATACGAGGCGTATTTTGTTTTATACCTTGTGATGCCAAGGTTTATAGTCACGAAGATTTTCAGCCCGCGGCTTCTATTCAACTTGGAAAAACCATATTGCCTTTGAGGTGTTATTGTATTATTTTTTAATCGGCCGCCATTACTGTCAAGTAGATAAATAAGAGCTATCAAAACAACGTTGACAATACGGAAACAAGGCATAAACAATAAAATCCCATTGTTTAAGACTTGTAGCGTGTAGAATCTCAGTCCCTCAGGATCTAGTTTCATCGAAAAAATATTAAGTTAAGTTTTGTCACTGTCTTTCTTACCCTTTTTTCCTTGCAAAGCAAAAGTAAAACAAAATTAAGCGACACAGAAAGCAATCAGAAACAATATTGTTTAAACATTGTCGAATATATTGGCAGGAGCAGCCGCCGAAAGAAGAAGGACCAACTGATAGCAAATAGGTGAAGTGTTGTAGACACACAATAAATATATATTATAATCGATCACATTTCAACTATATTTGTAGGACGTTAAGATCAAAAGTGGTACAGGAGTTTCGTGGGCATCATATAAAATTGTATTGACACATCTTTAAAACATGTGTGCTAATTTGACAAATACAAACACGTGCTAAATGATTTCATTCGAATATTTCGAATATTTTATTCGTCAAGTGTAACATTTGAGCCGAATGTGTGTAATGGAAACAAACGGGGCCCAACATTGTTAATATCACTCAGGCGACGCGTGAAGGATGGCGCTCGCAGAATGGATAAAAATGTGTATAAAGACTAATACCTCAACGTCTTTACAAAGCACTCGTCGTAAATTCGTACAGTCTGCCCCAGTTTTAGTTTCTAATAAAATCTTTTATGTGTAACAGGACACGTTTTTACTTTTATTTAGATGGAGATCCGACCCCGGCATACATTTCAGAATCCTCGCTTCAAATGTGTTTGAAATTACCTGTGTGTGTAGTTTAATTTGAGACCGATCGAAAATCCCACTAATAATTATGAATGCGAAAGTTTGGATGTGTGTGGTGGTTAATACTCCTTCACCCAGCAACGAGTTGACAGATTTGGGTGAAATCTAGAATAGAGATATTTAGTTTAAAAGTTTCCGAGAGAATTACGATAATCGAAACCTACACGGGCGAAGTCGCGGGCAGAAGCTAGTATTATAATGTATTTCAAATATATGCTATACGCTAAGAGTTTTACCAACGATAATTAAAATGTAACAATATCTTGGGCATAAAATTTAACTTTTAATATACCTACTTTCTTAATCTAATTTATTGCCCACTATAAGAAAGCAATGAAAAATTACATCTTATTATAATTATGTACATAACAATTTAAACTAAGTTTTAAAGTTTTTTAGTTTCTGAAGACTTAAGAAATAGAATCACTGTTAAAGCCAAAATGCTTGCTTTAAGCGCTTCTTAGCATGCAGTACTATGATATTAAGCGACCTTTCACTCCACTAGTTGACTGTACACGTTGCCAAGTGTGAGGAGCACCTGTGATCCACAGTTCATACCGCGGGACGCAATAATAAGGTATATTTGTCAAAGGCATTCCTCAGAGCGAGTATATCTTGATTTACGCCGCTGTTCAAATTATTGCCGCTTGCGAGACGCACCTGTGCCTGCATTATACGTGTGCGCAATTATTTCGCCTGAATTATGGTGTCACGTTTGCATTGAATTCATATCCGTATTAAATATCCATTTAATACGTTGCTTGTACAGTGGGGTTATTATGACGTACCTGTGCAATTTCATTTTAAACAGAGAAAAGGACCGTCCGTCCGTCCTTTACGCTCACCTTAAAATGAACTGCCTAGCTATGTCA
Source organism: Acleris cristana (assembly GCA_948252455.1). Lineage (NCBI taxonomy): Eukaryota > Metazoa > Arthropoda > Insecta > Lepidoptera > Tortricidae > Acleris > Acleris cristana. Next base: position 8,126,039 of record OX411775.1, read on the forward strand.
TAATAACCTCCCAGAGCTGTAAAGGCAGGTCGTAGTATAAGTAGACCTTATCGACCGAACGAACTTCTGGGTAAAAAAATATTGCTCATGAAATTAGTTAAACAAAATACGATAAAATGTCAGTGCAATATGGTTTCCTAGGGGAGAATAGAGCCCAATTCGGAAGAATAGAGTCGTTTTTAACTGACTATGAATGAGGCCGTTAGAGTCAACTGGGACGGCTTAGGGCATTCGTATGTTTGGTTGTTTGCTCGACAATAACGTAACTATTGTTGATCCTATCTTGAAATTTAGTAGAAAATTTGTCAAATATTGTGAATTATTTATGGTATTATTGACAACATATGTATAATTAACACTTGAATACGTCCTGGATTCTACGCGTATTTCAAATTCAAACGTCTAAACGAGCTGTGAATGTGATTTCAATAGACATTCACTCATTGGCCGTGGAATTGCAATCGGAAATACCGAATGAATCCGTCCAATTTTCCGATGACGTCGCGCAGCGGATTCCACGGCTGGACGGCAAGCGGCAATCATCTCGATTCACTTGGATTTCACTGGTTTATTGAATTACTCGACGTTAACAACCTATTTTCGTTTATTATTAAGCGTGTAAAAGCGATTTACTGTTACAAATACACTTCCGTTCTCGTCTGGAGCACACGCAACAATACCTACTTCTTTAGGTTGTCGTGTGCTTTCGCTTCAAGTATTCTACACTACGAAAGTCATTTGGGTTATATTATAATCCGATAAAAAAGTAACCCTTGTATATTATTTATGTGGTTTTCACATGGTTTTCACGGTCGATGTACGGCTTGAACCTAATTGGAAATAAAAATACGGGTATGGACTCGTGAGTATTTACTCGTAAGATGCCAACACTGCGGTACAAAAACAGATCCTTTCGAGTCGTGATACTTGTGATTTTTACTTTTTACGTGGAACAAGAACAAAAACGACCTCTCAACACTAGACTAGGCTCATGGTATTCATGGTTTTGCAAATTTTATAGAAGAATCAAAGGTTTTGAAGCTTGTTTCTGGGCTTGTGCAAATGCGGTCACATTGCGTTGGTATAATACCCTGGCACTAAGCTCGTGTAACTTTCTTAACCAGAAGGATGCGTGGGCGTACCTTGTTTGCTCTACTAATACGATGGCCATATTATACTGGCATTTTGTTGTTGTATCGTTAAAACAGTAACAAATACAAGCTTATTTGGTATGATTATAGTACAAGAAAGAAAACCAAAAAATGCCGGAAAAAAATCAAGTGTGACTCACACTGTGTGAGTTAAGCTCGCGCTGATTCGATTCGAATTCAATTCAGAATATAGATAATACTTAGGCCTACCTATTGTGTGGCGGTACGGAGCCCTCAATACGCGAGTCCGACTCGCACTTGAACGTTTTTTTTTTTCAAACTATTGTATAACATCGTCAATAAGGAATGACTTAATCGTTCATTAACCGACTCTGAGTGCCGCCGTTTGTTACGAAACTTTTACAAAATATTTGAACATGATGTTTCTTTGTTGCAGGCGTTCGAGCGCGGGCCTATTGGCACCGCAGCTGGCATGCCAGAGCGCGTCGCCCGCGCCGGCCGCTGCGGCGCCGCTCCCCGCGCCCGCGTCACCCCCCCGGGTGGTCTCCGCGCCGCCCGCGCCCCTCGCTCCGCCCCCCGACCCCGTACCGCAACCCGCCCATGAAGACGGCGTCAGATTGCGTCGCGTCCACACCGTCGCGGTGCGGGACTACCTTAAAAGAGAGACGCAAACGTTTTTCGGTGTACAGAAGGATAATGAGAGGGAACAAAGGAGGCTGTGGTACGAGAGGCGGAGGAGGCACGCGGCGCGGGCGCTCGGCGACCTCCGCCCGGACCTACCGCCGGACCATCATCCTGATGATGATGATATTAGGTAAAGTATTTTTATACCATTTTTTAGGTATTTTTTATATGCATTCGAAGAAGAAAAAATAACTGTTCATGCCGGGAGGCATTAGACTTTTCTTAACATCCGGGGAAATTTTACATAAATTGATCTATGTTGACCCAAAGTAAGGGCACTTATACATAAATATTCAAATATAAAGGAAACTCATGGGTGAACATTCCTTCTCATCACACAAAGTATTTTACCGTTTTTTAGATCACGGGACCACTAGCTTTGTAGACAACCACTATAAAACTCTAGATCAGTCCTGTTTTACAGAAGTTAACTAAATAAAGAAATCCTTTCATTGCACACAGGCATATGTATCTATTTGTAACTAAATGTTACGCATTAATTAAAAACACACATGATCTTCATCGTTGTTTTAATCGTAACATACAACATGCGGTATGGACGTCCGGCTCTCCCGCTAACCAATTAGTGAAACAAGCTAACCTTACCCTACCGTTCTTAACTATAACAGTTAAGTGCAGCTCCCAAACCGGAATCCATTATCATTACAGTTAACATACGGGAGTTAACATACCTACTGCAGAAGCTTAGTGCCCCGGCCGAGTCAATCCAAGATTATTACAGGCTTAATCTGTCTGGAACTGATCTTGCCCACTTATGTTGACGAAGGATAATAATAATTAATTCTCAGTCGTTTGTCTTCGAGATTATTACTTCATTGCTTAGCATATTCTGTTTATAACGCTTCCTGGTAAGCTTTGGAGTAACATTTATGTAATATATGCAAGTTATTATGTAAGTATCTAACTACTCGTACAGTGTACCTAATGATGTGAGAATACTCTTGTCTCAGGCTATAATCATTATAGGCTTGGAAGTTTTACTATTCGTCCTCATTAACCGACATCAATTAAAAAAAACAAAAGAACGGCCTTCAAAACCCATTTAAAAACGTAAAAAAATACTGGTTCCTCGGTAAGAGTCAGCGTAGGTAACTTGTATATTTTCTTGCCACCGAATTCCATATTTTCCTTGTATAATTCAGTTCACGAAATATTAGACGCAGGGACCAAACCGGCCTTAGCTTAGCCATTAGCTTTAGTGGATTTTGAAGACAGTTATTTGTAAAAAAAATACCTTAATTTTCATCCCTTTTTCAGGTTGTTATTCAGAGCCATCATTTCAATCTAAATAGTTACAAACCAACGAATCGTTACAGATTCGTTTACGAGGAGTTGTAATGGAAATTATCACGCCCTAAAATGAATGTTAAAAGACTTTGGATAGAAACAATGTAATGTATCGGTCGTCATAAGTCTGCCAGGTTACCAAAAAAACAACACAGCTAAAATGAAACGCATTTTAATATTTATAAACTCGTTGATCCTAACGTAAATACTTATGTTAATAAATATTCCGGACGTTCCCTTTAGCAAATAAACCTTGATTTGTAACTACATTCTCAAACCACAACGCCTCAAAGGTAAATAGGTCATGTAGGTTTTAGGTGAACATAATGTTACACTCCACCACATTATTTAGGAGTTTCCTGGAAATATAACGCAAGAAACAACTCAAGCTGAAAAAGCTGAATATGACCGAGTACGTACATGGTTCATAACACGCCAAAACCGTACTTTAGTGTCAAGCCAACTTATGTAAAAGGTTTTTTGAATAGTCTTGGGACTGAATTATGTAGGCGGCCGTTGCCAACGAATGTGGGATATACATTCGTTCAGTTTAATCAGTTTATTTTATAAAAGCTTCGAATGTACTATTTATTTTTAGGTTAGTAGTTTTCAAATTATAGACAAGGATTTTGATTGTATATCATTGCTAAGCGGAAGTAAGCTTTCAATGATGGTAAAAAGGCAAAAAAAAACCCCAATTCAATTACTTGTTTCATTTAACTGTAAAACCACTGGAGAGATACACTTAAGAACATTTTGCTTCCACGAGCTTCACGCAAGTTTAAAATTCGCGTGTTGTAGGACAGAGTCTCGACTCACGCATAACACGGGCGTAGTTTACACGAGTCGGAGTAGGCCGTAGTCTACTCCTCGGTTGCGTACAGTTTACGCGCGATAGTTGCCGTATTGTTGCCACACTTTATCATCTGAATTCGCCCTATTCATCTCGCACATTGTCCACTTTATTTTTGACCTAACGATAAGTTACACACGCACACGTTTCTGTGCTTGCATGCGATTGAGCCTCAGTTGAGATTGTCATTTAAATTTAGAACATGATAACTATATTAATAAATGACGAACACACGACTGATATTATTTAACTAACACGACGCGGGCGTACCATGTATAAACCCTCGCCCTGAGGGATGTGTAGTGGTGGAACGATTTTGTGTATAGTCTGTCCGGATCGCTACCATCATCTTTTCCTGCAACCTACCACCAAGCAGCAGTTTTCGCAAAGTTGTATTCCGGTATGGGGATAAGACAACCGGTGAAATAACTCCATTTCATCTTAATTCTCAGGCTCGGAAACGCATTTGCAGTGTTAGGATTGCAGTTTTAAAAATGAAAATGTATATGGGTCTTAGATCCCACTAAATATCAGTTAGCCTGTGTGCTTGTTTGTCTTTTACTTGCCATAAGAAAATATGTTACGAACATTGGCAGAAAGCAATCCCCACATTTATAACGTTCTCAGTCGCACTGCCACTGGCAACTTCTATAATTGTCCATAAAACATTTGAATAGCCTGCCATTGTTTCATTTATATACTGTTTCTGCATAAACATTAGACCCATCTAACTCAGGAGCATGAATGTATGAATATTTAGTGCATTGGTACATTGTTAATCAAGAGATCGAGCATAAAAATATTTCAGCACAAAATAAAAATACAGATTCTTTTTTGTTTTTTCAATTGGTTTTCGTACTCTGTTATCTATTCCATTTGTGCATAGGTATATTATTTTCTCTTCAAGCTCAAGGGGAAAAAATAGGTTTAAGCGCATTGTGCAATGTTTGTTTTGTTTAGACTGAAGCCATTTAGCGAAGGAATATAGTTAGTGAAGCAATTTGAAAGTAAATAAACGGAAAACTACTATCATCATTAACTATTTAGTTAGTCAATTATGATTGTTTGTTTTCTATTTATGTACTAGGCGATCTATTTCAAAAATCGAAGTCATTTCAGTTCCTTTCTCACAATTCCATCAAACTGTATAAATAAAAGAACGGAGCATTCATCAACTCTATTCATGGATATTAAGTCCCAGTCGTTTAGAGGTCATCGACCGACAAATCGTCAGTCACTTACTCTGAAAATTGTTAGTGTATGGACAAATACACTGTTTTACGACTGCAAGGAAATGGTAACTTAATCGACCTTGTACACTTATACATAAGGACTTATTTATGAACAGTTGCGTCAAAAATTGCAGTTTACTAAGGTTTGAAGATTACTTTGACGTATCTCGAGTATCTCATTCTCGACGCGCGCATCTTAGTCTAGTGTGACAGCATAGACAACATGCTTAACGGTAACGTAAACGATTGTCGAAAACTGACGAAATGTATGGGATTGACATAATCGCTCGACGCAGCCGTCCCGCAGCCTACGTCAATCCTATACATTATCGATAACGACAACGGTCCTTAAATTCATTTTGTCTAGGGAAAAAGATAAGTTTATTAATCCAGCTCTATAGTCTTCTCCAACTTGTTTTTTCTCGCTGATACAAATTACAATTGTGTGTTTAATTTTGATAGATTCTGCAGCGTTGTTTTACAAGTAGGTAGCAAAATAAATTTGCGATATTGTTTAGGAAAAGTCGTTATGTTTTGCTAGCTAGGTGATATTTAAGTTTCAACAACGTGAACATTGTTATATTCAACGATGCCAGTCGGTTGTTTTGCCAGCTATCCGGCAACCAATAACAGTTTATTAGTATCGAACGCCATTTCACGAACAACGGAAATAAAATGTTTTAACTTTGAATAAAAAAATAGACTCGGTCAGTGCAAACAACTCTTCGCAATATCGGAGTCTCGCATTTTAAAAAGTAGACAATAACTTTTCAGTGAATATTTTTGTACACTATCAACCTGGGGTTTTTGGCCTGCTAATTAAGATTGTAGTGTTGTGTGCTTAATATGAAATAGCGGCATTTACACGTAAAGTTCGAACCGCGGGAAAGGCCACGCGCCGTTCCAATCTTCGTTCCGAACCGTAATTTTTTTGCTATTTTACTATTACAGTTGCATTTACACGTACGGTTCAGAACGAAGATTGGAATGGCGCGTGGCGTTTCTCGCGGTCGAAACTTTAGGTGTGCAGGCCGCGAATGTCACTAAAATTTGTATTATTTTTAAAGCTATTCGTTTTCCACGGATTTATAAATAAATAAAATGTTACGTAGTACAATTACTTACAAAAAAAACCCTGGGGAGTTTGTATTTCTAATAAATTAATTTTAGCAGATATTATAATTCATGTCCTGTAAAAAAGGGTTAGTTATACTTTTAATCCGAAAAATTTGGTAGTTCTCGAGGTAAACGATAGAAGTTTCTAAAATTTAATCCATAAAGACTATTATGAACGATTCATCTTTGAGTTGTACAGAATCGAGCTGAAGCGAATGCAATTTCGCTAATACTCCATTGCGCTGGTATGGTCGAGGCAAAATCTATACACACTTTATTATCAGTAGCTATTACAAGCACTTCAAACCTGGGATCATCTTTATTTCCGTGCTATTAATTTTCTTATAACACACAGTTAGTGCAGTTTTTCTCTACAATGTTTTACACCGTATCGTTTACCATGGGACCACAGTAGTACACTAAAGTAATTAGCAAATAGGAGACAGATGTAATGAAAAAACATTGCATATAGTTTTTTTGCCATATATCCCTATAAGTTTATCGATGGGTAGTTACTGAAGTTAATAAAATATCGGGATTGAAGAAAACACATATAATTCACTCGTAGCTTCGCAATGACTGCCGCCAAAAGAAATTCTTGACTACGTCCTAGTGCTACATTTAGGAAGTCACGTGGATTGAAAATGTTTAGCATAACATCGTGCCACTTTAAAAGCTACGTATTTCTTAGTGGCTTAGTGAAATGGCGCTCTATCTCAGAGTAGTTTGCCTTGTTACTTTAATGCTTAGCTAGAGTATACAAATATTCTAGAACAAACTTTATACCAAAATAAAGAAACAACAGTTTTAAAATTATTTGGAAGCCAAACAATTTATTTATTTGAATCTTTTAAATTTATATTGAAAACTGGATGATGATCACAATGTTACGCATTTAAAAAGCCTAACCTAACCTAACCTACATTATTTTGATATTTTGTAATGTATCGCAAGTACATATATACCTAATAGTCGCTGTATGAAAAGGTTCGTCACTTTTGGATCTAAGCATTGAAATAGAGTCGAAAAGTGACAAACCTTTTCATACCGCGCGACATACAACAAATTGCAATGATCAAAATAATTATGATATATTTTTTATACTTCTTATGTGTGTACCTACATTATTAGAACTTGTTTGTTTGTGCAGTATGTATGGAGCGTCGGGCGCCGCACCGCGAGAGGCGCGGGGGCGCGTGCGCGAGCGGCCAGACGTGCTGCCCGCGCCCGCGCCGCTCGAGGAGCCCGCGCCGCCCCCGCCCCCGCGCCCCGGCAAGGACAGCGTGGCGCGGCTCACCCTCAGCGGCCTTTCTTATGTTGTTACTGTAAGTGTACCTTATATTCTGCCCTTAAAAATAAAAAGGGCGCATGCGCAATTTGATAGTCAAAGCAAATTTACCCCTGTTCTATGAGTCATGCGCCCTTTTTTCTAAGGAGAGTTGTTGCATTGAATATTTTTAGGTTACCGTATTAGCAAGGAAAGCGTCGTGTGTGATTCTTATGATATGACCGTGAGTGTAACTTATAGTTATTGCCGTAAGCGGGTTAAGGCAAGGACAACATCGGGTGGCTTACACACGACTGCGATTTTTATGTTGTTACCGTTAGTGTCCCTTATGCTGGTTGCAACCAGCGAACAGCTAGAGACGGACAGCGTCGCACAACTTTCGCCAGGCGTTCTTTCTTATGTTGTAACCGTGAATGTTGCAATTTACGAGTCCGCCAATAATACAAAAGTATGCAGAAAGCAACGAGATTTAAAATTTTAGTTTGAGACCCTGAACAATTTAATAATATAACGATGAGACCAATCCACAGGTCAAGTTTAGTTAGTACGTTAATCGGTAAATTCGCCTCTGTTATATTTATAAATTACACTCAAACCACTTTTATCAGCAGCTCAGTAGGTATTTTGCTGTCAATATCGGTAGGTATATGTTTGGTATGTTTCCACTCACTCACTGTTACACTCAATCAATTCTATGTACCTACCTACTGAACTGACTTATAACCGATTGACTATTTTCACTCAACTCCGAAACATTTGTTAAGTACCTAGGTACATTGAACATAAAATATGGAACGCTTTTCTTCATGCGAAAGAACCCTGCCTCTACCAACAATAAGCTCATAAAGACACTTTAAGAAATTGGTATAAACTACCTACAAATAAAGTAAACCTATAACGGAAAGGCTGTTATATTAATAATGTTGAATACGGACACTATAGTTAATTGGCCTGAGACAGGCCATTACGGCCACAGGTGGCGCTGCCTCATAACCTAGTTTCCAGGTTCAGCATTTAAAAGTTAGGTATATAATAGTTAGGTAAATATCTTGCAGAGTAGCTTCTCGGGTGCAAATTGTGCGGGCAAGCGGGAAATGACAACTGACATTAAATAGACGTTCAAGATTTTATTGCGTTCGGAATAGCTCTGGGCGACGTAGTTTGGTATCATTGAGAATTTGATTTATTTCTGCAGCTGTCAAAGTGATTTGTTGTTCGTGCTAACAGTATCGCGTTTGATAGGTCACGCGTTTTCAATTATAGTCAGTACCAAGGATCGGAAATTCGGTACGATATTTACCTAATCTTTGGCGGCGGCGTTGTTGTTCAGTTGTATGGAGGCGGACTCAATTATAATTTATTAATAAAATTCCCGGGATTTATGAATAACTAAATTACGCCAGCATAAATCCATAATTAAGTATTTGTTTACATAACTATTTGAAGTTATTTTCTATGTAAAGGTTTACCAAATGTTATTTAATTTACGGGTAACTCATCTATCCTAACCTAACGAAGTTTGAGGAGTAAATTGACGGAACATTTAATCCTACATGTCAAATAATTAATATAAACGTTTTGTAGAATCCCGGAATCCCGGAGCTTATATTATTCAATTAATATTTTTAAGAAGCCAACTTTAAGTATATATCGTACCGAATTTCCGATCCCTGGCAGTACCCCGAGCACCTTCTATCGAGTAAGTAACGTTAACGTATGTTATCGAGAAAATCTGAATGGCGATTGGTATCCGCGCCCCGTGTCCGTATTTAGAACTAAAATTAGATAGCTTAAATACTGTGGAGCTACTTTTTATCCCGGAAGATTTAAAAGTTCCCGAGGGAATAATGATAATCGAATTCTACGCGGACGAAGTCGCGGGCAGAAGTGTATAAAACTGTGAGTCGGTTTTAGTTCGTGCTACGGATAGGTTTACAACACGTTTTCGAATAGTAAAGACGATTCGAAAATGTGACATATGATTGAAATGCTCGTATTTCAGCTACTGACAATGTGCTTGTATTTTCAACTCGGTTTCGTACTAGATTAGGTTAACAAGGACCTGTATTATTCACGCGTGATTGTTCAGGCGAGTCATTGACGGTGGATTTCTACATAATGTAGTTATTTCTTGACACTTTATTCCGCTTGTAGTGTTTTCTACGTTATACACACTGTCAACGATAGATTGTTTGACAAAAAATCTAGAACACTATCTATATAATATAAGGTAACAATGCATTTAACTTTGAAAGAGAAAGTTTGTCTCAATTACACTGCGTTTCTTGGCACTGCAAACCATATAAAATGGGAACGAAGCGTATAAAACTTTTCCGTTCCTGATAGGTTGGTCTGTTGACAAAACCAATCCAAAACTTATCATATAAAACTCGATATTTTAATTAACTACTCCAGCATTAGCAAAGTAACAAGTTTTATCTAAAATCAACACAACAAATCAATTTCTAGCCGTACGATGTTCCTTGGGCCATATTTGACACACGAGGATTCTAGTGCATAATATAGCCTAAGTAACCCAAACCATAACGCAGAGTATACTAAGTTCACTTATAAAGTTTCGCTATAGCTAACGTTACGCTTCCGCTCTTTACTTGCTCCAGAAAGAGCTCAGCTGCTTAACTATGCTAAAAGCGCTTTATCAGCGAAATCCCCGACTAAGTATTTCATACGTCTAACGCGACTTCGCTGAAAGACTTGGAAATGCACTACTTCCAATCGATTTTCCCATTATTAATGGGCTGTGATTAGCTCGGGCCCGCTTAATGGATGCGAGGTTTAATAGGTTAAACAAATTTCTAGCAAGCCGAGTAAATAGGATGGTGGTTTCCGCTCGTGGAGCGACTACTTACCTACCCACTATAAGTATATTTTTCTCGCTCGCTAGCTTGTAGTCTTAGCTGTATGTACCTATGTTAATATTGTTGTTACGTCGCGGCGTTGTTTAAAACAATTATGTCTGTTATACTATATTTTTGTTAAATTGTTTCTTTGATGATGTCTGTGCATTTGAGTTTCGAATGTATGAGTAGGTAATGACAAAAAACAGGTACCTAATGCTAAACTGGGTTCTCACGATTTTTTATTATTGCTTTGTAGCAATACTCGAATCGACTTTGTGTGCCGATTAAAAGCACAGATATGAGTGTAGCTCCGCGTTGCTTGAGAGTCCAGGGGTCGAAGTTAATTAGTTACATGTAACGTAGAGCTTGTTTACAAAGCCTAGTGTTATATAATTTTAATAATACGAGTACGCTAAAACTCAAATAACAACTTTCTGTGGCTATACACTTTACACAGCTTGTTACAAATTAATTAGGTTAAAGCGATGTTTTGTTTCAGTTATACGCCAACCCCTATTAACTTAAATTTAAAATTGAAACTTTACCGAAAATAGTCAACAAACTCGTATCAAAGAGTGATGATTATGCAAATGTGGTCATTAATCCTTCCATTCAAATCAATTTATTCGCTTGATTGTTTACATTTTAATATTCAATAGCTCGTCAGTGCTTTTAGGACGTATTAATTTGGAAACACTGTAATGGAATGATAATGTAATTGTTATATCGTGTAATAACTTATAAAGGCTCTTGGCAAAATGAAACTGCTATTTAAAGGCTTTCTCGGAGACCCCGACGCTAAATGGAGACACTTTTGTGTAGAGTTTATAAATTAAATGCTTTGTTAAAGTTGTTAACATGAAACTAACCGATTACAGGATCTGTTTCTGGTATACTTGGTTTCATAAAACGGGGTGTTCATTATTTTGAGCATTATTTTAACTCTTCGGTCTTAAGTGGTTCAATACGTTCTTCGAGCTCGGAAATTAGTACGCGTATTAGTTAGATATCAAGTCACTTAGTCAAGAACTTCACTTAAATCAGTACCGTAAATCCATACTTACTTATATAATGATTTTATGAACATAAAAGTATTTTTTTTGTTTGTTGGTTGGTTACGCTTTCACAGCTAAACCGCAGAACCCATTTTAATAAAATTTGGTAAGGAAACAGCTTGAAGCCCGCAAAAGGGCATAAGATACGTTTTGTACCGGAAAATTGTACAACGCCCGAGGAAATAGCGATAAATGACTTCTATGCAGACAGAGTTACGGGTAGTAGTTACGGCTAGTACCTCATTATAACATATTTTTTGATGCCGTTCTTAAAAGTATTTAGTAACCCGTTCTGGTATAAAAATAATAACTTCAGTATTCCCATTATCATCCTATTCTAGAAATTTTCGATTTAAACATGAAGTAGGCACTTCCTATACCAGCGCAATAAACTTAAACATTAAGTACTATACCAGCGCAATAAATGTCAATACATTATTCGTAGGACATAGCACATTCCAAACTCCCTCGATAACCAGGGGTTTAAAGTAATGGCGGCCTCCGACATTTTTACACTTGCCACCCTAACCCCAATATTTTTTACACAGTAAACCTTAAATATATGGCCGACGAATTAGGATACTATATTTCCGAGCAATAAATTATAAAAGCGGTGTCTTTTGGGATCGGCTGGGCCGTTATGGCCTCGTAAATAATAGGCCAAGACGCTCGCTGTCCTGCCAAGGATGTACCGGAAGGAACTCGCCCAGTCCGAAATACTAGCGCTTCCGCTGCAAGGAGCTGATGCCACCGTTTGCGAGGGGCCTGTTGTTGTATTGATTTCTGTACACGCTGAGTTGGCTATAATGGTTGATTTAGACCTTTGGTTACCGTTATGACAGCTTGTCCTATTTTAATGAGGGTTTATTTTCTTTTTATGGCAGTGTTTTACTTTGTAAGCTACAATAGCAGCTGAAATTATTCAATTAGTGGCTTGTCACTTTTTATTCTTAATACGGATTCGTTTCTCAGATGAACATTTAACTAAGTGTAGTTTTGTAACTTTTTATGTTTAGGTCAAAGAGAAACATTCGGAACACAATAGTTAACAATAGATGTAAGTTCAGGTGATATATCTTTAAAACGGATTCTATTGTCAATCGGTCGAGCGAGCTCATACGAGCGACGGTTAATCTACCTCATTGAGAATGCACCCCCTAAAATGTTGTTTGTACTCGTACCTACCCTCTAATAGGGCAACTAAAACTCGCCGAAAAACGAATTCCTTAAAAGACATGAATTATGACAGATATTTTTGAGCAAGTTGTCCGATACAGCGATGAGCACTGGTGTAGTCGTATAGTATTTTTTTAGAGAATGGTGTGTATGTTCCAAGATTAACGGTTACATACTGTATGTACTAAATGCGTAATTTCGGTTGTTTTGTTGTCGGTCATCACAATCACCCGTCGTTTAAGACTGTCGAAAGAAATCTTTCGGAGACAACGTAACTTTGAACTTAAATTTTCAAAGGCTCCTGATCCTTGTCGCAGGCGGTGACGCGGCGTTCGCGCCAGTCCTCCTCCGCGCAGTGGTCGCGATCGTTCCGGAGCAGCGCGCCGGCGCACGACGACGGTGACGTCGACGACGTGTTCTTCGCGGCGACCACCACCACGCACGACGAGGACGCCGTCGACTCTTCCAAAAGGTACGAGTATACTTACCTTTTGTAGTACGTTTAAGATACGAGTATGTTTTTGATAACTGTAAGCTTAATAAATATGCTTACATTTGGGAAAGGCCTGTTTCCTTTCAGCGTTTATTTTTTAAATTTACAAAAGCACGCCATGCTCTTAAAAAATTAATGTTGCATGGTCGCGTCAAACAATTGGTTGATAATGTTAAGCACGTTTGAACTTTGTCATTTTCAATGTTACTAGTCATTAGTTAAACCGTACGTGTCATTTTTTGTATAGTTTAAAGTTAATTATGTTTACTAAAGTGCTCAAGGTCTGGCTTTGAAATTAAAAACACAACAGCGAAAAGGTAGTTTAAAAAGCCAGCCAAAATAATGTATCTATTGGTACTAAATTAAGAATCTTTCTGATTAACATGACTGCAGCGAGCTATGATATTAATATAGTTTTGCTCTTAAAATCGCAATCAAGCTATTAAATCCTATAGCAAACTTCTCTGTGACCTTACAAAGAGATCCTTAGAATAAAGAGAATTTTGTTTAAAGCTCAGTTTTAAGAATTTAACACTTGAGCACTAAGTCATATAGGTAAGCACTTACGTACTCGATCCTTTTGACGGAAATTTATGCATAAATGAAAATTCTACTCAGGCTTATCTTGTTCTTTATATCTGACGTATTTCAAGAACAAAGTCGCTGCCACTGTTGAAAAATATATTATATAAAGGGGTAATTATTTGCTCGAAATATTATAACCACGTAGCTTATACTCTTAATTAACACAGAGGCAACCTTTTGTCCCTAATAAAATCAGTTTCTGTGGGTTGGTCGATAAAATGGGAGGTGTACCAAGTAATACTCAGTAATAATTAATACAATTAGCTTATGAATGACGGATACCTTTAATGTGCAATTTTAAAGAAATTTAATCACCCTTTAAAAGCCGCTGCGTGTTTGTCAGTCACTAAGTAGGCAAGATATTTGCTAACGATCCAAACATTCCAAACCCCCTTAACAGATCGACTGGCACGTCAAAAACTACTTTAACTTCCGATTGTTTAAACCACGCCTTCAAAACTATTTTGACAGAGGTTATGAAGTGTTCCCCACGTACTGAGTAACTTAGCGCAGAGCCAAGTTTGTGCAAAGTTTGCCCCATAATCGTGCTCGAGCCGGGGCAAACTCGAGTAATTCGCCATGTTGCGCTAACTTGACAGAATAATTAGCTCTCGTTCCTTATAATTTATAAATAAACTTACATTATCTTTTGTCGAACTGAGTTGCGAAATGAACTACCAGTTTTCGATAGGCTGCTTTCTTAATCCTAATAAAAAGTGCCTATTTAAAACTTTAAGAATAGTATCGAAATGAATTATTTTTGCAGACATCTTAAGGACAAAAAACCTTTTTTTGTCTTGTAGTCTTTACGCAATATAAAATTTAGTGTAGGTAGGTACCTATTTTTTTATTTGAGTCAGCTCTTACAACTTGGTATAATTTGACTAGTGACGATATTAGCCACTTTCAGTATTAAGTTGAATCTAGTTTTATTTATTAAAACTAATTTAAACTTGATAGTCTCATATTTTGACCAGTTAATGAAAAAGTCAAATGGCCCTAGTGTATGAGAATACTGGAATTACATTAATCAATAAAAAGCGAAGGCTTTTCAAGCGTCAACAAAGCCTAATAATAATTGGTTTTAATAATAAAAACACTTGATAACGTTAATTAAAGCTTATTGATTTATGAGACCCTGGTAGTTTGGAGCCGATTAAAGTTCAAATTTAGGACATTTAGCCTTAGGTCTATAAATTCTGAGTGCGTAGGCATGTTATCTGACAAAGATATCGTTGAACCTAAAGCCTTGTGAGGCGGGTCTGTGAAATCGAAGATTTAATCTGTCCCATATCCCTGGCCAGCAAGCGGGGAGTGGTTGAACAGTATTGGGATCAATTGTACAAATATTATGTAACTTAGTTTTTACATGTTATCTTGAAATGTCCCATAAAAATGAATCAAAGAACACTGGTAAAAGATGGTTACCAGTCTATCAATTGAGATGTTATATGTGTCATTAGTTATAATGATCATTAATAGAGATATTGTGCCCTAGACAAGATACATAACGCTATCGTTAACGATTTTCGAAAGCTGTCAAAATATGTGTAACCGTTCTGTAGCTAACGTCAATCTTATACATTTTCGATAGCGATAACGCTCTCGCAATGCATCTTGTCTAGAGCCAGTGTTCCGTTTACCGATTCAATATCCGAGTCAATTATTGGCACGCCGCGTGTTGCCATCAATGAACCGCGTGAAGTACCTAAACAGTTTAAGATCAATGTAATTTTAAACTTTTAAGAAATCATTTACAATTACTAAACCAAGAAATTGAAAGGAGTTGTGAGGTACGAGTAGAAAGCTGTGGTCGACTATAGAAATCTGCGCCATGGCATTACGTCGAGTTCTAGGCTTTTAATTGTTTTTGCGTTTATTAACCTATTTTTTTTTTCTACATTAGCTCACAGCTCCTTATCTTTATTCGATAGTGAAAAATAATCAGACTGCGGGCCTACTATGATCGCGCTTATTACTAAAGATAAAGAATCCATTACCCTCACACTTACAACTTCAAAAGTCTGTCGGGTTCGGGTAAAGTTAGATGGACTCGTATGAGAGCATATGAGATCGGACGAGAGAGAGGTAAAAAGCAACACAAAGGATTTTTAAAAAGGTATATTCACTGTACCCATTAAAAATGTCGAGCATACCTAAGAACCTTGTCACTGTGACTATCATTGTCATACTTGTCATTTCATCATCAGCTAGAACTTGATTATGATAAGGCACTAAAGTGCTTAATATTTTCATTGGCTTACTGAACATACTTGTCAGAAAGTGACGGATGTTTCACCCACTGACTGAGTTCCCTGTCTGATGTCCCTGGTGTTCCAGCGCGCGCTCCCCCCTCGGCTCCGGCGGCGTGGAGTACCGGAGGCCTGAGCGCAGCGTGTCGTGGGGCGCGGGCGGCGCGCGCATCCACACGCCCATGCTGGAGCCCCTCGCTGACAACTCCAACCGGCGGCAATTCGGCATGGGCGTCGTCGGCAGATTCTTCAGGTCAGTCCGCTTTAATACACGCTTATATTTTATTTTAGCGAAATTGTAACAACACTCTCTTATGTCTTTACCTTGACTTACATGCACATTCATTGTATAGTCCGCGCGAGCTCCGTGGAATCGGGGGTTGTGAAGAGAAGAAGACGTGTGTGCGCCGCGCCCGCCCATCGCATTACCCCGCCTCTCCCAGTACGAGATTGGCCTTATCGTCTTAGTTGGCTATATCATTAACGTAATATTTACTAAATCACTGCACTAAGTGCTGACGTCAGCTTTTCTTGAGATTCCTCGGAGCTCGCGCATGGACTATATAAGTAGATTATTGTTTGAAGCACTTGACCCGTAGACGCATTTGCCCCACCTGACCTTATATCGTATTTAAATAATAAAACAATAATAACTTCGCAAAGAACTACTATTGAATATTGATTATATAACCTTCTCTGTAAGGTAATAATAATAAGTTGTACTGCTGATTGATGTATTTTCAATAAGTTGTCTGTCAGTACCACTAGGACCGAGTTGGAAACTTTCATGTAATTGATTTACGTAGTTATTGACTGAAAACAAAATTGCAAATAGCTTCTAGCCGTTATTTGTTTCGAAGCAAAGTCAAAGTTTTAAGTAAACAATTTATATTGGTAACTAAGTAATTTATAAAATTTCTAGACCTATTTCTATCAATCTCAGGACGGTTAACAAATACTTTATACTCTACTGCCCAAACAAAAAAAGGGGTAATGTTTTCGGTTCGGTTTATTTATGTGTTTGTTCGTTTCTGTATTTTCTCGTAGCGGCTTATCGGATAGCCAGATTTTAACGAGGGGCATAACACTAACGTAAATGATTATCGAAAATTTGTTGATATGTATGGATTATCATAACCGCTCTACGCGACCGACCAGCGGCTTACGTCAATCCTGTATATTTTCACAACGGATTAAAAAAAATCTGTTTTAACAATACGCAGTTAATTATACAACCTTTTGGTGTTAAACGATGTAGAAATGCATTTACGCATACCATGCATACAACCCAACCGAGACCGGCTCGTACACCCACTAAAACCCCAGCGGTAAACCCTCTGCGTCTTTCAAGGAGGTGCCACGCGATCACGAACAAGCGCATTCGGCTGTGGCACCTCGACGCTTATGACTCCAGGAAGGTGCTTTGGATTACAACGACACCCTCAGACATCTGGTGCACCTCAGTGGACGAAAGGGTCCAACCCCCAACTGGCGGACTGTTATGATGGGGCAAGGGTAGCCTGTTACTCTCCCTCCGTCGACTCGAGCAAGAGCGCTAGTCTCTCTGACCCGCTCCGCTTCCTCCTTCTACGAGATACAAACTCGCAAAAAGAGGGTACCGGCCACCTCTCTCTGCTGCCGAGCATTGCGTCGACAAGGCTCGGCAGCAAGAGGTTAGGATAAAAGAAAATTTGGGCAAACGATGCATTAGGACAAATGACGATTAGGGATTCCACAGGGAAACCTATTCACTTTATAGTAAAACATTAGGCACCTGCATATTTATAAATTCAAATACATATTACGGGTACCTATTATTCTATCGAAACACCTTTCAACGAACGTATTAATACGCAGAATTTTCATTTCTTAGAAAGGCATTTCTCGCCGTTTGAGTTTTTTTTTGATAGTCATCCGTTTCACCTAACACAAGTACCTAAAACTACCTACTTAACTAATGTTAAAGATATCCTGAAAACATCATGGTTTCAGCAAAAAAAAGCGTTCGATGAAATGAAATTCGATGAAATGATACAATCGATGATACGAAATTCGATAAAATGTTGGGTTACCGCATATTTTATTTACTTACTTATAGTTCCCATTATTAACACTAACAGTCTCGCTACACGTGTTAAAAGGAGACATGGAATGCTTATTATCTAGATTATTAATGGTTTTTTATATTGATTGCCTGTTTCACAATCGTCAAGTAAAACGTATCTGACATTTCAACATAGACAAGGAGAGAGCTAACTTTAACTGGCACATAAATTTATTTATCGATTGTGAAACAGGCCATTACTACTATTGCATATTTGCAAGCAATAGGTATTAGTTAGGTACTATTATATAATGAGTTACATCAGAGGCCCGTGGTCTAAACTATCTAGATAGTTTACAGCGTAGTTTAGGCGGTTAAAATTTACTCACGGGAGGTGTGCGCAAATTTCAAAATTTCTACAAACCCAAAAATGTTAATAGTAGTTTTAACACATTAATTATGAACAAATTCCAATTAAGCGGATCCTCATTATTGCGCTCGCCCCCGTAAAGAGTTTGACCTAGTTTTTTTACATTAAAAACTGCCGCTCACGTGTATCGATTTTCATCTCTAATTAAAATAAACGGGTCGTAATGTTGGTTGGCCTTTTTAATAAACATGCAAAAAGGCAAATGAAAAACCGAAAACCAAGTTTTACGTTGTCTACATTTCAACTGCGAGCTTGCTGTTTTTTTTGGTTTGAATGCATTTTTTCTGCATTTTGCATATTTAAAAGCAGCCAAACTACAACTGATAAAAATATCTTTCGATTCCCATTTATGTTTTTTACTTTAATATTTGGCCATTTATAATGTTATGTTTGGAGGCGGTTTATTTTTACATTATTACTTTTTGATGTTGAGACGTTTTGACATTTATGAAAGTGAAGGTGAACTGTAAGAAGTTACTTATAATTGTAAACATTATTAATTATTAGAGTAGAACCAGGGCTTGAGATTAAAATCAATAAAAGGTATTAAGTAAATTAACTATTCATGATATACCTTTTTATTGACTTTGCTGACTATTACTACTACTAGATAAATAATGTTTAGTTTGTTTAAGAAGTTCCCATTTATCAGCTTGTTTAATCTAGGGCTCTATTTCACATTAACATTGCCTTAGCGATATCTCTTTATAAAACCCTATGTATGTACTTATGTAAAAACACAGAAATTCTATTACAATATTTTACAGAATAGGAATGTAAAAAGGTGAATTTATCCCTTTAAGGGATCTCTTTCAGCAAACCTTACGTGACTGTAAATCTGTTAAAAATAAAAATAAGTAGCATTTGGCTTCTATTAAGACGGACATGCAAAACCATAAAAAGGGCATCTCCTACGAAACATGGGGCCATACACTGCTCGGGCTAAACCAGAGTGCTTATTTGTCTAACGCACTCGAAATCGCAACCGGCTTTAAAGTGGAGCAATTGTTTTCATTTTGTATGCAGACAAGCCTTCGATTTACAACATGAAAACGATCGTGAGTGTGTTAGACAATAAGCCCGCTGATTCCTTTTGACTGTTATCGTAATGTCAAAGGTATGATACTTAGCTCTTATTTACCTGAAAGTATTGGCGGCAGAATTAAAAACAATACAATAGCAATATGTGTAGAGGGAACGTAGAATCAGGCTCGTACTTACATGTGACCCGTTTAATTAACGTGTGGCAACTTTTTCAGTACCTATCGTAATTAAACGATACAGTAAATGATTTTATTTGCGATATCATTTAATCATTGTAGAGTATAAAGACCCTAAATATTAACAAAATAAAAAAGATGTATAACGGATTTATATCTTGAAAAGATTTCGCTAACTTTTAGTAACATATTCTTTTGAATGTTTTCATTCATAAACGACCTACTTAGATACTTATTTAATGTTTTTTTCCGCCCTTGAAAAGGACGGCCGAGATGAATAACGATGGATAGAAAAGAAGAAATCCGTTATGTAACCGACGAAGAAATTAACATATAAAATACAGATACGACATCGTTCCGATTAACAACTAGAACATAATTAAAATGACGGTTGGTTTTTGTTAGTTACATTACTGAAAAAACACATTGCATTCTTGCCATATTTAGCAATACGAACACCATTATAGGCCCGCTATTCTAGGTGGTAAAGACCATATCGTCTTTGATCTGTTATCGTATTATCAACGTATTGATTGCTCTTATTTATTTGACAGTAAAAGTGGCTGATGTCAAAACAATACGATAGCAGGTCAAAGACGATATGGTTTTTACCGCCGGGAATAGAGGTCCAGCTCGAAACAATTGAATAAAAGTTAAAATTGCCTAAAAGGTTTTATTGCTTATACGTATAGGTGTATTTGTCGGACGTCAACGCCCTACCATTATAAACCCTTGTTAAAGGGACGTAATATATTTAGAAACCTCACGTTAAAAAGTTAGGCGGCAGCTTTAATGACTTCAAACGGCAACGCAGTTAAATCCTCGCTAATGGAGCTCTGTAATGTTTTACACAAATATTCTTTTAAGAAATGTTATTTTATATTTCTAATATCATTGCACCTGCAGATTCAGGTTTTAATGCTGCTGAGTTTGAAACAAGACACTTAACTCAAAGTTTTGTATTTAATATTCTGTTGAAGATTAAGTTCTAGTACAAGAGTACTTGAACATTAATTATTTTTTTAGTTCAAACTTCGAACAAAAAGACTGTTTAATGTCCTAAATTACGTGCATTAACGTAAAGCATAATAGATTTCACAAGCTTATTTACAAAAGTAATTTGACAATGTAGAATAAGAAAATATTTAATACTTACTCGTAAGGTTTGTTCGTACCTACTCTGTTTAAAGGCATAGAGTGACGTTATTATTAATTACTGATTGTCTTACGAGTATATCAAATGAAGCAAAACAATTGGTGTAATTTCACGCAGTTTTATTAGGATTACCTACACCATACCTACACAAGTAAAGAAAAGCGACGCAGGTTGCTATATATTTGGAAAAAATATTTATACTTATACGAGTATCTATAGTTTTTCTCACACTTGTGAAAACCACGTGTAAACCGTAGTGAATTATAAACAAGTAATCTAAAATAAAACTTACTAATAACTGTTGTTTACATTTGGGACATCGCTATGAATCATTTCATCGATTTATTACTCGTAGTCATTTGGCTAATAGGCATTGCCCACCGCATGAGTAAAACTTAGTAACGAAGGCGGTTGGAACTGCCGAGGTAAGTTTCTCAAGTTCGCATCGCATAGACAGTTTCCAGGCGATAGTTATAGAACAGACCCAATTTGGGCCTGTCAGTTGATAAATCATAAATAGGCTTAGATATGAGAAATACTTAATTGTCACGATGAGTTTCGCTCTATGTTCCGACTTCGTTTTGTATTGTACCAATTGTAACATTCAATTGATAAAACCGCTCTTTGTTTTTGCCTTTGGTATTCATGACATTTTCGTACCTAACATAACATTAAATTAATTGAAACATAGACATTCTACTACACCTACTATACTATCATGTCTATCATAAAGTACCTATTTAAAATCCATAATCCAAATTGGTTAAAAAACGTGTGTGGAACGCGCCGTTCTTAAAGCGGCATTTCTTCGTTCATTAAAGTCGGATGCGTGCGAATTCAAGGAAATCGAAGTAAAGGGCGATGTATCACGTTTACGTGTAGCGGTGACAGGTCGTTAAGGGAATAGCTTTACAAATGACGTACTCAGGGCAGCACTAAGCCGTCGCCGCGTACGGCACCCGGGGCACGGCGTCTGCGACGACATAATGACAGGAACGCGCTATCTGCCTAATGCTTGCTTCCATGTCTTCGTATTGACTATTGAAAGAAAATTTAAAAATCTTGTTTTTGGTGTACAGTCACGAGATTAAATTTGGTACCCACCTTAGTTCCAAAGTCAATCTGACATTCTACAACAATAAGGTTGAGTTTCCTAAAAGTTTCAAATGTCTTGACAGGGTCTATATCGATTGGCATACAATTATTAGTCCTATCGTTGTGTCGCATAACGTCTTTTGTCCTAATAACGTATGGCATACACTTTGTTCCGCATATTTTTGATTGTCCGAAATTGTTGTTCCTATTATCGTTTGTCCTAAATATTATTTGTCCTATCGTTTGATGTGGCTAAGATTCAACTTTCGAATGATTGATGTGCATAATTTTAATATTCCTAATATTTAATGTGCTACAATTGTTTTGACTACATTGTCATGTCATATTGTCAAACTTGTTGGTTCTGGCGTTTCGCTCGCTCGTTAGGGTCACAGTTCTACCTAACACTCCTCCTCGCTTCGCTCGTCGTCGTACCTAACCTAACCGAAATCTGACCTGCCTGAAGGTAGAATACGTAACAATTCTGACTTCACGCCTACCATAGTTTAGTTTAGGTGCTGTAATTGTAGCCAGTTTAATAATAGGCAAAATAATTATTAGGACAATTCATGTTAGGAATATTATGCTTTAGGTAATTAGACTTTAGGGTTATCAATATTAGGACAAACTTGCTTTAGGACGTTAAATGAGTATGCGCAAAAATTATTAGGACAAACGAGTAGTATGCCATTCAACAGTATGCCAAACATTCTCGGCCAAAGATTTTTAGGACAAAAAACGTTATGCGATACGACAGGCGCCCGTCTTGACATCTCTAATGACATTGACGACTTCAAGCATATTTTTCTTGAAATGGGTCCCAAATTAACGCTCGTGACCGTAGCTTATTTTTTTTTACTGTAAACGTCTTGGAAATTGTTTTTGCCCGCAATTGCGTCTGTGTTGAAGACATCCAAACTAATAACCTCTTCTTTTAGTAGTAGTATGCAGCATTGGATTACCTACGTTAAATTTATTTAGTTCATAATTTCTAAACTCAAAAGTGATTATGGATTAGGTTATTAAGAACAATGTTTCGTCGTCGTCGGCAAGAGTTCGTTTCACATAATTATATACTATATAATATAATTAGTATAATTATTAGTTAAACAGTAACATACACAAGGCATACGTTTACATGGGGGTACATTTTGATCTCAGTTTACGAGTGTCGTAAAGTATTTTTGAAATCATACCTATTTCAGAATACGAGTATTGTCCTAAGTTATTAAATTATGGTTTATGTTTGGATGCGAGAATGTTGTGTTGTTGTAAATTGTGTAATTCCGCAGAATGAATATAAAATATCATGAACAAGTTCCCCGCCTTTCAATAAAACAACACATTTTGGCCCCGGTATAAATTACCATGTCGTGTGGTTTGCTCAAAACGCATAATTTATAAACGAGAACTCTTGAAAATGATTCATAACTTATGCACGAAAAAAATGCACAATGGAACCCAACTTCGGAGCTACTGTAATTCTATTTTCAATTTTATTTACATAACGTGCTCGCATACATATTGTGTATATTTTCCTTTTGAATATAATTTTGTGAGATGCATTTTTATATTTCGTTTTTATACGCTGTTATTTAACTTACAACGTTCGAATATACGCTATCTTTTTGGTGAAAAAAAATTGAATGCATTTTTCGGAATTTTCAAGATCTTTTTATCTATTTAGCAGCAAAATTAGCAAATATTTGAGGTCGTTGCTTTTATTTGGACGAGTTTAACAAGATGCTTACCTGCATAGACTAGACTGTCGTCATACCTACTCCCTAAAATCTGACGAAATTTCTATAGTTTTTGGGCTAATTTTGTATTAAATCTCGTTAACTTTTTACGAAACCTTATTTATTTATATACAATTTAATCACGAGATACCTGGAGATGTTTTTAATTAAGAAAACACGAACGTTTGTTGCGAGCCGTGGCGTCGACCGATGCGCTCGGGTTTTTCCCACAAGACCCTAATATTACCCGAGTCACGTGAACGGCGTCGTCCCGGTCAAAGTTTGATAAGAAACCTTTTGGAATTATTAGTTTGATTAAACTGAAACGAGCACCTACTTTTTATCTGCAGTGCAACTTGTTTTTTCTTATTTAGAGTAAAAATACTTAAGGGTTTAATTCTTTTGCTTTCAAATAGGTATGCAAGGACATTTTTTAAAATGTTTAATTCTTCATACCAGGTTTTTTTACGCAATTCCCTTTTCAATTGGTACCTAAGGCAGAGTTAGGTATAGGTATACCTACTATCTATGAATGTCTGATCTGCTTTGTCTACGAGACACTGACGGGTTAACTGAGGCTCGCCAGTCAATAATCCGTCGACACAGTAATCATCTCTAGCGATTGCAGTGCTGCTGCTGCTTCTTATTATAATAATAGTGTATCTGCTTCTTATTATAATATATCAATAATCAATATACTTAGTATGATAAAATATTTCAAAACCAAATTTAAAATTGGTAATAAAAAAAAAAGTTACAGCCTTTTTGTCTATAAAATAACGAATTATCACAAAACGATGTTTTGCGTTTAATTCATACGGCGGTTTTGTAATATGACGTCATATTACTGTATTTTCCTCTATGTCTAAAAGCAAGTTTTAAACATTTATATCTTTTGTATTTTTAAAGATATTAAATAATTATTTATACTAGGCTATTCGGAAGGTAAACTAGCTTCAATTTAAATACTAATGAAAAATTAGGCAAATACACTATTGAGAGCCTACGAGTAAAAACTTCTTTCTCAATATAACAGTGAATATAACCCTTTTAACAAAACTGATTTAACCTTTAAAAGGACAATTTCAAAACCACTTACAAACTGATTATTTTAGTATTTTTTATTTAAAGGATTTTGTGCAACCTAATGAGAAATGAGGCTAGAATTCAGTTCTATTTTTAGTTTTTCCCTATATAAAGGGTTAATGATTCAATAAGATTAATTAACTTATAAAAGATCCAAAAAAGATGTTAGCACTGAAATAAAAGATTTGAATTGAATGTGAATAAAATGTTCATTATAAGTACTTTGAAAAGATATTTTAAATGTGCATATCACCGTGTTTGTCAATTAATGAATACATAATGATTTCCAATATTACATTAAACGCAGACGCACAAAAAATAACGCGAAGAAAAAAGACTGTTCGCCTTCAAACTGCTTTCAGCCTGCTTTTAAAACATTACCCGTATTTACCCAGAATACTCTGTGTAAAAGTGTGCCGTAACAGCTTTTGAATTAATAACCCCTGGACATGACATGATGCATGGCGGTATTTACGTTCGTTATTTACGCCTTCGACCCCGAGTCACGTTATTTATAACAAACAGGAATTCTTAGTTAAATGTGAATAATTTTAATATTATTCATATTTTATATTTTGATTAAAACTAGTTGGTGATCCTCTTAACGAACTCGCTTTCCAACTTGATAGACTTATAAGTGTCGGTGGGTGTAAGTTGCTAGAGGTAGCTTAAACGTCACGACTTCGCACGACCGATGGACCATCCGTTAAGACCCGTTCTTTAAGAAAAGAACACCTCTTTACTAATACAGAGAAAACTATAGAGATAATGTAAGCATCCGGCGATCATGAAAGGTAATTTACAAATGACGCTGAATTTACGGCATTACAGAGGGACATTGGAAAATGATACGTTATTAGATTTAAAACTACGCTTTTATTTTTAATACGATGGAACTTAAGACTAATATTACGTTTTATGAAGAAACTGTATGCTTAGTAATTTAGACTGTGTGAGGTTGTGTTTGCCATTCAGTAGAAACTAAAAATACTTCAAGAGGTGGATTAAAATAGAATTTTCTCTCTGAATTAAGCCTGGTCGGGCTAAATTTATATCACAATTTATCAAATTTATCAGAGCTTATTGGTGTGTCCTATAGTTCACTCATGGATTTACTTGTAATTGGTTTTTTGTGCAACAAAGAGTTTACACACATACATATAATATGTATATGTACATACATATATAAAGAAATAAACATTCTGATGCACTGAGAACCTCCTCCTTTTTTAAGTCGGTTATAACACGATGGCTTCTAATCCAAAGAGGACAAAACGGTTTTCGTTTTCATTAACTTTGTTAACAAGTATCTATTTAATTTCCAGGCGGTCCCTGCGCAAGTCCATGACGCATCAGGACGACGTGGTGCGCCAGTTGGACGAGCTGACGGACTACCGGCCGTACTTCACGTGGTGGGTCAGCACGGTGCAGACGCTGGTGCTGCTGCTGTCGCTGCTCTGCTACGGGTTCGGGCCCGTCGGGTTTGGCCGGCACACGCACTCGGGGCAGGTGCTGGTCAAGAGCCTGAGCTTGCAGCAGGTGAGATCTCAAGTTGCTTAAAGGTTATACATTTCGAATTCGCGTATTCTGATGATGCATTAGCCTAATTGGTGGCCTATTACGAAGTAGTGATTGTTTGAGATTGTCCCCTGATATTTATTTATACTGAGGCTCGTTCGGATCAGTGTTCTCTAATTTAAATTAAATATCTGTAAGCATAAGTTTATAAACGTCGAACTCGAAGTGTAATAAAAATAGAGTGTGACGTTTATTTAAGTTTAAGAGCCAAAATAAGCCAGAAATAGGAGCTCCGCGAAAACGGACTCGACTTTGTTATTGTGTGCTAAAATGAACAAAACAGGTGGGTGGGTCAGGTGGGCTCTTAAAATTTGCGAACGCTGATCCGAATTAAGTACCCTTAACAAAAATAGTTGTCTTCCTACCTACGCTTCAAGAGGAAATAAAATAGGCTCAATTCACTTCTAAGTTACTGATATTTACATTATAAATGGGATTCTATTGCTGTATTACTCAAGCGTTAGAAAGAGGTTTATATTTTTAGATAGATACTTTACATTTAAAGACGTTTATAGGCGGTGTTAAAATTTACTCTAGGCCTCTATCTTACTAAGTAAAACAATATTGCTTTTGACGTGTTATGGTATTGATTTTGACTCGGCCGCCATTACTGAGCTAAATATGAGCTATCGTATCGTTAACAATACTATAAAACGTCAAAAGCAATATTATTTACTTAGTAGAATAGAGGCCCTGGCATCAAGCCAATATCAAATAAACAGAGAGAAATTCGATGCTGCAACTACTTGTCTCAGTCTCAGTAGCTCAATCGGAAGAGCGTTCCTTGGACGAAAAAACTAGTGTAAATTATATAGAATAGAATATAAATAATTTATTCAACGCATAATACACACATTTGAAAAAAAAAACAGATGACAAACAGAACAAAAACATTGTTTAACATTGTTGGCTATGACGTTGGCGTTTGCCATATCGGAATGATATAGCAAAAGTGAGATAAACCTTCTTCAACGATAAAATGGTAAATCAAAATCTACTTGGGTTTATGGCTTTAAAATCACTTCTCATTATTAGATTTTATAGTTACGATTTAAATAAGTACTTAGTTGTTGTCATTACGAGCTGTTTAGTGACGTCATTACAGACATTTGAACATTTAATTTATTGATAAGTAGAACTGGGTCACAGTAATTACCTTAAAAGCCAATTTTACAAACTTTTCATTGTTGAGTACTTTATAATACTTTAATTTAGTAGTTAGTATATTAGTAGTTATATTAGGTTATACACGATGGTCAAAACAAAAAATGCATGACCAACAAATTTATATTAATTAAAAAAACGGTCAATTGCACGAAGGATTCCGTACCATTATCTATACAACACTAGACACTATAATATTAATATCGAATAAAAAACGACAACACGTTTGTTGTATGGGAGTCCCACTTAAATATTTAATTTATTCTGTTTTTAGTATTTGTTATTATAGCTGCAACAGAAATACATCATGTCATGTGTGAAAATTTCAACCGTCTAGCTATCACGCTTCATGAGATACAGCCTGGTGACAGACAGACGTGCAGTGGAATCTTAGTAATAGGGTCCCGTTTTTTTCCTTTGGGTACGGAACCCTAAAAATAATAGAAGCAAACATTAATTTTTAGATATCCTAATTAAGTTTACCCAAAATAGAATAAGTTATATTTATTTGTAGTTGGCTCCCTGAATAAGAATTAGGCCTCTATTTAAAATGTACTAAGTGAATAGCTGAGCAGTTGAGCAGCTGAGCATAATAAATGTAAGGGAACCGAAATCCAAATAACGTAACAAATTACCGGTTTTGAATTTAAATTTCTCGGCGTTAGCTGATTTGAAAAATGAATTATGAACAGATTCATAAACTTATATCTAGGTATAGAATAGTATAGATAGAATAATCTATGGG
Source organism: Acleris cristana (assembly GCA_948252455.1). Lineage (NCBI taxonomy): Eukaryota > Metazoa > Arthropoda > Insecta > Lepidoptera > Tortricidae > Acleris > Acleris cristana. Next base: position 8,154,311 of record OX411775.1, read on the forward strand.
CAGGGCTATAAAGATTCGACTCGTCAAAACAATATTGCATGTGAGGTGTTATGGTACTAGCGCCTCTATTCTAGATGGTAAAATCCATTTTATGGTATTTGACCTTTTAGGGTGAAGACACATTTATCAGCACCGATTCGCATTTCGTCTATAGAAAATGGCTGTTTTGTATGAAGATGCGTACGCATCAGTTCTGCTTACGCATGCGTACGCATCTTCATACAAAACAGCCATTTTCTATAGACGAAATGCGAATCGGTGCTGATAAATGTGTCTTCACCCTTATGGTATTTTTTTTAACTCGGCCGCCATTACTGTCAGGTAAATAAGAGCTATCAAAACGTTGACAATACGATAACAGGTCAAACACGATATTGTTTTTACCGTGTTGAATAGAGGCTTTTTGGTATTGTTTTTAACTCGGCCGCTCTTGCTGTCAATGTCAAGTAAAAATGTCATTACTAAAAAAATACTGAAAAATAAAACGGGCAAATAGGTTTAAAAACTTCGCTGATTCGTAATGATTCTAATTATGTTAGACAACACTGAAAAACGTATGAAATAAAACATGAAATTAATGATTTTTCGTGACATGGACATAATGGGAAAATTACAAAAAATCTGATTAAAATGATCAATATTTCCTAAACTAGTAAAAATCGCCGAACATACGTAGGGTTTAAATCGATAGCTTTTTAGCGGTCCTATCGGCCCTAGGCAGGTTGACGTCGGTTTCTGGGACACCCTGTATACAGCCTTTGCCATTTCTATGCATTCTTAAGCTCCAAAAACATAGATTCACAACTTACAACTACGTTAATATGTAGAAAAGATAAATTTAGCTCATAACAACAATGTACGCACAGCCGATCCCGTCCCGTGGGAGGGAGTGACGCGAGTCAACTCCAAATTCGGTTTCTTTGTTACGCGTCGTATAATAAGCTTAAATGACACAAAGCTTTTAGACAACACGCTTCTGCAGATTTAATGTCTAAGGCGGTGCTTAGGCAACAATGCACAATGTTTTCCCGCGGGATTTATCGCTATTGTCTTTGACTGCAGGGTTACTCTAGAACTTGGAAACATCCCATGCTCCATTCTTTAACTTTTTATTCGGGGTAAAACAATTGAAAAGGGCAGAATAAAACGTAACGTTACAACAGTATATATGTGTTTTTGAAACAACCAATATTACTTTACCATTGGGCACAAATAATTAATCAGCGATTACTTAATACTTGACATACTTAAACAAACAAACGATATGGTATCATACAGATACAAATTCGATCTATTAAAACCTAAGAAAACAAAGTAAATTCTTATTAAACCGTACGTCTCTATGAGTAAGTAGGTACATACTAGATAAAACACAATTCCTACGAGGGACACTAAATGGAACAATTGTGAGATCCTAACGTCTTACACCGAGTAAAGTAATCGAAAACAAAACAAACCCACGGGCAGTAACGAACAAGTCTCATAAACAAGTCGAAACATGACCCCATTTGCAAACTATGGAGAGACATAAGTACATTCGCAATGCGAAATTAGCAGGTGAAAGACACGGGAGGGCGCTACGGGCGATACAAAGTAAGGGTATTAAAGCAACCTCGGAATTTAGGTCACACAGGCTTTGTCAGGAATCCCTTTGTCTTAGTTTTTGCCTCTGAACAATCTTTCGGATTGTAGCGGATGGGGATTGGCTTAAGTAATGAAAGCGGGTTATGAACTCGTTGATTTATGAGATACATGTGGCTATTAGATACCACTATGGGAATGTAGGTCAATAGGGAAGTTAGGTTGTTCTTTACAAGGTTCAGGTTTCAAACGATAGTTTGATAATCAATAATAGTAACACGATTGTTGCCTTAATAACTTTAATTTGAATATAATAGTTAATAAAAAACGTGTCGATAAGTACCTAAATGTAAGTAATTGATAGAAAATAAAACAGTCCTCTAAGTTATGGTTATGTTCATGGCGTATATTTTATGTGCTGGTAATGAGGGGAATTAGGTAAACATTAATATAAGCATTATACGTTGTTTTCACCTTTGAACATTCAACCATCCATTAGGGTTTAATAATTTGAAATGGAAAGTTTCCAAACGCATGTTTACACGAACAACATTGTTTTATGTAATAATTTTGTTAATGCGTTCTGCGTGTACGTATATTTCAAAACATCGTGTAAATTAATTCTGAACTTTTCAAAGTTTTTTTGGGACGTGATGGTTTATGGACGTGGCCGGATTACTCAAACAAACAACCTTAACATAATGGCATCAAGTCAATGTAGGATCATTCTTGAATGAAAATCGTGCAATTGGCTTTGAGTGTATTAAAATTTAATGAAACGGAGAAGGCTTGATCCGGACAATAAGTACAAGTACTACCTGTACGCATACGAGTAGATAAGAAAATGCAAATCTAGTATCTCTCGTTTGTCGCTCTAAGCACCTCTACCGATGAGAAAGGAATATCTGAGTGACCAACTTGGTCACAGATAAGTTTTAGTAGTCAACCCCTTGTTTTTTACCCGACTAATGTAAAGCCCAAAAGAAGGGTTGTGTTTGACTTGTATTTATGTCCGACTCAATTTCCGCTCGTAACTACTAAATGGCTAAACCGATTTTAATAAATTATACGTGTTTAGATTCGTCTTAACCACTAGAGTGTTATAGGCTATATTAAAATTATTTAAATGTGAAATTGGTGAAATAAAAAATAAATACATGATAAGTAACATTACTTTGACGACATTATCCAAACAGCAGTTGGGTTTTTTAAAGCTTGCTTATCGTAATTGTTTGAATAAAACGACCTAAACCAATGTTTTTTTTATGTCAATTTCAGGTGGAATGGGAGGAGCCGGCTTCCTTCTGGCTTGGGCCGCGGGCCGCTGATCTGATACATTTGGGGGCGAAATTCGCTCCGTGCATGAGGAGGGACGCGAGGATAGCGAGGGCGATAGCAGCCTCCGCGAGGAGGGAGCGAGACACGGCATGTTGCATACGAAACGACGACTCAGGCTGTGTGCAATCGTCGAAAGCTGACTGCTCGGTAAGTTACAGTCAAACCGGTAGACACGGCCTATATATGTACATAAACGGTCCATCTAAAGAAAAGTCTTACATTTTGCAGTAACGTGACGGACGCATCTAATGCGTTACCGTTAGAAGATGTTTGGGACCTTTATTAAAAAAGTAAATTGTAACGCAAAGTAATACAATATTTGCCACTGCTCCTGTGACCATCTTGCGGGATCCAATCGGTAACTGTTCAGCAAAACTAGACCAGATTCATAACGCTAACGTAAACGATTATCGAAAACTGATACAATGTATGGAATTGTCATAAGCGCTCGATGCGATCGTCCGGTAGATTACGATTAGATCTTGTCTAGGGCTTCTGGATGCATACCGACCGAAGACAGTTTTAGCTATCCTACTTTAGCTTAGCGGTCTTGACGCCCACATCTGCGATATCGTTCTTGGGGTACAGTTCGGTGTTGATGGCCACCGGAGCAAAGGAATATTTGGACACGTTTCGAAAGGATTGGTAACAATATACAAATAATTAATAGAGATGAATGGCCAAAAACACATTTACTCTGCAGTAGGATAGCACATCATACATACTCCCCGAGGCAGATACATCTGCTACAGCAGTGCATGTAGGCATTCCATCTCAGTCCATTCCGTCGTAGGTTTGGCAGTGCATTTGCAGTCTTATGACTGCAGTATTAAGATTGCAGTCTTGAGATTATGAATGTTTATGCGTTTTAGATCCCGTTAATTATTAGGCATTTATCCCGCTTTTGTGGTCTTCTTCGACTTCTTTATCGACTAACTAAACCAATGTCAAACATGTTACTTCTTATGGTGGCACCTAACTTGGTTGTGATTGTCAAATATTCGGTATGTAAGAGTTGTAATCAATATTTGGAAAACATGGCCAAGTAAAGTGCTACCATTAAGTCTTATGATTATGAACACGGATCTAACGTGACATTTATTTTGTTTTTGCTAACATTTAGATAAGAGGATTAATACCTAAGGTGAGTATGAAATTTAAAAAGGTAGTAGAATTACACGATAAATGATCGATCGAGTTGATTTGAAATAGTTAAAAATTAAGTTCAAACGCAATATTAAATAACTTAAATTAGTACGTGTCGGTAGGCTTGAGGTGTCCACTCGTGATCGTAACGTACGGAGTTTGATTCCCAGTAGCCACCGTGTGTCAAGTACCTTAACGGCCACACTCAGGCTCAGTTAACAACGATTAATTCTTTCCTATTATGTATTAATTTTTCATACACAAATTTGAAAAACGAACGAGTTAATTGTGTCTAAAATGTCTCTGAGCACGGCGGTAAGAGTAGACTTCCTGTGTGCATTCAGTCTTTCTGTGTTGATGCTTGATGATTTCACGGTGAAGGAAGAACATTGTGTTGAAACCTGGGCATCCAGGCAACTGGTTGTGCAAGAGAGGTAACAGCACAAAATATAAACATGGTCGAAGTGTGTCCGAGAGATAAATACTTTATCGAAACTACTTGTCTTCCAGAACACAATATCGACGTGGAAGAAATGGTCATCAGGAGAGTCCGGCCCTGGCGGTCGGATATCGGGATCCGTTTGTGGATTAGACCCCAAGTAAGTAATCGATCTTGTACTCCTGGTAACAAAATTAGTTTTAATGATAACATCTACATAGGTTGACCGATCGCCAAGTAGGAAATGTAAAGCAAATTCGGTCGTGAGGTGTCGTCGGACTGTCATGCTCGGCGGTACCCAGATTGCCGCGCGCCTTATACTTGCAGTTTAAGGAAATTGTCAGGCCAATATCGCTGTACAAATACAGCCGGTGGACTGTCAGTATGAGTTCAAGACAAAATAATAGTAATTTTCATACGGAAAAAACACCAAACAATAACAAAACAATAATTACTTAGAAGTATAACTTATTTGTTATAGTGAGTTTTCCGGTAAACAAACAGATAACGAAAATAAGTGTGATATATTTAGTTGGAGAATGATGATGTATTTATTGCACAATTGTATGAAATGAATACGCTTACGTTTTGTGTGTGTGACAAAATGATTTATAAATAATAATTTCACATCGTTATAATTTTATGAATAGGCCTTTGTTTTTTTAAACCGATATTTTATTATAGTATGGTTTATGATTCTGTCACCTTTACGTTCGAGTACAAGCTACTATAACATAAATAAATTAATAACGATATGGTTTAAAACATCCGTGATTTCAACCTCTTATCTCTCATTAGAAACCCGTACCTCTATAATCTCGCTCTAAAACGTAACAATTTATCTTTTCTAGATTTTGCGAAGCACCGCGTTCGATAGCTCCGCACGAATGGCCTGACGACATCACAAAATGGCCAATTTGCCGCAAGTCCGTGATAGACGGGTCGGCGGCAGCCGGCCGGGCGGGCCACGCCGCGGAGCACATGGCCTGCGAGGTTATCGGCCACCCCTGCTGCATAGGCGTCCACGGCCAGTGCGTCATCACCACGAGGGAGCACTGCGACTTCGTAAAGGGTTATTTTCATGAGGATGCGTCGTTGTGTTCACAGGTATGATTACGAAAACTAGACTATCCTGTGGTCTAGACAAGATGCATTGTGGGAACGTTATCGCTGTCGAAAATATATAGGATTGACGTAAGCGGATGGTTACAAGTTATGGTACAGCACCTATGTCAGTTTGATAGTTTTCGAAAATCGATTACGTTAGCGTTATGAATCTTGTCTAGGAGCTCATCTTTTTAGCAAAGTGTAGTATTTTTATTGGTATGATAAGGAAGGTATGTTTTGAGTAGGTAGCTATGCCATTATACACATTCGATGAACTGCTAGAATACTGTTGTATTAGTCTTGACTCCACAGTTCCACACGCGGTAGCTGTGGTGCTATGAATGCTATTTAAGGTAGAAAGCTTCATCTCCCGTGTTGTCTTATTTTTTCCATATACATACAAGTTTTTTGCACGTTTACAGCTGCTGAAATACAAAAAAAATAGTTTTGGTATAGCGTGCCCTACAGGGCAGTAAGCAGCATTTACTGATCATACGATGATGAATATCTAAGAAGGACTAACATTCTAAGTTACCAAACAAGTACTTAAGCGAAGCTTGATTAATAATGACTTAAATTTGCTGTTTTCAGGTTTCCTGTCTAGACAACGTTTGTGGCATGCTTCCATTTATGCGACGGCGACGTCCCGACCAGTTGTACAGAGCTTGGACGTCGCTCTTCGTCCACGCGGGGCTTCTACATCTAGCAGCCTCATTGGCACTCCAGTGGCTTTTTATGCGGGACCTGGAGAAAATGGCGGGGCCGGTTAGAATAGCTGTAGTGTACCTTGGAAGTGGTGTTGCTGGCAACATGGCATCGGCTATTTTTGAGCCTTATAGAGCGGAGGTGAGTGAACAGTATCATTTCAATTTAATAAAAATAAGTCTCTATGAACTCTATAACTTTGAGTATGATCATTATAGTAAAAGTAAGTTAAGAAGTCTATCCTGATTTTCAGTTCAAATGGTAACCTCAATGCAAAGAATAGGTTATAAAATCTGCAGTGGCGGGTGTCACGATTTACTATTTATCTGCCTTTTACTGTAGTCGACTTAAACTCGTTTGGAAAGATGATAATATGAAAATATTACTATAAATATTAGTGTTTTTGTTTTTGGTTACGCCATATGGCACTGAAACGTGTATGGTAAACGTAAAAGAGTATGCCGAGTAAATGAATTAATCAGCCAGATAAGAACCACATTGACCAAGTAGTTTATAAATGCTCATAGTAAGGCATAAGGTAGACAAGTGAAAAGGTGGAACCACAACAGGGGCAGAGCGTTGTGTAGCAATTCTTAGGAGGATAATGTCTAACTGAGAATCTTAACTAGTCTGATATGACGACATTGACGACGATGATTGCTAGTTCCGCTAGAAATTAATACTTACGTTTTATTTACATTTCAGGTGGGACCGGCTGGATCTCACTTCGGTTTGCTAGCGTGTTTAATAGTGGAAGTTATCGGTGCGTGGCCGCTGTTAAAACACCCTCGCCGCGCGCTTCTAAAGCTACTCGGGCTCGCGGTGGCGCTTTTTCTGTTAGGACTGTTGCCGTGGATCGACAATTTCGCTCACGTTTTCGGTTTCGTGTTCGGTTTCTTACTCTCGTATGCGTTGTTACCGTTCATCACGTTCGGACCTTACGAACGCCGGAGGAAAATAGTATTAGTATGGGTGTGTATAGTGTCCGCGGCGGGCATGATGTGCGCGTTGGTGGCGTTGTTTTACGCCGCGCCGGCGTACGAGTGTGCGGCGTGCGCGTACTTCACGTGCCTGCCGTTCGCGCCGGACATGTGCGCGTCGCAGGACGTGCGCGTGCGGCAGCTGGACGGGGTATGACGGCGCGCGGCCCGGGCGCCCCCGCCGCCAGCCCCCCGCGCCCCCCGCCCGCCGGCCTGCCGCCGCGCCGCCACCTGAACTAGGTACACCACCGACGTAAGGTACAAATCGAAGAATTCCGATCAGAAACGCCAAAACTTATTAGGTACGTACGACGATGGGTTTGCAACAGCTTGGGGCTAAAGTTCGTCGAGAAACACTTTGTTGTTGTGTTAATTTCGTAAGCAATAATCTCAGCTGAGTTTCAGTTGGGTACTGATGGAAATTGGGTACAGTTTGAGAAAAATTTAATGCAGTATAGAGTTTATAGTTATACCTTGAAATGTCCGGAAATATTAAAATATACATATAAAATACGTATAATAATCGCTTGCTCATCTGTATCATCAGCGTGGACGGTATAATGTTATCAATCAATGACTGTTCGTCGCACTGTCTTATGAGAATAATTACTGCCCATGAATGTTGAGTAAATAAGTGTTAACGTATCAGAGTTATCCATAATAAAATTATAAAGAGCGGTTGAAACCCATTGCCTGCTAAATCCGTTTGTGTTGTTTGAATGAACTAAAGTACCTCCGAGTGTATCATACATTTTAATAATAATGTGATAATATCTATGGTAACATACTTGTTGTTCGAGTGCGAGTAATTGATGTACATACCTTGTACTATATATGTAAGGAGCTGTATTTATATGTGAGTATGTCCTGTATGCAATTTACGGGAACGACGTGATGTCACAACGTTATAGATACCTACTTATACATAAAAGTATTTTTCTAATTCTGTAATAATTCGCGAAATATCAAGAGTTTTATTCGAATTTAGGGTACTCTGTTCGATTTGCGAGTGAGAGTATGTATTTCTGATCAGCATGTTTGGGGGGCTGTCTCCGCGAGTCATCGAGCAAACACGCACGCTTTTGTCTACGAAATGAAGCTGGGTCGAGAGAGAGCCCTCCAAAACAATTAGAGCTCTTTGTTCGTCGGTTGTAGCATATAACGTGTTCCCGTAATGGTGTCAAAATACACATAATTTAGTATATTACTAAATAATGTAAATAGCATGTTAAATAAATATTTGATATTTTCATGTCTTATGTTTACCGTGCATAACGAAGTCAGTCTTATCTATAAGTATCACCATAATTAAATTTTCATTTCGTCAATTTATATAGGTATCTAATGAAGTCTGCGTAGGTTTGTATATGTTATTTTATAAAATATGCTATATAGTTACTATTTAAACCATCTATCTTTAGGATTATTTATTTGATTACAGCAGTATGGGTAAAATTCCTCAGTAAATGAATAGTTTTTTATAAGCGATCATAATAGTGAGAAAGTTAATTCTTCACAAAAAATGACCAAGGATAAAAATATCCCTAAATTAATGTATCGCAACGCAGTACATTGCAAGATGATTCTATCCAGACGATTGTCGTCGTGCTTCAATTCAGTGAAAAGTGTCGTGAAGCACGACTACAATCGGCTGGATAGAATTCAGTGAAAAGTGTCGATCATGTGCTCGCACGTGGCTAACGTAGCCAACCTTTTTGAAAAAAGCTTTCCCACAGCGGCAGTAAGTAATACGTGAGTACACAATAGACATGATTATAATTGATTGCCACGGGTCGTCAGGCTTTCAATTCGTCCCTTTAGAGTCCAGTTCGGCAAACACGACAGGAACTCAAAGTCATATACACTGGTTTTAACCAGAACCCTCCACTCTGATCGGTTGACTCTATTGCAAGATATAAAATTAATGTAGTGGTCTAAGATCCGAATAGGAGACGACCTTCAACGGGCTGTTTATTCGATAATAAGTATTTTATATCAAATTTAATATGTTAAGTAATATATGGCGAATAGGAAGGCTGAAAAAATTCAGTCCAGTATAATATAATTAATAAAAAAAATAAAAATGAACTTTGTTTTAAAAAATTGCAATTGCTTGTTTAATAGACAAATTTCATACTAATCGAAAGTATGAAATGGTGCAAATTATTAGTACCGACTTACCTGTTTATACCTGCCTACCCAATAGTTATGACGGGAAAAAAAATGACAACCTAACGTTTGCATATTCTATAGGCTTTATACTTTCGATTGGTACCTATGTAATTTGCCTATTAAACAAGCAATTGCAATTTTTAAAAACAAAGTTCATTTTTAATTTTTTTATTACTTAATTATATTATACTGGAGTGAAATTTTTCAGCCTACCTATTCGCCATTATATTACTTAACTTATTAAATTTGATATAAAATACTTTTTATAGAATAAACAGCTGGGTGAAGGTCGTCTCCTATTCGGATCCTCTACTATAGGGATAGTTTTGATCCTTAGCCATTTTAGATGTGTCTATGAAGGTACTGCAAAACAATAATTATACTTACTTACATAATTCACAAAGCGATGGTCTTTCAAAATTGTTTATTTACTTGTTGTGCTATTGTGAAAAAACAATACTTCAATGCTAAAGCAGAACCATTGTACATAATAAAAAAATCGATTTCTGTAAGTAGTTCTTATAGGTACAAGACAAAGATGTCGCATACATTTATTTTTATATCGTGCTAAATTATTTGTGTTCCAAATATTCAGTTAATTGGGTTTATTAGCAATAATCATCAGAAAGTTAAATGGATTTGTGATGAGATTTATGAAACAAAATAAATAAGAAATAAATCGTTGTTACAATCAAGTTTGTATTAAATTGAAAAAATAAAGGTTTGACAACACATTCGTAAATCAAATGCCTTTTTAGACAGTTACAAAGGTTTCAAAAATAATAATATTAATAAATAAAAAGCTCAAACGTATTTGAAGATCATACTTTTGCAAAGCAAAAAGCAAATGTTTTATATTTTTAATGAATGATTCTGAAAAATTACTGCTATAATTATAATATGTTATAGGGCCACTTGCAACAGAAACGGAAATCTAGTTTAAGCTTAAGGGCGGCGTTATCTATGAAAAGGGACCTTATTGTCGATGGCGCTTACGTCGCACTGCATCACGCGACGTTGTATTTATATCGGAGCATCGTTAATAATGGTGGAAGCACCATCGTCAATAAGGTCCCTTTTCATAGATAACGCCAAAATTTAGGTATGTACAGTGTCTAGTTGTTCAAAATAGGTCAAGTGCGAGGAATACCATTCTTGTAATAATGCTTCCTTATAATTTTTAATTTTATTTAATTTTCATTATTATGTTGTTATAGCCGCAATAGAAATACACACTTTGTGAAAATTTCTACTGTCTACCTATTACGGTTTATGACATTCAGCTCCCTGATAGACAGACGGACGGATGGACTGACGGAATGTTACTGCCAATCTTAAATCATAATTTAAGACTAAAACTAGTTTATACCTTTACACCTTTAGTTTGTACCTTCTTCGTGCAAGTGGCCCGGAAAGTATTTTTTAACTAATGTCTTAACAAATACATTTTTCATTCTATTACACTCATCAGTAGGTACCAGTGTTTGCTAAAGTATTGTTGTCTCTAAAAATATCGTTTCTATAAAGCAACAATGTTTAAAATTTGATCAACCGGCCAAAGATTTAAGGCTAACACTGTTTTTCTTCCATACCATGCCATGCCTTACCCATATCTTCAGCTACCTATGCCTTCTCCGAAAGCGCTATATCGATAGCTATTATTTAAGAAAAGCTTGTCAAAAATTAAACAAAGCGCGTTTATTGGCATCAATTTCCATCTTGTCATTGGAATAATAGCTACTATGATACACTGCCTGCCTAAGCTCCATAACATTATCCGTCGCTAATATTATTTTAATGTAATAATGCCACGAAATGATTGTGAGAATGTATGTATTTTTGAGTGAAAATAAGTACCTAAGTATTTTAATTGGTTTGACAACACTTAGACGCACGGTATTGCATTTTGGTTTAACGTTATATTTTCCTTTTAGTCAAGAGAACTGCAGGAAAATGATGTTTATTGTAAATCCTAATATTGATGCATCGTAATTTGGAATAATCATTTATCTTTTTTTTGCCTGAAGTATTTGAATTTAGGTACAGTATCTAACCCAACCGGAGTTCATTTGGTAATTTTTAATGGGCTCCGACAAACGAAATACATTAGTTGAAGCAAATTGCAATTCTGAGCGAGCTTAATACCTAGAAATATTAAAGTCGACCACCTCTCTTTAGAACCCACCTTTAACTTAAATTTAACATTTGCAGTTATTTATGTAAAATAGATTTATTTTAAATTCCTTTGCGATTGAGTAATAACTGACAGAACTGCCATGTATCGATTCTTATGATAATAATGCAAGTAGTGTTAACTTTGTTTTGATTTTGGTGTTTTTGGTTCTCAGAGGTATAAATAATGTCCGTGTATAACTGACAAAAATGTGTGATGATTCTGTTTTGCACTTTAATACTAGTTCATTGAAGTTTTGTCCAGTTTCATACTTTAATAGTTAAACGCATACATATAATATGTGAATTTGTGCAGTCGTTTCTGACAAATTTTGGTTTTCTTTTACCGTTGTTGTTGATCAAAATTTTATTATAGAAAAAGTGTTACAAGCGACAGGTTGGTATAAAGTATGGTAACCCATGCACTGTCATCACTGTAATATTCTGTTTAATTTAATTTGTACGATTCATTTCCATTCACAACATTCGGATCCGGAGAGCACGAAATTAAAATTAAATTCAGTCTCCCTAAACCAAACCAAATATATTTCAGACTGTTACTGAACTCCAACGTTATTTAATAAGTAGGTGATTTACTATTACCAGGAACTTTTACAGCTTCCTTATCTAATTCAATTTGAGTTCCAAAAGGACAACACTTATTCGAACTTTAACGGGTCTGTGACGTCTCAACAGTGAAATTCGAGAAGCGGCTGCACTTAACATTGCCTGTTTTGTCAAAGAATTACCTAAGAAGTTATAAAGTTTGACTGTTGTGTGGAGTGTGTTCGTACACTGGCTGTCGACATGAGCCAAGATGAGTTTACCGCGATATCTCAAAGTGCCCTTGCGGCCGGCGGCGGCCCGGCGGACTGTTTTCAGAATTTAACTCTAAGACAAAATTTACACATTGTACATTGTGAACATACAATTAATTAACTTACGATATAAGAAGTGGTAAAGTAATCTTATTGTAAACTAGCATTAATCGAACAAGAAACCTTATTATCATAATATGATTGTGTTTTATTTAATGGAATAGTCCTTCATTATTTTGTGTCACACGTATCTACTTTCTGCAATAAAATGTGGTTGGTTACACTCCGGCCGGTGTAAGTAGGGTACCTACATAGTGGATAGGATTACAATTGCCATGCATTATTTTATTACGGAAACAAATAACAGGGTTTTTTTAACATCAATATTGCAATTACAATTTGGAATTACAACCTGGGGGGTTATTATGACATAGCTATGCAATTCTGTTTACGCTGAGAGAAAAGGACAGAGCTATATAACTGCTATAGCTCTGTCCTTTACGCTCGCCGTAAAATGAACTGCATAGCCATGTCATAATAACCCCCCTGATGCTGCAGGCATCACCGGATTCACCAAATCAAACTGGCCGGTTACAAATCTGTCAATTTGATGTTTCAAGTCATACTATTCAAACCTGTGGGAATATCGTATTCCGCTCTCGTTCGGTATCATTATGCTAATGATGCGCCAATGATTTTCAAACTGTCGCGGTAAAGTTAAAGCGCTTATCAATATTCAAGTTCTCATGATCCATAGCCATAATATTTAGAACTTATTCTTTATTTTGTTATGAGTATAATTATAGTCGTATATTTACCATTAAACGTTCAACATTTCAGTGCCGGTGCTGCAGTGGTCACGGCACATTGTTACGTCAGAATGCAGCAACACGCATATTGACGTTATTTTTTATAGAGTACAGTAAATGGTCAAAACGTAAATCTATATATATAAAAGGCTAAACTGACTGACTGACATATCAACGCACAGCCGAAACTACTGTACCTAGAAACTTGAAATTTGGTACATGGGTTCCTTTCATGATGTAAGTGAGCACTAAGAAAGGATTTTCCGAAAATCGACCCCCAACGGGAAGAAATGGGGGGGAGTAGCGGGAAACTAATTGTACGCGTACGAAGTCGCGGGCGTCCTCTAGTACTATATATAATGATAGTCTTAAGTTAATGTATACGAGCAAATATTTTAAAATTACGCCGATTTTAAAGTTTGGAAATCTTGGGTTGTCGGATGTGACGTAATACGTGTCCTCTCACGTGACCACTGCGTCTCGGAAGACAATAGGTACTAGGCGAAGTATATTATTTTACAGTTGAGTTCATAAATATGTATACACTTTAGTAACTTTTCACTATAATCCTGTGATCATTTGTATATGGCAGTTTGAACATAACACTAAATAGACAAGGTACTAAAGTGTATACATATTTATAAACTCGACCCATTTAATATTATTGTACAATGGTCATTTTGACTTCGCGGGCGCCAGATGTTCAAAACATAATTATTATTATTATATTTTAAGGGCTATTTACCAAAAAAGGTGCAAACTATAGAGTATCATTGTTTTGGAAACATGGCAACTGTTTATCGGTGTGGTGGGCTGGTAGGGTCGTAGTGGAGTCGAAAGGTCTCAAGGTATTCAAATACTGGGTTGATAAGACTACCTAACTCATTTTTTGCTTTTTATCATGGCCTGGTGGGGTGTTTGGCTAAATCTTACATACTTGTAAGAGTTACAAGATAGGAAATCCCAACGTGTCAATTGCAAGTATTATTAGAGATCTTCGGTTATCATTCAAGTGGTTCAAGATACAGCTGACGTCAGAGCCGAACGAGAACAAGAGCATCACGCGACTTTAACAAGTCGAGCATGACTGAAATTTTGTACCTAATACTTAACATACATAAACTCTCGCCTTCGTTTCCTGAGAGGGGTAGGAAGCGCTAGAGAATTACCGACAACTCTTAAAACTTGTTGATAATTCAGTAACCACATTTTGCACAGGCTAACAATAAGATGTTTACCAGCGCATTAGTGACAGGTTGCAAGCCCATCACCAAACCGGACTAAAAGCCTTTATTCCCTTAGTCCTAGTCGTAGCCTCTAACGACATCCACGGGAAGACATGGAGTAGCACTATTCTAACCCGGCAACCACACCTATAGATGTAATAATTTAGTAAATTTACGAGTTGGCAAAAATCGTAAACAAAATATCACAGAAGACTTATCAACATTATAGTTCATCAGGTGTTAAATAATTAAGAAATGGTGAATCAAAATTTACTCCTTTTTTGACATGAGACAACAGCGGCGGTCTCATATTTAGGGTCATTATTTGGGCGTTTGTTCTGAATCACTTTCGTGGTCAGATTTTTATAGAAGTGTCTGCAGATTTCGATTTCTTTTCTGGTTAGGTATTTAAGTTTACCGGACATCTAACAAATATCCAAAAACAGCATCAAAAGTCGAATGACCTTTTAATCCTACCTAATTCGCCGGATTCAAGGTAAAACCAATTAACTGCAAAAAATTTACTTTTGAGTTATAGCGTTTTTAAACTTTTAATTTTTATAAAAATTAAACCAATGGAGATAAGATTATCATACTTAGCTTTACTAAAATATTAATTTATCGTTTTTATGATAGATTATATTTATTGTACAAAAAAGTAATAGAAGTCCATGAAAAAGATGTTATTCCGCGTAGGTCCCCCATTTTAGTTGGTTTTACCTCTATATAGTAAAAAGCTAATAACTTTAATATAAAGAATATTATAGCGAATTGAGAGTAATTAGGTTTGCTATTTTGATTTTTCTTTTAAGGCTAACAGATATTGACTTCAAAAGACCTTTAAGTTTTAAAGTTATTTGCAAATAACAAAAAAAATAGTTGGTTTTACTTCACTATTTACTTGAAGAAAATGAATTAACTCAAGCATTTTAGTAAGAAAATGGAGAAAAAAATAAGGTCTTCTTTTTGTGAAATTACAAGTAGCAGAAAAGCAAAAATAAATCGTGTTCAGACCATGGTCAGACAGACGGATAGACGCGGTGCGGAGGGCGACTTTTAGTATAGTCAAATTAGATAAAATTTCATTTTTATCTGGAAATAGCTCCAAGAACTGACAAAAACATTTCTGATTGCTTGTACAGGTTAAAAATCAAGCTTTAATTAATCCCTCATTAATTAATTCACTCCCCCCCGCGGGGGAAAGGGGTGCAATTGATTGAAAACCATGCAATGTCATAACTAACAATTTGGCATACGTTTTATCCATCTCAATCTACATTTGCAAGTGTTTTTTAATTTAATCCAATAAAAATCATTTATAAATAAAAACTTACTTTCAGCCATTGCGGCTCTGGGGAAAATATAGAACGCGATGAATTGAGGATTAGTAAAATTATATATAATATGTATAAGTACAATATCAAATTTGCACCGGAATGAGACCCCCGGAAAGAAGTTATCCACGTTTAACGGTCTTTGTACTCCGAGGGAAATTTTAAAACTATTGAAAATCGTCACAATCGTATTTATTTGATTTGTTTTAAATTCGCACCCCATAAAAGTGACATTATAGTCGGGATCATGCAATCCTACCACCCACGGTCGCCTTGCATTCGCTGCGATTACATTTGACAAACTTCCCGTTATTTTTTATTTTTTTATAAACTGCGAATGTAGTATCTTTGGAATAACTGCCATGTTTAGATTGTGCAAAATAAAATGGGCGTTTATAATGATTTAAAAAGCATGTAAGTTTGCATCAACTGACTGAATTATCCTCGAGCCGCAATCTAAGAAACAAAAAAACTTGAGTTTCATACATCACACACACTTTTTTAATTAAGATACGTTATGTACCTACCAAAGGGTTCTTTACACGTGGCTAAACTTGCGCCACATAGTTTTTAACATACTCCAAAATGACGGCACTTTAAAGTTTATACCTAACATTTAGGTAAAGGCCTTCTGTACATAATAGAAACGGTGCAAAACGGGGGAAAGCATCTAGTTGGGCACTCTAAAAATTCCAAAATTACCACGGCTACACGACCTACTTCCATACTTTTTACTAATTTGACTATATGAACCTACCTAAGCCTTCCTCTCTCAAAACAATCTGTTCTAATAAACTTACGTAAACACTAATGAAAAAACCGGTCAAGTGCTAGTCGAAATCGCGCACCTTAGGGTGTTAGAATTTGTTGTTTTTCTTTAGGGTTTGTATTATATTCATAGCAAATTTGACGCTTCTATGTTTTACCATTTTCATGATGCAACAAAAACAAAAATGTATTGAAATAAAAACGTTTCTTTTATGGGGACTACCCTTTATTTTTTAGATCATTAGTTTCGCGGGCTTTGTAAGTAGGTATTTAATAAAGACTTAAATACTTATTTATAAACTGATCTTTCTCAACTGTACGTAATAAATAATAATGATACCAATTATTCTTGTTTTCAGTTCGTGTTAAAAACACATCATAATAAATGATATGCTTAACTCAGTAATATGTATGAATGTATGTAGGTAAACACTTTATTGTACAAACGAAAGAGATAAAACTTATAAAATAGACAAAAAAATATAACAGGGAAGGCGACTTATCCCTTTAAAAGATCTCTTCCAATTAACTTTATATTATCTTCCTCGTCGTTATTTGTATATGGCATGATAGAACCCGAAATACTTTTAAGTGATGGGTGTGAATCATACACAAAACCAGTTCTGAAGCTACGTTGGCGCATACGGACATAGATACAGACAGACAGAGAAAGGGGTTAAACTTATAACACCCCTCTCGTAAGTCGGTGGTTAAAATTAGAAATAGCTAATTAAATTAACAAACACCAGAGTTGGCTGGTCTCTAGTTTGCATCTTAATGTATGACCGATTGATAATCTTTAAAAGCGTAAGTATACTATTGCTAGTCGACCCGGGAGGTGGTTCCTAACTTGTAAAATAATTTTATGTAATGCAAACTTGTTAATAATAATAAAATCCCTGGGAGCTAAAGACGCGTCCCTGTCATGCGTAAGAATAAAACCACTAAATTGCTCCTGCAAGGTGTGACAAGCTTGCGCCAATACCAGTTGTGCGCAGATAGTTCGTTTTTACTCCTGAGTTGTGCCCAAAATACAGTGTGCTTTATGGAATTTAAAGCTTCCAAACTGATTTAGTGTTTTTTACTTTTTGTCAATAAATGGTGGGTATACTAGAGGATAGTCAGGTAAAAAGTGTTATCATCATATAGCTTTAATTAGCAGTAGGTCTGAGGCCAACTGTCTGTAATAATCTTAGTGCTAAAATAAATTTAACACGGTTACATGTTTTTACCGTGTGAATATTTTATTGAAAGTTCTGTAGAACATCTTTTTGAAAACGAATTAATTTTAGATGTTTCTTTTTACCACCAAAAAAATAATCAAAGGTGTAGAATTAATACAGATATTTGTTATTTCCTCTTAAAGTGTTGTAAGTACCTTGAGTTTAGTTGGTTGTATCACTCAGTATCTCTGAAACGTGACGTCACACCGTTTAATCGGTTTTACCAGTAGAAAGAGCAAAAAATCCTGAATCGATTGGTATACTTAACTCATTTTTACAAAAATGATCATTTAGTTGGTTTTACCTAGAATCCGGCGCTATTTCATTTTATGTTTTTGTAATGTTCGGAAACGTTTCGTAGATTTCAAGTTGATAAACAAGGTATCTTGAAAGCGTTCGGATGATCTTGACTAAGCTATCTTATTGATAACAGAATACGCAAGAAGATATGCATTAGAGATCTCTGTCTAATCGACAACTACAATCTCGTACACATTTTATCGACCTAAATAGAAGGGTATGGAGAGAATACAATGTCAGCTTTTTGCTCCAATTTTCCGCAAAACTCTGTCTAATCATATTTACTTCGAGGACACTCACGGCTTGACTGGTCCACCAGTTCAAAGTTGCTCAGCGCGCTATGGAAAGGGCTATGCTTGGAGTCTCAGTGAAGGATCGCATTAGAAATGATGTGATTCGACAGAGAACCTAAGTAACTGACATAGCCCACCGCATCAGCAAGCTGAAGTGGCAGTAGGTCGGTCATGTTTGCCACAGAACTGACGACCATTGGAGCCGTCGTGTTCTTGAGTGGTGACCGCGTCTCAGCAATCGTCGTGTGGGACGTCCTAGGGTAAGATGGAGTGATGGATGAGAGAAGCTGAAGATCTTCGGGAGCAGTAGCATGCATTGAGAGAGGCCTTTGTCCAGCAGTGGACAAAGTCCGTATTACACGGGCTCATAATTATGAATACCAGCTACCACTAAACTATGCCTACCTAATTGTACCTACTATGTGAAGCAAGATTTAGGCTGATTGAAAATAATAATATGGTTATTATGTGTTTTCCTTAAGGCATGGAGGAGGCAATAAACACACAGGCTTAGAGGCTTAGACCAGATGCATAAAGCTGCAAGCTGTGGTTAGTGATTTTCGAAACTGACAAAATGAATGAAATTGACATAGGTAAGTGACAGACTTAGGCGACAGATCGGCAGCTTGCCAGTTTTTCTGCAGTGCTCCTATACATTTTGGCAGTTTTCGAAAAACGCTAACGTAAGCTTTTTGCATTTTGTACATTAGGCCTCCCTCCGCCACGATGGTAAGTGGGTTTTGAGTCCTATAGACATGACAATACGAGGGTGTCCTGTCCCCTTTTTTCACCGACACCAGAAGTATCACTTCTTAGAATTTTCATTTCATAGAACCTGAACCAGGGTCAATTTCAGGTTATCACATTCATAAATATGATTTACGTAGGTTATATTAGGACTTGTAACCATCACAAAATAACCTAAAATCAACACGGGTTCAGCACAAAATAGCTTTCTATGACACGAAAATTCTGAGAAGTAATAACTACGTTCTTTGAAATGAGTCTTGGGGAAAAAAGGGTAAACCCAATACGAATGATAATAATAAATAAATATAAATAATAAATAAATATCAGGGGACAATGTCACACCACCAATTGACCTAGTCCCAAACTAAGCTCTAGGCTTGTACTATGGGTACTAGACAACGATATAAATACTTATATAGATAAATATATACTTAAATACATAGAAAACATCCATGACTCAGAAACAAATATTCGCGCTCATCACACAAATATCTGCCCTTACCGGGATTTGAACCCAGGACCGCTATTTTGTAGGCAGGGTCACTACCAACTAGGCCAGCGCGTCGTCGTCGCCATAATAACATCAAAGTTACTCGTACTGCAAGTTCATATAGAGAATCTTATTTCGTTTTGGTAAGGCATTTTTTTTCTGTGGCAATTTATAGCTGTTTCACAGATTAAATAACTGCCGCACTCAGAGACGTCAATTAAATTTAATGCTTGATTAAAGTAGCTGCTGTCACTTTCTTTGCTATAGCAATAGAATAAGACAACACGTCTCTAAACAAGCGTTAAATTTAATTGACGTCTCTGAGTGCGGCAGTAAGAGTTACTTTGTGTGGCTTATTTAAGTAATAACTCAGACAATAAAGCGCCTCACGAGGTGAGCCAAATTTCATTCTGCGAACATAAAGAGGTCTTAAATAAATAGTCTTTAAGCTTTGGGTAAAATTGATTATGCCCGCCTTCCACTGCGAGTGGAGTAGGCCTTGAACGGACACTGTTTTGCATACAACGGAGATTTCAAGAGTTAGTATAATTTTTTAAAAGGATTCAATGTATTCTTTACACGTGGGTTTAATTAATTTAAATTGAAATATTTCGACAATAATTTTCAAGTAGGATGCGTATTTTGAATATAAATATTCCAGCACGATGATTTTTGTACTCGTATATCATAACATTTCGGACGTAGATAATTTTAATTACATATAACCGACTTATTTTGTCGTAAACTTTCTAGTAGCCTACTTCATAGTTTGAAAGATCTACACGTACAGTCAACCAATTTGATTCCTAGGCCACTATGGACTTTGTCAACGTGACGTTGTCAACCAAATCATATGAAGTTTCTTACGTTTGGTTGTCAACGTCACTTTAACATAGTCCAAAGTGGCCTAGAAATCAAATTGGTTGACTGTACATACAGAGGGACTAGCCGCGGGTTCGGAAGCGACTTTGTTTTATACTCTGTAACGATAAAGAAGTATGGATGCGAAAGTAACTCTGTTCGTTTGTTTGTTATGCTTTCACAGCTAAGCCGCTGAACCGACCTGTTGAGACCTCTTACCGATTGAATTTAAAAACCCCGGGGACGGGCATAGGACAAATTTTATCCCGGATAATTGTACTTCCTGAGGAAATACCGATAAATTACTACGCGGACGGAGACGGGGACAACAGCTAGTTAATTCCAGAATAAAAACCATTCATGAAACAATCAACACTGTTAATGCCTTTAATTCCGGAATTATATCCGAAATATTTCCTCTTATGAAATTAAATGTTGCCATCTTTGTATTCGATAAATACATTCTAGTTCGTAAGAGCAAGTTGACGACCAAATATTTCGGATATATTTATGACACAATTACAATTGTACAAACAATCGTACAGGGCCTCTATTCAACACGGTAAAAACAATATCGTTTTGATCTGTTATTGTATTGTCACCGTATTGATAGCTCTTATTTACTTGACAGTAATGGCGTCTGACGTCATAACAATACCATAACAGAGGGCTTATTGTCTAACGCACTCGCAATCGCAACCGGCTTCAAAGTGGAGCAATTGTTTTCATTTTGTATGCAGACAAGCCCTCGATTTTCAAAATGAAAACGATCGTGATTGCGAGTGCGATAGACAATAAGCCCTCCGGTCAACTACGATATCGTTTTTACCGTCGGGAATAGAGGCGCTGGAATATATTTTCATATGTTATTTCAAAACAGACTCGTAACTTTACAAACCGTTGTTACAGAATTGTAGGCATCGTCCTTGCTATGCTTTGCTTGTGATAACGTCAATCATAAATTATTGATAATATAAATGTTCTGATTTATCTAAATTTTGACAACCTAGTGCTGTTTATTGAACCCCGAAGTCTGGTTAACCACGATGGCACAGACGACGTCAAATATATCTTTACATTTTTCACCTTATTACAATGTTGTCCGCTGGCCTAATTTTGTAAACAATAGTTCTTTTTGCGAATATCTTGATGGTTTAAAAATTGTGTTAATTTTTTTTGTGTGACCTTCTTGTGCCTTTTCTTTAGCTTAAAAGTTGTCACAGGTCTGTACAGATAGTGCCAAATTCGAATAAAATGCCACGTTAAAGGCTGTCAGAGGTCTGCACAAATATAGTTCTAAATTCAAATAATATGGTATATTATGGAATTTCTATAATCACTTACTGGACACTTATTGATTCCAAATTCATCAATCGATTTTACTGTACGCTTTCATGCTTTCTTAGTCGTCCAAGAACTTCAACCTACTGGCTCCTAATTCGGGTGTTATGGCAAAATTACATAGAATTTTCGAGAAAATATTTCTGTGCACGTAATTACCTCAATATCTTGGTAATTAGCTAGCCCCCTTACTAATAAACGTTGAGTAACGGTGGTATAGCTATACAATGTTTTGTCCTTATCTGTCATTGGGACATTTTAATTTGACAGATAAGGACAAATCATTGTATACCTATACCACCGTTACTCAACGTTTATTAGTAAGGGGGTAAAAGTATATCTCTATAAAACGACCTAGTTTCCTTGTTTAACTCCGGCACCCTAAAAATCCATGCAGAAATCACCAAGTGATTCAACACACTTTATCGCATACTTACGGCTAACCTATAGAAAATATTGGTCATTGTACAAGTTACCGTGTTCAAACATAAGATAATAAGCCTTTTGTCATATCTTATGTAAACATTTAAGTAAAAACGTTTTAAGTAACATTACATTTGTGAAAATAGGTGTTAGTAGAGTCTATTAGAATATACAAGTAAGCGTATGCTATTAGTATTTCATTGCATATGATATCATTATTCTACAAATTTGCAAAGACGTCTGTCAGTTATCTTCGTCTTAAAGATACGACTTTAGATCGTAAGCAGTTTTTACATCAGTGGGCCTAGTATGGTTGCGTCTATATCGCGTGTCAAATGTGGATAAAGCATCCATCACTGTCGTACTTATTTACGTGTACGTACTTATTAAGGTGACGGATGCCTTATCTAAACTTTGTCACACTATAAATGTAGCCATGTTAGGGCCCCAGGGGCTTTATTTTTTGTTTGCCCCATGCTCTAGTTGACTTTATACTAGCTCTTATTTTGAAGTCAATAAGAGCTGCCAAACGTGAACAATATGATAACGATTTTAAAGCGAGAGAGTTAAAGCAAGGTGGAATACGCGGGCCTTGATCTGCAACAACCGAGATATCGCAGAAACCGAGATAAATTTTGCGCTTTGAAGCAACTATTTATTTTAGATTTTGATGATAAAGGTCATACAACAGTTTATATCGGCACTGTTACAATAATAAAACCAAACTTCTAAATTGTTGGTACCTACTTAGGGCCACTCGAGCAAAATATTTTTAGGCTTAGGTACAATACAATATTGAATGTGTTTTAATGTATGAAACTGTAAGAGCTGGTACAGACGGACTGCAAAATTGCAGTTCGAGTGCAGTTCTGATGCAGTTACGTCAACTGCATCAGAACTGCACTCGAAAATGCTGTCCGTCTGTACCGGCCCTTAGTGTTCAATCTGGACTAAAACAAAATTTAACTTTTTAGTGCAAGAGGCTCTAAGTCAATAGTATTATTCATATGTAGTCTACGATTTCTCGCTAGTACAGTCGAGTCCATAAATATGTGTACACTTTAGTACCTTGTCTAATTTAATGTCATGTTTAAACTGCCATATATGAATTGTCACAGCGATTACAGTGACAAGGTACTAAAGTGTACACATATTTATGAACTCGACTGTACATGCATGTATTTTAGGGTTTCGAAGTCAAACAAGGAACCCTTATAGTTTCGCTATGTCTGTCTGTCCACTACAAAGCTGTAATTTATACCTACATTTAAATTACACTAACAAAGTTGAAAAATAAAATCTTGAAAAAGTAATGTTTTCGGGTACCTGCCATACCCACAAAAAGGTGTTTTTTTACATGGTGACATCGAGTGATGTATCATTAAATAGCTCTTATGTACATACATACATACGTTAAATCACGCCTGTTTCCCAGAGGGGTAGGCAGAGACCACTTCTTTCCACCTGCTACGATCTTGACAAATCTCTTTCGCTTCTTCCACATTCATACATCGAGTCATGCACGCACGTCGGTTTCGGGTACTTAAAATTCGGCCCTTTTCCAGTATTTCTCCGATTTGATTCGAAAAAGTACGCCTAGGGCGGCCCCTCCCGACCCTTCCACTCACTTTAGCTCTGTATATCTCTTTCGTCAATCTTCTTTCATCCATCCTTTCCAAATGACCGAACCATCGAAGCATGCCCTTTCTAGCTCTTATGTTATTATCAAATTTAGAAGTTAGGGGACCGTTTTAGGAAATTATGAACTTAAAAAGTGTAACCGTCCCCCACAGCCAAAAGTACAAGTAAGAAAAAACTGATAAATACCTTAAATGCACATTACGAAACGAACTTAAAAGGAAAACTATCATGACCAAGTAGACTTGATTGATTCCCGAGATACCTACTGCCGTAACTTATCAATCTTATTAATATTACATGACAAAATAAAGCCTTACGTCAATGTGTAAACAGTTGTCAAAATACCTTATGCCATATTTGCGTGAATTATTATTCTTATGTATTTTGTCTAATTAAGTGTCTTTCACATTTTATAGATATATCAAGAGTACAGGGTGCCTCGGGCCAGTCTGGAAATCTAGTTTTGGTAGCACGAGTTTGAAATATGAATTAGTTTCGAGTATTGATATTATGGAATCGGATTATAGTATAGTTCACTTAATTGCTAAACGATTAGATATCATGTTCCGCAATCAACGCAGCCAAAGGATCGAGAGCGTATTTTACAAGTCATTAGAATCTCAAGGAGTTGAGTTTTAGGAGTTTCTAAACGAATGATCATAATATTTTTTATTTTGGGGTCATTATTTGGGCTTTCGTTCCGAATCACTTTCGTGGTCACTTTTTTGTAGAAGTGGCTGCAGATTTCGATTTCGTTTCTGTTTAGGTATCTAAATTTACCGGAAATATAACAAATATCCAAAAACGGCATCAAAATAAACGCCCAATTCTTCAAAAATATGTCCACAAAAGTGAGGCGGTTGAAATGCTCGAATAATTACCCGAGGGCTTATTGTCTAACGCACTCGCAATCAGCATCGTTTTCATTTTGAAAATCGAAGGCTTGTGTGCATACAAAATGAAAACAATTGCTCCACTTTGAAGCATGTTGCGATTGCGAGTGAGTTAGTCAATAAGCCTTCTGGTCTGTCTTCTTTTGATTAATATTTACGCTGACAGAGCGCTGGAACATTGAACATCGAAATACGACAGTAGCAGGCAGAGTTTGCTCTACAATTTCGTAGTGATCTGCTAAATTTACGTACGACTGTTGTTGGCAACAAAACTGAGTTGAACAAAACAAATATTATATTTCCTTCGTTTCCGCTACTGATAAACATCACATCATATTTTTAGGTACCAAAAGTACCTACAGTCATAGATAGCTAAGCGTTTGAGTTGTTTGTGAAGTAGAAATTATATAAAATAAGAATAGTACCTCTCACAGCACCCTATCATGGGGATTCAACACATTGGCTAAGACGCCACTTATATATGACAAGTTATCTTTTTTAAACGTCAATGTAATATCTACTTGAGATTATTTTTATTGGATACGGAATAAACAACTAACGAATAATAATGTTTCCAACTAGGGACTTATTCTACTATGGTTTTAGAAATTCCGTTACCGAATTGTCAACGTTACGATAGATTTTATTAACTTGACAGTAATGGCGGCCGAGTTAAAAACAAAAGGATGTCAATACGGTCAAACTATATTAGAATAAAGGCCCTGTGCTATAGTTAGCAATTTTCAAAAACGGTCTAAATGTAAAACATAAGAATCAGAATCAGATTTTTTGTTTCCACTCATAACACAGTAGGTTTACATATTATTCCTTAAGACACATACACTAAAATTAAAAAAAAAAAACTACATGTCTCAACAATGTAAACAATGTTATGGCAAACGGCTCAGAATCTAGCATTTCCTGGGAGACTGATTTCTACACAGCGCATAAGCGGTTGACGTGATAGATCGCCATCTTATTTCAAATGAATATATTTTGTCAGTTTTCGCACATGCTAACATTAGTGTCATACATAGGCCCCCAGGTGTTGCTTACGAGTACATTAAAAAATCAGACAATGGGTAGTATATAATAACACCGTTACTCAACGTTTATTAGTAAGGGGGTTAGTCTAGATATATGTTGTTATACATAATTGAAGAAAAAATTATAATTGTTTATAGACATGTTCAACTATGACACATGATTCATATAAGTAAATACTAAGTTGAATGTCGTTAAGGTCTTTGAGCATACTTCGTAGTTTGTCTCAGCATTCCAGGAGGTTTCTAGGGTGATCGCACTGTTGGCTGCAAATATCAATCGGATCAACCTATTTCTGTTTATATTAATTCCTTATGCAGACCAGTCGAGCAATCGAAAAATGCACTCTATTGCTACGGGAACAGTCAAATATCTCAGAAGGAAGAGTGGACAGGTCAGCAACATGCTGCGACTAAAAATTACTGCGCTGATATTCAGTTTGACCCAGAGTCTGAAGTGCGGCTCCGCATCAATTATAGTTTTTGCACAACACAAAACGACGATACTTACTTAAAAGTAGAAGAAACTCGAAGTTTGCTGTGAAGACTATCGGTCAATCGTTGAATAATTAAATAGACAAAAGGAGGCACGAAGCATTCGAACCGAGAATGAAATACTTCATTCATACATACATACACTCACGCCTTCATTCCCAGAGTAGGGTAGGCAGAGCTACAGAATTACCAAAAACTCTAAAAACTTGTTGTTCATTCTGTAGCCACATTTTGCACAATTAGTCTAAGATGTTTACCATGTGTATTTTAGTGACAGGTTCCAAGCCCAACGCCTAAAAATACTACAAGCCTTTATTCCCTTAGTCGCCTCTTACGACTTCCACATGAAGACAATTAAAGACTGTTTCTTAAAAAAAACGAATCAACGCCGAATTAAGAACCTGCCCCATATTTTTACCGCAGCAATTTCATGTTTAGACCTAAGGAGTATCGTCGTAGGTAACAGTAACTTTTTGCCTATCTCCAAATAGTTACTGTTTAATTAGTTCAGGTGACGATTCGGTATATTTCTATTATACATTGCAAAGTCGACAAGGTCCTACCCTAGACATCATCTAAGCTGCGCAATGTACGCCGAATTATCGCGTGTCACCTGTTACTGTCCTCTTGGTGAAATAGGGAGCAAGTCATTGCTTCCTCGGTCTAGTTGTGTTTGTCGACATTATGGCCCTGTGGGACATCAATTTAAAGTACCTAATTAAAACCAAGGGATTTACAGTGCCTCCAGTGAAAAGGGGAATAAGACGAGTTATGCCCTTATGTTTTTACTACACCATTGGATTCAGCGTGTTCAGTTGCGTATTGTGACAAAAGGACATATCTCTAGCTATCCCCTAACCCAGATTTTTCGATTACGCTATGGACATAACTCACCGTTTCTAAAGGCATATTTCTACTTATCTGCAATTTTTTATCGGTGTAAAGGTACTAGTGCTTTTAACTCGAAAAAAACATGCAACCTAAAGACACGTCTGCAGTTATTTTTTTTCACAAAAAGACACAACTTTTGTTGTTCCGTAACAACGTATACATAAATAGAACTAAAAGCGATTATTGCCTTATTGCAGAGTGTCCATAAAGGCATAACTCGAACTATTCCCTTATAGTATAGAGTGCGTAAAGGCATAACTCGAAGCGTTCCGTTGCTCCGCTAACCACGATCAGTCATATCTGCACCTAGGCCACCTTGCTATTGGCTAGGATAATCTCAATAGGAAACACCTCGTTTTATTACTTTAAGGTTTTGTATGTTTATTTCGATTTTGGGAATACACTATTAATTAATAATAATATTTTGTTATTTTTTAGACGCGAAATAATTAACTTTTATTGATCGTTTCTTTTAATTGATAAAAAATGACTTAAACTCGCCGTGCTTTGAATCCAGGAGTGAGTATTTGCGGCTCAAACAGTTTGCGTGCAACTGAGTGAAATAAAACTGAAAATGCATAGAAGAAGAAAGTTAACGAATTTAGTGATTAATCCTCCCAAATCGGTAAGTACCAATTTGTACCCGTCCGAACCAGTAGCTTATCAAAACTGGAGTGACACTGGACAACATGGCGATCAGGAGGTAGGTACAAATACTATAACAACCTTGTCCCACGTACCTCTACACGTTACTATTTTGTATTTTTTGAACATGGTTTTGTTTTTGTTAATTTTAGTTTTTTGTTTGTGCTTATTGCAGAGTGAGCTTATTACTCTCCACGACCTTGGTATTGTATGTGACGTATGTACCGAAGCAAAGCGAGGGCATGTTGCGAGTTACGGTAATAAACATAAAATTGTTAAGACGAACCTAATAATATTAAATGGTGCTATTTTAATTTGTTGAAGCGAGCGAAAGTACTGCTTCTAATATTGCTTTTTTGTTAACGGTTACAGGTTGGGCAGATATCAATTCAAGACCTTGAAAGAAATATTGATAACTAGAAGACGCCCGCGACTTCGTACGCGTGGAATTAGTTCTCTGCTACTCCCCCCATTTCTTCCCGTTGGGGGTCGATTTTCGGAAAATCCTTTCTTCATTGCTCACTTACATCATGAAAGGAACCCCTGTACCAAATTTCAAGTTTCTAGGTACAGTAGTTTGGGCTGTGCGTTGATATGTCAGTCAGACAGTTTAGCCTTTTATACAAGGTGTTACAAAAATACCCGTAAAGCCGAAAGGGGGTTAAATGGTGCCTTATAACAAGTCCATTTACAATATTTGAGAACCGTACTATCACTGTATGACATACCGGCAAAAAAAAAACATTATTTTTTTCATTGATGTGCCAACCCTATTTCAGTAAAATTAAAGAGTAAACTACGCAGAATGTTTATGTACATTTTTACCTAATTCTGAAACGATCAAGAGACATATAGAGTTTTGGAGTCGTAATATTCTGAGTTAGAAAACATCGTCATTTTGGAAAAAACACGAAACAATTGTAGAGTATCGATAAGAAGATTTGAAATTGACAACATAACATTTTTTCCGTCTTGATGTTTTTTGAAGCCAGTACTTAAGCATAATAACATCAGTATTGAACCTTTGTGGATAAAACCAGAAAAACCATTTAGTTGACAATTATTAAATTGGTAGGTTGGCCTCTCTGTTAAACAATGCATGCTAACTCCGATTCTCTGACATGACAGCTTACTAGGGTTGACAATATTTTTGGCTTTTATAATTTATTAGATTTTTTACGGGGTATTTTGTAACACGTTGTATATATAGATGACGCAATACATGAGGTTATAGAGGACTCTCGAGACGAGTCGCTGGAAATAAGATAATGTAAATTGATTACAAATAAATATATTTAATGCCTGTATGATGCAATAATTATATATTTTTTACAGACTTTGCTGGTTTGCTGGTTGCTCAAGCGTGGAGAAAAAGAAGGATCTTCTGGCTCTCTGCCATTCATTGACAGCGAATGATTGTCATGATTTTTATAAAAACCTTCCGACTGCCGAAACGGAAAGGGCTGAGCAAGACCCTGACATGGGTGATTTTAATTACAATGACAGCGAGTAAAAACCACTGATTTTTGATTAAATGTCTTATTTTTAATACGATTTGGTTTTATTTTATGGCAGAGTTATACCCATATACATATTAAATTTGCTTGAATAAGTCGCGTTATTCCTTTATTTGTCACAAAGATACATATAATAAGTATTGTTATAATTATAACCATAGAACAGTCGTAGTTAAGGGAATAAGTAGTCTTATGTCTTAAAGTATCACAGAATTGATAAACACAAATCACGTTATACCGTTATGCTTTCGTGACTAAGGGCATAACTCGATAAAAACTTGAAAAAAAGATATATAGAATAACTAAATGTAAAACCAATACCCATTAAACAAAAGCTATAAACTATACCTAAAGCCTAAAACCATAATAAGTTCTAATATTATACGCTAAATAACCAAAAACGACGTAAGATAGGTTTTTTGCCTCTACTGATAAGTAGCGATTTTGAGTTATTCCCTTTTTCACTGGAGGCACTGTATTCTTTCCATGATTTGTGTTTACAATTTTAAATATCCATTTAGGCATTGTATTTATGGAATGTGAATTCAATATACTTAATTTAAATTACTTATTTAAGTTGAGCATGAAGCCAAGACGTTTAGGAACGCTATTTAATAAACTACTTTAGCTTATGACTTTGTATTCGTTTTAATACAAATGATGTGTCATTCATCCTTCTATTTTGTCCCTGAGAATCATTGTTATCTATGTGTTTTCATAGGAGACAAACTACGTAGTAATACATTGCAGTGATTCTCTCAAAAGCAAAGGTAAGCGAATGCAGGAGTGAGGTCCAAGCGCGAGTTTAAGTAGTCCCGTCAGAGCGAGCAAAATACATTTTAGCGCGTGCATTCTCAATTAGGCAGCCTTATACGTTCGAGAAGTCATGCTACCAAATTGAATACGCGCGCTGAAATGTGTTTTGTTCGCTTTGATGGGACTACTTAAACACGCCGCTTGAACATTCACTCCTGCGTTCCCTCACCTTTGCTTTTGAAAGAATTACTATCCAGGACTATTATTCTTTAAACTTGTTCGTTCGATGCTCAGCGCGACGGCAGTCATAATGTAATCGGTCTGCCCGTTAGCAATACGCAGTGTAAGACACCTGCGACCTAGGTAAAGTTGCGCCGAAATAAGTAACAAATGACCAACGTGGTAGAAACATAGAAAGCAACACAGACACCTGGCCGCCAGCCGATATTGGCCTGTCAGTCCATCGTATTATACAGACTACGATTTCTTCCAGCAAGTGTGGGGCGCGCGGTGATCTCAGATAAATAATAATAATAATTTACTATACCTACATTTGCAAGTGGCCAGCAGGTAGCCTGACGATAGTTGTCAGTCTCACTTAGCGGTTTAATAGTGTATGGTGAACTACAGTTTTAAACCCGGCCGTACGAATATTGACGGTAGGTTTACATCGTGAAGTGAATGCGCTGCATTGA
Source organism: Acleris cristana (assembly GCA_948252455.1). Taxonomy (NCBI): domain Eukaryota; kingdom Metazoa; phylum Arthropoda; class Insecta; order Lepidoptera; family Tortricidae; genus Acleris; species Acleris cristana. Next base: position 8,185,163 of record OX411775.1, read on the forward strand.
TTTGGGACTGTGTATACAGTCCCAAGACTGCAGGTTATATGTAAGTAATTGATGCCCTTAACTTAGCAGGTTATCTGTAAGTAATTGCGCCGGCGCACATACAGCAAAACCACACCATATGAACGAAGAAACGCTTGCGGAGAATTTGAGGTGTTAGTTAATTTTGATCTTACTTTAATACATCCAAAGTCGATGATGCTTTAGCATTAAAAAAATATCTGTGAGCTTCGCTGAATGTGCGCCATGGCCGGCCCTAATGCGACGTAGTTCTTACGGGCAAGCCGATTAAGTTACCATTGCCGTCAAGTTTGGCGTCAAGCGAGCGGATTTTCAGAGCATCATCCTACTTATAGTGATCGAGCGGATTAAAACACGGTACAATTGACTAAGAAATTCAGTTTACGCGTCTGTACGGCGCTGAACGTTCTAATTAAAGCTCCGCATACATTAAGATTCGTAATTATTAATGTCAGTTATGTAAATGTACAAACTATAAAGTTCATCAAAACATTCAGAACTGTATGAATACCATCACCGGGCCTTGTTTAATTAACAGAAAAGGAAAACTTTTATTGTTTTGTCTTGTCTCAATCGTTCAATGGAAAAAACTACGAATTTATTTTCAACACAACTAAGTTGTAAAAAGGGTAAACTTTTATGTTGTTTTATGGTTAAAGTGATAACCAAGAGAAGTAAGAGATACACGTAGTTTACAAATACGGATAGGAAAATATAACCTTAAAATGATATTTTGATTAAAAAACGAAGTAAACCGACAGTTCATATACAGTAAATTTCAGTAATACAATAGCTGTTATAAATGTAAATATAAACAAGTTAAGTGTGGATATTACCTATATAAGAGCCTGTTTCACAATCGACGAGTAAATTTATCTGAAATTTAAAGTTGGCTCTTTCTTTGTCTATTTTTAAGTGTAAGAAATAGAAAGGGCTAAATGTATCTGTCAAATATGGTTTACTTGTCGATTGTGAAACAGGCGGTAAATGTATTGAAATAAGTTTTGTTTAAATTTTCTGGTAACCTTCATCAACATAACGACTCGAGAACTGACAGTTTACTTCGTTTAATGACTTCACTAGAACCCGAAGAATTTTTTTATCTACACTATCGTCCTATTTTGTATAACTTAGAACAAAAACCGGCCAAGCGCGAGTCAGACTCGCACGCTAATGGTTCAGCACCATTCTTGCATGGGGGCTTCCTTTATTTTTTATTGTATGTTGTTACAGCGGCAATAGTATTAAGTACTCCTTTTTAGGGTTAGGTATGAAGTCAAACTAGGCCAGACGGACAGACGGAAACTTTAGTCGCCATGTCCGTCTGTCCGTCCGTCTGGCCGCGGTCTAGCTCAGAGAATCTTGGTAGGTATATTATTTTAAATGAAAGCACAAAGATTAAAGGAAAACTATCACGATTTAATAGACTTGATTGGTTCTTAAGATAATAGCGACTAAAGTGTTTATTACCTACCTACTAAAAACCATCTATCGCAGCGCCAAATAAGTTAAAAAAGAAAATTCGTTCATACTTGTTGTTTTTCGAGATTTTTTTTTTGTCTCTCCCCGGTTTTTTTATATATCATGTGTCTACCTACCACGCTTCAAGAGATACAGTGATTGTTAAGGTCAAGCATAATATGCCGAAAAAAAAAGTTGTTTGAATAGGGACCCCCTTTAAGTCAACTTTATTCTATTTTATAGCGGCTGTAGAACGCGGCGGCGAGACACACTGTGTATAAAATACTAGTTTAGCTATTACGTTTCATGGGATACCCCCTCTGACAGACACAGACAGACCGACTTAGTAATAGGGTCCCGTCGGCACCCTCTGGGTACCCTGAAAACGATCACTCGCCTGTAAAGCGGTAGATGGTGATTTAATTAGCGCACTTGTCGTCAGGTACAATGTCTCAGCAGAGAAATTAACTGAAGAGAAAAAAAAACATGACCGTGACCGACGTACACGAGGACCGAGGAAATCAATCCGATGCTGCCTGAGTGCTAGAGTACTTGAAACAAGGCAGTAAAATCGTAAAACAAGGAAGCGAATCGGTATCGTGCTCTGTCTAGAAACGGGCGTCGGGCCGACAACACCGCAATTGAAACTACCGCGGCGCTCGCCCGGGCCGTTATCTATAGATATAGTTTAAGTTAACATTTTTAAAAGACTGTTAAAATTGTAGGTACAAAATGTTAACGGGATGGAGACTCGTCTTGTCAAAATGTAAGTTTTTTTTTGTGGATTTTGGATTAAGGTGGCCTCTGTATTTGTAAGTATAAACTTCTTAAGTACCTATGATACTTAAACTAATAATTATGATTTGTGCTTAAAAGTGTAAACATTTAAAACACTTCACATCGTAAAGGAAAAAGACCAAGGCAAGTGAAAGAAAGGAGAGTTTTGACCTCCCCCCTCCCCAGTTGGGGTTCAATTAATTTTAACACCAAACTTAACTTCCTGGGAATTCAACTGAAATGATGAAATTATGGAAATAAAATGCCTGTATTGCAGAAACCACGAATAAGTTACAAAGTAAACTAAAAATAATACAAAGTAAACTAAAAACGCCACTGAATTTAATAAATACGCTTTTATTTAGAAATTTTCAAGACTAAAATTAAAATTAAAACTTCAGGTCTTTTTTGCAATTTACCACAATTCAGTTATGTACTAAAACGAAAACAACCAGATGAAACCTGCACACATCTGCGAAGTAAGATTTAGTAAATATTACAGGACAATTTCACGGGTTTTTTCAGTTTGATAGACAAAACTCATAAACATGTAAGTAATGCGAAGTTGTATTTAGCGTTTAAAATTCTAAGCCCGCATGGGGAGAGTTGAGGCCTGTGTTCATCAGAGCGCTGATTTATAGATCTGTACCTACGAGTATATCGATCCAAAAGGATTCAAGAGTGAAAAATAAAATTGTTTAATTATTTTGACAGAAAGTTGCAAAACGTGTACTCGTATGATTGGTTCGCCCTACCAAGTGTTGCGAAGGGATAGTATTAACGGAATATTATTATGGTAATTTGTTTGTGAATATTTGGCCGACATAAGATTGAACAGGTGTCAGTGAATATGGCGATTACTGTATGACGTCTTCTTGATTGTTCCTTAAGTAATATGTTAATTTATAAAATCCAACATACCCATTATCAAAGTTACCGCCGTTGTTTGAAGTATAAGTCAGCGACTTAAAATATAAAAATATACAGAATACTTAACACCTAGGTGCGTTATAAATATTAATAGGTTGCGATTTATTCTATTTTTACGGTGCTCCTTTTCATTTATTTATTTATTTATTGGTCGTATAATTACACACTAACAGAAACTGAAAGACTAAAGACAGACATTTTTCAGCCTACCTATTCGCCACATATTATTTAGGGCCGATTAGACCAAACTGGAATAAGACTTAATCTGAGATTAGTTCATACAAATTCGGCGTTTAATCTAGGTATAAGATCTTATTCCAATTTGGTCGAATCCGCCCTAAGTGTATTAAATTTGATATAAAATACTTTTCATCGAATAAACCGCCCGGTGCAAATCGTCTCCTATTCAGATCTTAGACCATAACATACGAGTACAAACTGAGCTTGATGAGATAATAGACTCTAAGTGACGGCTGGCTAAAGCAAGGAATGTATTGCAGTGTTGGAAAATATGTCTACTGTGCTGTCACTGTCCATTTATAATGTCGTTTCAATTTCTTCTTATTTTTATCACCAGTATTAAAATTGCGAACTTAGGGCTGATTTTTCAATACCCGGACAAAATTATCCGTCAGTTAAATGTATTACTATCCTTTTCTGAAGACATATGAAAGAAAAGGACAGAGCTTAAATTTACCTTCCGGATAGCTTTATCTGGGGATTGAAAAATCAGCCTTTAAAAGTATTCTGCAAATATTTCTTACTTGCTGTGTGGCAATGGAAAACTGCTAAAACAGATAAGATAAAACATTGGTAATTTACATAATTCTTGTTTGGTAACAAAATATCAATAAGGAAATGTTTTAAATTCAATATCAACAGTAAGTAATTAAAACACTATTTTTTTTACGTTTAATCATTTACATGTTAAACAAAAATAAGTGTCGGCCCTTTACTACGTCGTTGTACACCTCATAAATAAAAGTAAGTGCCCGGCGGACACGACATTGTTAACAAATTGAAGCAACAATCACATGCTTCGCAACTAGTTTAACAGTTGTCGCTTAACTTACAATACATTTCATGGTAAAATATCTACAGACAGTAGGACAAAAAGTTAAAAGATTGTTGTGAAATCAGCGAGCATATTGAAAATAGCATCATACGTATTCTGGTTAATTTAAAATCAGCCAACAACAATGTATTCAATAATATAATATTTCAATCAATGTTATAAAATATGTATAAGCGTGTTCTCATTGGCAAACCCAGAAACCTCGACTTTTGATTGTTTGATTTGGTTTTCGGATTTGGGTTTTCTCGTTGAATTCTATTTATGCATATTTAAAAACAAAAGGCTTTGTTATCGTGTTTGGTGTCTATTTACGGGGCGTTCAGAATGAAATTATAACAAAAGCATCTAAATGTATGTCAAGTAATATTTAAAAAAGAATATAGTGAACAATCTCACACCAATTGACCTAGTCCCAAACTAAGCTCTAGGCTTGTACTATGGGTACTAGACAACGAATAACATACTTATATACAGAATTAGTTAATTTTCTAATAAATAAGGTAGTGACAGAGCGAGTGCATAAGTTTATTTTAGTTAATCTTAATTTTAGTTATCGAAGGATGATTAACAAAAAAAATGTGAAAAAAATGTTAATTTTTTTGGTCGTTTTTTAAATAAATTATAGTTGTAAAAAAAATAGGATAAGTAAAAGAAAACCTTAAAATACCCACTTAAAATAGTATAAGCCTTAGACGTACTTGATGAAACATTCACTCGACCCTCGAAACGTTTCCGCAAAGGATTCACTACCGTATTTTAATTCACTTAGAATGTTTACTAACTGTAAAAGAAAATCAAATTAATTTATTTTATTATGTTTATATACACCATTTGTATTTACTTATCTTACTCCAAGGTTAACAGGTAGAGATCCCATAATTATGAAATCAGCTTGCCTATGTTTATTTAACATTTCAATGCAAATATGTATTGTAATTGTTTATGTAAGAAAAGAGTTCGCATGCCTACATTCATTCGATTAAATAATAAAAAGGAGAATGGATAAACTTTTCTATACTCAAACTGTACGTATCTTGTAGAGTTGTAGAATAAAATACAAAATGTTTTAGTAACTTTTACTGAACTAGTCAATGATTTTAAATTATTAAGGATCAGTATATTTCTTGCCTCGAAACCGAAAAAATGGAAAAGACGACATGAGATTATAGATTACCATGTGGTGAATTGCTAATACTATCTACAGGAGTAGGTACACTTGTTTTATCCTGCCTTAAGTGTAAATACATTTATAAAAGTTTACGTTAAAAGAATAGTACAAATGGTACCTACCTAAGATTATAAAGGGTGGTGGGGCGCGCCTTCGTGGAAAGATGAACGCGTCGGCTACAAATGAAGCAGTTTTTTTTCTGAATTTGTTTGTGAGCTTTTGTTTGGTATATTATTTACTAGAAGTAGACATTCTTAGTGTTTTGTCTCCAAACGTATACCTTTTACCTTTTCATTTCAGTGTTCATAATACCCCAGCGGTATGTGTTCGCAATCATGGCACTACTGGCGATCGCCAACGCTTACACGATGCGGGTGTGCTTAAGCATGGCGATTACCCAGATGGTCCGGAAAAACGTGGCGGTTGAGGGAGATGCCCACTACGATCCCAACGCCTGCCCAGATCCGAACGCTGTCGTCGTTGTCGCCGATAACTCAACCATTGACATTTCTAAAATGGTGCCTGAGGTAAGGCTGTTTCCGCTGTTATAGAATGTCGTCTGCAGACTTTCTAACAGAGGATTGTGTGATGTTCGTGTCCATTTTTTCAAAGTTTGTGGAGACAATCGAACGATGACTTAGTCCGCAGTATGCGTTGCCTAACGAATCCAGGTTATGTTATAAGGATTATTAGGGCAGTGAAATCCAGCTACGAACTTCAGTCTCTAACTGTTGAAGAATTCTTATTTAGGGTTCCGTACTAAATTTTTCATTTCTGTTTACCTGTTAACCGGTTTTTCGAACGCACTGAGCATGTCATTTGTTTTTCCTTCTATCTAAAATATATATATAAGTTGTAACAAGAACGTATAGAGATATGTTAAATAGGCGAGACAAGATTTGTTTTCCAAATGAAATAAAATGTTTACTTATGTGTTACCAAATGGAAGATTACTGATAACTATTGCCATATCCGTCAATCATGTAATCTTATTTCAATGAAGGTTCTGCAACGTCAATGGATTTTTACGTAGAACCTTATCACTTTGCATAGCATTTATACATTTTATATTTTGCAAAAAAAGTTCAAAATCTAATATATAAAATTCTTGTGTCACAGTGTTTGTAACCAAACTCATGTCCTTCCCCGGGACTCAAGCTATCTCCATACCAAATTTCATCTAAATCGGTTCAGCGGTTTAAGCGTGAAGAGGTAACAGACAGACAGACAGACGGATACACTTTCACATTTATAATATTAGTATGGATATGGATTGTAAGCTCTGTTATGTTTTGTTTTCGCGTTGCTATGTATATTAATTTGTCCGGCCGAAAATAAACTTTCGTCGCAAGATAGAAATAAACTTTCAGTGTTATTCTGAACAAAGGTTTATTTGCTTCATGAATGAGTTACTAAATGCGCAATAGTGAATGCAATTTGTCGAACTGTGTTCAAAACAAACAATAAACAGAGTAACTACTTGTCATAAATGTTAAGGTAGTTAATCACATCGGCAAAGCCAAACACTTTTCGCATGAAACCGTACTTGCAAAGGATTACATAAACGTGCCTTATCTACAAGTCAGTAGGATGTAGATAAAATATTTTGATGCGTAAAATAACAATTTTACTATTCTATATTGTATGTATCAAATTACAAAAGACGTAATGTTTAAAGAAAGAATTTTGAAAGTAAGTAAATATTATTAATGTATGTTATTATATTTTTCAGACCGTGCTTTTTGAATGGAGCGAAGCGACCCAAGGCTTGATGCTAAGCGCTTTCTACTATGGCTATGTGGTCACTCATATTCCTGGGGGGATGCTGGCGGAGCGGTATGGGGGGAAATGGGTTCTCGGGCTGGGTTTGCTGTCCACCGCCGTATGCACCATTGCCACTCCTGCGTTGGTGAAATTAGGAGGAGCACCAACACTGTTCGTATTGAGAGTTATCGAAGGTTTAGGAGAAGTAAGTACACGACAAACATTTTGATTTATAACACAGTATTTGTAGGTGCAAGGACCTCGTCTAGGGTCACTACCACCATCTTATTTGCTGCCCCGCCAAGCAGCAAAGGCAGTGTTTGCACTTTTGTCTTACTATTACAAAATTACAAAAGGCATTCCTTATCAGTTCTCTGAGTTGACAAAGCATTTGCAAGAATATCTACGTCCATGGGCGTCAGAGCTCAAATAAGTACCAATTTATTTTGCCTTATTCATGTCATAAAAAAATGACGATGCTCGTCAGAACGTCGTCACCATCAGTCGGGGTAATTTATTGCTGAATTGGAGTTGCATTTTCCTTTTGCATCGGCTCCAAGCCGTACGCCCGCCAGTCTTTTCCTTCTCTATATTTGAAACTTAAGCATGGAAACATCGATGTATTATAATTTTGTCTCGCATTAGACAGATTAATTAGATTAATTGTATCTCTTTCAACGTCTAGGGTCCCACCATGCCTGCGTTGATGGTCATGGTATCCCGATGGGCGCCAAAGACGGAGCGAGCTAGGATCGGGTCCATAGTATTTGGCGGTGCTCAAATTGGCAACATTGCTGGAACGTTCCTGTCAGGAATAATTATGCAGGACGGGATTTGGGACCACGTATTCTATTTGTTTGGAGGCCTGGGGCTGCTTTGGTTTATAATTTGGGTAAGTACGCACAGAATACATTTGAACACAAAAACCAGGTCAGGTTAAGCATTGCCTAAAAAACTCTTACCAAAAACTGATAAGATCATACTAAGTTGAAATCTGCACAACTGCCAAGGGCTTCCCTCGTGGTTTACATAATTATTATTTTTCAGTGTGTGATCTGCTACAGCACACCGAACACGCATCCCTTTATATCAGATAAGGAGAAGAAGTTCCTCAATGAGAACGTAGCGTCCCTGATTAGCACCAAGGAACAGGACCTGGACCCCGTTCCATGGAAAGCTCTGCTGCGGTCCGTACCTCTTTGGGCTTTGATCATTGCAGGAGTAAGTACCAAAATCGAGATCATTTTTCTAGAGGAAAAAAAGAAAATACATTTATTTAGTGCTGCACACAACACACACACACGCATACACATTTATTGCACTAATAAGGCCAACAGCTAATCAATATACCACGACGACGAAGAGCTGATTTTCCTTTGAACAAAAAGAGCTCTTTAAATACGGAAAAAAAAACTATTTAGCAATATTGTTATATAAACGATACGAGTATGTTCTTAAATGGGTAGTTACTTAGGTACTTATACAAATAACCATCACTTCTACAATTTCACTACCTTCATAAACCTTACACATCAGTGCATTATTTTGGACTATGGTATTTATACTCGAGACATATTCAATAGCGTAGACAATGAAAGGGAAGGGACAAAGCACACAGATTTGTATTTAAAGGATTGGTTGGACGCGCATTTTATTTCTAAAGGCGATAATATCGCTCAAAGGTTAACTGGAACAGATCCCTTAAAGGGATAAGTTCGCCTTTGTACATACCTGTTATATTGTTGTCTATTTTATAATTGTTATCTCTTTTGTTTGTACAATAAAGTGTTTAAATACATGCATACCTACATACACTATTATTAAATAGGCAAGACGTGAGTGCGTCAAATTTGTTTGGAATAACCTGTGGCCCAAGACAAGATGCTTAATGCTAACGTAAGCGATTTTCTCAAACTGCTAACGTTAATGAACGACGTTACGTTAATCCTATACATTTTTGATAACACTAACTTTCGCCTTAAGCATCTTGTCTAGAGCCACTGTTGTGTTCGCGTTACTACTATAACAAAAGATGAATACTCTAACGCAAGGCTGCTCATCTTTTTAGCGGTCGGGCCAAACGAACGATTCAGGGGCCTTAGACAAGATACATTCGGCGTTCGTTATCGTTATAGGATTGTCGTAGGCTGTAATATACTTCAACAGTTTTCGAAAATCGTTAACGTTATCGTGTTAGCGTTAAGCAACTAGTCTAGCTTTACAGATATGTTTGCCGGGCTATTGACGATCGCTTATCGCGCGTAAGGTTGAGCAGCCTTTACCAATTTTCATTACTACAATGTTCTAGGTTGGCCACGACTGGGGCTACTTCACGATGGTCACTGACCTGCCCAAATACATGACCGACGTCCTCAAGTTCAACATCAAGTCGACCGGCATCCTCTCCTCGATGCCGTACGTCGCCATGTGGATCGCTGCGTTCTTCTTTGGTCTTGTCTGCGACTTCTGCGTCAAGCGAGGCTATCACTCCATTCTCACCGCTAGAAAGATTTACACTACCATTGGTGAGCCCATTTTTAATATAGTTACGTCAATAAAACTAGTTTTACATTTTGTGGTTAGTTCTTCGCTTTTTTTACATTCAAAAGCACAATTCTTCCCAAGCCGTAAAGAAATTAAATTTAATGAATTTGTAAGATATATTAGAAAATTGGGAAAGATACAGCAATATAATATAATTGTCAGAAATAACAAAAACAGTTTGCAATAAAAGAAATCCAGCTCACCATTATAGTCAGATCAGAAAAATAATACTTTTTCGTCTGTCTACAGTGAGTATAAATAAATATCGGGCGAGACTTTCACTGTATGATTTTAAGATAATTGCTGTGCTGTATCATTTGCATCTGATATTTTATTGATTACCCATAAGAACAAAAAGACTAATAGTAAATTAAATTCTTTACAGCCGCCACGGGTCCCGGTATTTGTATCATAATGGCTTCGTACTCGGGCTGTGACACAACCCTGGCGGTGCTGTGGTTCGTGGCAGCCATGACGCTGATGGGCGCGTATTACAGCGGTATGAAGATCAACGCCCTGGATATCACACCTAATTACGCTGGGACCACCACGGCAATGGTCAACGGCATTGCCGCCATCGCGGCAATTATTACACCTTATCTCATTGGCCTGTTAACACCAGAGGTATGTACTGACAAAGTGTCTATCAGCTTTGAAATTATGTTTATTAGATGTTCAATGCCATGTACATCACGCCTAATGCCGGCAAAGCTGCAATTCGCAGTAATCATTACACCGAATCTCATTAGCCTGTTAACTCCAGTCACACGGTATGTATAGAAAAAGTATCTGAAAATAGAGTTGTGGCAGGAAAGATAAGAATTTATAAGAAGATTTTTCTCTTTCTATGCGATTCACTTAAGTTTTTTGTGAAAAGTGTTTATCACAACACGTGCCAATTGTAAGCAGCCACTTTCTACTGCTTAGTTTTGCCAATTTACGTATTTAAACAATCTTCTTTGTTGCAGTCTACCCTCAAACAATGGCGCATAGCATTTTGGGTGTGCCTCGCGGTTTTAGTGTTCACAAACATTATATACCTCATCTGGGCCCAAGGCGAGCCCCAATGGTGGGATGACGTCAAGAAATACGGGTACCCAGCCGGCTGGAAACATGGACCCTTGCCCACCAAGAAGAATAAGGATGGCGAAGCGATAAAGAGTGAAAAAGAAATACAGAAAGAAAATCAGAAACACATAGAGTGACCTTAATATGACAATAGTAATTAACTAGGTTAAGTTATATTTATTGCTACAAGATAAGATTAAAGACGTTCATGTTGATGACTACTGACTTTGATTATAAACCATCGTTTTGTATTTCTGTTATAATATAACAAAGGTAAACCTGATAAAAATATAATTACGGGCGAGTAAGTAAAAACAGGAGTTTACAACGGGTAATGAATTGCATAAAAACTATTGTACTAATTTTCATTTTACATATCACAAATTGCATAATTTCGATCTCTAATAATAATTATGCATAAAACGAAATGCATAATTTCTTAAACTATAATTTCATAAATTAAAATAATAATATTTCTAATGGCTTTCATTACTATTAATGTGGTCACAGTTCTAACCTAACCTAACCTAGTTAGAAGAAATTGACTTGAAATGCATAATAACAAGAAAACGATAGTTATAATAAATGAGTGTTATGTTATTCGATCGTATGCGTGATAAAATTATTCAATTGTTTTTCATGCTAAGTGTTCATTATGCTTTTCGTGGTTAGTTAAATGAAATTAAACAAAATATTTTTAGACTGATTGAAGCACACCCGTTTGCAAAAGAAACATTATAGGTACAGTCGGCATCAAGAGAGCCCCCGGCTCGGGAACAGACAAGGTGCTCAAAATTATATGAGCTTGGCACAAGATGCCTCTATGAATAGAGGTGAGGACGACAATTTTAAGCATCTTGCCTCATCTCATTTATTTGGTGCTGAGTGTACAGTTCTACGGGAAAGGCGCACAACCTTGTCGGACCCATTAACCCAAATAAATAACCGAAATATGCCAATAAATAGTTATGTATGTATGTAAGTATAGGCCCAACGATTAAACGGTTTACTAATGTTTCGTGATCAAACGATACAGATTATATTTTGCAGAAATAGGTACTTGTACATTGTTATTGAGTAACCTAAACCGCTAAAAAGGTCTAAAACTTAATCCACAAAAAGGCGAGTGAAACACAGAGAGAATGTACGTCTTTCCTTATCTCGTATTTGTTTTTACGGCAAATGCCTTCACAAGGCTATATTATATACTGCATCATCACCTGAGCTGTTACTTTTTAGGGTTCCGTACCCAAGGGGTACCCTATTACTAAGCCTCCGCTGTCTGTCCGTCCGCCCGTCTGTCGGTTTGTTAGCGGGCTGTAATCATGAACTTTAATAGGTAGACGGTAAAAGAAATTGCAGAGTGTGTATTTCTATTGCCGCTATAACAGCAAATAATTTAAATAAAATAGAATAAAATATTTAACGTTTCGTGACTTTTCAGCGTCTTTTTGCTTAACCATAACAATCATTGTATCTCTCGAACTGTAATAGGTAGACACTTGATTTTTTGCAGGCCGCTATAGCAAAACAACGTAAGTATGCAATAAAATAAAGTATTAAGGGGTCAGGAGTTTTTTGCTCGATCCTTACCTATATTGAACGGTGGTACGGAACCCTTCGCGTACGAGTCAAACTCGCATTTGGCCGGTTTTTATAACTAAATAACTACACCTCATATTTTGCTGCAAGATTATCATAGCTTCTTATTTTTCTACTTATCAGCTTCTCGTAATATTTTATCTTATGGCTGCTTGAGAGTACCTTATCATATCCGAAGTTAAGATGACAAATGGCAGCGACGTGTGTCGATACTGCCGCGTCAAGACTTTAAGATAGTGCAGGGATATTGTTTACATCGTTTATATTTAAAAAGTTTTTACACTTCGGAGTTAGTAAGGTAAGTTACAGTTCTATACTTTAAACCTGAATTGCATGTTTATATTGTCCATGTGAATGCTAAAAGATAGTTTTTGGTTAGCATTTTGCGGTTAACTGACGGTTGAGTTGCAGTGAAGTTTCAAATTTTTAAGTGACAGTCAGCTGGTATTTCGTTCTGGCACAATAAGTCGCTGATAAGTGATTAAAATAATTTCATAATATAAAGGGTAAATACAAGTGTATTTTGAGCTGCTTTCAAACATCCGCTTTCGTGAGATTAAACAAATATATGACTTTAGTTTCCTTTTTACTATACTTTCAGTAATGCATCAAACTGACTAGATAATATCTAATGGAATAAATTTCTTGAAGTAGGAGAAACATGACACTTACAGGATGGAGACTGTTTTTAAATCGGGGTAAGTGGAGATATATTTATTGAAAACTAGCTAAGTAATCCGATGTACTTTATTCGTGCACCTTTTTTAATTTTTGGCAGTGAAACCGACAGAGCTATTGCAATCTTATAGCTCTATCTCTGTATCTACAGGGAAGGCCTCAATTTTTTTATTACTCTTTGTCTTAAACCATTTATTCCTATGGTTTTCAAAAAGTAAAGGTAATCAGAAATCGATTAGAAGCATTAAGGTGCGACCCCACCCCCCACTGTGTAAAACACGATATCAGGTTATGTCGAATACAGATTCATCATTAAGACCCAGGGGCTCTTTTCTACTAAGTAAAATCATATTGCTTTTAACATGTTATCGTATTGTTTTTAACTCGGCCGCCATTACTACTAAGTAAATAAGAGCTATCCTAACGTTGACGATACGATAATGTATCAAAAACAATATGGCTTTACCGAGTAGAACACAGCCCCTGATATAATCATGCAACATCGTATTAATACATTGGATAAGTTCTTATTTGTCACGCTTTATTAAATCGATAGCAATGGATACTAAAGCCAACTGAGAAAGGAAGATAAACAAAAATGTATCCACAAAAAACGATGTCATATCATTTCTAAATCTGTATAAGTTTAAAGATTTTTAAATTTAACAGAAACGTCTGTTTACGAAATTCTAAACTATATTAAAGCGAAAAAATGTCGTCGGTCTTAGGCAGGATTCGAACCTCTGGCTCTCCGGGCCAAGTTATAAGTTATAAGTTAAGTGATGTATAAGTTTACTTAGTAACCGACCTCATGAAAAGATGAGGTTTTTCGGTGCACAGCACCTTACACGTGTACATTAACGGCCGACTCTATATTGAAACCGCGGACAAATGAGGCTTACTTCGGGTTAAAATTTGACATTTGCCTATACAAAATAAGTCAAATTTTAATCCGAAGTAAGCTTATCTGTCCTTGGTTTGAGTTTGAATATAGGGTTCGGCCATAAGTAAAGTCGTAGTCAGCATTCTATCGGCGGCGCATCGAGCGCTGACATAGAGTACGAGTAATAAGTTACAAGTTAGTGCATATTTCAGAACTGCCGCGACCTGGGGGGCTATTGTCTAACGCACTCGCAATCGCAACCGGCTTCAAAGTGGAACAATTGTTTTCATTTTGTATGCAGACAAGCTTTCGATTTTCTAAAACGATCGTGATTGCGAGTGCGTTCGACAATAAACCCTCTGGTGCATTCAATAATAACGTATATAACATTTTAACATTTCTTGAACATTTTTCTCTAACATAGTTTCTAAAGACTCATGTAACAAGTACTTTTAAGTCAATAAATATCAATTCATCTTATTTTAACATTCACCGCAAACCCAATCCGAACAGAGGTTTTACTATCGGCTGTACTTTTTTCTAGTGATGATCATACCTCAGCGCTATGTCCTTGGCGTCATGGGTTTATTCGCTTTAGCGAACTCTTTCACGATGCGAGTCTGCCTGAGCATGACCATCACCCAGATGGTGACACATGTGGCGTCATCTGAGCACATCATCGGCGAAACATGTCCTGACACCGCCTATGTGGGCTCTAACGAGACGTCGAATGTCACATTGACGTATGAGGTACATTCATTCTCTCCTAGAAATCAAATAGATCGTCCATACATTAACAAGAATTGATCATCAATTGAATCGACAACATGTAATAATCCAAGAATTCTGTATTAATTAAGAGTACCTTCAAGCAAACGGTCGGTATCCGCAAGTTTTGGATACTTATGTTCTACAAACCGAGGCCTTTACTAAAATATCCAAGCTTTCGACCTTGGGGTGCTACTGTGGGCTCTGCCATGTCCATAAAACCAACATGAACTTTGGAATTCACAGTAAAGTGGTATTCTAGAGGAATGAACAGGACTAAATGCGCTACAATTTGTTTCTTCAATCATTTCTATATCCTTAACAGTTAACTACAAACTACAGTTCAAACTAAGGGCATTTAAAACTAAATGTACAAATTTAAACATTATTGTATCCTGCTACTCAAAACAATAACGAGCGATTTTCAGAAAGGTTAATAAAAAACTTTATTTGCCAGTTTGCCACTAATTCAAGATTCTGCACACTTTCACTAACTAAAATCTTACCATATTGGGTGGAATTGGGAATTAATAATATATCTCTTTTATAGATTTGGCATTTCATTTACTTACTTACACAACAAGCTACTCGCGTAAATATCATGTTCTGATTTTTTCAAAAACCATTACGTGTTATGATACATTAGGCTTTTAATTTTAGGCGTTCTGATACGGACCCGATTTTTCATGTTAATATTTAAGATAACGCTTTACTTTTCAGGGTCGCGAAAAGTACGACTGGGATGAGGCAACACAGGGATTTTTGCTAAGTGCTTTCTACTACGGCTATGTCCTAACGCACCTGCCCGGCGGTCTTCTGGCAGAGAAGTTTGGAGGCAAATGGACCATAGGAATTGGTCTTCTTGCTACTTCTCTGGCTACCATACTGACTCCTTGGGCAGTGAGCGTCGGAGGAGCAATAGGATTGTTCATAATAAGAGTCATCGAGGGCATGGGAGAGGTAAGATCTATTTCAAAATGACCCTAGTCCAAAACTCTTACACTTCGACTTTGCTTTTTTAAGATGAAATTAATTTATGGTGTGTTTGCTTATGGAGAATAAATTGCACTGCGTCACCTATCACTTCTACTAACGCTCACACGTTGCTCTGACTCAATGAACCAAGAAATTAATAGAGTTACCTCGTGTTTTCAAAGTAATACCACACGCCGAACCTTTCATATTTACCGTAGTACTTAGTAACATACCGGGTGATGTAAATAATAAGTGCCTTTAATATGTTATATAGTGTATATGCGTTAGTAACATGAGCTTTCCAAAAATGTATTTAAAATCTACAAAGGTGCGCCCCATTACCTAATTTTACGTACAGTCACACAAATTGTACAACGTCAATTTAAGTAAAGGGTTGCGTCTTTGTAGATTTGTAACTAGGTACACCAAATGCCATAAAATAAACCGAAATACTAACCATCTTAATTCTTGAAAGTCTGCAGACGAGTTTACATCAATCTAGTGACGATGATAGTATTATTTAATGATTACTAAATCTACCCTACATAAACAACAGTCAACGGTGTCATTTCATATTACGAAATTCATAATAAATTAAATAAAAAACCATTAACAAAATAGATAGGCACAATACGACAAATACAAGGCAATAACTCTTAGAATGTATTTTGGGTTCGGATATAGTTTGGTTAAACCATAGGTATGTCTAAAGTTACATTATTGAATAAGTCCAAAACACATCGACTTCATATTAATAGCAAGTTAAGACATAATAAAAAAGAAATTCTGCAGTCGGGTTAAAAAAAAAAATGTTCTGATTAGTTCATATACAGGATGTCTTGTATATAGACGACTCGCTTTGCTCTATCTAAAAAATCTACATAACATGGGTTTACTTAAATTTCAATAAATTGCTATTATCTCGAAAACCGTAATTTTTTTACTAGACCCATTTTAGGTGGTTTAGATAGAGCAAATACTCGTCTTAATACAGTTTGATCTTGAACCCCTAAAAACAGGACACGCTGTATTTATTTCACTTACTTGTTATTTAAAAGGAATTTTCTATTTAATTTACAGGGCCCTGTGACCCCAGCATTTGTCCTCCTGCTAGCTCGCTGGGCCCCCCCTTCAGAAAGGTCCCGCTTTGGCGCTATGATATTCGGTGGTGCCCAAGTTGGGAACATCTTCGGACCCTACATCTCAGGTCTGCTAATGGCCGATGGCGGAGATTGGGCTAATGTGTTCTATGTCTTCGGAGGACTTGGAGTCATTTGGTTCTTTTTCTGGGTAAGAAAGAGCAATGGAAAAAAGACGAACCTGAGGGCTTATTGTCTAACGCACTCGCAATCACAACAAGGTTCAAAGCGGAGCAATTGTTTTCATTTTTTATGCAGACAAGCCTTCGATTTTCAAAATGAAAACGATCGTGATTGCGAGTGAATTAGACAATAAGCCCTCAGATTATTAATCTTCTATTCCTTCTTTTCTAATGAGCTACTCTATTGTATTCTATTTTTTGAATTCGACATAGTCAAAACAATATTGTAAAGGAGTTTTTCTTAGTGTATTTTTTTTGCTTTCCGTTCTGTTCTGCCTGACAAAAAAAAAGTCAGTGTTAAATACAAGTAAAAAATAGTTTATTAGCACTGATATTTAATTTGCTTCCACAGTGCCTGTTATGCTACAGTACCCCGAATTCCCATCCATATATATCCGACAAGGAGCGGCGCTACTTACAAGAGTCTGTTGTAGCTTCGGGTCTCCACAAGAAACTGGATCCTGTGCCATTTAAAGCTTTATTGAGATCTGGTCCTCTTTGGGTCCTCGTTCTGGCAGCTGTAAGTCACTTCAGAAGTACCTTAATATACATATAATGCTTTTACTGCAAGTCGGTATTTTGTATTAAGTATCTTTTAAGCAAATTGACAGTCGACCAAAAATGTTCGATCAAATTTAATTATTAATATTAATTAAGGTCGATACTTTGAATTGACTACTTATTTGGGTCGTATACGGAGCAATATTTTGTTCGACTGTACATTAATTACATTGAATAAATATAGTGTGTTTCAATTTAATTGGTCGGTTAATTAAGTTGAAATAAGCCATGAGGAGATATCCATCATCATTAACCTCGTTACAATTTTCATGTTACATACGCAAAAACGTTACATGCAGGTTATTTCATATGAATAAGAATAAATGGGCACGTGTTGGAAGACTTCGATATTGTATGAAACTTTGAAAGGTAAACAAAGCGAAATTACCTTGGAAGTAAACATAAACAACGACATTTTCTTGTTATTTTGCCTCGTACAAGCAAAGGTAGCGAATATGTAGATATAAAACTGGTTTTTGTTTTTTGCATATAATTTCTTTTCCTTTATTATTAAAAGACAAAGCTTCACATCAGATTAAAAATCTAAATAATATAAACTCTGCTGTCTAAATAATAAATTTTGTTTAGCTACCGAATAGTTCGTAGTTTGCATGCTAGTTTTTATTTTTATTCTGAACTGCACCATGCACCGATGAACTTCAACTAGGAAAATAGGAAATCAAGCGTCATCCTTCCACAGGATAATTTGCGATTATTTTTAGTAGCTATTTTCCTCAGGTCGGCCATGATTGTGGATATTTTACGATGATCACCGACCTTCCCAAGTATTTCTCCGATGTTCTCAAGTTCAACATTAAAGAGACCGGCCTGATGTCCGCCCTGCCGTACATAGCTATGTACGTGTTCTCGTTTGTGTTTGCTAGCTTATGCGATCTTTGCATTAGAAAGAAATGGCATAGCATTAGCACAGGCAGAAAGATATATACGACTATATGTAAGTACGAAACGACATTCAAACACTTTACCACGGGCAAAACATGATTATAACTCCTATTAAATCGCTTTTCGTTATCCCTTTCCTTTATTTTAATGTTTTAATTTTAAAGGAATATCCGCCGTATTTAGAGACATTTAAAGACAATTGAGTTGTAATTTTTTCAAACTAGTGCTTGAATAATCGTCGGAACGACTTAATCGTAATTAACTGACTCTGAGTGCAGCCGTTACTGTGCTAATTTAATCCCAATTCAGTTGTTCATGCGTCAGTAAATCACTATCATCCAAAATACTATCACCATCACAAACTTTAACATTATTTGCAAAATTAAATCAAGGTAAAAAGTGACACTGCATCTTTGCCGCATCATAATTCTCTTCTCTTTATAAAATACCAAAAAAGCCACCAAATGAAAAACCCGTTCACGCGCATTATAAACTAGACTGATTAAGGAAAACTTTTTTCCGCAGCGTCTTCCGTGCCTGCAGTTTTTATAATTCTGGCCTCGTACTCCGGTTGTAACCGGTTGGAGGTTGTCGGGCTGTTCGTCGCCTCCATGGCTTTCATGGGGGGATTCTACAGTAGCGTGAAGATCAATGCTATGGATATCGCACCCAACTACGCGGGCACGTGTTCTGCGTTCGTCAACGGCATCGCGGCGATATCTGGAATCGTCACGCCGTACTTGATCGGCCTGTTGACCCCTGACGTAAGTATTTTTTGCACGATGATTTTAAATGAACCGGTCAAGATCCTGGAGATGATGGTAGATGTTTCTTGTTTTTTAGGCTTTGGAAATATTAATAGTATACTGACATTAAGCTATCATTGACGATTAATTTAAAATTAAAAAAATAAGCATTCTTTCGCTCTTGGAAACGCACATACTCTTATACTTAATCTAATCAATGAGTAAAGAACAGAGAAAGCACATAAAATAGTCAAAATTTACCCCAGGTCAAAATAACTTACAAAGTTATTAGGCGATGACAATGCCCTTTTAATGTGTAAAATATTATGTTAATCCTATGAGTCAGTATTCTTTATAAATACGTATGTTATAACTTAACATATAACTAAAAATTTACACTATTTATTAAGTAACAATACAGCCATTGTTAAGCAATTGGCTGCATTTTAAAATGCTGTAAAAACAAAAACTTTTTGCGGTACATGTTCGTAAACTGGCAAATTAATTCGAGGACGTTTTGACAACTGAACGCTCTCAGGAGAGAAATAAGTTCAACCAGATTTCCTATTCCGCGATGACTGTCTCAGTTGATTAGGTAATGTGAGTTACCAACCGGCAACAACTGGGAAAGAAAAAAAAATGGTTTTTAGATTTTAATTTTGTAAACTGACGAACTAAAGGAAAATGTGGCTAAAACAACTTTTAAGAATTAGTTATTTGAATATCGACGATGCTTTGAATTGAATGCGATATGGATAATTGCAGCCCCGACTGAAAATCATAATTACATGCATATCCCTCCTAAACTAAACCATTTTTTTTTTAAATCTGAATAAGACGAACGTATAAATAAATCATCGCTCTAATGCAATAAATCATATCACTTTGAAGAATTTATAGTGTCTACTAGCTGTCCGCGCACGGCGTCGCCCAGTGTGTTTTTTTTTCATACATTTTAATGAGTAACAAATCACCGTCAGCCGTTCAAAAAACTAATAACTAGTAAAATATTCTGATGAAAATAAATGTTGAGTAATGAGCGAAATAAACTATTTACTTAAGCCACTAAAGCTACATATTTTTTGCACGCTCGATGTAAGAACAAAAAAAACAATCCAACGCGTAACTTAATTTAAAAATATTGATGCGACTCTATTCCTAATATTTCTGAGAATCGTGGTACTAACGACACGCACACGCCGTACTGATTGGTGCTAATATTGGTAACACGTGCCAAGGATCATTCGCTTATCTGATTAGGTACTTTAAAGTGATTAATTGACTTTTTTAATTACTTGAAATAAAACATTAACAGTTAAAACCATTATAATAATGAAGTGGAGAGTGTTAACAGCTAAAAGTAAAGATAACTTTAGATTTTTAGACGACGAGGTTTAAGATAATTATGTAACGTACTTAATCTACAAAAAAATTTAGTTACTTATTAGAAAAAATAAGTTGCATAAAACTTTATTAACTATTTGGAAAATAGATCGCAAGACTAATTTTTTTTCCCAAATGTTTCGTTCAGGAATTTGCGTTTTCTGGAACCGTTTTTACTATTTATAAATATCACCTGATACCTACACATAGAATTAAAAGATAAGGTTAGGGTTGATTTATATCAACCCTTAAAAGTCATACAGTTAAGAATACTCTTCTAACTTGTGATTCTGCATAATAAATAGTCGGGGAAGGAAAATTCGGACTCAAGATAGGTACCAATGATTAGAATGTGTTTACAGGATGCTCACTACTTTGTAGGTCGAGAAATCCTGTTATAAACAAAAGTAAACTAAAATCGCTCAGTATTTTGGTTGCTTCACTGTAACTAAACACTGACTGCTTTATTTTTTTATTTCAGCAAACTGTAGGCCAGTGGCGAGTAGCATTTTGGGCCGTTTTTGCAGTTCTCGTAGGAACCAATGTGCTATACGTGATTTGGGGAAGTGGCGAGCAGCAGTGGTGGGATGACGTGGATAAACATGGCTACCCCCCTGACTGGAAGCACGGGCCTTTGAAGAAAACCACTCCTGATACTGAAAAGAAGATTGTATATCCTAAACACGATCATTCTCCGGTATCTACCGATTAAGATTAAACATTGGTCTCTTGCTGCATTTGTTTGATGTTTGTTGGCCTGATTGTGCAAAACGTGGTTACAGAATTAACAACAAGTTTTTAGAGTTGTTGGTAATTCTGTAGTTCTACCTAAGTACCCCACTCTGGGAATGAAGGCGTGATTGTAGGTATGTATATTGTCTGCAATAATTATTTTTAGTCATTAATGGTTTAAGGTCATTATTATCGAAGTCAAAACGTATTTTTTTCAAGAAACTGTTAATATAGCTGTGTTTCGGGTTTTTTATTCAACTTACAGGTATATTTTTACCATTATATTCCTTTTTGTTTTTATAGTTTTTAATCAAACAATAAATATATTATTATGTACATAACATATAAAAGGAACTTCAAAGTTATTAATTGTCATCGGTTTCCGATGTTTCTAAAAAATAAAAAATAAAGATGTTATGTTAGGTGCGAAGCGAGCGTGATAGTAAGATGAGAAAAAAGATGATCTCTAATAGCCAAAAAGTCGTAGGATTAATTACTAACCCCCTTACTAATAAACGTTGAGTAACGGTGGTATAGCTATACAATGTTTTGTCCTTATCTGTTATTGTGACATTTGGCTTTGACAGATAAGGACAAAACATTGTATAGCTATACCACCGTTAGGTACTCAGCGTTTATTAGTAAGGGGGTAAGAAAATAATGGTGCAAAACCTTAGTACTTCTTGCAAATTTAAAATAAAAGAAACAGCTAATGTAAAATTAAAAATTGCTGTATGATTGTGTAGTGGCAATCACAAACAATATGCAGAGACAAAATAACAATAATTAAGAAACCACACGATTTATTTTCAACAAAACGTCAGTTACTGTTGATGCGGTCCTACGGATAATATAGGTAAGTAAAACATGTAAGTATCTGTCATGTTTTGATTAATAAATAAGTACCAACCTATGCAGTTTGAGCGTGATTAAGAAACAGAAAGCGTCAGAGATAAAGATATTGGTCGTCAGCAGAGTGATTTCTCAACAAACTACAATTTTGTAATGAATCGTAAAAATGCATTCACGACAGAAGTGTGTTAAAGTCAGGGTTACCAGACAAAACTATTTCAATATTTCAACAAGTACATAATTAAATTGATAAATCGAATACCCGGAATATTTGATGAGAGACTCCAGACTTTTTCTTTAAAAAATAAGATAACAATGTAAAAAAATTAATATAAGAGACTATCAACTACTAAGTTTTCAAGGGCAAATTGCAAAATCGCTGAATCTAACTGTGAACTACCTACAATATGTTCTCAACTTGCAGAAATAGTTCAAGTTTCCTCATACATTGTAAGAAAAGTATGGAAGTTTTACTGCCCTATTACATTACACTTACACTACTACTTACACGGTTATACTTGTGTGATTTATTTAGTGTAAAGTAAAAAAAAACTGCTCTCTGTAAGGTTTGTGCTCTCTGCATGGTAAGACAACGCACACAAGTTTACTATTTACGATGAAATAAGAAGTCTATTGAATAAGAACGAACGACACCACAAAATCGAATTACACGAAGAGTTTTGCTTCTACAGTTGACTATAAGTACTAAACTTTAATTAAGAATTATGCTGCACTCAGAGATATCAATTTGAATTAATACTTGTTTTAGTGACGTGTTGTTGCAAAGAAAGTGACAGCAGCAATTTTTATCAAGCATTCAATTAAATTGACGTCCCTGAGTGGGGCAGTAAAACTGTCTCAACTCTAATTGCCACGAGACCTAAACATAGATTTTTTATTTTTGTACAAATTATATACATCTGCGAATCGTAGTGGCAACCCTAATATATTTTGACATTTATAATCCAGTTTAACAAATTATCTGCATTGTGAAATTGCGCGCTTAAATTGAATATTGTCGTTTTACTAACAAGTTAACTACATAACGTAAGAGTTATTAAAGATCGTGTCAGTGGGTCGTCCGTCATTAAGTTAGTTTTAATAACCTTCGTTGTACGGCGTACATTTTTGGGGCCATTCTATTTTTTGATGCCCAATAAAACGTCCCTTAGCGTGAACGTACCTATATTTTCAACAAAACTGGATAGTGTTAGAAATGCACACAATTATCAGATTCTGTTCAATGTCCCTAAAAAACGTTTTACCTAACTTGTGTGTTTTAACTTGTTTGGGGCTGGGTAAAAAAAGGTTGTTATAGTAAAGCAGTGTTCATTATTTCGGACATGGATAGTAGTGACAAAGTGATAATTATGAGCAGCAAATTAATGTTTTATATACAAAAAACACAAAAATCATATATAAATTACCAAAACAAAGTCGGATTTGGTTAACGTTCATTACGTTGGATTGCTGTAAAACTATCTCAAGACATCTGCGATTTTTTTTAAAAGATTTTCATTTTAATTTATAATTATAAACATCGAAATGAAGAATGGCCCTTTGCATAAAATAGTCGTGACCTTCGCTTTGGGTTTATTAATGTGATGAGCCCACGTGTTTCATTCGCGAAAGGTCAGGTGCGCGCAGGCGCCTTTCTCGGTGAAGGCCGGCATGTGATTGACCAGTATGTCCGAGTTGTTTATGCTGCTTCCCCACGCCTTTGACACTTCTGTACTAAGATTAAAATATAACAAACAGGCCAGATTATTCTCTATCGGAAGCTTATTTAATACTATTGCGAATAAAAAACGATTAAGCATTTTTTAAATTAAAAATGGATCTCTGAAATGAATCGTTAAGTAGGTACAGCAAATAATAGGTAGGTACAGCCGAAGTCATAAAAATATGTAACGTTCCCAAGACGTCAAAATTAAACTAAACTATGATGATGCGCTTTCCGACCGTTTTCGGCCATGGCGACCACTTCGACTCCTAGTCGGTCGGGCACTGGTGCACCCGAAGATGGCTTAGTAGCCGATCTTTGCAGCAAACTCCCGTGCACACAAACCCTAAACTTAAATCTATGTGTACATACATATATTTATTTGGCGTGATGATCGTGTGGATAGTGCTTTTGTCTGTACATGTTGACGTTTAAATTATCAACAAACAAAAACATTGTAGGTAAAACAAAAATTTGATTGATTGCTGCACTTTGTTAAAATCAGCGTATTGAGACAATGAAACAGGATTTCACTTATAAGTAAATAATTGACAAAGTATACGAGGTCAAACCCGCAAGTCAACTGCGAAAAAATGCGATGCCTTTCTTTTAGAGGAATACTTATATTTACTAAATAAATATTTTGAAATTTATCACCTAATCGGCACGCAGCCTCTTAAAGATTAAACTAAGCTAGGCATAATAACTGTTAAACATATCTAAATAAGTGATCTTTGCTACAACTGTCTATGCAAGCGCGAGCGCAGTTTTA
Organism: Acleris cristana; assembly: GCA_948252455.1. Lineage (NCBI taxonomy): Eukaryota > Metazoa > Arthropoda > Insecta > Lepidoptera > Tortricidae > Acleris > Acleris cristana. The sequence goes on from OX411775.1 coordinate 8,209,867, forward strand.
CTGTGCCAGTCGAGTTCCACGCTGCTCGACGGCCACTCGCTCCCAAGTTACTCAATAAGTTACACAGTAAAAAAGTGTGCAAAGAAAAGTAAAAATTTAATGGAAAAAATAAACGGCCAGTGTTAAACGACGCGGGAAATTTACGAGGAGATAAGAAGGTAAGTTTAGTCATTACATAATTGAGATATAATTGACTGGTAATAATCTTCGGAATTTTCTTTTATGTACATTTAAACAATGATGGCTTATCTGCTGTCGTTTATTGAAGTAAATATCACGAAGATTTCATGGCAATGAGCCGTTTTCACAACTTTGTTTACATTAGTGTATAAATAAAGTTGATCTTTATTGACTTAATTATACCATACGTGCGTCTTATAAAATTGCATTGCAGGAGACCTTCATGCTGGATTGATATTATTTTTTATAGTTGGTAGTTACGTATCAATTAAGTTCAAATTGAAGGTTTACTAGTCAGCGGATAATAAGGTCAAGTATTTCAAATAAATAGTTTGTCCGTTATTATTTAATAACAATCGTTATGGTATCTATGCACATACAATGATCAGATTCGCGATGTACTGAATAAGGGAAAAATCAAAAGCACCCGAAACCGACGTACGTGCATGTAGAGATTGATGAATGTAGAGGAAGCAAAATTGTATGTTTAAACCGGGGCACCTGGCGTTCCATAGTCTCTGCCTACCCCATTGCGAGACAGGCGTGAAGGTATGTGTATGTTATCTAATTACACCCTTATGGGGTAAAAAAGTTGAACTTTAAAATTTAAATATAATTCGCATATTCAAAATGTCAATCAAGTTTTTTTACAATGCGAAATAATTTTATACAAATTCGTAATGGCATAAGGTCAACCCTTCTATTAATCTGAAGTAAGTGCAACAATATTTTTATTCTTATCAACTTTAAAAAAAAACATAGCCTATGTTACTTAGGAATAATGTAGCATTCTAATGGAAAAAGAATTTTTGAAATCGGTTCTGCGGTGTGTTTATTCGTTACAAACATACAAAAATACAAATCTTTCCTCTTTATAATATTAGTGTTAATATATAACAACACGTCAGTCGTGATTTTGATATTTCCTTATGTTTCAAGCAAGTCTGTTTTGATTATAACCAGGTGATACTGAGGTCAGACATAAATACATTTCTGATTTTAAAAAAAACCCGGGTAGCAAGTCGCTATTCCCAATCGTCTCTTTATTGCCAGATGTTGCTCTACCACAGTACCTAAAGAGTCGGTGGTCTAGTGCTGGGTGTCGATTCGTGATCGTAAGGTACCGAGTTCGAAACGCAGCAGTCGCCTTGAACCAAAGGTTTTTTCTTACTATTCGAGTATTATTATTTGAGTGTTAAGTACATTACCCGATGCTCTTACATTAAAGGAAAAAGATCGGGGGGAAACATGCAAATTCGATCAGCTGAGTGTTTAAGAGCGTATTTGAAGGTACTAAAGATCCTAAACATTTATATAACATACTCAAAAATCCTGGAAATCGGACTTGATTTAGGGGATGACAAACATTATCGCCCCGAGCTAAATGTGAATGCAACAATAGTGACAGCTACGCGATTTAAGCACCGATTCACAAATCCTCTTAAGCGTCTAAACCAGACGGATCCGTGTAATAACCGCGTTAAAGTCCGTGTTTAAGTCCGGAAACGGATACCCATGCAAGCGGATCTTAATTTACCCGCGAGTATTACCCGCCCGCGATGGTTTAAGGCAGACATGGGCTGTTGTCAATAAGGGCCGCTATAGCAAAACCTCAATATATTAGTAACTACCAACATCGTTTATTGACAGCTCTTATAAACAACGGCCAGGCTGATCGTGGTATTACCTGCAGGTAATCGAGATCATCAAGGTATAAACACGTGTATCTGGAGACTAACTACATGGGAACCCGTAGTAAAAACGTGTCCGTGTAATACGGAAACGACTACATTAACCGAAAAACCTAGCTGTTGAATTCAAAACTAACTTTTCTTGTATCTTAGAAATCGAGCGTCTTAAAATGTCGAGAGCTTCCTTAAGATCTAAGTGACAATACATAGGCGTCAATCTTACAATCCCCTTCGTTCTGCGTCGGGGGTAAATATAACCTCGTAAGACCTTGTTAAATGAGCTATAAGGTGCCTTTTATATTTGGTTTTATGCCCTTAAGCAAGAACCTGGAGACTCAGGAGGCTAAATACCATGTCCAATCCTTAAAAGGTTATGATTACGAAGTAACAATGGTTGGTATGTTTACGCATTTGACCGTTTCTATCGATTTACGGCTATGGTTGAGTTATGCTATTAAATAAACGAGTGATACTCGATAGTGTGTGTATAATGTATAGCTCGAAGTAAATAGTACGCGTTAATCCGTAAATATTAATATTACGTATCAAATTGGCATTGGAAATAACCAAAGTTTTTTTGCTAAGAGATCTAATAAAACCCTGATTAGTGATTTAGATTAGAGCTTCAAAACTTTTAACTACGTTACAAACACATACCTAACTGAAAAGTTCCATCAGGGGTTACCGGACATATGTGAATACACGTATTACTGGGAAATGCAGACAGAATTTTGATAAGTGGTTTTATATTAATGACTTGTTTTATTATATAAACAATACGCAGTACTGTTGAGAAGTGAGGCGCGAATGTTCCGACTGAATAGCCAACGACCTCGAATGTATCGCCATGACCGCCACAGCTCACAAAACCATTTTAAAAACACTCACGTTCCTACTTAATTCAATTTAAAATGACTCGGTTCCGGTCCGTGAACCAATTTAGTGTCAATTCGATACGTACATTCCTTTATTTTAGTGAAAATTGCTAATAAATATCTACGTGTTATTTTCAATAGTTTCGCTACGTTCGTCTGTTTACAAGTCAGACAGAGGTTTCTCATAACCTTTCAAAGCCACAAAGCTGATTGTATCGACACAATTTTTTCTCAAACCACATTCAATCGTGATAAATTATAATATTGATTTATTCTGTCACTTTTAATCTCGTCGAATTATGGTTTCACAAGCTACTCCGCCGATTTTTTGATCAGACTGTTTTAAAAAAAAATAATGAAATAGCTAGAGTTAGAAGAAAAAAGTCGAAACCAGAAAACTTTGAAGGTTTGCATTGAGTCCTAAATACTCGGCGGTAAATTTATCTCACCCTCAACTTGGGTCACTTTGATTCATTTAGAAAATAAATCTAATGTAACTCACTGCATTTCATTGTTGTATTTATTAAAGATATATTGCGTGTATTAGCTTAGCAGAAAAAACATTACGTAGAGTATTTTGATTCCTAAAATTAAGCTATTTGGATTTTCCCTATCTTAACTATGTGTGTATACTGTATATATACAAATATTTTTTATTTAATATTACGTATGGAAAGTACGTGGAAGACCGATCATTGTTCGGGTTGAAAACGAGTTTTCCCGAAGATGATAACCTTGACAGATCACTTTTTTGCTCCCAGATTAAAACCATTAGAAGGCGCCTTTTGCTTTTGGCATGTTATCGCATCGCTTTTGAATCGGCCATAGCCCTTATTTCCTTGACAGTAACATCGGCCGAGTCGAAAATACGATAACATTTCAAAAGTGATATGGCTTTACCAAGTGGAATAGAGCCCCAGTGTTATTAAAACCGCGGCAGTTAATGGATTGCATAACACACATCATGAAGGTCCGCAGGTGACATAGAATTGGGTGTCGAGTGAATGCCAATTACATCTACTCGGTGAATTCCCACTGTAGGGTATTTAACAGGATACTTACCAATCTTTACAAATAACACTCTTCTATGAATGACTGACTAGGGTAATGGAACCAGTAATGGATAAGGCACCAATAATGGACACTTGATTCTTATTTTACAGAAGATACGGGTTATTCATTTGTTTCGCAACAATTAATTTAGGACCGTATGAAATTTGAATTAAGAGTGAAGTGTCCATTACCGGTGCCTGTCAGCTAAAAGTGTCCATCATTGGTGCCGTCACCCTAGTGATCCTAGGAGTGAATTGAGAAAGGATTTTCCCCCCTAATGGGAAGAAACAGGCAGAGTAGCTTGAAACTAATTAAATTCTACGCGTACGAAATGGTGGGTGCCTTCTAGTGTTTAATTACTCCTGAGTATGCAATATCGTAAACGACGATCGACGGCATGTCAATGTTTTTTACTACGCATTGTATGCTCGTTATGTTCTTGTACGAAGTTGAGATATTATTGTTCGTTCGCATAATTCTCTGCGGTAATTAAAATTTTTAAGGAACACACCATGCGATAAGACTTCTGATTCTTTTTTAAACGAATAAAAATATATAATTTATGTACTAACTATCTTACTATTAATTTATTTTCATATGGAACTGTACTTCACTACATAGTAAGAATACCAACTACAAAGACTTGCGGTGGTCTATAAACACTTTGTGTTAAACCATATCGTTAGCAAAAGAGCGTCAGTGCAATCCGTTGTGGCTTAAGATGTCGACTCGTTATAGTAAGGTAAAGGGGTAACTATTATTTTATCGAAACACTTTTCAACGAACGTATCATTACGCAGAATTTTCATTTCATCGAAAGGCATTTCTCACCGCATGTGTTATTTTATTTTTAACCCCCGACGCAAAAAAGAGGGGTGTTATAAGTTTGACGTGTAAGTGTGTGTGTGTGTGTGTGTGTGTGTGTGTGTGTGTGTGTGTGTGTGTCTGTCTGTGGCACTGTAGCTCTTAAACGGATGAACCGATTTGGATGCGGTTTTTTTTATTTGAAAGCAGGTTTTCTAGCGGTTGTTCTTCTAGACATTTTATATCGAAATCGGTTCAGCCGTTTTTGAAGTATTGAACTTTGAAATGTCAATGTCGGGGGTTTTCCAACTTTTTGTTGGTTAGGTTATTATTTTGATAAGTCTAACCAAACCTAACCTACGTAAGTCATGTTTAAGATATCCTGGTTTCAGCAGAAACTACCGTTCGACAAAATGAAATTCGACGAAATGATACAATCGATGAAGTGAAATTCGATTAAATGATGGGTTACCAAGGTAAAGGTATCGAGTTCGAACCCCACTTGTGGAACTGTGGCAATGAAATTCTCTAACATAAATACATGTCTTGATGATCTTATGGTCAAGGACATAATTCTTGAGGAAACCTGCATATCTGACCAAGGCCTCTATTCTACAGGTAAAACCATATTTGCCTTTGGCATGCAATCGTATTGTCATATTACGATAGCTCTTAGCTCTTCATTGACAGTAATAGCGGCCAAGTTGAATTCAATACTATAATATTGTTATACCCATGAGAATGGAATGTCAGCTGAGAGTATAAATAAGAGGGTTAATAGCACAAAAGATCCTTCAGGCTTGAAGAGATCTCTACAAAGATAAGATACAGATTACATGACATAAAAGGCGGCCGTATCGTAAACACTACGATAGCATAAAAACATTTGTTTATTCTTAGAATTGGTCTCTACCCTATCTAGATGATTGATTGGTCTCCTGTCAAAAACTATGAAATAAATGAAAATACTCAATAATATGGCGTCACCTTTTTTAAGAGCTGAAACGGCCTAACCAATTTTCATGAAACCTAGCTACGAACCATGATCAAAACTAGCTATTTAAACTAAAAACCGCGTCCGTATCGATTCATCCGTTCCGGAGTTACGGCGCCATAGACATTTCTTTGTCGGTAGTTAGAAATAGACTATTGACAGTAAAAATTCAGTTTAATTTCTGTTACTAGTGTTGAATACAATTTTATGGATTAGATTAGACAATTAGATACACAGCTCGTGCGACTAAGTCACATTTACATAAATGACCAAATATCAATATTTTTTAGACTGTATATTACTAATAACCTGACCACCTGTGTGATATGTATATACCGTAAATTTTTGATATGCTAGTATCAGTTTTAATAGAAAATAATTCCGTTTCTATGGCTGCGCAAAGTAAATAATGTAATAAAAATATTACTAATGTCAATAATATGTCACATCACAAATAACAGGATTTTTCGGCTGGTATTATATTCGCATTAAGTGCTGCATGCTCGGTAAGACATATTATACTGTAAATAACATCCTAAATGATACTCGTAAAGACGTTTTTAAGTTGTGTGAGCTATTACTGAAATTAGGGTTATTTTTCTTTTTTGTATAGTTATAATAGGTGGACACTGAGCCGCGCTTATTGCAAAATAGGGTCAAGGAGGGAACAGTGGCTAGGATTTTTTCAACAGGCTGTTGCATGAAAAATATAAATCCCTGAAATAGTTATGGCAAGCACAAAGCACAGTGCAATATTGAAGTTTTATATACAGCAAATAGATTTGCTATTACTTTTACCAAAAAAGAGATATCTAGTCTTTAAAAAAAAATGGGAATCGAGCCATTGTTTACTACGACCTGTACACAGTCACTAGTACCCCCAAGTACACAGTGATTCTAACAGTGCACAGTGGCTCGAACCTTTGTGTACACTCCCTAGTACACAGTGGTTCTTACAGTACACAGTGGCTACGTTTTGATATTCAATGACCAAATAGGCTCTGACATCTTTAGGAAAAAATAAAAAATGATAAGGATTGGGTTTTTTTTACCTAAGATTTAATGACTAGGTATCTACTTCCTACTTAGAAATAATTGACACAAATATTAAATCACATTTTAGCACATCTACAACCATACCTCCATAGGCAAAAAATAAAAGAACATCAATCTTCTTGTGAATTAAATAAACCCAGTAATAAATAACTGTCATTTGGTTTGGTTTAATATAATGTAATGTAAAGAGTTGCATGTACACAGTGGTTCGGGAGCGACTGTGTACTTTTCCGAAACGAACTACTGTTGACCCTGTCGCTATTTTGGATTTTAGATCAAACTAGAAGCAAACACCTAAGTTGAAGGCCTTGAATTATCAGCCAATACTAAGTCGATTAGACACACTCTTAGACAAAAATATAACTAATTAAAAATCTCGTACGAGATAAGAATAAAATTAAGTGAAACTTATGTGACAATGTAGTTCTATCAGGGATTAAAACAAAAACACATCGTAACTCGTCTGCATGGCGCCGGAGCGCCTCACTAACTAGTTCGAGCATGATCGGGTACTGAACGCCTCCGATTGATGTAGAGGACAGACATAAAGCTCTTTCCCTTTCGAGTACAGCACATTCGAGCCACTGTTCCCACCGAGCTACTGTTCCCTCCCTGACCCTACCTTTAACTGCCGCACTCAGGGACGTCAATTAAATTTAATGTTTGATTAAAGTTACTGCTGTCATTTTCTTTGCATAAGCAAATAAAGCAATAGAATAAAACAACACGTCACTAAACAAGCATTAAATTTAATTGACGTCTCTGAGTGCGGCAGTAGATAAATATAAGCCAATAATGTAGACTTTTTAAATGTAAGTCGTGTTTTTTTATTGGTTCTTTTTGCACAAGACACTTAAGAAATGAGAACACATTAGCGGCCTGCACACGTAAAGTTGGAACCGCGGGCAACGCCACGCGCCTTTCCGAACCGTATGTGTAAATGCAACTGTAATAGTAAAATAGTAAAAAATTTACGGTTTGGAACGAAGATTGGAACGGCGCGTGGCGTTTCCCGCGGTTCGAACTTTACGTGTAAAGGACGCTATTGTGATGTTTCTTGTCGGACAGTTACTTTTTTATCATTATCTTTTGTCCGGCAGCATGAGCATGTCATGCTCACGCAAAGGTCTTCCGGCGGCGTCGTTGATCGGTGCGCCACCTTCCCGAATACATCGTTGAGGGAGGCGACGGCTGAGATACGCGTCATACTCGTGAACGGGTGCTGTCTGTAGGGTCCGTTCTGTTCACGTTTGCAAGGACCTGTTTTCCTGTTTTTAGTTATTTTCATTATCGTTACTGACGTATTAGACCTCACCATGATGTTCATCTAGACATTATTTTTAATTTAATGTCGTTACATTTGTTTTTGTTACTTTATTACCTTTTAATGAAACTTACTTTTAAGTATTAATGTATTTTATGTTAAAAATTACCATCTGCTGGAGTTTCTTGCGGCGCTTCAATTAATATTAATAAACTCTGAACTTTTTTTTTGAACATTGAATTTTTTTGTTGAAAAAAAAATAACGTCGGGAAAACGTTTATTTCTTAATGAAAAACATTGATCACTTCGTTTAAGCTACGTTCTTTTGGGATATCATTTGCTAGATACAGGTTCGACCTAGGTTGACCTAGTCCGCTGCTAGCTGCTTAAGGAATATATTATAATCTTTATATAGTAAACAGTTCTATTTTTTATTCTCTTTGTACATTACGACATTTAAGACCTTTTTGTTAGTTACCTTTTTAATTTAATTAAAATCGCATTGGAAAATAGTAATGGCAAACTTTGTATTTAATATCTTTACCTTATCTTAAACTGCTCGTAAAGTTATAAGAGCCGGTTGTTTATCGTTTTGAAAGGCGACAGGAAAATGAGGCGCGGGTATTAACTGATTACCTCGTGCACCATAGGTACGTTTGGGTTTAGTTTTACTTACATGGCTCGAAATCGTACCTTCAAGGACTTTTAATAGATACTTACTAGCTGAATCAGTTATCGTTCTTGACTTAGAGATCCTCATTGTGTTGTGTTCTCCTAGTCATTTTTGACACACATATTTGTCGATGATTCAACAAATCTTTTTTTGTGTACCTATTTAATTCTAATTTATTGCTTAACTACTTAATGATGTTACTTAATTTTAAGTATAATATTTGTAATATTATACTTTCTGCAAGAGTTTCTTAACCTTCTTCTCTGCAATGATGTCTTGTCTTACGCGCTGGTAGATTCATTCCGTATTACCACCGACTTGTAAAAAAAACCCTAATGAGAGAAAATTACGGAATACATTATTTAATTTCAATTATCATCATCATCCTTGACAACGCAGTTAGCCTAGTTAGTAGCTAAGTCCCGGGTGAGATTCTTGGGAAGGGCAAATATTTTTGTGATGAGACTAATGAGCGCGAGATGTTCCTGAGTCTTGGATGATTTCTATGTTTTTCAGGTAACCATATAGGCCTTTCAGTTCGAGAGTAGGCCAATTTATATAAGATTGCCCCCTAATATTACTTTACTTTACCCACTATTCTGCAGTACTCCCACTAAGTATTATTTTCTGGTGTGGGGGGAAAACCGCTCCCCCATGGGTCTGCTTCAGATCGCGGATATACACGAGCTCACCGAATTTGGAAGCGGGCTAGGATAGCTGAATAAAGTACTAGCATTGACTCTTGACATCTTAGTTGCTATCTTGAGATTGTTTAAGATTACAAATAATATCCATGAGCCTTTGAGCCCACTTACTATCAAGTGGTCTGTGTTCTCGTTCACCTTAAACTGAGGCTAATATATGTGTGTGTGTCTGCGTGTGTGTGATTAATATATTATCGACCGGGCAAAAAGTGGGCAAGTTAGTGACTAAGGATTAAAAAAACGAGTATGCGTACTTGGTATTTATACTAGGTTCAGTATGACGTAATGTAGTGATAAGATAACGTAAAAATTAATTTCAAATGCTATCAATGTACAGGCAGCTGCAGAGAAATGTAACCCCCTTTGCTGGGAAACTTGTATGCAGGGGTGGTTACTTTTCTCTGCAGCTGACTATACCTTCAGCAAAATAATGCTCTAATAAAAAGTTCTGGTGGAGCGGCTAACCGCCTAATAATAACCCAGCAGCACTCCGGCGCTGGATGATAGTAGGGCCAGGAAATGAAATCACAAACCACTTCATCATGGCCAAAAGATTGAGGTTCAAATAGATTTCCAGAAACATGTCAAAGTTCTAGTAAAAGTGTTCAAAGAAATAGGAAATCCATTTACAGAACGCAGTGAAGATCTACTAGTAATGGACACAAAAGGTTTTGTCAGCCATGACACAGCAGAAAAATTGAGACTATTGATGCTCAACAATATCAAGAATTTGTAACTATGAGGCTCGAAGAATGCACAGTGGCTGTCACCAAGCCAATTCCGAAAAAATATTTCCCACCATTCAGCAGACCACCTGCAAAAAACAAATCTAAACAAAAAAACAAATCTAAACAAAAAAACAATTGCCTGCCCTAAAAGATGACTGTTCACTTTTTTCGAGACTATAATTATGTATTTATATCATGTCAAGTTCGTAATGGGGACTGACAGTTTTTTCCCCACGAATACCATGCCGCTCCGCCGTCACTATAGGTATAATGGAAGCAAAATGCGCACAGAAAAAAAGGCAGACTTAAGTGTCTGGACTAATGAACCTGTCGTTTACCAACCTATTGTTGATTGGTTGGTTGTACGGGATGTATACCTAGGAGACAGCCTGAAAGCTTCAATGAGGGAGAAGAGAGGAAAGGGTGTAAAAAAAAAGTGGCACCGGCTTATGTAATGTCAAAAAATTTAAAGGACTTCCTCAGAGTTCACGAAAACAAAACTGAACTGTTTGCTTTCCTGTCGCGTGAACTGGTGAACCTCTCAATTTATACGAGACTATAAGCAACTTTATGCAACATGTGACAGTGAAGTTCTACGCTCTCCTGCCGCTTCCGATTTGGCTAAATTAACTCCATGCGTGAGCTTGGTTGAGAGGAGTCGCTTCAGACCTAAAGGATCTTTTGTGCGTTTCTTATGTACACTCTTTTATTCTAGACCTCACCACAAATCAATCATTAAACATTAGGGTTGTCATCATTTAAACATTTATTTCAAAATATGTATCTCAAATAAAGTAAAGTAAAGGCCATCATCTCACCATGTATAAATGTTTTCCTATAAGTTTGACTTTAGATCCCTCTAGCATTTCTGTTAATAAGTGGATGCAATTTTGAACTCAGGCGGATTCTATTCAATAATGAACCATAAGTACCTCAGAAACCATGTTAATTACATACCACGTCTCACTGGGGCATCGGTACTAGGTAATTAGTGTCTACCAGAAAGAACGAGGTTGCTAGCATTTCCGATGCCAGGCTCGACATGTAATAACTTACATAAATCCATAGAAAAAGTTAACGTCAGAAAATGTTAAAATTAGCTGTTGAATAGTTTTATGTTTAGGATTAATATTATAAAGTGTTTATCGATCAATGTGAAATTTAGTAGAGATAATATAAAGCCATAAAGTTTTTTATATCCTAAAAATGGAAAAGTTCCCGCGGGAATAGGAATACAGAACTTCAACACACACGGAGTCGCGGGCAAAAAATATTTGTTGTATTAAGAAACTCTTACGCAGAAATGCTTATCTCTCATTGTATTAAAATAAGACGGCTTGTTCAATTAACTAGGTGAAAACACTTAAAGAGTCATTTCGTTTGAGTGTGTCGTCATGAAAGCCATAGTCGCCAATATGATTGCGTTCTCGTTAAAAGTTTAGGTAGTCAGATTAAAATTAAAGATTCCCAATATTAGATCTCAATTTTTACTTTATTTCGTGGAATAGTTTGATAGATAGTGTCGGGAGGTATGATGAAATCGTCGGTGCTGGTGCATCATTCATTCTTATTTAATTTGTTACTTACGTGGTTTTAAAAATCATCAACGAAATTTAATAGTGACAAGGTAAATGACGATGTGTCTATGTCGAATCAACCTACGTAGCCGTAGGTAGCCGTATACAGTAGGTAGTACAAAACGTCCAGTATTACGTATGTAACATTTTCAATGTCCAATTCTAAGTATAAAGTTGTGATAAACGACAAAATATTTACTTAAATCTTAACCACAGTAAAACTACAGTAAAGATAGCCATAATTAGGACTTGAAACATTTGAATTACATTTATTCTGCTTGTTTATAATATTATTTGTATTATAATTCACTGCAAGAAACAAAGAATCATAAAAGTTTTTCTGCCTTGTTTCAAGGATATGCAAGATTATTAATGCTCGTATGTCACAATCTATCTAGCGAATTCGCAATTTGTTTTCTCCTTGAACGAATGCCTTTCGTATGACGTCATTTATTCAAATAATGCTGCCTACTTCTTTTTGTTTTATAAAAAGTTAAACAAAAAACCAGGCAGCACCTGGCAGAATTAAATCATAAATCTTTTCCGCGTATGCTATCGCTCTGTGCGCATAAAAATAAAAACATTATTACTTCACTTACAAGTAAGTATTGAATTCGTTCCTGAACTTTGCGAACGTTTTCTAGGTGTAGATAATTGCGTAATACAATTTGATTGAGTTGCAACAAAGGATTGGTGCAAAAACAAAAAAAGACATGATATTGGGTAGTGTGACACATTTTGTCTTAAATCTGTAGGTATCGTGTATGTCCATAAAGTATTTCAAGACAATTAATTCTTAAACAACTTTACCAACTGCGCCCTGGATCTTTTGACCATCTAAGCACTTTTTTACTTAGCCATATATTTTTAACTAGGTATATTACTACTATTAAGAAAACCTCTAAAACCGCTAAACCTCTAAAACCGCTAATATATTAAAAATATTATATTTTGAAGGTATAAGTTAAATTAAATCTGCATAGCATTTGCTATCTCATTTATTATCCGTCGTTCACAGATCCTTTACAACATGAGTTTTTGACAGCTTAGTTATCTCATTTTGAAGTCTACTGAAAACATTATTATTTTGTTTCAGGTTTATTATTTTTAAGACGAAATCTGCCTTGAAATGATACCACGATGGCGGCGTATACTATCAAAACGTAAGTTTGGCTAAATATTTCGATTTCGAAATAATCCTTTTATTACTATTAAGTGTGACAGCGATAAGCAGCCGAGTACTGTTTATATTGTGGTTTTACTGTACTTAACGTGTCGAAGGTACTACAAACCATGATATTAATTTTAAAATTACCGGATAAAGGAGAGAAATTATTTCTACGTCTTTAAGACGTAAGATAGATAGATTTATGTCCAAATGATAGATGTGCTTTATCTACATCATTCAATCAGCAATCGATCACAAATCGATACATAGGTACATTATTACCAGATTTTACTAGTTCTTAGATATATTTATATTTAATCGTAATATTGCGACCGATTAAAAAGACGTTATGTCGTCTATGATACTACTCGAATTTTCATGTTATTCGAGTTAAATAGAACAAAGTATTTTTACTAAATAAAGATTTTGCTATTTAATTTCTGAATTTCCCAAAATAGTTAAAAGTTTATGCATTCCTGTATACCTTTAAAAATTAAGATCACTTATTCGTTGTCAACGGGCATCTTATACATAAGGGTATTCAAAACCAACATACACAAAAAAAAATGGTCTTGGTGCATGTCTTGCTTGATTCCACAAGAGCCTAACAAGACGTTAGATACACCAAGTAACATGTTATTTGAACCACTAAAGAACTTGTTGTTGTTACTTTCAGCTTTGCTTGACACATATAAGTAATATCATAACTATTGTATTCATTATATTATGTCAACTAAGAAAAAATCTCTCTTGGTTGGCTCACATTTTTTTGAGCAAAGATGCAACTCTGGCCTGTTCCACAGTTCCAAGAATCATGTCGTCCGTTGAAAAGAAAAGTGACGTTATTTTATTTAAAAAAAGTGTTTTTTGTTTTATTGCATAAAATAAAAAAATATCTCGTGGTAAAGTGGCGCTTTGCATTTTTTTGCCTTTTGCGATAAATGAAACTCATGTCACATTCACAATTGCACCATTTACAATGATATTATCACATTCACAATTACAGCATTTACAATGAAAAGATACTATATTTTTTGATTTTCTCTGCTTAGTGTTCCTAATTCCCCAGCGGTACGTCCTGGGCATCATGGGACTGTTCGCCGTGTGCAATGCGTACACGATGCGAGTGTGCCTCAACCTCGCCGTCACTCAGATGGTCAAGAGCAGCGACCACGGCAGCGCTCACTACGATCCCAACGCCTGTCCAGATGACAGCGAGATCATTGTCAATGGGACTGTCAGTAGCAAACCTGTAAGTGATGCTCATTTTAATTACCGCTGACGTATTTTTTTCTTTCTTTCTTCCTTTCTTATAATAACCGTAGTATCTGCGTGTCTGTTCATGGCATCGTAGCTCCCAAATGGATGAATTGAACAGGACGCGGTTTTAAAAAAAAAGTCTCAATCTAGATGATCCTTAGTTAGGTTTGGTGATAAATATTAGATATATAAAAACTGACCCCTTCTTTCAGAGCTGATATCACTTAATCGGCTGAACCGATTTTCATAAAACCTAGCTAAACAGCACCGCTAAAAAGGCTTCTTTCAAATAAAACAAAATGCATTCAAATGGGTTGACCCGTTTAAGAGTTACAGTGCCACAGACAGACACACATGCACACATAGCGGTGAAACTTATAACATCCTTCTTTTTGCGTCGGGCGTTAAAAATCATAAGGACCGTTTAAGAGTTATCAACTCTGAAAGTAGAGATCGTCATCATATATCGAGTTTTTTTAAATCTACTAAGCCATTTATAAAATTTTCGGCGCAAGGTGGAAATATTCTAAATAGCAATCAATATATTTACATTGATTGCTGGACATGGTGTCTCCCAAGGGAAATCTATAGTGACCGGTATTATTCAGCTCGCATGCATCGAATGCGAATTCTGTGACTTTGACTAGCTGTATACCTCATTATGAGTAAATCAGCAGTAAATACCTTTTGGCTGATTCATGATGATGGTAAAAAAATCTAGAAAATGGTTTACTGTTGTAGGTAGGTGTACGGTTATAACATCTCCGAGCGATAGTGTTATTAGATTACAAAAAGCCTTTAAGAACCGTCCAATATAATGTTCTCATCCTTTTTTCATGCATCGCGGATGCAATTGCGGAAGTAAGCGCAACTCATGACGCAAGCCTCGCGACTTGAACCACTACGGTATCAGTTATTTAAAACAGGACCAAACATGAAAAGGAAGTGTTTTCGAGGTGATCAAGAATGCTTAACAGTATTTTTGCTGGAACCGATATGCCGTATGCAAATGCGTATTCGTGATAACAAGATTTTTCATGCGATATTTGCACAAGTTAAAAACTCAGTTTAACACTAGATAGATGCGCAAGCTGACTGAACTTCTCACTCAGAATTATTAAAAAATTAAAATCCCTCGATATCGTGGCGATACCTTTGAGAGCAGATATCTCTTAAAAGACCTAACCGATTTTCATGAAATTTAGCTAAGAACCATGCCGATTAAACGGTTTTCTTTTAAAGGGAGCTACGAACACCCCTTTTTTGGGGGGTTAAAACAGAGATCTTAAACATACACATCAAATCTACATTTAAACTCATTAAAAGCATGACGGTCACTGGCAATGACTTTTAAGCAAAACTCTAGTATCTGTTATTCAGATTGTGTTTCACATATGACTTTACATCGTATTATTATATTTTGCGTCTGACTTTCATATGACTAACTTATTATAACTTACTTGTAGCAAACTTTACTAAGGCACATAACATGTTTTGGAATTACGAGTCTTAAACCATACAGGCTAATAACTTTGTTTAATGTGCGTATACATACTAGTTCATTGCAATATTAAGGTACCTACATATTAAATATAGCGTATGATATATTCTATTTTCTTTGCTAAAAAGTAAAAAATAAAAGATTTAAATCCTAAAGTCGGAATGTGAATACGCTCGGCTTTAGCGGGGTACGTATTTGCATTTGTTAGTCAAATATAATTAAAACTACCTTATCATCAATATAATCTCAACCGTATAATGGAATTACTTTTGGCATTGTATTTTTATACGGCTAAATCATCCTAACTGCTCTGAAACTCGGTTAATGGCTGAACTAATTAAGTAGTAGCATTAACCCACTTTATAATAAAATCCATTATAATATAAATCTAGATATAAAATATAATGGTCTAAGATCCGAATAGAAGACGACCTTCACCCAGCTGATTATTCGATAAAAAGTATTTTATATCAAATTTAATATGGTAAGTAATATATGGCGAATAGGATGACTGAAAAATTTCAGTCCAGTACAGTCTATAATAAAAAATAAAAAATGCTATTGCTTGTTTAATAAACCAAATCCATTAGTACTAATCGAAAGTATGAAGCCTATAGAATATGATTTTTTTCAGTCAACCTAGTCGCCATATATTACTTACCGTATTAAAATTGATATATTTTTTTTTATCGAATAAACAGCTGGGTGAAGGTCGTCTTCTATTCGGATAGGTAACCTACTATAAAGGGAATAACTCAACATGAAAAGAAGCATCATTCCCGTTAACATTTTGAATTCTATTTTGTCACGTTTAAGTAACGTGTCGTATCGAGTGGCATAGTTATTGTTTAACTTAATGTTTTGTTACATCAAAAACGGCTTTCAAAATTGAAACGTATTTCCGAATCATTATTAAAACAATCTATGTTTTTTCGCTTGGAAAATCCTTTTACTCGTACCACTTGAGTCCGGGCGAGCTCAAAACCCAGCGATTCTCCCTCCACGCCGTTGTTGGCGAGGGCCGCACCATTCGACTACGATACAATACAATACAATAAAAAACACTTTATTGTACACCAAACAAAAACACTACAGAGAAACAGTACAATTAAAAATAACACAGGTAAACAACAGGCGGTCTTATCGCTAATTAGCGATCTCTTCCAGACAACCTTAGCAGGGACATGGTGTCCGATCCTCACTGACAGGCCCGCGTAGCGCCCCGGGAGAATTCAGGACACTCACAGTACCAACCTTACTTTACTTAATTTATCTTAACAATAGATTTTTATGAAATTTTCTGATTTCAGCCTAAAACGATGTTAGGCGAAAATATTTGATACCAAACAATACATTAGGATAACCAATTTTACGCGTTCCAAAGGGATACCTTAACTAACATTTGATATAGGATTAATTAATATCTGCTAGAGGTGATCTCGTCAGTCAAAGGATTAAAGTTGTACTGGGATATTGTTCTTATCTAAAGCTGTAACTTTACTCTGAAAGTTTAAGAGCCAATACAGTTTCAAAGGATAAACCGAGATTAATACTCGAGATTAGGGTTTGCGATGCGGGATTTGAAGTACTTTAATAAAGATGTTAGTCTTATAGTACGGTAAAAGATGTTTGTAAAACCTAAAGAAATAGGTATAAGAATATAGATAGAGTTTAGGTTGTAAATCGCACACTGAAACAAATAAAGAATGTACCAAAGAATTTCTTTGTTTTGAAGTTTCCATACACACGTATAATATTATTAACACAAGTAAAGCTAATAAATATGGTTGGTAGTGTGTTGTTGGCTTTTGTACGTAAACAAGTACAAGTACAAGAACATCAAGATTTGTTATGAGTAATGTTTTTAGGGAGGAGGTAATCGTACTTTCATACCTTATTTTTAGCAAGAAAACGGGTTGTAATAGACGGTCTAATGAAAAGTTAAAGGTTGTTTCAGTGGATCTTTATTATGAAAATATAAGGTTGAAAAGCTACGTTATGTTGAATGAATAACGTTACGATTATTTTCATATTATACTCGTAAGCAAAACTTTTCACAGCCTATTTTTAGATTATAAGGTTCAATATGTTATTAAAACATTTTTTTGCAAGAACATGAATAATAAATTAGGGAAATTTGATTTTCCCACAAAAAAGTTTTGAATAATCACAGCACGCTACATTGAAATCTATAAGTAATTTGGTTCCAAATTCATATTTTTTGGGGTAGGGATAAATCTCTAAAATATTTTCTTACCAATTAAAATTCCAGGTACAGTAGCAACTGGAAATTTAGAATTGGTATACATATAAAAAGCATCAAAAGGTCAAAGCATAATAAACACACTACACAACGAGTGCCAATACATCTACCTTTTCTGTACCATCCGACTTCTTATTATATTACATCTCCGACCTAAAATGTAATAACCATTTATTTTTTCAGCACGCAATATTCGAGTGGTCGGAGTCTACCCAAGGACTGATACTTAGTGGTTTTTACTACGGGTACGCCATAACGCACGTCCCTGGGGGGTACTTAGCCGAGAGATATGGGGGCAAGTGGACGCTGGGTATCGGTCTCCTGAGCACAGCTATCTTCACGCTCTTAACGCCTGCAGTGGTTAAGGCTGGGGGAGCTACTTGGCTCTTCATTCTTCGGGTACTTCAAGGGATGGGTGAAGTAAGTGCTAACTAGCTGTCTGACGTTTTCCATATCTTTATAAAACATTTTGTACAGCCGTCTACAAAGGGTTGTATCCCCTTTTTCAGGTTATTGCATTGTGATGTGATACTGTCCCGAAAGTGAATACATCCCTTTGTAGTCTACTGTACAACATTATTTTTTTAGCATAAATATATACCTACTACTTTTATCAGGTTTTCTCCAGGAGTGTTCAACAAGAAACACGAGTTTTTATCGAAAATGTTACCTACTCGTGTCTCTAACTTTAAAATAATAAACTTTAACGTTTTATTTAACACGTTCTACATTTAAAAATATAAAAAAATTAAGGATACTGTTTTGAATTGACACCAATTTGTCACAGTCATTTGCATTAAAAAAAACTGTGTTTAAAAAAGAATGCCACTCAAAATGTCATTACATTGAGCAATTTTGCAATTTTAGTTGAACCTACATAATAATAATAATGATCTAACAATCTGCTACGGACTCTGTAATTAGGTACCGTCATCAGAAAAATATCACTATGAAACTAATTGTCCGTTTTCAGTTGTAAAGTTGGACTTTAAGGAAAACCGCGCGCGATGTTGTTTCATGTTCTATGATATGCACAGGTGGAATTACCTTTACCTCGAATGCCTAAACTCATTACATTTAAATACGATGCAATTATGTTAGAGCTTGAGGTTACTCGGGGAATTTACATTTACAGGTTTCCTCGATATTTATCTTTATCGTCTGTAAATTTTGCCGGAAAACACCTCGTCAATTATTGTAGGTACTAAAAATACAGACTCTAGCGTATAACGTTAACTTGCATTTTTAACTGACCATAACTATGAGTCTATTTTATTTGTAATTTATGATACATGCCAAAAAACAAAGTAAATTAGAAATTGGATAGAAAAAACACAAAAAAATTGCATTCTAAATTTGATAACATGTCTTCAATGATATAAATCGATATAATAATGATCACCTTAGTCAGTAAGACTGCCCCAAACCAGTTTAACATCTAAGGCCTATAGCAATATAGGTTCACAGTCGTAGTTTGCCACTTCTTGTTTGAAATTAAAAAAGCAGACTTTACATTTCGCGAAAGTCTTCTATCAAACCCGTACCCGCTATATAATTCCGAATGCAATGTTTTGATAGAAGACTTAATTTTTTGATATCGCTTATAAATCAAAACTAACCTAACCTTCGTTTTAGCAATTCAATTATGCATTTAATCCAAAATAGCTCCAGCATAACATAGCTTTCGGAAAAATGAAAATACGGATAAATGAATATTTATATCAAATATGATCTGAATTGTTGCTAAACTGAGGGCTTATTGTCTAACGCACTCGCAATCACGATAGTTTTCATTTTGAAAATCGAAGACAAGTGCATACAAAATGAAAACAATTGCTCCACTTTGAAGCCGGTTGCGATTGCGAGTGCGTTAGACAATAAGCCCTCTGGTTTGAGGATATACGTATTGGTAACTTTCTCACCTTAACAATAATAGGTCAATAAATAAATTAGGTACCTACTAATGTCGTCACTAAAAACTATTACAATGTATAAAAATAACACTAATTTCAAAGCTGTCTCTTAATGTTAAATTAACCTTAATAATTACAGGGTCCAACGATGCCGGCTCTTATGATAGTCCTGGCCCGCTGGGTGCCTCCCGACGAAAGGTCCCGCCAGGGTGCGCTGGTGTTCGGAGGGGCCCAAATCGGAAACATCTTTGGGTCCTTCATGTCTGGGTTCCTCATGGCCGGTGACGGAGATTGGGCCAACGTCTTCTACTTCTTCGGGGTGTTCGGGATCCTGTGGTTTTTGGCTTGGGTAGGTATTTATGCTTACTGCCATCAGGAGCCCGTTTCACGAAGCTACAAGTTACAAATTACAAGCGGAAGTCTCTTTCTAACTACTTTTGCTAGAAAGAGAATTCCGCTTGTAATTTGTAACTTGTAGCTTCGTAAAACGGGCCACAGGCTAACCAAGAAAAACATTAAAATAAGGTGATCCTAAAATCTACGACCCCGTTAGCCTAGTTGTTAGTGAGTGTAGTGTCCCTGCCTATAAAGCGTTCGGTCCCGGGTTCGATCTTCGGTAATGGCAAATATTTAATTAATAAGCACGAGGATTGCTCTAATGTTTTGGAAGTTTTGCTTTGTAAGTATATAAGTTTGTATACAAATAAATCATTACTCATAGAACGAGCCTAGAGCATAGATGACGTATAATATCACTTAAGTGTCAAGTACACAAAAGAGCTATCGTAATTGACAATACTATAACATGCCAAAGGCAATATAGTTTTACCTTAGTAGAATAGGCCACCTAGGTCAATTTGTGTGAGATTGTCCCTAGATAGTAATTTACACTAATATTATAAAGAGGAAAGATTTGACTGTTTGTTCATTTGCATTGAATAAGCTCCAACCCTCCAGGACCGATTTGAAAATTTTTTCACAATCAGAATCCTACATTATCCCTGAGTAACATAGGCTATGTTTTTTTCTACGTGGACGGAGTCGCAGGCAACAGCTAGTTATAGTAAAAACTCAGTGCCCTTTCCTTGATACTAGTTTAAGTGAAACGTTACGGAGGTTGAGACCATCATCTTACCCGCCTACCTTCCGGCAAGCAGCTGTGTTCGTATTGTTGTTTTCCGGGAGTAAGACAGCCGGTGAAATAGCTATTACTTGCATAGAGGATAATTTTGCCAGGCTGGATAGAGCGGTTAGTTGTTGATTTTTACTTCGATAAACATAATTATAAGTATTTCACGACACAGTCATCTACGTAAACACCTATCAAACTTAATCGAGTAAGTGTTTTTTTCACATTTAAATTATTAATCAGCATTATCTTCTCAAACAAATAAAGCATACGAAAAGGATTGAGTAATGTACTATGAGTAGATATAATATGTTCGACTTACGTGTGACATTAGGTATACTTATAAAATATAAGTTTTGTTGCGGTAGCAGTCAGTTGCGTAATATAAGTAATGAGATATAAAAAAAAATAGTATCAGAGATATCATCGAGCTGACTAGAATAGTGATATAATAATCAACCACATTGTGATATTTACATGTATATTTTATTAGGACTTAAATAAAATAATGATCAAGTCAATTTTAAATATGTAAATCTGTATGCTGTTCCAACATTTGCAAGGTAGTTGTAGTATTTATAGCTTTATGGTCTGGGGACGCCCCTCGAAAGCAGCGCGTTGAGAGTCATAAATTTGTAATTTACCATATGCATATATGTTAAGGAAAATCAAGTAAAGACACCAGAAGCAATTTAATGGTGTGCGTGTAGTCTCTTAACCATTTTGACCCGTGTGGAGACTATCGTATTTTAAACAATTTGTAAGCGCAGACCACGTTTAGATTTCAATTATTTCACGAACACGATACCGAAAAAAAAAGCGGCCGAATTCTTAAAACACTATGCGTATATCATTTACTAAATGATTTAAGACACTTAAAAGTAAATCTTATGGACACTAACCCCTTAGTCTTAGACGCTCCTTTCATAGGCGTAGTCTTGGAATGTTATGATGGATTTCTTACAAGCTTTTATTTAACTTGCAATGTATGTATGTATCGTCAAATCTTTAAAGTTAAATTTGACCCACTTCCCGGTTTCCGATGAAACTGAAAATTTGCATACCTACACCTTTAGTTTAGATGACAATACAATAATATAACACCGTCGAGCTGGTGCTATAGTGAAGACGTAGGGTGGCCATAGGAACTCCTAAATTACACATGATAAACCCGTCGTTTTATTTATTTAATCGTATGGCGATCTGTGGAATAGGCGAATACATGTAATAATAATAATCTATTATAAGATTTATAAGTCAACATTCAGCTTTCTCAGCCAACTAGCTGCGTCTTGAGTGAGGTTGTAGATGTCTTTTATGGGTCCCGGGTATGAATGTATTGGGCATCGCTGCATTATATGATCCATGGTTTGGGCCTCTTCGCCACAATCACATAGGTCCGAATCACGCCAACCCCATTTGTGCCGAAAGAAGTTACAGCGACCATGTCCTGACCTAAGCCTGTTTAACTTGCACCAGAGCTTTCGAGGTAGATTGAAGCCCTTAGGTTTGGCTGTTGGGTCTGCGACTTGGGCAAAGATTCCATCTGCTTCTACGTTTTAGGGCGCGTTAAAATCGACTTGGCGAGTAGATGAAGACTGTGCAAAAAAAAGTACAATCGACAACAAAAGCTTGTCCCAAAACTGAAGTTTTTGACCGAAAATTATTTTATATACTATGCTTGATTCCAGAGTCTCCTGTGCTACAGCACGCCTAACACCCACCCTTACATATCAGAGGAGGAATTAAAGTACTTGAACGAAAGCGTGACCAGCGCAGACAACACCAGCGTTCGAGACCCGGTGCCGTGGAAGGCTATAGTTCGATCTGTGCCAGTCTGGGCACTTCTCTTTGCCGCTGTAAGTACACAAAAATTAGCAGCTCTTCAACCCGAATAGAAAAAACCATAAAATCAAGTACCGCCTTATATCAATTTCGTGCTAAAAAAAACATGTATCAATACTTAATGATAATAATATATTCTCTAGCAGTCAAGTCAAAACGACAATTAATTTAATATTATGCGTTTTAAAAGATTTCGATTTTTGGGAAAAGCTTTCCCAAAATTGATTATGTAATTCTGATAGTAATATAAATACTTATAGAGTTCCGGAATATTTTTGTCGGAAATTTGATTCACACGTGCAAATCCGATGACCCTTTGATAGTTTAATATTAAGAGTTAACTGCTAACTGAGTAGGAAGTTAGCCTCAGGATCTCAGCTATAAATTGCACCATAGTAAAAGTACAGTTTAAACAAGATTGTGTGTCTTAAACTATAAGTTAATATTTCCCGACAGTTCATAGTTTAGTATAAAATTTACTAATTAATTTACTAATGCAATTTTACGTTTGAGATCAGCATGGTAAGCAGATTTTGGCAATGGAGACCGGCCACGCTTTAGTTAATTTATACATCCAATCAAATCAAATTATTTGTGCATACCTACATATACATATACTAAATTTTTAATTGATTCCACTGAAAACAAAGCTATTAAGAGTGAGAAGATGATTTTGACAGTTCATAGATCTTTATTATTATAGTATTCTGACTCGTGTAATTAAAGCATATGTAGTACATAATATATATAAAAGGGTTTTAAAAATATGTTTTGTATACATTAACAGTTAATTTCCCAACAACAATATCTTTCTACCATTTTAAAACTTTTTTATATATACAAAACTAAAAACTAAGTCCATCTTTAGCAAGATTGTCTTCGGTATATTTTGTTAGTAAACACACGAGGCAAGCATAGGTACTAGGTATAATATAAGATTTGTAACGATGTATTAGTTTATCTCCACGTTTACAATCATAAAACAAAATTAGTTTCAATCACTTTTCAACCATGTAATTTAGTTAACCACTTCAAATTACTGTGGTAGCTGACAAACATAAATTATTATAAAACACAACCGTTGCAAATTTTATGGTTGCCCACATCTTATACCCTTTTATGTTAAAACGTGATTAGCTCTAAGTACAGCTGTTTCTTACACTTTATCTTCGTTGAAACGGTAATTAACAGTTGTTATATTTGCCACTTTTTGTTCATAATGCTCCGTGACTGTGAATTCTGATTTAAATATCATTTTCATTGTTGCCTATATCCTTAAACTGATTATGGCGTGTGATAAAAACCCTGCAAGACCTACTGAGTTAAAATACAACATAATTAATATCATCAGACTGGGTCAGTCCACTGCTGGACTTAGGTCATCTACCATTGCACGCAGCTCAGCTCGAGTAAACGATTATCTAAAGCTAATTACGTAATTACCTAATTACTATAATTAGATCCTTTCATTAGTAACCCGTTAATGCTTCTAATGGCCACACAGAGTCAGTTAATGACGATTAACTCGTACCTTAGTGACGATTTTTAATACACAAGTTTGAAAAAGGAACGAGTTAATTGTCCCTTAAATGTAGTTAATAAACCCTAAATGGGTATGCTTATAGATTAATTTATATTTCCAGGTTGGCCATGATTGGGGCTACTACACTATGGTCACGGATTTGCCCAAATACATGACGGATGTGCTGAAGTTCAACATTGCGGCGACTGGGACCCTGACTGCGATCCCGTACCTCGCCATGTGGATCAGCTCGTTTATCTTTGGCTTGGTCTGCGACGTTTGTATAAAGAAGAAGTGGCATTCGATTAAGACGGGAAGAATCGTTCACACTACTATTGGTAAGGCTTCTTTAAGTTTATTCAATCTATTAACAAAACTTTAATCTGTAAAGATTTATTCGTCCGGGTAGAAGTCATTTTTATTCGTTCTGTCCCTGGGTAATTGTCCAATATTTTTTGAAATCAAAGTAGCCTATGTTCTCCGGGCTATTTAAACTATCTGTACCAAATTTCACGTCGATCAGCTGAGCTGCCTAAAACGCGGAGCAAGCAAACACACTTTAACATTATTTTAGAATATAAGCAAGGTTAGTGAGGTCAATAAGGAGGTTATGTCTTCCTCACGATAAAAACTAAATTCTGAAAGAAAAAAAAAACACTAAAGCAACTGTGTTTATAAAAAATGCGCTTTTAAATTCAACAATGTTTAACATTTAAACTATAGTTAATCTCACTGGCTTTTTATTATTAGTTTCAGCCGCCATTGTATTATATTTAAATGTCCTTTTCTTCGAAATCATAACGTTGAATATAGCGGTACTCTTACACGCATTTGACGATAAATTACAATGATGGTCTTTCCTTGTAATATAAAAGCACATTCTATATCAAATGTAATATCTGAAAGCAGTAAAATATCTCCATCACCCGTCAGTAATGGTATTGAATTTAACTCTAGGGATTTCCCTAGAGACCTCACGTCAAAATATGAATTGCCGCAGCAATAATATTTATCAATATATATAAAAGGCAATGCGGTATACCTACCTTGTCACTTCTTTAATAATCGCTATAAAACAAATAATATGTGATTGTGACGTTAAAGTCAACATAAATCTTAGTACGAGTATAGGATGAAAGATTGTCTGATTACAAATCTGTTAAATGACAATCCTTACTAATATTATAAACGCGAAAGTTTGTATGAATAGATGTATGGATGTTTGTTACTCTTTCACGCTGCAACGGCTGGACGGAATTGAATGAAATTTGGAATGGAGATAGTTTATACCTTGGATTAGCACATAGGCTACTTTTCATCCCAAAAAATTCAAAACTTCCCGAGGGAATAACGACAATCGAAATCTACGCGGAAGAAGTCCCGGGCAGAAGCTAGTATTACATAAACTATAAGTAACATAAAAAATAGAAACTTCTAAGTGGCTTCCTTTGGCCAATATATTTTTTTGTTTTACACTGGCGATACGTTTTACCTAAATCACTTACGCCCACCATTATGCGTTTATCCAGCACTGTCCTGTCTCTAAAATACCTATTTATTTCCTTTCATCAAAACAGCTTGGCATCTAACCACCCGTTCCAATTTCCTAATAAGCACGTGTAAACTATCTCCCTAAATCCTCTTTTGATACGCGCAGACATTGCGACCATTCTGTGAGCCTCTTGTGACAATATTGGCTGTATATTAATACTGCTATTGTTTTCAGCTGCGACGGGTCCGGCCATTTGTATCATATTGGCGTCGTATTCCGGCTGCGACCGCTTTGCAGCTGTCGCGTACTTTATTGCTTCCATGGCTCTCATGGGGGGATTTTATAGTGGAATGAAGGTAATTATTAACATTGTTTCATAAAAATTGGCAATGTAGAATTGTAAACAGATAATTACTCCATTATCATTGAACGATTTTATGGGTAAACACATAACAGTGATTTCGGGCATCTCAAGTAAATAATGTACCTATCTTATAGTTCTAGAACTACCAACCTGTGACCATTATTGTTGATTATAAAATTTGTAGTTGAAATTTGTTAGATTTAAAAGTTTCAATGTTTTAGTTATTTAATTTTTATTGGCGGTTTGTTATTTTCATGTATGTTCACATACGTTTGTTTATCCGTTTTAGGTAAATGCGCTTGACCTAGCGCCCAACTACGCTGGCTCCCTCACTGCCATGATTAACGGAACTTCAACGATATCCGGCATCATCACACCGTACCTGATAGGACTTTTAACACCTAATGTAAGTATTAACATTTCCCTCTAATTCATAAACGCAATATAGCTAAAATGTGTTTCTAGTGTGAAGTGTCCTTATTTTTCAATATGACAATTAGTATTCGACAGGAAGTGACAAAGAATACTTTAGCTAAAATTGGTTTATAGTGCGTTAATAAGGGCGTTTGTCTTTAGTCTCCGATGTTCTCAGAAAGTACTTATTTATGTTTTATATCTAGTAACTAGATAAGTTTTTATTCTTATGAAAGACCTTATTTCCTTCTTTAATCATCAACAATCATCAATGTATCTGACACCGCAATCATCTAGTTTCGTACCACAAACTCAAAACCCCGCAAAACCTTATATAATTACGAGCAAAATGTTTGACAGTAACAAAAGCTACCATCATTGACAGACGAGGCCACTGTAAATTAATGCCAGGTAAATAACGAAGACATCAAAGTGGGTTAAGTCGTTAAGTCCAAAGTTTAATCCCCTGAGTTAAATAGACATTTTACTTTGAAAGCTTTTAAAAGTTAGCTTTGATGTCCAGAAAACGTTTTACCGTGATGGTTATAAAGGATATCTAGCAACCGTGGCGAGCTTTTGATGTTATCTGCGTTGGTTATGAATTTTTTTGGCAAGATAATCAATGTAGTATAGAGGTCCTGTCAAAACATTACATATTTTGAAATAATTCATTTCATTTAATCCATTAACAAATTACTTTGTGTCTGAATGTGCAACTTAACTTAGGTACTTAATTTAATACACAAAAAGAAAACACTAAAAGTAAAAAAAAAAGAAAACACAAAATACAATAATAACACAAATTAACAGCTGTACAGATTTGTTGTATATTATGCAGTGTCCGAAGTGTGTGCCATGAAATCTGTCACTGAATAGAGGGGTGTTTTTAAAAATAATCTTTTGAGTCTTATATTGAAAATTTTACTGTTAACTATTGTTTTCATCTGTACTGGCAATTTATTGAATAAATGGACAGCCTGATAGCATGCAGCGTGCTTCACTATGTTGATCCTTGGGACCATCTTGCTCGGAATGTCCTTCCGTCTGGTTGTAAACCTATGTTCTCGTTCACTTTGGCTTTCCACTTGATTGAGGTGCTTAATGAAGTCAGTGAGTAGAACAAGAATATACAGACAAGGAACAGTTAAGATTTCGAGCTTAATGAAGTACTCCCGACACGAATCACTCTGAGGTATGCGAAATATAGTCCTGATCGCTCTCTTTTGCATTCTAAAAACTGCATCAACATTGTATTTGTAGCTGTTACCCCATAATTTAATACTGTACCGAATTTTCGATTCCACCAAGGCATGGTACACCATTTTGAGTTGCCTTGTTTGGACCTCATCTCGAAGACTACGGAGAGCATAACAAGCAGAGCTTAAAGAATTTACAAGTGATTCTACTTAACTTAATCGGTCTCGCTTAAGTATGTAAAGCCAAGATGCAAATGCTGCTAATGTTTCTGTTTTGATTCGAAATGTATGGAGTTGATATAACCGCTATCATCTTACGTCAATCGTATACATTTTGCCGATTTTCGAAAATCGCTAACTTAGCGAAATGCATCTTGACTAGGCTCCAAGATGCTAAGCGAGCGTTAGGTTTTTATTGGTTGGCAACGGTTTTAATTTTAGACATAACTCTGATTTTTAAATTGTCTCAATACATTGTGAAAATTCCCATAAGGAATTGAGGACTTTTGGCTTATGTGTACTAGATAGATAGACTGAAGATGATTTGGATGACAATGATCTGAGGGCTTATTGTCTAACGCACTCGCAATCACGATCGTTTTCATTTCGAAAATCGAAGGCTTGTCTGCATACAAAATGAAAACAATTGCTCCACGTTGAAGCCGGTTGCGATTGCGAGGTGCGTTAGACAATAAGCCCTCGGATTATATTCCACCGTGCCTAACGAAAAATTACACGAGGAAAAACCATTTTCATTTTATGAGCATCTTCCACTTGGATATTGATTAAAGTATGTAGAGAGACACGTTAAGGGATAATTTTAATTAGTCATTAGTCTTATTATTTTTCCTATCCGCGCTACTATGTTACTAAATTATTTATATGGCATTTGTTTCAGTCGACATTAGGAGAATGGCGAGTGGCGTTTTGGGTGTGCTTCGCAGTATTGGTGGGCACCAACGTAGTGTACTGTATTTGGGCAGACGGAAAGCAGCAGTGGTGGGACGACGTCAAGCAATACGGCTACCCCGAAGACTGGAAACACGGCTCGTTGGTGTCAGCGGAGAAGGACAAAGAGAAGAGCAAAGAGGCTGAAGCGACAGCGTTTTAAATGGAAGAGTTGTCGTTTGAGCTTGAAACTAATTTGAAGAGTTTTTTGTGGTGTCTTGGTCCAGGACCCGTTCCTATGATATCGTACTCATGCCGTGATTAATGTGGCGTAAAATTGAAAGTAGGTGATGTGGCAGGTCTTTTTTAGACAGCTTGTCTATTTTAATAACAGCTATCGCCTGCTATTCACTCTCGTACTTAAAAATAATAAGAAAAAATATAGAACATAACTTAAATAACGTGTAAATAAGGATTGACGTAAGCTTTGGAGCGAGTGCCTATGTCAATTTCATACTCGTACATTTGAACAGGCCTACGTAACGGCCCACCGAGCCTTCTTAAGCACTATCTTAAAGGCGTTTTCAAATATATTTGTTTTGTTATTGAGAACGAGGGTAGAAAGGGATGACCCAAATTTGAGCCGGTGGGATAAGACGGGTTAAAATTTGACTTTTAAAAATTACTACTTTTCGACGTCACGGCATAGTTTTAAGTACATTAAATATACGTAATCTTTATTATATTCCTTTGTGGAAATGGCAATGTAGGTAGAAGTATATTTGTTTGTAAATAGATACCTACCTAAATTTTATGCTGTTCCAAGGTATGTTAACAATGTTGTAAATATTTTATACTTTAGGTTTCTTCAGTGCGTGTTGCAGCTTTAGTAACTTATTTATGTTCATTAAAAGCCAGAACGAAATAAATCAATCAATAGTTGAAAATGTCTATTAGATTTTAAGGAAAAGTGTTTGGCGTTTGGCAATATATCTGCATAATAATAACATCTGATTTCATGTTTATTCATGCTATAGAAAGTGTCGGAAGATTAAAGACTTGACTGCGCTACGGGGAATGCTTAAAAAAATACTAGGTACTGTAGTATATACTTATTTGATATATATAAGTTAGATGAACTAATTAAAATTAAAATAAGTGAAGTGTTTGATTAAATAAGTTAGAATTTAAGGTGCCATGCGTGTTACTGCGACCACCATTAACTTTCATAATGATTTTGTTGTGTAAAAACATAGCTTATAATGAAAAAAAACCGCAGATTTTTTGTATTTATATTTTTGTTACTAATTATAATTCAGTGATATTTAATATTACAGGTTGTTAGAATAAAAAAATAGAAAGTACCATATTATTGTAGTAGGTACATATTTACCATTTGAGAAGTCACGTGTCTAATAAAAACTAATGAGTTATCAACTCGTTTTATTTTTTATCAACTCTTATTTTATTTTACGCCTGGCAGGATTTCACGAGCAATGATGCTTTACCTTATAAAACCACTATTAATGTACTATGTGTGTGAAAGGAATGTTTGATCCCAAGATCCCAAACAACGCATGCGTAATTAGGCACCTTATATTTTCTAGCCCGGACTTATTTCGAGATGCAGGCAATGTGAAAACCACTACCATAAAATATATACCGTAAAAAAACTCACCAATATTATACTAAAAACAAAATAAATATTTAAAAAAAGTCCCATTGGTGGTAATTGCTGTTACTAATACGTTAAAATGTTGCTCGTACGTAAGCTGTGGCTTCTTAAACAGATCGGGCCGATATTCTAAACGGTAAAAACCGCCTAGAATAGTGGCCCAGTTATCGTATTGTCATCGTTTAGATAAAGCTCTTATTTATTTGAAAATAATGGTGGCTGAGTTGTAAACAATGCCATAAGACGTCAAAGGCGATATCGTTTTTACTCAGTAAAAAAGAACCCTTGGCCAATGGTCACATAAAAATTAGACCAAACTTGAGTTTAACTCGAACTAGACCGGATGTTTTCGCAATAATTTCAAGCTAAGCTAAGGTACATGCGCAAGCTATAAGTCTTAACCATTGTACTGTAAAAATATTATCTTAATCAAGAAGAAAATCATGCAAACCTAAATGATGAAGAAATAATGTTACAAGATATAAGGCATGAGATTAGATATCTTAAATAAATATGAATTAAACCAAACAACGACTCGACTCGAGTATCATTTTCAATTATTACAATTATCGTATGAACGATGGTTGATAATGCTATGCGATTCAGATGTGTAATTAATTTATAAAAGGTTTCAGTTAACAAGAAAGGTAAAAAATACGTGACAAGACAGAACACAAAACTTAACCTAATAAACGATAAAACACTCGTATTTCAAAAGAGGTTAATGTACTGGTTAATAACTAAGCCATACGTTTACATACGTGTGTAGTGTGTAGGTACAAATAAATTGTATCAATACAATACAGAACACATTATTGTACACCAAACAAAAGCATATTTATTTTATCTTTTTAATTATAATATCATGAGCAATGTTTAAAATGTTTAGTACAGTCTTTTAAAGTAACACTCTTAATAATATTGTAAACTTTATACAGCTTCATCACTCCACTTAAACATATAATGTATATTCTAGTAAGCGGGCGCATAATCATAATATATACAATTCGACAAACCTGCTTTTTTAATTGGTTAAAAATGAATATTGTGCGTTTCATAATAAAGAGTGTCCAAATTTAGACATAGATACTTAATTAGATAAAATATTGTTTTCATAGTTGTACCTAAAACTGTCTTGTTTGCAATCAAATTTGTTTGCCAACGCGGTTACGTCATGAGTAAACTATTTACTCTGAAATCATAACTATTTTGGATGAAATCATTTTTTTTGGGCACAAGATTTCGAGTAGGTACTTACGCAACACAAATGAGCTGGACATTTTATTGCAATATTTTTTTATATCACAGTAGATAATAATTTATTCGGAAAAAAAACAAATTATCTGTAAGAAAACTGTCGGTGATTTTTTAGGCAAATTGACGTATGATTTTGGTAAGTATTCCAATAAATCAACACACGTTTAAAAATCTACCCTCATGTGGAACTGGTATTGAGATTTTACTTTCGGTTTTATTTTAAACGATTTAACGCCATGCGTCGTTATGTATTATTAAGTTACATTATTTCACATCAGCCGCGTTAGGTTACGCAATGTTAGGTTTACATCTAGTTGCGTCTTTCAACGCCTCTATTCCCGACGGTAAAATTGATATCGTAGTTGACCTGTGGTATTGTTATGACTAAACATCGGTATCAACGTTCAATTTTCATGGCACCCGGTAAGGATAGCAAAAAAATAAATACATTCGAATATTTAATGAATAATAACGTTTATATTGTGTTATTTTTAAATTTAATTATGCTGCAGTTAACTGTAGGTACCTATATAAATACTGTACTTATACGTAAAGAGGTTTATTATCTAAATAATTTCATAGAACCTTAACACTAATTTTGCATTCGAAAATATATGCCAAATAGGAAACAAATGTCAATTTAATTGTCAAACCAAATAAATATTAGTTAGTGTGAAACGGTCATTTGGTCATTAAAAAATGGATATATTATAACAGACGTCAAATTTTAATGTTGACAGCAAAATCCATGGAACAAATTTTAGTAATTTATTCAAACCTTTAATACATATTTAGCGTCTTTCTTTTTATTTCTAAAAAATAAAGGTTCTAAATACTAGATGTATTTGTTTGTATTTGTTTTTCTGCAAACCGTACTTTGCCATGAAAGTTGAACGTTGATACCGATGTATAGTTATGACGTCTGACGCCATTACTGTCAAGTAAATAAGAGCTATCAAAACGGTGACAATACGATAACAGATTAAATTCGATTTTGTTTTTACCGTGTTTAATAGAGGCCCAGGCTTAGGTACAGAAGATGCATTCTGCAAACGTTAACAAGTGAATCAAAAAAACAATTGAATTGACGTAAGCTGCCAGTAGCCCCCGTGTGACCCTGTCAAGCACTTATGTCAATTCCATACATCTTACAAGTTCCCGAAAGTCGTTAGCTGTCACTTCAACCCAATTTAAAACATATTTAACTTGCCAATTAAGTAGTAGACCTCAAACAAAAGTAATTATATAAAATGTTTATACTCGTATTAACTAAATATATTCTTTATCATTATTTTTTTTAAACTTACTCAGGCGTTTTACTTATACACACAAGGAATATCCAACAATAAACATTTCGCCACACATATTTGTTGAATAAATATTGTGTCAATAAATTATTCGTCTGTTGATTTATTCCTATAATTATCATACCTTGATGTCCCTGATTTGGCCAATTTACTGAATCTATGATTGAAATATCAGTTGGAGTGTACAATACCCATTATAAGTAAAGCCTTTGGCGTTGCTAATGTAATGTGCACAGGCAGAGCGGCACATACCATCAGGCGGGCCAGGGCGCCTTTATTCTACTCGGTAAAACCATATGGCTTTTGATATGGTTATCGTATTGTCAACGTTACGATAGCTCATATTTAGTTGACTGTAAAGGCGACCGAGTTAAAAAGAATACGATAACATGTCAAAAGCAATGGTTTTACCAGTTAGAATAGAGCCCCCCGTTTGCCTGTTTTTGACAAATCTCTACATTCGTTATTCGAAAAAGTCTTGCCCAACTCTAGCTCCAATCTCCTGTTTCCGATTTATTTACGTAACTGATGGAATGCATCAATCTGCACTAACGAAGCAATTTCGGCCAGAGTGATTGCATAAACGAGACTAACAAGGGCGTCGCTAGTGTGCGTTCATCCAGGCTCCCATTTCTCTAATCTGATAGTGAAAAGTGATAATTGGGTTCTCTTGATCTTGCATAATATCGATTGTCCGAAATGTATTTCGCATATCAGGTATCGCAGAAACATTTTTAGCCGAATGATACTTTAGCAGGGTCCATAATTATTGACTCTCATAATAATTTTTACTCAAAAAGTGTTTTAAGTCATAGCGTATTTTTTTCAGGATTTTTATAAATCAAACCTAAATTGAATAATTAAGAACTTCTGAAAAGATTACGGTTCCAATAATAAATGATTATGAACAAAAAAGTTATGTGAAAAAATGCGCTCCCTATTTGTATACTTAGCATAATAATTGTTATAACTGTCCAAAAGGCGAATATAATGCCGTAAAGCATTTTCTACCAGTCACACTTGGGGTAAAGCAGAAATTGTGGTGGCGATGCACCATAGGGTCTAACTATAAATAATAAAATATACACCTACATACCAATATATTAAATTAATATAAATACATAAATTGAACTAATAAATAAATACATAAACAATAAAGCTATCATAAAACTTTTGAAATAAATCTTTATGTAGGTACCCACGACTTCACGTTCATGGAACTCTAAAGTACCGAAATTAAACGCAAAAAAAGGTTGAGCAATTTAATGCATTGACATAGTGAAATTATAACGTAACATAGAACGCGAAATTTGATTTAGTATATGACATCATAACTGACAAGGATCTCATTATGCTCAACGTTTTTAGGGTTCCTTACCTAAAGGAAGCCCAACGGGACCCTATTAATTACCTACGCTGTCCGTCCGTCCGTCCTCATACATGAAAAGTTTTTTTTAATACGTATTTTTATATTTGTTGTATCGTATAAAAGGTCAAACATACATGCGTCGAATTTGGTATGATTATAGTACAAATCCTGAAGAAAAACAACAAATAGTAAAAAATGGTCAAGTGTGAGTTAGGCGCGCGCTGATTAGATTCGAAATCGAATTCAAATCTGAATATAATAAACCTACTGCGCGTTGGTTACGGAACCCTCGGTGCGCGAGTCCGGCTCGCACTTGACCAGTTTTTGTCGGTCTACTGTACATACAACGGCAGCAAGCCATGTGCTCGGAAGCTGACTTCTAATCCAGCAGGTAAATATAACAGTGAATATATATTTAATTAACTTTGCTAACATGCCAGCTGCCAGTTTCCTTGTAGAAGGCGAAAGAGAATTGTTTACAGTAAAATTTTATGTAAATTTCAATAATTTATGTGGTGTAAATTCCACTACATTCAATCATAGTATTAATAATTCACTAAGCATTTAGTAGGACTAAGTATTTTGTGAATCAATATGACCAAAAAGTTCTTCAGGAAAACAGGAATCAAAAAGTTAATCAATTTATTTTAGTTTATAATCTGGATAAGGAGAGATTAAATAAATAAACTATTTAAAATGGACAACCCATTAAAAACACAAGCAAATCTCAACTTTTTGAACCAAATTCCGCCTAATAAAGCAATACTGGCAGATAATTACTTCACCCGGACTATGCGATCATGTAAGTTTTCTTGATTTTATTAATAACTTGTTTGCTTACGTTTGTATCTTTGTAACAAATATTGTTGGTTGGCTTCACCACATTCGACGACTACCGTAAAAAGGGGTGAGTAGGGATTAAGGGGTGAGTAGGGACACAACCTAAAATAAATCATAACTTGTTACAAATAAGAACAATTATTAAATGGACAATAACGTTACGTCTATTAGAAATAATTTTCAGTCTTATAATTAGTAATATATGCTTCATTTTAGGTTGTGTCCCTTCATTCACCCCTTAATCCCTACTCACCCTATTTTACGGTACCTTGTTAACGCGGGTAAGATAAGAGTTTGGTATTATTACAAAATTTATCTCACATCAGGAGTCATGTTTCGTGTTTCATTACGAAACAAGCTTCATTACCTATCTAAGAAGTGTGAACAAATGGGCTATAAAATTAGTTTAAGTTGGTTACGAAAACTAGCGGTTGAAATTGGAGTAGCAATATTCATAACTCATAATTTCCTCGAAATTCACTTCATCGATTGTATCGAATTTCATTTCATCGAACTCTTTTTTCTGCTGAAACTATCGTGTTTTCAGGATATTTTAAACATAAATTACGCAGGTTAGGTTAGGTTAGACTAGCGATTATCAAAAAAATTAACACATGAAATGCCTTTTAATAAAATGAAAATTCCACGTTATTTGCAAGGTGCTTCGATAAAATAATAGGTACCCAGCATTATGAACAGTCACCAGCAATAATATGTTATCCAACATTGGGCGCAAAAATAACTGGCTTTATTACCAGAGGTATAAGAGCGTGTCAGATATTTTTCCGCCCAATGTTGGATAATATATTATTGCCAGTGACTGTACCTATTACTGTACTTATTACCTGTAGTGATAATTGTGACATATTTCTCGCCGATGTACCGTGAAAGGGTCCTACCGGTCCACTTGTACTACAACCAGTAATAAAAGCGGTCTTGTGACTACTCAATAATCGAGGACATGTGATATGTATTAGACTTGAAAATATGTTTGCCTTTTAGTTTCCAGAAATAAGACTTGAGATATTCTGAGTTGCTGTCCTACAGGCTTGATATTTTCAGGTTGTTTCATCCCACAACGCTTTGTATTAGGAATAATGGGACTTTTGGGAGTATGTAATGCTTTCACAATGCGAGTGGCTCTCAATATAGCCATCACGCAAATGGTCAACAAAACTAAGGACTTTACAATTGATCCAATACAATTTGATAATCTGACTGAAGCAGCATGTCCTAGCGATATTGTTAGTGTCAATACCACTATTGTCGAAAATCCAGTAAGTATTGCATTGGTTACTCGTACTTTAAAAACATTAGAGTATGCTTAACATTTTTAGAGCAACAACGTTGTCATTATTTAACTGTTTTAATTAGGGTGACGGCACCAATAATGGACACTTTTGGCTGACAGGCACCAGTAATGGATACTTCAATCTTAATTCAAATTTTATACGATCCTAAATTGATTGTTGCGAAACAAATGAATAACCCTTATCTTCTGTAAAAAAAAAACAAGTGTCCATTACTGGTTCCATCACCCTACGAGGATTGTAAAGCTAAAATTGAAATACAAAATGCCGTAGGGTTTATCTCCGCTTAAACCTAGCTGACCTACGTATTAAACCTAGTCTGATTTTTCATTTTTTTTTAATATGTTGAAGATATTATGTAAAACTACTTTTGTACGTTTTCCTTTACACAAAAATATTTCTTGGAGAGAAATTACAAAATAATAAAACTTAGTTTTTCATAACAACAACAACATAATACATATATGTATAAAAATCGTGAATCAGACCTGATTTAAGGGGTGAGAAACGTTATAGCCCGGAGCTAAATTTGTATATTTTTTTTGTTACAATAATATTTTTTGTAGTTCGGTATATTCAGATGGGATGAAAAAACACAAGGATTAATTTTGAGTGCCTTTTATTACGGCTACGCTCTGACCCAAGTGCCTGGAGGCTACTTGGCCGAACGGTTCGGAGGCAAGTGGACGCTTGGTGTTGGTTTACTGAGCACAGCGCTGTTCACGTTTCTTACTCCGGTGGTGACCAGGTGGGGAGGAGCTCCTTGGCTGTTCCTCCTTCGCATTATTCAGGGCATGGGAGAGGTAATTATTAAGTTCCAAGTTAGGCCATTCATTCGAATGAATGAGCAAGTCTGGTTATACAGGATAGAACAAGAGTGATCGGCGGTGTTGTGTTAGAGGCATAGGTTATTTTCCCACTAGGTCTAGATAAGTTGTGATTTTATCACAGAAGACTAAATGGTAACAGTTAAAATTCGTAAGTCACCACGTATTTGGCACAAATAAGTTAAGATAGGTCACAACTTTTAAAAATCTTTAGGCCTACGGGTTTTACGAGTAGAAGTTGCATTTTATTTCAAATTCCTTTTAAACTTTAGAAAAAATAACAATAAGTTTTAAGTTTCAAACAGTATAACCTGAATTGCACTAAGTATCTAATCCACATAATCGCAGTCGCATAAAATTAATTGAGTTAAAATGTAGATAAACCAAAGTCTGATTTGCCTACGAGGTTGCCATAATGTACCAAAAAGCTTTTACTAACCTTCATAAATTAAAAACTTCCACAAAAAGGAACCCACACAATCAAACAGCTGAGTGTGTAAGAAAGGTAACTGATGTACTAAGAAAGGGCGAATATTTATAAGATAATATAATCCTGATGTATTAGAAAGCTAATTAAGACGGATATAAAATAAAAATTGAATCGGACTAATGTGACTTAAGTTTGTTTCTTTCGCCAGGGTCCGACGATGCCAGCGCTCATGATAATGCTGGCGAAGTGGGTTCCTCCGCACGAGCGGTCTCTCCAGTGCGCTATTGTGTTCGGAGGAGCGCAGATTGGGAACATTTTCGGGTCGCTAATGTCTGGAATTTTGCTCTCTGACGGCAGAGATTGGGCTTACGTTTTCTATTTTTACGGTGGATTCGGTATATTTTGGTTTGTTTTATGGGTAAGTTAAAATTAGCCAGCTCTATTCATGGTATATTTTTTTTCAATCATACTACAACTACTTACTTACCGTAAAACGGGGTGAGTAGGGATTAAGGGGTGAGTAGAGACACAACGTAAAATGAAGCAATTATGTTACTAATTATAAGACTGAAATTATTTTCAATAGACGTAACGTTATTATTGTCCATTTAATGCTTGTTCTTATTTGTAACAAGTTATGACTTATTTTAGGTTGTGTCCCTACTCACCCCGTTTTACGGTACTTAAAGTATAATATGTTAAAAAATAATATCTCGTAGTTTTATACATATATCCTAAACTTTACCAATCTACTTGTTGAAATTTAATGTTTGATAGAAGTAAACTTTGTTATCAAGTGCGGGGTTTTGTACGACATAATTATGTCACTCATTTTAGATTCTGTAAGGTTATCCTCACTGTTAACTGATTAGTTTTTTTTTCAGTCGCGCACAAATTGTACTTTTTAACCCATTTCATAAAAAGGTGGAAGTTCTCAATTCGTCGGTGTCTTTTTTTTATTTGTTCCCAATTATTCAAAGACTTTTTTGTTTGATAGGAGTTGATCTCATTGTCAACACGTCAGTATCTGATGATGAGATTTTGGAGAAGTCGAGGAAAAGACTCAAATATTATAGACAGACCTATGACTTATGGTCGGTTAGATAATTTTTCACGGAGTAATA
Organism: Acleris cristana; assembly: GCA_948252455.1. Classification (NCBI taxonomy): domain Eukaryota; kingdom Metazoa; phylum Arthropoda; class Insecta; order Lepidoptera; family Tortricidae; genus Acleris; species Acleris cristana. The sequence continues at coordinate 8,248,560 of OX411775.1, forward strand.
AATTTATTTTTTATGTGTTATAAATTCTGGTTTATGTAAGGGTGTTAAAAAAAACCAAGAAAAAACACATAAACCAAAACGAAGCGAGAGCGGGTCGCTTGTATTCATTTAAAACAAATTTTCCAGAGTCTCTTCTGCTACAGCTCACCAAATACGCATCCTTTTATAACAAAACGGGAGCTAGACTACTTAAATGCAAATGTAACTTCATCAGAGAGCAAAGAAGTTTCCGATCCGGTGCCGTGGAAGGCCATCGTACGATCAGCGCCGGTCTGGGCGCTTGTTCTCGCCGCTGTAAGTTTCATACCGTCTAATGTACGTCATCACCATCATCATAATTTCAGTCGAAAGACGTCTGGGCCGGTTCGCAGCCGCTTGCATTTATCGGTTTCCCGTTATCTTTTCGTAATTATAGTACACGACCTTTAATTGTTGATCCACCACAGAACCTAGGTTGAAGCCTGAAAAAAGTAATGAAAGATCTGATAAGTTTGACCTGGTATCTATATGTTGATTTGAGGTCATTGATAAACAGTTATAATTTGGCCCAACATTAATATTCGTGTTCGTAAACGATCTCGTCTGTTTGCAGAATAGAATATTCCTCAACACCGGTTATTAAAACAACACTATAATTTTGCAGGTTGGCCACGACTGGGGCTACTATACTATTGTCACCGATTTGCCTAAATATTCTCATGACGTGCTAAAATTCGACATTAAAACTACTGGGTGGTTAACCGCTCTTCCCTATGTTGCCATGTGGAAATCATCTTTCTTATTTGGAGTCGCTTGTGATTTCTGCGTTAGGAAGGGATGGCATTCTATCAAAACAGGAAGGATAATTTACACAACTATTGGTAAATATTACGAGGTGTTATACTCATAGATGTTGAAATAACGCGTGTTTTAAATAAGATCTCGCAGTTTTTCTACTGACTTCAAAGAAGAGGAGGTTGTCAATTCAATTATCCTAGATTCCCCGCCAGTCGTCCATCGATTTTTAGTCAATGTGATTTCATCATTACTGTATATATCTGAGAAGTAGTCCCATTTTTGAGGAAACGCAAAAAAGATGTAGTCAGGTTATTGTTTTTTTAAATATTTAATTATATATATAAGAATCTAGTCGAATCATTATTTCAGCCGCAACTGGACCAGCTATATTTATCATCGTGGCTTCGTACGCGGGGTGCGACCGCAACGCTGCCATGGCGTACTTCGTGCTGTCCATGGCTCTCATGGGCGGATTCTACGCAGGGATGAAGGTTGTTTTTTACTTTACTAGCAAAAATATATTTTTGTTTTCTTCCACGTTTAACATGAGCGTTGAATATAGCGTCTTCGCTCGCTCTCATACTTACTTCAAATACATTTTGAGTGATACAAAAGAAAAACGTTAGTAGGTATTGTTTGCATTTTGGCTACAGCCTTAGCTGCCACCCTAAAAACACAACTGGAATCGAAGATGGTCAAGATGTTCCCTGCTTTGGCGACCTGCACACGTGTGGCGTTTACTTACCAAGATTACACTCTCTATAAACATACCATTAGGATTTGACCATTTAAAATGTTTGTCTCTAAAACACCTTGTTTTGGTCATCTACTTATAAACAATTGTATGTAAGTATGTATGTGTGTATGTATGGATATATGTGTACCTTTTTGTTATTATTGCACATAAACAATTATTTATTGCTACTTGCATGATTAAAATCTTTCCATCGCATGTGTAAAGAACTGTTGGCTTAGCATGCTGGAATACGAGAACATGTTAAACACGAGTGAGTGTCAAATACGTCTATTCCATATTCTAACGTACGCCCTGTTTATCCAAATGATTATCCGATTGACTTATATTTTTCCTTCAGGTCAACGCATTAGACTTGGCGCCGAACTTCGCAGGCTCTCTGACCTCACTCGTGAACACCACTTCTACTCTCACAGGCATTATTACACCATTTCTCACAGGCCTTTTGACTCCTAATGTAAGTAACTTATTAAAATAATAAGTAAATATACACAGTCCTGATATAACAACTCAAGAAATAACATACATGCAGCTGCTGAATGCATGCATTAAATATTTCTGGCGTTTTATCCCCACAGTCAACCATAAGCGAATGGCGCGTGGCGTTCTGGGTGTGTTTCGTGGTGCTGGTGGGCACCAACGTGGTGTACAACATCTGGGCGGACGGGGAGCAGCAGTGGTGGGACGACGTGCGCCAGTTCGGCTACCCTGAGGGATGGAAGCACGGCCCTCTCATCCGGGAGACCAAACCAAAGGAGACCGAACCAGAATCCATCAAGCTGATGGAAATTAACGGAACAGAAGTTTATTAAAATGGACGGTGAATTTAATGCAACCCTCAATAATGTTCTGAACGCGTAGCTAGCTAGAATATAATAATAATAGTAAATAATAATAAGAAAACCATGTGAAATTATAATAAGTTCTTCTGTGTTGTGTGTGTTTATTTTATGCTTGTATTGCAAAAATATTTTACCTCTCCTCTTCCGTTTTCAAAGTAACTTATGTAAAACTGCTAAATTTTACTTTGCACTTTAAGGCTATTATATAAATTGATCTTGAGTGAGATGGCTGCCTCAACACAGGTCAAAATAAAACGCAGGGAAATCTGTCATTTCTTACGTGCCTCGAGACGAGCTTGATACTCAGGCACAGTTTATAAATATGGCACTTGGTTTCTAAAACAAAATATGGAAACAAGTTTAACAAAACGTTAAAACCCAACTGCAGTTTGAATAATGTCGTTAACATAAGTAATGTTAGTTTTCATACCGTGCAATTTGGCGCCAAAATTCCGCCATTTTGATTTCCAATAATTTTAATATAGCCTATGACACTCTAGTCGTTAAGACGAATCTAACGACGTATAATTTATTTAAATCAGTTTAGCCGTTTAGTAGTTACGAGGGAACATAGAGGCTGACAAACATACAATGTCAAACATAACCCTCCTTGTGGGCTTTGCCGCAGTCGGGTAAATAGTCGTGTTACTTCATTTACTGACAATTCATTCAGTCTAAGATAAGCAAAGAACTAATATGATAAGCAAACTTTCAAATACTTTGACATTGAAACTATCAAACAGTATTTAAAATTTGAAACTGATAAATAGGTACTTTTAAACTACCCAACCGATTTTCATGAAACCTAGCTTAGAACTATCCTGATTCAACTAGCTTTCTTTAAAATCCGTTAGGGACCTATGATGCCACAGACACACACATATTATATACCGACACACACATACATTGATAGATACACAGCACAAACGCACGGATACATTCATTAAAATTACAATACAAAACCCTTATTTTTGTCCCGGGCTAAATTCAAGCATAATGTTATGGGCTATGGCACATTTTGTGCTTTGTCTGGTATTTTATTATAAGCGCCTGGTATTTATCAAAAGCAATATTGCTTCTATAAACTTTTCCCGAGTGATTGTTATGCTGCAGTTGCAGGCGTCGAGTATACAGGAAGGTGGAAAAAAAATGGGTCCTACCTTAAGTACCTACTTAAGTTAGATCATTTCAACTAAAATAAACAGTCTTTTACTTTTAAAATGAAATAAAACTGCATTCAAAGATTTTCTAAAATTCGCTTGTCTCACCCGGGCATGGAACCGGCCAAATGCCATCAAAATGGCAAGGTTTTAAGTATGCTCAACGTTTTTGCTGGACAACTGTACAAACAACAACGGCAAACCATGTGCTCGGAAACTGACTTCAAATCCATTAGGTAAACATAACAGTGAAGTGAATATATATTTAACTAAAACCACTGGCATGCCAACTGCCAGTTTACTATTAGAAGGCGACAGAGAATTGTTTGTTTACAGCAAACTTTTGTGTAAATTTCAATAGATAATGTAGCGTAAAGCTCCATTTAGGCAAGTCATTCAATATTTAGTGCTAATCAACATCAAAAAGTAATTATAGGAAAACGAGTTACAAAGTTACCTACTTTACTTTTTAAAGCTTGTGTGGGAGTAAGGTGATTAGTGATTGATTTGACGCCAGTTATAAGAAAACTGATTGACACACAGACATCAGTATAAAGGAAACATGATCGATTGGACATCAGTCATAAGGAAACAGTCGACGTGTATTTCGGAGCGGACGCGCAGCTGAGCGACATTGTTTCCACCTCGACGGCCAGGAGCAAAAGAGGACGACAATTAGCTGCGCGCCAGTTTTATAGGCGCGCTTCTGCGCAGGTTGACGCGCATCACTCCACCTTCGCCCCGTCTCGCTCGTCATTAGTGTTGTTATTGTTTTGTCTCATGTTTTATTTTACCTCTCGCTCTTATTTGTAAATAGTTTACCTCGTCTGTGTCTATCCTACTTGTATTATACTGTTAGCTTTAAGTAATTGTTTTTTGTAAATAAATTTGTTCATTTTTCTTCTACAACTTATAGAGGTGTTTTACTCCACTACCAACAACCTCTACATTGGTGACCCCTGCGAACAACAAGCAACCTGACTGAAGATGATCAACCCAGATGATATCTTGCCCGGCGCCGACAAACCCAGCGAAGGCGCACCAGCGAAGCCTGAAATCAGCGGCATCTCACTCTCACTGCGCGTTCCACCGTTTTGGCGCGACCAGCCGCGTCTCTGGTTCTGCAGCTTCGAAGCAGCCACCGCCGATCTCAAGAAAAGCCAAGCCCAGCTCGCGCAACTAGTCATCGCGCAGCTAGAAAAGCAAGATATTCAACAGATCTCAGACCTCATCTACTCACCGCCAGAAACCAACTACTATTTGGCAATCAAATCAAGGCTGATTGCTATGTACGAGGAGTCTGACAGCGCACAAGTAAAGAAACTCTTGTCACAGGTGGAATTAGGAGACCAGAAGGCCAGCCAACTTCTAAGAAAAATGCTGAATCTCAATCGCGACAAGTTTCCAGAGAGCACCATAAAGATGATGTGGCTCGATCACCTACCGCCCCACATCCGGTCTGTACTCACCGTCAGTGAAGCCTTCCAGATGAAAACCACGCTCGATGACCTAGCACTTCTCGCGGACAAGATGATGGAAGTTTCGCCGACAACGCAAATTGCCGCCATTTCCACACCCCAGACACCTACGCCACCACCACCGTCGCAACCGTATCACCAACCTCAGCCAGCCATCGACACACAATACCTAATTAACGAAATTAGAAAACTTTCGTTGGAAGTCGCAGAGTTGCGAGCAAGACCGCAACAATGCCAGCACAACAGTCGCCCACGCCGCCATTTTCAACCACGCTCCCGAAACGCGTCCCAAAACCGCAGCCGCAAGAATTCGCCCATGCCGTACTGCTACTACCACCACCGTTTCGGCATGGACGCGAAGAAATGCACACCGCCATGCAGTTTCAAGTCCGTTGATCCAGCGGAAAACTAGGAGTAACGCTGGCTGTGGCGGACACCGGCGTTACCGAAACCGAAACTTCACACCGCCTTTTTGTTACCGACAAGAAAAGCAAATTAACTTTCTTGGTCGACACCGGAGCCAACATCTCCGTGCTACCTAGGAAGAAAGGTACCCGAGGACAACCGCTGCCATTTCAACTCTACGCCGCAAACAACACCGTGATACCTACTTACGGCGAGAAAACACTAGAACTCGATTTCAATCTCAGACGTCCGTTCAAATGGAAATTTATCGTCGCAGCCGTGTCAAAGCCGATACTAGGAGCAGATTTCCTGAATTTTCATCACCTCATCGTTGACGTCAAGAATCGACGACTAATCGACGGTAAAACATCACTTACGACGATAGCGGAGGTTTGTGTTACGAATATACCTACAGTTCGTAGCATAGACTTGCAACAGTCGTATCACAACATCTTGGCCGACTACCCGGGCACAACAAGACTAACCTCCATGAAACTCAGCCCGAAGCACTCCGTCGAACATTTCATCGAAACCACCGGCCAGCCTATCCATTGCCGCGCTCGACCAATCGCACCCCACCGCTACCAAGTCGTCAGACAAGAATTCGAAAGAATGATGCAACAGGGACTATGCCGTCCAAGCAAAAGTCCGTGGTCGTCGCCTTTACACGTAGTACCAAAGAAAAACGGAGATTTACGTGTATGCGGTGACTACCGAAGACTCAACGCCGTCACTAAACCAGACCGCTACCCCATCCCACGGATACGAGATTTCACGTATCAACTCGCCGGAAAAGAAATATTCTCCACTCTCGATCTAAACCGCGCCTACCAGCAACTACCTGTCAACAATCAAGACGTTGAGAAGACAGCCATTATCACCCCATTTGGCCTCTTTGAGTTCCCGCGAATGTGTCCCGGTCTCAAGAACGCCGGACAGACATTCCAACGTTTCATACACGAAGTACTTCGCGAACTCGACTACGTATTTCCGTTTGTCGACGATTTACTTATCGCATCCAGTAACGAAGACGAACACCAGAACCACCTACGCACCGTTCTACAACGACTCGAAGAATACGGGATCACAATAAACCCGTCAAAGTGTGTCTTCGGTCAACCAGCAGTCAAGTTTCTCGGATACCACGTTTCGAAGCACGGCATACAACCACCACAAGACAAAGTCAAAGCTATTGTCGATTTCCCGAAGCCACGAACAGTAGAAGAGCTACGACGCTTTCTCGGCATGCTCAACTTTTACCGAGAAAACATAAAGGACGCCGCCACCATTCATGCACCATTAAATGCCTATCTTCACAACGCTAAGAAACGAGACAAGACTCAAATAAATTGGACCACCGAAGCATCGCAAGCATTTGACGCGTGTAAAGTGAGCATACAAAACGCCGCTCTACTCGCTCACCCGTCACACAAAGCAACACTCGCTATTTTCACCGACGCAAGCGACAAATCAGCAGGCGCAGCCCTAAATCAGTTTGTCAACAACTCGTGGCAACCCCTCGGCTACTTCTCGAAGAAATTCACCGACACCCAAACACGCTACAGTACCTACGATCGAGAACTACTAGCAATATACATGGCAACAAAACACTTCCGCAAAATGTTCGAGGGACGAGAAATAATAATCTTCACTGATCACAAGCCGCTAACCTACGCATTTACGAAGACTACGACGGAAACAGAATCACCACGACGTACCCGCCAGCTACTGTATATCAGCGAGTTCACTACAGATATACGACACATCAGTGGATCTCAAAACGCTGTCGCGGATGCACTCTCACGCATCGACGCGATCAGCTGTCCCACACCTATCGATTTCCAACAACTCGCAAACGCGCAAGAAAGAGATAGCAGCATACCGGAACTCACAAAACAAAGTAATTTATCAATCAAAAAAATTACTCTTCCCGGCAACAACATTCCACTCTACTGTGAAACTTCTACCGACGACGTGCGACTATACCTACCTACGGAATTTCGCCGAACCGCATTCGAAGCTATTCACAACATCAGCCACCCTGGAATAAGAACAACACGAAAACTCATAGTGAAGCGTTACTTTTGGCCCTCTATGAACTCGGACATCGGAAAGTGGGCTAAAGTTTGCCTACACTGTCAGCGAGCGAAAATCCAGCGACACACCTCAGCGCAAACGTCACTATTCGCACCCACCGATCGATTCGAGCACATTCACATCGATATCGTTGGCCCGCTACCTACCGCGGCCAGCGGACACCGATACCTCGTGACAATGATCGACAGAGCAACAAGATGGCCCGAAGCATACCCACTATGCGAAATAACAGCCGAAGATGTCGCCAAGACGGTCTACGAAGGCTGGATCGCCCGTTTCGGTTGCCCAGCAACGCTAACAACAGATCAAGGTCGGCAGTTCGAGAGCCAACTATTTGCATCTCTCTCACGCTTACTCGGCATCGAACGCACCCGAACAACGCCGTATCACCCGCAATCCAATGGAATCGTGGAGCGATGGCACCGAACACTGAAAACCGCATTAAAATCAAGACTACAAACCGCAACCAGCTGGATCGACGAAATACCTACCGTCCTACTCGGAGTACGCGCCGCGATGAGAAGCGATACCGGTGTGAGCGCCGCCGAACTCACGTACGGCTGCAGTCTCAGATTACCCGGTGACTTCCTATCGCAAACACTGCACGATGACGTCACGTACGATTCTGCCTACGTCGATCAGCTGAGAGACACGATCCGACGTCTGAAACCAACACCGAACCAGTCGCATAGCAACACGAAACCCATTTTCATCCATCGCGATCTGCAAACCTGTGAAAAAGTGTTCGTGCGAGTAGACTCCGTAAGAAAACCACTCCAAGCACCTTACGACGGACCCTATTGCGTGTTGAAACGCAGCGATAAAGTTTTCACGGTTCAACTACCTAACCGTACAGCAAACATCTCGATCGACAGATTGAAACCTGCCTACACGATCGCCGAACAAGTAATACCTACTCCTACCACCAACTTAACAAGCACGAAGGCCACTCGAGGCGGACGTACTATTCGCCTGCCGGTACGCTTCGCTTGAGGGGGAGCACTGTGGGAGTAAGGTGATTAGTGATTGATTTGACGCCAGTTATAAGAAAACTGATTGACACACAGACATCAGTATAAAGGAAACATGATCGATTGGACATCAGTCATAAGGAAACAGTCGACGTGTATTTCGGAGCGGACGCGCAGCTGAGCGACATTGTTTCCACCTCGACGGCCAGGAGCAAAAGAGGACGACAATTAGCTGCGCGCCAGTTTTATAGGCGCGCTTCTGCGCAGGTTGACGCGCATCACTCCACCTTCGCCCCGTCTCGCTCGTCATTAGTGTTGTTATTGTTTTGTCTCATGTTTTATTTTACCTCTCGCTCTTATTTGTAAATAGTTTACCTCGTCTGTGTCTATCCTACTTGTATTATACTGTTAGCTTTAAGTAATTGTTTTTTGTAAATAAATTTGTTCATTTTTCTTCTACAACTTATAGAGGTGTTTTACTCCACTACCAACAACCTCTACACTTGTAATCTGTAAGTATAGAGATAAAAAAAATCTTACTTTAACTATTCAAAATGGACAATATGAAAACCCAACCCAATCTTGATTTTTTGACCCAATCTCCGCGTAAAGAAGCAGAACTGGCAGATAATTACTTCACCCGGATTATGCGATCATGTAAGTTTTTCTTGATTACAGCAGATATTATTAGAAAATTTGTCTCATATCTTTCTTGTTTTGTTATAAAACCAGATTCATTATCAAAGAAGCGAGTGAAACTGTAAATGAACAGAAATAGGTTTTAAGAAAACTAGCGGTTGAAATGGGAGTAGCAATAAGCAGCGATAACTACATACATGCAATATTTCTCGCCTATGTACTGGGAAAGGGTCCACTTGTACTTCAACCAGGGGCGTATTGCATAAAAAATAATAGCTTATATTATAAGCGGAACTCTCTTTCCAACAGTATGTATTAAAAAGAGACTTCCACTTGTATTACAAGTTAGAAGCTTTTATGAAACGGGCCCCAGTAGGTACCTAATATAATAATAGTGGCCCTGTAACTATAATACGTAAAGGTTTTATGTACAAGTTTAGAAGTGAAGTGAGTTCAGGAGTGAATAAATATGTAAAGATTTTATTTACTTGTTCAGAAGTGAATAATAAAGACTTGAAATTTTTATCACATTTAATGTTTTCAGGTTGTTTCATCCCACAACGCTTTGTTTTGGGATTACTGGGACTTTTTGGAGTATGTAATTCTTTTACAATGCGAGTGGTTCTCAATATAGCAATTACACAAATGGTCAATAAAACTAAGGACTTTACAATTGATCCAATACAATTTAATAATCCGACCGAAGCAGCATGTCCTAGTGATATTATTAGTATTAATACCACTATCGTCGAAAATCCAGTAAGTATTGCATTGATTAGAAGTTACGTTTACTTTCTTGCGGCGCCTTTTCTCTTCAGTGGTCTTCTCTTAGGAAGCGCTAATAAATTTCACGTGTAAAAGTGTCTTTGCGTCTAAATTACTGCATTAAATATCACCTAATTTGTGGTCTGAAATTAATAAATTTTATTTAATTTATTTTTCTTATTAAAAAAAATTGTTCGCTCCAAGGGATCGCAATAAACGGTTTTGACTCACTTCTTTACAATACCTTCTGTTTACTGTTTTTTCCAGATAAAAATGTCACCATATTTTTAAATTTTTACTATTACTTTGCGACTACAATATTTCTTTAGTTTGGTATATTCAGATGGGATGAAAAAACACAAGGTTTAATATTGAGTGCCTTTTACTACGGCTACGCTATGACTCATGTGCCTGGAGGCTACTTGGCCGCACGGTTCGGAGGCAAGTGGACGCTTGGTGTTGGTTTGCTGAGCACAGCGCTGTTCACACTTCTTACTCCGGTGGTGACAAGGTGGGGAGGTGCACCTTGGCTCTTCATCCTTCGCATACTTCAGGGCATGGGAGAGGTAATTATCAAGTTCAAAGTAAAGTAGTCTAAGAGCCCACGACAATAAACCAGTTCGATAAGACTACCAGATGATATATATACATATATAATTAGTCACATCATTATAAGGGGAATTACGAAATGGCGATGCTGCATTGCAGAAAACCTGGCTGCGCGAAGGGCGACCGGGGCGACCTCCAATCGCTGCCACTTTCTCCACTGTTTGGAAAATGCAGCAGTAGTTTTTCTAACACAGAAATGGATGATCTTTCAGATGAGCTTTGGTTTTTGGAGAAGATCGATCATACTAGATACTTAAGTACGAGGTGTCGCTTATCATGCTGCTGCCACTGATTAGGCTAATCAGGGGGGCTTCCAGCATTGCATACGAAACTTTGGAGTCTTATCATACTAGACGTCGGACATACAATTTAAAAAAAAGCTTCGCCAGGTTTTTTGCATTGCATCATTACCTTTTCGTGAAAATTTTCGATGAAAAGTAACTTCATCTAAGTATCTGCGGTTTGAATATTGGGAACGGACATGAATGGTGGAATGGTGGAATGGTGTGGGGAATAGAGGTCAGTAGTTAATCGTTAAATATCTAAAATATCGTATTTTGGCTTAGATAAATCGCAATTGTTTAGGCCTTCAGGTTTTAAGGGATATAAAACTTAGATTTTGGTTATAAGTTTAACATTTACGACCCGGATCGTATTGATTCATCAATATTATTAATATGTTCACAAACCTAAAAACCTGATCTGTCGGAAAACCAAACATTTTGTTTTTTGCGGCAGGGTCCGACGAATCCAGCGCTCATGATAATGCTGGCGAAGTGGGTTCCTCCCCACGAGCGGTCTCTCCAGTGCGCTATTGTGTTCGGAGGAGCGCAGATTGGGAACATTTTCGGGTTGCTATTTTCTGGACTTTTGCTCTCTGACGGCAGAGATTGGGCCTACGTTTTCTACTTTTACGGTGGATTTGGAATATTTTGGTTCATTTTATGGGTAAGTTTATAATTAGCCAGCACCTAGCTCTATCTATTCATGGCTTTTGTTTTCATTTTTTATTTTAAAGTATTTGTCACATTTTTTTGTTGTTATAAATCCTAAACTATACAGCTCAACCTATCTTCTTATTTAATTAAATGTTTGATAAAAGTAAACTTTGTTATCAAGTTCGGAGTTTTTACAACACATGTACAGTCACCCAATAAAAATGTTGAGCATACTTAGAACCTTGTCATTGTGAATGTCATTGTCATTGTTATGTGTGTCATTTGACGTTCTGTTTGAAGTTTACTATGACAACGCACTAAAGTGCTTAACATTTTCGTAGGGGTACTGTACCTATATGTCACTCATTTTAGGTTCCTGTAGGTTGACTGTTATAAAAGGCGTTTGATACCTACTGTTATATTAAAATCGCGCAATAAATTGCACTTTTGTTACTTTTAAATCATATTCGGCATGGAAAACCTAATAAATAAACTGTTTTGTCTCGTTTTATTTTAGACATTTACTTAACACTATTGAATTAAAACATTTAGTAAATTCATGTATTTTAAATCTACTTGTTTCTTATTCATGTAAAACAATTTTTTCAGAGTCTCTTCTGCTATAGCTCACCGAGTTCGCATCCTTTTATAACAAAACAAGAGCTAGACTATTTAAACGCAAATGTAACTTCATCAGAGAGCAAAGAAGTCTCCGATCCGGTGCCGTGGAAGGCCATCGTACGATCAGCGCCTGTCTGGGCGCTCGTTCTTGCCGCTGTAAGATTCATACCGCTTATATTCGTCATCATCATCATTTCAGACGAAAAGTGTTCACTGCTAGGACTTAAGCCACGAGCTGTTTGCATTTATCGTTTTCCTTCAACCTATACCACGACGTCATTCCACCTAACCCTTTCCTAATATTATACTAATGTAATGATTAATTGGACCTAATTTCTCTATAGTGATTAAGCCTCACTACATTGATGAACAGTCCGGTATTTAAATTCGCGCTTTGCTTGCGCCTTATAGGATTAAGTTAGTTTGATATATCGTAGAGTTATCTACAGTCTCTTCTTGGTTGCGATAGAGAAAATCGCCACAAGACCGGTTATTAAAACAGAACATTTATTTTGCAGGTTGGCCACGACTGGGGATACTATACTATTGTTACCGATTTGCCAAAATATTCTCATGACGTTCTGAAATTCAACATTAGAACTACTGGGTGGTTGACCGCCCTGCCCTACGTTGCCATGTGGATATCATCTATCCTTTTTGGCCTCGCCTGTGATTTATTCGTTAGAAATGGATGGCATTCAATTAAAACTGGAAGGATAATTTACACCACTATTGGTAAATATCACAAGGGGTTGTAGCTGTTGAAATAACGTGTCACGGCTATAACGACTGATCCATTATTTATTTTGAGCAAAGATCTTGCAGCTTTTCAACCGCCTTCAAAATAGGAGGAGATTCTCAATAAGTCTGTATTGTTTTTTTTTGTGTGTATATTATTAGATTTCTCCGCCAATTGTCAACCGATTGTAATTATTATTTTCTTCATGAGCTTATCTCAGAAATGGTCCTATTTCAATTTTGTCTAGATCCTGTCGTATGGTAACCGAAAAAAGTTAGCGGAAATCTTTAAAAAGAAGTCGTTTGATAGGTTTTTTTTTTGATGTAATTAAAATCTAGGTAAACCATTATTTCAGCCGCAACTGGACCAGCGATATTCATCATCGTGGCTTCGTACGCGGGGTGCGACCGCAACGCTGCCATGGCGTACTTCGTGCTGTCCATGGCTCTCATGGGCGGATTCTACGCAGGGATGAAGGTTGTTTTTTACTTTACTTGCATTTGCCTGTGATGTAGGGCGCATAGAATAGAACCGTTTAACGTTATTTTTACGGGATGTATGATTTAGTCCCGGATAGAAAAATATCGTGAGTTATTGCGTCCAAATCTGTATTCACGAAGTTGAACCTCCGTGAAACGTAAACTTTAGTGGCCTGGTGCGCCTTACTCGATTGAAAAAACCATAATGTAATAAGTTTTCATTCACGTTTACCCTGAGCGTTGAATAGTCTTGTCTACTATTTACGTGTCCAGTGCAATGGCTCATTAATCTGCCTTTTACCCCCAATACAATAGGTATCCGATTGACTATTTTTTTCCCCTCAGGTGAACGCATTAGACTTGGCGCCGAACTTTGCAGGTTCTGTGACCTCACTCGTGAACACCACTGCCACCCTCACAGGCATTGTTACACCATTTCTGACAGGCCTTTTAACTCCTCATGTAAGTAATTATAAAATAAAATAAAATAAAAACTCAAAAAAAAACATACACGCTGTTGGATTTATGGATAAATCCTGTTAGTTTTGTATAATTTTAATAGGTAATAATATAATAAATAACATAAAACCATATTTAGGTAGAAATTAAACCTAGTTTTCCCTAAGATGACCGGCCTCTGCTTTAGATATTTTTGGATCTATATTGTTAAATAATGGGATCCTAATAAAAATCCAAGTTTTCGACCTTGGGTTGAGACTACAGAGAAGGTGCGAAAATTTATTCTTCTTAAATATATAAAAGAAGAAACTGACTGACATATCAACGCACAGCCCAAACCGCTATATACTCGTAAATTTAGCACTTAGGTTCCTTATGAGGTCTACTTACTGGTGCACTAAACTTATTTCTCAAAATTCATCTCTTAAGGGGTTAAAATAGGCGGAGTAGCGGCAAAAGAATTCTACGCGTACGAAGTTGCGGGCTCCTCTTGTTTCTAATACTTACCTAATTCCTCAACGATGACTTTACGACAAAAGTGTCTCTGAGAAGTATAAACAAGACAAAATTGCGCACAGATTGTGCATACATGTTTATTTTGTACGTCTTCCCGATAATAAGTTACGAGAGGGACAGCAAATAATTTTACAAAAAAAAAATACGGGTTGCCTTGAGAACCTCCACGGTTTTTTTCGTCAGTAAAAAATTACAACTCATTCCTCATTCTCTGGCGCTGCCAGCAAAGAAAACAGCGGCATCGTGAATTTTATGGTGTTACGTTACGTCTACAGTCGCATTTTTAGAAGCTTTATTTTACTTTCTTTTCATCTATGGGGATTGGGGACCCCTTTATTATTTCACTCTTTTTTTTATTCGTTTGTAAATCCACCGTATTCTGAAGAAAAACACAACCCACTATCTATTCGTTTCTAAAGATACAGCTCTTTACAGTTAGAACGGACAGCGTAGGCATACTAATAGGGTCCCGTTGGGTTAACCTTCGGGTACGGAACCCTAGAAAAGAACCAATTTTGGCATACCCCACACACACACTGGAGTAGGTGCGATGCCGTGACATAGGTGCTGAGTGGCGTCAATTTCGACGTCACAGAATCACCCATGGCAACATTATCCTACAATATGAATTTCTTTTCCTTCTTTATTGTTTAATTTGGATTTCTGTGTTGTCATTTTTATTTTTATGATGTTTATCTTCGTTCTGTTTTTTCTTGTGCTCGTCGAATAAGTGTTTCTATTTCTACTTCAGTCAACCATAAGCGAATGGCGCGTGGCGTTCTGGGTGTGTTTCGTGGTGCTGGTGGGCACCAACGTGGTGTACAACATCTGGGCGGACGGGGAGCAGCAGTGGTGGGACGACGTGCGCCAGTTCGGCTACCCTGAGGGATGGAAGCACGGCCCTCTCATCCGGGAGACCAAACCAAAGGAGACAGAACCAGAATCCATCAAGCTGATGGAAATTAACGGAACAGAAGTTTATTGAAAGTGGAACTGTAACTTTGAACGTTGTTTTAACCGCGTAGCCTGCTAGAATATGAACTATCAGGGCCGACGAAGTTATGACGGAAGAAAACCATATTAATTTGAATTAGTTCCTGGGAATGAGACGTGTGTGTTTAATTTTTGGGCTGTATTGCAACGATTGCCTAAAATAGAGGCTTTTTCATCTCCTCTTCCGTTTTAAAAGTAAATCGGAAACCGCTTTATTTTGCTTTGCACTTAAAGAGTCTTAATGAAATTTATTTTAAGTAAGATGCCTGTCTCAAGTCATATTAGTCTGTTATTTAATTTCCGATGCGCCTTGAGACGAGCTTGCTACTCAGAATCAGTTTATTAATACGACCCTTGGTTTCTATAGTCAAATATAGTAAAGAGTCGTGTAATCGTGTAACTTTACTTGCTGAAAATTCAGTGATTAGTATTAAAAGCATAATAATTATTAATATCTACGGCCCTTGGTTTCTAAAATTAAGTACAAAAGAGTTGTATCGTGTTACTTTACTTGCTGACAATTCAGTTATTAGTGGAACCAGCATAGATTATAATGATTAAAACTACCATCGGTTTCAAAATTGAAAAACAGAAAAGCGTCATATAATCGTGTTACTTTGCTTGCTGACCATTCAGTCATTACTATAACTGCAGTAAGCATAATTGTTACGTGAAATTTTAAATATTTCAACACAGCTAGTATAAAAAGCAATCATGTCGTTATCTACATATATGTATAATACCTTTAAACGAGCAATTCTTGTATATTTATATATATATAAAATAAATATATATACATATATATAATCGGAAAATCGGAAACGGCTCCAACGATTTTGATGAAATTTAGTATACTGGGGGTTCCGGGTGCGATAAATCGGTAAGTTGTGCAGTAGCAGCACGCTTTGTCTTGTATTTTCTTATAAACGCCTGGTATTTATTACAAGCAATTTTGCCTCTATCATTTTAAATTTATTTTCCCATGTGCTTTAGGGGAATATTCTAAAGCAGTAGGTAAGAATAATAAGAATATTTCCAATCTTAATCTCTTACCAGTTATTACAAAATGTAGAGAATGGGACAGGGCAAATGTGTTTTCAATCTTCAATTATTGTGGTTGGGCCTCTGAATGAAATGAGATTGCTATGCTGCAGGCGTCGAGTTTATTGCGATGATTATTTCCTGTACTGACACATCTTTTTCATTACCTAGTATTAAACAAAGTCGCTTTCCAGGTCGGTCTGTCTGTGTATTCGCTAACTCCTTTAAACCAAGCAGTTAAATACAAAACGTCAATTTGGGTTTTGGTTAAATCAATGATTAAATGCTTTCTATTCAAGATACTTTGTTTTTGTTTTATTACATTGTTCCATTAAATAGGTACCTGCGTTGTAATCTACGTTGTACAAACGAACAGTAGATTGTACAACTGTCTTAATTTAATTGTTTAAAAAACATTTTAAATTTTTGAAGTTTAAATTAATCGTTGTTCTGCCAGGATTCTGAAGCCCACCTTTTCGATATATAACTACATACTTATACATACAAAATTTAATGTATAATGCTTTTATTCATTGAATAGATGGTGTAAGGTCTTTTCCAACTCGGTTCTTAGACTATTAAGTGAAAGATAAACGTAAATGTTCAGGGACCTACACTTAAACCCGTTCGTTCCCGTCCGCAAACTAGCTAATTTAGTAATTCACTTAAAATTACCTAAAGCGAAATCATAAAAGTCACAGTTCAATTGTTTATTTTAAATAGATTCTTATCTTATTCCGTTGGCGTTGGCGTTCCGTTTGGCGTAACTACAAACCTAATTAACCTTGGTTAAAAAATATGTAAATGATAAGCTGATAAAGATACATGTGACCCTAAATTAACAGTGTCATGTAAATATATTATGACAGTAAAAAAAAACTGGTCCAAAGCGGGTTTGATTTGTTATCGAAACCAGCACGCATAATATATCATAGTCTGTAGTTTGAGTGGCGAAGAACGCTTTAAGACATGAAGCCCAACACTTTATTCTACTAATATTTTGTTAAGTTTGTGTGTGTGTGTGTGTGTGTGTGTGTGTGTGTGTGTGTGTGTGTGTGTGTGTGTGTGTATGTATGTATGTATGTGTGTGTGTATGTATGTATGTGTGTGTGTGTGTGTGTGTGTGTGTGTGTGTGTGTATGTATGTGTGTGTGTGTTAGTTTGTTACTCCTTCACGCTGCAATGGCTAGACGGATTTGGATGAAATTTGAAATGGAGATAGCTCATACCCTGGATAAACACATAGGCTACTTTTCATCCCTGAAAATACAAAATTTCCCATGGGAATAACGATAATCGAAATCTGCGCGGATGAAGTCGCGGGCAGAAACTTGTTTTTAATACAACACCGTTGTAATGGCTGGAAAGTAGGCAATAGACGAACGTGTTGAGAACAAGGCGTTAGGTGCAAAAATATCTGAAGCTTCTTTATAACTATAGGTATAAGAGCGTGACAGATATTTTTGCGTCGAATGTAGGATAATTTATTATTGCTGGTAAATATATTAATATTATAAAGAAATAAAATTGTTTTGATGTTTGTATCTTGGGGGTAGACTCTGGAACTACTGAAACGATTTAAAAAATGTTCCGCTAAGAGGAGGCTACATTTTGCGTGCCAAAATGTGGATAAAGCATCCGTCACTCTCGTACATAATACGTGTCAAAAAGTGACGGATGTTTTATCCACATTTTGTCACGCGATAAACGCAGCCTTATTAGGCCCCCTGATCCTCACGATAAACTCTTATTGTTTTTGAGTTGTTTCCGAGATTGTTCTTAAATCGATAAAAACGATCGATCGATCGTGTTTTCGTGTTTGACTGATTTCCTTACTGGCCGTCCAGTAGCTCTATTCTATTCGGTAAAACAATATCGCCGGTGATACTGCAATAGGTACCGCGTAACTATCAAATTCAATAAGTTGCAAAATGTACCTTACTGACTTGCTTGCTAAGGTGTATTTTGCATCTTATTTAATTTGTCAGTTACGCGGTATTGCAGTATCACCCATGACTCTAATTTACTTGACAGTGATGGCATCCGAGTTAAAAACAATACCACGTCAAAGGTAATATAGTTTTACCAAGTGGAATAGAGCCCGCTAGTCATTTATGACCTGCTTGTTATAAAAAACTACAGACAGAAATAATGTTAGGTAATTAACTGTATAATCAAAACCGATTCTGAAACGAAGCTAAACAAATTATTGTCGTCTTACAATGGTGGTAATTGCTCTAACTCAAACGCCTCAAAGGTTTTCCTAACCTTGAAACTGTTTGACAATATCATTCGCATCCGCATTTTCTTAAAATTGATAATCTAAATAATTGAATGATTTCATGACCATAGCCGTCTAAAGGCTCTATTATACTCGGTTTTTTTTATATTGTCAACTTTGTGATTCTACTTTACTCGACAGTAATGGCGGCCAAGTTAAACAATTGCACAACACAAAGCAATTGTTTTACCGAGCTATACAGAGCCTCAGTTGACTTGCCGGGCATACTTCTAAAAGTTGTGGGTTTGGTTCCTGCTGGTGGTGTGATTTACACCGCGTGATGTCAAACTTGCTGAAAGAAAAACTCAGAGGCTCTACTTTGAAATCAGTAATTCGAACTTCGGATCGCCCCATCACTTTCTTGCAAATGAGTGACGCGTCGAGAGCAAAAGGGATAGCAATAGACGAAGTTCGAATAACGGATTTAAAAGTAGAGCCTCAGCTTCCTAAAATTTTAAATTTGACTTGACCTTGCTAGCAAGGTAAATTTAGGAATAACTAGTTATTCATAAATTTCGTTACAAGGGTCATAAAGAAAATTTAATCAGCTTTCTTTCACAGTAAACAAAAGTGAAAAATTCTAATAACTGACGATGTCGTCGTGGCATTGAAAATGGTGAACCAGGGTACCGCATTTCCAAAATTTTGAGTAGTTGAGATATCTCGTTTTCCGTGCTACTTTTACTAAAAATGATTTCTCATATTTTCGATACTCCTGAGCTGAGCTATCCAGCCCTGTAAGGTTGGCCACTATCTCCCATATACCGTATAAGTATAGCGCAGAGAAATGAACTAGGCTATCATATTATAAACGTTTTATTTCGTTAATAAACTATTGCATAGTATTCAAGTGTGACCCACTTTAACTTTGAAGTAAAGGAAATGTGTGTTTCTGAAGGCAGTCCAAGTCCAAGGTAGTTATTTATGTCAAATACATACGCAGATGTATTGTGACGTCATAGGGCTTGTGCTCGTCCTGCAAATTTCCTGTTGGACATTTCAGTTTTCTGAGTCACCGCTAGCTCGTTGTGTGACAAGTTATTTTTAGAAATCATTCATTGAACGAGACAATAATTATTGCAGTGACGGACCGTTTAACGAGTCTCAACTGAATAATTAATATGGGATACGGCAGTCATTTTTATCTAGTCAAACCTTTTTAATGAAAAAATTGGTTGAAGCATTTTGAGGCATGTCTAATGTTTAACAATTGTCATTCGGTTGTTTGTTACTATAATTGTATTAAAAAAAAGAAGAAAAATGAAGCTTTTTGAAATTAAATAATTTTTTGATATCAGTAGTATATTACAGTAGGATAAAATAAAACGCTCTATTGTGCAAATGTGAAATAACCAAGAAATACAACACCGCTCACTGATTGCTTTGCTCTGAATGTTATTTTATATTGCAAAGCGGTGTCAGCTCAGGTTAACTAGCTAAAATGAAACGCGATCATCATACCATTTGTCACAACATATGACACTAATTAATAACTACATTCAATAACTAAACTGCTTTGAATACTATGGTATCCCTACGGGCCTAGTATGGTTGCGTATCGCGTGCCAAAATGTGGATAAAACATCCATCACTTTTTGACACACTCATGACACATTTTGTCACGCGTTTAACGCAGCCGTATTAGGCCCCCAGCGGGCCTAGTATGGTTGCGTTTATACCCAAAAATCTTCCCAATGCAGCTTTCGTAAGACGCTTCTTAATACAAATGTTTTGTACATTGTTTAATTTAGCGGTCAAACGGTTGTTTCGCAGCAGGATGACACTACTGATTACAGCGGCCGCTGAGGGCACGCGTCCATGGGAATGGGAACCGTAACGCGGTTTATGGCTCTTGAACACTAATAACACATACGGCCCTGACTCTCCATAACGCTATTGAGGTTACTCGCCATGCTCTGACAATCCCATAATATAGTAAACATAGCCACCACAAACATCCACACTACATTCGTATAGTACCTTATCTCGTCAACCGCATTACAAACAAGTACTGTTTTTCTGTCTTGGATGTTTGCTATGTAAGTCTACTAGTAATAGCCAAGAGCTTGGTATGGGACTAGGTCAAATTTATGTAAGATTGTTCTTTGATATTTATTAGTACCTGGAAGACCGAGCGTCGCTCGGATGGAAAACGAATTTTCCCGAAGATGACAACTCATCTTGAATTTGATCGGTCAATTTTTCACCCCCGTAAACCACTAGATTGCAAATTTCATCTAAATCCTTAGGGTCGTTTTTGAGAACGTGATAAAAAATGTATATCACTTTTCTTCACTTCTCTCAATTTTTCAAGGGTTACCTGAAAGAGATCCCTTAAAGGGAAAATATCGCATTTGTACTTTTTTTAAATCTTCATTTTATTGTTTTTGTTTTTTAGGTACAAGAAAGCGTTTACATACATACCTACTTACATACATACATACATTATATGAATATGTTTTTTATTATTTATTTATTTATCTAGAAACAATTTGTCTTCAGATCCCATTTACCTTCAAGTGGTTAGTATATTCGCTTACCTTCTCAATGGCATAACAAAAACTATAATCATTTTTTTTTAATTATTATTGTGATTAGGACTAGGTAGAAAATAGTACCTACAGATAGTTATATTCGTGAGTGTGGGTGGACATTGCTTAAAATTAAAACAGCCTTAATTTGAATCATGAAGTGACGTAATGCAATTTAAATTAGCGGACATTTCCATTTGCCATTGAGTCAGTCCTATTTCAATTAAAAATGCCGTTTTCATTTTATTTTACTGAGTGAGTTGGGTGGGTGTCATTTTACTGTGTCGTTACAAACGCATACTTTGTCTTACTGTAAAATATTAAAGCAGATGTTGATGACTTGTGGTTTAAAGCGGCTTCTCTAATTTCGGTAGTGATTCTCTCAAAAGCAAAGGTGAGCGAATGCATATACGCGCTGAAATGTGTTTTGTTCGCTTTGACGGAACTACTTACGCTTCGCGCTTGGGCATTCACTCCTGCGTTCGCTCACCTTTGCTTTTGAAAGAATCACTACCTTGATTAGTGTAAGTTGCAAGGCAATTAAATTTCTTTTCATCTCACTAGCTCGGAAAGCTATTTTTGTTTGTTTGATATCTATTGAGAAAATCGCTTTTTATCCACATGTGAAGAAAGAGTTTTGACTGGATATGCTAGGCTGTTTTGCATTGTTTTTGATTTTACCAATACTTCTGTACATCAAAATTATTATATTGACAAAGAGGTAAATAAATAATAATTGATAGTAGGTATAAACCCTTTTTCTTATTTTAATCGCTGTAGTGAGGTGAAAAGTTTTGTGTTATACACGGGTGAAAAGTTATTTTACGTCTCGTGTGTTGAAACACTCGCTACGCTCAGGATTCTATTTTTGAACCACTCGCTTCGCTCGTGGTCAATCATGGAATCCTGTCGCTAGCTCGTGTTTCAAATGAACACTCGGAGGTAAAATACAACTTTCCCCCCTTGTATAACAAATAACTATTGTTATTTGACATGACAACTTTCTGTATTTGCCTAACACGCAAATGATAGATTTATTTAAGCTGGCCACACTATAATGAGCTCAAACATTAGTGGATTTACTTATCATTAATAATATAAGTATAATTAGTAACGCCAATTTTCGGTAGCACTTATTTAAAAGTGTCTAAAACTTGAGAAAATAAAATAATTCGCATATTTTTAACCCAACACATGTTTTAATTTGACACAATGCTTGTTTTTTCGATTTATTTTTGCTTATAGTAATTTTTAATGTCGCATCTGCCGTGCTTCTTTTGTCACGAGGCCAATGACATCTTATTTTTAAGATGCAACAAGTGGTTTGGAGTTCAATAAAAGGATTAACTTATTACTCGCACGTTTTGCTTATGACAATTTAATGAGAATTAATATGAAAATAAAATACCTACTTTATTATCGGTAATATTAAGTAGTCTCTGTAGTCATATTCTCCTGACAGAATTTACCAGCGGTTCAAAAGAGAAGAACAGTGTTGAGAAGCAGCGACGCATGAAACCCAACAGTCTGTCTTTTAAAAAATAACTTAAGCTTCAGCAACAGGACATGATTTAGAAAATATACATAACATGAGAGGTGTTAAAGTTTGTCGGATAAAAATAAATAAAAGCAGGTACCTAGTAATTTAATAAATGTCTTAATTTTACTTTTGTCTCCATTGTCAATGTAGATGATTATTGATTATGGAGATGTAGGTAATTAATCAGTCTTCCAATAAGTACCAAATTAAAAATACACATGCAAAAGAGATGCAAAAAGTCTCCAAATATAATTATAACTCCGACTAATCATAAGTACTTATTAATGACCTAAAATTAACTGTATTGACCATGAGCATTAAAATAGGAAGTTGTTACCAAGGGAAGTGGATTCCGGAATTCAACAACAATTACATTACATTTACTAAACTAACCATTAATTTTCGGGCGGCACATTCCAATGTCCTACTAATTCAGGTAGTGCCTATTAAATGTAAATAGGATATAAGTAATCGCATGGTTCCAATCATACACTGGCAATAACGGGCATCTTCTTTATACAACTGTTATAAAAAGATAAAAGATGTTTATTCAGTAAGTAGGTATAGTCGAGCTCATAAATATGTTTACAGTTTAGTATCTTGTCACTTTAATCACCGAGACAATTCATATATATCAGTTTAAACATGACATTAAATAGACAAGGTACTAAAGTGTACACATATTTATGAACTCGACTGTACACAGGATAAAGGCCCAGCCACACCGCTTGCGTTCGCTTTCCACTGCGTTGTATAGTATGAATTCTCATTACGACATGTCACTATACAACGCAGTGGAAAGCGAACGCGCACGTGCACGTGCACGTCACGCAAGCGGTGTGGCTGGGCCTTTACTCTGTGACCGCGCACGCGCTCCTTACTGGCCTAGCCTGCGCACAGTGTCGCACAAAAACTCACCGCTGCTCCATGCCCGAGCTGTTGAATGCGGTCCTGGCATCAGCACGGGAGTGTGACCTTGTGCGACGATGGAAGGTTGTGTGCTCAGAATGCTTGAGGTTTTACGAGGCGATGGATGACAGGCAGACGAGTACTTTTTCATAAGCTGTATCTTAAATTCATGTTGTACCTCATTTTTCATTTATTTATGTAGTTTCACAGTTTAATAGTTTTATGACTGTAATGCTGTGTAAATGTATATTGAAGTGAATAATATATGAATAATCATGTCACATTTTAATCCTCTTTGCACAATAGGTAAGTGTAAACCCGAGAATCGATACCATAGCGACTGTAAACATATAACTCAAACAGATGTGACATTGTATGTACGCGTTACAACTGCTTATCCCTTTATCATTTCAATAGGTATGTCACAATGTCGGCAAATAACAAACATACCGCGTGTTGTTGCACTCTCAAACACGCTATAAAAGATTAGTTAGCAATTTATAAAGATATCGTAAAACAACCCGTTGTATTCGTACCTGCTTTTAGCGGCGGCCGAGGAAAAGTGGAGCATTGATAAAGATTAGACATGAGTCTAGTGATACAGTCACCGGTAGCAACATATTATTCAAAATTAGGTTCTTAAATATCTGTCCCGTTTCTATTACTAAAGCCATAAAACCGTTTTAGATATTTTTGAGCAACCCTACTAATATACTAATATGTATACTACCTATTATTCGATCTTTAAACTCTAGCGTACGCACAGACCAAGATAATATTGGGCAAGGTCTGGAAATATGACAACCGGGGGTTGGCAACGCATTTGCAGTCTTTGGAATGCAGTCTTAAGATTGTAGTTTTGAGAAACAAAATATCTATAGTCCCAGATCACACTTAATGTAGAGCTCCTTTGCCTTCCCTATGCCATAAAAAAAAGTTTGTCCCGCTTGCGTAGATTAGCCGTGTAAGAGAACAACACCCTCATACTTACATGAAGAAGTTGCGCGTGACGAAATTAAATGTATGGGAAATGATGTGGTCCAGAAAATCCCATACAAAAACCTTACCGAGCTTCATACCTACTATGACTCAGTATACGTATGAGCATAAGGAAGTGAGTCGTGAGCATCTAACAATGCACTTACCTACATTAAAGACGTAGGCAGGAATAACGTTTCACGTATCTTCTGCTAATTACCTAGAAGTTAGTTACTACCCGGTGGTTGTCATTTTCCGTCAAGCGGCGCGGGCGCGGCCATTTTGCGCGAATCTCCGTCAAGCAGCAGGGGCCCCGCGGGTGGTGGTGTGGCTAGAAAAGCCTGTTTTTTTTAAATAAATAGGAAAAAAAGTTAGTTGTATACGTTTCTAGCTGTTGCCCGCGGAAGCATCGGACAACTGTCTAGTTAGAAATATATAATTTGCTGCCACTACGAGGTATTTTTTACGTTGAGGCGTTTTTTGGAAGCCGCGTCGCTGCTATGTTGCCCTAATGGATGACAGAATTTTTATTTGGTTTAGTGTGTTTGAGTTTGTTTGTTTACTTAAGTAAATGACGAAATCTTAAACGTCACGTAAGTCTCGTTTTGCACAGTCATTAAGTGTCACTCTTGACGCATAAAGGTCAGGGTTTGCCACTACATGTTAAACCCTGACCTCATGTTGTTTAATTACAAGATCAGTTGAACTTACCAAGTGAAGGCTGATCTTGATTATATGATGCACCTCGTCCGAAATGATCCATATAACTTGTAGTCGCATATCTTGCACTACTACGTTACCACAATTGTTTAAATTAAAAACTTCGAAGAAAAAACACCTCACATCTGTCAAACGATCCCGCCAACTCCTGCGCTATCTGTCAAGTGTCATTATTTTAAAGTCCTCAATCACAACTTGAAAGGGAATTTTTGTTCTGCCGTATCTGTAAGAAACTAAAGACAATGGTTAGGGTGGGACTGGATCATTTCGGACGAGGTGCATCATATAATCAAGATCAGCCTTCACTTGGTAAGTTCAACTGATCTTGTAATTATATTTCAGCACCTCGTCCTCATGATCCATATAACTTGTAGATGTTTAAAGAAAGAAGTTGTGATCAATATCCTTAACATTTAATGTTAACAAATAAAACAAACAGTCATATTAAATGAGATCAACATAAAATGCTACCTTTCGCATAAATTATCTAAGGATAATTAAATTACACTCCTTTAAAAACAAAAAACATATTCGTAGACAACGAGATATACCTATAAATGCGAGTTACAAATGGCCCTTGAAAAAAGAGAACTGTCTTGGATAAGTGGTCTATTATAATATTTAGCAAATACACCCGAGCCACTGGTCCAACCTGCCATCTTCCTTATGGTTTCGATGTTAACACCCTGTCTAGCGGCTGCAGAAGTTGCTGCATGACGCGTGCTGTGTGCTGAGTAAGTGTTAACATCGATTCCACTCGATCTTAAGGTCTCCTTTATCCAACGGCTTATACTTTGGCTTGAAGCGGGGCCATGAGGAGCCTTGTGAGTAATAAATAATATTTTGCTATTTATCTGGCGAAGCTTCTCAGTTCTCTGTAAGTATACTTCAAGCGATCTAGCTGGGCAGATTTTACAGTTTTCATTAAAATAAGGTATCATTAACAATGGTTGTATCTTACGTGGCCCAGAGGTTTTGATATGATCAGGAATTTTAATTCTTATTTCAGACTCAAGTTTATGAATGTTATTTATTTTTATTAAAGCTAGAGTCTGTACTCTATGAGCAGTTACAAGTGCTAGTAATGTAACTACTTTCTTAGTAAGTAATTCTAAGGTCAATGACTCATTAGGGTATGAGTTATTTATGTATTTGAGAACTATCTCAGGATTCCAAGTTTCCGAGTACTTTGGAGCATTTGGTTTAAGTTGATAAATTCCTTTGAAAAATCTCTTAATTTGGTAATCTTCCCCTATGTGTGGCCCTAAAATTAATGAAATAGCTGATCTATAAGAGTTAAGAGAAGCATAAGAGAGGCCTTGTTCAAATTTAGAATTAAGAAAATCAATTACTACGGTAATTGGTACATCTAATGGATTATGATTATATCTATCACAAAAAATAATCCAATGATTATAAGCAGTCTTATATTGTTTCATAGTACCTTTGGAAACTGATGCTAACAAAACATTTACAGAAGACCTACTTATGCCTCTCTTAATGAATGCTTGTTGGACAATATTGCTGCTATCAACTTGAGCTGCTCGTGAAGGGGATGGTGTTCCCTGAAAGGTGAGAATAACATCTGTTTATGAGGCTGTAAGTATAAGCATTCACCCTCCACCATAGACATGAACAGTGGGTACCACGGTTGAGTGGGCCAGTATGGGACCACCACAATACCTCTAGCTCCTTCATAGCAAATTTTCTGTAATACCTTCAATATAACGGAAAAGGTTGGAAATGCGTAGAAGAAAAAACTCCACTTTAGTGTGAAGGCATCACAGGCTACAGCATCTGGGTCTGGAAACCATGACACAAATTGTTAGCCCGTGTAGCAAACAAATCTATTTCTGGATTTCCAAACTTCTCTGTTATTTGATTAAAATAGGGAGCAGAGAGTACCCATTCTGTCTCAGTGAATTTTATGCGAGATGCATCATCAGCAATATTGTCTGCAGATTGCACATATGAGGCCTGAATCCATAGTCTACGTTCTTCACAGAACTGCCAGATATTACGAGCAACAGAATTTAAATGTGGATATTGGGTGCCTCCCATTTTGTTAATATAAGCTATTGCCGTAGTATTGTCTATTCGTAAAAGAATTTCACAATTGAAAATATTTGAAGCAAATATTTTTAGACCGAAAAATGCAGCAAGTAACTCTAAGTGATTAATATGCAATAGCAACTCATCCTCATTCCAAAACCCATGTGACTGCTGTCCATTACATACTACTCCCCAGCCTGATCCAGAGGCATCAGTATATATTTCCAGTTTGTAATCCGAGTTCTTTATTTTTAATGAGGTTTTGTTAATATTACACATCCACCAACGAAGATCCTCTTTAATTTGTTTATTATTATGCATTGTAGAGCTGTAGTTGCCATTGCAATGAACTAAAGCTTGGGTTTTAAATGATTCTAACACTTTGGTATAAAGCCATCCATATTCAACAGCGGGACAGGATGATACTAAAATACCTATTAATTTGGCAAATGCTTGAATTGTAAATTTATCTTTTAATATTAACTTCGCCACATAGTTGTAAATAAGAATTCTTTTATCATGTGGCAGGTTTATTGTCATGTCTGTGGATTTTAGTATAAATCATAGAAATTTACATATTTTTGAAGTTAATAAGCAACTTTTTTCTTTATTAATGATAAAGCCCAATTGTTCTAAAAGTCTGATAGTCATATTTACATTGATTTGGCAACTTACAGCATCCTGACCTATACACAAAATATCATCTAGATAAATGACAGACAGGAAGCCTCTGGATCTAAGATATTGGATAACAGGTTTCATTAACTTAGTAAAGGCATATGGAGCAGTATTTAGACCAAATGGGAGGCACTGAAACTCATAAAGCTTGTTTTTAAAAAAGAAGCGTAAAAACTTCTTATCAGAGTCACAAATTGGAAGTAAAAAATATGCATTTTTTAAATCTATTGTTGCCATAAAACAATGTTTCTCCATAAGTTTAATTGCCGTTCTTACATCTTCCAGTTTAAAATGTGGGGGAGTCACAAACATATTGAGCTTTTTTAGATTGAGTATAAAACGCTTGCTACCATTAGGCTTGTTCACTAGAAAAATGCTTGATAAGAATTCGTTTTTAGTATGAGAACATGTTCTAATAGCTCCAATATTTAATAAGTCCTTTAATTCTTTTGATATATCCATTGTCTCCGACTCAGAGAAATTATTATTCTTTGGATAGGAGGTTTGGTAAGGGGGCCTGTGAAATGGTATTTTATAACCAGATATCCAGTCAAGTATAACTGGATCATTAGTGATAAGTTTCCAACTATCTAAAAAATATTTAAGCCTACCTGCCTCAGAGGTTAAATTTGATGTCTTGGGTTCACTGGCTGCTTCTTGTAGAAGGGCCGCTGGTAATTGTTGTTTCTCTTGTTCCCTGGTTTGGGGAAAGGCCTCTGCCCACTCTGACGAGCTGGTGCTTGATGACGGAGTGGGCGCTTGTAGTTTAAATTCTGTTTTTTAATCACTTTGCTGTGCAATGTGGGTTTCAGACTTTGAGCGGACAATCTTTTTGCAGCCTGGCTTGCCTTAACTTTTTCAGAAAAATCGTTGCCAAATAACATTGATTCAATGACTGGTGAGTTGTCCATTAACTCTTTAACGTCTTTGTTGAGTCCTGATATGAGTAAATTTCTTCTATTTTTTGAAATTTCATGATGAAACTGGCACAACATTCTTGCACCGTCACTAAACTCTTCTATTCCTGGTATATTAGGGTTATGTTTAATTATTGTGGTCAAACCTAACCCAACGCTAGTTATAATTGCTGCCACCTGTTTTTGTTCTGCTACTATTCTGGCATCCCTCTTAAGGGCAGATTCAGAAACGGAGGACTTAATTTCAATATTAAGTTTAGGAGGGGCAAGTGACGGGCAGTTGGTTAAAAAGGTTTCATATTTTAGATCAAGTGACTCTTTAGATTCCTTTTTTAAGCCAGATTTAAGGACATTTTCCCACCTTATAGCTAATTGTGGGAGGCAGTTTTGGATTTTGTCTGAACTAATACCATCATTTCCCAAAATGGTGATTAAAGACTCTGGGAGCGGTTTTTCCTGAACTGGTTCCTCTAACTCTCTCATATTCATCACAGCCTCGTCATGCTCCCCCCCCTCTGTTTGTTCAGACTGCTGTAGAGGAGGAGTATCCTCAAACTCCACCTCGCAGATATCCATATCTGGGGAAGCTGAAAAGCGAAGACAAGTATAAGCATGTCTATCCCCATGTGTACATATTGATAGTTAGCCCGCGTGGTAAGCCTCTCGTGAATACTCGGAGCTTATGTACATATATAAAACGCTGTTGGAAACCTCACGGGTGTTCTCTAGTCACAAGCGTAATTAACAGATAAGCGGCCACGGACAACCTCTCGTGAATGTTCTGGGCCCTTGTGATCACATCAACATGCTATGAGTTAGTGGTAACCTCACGTGAATACTCTCAACTCGGCATTTTAATAACCTCAAAAAGACAGTAATAGCCAGTCGGTTTTTAGATTAGTCAAGAAAGTTACATGCTAATAGTAATTAAAAACATCCTAAAACGTTAATCAATCCTTCCAAACAGCATTCTAAAACGTAACATTAGCAAATAAAAAACCTAAACTTACATGCACGTGCATCATTTTCGGATTCCGAATTTGATTTGGTTCTTGACGTCGCCCGACGGATTTTCTTTTCCAGTTTTTTCAATTTTTTCATGAGGTCCTCTTTAGACACCTGTTTCTGTTTTCTTTTACCCATATTTCGAGGGTTGCGTTGCTTGTTCAAACCCGATAAGTCGATATAAGTGGTAACGCTTTCGCACAAGAAAATACAATGACACTTGACAGATAGCGCAGGAGTTGGCGGGATCGTTTGACAGATGTGAGGTGTTTTTTCTTCGAAGTTTTTAATTTAAACAATTGTGGTAACGTAGTAGTGCAAGATATGCGACTACAAGTTATATGGATCATGAGGACGAGGTGCTGAAATATAATTTAGGAAATACACACCCCTATTTCTTTCCACACCTCATTGGGAAATTTATACGGGTATTAAGTACTGATTTAATGCCTTTAATTTTGTTAAGTCCGTTTTTATGGGCCCTAAAAAGGTTATTTGTAAAACCATCAGCGCATTACAAATGTATAAAATAATTACTTTCGCCATTTCCTTTTATGATAATATGTACAACGAGTAGAACTAATTATAGCTCAAGATATAATACATCTTTATTAGCTATTATTTATACTTAATTTGAATAAATATTTACAACAAAAAAATATAAATAAGTAGACAATAACAAGGCTGGCAACTCGTCTGCGATCCTTCTCCGGGTATTGCCAACCCATGAGCCCCACATACATGTCTCTGATAAGTTTTTACTTTTAAAAAAAAGTGTTAAATTAAGTAGATTACATTACGCTTAGACCAGAGTAGTCTATTACATTAGTATCGGTGTAATTTTAAATTTACAGGCCACTATTTACGGAAATAAAGACATTGTGAATTAATAGTGTTGATTTCCTTGAGTGATCAATAAAATTGTTTTTTTTTAGTTTTAGAACAACCTTACTTCCATAAAATAATGATTCTGCGCGCGCGACGACTTTGTATTCAAAACTCCATGGATTGGCTTGAGTTTTTTTTGGTGCCAAAAAACTATGAGTCGATTATGTAACATCCGTCCTAATTACACGTACAACTCCGGCACAAGGTCATTGGTTTAAACAATTTATTCAAGTGTTGTTAATGTTTGTACTTCTATTGTAAACTACTACTCTTAGTGACGTATCTATACCCATTTGAATATAGTTCAACATACCAATTCAGTGAATAACAATGCAAGTAACCGTCAATACATAATGATAAATACAGCATTAAGTTGATAAAGTCAAAGAGCATATTCAAATATATGCAAGTCCTTATTAAGTCTGTGTTTTATGGGTAAATGAACCAATGACAAGTCGAGAGTGATCTGGCGTACTAGTCTCAGCAGGCCATGCTAATGACCTAAATACGACTCTTATCGGCTATCAAGCTGCGCTCGTTACATTAGGTAACCGTATTTATTACTGTTAATATAAATATATAGGTCCCTTGTATAAATAAACACTTTGATGATATTCACCTACCATAAATGTATCTACTATGAGTGCAGGTTATGTCTTTCTCAGTCAAGATGGCGCATTTTGCATGTGTGCGCTATCTATCTCTCTTGCCCTAATATGGCTGCTTTTATCACGTGACAAAGTTTGGATAAGGCATCCGTGACTTTTTGACACGTAAATAAGACCGAGAGCGACGGATGCTTTATCCACATTTGATACGCGATATAGACGCAGCCATACTAGGCCCGTCTCTGGTAGTTGACTATAGGTAGTTAGAGGCCTGATTGAATGTTTCTTACTCCACCTATAAAAACTGTTTGTTAATGAACCATTTTTCCTTGTAAACAAATAAAATTAACGCAAATAACTGTTTGTGTTATAGAATAAATAAAAGTGAAGAGTTGCTGCAATTTGTGATTTGTTTGGCAATTAAGTACCTATTTAAGAATTTCTTTGATGTCGGTAGGGTAGCGTCAGTTATTATAACGATCCCTGATAGTGGTCTAATCCAACTTTTGATATGTATTTCCCTGTAGAGCTGTAACAAAAATAATATAATTATTATAACAGTAATGAGATCCATCTCGACTAATCTGATTATAATTCGATAACTAAGGTTGAATTCGACCAAACTGTAATAAGGTCCAGATCTAGATTAAACGCTGAATTTGTATAGTTTAATCTCGGCGTAAGTCTTATTCCAAGTTTGGTGAAATGCCATGACGCAGAATAAAATAAAGTAATTAAATTAATTGCTGTTAGTGATACAAATGAGGAAAACAAAGTTGTTTTGTTCGTGTCATATGCCTTAATTCCAGATACTGTTGCCTACGATAAAAGAGGACCAAACAACAATGGATAATATTATGTTGATTTCAAAGGATCAAAAGATTGTTATTTAGGTACGTAGTTTTTTTTAAAGGCCAGTGCTTAGAAAAACCGATAAAGGTAAAAAAAACCTTTTTAGCAGATTGCACTAAGAAATCATTAAGAAGCAAAATGCTTCGTGTGAAGATTATGGTATTTTGAGGGCATGGTTAAGGCGTTCAACCGCCAGGACCTTCTTAGTTTAAGTTTTAGGTATACACACTATTTTAGACTTTTTGATTAATCGTCGTTTTTTAATTAGGCATATATTTTTTAGAATTTACAAGCTCACAAAACGTGAAGACACGGGGTTTTGCTCAGGAAATAATTTTCGAACCCTAACTATAAGTCTAATGTGCATTCTATAAAAATTGCCATATAAAATAAACTACAATCTAAAATATATGTGAACACCGCTTTAAAAAACATTTGCTGACCAAACACTTGTCCTTCTGTGATAAGAAGTTTCGCTCGGATATCCACTACAAATCAACCTTAAATTACGACAGCTCATTATCAACCAGCGAGTTTCGCTGACTCTACAATACAACTGGTACTGATACGGGTGCCCGCTTCGGGCCGCCCAAGGTCGACAGCCTCGTGGGCTCTGTGCTTACATCAGCATACGTAACTCCTAGTACCAATGACAATGTGCCGGCGTCATGTCAGTCCAGCGGTACACATATCGGTAAACACATTTAGTAAAGCTTGCGAACACGCAAACACTGCCAGTCTTCTCTAGGCGTGCTGCGATCTGCACGTGCGCGAATGTGTGATTGCGTGCGGTCATTTTCAAATCATGTTTCCATAGAAAATAATACAGCGTAGAGTTAAAAGTGCTGTAATTCATTTGTTTTAGCATTAAACTAGGTACTATTTCAAATTATAAAGTTTACAATTACATGCTCAGTGTTTTAAATATAAAACAAAATAAATCTTTTATCGAAAACTTTTACAGAATTAAAACCTACTGGTTCAGATATAAGTTAGTGGTTTTATACTTTGGAAATGGAGGAGAATCCTGAAACTCAAGTGCAGGCGCATCATCTGTTGGGTCAGAAGACGTCGAAGCAGCCGGGACCAGTGGACAATGCCTTTACCAGAGCGTTGCGATCATGTAAGGATTTAATCAAACTAATGAATTAAAATAATTCTTTTCTTTTTAAAAATCAAGTGTTTTTACTGAAATGGTTGAAATGAAGCCTTTTATTCTGATCAAATAATAAATAAAATTGAAAATAAATCCTTCAAGTAATAAGTTTAGAATATCCGGTCAAACAAAAGACAATAGCTATGTACTTACAAGGTCTCAAGAACAAGATTTTTTTTCATAACTTAAGTATTTGTTTTACGTGATTCAAGAGTTCCATTTACCTCAAATAAGTTCTAATAACATAGATAGATAGGTACTGAAATCAATAGGTAATCCTACTGACATCGTTCAACATCTAGCGCATTTTTTTTTATCGCAATGATATCGTCAAATGAAACATCCAAGCAATACGCCGGCTAGATATCGGTATTTATGTTTAAATATTTTATATAGATTTTTAACGGGTTTATTATTTGCCTTTTAAAATTCGAAAATTATCGATACTCTAAAACAGTGCAGTAGTTGAGAGGATTGTAAACCGACGCTTAAATCGCGTAGAAGTCGTTTTTTTTCCATACACACTTAACTCCGGGCGATAACGTTTCCTACCTAAATCAAGTCCAATTTTTACAAGTTTTAAACAAGTGTAGAACTTTTTTTATGAAGAACTAGGTTTGTACGTTTCAGTTTTTTTTATTTTGATTTGTTTCTTTCCAAAAAATATTTTCATGAAAAGAAAAACGTACATGTATACCGAAAAATCGGACTTCACTTAGAGGGTGAGAAACGTTATCGTATTTTGTATGGACACTTTCAGCTTCAGAATCGCGTGAAGATGTAAAAATATTTAACGTGTAATGTAATTGTAAAATTATTAAACGTGGTAGTACTTATCTTATGTCTACTTAACATATTAAGTTGTTTATTATCAACTGTTATCAACCATTAAACCGTAAATAACTTATAATATTATTGGCGACGTGACTATTCATAAATGCGCAAGCGCAGGACATCCAGCCGTCTATGCAATAGTAAAAAACGGGTTTTTCACACGGCATAAAGTGCAACGGAACTAACGGGATAACTTGCGACCATATAATGCTAACGCTAAGCCAGACCACTTTCTGCAATTAAACTGCAGAAACGCTCAAATTTGTTCGTTAAGAAGATGCTCAAGTAGTTTAAATATTGCTCTTCAAAATCGAATTTAAGACTACGCAAAAAATATAACTACATACTATACAAAGTAGAATAATAGAAAGCGATGGTTAGTGTAACAAGTTGGTATTTCACTTTTTGTGGAAGAGAATAAAAAGCATTTTGTTATTTAGACTTTTAGGAAAATGATATTTTAACATCAATTAAACCTAGGAAACAACTAAAGCAACAGTTAATAAAGAAGATGTTTTAAGCATGTTTGACAACATACTTTAAACTTCCGTTTATCGCCCTCTGAAATGGTATTTGATACAACGCAATAATAAAAAAATTCAGTACTTATACAACGGAGACTAAACGCGAGGGTTTGTGAAATAAATAGCTATCTGACTTTTTGTATAAAGAATTGTTTGCCTTTGTACTTTTACTTAAGACTTTTAGGATTACAAAACGTAATGTTTTGATTTCTTAAAAACAAATACTACTTTTTCAGTATACATTCAAACAAGTGAAGAATGACAATCTAAAAAGAAAACGAACTAAAAACACAATAAAGTTGATGTTGTGGAAAAAATCTGAAATGAGAAAATTTCTGTCTATAAAAGGACAGAGATTTTCTCTTTACGATTGTATCTTGACTTTAAAAATAATTTCCGATTTGGTGATTGATCCCGGAGTTCGGAAATCAAGATTGACGCCGCCATTACTTAACAAATTGCCACCAATTATAGTATGTAATTTAAACGTGCCAGGTGCGTCACTGGCAGTGAAACTGCATGAACCTAGCAAGGTTAACAAAGATATAACTTGACAGTTGATAAACAATAGAATGTATTTTTTATCGTGCTATGTAAGTATAAGGCTGCCCATACACTGGAGCGCAGCAAGGCAGTAGAGCGGTGAGCGAGGCAAAGATCCACCAATAGGAATACTTTTATCCTAGCCTCGCGCAGCGCAGCTCTCCTCCGCTCCAGTGGACAGGCAGCCTAAGCTCTTAAACATGCTTTTTAAATTTTAAATACAGTTTGTTATTTTTTCCAAAATTGATTTCTATTTGGGTTATCCCATAATTTTATAATGTTTCCCTTCATTTTATATTTTTGAATCACCAAAAACCATTTCGTGATAAAGGGTTGTAGAACCATTCCCTGTCATCAGATTATTATACAAAATTAGTATTAAATAGTTATTTTAAATTTATCATTTGACATTATTTGACCTCTAAATGTAGTGACGTCACGATTTTGATTGGTAAGTTGTATCTAATCTGTGATCAGCCATAGTACTGCATATAATTTATGGGTCCGAAATGCAGTAATACACAATATTGTATATCGAATTTTGTCTTACTTATTTCCGTTTTAGTTTAACGCTTATTAAAATCAAGTCAATTTTTAACTGTATATAAACATGCATGATTGCTAGCGTAAAAATTACTGAAAATCTAAACCGGAATAACTACATTGAGAATTTAGAATACGCCCGTGTGCTTTAACTTAGGACAACTTAATACAAAAAAACGTTAATGTATATTTATGACCATAATGCCTAAAATGCCTACTTGCCTTATGCAGGCAATATTAAATCTTATAACGTGTCATTAAAGTTTACTTCCTTCTCATAAAAAACTTCTGACATATTTTCTGATAAATCAGTTTTATTACTAATAGATAACTTTGATTTTTTACGACTTAGTTGGGAGTAGGTAGGTTTTTTTGTTCAATCTGATTTAGTAATTTGTACTTTAATTGCCCCATTATTTGCCTTCATTCCAGTTGTGACGCAAAAAACGTACAATAATTATTGATAATATTAGCAGCTGAGGCCAACACAAAGAGTCATAAATTCAAAATGTTAGTTGAAATTATATAATTGTTTTGCATAATATTTTCAGTGAAGTTTGATAAAGTTATAGGTTTTGCAATTTTCTAAGCTGTTAGGATTTTTTTTCAGCATTATGATTTTTACTTAAACAAATAAATATAACTAATAATAGAATCATATACGACAAAGTTATATTTTGAACTACCCCTTATTTTTACTTAATTGCACGATTTAAATACGAATTTACGAGTCATCATAACAATACTTTAGGAACCCAACAGCAACGTAAGTCAGTGTGACTTATTTTCTTTCAGAAGAAAACGAGAGTTTAAAGAAATTATTGGAGTTTTAAAGAATGGTAATTTCAGGTGTTGCAGGTCTGGAGGAACATTGTTATTAAAACGCCGGCCGGTCAGTTTAACTGTGTCCGTGTTTAAATTGGTAATTATCATTTCCCAAGGCCGTGTCCTCGTCGAAACATTAATTCCCATTAGTTTCCCAACTCTAGTAACTATTTTTATGAACGCATCCTAATTAATCGTGTTTAACCAAACACTGATTAAACGATTAGTCGTTTAGTAACTAAAATTATGTCGCTTTATAAGTTTTGGGTTATAGGTACAGTAGGACAAGTTGATGTGTGTTTGTTGCATCCATATGTGGCACGGACATGGTTACCGTGCATGCTGTCAGGGCTGTACAAAACAGTTTGAGACAGAGCTACCGGAACCCGGACAAAACTTTTTTCAAATAAGTTTGTTTCCATTTACAGATTAAGAAAAGTTTTTTTTAGTCGGTTAACTCTTGCCAGCTTGCAATGTTTTATAAATTTATACTAAACCTTACCCAACGATACAAATGGATACAAATGGCGTATGTTTATTCATAAACTCGAAACAATTGTCAATAGTTTTTTCAAGTTCGTATTATGTCAGTTGGCATTAAGCATTCATTGACCCTTTGCGAATTCTTGTAAACCTGTTTTATATAAATAATGTTCTTAACTCGTTTGCTCGCGGCATAAATCTATTTTGTACCACAAAGTTGCCTGTGAATATTCTTTTTCTTGGTTTTACGTTACTTTTGGTTCTCTATTACTAGAATATACTTAGGTAGAGATAACGAGGGAACGTTTTGATGTTTTCTTCTATCTTTTTACTCATGATGAGAGAAGAATAGACGAAGAAAAATATTATAAATACCATTTACACCAGCTGAGGCGTATTTAGGGTTATGCACAATTTAAAATAATATATTTTTAAGCACATGGTTCTATATCTCTGCTAGCAATAAACGAATCATCAATATAGTAGTACTATTTTCTATGTATAGTTTCACCATATTCCCTCGCTCTAAGGTCAAATCTAGATAGTCAACTTTCGAAAGATCGAAAGTGGTTTGTGTGGGCTAGCTCGATTGGCTCAGAGCCCTTTGAGCACGGAGGCTGCGGTATCAGTAACTATATCCCGCCGTTACTTCACAAGTATTAAATTTCGTACGTGGTCGTACCACAATAACATTTAACTATGAATAAAAAATAAAGAAAATGTAAATTGATTTAGCACCTTTGATTAACATTAAAATGCTGCAATTAGACTAAAGATGATTCGTTTTTTTTTTTCAAGAAACGGTGTGTCGAAAAACCTTAATTAATACGTAGATAGAGCGTTTGTTGCTCCATTTTCCACCAGAGAAATGTCGAGCATCGTCCGTTCCTCTTCGTGACATGCTGAACTACTTTTATTTTACTTGTAAGTAGACTAGTTCTGTGTCTATTTTTCGGCTTCGTATTTAAGTCATTACGGGTAGGACGCACTGTAAAAATACTTTGGCTATTGGGCACTGCGTAAGTGCCCGAATTCGTCAAACCGTTTGTTTTCTAAAGTTGAGCCTACCGAATTGTGTAGTTTAAACAAGATACAACTTTAAGGGTAGCATATGAAATATTATTGCCTAGAATCATTAAGATTCCCATCTTGATGAATCGCTTAGAACATTCAACAAAGCAAATCGCATATTTAAATAACCATAGATATAACATAAGTCACACATAAATCATAAACACGTTTCGGTCGTTTTATGCGTTTGCACGTTTAGAATCCCATGTTCATGGTTAACGACGCAAAAGGGCGTTTCTCAGAAAGATTGTACCTAGTTAAGGATTATAATTAAGAAACGTTAACTTTTCCGCTGCGTTATGAAAATTAGTCGTACATTTTATATAGGTACCACCCTCAACGCCAATTAGCAGTATCTTAAATTCAATAAATGAAGCAGATTCAATCCTCACCCGTTAGTAATATGCTTGCACTTGCTATAGGAGTTTTGTCTGAGATACTACCATTTGTTTTATAGCAGTGTAGCTAATTTTCGTGACGCAGCGGAAAAGTTAAAGTTTCTTAATACCCATAACAATATTTCTGAGAAACTCCCAAAATTTCAAGTTTTAATGGTAGGTAAATAACTAATCTGCTTAAAAAAATGTTTCCAATACATGTATCGACTGGCCACACAAGTCATATAGTCGCGAACGTATTTACATTATGAGATACTATTACTTTACGAGTAAAGAATATACTCGGTTTTCAATAAAGATTCGAAGAAGTAGACATGAGACTTAGTCACAAAAATATTGTACCTAGTTAATAATTATTTATCTTGTCGTCACGTGGACATATTCTGTATAAGGAGCCTTGTATTATTACTAACTAACGTACTCTGTTATGTCTATGTTTGTTATCTGCTTTATGCAATTGTTTGTCTTATCAATGTGTTTATAAGTTGCAACTTTATATATTAATCAGCGTTTGTTTAGCTACCTACCACATCGGGAACAGGGTCTTCTTACTTAGTTGATCAGGCAGACGATTCTTAGTATAAAAAACCAAGAAGATTAAATATTTAAAAAATAAATAAAGCATTAAAGGTTTCTTTTCTAACTGGCTGTTGGTACTTTTATAACTATAAGATAAGATAAGATAGATTTACTTACCATAAGCACATACAAACAATAAAAAGTGGAAACAAATTAAACAGACAGACAGAACTATATATGCACATTATGCTA
Organism: Acleris cristana; assembly: GCA_948252455.1. Lineage (NCBI taxonomy): Eukaryota > Metazoa > Arthropoda > Insecta > Lepidoptera > Tortricidae > Acleris > Acleris cristana. Next base: position 8,287,950 of record OX411775.1, read on the forward strand.
AAAAGGGCCCCTCTCAGCATTGTGCCGCGGCAAGCCGTGACGCTGGTATTCTGAGGGACCCTGATTAAAACTAACATAAACTAACTAACTATTATTAAAAGATAAGATAGAATCTAACGAGATTAATCTCGGTGGGTGGGTTTGTTTTAAGTGCAGCGGAGATGTCGTGGACTTCCCCGTATCCGACTCCATAATCAACAGCTCTAGATACAACGAGATTTTATCTGTTATATTGCATTGTGTTTGGGTTAATGTTTTGTGCACTAAAGGGGTTTGAGTAAAAGTATTGTCACTTGTAAAAGTGATAAATTTTTTAGGTGAGCGGCTATTCGTTGGAGTGGTATATTTTGATAGATCCATTCAAAATAAACATTTTTGTTTTATCATGTAAAACGCGCATTCGAGCCGAGATATTTAAATGTTTATACATGGGCATACTTTTAGTGCCAAAAACTTAATACTTAAATCTTTAGTATCTCAGCTCTCACATTATATAACTAATTAAACTTTATATTTACCTACGTGTATGTAGAGTTCCTGTCAAAAGAAATTTATCATCAAACAAATCAGACAAGGAAGATAGTTTACATTTATGTATCTTTAATCCTGTAGCATGTAAAAAAACTGAGACACCTGGAAGTGTTAGAAAAAAATCTTTTATACATATTTTAATGTTTTTTTGTGTGTTTTATTACATGTACGTTCATCCCAATGGAACCCTGACCCTCCATAGAACTTTGTCACAGTGACGTCATGATTCAAGTTGTAAGAAATCTCAAAAAAATTGTTTTGCAATGTCACTGTGACACCGTTATATAGTGGATCAGGGTTCCATTGGCCTGAGAGTACGTATTAAATTAATTAGGTACGTATTTTTGTTACAGGTTGCTTTATTCCACAACGCTATATTTTGGGCATTATGGGACTCTTAGGGGTATGCAATGCCTACACGATGAGGGTGTGTCTAAATCTAGCTATAACACAAATGGTGAACAAAACAAAGGAATATACAAATGCGACTGCTCATACCATTCCCCCTGGAGAAATTTGTGAAGATAGTAATTTAGCCTCAAGCAACGTCACATCTGTTTTCATTGGAAACCCAGTAAGTTCATTTATATTTAGCGACTTCCCAAAACTAAAACTAACTCCGAAAACGTGCACATAATATAAGGCTGTGTGGCCACAACAGATTTCTTAATGACATAGACTTATTTTTACAATCCCGCTTTCAGTCTAAAGCATCAGTATCAAATTTGTACACACATTATTATTTTACTGTGTTTTTTGTTTACCTAATTGATCTATTGATTTTCATTTGATTAAGTACTAATTTCACTGGTTAACATCGTATGGTGAAATTGGTACTTAATCTTACTAAGACTTGACTGGCATGCTGTATTTTTGTCTTAGTATTTCTTGTGCACATAGTGACATCCAGGGAAGCATCTGTATCTGTGGTACCAATTAACAACATTTTGTTACACTCTATGTATTTTTCTGTGTTATCTCCAGACATAGAAGTATTTGTGGCCAGGACAAAATTCTCCTAGAGACTTCCGAACGGTATTAATTTATCGATAAATTGTACTTTCTTATGACAGTTATGACAATGAGATAACGTATAATATAAACATGCAACTTGCATACCTATTATACAGTATACAGTCCGTATAGGTCGATACACCTAAATAGGCCTGTATGGAAATCGATTGAATAGCATTAAAAGAAGTTTTTGTGTAAGAATTACGTTAATAATAAAACAATATTTATTAAAAGTGATGTTTATTTGAATTTTAAAATCACTAAAAAGTATCCCTATCCCTATGAATTACCTAAATTAAACATTACCTGTCATTATAATATGTATAACATCGATGGGTAGTGATCAGCATTTAAGTTAAATTTTATTTTATCTACTACTAGCTGCCCGGGTGTATTTTTTTTTCATACAATCCTCATAATATAGTTTACGTCCTATTCTCAGATCTAATGAATATACACACAAATTATCATAAGAATCGGTCAAGCCGTTTCGGAGGACTTTTGTTACAAGCACTGTGATACGAGAATTTTATATATATAAAATGTCACTCTGAAATAAGTATTTAAAACATTTATCGATAAATTTTATTTCGGAAGGAAGTCCCTTGTTAATTGACGTTTTTGCTACAAAAACTTGTTAAAACCATACTGCTCTCGACGTGTCCTATCGTATTTTTTCAACTCGGTCACCATTACTTTTAAGTAAATAAGAGCTACGATATCGTTGACAATACCCAGTTTAACCCAGTAGGTAAAATAAAGGCCCTGTTAATCCTCTGGCGGCAATTTCTTTATATTGGTACTTAGATAAATTTATCAAATTAATTCCTGTAGATAGTCTCAAATCTGTCTGCCAAATACTGATATCGGCTGGAATCCGTGAACGTTACGCTATCGCTGATAATGCACTAGGCTCTTAAGACTACGTTTAAGGCCCAGCCACACCGCTTGCGTGACGTGCACGTGCACGTGCGCGTTCGCTTTCCACTGGGTTGTATAGTGACATGTCGTAATGAGAATTCATACTATACTAATATAACGCAGTGGAAAGCGAACGCGCACGTGCACGTCATGCAAGCGGTGTGGCTGGGCCTTAAGCGTCCAGTGGCGTCTTCATTACTATTATTGTGTGTTCTAATACTTAAATATAAATGTTTTCTTGAAATCGAAAAATGTTTTTTTGTTGCACAAATAAATATAAAATGCATAGAATATATGGCAAAGTTTTACAATCTTTAACCTTCGTGTAGTCAACAAAACGGAAGAAGGTGGCCACATTTATTCGTTAAGCTACTCGCTCATAGTTCAATAATTATTGTCATTAAGTTATGTCATTTAGTACCCCATAGTGTGTATTTATTAGAAAACATAATAATTTAGTAATGAGGGCGTAGGCTCCAGATCATGAAATTTCTAGGCATATGTTAGGTTAGGTTCTTTTATGATATACCTAGGAATGTCACGATTTGGCGAATTATAAGGTCAGGCGACGATATATGTAGGTGTATATGTAGATTACAACTGCATATCTTAGCAGGTCTATGCCACCTAGATGTCATGGTTTGGTTTACATGAAACTTATACAGGTTGTCCCAGAAACCGACGTCAACCCGTCTAGGGCAGATAGAGCAGCTAAAAAGCTACTAAAAAATATGCTAAAAGAAACGGGCAAATATGTTTAAAAACTTCGCTGATTCGTAATGATTCTAATTATCTTATGAAACTTATGAAATAAAACATGAAATTATTGATGTTACGTGACATGGACATAAGGGAAAATTACAAAAATTCAGATTTAAATTATCAATATCTCCGAAACTAGCAAAAATCGCTGAGTATATATAGGGGTTAAATCGATAGCATTTTAGCTGCTTTATCAGACCTAGACAGGTTGACGTCGGTTTCTGGGACACCCTGTATACCTATCATTGATAGTGAAGAGCAGACATAATCATAATCGGCTCTTTTTCATGTGGTTACATAATCATAATTTTAATCACACACTAACATTAGGCATTTAAAACGGGGTTGTCTACTTTATTAGCATTTGCCGTGTGTCTCTTAAAGGTTACGATGATGAAATGCGGTGCTGTGTGTCACCCTGGGTCACACACTTAATAATAGAATAAACATATTATTTTATTAGCGGTCTACAGTTAGAATATGATTAAAATGAACCGTTAGCAATTGCCAGCCATACTAATTGGAATATAGACTTGACTCTTTAGCTTAATGCATTAATTGAATGCTCTAGAAATCAAAGACCCGTTTAAATTGAGGTCGAAAAGTTGGGGAAAATAAAAAAATACCGGTAATCGTTAAGTTTTCCTGGTACGAATATTGTTGAATTAAGAATCCTGATAGATTATGGCAGGTTCCGGTTGAATGTTTCGATATAATGTCTTATCCCGAGTTCATTCATAGTCATATCGCCAAACGATGCGATGAGTGACCCTTTGAATTTCATTAACTTCCTATTAAATTTTCCAAGAGTTATGGTTATTAAAATATATAAAAAACTACTCTTTTCCAGCACGCCATATATCAATGGGACGAGAAAACCCAAGGACTAATTTTAAGTGCTTTTTACTACGGCTACGCAGCTACCCAGGTCCCTGGGGGCTATCTGGCTGAAAAGTTTGGAGGCAAGTGGACCCTGGGCTTGGGTCTACTCAGTACAGCGCTATTTACTTTCCTAACGCCATGGGTGATCAAGGCGGCAGGAGCTACCGGGCTGTTTATCCTACGAGTGCTTCAAGGAATGGGAGAGGTAAAAATATTTTGTTTTGCGATAAAAGCAGTTTTACGGTTCCGAAGTCAAACTAGGTATCCTTATAGTTTCGCCATGTCTGTCTGTCCGTCTGTCCGCGGTTTAACTCAGATACTCTTGATACTACAAAGCTATAATTTGGCATAGTTATACATTTAAATTACGCTACGTAAAATATAATCGTACATACATGTCGAGTTAGAAGAGGTGGAAGGGGTGGATAAGCCCTTCAGTCTGAGGTTCCGGCGGGTTTTCATATTTGTCAGGATAGTCAGTAGGCGAGGAAATACGCACAAGTGGTATGAAACAATGTAATCTCTTAATGGTTAAACAAATACGTCACAATAGTGTCTAAAGTAAGTACAATAGTTTGCGTAACGATTCAACGAGTTCGCGGGATTTGGGATAACACCACAAAAATGACCGTCTCGGTTCGCTTCTCTCAGGAGTCTCTCTGCAGCCCGCCTTAACATCGGGTTCCCCGTTTCTCCCCTCACCCCGCGACCACGTTCGGTATACCAAAAAAATGCATACCTCGTCACAATTCTAAGAATGCTTCGAAAAACGCAGGCACTTGAACAATACAAACACAAAGTCATAAAAATGCTAAGTTATGGACTGATTACATTATTTTAAGAACAACCTAAACAAATCGTAAATAATGAATTTTATTATCACACTGTTGATAAATAGGTTAGTGATAATTAAGGCTAGGTATGTTTCTAATAACTAAGCATAAGACTTAAATCTAATCTAGTCAGTCCTGCCTGACATAGGCCGCTCCGACACGGCGATCCTGACTGTCACGCGACCTCGCGGGCAGTGGTCAGTTCAAATGTCACCTGTAAATAAACAATGTTCCGCAAAGTAAAACCGTTCGGCTATCCTACAAACCGAGGAAACAATGTTCAACTATGTTTGGTGGTCAGAGGTACACATTAATTATCCAAAATTAAAATAATCATTTAAGACAAAGAGAGAGAGTATTAAACTATCAGGGCATCATCAAATTCGATTGATTTAATTCAAATCATTACCATTTACATTGACAAGATCACTCATCAAAACTGCACATATAGCAGTCGGCCCAGCGGCCGTCATTGTTTCTCAGCGAAACCCAGTCACATCGTTCATGCAACAACAAGATCACTCGACGAGGCCACAACATGATGGCCAGCCTTGCAATACATATTGCTCATCCACGATACAGATTACTAGACGAGACCACAACAGGTAGTCAGCCCGGCAACCATCAATGTTTCTCAGCGAAACCGAACTCCAGATTACTAGACGAGACCACAACAGGTAGTCAGCCCGGCAACCATCAATGTTTCTCAGCGAAACCGAACTCTCAGATCTCTCTCCCGAGACCACACAATATGTCAACTACTTGACTTCCATTGTGCCATTATTTTTTTTACACATCAGCCCCAAACGGGCAATCAAACAACTAAATCTGCCTGCCGGACGTTACACCGCGCCGTCCCGATGTCTCGTCAAACAAGGGTTATGACTTGCGGCTATTAATCCAAACAGGTAGAAAAAGAGGTTGATATCATAAGTACGATCGTTCATAAAAATGATAACCAATTATCAACACATTTGCCCAGTTTATTACTCACTCACTAGTCAATGTCACTCCGACACTGGCTTATCCTTATCAATAACAATAAAAACATCTCATTTTCAACAGCCCAAACTATTGAAAAACTGTACCTCGGACCCGTGAACAATATACAAAATGTCCACAAACAACTAAGCAAAAAAATAAAAATAAAAACAACCAATACGGGTATCGAACCCGCAACCTCAAGCTTTGTAGTCCAACCACAGGACCACTAGGCTACGGATCGGTTATCACTCATCTTCACTCAGATAATCAAGTTCACTAGGAACATAACTTTTAGGCATTGCACGCAATCTGTCATGTGCATACTTAAATGTTCTCTTTGAATCGAGAGCTTTTAATTCATATCTATCACCAGGTAATAAATTTATAACTTCAAATGGACCCCGAAATTTAGGGTCTAATTTTGTTTGATTACGTTCGTGATTTTCAATTAAAACAAAATCACCCACAGAAAAACTATTTACTTTTGCTTTTGTGCTATTAAATCTAGTTTCGTCGCATAACGCATTTTCGCGTATGGACGTCGCTGCATCTTCTCTGATTTGCTCAATGTTAACAACGGTTTCGTCATGGTCACTCAGAGGTGTTATTGATAGTGGTCGGGCTACCTTCCCGACCATTAATTCTAAAGGACTCGCCTTTGTTACACGACTAACAGTGCAATTTAAAGCTAACTGAATATCTGCTATGTAGTGTTTCCAGTCTCTGTCATTGTTTATTTCAACAGCTGACAACATGTTTTTTAACGTACTCATGACGCGTTCTACCTGGCCGTTAGCACGGCTAGAACCAGTTGCAATTAAGTGAAGTTGTATATTATTTTCACTGCAATAATCACGAAATAATTTATTCGCAAAACATCTGCCTTGATCTGCTATAATCCTCGCGGGTGCGCCAAAAATGCTAACACTGGATTTAATAGATCTAATAGCATTATTTGCATCTATATTCATAGCATGTGATAACAGAACATACTTAGTGAACGCATCGATAACGACGAAAACATATTCTTTGTTTTTACTTTTACCGCTAAGTTTACCGGTGGCATCTATATGAACTGTGTGCCAAGGTATCGTTTCTTTGGGAATAGAGTGTAATTGAGCTTGTGTTTTTCCTGATTTTGACTTTGATAATCTACAGGTAATGCAGTTCTCGACAAATTTTCTTACATATTTACACATCTTAGGGAACCAATATAACTCGTAGGTTTTTTCTAAGGTTTTTTCCCAACCCAGATGCATGACAGATTCATGCACTTGATTTATAACTGACCAACAAAAGGCCCTCGGAATTATAGGTAAAATTAAAGTTCTATTACGACGTTGTATTTTACGGTAAAGTACTCCTGACCTGAGTTCATAAGTGTTCAACATATCGTTATCAACATCGTCATTATTTAACTTTAAAATAATCTCAGATAGTTCAACATCTCTTTTTTGTTCTGCTTGTAACCACGCACTTGAGATTTCAAGTATGTTAACAAACTTCGCTTGAATTTTTTCTGGAATGTATTGTTCTGGTAAGGGATTTCGGGACAAAAAATCAACATGGCCCATTTTAGTACCTTGTCTGTAAACTATATCGAAGTCGAATGATTGTAAAAATGCCCACCATCTGTGAACCCTAGGTAAAAGGTCTGTTTTTGTTAAAGATGCCTTGAGGGAATTACAATCGGTCACGACCGTAAATTTTCTGCCTAGCAAAAAATGCCTAAAATGTTTTATTGAATTTACAACTGCCATTGTTTCAAGCTCATAAGAGTGATAACGAGACTCTGTATCTGTCGTTTTTTTGCTATAATAGGCTACAACTCTCAATTGATTGTCCTTTTTATGCAGTAAAATTGATCCGTATCCTTCTGAACTTGCATCAGTATGTAGTTCAATTGGGTATGTAGGATCGAAAATTATTAATACTGGTTCATTCGTCAAAATTTTTATTATTTTCTGTCTAATTTCTTCGAGCTTTGAGGTCCATTCTATTTTGCCTTTACCTGAAATTAATTTGTACAGTGGGGAAGCTATTTGAGAAAATTTCGGGACAAATTTACGAAAATAAGATGCAAGACCTATAAATTGTCTTAATTGAGTAACTGTTTGCGGAGGTGTGAGATTGACAAGAGCACTTATTTTTCGAGAATTTGGTCTTATCTCACCACTAGTAACCTCGTAACCCAGGTAGTCGACCTTGGTCATTAAAAATGAGCACTTTTTGAGATTAAGCGATATACCTGCATTTTGAAGAGTGTCTAGAACTATTTTAAGTCGTTCTAACCCTTCTTCCGCGGTTTCAGAAACAATGAGAATGTCATCCATATAACAAAGCACGAATTTGTTAATTAAATCACCTAAAGCCTTATACATTGCCCTCTGAAATACTGATGGTGAATTTTTTAGCCCAAATGGCATTGTCAGGTACTCATATTGTCCTTCTGGGGTAACGAAAGCTGTACGTTCAATAGAGTCTTTATGAATAGGAATTTGGTGGAAACCTGATGTTGCGTCTAAGGTCGTAAAAAAAATTGCACCCTTTAATCTTTGAATTTGGTCGTCTATGAGTGGCAAAGGAAATCTGTCAGATATTGTGTTACTATTTAATTCTCTGTAATCAACGCACAATCTATCCGAACCATCCTTTTTTTTTTACTAAAAGTATTGGACTGGCGAACGGTGAGTTGCTCGGTCTAATAACATTGGCGTTTAGTAATTCGTCGATTTTTTCACGAACCACCTGTCGCTCATGTGGACTAAGTCGATAAGGGCGTCTTTGCACCGTACGGTTAGGGTCAATTAATTTAATTTCAAGTTCACCGGTCTTTGCGCGCGTTGTTGGCGTGCCCTCGACAAAAAGCAATGGGTATTTTCTTAACAGATCAATAAGAATAATACGTTTATCTTTATCTAAATCCGTTGTTATGTCATCTAAGCATTTGTTATTATTACTCGAATCACATAAGTTCACTAATTGTTTCTTTTTAATAGATAATGACTCGTTGGTTATTTCTATGGAAAAACCCTCGCTTATTAAATCTCTACCGATAATTATATCGTGGCTTATTAAATTATCGGGAATAACGTGAAACACTATTGCAACTTCTGTTTCGTCAATTAAAACATTTGCCGAAATTTGTAACTTACAAGGGACGTCTACATTTCCTATTCCAACAAGAGTGACCAATGACTCAACACGTCTGCCAACAAATTTGTCTACCAAACTTTCTTTCATCAGAGAACAATCAGCACCAGAATCAAAGCAAAAATCAAACGACTGACCATTATGAGTAAGCTGAGCTGTCGCTGGCTGCATAACACATGTTTGAACTCGACGACGTTGCTCGATCTTCGCAGGCTCGTTCGCGTTGCTCACTGACGACCTCGAACACTGCGGCGCTATGTGACCATTTTGTCCACACCTGAAGCAGACGATCTTCTTTTTGAAATCTTCTTTACGTGACGTTGACGGACTTATTCGTGGTACATATTTTCTTTGGCATTGATTCGACTTATGTCCAATTTCTCCACAGTTGAAGCATATTATTTTCTTTGGTTTTTTTGCCTCAAATCCAGCAAAAGTGTTTTGATTGGTATTCACTCGTTTTCTGAAGCTGAATGCTGTTAATTCTTGCTGCATAACTTGCCTTGTTTTTATTTCGGTTGTAAAAGCCAGGCGTTGCAAACGTGGTTCAATTTGTGTGCACTGAACTAACACTGTTGCAACGGCGATTTCTTCTTTGCTCATGTCTTTCCACGATGTCATAATTGAAGTCAACATTTTACTTGCAAACGCGGCAAGGCTCTCTCCATCATTCGGTTTATTGTTAAGTAATTTAATTAATGATGCTGCTGGAGTCTCAACACAATCGTATCTCAACAAGAAAATAGTTTTAAATTGTGTCCAGTCCATTTCAGGATATAAGACTTCAGAAAACCACGTTGAAGCAGACCCTTTTAAAGCATTTCCCAAGACAATTATTAAGGAACTACCTTTAAAATTTGTTTCTCCGATGAAGAGTGAGACAGTGTCGCACCATGCTTTTGCATTTATTTCATTTTTTTCTGGGTTAAATTCCGGGAGACTTGTTTTCGACGGCATGATATTGGATGAACCAATCAAAGTGGTTATCAATTTTTCCATATGACTTTCTTGCTGTTTGATCATCATTTTCAGGCAGTTTTCTATTTCAGATCCACATTCTGAGACTTCTTCACTCCGTAATCCTTGTTGATTTTCGTTTTCACACCCATCTTGATGCGCTTCATCCCACTTCTGATGTCGAGTTAGAAGAGGTGGAAGGGGTGGATAAGCCCTTCAGTCTGAGGTTCCGGCGGGTTTTCATATTTGTCAGGATAGTCAGTAGGCGAGGAAATACGCACAAGTGGTATGAAACAATGTAATCTCTTAATGGTTAAACAAATACGTCACAATAGTGTCTAAAGTAAGTACAATAGTTTGCGTAACGATTCAACGAGTTCGCGGGATTTGGGATAACACCACAAAAATGACCGTCTCGGTTCGCTTCTCTCAGGAGTCTCTCTGCAGCCCGCCTTAACATCGGGTTCCCCGTTTCTCCCCTCACCCCGCGACCACGTTCGGTATACCAAAAAAATGCATACCTCGTCACAATTCTAAGAATGCTTCGAAAAACGCAGGCACTTGAACAATACAAACACAAAGTCATAAAAATGCTAAGTTATGGACTGATTACATTATTTTAAGAACAACCTAAACAAATCGTAAATAATGAATTTTATTATCACACTGTTGATAAATAGGTTAGTGATAATTAAGGCTAGGTATGTTTCTAATAACTAAGCATAAGACTTAAATCTAATCTAGTCAGTCCTGCCTGACATAGGCCGCTCCGACATACATATTTTTTACGGGTACTACACATACACCAAAGCAAAGCAAATGTATTTTATTACATTATAACATCAAGTAAGATATTATTAGACAGCTTGTTAGTGTTTATAAGAGCACCAAATAACGTTAAATAGAAAATTTGTTCGCACTTGTTGTTTTTCTATATAGTTTTTAGTGTTTAAAGTAACGGCGTCGGAACTCTACATTAAGCATGGACGGACATGCCTGGTTTTTAAACCAAAATTGCGAATGTCAGCAATAGTTAGGAAAATAGTTCTTTTAGGCTTGACACTTAGCTAACGATGCTTGACGTGACAGAAGGCAGTAACCAAGTTGTGGTCAAGATTAGGTCGTAGATTCGTTTGGTAAACCATGAGTTCGATGTTCTGATGACATAAAATTATAAAACATATTATAGTTGGAAAAGGATAGATGACCTTAACACAGAATTTGGCAAAATGGCGTGACAGTGTAGAGGGTTTTACGCTGCATGGGTTTATGTGGGCTGAAAAGATGATGATGTTGATACCTTTTATTTAGTTACACGTGCTGTGTTTCTCAATATTCAAACATTTAAAATATAATAAATATCCAAGAAACAACTACGCAAAAAGTCATTTCATTACGTTTATGAAAATTTGTTTTATTGTATTCTAAATTTGAACGTGTTAGAGCTTAATGAGTCATGCTACTTATGATAATTCCAAACGCTATAAATTCCTAATATGTCGCGGTTAAGCCGCTTGCCCCTCGCCGAGTTTGCGCAATGTTTAATAAGTATCGTGGCGCCTCAGTATTATCATTAGCATTCAAAGTGTGTGTCTCTTCAATGCAGACCCTTGACAAATATGTTTCATTCTTAACTTTTCTAAACTGGTAAAATAAAACAAATATAAATGAATGAAAAAATCTGTTTATCTATAAAAATACGAGGGAAATATTCAAAATTTGAAATATCAGCATCAACACGAAGGTATTTGTCAAAACGTATTTCACCCAGTCTATAAAAAGTAGAATCGTGTACGTATAACCATGATAAGGTATAGTAAAAAAAGCAGTAGGAAAATAAAGGTGCAGCGTGTTTATTTCGTAATGCGGCAAATGAAATGACGTGATGTGATTATAAGAATAAATAACGCCAATGCATTATCAATCAGTCAATACCACCACCCCACCGGTATTACCAAATTCTAGTTGCTAGCTGTAGGTTTATAACCACGTTGTTCTAGATTCATTTTTCGTAGATGACATTGTTACCACCCCGATATATCAACTCCTAGAAATTTAAGCTTGGGTTCCTAATAACGAGTACAATACTTGTTTATAAAAAGATATACCTATTTAATTTCAGGGCCCAACGATGCCTGCGCTCATGATAATGCTGGCGAGATGGGTTCCGCCTCATGAACGATCTTTCCAAGGCGCACTGGTTTTCGGAGGAGCACAGATTGGCAATATCTTTGGATCCTTCATGTCTGGGTATCTGCTATCTGAGGACAGAGACTGGGCTTACGTGTTCTACTTCTTTGGCGGTTTTGGTCTGATCTGGTTCACTCTGTGGGTAAGCATTTGACAAGTCAGGCTATGGTTTGTATGAGGACTAACTACACCTACCACATCCTGATGAGATTTACCGGGCCTTTATTTCACATTGTAGTATTTTGCACGACATCGTGATGATATTGTTGACGTTATGGCAGCTCTTATTGAAACAAGATGGGCTAGATGAAATTACAATAAAGGTCCTGCGCCTCTATTCCTAACGGTAAAAACGATGTCGTAGTTGACCTGTTATGGTATTGTTATGACGTCAGACGCCATTACTGTCAAGTAAATAAGAGCTATCAAAACGGTGACAATACGATAACAGATCAAAAACGATATTGTTTTTACCATGTTGAATAGAGGCCCTGTACGGTTGCTTGATTACTTATTCTTATTTTAAAATCATCATCAAAGTTTAAAAATACAAATATATAAAAACGCAATCTTTTATGGCATTGTTTGCGATTAGTATCTTGACAAATGCATTGAGATTAGTAAGACACCACAATATCCCATGAAATATACTTACGTTTTTTTTAAAATACGATGTTATCAATTAAATGTATAATTATGTCCTTGTTCTTTTTCAGAGTCTTTTCTGCTTTAGCACACCCAATTCGCATCCATTCATTTCGAAGAAGGAACTTAACTACTTAAATGCCAACGTTACCACGGCAGAGAACAAAGCTGCAAAAGACCCGGTGCCATGGAAGGCAATCTTGAGATCGGCACCAGTCTGGGCGTTAGTCTGCGCTGCTGTAAGTACACTTGAGACGATATAGAAGAATATCGAACTAAGTTTCATTTGAGTAGGTACTTAAATCGTGTAATCAATAAGGACAAAGGTGCTGCCAAGGATTTGTGAGCGATGGATGGCGAAGTGGCGCATTGTTTTTTTTAGCATTAGAATGAGTTCATTTCCAAAATACGTAAATTCCAAAATAACAGATTCTTAATTTAGTTCAAGCCTACGTTTAGGGATTATTTTGTAAGATAAGTTTAATGTTTAAATAAAACAGTTCATTTTCAAACTTATTGTACCGTGAAAATCTTAGTCTGGTTTTGGAATATATTTGATCTATCAAACAGTTTTCATTAGTCCACAACAAATCCACAATGCCCATATGGCTAACAATGCTCATGGACTTGAATTACGCAACTAAGTAAGTATATTATTTAAATGATCGTGTTAACCATGAAACTAGCCTTGAAAACCACATAAAGTTGTGATTGACCATTATAATGAGTTTCTGAATAGGAATCATCGTAAAACTACGTTTTTTCGTTTAAATATATACATATGTGAAGATTAAAAGTAATGTTTATAACCCGTATAATTACTGCAACAAATTGACAATAAGCGACTACTTAGGGAGTAAGAGAGTCTTTGTTGGAATGGAATAAGCCAATATTATGTTCATCATAAAATATCACTCAATATTAAAATGATCAGTTGTGGATCAGTTTGTATCATACCTTGCATATTTTTCTCTCTCACAAAGCTTCCAACTTTAGTACTAGGAATCGAAGTATTAATTAGTCAGTAAGTACAACGCGGGTTGCATACAGTCCGTCGATATGTTTTGTATAAATATTTGTCCATGAACAGACGTGCGCCATTTTTTTACCGATTACTTCTTAAATTGGTAATATGACTAATGCACAACAAGTTTGTTATTATAAGGAATGAATAATTTATGTCTTTCCTCTCTTAGCAAGTAGATTAAGGTTTGCATTAAGCATTTAAAAATGTAAGCTCCGCGAACGGAAATTTCCATCGACGCTGTCAATTTGATTGTTAATACGGGAAATCTGAATTCATACAAAGTTACTCAAACCTAAGTAGTGCTACATAATCTACGTTCAATGCCTATAACTCTGACTCTGGTCAGGTAAGTTCAGACAATGGTTGTAATAAAAAATGCTTTCTCACTTACAGGTTGGCCACGACTGGGGCTACTACACAATGGTCACAGACTTGCCTAAGTACAGCAATGAGGTGCTCAAGTTCAACATTGCGACCACTGGCTCACTGACCGCCCTGCCCTACATCGCCATGTGGATCAGTTCCTTCATATTTGGCTTCGTTTGTGACGTTTTCATTAAGAAGAAGTGGCACTCTATCAAAACTGGACGCATCATTCACACAACTATTGGTAAAATCAATGTTATAAAATGATTTTTTTTCTGAGAACTTTACAAGAATAGCCCAAGATTGTGTGCGTGTGGATTGAGTGAGCACCCTTCCAAAAAAAAAAAAAAATGCTGTTCATTTAGTAAAAGTTCTAAAACAATTGTAAAACTAATCCCTGTATTTGTAAAACCTTAATTTAAAAAAAAAAAAGCTTTATCATGTGCTCACTCAGTTCTCACAATCTACCAACGAAATCAGTGAATGTATTCATTTAACATATAATATTTATATACTAATATTTAGTAAAACCTATGCTAACTTACCTTTATAATTTGTAGATCTCCTAGTAACGTATTTAAGGTTTTACAAATAATTTCTTATGCTCACTCAATCCACACGCTTTCGAAATCCCGATTTCTGATGAAAAAACTAAAGATTTAAACTGCTATATATGTGTACAGTTAAGTAAAATTAATATGGGACTTTGTAAAATACAAAACAAACCACTAACCTGGCAGGTTGCTGGATAATAAATTTTTGTAAGTGCTCACTCAGTCCACATATTATAAGTAGGTAAGTTAAAAATGTAAATATCTTTAGATTTGTAGTATCACAGAAACTATAAATTAGTTCAACTTTTAGTAAAATATTTTACTAAATATCCACCATCTAATATTTTATATTCGTTGTCTGTTTATAAAGGTATTCAATTGTGATTATTCTAATGTAAATATATCAATTAGGTTGACCACACTTCTATATTATGGTCATATCCTAAATAAATAAATTTCTTCTTTTAAGGCTAAGGAAATTAACCGATACAGCCACATACACATTAATTAAATTGATATATTTTTATGAGATTTATCTTAATTTAATTGCGAGTATTGCGACAAGTGTACCTTATAATATTATAATATATAATAAAACAATTTATCGAAATGCCAACAAAAATAGAATGAAAAATTTATAACTATAATGTCGCATGTAACGTTACTTACATTTATGAACATTTTCTTTTGGAATACTTTACTAGCTCAGTTTTTACAAAAATATGTACTAACCTATCGTGCTCATCAAACATATTAAAAAGAAACGTCTTCTTGCCCTTAAACATCGATATTATTAATATTTTTGATATTAGTATGTTAGAAGAATCTATTTCTATAGCGGAAGGTGGATTAAAATGTGCGTCATGTGAAGGAATAGCAACCAGTAATTATGTAATATCAAATTTGATCTCTTTTGATTTAAATGGCACCAATGCAGTAGCACTCAATAAAGTGCCTCGTACTTTATATATAAATAATAAAATATATAAAATCATCGGCGCAGTTGAATTTGTAGCACCTTTACATTCAACTGGTATAGGTCATTACAAAGCTCATCATTTAGTAGACGACACATTTTTTTGCTACGACGATAATTGTACTAAAATTACAGAAAGTACTAACCAAGACATTCTGTTACACCTTTTAAGCTATGTTTTAATTGACACTTAACAGTGCAGTTATTTTGATACATAACTTTACTTACCCGTTAATAATATTTTTGTAAATTTCTTTAACCTCCTTTTTGCTTTGCCGTAGTCGAGTATAAATTAATATTATTCTATTGCCTACTTACTTCAATAAAGAAGGCTGATTAAGTAAACAAATTTGTTTTCTTTTAAAATGTCCTGTATTTTGGATATGACTATAATATAGAAGTGTGGTCAACCTAATTGATATATTTACATTAGAATAATCACAATTGAATACCTTTATAAACAGACAACGAATATAAAATATTAGATGGTGGATATTTAGTAAAATATTTTACTAAAAGTTGAACTAATTTATAGTTTCTGTGATACTACAAATCTAAAGATATTTACATTTTTAACTTACTTATAATATGTGGACTGAGTGAGCACTTACAAAAATGTATTATCCAAAAACCTGCCAGGTTAGTGGTTCGTTTTGTATTTTACAAAGTCCCATATTAATTTTACTTAACTAACTTTTTTTTATTTTTTTGGAAGGGTGCTCACTCAATCCACACGCACACTAAATAAAATAGGTATAAAATAACATGGTCCAAACCTTTTAATGCGATATCTCATATCATAAGTCATAACATAAAGTTACTATGGATGATTGATAATAATTAATAATAATGTTCTTCTCGTGTACCTTTCATTACAATAATTATTTACTTTTTTTTAAATAACTCGCTTAACGTACCTTCTGTATTTTCTATAAAACCCTAGAGTACAATCGATTTCATAAATATAATTTCACTTTTGACCATTCCAAAAATGATGTTTAGTGTGCTTAAGTTGTTATGGTCTTGATTAAAAACTATAAAAAAATTGCACACCCAACAACTTTTATGAAATTAATAAAAGTAACGTTTTTTTTACATTATTTTATTATTTTTACAGCTGCTACGGGCCCAGCGATATGTATAGTTCTCGCTTCTTACGCGGGTTGCGACGGCTATGCGGCTATGGCGTACTTCATTCTGTCCATGGCGTTGATGGGAGGATTCTACAGTGGAATGAAGGTGTGCTTCGTATATTTTCTTAGTGACGAATTAAAATAAAGCTACAGCTGCTGCTTGTGAAAACATCAGCTTAGTATTATTATGTAACATTTATAACCCTGAAGGATCACTCGTACCCATACCTACAAGTCGAAGTTTGGCTTTGCAAGACATTAGATTTACCTACCACCTCAGCATGAACGGAAAGCGTCACTGTTACCTGATTCACTGAACAGGAGATCATCTTCATAATTAATTAATTGCTGTTCTAAATTTCCAAAAAGAAAAGTGCCTTTCAAAACATGACATTCTACACGGCAAAATCTCAATGATTTTTTTATGTGTTTCCGTATTGTCAACATTTTGATGGCTCTTGACAGTAACAGCGGCCGAGTTAAAAACAATACCATAACACGCCAATAAAAATATGGTTATACCGAGTTGAATAGCGGCACTGATTAAAATACTAGTAACAGTTACCTGTGGTCTACATTCATATCATAAAGAGGGACAGGGAGGGATTATGTTTGATTGTTTTTTGTATGCTGGGCGTGATTTCTAGAACTACTACTAGAAATCTTCATCCCTAACAGCAATGGGCAATTTGTTTTTAGTTTTCAAACCCGGGCTAAACCTGGACGAGTCGCAAGAGTTGGAAAGTAAATAATTTAGTGAACTTAAATGCCGATTTTAGACTTAAAGTTGGACAATTACGAAGAATCGCAGGATGACTTTCAGTTAATTAAAAAAATGTGTTTTTTCATTTCAGGTGAACGCGCTCGACTTGGCTCCGAACTACGCCGGCACGCTGACATCCCTCGTGAACACCACTTCGACCTTTGCTGGTATCGCCACCCCGTTCCTTACAGGCCTGCTGATAGATCAGGTGAGTAATCTTTCAATTCATCTGCCATTGAGTGTAGTTAAACTCAATTTGGTTGAGATACCAGTCACAAGACATATCAAAGTTAAAATAAAGTCATCGATTTTTTTTATTTCCGATGTTAATCGTATATTATCCCCTCCTTACCCACGGCACTACTAAACCGCACTACCCTGTCCTTTAGCGCTGACCCACCCATGCGTCAGCCAGTCTAATTAACATTTGAATTTAAATTTTACTGACCAAAGATTTACTGCCGCACTCAGAGACATCAATTAAATTTAATGCTTGTTTAGTGACGTGTTGTCTTATTCTATTGCTGTAGCAAAGAAAGTGACAGCAGCAACATTAATCAAGTATTAAATTAAATTGACATCTCTGAGTGCGGCAGTAAAAATTCGAATTTCGATGCTTCAATTAAAATCTGTCAGGCACACTACAGGCTACTGACCAATGATCTCTATTTTTAATTCGAATTTAACTGAGTCGTCGGAGCTCAGCTTGCGCGGAGCTCCTATTTCAGGTAGGCTCGACCCTCCGGGCCTGCTGCAAAACGAACATAGCCTAACTTACCTCATATTTATGATACTAGTTTTGGTCAGTAGTTTGGTGTAGTAGTGCCGTGGGGTAGGTCCCGAAACAAATAGTCGTGATCATCACACAAATATTTGCACATAACGGGAATCGAACCCGGAACCGCTAGTTTCGTAGACAGGGTTACTACCAACTAGGCTAACGCGTCTTTTAAGAGTGGACCAACTCCTATTTATTAATAAATACAAGCTTAACAATGAAATTAATTATGATACATGTCGGCAGTTTTGTCCCTCTGGTCTGCTACGTTCATGAATCATATATGATCAAATTTGGATATAACTTTACGTAGGTACAGAAGTATAAGCCATGGACTTGCGACTAGTTAATAAGAGTAGTGTTTACCCCTATTGCAATCGTATTCTTTACGAATTGGCCGTCTTTATTGTCAATTAGTAAGTGCCATCATAAAGTTAACATGATAAAAATAGGGGTACAGATTGTGGAATGGCATAATTTTAAAGATTAATTTGTGAATAATATTGTAAGCTGAAAACAATCGTTTAACTTGTTTAGTTTCAAAAACCTTCATGTTCCTAATCATAATACATTATTATACGACAGTTTATTTCTCAAGACTTAACTTGTAACCAAATGTTTTCTTTGTTTCCAGTCAACCATAAGCGAATGGCGCGTGGCGTTCTGGGTGTGTTTCGTGGTGCTGGTGGGCACCAACGTGGTGTACAACATCTGGGCGGACGGGGAGCAGCAGTGGTGGGACGATGTGCGCCAGTTCGGCTACCCTGAGGGATGGAAGCACGGCCTTCTAGTCCCCGATACGAACGTTGAGCGACCAGAGTCTGTTAAAATGGTCACCAAAAAAGACGAGGAAGTTTACTAGAGCAAAGTTATTTATAACCTATGCCAATTTCATTAGCGCGAAATTTGATTATAAATTAGTTTTACAATAAGTACGCTAAACTTAACTCAAGTGTAAGACATAGTTTTACACTATATTGAACCTCAAATCGAAAGAACTTTTAAGAGCGTCAGATTAAATTCTCCGTTAGTAAGTTTTTTATCATCGATTTTGTTTTAATATTCCAAGGACCTATATAGTTTTTACAAAAGAAAGGTTCTTGATAGAAAAGACACTTTTTTTTAATAACCGTTTAGATCGTTATTGACTTTGACTCTGAAACTTGGTTTTAGAAAGAAGACTAATAATTGGCATGATTATTTAATATTAAGGCGAATCGTGAACCAGTGAATGTTTTAATGTAAATTAAGATCCAAGATTCAATTACATTTAGCATAATAATAATACTCTTAATGATTATAGGAACACTTGTATAGTTTCTAAGGTTTTATACGATTGTTATTGCTGTTGCAACTACGTCATGACATTATCTTAATGACAGTGATCTGAAGAATGATATTTTTCTCCATCCTAAAAGCAAGTCAAGCTGGGGATTGTGATTTATCCAGTACAATAAATGTATAATCACACTTGCTGATCTAACAAAGTACCCTGTCATATTTATTGGACATCGCAAAACTGTAGTTACTTACCTCAATATAAATTGATGGGTTACCAATAAAAGTTCGTAATAATACATACCTATACAGTAAAGGAAAAATTGCGTAACAAAAAATATACTTTTGAAACACTCAAAATAATGTTTTTTTTTTGTAATTTTGCTTTGTTACTTTTTTCCACTTGACTGACATTATACGTCACAACGTAAAGCCGGGTACTCGCTAGCGAGCTGTAACTGTAACCGTAACAGTTCAAGTAACGATGTAGTTTAGGACAGGCTCGCGAGCCGCATATATACATCACGATTTTACGTGCTAATCAATAACAGTTACAACTCGCTTGTGTGTACCCGACTTTACATACAATTCATTCATTCCAATGTTACTTGTACTATTATCTATTCTGTGCCAGTAGCCAGATTATTGTACTCTATTCTATTTGAGACTTAAGCCAGTAAATTTATTTTTTATGTTGTATATTTCCATATTAATAGGTTATTTTATTTGGTCATTTTAAGTCCGAAGCAGCTACATACTTCGAATCTGCATTCTGTTCTATTTCTACTATGCAATTCTTAAACATAATTCTGGGTTAGGGTAAGTGGTACATGTAACATTTTTCCATTCTCAGTAGTTCGGTTGGTTTGCATAGCCAATCTGCTGATATGACACAAGGCTCAGTAGCCCGGTACCGTGAAAATCAACTAACTACTGAGACTAGAGAAGGCTCAGTGTTCCTGATGCCTTGTCAAACGCCAATCATCCCTAACCGCACTACCGAGGCCTTGTATCTACTGTTTCGTTATTTAAAATCATAGAACTACCTACTGGAAGTAAAGGAGGCTCAGTAGTCTGCGTCCCGTGCAACATAACCGAACTACTGAGACTAGAGGAAATTTGTATAAAAGCACATGATAACGAGGGGGAGAAAAAATCCAAATTTTAAGACGTTGCACTTTTTTGACGTTTTTGCAGTATTCTGTAAAAACTGGTCACTCTTTAGTTTCATAGACAATTCTATATTTGATTAGGTTATGTACAGGGTGTCCCAAAAGTACCACGCCACAGTGACACCGGAGGTAGGTCAGCTCAAGAGGAACCTAACCAGCCTAACATGACCTCAGTAAAATATGACTTTATTTTTTTCAAATTGCTAGACCAATTGCAAATTAAAATTAAATTGGCCTAGCAATTTGAAAAAAATAAAGTCATATTTTACTGAGGTCATGTTAGGCTGGTTAGGTTCCTCTTGAGCTGACCTACCTCCGGTGTCACTGTGGCGTGGTACTTTTGGGACACCCTGTATATTGATTTAAGTTTTACTGTTCATAAGTAAATTTATTGCAATTTAATCGCAATTCTTAGTTCTGTTAATAGTTGTTTTAAAACAGTGTACTAGTCAACTTAAAAAGTAGAAAACAAACATAACCATCGACTCAGTGCCTTAAATTTAGAATACCTACATTTTAACGGTTACTTATCACAACGGCGAATTTCAGTTACCACCTGTTTTGTTTGTCCGAACTGTCTAAAAAACCTTGTGAAAGAATTTTATTTCCTTTAAAATACTAATTAACCTAACCTAACCTACGGGTTCTGTAGTTTTATCTCATTAAACATTACGAAAAATGAATTGGTTAAGAAAAAAAAAAAACTTATACATTTTCGGACAAAATGTAACAGTGGAAACAAAACAAACTTGCGATAGGATACCAATTTTACAGAAGCAGGGGCCCTAATATGGCTACTTTTATCGCGTGACAAAGTTTTGATAAGGCATCCGTCACCTTCTGACACGTTAATAAGTACGAGAGTGACGAAAGCTTTATCCACATTTGACACGCGATATCGACTTAGCCATACAAGGTCCGCAGGTTTAATTTCTTTATCGTGATGCAAAAGATGTTGAAATATTAAAATAAAAGAAATTGAATCAAAGTTATTTATTTTTATTTCCCCATCGTGTCCTACAAATATTATTAAACTATAAGTATGTAATTACGCATGCTTTTTGATATTTCAAGCATGTAAAGCAAGAAATAAGTACATGTGACGCGTAAAACTTTAATAAAAAGAAAAATAAATTAGTTTAAAGTCTTGTTAATTGGCAAATATAAACGTACAACAATATCAATTAATCGATTTCTAAATATAATTACAATGAGTAGAAGGTCCTGTCTTACACGCATCTACTCCCATCAGGTTTTAACGCATTCACTGCTGTCTCTCAGCCCTTTCGCCAGGTGCTGCATCTTTTGTTTCATACGATGCTTGCGTACACTGAGGATTAATCAGGAGAACGTGTGTTGCCGGCGTTGAATGCAGTAATCTCTTTTTTTACAGACTTAGAATGATTCTATTGTTAACCAACACAGCGCATATAGGTAGCCTACCATAAAGTGCTTCAGGCTACCCTTAATGGTCTATTCCTCCTTGTTCTATTCCAAGTTCCTTCTATTGATGGACCCAGCAGTTCCATCAAACTGATAGATAACAGACCTAGTGAGAATAGTCCTAGCTCATTTTATCATTTTTAATGACACCATAATTACGCAAGTCTAGCCTAAGCTGGAAGAAAATTTTGGTTTTGGTATGATCACAGGGTATCCAGGCATTGAATCCCAAATGGGAGAACCTTCTTTATACTGAATGTCGAAAAGGATCTCAAAACAAATCAAAAAGTCCGGGAACGTCATGTTCCACCTGGTGCTGGGACTGCATGCGCGCGCGGGCTTCTCTCACTTGGGCCGTGGTTTTCTTAATAAGGGCTTCTAGGCTCTTCTTCTTTTCTCGCATTACAATCACCTACGCACGTAAAAAGTTAATTATGTTAAAAAAGTGAATTCTGTCGTTACAACAAGACGGAACTGGGCAGATAAAATGTGAATTCTGACATTGCAGAACCATGTAGTTTATGACTACTATGATAATGTCAGAAGTAAAATAAAACAATGCTCAAATTATTTATTGCTTCTATTTACTTGTACCTAATCAATATTCAGACACTTCGTGATTATTGTAATGTGTCCGAATTGACTTCTTATCTGCATAAAGAGGTTGAATACTGTAATTAAGAGAACGCAATATCTTAGCCAAAATTCAAAAGTATTTCATTTTATTAATATTATCTTGAAATATGATCAACGCACCTTATTTACGTAAATGTGTTAAAGTACGCACTTAATTTACGTAGGTAGGTACGTATAGAAAACTGAACACTGCCTGCATAACATTAGAAAAATGCGTTTAATCATCGCTTAGTTATGTGACTAAAACCCAATATGTAAAGTATTTCTAAGCCACAAAACGGCATGCTTCCACGCGACAAATTGACGTTGGACCTTTTCGTCAATGTATGAAAAAATAATGGTGCAGAACTTTCAGGATTAAGAACACTATTTACGCATACGCCTCAAAGTTTCAATAATACCTATATAGACTAACACCCGTATTCACAAACAATACTTAAGGGATCCTTCACTGAGTAAGCGAACTGCGGTCAATACAGCTTTGTGATTGCTCCTATTTGACCGACCTTTTGTTTATGAGACGATTTGAACCACCCTGTGCGTTCGTGAGTACTGTGAGACCTCATAGTGACGTTTGTGAATACGGGTGTTAGATCTTGGAGCTTTGATAATTTTTGAATTTTTATGTTTACCTCGTCGGTGGCGTTTTGATAGTCACGCAACAGATCCTTTCTGGTCAGCAGGCCGGCTTTAAGCCGCTCCGCTTCCAGAGACCAGCGCAGTCGGTCGCGGCGATTCTAGCAGAAGAATTACAAAAAGCAAGCTTTAAAATACCCGACTGTTGCTAACCCACTTTAAATCGTTATAAAACCTAAATTATCATCAGACCCCGTTATCTACGTAGCAAATTGGTGGCAGACAGTAGTGACAAAATGTATAAAATGTATTTTTTTAATGTATTTCATATATGAGATTCGAAATAGATAATTAAAATTGATTCTAAAATTAATAGAATTTAGACTACGTCTTCTACTGGAAAAAAACCACTTTAGGCAAGAAAACGATCTCTCTACTTGTACCGATGTAAGTGGTAAAATAAAATCTCATTTCTGTAACTTTGCAATGAATTCATAGTTTGTATAATTTTTTTTTTCACTTTCTAACAATTTGTTGTACATTGTTGTAATTTGGAAAACATTGTCACAAAACTAAAATGACCGTCTGCCAATAATTTGCTAAGTTTAACGGGGTCTGATGATCATTCAAAATGAAAATGATGACAGAAACCTAAAGTTGGTTTTTAAATACCTACCTATTCAATGATACCCAACTTGTCATAACTCTTCGACGGTTGCCGCCATTGAATTTTGATTACTGTCACATTTTTAGTGACACTCACAAGATTAAGACAAATCGATTGACATAAGAATCATCAAAATCGGTTCACGCGTTTAGTTTCTAGAGCGCCACAAAGGACAAACATACATTAATATTGTAGAAAGAGAGGACAATAGAGAGATCTCTCTCCAGGCGGATGTTATGCCTGGGGACCGAAGTCCATTGGGATGAAGTTGGAAGTCGTATATGTCAACTGACTGGAGAAACTTCGTTAGCGCGATGTAGAACCTTTAGTTGCGCTGTCTGACGTTGGTGGCGCTAGCGAGTTAGCGCGTTGGTTGATACAAGTGTGCGCTAGATGTCGCTAGGTCGCCACAATATTAATATATAGGCTGATAAACACATTACCCTCCTCCTTCGGCAGTCGGTAATATAAACAGGCCAAGTGCGAATTAAGCTCACGTGCCGAAAGTTCAGTACAGTCAAAAGCACTAATATCTAAAGGTATGGCCATCTCGCCAAATATACAATAACTTTTAGGTTAGAAAGAAAGAAAGAAAGGAAGAAAGAAAAATACATTTATTCACTACACACATAAAACAAAATTAAATTGGTTTGGTTGGTGGTCAAAATTGAAAAGTCATATTTGTAGGCAATTGTATGGGAAAAACGCAAGCGCAGCCTAATTATGTGACCCGCCCTGTATATACTAGACCTTATTATCACTAGACATTATAAAATATAGGGGCGTGTAGATATTTTCGACGGCTTGGCAGGGTACATATATGACTTTGACTGTACCATCAAACAATACAAACGGTTAATTGATTGGTAAATAATAAAATAATGACACCATTTTTTTTATTTTTTTTTGGTCGGTGAAATTGAATCTTTAGTTTCATCCCTATTCGGCTGTGCACTTTACCAGGGACACACTATATGTGGTTATAAATAAGTCGTCATTAAGAAGCTGCCGAAATAACAGCCTGTACAAAAAATTCAACGAGAGAAATGGCAATGGAATAAGGCATTTAGTCCAATTTGTTTTGGGATTGTAAACAAAAAGTCGCGTATTTCTGGGTTGAATAAAGAAAAGTATACCTTTACGGTCCCAAGGTGCTCTCGTGCCCTGAGGTACTCAATCTCGGCGTCCCCCAGGTCGCACTCCGTAATGTCAATCACTTCATCCGTGTGGCTCATTTTCTCTCTGATGTGTGCCAAAATCTGGTTGTGCTCAGTGCATTTACCACGGTTTTTGATGAGCTCATCTTCTCGTTCTGATGATAAAAATAATTTAACGACATAAAATATAGTGGTGTTATAAACCTTTCGAATTTATGTTATCGTATCGGTCAACTCAAGCAAAACTACAAGGAACGGATAATAGTGTAATCTTAGAATTTATTCTAAGAGTGTAATTTTTACACTTTTTTTGGTTTAATGAAGGCACGACAAGAATTTGGTATACACATTATTTGGGCAGTTTTAAAAGACTTAAACAAGAATAAGGATAACACGTTTGGCGTAATTGGTAGAGACCCTGCCTACGAAGCTAGCGGTCCCGGGTTCGATCCCCGGCATGGGCAAATATTTGTGTTATCTACGAGCACGATTATTTGTTCCTGAGTCTTGGATGTTTTCTATGTATTTTTCTACTAGTCCCAAACGATAAACATACTGAATGTTTATACTAAATATAATAATTATAATTATAAAATCAGAGTCCAAAGAGACCCTATGCGTGTCTGTGCATGTTGTTTACTTAGTACATGAGTTTGATATGTCGATCGTTGGAACATGTTCGAATTGCTGAGCACTCCGCTGGTGAGTTTGTAGCGCCTGTAACAGCGCCATCTAGCGAGCCGATTTTAGGTACTACTAGTTCCATAATACACTCGGATACAAGTTTAGAAGCAAAAGATATACCTAACAAACTTATTAAAAAATAAAATGTTCTTGTTGAATAATGTTGGTTAATTAATTCAAAAGATTATTTTAGTTTTATATCTCTGGAATTTGATAGAAATAAACGTTTACAATAGTGTATGCGTACGTAATTAAGTGGAACATGAGTGGAACGCGTCATTTTTTTCGTTATTAGAGACAACAAAATAAAATTCGGCCCACATAACTCAAGTAATTTTTGAGTAAAATGACGGTTACCTTCAATTTTAGTCGTTAGGTTTTGACTGTCAATATGGAGCTGTTCGTATTGGGCCACGTACAGTCCTGGGCCCAGCTTCTCCAGCTTTCGGACAATGGTCTCGAGCTCAGCGACGGCGTTCCTGGCTCTGATGTAACGGAGACGTAATGCTGAAGACTGCTCGTCCTTCCGACGTTGTAGAGTCAAAAACCGTTGTACAGTCTAAAATTATCTAGAAATTATTAATTACCTAAAATTAAGTTGCATACACATACAAAAAATACAAATTGAAAGGACTTTACTAAGTAAATATTTAACATACAATTAAGACAAGGTACCAATTCCTTTCCATTTATTCCATCCAGTCTTACTATTAGTTTCATAATCGAACTGTTCATTTTTTTTTCCAAATGGTTAGACTGGCGAAAAGAACATTTTAGAAACGCGGCTTTTGTTCCAAATATAACGACTGTAAATATTATTGTACAGTGTCAAGTTGAATGGAATATGATAAAGATAATTAATAAATATTGTGGTAGCTTTCTTATGTTAATTAGGGCCAAAAAATCTATAAATTAATTATACTCGACGTTTCAATATTAGTCTACTTAGTAGTTCCCTGTTTAAGAAACTAGCTTTCCCGGGTTCAATTCCTGGCAAGGGCAAATATTATCGTGAAGAGCAATTGCATGTATGTGTTCATCAATATATAAGTATATTTTCTCGAAAATGTCCGGAAATGTTGACATTACTATCTACATATTTTTTTACATATTCATTACTCGCAAGCTCGTCCGTTTAAACCAATACTCGGCCCGCAATTGCCTACATCCCTGCCTAGGCAATAATGTACTAATATCGTTGTCTTGCACTCACAGCACGAGCCTAGAGCTCACTTTGGGACTAGGCCATTTGTGTGAGATTGTCCTCGTAATATTTATTTTATTATAAATTTTTCTATCTTTGTGCAGATATTATCCACATCTTGCAGAATGTAAACAATATAAAAAAAACTTTTTATATTGTTATTTCTAATGTCTTTATATTTATTTTGTATAACATTAATTCTTGTGGTCCTAATAAAAATAATATAAATATCCTGAAATAACCTGTAAACCCATTGGTGGCATCTTGATAGTCATACAACAGTGCCAAGCAGCAATTATCGCAATTCTGTGCTCCGGTGTGGTAATTTCCACCTTTAGTACTCAGGGTTGGCAACGCGTTTGGAGTCGTCTTGAGAATTGAAATGTCTTTGGGTCTCAGATCCCACTTACCATCAGCAATACGTTTCACGAAGCTACGGGATAGAAGCTTTAGGTCTTCATCTCGTTAGGACTAGGTAGCAAATACGACTAGATCGCTTTGCGACTACATCTCGATCTGACTACATCGCTTTGTGCCTAGATCGCTATACGACCAGATCGCTTTGCGACTACATCTCAAAAGGCCGAGTTGCAAATTGACCACTTCGCTTGCGTTACTAGGTAGGTTAGGTTCGTTAGGTAACTTCAAATGCCCGAAGGGCAAATTGCCCAGGAATAGGAGCCCCGCCATGCGGGGCTCCGTCGACATTGCTAACATAGACATAACATGAAAAAACAAAGTGGTAATTTAGCGACTCAGACCTATTGAGATGTAGTCGCAAAGCGATCTAGTCGTATTGCGATCTAGGCACAAAGCGATGTAGTCAGACCGAGATGTAGTCGCAAAGCGATCTGGTCGTATTTGCTACCTAGTCATATCGAGATGTGGACGGAAAGCTTCTATCCCCTCAGGTGGCTTGTGTGCTCGTGTGCCTTCTCCTTGTCATAAAAAAGTTAAGGTAAGGGCTGTGGTAAGCAGATCATATTTTAGTCGTTCGACGTATCTCATAGTACACGCCTCCAGCATAGCTAAGATTACCTCCAGTTTTAATTTTTTTACTAGCTTTTACTTCGTGCGCGTAGAATTCGATCCCACGGGAACCGTTAATTTTTCCGGGATAAAAAGTAGCCTATAATTAGCATTCAGGGATAATGTAGCATTCTAATGGTAAAAGAAATTTTGAAATCGGTTCAGTAGTTTTTGAGTTTATTCGTTACAAACATATACAAATACAAAAATACAAATCTTTCCTCTTTATACGGTTGCGACCACACCGGAGCTAAACGGTGCGTAAAACACGGTCCGTTAAAATTGGCGCCTTGTAAATACTATGAGCTAGATGACCCGTTCTTATATTTTACGCAAGACTCCGTATTTTAGGCGAAGGTGTGGGCGATGCTATTTCATGTTCGATGACACTAACCTTCTCCGCAATCGGCTTCCCCTTCTTCGAGTAAATGAGACCAGAACCCGTATGGCGCTCGTATGCTTGTAGGTCGTCAAATTTGCCCTCTGCGTATGCTAACCTGTCCTCGTATTGTGCTTGAATCTCACTAAGTTTGGTTTTGATCTAGAAATTAGGTTACTTGTAATATTTAGACCTTAACTCAAAATACTTGAAATTACAATCCATAATGTATTAAAACAATTTTGACACTAATTTTCTAACATACACTTATACAGCACTAGCTGTTCCCATGCCCTCTTTGTTGGGCAATAAAAAAAAATTGCCTATGACACTACCAAATAACGTGGCTTTCTATTGGTAATAGAATTTTCAAAATTTAAAGTACAAAGGCTATGCAATTGAAACTTTAAATGTTTAATAAGTTTACTATTGACATCATATCTTGAGAATTTCATTTATCTGGTATAATCTAAACCCAAGTTTGAGGGTTAAAAAAATCGATGAAGCGCTTCGAGAAAAGGTAGGTAGTGCCCTTGCGCTTCGGTTGGCTCGTCTTGGCGGAGGTACTACTGTTTTTTTTTTTATAGTATAGCTTAGACATGACTTTATATAAATTTTATTTACGCATTTCAAATTACAGTTTCAGTATTTCGAGTAGGTATTATCGTACTTTAGGGATTTTGAACACTAGGCATAGGCGAGAGTTCAATGATTACAATCATCAAAAAATAAGTTACCATGCCATTAAACATCCATCCATTCTTCCATCATATGAAGTGGCGAGCAAACGCTATTCAAAATATAAAACTAAACCTTACCTCGCTAATTTCTTTTTCTTCATCTTGTTTTAGGCCCTCGTAAGTCAACAGCTTTTCGCGATATTTTTCCTCCAGGTCTAAAGCCCCTTCGAGTGGTTTTAGTACATGGTCTAGTTTTCGTTTTCTAAAATAACGTAAAGGGCAGTAAATATAGAGTATTATTTAAAAAAACACCCGGTCGAATAACGAAGGGTTTCGTATCATTCTTGTATGGATGAAAGGGGGCCCTTTCATTTTTATTTTAATACGTATTTTGTTATTATTGCGAAAATAGAAATACACTCACTGTAGAAATTGCAACCTACTTTACGGTTTATGCGAGACAGCCGCAGAGGGATAGACGGACAAACGGACAAACGGATAGACGGACAGACGGACAGACAGACATACACATAGACGTACGGACGTATGGACGGACTAGCAGACTATTATTTATACCTAATTAGATCCTGTTCATCTGTGAACAGACAGATGATTACCTACAAAAAAGCTAAAAATCGGCGTACATCTGGAAAGACAGAACGTTCTACGACAGTACTCTCAACAATCTGTCAACCTCGTAAGGGCACGTGAAATTTCTTTAGTTAAAAAATAATTGTGTCAGTCTACAAAATTCAAGTTACTTTGTCATCTACTAAAGGCAATTGGTCGTTATAAGATTAAAATCATGCAGTGACTAAGGACTTTAATAGTACTTGTAGTATTCAGCCATTCGTCGATGAAGCAGGTTATTCTTTAATTGTATGGTATTGTAATCAAAAGTTAGATCCCTGTGGGCTTGCAAGTATTCATCTCTGTCAATGGCGATTGAAGTGCCCATTCCCATGCCGATCTGCCCATGGTCTTCCTCTTTGTAGACCATAGTGTCACTCACTGTAACAATACTTTTACTTTAGTGTGCTAGCTTTTAAAACCACACTGAAATGTAATGAAATGAAAATTCTGCATAATGATACGTACGTTGAAAGGTGTTTCGATAAAATAATAGTTACAGTCAAGGAAATGTATTAGCGTACCTTTTTATCTCTTATTTTCATTACATTTCCTTGACCGTACCTAACCATCTAAAACTCAATAGAACATTAAAGCAATTTTTTTTAAGAATTTTAATGCACTTACCAGTGGACGCGCTAGAAACATCATCGTCGTCGTCGTCGTCTGTCCCCGCATGTTTAGCGGCTTTCTTCGGCTTACCTTTTGGCTTTTTCTGTTGGATACGAATTAATATGAGTCTATCTTACAGAAAAGGGATAAGTCACCTTCTTAATAGTAATAACTAGGCTAATTGATACTAGGTATTGGTACAAGTAGAGTTCGTAAAGGGTATGAATTGTAAATTTTAGGAGTTTACTAGCGCTTCCTGATAGGAGTTCTATGTTAAGCATCGTAAAAACTCAATAGTCCGTCTTAACAAAGGTAGCTGTGATCAGTTACGTATACCTAGATTTGTCATAGATTTCCAAAAACTTTTAGTCTTACGAAATTATATACCTAACTAATAAATCCCTCAAGTGATATTCGATGACTTTCTGTGTCACAATTCATTACAAATGCGTCACACCAGATTCACAATTTTACTGATGATTATAGCTCATAGTCATTTTCGTACGTTGTTTTTGTCACGTTTTATCAGATTCTTTCTTTCTATTCTCATTACATCATTCTTCAGAAAAGTATAATGCTTATAACCAGAACTGGTGAACTTTTAAAAGATTTTTGAAACAAAAATCAAGCTTTAAAAAACCAGACTGTTTTAAACCAACTTTAAATCGTTTTAAAGCTTGATCTGGTTGCAAGTGCATATAAGGAAGAAATAGGCCCTTTTGATACGAACTTTTATATTTGAATCTTTTTTAAAGAACAAGAAGAGACTTTTTAGAACTTTAGTACCAATATCAACAATCGATGTTAAATTTAATCACTGTTAATCGAATGTTAGTTCATACATTTTGACAGCTGTTAACGCTCTAATCGTCTGTTAAGTGGTTAACATAGATGATGAAATGGGTACTTAACCTCAAAGAATATATGTATTTTTCTGTTTTGAGCAGAACTACATTTATAGTTAAAAAAAAGAAGATGGAAATAAGCCCTCTTGAAAAGATCCTCATATATAGGCTGATAAACACATTACACATTATTATTGTACCGTTTGTGCCCAAATAAACATAAAAACATTAAAACATTACCCTACTACTTCGGCAGTAATTACTTAATAGAAATAGCTTTCATTCGATGTAAAAATGCTACCTCCCTGATACGAAGAAATGTCAATATAAATTTCATTACGTATTCATATTGCATTTCACCACAGATTTAGTATCGCATGTTTCGCAAAAGGTTGGTTTTTATTCCGAACATAATGAATACAGTGAATCCTCGGAAAGTAAATTTGTTAAGTCAAAACAAGGCAAAGACGTATTGCTAGACTCGTAAAAAATGGATGCAGATATTTCTTCGATAGTAAAAATAAAAAGACGGGCATCACAAATTGGAGATGCTCCAATCAAAACGATCTTTGTAATGCCTCTGAAAGTCTAGATAGTAACGGATTTATTATATTGAGAGAAAATATCATAGTAATAATGATCGTTAAATCATTTGAGAACCCAAATTGATTTACATACCGATATAAAAACAAAGTAACTAAATTAAATAGAACCTGTCTAACAATTTTCTGACAAATAACTAATTGCAAGTTTGTTTTGTTTCAGCAAGGCGCTGGAATTTTCCTGCATTCGAATAAAAAAAAGAAATAGATTTTTAAGAAGTTCTTATAACACATACCCAATGAAATAAGTTGTACCAAAAATGATAAGTGACGAATTTTTTATCAGTAACGAGAATAGTAATTTAACATAATGCACTCGGTAGCTTTAGATACAGCTCAGTTGATAGAATTTGATTTGGGTATAGAACATTTAAGGTAGTTCTCAAACCGTAGCCTACAACCAATTTAAAAGCTTACATGAGGATTTAAAGCAACACGGATCGTTTTGCAGTTATGCCCCTGTTTTACATATTTATGCCAAACAAGATTTAAAAACTTTTTTTACACATTGCAACTTGATATTTCTTATTCTGTTCGTAAATTAACCAGAGAGAGATGACAGCTGCGATGAACGCTATGAAAGCTTTTTATTTCGCAAAAGTAATTTAATTACCAACGAGCGGTTCTCAATAAAGAAAATCCTTCGGGTTAGGCACATAAATCTGTGGGAAAATGAAAATAAAAATAATGCAAAACTGGCATTCTTATCACCAAGTCTAGTAAAAACGGGTTCTCATAGAAGCAAGATACAGATCTGAATATTTTATAATTAAAATCACTATCTTGCTTCTAAAATTTTGGATGATTTGTGACCAGAACAGAACTAAGACTCATTAAAAGTTGGCTTCGGTGGCTTAGCATTAAAAAATAAGGGGAAAAAAAGACTTGTTCCAGTTAAAAATGAAAAAAAAAAGATGTTAATTCAGTAGATGTACGGGCGTCCCACTAACTACTGAGAGGAAACGCCGCATTTTTGTAGAAAATTAAAAAACCCCCCTTAAACCCTCCCTAGAAGCCAAACATCAGGAATTCAATATTAAATAAAGTTCACGACATGTGGCAAAAAAAGGATAACGTTGATAAACAGTAATTGAACAGTGCCTATCGGGAAATATTAATTTACTGACGAGTATATTAGAATGTGGATTTACTAGTTTTGTGCCTAATATTATACTTATCCTTTAAAGAGCGACGAGTGAATGTTTTTTTTCAATACTTATTTCCTACTTGTGCTTCTTTTTGTGCGTGTAACCCATTCAATAAGAAGAACGCTTTTGGTTCCGTGTGAAATAAGTAAAAAAATAAGTTTAAATACATATTTCCGTGTCATTTTGTATACCTTTTACTTTGATGAACTACTATTATGAAGAAACGTAAAAATGGCTAAGTAAACATGTTCAATCGCTAAGCTGGTGGAACGGGACTCTGATAAATTGCGAAACCAACGTTGAATGACCCGTTTTTATTATAAATACAAACCTACGGCTAAAAATGCCATGTTCTAATTACCTTTTCCAACCTACAAACAAACGGCAAACATTTCAAACCTAAATAAAAACCTCGTATTCATCTCTTCATTTCTCATAACACTTTTCATCGCTTGACTTCTACAATAATTATATAAATATTCATAAGAGCCAACGTCATTTCTTTATCGTCAGATCAAATATAAAAGCAGATAGACATGAATAAATATGAATACCTACGAGGGGAGAAACATGCCCTTCGTGCTGAAAACTTTGACGTACATTTCCCTACGGCATGTCACGGCAACAACATTAATTAAATGGAAAACGGTAAGGACAATGACATTGCGGGGCGTACCTTTGTATCCATCGCGTGTCACCGCCGAATTACCCCGTCTTTATTGATTTGGTTACATTCAAAATTATTTTATTCCGTAATTTTGCGGAACAGCACGCGAATTATAAAGCGGTCGTCATGGTTACCTGAAAACAAATATCGAGCCGCGCGAAGTTTCTCGGCTGCCAGTGCCACGCGCACCTTAGAAGGTAGCATGGCAAATTAATTTCAAAAAAAAGCGGTTAGGTGCGAGTCGGACTCGCGCAACGAGGGTTACGTATTTAAGGTTACGTATTTTGGTTGGAAAACGCAAAAGAAAATACTCATTTAGTTCTGAACTTTATTATCCTATGCAATAAGGTCAATTCTGATTAGCCTAAATTTGAATACTTACAGATTTTTAGTTTTTTATAAATTTACCAAAACTGTAAAATTTGACAACTTCCTTTTAAATTTTCCGTAAAAGATATTACACTTTCCTAGTTATATATTTTCTAAAACGTAAAAGCTAGATATACGAACAGACGGACATGGCGAAACTATATGGGTTCCTTGTTTGACTGCGGAACCCTAAAAGACGCAAATTATGCTTTATTATACATATATAGTATAGTAAATGGACATACGATGGCAGCTTAAGGTTTCATCGATAAGCTAATTAGGAAAGCAAGACGAAAACTAAATCATCAAAAAAATGACATAAATATGTATCCGAAGGTTTCGTTACCGATGTATCACCGAATATTTTTTAATTTGCCAGCAGAAGTCTTCGCATTATAAAAGTTTAACCACGTAACGTTTTCGAAATGTACGCATACGACAAAAAGTTCGTCATCGAATCTAACTTTTCTGTTATAATTATAATAATTATAATCGTTTTCCTAAATAAACCATTTGGCAGTGTCATATTCTGAAAAGTGATTGTTTGCGAAATCTTAATAAGTATGCAAATATAAATAATAATATTCATGTCAGAGTTGTCTTTCCGAATAAATTGTTTTATTTTCTTTGTGTCTTTTAAATGTACAGTCAAAAGCACTGATACATATATACTGCCATCGCGCCAATGATATGTTACAGACGTACTCGTAGTGAATAATCCTTTCCAATTGTTTTTGTCGGGTAAGAGCGTATTTATCTTGCTTTCTCAGTTGGCTACGAAGCTAATTGAGAATTAAAGGTAAATACGAATTTATCCGCCAAAAAACGCTGTAAAAACCATATGAAGGGTCCACGGAAAGAACATGTCTAGTCACATTAGTAACTTTTTGAGATATCGCGATTTGAAAGTTAGGAACCGTGACATTTTGTACGTAATTTTCGTGTAGAGGTTTTTTTAAGAATGAAAAAATACAAGAAATATGACGATTTATATCTAAAACTGAGTGGTAGGTAATGCTTCATTTCGTCCTCTACATTTTGAGATTCAAAACTCATTTTCAAAAAAAAGTGACTAGACATGATCTTTCCGTGGACCCTTCATATAGTCTTTGACCTGTTATGGTATTGTTTTGACGTAAGCCGCCATAAGAGCTATCAAAACGTTGACAATACGATAACAGGTCAAAGACGATTGGTTTTTACCACCGGGAATAAAGGCCCTGTAAACATAGACTGTATGATCACTATGATCAGTGGGAACGGGGCATAGAAGTTTTTTGGTGCCTAGGGAAAGTATACATATTTATGACTTTGACTGTAATATTTGCAATTCTCTACAGTTGTAATGAAATGCATACTACAGATGTTTCGTGGGAGGTGCCAATAAGTTTAACAGGGAAACCGCCACGGCTATTTTGTGTCATTTATATTTTTTGCACATTTTGAAGATGGGCACAACATTATTTAGAATCAGGAATATATTATAGCCTCGTCCTGCCCATTTTAAGCAATTTTCGACTCCAGCCCAATGTTCTCTATGAAGGACATTTTTGTACGGATAATTTGAATTTCCGGGCAGAACATACTATTACCGTAAAACGGGGTAAATAGGAACTAAGCGGTAAATAGGGACACGACCTAAAACGAAGCATAACTTGTTACAATACAAATAAGAACAAGTATTAAATGAAAATAACGTTACGTTCTATTTACATTATTTCAGACTTATAACTAGTAACATTTGCTTCATTTTAGGTTGTGTCCATATTTACCCCTTAGTTCCTATTTACCCCGTTTAACGGTATTTGTTCTTATTAAAGAACATTGGGCAGGACGCGGATTGTTTTCGAGAAAGAGCTCGCTTGTTTAACAAATCTAAATTAAAATAAATAGGTGAACAGCCCTATGGACGCTGAGATACACGACCTGTATCTCTCAAAATGTCGGGCTTGTTTTTTTGGTATTCAAGCCACAGCGGGAGTCTTCCCTCAGCAGTGTGGTTTTTTTTAACACATTAACCTTTGTTGACGTTGGCAGTGTCAAAGGCTGGGCGACTGCCAGACTTTCGACAATGCGTATACAGAAATAGCTTGGCAAATTTAAAACACGCTTTTTCCTATCGAGTATTGAAATGAATTTAATACTTTCTCATGCATTTTTTCACGCTTTTTCTGGCTGTAATCCATTTTGCTATTTAGGGGAAATTGTATGGATTTGAAATTGAGATTGTATGAATTTAAATCAGTAATTATCGAGTCGTACAGTTTCTGAATATTATTTAGATCGTTTCTTGAACTACTTGTAGTTCCATAAACTATTTTCGAGTTTCTCGAAAATTCCGGAGACAAAACAAGTAGTAGCTTTCGCCTGCAACTTGGTCCTCGTAGAAGTTGCATATCACAATTTTTGTTGGAATTTTATCGTTTTCTTATTACTTTTAAATTTGTTATGAGATTCCGGTCGACCTTTAACCACGTAGTTAGTAGAGATCCAGTAAAATCATAAAGATATTTAAGCCGCACTCGGGCCAGAAATCGCCGATATGAACCCTGCCTGGGCCTATATTATATTATGATCGCATTTATCGCGGTGGATAAAGAATCCGTCGCCCTCGCACTTACATACCAGTTAGAGAGTGACAGTGTTTTATCTATATCGATAATCATGACCATAATAGGCCCGCCGTACTGTAGTTTCCACCGTCGTTGCCGCAAGTAGCCGCCACACGCAAAAAGTCGCCCTGGTTACTTTTTGTTAAAAGTATCGAAATTCATACTTACGTTAAGGTGTAATCTGAAAGTAGGTACTTATCACTCTGTAATCGTTAACGTCTTAAAGATGAATAAAACAAAAAGTAATTTCTTAAAAGTTTTAATAAAAATAAATATAAACAGTAAGATATTTCAATAGCAGTACACACAATGATGCAAAATACCGAATCAAACAAACCATAGCACTCTGGGAGACATACAATAAATGGTAAAGTCATATTTCTAATATAATCAATGGCTATAAATGCACATCAAGATTAATTCATTTGTTATACTCAAAATCTTGAATACATTTAGGACAAACAAGGATAATAGTTTAAATATTTATTTTATTATATAGCTCAATTTGTATTTTATCGCTTATCGTTCAGTGCGTCTCTTTCATTATTGTTTGGATAAAATTACCGAGCGAAAAACATGTCGCGGGCAAGTTATGCTAGCCATTTAGAGTGTAAAAAGGTTT
The DNA here is from genome assembly GCA_948252455.1 of Acleris cristana. Classification (NCBI taxonomy): domain Eukaryota; kingdom Metazoa; phylum Arthropoda; class Insecta; order Lepidoptera; family Tortricidae; genus Acleris; species Acleris cristana. The sequence goes on from OX411775.1 coordinate 8,325,431, forward strand.
TAGCTTGTAAGTGGCGAGCACAACTTGCCCGCGACTTTACTAAAACGGCTGCGAGAAAATAGAGAAAAGTGGCAATTACTCTATACTGACGACAACAGCGTAGCTCCTAAGTAAGCTGCATGGGTAGCACAAGTTGTTTTTTCTCGCTTGTCGCTCAGTGCGTCTGTATCGTTACACTACTAGATAGAGAGGGAGATCCAAGCGACACACAAGTCGCGGACAACATGTGCTGGCCCTGCTGGATGAATCTTAAATCGATTTAATGTTTTATCATGATAATCTATTTATACAAAAATCAATTGCCGTGCGTTAGTCTCGCAAAAACTTGAGAATGGCTTGACTGAGTTGTTTTTGTTTGTGTGTTCGTAATGGTCAGGACAAGGTTTGTATGTAATTAAAATTGCTATTAATTGTCAATGATAATAATTTACGAGTAAGTAGAGCGTCCACTGCTGTTTTCTATTTTCACTCGTCAAATTTTATTCAATATATTTTCTAACTACTTACTTTCTCACCAACACTCTTTAGCAACGGGAGCGCCAAAGTTCATATAAAATTGCAACTCCGATTATTGGAACACCGAAAATGTAATTTTTATACCGTACCGTATTTGGAACCGTATACTTTTCAGAAGTTCTGAAATATTCAATGTGTAGATAAGACTAGGTTAGCTTAGGTTTGATTTTAAAAAATCCTGAAAAAGTAACAGTTGCTGAAAAAATACGTTATGAGTTGCGATGATTATGAGTAAAAATAATTATATGAGCCAATATGGACCCTTAAGCGACACATATTCAGACAATCGGATGTTACAATACTTTATTATTTATATTTCATTGAAAGTTTAACTTCACTTTGATAACAAAAAAATTGTACGTAACTTAAACAATTTCTGCACAAATAATTTATTTAAAGATTAAAGCAAACCTTGCCTAATACTAGGGAAGTCAATTACAACTCTAGGAATAATAACATGTTTGACATTGCGTTAGTTATACATTGAAGATTGATTCCTCTTTCGCCGTATTCCTGATTGGACAGCCTGAGTCTGGTTTCGACAGATGCCTGTTTGGACGGATTCGGTTTTGGTTATGTTCTTGTTTGGATACTTTTTTGCAGGAATGTCAAATAAAATAAAATAATATCCCTTCACAACATAGAACCAACTTTAAATATTTGAGGAAACGAAATGTGTGTTCGAAGAAGATAATGGCCAAAATGAAATCCTTATTCAAACAGTGATCTATCGAAAGAAGAACCTGTACATTCAAAAATACACAAAAAATAAAAAATAAACCATTACACCTGAAGACCGAATCCCTTCGATGATTATTCTATGTGATGACGTGACTTTAAGAACAATCTACCCTTAACAGTAGTTTGGTCAAAGTTTACACTTACTTTAAACATTAAGATATAGCCCGTACTTTTATTTTCTTATTTAAAACAAGACTTTTAAACACAGCTGTTTTCAATATACAATAATGTAGGTTTTATTATGAAAACTTTATAATCCAAGAATTAAATAACGTCACTTTCTAACACCGCCGCAATCGTTTAAATCAAGACAAATGTGTCATGATGCTGTCATTTCAAATAATTTGGCATGTCATAGTTTTTTTATTTACACATTTTTTTGGTAACTTGGCAAACGTTTACGATTACGCCCAAATTTACAAAATACTTAAGTCGGTACATATATTATGATTCTGCTAGCTCGATTACTTTTAAATATCTTTGGCATATTATAATCTAATTTGACTAGAACTTATATTTTCGATTACGAGTAAAGGCAATAAATGCAGTGAATAAATATAATTAGCGTAAATATGAGCTTGTTTTGACTGCCTGTCGGCCTTTAATACAATAAGTAGGTAAAACGTAGATGCTTTACACTATTTTAAGTAAATTTTAATTAATGAATCTTATAGACGTTTCATACGACTTTCTTCTTCAAAAAGAGTAGATTCACAAAACAAGCCGAATCTAAGCATCTAAATAAATAAGCCAAATGTTTGTACGGCGAGATCTGTCCAAAATCAGAGATTAATTTTCTCGCACCAACTTGTTGGGCCATCTACGTGTGGTGCCATCTACGATTACAATAAAAAATATGTTTTTTTCGGAGAAGAGTACACATTTTCATGGATACGATGCAAAATCCCCATAAGTTATAATATATGAGTATATTATTAATAATAAAACACCGGAAGCCAGAAATTTAATAACAGTTGATTAAACATGGGCTATAAATAGACAATAGACACATTATACAAAAAAAAACGCAATAACGTCTCCTTTGAATGCTTTTATAATGAAAGCTTTATACGCATCATTTAAATTGATTGTCATTGTTAAATGTTCAGAACTTGGCATGAAATTATGTATTTTGTAGCTGGCGCGTTCACGAGTCTTAGACAAATGCGTTTGTTGTATTCAACTGTTGCGTGACGTAAATGATATATCGTACATCTACTCGCAAAATTTTTACAAAAAAGAGCTGTTTTTCTATTGTATGCCACAATATAATTTAACATTTGATCAGGAGTATCAGGTACAGTCGAGATTATAAATATGTACGAGATTATGAAATGTAAGTATACACTTTTATTAATTAAATTTTTCGTTTGTAGCTCCATCGATACTATACTACTATACTTTACTACCTACTTTAGTACCTTGTCTTTTAAAGTCTGTTTAAACTGCCACACATGTATTGTCACAGCGATTAAAGTGACAAGGTACTAAAGTGTATACATATTTATGAACTCGACTGTACTAGGACATCGCTTGGGTTAGTTTTTAGTAGGCATAAAATGATCAGGTAATGGGCTTCTACTACACTTCGTTTCATGCCATTTCGTTATCATATTTTTTTTACCACATTTTTATTTTCGTTTGTGACAAAGTGAACCAACTTTTTAATTTTGTCAACGTAATTCGAATTGAGTACCACACACATTATTTTGTCCCTGACAATTAAGTTTTTTAACGGCTTAACATTGTTACTTAAAGAATTAAATACAATAAATTTATTTAAAAAATAACACGGTTACTTCCATTTCATTGATTTCATCTAATTCACAATCAGGACAACAGTGTGTTCTTTAGTATTTCACATTATGTAGCTAGTTTAAACATATGTTTTATTTCATCACAAACAAAGTAAATTGATCCACTCAATTAATTTATTCGACTTCATTAATTAATATTGCTTAGTCTAGAGCAGGTTTACTTTACATTTGAATTTACAGTTGTAATTTGTCAAGACTGACTTGAATAATTGTACATTGACATTCTTCCGGTGTTGGACGTTCATCTCGAAGCAATAAATAATTGCACATGGTAAGCTGGCGATGTTTTTACATTATACAGGAAGCTAGCTATTAAAAATGTCGCAATAACTTTCAGTCGTCCACCCGTAATACTAGGAACTCATAAAAACTAGCCAGGCATATAACGGGCGTAAATTCTTTTTAAATAAGAACAATTGTATTAAATTTGAAATGATATAAAAAGAATGCCAGCCCTGAAAATATTACCGAAAAAAAATTAGAATGAGGTATCCTAAACGTAACTAAACTTTAAACAGGCACAAAAACCATGAATATGAGTTTACTTTGACATTGGTCAAACCTCAAAAGAAGTTTATTCTGATAATTGGCTCAACCGTTTTATATTGGTATTATTATTTAATATACATACGCACTATCGTAGTTACTACTAATAAACATATAGACAGTATTATTTGAAAACCATGTGTAGTATCCGCAGCGCGCTTAAGACAAGTCGTAGTGTAGAAATTCACTACGACTTTTCCTTAGCGCGCTGCGACTACTATAATAAGCCATCATATTGACGTTAGTTCTAGCAAGCCTGGCGGGTTTTTAGGTGTTCACAGTCAGATTTAGCTTCGTATACAGGTGGGTTTGAAAACAAAGTTATACTTAGTAACAAAGAGACTACTTTAACAACGAAACTTGGTAAATTCCTAAGAGTTTATCAACTCCTACGTAAAATTCCGTTGGCCGAGTGTCAATTTTTCTGGTTACCTCGAAGTGGCATGGGCGAACATTACACGGGCTTTCACCTCTTAGAATGGCGAGACTAATGAATTGAATGTCGGCCAAAGGTACACGTGAAGTTTGTTAAGCACCCAATATATGGAAGACGTTTGAACATTGCCATAGCTATTGGTCTTTTGAGCACTGTTTAGTAAAGAAGTGAGCTTCTGCAGCTTGGACATGAAGGGCCTGCCGCGTCATCGTCCAATAATGGTGGGCTCGTCTGCCATCCCCAGTTCCTCAGTAGCGGCTTTGTCGCCTTTCCTCTTCCGGGAATACCACAGGAAGGCCGCAGCGGAGCAAAAGTTGACCAGCACGACAAACAACGCCAGGTAAAAACTGACGTGGTAGCTGTGCGTAACAAAATTACGTTTTAATTGCTTCAAATACATGGTGATATTTTAAAAACGTACCTAAATGTATCTGTAAAGTTACATCAATCGAAAAAGAAAATGTTTTTCTTTATTAAAGATTTAAAAAAACACGACTGGCTTTGACTCTGAATTTTTGTTAGTTTATTTTTTTTATGCAATCTCTGAATTTTTGTTTTTAATGCAGGGGACTTTTAAGGACATCGACTCAGTAGAAAAAATATACTTACAAAAAAGCATTGTGTCGGTACATACATAGTCGTGAATCTTTCTCCCATACGAACTAACGATTGATCGGCTTTGACTAGGTATGTCAAGTAAGCACCTAAGTAAATTAGTTTTTCAAAACTTTTTCTGTCCTATTCGAAAAATAAAAATTATTTATTACTATTTTTTTAAAGGCAGTCGTGTTTTTTTTTAAATTCAATTTAATTTTAAGCGTTTTTAGTGCCTTGTAACGCCTAGTTTTAATAATAATGCGTTATTTAACATTCCAACTTGATTTTTTTCTGTGCTTGTAGTAATCAATGTATTTTCTAGTATTTATCACGTTTTACAGGTAAACTAAACCCGTTTATTAATGCTACTATATTCGTATATATTTGAGATGGTCACATTAAAACCTTTCAAATAATATCTATATTATAATAATTAGAAGACTTTTCTTCGACATAAATGATTAACTTTTTGCCATGGTTCTTATTTCAATTTTAACAGTTCAGGTATCCTTTGTCACCCACGATGATACCACACAAATCTAAATCGGCTCAGGTGTTTAGAAGTTATGGTGGAATAAAGAATTGTACATACATACATACATGAACCCTGAAAACATTACACTCGTTTTTTTGGACAGTCGTGTAAAAACCAATGAACTGCGGGATAATAGTGACCTTTAAACGTAAAGTTCGGACCGCTGGAAACGCCGACTGGAACGGCGCGTGGCGTTTCCCGCGTTCCGAACTTTACGTGTGCAGGCCGCTAATGTTCATACTATTGTGTTTTAAATTAATAAATAATAACTTACTAATGGTAGGCGTTCCTAGGGTATACGGTTGGCACTCGTTTCATTAAGTCGTTGACCGCGTTAGTCATCACTTGCACCACGACAAATGTACACGAAGCTGAAACAAACGAAAATTGATGGAGTTATATTTTGAAAATCACCTTTAGTTCACGTTAATTAGTAATTTAAAAAAATATTAATTTGTAAAGCTTTCAACGTCCGAAATAACTTTCAATTTAAAATTGGCTTCTATGCAATCTTATAAATAACAGAATTCGTAACCAAATAGGTTAGAAGGTTTTTTTTTCTGTAGAATTGATAAAATAATGTTCAGTGTGAATTTTTTTGATGTAATTTTTACCAGCAAAAGTTTCGAAATAAAAGTTACAGTAGAAAACCTAATTACTATTAGGTACCCTAGAAGGGTTTTCTGAAGTTATATTTTCCCTGTAATACAGTAAGTTAATGGAGTGGATGGATAAATATTTAAAGAGATGTATGTATACAAGCAACTTAATAATAAAATAATGGAGTCTTTTATTATTATTTCCGATATTTCAGTAATAATGTACTATAATAGAATAGCAACATTATTTATTACGCACCCGTTATAAACTTGGAATAGGTACATAAAATGAGTACATCAGTGCACTGTGGTGCAGTTTAATGACATCCGTATGCAGCTAACCTATAATAATATTAACTATCATGATGTTTATTGATATTATTAATGGAGATGATCAACTCACTGCTTATAAAATGGATACCCGCCGCGAGTCGCTTGAACATGTATCGGGGGTTTCTGAAGGTGTACAAGGAAAATCCGCATCCCATCGCCATGACGAAAAGGCTGATGATACCAAACGACGTCATTGTTCGCACCAAACCTGTTAAATATATAAAACAATGTCAATATTAGGATTTTATATTACATTTGGGATACGTCTTATACTATTTGAAAAATCTTCAATAAGGAACGACTTCATCGTCATTAAGGGTCAATTCACACCCAGACGCGATGCGACGCGACGCTGCGCGCACATGCGACTCAAAATATACTTTATTTACTACACGAAAAGCACCATGCAGCGGTGAATTCTCACAATGATATGTGTACGTTTTCTTGTAGTAAATAAAGTATATTTTGAGTCGCATGTGCGCGTAGCGTCGCGTCGCGTCGCGTCTCGGTGTGAGTTGACCCTAACTGACTCTGACTGCGCCAATGCATGCGCGAAATGCAGTCTAATGAAATTATTATAGAGCTGCAATTAACAAGGCTTGCCTCAGGGCTCTATACTCGGTTTTTTTTTTTTGGTGAATAAAGCGACTTGACAAGTGCATGTGGTATACTAGCGTATTTTTATACATGTTTCGCTCATGTTGACTGACTCCCCAATGACTTGGTCTCACGGGGAGTCGCTAAGTGGCATGTTAGTCACGCAACATGCTTTATGGGCACGATAGGATCTTATACACGACACCCGGGGGATGCGAGCTGCCGGTATTTACTTATGTACATTTTAAATTGATCAAAAAAATACAGTAATTTTTCCTGTTTGTGTAAGAACCTAATATGATATTATTCCCGTCGATGTTATTATGTAAGTATGTAGATATATTGATCCCCATTTCAGTCCCTTTTATCCGTTGTTTTTTTTTCAATATTTAGTGTATTATAAAAACTAGTTGCTAAAATGACGCTGTAACAAACTAACGTAATATATTTTTTACTTTTTATGTTACGGTACTCAAAACAGAACACTTACTTGCTATTTCTTCATCGTAAGCTGGATCTATGTATGCATCTAGTCCCTCCGGGGGTATAGCCAGGTAGTTTGTACAAACTGAAAGAAAATAGAAAAGTTAATACGTTACAAAGTAAACATCAATTTTTCCTGCTTTTGGTCATTGGTTCAATAATTTAACTATATCAAATAATAACAAGTCTAATAAGAAGCCAAGAGATTCAAAAACGAAATGACGGGGTAAGCAAAAAAATAACACCTTTTTAAATCTACGTACAAAGTGAAGTCGACTGTATTAACATTATTTAATACCTCAACCACATAAACCTAAACCATAAATTTGATTGGCCTAGATCAGATGACCGTGAACCGTGTTAGAGATCAGATTCAGAGACTACTTCAAAATGAATCCCTCATAATTTTTGAGATTGCTTAATTTTGTTAACACTAATAACACTAATAAGCGTTTCAAAAAAACCTTAACAATTTAGTTAAACTTTGGATACAACATAGTTGAAGTAACTGTCTTATTGCCGCACTAACCCAAAGTCAGTTAGTGACAATTTCTTCAGTAAACTGCCGCACTCAGAAACGTCAATTAAATTTAATGCTTGTTTAGTGACGTGTTGTCTTATTCTATTGCTATAGCAAAAAAAGTGACAGCAGCAACTTTAATGAAGTATTAAATTAAATTGACGTCTTTGAGTGCGGTAGTAGCAGTGGAAAAAGAAACGAGTTAAGTGTCTCTAAAATATTTTTCTGTATGGTGGTTACTGTAACTTTACTGCTAGCGACGCTTCTAGTAAGAATAATCATAATCATAATCATAATAAAATAGTAAATTTCTAGAAGCTTTCGAATCGTTATAGTCAAGAAAAAAATAGTCAAAAAACATTTATATTTCAAGAAGAAAATCAAATATGTTGTAACATATGGCTAAACCTCTTTTTTCATATCGTCCGATGAAAATAATTCACCCATGCAAAAGTTGATTATGTAAAAGTAGTACGAGTTTGTGTTGACGTTAAACAGCATAATATGTGGAGTTCCGTGTGTTCCGTGATCCATCGCCGCAACATCCGGAAACTTCCGGAGAATTATCTTATCATGTTTATGGACTTTAACATCTACTTCGTGATATTATTAACCTTGTTTACATACTGGTGCCGCAACATTGGCCGCGACAGGTATTTCAAAGCTTACAAACTTTGTTAACCACATTTTCTTCCAATTAAAATAGCGCAGGGCAGCGTAGCATTTTTTATTGCGATGTGGCTTTATTCTACACATTCTGGGTTTCATTCAAAACGTGTAGGAACTGCAGCAAAATTTGCAATAAACTAGCCGGCTTGCCACGAAAAAACAAGTGGAAAATAGACGTGGTAAGTCGTATCTGTCAGTACATTTGTTGTACTAAAGAGAGTTTGTTTGAATAAATATAACAATTTTGTGTATGTATAAAAACATTTAAATGTATTTTTATAAAGTTATGTTACTTCGTTAAATTATTATTTTTGTGTTCGTCTTGATAATATTACATTAATATTAACACTTGCTTACTCAATGCACAACTTTTCGCTTATCTCAATCTCTTAACGTAGCAGGTTAGCAGGAAGATATCCCTTAAAGCGATAAGTTCGCCTCATTGAATGTTTAGGTTAGGTTTGTGTATTTATTTTATTTTTCTCTTGTACAATAAAGTGTCATCACATCATACACTCAAACAAATACAAACGATGTCGTTTGATTATTCACCACATCTGTATCGTACGCGTAGTGTCAACGATATTTTCGAAATAGTATTGGACACATGCCGATGATTCACACTGAGACGCACGCGGTAATGTGACGGGATCACTTGTGAACATACCTCGCTTGTTAGCGATGCGGATTCTTCATATTTTTATTTTGTGTTGTAATGATTGATTTTTGTGATTATGGGATAAATGTGGCCGCTCTGGCTGCCTAAACAGTCCAGTGAAATGTAAGCCAAAATGGTCTATGTAACTATTCTGTTCACTGTGCTTTTGTGTTTTTTTTTACAAACAGCACCACAAATACTTACATTTTTATCTTTTCATAAAAGAGAGTATTTCCAAAGGGATAATAAAAATAATGACAATATAATTGCTATTTTTTAAACAAATATAATTAAGCCATATTTAACTTGAGTGCTTTCAAACATTATGATAATCTAAAAAAACTGTATATAAGACCTTATAAATTCAGGACATCAATTTTATTAGGACAGAAATACTGACAGATATGGTCAGTTGAAACGATTAATAATCACTAATGGCCAAACCCTATATTCAAACCGCGGATAGATAGGCTTACTTCGGATTAAAAATTGACACATTTTGTATGGGCAAATGTCAAAAGCCTATCTATCCGCGGTTTGAATATAGGGTTCGGCCATAATGCTACTGTGAAATTGTAATAACAAGGGATCGGAAATTCGGATCGATATTTACCTAAATTTTACAGGGTGCCATGTACCTGCCTACACATTGCAACCTTAACATCTTGTAATACTGTATTGTACATGAAGCAATGAATAAATAAATAAATAAATAAACATTAGTTTTACTATGTTAATGGGAATATTTGTACATTTAAATTATTATTTGAAAAACCGCATCGTGAAACTTTGTTTACCAACTGTTCACAGGAAATTATCACTTTGCCACCAAATTTTACACCTAAAATGTCACTGCACAATAAAGATTTCAAACACGTCGCGCCAATTTATAAACGGGAAGATCTGCCAAAAAACTGTTGGCTAAACTTATACGAAACGTTCGCACTTATGGAAAAGTTCACTAAAGGAATCCCGATGCTAATGGAACTCGAAACACGAATATTGTATGGTTTAAGTCACCAGTCCGAAAGGGCGTGGGTTAGTGGGTTCGAATTCCACCGCTGTCACCATGAAGTAAACACAATGATGGCTTGATATATTTAGACTGGTTTATTATTTCCGAATGCTACCCAAATAAACAGAGAGCTTATTGTCTAACGCACTCGCAATCGCAACCGGCTCCAAAGTGGAGAAATTGTTTTCATTTTGTATGCAGACAAGCCTTCGATTTTACCACTTTGGAAGTGTCTCTCGCGCAAACTATTCAGTTTAGAAAAAAATGATATTTGAAACCTCAATATCATTTTTGCAGACCTATCCATAGATAACCAACAAGTTGATGAAAAAAATAATCGAGTTTCAGTTCTAAGTATGGGGAACCCCCAAAATTTATTGTTTTTTTTTCTATTTTTGTGTGAAAATCTTAATGCGGTTCACAGAATACATCTTTTTACCAAGTTTCAACAGTATAGTTCTTATAGTTTCGGAAAAATGTGGATGTGACATACGAACCAGGAGGACAGACAGACAGACATGACGAATCCATAAGGGTTCCGTTTTTTGCCATTTGGCTACGGAACCTTAAAAATACCTGGGGTAATGTCCAAATATGTTAGATATCCGACCTCTCGCAAGGTAAAATGTATAATTTTATTCTACTACTAATAGAGCATAAGACGTCAAAACGTCAACTCATCAAGAAGTGAACTGGCATTAATGCATTCACTGCCAGCAACGCATAATAAGCGTTCTCCTGACTTCCACCCAGTGCCCTCAACGAATATGTGCGTTCTTACGGTAGGCGAGCTCCGTATAAAACAAAAGATGTGGCACCTGGCGAAAGTTCGAAAAACAGCACTGCGATTAAACTTGCGTTAAACTTTTAAATAATATTGAGAAGGTTTTTTTAAAAACAAGGCTACATTTAAAAAATTCTGATCTCCGTCAACATTCAGTGAATATGCACGAAAAGAAGAAGAAATTTTTATATTTTCGTAAGAAAACCAAACAAATTTTACTAATAGATAATCATTAGTTCTTGAAAACTTTGAAAAAACACAATCCATTACTGATTTATTTTAGTTTGGGAAAGCTTAGATAAACACTAAAATGTGTGCGTCATATTTAACGGTTGACATAAAAAAACATTTATGTGCTTTTGTCGGGAATTCTTTTATTGACGCTTATAAATCACGCTCTTAGCTATAATTGGAAAACCATAAAAATCCTAACGAAGTGGACCGCCTCGAAAACAGCTGATCATACAGAGATCGCTTTTAATAGTTTACAGGAAATGCAGACTGTTGATTTAGTTTTGTTCACATCAGTTTTGCCCGTTTTTTAATTGATACTTGACACAAAATGAACACTGATGCAAGCTCATGACATGACAGATCGCGTCAATCGCTTATGTCAACTCCATACATTTTGAGTCGATAGAGAACAGCAAGGCTAGACAAGTTCCTTAACGCTACCGTAAACAATTTTCGAAAACTGACGAAATGTATGGAATTGACCGAGGCGCTCGACGCGACCGTCTGACAGCTTACGTCAATCCTATACATTTTGGATAACAATAACGAACGCCGAATGCTTGTCTAGGGCCTGAAACAGCAGTGTTTGGATTTTGGCTAGGCCTACTGGTGCTAATTTCCTTTCTTATAATACAATACTTACAATTAAAACAGACTAACTGCTTATGTCACGGCACTCTAAGTTTTTTAATGATTTTCAACTGTCATAACATACCTACTCTGCGCGAGATATGGACAAGTTTACTGGTCTACCACTAAAGAAAGTGTTTCAAACATCCCTCAAACAGATATTGCAATATTATGTCTGCCATAGACTTTTTTGGAACTATTTAAACCTGCCATGACACCATAATTGCCTTGAGTAAATCCCGTTATTCATTTCATCCCGTCAATCATTCCCGTGAGTCATTTCGGTCCGGATAAACCCTGCTGTTATTTTTATTGCGCGTAATCAACGGATAGTAATAGTTCTGTATTTTATTGGTCTATTATGGAATAACGAGGGCGACTTAGATCAGATTGATTTTTTATTTCCTCGTGACTTAACGAGATATTTGGATTAGCCTTAAGGGCTGATTTAATCAAGGAGGTACTGCTTTAATATGTAGCAATGGCTTTTTAATCGACTTCAAAAAGGAGGAGGTTCTCAATTCTTCGGGTTTTTTTTTTCATGTGTGTTCCCCGATTCCAAAACACTGCTAACCGATTTGAAAAAATTTTTTTTGTTTGAAAGGGTAAACTTTCTAGTGGGTTCCATTATCAACACGTCAGGATAGACGGATGACGATGGTATATTGGAGAAATCGAGAGAACTCCTCAAATATTATGGGGACACCTATAGCGATTTAGGTATTTTTAATAGTAACTCGTGCATTTGCTCCTGTAAAGCACTATTTGGTGAAATGGAACTGATAATTAAGACCAATTAAAAAACAAAAAAACCGCCTTCAAAAACGCAAAAAATAACTTCTACTACTAGGTACTTAGTAGTAGGTACCTATCCTATTAGGTTAGTCCAACTGAAGTCGGCTTTTTGTTGAAAATATTGTGGTCGCCGACTTCAGTCAGACTAACCTAATAGGATAGGTACCTACTACTAAGTACCTAGTAGTAGAAGTTATTTTTTGCGTTTTTGAAGGCGGTTTTTTTGTTTTTTAAAACATTTATTTTATTTTACACTTTTTAGTGATCATAATAAGCTTATGTAGTCCCACTTCTTAGTTGATATATGAAACTTTAAGACATTTCAAGCTCGCCGCAAGCAACGCCGCGGGAAAATCATAGTCATTTTAAAACAATTAAATGTGCTTCGTTGTAGTCGCTCAACTATCTTAATCGAGATATCTTATCGCCACCCTTGAAATCGGTACCGTTGAGGAGTTCCGGTGGCCATCTGTGGTCTTCATCATCAGTTCCGCTTCACCAAGTGACACTTTCTGAATGCAAATGCTACACTTGTTACTAAAAATACTAAAATCGCTATATGTTTGCATACAATATTTGAGGAGTTCCCTCAATTCCTCACTGATCCCTTCATCAGATTCAGATTTGCTGACAATGGGACCACCTCGGAAGTATACTCTATCAAACCAAAAAAGAATTTTTAAAATCGGTCCACAATTGGCGGAGTAATCGGTGAACATACATAAAAAAAAAAAAAAAAAAAAAAAATACATACAGTGGAACGTATAACCTCCTCCTTTTTTGAAGTCGGTTAAAAATAGCTACCGGAACTCCTCAACAGTACCTATTTCGAGGCTGGTGATAAGATATCTCGAGTAAGATAGTTGAGCGACTTTGACGAAGCACATTGAAATGGTTTAAATATATGCATCACGACTTTCCCGCGGCGTTGCTTGCGGCGAGTTTCTAATTAATATCCTATAGTTTCTTATTAATTGAAAGGTAGGGGTACATTATAGCATAATAAACATTATGATTACTAAAAAGCATATAATAAAATAAAGTAAAAAAAAAACAAAAACCCGCCTTCAAAAACGCAAAAAAATACTTAATTTAAAATGGTAATAGGTTAGTGAAAAATTAAGTAAGGTTCGTTTCTTGATTTAAATAGACAGAAATTTTGAACTATTAATTTTAAAAATAATAAAATGTACCTGTGTAAAGTTTCTTCAAAAAAGTAACCAAAAAATGAAATTTTTACGTTAACACTGTTTGAACTAATTTAAAAACGTTTTTTGTAGGGAAGTCAAAGAAATTCTGTACAAAAATACATCACCCATTTACCACTAACAAACAACAGAGTCTCACGCATTACGACACCGATGAGAATCCGCGTCCGCGCAGCTAACAGTTTACTGCTGACAGCTTATAGCTGAGAAAGCTGCTCAGAACATCTCGAGTGTTGCCAACTTATCAACTTTTGGCTTAATTTAATATTTCCTAAATTTAACTAAAATTTTCATCTTGCACATAGCATATTTTTTTACAACCTTAAATCTAACTACACAAGATTAAATCAGAGGGCAGACCATCAGCTCGTTGGTCTGATGACATTTGGCAGACAGTTGGAAAAGGATGGATGGCGATAGCACGAGACCGGGCAAAATGGCGGGAAAATAAAGAGCCCTGCAGTGGGTGGATGTGGGCTAAAATGATGAAGATAAAATAATTGTACTAAACTCAACGAATAATTTTTACCTTTCAGTCTTTTTGTTATACTCGTTGAATTTGGCCCATTATAACTCTGAGTTTCTTTAAATTTGGAAGGATTTCGGGTCATTTTACCTTTTGACTAAAGTCAAAATGAACGAAATAAAACATTTATTCACATTTGTTTATGCACAGAAGACACACATATAGACGGAGGGTGTGTCGGACTCTCGCTCGAAAATAACAGTAATAAATACGCAATTTTACAAGACAAACCACTTATCCATCATTCATCTTTAGCACCCATTTTAGACTACACTTACAATTTTTTAACAACTTTTTTACAATAAGAGTTGGCAACACTCTCGTGTTGTAGCGGACTTTAACAGAGCCGCAGTGTTTGTTTGTTTACACGACACGAAACGCTCGTAGATAACTGTACCGGTTGCGACTTGGAAGATCTAATGCGGTATTTTTGTCGGTGACTATAAATCTGATTGTGTGGGCCGCGGCCGACGGAATGTTTATTTTTTGTGAAAATTCAGCCGATTTTACTCAACTCTGATACTAAATCGTGTGGTATCCCTGTATTGGCGTGAGTTTACAGGTTGTCCATTAAAAGTAAACGCTACTTACCGTGATTTAAAAATAGAATGTCATGTGTATTTAGTTGAATAGTGCAAGTAAAAACTTATTTTATTATGCAGAAATTCAAAACCCCGCGAATGAGATTTCTAAATGTTTTAAACAGCAGATTATTTTAGGAATGTATGGATGTCTAGTAGTATTTTCCAATGAGAATGCAAAAATTTTGTAACAAAAAATAACATGGCAAACTTTCTTAACATTTAAATCTATGTAACAATCTATTTTTCTGGTCAAAACACGTATGTTCATTTACTAAATTACGCTTAAAAAAATGAGAGCCAACAAAGAGAGATTTTTCCTTAGTAGACAAAACATGAATACAATAGTTAAGATATTAGTTATATCAACCGAAGCTGATAATAAAAACAGCAATTTCTTTATTGATTCAACTAACATCTTAGTTGATGTATCTAACGTCATAGTTGATGTATCTAAAGCCTTGTCAGGCTCGTATGGGATCAAGAAGCTTAATGCAAAACAATTACAATCTTGCTAGAAGCGACCAATTATTTTTTTCAGTGTATAATTTTATACTTATATCTAATATCTAGGGAAGAGTGAATTTTGCGAGTTTGTATGATTGCGACAGTTAATCTCCAAAACCGTGAAACGTATTCGAAAAATTCTTTGATTTTTGAATGGTACATTATTTTAAATGGACAAGCGAGCGGGACGCTAGTTACAATAATAAAACTTAATAGACATGGCGCTCAAAGTAGCATAGCAACGAAAGCGTACTAATGGTTTTAATGGTACGAGTATGTGCTATATTAGATCTGGCGAAGCGTTTTGAAAGCAAAACATTGTAAATGAACTTAGGAAAAAGCTCTATCGTAGGCACGGCTCCCTGCGGGATCCTAAAACCCCATTGCTGTAACCCGAGTGTACTTCGCACTTTATCCTTCAAGTTGTTTAAATGTTCCCTGCCAAAGGCTCTAAATCGGGTCAGTTTCCTTTGTTATTCAGCTAAAATGGCACAGAATAAACTAACGAACGTTAAATTCAACAGTGACACTATGTTAAAAAGGATTCATACAAAAGTTAATTCTTTTTAACTGCAATAATGTCACTATTCTAAGGGATTTTTTCGAAATTCAGTGTCTCTTTCGGATTTAACATGCTTTATGTTATTGTTAAACAAAAAAGCAAACTTCATTTGAGTGAAGGAAAACATAATTTATACACATTTATTTACTTAACTCGGGCTTTTTCCCGACTTTGTTTGCGTTCATTTAGTTAAGTGTAACATTATTTTATAATTCCATGCTATAAAAAACTTTAACTTATGATTTAAAAAAAAAGGGTATTAAGTAAAAACACGCCGACGCGTTCTACTTTTTATGTATAAAAAATATAAATAATGTACCTATGTAAACAAAAAAAGATATAAAGTGGGTTTTGATCAAATCCCTAATGAGTTTGATCAATTCACTGTCGACGTTAAAATGACCACTCTATAATGTTATGGTCTGTTCCCTACAAAATTAAATGATTTATTACCTCCCTGAATAGGCTAGCGTCCTAAAAAAATCTAATAAGTCCGTCATTTAGATTATCAAAAAATATTGAACACGTATTTATTCTTTTGTCAATTAAACAAAAAATGACGAAGATAAAGTGCGTCGAAGTTTCGTGTGACTTCACGCCGTGGCACACTATACCACGTGTTGTGACGTCTCGAGCCCCCACTCCCGAACTTTGATGCGCGTTATATTTGTCAATTTTGATTGATTTGATAAAGCAAAAAATACGTGTTCAATATTTTTTGATAATCTTACTGACGGACTAATTAGAATTATTATCAACGGACGCACCCCTATTGGTTTAGTGATTGTATGACTTTGATAGTGCGAAGCTGTGTGTGTTTAATTGGGTAAACATTAAGCCATTAGCTTCCTAATTGTCCAATGGAATGGTTGAACTATTAAATCCCTTTCTATTTTTGGAAGTTTTATGAGTAATATTTAGTGTAGGAATTAGGTAAGCACTACATCCGATTTAATACTGTGGGTGTTTGGTAGCAATTATAATGAAAGCCGTTGCGCAAAGATGCCTGATATTGGAGTGTACTTAAGTTCGAGTCGCTCGCGCACCGATGATATAATGTATGTGTACAATAAAAACGCAAAATAATGGGAAATTAATTAATTAATCGTATGGCGTCGTACTGCCGCACTCAGAGACGTCAATTTAATTTAATGCTTGATTAAAGTTGCTGCTCTCACTTTCTTTGCTACAGCAATAGAATAAGACAGCACGTCACTAAACAACCATTAAATTGAATTGATGTCTCTGAGTGCGGCAGTAAGTCACTAAGCATAATATCTAAAGATGAAAGAATACTATTACTACCATAGCAACAAAGTTGCTCGTTAAAAATATACCACAAGTATAATGGGCAGGCCAAAACATTGTGGGCGACCGCAAGGAGACCGCTGAACAAACATCGAGGTAATGTGATATATTTCTCCGTTATAATAGCATCTGTATTATTACAATATTATAGACCAAAAGCTTACCAATTTCGGTAAAAAAATACAGCCCTTAAAGGTAGAACAAGTAGCCGCACTAAAGGCTGTCAGGCCGACAGGGACGCAGCTATTTGTTAGAATGAGCATATTATACACGTTTCTCATTCTAACTACTTCCCTCTCAGCATGTCAGTCCAACTGTTGATCTTTGGGTGCTTTGGGACCTTAAAATTCCGATTTTTTTTTCGTATATTTATTTGTCCGAATTTTTCATTTTTCCGAAAGCTATGTTATGCTGGAGCTATTTTAGATTAAATGTATAATTTTATTGTCATATCTACGTAGTTTAGGTAAGGTTTGATTAATAAGCGACAAAAAAGTTGTCTTCTATCAAAAAATTGCGTTCGAAATTATGAACATTCGGAATTTGGATCAATTCGGAATTATGACTCTTCGGAATTATGTAGTGTAGTGTATGCCTTAACAGACAACGTACACCTAGCAATAGGGCGCACACCATTCGATAACGGAACGCTAAAATCGAAACAAAATTATGTGTAAGTATAAGATGACCCTTGAATCACCGAAACTAATTTCATAGAATGTTTTAATTCGCCGAATTTTAATTTCATCGACAAGTATTACATGTGCAGGAGTTACAATTTTTTTGGTCACGGTCCAACCCAACCCAACCTACGTAACTCATGCTTAAGATAACCTAAAAACAATACCTAAGGTTTCAGTAGAAAATTACTTTCGATGAAATGTTACATTCGATCAAATGTGTGTCGGTGTTTCAAGGGGATCCCGTTTAAGATAAAACTTAACCTTGCAAGTAAAATTAACTCGTCCACAAATAACAAGCCCAGTTGCTAAATGTTTAGTGGTTTCTTTTAAACGTTGCGAGAATAGATTTGATAACAAACTACACCAGCGGGTGTTAATGGACACGCTAAATGAGCTAAGCCAGAAGGCGTCGTGGGAAAAATAAACGTAGGTGCTTTACGCCCCGGTGGGGTACACTCTCGCGAAAAGCAAAACAAACTCGAACGAGTGCAGACTCGCTGGAATCTATTTAAAGCAAACGCCATTCCGAATGGAATTTAGCAAAAACAGTTATAACAGCGGTAGCTGTCTTTATAAGTATTATGAAATCTTATTACCTGAGATACGGTAGGTATTAAATTCCCGTGACAATTTCATTTTGACTATCTTTTCAACAAATCTAGAAACACGGCAGTGTGTTAATGCCAAGTTTGGAAAACGAAAACGGCGACGCAACTGGTGGCCGTGTGTATATACACGAACCATTTGGAGCTAATTATGACTACCGCGTAACTTGAAACCTATTTAATTTACAAAGCTCTAATTAAACATGCCTTACAGTTTACACAATTGCCATAACTAAGCTCCTTCTTACTAACATTGAGGTAAGCGCTTACCCCAGTAAGTGCGTCTACGGGGCAAATATCTCCTAAAAAATATATTATTCATCGGACTTACCCCGTTGACGCTAGGCGTTGAAGGTGGGGCAAGAGCGGCATAAATGCGATACTTAGGATGTTTATTGCTCAATTACAACAGAGCGGCTACACGGAATCGGATGAAATTTGGCACAGAGATAGATTATAGTCTGAAATAGCATAACAGCTATTTTTATCCCGGAAAATGTACGGTTCCCGTGGGGAGCCAAAACTACGAATTCTACGCGGACGAAGTCGCTGGCAGAAGCTAGTAAGTTTATAAATGAGGCATTTATAATTCTCACGATTTATAAAATGTTGTTATTACGCGGATGCAAGCAACTGAACTTTAACTCTTGAATTTTTTTCTGTTATCGAGGAGGTAACTTTAACGTGGTTTTATCTAGAAAATATGTACGGCTAATAAAATCAGCGTCCCTTGTCCGTATTCGATACTAAAATTAGATAGTTAGCAGGTTGACATTGTCGTTGTCGATAAGTAAAGATGAAATATTCATAAAATAATGCATGGAAACATCAGTCTGTATAGTTTAGTGTGATGTGATGTTAGTGCGATGGATAGATTCCTTACATGAATAGTAAAAACGATTCGAAAACGTGACGTATGATTGAAATATTCGTGCAAGAGCTACTAAACTCGTATGACATTAAATTACACTAACTACTTACACTTATTTACTTGGAAACCATCCAACTTGCACCTAAAACTACAAACCTAAGATTTTCCAAAAGCATTTGAGATACTATAACAAAAAAAAAACCACTCGCCACTTGTGATCCCCCATCCCGTGACAATTTGTACTTGTCACATCGATCACTTGTGTGTCATTCTGCATACAACCAAATTTGATACTACTAAGCACTTGAGCTCGAGTGTCGCGAGCGAAGCTCGGCAGTTAAAAATAATAATTATGAAGGGACCTTCATTCTAAGCTTGTACTATTGGTACTAGAAAACGATAAAATACTTATGTGGAGAGATGCATTATAAATTCATAGAAAACATCCAAGACTCAGAAACAAATAATCACGCCCGTCACACAAATATTTGTCCATACCGAGATCCGAACCCAGGACCGCTAGTTTTGTAGGCAGGATTTTACCAACTACTCTAAACATGTCGTCAAAGTGGTTAATTCGCCTGCGATTTGGCTACGCGTAATTGTTTAATTGCTGTGACCGGCCAAAGCGCGCCGAGCTACACGCGCGTTACAATAACAGTGACTGTCCGTAATCAGCACGGGTAACACAAGTAGTATTTTCTCGCTAGTCGCTCAGTGCGTCTCTATCGTTACTGACTATATAGAAAGGGAGATCCGAGCGACAAACAAGTGGCGGGCAATTTGTGCTAGCCGTGCGGGCAAAATTCGTACAAGTATTTGTAAGCTTAGCATGATTTCTAGAATAGCAACAGGTCAGAGGCCCTAGACAAGATCTAACCACGACGAAACGGTAACAGTAAACGATTTTCGAAAATGGTCAAAGTTTATGGTCACAAACCATGAAAAAAAAACAGAAGTCATATTATAGAAAAACAACAAATACTAAAAATGGACAAGTGTAAGTTGGGCTCGCACTCATTCGATTCGAAATCCAATTCAAACCGGATATAATTTAATACCTAGAGTGTGGCGGTACGGAACCGTCGGTGCGCGAGTCTAAGTCTTGTTGACTGATTTTAGGGTTACATGCCAAAATGGTAAAAAAGGACCCCTTATGGGACTTCGTTGTCTGTGTGTCTGTCTGTATGTCACAACAGGTTTTCTCAGCATTTACAAATGCTATCAACTTAAAGTTTGGCATAGTTTTACAACTTGCTTGCCCGCATCTGCTTTTAGTAAAAAATATGAAGTTAATTTTATAAATAATTGAAAAGAGGTCTAGAATGGGGGGTTGAAAAATGAAAGTGGTTTGATTGTAGTAAATGGGATGTAATATGAAAGAACTCAATCTGCATGTTTCAAAACCATTTTCTTGTTGATGTACTTTAGCCAAAAATGTACATAAAATGACCGTCCCCCCCTTCCCCCCTTATCTCCAAAGTTTAGGAATTAAGAAATCTGAAAAAAACCTGACGTGTAATGTAGATAATTATTTATATTGTAATTTATGGGAACAATAAAATGAGGTGTTCATTATTTACAGTTTTGGAGGAATAACAAAAAAACTTTCAAAATCTGTATTATAATTTAGGCTAGTCAAAATTGACCTTATTGCATAGAAAATAAACTTCATAACAAAATGAGCTTTTGCGGTTGCCATGCATATTATCTTAAATACGGATCCCTCGGTGCGCGAGTCCGACTCGCACTTGACCGTTTTTTCAGTAACACGAAAGTGATCGAATCGAATATGCTTACACAAGTTGATATGAAAATACGTCATAAGTACCTACTTATTTTCTCGACATCGCATATGATAGCTGAGAGCCTTGCCTGTCGTTAGACGTTATCGAGCACCATCCGCCCGCCCAGTAGTATCCGCTGGCAACGACATCATTTTCCCTCTTATCGCGATCTATTCACACGTTTTGCTGTTGACGACGCCTCAACTACTACTTATCTACAGTTTTGAGAGAGTCTTAATATTTCTAACGAGATATTCGATAAACGAAGTCATTACTGAAACATAAACGATGTCAAAAGAAAAACTATCCCGCCAAGGTTTGAGGGAGCAAGTATTTATGGGTCATAAGAAACTGACTTCACATTAGGGTGATGGCACCGGTGTTGGACACTTTTAGCTGGCAGGCACCAGTAATGGATACTTAACTCTTAATTCAAATTTCATACGGTCGTAAATTGATTGTTGCAAAACAAATGAATAAACCTTATCTACTGTAAATTAAGAATCAAGTTTCATTCCATCACTGGTTCCATCACCCTAGCGACTTACAAGACGAAGAGAGTCGACTCGAAACTTACTTATAATAGAGAAATATAAACTTAAATAAATATAATACATCCAAGAATCAGGAACAATTTATAATTGCGCTCATCACACAAATATTTGCCTATACCGGGATTCGGACCCTGGACCGCTAGCTTTGAAGGCAGGGTGTCTACCAACTAGGCTAAACACGTCATCCAGTAAACTGGTATAGTAAAGTATAGTCACTGCAGTAAGGGACATTCGCGGTCGTCCACTTACGAAATCTTTACAGCTAGCTAATTCTACAGCGCTCAAGTCGTTAGTCGTCGAACGCGCAAACGAATATCACCCTAGAGGTGGTCGACCGGGAATGCCCTGACTGTACCTGCTAGTCAATAAGAGTCAAACATCTTCACTTACGTGTATAGCATTGTCCTACAGCGCCGCTGACTACACAGGGCTGCGCAGATACTGTCCCGTTGGGTTTAGGCGAAGTCGACGAGGCGTTCCACTTAAACTCATTTCGGCAGACTTCCCACACCCCTGAATCACTTGACAAGAACATGGTTCCGTTGCCCGTTGCATTGAAGGTACCTGAAAACAATTGCCGGTGTTAATGACTCTTAACGTTGGCAGCCGGCCAGACAGCCGGCATTCGTAAATAGGTACAAACTAATCTGTCTAGTCTCG
This sequence comes from Acleris cristana, assembly GCA_948252455.1. Lineage (NCBI taxonomy): Eukaryota > Metazoa > Arthropoda > Insecta > Lepidoptera > Tortricidae > Acleris > Acleris cristana. The sequence goes on from OX411775.1 coordinate 8,347,788, forward strand.
AATATAAATTTTAGTGGCATTCAATTTGCGTTGCGAAAATCGTCACTTTGCTGCTTCATTTCAAGCGTGACTAAGTCATTAAAGTGCATAATGTATGAGTAGTTTTGTTGCCTACGCTTTTAAAAACGAGTGAACAGATAATTTTCCTTGAGAATAGGGGGATTTTCTTCAAAGTATTAAAAATAAATAGTTAAAACGACGTTACAACACTAATCAGGCACTATACTCGTAATTGTCTTTTTCGAGCGATTATTTTGGTAATAAAAAAGGCACTGCATTGAGATTTCATAGCTAACTTGATTTCAGATAGCAATCTTCACACATGTGTCATTCCATTAAAAAAGATGCATTATTATTTAAAACTAAGACATAGTTCCAGGAACACAAAAAAAAATAAAGCATAATCATAGTCATAAAACTGTCATATGATTTGTTTGCAGTTTATTTTTGACGTTATTTTACATCACTCCTTTGTTCGTTTTACGTTTTACTATTCCTATACTATCCTAATCCTACATCATACAATTTAAAAGGTGCTATTACGAACCAAATTATTGTAAGCATTGGTTTAAGCCAGTTAGTTGGTTCGGAGCTGTACACTTTATTGCTAACATTGTACAGTCTTGAGCTAGGTCAGCCGGAATGCGGCGCCGAGTTGACGACCACGTTCCAGGTTTACTACTTTACTATTGCGATATTTTAGAGCCCTAATCACAATGAGCATATTGTGGTGCACACGTACAGCGGCCAAAAATAGACCGACGGCCAGCGACCCCAATGCCACACGTCCGTAATTAAAAATAAACCGCCAGGCGCATGTTTCTCGTAACGCTGTAGTACCAGTGTCAATGTGTCATCGGACTTAATTAGGAATCGAATTCTATCTTTAACATAATTTAAAGCACAGCGTTCGAACCAAATCCAAAGGCACCGTCATTACAAAATTCCCGATGCCCAATTTTCTGTGTTAATCAACTTGGTGAAAGGTTAAGAAAATGTAACATTAAAATTATAGTCCTGTATTTTTTCTTAAACTAATTATGCTTATTTTTACAAACTTTGACAGCTTCACAACCTATTATTTTTATGTTAACATTTTTTTTTTTAATTTTACCAACTTTTTTCGAAGCAATGGACCCTTTACCGACGGTAAGAGATTGTAGCATACTCGTACTGTCGTGCTGCGCTGACAAACTTAAGTTTATTTCTGTTATAAAATTTTGTCTATTACATTGTTGCCAAGGGTAAAAAGTAGGTACGTGATTTATGGACGAGTCATAATAGAGGTTGTTCAGACCCCATATTGTACTCGTACGAGTACATAAATTGCATTTTTTGCGGAGGCTTAATGCTTTTCACCACTACTGCGAGGACATAAAGCAACATTTTTTATTAATTATTTACGTAAGTATAACAAAATAGTCAAAGAATATAATTGTTTTTATATTCAAAACGGTCTGACGTAATATGTGCAGATCAAAAATGTTCATATTTCCGAGCATTGTTAAGAAAAAAGATTTAAAGACGCGAAAATAATGGTGTAAGCCACTAGATTAACATTTTTAAATGATGAGAATTGCACGTTTATGTCTTCAGACTACGTAGATATTTTTATCTTTTTGAAAGAAAGAAAAGATGAAAAATAAAAACAATTTTAGTACCGCACATAAAAAAGTAAACTAACATATGAAAGCACTAGCATTGATAATAATACGACAAGTAATAAAAGAAGCGGACTCAGAAAATGCTGCGCTTCCGCGCGTGGGTGACTACTTTATTACAATTAAACTTATTACATTAGCAATTAATTCAAAAATCAAGTATAAAAAATACGCTTTTATTTCCGTGTTGTCATTATTTGTTACTAGCTTCTGCCGGTGACTTCGTCCGCGTAGAATTTTCCGGGATGAAAAGTAGCCTGCGTATTAACACAGGGTTTAAGCTATCTCGATTTCAAATTTCATCCAAATCCGTTCAGCCGTTGCAGCGTGAAGGAGTAACAAACTAACACACAAACTTTCGCATTTATTATAATAGTACGATACTTTCTGTATATTTCGCCGAAGGGAAATTACGTAATTAACTATCCGAAACAACACCTACATGAAAAACTTCGTAAGTAATAAGAAAACGTTGAAATATAAATTTCATTTCCCATAGTAACCTTGACGTTTCCCTTAAATACACGTCAAGAAATTTTATTGCCACCTAAATAATGTGAATTACTTATCTAAAATGACATTTTTAGACGTTTTAATGAATACAATATTTTTGACTTAATTTAATGGGTGGTGTCATATCTGGTGACATTATTAACAACGTAAGAATATTTTTAGTTTTGAATACTTTGATAAAGTTTTAGAATACCATCATAAAAATATTTTTAGCTCACGCTACTTTATTTTTGGAGAATAAAACAAGCAGCATCAGAGGTAAGAAACACGCACAAGTTTTAGTCGTGTATTTAATGTTTTTAGAAACACGTGACCACGGGCGTTACACAATCCTAGTATTTTTTACCGTACAACTTAGTAGTTTTAAAACCTAAGTTATATAGTTACACTTACCACGTTATTACTGACTACATAATAAAATTCTAAATATTTATACAATCCCACTGTATACAGTTTATGCATCAGGGGGGTTATGACATGGCTATGCAGTTCATTTTACGGCGACCGTAAAGGACAGAGCTATAATAGCAGTTATATAGCTCTGTCCTTTTCTCTCAGCGTAAACTGAACTGCATAGCTACGTCATGATAACCTCCTGGGCCTCTATTCTACAGGGTAAAACCATTTTGCCTTTGGCATGTTATCGTAAAGCCAACATTACGATAGCTCTTATTTACTGGACAGTAATGGCGACCGAGATAAAAACAATACGAGAACATGTGAAAGCAATGTTGTTTTGCCGCGTAGAATTGAGGCCCAGTTTATAAAAACCCTAAGCGTGTATTTCTCAACCTCCGTTGAATGGCCATTTGTCTTTAAAATGTTCCGCTTATAGATCGTTAGCCGGGGACCGCCGAAAATATGGCTACATGTTGCATAATATGTTTTTCAGCGGCTTCCATTTATAACCTTTGTTTAGTCTTTGGTGACCAGTATTTTAATAACAACTAAATATATAAATGTTTTAACTACAAAGTTGATTCATAATCGTTACTATTTTTGTGGACAGAGCAATGCATTTTGTTCATGGATACCACAATTTGTGTGACATCGATAAAAGCTTTCGAAAGATCACTCGCGCTTATCACAATTTACCGAAAATGGTAGCGTGGTGTAGCGTTCCTTCACGTCGTGCACGCAATAATTATTACTTTATGGCATTGAGATCTGTGATCCATAGATTTACGTTCTGAATTAAATTTTAATGTACTGCAAATTTATGCCAACCCTGAGGACTGAGTTGGAATGCCTCTGTGCTAGTAATTTCATTATTTATATTCATGTTACCGAAATGATGTGAATGATGAATATAAATATCTTAATCATATTTCTCGGCGTTTTACGGCCGTCTCGTAGCTAGAAATATTACTTATGCTTGATAGAAATACTAAGCATCCTTTAATAAAGTCTTCATGACTAGTTTAACAAAATTACTGCAACTCAAACATATTTCACCATGCACTCTACGCAATGACCCATTAAATGCGAGGGAAATATTTGATTAAAATTCTCTAGTGTACAGTGACTCACCGTCTCTTTGTATGTGGACCCATTTGCTCGTGCACACAGCTGTGATCCACAGGAACGTGCACAAGCCCACCAATATGGTGGCTGCGAAGAGAATCCTCCTCTCCACCACGAGGGCCTGCATTAGGGGCCTCCGCTCGGCGCCTACCGACGACGCGGTGGACATTTTATCCGTCTCCATCGTTGAATCTGTAATGAAAAGTTGTTATGAAATATTGAAGAATTCTTTATGCACTAATAGGTAATCATGAATGCTCAGAAGGACCTTTTCGCAAATTTACTTTGTAATATAACGCCATTGCTTATCCCTAGTATTATTGTTAAATTAATCTGCTCGAAGTAAGAAACTTACCATTACGTAGTAGGTAACTGGTTATAGTAGTTATGCGGTCATAAAAATTCAATAATAAATATTTTAAAATGTGAATGACCTTTCTATGTTTTTTTACAGGTTTTTCGTGTATAAATTAAGTGTAATTACAAATAAAAAAAATATCAATTAGCTGAATACAACTTTGTGCATTTTGCTTCACGTATTATTGTTATTTGCATTTCCCACATTGAAATCGTAAATCGTTGAAACAAAGCCAACATTTGTTAAAAGCATTGCATTTTGGGAGCTGCAACGGAACTTTAATCTTGCATATTTACATATAATAAATTGTAACCCTCAATTTCGTATCCACAAACAAAACTTCAAATGTTTTGAGAGCTCTTGGAACGCTTTAGCATAACATTATGCTTCATTTAAATGCCTAATCCGAATAATCCCCGGGTATAATTAAAGAGACGAATATTCTCTTTGGTGAGCAATGAGCGGAGGTAACGTCCTTCAGGAATTCTGACTGTATCACAATTGATCCCCAGAAAGTCCCTTAAAGATTAACATGTCTCGCGAGCTCCATAAAAGCCCGTGGAAGCTTAGGGAGCCATAATTCCCCACAATATGGCCTCGTATTTTCGGCATTACGTCACTTAAGAGGGATATAGGGAGCTACCAGTAATACTTTTGATCTATGCATTATGTTTCAGCTACTTGTATACTGGTTAAAAGGAGATGAGAGGTAATGTAATACCTTTAGTAATACGATTCTGAAAGTGTCAACAGCTAATTAAGAACGAGTAAATATATTCTGAGTAGGCCTAATGTTCAGCAGTAGTCGTATTTCGGCTGCTGAAAAAATGGTGATGAAAAAATACTGTCACGTAATTCGGTACCAGAATATTTTTAAGCAACTGGGTCATTGATCGACATAGTCCACTCGTAAGGAAGAGATGCTAAGCTTAAATTGAAAATTTAAGTAAAGTGAAGTGTATTCCAAAGTTAAGTGGCGTGGAGTAGGAGTAATTAAACTAGTTACTTTGCTATCGTGGAATTGAATAATCGAGTCTATTGTTAACACACATTTACAATGCCTGCAATAAGTATTAAAAAGTAGCGCGTCGGGGAAGCGTATAAAAGCAGGAGAAAACGCAGTAAACAAACCCTTTGTTTGATACAAATCATATTGTGATGAAATTCCTGTGATTTTATCGGCTGTTTGAAAATCTTTCCAAGACGATAAATCTATTCAGCTTTGTACACAAGAAGACATTGTTTCAAAGTATTTGAACATCCTGGTTCTAAGTATGAAAATAGATCACAGTAAAATGTTTTTATTTTGTAATCATTTTACCTCGTTATTTAAATGATTTGATGTGACATTTGAAATTTTAATGAAACTTTGAATGCTTGTAAAACTTCTAAAAGACTTCAGTGTTTCAGTGGCTGTCTGAATTAATGAACGATAAGTCTATTCACAGTCATAGTAATGGTACAAATGATGATGCGCTAACACTCATCAGACATGTGAAAATAAAAATGTCGCGACCTATGTTAAACCTATACTAACCTAACAGTTTCCAAAAAAAAAAACTGTTAGGTTCTAAAAGGTCGTTTGGGATCTAGTTAAGTCGGTTAGACAAACTAGTTTTTTTTTTAAGTAGACAGTATGTATACATACTCGTACAGGTAAGGACTTCATTCTGTGATACTGCCTTGTTCTTTCGGAGGGCAATATTATGCACTATATAGGTACACTCTGCATGAACGGGCTCACGCCTCTATTTGGCACGTTACGATATTGTTTTTAACTCAGCCGCCAGTTACTGTCAAGTAAATAAGAGCTATCGTAAAGTTGACTATACGATTAAATGAGAAAGGCAATATGGTTTGACCGTGCGGAATAGAGGCTCTGTAGATTCATACACATGTCAGTGTTAAGGCCCAGCCACACCGCTTGCGTGACGTGCACGTGCACGTGCGCGTTCGCTTTCCACTGCGTTGTATAGTAACATGTCGTAATGAGAATTCATACTATACAATGCAGTGGAAAGCAAACGCGCACGTGCACGTGCACGTCTCGCAAGCGGTGTGGCTGGGCCTTTACACTCAGCATATAGTATACACCTTTTAATTAATGTAAAAAATATTTATTTAATGTCTACAACAGTATCCCGTTTTATAGTCAACATAAGCGTTTGCGATAACTTGCGCACAAGTTACCGTTGCTGACGTCACAACCGTTTACGAGTCCATACTAATAGGTAGAGAGACGTTATTCGACTCGAGCTCTCGCACTAAAACCGCTTGAGCGTAAAATTATTGCTCAAGCTTAAATACGTAACATTCTTGTGACATTTTTTAATTTCTTTTATTTGCCTGCGACTGTTGGAACCAACTTTTTTTCCTTGGGGGGCCTTATGTTATGATAAAACACTTGTCACGCTCTGACCAGGGTGTAAGTGCGAGCGTGAGCGATGTTTAGTCCACCTAAAGGCGGCCATAACAAGGGGACAGGGCTAATTTATGTCCAAACCCGTTCTGTTGTTTCTTTTTCTTCTTCGAGTTCCTCTCCACTATTCTATTGTTTAAGCGTGATTAATAAAAGACAATTTTTTAAACATCCTTTCGAACTCTTTCATTGATAATATACTAGCGTTTGCCTGTAGCTTCGTCCGCGTAGAATTTAATTAACATTATGGTCCACGAAAACTTTTGCATTTACTGAGTTACTATGTGTCTAGTCTAGAATATGCAACACCTGTGACAGAGCAAAGATTGAAACCCGTTCAGTCTTAAGTCAGAAACAGGTTGTTAAAAAGAAAATCGTTCAAATATTATATCTAGGATACAATTATCTCGAATATTAACTGTGAAAGTTTTTCGTTAACTTTAAAAAAAATGGATTTTGTTTTCAATTTCTAATTTTAAAATTGATTTTAATTTAAACAAGAGCGGGCATTGTTTATACTCAATTATAAATAATGAACGTATGAGAAAGGAATGCGACAGGAACACATTAACAAATCAAATCACCAAGAGAATCTAAAAATTACAGCTGCCAAAAAACCGCGTAATGTTCACAAAAAGAATCTCTTCCTTGGTGATACTAACCTCACTCTTCCTCAACCTTGAAGCTGAATACGTGCTTTAAAACCCTCTTGGTTTCCAAGAAAATATATTTTTGAAAAAGTTATAAACTACGCTAAACACGTCAAGCGAAATTTCGTGAAGTCGCGCAACTTCGACTGATGTCAATTGTCACTGCATACGTAGGTAATGGGCAACGTCGCCAGGCATGTCAAGACACGATGTCGCGGGATTTAAGAACAATAATAATATAATAATAATAATTTATTATTTCGTGTGACTTTTTGTGGACACAGGTGGCAGGGGGGTTACCTATCGATGTTTCGCAAAACTTTTGTCCGCTATTTAATTTCGTTTGTATGAAATTTTCAACAACAACATACAACATAAACTCACGCCTTCATTCCCAGAGTGGGGTAGGCAGAGCCACAGACTCACCAACAACTCCAAAAACTTGTTGATAATTCTGTGACCACATTTTGCACAACCAGGCTAAGATGTTATCCAGTGTGTTAGTGACAGGCTGCAAACCCATCGCCTAACAGCACTACACAGCCTTTAGTCCCTTAGTCGTCGACACGGCAAATGTATGAAAATTTCGGATAAACGAAACAGCGGACTAAAGTTTTTCGAAACATCGATAGGTTACCGGTGGGGGAACGTGATTAGAAAGATTATCCCTAGCTGTTGTAAGGTCGTTTTCTGGCAAAGAACGGTTTGGTACGAGTATGAAAAGTGTCTAAATAATGTCTAAATCATATGTTAAAAAATAGGAATTTGTTTAAAAAGATAATAAAAATGTCAATAAAAGCATGTAACATCATGTGAATTGAAATAGTTTTTTTTTTATTGAAACAAAATCCAATAATGTGTAAAAGAATCCGTCACTAAACCTGTTTAGTGTTATAAGCGTGAGTACCTAACTTCTCATTTACAAATGACTGCCTTTATTATTATCCTGACTTTTATTTGACTAGGTACCAAATGTTTTTCAAGGAATAACGACTTTTTGGTGTTAGTATTTCAATCAAAGGTTAAATTTGAAACATTTTAGAGGAGGCTTGCTTGAAGAAAAATAAAACGATTTATGGTTTCCACTGTCTTATTCCCAGACGAATAAAACTTAAATTTACTAATAGTATTATTGCGAAAGTGTTTTAGTTTGTTTGTTCCGATTTCACGATAGATGTCACTGTTAAAGCTAAAAAGCTAAAGTTTTTCATTCGACCAAACCAAACCCACCATTCGAAACTTGAAAAAAGCGAGTGAAACTACAGATAAAATTTAGTTAATACAATTTATAAACAAAATCACGATAAATAATTTCACGCTAACAAAATAGAAATAAATCTCGCCCCTCCTTTGTCAGTTAACTAGCTAGCTCATTTGCATCCTGTAGCATAAAAAAACTCTAATCCTTTTTTATCCTTTCCTCTATTAAAGCCAAGATATAAAATCTCGCCTGTCACTTATTTACACGATAACTTGATAAATCAGTTAATTAGCAGGAAGATGGCGCCTGGCGCCGGCGCCGAGACGGAGACGGCAAAGCGACGCCGCCCAAGTATTTGTTTACCGACTTATCCTCTCTTATTAAAGTCCCACTTTATGACCGGTTTAGAACGAGTTTGCACTAAGGCTTTTCGTTCTTGAAGAGCTCTTTTGTTGACGGTGAAGAAAAAGTAAGCTTTTGATATCGCTGATTCTGCCTTCAAGAAATTATTCCCTTTACACGGCGTTTTTTTTTGGCCGATAAATTTGATGGAAAATATATAATACGTATCTTTGCCACAATTTGACTTAAAAAAAAGTTAATTTCGAATATTATACAATTGCCGATGTTTTTTTTTTTCTTTACATACTTCGGGAATAACGGGAATGGTATCTTTGATATTTTTCAGAAGTGAAGAAATCCACAGCATACAACTTAAAAGAAAACATTATTACAAAAATATGCCGATGTGACAAAAGGACAACATAAGGGTGGAATCGCGCCAGAAGGGTTTTTATACTAGAATCTTTAAGTAGTGTCGTTTCTACTCGGTATTGCATCGTTGTTCTAAACATAGAATGCTTGAAAAAACCAACGATTAATCTTCAGAGAGATCTCTACGCAAACATTTCTCATGTGGTAGCTTGACAACGACCGCCATATTAACTTAGTGTAATGTGAAAACCATGGACGTTTAATACCATAAGTTTCACTTAAGCTTTCGTACCAATTATAGCTTCATTTCATGTTTCGTATTAAAGTAAGTACAGTTTTTATTTTCAACTGGAGCTATTAGGCCTCTTTTAGGATTATTGGCCATTGCACTGTCATAAGGTTTTGTGTACCAAATTTCAACGGTTTTAAACGTCTTCAAAGTCTGTTCTGTTCTGCTCTGGTGACACCTCCAGCCAGTAGTTCAGCTGCAAGGTACGCGCTGACCGCGACAAAGAGGAGATGTTAGATTAGGCTAGCGGGGAAAGGTACGCCCGCCCCACACGGTCCGGTAAGAGTAGCGAAGTGCCGGCAGAGCACGAGAAAAACGTCTTCAAAGTCTGTACATATAAAACTTAAGATAAACTTATCAGAAACCATCTTCATAAGTGATTTTTAATCATGTATCAAATCTTTATGCTTATCTGCATGAACAGCATTTTTTTTTCAAATTATGCCTTTTTTGTATTTCCTGTGTACATGGCTTAGAATAATTATTGCTTCTTATAATGTTTCCTAAAAAAGAAAGTGACCTTTAAGTATAAATATGACTTTTTGAAGGTATTTTCACCTATCAGGAACCCAAAAAAAATAAGGCAAGAATAGTCCGATATCTACTAAGTACTTTACCTCTAAAATAGAATAGAATAGAAAAACGTTAAAATACTAGGTATATTGGCATACGGTTACCAAATTTTAGATAAAATTAGGAGTTTTATTTTTAGATTAGATTCAAAACGGTGGTGGTCGTGGTCTCAAAATGACAAGCGCTGATTTTTTTTGATGTTTTTATGGTTATAATGGTCCCTGAAGTCGAATCTATTTGTAAATAGTCGTATTTAATTTGCACCTGAATCGGACGCTGTAATTAAAGCGCCATTGAGGTTGATAATCAACACAAAAAAAAAATTGGGCGTGAATGAAATCTACTAATAAACTTTATTTTTTCCAAAATATACCTACTTGGCGAGGGAACTACCGTGGCTCCAGAGCAAAAAAACATTGCACGCAGATACAGATAATGTCAAAAAAACATTGTGTTGTGTGTAACATGCGCTAGTGCGTTGCGAGGCATGGCCAAATAGAATTGTACAATTACACGACAGTTTAAGATTATAAATAATTACTAAATACTATAAAAAAATATCAAAATGGCTGATGAAGTAGCAGGGAATTCCAACGATCCGACCGCAGATACTGATAGTCCTGATAGTGAGTAAGTACCCAGTAACCTGATAAAAAAAACTTATTTATTCTAAGTCCAGTGTAAGACTTCCAAATTAAAAAACACTCTCATACCCTGTAAGCTCATAGACTCTTTGGTTCGTCGACTTATTCTACATATCTGATGGTTTTAGGTTCATGTTGCAAGTTGGTTAAAAGGTTTAAAGTTATAAATTAATATCACACCCAGAAAATGCTATGCCAGTAACGTAAGACCGGCTTAAAACCTAAGAGTAATAACAAGTTTTTTGTTATTTTCGTACTGTTTTTTGTGAAGTGTGTTAACGTTTGATTTTTATCAGTTCCACTCGAGTAGATATGGTTCGATTGAATACTGGCTTTTAGCACGATATAAGCCTGATATTTCATTGAAACAAACAATTAAGTATTGCTTGATAAAGTAATCCTAAAAATCCTGTTATAATCACGGAATAGAAAAAACAGTGGAAGTGGTATGAGCTTCGCTTAGTGTCAGACCTGTTGTCGCCAATACTCAAACTATCATAAAAACAACACGCCACCATGGAAAATGTTTTTGGTGCGGCTATCGTTTTTACACTCCAAAATAGCACAATAAGGCACGCTTCTGGATTTATATTTCCTATTTTAGAAATATCGAAATAAGCGATGGCGGCAAAAGTATGGTAGGTTATGCGGAACTCCGCATAACTATGCCACATGTTACACGCCCACTTGACACTTCTACTGTTTTTTTCTGTTCTGTGGTTATAATACAAACCTAGGTATTCCTAATACGGGACCGAAAAATAGAAAAAAATTTAGTGAAGTGCAGAGCCATTTTTCCTGTTTTTTTTTCAACAATGTGTTCGAGTTGGACTGAAAGCTTAACTTGGTTGTTTTAATTAAATTACTTACTAATGGTTTTTTTAAACGTATTAATTTACGGTGTTAAAATAAGTCCTATTTTCTATTTTATTATCTTGTCTTACACAAAAACCGAAAGTAGTTAATTCATAAATATATGTAACAATTGCACTGTGATCATTTTGCAGCTGATTCCCATAACAATACTATTTTAACTGTTTGTAGTAAATGCATTCAGATGATTGGTGCCAAGTTGGAATTCATGTACAAAATAAAAATACAATGAAAGCTTAATTAAAAATGTATCGCACAGGTTTGCTTTTACATTAAAACAGCAAATATAGAATGTTACTCGAAAAGTGTTTTAATATTTAGATAATTTAATAAATTAAGGGCCTGTTTAACAATCGACTAGTCAATTTATCTGCCATTTAAAGTTGGCTCTCTCCGTGTCTATTTACAAGTGTAAGAGAGAGAAAGGGCTAAATTTATCTGTCAAATAAGCTTTACTTGTCGATTGTGAAACAGGCGGTTAATGTTACAAACATATAATTATCTGCGTTGTTTAGTTTTCTGGAAGAGGTTGCTGTTAAGAGATAAGACCGCCGCCTGTTCACTCATTTTACAACATTTCTTTTGTATTTTCTTTACCTTGTATATTGGGTAAAATGAAGAACGTTTGTATTGTAATGAATTGTAAATAAAATTATTAACCATTAGGTATTACAATGTTCGTAATTAAAAGGTTTTAAGGAAAAAGTTACGGCAAATATATTATAAAGATTTAAAAAAAATGCAATTTATAAATAAAATAAGGTTAGGTTATATTATAAGAAAAGGTTTTAAATAATTCTTGTATCTTTTCTTCTTACTTTAATTGTGTATAGTTCTCAATATAAGGATTTATATTGTAGTAATCGGCTTTAAATCGTTTAAATTTCAGCCCCAAATTTTTAAGATCTTTTCGGAACTTATGGTCATTGGCCGTGGATATGCGGGAAAAGTTGGTACTAAAATACTATTTATTAAAGGTTTCATAATCCGTAAAAAACAGTTTCTAAGTCACAAATAAGCGAAATTATAAATTTCAATATTTTTATTTATTTATTTTCAGTTTTTTATCTTGCTTTGTTTTTCAGCTTTAAATTACTTACCCTAGGTTAGCGAATTATTTTTTTGGTACTCAGTACCAATTTCACCAAACGATGTTAAATTTAATCAATGTTAATCGACTGTTAATACATAGATTTTGACACCTGTTAACGCTCTAATCGTTTGTTAAGTGGTTAACATTGTTTGGTGAAATTAGTACCAAGTGCAGTGTTCACCAACAATTAAACGGACGATTAGCGGTTTGACGGTTTTCAAATGACTTACAGCTAATTAAGACTTAAACGTCTGTTAAATTGGTTGGTTAAAATCGACATATTTCGTTAAAATTGACAGTTCTCATATGAATTTGACATTCGTGTATAATTTAACCTGGGGTTAACACAGGGTTAAATTTACGTGCGGGTGCGCCTAAATATCAAATTACCATTAAGCATATTTTTGAACAGAGAGTAGACTTTTCCTTTTGTTAATTATTCAGGTGGTAAGTATTACTGCAAATATTAAATACACAGTTTGTTATTACCTGGAAAGCAAAAAAAACTGCTATTCGCAACTCAGTTACCATTGCCACGCAAAATTAATGACCATGTTCATAACAGACCTATAGATTAAATTTTCGTAGCCAAAGCAATGTGTATTTATTTGCAATGATATAAAAATACTGCTGGTTCGTCGTATTTTTTCTAATCCTAAAAACCATAAACAACGTTTAATAGCGCTGATCCTGACACAGCTGCCAAGCGGAGCTCATCGGACATCATTTACAGCATGTATCGCAGCTAGTTAAAACTAACCTGTTGATAGAGTCGTGTAACGCTGCCAGATCTCACTATCCTGCACAAATTATCAATACGTAACTCGAGTCATATTTTATGTCAATTTTATACACATAAACACGTTCTCACGTTGAACACTAGTGAACACAGGTTGCGTTGGCGATTGTTTCGTGAGTGTATTCTCAGTGCGGAGGGCGCGAGGGAGTACCGCGCCGCCCAGCTATCGGGAGTGAACTGATCGTGGCGGACTCAGCTGTGGTGCTATTCTCTATCGAGCTTCGCATTGACGTATTAATTGACCCCTGGATTCGTGGAAATGCTTTTGATCTTTGCTTTTGAATATTGTTGGTGTGTTTGGGGAGTTAGAGGTGAGACAGAGCTCTTCTTAGCTGATTTGGGGAATAACACTGGTGCGGTTTCAACTTCTGGCTGGGTTATGTGTCATAACATAGAGGCATGGTGGTGCACAGGGATTTAAATAATGAAATTAAGATAAAAAATCAACAATATTTTGTCCAAACAATATTTATAAAAACTAGCATACCCCTTTAAAAAAGTAATTTTCTCTGAAACAGTGTCCAAAGGATATGTTCGCCCTTTTACCAGAAAAATAATCATGTGTTCTTATTGTATCGGTGTTTAGTGCGACTTGATATTTTTAAACAAAGTTTCTTCTACATTCTTTTAATCTAATCTAGGGCTCTATTCGACTCGGTAAAACCTAATTAACTCGTCTGTCATTAATGTCAAGTAAATAAGAGCTATTATAAAGTTGACAGTACGATAATACGAAAGGACGAATAGAGCCCATGGGTCCATGGCTGCGTTTCTCGCGTGACAAAGTTTAGATAAGGCATCCGTCACCTTTTGACACGTAAATAAGTATGAGAGTTACGAATGCTTTAACCACATTTGACACGCGATATAGACGCAACCATACTAGGCCCACGTGTGTCTTTTCAATGCAGTTTTACAGATGTTCGATATTTTGTATTTTTCAGTGAGCTGACAGTAAAACTTTCTATCGGCGCGAGTATTAAGAGGTTTTTGACTGTACATTGGCGGGGCATCGTAGCAATTTTAACGCCAATCGTTTGTATTTTCATACTGACTCCATTTCCACCTGAGGTTAGTGGTTTTTTTACCTTTCCAATTCAAAATATGTATTTGTTAAAAGCGGTTAAACAAAACAGGTTTTATATTTTACAAAAGGAACATCCAGTTTTTACCTGCAAATAGGCAAACAAATTGATAACTTATGTTATGGGAAATAGTAATTATTGTTATTGCAATTTATGTAGTAACTAAATAATTAAGAATGGCTCAGGTTTTAACTGGGTATATCAGAATTAAAAACACTTACAAACATAACAATAAAACCGTCAAAGAAATACAGCACGATCTTAATAAAGTAGTAAGCAGGTACATTAACATTCGTTCACGTTGAAAATTTTCAGAAACTCAGGTTAGTATACAGGGTGTTTGGCTGTCGGGTGTAGGGGTTTTAAGAGATGATAGTTAGAGTCATTCTGAACATTTTTGACACCATTTTACTATTAGGCAAAGTTGCACGGTTTTTGAGATATTGTATTTTTTTATTCCTTGAAAAAACGCTATGTTCACCAGAAAAACAATTATTAAACACCCTGTAAAGCCAGTATTGAATATTTTTTTAGTTTATATATTTTACCTTCGCAATACCTTGGTATGACGCCTGCTAATGCTTTATATGCTGATTATTAATTGCTTGAGTTCAAAATAATAGTCATGACGTCTGCGAGACGTATATACTACGTCAGTTAAAGGTTAATTAAAAAGAAAAACAGAACCTTATTATGTAGATTTTCAATGAAAGGGTGTCATGAGTTAATTTTAATGTAATATAATATTATATTTCTACCGTTTTTGTTGACTAAAAGACAGTTGGCGACTTCCAATCTCAAATTTTACCAACCAAGACACTAAAAAATGCTTTTAATTACAGAAATACCAGTGGTGCGGCTACTGTTTAGTCCTGATGGCTATTTACTGGGTTTCAGAATGCATACCCTTGCAAGTTACGTCGTTTCTTCCAGTTATCATTTTTCCTCTGACTGGAGTGATGAGTACACGTACTACTTGCAAGTGTTACATAAATGCAAGTATTTTGTTATTATTTTAAGTTAGAGTTTAGTTCATTTCATTCGTTTATAAAGTTCCTCGCCTAAAATTAAAAACAAACTATGCTATCCGTTTCTCAGTCTGTCGTTCTGTCTATCCGTCTGTTTAGAAAAGAAAAAGAAAAATCTAGTTTCTACTAGTACAATTATGATAGTTTAATAGGATACAATGCGACTGGTCAAGGTGTCCGTCACAGAACAGAAAAAACAGTAGAAGTGTCAAGTGGGCGTGTAACGTGTGGCATGGTTATGCGAAGTTCCGCGCAACCTACCATACTTTTGCCGCGATAGCTTATTTCGATATTTATATTTCTAAAATAGGAGATAAATCCAGAAGCATTATTGTGCTATTTTGTAATGTAAAAATAATAGCCGCACCAAATACATTTTCTATGGTGGCGTGTTGTTTTTATGATAGTTTGAGTATTGGCGACAACAGAGGCCCGTTTCACAAAGCTACAACTTACAAATTACAAGCGGAAGTCTCTTTCTAATTATTTTTGCTAGAAAGAGAGTCCCGCTTGTAATTTGTAACTTGTAGCTTCGTGAAACGGGCCTCAGGTCTGATACTAAGCGAAGCTCATGCCACTTCCACTGTTTTTTCTATTTCGTGGTGTCCGTAGAGTTCAAATATCTCATCGTCGTCTGTCTCACAATGACATGCCCAAAAGTAACCTTGAAAAAACTTATTATTCATTAGAGATAGTTATCAAAAAATGAATTGCTTTATTTTTTGTTGTTGTTTTGTTTCAAATGTGTTTTTATTAACTTTATTTGTTTGTTATTGATAAAGTTATGGATGACCGCATCAATAACAACTTCAAATAATGCTGAAAATAAAAAAAATGGTATAACTAAATATGACAATAAGTATTAAAAAAAAACTGTAATTATGAAATCGAATAATGAAACTAATTCACGATAGTTATTTCTTCATAATGATTTCCATTCATCATTAATTCTTACAAAATAGTTCATTCTTTTTGTAGCCAGAGCTATTAGAGCCTGCCAAGTTTCAGTCAGAGAAAGAGATAGAGCTATAGAAGTCATAATATGTCTATCTCTTTGACTGCCTGAAACTTGTCAAGTTTTTACAGCTCATAATAATAATAATAATCATCATCATCATCATAATCATCATCATCATCATCATCATCATCATCATCATCATCATCATTATCATCATCGTCATCATCATCATCATCATCATCATCATCATCATCAATAATACGGCCCCGAATTTAAACTTATTTATTATGTTCAGGACACCGTTATAATGTTCCTTGGTAGCATCATGCTCGCCAGTGCGGTTGAGCAGTCCGGTCTTCACAAACGCGTCGCTCTAAATACCATCAAATTGATAGGATATTCACATAAAAGGTAAGAAAGAATCATTAACTTAAAGTTCTATGTATACAGGGTGTCCCAGAACTTAGCGTTAATCTTTCTTCATAGCCACCGCTCCATAATATACATTTTACTTTTCAACGTGTACTTACGAGTATATTAACATAGGAGGTTGGGGGGTTATGATGATATAAAAAATAACCTGGGGTAAAAATAGCTGTAGGTACTTTTCAATTCCATAACTTGATATACATACGAGTATAATCTTTGATAAGGTAGAAATAAATAAAAAACTAACGTAGCCTATGACGAAAAGTAAACCTAGTTTTAATTAGTTGTAGTGGCTTTTTCCATTTAATTTACCGGACTTAAATAAAATAACATCACCATCACCATTTTGTACTAAGTTCATATAAACCGTTGGTTTTTGTCAAATCTCTTTGCTTATCCATACTATCTTTGTAATGCTTGATGAATTAATACTTTTATAGTGTTATCAATCCACGACTGCTCAATTACTTAACTTCCTCTTACATTGATGCTATCGTGCAAAACGTCAATTTAACCGATGTGGCGCGCCGTCGTGGATTGGAAACACTATAAATACGTTCGGTTTCAGAATGCTTTTCGCCGTATGCTTCATCACCATGTTTATATCGATGTGGGTAACGAACACTGCCGCGTCCACAATGATGGTGCCCATCGTGCTTGCTTTGCTAAAAGTATACGAAGGCGTAAGTCAATCCGATGTAATTTTTTTGTAATACGGCTAAACAATATGTATTTAAATGTAAACATATCGTATTAAACTTACATTGTTCTGCTTTAGCAAGGACTTATGAAAATCTACGACGAAACCGGTGTTGGTGAAAAGCAGGCAACTAGACTGACGAGTTGCTACTTTTGTGCCATTACTTTCGCTGCGACAATTGGTAACTATTTATTATTATGCTATTGATGTTAGGCTAATTGAATAAAGAATAATCAGTTACTCTTTTTTTATGAAGTGTCCCAACGATAGCTAGTACGGAGATTTGGATAAACTAGCCCGCCCCTGAAAACTCCCTACTCTTTCCAGATTTTGTTAATCCAAAAATCCATTGCATTAATGCTCCCGGCATTGAGTTTTAAATCTATTTCCGAGATCATAAATTTGTTGTTTCTGCGAAATAAGTAGGCAACATCACTATTGGGTCAAATCCCTGAAAAACTATACAGGGTGGCTTTTAGAGTTATAAAATGAATGTAAGCGAAAGCTGTTAATAAGTACGGTGTCTTTCTTTACATCAAAACTATGCGAGACAGCTATTCTTTCATATCATTATCGTTATTATAACAGCCAAAATATGTTTATTGCTGGATAAAGGCCTTCCCCAAGGATTACACAACGGTCGGTTTTGTGATTTGCAAATCCATCGGTTTTAGCAATCATTACCAGTATCCAACACTTCGCTTTCCAGTCCGCGTTCACTGCCTTATAGCATAATAGTCCTAGCATACTTGTTTCGATACACTTATGTTACATTTAAGTAATTAGCTATTTTTAACAAACTGAATTTCGATAATTATCTGCAGTTAAATAAATTGAAGTAAAAATTTTTTCAGGTGGCGTCGGTACTCTTGTCGGGACCGCAACTAATCTGGTGTTTAAAGGTCTTTTTATGAAGTAAGTAATCAAACAACCAAACTATGTAAAAAGAAAAGATACTTATTTACTACAAACATGATTTATTTTTTCAGAGAATTCCCTTTGGCTGATGAATATTTATCGTTTCCTATGTTTAGTGCTTTTGCTATACCGTACATGCTTGTTATGAATGTATTCATGTACTTGTTCCTTGTGATTGTTTACATGGGTTTGGGAAGGTAAGCTGACAATTGCTATTCTAGGTCACGAGTGATATCGCTGTGTAGGGATGCTCTTGTAGAATTGTACGATACTTTGTCGATTATTTGTGGGTAGGTTGGTTGGATTATACAGGGTGTTTATGGTTTTTAGTGATGGAATTGATAAGGAGATACGGTTAATAGATTTATCAACGTAGTTTTTTTTTTTTTTTATTATTGTTGACGAGTGCCATACGTTTGTTCTAATTATTAGTATAAGTTACAATTACTTAGTAAGATAAAAATAATAGTTTATTTTCAGGCCTAAAAGTGTCTCTGCCAAACAAATCGAAATTACTCCAGAAGGAATGTTAGCAGCAAAAGTGGCTGTCCAAGAGGACCTGAAAAAGCTAGGCCGAATAACGTGGCACGAAACAGTACGCTTGACACAGACATTTTTTTTAGTTACTAAGATACAGTATTCTATTATGATTGTCAACTGAAAAAAAATACAGAAAAGCAGGCACGCACATTTAGAAACCAAACTGATTTACGTATGGTAGTTAAGAAAATTGGAATGTGTTTTAAACCTGTAACTTGAAGGTCACGACCTTATTTTTATGCTAACGGTGTAAGACCATTTCAAATAACAATTTGTATTTTTTGAAGTACAATTTATATTTATTATAACAAGCTTTTACTTAACTTGCATAAAATCTTGCAAGTCAATTTTGAACCAGTTCCCATTACTGGAATTTGTCTGAAATTTGAACCATATTGTGTAAACCCGATGACAATGCAATATTATGTTATCTTATAATATGTTTCTCTTGCTGATCTGATGATGGTGGTCGAAGAGGTGGCTACTGGATCTCCGTTATACTTAACGTAGATCCACCGTGTTGCGATTCTTTAGTTTAGTTTTGATAAGCATAATAATGACTTTGCGAAAAAGAACAGTCGGCAACAAAAGCCGGTCCCAAAAAATATCTTACTGACAAACTTTTTTTGTTTCAGATGGTCATTATTTTATTTGGAGGCGCTATATTACTGTTTTTTTGTCGGTCACCGCAAATTTTTACTGGTTGGGGTGATGCCATCGTTAATGGGTTTAACATTAAGGATAATAAGAAATTGTAAGCGTTTTTAAAATAAACAAACTCACTAAAAAATAAGATTGTGTAGATGCAACTTATTCTTGTAACAGGCATTAGACTCCCTAAGATAAGCTTTTTTTTAAGCCACGACAAAAAAAGAGTTATGGTATAACTTTAAAGTGTCTGTCTGTGGCTCCCAAATAGATAAACCGATTTAGAAGCGCATTTTAAAGAAAGCTAGTTTAATAGGAATAAGTTATTAGCTAGGTTTCACTAAAATCAGTTGGGCCGTTTAAGAAATGTCATTTCTAAAAGAAAGTGTCGCCATTATTATAAATCGGGGGTTTCGTATTCCTGTATTAAACTGCTCCATTAGCAATGTAATAATATTGATTTTAAATTATTACGACGCGCTACCCTCGATCGATGCACATCAAATAAAACAGAGTGGGTGCATCGCCATTGGTTGAAAAAACTTTTTTTTTTGTATTATTGAAGCAATCAACTTTTCACCTTAAACACGTTTTGCTTCAAGAGTTAATAAAGGATTCTAAAATAAAGAATAGGTATTTTTGAAATCCTCACGTCACCTTTTAATTAAAAAAAGTGGCGAAATTTTATAATTTTAATTAAATAAAAATATATCACGGGATAATCTTTCACAAATTGACATAATAATATTCCCAAACGAACCTTTAGAGTTACACTATGGGCAAAAGATACTTATAAAGAGAAATACATACTTAAATATATACGTCCATGACTTAGGAATTCGTGTTCATCTCACAAATATTTGCCCATATCGGAAATCAAATCCAAAGCCGCTATCTTTGTACTACCAACCAAACTACTTACCAACTAGATTAAACGCGTCGTAAAATAAATAAATTATAATAATGACAAAGAGATAGGTACGACAGGAATGTATGAAAGAAGTACAGGGGGGTTATTATGACATAGCTTTGCAGTTCATTTTACGGCGAGAGTAAAAGAAAGAGCTATAGCAGTTGAATAGCTCTGTCCTTTTCTCTCAGCGTAAACTGAACAGCATTGCTATGTCATAATAACCCCCCGGGTAGACAAGTTGTTATTAGCATTTTGTTCTTATTTCAGCGTGCTAGATTCCTCAGCAGCCGTGCTAGCGGTGTTCTTAATGATATTGTTGCCAGCTTCAGGGAGGATTTTTAAGCACTGCACAGCCAAAGGTAAAGTCTTAGGTTACGAAAAAGGAGGCTATGATTTGCCTTGCGTTTTTTTTTCACATTGCAACATATTTTAAATTTTTCTAAAGATTTAATAACACTTTTCATTACTATTTTTCAATGATTTAGTAAAATACTAAATCAATGCTATCTGTAATTAATAAAATTTTGGGTAGCATACGAAACAACACGATTTTTGCTAGGTACAACGTACTTAAGGACTATTAATTATATATAAATTGTAATTATACGTTGTTTTCTAGATGGCGAAGAACTTATAAATGGACCTGTCGTGTCGGTAATTAACTGGGAAGTCATGAACAACGCATTGCCATACAGTTTCTGTTTTCTTTTAGGTTAGTAAATATGCAAGTCTAGTGGAAGTCATCAATTTGGTTACATAAATTTTACATCCATGTTTTAAGTTACATGATAGATGACAGAAATCTATAAGTAAGCATTAAGATAGATAATTAAAATTAAGCATACTGGTTGTGTCAAATAATGCACAAAAATGTACAAAAAAGAACGCTTGAACGAACGTAATGAAACTAAGTATAATGATTAATGCGTCTTGTCTTAGTAAAAATCCTCATCCATAACTCAGTCGGGGAGTACCCGACCCCGAGTCCGATCCGTATTCCGAGTTATAACTCGAGGTGCTATTTAATAATAACTAGATATTGTTATATGACCCTGTTAAGAACCCGTTTTGTTAATAACCACGATAGCTTGAAGAAGAGTATAGTTATTTACCAATTAGAATATAAACTTATTTTTTCTCAGTATTTATAAAAACGGTAAAATTTATAATTTAAAGAGTTTATAATCCACCACGTTTCACTCCACTACTTCACTTTACATACATTGAAGCAACATTGCAATGACAGTTTGCGCAGGCGCGACGATTAAACTCGCGATTTATAGTCCTTAAAATATTTAACTATAAGATTTCAATCAATAGATATAAGTACTTATGTTAGCATGTTTTCTATTTTCTAGGAGGAGGTTTTGCGTTGTCAACGGCTGCAAAACCCGAATATTCAAATTTAAACGGAAAAATTGGAGATGCCTTGAGTCACTTGGCTAATTTACCAAACTCTCTGATCTTACTTATTATCATCATTTTTACAACATTCGTCACAAACTTCGCATCGAATGTAGCCGTTTGCAATGTCATAGCGCCCATAGTCATGAACATGGTAAGTATTTTAATCTATTGCAATGTAGTTTGTATGATGTATCTAATAAAAATCCCTCTTATTAATAAACGCACAATAGCTTAAGTATGCTTTGAGCTTGGGGCCTAGACAAGAGCTAAATAACGACAGGGATTTTCGAAAACTGACTTTCAACATGTATCGCAGTGGATATAAGTGGCCAACGCGACAAATCTTTAACTTACAGATACTATCGTACGTAGCATCTTGTCGAAATCGTTTGACCTAAAACGGTTTTTACAATGGAAAGGGTTTTATTTTAATTATTATAAAAAACTAACCTAACGTAATCTACACAATAGAAGTTTATTAAATTCTGCAATTTCAGCCTAAAAGGGTGTTATGCGAAATGATTTTATGCGAAATGATACATTAGGACAAACGATATTATGGATCGCGAATAACACCCGACGGAACCCTATAAAAAGCTCTTTTTGGAAATAGCAGGTTATAAAACCACATCAAGAAACTAATTAATTACCTTACACACACTACGAGGAATATCAATATTAATAATTGTCTTTCTGTGACAGGGTTCTACTGGCTCAACAACTAACGTTCGTGCATACTTGTCTTGTTCACAGGCCCGTCAAATCCACCAGAACCCTCTGTGGTACAATATAGCAGCGGGCTTCTCTGCTTCGTTTTGCTTCATGATCCCGGTCGGCACTCCTGGAAATCTCGTAGTGCAGAGTGCTGTGAACATGCCTACTTCTGAAATGGTAATTGATGGATTTTCTATATAACAGACAACGCAAAGGTACTATAAAACATTAAAATTTAAATTAAATGGAATCTCATATGCTTAAAAAAATGCCTCTACAATTTTTAAGTATAGTTAAGCAAGTACTTAGGTCCCTAAAAGAGGTTTTTTTTCATTCATCCCTTGACAGGAAATTATGGGAATAATTAAAAACATGGGTTTGTCTAAAGTTCGTGTAGTATAAAAAAACATAACGCTTTAAAACCATTATTGAAATTTCTTATTGTAAATATTTTGATGTGCAAACAAACATTATTATCAGATTTATGAATATAGGGATAAAGTTCTGACTTCAAATAATTCTTGCGATTTCCCGCTTCATAATCGTTCCTTTTGTAATAATTGTATAATTATTTCGAATCTTTTACCAACCGTTTGTTTGCAGATTATCGCGGGTTCGGGGCCAACTTTAACCACCATAATAATCACATGGCTGTTTATATA
Source organism: Acleris cristana (assembly GCA_948252455.1). Classification (NCBI taxonomy): domain Eukaryota; kingdom Metazoa; phylum Arthropoda; class Insecta; order Lepidoptera; family Tortricidae; genus Acleris; species Acleris cristana. The sequence continues at coordinate 8,371,101 of OX411775.1, forward strand.
CTGCTACGCACCAGTCATTTGGCCCGATTTGAAGACTATGCCGTTCTGGGTGTACGAAAAACAAACAACAGTAATTTATTAATTTTCTCAGCTATTAAGTTGATAATATAATAATATAATGGTTAAAGTTCAAATTTAATATTTGGTCCCAATTTAATAATGTCTATTTGTTTCTTTATTTCAAGTAGACAAAGTTGTAGATCAATTCTCATCTTACCATGCCTTTACGAGCTGGGATATGTAATGTATGTCAAGTGTCACATGCTTACACGAAACTTAAATATCGCAAAGAAATTTTGAAATTGAAACTTTTAAATTCTGTTAATGTAATTGGCTCAAATGATATGGCTGGCTGTGATATTAGACACATATTTACACATCATTATGTGCTAGGGCCCTTATTATAATTAATTTAAATATATTTCATTGTAACTTTTGTGGATCTATTAAAATAGTCATAAGCTTAGTTTAATTTTATTTGTTATTTTAATTTAAATAAGTTTAGTTTTAACTTTTAATTGTATTATATTAAATATGTATCTACTATAATTACAATTACGTAAATTTTATTTGTATAACATAATTTAAGAATATTTAATTTGTTATTGTTTTAATAATGTTATGTTGAAAATTCAGGTTTTATGAGAAATTATGGTTAAATATATGCGTGAGATAAAGCTTAAAATAATGTCATTTTATTTAAATTTAACAAAACCAGGTTATGTTAAATGAAATCACCTCAATAAATCTCCTTTATTTTCAAAAAACAACTTCGTCGTACGAACACTTATGAACTGCTTACTTGTTGATCCTATTGATATCTCTAGTCCATACTGTTTTTTTTTATGTCACTGTCCAATATTGATGTTTAAATGAAGGGATACATTCGTATATTGTTGATTTCTTTAGAAGTTAAAATGAAGTCCTCGTAGACTGAGAGACTGCGGCCGTTTTCTTACGCTCGGCTTTTCCCGCTCATTTTTCGTAAACTGTTTGCTCTCGAGCAATCAGAGCAGTGCCAGGTCACAGCACAAGACTGCTGTGATTGGCCAGTTGCACTTAACGTGCATGTCCAACTGGCTGGTATGCGGCTTGCCAATAATGCATTCCATCCAACATACCGCCCAAAATTTTATCTGGTTTTAGCGGCATGTACTTATTCACTGGCATAAAAGTTAATGAGCATAACGTTCTTAATTCAAACGGTAATTAACGCAAATAGTTAAACTTGCTGACGTTAGTGACACATAGGTATACCATTTGGTTTGTTGTGAAATGTGTCATGGTAATAATTAACAGATATTGAAAATAATTAAAAATGGGAGATGCGTGAGTATTTGTCAATTGTAATTGAGGTTAACGCTATGGAAATTATTTCATACAGTGCTTACTGTGATCAATGAAGATGCACTTAATATTCAATTTATTTGATACATTAATATTAAAGATAACGCAACCTAAAATATTATTCCAATCATTACCAAACCAATTAATTATTAAAGCATAAGCGTAATTACAAGATAATTAATAACGACATAACTAGTTGTTAACCGAACCTTTGTCCTCTGTGAAATTTCCTGCAAAGTAATTTTAATTTTCTTCATGGTAGCATTTCCATTGGCTGCTATTTTCAGTTATTTTTTTAACTCGGTATGTCAGATCTGATAGAACGTCGCTACAATGTCGGCATTGCTGCTATCTATGAACAATAAAACGTGTTTAATTGTTTTATATCATTAGTCAAATTTTTCATATGAACAAAGAAATTACATACATACGTAAACTCACGCCTTCATTCCCAGTGTGGGGTAGGCAGAGCTACAGAATTACCAACAACTCTTAAAACTGGTTGATAGTTTTGTTACAATGATATTGACGGACATAATTTTAACACATATAAGCAGATACATATTTAATATAATACAATTAAAAGTTAAAACTAAACTTATTTAAATTAAAATAAAAACTAAGCTACTCAAATATTAAAGACGTAAATAATAATCACCACTATAAAAAGAATACCCCCTCTAGCAGGTCCGTTCGCGGCATGGTCCCTATGACACTGGCTGCGTTACCTCTCTGGATAGCTAGCCCAATCCTTTGGGAGAGGTAAGCACCAGCTCTAGGATCTCCGGAGGTGTCTATGAGCCGGGATGACAGGGCCTTAATAAAGCTTTTCATATCAGCTGACCAAGGTCCCATGGTCTCCACTGCAAGCGCCACAAATTCATAATTATTTAATAATGATGAATATTTGCGGCGCTTGATGGTTTGGGCCTGATCAGCTGCTGCACCGGCCCGATTACGGGTTGACTGGACGTGGGACAGGGCGAATGTGTCAACACACGTCGCGTCCCACACCAGTGCCCTACCCAGTTTCCACGGCACCAAAAATAACACATACATTTATCGCTTGTTTATTTTTCACTAACTAGTAGTAGTAGTATTAGTAGTAGTTTCTTGAATGTAATCGTCTAAGTCGAGCAAAAACGGACAAAATAAATGCTTAGTAAATAAATAAATAAATAAATTCATACAGTAGGTTTTACATAAAATAAGTATTTAAACAATGGTAGGTAAATTCATTGTCTTTTACTTAATAATTCCAAAATAATTTGATGTAGATATACACAATATTATATTGCCAATAATCCTAACTATCACCAATTGGCCAAGGTTTGCCCAAAAAAATATTTGTTTAGCATATATTTTATGGATATACTATACTACCCACTATTTAAGATGTTGTGTATTATAAGTTAGGTAGTAAAAAACTAAAGAATTTTAAATTTAATTTTTTACAAGTACTTAATCAAAAAGCTAATATAAAAATAATAAGGGAGTTATATAAGCCCTTAAATCCTCCTAATGGTTTTTGCCTATCATAAAAAACATCTAGAGAAAGATTAAACTACGTCATTTGTTTAAATGTCCAATATTTGATAGTTGACTTCCTATTTAAAAAAACGCAATTACATGTGTTTGTGGTTTGTTTAAATCCTTAAAATTTTAAATTAGAGTTTAGTAGGGTAGAAGTACCCTTTGTGGCCACTGTACTCTTTTTGACCACTTTAGGTGGAAATAAGTATCAAAAATACCGTACAAAAATTGAGAGTGGCCATAACCGGTGTAAAGATGGCCAAAACCAATACCCTACATTGCAAAAATATGGCCAATCCGAAATGATTACTCAACAGATCCAATCTCTATTTCTCAACAGCTCAATAGAAGACACTAAAACGCGAGTGCGTGGTTCTATATTAAGAGCCCTTCATATTACCAAAAACCACTTCAGAGGATTAGTCGGTTGCTTAGGAGCAATAATAATATTTGCTATTTGGGCTAGACCTTTTGAACGAGACCAGGTAATATATTTTTTAATTATATTACTAGGCAGATAATAAGGCAATCAGACACATTGCACAATACCAACTTTCTGACCATTGATAATGATGATTATGCTAAGCAGTTGAGCAGTAAAACAATGTTCAACTTATTTGTTGCGTGTGAAGGGATAGTAACAACAGCATTATTTTACTGCTGTGAACATTATGAATATTCAGAAACTTCATGGTTGTGCAATGTGTCATATTAGCTATGACCATATTTTCACAATGTATGGTCATTCAAAAGCCATTTCGAGGGCTTTCCCACCCTAACTCAATTGCCAGCTTTCTAATGTACCTAAGTATTACTTTTTCACACAGTTATTCGTGACTAGTGTTTGACATTGATTACACCTTTAAGGTTCCAGAACCAAAAAAAAAAGGAAAAAACAAACGCTGCATTGCAAAATATTTTTTTTTTTTTTTAATTAAAAACAGGTGTTATTTTCAAGGCCAATTGTTTTTTGTATCAAATGAATAAGGCAGATAAATATAGTAGGTATTCATTATTGAGGGGGTTGAACGCAAATAATAATCGCGTTGTCACGTTCAGGAACTCCATAGCTAAGAGTTTTTTATCATTTAACGTTTGCATATTTTTGCTCTATTTTTTTATATTATTGATTATTAATATTTTTGTATCGTATTCTTTTACAAAATAAATAAGTGTTTTGTACCCTTGAGAACTGTATATTTTTTACAGCTGCACGGATCTGTTGCAGCCACATGGGCAGCGATGTTTTGGTTCGTTTTATGGCAGCCTGTTTCTATACAAGCGACAGGCTTCATTCCCATATTTGCCATTCCTATGATGGGTATTATTTCTAGCGGGGAAACTTGTGTTTATCTCTTCAATGTAAGTGAACATCTTAATAATACTTTAAAATTCAGTTTTTCCTCACGTTTTTTTTAATCATATCTTTTATATTTACAGGAGGTGATAATTTTGATGTTCATTGGAAATTGGCTATTAATGCTATTGAATTGTTCTGGAATCGATAAGCGAGTTGCGTGCTTTTTCCTGAATTACAATGATTCGTATTCAACTGCGAGGTATAAGTTAACATGACATAATTTACTCGACTACGCAAGAAATAATTATAATGTTTTAAAAATATGGTATTCTTCGTAAAAACAATGATAAATATGGGACGGATGCATTTCATTTATACATTATTATGTTACTTTTCTGTTCATACTACAAGATAATTATTATTTAATATAAGAAGTATTTGAAGCTGATCTTAAACACGGAACTCAATATTTTGATATTAATTGTAACATTGTATCAATTGTAACAAAAATTAAAAGCATTTGCGATCAAATTCCGCCAAGACGCTATCGTGAATCGTGAATTATTACCGGAAGTCACTGAAACTTGCCCATTGTCAATTAAATGTAAATCAACCCCGTCGGGTTAATATTAATCACTTTTATTTATTGTATTTGCCTTCTTGTAACAAAAAAAGTCTTAAACCCAGTCAGAAAAATGAGCCTTTATTTATGTTTAAACATTAGAATTACCTTCCTTCTTCGACAGTCGGGTTAAAACATACTATCCGCTGCACACAAAAACACTTTGGAGACTATTTATTCATTCCTTTTTCAACCTTGTGTATGAAAAATCATCACTAAGGGCCTATTGTTGGATCAGTACTCATTAGTTTACTAATTGTAAAAAGTCGTAACTATTTAACACTTAAATAAGGCCCCGTTACAGTAAAAATACAAGACCAAAATGAAATACAGTCATGGAATCGCAAGTCTCTAAAGAGTAATAATAGATGATATTATATTTCAGGAAAATACAATTAAAATAGTACCATAAAATGTAGGTAGTAAAGTCCAATTTCAGCTTATTGTAATGTGGTCAATATAGAGCCTCTGCCCTATTAAGAGAGTTGGTTAAATCTCAAAGAAATGTTTAAAATTTTCGATTTCTTTTTCGAATTTACTTATCTACTTGCTGTTTAAACAATGGCCCCCTAAGAACGACTTAGGGCTGAGTTCACCAACCAATTTAACAGACGGTTAAGTCTTAATCAGCTGTTAGTCAATACATTAGACAACCGTTAAACCGCTAACCACCCGTTTAATTGTTGGTGAACACTGCACTTAAATCGTCACTAACTGACTGTCGAGTGCGTCCGTATTACTGTAACTAACCTTTAACAAATACTTGCCTTTTATTTCCAGCTTAGTTGCGAAGATCATGATGGCTGGGTTTTTCCTTTCGATGATTTCTAACAGACTTATGGTTGCGCCTCTTTTAATGGATATGCTCTTACCATCACTTGAAACTCTGTCGGTAAGACAAATTATTTAGTTGGTAACAATCTAGAAACATTTGGTAACAATTTATTACGTTAAATTTTTTATATATACATATTATAGAGTTTACCGAAAGACACAATGGATAACTTTAATCACGAATCGTTGAAGGCAATTATATGTAATGCTATAGCTGTATCTACTACTCTTGGTGAGTACCTAAACTAGAAAGAATACATAAACTTCGATAAAACTACCTCCTCTACACTCTTAACAAAATTAAACTAGACGTAAAGTTGCCATCAATAGAACTTGTAAACCATGTAAACAAATCTTTTAGGTAACATTTCTTCGTAAATCTTTACACCAGCTCTCCGTCACTACTAAATCTATATGCTATTAAACCATTTGTTATTATAATCCTCATTGAATAATGTAATATCACTTAAAATTCGATATATCAGTAAAAGTTTGAAATTATTTTGCAGTTGAGTTTATTCCGACATATTCCAATGACATATATATTTGTTTCGTTTCAAGTCTGCAATAAAAGTCCATTATGATGGCTGACTAGTGATGGCCAAATTAACACTATAAACGAGAAGTAGTGTGTTAAAACGATTTTATTTTCGGGGCGGAGCAATGGAAAAAATGCGTGGCTCTTTATTGATTGACTGGGCTACGGATTGTATACCGAAATTCATATTTCATATTGGTGACACGTCAATCGATTCTATTGATTCCGGTTTAAAAAGTTTTTTTTTTCCATCACTACTAAACTCATCACACCATAGACAATATCAATATTGTGCTTTGTTTACATCGTTCACCAGTTCTGTCGATGGCGACTATAGTAAGATAAGTAGTTCCCATCTAATTAAAGTTTAAAGTTTTTTTTTATAAGTTATTTTTCTTTTTTTTACAATTAGCGGAAGCAGATATGAACTGTATGACCGAACTGTAAGCCCATTGCTGTATTGACGGACAATGGAGCCAACAAAAATATTTCCGAGTGGTTAATTACATTGGATGTTTACTTACAGGTGACATGTTGATGGCAATGTAGTTTAGTGTTAGACTTTTTATGTTATACTAAAAAAAGAGCTTTTTGTAGTTTCAATTTAATTTATTCTGGTCTTCACTATCACATTAATGTGTATCATAATATCATACATACATACATTCAATCACGCCTGTTTCCCAAAGGGGTAGGCAGAGACCACTTCATTCCACCTGCTTCGATATCATATCACACATAAAATGTTAACTTACTTGTTTATTTATATTTTTCTATTTTCAGGCAGTATTTGCATCATTCACAATAATCTTACGATTTTGCAATTCAAAGCGTTAGCCGCAGAGTAAGTATGTCCTTACTAATATTATAAACGTGAAAGTTTGTATGTATGGATGCACTGATGTTTGTTACTCTGTCACTTTGCAACGGCTGGACGGAATTACATGAAATTTGGAATGGAGTAGCTTATAAGGGTGCCCTTCGCATGGTCTAAAATTTTATGGGCTAAAAGTTTTTGGTCGAAAATGTTTGGTTTAATATTGAATGGCATACATTTTTTTTTTAGCATAAAGATTTTTTCCCTTACATATTTTTATCCCGGAACATTTAAAAGTTCCCGAGGGAATAACGATAATCTAAATCTCCGCGGACGAAGTCGTGGGTAGAAGCTAGTTAAACATTTTATAGAAAGTCCTCTTAACCCACTTGAATTATTATTTAATCGTAAATGTGAAACAAAATGGTTATCGAGCACTTGAAACATTTTAAAGATAGACATAGATTTGAGATATTTTATAAGAATTGCATTGAAAGTCGTCTAATAACGTCACTTTATTTCACAGGACTTGGGGCAAATTTAAGACTTATCCTGACATGTTTAACTATTTACAATACAGTGCTTTTGCATTTCCTACAGCTATTTTTATGTTTATTTTAAACTTGGTTTACCACATAATACTAGCAAACAGGTAAGTGAACATAATAACATGACGTTACAATCACATTAATTATTAGTGACACGTAAACTTTATCAAATTATCATTTTGCACAGTTTATATTTGCTTTTTATTAAGAAAACCTTAACAAAATATTTCAACCTACCTTCCATATAAAAATGTAATTTGTGGTAGAATTACGTGTCCACATGCCCTATAGCCAAAACACATTATAATAATATTCTAAAAAATATCTTAAATGAAATCACAGGCGTATTTAAAAAGCAAACTATGACGAGTATCACAACTAAGTAGACTTCTTCTTCTTGAGCTAATTGAGACTAAAATACCTACTGAAAATCATATTTTATACAGAAAATTTGCTTATAGATCTGGTTTTTGTTTTTTAACATGGTCGAGCCCATTCTTTTTAGGGTTCCGCACCCAAAAGGGAAAAACTGGACCCTATTACTAAGACTGTCCGTCCGTCTGTCTGTCCGTTTGTCTGTCACCAGGCTGTATCTCATGATAACTAGACAATTGAAATTTTCACAGATGATGTATTTCTGTTGCCGCTATAACAACTAATACTAAATACTAAAAACAGAATAATATGAACATTTAAGTGGGGCTCCCTTACAACAAACGTGATTTTTGCTCGATCTTAATGCAACTGCAACAGGTATAAGTAGTATCTAATGGACACTGGTGTATTGTTTAATGTTGCATAGATAATGGTACGGAACCTTTCGTGGGCGAGTCTGACTCGTACTTAGCCAGTTTTTTAAGTAGGTTTTGTATTCGTGATGGCGTAGTACCATCCTGAAAGACGCAGAGAATTTCCCACTAGGTTTTTAATAAGTCCTCTGGCTGCTCTCGATTGGAATCTCACATAACCATCCCGGGTGGTATGCGTAGGTAATGCATTTCCACAGCATTTCCCAGCGTACAAAAAGCAGGTTACTACCGGTAGGGTGGCTTTGTTAATAATACAAGTGCTAAAAGAGATGATGATGATTTCGTTCTCGAAATCCGAAAATCGAAAATCGGCTTTCATTCATTATAAAAGTTGATGCAATAGCAGCCTTTACACGTAAAGTTCGGACCGCGGAAAATGCCTCGCACCGTTCTTATCTTCGTTCTGAAGCGTACACGTACCTACCTACGTGTAAATGTGCTACGAAGCGCGTGGCGGTAGGCAGTTTTATCCGTAACGGCGACGTGAGCGCATTGATCACATTCTACGCGCCATGCCACTCCAAACCGCGCTTCGAACTCTGGAAAATCGTTAAACCATACTTTTCGGACTGCAGGCCGGTAGATATCACAGATTTAACCATGGTCCAAACCGTGATCACATTTTGATCGTTTGAGGTCTTGACAGTATGATGCGCGGTCGAAACCGACGGACAGACCGACGTTTTATCTGCGGTTGGAAACGCTGGTCAAGATGCGCAGTCCAAACTTAAGCGTGTAGAATAATTAGTCGATTATATGTAAAGGTCGACTTTTTACGACATCTTAATTTTTAGGTATAAAATGTCGACGCCTAGCATGGAGATTGTAAAAAAATCCCTCACGAAATCAGGACAAAGTATTGGAAAATGGAACTGTCACCAATGGGTAGGTATTTGGCTGTATTGCTTTGACCAAAAACTTAGTCTACGATATTTGGCAGTGAACTTGGTTTGATCCTTGGTGAAGATAATAATTTGATAATGATAACGACCACCAGTATTTGTTCCGAGCCCTGGGATGTGACTGATTCTTGAAGTTTATCACTTTTCAACTCGGCACAGCTAATATAAACAGGCGTAAAGTTGTCCTGTTAGAGCGTTCAAAACAAGTTGGTCTAACATAGGCTAAGTATTTTGTAAGTAACACTAATGGACTGTGTTTAAAATAAAAGATTTGAACTTGAAAACACATTTCAGGACGTGCAGTCCCCAAGCTGCCTAGCTTTATACGACATAGAACTCGACTCACTTCTCACCTCACGTTATCCTTTTTTTGTGATCGACTCTGTATTTAAGCATTTAGGTTCTATCGGCACAATGGAACCCTGACCCACCAGAACGGTGCCACAGTGACTTTATAAAACAATTTTTTTGACACTTCTTACGATTTACAACTGGGCAATTACGGACATTACCTATACAGTATTCACAGCTTCTTAATAGCTTTCGACTAGCTATCGCTATCACGCTTGCACTCGCAACTGACAGTATATTTGTACTCGTGTGTCATACAAAAACGAAGATTGCCGATCGCTATTAGGAAAACGGTGGCACTATACCTACTTAGAAAGTGAAAGGTGTCCTAACAGGATATTGGTGTTAGTAAAATGCTTGACACAGTTTTATCAAGCTCATATAATAATGTAACCTGTCAAAAAAAATATTTAACTAATGCCACCATGTTAAAATGTCGATGGTGATTACTGTAATAAAAAAATAACCGTTTTTTATCACAAAAATCACTATAAAAGTAACCATAATAGGCCCGTATAGTAGAGCAACATAGAAGTCAATATAATTTGTTAACAAGAATGTTTTTTTCAGCTGTCAGTATTCTTCTTCATTTTAAGTACGATCTGTTTTTTTACACGGTGGTCGAGGTGGCTGGGAATGGGTTGGGGGTCTTTCAGTGCTGATGTCAATTCCCCACAAGTCGCGGGGTAAAACCTTCACTTATTTATTATCAATCATTAGTTTTTATTGCAAGATTGACAACTATATTTATTATGTTTTTATCATTGTTTGCCATGTATAAAGTATTTTGAACCATTTTGTACGTAGTAGGCACACATTCCCGGAAGATTTCCGATCACTATTAAGAAACTGGTAGAACTGTACGTGTGTCACGTGTGAAGCCTGCACTGGCCGCAATGGAATTCCGGCTTAAGAGGATTTCATTGTGAACTGACGCTTAAATCGCATAGCTGTCATAAATTTTTCATACAAATTTAATTCGGGGCGATAACGTTTCGCATCCCTTAAATCAAGCCCGATTTCCTTTATTTTTGAATATAATGTAGTTGTTATATTATGAAATACTACGTAGGCTTACATGTTTACGTTTTTTTTTATTTATTTGAAACGTACAGATCTAGTTTTGCATAATATCTACAACATATTCAAAAATCAAACATAGAAGTTAAAGGGAAGAGAAAAGTTAATTGCTCTTAAAACAGAAAAAAGCAATATGTGCAAAACAGACGGATTGATTCAGATTCGTCTATAGCGGTAAAATTAAGTAATAATTCCTAGTGTGTTTTAAAATTAATGGCTTTTGAATGCTTAATGCACAATAGCATAAATATGGGTCTTTATGGTCTATCATACTTATTTTTAGTCATAATGTGTTTTATGTCATACCTACTTATCGCAAGTCTTAAGATTTTTTTGTGAAACTGTTACTTTTTCAGGATTTATAAAAATCAAACCTAACCTAACCTAGCCTTGTTTACGGTTCCAGCGAAAAAAAATATATAAACATCAATAAGTACTTAGTTATGTCAAAAAATACATTATGAGATTTATGAGTCATTTATTATGACGTAATATACGTAAAATAAAGTTATTGGTGCATGTCGTTGTGGATTAAAAACATTAATATTTATATTACCCTCTCGTAACTGACAACCGACTGAGAAATTAAATTGCAATTGTTCGCAGAACACAAGATGCAACTACAGCCGCGATCTTTGTTATGATTTTACATCTACTTCCAAAATCTACTAATTTCTTGACAGAATGTAATGTTAAAAGTAAGTTATGTAACAATAAATACTTGGTAAGACAATATTTGCCTGTATTAATTTAATAATAAACACATGAAAAATGTCTGAGGATAAATTCTAATTCAAAGATATCCTTACATTGAGTATTTCAATATTTTATCGCAACGCAGTAAGCGGCAAAATATCAAAATAATGTAAGGATATTTTTTGTGTTAGACATGACTATGTGAATAAAGCAGATCAATTGCAAAAAAACCTTGTTAAATAAACGAAAATAATTTTGCCTTTACAGAGCTCAATGATCAAAAACAAAGCAAAGTGGAATCCGGTTTTTTATTTTGGAAAACTATTGACAAGAATACGGATTACGCTTTATTTTTCATAATAGGTTTGTAAACAGGGAAGTAATATTGAACATCTCGTTGGTAAAATGTGTTTTTTCCGTAACAGAGCTGGGACGTTTTTGGCACCCAATGGTGGTTCAGGGCTCTATTCAACGTATTGGTTCTAATTTGCCATTACTATCAAGTATTTAAGAGCTATTGTAACGTTGACAATACGATTACACGCTGTGATTACACGTCAAAAGCAATATTGATTATCCGTGTTGAATAGAGGCCGTTCCTATACGTGCAGCTCTAGTAAAAGATTTTTTGGCACTTTAAAATGCAATAAAGTCGCCATTAAAAATATTTTTCCCTAGTTTAATATAAAAATGGAATAAGGTTATCCAACATAAGGTTGACAATATTTCTAGACTTCATTCCATCTGAAAATGTTTTTATATTGTTCCCGTTTTGTTTGTCTAGCATCGTAGCATAACATCGTCGCACAGCAGGGAATGCTACAAGCAATGCTACTCGTACAAAGCTATAGCACTAGAATGAATAAATATAATTTTAATTGAAATTTACATGTTACGTGTGGGATAATTTTACTTCCCATTTGAATAATGTTTATTCGTTCTGGCAACCTAATATAATATTGTTTAATGATAACAGGTGGTGGCATAATTATTATAAAGGCGGCGGAAGAAACAGGACTGGACACACAAATACAAATCACAAACATGACTCGAACAATTACTACGTCAGGTTTTAGTGGGGTGATGTTTCTGATTCTACTGATAGCAGTCATTGGGACCAACATTATGAACGGTATTGGATGGCAAGCTGTTCTGACGCCCTTTGTTATGTTCATGGTATGTAAACGTGTTCTTATTAGCGTGTCGCGTTTTATATTATTTATTTAAATTTTATTGCACAATACGCAAAGTACAAATTGCGGACTTAATGCCTCGAGGCATTAAATACCAGTCAACCACTGGGCCCAACAGACACAAGTAGAGGTTGGTGCTAAATTTGATGAAACGTTAAATTAAGAAGTTACATACGTGCATACGTCATATACATAAACAACATATGTATATAAGAGAAAATACACATACAGTCGAGGTCATAAATATGTGTACACTTTAGTACTTTGTCACTTTAATCACTGTGACAATTCATATATGGCAGTTTAAACATGACATTAAATACACAAGGTACTAAAGTGTACACATATTTATGAACTCGACTGTACACAAAAATAATATCAGTACATAAACATCTAATTAAAAATAAATACATAATATTTATATACACATACAGATTAATGAAAATATAAAAAGTGGGTTTATATCTTATAAATTATAGATAGTTTGTTGTTATAAATGTTCTATTACTTACCCCTTTTTTCATATTAGTACCTAATTAATAAAATGTCTTTGTAGGCAAGGGGAGGACAAATGCTTTGGCCTGTGCGCACGTACCTGGTATTACTCGGCGTCGGTATTGGCTGTACCTTTGGATTTATGGCGCCTTTCCGATACACAACGATGTACTATACTAAACATAAGGCTCAAGTCTCACTTAAAAATCAGGTTTGATATTTTTCGTTAAATAAAATACTATGCGTGCATGACTCGATGTATGAATGTGGAAGAAGCGAAAGAGATTTGTCAAGATCGTAGCAGGTGGAAAGAAGTGGTCTCTGCCTACCCCTCTGGGAAACAGGCGTGATTTAATGTATGTATGTATGTATGTAAAATACTATGTGTTGGACAAGGTTCTCTCCATACCAATCGACGCGGAATCGGCTAACGTTGATCAAAAAACTCTTTGTTTACGCAAAAAGAGCGAAACAAACGTCAATCGCCACGGCTCGGCTCGCTTCGGCGTTGCGACGTCGTTTTCGCTCTAATTGCATGGACATAAAACTTTTTCTTACCGCCTCAAGCCGATTCAACGTCGATAGGTTTGGGGAGACCTTTAGCGACCATTTGTCAGTTTCTATCAGATTTGTCGTCAATTTTTTTTTCGTTCGAACTTATGAGTAGCTAGGTGCAAACTTGTATACAGTCGGCCTTATAAGTACCTAGTTGCACACTTTTGTACCTTGCGACCTTGTTCAGAAATTAGTGCTGCAGTCCAAACATAACAAACCACTACATAAAGTATGCAGCTATGGATAAGTCTGAACATACTCTTGCTTTTGGATTAGTAAATGTTAAAGACTCATAATAAGATACATTATTCTGGCCCTGGGATCTTTCTTGTGTTATTATTTTGTGCACTGAATTAGGGAAATCCTGCAAAAAAAACAGCTTTGATATTTTTAAATAAATAGCAATACTTTCGGAATTTAAAGCTTATACGACATTTTTCATTACAGAGACAGTAAAGTACTTACTCATTAGTAGCTTTGAGCTCGATAAGTCAGATATAGGCAATATCGATGGCATCGTGAATTTGTGTAACCTTCATACTGTAAAAGGTATCCTAAAGTCATGCCATTCTAAAGAGGGTCCGTTTTGACAGCTGTCAACCCATGGGTGTTATTCTCTTAAAAAAAATTAAGAGAATAACACCCCAGTATAAAATATTCAATTCAATTTTTTGATTTCTGGTAATCGGTCGCTATTGGTTGCAACCATTACTGCCAATGACTAGTTTTGACAACAGCGCCGTGTATGAATTGATTTACTAGTTGTGAAAGTGGGTCCGAAACAGGGGTTGAAGGTGTTTGTTGTGAGACCTGTGAAGGACAAACACAAAACATATAGACAACACGAACATTAAACGGGGGAAACATAAGCTGAAGCACGTTAGGTTGTTATACTTTAATGATCTGGGAGTGAATGTACCTTGCAAGTTTTTAACGGACTTCAAAAAAGGAGGAGGTTATACGTTCCACTGTATGTTTTTTTTTTTTATGTATTTTCACCGATTACTCCGTCAATTGTGGACCGATTTTAAAAAATCTTTTTTGGTTTGATAGAGTATACTTCCAAGGTGGTCCCATTGTCAGCAAATCTGAATCTGATGAAGGGATCAGTGAGGAATTGAGGGAACTCCTCAAATATTGTATGCAAACATATAGCGATTTTAATATTTTTAGTAACAAATGTAGCATTTGCATTCAGAAAGTGTCACTTGGTGAAGCGGAACTGATGATGAAGACCACAGATGGCTACCGGAACTCCTCAACGGTACCGATTTCAAGGGTGGCGATAAGATATCTCGATTAAGATAATTGAGCGACTACAACGAAGCACATTTAATTGTTTTAAAATGACTATGATTTTCCCGCGGCGTTGCTTGCGGCGAGCTTGAAGTGTCTTAAAGTTTCATAATATCAACTAAGAAGTGGGACTACATAAGCTTATTATGATCACTAAAAAGTGTAAAATAAAATAAATGTTTTAAAAAACAAAAAACCGCCTTCAAAAACGAAAAAAATAACTTCTACTACTAGGTACTTAGTAGTAGGTACCTATCCTATTAGGTTAGTCTAACTGAAGTCGGCGACCACAATATTTTCAACAAAAAGCCGACTTCAGTTAGAGTAACCTAATAGGATAGGTACCTACTACTAAGTACCTAGTAGTAGAAGTTATTTTTTGCGTTTTTGAAGGCGGTTTTTTGTTTTTTAAAACATTTATTTTTAAAATTTTATCATCCGTGAATGCAAGGAAGAGAAGGGATTTTAAATCAATTGGTTTGGGTATGGACGCAGGAAGTATGTCATACAAAGAGACTGATCGGGTCGGCCAATTGAAAAATATAATGTTCCGCGGTGCCCTCCTCTTGGCCACATGCACAGTATAAAATATATGTTTGAGGCGTGTTTGAGTTGACAGCTGTCACAACGGGCCTATAAGAACAAAGCGACTATAATACCTGCAACGTCTTGTTTCAGATGAAGTACGGGATTGCAAGCGTCCTCATTTGTTTTTTTATTCTATGGTTGACCATTTGTTTCTTCGCACCTGTATTGTGGGATCCAGCTGGTGTAGGTGTGGGCCCCGTGTTTTCCCCAGAGCATTATCAAACAACTCAACATAATACTCCACCAACAATAGCACCATAAGTTATTGTTGGTTGCAAGAAAACCTAGCATCTTTTTTGTTACGTGAAATAGTTAGCAGATACTTAAGTAAGGTTTATTTTTTGTTAAAATTTAAATAACATGTACGAGTAATGATAATTTTCGCTAGCTACCTCATCTGGGATGTATTGGAAATAGTCTCTGGGTTATAAATTATTTTTCAATAATAAAGTGTATCATTTTGTCCTTTAATAAATATGTAGGTAGTTAGAGCAGTTTAACGATGATTTAGTGGAATTAAAACACATACATTAACCTTTTACAAAACATTTTAATTATCAACTAACTTTTACCGGCGTTTTCGTTCACGTAAAAGTTGGCTTTAGCTATTCCGTCATAAGTACACAATCCACTAGATTTTGCGCGCGACTCCATCCGAGTGGATGTCTTTACCACTGTTCCCACAGGAACTCTCAAGTTATTCAAATTAAAAAATATTGTATGTGCTATTCCAAACTAGAGGTATAATCGGTCTCTGTGCCAAATTTTATCCAGATCCAGTCAGCCGTTCTGGCGTGATTGAGTAACGCACATCCAAACTTTGGCATTTATAATATTACTAAGATAAGATAAGATAAGATAAAAATATTTTATATAGTATGAAAGCTCCACCCCATATTAAGGTAATGGGAGCGTCACGATGGTCGAACTTGGGTGTAGGCGAGGATAGACGGGCAAGGAAAACCAAAAGCCTTTTCCAGATGGTTCACAAATTCTCGTTTGATTATCAAATTAATAAAATATTGGTAAAAAATCGTCCCTGTTGACGTTCCAGGGGCATGTGGAGCCAAGGCTAGATGCAAAACTATCACGGTCACGGGGCGTACCATGCTACAACACCCAGTTTCACGAGCAACGTCTAGAACAAGAGTGTTAAACATGGCGACGCACGTCCATGTCTAGCTCGATCTCAAAACCACACGCGCCGTCATATAATTTAGTTTATCATGCCAAATTTTATTAAGCGAAATGCGGTTTTTGTATAAAATGTTAACAAACACAGTAACTTTTGCATTTATAACATTAAGTATAGATGGATTAGGGTAAATCTTCAATAACTGGCCACTTGAGAAAATGTCATTTAGTTACTAGCCACCCATTATAATTATACAGACGCCGTTCGTAAAGATACTTTGGCAGTAGTCCGGATAACAACTCTGTATCTAAGTATTTTAGTTTAATCGCACAAATATCAGCATATCTTTTGCTTCAAACAGATTATTGCAAAGTGGCCAGTTACTGACGGTGGCCAATAATTGACGATTTACCCTATATCCTTCCTTGGTTGTTATGGGATTTTATATTTTTGTGAACTGATACAAAAGACGCCGTCGTAGTTCTTTACCAGCAACACTCCCCGCACCGCCTCGGGGCGCACGCAAAATGCAGCGCGCAGGTCAACTGCAAAGTTTTCGGGAGACCACGCCCTTGATAAGGCCCGCTTCTCACCGGGGCCCCATGGCGGCGCAACCAGTCGCCGCCCGCCACCAATAAAATGTATGACACAATGTGCAACCAAGGCCCGTATTATGGTCGCCTTTATCGCGGTGGATAAAACTTCCGTCGCTCTGGCACTGAGATACCTACTGGGCCTCTATTCTCGGCGGTAAAAACCATATCGTCTTTGACCTGCTATGGTATTGTTTTGACGTCAGCCGCCATTACTGTGAAGTAAATAAGAGCTATCAAAACGTAGACAATAATACGGCTGCGTTAATCGCGTGACAAAATGTGGATAAAAAATCCGTCACTTTTTAACACCTTTATAAGTACAGGAGTGACGGATGCTTTATCCACATTTTATCACGCGATAAACGCAGCCATACCAGGCCCGCTGGTGAGAAAGTGACAGATGTTTTATCCACGCTTACACGCTTACCACGTCAATAAACACGAAAGAGTTTTTTTAAGGTTTGATGAAGGTTTGATTTAAGCTTTGACAGTCTTTTGTCTAGACGTCAATAATAAATGAGTATATAAAAAGTGACTCTATGTCAATAATTGCCAATTTCATTTTCGATCTCGAATGTTTGTTTATTAAGGAAAGACGCCATTAAATAAATAAATAATAATATTAAGGAAAGAATAGTTTAAAGAGAAAGAAGAACAAAGTAAAAGGATGGAGAAGGGGAAGGAGAAGGGGAAGGGGAAGGGGAAGGGAAAGGACAAGGACAAGGTGAAGGAGGACAAGGAGGAGCGGTATTGCAACTTATTTTTATCCATACAATTGACAACACAATGTTGTGTAAACTTGCCATCACTAGAACTTGTTTACAATGTATACAAACCTTTTAGCCAACTTTTTCCCATAAATTTGCACAATAGCTACTTCAACACTGCTAATTCTATTTGCTATTTAATCATTCGTTATCTTAACCCACATTAAACATTATAATACCTAACTCAGTCCCGGCAACGAAAAATTGTGGATGGAAAAGTTGAAAGCAGAAAGTTTGACTTCGGAACTTTGTTTGGACTAGTTAGGAGATAAACATACTAAAAGTCCCCACCCCTGGGAGGTGAGCCCTAGGAGGGAGGGCACAAAGAAGCTCGCATTTTTTTGGTTTTTTGTTAACATCTCGAAAACGATGCGTAATAGGAAATTTTGTTGTATGGCATTATTACAGCTCATAAAGTTTTCTACAACTTTGATTCTATACATTTTTATCTATTTTCAATCGTTGTCTAGATATGAGCTCTAACAAACGGTTGATTTTCAAAAGTGTATTTTTCACCTCACCTTTTTTGTGTTACTTTTTTCTCTAACTTGCATATATACCTATCATCTGAAAAAACAGCCCCTTAAATAGCTTGCACTAGGAAGGCAGCTGTCAGAGAGGAGTGGCGGCGAGTTGTGAAGCTTGCCACCAGCGCCTGATATGATGACCACGACCACTCTGTCAAGAGTGAAAAAGACGAAGAAGAAGACTTAGCTTGTAGAGGGTTAAATTCTCTTTAAGAATATATATATATACATTATATTAATATTATCATCTACCGTTAAAAAGTTATACCACATTTTAAAACTTTAGCAACTTTAAAATATTTCACATTACTTAATGTAATGCAAAGCTCATTACTTTCGCTATTATCAGATGCAACCGTAGATTTCAGGATATAATATTAATTAAAAAATATTTAAGATTTGAAATCAATAAAAAAAGTTTTTTCTCAAAAATATCCGTAAAACTTGTCATTATTTATTACATTTCAGAAGGCGAATTGAATAGATTATGGTCAATCTAAAATTAAAAAAAAAAAATCCCTGTTCGATTTATTTACTCGACAATAATGTTATCATTTTTTTATTTCGTAGGTACGTTGATTGTTGATTTACGCTGGCATGATTAATAAAATGTAATATAAAATAATAAAATGTTAAAATTTAATTTATGAAGTGTAAAATAGTTAATTATTTAAATGTAATTATAGATTTTATTATTGATTTGTTTATAATAATTATAAATTAAGGATAATAATTTATTGTAACATACAATCATACAACATTATCTTTATTTTTTAGGAAATGTATTCATTGTTTAATCAAGGTTTGGTTGCTGTTTACGAATGGATTATTATTAATAGTAAAGTAGGTACTTAAAGAAAAAGGAAGATAAAAAGTCAACGCCACCTTTAACACAGTATCAACAGTTGTTAGTATTGAAATAAAGGTATATCGCGCGGCTTGCATGTGTGCGTGCCTCGACCATACGCGCCGCGAGCCACCACAAGCAAACTTAACAGGATGGACCGAGACGGTTTACTCAGGGCCGCGCAGTTTTAGTCAGGGCCGCGCAGGTATCAGACACTCCTAAAAGGCGGAAGACAAACTATTTTTCTTTATACTTCGCCTGTGATAACTCTCGTATTTAATCTGTCTATGATTGCAGTAGATTTGAAAACCTATTCTTAGGTGGAGGTAACAATTTGTACTGGAATGACAGGCGTCAGGATTAACTTCTCATCATCCATTTACTAAACTTTTACTAAAGATAATTTTCTTTCAGGCCCCCAAGGCAACCCCTCCCACCAGTACCAAGACGCGAAAACACAGAGGTGTCAATATTCAGATTAATTGCTCGTTATTTCTTTTATCATTGGCGCGGTTATGTTGGTTTAGTGACGCCAATAATTACTGTGTACAATTATTATCCGGCACAATCGGTAAGTAAAATAATCGGTATTATTCTTACAAACAGTGCACAGATCACCCCAAATATATACCGCATAATGCAAATTTTGTTAAACCGCGAAATCACCAAACATGGACACGACAGACATGACGTGGACGTGACGTGGACGTAGAAAGAGGAAGCGATGACGTGATGGGTATTTAAAGGTCGTCCGTTCTTTCACCGACCGAGGAGGAATGGAACATACTTATTGTGATGATGATGATATTTCTTATTAATAAAGATTCGCCCTCTTATTATTATTAAGTACTTACCTATATATTAGTGCGTATCAGACCAATATCCTTAGTTACAAGTCTTATGTAACTAACCCAGAATCTTTAAAAACTCTTAATGAAACGTACCTAATATACGAATTTATTAAAATTGACCCATTAAATTACACTACTATACTTTTCAATCATTACAAAAAAGTATAATGTAAGTACCTAAGTGTAATTTAATGGGCGTATTTTAATAAATAAGTGTTTAATATCATCATCCATCAGTATTCCATTATTATTATCATGGACCATTTAAATATCACATTGATACGTTATTATAGCCTCTGATTGGGATTTGGTTGTCAAATTGTATAACTATTTTATCTGAATTAGGCTTCATACATTAAGATATAATTGAAAAACCGAAGTCTTCGTCGGAAACGATTGGTTCTTTAACTACTTTTCCCCATGCATGATGACAGAGTTTACAAAACAGAGGGCTTATTGTCTAACACAGTCGCAATCACGATCGTTTTCATTTTGAAAATCGAAGGCTTGTCTGCAAACAAAATGAACACAATTGCTTCACTTTGAAGCCAGTTGCGATTGCGAGTGCGTTAGACAATAAGCCCTCAGAGGGCTTATTGTCTAACGTACTCGCAATCAAGTTCGTTTTGATTTTAAAAATCGAAGGCTTGTCTGCATACAAAATGAAAACAATTGCTCCACTTTGAAGCCGGTTGCGATTGCGAGTGCGTTAGACAATAAGCCCTCAGGTCTCTTCATTCGTTATGACAGTGTGTTGCCTCGTGATTAGATCACCGATTTTACAACAAAGAGTATAGTCAATATTTAAGTCGTTGTTACCACAGCATTCGCATGAAATTGGCATGGAAACTGGTATTATATGGTAGCTTATTGTTAATGCATCTCGGAATTCCATGGGTTCCATTCCAACAGAGAGCCAATTAGAAGATTTCATTTTAATTTTCGAAGATATTGATCTTTCTATTATTCTTCTCTTTTGCTAGGTGAGAGTTTGTCAGGTATAGTACCTTTCCATTAGTTTGTCATCAAGAGCTTCTTTCTCCTTATTGCCTTCATTGCGTGCATCTTTGAGGGATGTATGATGTTGTGCCAGGACTATTTTTTGGGATTCGAATAGGGCTGATGAGGGAATTGTACAACTTTGTTTAGAAGTTTCATAATTTAAATTAGCTGTAATGCATGGATCATGAACTGCCAAACCACTTTTGTGAACAGGTAAGGAAAAATAAATCGGCTTCAATGTGTGAGATGTCACGTCCTTGCAAAGTGGGCAGGAAATGGGTCCGTAAAGTGTTCTTAAGGGGTTAGAAAAATGTGGCAGTATTATTTAAAACTCATTGTTGGTACTTACAACCATTGAAATTGAATGGATTTGGTAAGGGCTGTATCTATAGGCAGCTTGTGGAGAATCTTTGCAAATGTGAGTAAATATTTCAACTCTGGATAACCAATTATCTACATTATTTTTATAAACTCGTCTTTTCCTTCTCCAATATAACTCCCAAGAAAACGAGAGCCAGTTACGTACTATAGAAACGTTGGTGCTCTTGAAGATACAGTCGGCTGTTAGTTTATCTGTTTCTGACACGATTAAGAATGATTTTTGACCCTGGGGAAGTACCCATGGCCTGTTCCTATTGTATTAATGCTATCCCACCATTTTCGAAGGCTTCTAAGTTTTCCTTGTGCTGAAGAGTCATCAACATACCAACATTGAGTGGTCATTTCTTCCTTTGTAAGGTTTTTTATTATTGGCAAAGTTGCTAGGGCATACAACGGCATAGCTAAAGGGTCTTATTGGGGTTACACCTTCTTTGCTATACATTCTCGTGCCAGAATTGTACCTACTATTATAAGCTCAGCGTGTCCTTTAATATTTTCTTTATTCGATAATTTTCCCGTTATTTTTTAAATTTTACCAAAATAATCTAATACCTTTAAACGAGCAATTGGGATACACCAATCTTTAACAATGTATGAACATCTCTAAACCATTTCGAGGAATAGGCTTCTAGTTGAATAATAATAATAAAATTAAGAGATTAAGAATGAATTAATGACCTTCATTTGATCCCTAAATGCCGGTCTGAATTACGTTATATCAACCTGTTTTGCGGTTTTATATAAAACCTCACCAATATATCATTTTATAAGTATAGATATCTAGCTGACACCTACGTTTTAAGACAGCTGTTGTCATGTCAAATTTATTTGTTTACAAATTGACTGTAATTCTTATGATGAAATTAAGAAATATAATATATTAATGAGATCATTTTCCCTTTTGAGTTATGTGTGATGAATGTAAATAATTTGTGTGGTGAGATTTTCCAAAAGGTTCAAAACGACGGCATCTACAATTCTACATTTATTGTAGAAACTCATGATTGGAAGTATGGAATCCGCCTTTACACCAAATTTAATGTGATTGTGTTAAATAAATCTAGTCTAGAAATAAGGGTCGTGTAGGAAGTGTTGTATTAATTGAGGTCTAGGTAATAAGCAATGGTTATATATATATATATGTAATCGACAAGGACCAATGATCGACACTGATTCTTATTTTACAGAAGATAAGGGTTATTCATTCCATTCATTTGTTTTGTAACTCTCAATTTATGACCGTATTATCTTTGAATTAAGAGTTAAGTGTCGATCATTGGTGCATGTCAGGTTTCGGGGGTGTTAAATCGATCTAGCTAGGTTTCATTTTTAGAAAAGTTACCCAACAAAAAGGCATCCAGGTACTGTTATTTATGTTTGTTATCTACTGTAATTATTATTTTTTGTTCAGAACTATGACAACGTCGCGATGTGTGCTATTATCATGATTGTGTATTGGGTGACGGAGTGCATTCCGTTGCAAGTGACATCGTTTTTACCTATTGCAATAATGCCGATAACGCGTTGCATGGACACGCATCCCGTTTGCATGTGCTACTTCGACGTAAGTATTTTTATTTTGGCAGTAAGGTACATATTTTTGAACCTTTGTGCGGATATTTATTTGTACCTTTGACTGTAAAATTACTTGGTGTTTTTTAATATTCCTTATTAACGTCTTTCATATTTCACTTGGGTCCGAAATAATAATTTCAAATAAATAGTTTATGCTATGAAAGAATTAAACCTTTTCTGCACGTAGCCGTGCCCACAAGTTGCCCGCGACTAATTTGTCGCTCGGATCTCCCTTTCTATCTTGTCAGCAACGATAGAGACGCACTGAGCGACAAGCTAGAAAATACAACTTGTGCTACCCGTGCTGTTTCTTGTTACATTATATGTTTTTGAGTTTGTGTTGAAGTCTTTATTAAAACTTATATTATAAGTATAAGTATTGTTTTACAGCTAGGATGTTTCGTGTCGATTTAAGGCTTATACGATGCATAGATTGTTTAAAAAAAAGTGGTGGAATCAACGACTATTCTAACAAATTTAAATTCGATAATGAAGATTTATTTATTTTAGTATCATTTAAAAAATGTATCTATAATCATTAATCAATAATATACTCGTTAATTGTTAATAATTATATTAAACAACCAGACAAGAGCATGTCGGAACATGCTCAATGCAGTCCCGACGTCGTTACTACAAACACAAAAAACCGGTTAAGTACGAGTCGGACTCGCGCACCGAGTGTTCCATACAATTTGAATTTGACTTCGAATCGAATCAGCGCGCGAACCCAACTCACACTTGACCATTTATTTATTTAGGGTTTTTTATACACCTAATAATCAAAATTGACGCATTACCGTTTTAGCGATATAACAAAATAAAAATACGTTGAAAAAAAAAACGTTTCTTGTATGGGGACCCCTTTATTATCTAACTTTCTTAATCTTTTCAGTTTATTTTTAGTACATACGTAGTACATACAATCACGCCTGTTTCCCGTAGGGGAAGGCAGTGACCACTTCCTTACACTTGCTACGATCCAGACAAACTTCCCTCGCTTCCTTCACACTCAGTCTCTTCATACACGTGCGTCGGGTTAGGGTACTCCTGAGCTGACTGGACCAAGTTTAAGAGAGCTCTGTCAGGGGAGCTTCTGGAAAGAGACTTGACAGTGCATTCTTTAAATAACATTGGAGACACCGAAGAGCAGGCGACCAACGCCTATATCGGTGCGGTGTCGAAAGCATGTGAAGAATGCATCCCGAAACCGGGAGCCCCCAAGACAAACTCAAAGCCGCCGTGGTGGTCCAAAGATTTGGATGGACTGAAAAAAGAGGTGTTAAGAAGGAAAAGGCGAATAAGAAACGCAGCCCCAAACCGAAGGCAGTACGTACTCGACCAATACCTCCAGGTAAAGGAAGAGTACGCCGTGAAAGCAACAGAGGCTCAGACGGCTAGCTGGAAAGATTTTTGTACCACACAGGATAGGGAGTCTATGTGGGACAAAATCTACCGAGTAATCAGGAAAACGGCTAGACGTCAGGAAGACACGTTGCTCAGAGACGAACAGGGGCTCACCTTAACACCGAAACAGTCGGCTCAAAGACTGGCAGAATGCTTTTACCCGGATGACCGTCAGGACGGTGAGTCGGACCATCACAGGAGCATCAGGGACGATACGGAGGGAGACAACCCAGCAGTGGAGTCACACCTCACTGGCGATGATCCACCCTTCACACAAGTGGAAATGGATACAGTAGTCAGAAGTATGAACCCGAAAAAGGCACCTGGGTCGGACGGACTCACTGCAGACATATGCGCAGCAGCTATCCAGTGCAATGAAGAAGTATTTTTGTGCTTAGCGAATTCCTGCCTTAAGCTAGCCTATTTCCCCAAAGCCTGGAAGTCAGCACACGTCTGCATCCTACGGAAACCCGGTAAGGAGGACTATACCCACCCCAAGTCATACCGACCGATTGGTCTATTGTCTTCTGTCTGGCTCGATTTCGTGCGTGAATTTATCGAGGGCTCACGTAGTGGATCGACATGTAAGGAAGCCGTTCTGACTGTAATCATACATATTAAAAAAATCACATGAATTAAATATTTTTTTAGACAGACACACAGACTAATTAGTGTTTTCTAATGAAGTAAGTTAGATTATTTTTTGTACAGGACACCGTAATCTTGTACATGGCAAGTATTATGCTGGGAAGCGCCGTGGAGTTTTCTGGATTGGCTAGGCGGATTGCTCTTAACTCCTTTAAATACTTTGGATTGTCGCATTGCAAGTAAGGAAAAAAAACATTATACTTAGTAGGAATTTCTGCTTTACAAAAGGTAGTGGATTTTTGATCTATATTTTTACTAAACATTATAGATCAAAAATGGAGTTATCATAAAAGTCCAAGTTTTTGACCTTGGCGTTGTTAGCCGCCATCTTGAATTGAAGCTCCAAAAAATTGGTCCTTTTTCAAATAATTCATCAACAATTGATTTAGGACAAAAGTGTAAAGTTGGGGTCAGCACCTAATAGAAGACTTTAGATGTTTTCAATTAATAGTTATTTAGGTACTGCAGATACCGGGAAGAAAGCCGTTGTGAGACGAGAATGAATTAGCGCGGCCAAAACAAAGTAAACACAGTAAGTGCTTTTCTCCAACAATGCGAGAAAATATAACACAATTATAGTACATTGTTGCAGAGGATAGAAAGTTGAGGCCGTCTAGTGTACGAGTCCATAAATTGCACTTTCTACCGAGGCAGACATAGTGCTTTTCACAACTACTGAGAGGAAATAAAATAAAAATTCATAATCAAAACCCAATAGCGTTAGTCAATTGTCGTCGGTTTTTCAAAGGTAGTATAGAAGCTGTATCACCGCCAATTTTACCATAGATAACTTTTTTTTAAATCTGGACCCCTGTTCTCCTGGCACTCGAGATTAATAAACTAACATTCGAGATGAAGATGTCAACTCCATATAAAATTGTATTTGTTTCGCCATATCTCCCATGTAAATTCATCTCTAGTGGTTCGAGATTAGGGGCCAAGTATGAATTACATTTTTTTAAAAAGCAGTGACATTATTTTTAGTCTGTGTATCTTTTAGCAAAAATACACCTAATATTTTACGA
This sequence comes from Acleris cristana, assembly GCA_948252455.1. Taxonomy (NCBI): domain Eukaryota; kingdom Metazoa; phylum Arthropoda; class Insecta; order Lepidoptera; family Tortricidae; genus Acleris; species Acleris cristana. The sequence continues at coordinate 8,397,366 of OX411775.1, forward strand.
CACAAAATGGTGTGTTCTGATTGGTCCATTTCAATTTTTCATTTTAAGGAGCTGACACAAAAATTTATTGATTGATTTTCATTGGTTCTTAAAGTTGGACAACTATGTTCTCGACCAATTAGCAAACACGCCGAGAAAAACATTCTTGGTGTGTCCTTATAAGTGACGTTTTGTGACCCCAAACAAGACCATCTATGGCCATATATCCGAGCAGTGTTGTGAAAAATATTAAATCACCGTCCCGAAATTGCATTTTTTTTAATACCTAATTGGAATTATTAGTACGTGTAATACCTACTTGTAACTATTAATACTATTGTAACTGTTAGTAAAAAAATATTTACCTTTTTTATATAATTATTTAACACAGATGACTTGTAAATTGGCCTTTCAAATAAATTATTATTTGTATGTTTTTACCAATTACGGGACTATGGGACTCCCGGACCTTTGGAAGGCGTACATGGAGCCGAAGGCAACACGCAGAGGCCCTTTGGACAAGTTTAATTTAGTCATCATCATCATTGCGTATGGCACTCATAATGCATGGATCCAAGGTCGATGTCCAAGTGTTTCAGCCAGTTTCCTGCGGCAGGCAAAAATTTATGCAGCTTCTCCATGCCACCGGGAAAACAGCGCAGTCCATTATTTACCACGTAGGAGAAGGTCTGGTCAGGTGCTCCGGAGTCGCATTCTGGTGACTCCCTCAATCCCCACTTGTGTAGGTGATGGTTGGTTTTCCCGTGGTCAGATCGAAACCGATTTAAATGTTTTTTTTTCAGAATACTGCTCACTTTATGCTTCACTACCATGTTTATATCAATGTGGATTACCAACACTGCCGCCACTTTAATAATGATGCCCATCTTGAAGCCTATACTAGAAGTCTACGAGCTGGTAAGCTATTTATAACTAGGTACCGGTATTTTTTATAGTACAAAGACTTTTTCTAACGTCAATACGGAGCAACTGGTGCTGTGTGGCTGGTGGAGACGATTAGAGCCCAAACGTTTTTGTGAAAGGCTGAGCTCCCATGCGCCCCGACACAGCACCAGTTTCTTCGCCTCCAAGCTTTTAAAATAATATTTCGAACACGGCATAAGGATTAAGCTTTTTTGGTTCGGGTAGGTAAATTCGGTTAGACCAGCATAAGAGCGATTGAAGGAGAATTACAAATCCGAAACCTATTTTTCTTCTTTCTTCACAAAATGTACCTAGGGTAAGTTATTCTAAAGTAATACAAAATTCCACCCTAAACAATCACTTTTAAGTAATTATAGTATAGAACGCTTCGCAAAGCAAAGCGAGATCATTTTCTTGTTTTTTGTTTTTTGATGTGTTATAATAATTTATTGGTGTAAAATTTCATTTCAGCAGGGAGAATTCAAGGTATACGAGGAAAACAAAAATGGGGTTCTGGTAGCTACTTCGCTGACTATTTGCCACTATTGTAGTATTACGTTCGCAGCTACAATTGGTAATCAATTAAATTCTATTATTAAAAAACCAACTCTCTGCCATGTTTTTCTTTTTACGCAAATATGCGTTACATTTGCTTAAGGCACTGGTCCCACCGCTGGCTACAGACTATAAGCTAGTAGAACTATAAACTACAAAAGAGTGGGCGAGCGGCGAGAAGCGAGTAAAGTTTTGATAGTTTTGACGCTCTGCTATAAAGCGAGTGTTCGCGGACGACTTAGCTGAGCTAGTTTTATAGTCGATAGCTTTTATCGCTGCGGTCAACTAGTAAACAGCGGTCTCACCGCCAGATATCGGCGAGCTCGGCGAGCAACTAGTAAAATTCTGTACTAGAAACAGTTGACAACCGGCGGGAGGCTAGTAAAAATTATATGGAATTATAGCTTACTCGCCGGGCGTTGAGAGAGTGTCCTCGCCGGCAGTGTGAACAGCGAGCGATGAACTATAAATATATATCTCTCTCTTTTATTTACACGGAAGCGATTATCTTTTGTTCGTTTCTTGGGCTAGAAAAAAGTCGATAGTTCATATCTCACTCGCCGGCGGTGGAACCAGTGCCTAATGAGTAATAATAGCTCATTTTAGAGGTAGTGTTTGACTACACACAATAGTGAATCAGTTAAAACCCTTACCTAGCCCTTCCCTTACATTTGTTCTTTAGATATCATATTTGCATTAATGATAGCGGTAAGTTTTTCTTTCAGGTGGTATTGGCACTTTATTTGGCACTGCAACAAATTTCGTGGGTAAAGCACTTTTTATAAGGTAAGTTTTTGCATGATTTATCTAGGATAGGCGAGTTACTCTCCGGAATGGAATCCTAAAAACCGTTATAGGGAATTTAATGCCAAAGGCACATACACAGACAGAAAAAAACAGAAGAAGATAGAGACAGCACTAGACAGCATTGTAGACTAAACAGAAGAAGATAGAGACAGCTCTACACAGTATTGTAGACTAAACAGGAGAAGATAGAGACGGTATTAAAGTTGGCGATATTAGTGCTCTGCTATTATGCGAAGTGTATTTCGGACAATCGATATTTTGCAAGATGAAGGGAACCCGGTTTTGGACCAAAAGCGGTTACAGGCATTGGAGTACAAGGTTGTACGAGACTTGGTTCTTTGCTCGGATATCCCTTTCTAATTCGTTTCAAATGCTAGAGATTATCTAAGCGACAAGTGCAAAGGATACACAATGTGCTAGTCGCTCTGGTGACTGGTTATAAATAATACATTTTTTGTTTGTTTCAGCGAATACCCGACAGCACCAGAGTTATTGACGATTAAAGATTTTTCTTTTTTTTCGATACCCATAATGCTAGCTTTGAATACTTGCATGTACTTCTATATGGCAATAATGTACATGGGTATGTTTAGGTAAGTAAAAACAAACTAAAAGTTGATAAACACCTAACTGTTTAATACATGAACAGCAGTTTGAAACTAAAATAAAAAAATAAAAAAAAATAAAAGTTTATTTGAAATTTTGTAAAGGTTAACATAAAATAACAGTAGTTCCTAAATTAGGCAATGCATGTATTTAGTCGACTACAAAATGTGACATTGTTAATATTTATGTGAAACTGAATTAAAACTAACACATGCGAGGATATTAAATAATGGTATAGATAATAAATTATGCTGTGGTGATAAATATAAATCTTCGGGTGACAAGCAAAAGTCACTAAGTACCAAATTGAAACAACGGAGATAAACGTTTTTTGATATTATTTCGAATTACTAAATCCGTATGTCACTTAAATCAAGTGTAATGTATTTTTTTCAGTATTTAGAATTGTGGCAAATTATATGAAGACGCAAATTTTAATAATATTATCGGTAGTTTAATAGTTATTAAGCTTAATGAGTTTTAGGTGCCGCAATTTTAAAAAATCTGTGTTTATAGTGAAATATTTGTATGAACAACGTCAACAAAGTGAAAACCAGAGACAGATAAAATTCATCAAATGCAGCAGTGAGTTTTTGCTGAATAGTGTTATTTTAGCTTAAGTTTTTTTTTATGAAACATAATTTGGTTTTAAATTATTTTTAAAATGAATTAAATGCAGGTGAGTTTTTGCTGCACTGTTATTTTAGCTCAAGTACATACATACATAAACTCACGCCTTCATTCCCAGAGTGGGGTAGGCAGAGCCACAAACTCACCAACAACTCCAAAAACTTATTGATAATTCTGTGACCACATTTTGCACAACCAGGCTAAGATGTTATCCAGTGTATTAGTGACAGGTTGCAAAATGCAAACCCATCGCCTAACAGCACTACACAGCCTTAAGTCCCTTAGTCGTCTCTTACGACATCCAATGGTAGACATGGAGTGGCAACATTCTAAACCCGGCACCACACAGGCTCAAGCTCAAGTAATTAATCATTTTTTTATGAAACGTAGGTTGGTTTAAATTGTTTTTTTGAGATTAATGAGTTTTTTATTAGCAAAAAGGTGAAAAAACATAACGTTGTACCTACCGAAAATAAATGATTTCGTCTCAAAGTGTACTTAGTGACTTTTGCTTGTCACCCGACAAAATAATATGTAGGTAACTATTCCAAAACAATACTACATCCAAAAATTAAATAAAATTGAATGAAGCCCGAACAAGTTAGAACAAGTCCTCCGTATCCTGATACTCTAGACAATCTAGAGTAAGAAGCCTAAATTATGTGCCAGTTAAAGTTAGCTCTCTCCTTGTTTATGTTCAAGTGTAAGAAAAGGAAAGGGCTATATTTATGTGTCAGATACGCTTTACTTGACGATTGTGAAACAGGCCCTTAGCCTCCATCAGGTTATTAATTATTATAATTAATGGCATATTTGTATTACTTTGTTTGTGGTATTTTATGTGTTGCAATAGATGTCACCACACGTCAGAAAGATCGCGCAAGCGTTAGTTTGATCGTGAAGTGCACAATCGTTAAATACGATATATTTTTTCAAAACCTTGTATTGTTAACCTTGTATTAATGAGTTTAATAACAACAAATATTTAACGTATTTTTTTTTTTATTTATACATAGAGTAATAAACGATATCATCAATAGGCGCATTTTTGGTGGAAAGCGACTGCTAAACTTACTTACTTAAAAAAATGATGATGGGTAAAAACTTAAAGAGCAGAGATTTTAGGTTTCATTATTACTAACTTACTTGATATTATCTTAAAACTATACTTACTATGTCGAGATTGTAATCTCGGCTTCGTTCAATAAAAGTAACCATTATTATAGTTATTTTTACAAGTTTTATTTAACTTGCAATATATGTATGTATGGAACGGTCATTTCGGCATTGGGTCTTTTGGGAAACGGATATCAAGCCAATCGTATCTTTTAGGAAAAGCACATTTTGGGAAACACTTATATCGGGAGACGGATTATTAAGAAAACGGTAATGACGGGAACGGGTGTTTTGGCAAAGGATGTTTTGGGAATCGGACAGAACGGTCCAAAACCGACGATGATAAAATATCAATTTCCGTTTCTATTAAGAAATTATATGCTAATTGTGATTTTAAATATATAATATAGTTTATTTTTTTAAATCATTTTTACAGACCTTTTAGCAAAGCCCATGAAGCAGCTCAACTATCTGAAGACGCTATGCAACATGGCAGGGTCATCATTCAAAATATTCTGACGGAATTGGGCCCAATGACTGGCTATGAATATGTAAGCTAACTAAATTCTTGTCTTTTCCAATTCCATAGATTATGGATTGATGGCTTTAGGCACTGGTCCCACCGCCGGCGAGTAAGCTATGAATTATCGGCTATTTTCTTGTCCAAGAAACGAACAAAAGATAATCGCACTCGTGTAAATAAAAGAGAGAGATATAAATTTATAGTTCATCGCTGGGCGAGTGAGCTATAGGGTGAAGACACATTTATCAGCACCGATTCGCATTTCGTCTATAGAAAATGGCTGTTTTGTATGAAGATGCGTACGCATGCGAAAGCAGAACTGATGCGTACGCATCTTCATACAAAACAGCCATTTTCTATAGACGAAATGCGAATCGGTGCTGATAAATGTGTCTTCACCCTTACTCGCTCAACTATGAACTATAAATTTATATCTCTCTCTTTTATTTACACGGGTGCGATTATCTTTTGTTCGTTTCTTGGACAAGAAAATAGCCGATAATTCAAAGCTTACTCGCCGGCGGTGGGACCAGTGCCTTAGGTGTAGCAACTGATACATTACCGGTTTTACAATCAAGAACCGTAGACTTTTTAAATGCCACTAATAGGTACAGTCAAGCGTAAAGATAAATATTCGCACAAAATGTACAAAAATATGTACACAAAGACCTTATTGCCATATAGTAATACGGACTGTGTTTAGTCGACGTCAAAGATATGTTTACATTTCTGCATATTATTTCAACGGAATAAGGTGAAAAAGTGTAAACATACTTTAACGTCTACTGTACATATTTTTGGGACTTTGTCGTGTATAAATATTGGTGCCCCTGACTGTATAAATAAATAAATAAAAACTTTGATAAGGACTTAGCTTAATCTATATTATCAATTACATTAGTCACAATTAAACTATTCTAAATGGCATTACAATTAAATTTAGAATGTAAAGTAAAAGTAAATGAAAGATTAAATCTAATTCACACGATGGGCAAGGAAATCTCCCTTTGTTCGTGCTTGCACGCCGCTGCAAACATTCCAGAGGGCCCTGCCAAGATGCATTACGCTAACTAGCATTTCTATTCGATTCTTTTTTAAACCAATCGCGTCACTGGTAGATGACGTGATACTAAAAGTCACGTGATCTACCAGTGACGCGATTGGTTTAAGAACGAACGAATAGAAACGCTAGTTAGCGCAATGAATCTTGGCAGGGCCCTCAGATATGCTGCATTGGCGCGCAGGATCCTTGCTTCCGTGACAGGATCCTTGCTTGGGTAAAAAGACAAGAGATCGAAAAAAACATACCTAACAAACCGGACCGGGAGATTCGACATTATTCACCTACCTGACAAAACCTAATGGATCCTGTAAACCAAAAAACGAGCCTAAATATACCTAAAGCTCCACATCGGAATTTAAGGCGCGGACATATCAAAAGACTGTCAGATTTGTTGTTATTTAAATGTTAAAGCTAATTAATTTAGCTTCCAAGGAACTTGGATTGCTTGTCTCAAACTATCAACTTAAGCCCGCAGAGACGAGGGCACCCCTATTCTTTCTTTCTCTTGATTAAGCGTTAAGTCGCTCATGTCGTCAGCGAAACAGTTACTAGTTGTACTTACAGCAATTATGTAAAAACTGAACTAATATTATTATTATGCAAATTATTAGTCGAAGTGTTAAGATAGATAAAATATTTGTTAGCGTTTTGGCGCTATGCTCGTTCAGAGATGTTATAATGGGAACAAAAGAAAGAAGAGGATTGAAGGTATAGCGTGGTGAACTCACAACCAGTCCTATCAGACTCACAGAACTGATGAGATATGGCTTAGAATGACTTTTTGTAGGTACATTCCAATCCATTAATGAAGTCGAGTGGGCTTTCAATGTAAAGTCTGTTCCTATAAGGACTGCCAATGAAAATAACAAGTATACCTGACTGTAATTGTCTTTAGATAGAGGATGAAATAATGATGGGAATAATTTTATCTCTAATTATTTAATTAAAAAGGTTGAATATATATTCATCATCATCATCGTATTATGTCCGAATAATAATTATGAAGGTGCTTCTCCACCGGAGACACGAACAGAGAATTGGATTTGAGTAAATTGAATTGCAATGATTTTTTTTTACGAATCCGTAGGTAGTAGTAATTTTCTTGGTTAGCGTATCGAAATATCTCTTACGATATTTACAAGTTTGTACCTAAATTAAATTGGTATAGTTGCGTATGACATTATAATATACTGACAAAATCAGTTACAATATGATTAAATCACACTACTACTAACATCACTACTTTTTATGTCAAATAATATTTCGAAAAAATAAAATGTGTATAATAATGTCAAGCGTGACGTGAGTGATTTTCATCAAAATAAACATGAAGACAATGATAAGTGTATAAATAAATAATATGACTATGTTCAACCTTCAAAAGTACGCGAATATGGAGTTATAATGGTAAATTGATTTGTTTATACGAGTGACGGAACGAATAGGAACAGACTTTATAAACACTTAAATCCATTTGGAGTCGTTTACACTTTTAAGACGCTGGGATCCATCAATGGATTTAATTATACTATTAAGTCTACAAAGAATGGATCTTTGTAGGATAACAAATGGATTCCATTAAATTTTTTTTACAACGGGATCCGTGAGTACTAAGATCCATTGATGGATCGAAGTGTAATTAAGAGTGCAACAGAATCCATTGATGGATCCCTGCGTATTAAAAAGTGTAAACGCCTCCAAATAGATTTAAGTATACATTAAAGGCCACTCGACTACATTAATGGAATTGAATGTACAAAAAGTTCACTTGACTCCATTAATGGATCCTATTGATAGATCCTCGTGGACAGAGCGGAGGTGCGGGTAAACCCCCCTGATAGGTCTGTAAATCCCTTGCCTGTGGGAAAGAACCTTACAATTAATAAAATTTAGATACTTAAAAACGCTTCCTTAAGGTAGTTTTTCTAAAATACTGAAACAAGTGCCAGAATTTCGCAGTTTTTCGAGCGCCATGGGGGTAGCACAGGGTTTTCAGGGTTGCAAACTTGCGTGTAAACTACTCTCAAGAGACCCACAACATATAAAAAAATCGTAGTTACATGCGCGTTTGCGATGTTTGCCTTTTTTTGCGTTGATGTAGACTGGCCTACTTAAACCTTCTTATTATTAGAAAATTAAAAATATTTGTTTATGTAATAAGCAAAACCCTTGGTACTTGAGTCTGATTTGTACCTTGACCGGTTTTTTCATTACTTGGCATTACTTTCATTAATTTGAGTTTATAATGTGACAGCTACAAAATATTTTAGAAAATACTTTTTAAGTATTTACAACGAAAAAGATTAATGGTTTTTTGTTTCAGATTATCATTGTGATGTTTTTTTTTTCTATGGGTGTTTTTATTCTTCGCTCTCCCGAATATTTCACAGGATGGGGTGATTATATTCAGAAAACTCTCAAGCTAAAAGGAAATAAATAGTGTGTACCCTTCTAAATATTTACCATATGGGCGGCCTTATATTGCTTTCGACTCCTCCTTCTAACTACCTAATGTTCGTCCGTCAACCACTTGCTTCTTCGCTTTAAAAATAGTAAACCTTTAATCGTTTTTCAGCATTTTGGATTCTGTTGCTGCTATTTTTATCTGCTTCGTATTGATTATGTTACCATGCCCAAAAAAGGCTCGCAAATTATTTCATAAGCCGAGTAAGTATTTTTTATTCTGTTGCTTAATCGTTATGTCTTTCTATGGTGCCTAGCCTACTGGGTAGGAAAGCCAGTGTTTTCAACGCGTTAGTGGTTTGAGACAGTCCGAGTTTTAAGTTAATTCTGGGCCTGAAGGAGGATAGGCATAACCATGGTCTCAAAACAAGGTCTTCTCTCCCAAAAAGCTATATTCTTTACGTCATCACTATACCTAGAGATTTTTCTAGCACGAACGACATGTTGATAGTGCTTGACATAATAAAAACATCGACAATCCTGTTATCGATAAGTAGCTGGTATCATTTTAACGTCATAGAGTGATTTTCACCGAAGTGTATAAAATATTGATAAATTGATAGTTCTTTTTTTTATATAACGCACCACATTGTTATATAAATCATATGACATAATTATACGATTGTCATTTTTTTCCTTGATGAATAAATGATTTCGCTATTTTCTTATTTGGTACTTCATTGAGTTCCAGGACATCGTGAATATTTTCTTAACAACTATATATATTGTACGAATATTTCCTCTATAACGTTGCAGTGGTTGAGTGAATCGATAACAGGTTTGTCGATATTATAATTATGTCAAGCACTAACCACATGTTGTTCCTGCTAGAAAAATATCTAGGTATAGTCATCACACAGTTGCCACTTGAATTACCACTGCACACAGTAGGTTACACAAGTCACAAGCCTTATTTTCAGATACTAACTTTAATTTATTATAATATATTAATAGGGCATTGTTGGTGGTCCACCTATGTTGTCCACCTATGTCGATTACGGAGAGTAGAATAGACAAAATCAATAGGTAGGTTTAGGTTATGTTAGTTCTTCAGACTGCCCGAAGGGCCAAAACAACCTAGAAGTAGGAGCTCCGCGTAAGCGGATCTCTGTCGACTTCGTTAGGGTCTGCTAAAATGCCCAGGTGTACCACTAATAACAAGGGATATTAATAATATTAATGCATTCATACATAAAAAAATACGAGCAGGCATTTTTATGATTAAGAAGTTTAAAATACGAGTACAATGAGGAATTACAACCTTACGCTACTACAATCACCAGATTTTCCAAATCATACCGGCTGGTTCTAAATCTGTTTTGACGTTTTTTGTCATTCTATTCAAACCTATGTAAATAGTTATGTTTTGCTCTCGCTTACTATCATAATGTCAATTATTTTTAACCCTTTGAACGCCAAGAACCCCTAAAGCGGTCGTGTGCCATCGTGCCTACAACGCCATCGACGCTTATAGTTGTCACAGATATAGTGCAAAATAGACCCGAGTATTGTGGTTTTCAGCTGTCATTGGCGTGCGAGTACGACTTTTGTATCAAGCGGCGAAAAGGTTAATGCACCGTTCAAAATACTAACAGCAGAAATGATAAGGGCACAGCTCGGATTTTTACTTCTCAGCAAATTAATCTCTTGCTTAGGAATGCTTACACCTAATTCTATAGAACTTGGCTTACTGTATTGAAAATAAAAAATAAACATACTCTTTGTGAGTAAGTAATGTCTGGGTACTAGCGCTTCCCGAGAGGAGACCGTTGTTGACAAAAAACGCAGCAAGAATTTTTCAAAAAGCCTAATTTCTAGCTTTTTGAACAGTCTAACAAAAGCAAGTCTCAGGCTGCGGCTCCACTGAGGCGGAGATAAGCGGAGTGAAGCGGAGCTGTGCCAATATTAACCAATAGAATCTTAACTAACGTGCGCAAGGCTCGCTCGACGTGACCGCATGCACCTTCTATTGGTTAATATTGGCACAGCTCCGCTCCGCTCGTCTCCGCGTCAGTGGAGCCGCAGCCTTAAATCTGAACTACCCCTACTCAAATTTGAAATTTAGTACGAAGTCTTAGCAATGTAGATGAATAAAAAACAACTATGAGTGAAGGAATTATTCCTCCACCTCCTCTTCCTCCATTTCTCCATTTGGATCAGATCCTTTCCAGGTTCTGACTTCATAGTTGTAGAGTGATTGAACACTCTCAACTGAATCATTATTTCATTAAAACTGCGCCGTCGTTCAGTTGCGCCCTCATTACTACTAGGTATTGTGTTTTGTAACAAATAAATTAAAGTATCGTCTTGAAATTGAATACACAATATAGGTAAAGTTAATTGACCTCTAACCTTCGCGGTGGCCACTTTTTAACCGACTTCAAAAAAATGAGGTTATTATGTTCCGCTTTATGTATTTTTTTTTATGTATAGGTAGGTATTCACCGATTTCTCTGTCAATTGTGGACCGTTTTTTTTTTTTTGTTTCATAGAGTATTCTTCTGAAATGGTCCCTTTGTCACCATATCTGAATCTGGTGAGGAGATAATTGAGGAATTGAGGGAACTCCTGAAATATTGTAGGCAAACCTATAGCGATTTCAGTATTTTTAGAAACAAATCCAGCATTTGCATTCAGAAAGTATCAATTTGTGAAGTGGAACTGATGATGAATACTACAGGTGGCCACCGGAACTCCTCAACGGTACCGGTTTCAAGGGGAGCGATAAGAAATCTCGATTAAAATAGTTGAGCGACAACAACAAAGAACATTTAATTTTTTAAATATAACTATGAATTTCTCGCGGTGTTGCTTGCCGCGTGCTGGAAATGTCTGAAAGTTTCATATATCAACTAAGAAGTGGGACTAGGTACATATGCTTATTATGATTACTAAAATGTATTTTTTAAAAAAACGCCTTCAAAAACGCAACAAATAACTTCTATTAAAATGATAGGTAAAGGATGATTTCCACCAAACGGCTCGTATCGCATCGGATCGGAAAGGATACGGACGGATGCGGCGACAACCGATCGCGTCTCTTAAAATTATTATTATCTATTTATGACGGAGCCGATCGCGCGTCGCAGCATACTTTCGGCTACGATCGCGTGTCGCGGAATACGCCCGCGGTCAAGTTGCTGTGCGCGGCTTGGTAATATAGACTTTAAATACTATGAACATGATTTGACATCGTTTAAAGACTATAAAATTATTTCCGTTCCTGGTGGAAATCATCCTTAATAGGTTAGTGCAATCGGCACCTCACAATATTTTCAACCAAATGCCGACTTCAGTTGGACTAACCTATTAGGTACCTATCATTTCAACAGAAGTTTTTTTTTGCGTTTTTGAAGGCGGTTACCTATTTGTTTTCCGTTAAGTTACTCATTCATAGTTTATAAATTGTGTATTCATTTTGTACAACGACAAAAATGTACTTCGATTTCAAGAAAGTAGGTACTTTAGTTTATTAGAAAACACAATAATACCTAGTTATGAGGGCGCCACTGGACGCTCGGCGTACTCTAAAGTAAGATTTTTATAGTTCCGGAGTCGGAGCACAAAGAACAGTATAGAGACGAAATGAAAGAACGGCGTTCGGGACAACAACAGTCTAGGTTGCTGGTTACCTGGGATCATATGAGTGGCCAATTGCCGTGGAGCTACATATTTGTATTGGGTTAGTACGTCACTTGTTTTTTTTATTGTATTTTTATTATTGATTTCAATAGTGGCCGTTGCGTTGTAATACATAGGTACTCAGTATTTTTAAGTTTCTACCTATAATACGGTTCGGTGATGGTTGAATTATAATCGAGAGAAAAACAAATGATTGTACTGTGTGTCAAATAAGGTGGCAATATGGCAATATGTTACATTCACCCCATCTGTATCTCGATATTCTTATTCATTAGAAACTATCGCTAAACCATTCACAAATAGCATATAACCAATATCACTAGAGTACCGTGGTGCAGGGTGAAATGTGAAAAATGCGGTAGCAATGAAATTAAAGTTATTCAGTAAAATCGGTCGATGAATATTTTATGACGTAAAAAAATATTTTTACCTTTTTTTTTAAATTCATTTATAGGAAAAATCATTGTAATATTATATATCAGTTCTAGAAGGCGAAAACTGAACACAGTTTATCTGCCGCTGTAGTCACACGGTGAATATTTATATGTCTAGGTATTAATATTAAATAGTTTAAGGACCATAAGCCGAGTCTCAGCCGACATACCATATAGACATACTATATTTTTATTTTTATTTGTAATACATTATTGTAAATTAAATTTGAAAAATCAGCCGAGGTAAGCGGCTTTTAGGGTACTTTTACAATGGTGTGGGGGTATTGTGCAAATTCAAAACTATATCTCGGTGTAACTCGTTAAGGCACTTGGTAGTAAGTATTCCCCTGTTCTTTTTCCATGTACATTAGTGAATTTGGGTAATAGGTACATTATGTCGGTCGGTATTTAAGTTTTGTATCTAGAATATTTGTTCAAATTGTTTAATTTGTCAATTTCTTCAGATACAATTGTGATTTTGATTTAGTTGAATAGGCTAATAATGGTAATAAAAATGATTTTGCACTATTCTAATAATTTTGATTCTTGGCGCTTAAATTTATTTCGAATTCAGTTTGGTACGATTGCTTTCAATAAGCATAATAATATTTGTAGTGTATATTTTATTAGTTCGACCGTACGTTCCTAATAAGTATTCTATTACAGATTGTGCTAACGAGTATAACATCCTGAGGATATAGTATGGTAGCCTGGATGTAGCTAAGGCCTTCGATCGGGTCTGGCATCGGGCACTTCTCTCGAAGCTACCTTCGTACGGGATTTCCGAGGGACTCTGCACTTGGTTTTCCAGCTTTCTTGACGGGCGCAGCATTAAGGTCGCTGTCGACGGCTGCTACTCCAGCACTATACCCGTCAACGCAGGTGTGCCCCAAGGCTATGTGCTGTCACTTACGCTGTTCATCCTGCATGTTAATGATTTGTTGTTGAAAGACAACATTCATTGTTATGCGGACGACAGTACTGGTGACGCACGATATACTGGCCGTGCGAATATCCCTCGGTCAGTTATGGAGGGGAGTCGGGTGAGACTTGTGTCCGAAATAGAGGCATCCTTGGAGCGAGCCTCCGAATGAGGTCGACGAAATCTCGTCCAATTCAACCCATCGAAGACACAGGTCTGCGCTTTCTCTACCAAGAAATCCCCATTCTGTCCAGCGCCTAAGCTCCAAGGAACTCCCCTTTCCAACTCCAAGAGTATTCATTGGGATCCTTGGTGTTGACATTGCTAGCGACGTGCAGTTTAGAGGTCACCTCGAAGGCTGGGTGTGCTAAATCGGTCCAAGCAGTACTTCACTCTGCGGCATCGCCTTTTCGATTTCATTGTTGTAAAGATATTTATTAATTTCGTAGCCTAGAAAATTTTCTATTACCTCATCAATACAAGATAAAATTGTAATAGGTCTATAGTTATTTACGTTGGAATAGCTGCCTTTTTACCTACGTTATTATTTGTACGTACTTTTTATATTTTTCGTTTAAATATTAACACATAACTGCATAAACATAAGAGATTTTTATATTAAAAGGACATTATAAAAATATAAAACCAAAAAATACTTTGTTTTTCTAGTTATTATGCATTAGAAGAATTGCTCAGCCCAAAAAATAATGATTTAGAATGTGCATCCTTTGCACTTCGGTCGAAGGACACCCACAGGGTGCGCCAGGGTTGCGTCACCAGCGGTCCACATTTTGTTTAAGTTAATTCCATCTTGTAGTAAACTTGCGTTTGGTCAAGTTTGGAAGCGCTCTTAGTGGTTACTGTTTTTGGTTATTAGTTTTTCTTTTTTTGTGTGTTGTTATTGTTGTTTCTTTTGTTAACGTTATTTGTTGTTGTAGTGAAGTGGTAAAAGAATAGAATTGGAGGCTGGACCATCTACTGGTGGACCTAATAAACGCCTTCGAGTATTTTTTACATTCGCTAATGTATTGTGGTACCAGTAATACGTTCATCTCAGTTAGCGTTGCAGGGGTTGTATACCTTGACGCTTAAAATAATTTGACTTACTCTTTCTTTTCATGAATTGTGGTTTCGAATTTAAATTTTAAGCTTTAATATATATTGTTTATAGTTTAAATTTCGTTGGTTGTTAAATTAAACTAGGGCAGTAAAAAAGAAAAATACAAAAATGAGTTGGCATTTTAGTTGCATTTTCGGCAACAGATGTTTCGTTCTAGCAATATTCTTGTGGTAGCAATATGGGTCGACCCAAGTCAAATTATTGTAAGCGTCAAGGTTTACAACCCCTGCAACGCTAACTGAGACGAACGTATTACTGGTACCACGATACATTAGCTAATGTAAAAAATACTCGATTCGGGATGTTTCGGGGAACACAGGTAGGTGTAGTGATTACTAACGGCGTTTTCTTGGTAGAGGGGTGTCAATGTTCTGTATTGCCATCTGGCACACAGTATAGTCACGTTTTGTTGGATAATGGTTGATGAGTCCGCTGACAGACAGAGGGACGAACGGACGGTTGGACGGACGAACGGATGGACGGACAACGGAGGCTTATTTATTCTTGTTGCGACCTTTTGGACATGAAACCATTTGGATACGGAATCCTAAAAACACCCATAGGGTAATTTTTGCTTCACTTATCTTGCTACGGCCTTACTACTTACTAATTGCGGCTTTGCTATTATAAGTATTGTTTTTTTTTAGGAGGCGGTCTTGCCCTGGCAACGTCTTGTAGAGAACAATTTTCCAATACGAACGAAGTAATTGTAGAAAAAATTAAAAACGCTACTTTTTTCGACCAATTTATTAACGAATCAGCATCAAGAAGCAGCACTCTAATACCTATTATTATTATTGCCACGGTGTTTGCCACGCTCTTTGTTTCAAATATGGTCGTTGCTATTCTAGGAGTGATATTCGTAAACAACTTGGTAAGACATTACGACTGGTTACCTAACTATTCTTAGGCTGGGTTTTATAAAGATCCGTTAGATCAAATTTCGGTCAGGAATGTCAAAACTTGTATGAAGTTACTTAAAATTGATCTGACATATTTACTAACGGGCCTTTATAAAACCGGCCATTAGGGCCTGTTTCCCAATCGACCAGTAAATTTATCTGCCATTTAAAGTTGTTTCTCTTCTTGTTTATTTTAAAGTCTCAGAAAGAGAAAGGGCTAAATTTATCTGTCAAATATGCTTTACTTGTCGATTGTGAAACAGGCAGTTAATCTAATTAACTTCATCGAACCACAGCATCGAACGTATGATTAGTATCAATATAATTACGATTTTCATTGCATCGAAAGGCATTTCTCGCTGCATGAGTTTTTTTTTTGGTAGTCACAAGTCTAACCTTACTTAAACTACGTGATTAATGTACAAGATATCCTGTAAACATCATGGTTTCAGCAGAAAATAGCGAATAAAACGAATATTGAAATTAAATTTTGTTAATGAAATGGTAGGGCGCTTTTCCATTAGCCGGCCCGGCACCGGCACGGCACCGGTATGGCCGTGCACCGGCACCGGCGCCCGAGCTTTGTTTTTCCACTGCGCCAGTGTTGATGCCGGTTTACACCCGGTGAATGGTACAGTACTGACACGGACTTCAGAACGACGACACGTAAAGCACAACGCGTAGATATAACAATGGTATCGTCAAGCCGTCGACTATATTTGATATATCTTTTACATCCACGACGCCAATATCAACGCAGAGACATCGAATTTTAGATTCATCCAATACTAAAAGTCAGATACCTAGAAGGAACATATTATACCCTATTTGAAAATGAACTCGAGAAAATTCTTCAACTATTTTCGCATGACTGAAGAAACATTTAACTATTTGTTGGAGTATTTGTATCTGAAAATTTTGTCCCAGAGACAAGGCTGGGCCTCCACTCACTTGATAAAAGTCACGATGTCGTATTTAAACGCCATGATGCGTACGCATTGAACTGAAAGCGAACTACAAACCAAATGAGTCTCTCCCTCCGCTCCGCGTCCTCCTATGCGCCCCGCGCATTCACACATGCACACGGCTACAATTCATATACAATATACATGCAGTTTTGCCGGGCCGGCACCGAGTGGGAAGCTTGCTACCCCGGCGACGGCGACGGCGCCGGCGGGAGTCAACGCCGGGCCGGCGCCGGCGCCGGTTATTGAAAAAGCAACCCATACATTTTCATACATTTTCATACATTTTTGCTTCCCCGGCACCGGCACGGCCCGACCGGTTCGTCGCCAGTGCCGGGTAATGGAAAAACGGCTATACAACCGATGTGAAATTCCTTGGGTCACCATTACGACTTAGACCGGCTTGCACGTAAATGTTAACCCCAGGTTAACCCTTGGTTAACAGGTTAATTCGTTAAAATTGAAAGTTCTCATATGAATCTGATATTAGCGAATAAGGCTTGTTTGGCGTGTGAGTGACACATTTTATATTTGACTCTCAAATTAGTAACGTGCGTTTTTTTTTGCTTTTCAGGCCTACTATCTTGAAACAAACCCACTCTGGTTCGTTATTACCGTGAATTTCTCAGCTTCGTTTTGCTTTATGCTTCCAATGGGTACTCCTGGAAACCAGATTGTTCACAAAGACGCAAAAGTGTCTATTTTTAGCATGGTAATGAAATTATTTAAGCATCGACTTGTAAATAGGCTTAGAAGATATCTTTGTGGTTGTTGAGTACGTCGTAATCGGCTAAGAGACCTTAGAATCTTCAACATTCCTTGATTGAACAAAATGGTGTTGAATAGATAGCGTTTCCACACAGCTAATGATAAATGAATGAATAAATGATAGTTAATCTACGTAGTCCACGACTGGATGCGTTATTTCGTATATTTTCGAAAAGTACCTAGTGAACGAATAGCGGAAAAATAAAACATTCTTAAAATAGTAGTCGCCTAAAAAGGACATCTTCATCTGATTCATCTCGCTATAATAACAAGGTTCAAGTTGTCTAACAATTCATCTTTCATATAATTTTGAGACAATCAATTTATTCGGAGGAAGATACATTTAAATCGTAAAATGAAATAAATATCCAAAAAATATATGCACTATGCACTCACTATAATAATATATAATAATAATTAGAATAATTAAGAACTAATGTAACCTACTATCTACTTAAAACTAGAATTTTAGAATTTAGAATTTTCATAATATAATTGCTTTTTTTTCACATTAGAATAATTAACTTTAAAATTCACACGCACACGTTTCCTTTAATAACGTCGATTAAACTGAAAAACAGTTGCCTAAATCTAACAATTCTTGTCTAATTACTTATACAAGATAAATTTGTATTTCATTTCTAATTTAGAGTTCGTTTAGCGTGAAAACGTTTTTACAATAACGGTCATTTTATTCTAATAAAAAACTACTAACTATAGGTTCCATATTTCTTTCCATAGGTCTTTTCATTGTTTTATTTTTCAGTTCCAATATGATAAATAGCGTTAAATTATTTTATATTTGTGTATAAACCTATAAATCTTATAAATCGTTATAAGAAAATCATGCGAGGTTGCTGAAAAGAAAAGACAATAATGTTCCTAACACCGGATGTAACCTCGTCTTATTATGATTGAAGCTGCAAAATGGCCGTCCGTTTACCTGTGTGCGTGTTTTGAGGGTTGCCATATAAATCGTCAAATTGCCCATTTTAAGCAAACTCGACAGATCCACTATAAGCCATTGAGGAGTTCCTATAACCACCTGTCTCCATCATCATAACCATAACAGCTCGATAGTACCATATAATTATTATGGTCATCGCAATTAGTTACATAAGTATGCAAAA
This sequence comes from Acleris cristana, assembly GCA_948252455.1. Taxonomy (NCBI): domain Eukaryota; kingdom Metazoa; phylum Arthropoda; class Insecta; order Lepidoptera; family Tortricidae; genus Acleris; species Acleris cristana. The sequence continues at coordinate 8,415,915 of OX411775.1, forward strand.
TTTCAAGATAATCTGACAAACTAGAAGTAACTAAGCTAAAACAGAGATCCAAGACTTAGTTGCATTCATAGTTTCTTAGATTGTTTGTGATTTAGTTAAAACTGTTTAAAAAAAATCGATCAAAATTAAGTCTGACTCGCATAATCAGGGTTCCGTACCATAACTGACGGCGTTGCAGATTTCTCAACATTTAGGAAAAAAATCGTGAAAAAACTGGCCACATTGATTGTAATTTTTGTTTGTAATTTGCGTCAAGTAAATAAACGCATACCTATTTGTGAAAAATAACACGAATAATCATAACTTACACGTGATATTAAGTGATACTGTGTGGCTTTTTATATTTACTATGGTAGTTTTTACACGTTTTTACTACGCAAGTCGGCATTTTCTTTGGCGTAAAATTAAATGTCACTCGTGCTGTGTAGCTCGACGCGTAATGGCGGCGGTTTGGTGTACCTAGGGCAATTGTGAGACGGGAAATCGAGTGAGTATGACGGAACGAAATGGTGCACCTTGTTCGATTCACACCTTTTTAGTGCAATGTTACGTCCGTATTTTTTTTAGGTCCGTGGTTCCTAACTAACTTTTACTAACGTGCTTTATTTTCTCCGTACTTCGTAATAAAAAAATAGCATACAGTAACTGTTCACAATCTTTTGGAAACGCAAAAATAGATAGATTTTTGCCCTTTTTACTATTTAAACAGCCGTAAACAGAACATTTGCTATATTTCGGTTTCTTTGCAAGCACTATTTATTTATTCTGTGGTTGGCGGTTTGGTAAGATGTACTTATTCTAAAAGGGCGTAACTTCATTTCTACGACACAATGGACATATTACGTTAGGCCAGTCTGTATTAAAAAAAAGTTGTTATTTTTTTTAGTAATGGCGGTCCACCGATAATTTTTTATGTGTCTGTCAATAGTGTCAATGTCAAATTTAGAATTATGACAGCTTTTTTTCTCGTGAAAAAGGCAATGGTATTATATCTATTCGGGCGTAGTATTGGTAAAATTCATTTTTATTTTTAACTTTCTTATAATTTTTTAAATAAAGAAACATAAATTGAAATAAATATTTTGCCGTGTTCAGGAGGCAAAATCCTTTCGATTCCTATAGTAATTTGCAGGTGTCACCAAAATGAAATGTTGTCAATTGCTACGTTACCATGGTTACCATATTTCTACAGACAAAAGACTGCAATCCGTAGCGAACGCTATTGTTAGCAAGAGATAAATAGTTGTTTCAAATTGCTCGCCATTCCCGCCAAGAGAAGTGCCCGCTCACGGCCGTCCTTATCGCACTCCTGCGATATCTAATTGTGTATCTCATGTTTCATAGCTGACAATGACGTCGGTGCAAATTAAACAAATCATGGCGATGTACAAACAAAATGTAAAGATATTTACGGTACTTATGAATGAGATGGGACATCCATTCTTCCTTTTACAGTTACAGTATAATTTCGGTAGCCTCGAAAAACACAAGACGGCATTTTGTATGATTTATATTTGTTGTATTTCGGTAATAAAACTTTACTGTTTTTGTTGCGTGCATGTCAACGGCCGCGGCGCAACTGAACGGTAGTCAAACGATAGTAAGGCAATTGCCTTCCTTTTTGAGGAACGCTTTTGCGCGCAGATGACGTATCTTAATATAAAATATCATTGATCCCATGCCTCTATATCCTAGTATTATTTTACAAGAGTAGTAAAGCATCCAGATCTTAGAGAATATATTACCTGGAGCCGCCTTATAGGTCATATTCCAGTACAATCATGTCTGCCGAGATTTGCGGGGGGTGAAGAAATAACACATGCAAAAGATTACTTACAAATGCAAAAACTATCTGTGTCATTACACACGAATATTTTGACAAAAATCTAACACATATACATTTTAATGCACACAAACATATCACACATGTAAATACTTTGTATAAACGCAGTTTAAGAATACGTAAATGCGAATGTAAGCGGCATAACCTACGGTGCGAGGATTAGGTCGATAGCTAATATCGATATTATTACTGACATTTGCACAAGCATACAATTTTAGTACCTATAAACTATTACGAGCATTAGGATATTATTGGTTAATTAAATAGTAAATAAAAATAACGCAAAAGTTTGATGTTTTTTTATTTATCTTTGTTAACAATTTTATACATTTCAATTACTTCACTAAATACATATATAAAGTAGCGAGTATTATTATTATCAATAACGGGGAAACACATTCGAGTTCTGTGATACGTAACTGAACCTGATATTCACCACAATTTATTTATTTAAACTTTATTGCACTAAGAAGACATTTCGTATAAGGGGAGGACCTAATATTATAAAGCATCTTCTACCAGTCAACAATAGGCCAAATCAGATAAATTATCACTATCGTTATAGCGAAGGAAAAATAGTCTAAGAAATTTAAAATTATATATTTTCACAAAGTTTGCCCTCTTGACCACTCATGGAGATTATAGTCCAATGTTTCTTATTATTGTTTTATGAGAAGAAACCTTATTGACTGTATTTGTATTAGATCATATGTGACAAAGTTATGAAAGTTTTAAAATACTATGGTCATTGGTCTTTATTTGTATAAGTAAATATTTAAGAGTGAAACGTGAAAAACTTACTAAAATACTAAATATACCTAATTTTTCATATAAACATAAATTAGGTACAGCAAAATCTATTAACTTTCGCCTCTTGCTTGGTAGCGTTCGATACTGACTTGCATCAAAATGTTTCGAACATATGGAACTAGGTAGTACGCGAAGGCACCCAATTTGCTTGTCTGCTGCATGAGGCGGTCATATTTTTTTCAAATCCGGGTCTTTTGGAAAACTGTAAAATATACAATTAGAATAAATTGTATTCAGTAGGTAATTTCCAGGTCCTTAGTAAATCTTCCTTATTGTCGATAATTATTTATGTAATCGAGACTACCCTCATCACTATAACCGAGTCTCGGGGGGAGTACGCCGACGTCATCATTTTTATGAAAACAATTATTTAGCTTATTAGTATTATCGACTTTATTTCAAAACCGGTTAAGTCATTTCTTACAAAGCATTAAAACCGAGTCTCGTGAGGAGTACGGACTAATCCAAGTAACAATTGGAATCGATTGCATATAATCGTTAAATTTGACGTGCGATGAAAATATTTTTATAAAAATATTATTTTACGTATATAAAATTATAAAATTACTTACAAATGAAATGTTGTACCATCTTTTTCGAAGCTTGAAGTCGTTGATCGTTTTTTACACGAACTTACAGCCCATGCAGGCATTTTTCCAATGAGTGTTCTCTGGCTAGCGGCGATTTTGCGAATGACCATTAATCGATTTTGAAATAGGTTTTGTATAACTTTTTGCACATTGTGCAGGTTTTTCGACAGAGGGGTAATGTACTGAATGGCGGCTCCAGGTAATATATTCTCTAAGATCCAGATAGGTATGAGACTGACAAAGACAGAGAGGCAAGATACATGACATACATGAACATGAATGAAAGACATGCCTGTGTTGATTGCGCCCAAACTGATAGTGGAACATCACAGTGTGCGTTATCAAGCGGTGAGAATGTTTAATTGCCTATCTAATGACTTAACGCATTCACTGCCAGTTGCACTTGCATGACAGTGAACGCATATATTCGTCGGTGGCAGTGAATGCGTTAAAAAGCATATCTATTAAAATCCGCCTAAGGAACTGTTTACTAAAGAAATGCTTCTATGATGTAGACGAGTTATTTAATTATCCACTTACTAATAAACATTGAGTAACGGTGGTATAGCTATACAATGTTTTGTCCTTATCTGTCAAATACAAATGTCACAATGACAGATAAGGACAAAACATTGTATAGCTATACCAACGTTACTCAACGTTTATTAGTAAGGGGGTTAGTATTTAAAATCAAGTTAACTTAATTAGGGTTTATTTTATAATTAGAATCAAATATAAGTAAATTATTTTATTTTATTCATGTGCATGTTGTAAAAATGTGATTTTAATTTTAATTTTAATTGTAATAGTAATATTTCCGACACAAAATGTAAAACTACCAACCATCAGTGGGCTTTCAATGAGCATGGGGCTCCCTCTTGTTATACCTACCCGCTGGACGTACCGCGAGCGCGGGTAGAATCATTGTGCTTTTCGACCGACGAGGCGAGGCGAGACGTGAATTTCAGTGTAAAGGAATATTGTATGATTAAGTAGGTACCAGCTTGTTAACCTAGACTAAAGATTATGAATTAATTGAAAATGTTTTCTCCTCTTTTCAGATATTGGCTGGTTTAGGGCCTACTATATTTTCTATTCTTTTTATGTGGCTGGCGGTTACAGTATATGCCCCAATAATATGGCCCATTTTGAAAGACGACGGTGTGCCAACTTGGGTGAATAGGACCGCATAAAATAGGACAGTCTGTAGTTGTTTAATCTGTAGTCACCGCGAGGCTGCTGTGTAATGTAATAATGTTGTGTGTACAGTCGCCCACACACTTAACTGACCATTAAAGACGGAACTGAGAATAAGTGTCAATGCTTGAAAGGGATGTAAATATATCTAATATGAAAAAAATATCTACATCCCTGTCAAGCATTGATATTTTCTCTCTGCTCTGCCTCCAATGGTTAGTTAGGTGTGTTGCTGTGTGTACTTAGCTACTTAAAGCCGGAAATACATTACGAAATTAGTGGCACGAAATTAATTTCGTGACATTAGTTTTACCAGCAGTTTCACGTGTAATTTAATAATTTCGTAATGCATGCATTAATTTCACGAATGCAAATTAGTTTCGTGCCCTGCGCAATTTTTTGGTGAAACTAATGTCATGCAACTAATTTCACCATGTAAACTCAACGTGAAACTAGTGTCGCGAAAATGCCTGCGCTGTGCGGACGTGTGTATTTTTATCAGATAATTCAGAGACTAACTTCATTGCACCCAAATGCTTTCTTGTTAACCATCCTCGAATCCACCAACGTCTTTTTTTTCTTGATAGTCTTTTTTTAAGTTTATATAGAAGCATCAGCTAAAGAGATTGAATATAGAAAAATATAGCTTTGATGCTGATGGGGCCATGGTTACTGCGATACTGTGACTTTCACGACACTAATTATTTTACGAAATTACTTTCGCTTATATCGAAACTACTTTCGTGAAAATGATTTCAACATGCATGACACTAATTTCGTAATGTAAATTCGGCTTCATTTTTGTCTATTGGCCATTTGCATAATTTCATTTTGTCTAAAATCATTTCTCATAACCATTCCCTTTGCCTTACAATTGTTTAATACAGTGTGTAAATGGTTTACGGGCGTTCCTTTTAACTTTGTTCAGTATAGCCCCTAATTAGGCAGCTTTTGTATAAATTAAATAAAAAAATTAACGATACAAAATAATTTAACACGCAATGTATAACAAAAAAAATCAATGAATTAAAAACGCAATTGATGATGTTTGAAAGTTAATTTTTATACTTACCTGACAGATGGACTTAGATGTACATTGCGGGTTGATAGGATGTTCAAAAATTAATAACGGTGTATACGTTAGCGTAATCAAAATAATTGTTTCTATTTATGATTAATAGAGTCTGAATCTATGTCCATTTTAAATAAACGCCCGTATACTATTTACACACTGTATAATGCTTCGATCAACAATACCAACTACCTAACGGGTCAGCGGAAAAAAACTTTTTGGTTAATAACTGCTCCCTTGCGGCGTGAGGTCCTAATTTTGATTAGTTCTGTTGACAGACAGCCAATGTCAACACGCATCACAATGCCACAATGTGCATTAAAAAGTTGCAAAAATTAGTATCGAAAAAGAAATTATGTATCGGTCGGAGTATTTTACTTTCGGGAAGTACATAATATATATATATTTATTATATTTGTAACTTTACACTAACTGAATGAACTGAAAAATGAACCCCTATTTCTCCTGGTCACGCTATAACTTGAGAATGGTTTAACTGATTTCATTCATCTTTTTTTAAATGTTCCCTAATAATTATTAGAAGGTAGTATATTCTATTATAAAAAATAAGAAAATTGCGTAGTAACTTAAAAAAAAACCACTGGGAATGTCGAATAGAGTTGGTGTTGAATAGAGGCTCTGGTAGGTATTTTGTTAGGGTGGGTTTAGACCAAGCGAACGAACAAGAATTCTAAGGCATTATCTCTTTCGTTTACTTAATAAAGACAAAACATGTTCTAGAGCATTCGCTCGTTTAGTCTAAACCCACCCTTACAAGAATTTTAAATAACGTTGAACTTAAAATTCTTTTAAACGTTTATCTCGGTTCGTTAGTAAACAAATGCAACTGACGTATATATTCACGCTGACCGAATTTCGCTTTGATTTTGTATGAGGCCAGTTATCTATAGTATTGTTGATCAAAGATATAATGTCACTCTTAATAATCAATCACTTAAATTATATTATTTAGGCTAGGTTAGATTATTTATTATTCGTAATAATTATTATACTCATATAAACTAATTGTCAATTGTGTATTTATGTCCAATAGTGTAACCGTTTTCGCAACAATCATCACTAGAGCATGTCGCCTCTTTTCCTTTCCCTCTTTTTCAATGTTTGTTATACCTATATTGTGAATACATGTTTTTCTTTCTTTACATGAATGCTTAAAAATGCGAATTCAATTCTGATGGATATTATAAACCCTCGCATCGCTCGTCGTCACGCCTAATTTTTACCTTTCATTTATTTAAGTACACCTGACAAAACTATATATAGGTCTAGGTTAGGTATCACGATCAACACGTAACACGAGAATTTAATATTAATAGTAATATTATAAAGAGGTAAAGATTGTGACGTTGTAAAGAGTAATCTCTGAATCTACTGAAATAATTTTGAAAATTCTTTTACCAATAGAAAGCCACGCTATTTGTGAGTATAAAGGCTATACAAATATTAACCCAAAAAAAGGGGCCAACGAAGTGGTTACAGGTCGATAAAATGGTTAATTATAAATATGAGTAACGTTAACGGCGATAAGAAATTAGATGAAAAAGTTATATATGAAACGAATGAATACCGAATGAGGCCCTTAGTGAAACGCCTTTAACTTATTAATCGACAAAAAGAAGGAGGTTCTATGTTGTATCTTTTTTTGATTGGTTTCATCACATAATAAATAAATAAATCTTCCCTGATATCTTTTTTCTTTCTATAGTACGTACTAGGCAAATTAGAATTCAATCCTGACGCATTTAACAATCTTGAAGTTCCTGAAAATTGGTTTCTAATTTTGGCCAGCAGTAAAAACGATACTGTTATTCCTTCACACGCAACAAATAAGTTTGACATTGTTGCTGCCAACATTATCAATAGATGTTAAGAAACTTTATGGCTTTGCTATGTTTCGGGATTGGCTTCTTATCTACCCAGTAATCACTAATCACACTATTAAACTTATGTATTATAATTCAATAAACTAGTAAAACCCGAAGGCCTCTTAGGCCAGTCTGTAGGGACACCTACAGAACGGCCTGTTTTACAAGGTCAAACTTTTTTTGCACGATGTCCAGTAAGATCACCTGGGGCCTATTGCATATAAAATAATAGCTTATATTATAAGCGGAACTCTCTCTCCAACAGTATGTATTAAAAATAGACTTCCACTCATATTACAAGTTACAAGCTTTTATGAAACGGGCCCCTGGTAGGATCCCCTACCTATTAATTTTGTACGTGGGGGATCCTACCAGGTGATCTTACTGGACATCGCCTTTTTTTTGAACTCGATGACAAGCATCCCAGATCCACCATGCCAGCCATACCATCAAGTACAGTTGAGTTCATAAATATGTATAAGTACACTTTAGTACCTTGTCTATTTAATGTCATGTTCAAACTGCCATATACTAATTATGACAGTGATTAATGTGTATACATATTTATGAGCTCGACTGTACCTAAGCTCTGAACGGTAAAAAGAGTAGATCCCTACCCTATCTACGCGAGGATAAAATATCGGTTGAGCAAACAAAAAATCGGGCTCGTGACAGTCTCTTGTCTCACCTTGCTCTTCAACTGCTGCATTGAATATTGCAAAACATCTCAGTTTTGGAGAAGATCGAAAGTGAATGCATTACTAAAACCTGAGGACTTATTGTCTAACGCACTCGCAATCACGATCGTTTTCATTTTGAAAATCGAAGGCTTTTCTGCATACAAAATGAAAAAAATTGCTCCACTTTGAAGCCGGTTGCGATTGAGAGTGCGTTAGACAATAAGCCCTCTGGGCAAAGTCTCGAGTCCTGAGTCTCGTCCTGAGGGATTATTGTCTAACGCACTCGCAATCACGATCGTAACTAATGTAATACACTTGTGTTTTATGAATTTTGCTTGTTCGTTGTTGAAACATTTCGATATTTTTATTTATTTCATAGTACAGGTAGAGTTTCGTAGTACGAAAATTACAGGTGGACCACAATATGTATCACAAGTATCAACACTATTTTTAGCACTATGCGTCAGGGATACCACACCATGATTTTTGAATTTGTCGTAATTTTTTCATGCTCATCTTTCATTTTCCAGACTCTATGTAAAAGTAGTAAAAGATAGCTATATGCTTCTACGTTTTGTCCTTTTTCTATGATCCATGGTACTCAGTATACTCTACTGTTGTACATTAATGTATAACAGTAGAGTATACTGATATGTTGCAAGCCTCAAGAACCCGTAGAAGACTATGAAATGAATTGATGTTTGAAACCCAAGAGAATATTACAGTCTTTTGTCTAGACGTCAATATTTGCCAATTTTGCCTTTTCCGACCTCGGAAGCTATGTAGAAACTGATACTCTCCTCACTTGAAACTGGCGAAATAACTGCGAAATATCGCGGTGAACCGCCATTATTAAAAAAAGAAGAAGAAGTATAATATAGTTTCAAGAAAAGGAATAGAAGTAGTAATAAAATAAGGATAATCAGTTGATTTTCTATTACAGATATCATCATGTAAGTAATCTATTAATTATAGTATTGGAGTACATTTATCCGTACAATTTTCAACACAACATACATTTCGTTTCGCATTAAATTGACTGTGTCTTTTTAAGGTAACGTATACGATCCAATCTTTGTACCAGGTGCTCTTCTTTGAAATCCGTAATTCGAACTTCGTCTATTGCTATCCCTTTTGCACTCGACGCGTTACTAATTCGCAAGAAAGTGACGGGGCGATCCGAAGTTCGAATTACTAATTTCAAAGTAGAGCCCCAGGGACCGGCCGCCTATCCCATTCAAGGGGTTTCGAATGGGTTTTTATAAGAATTTAATTATTTAGAAAAGCCGTATCGCTTGAAAGCCGTTCGATTTGCTTTTTAAAGCGCTATTTATTAGGGTTACTTTTACCAATCCGCTTCGTATAAGTCTTGTTCGATTTTGCTTTTAAAGTGCTATATTTTGATTTGATACCAATATCCCTTTAACTTAAAAAAGCCGTTCGATTGGCTTTTTAAGCGCTATTTATAAGGGTTACCCTTATAAAAAGCTGTTCGTTTGGCTTTTTAAGCGCTAATTTTAAGGGTAACCCTTATATTTGATTATCAATTTACTGCTGACGATCTGAGCTTTAGCTCTTTAGGTGTGAATGTTTAGTTTAACAAATAACTAAGTCTTATATTTCCAAAGGCGTTATTCTTTTAGTGGTTTATACTTCGAGAGGTAAATCTTTTAAAGGCTTTTATCGGGGAATGGGTGGTCAGGTCCCTGCTTTGTACTTTTTAGTTTTTGCCATAAGTTAAACCACCTGCCACTTACGTGCCACTTGTGTTAAAGGGGCTTCTAAACGGGCCATATTTTCACTGCAATATGTGGTCGGCAACTATTGGTGTCTTTCTCTTACATACGAGTACTGTAACAGAGGGACACCAATAGTTGCCGGCCATATATCCGGTTATTGTCGCAGTTCTAATCTAACCTAACCTACTTTTCTATTAGTAGTTCGTTACTAATATTAAGCTTTGACAAAATTATACTATATTAAATTTAGCGGAAGTTATATTCTGCTACATAAAATTCAGTAAAATTGAAGTCGGTGATATTAGTATTCTGATATTCAAAATTCTGCCAAATAAATGCTAAGTAAACTATTATGCTAAAGTATCATTCGGCTAAAAATGTTTCTGCGATAAGTGTTATGCGAAGTACATTTCGAACAATCGATATTATCTATACTTCTATACCTACTAATATTATAAAGAGGTAAAGTTTGTGACGTTTTAGGGGTAATCTCTGGATCTACGGAACTGATTTTGATAACTCTTTTACCAATAGAAAAGCACGTTATTTTGTGAGTGTCATAGGCTATAATATTCACCCAAAAAAAAGGTTTATTGCCCAGCGAAGTGGGCACGGGAACAGCTAGTGCAAAAAAAGGGAATTATTGTGCCTTAGCAATACCAGTGGCGGGGCTCCTATTCCCGGATAATTTGCCCTTTGAGCATTTGGGAAGTTACCTAACGAACCTAACCTAACGCAAATGAATGAGTGGTAATTTTGCAACTGCAACTTTTTAAAATGTAGTCTCAAGATGTGGACCTAAAGCTTAAATCCTTTAACGGTAATATTATTCTTTCAGGGCACCGAAAGACCCATACGCACCAGTACCTGTGGGCGCAAAAATTGTTCGTATGTTGGCTGGTCATTGGCGCGGTATAGTTGCTTTTGTGACGCCAATCATTTCTATTGCCTTACTTGCTCCTTTTCCACCCGCAGTAAGTAGATGTCATCCAGTTACTGCCTATCAATAATGGTTTAATTTTAAATGAAAACATTTCATTAAAAACACAAAGTGTTTGTGTTTTTAATGTTTTATTTTTTCATTTATTTCGAGGTGTTTCACACTATTTGAATCTGCACTTTCCAACTCTGGATCTCAGCCGAAAATGACGTGTTTAAGATCATTTCGACGCATACTGCCAGAAACGCAAATTACCCGATACGCGGATGACCATAGAATACGTAGTTATGTTTTCGTTATGTTAGTATGATTTAATATTAGGAAGTGTCGACGGAGCTCCTATTTCTGGGTGGTTTGGCCCTTCGGGCCTGCTGCAAAACTAACAAAACCTAAACCCACCTACGCCGTTTATGGTCATCCGCGTATCAGGTAATTTACGTTTCTGGTACTATGCGTCCATATCTTTAGGATGGCAGCCACAAATAAGAAATGAAAGTTTTCCTATTTTTGAGAGCTATATGTCGCTCATTGAATACAAAACGGACACATTCCAAATTTGCTCTTGCATTGAAAATATATTCTCTAAGGTGAACATACATAAAAAAATACATACGGTGGAACGCATAACCCCCTCCTTTCTTGAAGCCTGTTAAAAAAAAGGGAACTATCGGCATGCCTTAAGACAACGTTGTATCTTATTTTGATTTTAACGCATTTACTTCCGGCAAGTATACAAGCTTCGTACGCTCATTCACAAAATACCAAAATTTCAGAATACCAAGTTAAACTTTTTATCAAATTCTCAAAAAACAGATTTCAGAAATGGTATTTTGAAATTCTGGTGTTTTGGAAATGAGCGGCTTCGTATACGAACAAACAAAGAACACTGAACGCAGAGGTAGGCTTGTGTCGGAAAGGAACTAAGAACTTAAAGGAATGAATTCCCGTCACGGACCGAAAGGAACTAGTTCGTCGCAAACTATCTTAATCGGTCTTCGGTCCTTTAGGTCAGTAGCAATTGTTGAACGTATGAGCGAAACAGACCGAACGAGTTAAGAGCGCACGGCACGGCAAATAGTACCTATTTCAAAGCGTGTCCTGCTCAGATCTCAAAATTTGCTCCGGAGCTAAAGGACCTAAAGGAACTAAAAGACCGAACTAGTTCATTTGACCGATTGACCGAGATCCGAGCGTTCCCTTTAAAGACCGAGCAAGAACAACTCTACGCCAGAGGTGGCATCCGGCAAAGTTTGTAACACAATGCCGGCAGTAAATCCGTCCGTCAAGTGAACGTGAGATTTGTGCAAATTGATACTAAGCAAATTATGCAGCGTTAAATTGCATTTAATTTACAGATATTTAATATTTGCTTTTTCAGAAATTTCAATACACCGCGTATTGTTTAGTCATCATGGCCGTGTACTGGGTGACGGAGTGTATTCCGCTGCAAGTGACATCGTTTTTACCTGTTGTAATTTTCCCGTTAAGTGGAGTCATGAGCACGAGGCAAACTTGCATGTGCTACATGAACGTAAGTAATTTAAGACGGCTATTTAACAGTCAAAATGCTTGGCCTAAATAAGAAACGTAAATAACCTAATAGTAACATAAAAACCTGTAGTCATCTTTACTAGGGGACACGGTTTACGTTAGAAAACATACAGTCATAAAAACCAATGTAACTACTTTTTTTTTTTATATACCTATATACTACAGTGACTATGCCGCTCTATTTTTGTTACAGAAAGTCTCTTATCTACTACTTCAACCTACTGCAACCAGTTTATACATTAGTTTGGAGCCATCAGACAATGGATGAGCTAAACACTAATAACAACCCCTATTAAAAACAATGTCTCGTCAATAATTTGCCTTCTCGCGGCTTCGTTCCGGACGCATTCCATCAAAATGTGGTATACGTCTTCTACTACATTGCATTCTGTACAGTTGGGTGACGGAACCTTACGCATTAAAAACGCGAACTTGTTTAATGGAATGTGTCCGGAACGTAAACTCATGGCTAATACTATATCTCAGCGATTTATGTCGCAGTCATCAAACCATGGGCCTCGAGGAGGCTGAGGCTGGATAGTTTTGTACCAAATGCCTTTAGTTTTAAATCTCAGGTCGAAAAATTCTTTCCACATCTCGTAACAATTCATCCTGACAAACACAGTCCGAGAACGGCGGTAGGATGCTGCAAGGGATACCGTCGCTACATGCTTCCTTTGCAAGACTGTCTACTTTCTCATTGCCATCTAGTCCTATGTAATCTAATCTTCATTTTGCATTACACAAATTTCATAATTTAGATCTCTATAATAAACCAATGATATAATTATTATAATGCATACCAACGAAATGCATTAGTTCTTAACCCTAAATGACATAAAAATGAAATAAGTCGTGAATTCAAAACCTATTTAATTTTTAATTAGCATAAAAAAATACAAAAAAAATACAAAAAGTGGGCATTGTTATGATGGAAATTTCCATCGCCATGCAAAGAAGAGGGTTAAATCATAATGTACAGTCAGCTGCAGAGAAATGTAATCCCCTTTGCTAGGAAACTTGTATGCAGGGGTGGTTACTTTTCTCTCCAGCTGACTGTACATAGGTAAAAAATTAGACATTTTTAACGTCTTCGATTACAAATGTGGTCACAGTTCTAACCTAACCTAACCGCTAACCTACTAACCTAACCTACTAAGAAGAAATTGACTTAAAATGCATAATAAGAAAAAAAAAATCTTTATGCTATGAATGATAATTGAGTTTTAGGTTATTTCATCATATTTGATATAATGCAGGGTAAGCCGTAAGCATTCGAAATATTCATTGTTTTGCATTAACGAGTAATTTAGTTTGTTTTTTGCACAGGACACCATTATTATGTTTTTGGGAAGCATCATGCTGGCAAGCGCGGTAGAACAGTCTGGATTTCATAAACGCTTAGCCCTCAACTCTATTCGCATCATCGGGTATTCGCATTATAAGTAAGTAATGCTTTACGCGCCGGTAGCGTAGTAGCATACTACCCGATTTGCACTTGGACGGTTACTATCGAACAGCCCTTGCTTCGCTTCGGGTTTTGTGAGTTTTCTGTAACAACTTTAGTACATAAACCAGATTTTATTAGACATACATATAAACCTTACTCTTGGATCAGTCTTTTCGTTAATTAAAACCACATAAAAATCCGTTGTATAGTTTGAAAGATCTAAGCGTAGGTACATGCCGAGGGATAGACGTCGGGAAGCGACTTTGTTTTATACTATGTAAAGATAATCTTACTTGACCTTTTATCGAGATCGTGTCCACCTTATGCTCCGACACCAAATTGCATCCATTAGCCGCCCATTGTTGATCTCTGCTGGTGTTACTTGCTGCCCTGTGGGAAGGAATCCTTAGGATGGAACTAACATTTTCATTAAAGTCTACTAATTACATAATACATTTTCATTGCAGAATGCTGTTCGCCGTGACCTTTATTACCATGTTTATATCAATGTGGATCACCAACACGGCTGCTACCACAATGATGGTGCCCATTGTGTTTGCTTTATTACGAGTCTACGAAAGCGTAAGTTTATGAAATGTACTAGCGTGCGTGCGTGCGTGCGTGCGTGCGTGCGTGCGTGCGTGCGTGTGTGTGTGTCTGAAGCAACTGGACGGATGCTAATGCTACGCGGACTAAGTCTGAGTATAACTTATTAAATATTACAAATAATTAAGAATGTTAATACACATGCAGTCTTTGTACATTTCAGCTCGGACTATTAACGTTATTCGAGAAAACTGAAGATGGTGACAGGGTAGCTTCGCAACTGACTAGTTGCTATTTTTGTTCCATTACCTTCGCATCTACAATAGGTAATCAATTTATTTTTATAAATTCGAAAAAATACTAGTTATTTGCATCATTTTTGCTTTAAAAGCTCATAATGTATATCTAGTACTACATACAGAAAGGTCACTCTGCGTCCCGCAGCACCTGAATCGCCTTCCACTTCCCCACGGGAGACGATTGATGGCATTTGACGGCCACTAGTCTGAGTGCCCTGCCAAGATGCGCTACGCTAACTAGCGTTTCTATTCGTTTCGTTTTTAACCAATCGCGTCACTGGTAGATCACGTGAGTTTTCGTATCACATCATCTACCAGGGACGTAATCGGTTTAAACACGAAACGAATAGAAACGTTAGTTAGCGTATTGCATCTTGGCCGGGCCCTCAGATTATACTGCGACAGCCGCCGGCGGCTGTCGCAGTATGATATGATGATATGAGCATTAAAAAAAATGAAAACGTGGTTCAGTAATGAGTATGTATGTAGTGCTAGAGTACCGCGAATACATTATATTTGGGGCGCAGATTCTGAAAATGATTTCAAATTTTGGAAAATCAATACAGAAATCTTTCAATATTCGCATTATTTTATGAAAAACGACTTAATGGCCCCCATCTATAATTTAAAAATTGAATATCATTTTTGAAATCTGCGTCCCAAAAAAGTAATTTCCACCATCTTGATTCACACCATGCTTGGCAGTCATATATCTGTAACAGAATTAACATGAGCCTCATTCGTCATCAAACTAATCAAAATACTTATTTCATATTCTTATTTTTATTTTATTTATATTATATTTTTTTGCAATATGTAGGTACAGCTTTGGCCAAAGGTGTTGAGCACCCCACGTTTTCTTTTGTTACTTAAAATATAAATAAAGTATTGTTTTTCAATTTAAAGAATAGTGTTTGAACATGTGCAAACATTAGTAAATATCGTTTCGAAGTAGCTATTTGCGTGTGAAAACTGAAGCTATATAAAGTCAGGTTTTACAATAAAATGATTAATTGTAATTTTTTTACGGAATTTCCCTTAACGTCAATAAAATATGAGTAATTATAATATTACTTAGTAAGGATGAAGTGTCCATAGGTTAGCTAGTCTAGGTATTTGCATATAATATTATTAACATTAGTTGTTTTATTTCAGGCGGTATTGGTACTCTTGTCGGCACTGCAACAAATCTCGTGTTTAAAGGACTTTTTATGAAGTATGTATTTGCAAGACGCTAATTGAAACTTTGTACATCCTTAATTTTATCTGGGTTGGGCGAGAAACTCTCTTCAAAAATCCTTACGGAGATTAAGGCTTAAAGACGTTGCGAAAGAACACTGAAGAAGATAGAGACAGCCCCAGACATCAAGCTGAAAAGTTGGCAAGCAAACAGGCAGGGCCAGTATTCTAATAGGCGCTAAAAACCATATCGTTTTTGATCTGTTATCGTATTGTCAACGTGTTGATAGCTCTTATTTCCTTGACAGTAATGGCAGCTGACGTCAAAACCGTAACAGGTCAAATACGATTTGGTTTTTACCGCCGGGAATAGAGGCCCAGGTCACGGACACCGAGTATAATAAAGTTTTCGATTTGCCGTGCTGCACGAGTGTGGGTTTCTTTTCATCCACATTGGTACGCTTTTTGAATAACGCTTGGTATTAATATTCCTACGCTAACTTTAAACAGCGGGTTTACTTTTCAGAATATAACGAGTAAAAGGCGGATTTACTAACAAAAAAATGTAAAATAATAAAGGGATACAAATTAAATTTTTTTCAACGTACTTATTTTTATTTTTGTTGTATCGTAAAAACGTAATAAAAACAGGCAGGCGTCAAATTTGGCTTGATTCACGGAATAGAAAAAACCGTGGAAGTGGCATGAGCTTCGTTTAGTATCAGACCTGTTGTCGCCAATACTCAAACTATCATAAAAACAACACGCCACCATGGAAAATGTTTTTGGTGCGGTTATCGTTTTTACATTCCAAATAAGGCATGTTTTTGGATTTATTTCCTATTTTAGAAATATCGAAATAAGCGATCGCGGCAAAAGTATGGTAGGTTAAGCGGAACTCCGCATAACTATGCCACACGTTACACGCGCACTTGACACTTCTACTGTTTTTTTCTGTTCTGTGGGTTTGATTATAGTACAAGCCTGAAAAAAAAACAAAAAATACTAAAAAATGGTCAAATGTGAGCTGGGCTTGCGCTATTTTGATTCGAAATTTGAATTAAGTTGAAATATAATAAATAATACTTACTGTGCAGCGGTATGGAATCCTTGGTGCGCGAGTCCGGCTCGGACCAGCCCGGTCTTTTTTTTTTCGTAATACATAGTATAGAAAACTGCCAAGTTAGGGTCCAAAACGCATTAATAGTCTAATAATTGCCCACCAAGACTCCTTTTTCAGACACAACTCATCTCCATAAAACTATGCAATTGATCAAGGGCTGATTTTTGAATCCCCAGATAAAACTATCCGTCAGTAATATGTATTACTATCCTTTTCTGAAGTCATATAAAACAAAAGGACAGAGCTAAAATTTACCTTCCGGATAGCTTTATCTGGGGATTGAAAAATCAGCCCTAAATGAATAATAATCTAAAACCAAACTTGGCACTTTTTAGACCACTGTGCTACTTTTGGTTGCAAAAGAGAACTTTGCCATTTTTACGATAAAATTAATGCAGTTTGTAGTCAACTGAAAGCTAGTATTTTCAATCCATGGCGTCCCACCCTACCCAACGAAGGTCCGTTTAAAAACTTGGATTATTTTAGCAAACCTCTTAAACAACAGCAAATATTCAGACCTAGCGGATCTAACGTAGGGTACGTCCATCCTTTCCTATCACGGGGAGCAGGGGCCCTAACATGGCTGCGTTTATCGCGTGCTTAAATTTTTATAAGACATCCGTCACCTCTTGCCACGTAAATAAGTACGACAGTGACGGATGCTTTATCCACATTTGACACGCGATATAGACGCGACCATACTAGGTCCACAGGTAACAGTATAAATAGACTTATGGCCGAACCCTATATTCAAACCGCGGATAGATAGGCTTATTTCGGATTAAAATTTGACACATTTTGTATGGGCAAATGTCAAATTTTAACCCGAAGTAAGCCTTATCTATCCGCGGTTTGAATATAGGGTTCGGCCGTAAATGGTGTTGTGGGTGAACGTGAATGGTTATAAAATAATCCCATTTTGAAGACATAAATGTACCAAAAGCCAAGATCGCATGTGCTACCAAAAGTAGTGGTGTCTAAATAGGAGCTATGTTAATACATATTTGGTTTGTTTCAGAGAATTTCCGAGTGCACCAGAATATTTGTCATTTCCTCTATTTTCTGCCTTTGCTATACCCCTAATGATAGTTTTAAACCTATGGATGTATTTTTATTTGTTAGTTGTGTACATGGGTTTGGCTAGGTAAGAATAAATTTAAAGTTAATATCCATCTTCATTATTAAAATATGAAAGAAACTCATTCGATTTTATCAACATGATTTTTTAGAGTTGTTTTGTACCTATTGGGTGGTTTAAAAAAATATTAGTATAAAATTGTATAACTAATTGTTACCGTGGACAACTAATTAGAGCAAAATAAGAATAAGGGCTGATTTTTCAATCCCCAGATAAAACTACCCGTCAGTTAAATGTATTACTATCATTTTTTAAAGTTATATGAAAGAAAAGAACAGAGCTACAATTGACCTTCCGGATAGCTTTATCTGGGGATTGAAAAATCAGCCCTAAGTCTAATTACAAATGAGACTATAAAGTGAGAGACAAAAAACTAATGGGTATAAATATACTGACTCCTTACTGTATTTTGCTGTTGCCGCAGTTTTATCTTATTCATCATTCTCCTGCCACTATCCCAACTTATTTGGGGTCGGTGTAACATGTTTTTTTCTTCCATACTTCTCTATTAATTAGTCGTCATCTCGGTTGTCATTCCCTTTCTAGCCATATCATCTTTCACACAGTTTTATTATTACGTTCAATAAATCAGTTTCGTCAGTCAGCGAGCGAAGCGAATAAGCGAGATTGATAACTTTGCGAACATTAAAAAAGTATTCTAGAATATTAAAAAAAAAAACGTGATACTTACTTTATTTTTTGTGGTTAATGGTTTGTGTTTTTAATTTTTTTATAGACCGAATAGCCCAAGTGCTAAGTCGATTAAAATATCTCCAGCAGGTATTACTGCTGCCAAACAGACCGTAGACTCCAGTCTGCAGGAGCTTGGCTCATTAACGTGCCACGAAGGGGTGAGTTACTATCCTTCCTTTTTCAATTAATCCTATAATGGGAGGGGAGGGAAAATATTATATTATGTTTATACTTATAGTCTGTGCCAATTGAAATTGGCAAAGATGTAAACAACCGAACGAACCAATTTACCATTATTACTCGATAATCACGTGCTTTTAAAGATCAAATGAGGTCTTAGCAATGATTTATACACCTGATGTTTACTCTCACATTAAGTTTAAGATGAAATAACTATTAATTATACGTAATTTTAAATAAAAACACGCTTGATGAATATTTGAGGTTATGTGTTAAACAGTACTAATTTCTTTGGCAACTTCAATTGACACAGGTTATAAGTCTGTAAGCATAAAAAGAAATCCATTCAGTCAAGCACCACATAATTAAATAATCACACCAGTATGTATTCTACTGGGTAAAACCATTTATATTTTATCGTGTTGTCATTGTAACGTTAACGTTACCATAGATCTTATTTACTTGTATTTGACAGTAATGTAATGGCGCCCAAGTTATAAATAATACCATAAAGGGTCTTCTAAACGAGCCATATTTTCACTGCAATATGTGGCCGGCAACTATTGGTGTCCCTCTCTTACTCCTATGTTAGAGAAAGACACCAATAGTTGCCGGCCACATATTGCAGTGAAAATATGGCCCGTTTAGAAGCCCCTTTACACGTCAGAGGCGGGTGTGTAATGTTTAGTATAAAAACAAAAAAGGTCTAATTTTCATTTTACATAACACAAATTGCATAATTCCGATCTCTATAATAAACCAACGATATAATAATCATGATGCATAAAACGAAATGCATAATTTCTAAAACTAAAATGTTCATAAATTAAAAAATAAATAATTTCTAACGGCTTTTATTACTATTAATGTGGTCACAGTTTTAACCTAACCCAACCTAACCTAGTTAGAAGAAATTGACTAAAAATGCATAATAACATGAAAATTATAGTTAATAATAATAATAATAATAATAGTTTATATAAACTGAGATATAAAACAATTACGAATAATAATAATAAATATAATATGATTTAACCCAGAATATAGAGGCCCAGGGTTAGGTAAATAAGAGCTATCGTAACGATAAAAATACGATAATAGATCAAAATCATTTTTTAGGTACACAATGTAATCTCCAATTTATTTTTCGAATTTGATAAACACGATAATTTGAATATGACTTACAATCCCGCGAGTCTTTTAGTTACCTACCTTTACAAAAATTAAATAACTTTTAATTTTAACTAGTTTACACTATAAAATTAACAAAATATATAATAACAACAAGACACATTCCTGCTTAAGAGTTATTTTATATCTAAAATATGTTTTAAAAGTATATATGTGAAATAAATGACCTATTATATCATTTTCATTGTGTTTATTTACTTTAACCCTCGACAAAAGTTATTAATTATTAACAATAACTCATTTCCCAAAATCCCGGGTAATTCCGAGTCGCATCCATGTTAAACATAACGTTTGAGGGCTTTCACCCCAAATTGCATCCTAGATCCGATCAATGGTAATAATGGTAAATTGATTTGTTTATATGAGTGACGGAATGAAAAGGTCCCGACTATACTAAATTCAAACCACTCTCACTTTAATTCGTTACTGCGACAAGGTACTAAAATACTATTTCTGAGTTCGACTGTACAGTTACAATTGTTTTTAAAGAAATAATTGGATTGTTTCAGATGGTCATTTTCCTGTTTACGGGTGCCATGGTTATGTTTTTCTGTCGTTCGCCACAAATTTTCCAAGGATGGGGAGATGTAATTAACCAAACTCTCAACTTAAGTAACCCTAAATAGTGAGTTCCAGATTCCATACAATTGGTGCTGTTGACACAAAATTGAAGTGACGCTTCATATTATATGATGTTTTTTTATTAAACAAAAATGTAACATAACAAAGTCATTTTTACGAATATTTATTTTCATTACGCTATGAAAACGAAATTGATAAAGAGGATATTTTCCTGGATTATATATAAATTAAAAAGTATAGTTCACGAAATATGACTTGGCCGTCTGTTATCTTTTGTTACCTTTTATTGGATATTAATATAAAGACCTTATTGAAGATTACAGACGGCCAATACATATTTCCTGAACTCTATAATACTCTTTATTGTTAAAATATTGAAATTTAACACAACTTAAATTACTGGTTGTGTTTATTTTATAATACCTTTATACGAGCAATTCTTGTACATAATATATATGAATATTTATATATATATATATATATATATATATATATAACCGCCCCTCTCCTCGGCCTCTGAACTATTTATCGTGTTTCAGCGTTCAGGATTCGGCTCCTGCTATGTTTGTATGCTTTTTGATGCTTTTCTTGCCATCTTCAGGAAAGCTTTTCAAAACATTTACCGTCAAATGTGAGTATAATTACTTTTACAAGCGTATTTCTTTTTTTTGTTGAGAATCGGTTTTTAGATTTATTACTTATGGCTCGAGAATGGTGCGTTATAAATTCATGACCATTTTTGAGTTACATACTCAGGAAAAGTGTTTTTTTAATTGTTATTGTCCGTTATCAAGGAAAGTTTTTCGCGAAACATTCCTTGATAACATTTTACCTACCTATTCATCTGAGAAAGGTATTTTTAGAAAAGAAGTTGTAGGTAATTGAATTGAATCGTCTTGAGAAAATATAGGGTGACAGGTAATTTTAGTTCTTCTCAATACTTAAGAAGTGTCAAGCAAATATTTCATAACGTCACTGTGACACAGTTCTATGATGGGTCAGGGTTCTATTGGGCTGACAGTACCTACAATTTTAAAAGAAGTTATTTTTTGCGTTTTTGAAGGCGGTTTTTTTATTACCATTTTTTTTGTTCTCGTTTGCCTTTTTACCCAGTCGCATTTATTCCCGTTCGATTTTATCCTAGTCGCGTTTATTCCCAAAAATAATTACATCGTAATGTAGGTAGGTTTAGGTTAGGTTAGTTTTGCAGCAGGCCCGGAGAGCCAAATAACCCGGAAACAGGAGCTCCGCTGTAGCGGAGCTCCGTCGACTGTGCCAATTTAGATTTTTTGGAATTACAATAACACGACTGTGAAAATAAACTGCCTGGCTAAATGCGACTGGTAATACCGTGTTCGGGAAAAAACGCGAAAAGAAAATTAGCTTCAAAGAAAAAATGGGTTTGAGAGAGTCATCTACGAGTAACAAATAGATCTACCTCCTCCTATAGAAAAGGCAAAAACATAAAAAAAAAAACAGTAAATTGGCCACATGAGGGCTCTTTTACACGTCGGTAATATGGAGGGAATCTACTAGCGCTTCGGACAAGACCATCATTGCGGAGAAGAAGCGCTGCAAGAAACTGCAGCAGAAGTTAATTTTTTCAATTCATAAAATACAATAATACTTAAAAGTAACATTACAAGGTAATAAAGTAATAAATAATTATTTTTAAAACTAACACAAATAAAGCCCGCATCGTTTTAAAAAACTGTGTAAGCAGTGGCTCTTTTCTCAGCAGAAGGTTTCATGCGCCTGGGTGAACGTAAAACCTATTGGGAAATGAACTATTTGTTTGCCAGTTACCCTAAGTTCGAAATGTTATAAATAATGTGTGTTTTACCTTCCAGCATTTTGTTTTTTATTTTATTTTTAAATTGCTTAATTAAACTATTCGATTATATAAACGTACACTCCAGATTTTCTGCTTTGCTCTCTTTGAATTTGTCATCTGCTTTGCAATATTATAGGTATTAAGTTGTATTTCTGCTGTTTTATCGCCGACGTGGTATCAAACCTACCTTTTTGTTACGTGAGTTTAAGTTTTAGTTTTAATTCCTGGTTGGAGACTGAAAACCAGCAGTGTTGCTAAGTCTCATGTCCATTTTACCGCACTTACTATGTACGTAAGAATTTTTTGTATAGGTAAATTTTTATCTTGTGAAACCTTATGTACCTACTGTTTTGTGTTACTAACACAAAAAAATAAACATTATAAAAACCTAACCTAGGAGTGCCGCCAGCAGCGGGGCATGGCTCAAGCTACCGGCTGCAGAGAGAGGAACCTCCTCACAATGCGAGCCGTGTCGAGGAGTACTGCCTTCTGTATCTTCTGTATCCCTTAATCCAGCCATCTAGCGAGAGTCTCTTGAGGTGTTGGTCGAGACTCTTCGCTATAGAGTTGTTGTTTTTAGTGCGCAACCCCTTTTGTCCCGGCCTCTGTTATGTATGTTATGTACTATTATATCCAACCATTAAAGCATAAGGCACTGGTCCCACCGCCGGCGAGTAAGCTATGAACTATCGGCTATTTTCTTGCCCAAGAAACGAACAAAAGATAATCGCTCCCGTGTAAATAAAAGAGACATATAGTTCATAGTTGAGCGAGTATAGCTCACTCGCTCAGCGATGAACTATAAATTTATATCTCTCTCTTTTATTTACACGGCAGCGATTATCTTTTGTTCGTTTCTTGGACAAGAAAATAGCCGATAGTTCATAGCTTACTCGCCGTCGGTGGGACCAGTGCCTAAGACCGAGCTCTGAGGCGGTCCTTGGGAGAGGCCTATTTCCAGCAGTAGACTGCAACGGGCTGATGATGATGATGATGATATCCAACAAATCGTGTACACACTTAAAAATTATAATAATTTAAGAATCAATTTTATAGACCGTGAAGACCTTCCGGTAGGACCCGTCCCATCGGTAATTAACTGGAATATTATGAATGCCGATTTGCCGTGGAGCTTCATTTTTCTGTTAGGTAAGTTGCTTTATTTTAGCTTCTTAAATAAATAAACCGGTCAAGTGCGAGTCGAACTCGCGCACCGATGATTTCTTACTTCTGCACTAATAAATATATAATATTGATTAAGGCTTATTTAAATTCATTTATTTCGAACTTCTTTGGTTTGGTCTTGTACCTGCTTTATTTTGTATTTGAGATTCGCCATAATAACGGTCTGAAAAAAAAATCAGTCCGCTAACTCTTACGGTTCAAAAGATACAGCTATTTAATATAGGATAAACAGACGGACGGACGGACAGCGTAGCGGCTTAGTAACAGGGTCCTGTTTTACACCTTTCGGGTACGGAACCCTAATAGGTAACAGGTATGTTCACATTTATATTTTAATATTGTTTCATATTTTTTTAGGAGGCGGTATTGCCCTGTCAACGGCGGCCAAACCACAATATTCTGATTTAAACGGAGTTATTGGAAATTTTTTGAGTAATTTGTCAGGCTTGCCTAACCCTGTCATTTTACTTATTATAATTATTTTCACGGTGTTTGTCACAAACTTCGCTTCGAACGTAGCCGTTGCTAATGTGCTAGTACCAATTGCAATGAACCTGGTAAGTTTTTTTTTCTTGTTTTTGTTTTTCTGCTGGCATCGTTTTATTTAAAAGCTTAGGGTTGGGGGATATGCCTTTGCAAGCTCCTTCCAAAATAGAAACTAAAAAGGGTTGGCTTTAGCACGAATTGGGTTATCCCATAATTTTATAATGTATAGTGATTCAATAACCTTCTCGAGAAAAAGGGTTGTAGTACCATTCCCGGTTATCAGATTATTTTACAAAATTAGGATTAAAATAATACTTATTTTAAATTTACCATTTGACATTATTTGAGTTCTAATGTAGTGACGTAACGATCTTGATTGGTAAGTTGTATCTAATCTGTGATCAACCATAGTACTGCATATAATATGAGTCCGAAATGCAGTAATATACAACATTGTACATCGAATTTTGTCCTACTTATTTCTGTTTTAGTTTGACGCTTATTAAAATCAAGCTGATTAAATAAGGTTCAAAATGTATAATTAAAAAAAAATATTATTTATAGATCTTTTGCCGACACGTTCATACTAAATTTATGAGATTTGTAATTAAGGGTTCACGTATCTCTTTTAATTAATTATTATTGGATGTATCTGCAGTTTTACTAGATTAAATAACATTTGGTGTTTATTTTATAGTACCTACCTATGTTTTTATTTTTTAATCAGTCCTATACACATGGACATACATGTCATGACCCTATAAAAAATACGGACGTAACCTCGTCTATTCATGAGTGAAGCATGCAAAATGGTTGTTTGTGTGCGTGCACACACACACGTGAACTGTCACTCGTGCTGTGGCTCGGTGCATTGTTCCTAGTGTATCTGTGTGCGAGCGGTCACATATATAACCAACGAGTCATGTATAATGAACGAAAGGGATTAATCGTATTTGGACAGAAACGTAATTCACCTAAATCGGATTTGACCTGAAAAGCATTTTACCTGATTCGCACTTGGCCAGATCGCATTACGACACAAACTCATCACTCCAAACACGCATTTGACCATTAACGTTGTACACCATTAACTCAATTGGTCATATAAGTATTTGACCAGAACGCATTACGACAGAAACTCATCACTCCAAACACGCAGTTGACCATAAACGTTGTACACCATAAAATCAATTGGTCATATGAGTGTTTGGCCAGAACGCATTAAGACAGAAACTCATCAGACCGGTAGGGCGATTACGTTTATTTTTAGGGGAGTTTCAAAAAAATAGCACTCCTTTGACTTTTTCTTTAGATTTGGGAAAAAATTTGCACGTTGGTTGGGATCATTATTCTGAACTAGAAAAAAATGTATCCCAATTTTTCCCTAAAAATATGTATGGAATTGTTCCGTTTTGTTATCAAAATCCAATACGTTTCTTGGATTTACTGTCATTAGGTACAAATGGAAAATCGTCCACGTGAAATAACCATTCTGAAAATGGGTCAAAAGCAATAGTGTCCAAAGTGAATTTAGTCAAAATGTAATTGTGCTCAAAAGTATTTACAACCAATTTTATTTTCGTTGTAAATTAATTAAGTCCCAATGGAATTTTGTCCATTATAAATTATGGCCAAAATGAAATACGCACAAGTGAATGTAGTGTAATCTGAATTAAGACCATATAATATAATATAAATTGTACAAATTTCAGGTAGAACGTATTTACAATTGTTCATATTTCTGAGTGTACGTAAATACAAATAGACATATTTTTTTCGTCCAATGTCATATTGGACAATTTTACCATGGGACATGATTCCATTTTAGACGTTTTTCAAGATGGACAATTTTCCTTTTTGCTGTATTTCAAATGGTAATTTTTCTGAACTGACGCATAATTTCAAGTGGACGATTTTCCATTTGAACCTAATGACAGTAAATCGTTTCTTGGTAACAAAACGGACAATTCCATACATATTTTTGGGGACATATTGGGATACAATTTTCTCTAGTTCAGAATAATGATCCCAACCAACGTGCAAATTTTTTCCCAAATCTAAAGAAAAAGTCAAAGGTGTGCTATTTATTTGAAACTCCCCTTTTACGTTAGAAAATATTTCCGAACCATACGAAATTCGTTATTCATTTGAATGTATTTTCGAACGGAACCCAGAAACGTAATCGCCCCGTAGATACGCTTTAGTTCATTGCAACAAATTTGAATATTAATCTAGGTAAGTACTAAGTACAAGTAGGTATATTTTATCTTTTGTGATAAAAGTAATGGGATGGGACTCTTTACTCAACATGATTGTATGAATTTTGTAATGTAGGCAAGTTTACGGAACCCAACCTAACCTGGACTAACAGACGCGGCTACTGTCTATCCCGAAAAAAAATCACTATGTCTCCAGAACCGCGATAAACGTATCTAACGTGGACGGAGTTAAACGCAGGAACGAATGGCTTATTCCCAGTTGTCCGCACTCCTTTGTTCACACTGCGGATAACTGGGAATTTTTATTCTAACTAAATCCTACTAATACCATGGATGCGAAAGTAACTCTGTCTTTTTGTTAACTCTTCACGCTTAAACCGCTGAACCGATAGGATAGGCGTTATTACGATTCTGCCCACATGAGAGATATCGGATCGCGATAATGGTAAAGATAAAGATAAAGATAAAGAGACATTTATTCACAACAATACAAGATTACATTAGGTAGATACAAAAAGAACAAGACAGAGAAATTGTTGCGAAACGGTCCCAACTCAGCATTCGCTAGCCGTAAAGCCATCACTGGTCTTCCGTTGGAACCGCTTGGTGAAGAGACTGAAAGTGACACACTTAACACAAAACATCATTGGGAGAAAAAGAAAAAAGAAAAACATAGACAAAAAACAATCATTCGTTCGATAATATCTCGAACGAACATAAAAATCGCAAACAGTTAACTGGCAACATTAAGGAAAAAAAAATCTATAGTCTATGGTTAAATGTGAGTCGGTCTTTTTACTTTTCTGTACAGGTGCGTTGCAGGCAAAGTGCGTTTCTGCCGACATGAGAACTGTCGAATCGCGATAGCGGCCAAACGCGAGTCTGTCCTTTTACTTTTCCGTACAGGTGCGTTGCAGGCAAAGTGCGTTTCTGCCCACACGAGAGCTGTCGGATCGCGATAATGGCCAAATGCGAGTCGGTCTTTTTACTTTTCTTTACAGGTGCGTTGCAGGCAAAGTGCGTTTCTGCCGACATGAGAGATGTCGGATCGCGATAATGGCCAAATGCGAGTCGGTCCTTTTACTTTTCTGTACAGGTGCGTTGCAGGCAAAGTGCGTTTCTGCCGACATGAGAGCTGTCGAACCGCGATAATGGCCAAATACGAATCAGGTGAATTACGTGTCTGTCCAAATAAGATTAATCCAACGAAAGTGCCGACCCTGCATGCTTCACGCCTTTTTAGTGCAACTTTACGTTCGTATTTTTTCCGTATTTGATGTGAAAGAGGCATAATTTACTGCGGGGTCAGCCATGCTTGAAATAAGTAATGAGAACGTTGTTTTACTTTGCAGGCCGTGCAGATCAAACAGAACCCTTTGTGGTATAATCTTGCAACGGGATTGTCCGCTTCATTTTGCTTTATGCTTCCAGTGGGTACTCCTGGAAACCTCATTGTTCAAAGTAGTGCAAGCGTGCCTACTAGTCACATGGTAATGAATAGATAAGAATATAATAGATATGCATACGAAGCACGAGTGGGGTAGGCAGAGCTACAGAAATGGCAACAACTCTAAAAACTTGTTGTTAATTCTGTAACCACATTTTGCACAATCAGGCTAAGATGTTTACCGAAGGTGCGATATTGTCATTTAAAAATATCCCGTAGAAATTGTCACAAAAAAATTAACAGTATTAATTACTAAAATTGGTATTAATAATAGGAAGGATATTCCCAGTATTGTTACTGGTAGGAATTCGTGGTAGTAATAATGGTAGCTCTTATTTCTCGCTGGGCCCTTTCCTGCAGCAGAGTCACGCTCAGTCACGCTGCCGACGAAAAAGATTTATTCGATTTTAAAGCTGCTATTTTTCCATAAGGACGGTTGTTTGTCCGTTGCCTAACATATTTTTTTACCCTCTAGACTCCGTTTCGGACAATTTTGTCTAGTAAAATAATAAAATGCTATTTTTTTGCGGTGATGTTCTCTTTTTTTTAACCAATTGTAGTTATATCCATATTACGAATATCGTTCGACATTATTTTGACGTAATTTGCATTCGTCGTCCGCCCATTAGTTATAATATAATACATCCAAAATTCCACCACAAATCGGTGCGGTGCCCAGCCAATAAAACAATTAACAATTTCATACGTGTACAGTACCCCAACGAAAATGTTAAGCACTTTAGTGCGTTGTCATAGTAAACTTCAAACAGAACATCAAATGACACACATCTCAATGACAATGACACTCACAATGACAAGGTTCTAAGTATGCTCAACATTTTTATTGGGTGACTGCACGTACATCTCGGGGGACACCCCGGCGACCTCACTTAAAAATCGACACCAGCAATTAACACTACGCTAACTTGAAAATGACAACTTTTCAACAGAGCCAATAATAGGGAAATATGCGATAACTTTTTAACCTTGTATGCTACATTTATGATTTTTTCACCGTAAGTTGTTCATTGCAGATTATACAATACGTGATTAATGTTATTTGTATTATCTTCTTAATTTTGAATTTAGATCGACTTAGCTGAGTATGTCTCAAAAATACAAAAAAAAGTTCCGAATTAAATTACGCTAACTCATACTTAGCGTATTGTTATACGGAGCAAATGTATTAAATTTATTACTTGTATAATCGATTTGAACAGAAACGGTCACTGGAAAGTTACATTAAAGTAATATAAATTAGATCAATAAAATTGTTTTAAGAACCTGAATCGGAAAACAATAGGAAAAAGTCTATATTCACGAATTTAATAAAGTTAGCGTTGTATAGTTGGGACAAATTTTGATGCGTTGAACATTACTTAATGCACCTAGATGAGCTTTAATAAACGTTTAGATGAAGCAAATAACCAAAAATCAATAATATAACGTTATTTTTTTAAAGAATAACATATCCATTCCATTACCTAATGAAATAGCCAAATTTTGTTGAAATAAGTTTTTGAAATACATTTCTTTAACTTTAATTTTACTTTATTGTCTTTATAACACTTAGAATAAAACAAAGAAAACAAGCTTTACGTAGGTACATCAAATTCATGTTTAATTTAAAGACGTGGTGTGGCTTGGTGTGTGGTATATATTTATCTATTGTTATGTCAACATAAAACCCACAAAATTTGGCTATGTCCGTCTTTCCGCGGTTTAACTCTGAAACTCATGGTACTACCAAGCTCGTGATTTAGCATTTAATCACGCCGACAAAGTTGTAAAATAAATAGGTAGGTACTTGTTTTTTTTATAACTGTCCAGGGTTCTAAATACCTTAATACCTTATTTCCAACAACGGTCCTTTTTTTTGGATTTACTTTTATCTTTTTGTGTTGATTGCTTATTATGTATAATAGTCACCAGCATTAACTGTTGTACCACAAGCATGAGTTATCTCCAGTACACAAATTATCTGAACTTCCCATTATGGTTAGGGTCAACTTGTTTCATAGATGAACTCAAAATATCTTAAGCATTTTCATAAGTCGATGTAATATTTACGTTTCTACAAAATGTGGAGAGTTTATAAATTATAAAATCACAAGAAGGCGAAGGTACCTACTGGAGCAGAGTGCTTAGAATTTTGTTCTTCTTCACTAGTGATTACAAAAAACCAAAGTTCAATATTGGGGCCCTTGAAGTTTATCAGTAACAGAAACCATGCTACTCTCGGCGATTGAGATGTCACCATTGTGTAGGTTTACTTTTTCTATCACTAAATTACTATTATAAGCAGTTAATATTGCACCTAAAGTACAGCATCAGTTCATCATTACCAACTGTATGTATTTTTTTAAATAAAATTATGTTCTTCAAAAACATGGTCTAACATTGACATTAGCTCTGGAGTACTTAATGTTTTCCACACCGCGAGAAGTGGTGAAGAAACTAAAAGAAAAACAATTAAAATTTATCTGCTATCGCGATTTCAAATAGGTAACAACATCACACTGATAAATCATTTGTCGAAATACATTTCAATGACATTATATTTTGTTTGAAACCACAAAATTACTAATTAAATTATTTCAGCAAAATAAAATGTTTGGTTTGCTAATAATAATAAAAAAAATATATATACAAATTATTTTTTCAATCTTTTATTACCATCGTGAAAACCTAAAGGTTTCATATTATTGCCAATTTTAAATAGTACTATTAATAAATAATGGTAAAAAATCATAAAAGTAACAATAAACCCATCTTTTTAAAGCTAAGTCATACTCACATAAAAAATAAATCGTTTACAATCGGAACACACTACGCTAACTAGTAAATAGCGTAGTTTTATCCGGGAATGAACCAATAAGTTGCAAATCAACTGAAATCTTTCTTCTATAATAAATAAAAGAATTTTTGACATTGTATCCACTGATTAAAAATCAGACTTTCCTCTCTCGTAAGTTTCATCCGATTACTTAACAGTAAATATCACAATTATCGCCGACACGGTGTTTTTCTTTTAAACACACATTCCCCCGCGCGCTTCCCGCGCGTACCCGGCTAAGTGTATTTAGCGGGGTATAGTTCGGGTGATATTAAAAAGTACGTCTACTTGGCGCTTTATAACTTTGAAAACTTTTTTGTTTTTCAAAATTTTGAACTGAAATTTGGTGAGCATGTTCATATACCTCAATAGAACATTTTGGCATCAAAAACGCAAAATCGTCAAAATTCGACTTAGCGTAGTATTAATTGCTGGTGTCGAAATAATAAAATAATGTCCTCATAAAATAATTCTAATTAAGTATTATAAAGTTAAATCGAATTAATAAATTCTTAAAATGCTTTAACTAAGATTACAATTTATTTAAAACTGTTTATTCCTTTTTCCAGATAGTTGCTGGTTTTGGGCCCACTATCACTTCTATTATTTTCACTTGGTTGGCCTGTTTCCTGTATGCTCCATTAATATGGCCATCCTTGCACACATTCCCAAGCTGGACGGCTAGGACATAGGGTTAATGTTATGTCGCAAAATAAATATTAAGCATTTCCATAAATTGTCTGTCTTTTTTCTGCACTGAATACAGTCTAAATTTGATATTCAAATGGAAACCATTGGTCAGTTGGACAAAGCAGTTGGACCACAGCCCCGAAAGGTCGCGACCTGCTAAAGGGTTAAATTGTAATCAATGTTAAATCAACTGTAAGTTCTACATTTTGACAGCTGTTAGTCAATACATTTGACAACCGACAAACCGCTAACCGTCCGTTTGATTGTTGGTGAACATGGCCCTCAGTACCGATTTCACCAAACGGTGTTAAATTGTAACAAATGTTAATTGACTGTTAATTCATACATTTTGACAGCTGTTAAAGCTCTAATCGTCTGCTAAGTGGTTAACATCGTTTGGTGAAATTGGTGTACTTAATGTCGAATTTCACGAACCAATTAACAGACGATTAAAGTGTTAACAGCTGTCAAAATGCTTTGTCCAACTGACCAATAATTTCCATTTGAATATCAAAATAACAGGCTCGACGGAGCCCTGCTATCGCAGAGCTCCTATTTCTGGGCGATTCGCCCTTCGGGCATCTAAAGATACCTAACGAACCTAACCAACCTACTTTTGCGGAATAAAAATTATTTCTGACGAATTTTCGATGAAAGTGAATGTGATAGCTATTCTTGGTCAGGCAAAGAGTGATATGTCACCCACATAGTATATTGTATACCATAGTCTGGTTTCAACTCCAGTTTGAACTCGTAAAGCATAAGAAACAAAAGTTTTCTTTCTCAAAAATTACAAAATAAAAAAGTACTGTGCGTACAGTCACCAGCAATAATGTATTATCCAACATTGGGCGCAATAATATCTGACACGCCTTTATTACTACAGGTATAAGAGCTTGTCAGATATTTTTGCGCCCAATTTTGGATAATATATTATTGCTGGTGATTGTAGGTACTGTAATGTATAATTTTCAGGCGTGAATTAACGCATCAGCGATACACAATTTATCCCATTTCTTGTCAAGTTGTTATGTTGGTATCTTAAATTAATCTTATAATCTATGGTCAATTCAACTACCAGTGGACCTGTATCAAAAAAACTACTGAATCTGTGGCATATGCACCCGGTGTTGCTAGGGGCATATTTCACTCTCCTCGTTTGTAAGTAAACCCAGGTCACTGTATTAGTATTATTTTAAATAGTTATTTCCAAAATTGTTTATGTAGTCCAGTTTTAGTCTTCTTTTTTATTCCTCAGTCGTTTCAGGGTTCCAGCATATTTTAATGACAGACGAAACCCGAGTTTGCTGCCTTTACGTAACTATCAACTAGTATCTGTACTCGTATTGACGTTTAGTTTTTACCCCGATATGTGGAGATTTACAACATTAGAAAGTGGTATTGATCTAGATATCGATTTCGGCAGGTCATCACCGGGGTCGTTCTTTTCTTATAAGCCAGCGAGCTAGCTACATGTAATTTTATTACATATTGGAGAATTACATACCATACCTCCATCCCTTTTACCGACAGTCCACATAGTATTTCTACACATTATAACTTGAATAATAATCTACGTGGCAATTATCACAGCAACGGTAAGTGTTTATAACCCTTTCGCTCTTCAGAGCCGTGTTGTGTGTCGAGTGTTACCTAAAAGTCATGTCCATATTTCAGCATTTATTAAATACCAGCGGAGTACGCTAAGAGACACTTGTGCCACATCCTGCCACGTTTCCCACGGACCTTTCGGCGTTCCGGAGTCGACATTGGTCAGCGCAGACCGTAAGCAAGGCCATTATCCTCCAAAAGGTCAGTTCCTCTACTTATTTTACAAGTTTTGAGGTTATTACTTGTGTGCCACGTCATGTCTGTCTCATACATCTCTTCTCTTGCTAAACATATCCAGCTAAACCTCCTTGGAACGAGCACTGTTAACTATTTAAATTATTGTGCAAGGATTTATGGTGTTTTCTTAAATTTACTCTGCGTTTGGACACATAATGCCTTCTTGCATCAGCTACGAACCATGAGGCAGTCTCTTTATGCCTAGCGAACTGCTGAGTCATCTTCTTAATCTTCATGCCACCTTTTCTTTACCGTATTCTTAAATTAACCCTCTCAACCTATCATTTAACTTCCGCATTGCCTGCGTATGGGTCGCTTACACCTACTCCCGGACCATTCCAGGAGGTGCTTGGTACGGGCCTAGCCATAGGCCACGCCAGTTCATCCGGCGAGGTGTCAACGTGCGAGCGTAGCCGCTCGAACAGGGACAACTCTGCGCGACCACACCCGCAGCTAAGCGATTTAATGTTTTAACGTCCAAATTTGATTACTTACTAGCGTCATCGACCAAACAACAACAATACCCTAAATTACTTAAACTAATTATCTACATAAACCATATTTTCAAAAATAAAATTGTATTTCTAAATTATTGTGTTTACTTGTTTGACACCCAGTTAGGGCGAAAAAATATAGTATTTCAGTGGCGCCCGAACAGTTGTTGTTGTTGTTTAACTAATTCCCTCTTTTAGAAGGAAATAGTGGTCGATGGAGCTAGGTGGTGTTTAAGTCGTTAGATCTTGTGTATATTTTACTGTTACATCTTATTGTGATAATTGTGTTAAACTGCCGGCAATAGTGGAATTATTATTACCTAATATCTGAGTGTGTATAAGTTTAGTTGTAATATTTAGATCTAGGGTGAAAATTATTATTTGTGATTGGTCGATCACGCTCGTTTTACACTATTCTCTAACATTACGACGTGCGTGGTTCAACGATATCGCTACACTACTATTATTCCAGGTGGTAGGACCTTTATGCACGGTCCGCCCGGGTCATTACCACAGTCTCACCAAATAATCCCACTAGTAAGCAGCAGTGCTTGCACTGTGTTGTTTCAGTGTGGATGGTGAGATTTCCGGTTATTATAACTTGCATAAGAGGCATTCCACCTAAAGCCTCAAGGTTTTTTTTTCCAGTTTTTTTTTCCCTATATTACCTTAACTTCAATTACCTTAACTTCAATTAACTTTAACTTCAATTAACTTTAACTTCAACTGGCTTTAACTTCAACTGGCTTTAACTTCAACAACCTTTTATTTTGGAAATCCTCAACTTCAATATTACTTAACTTTTTTTTATAATAAATTACATTAACCAACAAATTCAAGTACTCAGTGGTTCGCTACCATAAATAATTATAACCATAGTATATTCTAAATTAATTTGAAAACATACCTATTGCTGTTCGCTGTCACTGACTGTAATAATTAAATTTATTTCTCTCACATTACTTAAATAACATTTTTAAAATGTCAAATTCTACATTGGAGGAACGTCCAATTGCATTTAACTTATTGAAAAAAGATGAACTTGAGTATGAGGTAAAAGTACGACATGGCGTCCCGCTTGCTACTGTCATGGACCTGCGGTGTCAGATTAGAAAATTAAATACCGAAATACCAACTGATGAGGTCGCGGATTACGAGGGCGACGTCACTGAGGAGCTTCAACTTATCGCATCTAAAATGGAGGAGCTAAATGTTTTATTGCAAACTTCGGTACAACGCCACACTTCTTTAAAGGTTCTTAACCGTGTGCAAGCAGCTGCCCATCACCTCTATCACCGTCTGACACGCCTATCGCCTTCCGAATCGGAATCCACGAGGCACCTCGAACTAACCGAGCAGTTGGATAAGTTACTTTTGCGGTTGGATAATATTTTAGATAATTTCAAAAGTGCATTGACCCCGGACATTAACCCCGAGGCCACTGCACCTACTTCACCTTCCCCTACTGCAGCACCAGCCTGCGCAGCCACGCGTTATAATGCGGTAAACAAATTAGACCTAAAATATGATGGTAGGTCCTGCATTAAAGCGTTCCTGCGAAGGTTGGAGCAGGTACGTGCCTCTCGAGAGATTTCAGACGCAGCATTGTTCCGCTCAGCATGTGAACTGTTCACAGACGAAGCGACCTCATGGTTTGACGGAATTTGTGATCAGGTCCATTGCTGGACGGACCTTAAAAAACTCTTGCTCCGCGACTATTTACCAGTTGATTACAATGAACGCCTTTTAGTGGAAATTAGGTCAAGGACGCAAGGGCTTGATGAATCTATAGTTAATTACGTCAGTGTCATGCTCAATTATTACTCACGCTTGGAAACTCCACTGTCTGAGCATGAAAAACTTAGTATATTGCTACAAAATATTAGGCCTTTTTATTCAAAACAACTAGCTTTATTTCCAATAAGATCTATTAACGAACTTAAAGACCATTGTCGACAACTTGAGGCGGCGGCTCAACGCGCCGAACGTTTCGCAGAACCCAACAGGGATATAAGTAAGTCACTGGCTCACGACTTAGTTTACAAACCAGCCACTTCAAAAAATGTTTCCTCGGTAGGCGCCCCTGTTGACTTCTGCGTGCGCTGCCGCGTAGATGGTCATACCCTTAGGTATTGCAGGGCAGCCCCCAGGCTGATCTGCTACCGCTGTGGTGAGAATAACGTAACAGCTAATACTTGTCCTAAATGTGCCTCCGGGCAAAATAAAGCAAAAAACTAATGGTTCCGAGTCAGGGTATGGTTGACCCGGATCTAACTAAACCTAAAATAAAATACAAAACTAGATATTTTTTCCCAACAACTACAAATAACAATAACACGTATACTACATTGAATAAAAACCATACCACATCGGAGAAGACCCTTAACCCTTTAAAATACCCAGTAACAACTTCTACCATTTACACTAATAGACATACTTACCCAGCTACGACTGGTTCGATTTACACCCAAACCCCAATCCCCTCCCCTCCTGCTGTTGTAAATAACAATCCCATTCCGGCCGCTTCCTTTCCATCCTTTCCATTCCTTCACCAATACCACATCCCAACTAATAGCACTATTACCATACGTCCCCGCTTACTAACGCTTACCCACCCACTAACTGCATGCTCCACTCCAATCCCGCTACCATAAATCCCGCTTATAACCTTCCCCAATACCACATCCCAATTAATACCGATAATTACCCCTTGTCCCCGCTTACTAACGCTTACCCACCCACTAACTCCACATCCCACCCCAATCCCGCTGCTACTCCCCTAGAACAATGTACCCCTATTTACCCAAATAATGAAACTCACCTGAATAATAAAATTTACCCAACGAACAATTTACACCCAAATACGTTTGCTTACCCAACCCCTATATATTACAACCATAATAATGCTATTTACCCAAATAATAAAATTTACCCAACGGTAAAATCAACCGAAATTGCATCTGTATACCCAAAGTCAACTGTTAATAACTGTAAATCGTCAGTAAGCTCACATAATGAAACTTACCCAACCAATAAAATTTACCCAACGGTAAATTCCAATTTAAATACGTCCCCTAATTTAAACCCAAAGAGATATAACTATAATAACGAAATTTACCCAAATAATGAAAGTTACCCAATGGAAAAATCAGTCCAGAAACTAATTTCGCAACATTCTAACACTACTTCACTAAAAGTTCTTAAGCCCGGTAGCACTGTCCGTAACCTACCAGTTAAAATTAAATTAAATAGTACGATAAAAATAAAACACTCACCACCTAGGTCTGCCTTGCAATACCGCCCATCGAATAAGGCAGTTCAAGACGAGTGGCGGTCCTGGTTGTCGACAATAAGGTCATTCTTTGAAAGCAGCGATGCTATCTTAAAATTTAATAGTTTAGTCAATGGTCATGATTTGCGTCCTTACCTTAAAGTTAAAATTTACGATGTAACCTATACCGGCCTCCTGGATTCTGGTTCGGAACTGTCGATTATTGGTGGTGATACACAAAAGTACTTTGAGAACTTAGTTACTATTCATAAATCAAACGATGTGAGTCGCATAGTGACAGCGAACGGTTCCTCTTCACCTATATCGGGCTATGTGTTCTTACCAGTCACCGTTAGTGATACAACAGCAATAGTTAAATTTTATGTTATACCGGAGGTACCAACAAAACTTTTATTCGGCATTAACTTTTGGCAAACTTTTAATATAGCTCCGGACGTATTATCATTATTGGGTAACGATTGTTTATTGTCAGACGAAGATCATATTAATACCCTTAATTCTGAGGTGAGATTTTTACAAGGATTAGATTCCTTATCGTACGAAGACCAACTTCAAGCAGAGAATATTCTTAAGGAATTTAAAACCATTTCCTCTGAAGAGAAAGGTTTAGGGAGGACCCATCTGCTTACCCATACTATCGACACGGGTGACGCGAGACCCATAAAACAGCGCTTTTACATGCTATCTCCTTCTAAGCTTGCTGAGTTGAACAGGCAGCTCGATGAAATGCTTGAACTGGATGTTGTCGAACCAAGCAGCAGCCCATGGAATAATCCAGTAACTATGGCACCTAAAGCAGATGGTTCCCTACGATTCTGCTTGGACAGCAGGAAATTGAACGAGGTCTCGAAACACGATGCTTACCCTTTACCTTTAATTAATCAGATACTTGACCAACTCGGAAATGCCAAATTTTTATCATCGTTAGACTTAAAATCAGCCTTCTGGCAAATAGGTCTTGATTCACAGGCATCCAAGGAGAAGACCGCCTTTACAGTTCCTGCTCGTGGCTTATTCCATTTCAAAGTCATGTGCTTCGGCCTAACTTCCGCGCCGGCGACGCAGCAACGCCTGATGGACATCCTATTTGGTCCGGAGTACAGTGGTCGTATCTTTATTTACCTAGATGACATCATAATAGTTTCCGAGACGTTCACTGAGCATCTTACCTTATTACGTACAGTACTAGAACGTCTTCGCTACGCTAACCTTACTATAAATTTATCAAAATGTAATTTCTTTCGTAGGCAACTTAAATATTTAGGCTTCGTGGTGGATGAATACGGTTTACGCACAGATCCTGACAAAGTCAAAGCAATTATTGACTTCCCTATACCGACATCTCGAAAAGATGTCAAGCGTTTTCTCGGTACCGCATCTTACTACCGTCGTTTTATTAAGAATTTCAGCAACATAGCAGGGCCTCTTAACCAATTAACTTCAACTCGGAAGGGCGCTCCACCTTTTCGTTGGTCACCAGAAGCCGACAGAGCTTTCAGCGAACTAAAGGTAGCCATGACAACTGCACCTGTCCTAGCCTGTCCAGACTTCTCCAAACCATTCGCGGTACATTGCGACGCGTCAGACTTCGGAATTGGTGGAACCTTGACTCAGGACTTCGACGGTGAAGAGCACCCCCTGGCGTACTACAGTCGTTCACTTACGCCGCAGGAGAGGAACTACTCAGCCACTGAGAGAGAAGCCCTAGCTGTCGTCAATGTTGTTGAACATTTTAGGCCGTATCTCGAAGGGGACCGTCAATTTAAAATAATAACGGACCATTCGAGTTTAAAATGGTTCCTTAACCTTAAAAATCCTACAGGACGCCTCGAGAGATGGGGTTGTCGTCTTTCTCCTTATAACTTCGTGGTCGAGCACCGTCGTGGTTCGGAAAATGTCGTGCCGGACGCCTTATCAAGAGCAGTTCCGGTACACTTAATCGATACCAGCACCATTGCGGATGCGTGGTACTTAAACCTATATAAAAAATGTGAGGCCAATCCAGGGTCGGTGCCTAATTTTCAATTGAAAGACGGTCGCCTGTATCGGTATACAAAAATTAAAAATATTTTAATATCCGAATTCGAATGGAAGGAGGTTATCCCTATGGAATTCCGCGATGAGATAATGCACGATAATCATTCGGGTCCTACAGCAGCTCATCTGGGTACGGCGAAAACTTATAAAAGGCTGAAACTCCGCTACTTCTGGCCAGGCATATGCAGCGTATAAGCACAGTCAACATCCGACCCCAGGTTTCATGGGAAGCGCGAAGCTCTGCTGTCGTCCGTTTCAGTGCCTAAGTCTGGACTTAGTCGGACCCTTACCGCCTTCAAGACAATTAAATACGTACCTATTTGTGGTCGTTTGTTGCTTTACCAAGTACTGTATGCTGTTTCCAATGCGCCGCGCAACCGGAAAGGTGATTTCTCAGAGGTTGGAAAACCATGTATTTATGGTCCACGGCATTCCGCAAACCATCATTGCGGACAATGCCTCCTATTTTACTGGCGGTGACGTTCAGAAGTTATTTGCCAACTACAACATTCCTCAATTACACTACTCCCCAGTTTATTGTCCCCAAGTTAACACCGTAGAACGTTATAATAAAACTGTGGTGACTGCGATCTCTACGTTCGTCGCATCGGATCATCGTACGTGGGATATTAACATTTCAAGGATCCAGTTTGCACTTAATACCTCTGTAAACGAGTCTACCTCGTTCACTCCATTCCTACTAGTTCACGGACGTGAAGCTGTTCCTGATGGTACTATCTACAATGACTCTGAAGCGGTATAGGAGATCATCTTCGCTTCCAGACGCGATTACTTTGATAAGATAAAGGTGCTAAAAGAAACTTATCCAACCGTCAGAGAGTTATTGCAGAAAGCTCACGATCGTAACATCAAGTATTACAATGAGAAGCGACGTGACATAGAATTCAATGTAGGTGATGAAGTGTGGAAACGTACATACAAGCAGAGCAACGCCGGGAGATATTTCGCTGCAAAGCTGGCTCCTAAATATGAAAAGTGCCGCGTGATACGGAAGGTGTCCCGCTTGGTATACGAACTGGAGGATGAAAATGGGAAGCGATTGGGAAAATGGCACATAAAAGACTGTAAGCCAGTTTCTATCAACGCTACCTAATGTTACAATTTAACTAAATTAACACAAAAACCCCCGGACCGTAAGGTAAATTTATGGATCGATAACAACTGTCCTGGGCGTCGGATTAAACATGGAATGATTACTGAATGGAAAGTTTTTTTTTTGTGCGGAGATTTGCGGGCACGTTTTTTTACTACTTCTCGTAGCTTTACTAATTCTTCCTGGACCCCATCCAGCAGGAATAAGCCTACACCGGTGCGGATTGTGACACCTTAAGGAAGCCTATACTATTTCCTTTCAGAGCGGGTGGTGACTCTACAATTACTGCGATATGGGACGCATCTTCTCTCTTCTACTTACTTACTAACTCTTTCTTTCTCTTATTTTGATCTTTTGAGTAGCTTTCCCGACCAGCACCATCTTAGGCCTAAATAAGCCTTTTCACTGATGCGGATCGTGACATCTAATAAAGCCTACACGTACCGATACTGAGCGGGTAGTGACTCAGATACCTGGATGGTTGCTTCGTCGTTTCATACCTTACAATACTTTGTTAGATTCTTACCCTTCTTGCCAAAACGGTTTATTTAGCGCATTTTTTTTTAATTCCTTTTTTTAAGGTCATCTAGTAACTGGTAGCAGCTAGTTCTAGTTACTATTCTACTGCAGTTACCGTAGGCCTCGACGCAGTTGTTTCCAGCGTCGGCCGCGCGGACTCAATTGATGCCAAGGTACTGCAGGACGTGTGATTCTGGGCCGGGAGTCCTCGTCAAATTGTTCAGGGTAACTTAGTTAAGGGATTCACCTGATTTTATTGTTGTAGTTATGTGTGTACTCAGCTCGAGGGCGAGCTGGAATTTTCCTCTTTCAGTTCCTTTCTTCGTAAAATTCTCCTGGTTGAGGGGGTATGTAATGTATAATTTTCAGGCGTGAATTAACGCATCAGCGATACACAATTTATCCCATTTCTTGTCAAGTTGTTATGTTGGTA
This sequence comes from Acleris cristana, assembly GCA_948252455.1. Lineage (NCBI taxonomy): Eukaryota > Metazoa > Arthropoda > Insecta > Lepidoptera > Tortricidae > Acleris > Acleris cristana. The sequence continues at coordinate 8,457,038 of OX411775.1, forward strand.
TCTTAAATTAATCTTATAATCTATGGTCAATTCAACTACCAGTGGACCTGTATCAAAAAAACTACTGAATCTGTGGCATATGCACCCGGTGTTGCTAGGGGCATATTTCACTCTCCTCGTTTGTAAGTAAACCCAGGTCACTGTATTAGTATTATTTTAAATAGTTATTTCCAAAATTGTTTATGTAGTCCAGTTTTAGTCTTCTTTTTTATTCCTCAGTCGTTTCAGGGTTCCAGCATATTTTAATGACAGACGAAACCCGAGTTTGCTGCCTTTACGTAACTATCAACTAGTATCTGTACTCGTATTGACGTTTAGTTTTTACCCCGATATGTGGAGATTTACAACATTAGAAAGTGGTATTGATCTAGATATCGATTTCGGCAGGTCATCACCGGGGTCGTTCTTTTCTTATAAGCCAGCGAGCTAGCTACATGTAATTTTATTACATATTGGAGAATTACATACCATACCTCCATCCCTTTTACCGACAGTCCACATAGTATTTCTACACATTATAACTTGAATAATAATCTACGTGGCAATTATCACAGCAACGGTAAGTGTTTATAACCCTTTCGCTCTTCAGAGCCGTGTTGTGTGTCGAGTGTTACCTAAAAGTCATGTCCATATTTCAGCATTTATTAAATACCAGCGGAGTACGCTAAGAGACACTTGTGCCACATCCTGCCACGTTTCCCACGGACCTTTCGGCGTTCCGGAGTCGACATTGGTCAGCGCAGACCGTAAGCAAGGCCATTATCCTCCAAAAGGTCAGTTCCTCTACTTATTTTACAAGTTTTGAGGTTATTACTTGTGTGCCACGTCATGTCTGTCTCATACATCTCTTCTCTTGCTAAACATATCCAGCTAAACCTCCTTGGAACGAGCACTGTTAACTATTTAAATTATTGTGCAAGGATTTATGGTGTTTTCTTAAATTTACTCTGCGTTTGGACACATAATGCCTTCTTGCATCAGCTACGAACCATGAGGCAGTCTCTTTATGCCTAGCGAACTGCTGAGTCATCTTCTTAATCTTCATGCCACCTTTTCTTTACCGTATTCTTAAATTAACCCTCTCAACCTATCATTTAACTTCCGCATTGCCTGCGTATGGGTCGCTTACACCTACTCCCGGACCATTCCAGGAGGTGCTTGGTACGGGCCTAGCCATAGGCCACGCCAGTTCATCCGGCGAGGTGTCAACGTGCGAGCGTAGCCGCTCGAACAGGGACAACTCTGCGCGACCACACCCGCAGCTAAGCGATTTAATGTTTTAACGTCCAAATTTGATTACTTACTAGCGTCATCGACCAAACAACAACAATACCCTAAATTACTTAAACTAATTATCTACATAAACCATATTTTCAAAAATAAAATTGTATTTCTAAATTATTGTGTTTACTTGTTTGACACCCAGTTAGGGCGAAAAAATATAGTATTTCAGTACTATCTAAGTTTTCGATTAATTCTTATAAAAAAATATATGTTAAAGCTTGGGTGAATAGGTGTCTTCTATGTGAACTCGCTTCATCATCGACAGAATCTTCGCCCTCCAGCCAGGGACATAGAATAAATAATAACTACGTAGAAGCGAATCTCCTTTACTCTAATAGGTAGCCTAATGTCAAAGAACGGCTGGCTGGCAGCTATGTCTATGGTACGAGTACGCAATTTGGCGTTTGTGAAGTGATTTAGGTTTGCCAGACAATCCATATTTTTTTACCTCGTTAAACAGTGAATGACTCACAGCACAACTACGAAGCACAACTGACCAAAATTTGTATCATAAATATGAGGAAGGTTTAGGTTATGTTTGTTCTGCAGCTGGCCCGAAGGGCCAAAATACTCAAAAATAAGAGCTCCACAGCAGTGGAGCTCCGTCGACTCTGTTTAATTTGATTTTGAAATAGAAATCATTGGTTAATTGTGCCCAGTTGTGCTGTATAGTTGTGCCGCGGGTCAGAACCCCTTCAAAGGGCTACGAGAGGAACTACGGATAACAAGGGATCAAAACTATATATGGCGCCTTTTTTCTTTTGAACGTCAGTGATCCCTTCGAAAAATATAATGCTGCCGAATTTTTCTTATTCTACGAAATTTTGCGTATTAAATGTCGCATACGACGACACAGCGTGAAAGCGGAGCCTCGTTGACTCTTAAATTTGATTATGATTCGGCAGCATCTGGGCAGCATTATATTTCTCGAAGGGACCACGGATAACAAGGGGAGGGACCACGCAAAACATACTATTATTCCGTCACTAGTGACGAACAGCGTTCAATCTGGACTTAAGCATATCGATTGCAATCGACATTTCCAGATAGACCATAGCAATTTAATTATGTATCAGGTTAGATAACGTAATGCCATGTCAATATTCACAAGATTTATGGGGGTTCTATTATACAGTAACGGGGCATTAGTCCAACTGCTCTGTCCAACTGACAAATTAGTATCATAAATATGAGGTAGGTTTAGGTTACGTTAGTTCTTCAGCTAGCCCGGAGGGCCAAACCACCCCAATGTAGGAGCTCCGCGATAGCGGAGCTCTGTCGAGCCTGTTAATTTGATATTCAAATAGAAATTATTTGTCAGTTGGACAAAGCAGTTGGACCACTGCCCCGAAAGGTATTATACTCAGTAAAACCATTATAGCTTTTACCATGCCATCGTAGTTTTTTAATTTGGCCGCCATTACTTTCAAGTAAATAGAGCTATTATAAAAGAGCTGTCAAGTAAATTGTTAACATCTCAAAAGCAAAGTTAGAACCCCAAATCCTCATTTACTCTCTGTACCTACAGTCGAAATGAAAAAATAATTCCAATCCATATTTAATTTAAAAAATTAACTTAATATTATTTCTACGCGAGCAATCTAGGGTTAAGCACAGTTTTCTACATAACCTTAATACAATTATTTTTTCAAATTTATCATCCTAACTTATTTACAAGTAGGTAATCAATATTCCTCTTCATACAAATAAGAAAAGGCTCCCCGGCCATTATTTTAATTACAGATGTAGTAAATTATTAAGATTACATCATATATTATTCTCTAAGTTATCCTGACAAGCAGTCGGGGAACATTAAAAAAGGTTGCTCTTATATTTCGACAGTTTTTTACATTTACATTTAGTGCCGTAATTTGAATTTATCTTTGCTTTTCAGTTAATCAGTTTATAAGGCGATTGTCACACTGCCGCCGCATCCCGTTGTGGCGTGTGGAGCGATGAATTCGCATGCGGCGACGACGCACCACCATACGGATTTGCTCCGTATCTCCGGAACTGCGGTGTCCAACGAACCTCTTGACTATGGAGCGGAGCGGATTTAATATGGAGCTCGGTGAGGCATACCCTGCGTCCCGCACCGCATCGCTGTCTGGAAGTGCGAACCGTCGTGCGATTCGCACCTCCGCACGGAGAGACGGAGCCAGTGTGACATACCGTGCGGTTCTTGCGTACAAATCAAGATTCTACAATACAAAGTTAAAAACCGCAGCAGCGGACGCCGCTGCGATGTGCGGAGCAGTGTGACAACCGCCTAAGTTGATCACAGTATCTAAATAAATACTGATTTCATTTAATGATTTACTACATCTATAACAATAGTTATTTTCTTGGCTTTGGTATTCTGCCTCGTATTATACTCTTATAGTTGTAGTGACGCCTTTCCCATCCGGATTCCACAGTAATGGCGCGTAGAAAGCAACACTCAGGAACAATATCAAAAGACAAATAATGACACTTGCAATGCCATATTTCATCTGTAACAAATCGGTATGTTATTGTTATCGATGTAATAACATGAAGAACTATAAACGGACACAAATGGTGTTATTAGGATTTTGGTGGCAAAACTTGGTTTTAGAATCTATGGAGTCGTTATTTTCTAATTATTATTACACATAATAACTTTGATTTCGGCTTTTAGTATGACATTATGACAATACTGAAGGTCAAAATGAAGGTGGTATGTATTATAAATTATAATAATCAGGAAACAGCGGCTCCATGGATCCTAAAACCACGGTTTGCCACCAAAAATCCCAACCCTAGTTATTACAAAAACTTGAACAACCGTTGAAAACTTGTTTAATGAATGTCAATCCATAGAAAACCGACACTTTAGACATGTCTGAGGCGTATTTAAGGTTTTTTGTATTAACGCCTAAAAAGTTTAATTCTACAATAGAAAAATAACACTGTGTTTTACCGACTTCAGAAAAGGTTCTATATTCGGCTGTATGTTTTCTTTTTATAATAAAATTATCTTAGTAACTTCTCTCATTAATTTTACATTTCTTTTGCCAATAATATAACAAAGTATTTATCATAAATTTATGTCTGTGTATGTTTAAACCATACCCTCACAACTAACATACCTAGTACGCCGTAAGTATTCTCGAAAGACAAAATCAATTATGATAATAAAATCTCATTTTTTGCATTGTACTTTATTGTACAAACGGGAAAATAACAAACAACATAATAGACAGAAACACAAATTGTGTCATTATTCTGTAATAATGTTCACTCAGAATTCTGTTTCGGATTATCACAAACATACAGTGCGATAGCTCTTAGAAGGTCCTTCGGGTTTGTACTTGTCTCTCACTCGCTTTCATACGTTCTTATTAAGAGTGATTAAGAGAGAAGTACAAACCGAAGCTCCTGAGTGCTCACAGACTGTACGTTTATATCCTCTATAAGAATTCCAAAATTATAAGGCCCAGTTTAGTGACGCTAAGCAGAGAATATAGAATTTGACAAAAATATTGCGATTGCATTTTCTCTGCATCTTGCTAAGGGAAAAGCAAACCTCGCCTTTATTTAATGCATCACCTAAAGCTCTATTATTATATATTCGATAAAACCTAATTGCCTTTGATATGTTACCATATTATTCTTACCTTGGATGCCATTAATAATGCCATTACATATTAAACAAAACCTATCATAACGTTGACAGACCGATATCATGTCAAATTAATATGGTTTTACCGAATAAAATAGAGCCCCTGAAAACCCAAATATTTAAAAAAATATTTAAAAGGAGTTAAATTACGAGCTTCGTACCAATAGGCTATTTGACAACATTGAAAATATACTACAACATGATATGTGGTTATCCTATCAGCGTAAAACTACATATTTCACATTATTTTAAACAAAATTATGTGTAATTTTTTGATAATTAGTAATTATTAATCACACGGTTTTTTTTAATATTTTTAAAAATTTGATCTGCGTCAGGAACGCTATGTGATTGGTTTGCAGCTCTGGTGACGTCACACGCAAGTAACCACAGATATTAAGTGTATGTCTCTTCAAATGAACTTGTTTATTGTTTACTTGCGTGTGACGTCACAATTATCATATGGCCAGCGCCATGATAGAAACAGCGTTTTTAGAGCGTTTTTGAAAATGTAAACTTTAACATAGTTTTTTATTGATTCAAGGAAATATCAATGTAGTGTGCTTGTTATGTAATAACGAATAAAGAATAATTTAAAAAGGCTTTCTTTGATATGTAAATAACTTTGATATGTATTGTATTTCTTGGTAAACCATCGAGATATTTGTGTGTTTATGATTAGTCTAAATGCATCAGTATATTTAAGGATGGCTGCACTAATAAAAAATAGTCAAATAAAAACGATATCACTAACCTGAACTAACAGCGGAACTTTGCCTTTTTCTTTTGAAAAGTAACTTGTTGTGAATTCAAAAGGTGCCATAAAACCAAACGCGCAGCCAATCCCGATGATGAGTGATAGCAGGTACATATTCTTACCCCACACTTTGTCTCCCACCGCCGGCTACAACAAACCGTTTCGTAACGTGTTTAGTTTCATTCTCGTTATTCTATAAGTTTCATACTTTCGATTGGAATTAAATTTAATCGAACCAATGAGTGCAATATTTAAAAAAAATACATCTTGGCATGAAAAAAGATGGGCGAAGATCGTTTCTAATGTCGATCATTTACATATCGTCTCGCTTTACTTTCTGACTTCCGCTATACTTTCAAACGTTTTTGGTACTTTTTTAGGGTTCCGTACCCAAAGGGTAAAAACGGGACCCTATTACTTATACTCCGCTGTCCTTCTGTCCGTCTGTCCGTCCGCTGTCACCAGTCTGTATCTCATGAACCGTGATAGCTAGACAGTTGAAATTTTCACAGAAGATGTATTTCTGTTGCCGCTATAACAACAATTAGTAAAAACAGACCCCTGGGCTCCCATGGGCAACAAAAGTGATTTTTTTGCCGTTTTTTGCTATTGTTGTATAGATAATGGTACGGAACATGGCCGGTTTTTTACGCTAGATCTCTGTAGTTTATAATATGACAGAACTGTCATTGTATATGTGATACGTAAGTAGGTACTTACTATTAAAGATTATAAATATTATAAAAAGGAAAAGGTTGTTTTTTTTTTGATACGTACACCCAAAGGGAGAAAATGGGGGTGAGAAGAATTTGTGTTTATTATTTCTACAAAATATCAAAAACACAAATCGTACAAGTGCGAGTGCCCATAAAAGTGAGTTATGTCTGAAAACTACTAAACTTACCAAATTGAGAACAAAGGGTAACCACATAGATTGCCATCCAATACCGTTCATAAGGTTTGCCCCAACTACTGTTAACAAACCCACCACGAGTATCCCTGGATACAGGCCCAAATTATTAAGACCAATGTTTGTGGCAAATTCAGATAACTTCAAATCCAACCCTGTATTTTGAATCGCCGACATTAAAACTATGCCTGCGCCTGTAATAGGTACATAAATTATGAAATTTCAATCTTTCTGTAAGTAACTAGTTTCGGTAGACACTTTCATTACATACTAGCGCTTTCCTAAAGGTGATAACTATTAAAAAGAAGCGCCGCCGTTAGGAACTTAACTGTCAATGTTTTACAAATGTATTATTAAAGTGATGTAATTTAAGCTAGCGAATCAAAATGATGAATGATAATAAACTGAAAAACTTGTAAATATTAGTAACGTGCTAACCATGTCTAAACTTTTCGTACCACTATTCTAAAGATTTTACCATTAAGTAAAACCTTATTAATTTGGTCTATTTCAAAAATCAAACGTCAATAGAGTTGGAACGTTGAATTTTATCGATTATCGATAAGTTATATTTACGAAGCGTATCTTTATTTATTTATTAACAAAAATAGACCTCAAATGATGATGAAAAGGAATAACAATGAATATGTTTTAAAAAAAAACAGAATTATGGATTGTTAATTCTTTATGGGATGTTGCAAGAAACTAGAAATATAGTCAAATTTATATAAACGCTATTATATTGTTCTTTATATACCGCTTTAAACTCACGTGAATGTGTTTTACTCGTTATATAAGTTTCAACGCAATATTTTTTAAGTTGCTTTAAATGAACCTTACAGGTTAGAGCAGTTTATTGTTGAACTAAGAAAAGGATACTTCTTTATCCATTGCTTTTCGTTTTGGATTAACCATTTTTCATATACGTGAATCAGTTGTAAAAAGACAAAAGGCAGAAATACAGTTAACTACCATGCGATTCACTTTTAATGGCGGTGCAACTCGCTAATCAAAGAGGTTAATTTTAAAAGTCAGTATTAGAGATATAAAATTATTGATAGCTGAAAAAGTCGATGAAATTTTACGTTCCAACTCTATTGATGTTTGATTTTTGCCATGAAAATTCCGCCCTCTGGTTATTTTATTACAAACCTATTATGAAGAACAAGGCGTAGTCAGTATTCTTATCAATAGTTTTCCAAAACAGTAACCCTGATTCCATTTTAGGAGGGTTTAGATCTTTGTATTCTGTAAAAGTAAAAACATAATATTTGCTTAGTTTTATAAAAATCCTGATATATTTACAATATCGGACGAAAAGCGTTTTGAAAAATTATGTTTGTGAAATGAACCAGTTTGTGAAACATTTTTTCAGCAAGTGATTGTAAACCGAAAAATAGTGCATGTAATATTTCGTATAGTCACCAGCGATAATATATTATCCAACATTCGGCGCAAAAATATCTGACACGCTCTTATACCTCTAATAATAAAGACGTGTCAGATGTTTTTGCGGCCAATGTTGGATAATATATTATTGCTGGTGACTAATATATCCAAACCGGTAGTTATCAGGCGAAAATGATTGTTTCCATCCCTACTTCGATTTAATTATATCGCATGCATTATTCAAGAAGTTAAAATAATAGGTGCATGCCCCAAAAACTCAATTTATAAGAGTTCGGTCCTTATTTAATGCTGTTTGTTTATTTGTTTGTACCTAATTTGTTTCTTAACACGTTCCCTGTCCGGGTGCCCCCAATGTGGGGTAAGAAGCTTTTTCTCAGGAATCCGTGCTTCCACTATGAATTTGCTCTGTTGATTCTTAGTGTATTCCATAATAAAATCACATCTTTTGAATGGGACCAAAAAAATCGAATCAGTTACGAGGTAAGAAGAAACATTCGCCATTTTTTAAAATTTGGTTAAAAATAACTTACGTTTAACATTCATCGATGTTATGAACTGCACAGACTTTGGAATTAGATGCAATATGAATACAAAGATCGCAGCTGTTGTAGCATCTTTTATTCTGTAAAAAAACAATATTAATTTGTCAATCAGCTGACAATGAACTCTGAGAGTTGGGGTCACGCCCGCAGCGTCATGTCAACTCATGTCTTTATTTGTCAGAATTTAGAAATTTGTGTTTTTTTTTGGTACCAATAGCAATTTCAATATTACGCCTACATAATGTTAAAGGTCAACAGGGGTAAAAGCCGCTATGGGGTTATTGCGTTCATTTGAGGTCATTTTAAACGACGTGAGTTACAACAGCCCCCGCCATCTAGTGATAGACACCTGAACTACTTGGAGGACACCACGTAACAAAGAGGGGTTTTAGCGAATCGTATACAAGTCATCGGCGATTTTGAAATATAGTGTCACACCACTCACACCAGGCCATCGCGGTGCGTGAGGTAAGTGAACAAAATCCGTTTACATAATTGTTTTTCTATAGGTTTTGGTATTATTTTGTATTAAAACATCACCAGTATTAGTTGGCTCACACGTACGAACTATATTTTGTATTAAAAATGCTTTATTTTTAGGATTAATTCCATGTAAAATATTTGGAGACTATTTTCCAAACTTGGCAAAAAGCGTCAGTACCTTTGAGGTAATTGCGTCTGTGTAACGCATTTGCCCCAATGTCAGTGGTCAACAACCAATGATATTACATATAAACAAGAAGTAGATATTGTGATATTTTTAAATAGTTTTGATTATTTTGTAAATATAATAATTACGATTATAAATTAAATTAACTAAATGGATGTTCTACTGACTTCCGCGCTGACACTTCGATCAGTTTTATTAAGTATAAAAGGGCGGTACCCGAAAAAAACGGGACATTCTATTTGGAGCTATCGAAGTGCAAGCGCTGGAAGATAACTAAGTTGTGCCTGAAGTTAAATAAGTTATAGTGCTGTTACTAAGAATAAATAAGTACCGTGAACAGAGTGGTTTGATTTTTGATAATATGTTACCGCTTCAGCTGCCGCACCAGCCCTACACCAGAGCCCAGAGGCCCGGTGGAGATGTGACGGGGCTAGCGTGTCTACACAGGTTGCATCCCACACTAGCACCTATCCCATATTCCACGGAACCAAAGACATTCCGTTAGGTCTTTTGCCATCATTTCTAAAAATTAGCGTAGTTTATTGAGGCCAGGCCAGAGACCGACGGATGGTCTTGGAACCGGCCCGCACTTCTCCTATGTCCCACCGTACGTCACTTCCGCTGGGGCACCGATGTGGAGGAACCCTTCGTTTGTAAGTGGATTTGTACTTCTCTATCAATAGCTCTCATATGATTTTATTATCTTGATAATAGAATCGTGTATACTACTTTTATTGCTGACTGTACCATACAGAGTGGATAAAACGAACGCCTCATGGATGGCAACTACCTTATATATTGGAAATAGCAAATTCTATGCAAAGGAGACTTACTTTTAGGTATTTTTGAAAACAAAAGTAACCAACTGCATTTATGAATTTTTGAAAATTCGTCTGCCTTAACCGGAAATCAAACTGGTCGAATATGACAAAACAACAAAGTCGTGTTTTTGATACAGATTGAAAGGGTCATTTAATAGTTACCTATCCGTGATATCTACAACGCAAACTTACACCTTTAAACTAAATAAGAACTGTAAAAAAAACACGACTTTATTGTTTTGTCATATTTAACTAGTTCCAGTTAAAGCAGACGAATTTTCAAAAATTCATAAATGCAGTTACTCTGGTTTTAACTCTCCTTCGCGTAGAATTTGCTATTTCCGATATTTAAGGTAGTTACCGTCCATGTGGCGTTCGTTTCTCCACCCTGTATACCACTAGACTTGGAATGTGTAAAACAATTAAGCTAACGGTAAATTATTTTTTTCTACATTTAGCTGTATTCAAATTAAATAAAGGTCTTACAAAGGTAAGTCTTTCGATAACACACTAACACGGAAACTCGCCCATCCCATATTTAGCCACGCAGACCAACGAGTGAGAAAGCAGGCCATAATCAAAATGTAGAAGACTACTGACAACTGAAAAAAAAAACCACATTGTCGTTAAAACATAAAATTTTGTGCGATCCCTTTTAGCAGCTATGTTAATACAAATGGTAATGAATAAATAATGGTATCCTTCTCAATATAATTTAAATATAAACACTTGTAAATTGTAATTTGTAGGTTTATAAAACAGGCCCCGTGGTATGAATCACATTCGTCAAATTCCTTTTTAGTCAGAATAAATTCTAGCCTGTTTTTTTCGGACGAAACCGGACTTTTGGTTAGATTTCGTGTGTGTCAGAATAAAATGAGGGCTGTTTTTTTTTCGGACGAAAACAAACTTTTGTTTAGGTTAGAAGTTGCATAAATACGTAGGTACGAGTAGGTTTAGGTTATGTTAGTTTTGCAGAAGGCCCGCAGGGCCAAAGCACCCAGAAATAGGAGCTGCAGCCGAGTATCCGATAAGTGTGGGTCGAGTCATCTATGAAAAAACACAAAGTGGTCAACTCAGCCCGCGGGCTAAGTGGTCTGTGGGCTCATATGACCACAAAGGGGAAATAAATATTGTAAAAAAAGTAAAAAAAAAAAAACGGTCCTCGGGTCCCGTATCTCCGAAGCTTATAAAGCAAACAATTTGAAAAAATCCTGACGTATTGATAATTAGGTACTTATATTTTATGGGAAATATAAAATGAAGTGTTCATTATTTATAGTTTTTGGAGAATAACAAAAATGCTTTGAAAATCTGTATTAAAATTTAGGCTAGTCAAAATGGAACTTATTGCATAGAAAATAAAGTTTATATATAACAAAATGAGTATTTTCTTTTGCGATTACCAAGTATATTTTCATAAATACGGAACCCTCGTTGCGCGAGTCCGACTCGCACTTGACCGGTTTTTATTACTGGTTCAGGTACTTTCTTCGCATTTTTTTTAATAATGATATTAGAATAATCAAATATTGTCATGCAGATACTGGCCGACTGTGGTGAGACTTTGTAACATGACATCATTGGTGTATTGCCATGTGACATCAGTGAGTATTTCATCCGCAATCCCAATAAATTATCTTGTATCTTGTACTTCTATCTAAAAAGGAATCTGACGAATGTGTCCGAGATCGCCAACACTGAAGACTAAGATGGAATACCACTATGCTAGTTCACCGTTTGTTTTGTCCCAAAAACGGAACATAACAATGCGAACACTGCTGCTTGGTGGTAGGTTAAAGGATAAGACGGTGGTAGCGATCCGGGCGGACCTTGCACAAGCTCCTACTGCCACTCGTTTCGTTCATTACGTTGCTATGCATTTTTTTAAATTGACATATAATAATTAATTACAATGCTATTCATTTTAAGCAAAATAGAAATCAGTATAGTAATTGTTATACAAATCGTTACAAACCACTTGGTGGCAGTCCCACTTTCCAATTTCGTCTCTGTCTTTCTTGAGGGACGTTATCATAGTCTTCATTAATGCGTCTGGCATTTTAAGTCTACAAATAAAATGTACTGCTTTTAATATATTGAAGTCGGTGGCAAGCTTGGCTTAGATATAAACATGTAAATATAATTGCAGTTTACAATATAAGATGCTGGTATTTTAAATAAGAACCGATTATTGTTTTACGCCGCTAATTAGTGGGTTTTTTTGAAGAGATTGTTTAAAAAAAACTATTTGGGACCAAGTTTGACCAAATCACTAATAAGACTGACATTGTTGGACTTTATATAAGAACCGCTTCCAACAACAACTAGATAGTTTTTTTCACAGAACGTTGTTATTAGCCAGAATTTATTTATTATAAAATAAATTCTGGCTTATGTACGTGTGTTACAGAAAACTACATAAACTGAAGCGAAGCGAGGGTAGGTCGCTAGTTAATCTATAAACGTCAAAGACAATAGGGTATTTTCGGACTAGTGTCCTCTAATTTTAAATATCCGTAATTTTTTGACCTCTATTCTCTTGACACTTTTTTAATGGCAAAGAGAAGGCAAACGAACACATAAGTTATCTGAAGCGTAGCCGAAATGCCAGCGTTTTCCTTATGATATGACTCAAAGTGTATGAGTTGACAGTTACACATATACATTTCGCACCTTGAGACCAATAGTGACCTAATTCAAAATTTCGCTTTCAAACTTCAAGTCATAAATTTATTAGTATAGAGACCTAACTCGAAATTTAAAATTGCTGAATTAGGTCACTATTTTAAATTTTGTGATGATTGTTCTGAAGGTGCGATTTTGAGTAGGTAATAGAAAAGAAAAACCTTGGCAGCGTTTGCATCTTGGCTAGAGTCTTTGATGGTAAGTAAAATCTAAGTCATTGTTCAGGATAGAACACAATAAAAAGATGCAGTTTCTTCGATTTAGTATAATAGGTATAATAATTACAACGGTGCTTTTAATTACGTTTAAAAACTAGTTGTTTTTGGGAGAAATGCGCGCGCGTCTTGCGCCGTGGTCTGTGAGGTTCTGTCGTCCCGCCCGGTGACCCTCGTCCCGCGCGCCTTCCCCTCTCTCGCCTTGTGACATCGTCAACTGTCATAGACATTTCACCCCTTTACTTTCTCAACCTGTTATCTGATCGAATAGTTAGATAGAAAAAACACTCATGTTCCAAGGTTTATAAAAACTACTTTCCTATCAAAATATTTGATGAGAATCTTAAGCCTGCAATCCTTGCGCTGCTTATGCTTTGCCAACTCTGAGGACCGGTTGTTAGAACGGATCCGGCACAAGGTCCTACTAACATTAAAATCGAGAATCCAGAATAGACGTTGACGTTAAGGTAAAAAATTAAGTTTAAAACTAAAGAACACTGATCCGAATAGCTCCCAATGATTCGTCAAATATCATGACTGCTCCAAAATAGTTTGTGCATTTAACAAAAATGTTATTTCAATAGTTTTCTTAACTTACCTAGTAGCTAATATCATATGGTATCCAAAATTTAAAAGAAACATAACAATAAAGGTCGGAAATGCAAAAGCACTGTATTGTAAATAATTAAATATGTCAGGATATTCTGAGAGAAGTCCACCGCTCCTGTTGAACCAACAAAGTATTATTTAACGTTAAACACATCGCAATAATCGCATACCGTATCAAAATCATAACGCTCAGGTTCATTTTGTCCATATTGCCATGTCGTAAACATTCTCATCTCGGCTACATTCCCAACTCGTCCTCATACCAATGCCAAATTGTCCGCTTCCTATCTCGTCCATATTCCCAACTCGTCCTCATTGCCAACTTGTCCTCATTAACTTGTCTTCATTCCCAACTCATCCTCATTCCCAACCCGTCCGCATTCTTGGGCATTATTGGGAATGTAACCGAAATGGGAATGTGGACGAGTTAAGATTGTGGACGAGATGGGAATGTGGACGAGATGGGAATGTGGACGAGATGGGAATGTGAACGCAATGGGAATGAGAACGAAAAGGGAATGTAGACGAGATGGGAATGTGGACGAGATGGGAAAATGGACAAAGTGAACTTGAGCGAATCATAAGCGGTGAGATGAGGGACATTATAAAGTCAACATTTTCTTTTCGCGAACATGTTTGACAACCCAAAATGCACAAATATTATCACAGTAAGAGTAGTAATGCTAGGTCAAAGTCATAAACAGACCTCGAAAAATACGGGGCAAAATTAAATGACAGTTACGGATCGCTTATATCGATAAACTCAACTATCTAGTGATCGCTCCAAGTTTAGTTTATAAAATGAAAATTTATTGAAAGTATTCAAATGAAACAAAATAGCAACATTAAGATACAGGGTAAAGACAGATACATGTTTCTCACATATTGTAGAAAACTTATGATATGCATGTAGATAAAGTTATGTATGCGACTGTACGCATAATTAGGCATTAAAACACTCGTGTATTAGTGCCTCTCATTATGCACCAGTCACATAAATAACTATTACGGTTATCCTACTAATTGTTTTTTAAGGACCATGAAAGGTAAACGAGCAGTGCCTCTATTCAACACGGTAAAAACAATATTGTTTTTAATCTGTTATCGTATTGTCACCGTTTTGATAGCTCTTATTTACTTCACAGTAATGGCGTCTGACGTCATAAAAATACCATATCAAGTCAACTACGATATCGTTTTTACCGTCGGGAATAGAGGCGCAGACAGACCACCTGACGGTAAGCAGTCACCGACGGCCATAAACATCTGAACCCAATGGCACAGTCAAGCTCCTGTCAGTGAATACTCTTTTTATTAGGCCGCGTTTAACTGAGGACGTGTCATAGTGTATCTTGCTGGGCTATTTGATTAAACTATAACCCCCTTACTAATAAACGTTGAGTAACGGTGTTTAGCTATACAATGTTTTGTCCTTATCTGTCAAATCCGAATGTCACAATGACAGATAAGGACTCATTGTATAGCTATACCACCGTTACTTAACGTTTATTAGTAAGGGGGTAAGTCCACAAGAATATCTTAATAAATAAATGAATAAATAGTGCTGAAGAAATATCGTGGTGGGAAGATCATTTCATTCTTAATTATGAAGAAGCTTAACAATCACGCATATCATCATACACTCTTTTAACTAGAACACGCAAAGAGACCCAAAGTCCCTTCGCAGCAGCTAAGGCTTCAAACACTTTCATAATATTCGTCGACGATTGTAATTGTAATATTATTATCAAGTACTTACTCTTGAAACAGTGCTTTAAACTGTAAAGTAGTGATATTATTATGAATGATGCAAAGACTTCCTGCGGACAATAAAAGAAATCATTCAACAGGTTATTTTAAGGTTCGTTAAAACTTTGATGGAAAGTTTAAAATAACGAATAAATTATTATTTTAAAATAAGAATTTATAATTAAAAAGTGAATTAATTAATTTTATGTATAGTTTACTTACCAAGAGTGGAAGATACTGCTATAGCATTACAAATTACTCCTTTATAATTATTGTAGTTAAAGTCAGCCGGTTTCTAAAATAAACATACAAGTATCTTTATTCAAATTCAAATTTAAAACAGTTATTTCGAAAAGCCTGACCTATAATGGTTAGTACACACTAATATCTTAATTACCTATTAACAACTTAACAACTTTAAAACTAAATTAACAATTCAAAATCTAAATTTGACTTAAATTACACATACCTAAGTAGGTACTTAATACTATCGGACAGTCGAATCTACTTGAAATTATTTCGAGGATCCTTATGGAGCTGCCTCTTCTCAAAAGAGACGAAGGTTGGGTTCTCGAAGATATCGATGTGGCAATTACATATTTAACTACCTATGAACTTAATAAAAAAGCCAAGAATATCCGTCGAGGGCTGACATCACTATTTTAAATTGTATTTAACGGCACACGACACCTTTAGGCTTATTGACGTTCAAAGGGTTAACCAACAATAATAAATTACTACTAAGGTGAATTATGCTTTGGTTCAAATTGGTTCATTTTACTATCTATTGATTTTGTTACGCCAATGGGTAAAAAATTCAATCGTTGTTTTTGATGCTTTAGAAGCGTTTTCAGCAAGCTGAAATATCGTTTCAATCCGTTTCTGAGGTAGCTCTATCATATACCAGATTATCACATTTCGACCAACTTGGCGTTGTTTTCAGGCTACCCTATATCAGATTACGCCATTACACAAAAACCCATTTTCAGGCGTTTTCAGGACCACTTATAAGAAACTTACTTTGAAGTACATTTTCAGTACTTGGCAATTTTAAATTTGAAGTGTATTTCAATACATGGCAGTACATGCCCTACACGGAGCATATTCCGACCTTCCGCTCTTTCCCGGTTTTTTAAACTGTTCAATTACTTACGGACACCTCTTCAATTGGTCCTAGTACCATATCTATTAAAAGAGGTACAATTAAAAGTCTATTACTTAATATCGATAGAAAAAACGCTGCCATCATCGTCTTCGCAACTATCCTAAAAATGAAAAAAAGAAGAAATTATGATGCTGAAGGTCTTGACCACTCTATAAATGATCAATACTCAAAAATCCTACTCTCATTATGTTCACTTTCTAAAAGTAGGCACCACTTTTTTGAGATCCTGGTAAGTTGGAAAAGTGTACATTTTAATTTCTTTGTTTACATCTACAATTACAATAATATTATAAAGAGAAAAGATTTGATTGTATGTTTGTTTGGTGACTTGAAAAAATATTTTACTATTAAAATCCTACATTACATTATCCTGGAGTAGCATAGGCTATGTTTTATTTTTCTGCGCGGACAAAGTCGCGGGCAACAGCCAGTTTTGAAATAAATTGACGTGATTATCTGATTAAATAAATGAGAAGTTCTTAAAAATTGGTAATAATGGAAATTTTGTAATACTGGCCTAAAAATAAGGAAATAAAGGTTAATTAAATAAATATAATGTATGATTAATGCGGATACGGGCGATTTTTTAAGAAATTAAATTTAGTGGTTGTTAAAGGTGTGGTCAATTTAAGTGTAGCAAGTGGTCGTTTTAAGATATAGTCTTTGTAGAAAGTGGTCAGTCTGAAATGTGGCCTTTCTAGGCTCTGGCCATTTTAGAAAATTGGTTTGTGGCGACCTAGCGACATCTAACGGCAACATTAACCAACTTGCCAGCGCCACCGGCGTCAGACAGTGGAACTAAAGTGTTCTACATCGCGCTAACGAAGTTTCTTCAGTCAGTTGACATATATACGACTTCCAACTTCATCCCAATGGACTTCGTCCGCCTGGAGAGAGATCTCTCTATTGTCCTCTCTTTCTACAGGTTGTTATACGATGTGATTAATATGGGATTTCCCAAAACGACCACAATCAATACGATCACAACCAAACATCCCATATTGGCCACATCGTATAAAGACCTCATTTCAAACTGACCACTTCTTACATTGACTAGGTACATCTCAAAAATACTACTTTCCACGATGACTGCCTTACAAATTGATTTCGTTCTTAAATTTGCTTTCCTAACATACAACCATGTCCTCTATTCGACAACAGTAAACAATGTTGCTTTTGACGTGTTTAGATATATTTAGGGTTCCGTAGCCAAATGGCAAAAAACGGAACCCTTATAGATTCGTCATGTCTGTCCGTCCGTCTGTCCGTCCGTATGTCACAGCCACTTTTTTCCGTAACTATAAGAGCTATACTATGGAAACTTTGTAAGTAGATGTATTCGGTGAACCGCATTAAGATTTTCATACAAAAATAGAAAAAAAACAATAAATTTTTGGGGTTCCCCATACTTAGAACTGAAACTCAAATTATTATTTTTCATCAAACCCATACGTGTGGGGTATTTATGGATAGGTCTTCAAAAATGAAATTGAGGTTTCTAATGTAATTTTTTTCTAAACTGAATAGTTTGCGCGAGAGACGCTTCCAAAGTGGAAAAATGTGTGTCCCCCCCCTCGTAACTTCTAAAATAAGGGAATGATAAATGTAAAAATAATATATGATGTACATTACCAAGCAAACTTCCACCGAAAATTGGTTTGAACGAGATCTAGTAAGTAGTTTTTTTTTTATACGTTATAAATCGTAAACCGCAATTTACCTTTCACGGAACCCTTCATGGGCGAGTCCGACTCGCACTTGGCCGCTTTTTTAAGTCTTAGCTTACCCGGGACCTATTAAGCTGTAGAAAGGGGGCCTTTGAAAAAGTGTCTATTTTAAGAACTGGGGTAATTTTGAGCAGTAGTCTTCTTCTTATCAAATAGTGGTTATATAGAAAAGTGGTATTTTTGAGTCATGTGTGGTTATGATGAAAAGTAACTTAGTATTTTTATAGTACCTACATTACTGCAGAGACCGGGAAAATGGCCGTTGCGGGACGAGTAAAGATAGCGTGGCCGAGACGCAGTCGAGTCCAGCAACCGCCCTTCCCGGCTGAGTGTAGTAGTGCTTTTTTCCAACGATGTGAGGAAATTTAACAGAATTGTTAATAAAATTAAACACAGTTCCAAAATTTCCGTGGGTGGGTAAATAACATATGTTCAAACTCGGTAAAAATAAAAATGCACGAAAAATATAAATTATCTGGTAAGTAGTACCTAAGCTTATTCCAAGATAATTTGTGACAATGAATAGGTACCTACTTAGTTGTTGAACAGGAGTCATCGAAGCACAAAAAAAAGTAGGCTATTCGTTTATCGACTCCAGAACAATTGAATAGCATCAATATCCAATTTCCAAGGAACAATAAAATTATTTGCTCCTGAAAATATAAAGGTTTTAATTAAAATATACCCTTTTTTACGTAGATACAGGATTCTACAAAACTGAACATAAAAACAAAAGTCGGGTCAATATAATTCGTTTATTGTTAACAATATCCCTAATCGACAGGTACACTAATTGTCATTTGATTTCTTGTAAAAAGGGATTTCGATGACAGTAAATTTACAGTAAAGTTGAAAACTAAACAAAGAATTTGAAAATGAGTACCGTCGAGCTGATGATGGAGACTGAACTCCTAAATGGCTCAGGCGGCTTCAGTTAGGAGGAAAAAAAAATCTCATTACCAGTTGTCGCACTTTTGGTGCCGATGACGTTAATTTGCATTTAGGTGATTAAAAATTAAAGACCAGTAATTTAAGTTGGAAATTTGCTCGAGGTATGGAGGAATCGGTTCTGCATAACCCTTATTAAACTTTCCCAGTTCATCAATACTGCCGTTCAGATGGACAGAAAAAAAATCACCATAATAACATTATCATTAAAAAAAAAATTATGTTGTAATGTCCAATTGCATGATTAAATACGATTACGAAAAATAATAATAATTATCATTTTAAACAATACTCGCCTAATTGACAATGGTGAAAAAATTATGCCACTGCTTTGATCCGTATTTTGATTGCGATTAAGAGGATGTTGAAGCTAAACAATTCCATACAAAATGCAATAATGTTTCTCTCCCCCTAAACCTAGTCCGATTTTTACGATATTTGAATATCTTGTAGATATTATGAAAAACTAGGTCAGTACGTTTACAAAAAATTTAACAGAGTCGACGTAGCTCCGCGATCGCGTAGCTCTTATTTCTAAGTGTTTTGGCCCATCAGGCCAGCTGCAGTTCTAACATAATGTAAACCTACCTCATATTTATGATCTGATCAGTTGTACCACGGGTCGGTAGGCGAATATTTATTTCATAATTATGGCGTCGATCTATGTAGTAAAATAAAATATTAAATCAACTTTCATAATACTAAGAGCAATGATATGTAATTTCATAGAATTTAGTTACCGATTATTCTATCTCTGTTCGTAGGAAATAATTATATTTAAAAATTGTTTACTTACGTTAAACAGCGGGGGGCATGTTTGCAAGCTGGACAGAACACCCATCATGGGAAAAGAAAATATGAGTAATAAACCCGTCGCCTGTATAGAGACAGGCTGCCAAAGGATGAACCAAAGCATCGTTAACCATACTGCCAAAACAGTTGTGTAAAGCTGTAGGTAATAATTGCATTTATTAGTTTCCTTGTAAGAGGAACAAGTTAATTGACACGTCGGCATTATTCGGAAGTAGTCGTGTGTTCCGAGTTTTGGATGGGATGGAAAAGGATTGTCTTCTGTCTGTCTAGGATGTCTGTACCTATATTTAGTATGTAACACTGGTAAGGTGAGGCGGGGCTATTGTAAATTTTCATACTAAAACGTGTTCTACTTTTAAAATTAGTATGAAAAGTAACAATAGCCCCGCAGATGCAATAGCCCCGCCTCATCTTATGTTCAACTTTTTTTGAATAAAACTGACAATTAAAAAAATTGTAGTTCCTTAAGTTTCGCATTCCCATTTGCATTGGCACATTCGCATATGAATTTTAAAGTAATTATTTCCACAGATCTTTGGATGGCGGCCTACGGGTAGATTAATGTGCATTCGTTTAGGTACAGTCACCTGCAATAATATACTATACAACATTAGCCGCGAAAATATCTGACACGCTCTCATACCTCTGGTAATAGACGTGTCATATTTTTGCGCCCAAAGTTGGATAATATATTATTGCAGGTGACTGTACACTAACGAAAAGATATATTACCAACCTACCTACTTATTCCGGAACTTATTCGTAAACTAGCGTTAAAGCTTACCGTGGTTTTTTCAAAAGGTCTGGCCCAAACACCAAAAAATATAATTACTCCGATAGCACTAATTATTCCTCTAAAATGGTTCTTGACAGTATTACTAAGTTTTACGGCTAAAGTAGCCGGCGTTTTCGGTTTCCCGTAGCTGTTGAGAAAGAACCCTGAATCAGGCATCAAACGTTACGTCAAATCTGTCCACAAAAATTCCATTACGCCAAAGATCAAGCTACAGTTACGCCAATATACCGGATGACTTCAAATTCGTAATACAAAATAAATGTTTTACACACATCATGACTAAACTAAACATGCTGCTTATTTAATTAAAAGTACATATTTTTTCTACGTTTTAATTTATCCCTTTTTTGGCTTTGGGGTAAGTATGTTATTTGGCAAATTATTTAATTTTTTTGTTTCTTTAGATTAAATCAATTTACAGAACATAAAAATAACAAAAAATGTCAACTTTTTTATTAAAGTTTGTATTTTTTTAAATACCCGTATGAACTTTTGTCGTCATTCATTTTATTTTTGTGAGTCATGTACATCGTTAAGGGTTTTAATTAAAACAAAACTTAGTTGATTCCTTTGTGTAACGAAAGTTACCCATATAGTTTGTATGACTAACTTTCGTTACACAAAGGATGCGATCGTGATTTTGTTTTCATTAAGCCTTTAATTATGTACAATATTTTTGAAAACGACTCATCTGCGGAAATGAATCTACAAATTAAAGCAACAAAACGGAAAACTTTGTCCTTGTCTGACGGATTAATGAGTTTGTTACGTATTAGAATACAAAATGAAATAAAATGAAATTAATTATCAGCATAAATTTCTGTTAAATTTGAATATGTACGTTTATTTTCGCTGACATTACTATGCTTACCTTCTGTTCCAATATGCTACGATACTTACAACCAATGTGAAATCCTGTAAGAAAAGGAAAATAATTAAAGGTTTTTAACAAAACCAAACATAAAAGGTAAGGTACCTATGCCAGGTTTAATAATAAAAAGTAGGTATAAGCTTATACCTACTTCTCGAAGAAGAGGAAGAAAGTCATTATGTGCCAGATTTCAGGCAAATGACATGCAAAGTTGCATGCAAACAGGCGTAAGTACGATAAACGAATAGAGACTAAGGACCAATTTCACCAACCGATGATAAATGTTAATCAATGTTAGTCCATACATATTGACAGCTGTTAACACTCTAATCGTGTGTAAAGTTGTTGGTGAAATTCGAAATAAGTCTATCTAGTTCCCTCTTATCATTTTAGTGTGTAATTTGTAGCTTTATAAAACAGGCCCTGATTGTTACACGCACGCCTACACGTGTATTCGTGTTCTTAGCCCCGGTATATTAAGCGGTAGTAAGCGTCCGAACTTCGTTACTGGTAGATCACGTGCCTTTTCGTACCAAACACATCCTCTACTAGTGACGCGATTGGTTTAAAAGCAAATCGAATAGAAACGCTGGTTAGCGTAGCGCATCTTGGCTAGGGCCACTGGTATCTGTTTTTTCCATAAAGGGCCGTTTGTTTTGTTTTCGATAATGGGCCGTTTGTTATGTTTTCGATAAAGTGCCGTTATTAAGTCCGGTCCGGACACGGCTACCCATGCGGCCCCAATGACCTGCGGGTATTACCCGGCCGGAATATTTTGAGGTAGGCACGGGCTGTTGATAACAAGGGCCACTATTGCAAATCCACAACATATTCATAATAAACTCATAGTCATACCTTATATAAACACAACGGTATGAATGACTTAGCGCTTTCGTCAAGGATAGTATTACCCGTAGGTAATTAAGATCAGTTACGGCCCGGTTTTATAAAAGCCCGTTAGTAAATATGTCAGATCAAATTTTAGTAAAGTAGTAGTAGTAGTTTTGACATTCATGACCGAAATTGGATCTAACGGATCTTTATAAAACGCAGCCTAAGTTGATCCTGTTTACCACCACCATAACAGTACTAAATAGTCAAATACTTACGAAGTTCCCATTTTCCAAAGTTATTTTATATTTACGCTTATTCCAAAAATCTATTTTACAGCAATAAAATACGAATTTCTTCACGCTTTTTACAGCGCAAGTTCATTTAAGTCATATTCATATGTCAAGCAGTTTATTTTTCTTTTCCCTTCAATCAACAAGAATAACAATAATATGCGTACATAGGTAGTTATATTTTGAACTTAGAACGCCTATTATACCTTACTTTTCAGGTCAGCATTTTTTTTTAAAATATAAGTGACGATAGATTCGTTCACAAAAGAGTACCAAAACACCGGTTAACTTTGAAATCGGTGTAATTTTTTATTTTTTATTCCACAAAAGGTAATGATTATGACAAATAAGCTAATATTATGCATTTATTTAATGTACACCGGGCCACAATAAAACAAACAACACAATAGGTACAATAAAATCAAACAAAATTTGCTTTTAACACATATAGTCTGTGTCAATTGAAATTGCCAAAGATGTAAACACAACCAAACGAACCAATTTACTATTATTACTCAATAATCACATACTTTTAAAGATCAAAATTAAGTCTTATCTTATCTTATCTTACAGATGGGCCCCTTTCGGATACACTTCGACTCTTTAGGATCTTTTGTGCAATTACCCTCTTACACACTCAGCTGTTCGAATGTGCAGGTTTCCTCACGATGTTTTTCCTTCACCGTAAGAGCGTCGGGTAATGCACTTAAGTTATAAAAACTCATTGGTACATGGTGACCGCGGGGAAAATTGTCTACTTTCACATTATGTTTAAAATTAAATAACTATTCATTATTCGTTATTTTAAATAAAAACACGCTTGATGAATATTTGAGGTTATGTATCAAATAGCACTTTCTTTACATTCTTGGGCAATTTAAATTGACACGGACTTACACTTTCACGAAAAAAACATTAAAGGACAGCGATTTGCCTGGCACAAATCCGATTGTAACCAGCAAAAAGAGCGCGTCAGTATGACAGAGGCAAAAATAATCCTTCTCTGTCTCTCTTAGTTTTGCCGCGATCGCTTGTGCGTGAAAGTTGTGCGAATTATATTTCTAAAATAGGAAATAAATCCAGAAGCATGCCTTATAGTGCTATTTCGAAATGTAAAAACGATAGCCGCACCTAAAACCTTTTCCATGGTGGCGTGTTGTTTTTAAGATAGTTTGAGTAACGGCGACATACATACCTCAGGTCTGGATACTAAGCGAAGCTGTTTTTTCTATTCCGCGTATGCCACAAACGCTCCAAAACCAATATTATACTTCGCGGTTCGTCCTCAATTGTCAATGTCGTGGAACAGGGGAACGACCACCTTGCGCAGATGCAGAAGGCCCTTAGCCAGTGACTTTCCCATTTTACAACTACTTGGCACAACTGACCAAAATTAATACAATCAATATGAGGTATTTTTAGGTCATGTTAGTTCTTCAGATAGCCCGAAGGGCCAAAACACTCGGAGATAGGAGCTTCGCGAAAGCGGAGCTCTGTCGACTCTGATAAGTTTGATTTTGAAAAAAAATATCATTGGTCAGTTATGCCACGGAGTTGTGCCTAAAGGAATACCCGCCTTAGTCGATGCAGGTGGCCGCGTAAGCGAGCTTCATTTATAACGACTTCCAAAGGGCTTATTGTCTAACGCACTCGCAATCACGATCGTTTTCATTTTGAAAATCGAAGACTTGTTGTTGCATACAAAATGAAAACAATTGCTCCACTTTGAAGCCGGTTGCGATTGCGAGTGCGTTAGACGATAAGCCCTCTGGGGGTGGATGTTTAAGGCGGTCGCTATAAAACAATGCCCGTGTACCGCGCGGGCGAGGATTCACTTAAGGGTTTGTTAGATCTATTTCACAACAAGCATTTTTTTATAGTAGTGAATTTTCAAATAGGATTTTTTCATAATAGTTTATTTTATTAATCGCTTATGAGGGTTCCGTACGAAAAATGAAATAACGGAACCCTCGTGCGTCTGTCTGTCCGTCTGTCACAGCCAATTTGCTCCGAAGCTACTGGACCGATCGAGTTGAAATTTGGTACACCATATTATGTAAATTGATGACATGATGACCTAAACACAGATGTGCAAAGATAATACTTTTTTTTAAATAAGGGTCATTTTCGAGGGACAAGGTTAGGAAATTTAAAAAAAAAGTTTTGCAAACCTATTTGTATTATTATATTACTATATCAAATGAAATTGCTCATTATGAGGATCTCAAATACATTTTTGTTATTATTATGAAATAAATTGTTTTGATTTTATTCAAGAAAGTAGACGAAAATTGACCATTCCCCCCCACGCCCTGACCTCCGAAACTACTGAGCCTAAAATTTTGAAAAAAATACAAAATATAGTTCATTTCTTATAGATTACAGGAAAACCTATAAGAATACGATAAAAAAAATACATATATATATGTACTGTACGGAACCCTCTCCTCGTGAGTTCAACTCGCACTTGGCCTGTTTTATTTATAAAGCTTTATTTAACGTTCGGTGATTTTCATATTTTTTCCGTTCCCAATTTTTCCCAATCCCAATTTTTTTCTTAAGTAAT
Source organism: Acleris cristana (assembly GCA_948252455.1). NCBI lineage: Eukaryota > Metazoa > Arthropoda > Insecta > Lepidoptera > Tortricidae > Acleris > Acleris cristana. Next base: position 8,482,346 of record OX411775.1, read on the forward strand.
TACATCATAATACGTAGTTAGGTTAGATTCGTTAATAACAACCCAGAAATAGGAGCTCCGCCAAGCGGCGCTCCGTCGACTGTCAATTTTTTTTTTAAATATATTTTAAATGAGAGTAATAGAATAATCTACTGGTAATTTAAGCGATTACAATAAAAGCGGACATTAAATGAGACGTTTTCAAAAAAAATGTACAAAGTTAAGGGCTTTAATTGAAACAAAACTTAATTGATTCCTTTGTGTAACGAAAGTTACCCATAATAGTTTGTATGACTATCTTTCGTAACACAAAGGATGCGATCGTGATTTTGTTTTCATTAAGCCTTTAATTATGTACAATATTTTAAAAAACGACTCAAATAACGCTATTTGAAAAACACTACACTTGGAAAAGCGGATAAAAAAAAACCTTTTAGGAAAAAATGTTTATTGTGAAATCGATCTAACAAATCGTCTCACACGGCCCAACCGATTTTCATGACACATAGCTAAGAACCACCACTAGAAAACCTGCTTTCAAATAAAAATAACCGCATCCAAATCGGTTTTCCAATTTCAGAGCTACGGTGCCACGACAGACACACGCACAAAGCGGAAAAATTATAACACCCCTCTTTTTGCAACGAGGTTAAAAAAGGGTCTAGACATTCAACGGACAGACGGACAACAATCTCTACTTAAAAGGGAACCTTAAAAATGCTTGTAAAAATTAATGAAAAACCGTTTCAACCCATTTATATTTATATTTTTTGATAACTAATATAAGTAATACAAATAACATTATCATTATACCAAACGTAAGTTAACTAACAAAAATAAACTAAAATATCTAATCATAAAACGAATCAAAGCATAGCTTCCTCATTCCACCACCAGTATGTCCTTCCAGTTGTCGTTATGGGTGTCTCCGTCGTCGAGCTGGTAGTCGGCGGCGTCTCTCCCGCGGCGGGGATCTCGCCCAGGCCTTTGCCAGCCGGATCCCATATTAATTTTGGCAAAAAAGTAAGGAACACAAACAGAACAAGAAAACAAACCAGGGCGCTTCCGAACCCACATATCATCTGCAAAAGTAACAGTTATGTAATAGAACAGAAACTAAAGTCTAGGTTTATTAAATGTGTAAATTGTAAATATTTATTAAATAATCTTGGACTCTGAGCTTTCTTGTCTCTTAATTATATACCTACGTTAAGTTCTGGTACACCCTACATATGGGGAAAACCCTTAAATAACAAAGTATTTTAATTCCAATTTTGAAAATCCCCAAAATAATACTAATAAGGCCGAATTATCAAAACCTCTAATTATTTACCGATGATTAAAATCACAAAAACGTTTTTCCGAATATTATATTTACAAATGTTGAAAATTATAATTCCGAATAAGTATATTAATTCCAAAATTTCAAAAAAATATGTATAAAAATTATGTGTAGCTATTGTAAAATTCGGAATAGTGAAACTAACCACTTGAATTGAATCATCCTATTTTAAACAAACGTTAGATGTGGTAACGAGCGCAGCAAAGAGGAGCGCACGTAAGGATAGTCGATAAGTAAAAAAAATGGAAATTATATCTCGAAAAGTCCAGCACAGAGCGTGCTATTGTTCTTCTATACTAAGAAATACAATATCACGCCTGTCGTTGTTCAAAACAGTGATCCTAGAAGGAGTTATTTAATTTTGTTGCAATAACCAGATAGTTGCAATTACAAGACTCCACCTTACACGGGGTCCGTTCATTTGACCAAAAGTGCGTTTGACAAACGTATCATTTTACAAACTTTCATTTCGCAAAAACGTGTTTGTGCTTAAGCCATTACATATTTTACATAGGTTACACGGGCATTAAGTAGGTAAGGTTAGACTTTTGACCACATAAAATTATAAAATATTGCGGCGGGAAGTATCCCTATACGAAATGAAAGTTTGTAAAATGATACAGTTTGCGAAATTATGATTTGTTCAAACATTAGCAACACTACTAGTTGTTGCCAGCGGCTCTGCGTTATGGCTATTCCCTCGAGACCTCGACGTTCTGCCTCGGGATTCAAGCTATCTCGAGACCAAATTTCTTCGAAATCGGTTCAGCAGTTTCGCCGTGAAGACAGACAGAGTAACTCTCACATTTATAATATACAGCCTTGGCCAAAAGTATTGAGTACCCCACTTTTTCGTTTGTAACTTATAAATAAAGTATAATTTTCTAATTTCAAAATTACACAAAGATGTAAAATATAAAATGTGTTTGAACATGTGCAAATCATTAGTAGATACGAGTATCATCTCGAAGTAACTATTTGCGTGTGAAATCCTGAGGTAGAAATAATGGGGTTTTACAACAAAATGTTATTTCGTCTACGGAATTACCCTTAACGTCAATAAATATATGACTAATTTTTGCGGTAGGTACATATATAACTTTCTATAATAAACTATGTAAATGCACCTTTTAGTTTTACTTTTATACGAAAAACGCATGGGTGCTCAAGACTTTTGGCCAAGGCTGTAAGTATGGATGACGACGCGCCTTGCAATGAGTTAGCGAGTGAGCGACAACCTACTTTTATTACCCGACTGCGTCAGAAGGAGGGCTATGTTTATCGAGTGTATGTATGTAAGTATGTATGTATGTTTGTCTTTTTCTGGGTTTGTTTTTCACTTTTCAATTGATTTTTGTATTGCAGTCGGGTTTTTTTAAATTATTTATTTTTTCATTTATAGCTCACGACGGTTCCGAGCTGCATGACGGCCCAGCGAAGGTACTTAAAGTGAGGTGTTAGACCCCCCTGGTCTCGGCTCTCAAATGAATTGTATTAATAAATACTTAATACAAAGGTAGGCGTAGCAAACGCAGGTATTAAAAAAAAACAACGGTTATTAAAATTCACTAACCATGGGTATACGTTTAATGTGCCCTCTATCTCTGCTATAATAAACAGGATGATGTTTGTGAGGCGCCATAAAACCGAATGAACTTCCAAATCCCATGGCAAGTGTTGTTCGTAGCACGTACAACCTACTAGGCCAATATAAGTCTCCATATTTGCACTGCAAAAAAACATTAAATTGTGTTAAAGCTAAAAAACTTGCAACATAAAAAAAACATTTTTGGAACCACTAGCTTTTTAATTTGCTGACAAATTATAAACTGGTGAACAGGGGCCCTAATATGGCTGCGTTTTTCGCATGACAAAGTTTGGTTAAGGCATCCGTCGCCTTCTGACACTAATAAGTACGAATTTGTACTTGAAATTGATTATGAGCTGTCACAGGACTCATCTTAGACGAAACAGAGTGTAGGCTTACACGTCAAGTTATGGTAGGTACCTTAGCTATGGCTGAGCTAATACGGCAACAAAACATGAGACTTAAGTCAAGATGCACGAAGAAAATGTTACTATTAGGGTAAGCTGTGGTGCCTACCACGGTCCTAAATTGATTGTTGCAAAACAAATGAATAACCCTTCTATTCTGTAAAATATCAAGTGTCCATTATTGGTGCCTTGTCCATTACCAGTTCCATTACCCTACGCTCGGCAGGACCACTTTACCTGCACCGGGTAGTAAAATAATTCTTTAGAAATAAAGTGAACATCGGGGAAACAACGGCCCGAAAGGAGATTTTGTATCTGTCTCGGGGAGACACGCACGAAAGGAATTCCCATATCTCCCCAGACACGAAAGAAGTTCTTAAACCTTTCCTGGGGAAACGATCATCAAGTAGCGACTTTGGCGTTGTATCAAATCTTGACCGCTACATAAAGTCAACCATCCCAATATAAGGTAAAAACATGTTTGATCATGCTTATAGTCCGGGAGCCCACTGCAAGAAACCCTACCTGATAAAAAAATAGAAAATGTCTATCCTGTAGGCGTAGCTGACCTTTAGTAGCTTCAACTGCTCTTGGTCGGCCGCGGCTTAACTTGGCAAATTTTGCAAATGGTAAAAAAGGTGGTGCAAAAAATCATCAGAAAAAACGTTGTCAGAAAATTGAACGAAATTTGTATGGTAGGATAGAGGCCTTCGCGGATAGTTAAATAGCAATGGTCGGCCAAATCCTGTGTTGGCGGTTCCGGAGTCCGACCGAATTTGTGCTACAGGATAGACATTTTCTATTTTTTTATCAGGTAGGGTTTTTTGCAGTGGGCTCCCATGGTCAAACATGCTCTTAACCGGTTTTTTTCTGTAACTGTAAATATTAGCAGGATATCTCAATACCATCGTGTAGAACCCTATAACCCTAAATCACTAAAAATCTTTGGAAAATTATAGTATTTAGTCACGTTTGATCGGTTCTCGAAACAGCATACGAGCGGTTGCGCAGTCAGCGACAACGTCGTCACCCTGTATTCCCGAGCCAACGCCAGCCGGTAGGTTAATATACCTAACGGTAGGAGAAATAAGTCTTGTAAAGATTGTTTTGCTTAATTATACTTCTCAAGATTTTAATTTAATTGTTTACTTACGTAATATTTTAAGTTTGAATGAAGGGATTATTTATTACTAAAAACCATATACTCACGCTGCAATGATTTACGTGATTTAAAATTACGACATTCAGCCGCAGTACCGTCTATATCCACGTGCTCCCACCTGCCCGCATTCGGACCCCATGGGATGGCCGTCTTTAGGTATGGCGGTGGATAAAAAAGACAAAAAAGATAAAAGACATATTCAGTAAGTAGGCCAACGGGCACTTTTAAGGATAATTTCCACCAAACGGCCCGCAATGGATCGGAACGGAAAGAATACGAACGGATGCGGCGACTACCGATCGTGTCCGGCAGCATGTCGACGCATACGATCGGGCGATAACAGCCGTTCGCGGTCGACAGGATGTCGACGCACACGATCGGCACCGTACGGTTGCTTGCGAACGTAACCGCACTCAGTCAAATAGTTTCGTTCCTACCACGTGTTTGAGTGCACTTTCGAGAATGAGTGGGCTCGTCCGGTCACGGCCGAAAGGTTCCGATCGCACACGACGACGAGCGAACGGGGCCGATCGCAAGTGAACGGAGCCGATCGCGTGTCGCAGCATACTTACGGCTCCGATCGCGTGTCGCGGAAGACGCCCGCCGTCAAGCTGCTGCGTGCGGCTCAGTAATATAGAATTTAAATACTGTGTACATGATTTAATATCGTTTAAAGATTGTAAAATCCGTACCGATCCGATGCGATGCGAGCCGTTTGGTGGAAATCATCCTTTACACGTCAAATAAGAGGCGGAGCTCTACAACTATGCTTACCGCAATCAAGAGAAAAGGCATCGACAAAGCATGCGTTCCAATACCGTTCATCAATTGTACCGAAATTACATAAGCTCCTAACAGCTCAAACATTAATAAATGTTCATTTTTCACAGTAACTTGATAATATTCACAAAACTTCCATATTTCTGCATCAAGCTTATTACCTCGAGTCGCATGTAATAAAATCAAACTAGCACCTGGAATTATACACACAATTTTTAGGTAAACTACCGAGGGTAATGCTAAAAAAATACAGTTTGTTATTTATTAAATGATTCCGAAAAAAAAACTAGGTCTATTTATACCATAGACGGTTTAAATCACTGCAATGTGAAAATAATATACTCGTAATAGGGGAGCCCAAGAGGGGATTGCATATTAACATAGGGAAGATTCCTTGCACTCTGCTGAGTCCGTCCACCAAATACAAGGCCTCTGTTATAGGGTCGCGGGTCAAGGGTTGCCGATCAGAATAGTAAAAAATAATCGATAGGTAGAATTACTCGACCGCGTTCGATTAAGGTTAGGTGTTAATTACATGCTGAAAAGTATGCATTTCAATAATATGATGATTTCAGTGTGACGTAAGGGAGCGGTTGGTCACAAAATTGCTAAAAGTCACCTAAATATTCTCGAGCGCGGTAGGCTTTTTTTGAAGGACATTACTCATTACTTATTTAAAATTAACGGGTAAAATATAAACTACCGATTTCCACAAGCCAAACTAATAAAAATCTTCAGTAAAGTTTATTGTACCTCCCCTACACGTAACGTGGGGATGTTTTTTATTCTGGTCTGCCCCATAGTGTGGGGTATCGTTAGATAGGTCTTTCAAAAATATTGCGGGTTTGCCTAAAATTTTTTCGATTAAGGGATCCGTTTATGAAAATATTAAGCTTTAAAGCGCTAATTTTCGTTAGAGTCAAGTGGGGCGTAGCCAAAAGGGCAAAAACGGAACCTTTATAGTTTCGTCGTTTTTCGGCATTTTAGTCGAAACTACAAGAAGTAAATTGGTGAAATTTATTTTGAGTAAAGGTGTCTTGTTTCGGTATTAGTTTGTATAAAAACATGAACAGGGGTGTTATGCTCTTAAAAACGACGAGTTTAAGTAGTCCCGTCTGAGCGAAAAAAACACATTTTAGCGCGTGCATTCTCAAATTAGGCAGCCTTATACGTTCGAGAAGCCATGCTGCAAAATTGAATACACGCGCTAATATGTGTTTTGTTCGCTCTGTCAACCCGTCAGCACGGGTAGCACAAGTTGTATTTTCTCGCTTGTCGCTCAGTGCAGTTTTGCTACTATTTGATTCCCAACTTCAAATAATAAGTACCTCGATTGACAGCGAAAAAACGAGTAAAAAAACATTTTTGAGGTAATCATGCATCACTATGAATATCTGACGAGCTCGAGTATTCTATTAGGCTGTTTTTATTTTTACATTTTTGAAAGCCTGTAGTCGTTCCCGCCACCGGTGAAAGCGGTAAACAACATTTAACATTTTTTTCTTTCTCACACCTAATCTTCAATATCCAATGGGTCCCGACGATGATTGAGTAAACCCACATTTAGCATCGTGAGCTCCCCTACTAATAGTGACTGTGTTCCAGATATTGTAGAGTCAGAAACCAGCAGTGGTGAAGATTACATTTTTTTTCATTCGTATTCATTTCTTATATTTTTATAAGTAATTATTAGACCCCGTTATCAATTGCTCAGTATGGGGGCAAACCTCACAATAGGGTAGTCTGGGGACTAAATGGACCGGTGTTCATCAACACTACAACCGGCAACCTAGTGTTTGGTGTTCAACGGACTTATTTTTTTTATAATCAGGCATTCACGATATAAATTACTCATAAGTCAATTGTCAATTGATTAATTTAGCGGTTATCAAAGCAGGATTTGTAACGGTTGCTTGGATTTATTTGTATTTTCATTAGTCCCCAGACTACCCTATTGTGAAGTTTGCCCCCAAACTGAGCAATTGATAACGGGCTCTAGTAATTATAATTACAAGTGTCCAAAAGCTGTTTTCTTTCTCAGCAAATTAGTATCAACTTCTTATACAAAAACTAAAACTTACAAATAAACAAATTAAAGTATAGATATGACTTTTAACATAGTGCTTTACTTACACAATTTAATACACTATAGTCAGCAATGTCAAAATAACATAAAACATTGTACCGCGTAGAAAAAAAAATGTAAGTATCAAAAGTTTCTTCAGGCAAAACTGCTTATCTTTACGATTCGCGGTTTTCCCGGAAAAAAATCCTTAACCATCGTCATTTTTAGGGTTCCGTACCAAAATGGTACAAAAGGAACCTTTATGGTGAGACTTCGTTGTCTGTCTGTCTGTCTGTATGTCACAGCAGGTTTTCTCAGCAACTACAAATGCTATCAACTTGATATTTGGCATAGTTGTACAACTTGCTTGCCCGCATCTATTTGTAGTAAAAAAAATATGAAATTAATTTTATTAATAATTGAAAAGGGGTCTAGAATGGGGGGTTCAAAAATGAAAGTGGTTCGATTAGGCACTGGTCCCACGGCCGGCGAGTAAGCTATGAACTATCGGCTATTTTCTTGTCCAAGAAACGAACAAAAGATAATCGCTCCCGTGTAAATAAAATAGAGAGAGATATAAATTTATAGTTTATCGCTGAGCGAGTGAGCTATACTCGCTCAACTATGTACTATAAATATATATCTCTCTCTGTTATTTACACGGGAGCGATGATCTTTTGTTCGTTTCTTAGACAAGAAAATAGCCAATAGTTCATAGCTTACTCGCCGGCGGTGGGACCAGTGCCTTATAGCAAATGGGGTGTCATTATGAAAGGTCTTAATCTGCACATTTCAAAACTATTTTTTTGAATTTTTTTTGTGATGTACTTTTTGATTTATAGCCAAAAATGGACAAAAAATGACCGTCCCCCCCCTTCCCAAGTAACATTTTACTCCATTTAAGAGTACACATTTAGTTCCCAGGTGTACTTGAAGCATTATTAGAGTTCACTCGTGATGTATAAGCTGCATTATTGCGATTAATAACGCCTATACCTGTATAAGGGACTTATATGAGTGTAGAGTTATACTTTTATACGATTGTTGGTGTTATAATACTCTACAACTATCCTTTAGTCAGCCGTCTGACTAAGAGCATTATAGGAGGGTAGAGATACGGCAACCGCTGTTTAACGGCCTACTTGTACGATGTTACAGAGCTAGCATTTTAATAGAACACACGTGGTCATTAATAAAGCCAAAGGCTGTATGTTTACTTGTTTTAGACTGTTATACAGCTAGTAGCTGTAGTAGGACTTGTTTGTGATCATTAAAATAACCTTTTTTTACTACTGTACAGAAGTGTTTAAATGGCTCACATGTGCACTGTAGGCTGTTAAAAGGACTATATGTGTTGTCCATTAACATCAATAGCAGTTTATTTGTCCACAAGTTCTACTCTTATTTGCTGTAAGCTGAACATGAATGTGCAAGTGATATTCTATTACACTTAGCATTCTAACAGAACACATGTGAACCTATATACGCTTCACGGCATTAAATTGGAGTTATAACAGTTCACATAGCCGTATTTCATTTCCACCATTTTGTTCTCGTAACCTAAAACATTTACCAAATAATCTCCAAAATTATCATGCAGATTTATCACAAAATAAGCAGATAGACCGTTTGAGTTTTGGTTTCATGTTATAATTAATTACCGTAGTATAATTATAATGACAATAATATAATATCAAAAACTGAAAATTTTAGATTTCCTCTCAACCAGTTTTAAATATTTTAAAATGAATATCGCGTTTTTACAGAGGCGCATGATTATTTTAGCTGTAAATATCTATACATTTCACGATAAAGTTGCATTCCCATGGCATTAACGTGATTAAGTATTCATCATAAATTTATATCCAAATGATATCCGCCGGAGTTGTAAATTGTCTTTCTTGATAACTTTTTAGCACTCTTTAGTATAATAACCATGAAAATAATAAAATAAAGACATAATTTAGGACACACGTGAACTTTAGGTTGCACTAGAGTACTTTTGTCAGATTTTATAACTGTGAAGGCTGTGTATTTAGCCACTTGTTACTCTTTATTACACTCGTGTACGTTGTATGGTTCACACTGCGTCCCATATAGTGCCGTAAGTCAGCCTTAAGTCCGATGTTACTACTTAAACTGCTATTATAATGCTATTATACTGCTAATGTACAGCCATAGTGAACTTAAGGCTGTCTAATTTGTGCCCAAACTGGTTCTATAAGAGCATTATAGCAAGCTATACAGCTCGTATACAGCTGACTTGCACAGCTTGTGGAGTACATGTGAACGACTAGACATCTTATATAGAACCCGGAATGTTACTTGGGTTATCTCCGAAGTTTACTAATCAAAAATTCTGAAAAAAATCCTGCCGTATAGATTACTTATACATTTTTTCTGGGAAAAATAAAATAAAGTGTTCATTATTTACAGTTTTTGAGAAATAACAAAAAAACTAAGAAAATGTGTATTAAAATTTAGGCTAGTCAAAATCGACCTTACTACCTGGAAAATAAAGCTTATAACAAAATGAGTATTTTCTTTTGCGGTTACCAAGCATATTATCTTCAATACGGTACCCTCGGTGCACGAGTCCGACTCGCACTTGACCGGTTTTTTTTATTTAATGGCTTGTAGGTATTAAATATGTAAACTTACCCTCTTATTCTTAACGCGCAATAGCTAAAAAGTATGCTTAATATAATGCTTTGTCCTTATCTGTCATTATGACATTTCAATCTATCAGAGATAAATAATACTCGTACTAAAATAGGTTTACTGTGCGTTTATGAAATAAGAGAGTAAAGCTAAACAAAATCAAGTGGAAAAACAGCCAACATTATTATCCATCATTGTATTTCTACAGGTGAAACCGATTAAGTTTTGAAAATTTTACATCTTCTCTTTTAAAAAAAACATATTTATATCGTAAATTTAAAGTACGTGATTAGGATAACGATTGCGATTGTGAGTGCGTTAGGCAATAGGCTAGCAGTTTTTTTTATAAATAATTAGTGACCTTCAGTAAATTCACCTTCCAAGGTAACGGTAATTATCATTCGTTAGATTTTTTACTTTACTAGTTTGTAGAAAGATAAAGTAATATAAGTCAATTTTGATTCCCTCTTAAACAAGAAATATGTTCGTTCTGTTATTCATTTTTCTTTATACTTAGTTGAATTTAAGCATTTTTACCTGACTAACATTTTTAGAACTAGTGACACAATTATTGCTTAAGCGACATCTATCTCTGTATCTAGAAGAACTAGGTCATAATTTATTTCATAAATAGATAGCTGGCATATTCTTCCTTATTCATTTAGATTTTCATGAAAATAATAGTCGTAAAACAATTTGAGATATGATTTTTTTTACTCAAAAAAAAAACTTTAAACCTTATTTCTGTAAAGTTTCAAATATGGCGCTTAAGCGTTTTTACCTTTCCACTGTCGATGTATATATTTATTTATATTAAAAAAGTTATGTTTTGTTTTGTAAAGTTTCATAATTTGTTTGGCTCTGGTGTAAACTTTGCTTTTTGTGGGTTACACAGTTTTACACTTTTTATCGTTAAATTATGTTTATATTTGTAACGAGTAACGACTGAAGTGAATACGCGTCATCAAGGTTAATATTAACTATAACAAACCAATCATGAAGAATATGGGGTATTCAGACCAAAAATGATTAGTTTTCCAAAACAGTACACTTGAAGACGGTTTATTCTGTGGTAGATCTTTTATATCTGCAAAAGTAAATGATGTCAAGTTAATCGAGTAAATCCCCTGCCTCACCGGGACGCCATGGCGACGTCGCCGGCCACAGTAGCCAAACAATTCATATTGAAAAGTAGACGGCCTCACTCACTTGGCGACGGTTTGGCTACGTTAATTTGTATGGGATACGTGGCCAGCGACGTCGCCATGGCGTCCCGGTGGGGCAGGGGACTTAATCTCATATACACCGTGGTGCCGGGGACGTACCCAAAGGATTTTAACAGAGTATTCCTGAGTTAATTTGGAGATCAAAATGTCATATAAAGAAGGCTCAATTCGGTCTAGTTTTTGAGATATATCCATTATTGTGAAAAAAACTTGTTACAAAAACTTAGGTGCAACAGACCCTTATATTGCCATTCTTAACTGTAACTGCAAATACATAATAATATCAGAAGTAACTAAATCAAAGGAAACTCGCACGCAAAAGTAATTCAGTCAATCATTAATTTAATAATGCTATAAAATTGCAGATGAAACTTATAACCATTCTGGCACTCCAAACGTAAGTTAAGTTAGTAATTATGTAAGCACTAGTATCTATGTACCAAGTAACATTAGATTATTGAGCGCATCAGTCGCCAACAAACTGACACACAGTTTAAAGACATTTAGATTATGGCACTATGTAAAAAACATATTTACAATAAAAAAAAAACAACTTCTACATTCGTGGTTTACACTCGTATTGGTCTAAAACATGCCTACTTTTTTATAATCTGCCACTCATAAAAATAACACGCACACTCCCTGATATGACAATATTGTATGTTAAAGTCATTAAATTTGTTATTGTTTACATGTCAAGTGATTGTGAATTTTTGGCTCAGGACAACTTCACCCAAATTCCGGTCACCTTCCTATGGAAACTATATATACAGGGTGTTAGGCAGAAGGTTGTCCAAACTTCAGGGACTAACTCTGTAGGTCATACTCATCAACTTTTATTACGCGACCAACATCCAAATCGCGAAAAAAAAAAACAGCTGTTCCATACAAACTTTGAGAGCTTTGATGGTTCTTTCAGTTTTTAAAAGTGTAGATATTATACAGTGTCAGTGGACCGGATCTGCGTGTAATTAAGGTACGTGAACCCGTGTACACGGATCCTACACGGATACACGTGTCTTAATTACACGTAGCCGAATTTCACGTGCCGAACCGGCCATAAAACCGTTGCTGTGTAACACGGAACACGGCTACGGGTACACGAAACACGGTCACGACCGCGAGCCCTAAAAGTAACATACAAGTATAATAAAATATAGTGCTTGTGAGCCAAGCCTTTAAGTTATTCAGCATTTAAAAATGGTTTATGAGCGACACTTCTGACTAAATCCTGCTTTGAAATAATCTATGCTTATTACGCTAACATCTTATTCATGTCATGTCTTATTCAGTTTAGTTTCTTTCTTTGATAAACTCTCCCAACATTACAAGTAAGAATGGGACAAACTACTCATTCATAACTTTCAAGGGGATTTCCCGCAACAAGTAATAATTACAAGGAAAGCGTTGCCAGCTTGTTCTTAGGCTTTGTTTCCTGGATAAGCCAAAATTATCCATTTAAATTGTAACAAAAAAGTGAAAAGTTTAGAAAGCTAAATTAGACCTATTTTAATATAACATTTTCAACTCCTTAAAACCTTAGAAATGAGCTTTTAAAAAATCCCTCGGGTACGTTCCGGGCACGGGGTGTGCCTATTAACTCTATACCTATTATGGATATTATTTTAAAAAAGGACTTACTTTTTGTATTGCACTCTCTTAAATAATTCAACGTATTAGGAATTATATGAAATAATACAATAAAACATGCGGCTGTAGTGACATCTTTTAACCTGTAAATAATAACATTGTCATTTTGTCTGTTGGTTACAAAACTTATCATTTACGAGTAACGCGATTACATTTGATAACCCTTTGAACGCCTTTGACTTGATACAAACGTCGTCCTCACACGCCAGTGACAGCTGAAAATCTAATGTCAACCTTACGTCACAAATACTCGGGTCTATTTGCACTTTATCTGTGACCACTAAATGGGTCGATGGCGTGGTAGGCGTGACAGTACACGACCACTTTAGTGGATCTTGGCGTTCAAAGGGTTAAATATAATTAATGATCAAACGAACTTATATGTAAGCGAAGTTCTATCATAATTATAAGAAGTGCTTCGTCCTCGAAGTTAGTACCTTGAAATGCTAATAATACATGTAGTAGTTAAGAATCAATAGTGATACCACTTCAACACAGTATTTTATTCGACTTCGACTCACTCTTGACCGTGGACACCATTCGACGTTGATGACAATCGATCTATGACATTAATGGGGTTTCACTTTTAGTGAGGGTGGGAGGGCGCTACTAATCTCTTCGTATGTTTTTTTTTTTCGTATGATCATGATAGAACTTCGTTTACAGGTTAGTTCACATCAATTCTACTCGTACTTCGTCTTGGAGATTAATACCTTGAAATGCTAATAATATAATAATATGTACTTAGGTAGAAGTTGAGAGCTAAAATGTAGGAAATGTCAACATCGAAAAGAATACAATTTTAATTTAATTGAGTAATTTATTTTTTTCTAATTGTTTTAGAATCGAGTAGACAAAAAAAACCTTACTTGACAAAATCTCTTATGATTCTAATTAACACAGAATCGCTGTTGAACTTAGTTCTGCGCCTCTATCCTAGACGGTATAAACGATATCGTAGTTTACCTGTTAAGGTATTGTTATGTTATGACGTCAGCCGCCATTACAGTCAAGAAAATAAGAGCTATCAAAACGTTGACAATACGATAACAGGACAAAAACGATATTGTTTTTACTGTGTTGAATAGTGGCCCTGGACACATTCGCATCGATTGATGCGAATGCGAATGTCGATGTGAATGTTAAAAAAAAATGCTCTCTCTAATGCACAGTTATCGTGATATATTACAAGTATTACAACCCTGTTGTAAAATTTACCAGAAGCATTTGAGCTGTCGCTCCAGCCTGCTGTTCTCTAGATGTCGCTCTCGCTCGACGGTAGCACCGTATTGAAGAGCCTTAGACGTAGCTGTACTATGCGCTATAAATATCGAATCGTCGATTCCGCTGTTCTTTAATGTTAATTTTATCCAGTGGCTGAGTGACTGTGATGACACAGTAATATGTGGCTTTTTAAAGCTTACTAAGAGGAAATCGTTGCTACTCCAATTATAGCTAATCTTTTCGAGGGTGTCCCCTTGCTTCACCGACACTCGTTTCATAGAACGTATCACTTCACACTTTGGGGGTCCGGTGTTGGATCCGTTAATGCAAGATAAAATGGTACAATCGTTAGTCAACGTCGACCATTGTTTGCAAAAAGAAATTATTGTCCAGCGTTCATTACCGTGTCTAGTGGCGACGATAATACGGCCTCTGCGGAGGCTGCGGTTACGTTACTCGTGTGTACCTGATGCTGATGGGCCCGACGGGTGTGTTATGTTTAGCATAAAAACAAATAGTCTAATGATCATTTTACATAACACTAATTGCATAATTACAATCTGCATAATAAACCATCGATATAATAGTCATCGATAGTCATGATGCATAAAACGAAATGCATAGCTTCAAAAACTATGTTTATAAATAAAAAAAATATATATTTCTAACTGCTTTCATTACTATTGATGTGGTCACAGTTCTAACCTAACCTAACTTAGAAGAAATTGACTTAAAATGCATAATAACAAGAAAGTAACAGTTATGCTAAATGAGTGTTATGTTATTCGTTCGTATGCCAGACAAAATTATACAATTGGTTTTTATGCTAAACGTTCATTATGCTTTTCGTGGTTAGTTAAATGAAATTATGCAAAATGTTTTTATACTGATTGAAGCGCATCCGGGCCCGACATCGCTGGGTGAGTAGGCTCCCGGTGCCGCCGAGGTCTTCACTGTCAGCCCTCACCCTGGCTTTCCAGTTTAAATTAGCTGCTGCTGAGGTTGATGATTTAACCACAATGACTTGACACTTTACGTTTACGTCTGAGGCCCTACTTTGAAAATTGAAGTTCGAAGTTACGTTAGCTCCATCCCTGTCACTCGTCATTCGAGACTAAATCGAGAAAAAGGGATGAAGCTAACGTAACTTCGAACTTCAATTTTCAAAGTAGGGCCTCTGAGCCGATTTGCTAACTGCTTTTGCCGTCTCTAGAGCTTCGACCAAATTTTCTCCAAAGAGGTACATCAACCATCGTGTTCACGTGATATTTGAGATTCTTTTTTAACGTATCACGTATCAGACTCATTGTGTTGAACTTCACATAATACGCGGTACACATTCATGAGTTGCTTCAGGTGCTCACTATGTTGTTCTCCTGATTCCAATTCTTTTGATATTATCCTGGCTAACTCCTATTGCACCTGCTTATTGTTTTTGACGGGTCTCGATGCCTTTGTCTCATTTCGTAACGATATTCTTGACATCAGCTTTAATCTCGCCGTTCAACAAAGGTGACCCAATTTTTTTGCAGTTAGCAGATACCAAGTATTTCTCAGATAGTTCCTTGCGCGCTTCTTTAGATAATTCTATCGTGGTGATGTGAAATTATCATTCATTCAAGTAGAGGTTTTTTTCCATTATTATTATTGCATATAAACTTAAGTTGTGTTGTGTTACAGCAATTTTTTTTTGCAACTTTATTTATTCTAAACTAATAATTAATAATAAACAAAACAAAATGCACCTTCATTCGGCTGCCATTCACTTTGAATTAAAGTATTGGCTAATATTTCCCCAATATTAGCGACTACCAATTAATTAAAAAGTAGATATTTTAGAGCGAAAAAGACGTCGCTCCGCCCGGCACGCTTCGGCGTTGCGAACGGAACGACGTCGTTTTCGTCCTTATTGCATGGACATAAAACTTTTCTTACCGGCTCAAGCCGATTCCGCGTCGATAGGTCTGGAGAGACCCTAAGTTCACTAATTTGGCACTTGTTTATACAAGAATTGCGTTTGGAATTGTGTGTCTAACAAAATCAAGGACGTCACGTGTCAATAGTGATTTAACTGCACTAATTCCGATGCCGTATAGTTAGAATAGGTACTCTTGTCACAATAACTGCTGTTTATTTTCCCTCAAAACGAACAACCCAGTAAGCACCGGTTAAATTTGTCAAACTAAGTACCAATTTCACCAAACGATGTTAACCACATAACAGATGATTAGAACGTTAACAGC
Source organism: Acleris cristana (assembly GCA_948252455.1). NCBI lineage: Eukaryota > Metazoa > Arthropoda > Insecta > Lepidoptera > Tortricidae > Acleris > Acleris cristana. Next base: position 8,498,673 of record OX411775.1, read on the forward strand.
TGTCAAAATGTACGAACTAACGGTCGATTAACATTGATTAAATTTAACATCGTTTGGTAAAATTGGTACTAAACATTAAATTGATGGTGTCTTTAATCACCTCACCGTTGGCAACAGCAACAGACTCTTCATAGTTTTTAATTCCCGTAAAAGAAGTGGTGTTACAAGTTTAGCGTGTATATCTGTGTGTTTAATTATGTGTGTGTCCGTCTGTGGCATCGTAACTCACAAACGGATCGATTTGACACGTTTTTTTTTTAAAGAATGCAATGAAGTCTTAGGATTGCAGTATTGAGATTGTAGTCTTGAGAATTGAAATGTCTATGGGTCTCAGATCCCACATAACTTACCATCAGGTGGCCTGAGTGCTCGTGTGACTACTTCGTGCAAAAATAATGGTTTAATCGGAATGGTACCTACTTAGCTAAGTTTTATAAAAATCGGTCGAGCAGTTTAAGAGATATCAGCTCTGAAAGAAAGAGTCACAATTATATCGAGGCTTTTTATCTAATAATTAGCAAAGTCCGGATGACGGGAGCAAAAATGCACTTTTTCTTAGTGGTTAAGTAAATATCGACTATTCTATCGACATCCATACGAACAATTTTTGAATCAGAAATTTATTGATGAACAATAATGTGTCAATAATACGTAGTGCCATAAAACAATCACAAAACAAAAATTTAAGCCTCTAGGTCAAATAAGCCAGTTTGAATATCGTCCAAAAGTTGAAAGTGCACTTGTCAAGATTACGTTTACATTCTCAAGGTAAACGTAAACGTAATATTATTCACAATAAATATCAGAATGTGTTGAAGAAAAATGTTGGCGTTTCTACTTTAAAAATCTTAAATAATTTGATATCTGGAAAAGAAGTGGATCTGCGTGGTACAGAAGTAATTCATAACCACTATGAATTATTTAAATTTGCCCTGATTACTACAGTAAATTTAGAACGGTCCTTTAGTTGGCTGAAATGGATTTTATCACCAAGACGAAGGAGTTTAAAATCTGAAAATTTCAAAAAAATTCTATTGTATATTACGAAAATTAAATAAAATGTAAAAAATACAAACAGTTCATTTTAATTTTGTTTACAACTGTAATATTTCTAATATCCAGTCTATCATCGATTCATAAAATGTGTATCCTCGCACTATTGAGACGTCAACACATAATTTCTCCCGTCATCCGGGCTTTGTTAATTAGTTACGAGTATAATAGACAGAAATTAAATATACAGTAGAAGATCCGGTTTTGGTGAATCTACATTTTGACCAATATCTAAAGCATTAAGAAATTACAAAAATATTTTTATAATGTATCTTAATATTAATCTTCAGTCTTAACTATTTATGAGTATTATTTTTAATTTTACAGTGTTTTTGATACTCATTTTAACATTAGGTGGCCAAAAAGAGTACAGTGGCCTCAAACGGTACATCTACCCTTCCAAAGCCTTACCCAGGTACTTCATGTGAAGCCCAATCATGACGTCTAGCCGCCCATCCCATATTTATCCATGAACACCACCGGGTCATAAACGTTATTAGCATAAAAATGAATAAAACTATCGCCATCTGGAAGCAATACAAATATTTTTGTTACCTAAAAACAGAGCACCTCTTACTGTAATAAATCTAAAACGAGACTTAATCGCTCGTGGCCACAACCGTTACAACACGATCGAAACGTCGAGGTATATAAGGTGCTAACAAATTAGTCACGGATATTTTAAGAGATAATAGATTACCTACATTAAAACAATTAACTTTTAACTGTAATTAAGAAACCTTTGTTTATATTTTTTTTGTTTTCATTTATCGAACAAAAAAAAAATTATAATTAATCTTTAAAATAATCATGCCTATTATTTAACTGTCAAGATGTTTAACACTGTCTATCATGTCACGTCAAAGGTTGCATGCAGCAAATTGCATGACATTGACATTCAAGTATTTTATTTATCAACTTTAAGAGGCCACTTGAATCATAGTTTAAAGAGGTTCTAGAATGTCTAAAGAGGTCTCATTTAATTATCTTATTAACAGGGTGTTTTAACGTAGCAAATTTGTTTCCTGGTTTTCTCCAAAAAAACATATAAGAAAACCTATGATGTTTCATACTTAAATGTACTCCGAGAAGTAAAAATATCCGTGACTAATTTGTTAGCACCTTATATATAATGTTATTAAGCGGTTAAGTCCCGTTTTAGATTAATTACATTACAGTACGTGTGAAACAAACAACAGCAGGCTGCCGCTGTTACTATAGATAATTGAAATTCACTTCGCTTTATAAGTGACCCATGGCAATGAGTAGGTATTAGAAATTGTACGTGTAATCCCATATCAGAAACAAAAGGGGAGATAAGTTCCGTGTTTAAAAAACCGCTTTTCATAGTTGGCTTCGATAATATTAACGAAAACTACGACATTGCAGCATAATAATAAATAAAAAATATCAGGGGTCAATTTTACACAAATTGTCCTAGTCCCAAACTAAGCTTTAGGCTGAACAACTTTTTCTACACTCATACAAACACGAAAAAAATAACCTTCTCATTTGGGAGAATCAAAAAATAGCAAAGTATTTTTTTTTTAATTTGGAATATAAAATTACACGTCAGTGGGCCAAATAAAGTATTCTCTGTTGAAAAAAAGTGACTAATCTAGTCACCTTTTTAAAAATGTGATTAAAATTTTAAAAGATAGAGTTTTTAATTATAATATATATATATATATATATAAATATATATATATATATAAATATATATATAAAAGGCTAAACTGACTGACTGATGTATCAATGCACAGCCGAAACTACTGTACCTAGAAACTTGAAATTTGGTACAGGGGTTCCTTTCATGATGTAAGTGAGCACTAAGAAAGGATTTTCCGAAAATCGACCCCCAACGGGAAGAAAGGGGGGGAGTAGCGGGAAACTAATTCTACGCATACGAAGTCGCGGGCGTCCTCTAGTTTGCTTATAAATAAGATCGATCAAATTTGCAATAGCAATCAAGTGGCAAAATCAATTTACCATTATTACTCCATAATCACGTACTTTTGAAGTTTGAGCACGGTCATAATTATTATTAATATTATACACTATAATATAATTAAACACTGTCTTAATATGTTTATTTTGAGGTAGTCAATCTGTGTATTTAATACGCTTTTTTGTTGAATAGCACTTTCAGTGAAAATACAATGAGAGCTGACAAAATGGTATATATACTTTTCAAAATACGTCACACCCATGGCAAAGTTGCGAATATGCACTTTGATTTCAAAAGACAATGACGGAAACGCCTCTTGGTAAAGTAGCGAATCTGCTATTCTGATTTTGAATCGATATGCAGATTCGCAACTTTCCCATGGGTGTGACGATATTCTTGTCATTGCAAATGAAGTGATGTATTACCGTCAAACCCTCCAACTTTGCCCGCATTTGACACTTTTTTGGCCGCTGGCAAAAAAATAAGTATTATAACGTTCCTTTACCCTAAGCGCTCGCGATGGCCGATGGCGCGGCCATCTTTCGGTCGCCCTAGCAATGAACCCCGCGCGCGCCATACCCCGCGGACGCCCAGCCGCGAGCCAGACGACTCACGCGCACCGTCGCGAAATGCCACCGTACTCTTGCCTACTAACAATTTCAATTCAAGATATGTTTATGTTAATAACCTAATTGTGTTAGTCGCATTTAAATCCGTGTATACTTAACTTATACATCTTGTGTACTATTGTTTATTTGTGTTTGTGAAGATTAAATGTCCTGAGAACTATGACTGGATCATTTATAGTATAGGTATTAATCAGAATATTCGTCTAGCAAATTGAATTTGGGTTAAAAAATTATGCTCGAAAACATTATCTTCTTTATACTTTCTCTATAAAGAAAGAATGAAGAGGTAGGCAAGGTTTAGTACAAAAGTGCCCAACTTTACCTCTCTTCAATTTCTTAGCCATTTTAAGACTTTAAATGTTTAAGGTTTGAAGCTAACACAAGAAATTGGGTAAAGATGCGAAGGCCATCCTAAAAATGTGTAATAACTAACTTCGGATCGTCTGCAAATTAGGTGGGCAATGTTAGGAAAACATTCTTTAAAATCTTCATACAAAAATATCTGAGGCCTAGGGCTGCCGCAAATCAAATGAAATAATTTTAATTACTTTTTGTCTTTATTTAGGAAGGTAAATATAGAAAAAAGGTAACAAACGTTTCAATCCCAGTAAATTTTGACGAATTTTTGGGATTTTAAGGTTAATTTAAAGTTAATCAGAAATATACCTACTGAGATCTCATTGTCACTCAACAAAAAATCGTTTTTTTAATTAACTTGCACTTCAGAAAGTAGTTTGACCTGAACACCCACTAACACACAAACAAATATTGCAAGTTAAATAAAGCTTGTAAAAAAAGGATTTTTATTTGGACAATAAAACCCAACTTACAAAATGTGACAACCCTAGTGTCTAGGTTTGGATGGGCAATGTTGGGAAGGGTTGATACTGCGTTTATCTGCCTAACATTACCCTAGGTCAAAACTCTCATTCTATACATTGAATTTGCTTGGAAATAACTAAATATCTTCTTATTAGTGCTATTTTCATATGATGTATGCAATACTTCATATGAAAATAACGTAAATAGCGTATTTTGACTCCTTCGTTGCAGTCACGCACAAGTTTTTTTCCTTTAAAATTTGCTCCACAAAAACACGCCTACTTTTGTCAGCTCGTGACACGCAACTGTTAAAGGTTATGTACGTCACAATCATTCAGTTTTGCAACACTATAACTTAAATTTCTTACCAAATAAAAACTTGGCATCATAGAGTACCTACAAACTTTTTCAGGTAAATGTGTTTTTAAACCTTATTATATTATGTATGTTCCTAATGCCCTCTTTATTTAAAATAAACAATTATATTTACACCATTCAAATAACCAAATACAACATATTTAATTTGTTTAAAAAAAATGTTTGAGTCTGATAGGGACCTAAACGACCGTAATATTAATGTCAACGGAGCGCGGAGCTTCTATTCCGCGTAGCTGAGGCGCTTAGCTCCTCTGTTGTCGCGACTCTAACCTAACCTAACCTAACCTATGTGTGTAAATTTGACCTAATTTAGTATTTGTTTTTTTATTTACATTTCGCTTAACAATGATAAGTTCAAACAGTCATTAGAACTTATGACTATTAGGTCTATTAATCATTAGACATAATCATTATTAGTTTTAGTAATATTTAGAGCATTAATGTTTAGTACAAGTAAACATTATGGTATATTATTTTAGGTCTAGTAATCGATTAGGGCATACATGTTTAGCTTTCATGACATTAGGGCTAATGAAAATTATACAAGTATCAAACGTTGGTGCCTAATGAAATTAGCTTTTATGATATTCGGTCAAGTGGTGGTGAACCATTTGTTATTACCATTGGCAATACGAATAGGACCCGACTATAGAATAATGAACCAAATAACATGATTTCCAACAAATTGTAGTCTATATTGATTATAATGTAAATGTACGGAACGGAGTGAAATACGAGAGAACCTATCGATGTTTCGAAAAAAGTTTGTCCGCTGTTTCGTTTGCCCGAAATTATTATTTGTCCGAAAATCGTTAATTTTCTCTGAACCCATCAACTTTACAAAATGTTTAAAGAGATATACCTACAGAACCTGTAGGTTAAGTTAGGTTGGTTTTATAACAATCCAGGAAAGTTAAACGGTTTCAGAGACAAATGACTTTCGTACAAAATTACAGACAAACGAAACAGTTGGCAAAATTTTTCGGACTTAAGATAAGTAACCGCTATGAAATTAATTTTATATGTGTACTACCTATAGACAAAACCGGGGAAGAAGCCAAGTAAAGTAAAATACTTACGATTTCGTGGCATTCCCATGCTTTCTCAGTATTATCCTCTCTATGACTAAGCTGGGTTTGTAAAATTAGTACGCTACGCTTAGACAAAGTAAATCTAAAAATGAAAAAGGTTTTTTAACGAATGATAATTTAAAATGACGATTTATTAAGTATTTATAGTTGTAAAGCCTGACCAGAAGAAATATGTATATACAGTGTGTTTCTTTCAGACGAATGTATATTTTAAGGGCTGCAAGTATATTTAAGCCCTGATGATTGATATATAGATTATGACATAATTTGATATATTTTGTTAGAAATATTATCATCAATTAAGAAATATATTTCTAGAATCAAGTTTGACGTTTATTAAAATTAGAGAACACTGAACTGAATTAGTCCCAAGGAATATATTACTGTAACAATCAGTTGCGTTAAAGGGCCTATTACACTACGCCATGTCCAGGGTCCGGTAGTTAGGGAAGCCTGGCCGGTTATAAGGGCGTTTCCTCCCTTTCTCTTATCACACCGTCCCGATTTAGAGAAAGGGTCCCTGAATAACGCGTAGTGTAATATACCCATAAGCCGGAATTCCACAACTACGCGCGCTACTCATACACATGCGGGTATAAATTCGCTTTGCATCAAAAAGCAAGTAGATATTCGATATCGAACGAGTGTACGAGTGAACGCGTCGCAGGTAGCTTATATAGGGTGTCCTTGGAAGTGTGGATCAAATCGAACAGGGACATGGAGGCGGTCATTTCCAATAATTTTAACCGATAAGTGCTGATTCAATTATTGACGGTTAAAAAGTTATGAATGAAAAACGAACAAAATTATACATAATTATTTTATTAATTAACGTTATGTAAAAATTTATGGTTTCCGTAAACCTAAATTACATTTAAAATAAAATACTGCGTGTAAACAAGTAAACCTTTGGAAAACTTAAGCTGTACCTAAAGACTATTGCGGCGTTTTAGTTGGTTTCCATTATGCATTATTCATTGAGCACTTGTACGTGCAGTTCGTACCAGTTTTTTTTTCTCGTCATCATAATTACATATCAATTAGATATACTTACGCGTATTGACCTCGAGATTAGAATTTTGCAAATTTTTTTTTTGTTTAATTTGCTCTTACTGCGGTTTAAGTTCTGCAGGGCAGTTTTTACTTAAATTTCGATAGATTTAAGTAAAACGTTCTCAATAGTCATGAATACGCAGATATGCATTTTATTTATGGTTATTGTGGTGGAAACGCACGGGAAACTGAAGCGAAACCGCCATATCCCCTATTCACACTGAATAAAAAATGGAAGTAAAAACTCGACCTGCCGGATAAAAAAATATTAACTCCTCGATAGTTAACAATAATATCATAAAATAGTATTTTATTAGAATCAGCATTAAACGGAAAAGGTTTTACCATAAGTATGTGGTTAACTTTCGTTCGTATATTTTTTTTTACGAGATTTTTTACAACACCGAGTATAGATTTTGTTAGACAGAAGTCTTTGTAGGAAACCATTTATTTATGGAAATGACCGTCTTTATGTCCCTGTTTGATTTGATCCACACTTCCAACGACACCCTGTATAATCCGGCAAGTTTAAGTAGTCCCGTCAGAGCGTACAAAACATATTTTAGTTCGTGCATTCTCAATTAAGCAGTCTTGTACTTTCGATCGTTTGACAGAAATCGTACTGCCTAATTGAGATTGCACGCGCTAAAATGTATTTTGTATGCTCTGACAGGACTACTTAAACTCCCCGGTATATATAAGCAGCGCCGCGTTCACTCGTTCACTCGTTTCACAGAACGAACGCCTTTTTAAAGATAATATAGCACCCCAGCACGGCTAGCACATGTTGTTCGCGACTTGTTTGTCGCTCGGATCTCCCTTTCTCTCTAGTCTGTAACGACAGAGACGCACTTAGCGACAAGCGAGAAAATACAACTTGTGCTACCCGTGCAGCACACGCACGACAAACGCCTAGAGTAATTGATCCATGTGGCTCACGTGTGTAGCATGTCAGTGCGCAGCGTGTTCGTTCAAACCGTGCGCCGCAGAGGAATTTCAGCTTTATTACACGAGTAAAATCACAATACTTACTAATGGAATAAATGGCGTTGTCATTTTTATTTACACAAATGTTTTTAACATTGTGTTACATGACCAGAGGCCGGAATTTTCGTAGCACTTTCGAACTGTCATAGGGACTTCTCGTTTATCGGCTTCCGATATACATATTTTATCGATACATTATAGAACACATCGTATTAAAGAAGATTGAAAGTAGAGGTAAACAATAGGCGGTCTTATCAGTAAAGAGCGATCTCTTTCAAATAACTTTTGAATATGTGAAATAAAGATTTGTAAATGAAAACAATCGATAGCAATCCTTGTTACAATTTCTTTCGAAAAATGTTTAAAAGATATACGAAATCCACTAATTATCTATATGAAACAATAAAATATTATTATTTTATATTTCCAATACCTATTTAAAATTTCCAGAAAGTTGATATCCAAAGGTTATCTCGAAGAGACCGCCGCGATAAGACTGCCTGTTTCACTTCTACTCGTAGTCATGTTTTAAAAATGGTATTCTGTATTTTTATCGATATACATAATGTATATCGGAAGTCGATAGACGAGAAGTCCCTATGACAGCTCAAAAGTGCTACGAGAATTCCGACCTCTGTACATGACACATGATGTCAAAATTCAAATTCAAAATATTTATTCAGTAAATTGGCCACATGAGGGCTCTTTTACACGTCGGTAATATGTAGTGAATCTACTCCTCACTTACCTACCAGCGAACACCATGTGATACCAGTAATTGAAAAGAAACATAACAATTGCGACCGGAACTGAGAAGCAACTGTACATTAAGTAGTTAAATATGTCACGGTAATCCAATTTAAAACCACCGGAGCTGCAGAACAAACAAAGTTATATTTATATCATAGAATTAATAGATCGTATTTACAAATGTTTTATTTTAGTTTTTTATCATAATTATAAACGAAACCTCGGTCCGACTCGCAATTGACCGGGTTTTATATTACTGTTTGGAATCTTTAAAATTAAATCATAGGTAAGAGTAAAAACAGAAACAGAAAAAATACTTACACTGCGAATATTGCCCTCATTTGCATAAGCGTGATATTATGGTGCTGAATGCAGAAACTGCCTGCAAATAAAAAGTAACTTTTACAACTTTAAAATTCCCGAAGTCGTACTTCATCAGTCATCACTGCTCATATTAACGTTGCACGGTTGCGTCAATGTACGTTAAATAAAATAGTAGGGTGAGACTTCGTGTATTGAAACTACTCTCTGATTTCTTAATTTTATACGGGATGTTACAAAGATACATTTCAAGCTGAAAGGGGGTTAAATGATCACTGGTGAAGAGTCCATTGACAATGTATAGACTAATCTCGGAGTAAGTCTTATTCCAGTTTGGTGAAATGCGGCCTGAGAATTATCATTTATAAAAAAACAGTTTTTATGTTATAATAAAAATTAATGCGATTAAATAGTTATTAATACAATTATGGCAATGATATTCATAAAATAAAATTGTCTCGAATTGCCATTTTTAGTACCTAATGAATGTTAAAAAAAAACGTGATACTGTGATCCGTATTTTGATTGCGATGAAGCTGTATTTAACTCTAATCATTTTACCGCTTCTTAAAAAAAATAAAAAAAATAAAAGTTTTTTTTTAATTTGTACCAGTTTATACATACCTTAACACCTGCCAAATGAAAGCGGAGCATTTTAACGTCATCAGCAGGGAGCGAAACTTTGATGCCGGTGACGTCATTATGACGCAAATTTACATATAGGGTGTTTTTATAAATTTACACAACATATTAAAATAGTGACATAGATGATATATTATTATGATACGTCTATCTTTTAATAATACCTAACTTACTTTCTCGGTAGAATCGTATTCATCCTTCTCAACTAAGTACTGAAGAAGTTTTCGATTCAATATGTTGGCAGTTCTCTCCATTGTAATGTCTCGTAATAAATTTGGAACCGAATGACTTTTATAAATAAAATATAAAATATCCGTAAACTAAAGGGGCCAATAAGTTGGTAGTGATTATCTACAATGCAGATAAAAACACTCTGTATGACGTCATACGGCTGGTCACCGGCATCAAAATTTTGCTCCCTGGCCATCAGCATTAAAGTACGAACCCAACTTCTAATTAAAAAAAAATTACACACAGGTGTTCACATTTATTAAATGGTACAAATATATCCATAGTGGTTAAATTATCAGAGTAATCGCAATCAAAATACAGATCATAGCAGCAACGTAATTTTTTTCACCACTAATTATAAAAGTGGCAAATTGAGGTTATGAGTAATTAAGTAATAAATACATTTTAATTATTAGAGGATAATTTCACAATTACAACGTCATACTTTCCGTCTAAATTGCATGGATCTATCTTTAACCATTTTGGCTCCCCGTTAATGAGTCAAGATTCTTAGTAAGGTCCTTTAACGTATTTAAAAAAAAGTTAAATGTTTGTAACAAAGTAAAAAATATTGCACGAGCAGTCACTTACCAATAGTAGCAGACGATGTTATAGCATTGCATAGAAGTGCTTGATATGTGTCATAGTTAAACGGGTTTAGTAAGAAGTTATACTTTTTGTCTATTTGTTCGTCCTAAAATTAACAAAGACAATGGGTAACAAATTACTTAAAACGTTTATTCATATACAAGACAAACTAACAAACAAATCAGATCAATATGTATATAAAGACCACCTGGGGCCTATTGCATAATAAAGTACAAGCGCATACTATTAGTAAAAATCCATACAAAACAACTAATACTATTAGCTTGTACTTTATTATGCAATCGGCCCCTGTTCTACCGATTAAGAGGGTCATGTATTTATCTTTTCTTGTTTAATTTTCTTTGTGCGGTGTTCATTATTATTTGTGTTGTATAATCCATTAATTTTTGATCTAAATCTAAATGGAATAAAGCGTATTTGAGTTCTGCATTCTGCATTGTTTTTATTAAACTGAATATATATTATTAAATCATTTACAATTATATTTCGACGTTTCATTCTTCAGACATAATTATATAACCAGGTAGTACTTTAAACCTACAGGCTACATTGCACAATGTTCTGAGACAATCAATTGACTATTAAACGAATTATTGTTCATTCGTTAATTAAATCCACCATTCCATTCAATCCCACCATCCTGGTCCCTCATTCTTTTTTCGTGCACGGCGACATGCGCACGCGCCTCTTACTCTTCTCTCGAGAGACCATTACGAGAAACCAAGAGAAGATAAATTATTATCATGATAAGATTAAAACAAGAGTAAGCGATGTTCGAGGACTATTTACACATCGTCATCTGAAGATGAGGCTAAGTTCTATTCTTCTATATTTTAGTGTTCATAAGTAATAATAATTGTAATCAGCCTAAATGAGGATTGACTGCGAGTTTTTTGAGAACCAAAACCCATATGTGTTTTAATACAATACGTCACTTGATACTAAATTCACGAATGTGCAGCGGTGGTTATCTTATTTTTTTGAATATCGTTTGCAACCAAAACCCAGCAGTGTTTAGATGCACATGTGTCATTATTTTTTGGACCAAAATCACAAAAGTGTTTTGTCAAAACCTGATCCAAGTCGAATTTTAGTATACTGGTTTTTGCATTAGGCGCGGAATTCAACTCTAAAGCCAAAACAATAAAGATCAAAAAAACGAAAAAATGCACATAACGGAATTAGCAATCTCACCAACATCTCTAATGGTCAGCATTTAGTACTCAAGAGTTGCCTTAATGTTTAGTGAATAAATTCTCATCTGTTGTTGTTATTGACTTTGGTCATTTATTTGCTAACGACAGAACAGAATACAAGCACACAAAACCCCAAACACAACCCCCAAACCCCACCATCAGCAGCCATAATCTATAGTTACCGCGTTGCTGGGTTCGCAGCAAAAATTCGCAACCCTCTGGAGGGCACACCAAAGTGCTCTGCAGCTTTTGGGAGTCCGTGAAGCGTCCGCTCATTCTTGAAATCATTTCGGCAAAATACCAAAATTTTAAAATACCAACTCCTCAATATAATGGAATCACAAAACATACCATTCATATTAGGGTATTGTTTATTAAAATTTACCTGATATTTTAATTCTGTCGTTTTGGGAATCTGGTAGGTAAAGAGAGTAATTGTTGAGTTGAGACTGACTGTTTCTTCTTATCAGCAGTTGTCTCCTTTTGGGAAGCGCTGGTAGATTTTTGACGTGTATAAATGCCCTTACTAACAACATGTATCTTTTTTATTTTAACTGGTATTTTGAAATAGTGGCATTTTGCGAATGAGCGGAAATCCCTGTGACTGAAAACGTATCATCAGTTTTTGTACATTTTTAATGCGATAACGTGCACGTTTAGTGTCCATTTTTATTATCTATGACGGCTCACTACGCCAGTTTCGGGTTCAGGTTTTAGCAACAAAACATGCAATAATATTCCGGTCTTCTATTTTCTATAAAATGACTCACCGACAATTTGTCAAATGGTAAAACGACCATTTCTATTAAAAGAACCGTAACTATCATTCTATTACTAATCACTGCAAGGAAAAAAGCTGCCATCATCGTCCTCGAAATTAAGCTGAAATGAAAAAAGAAAATGTCTAACGTTTTAAAGTTTATTCGCATTGGGCGGATATTTGACCGCCAATGACTGTATTTAAAGATAAAATAATAAAAATAAGGGTTCTTTGTTTGATTACGGTGAAATGTAAATATTTCCAAATAAAGGTGAAACTAATTATCGACTATAACTATTATGAAAATATCTTATATTTGTAAAGTTACACTGGTATAAAAAAAATAAGAATTATATTCCTATTAAGATCGATATCCCCCCAAGTAAGGCGAGGCAACCAATTCCAACCCTTCTACGAGTTTTTTTGTTTAAATAAAAGTTACTGGAGTTTGTTTATAATTTATTATGAAAAAACATCAATAAGCTTTGGTTACATTATATTTTCTTATAAAGTCTAAAATGCCTTAGTAGGTGGATTTTATTCATGCATCACCGCTCACTATATAAATTTCATAATTATACGGCAAGAATTAAAGGTTAAATTTATTATAATTATTTCTTAATATATTCCAAACAACGTGTTGAGAAACAGAGTTGATTCTCTAAAACAATTCGGTCTTGATCTCGACGAACCAAAAACTAACTGGCGAGTTGATATCGCCTTAGAACTTACAAAGAGAACGTTTGACGGGAGCCGTTCTAAGGGGACAATACCTCAGGAGAAGAAAGTCCCACTTTTACTCAACTAACCGAGCATGTCGTCTGTTTGCATGCTCATGTCTCTCTTCCCTACAGTTTCATACAGGTGAAAAAACTTACAAAATATTTCAACGGATACTACTTAAGTGTTCATTTTAAAATTAATTGTAATAAAATACCTTTTACTTGTATGGTAGTCGTCAATATACAGCAAATAGCACGCAATTCGCTTATCGAGTCCAGAACAATTTATAAGCATTGATAAATAGTTTCCAATGAACATTAGAAGTATCATTTCCTGAAAGTAAAAGTCTTCATTGGGAATTGCAGACAGGCTAAATAGATTAAATAACTGGCCCGACAAACTAAGAACTACAGCTGTTGAGTTTTTCAGAGATAATATTTCCCTTTTTAAAGTTGAGAGTGAAAGGAGAAATATTAAATAAAACAGAATAAGATCAAATTATTGCGGAAATTTTGTAGCGCCTGCGAATGCCAGAAAACTAAAATATGTCTTGTTATCAATATTTTCAATTATCAACTTGTGTCTAAAGATAGTCTCATTCCACTTTTTGAACCATTTTGCTTCTATATCGTAATGATATTGTTGAAGTTATGGTAGCTCTTATTTACTAAATTAGAATAAAGCCCCTGGTCCTATTGCACTTTTGTCCTAAACCGTAACGCTATTATATTTTAAAGGTGACCGTAATGTAAACATCATGATAACAGTGTGGTTTAACAAATCAATTCCACATTGACTTAAACCGCACTTTTATCATATTCCTTCTCTAACCTCTAGGTCAAGGTCTACTCAGCCAAGCCATGCGTCAAGGTTGAAAATGCAAAACAATATCCGTATTTTTAACTATATAGTCTTTGCCAATTGAAATTGGCAAAGATGTAAACACAACCAAACGAACCAATTTACCATTATTACTCGATAATCACGTGCTTTTAAAAATCAAGTGAAGTCTTAGCAACGATTTATGATTTATTTTTACTTTCATAATAAGTTTAAGATTAAATAAATATTCATTATTCCTTAGTTTAAATAAAACACGCTTGATTAATATTTTGAGGTTATGTTTCAAACAGTAGTAATTTGTTTACATCTTTGGCAATTTCAATTGACACAGACTATACAAACTTGCCAAGTTCCAGACGGGGAACAGAACAAGACTGTGATTGGGTCTAACTTATTTTCTGTAAAATCAAGTGTATAGATGCTATAAATTCATTTCCTATAAAATCACTTGCGATAATCATTCATTTGCTATATAATAGTAGCCGTTTTCTATAACGTGTATTTATTATAGTAATTTTAAAATGTCCAATGTTCATCATGCATAACATTCAAAATCTATATAATTGTGTTTTATAATCTTTATTTCCTATAAACTTTATTTTACTGCTGATAAAAAAAAAACCTCGAAGGTCAAGGCGGGAGCTTGCTCCCGCCTTGACCTTCTAACCTAACCTATCCGAGTTGCTTCTGCCCTGATTCATCTTTCTTATGTCATTTAAAGCTTATGGCTAATAACTATTAGAGTAAATTAATATTATAGAATTTGAAAGTATAGCAAATAATTTTAGAAGATTATAGAAACGAACTGTTATATTATAGCATTTGTATGTATAGCATGTGATGATTATTGCAAAAGAATTTAGGGCCGAGTTCACCAACCAATTTAACAGACGGTTAAGTCTTAATCAGCTGTTGCCATACATTTGACAACCGTTAAACCGCTAACCGTCCGTTTAATTGTTGGTTAGCAACTAAGGGGATACTATATGATTGCTATTACTCGGTTCCTTCCCTGGAACTCCGCGGAATTGAAAGTTCATAATAAGGCCTCAGTTTAAAATTAGCGCTCTTTCAGCTGTCATCGACGTATAAGGAACGACTTTCGCATTTTGACAGAGGACTGAAACGGTTAAGAACCGCAAACCATAGGACCTTTTTTTTTTGCGATGTCGCTAAGACTCGATTTCTCATCGCTAAGTTTGGTCTGGTACTTATTGTTAGTTAAGCTTACCTACTTTACAAAACAAGATAAAGACGTTAAATAATGTAGTTTTGATTTAAAATTGCATAGATAATGAGTAATGGTCGGCTGACGGATGCAAATTACGTGAAAATAATGTCGAAAGATATCCGTCATATGGAAATGACTTCTGATCTATACCAAAAACTGAAAATATTTTCATACATAAATAGTACTCGAAGTTTCATAAAAGTCTTATCCATGTGCTTATGCTTTCGTCACCGTATGAGGACCAAAAAGTTGAACCATAGTTAAGCGTAGTTTTAACCATACAAACAACGAAGACGAAACAAGTTTCGTTGTGCGACAAAAAGTATCCTTACAGCGCCCGCAGCGAAAAAAAAAACATGGAAAATTTTATTGACTGAGTTAGTATGCCCATCTTTTTGGACCTTACCTTAATATAAAACAGACTTTCGTTAAACTAATCATGTTAGGTAAAAAGTACTTACATTAAACATCGCCAAAATCATAGTATCGCAATGAAGTACACCCAGAAAAGGTATAGAAAAGAAACAAAAAAAGCCAATAGCTTGTATAGGGACAGGGAGCCATAGTAAGAACCAAATTGACGTGAGCCATATTGCCTTAGTGCAGCCTTGCTGGGCTACCTGCATAACGTAAAGAAAATTATATTTTACATAAAAATTAAAAAAAAATATTAAAATTAAGCTTCTATGGTTGCTAAAAAACAGCTGTGACATACCCTGCGGCTCATAATGAAAAGAGCGTATCTAACATGAAATCGAAATTGAGAAACATAATCAATCAAAAACACTTTTTATAAACACCTTAAAATAGATATAAACCATATTATCAATATAGCTATATTTCTTTTATTCATGCTTATTTATTTATTCATGATTTTCCCTTTCATCTACGCAAAAAAATGTCTGACCCGACACTCCGTTACAAAAATGAAAGTGACCACTCGCACCTTCTCAACTAATAGCCCGAGAGCCAGCGGTAGCCAGACCTTCGTTATTTTATAAAAGCTGAGAGTTTCTCAGCTTATGTCCTCAACGCAGGTAGGAGCGATCAGCAAATATGAAGTTTGGATCATGGTGCCTTTGGCAGAAAACAGGTAACAAAGACATATCAAATTGCTCCCCAAATTCGTGAAAGTATATTTATTTATTTAATAAATTTATTTGCGCCCTTTTGATTAGGAAGTCTAAGTTCAATTAACGTTTTCAAGTAACGGCTAAGTTGAAAAGGCACAAGTACATACATGAGTTCTTTCTTTTCCTAAACTATTGATCATTTAATAAAACAAAAGGACACTTATACGTATATGGTGAGAGCATTTAATCTTAGTGGTAAGTACGTTGATAAACACTGGAAATAGAAGAAGCGAAAGAATCCAACCTTGCGGAACTGCAACGATCAATCCGCACGAGTCAGATAGATTATGGCCAGGGTAGTGATTCTCTCAAAAGCAAAGGTGAGCGAATGCAGAAGTGAATGTCCAAGCGGTGAGTTTAAGTAGTCCCGTCAGAGCGAGCAAAACATATTTTAGCGCGTGCATTCTCAATTACGCAGCCTTATACCTATACGTTCGAGAAGCCATGCTGCCAAATTGAATACACGCGCTGAAATGTGTTTTGTTCGCTTTGACGGGACTACTTAAGAGGCCGTATACGAAAAATTGCCGGTTCTGCTTATTTTCGTGATTTTACAGTTAAAATATTGCTTTTCTTTAAGTTTTAATGCTCAACATTAAATGTCATTTTGGTTATGATCGAATAAATGAGCTACGAATAAATGAGCCACTTTTTTATTTTTGTCGATTATTACGATTATTATATTATAATGCGACATTTAGGTTGTTTTAAAACATTATTTATTGCCAATTCTTTTGAACTTTTTGGATATTTTTAGGTATTGGACTGATTTTGAACTAAAGTTTATTTCTGTTGTTTTAATTTTATGAACGAGAGTTGAGTAGCAGAAATCAATAATAATTTTTGCCCGTTTTCCATAAAAAAATACCAAGTTTATTATTATTTTTACTGGAAAAATTTATATGAAAGTGGTAAAAAGTAATTCATAAATTATTTAGACGATTTTTACAGCAAAACATTGTAAATTTTTCATACCGTTAAGTCGTCAAAACGATTCATGAATATGTGACATTCTAAACCTCTTCCAGCAAAATTCACATAACTGTCGCCGGTGTCAGGTCGATTAATGAAAATAAAATAATAAAAACAAAAAAGTAGCTAATACATTCGTTAAAATTAGAAATTATCTTTCGTGTTGTGCATTAAAACTTGTAGAAATACAGTATTTCAACTGTAAAATCACGAAAATCAGCAAAATCGGCAAAATTTCGTAAACGGCCTCTTAAACTCGCCGCTTGGACATTCACTCCTGCGTTCGCTCACCTTTGCTTTTGAAAGAATCACTAGCCTGGCCGTAATCTATCTGACTCGTACGGATTGATCGCTGCAGTTCCGCAAGGTTGGATTCTTTCGCTTCTTCTATTTCCAGTGTTTATCCTTAAGAATTAAAGTTTTTAGGTAAAAGTCTTTATGACTTTCCATCATTTTAAGACTGAGGCAATTTGATATTAAGGTTTTACAGAAAATAAGGTATTATGCAATTTAGATTTATTAAAACCTAAGCCACGCAGCGGCGACTTATGATTTCGATTAATTTCTGCGAAAAAGTGACGTAGACATTTGGACGGACAGACATAGATGGGTGGACATACTGAAATTATATAATAAGAGTTCCTAAGGACTAAGGAGCCCTATGAGTAAGTTTAGGTGAGTTTAGTGATGATCAATTAAACATACTATACTATACTATGTGTTCTAGCATTTCAAAGGGTTACTCAACTAACCCTTTTTCGCGAAAAAGGTTTGACGTAATAAAAAAAAATTGCACATCCTCCAATGAGAGCAACAATCATTCTGAAGTAACCCCTGAAGACAGCCCTCCAACTAGGTGGATCATACCAATGGATCATTGGCTCGCCTGCGTCTGCGCCGGGATCGGGATCATTCCTGGGAAATAGACAAATCATTTGTGAACACGTACATTAACTAACGTTACACTACATTTATATTTAGTTGTTTTATTTAAGATTTAAGTAGGTTTTTTTAGTTGTACCCGTAGAGGTTGGGACACGTACAGTCACGAGATTAAATTTGATACCCACCTTAGGTCCAAAGTCAATCTGACAACTACATCCAATAAGGTTGAGTTTCCTAAAAGTTACAAATGACTTGACATCTCTAATGACATTGACGACTTCAAGCATATTTTTCTTGAAATGGGTCCCAAATTAACGCTGGTGACCGTACGTAACGCAGAAAAAAACATCTTTGAAGTTTATTATTTACTCGACAATAACCCAGATCAAAAAAGTATCCAGTAAAATATGTTAAAATAATGTTTTTTAATAGCTATCCAACGTAGCTCATTCGGTGTTGTAAAAATAAATAAAAAGACCGACAGAGACAAACAGACAGCAAATCTATAAAGTTTTACGACATGTTAGCCTAGTGGGTAGTGAACCTGCCTTCGAAGCTAGTAGTCCTGTGTTCAAATCCCGGTAAAGGCAGATTTTTGTGTGATGAGCGCTAGTACCCTGATATTTATTTATTTATTACAGGACCCTAAACGACCGTTGACCCTTAGATCAAGACGCGTAGAGTCTGGCCAAGCTAACTCTGTAATAGAATAACCTGGTAACCGCGTATAAAACTTTATATGGCAGTATTTTGTAGCTGTCTAGGAGACGTTTCTTATAAGTTGATGGTATCGTCAGATAGAAAGATGGTGAAACCTTTTAAAAGTGATGGGCTGCATTTACTGTTTCGCATACTGAGTAATTTCCAACATTTTGAATGATCACATGACTCGGTTTTTAATAACCCGTTGTTTAATAAATATTATTATTATTATTAATATTTATTATTGTTCAGTTGAACAATCTTAATCCTCAATACACAATTTAGACAATTTCGCTCATGTTTGATAACAAAAAAGTTTAAAAAAACAAAAAAACCGCCTTCAAAAAGGAAAAAATAACTTCATTAAAATGGTAGGTAATAGGTCAGCCCAACTGAAGTCTGCTTTTGGTTAAAATATTGTTGGACGCCGACTTCAGTTGGACTGACCTATTACCTACCATTTTAAATGAAGTTATTTTTTCCTTTTTGAAGGCGGTTTTTTTGTTTTTTTAATCTTTTATTTTATTTTATACTTTTTAGTGATCATAATTATACTGTTATGTTATGTAGTCCCACTTTAATTAATAAGAATTAATAAGAAACTATATAACACTGAAATTCAATCTCGCCGCAAGCAACGCCGTGGGAAAGTCATAGTCAAATACTTAAACATACATATGCTTCGTCATAGTCGCTCAACTATCTTAATCGAAATATTTTGTCGCCACCCTTGAAATATATACCGTTTAGGAGTTCCGGTGGCCATCTGTGGTTTTCATCATCAGTTCCACTTTACCAAATAGTGTTTTCCAAGAGCAAATACACAAGTTACAATGAAAAATACCAAAATCGCTATAGGTGTGCCTATAAATTTTGAAGAGTTCCGTCGATTCCTCATAGACTCCATCATCAAATCTTCATTATGATACAAATGGAACCAAATGGAAAGCACCAGCTTTCAAACAAAAAAAGAATCTTCAAAATCGGTTCACCCAGTCGAAAGTTCTGAGGTAACAAACATTAAAAAAAAAAAAAAACATACAGTTGAATTGAGAACCTCCTCCTTTTTTGAAGTCGGTTAAAAAGCGTCGTATTGTTCACAAATCTGCTGTTAAAGATTAAATAAAAAAGAAGTTGAGTCTGACCAGCGAGTCGTGACACAAGCATTTTTTTCTAATTCAACAGTAACAATTTTACCTATGAAACAATCTGACACATTGTGATTACCTATCCAGTTGTTATACATTTCATGTTACCAGCTAGTGATATTTTAAATTTACCGCCATTTTTTGTGTCACCACTCACTGGTCAAACTCTATGATAGTTATTTATTACTTTTCAAAGAAAAAATAATATATTTTTAGTTTTTCCAAATATTTAGAGGGAATTATAATTGTAATTACATTCCAACAAGATGGAGTGACGACCTTGTAAAAATCGCGGGAACGTGGTGGCTGCGAAAAGCACGTGACCGGTTTGAGTGGAGAGCCTTGGGGGAGGCATGTCCAGCAGTGGCATGTCTTTCGGCTGACATGACGATGATGATGATGATATGGAATCGATGCTTGTGTGCATCGTATGCGGGCGTAGAGTGCGCCGCAGAGGAACTTCGACTTAACCCTAAAAGTTATTTTGGGGTAGTACCTATTATTTTATCGAAACACTTTTCAACGAAGGTATCATTACTAGACCCCGTTATCGGAGGTGCAATTTGGTAGCTTGACGGTTCTAGGGATGGGTAAACATATTTTAAAATAATAACTAAATGTCGACAATGAGAGTCTAATACTATAATTAAACGTGTTTATTTTGTAATACAGGACTAATTAAAAAAATAATATGAATATACATTTTTCTATACTTATCAATTTATTTAAATTTAATGAGTAAAAATGAATTTACCTACATATCACATACCTATAAACGAACGAACTTATAAATAAAATTAACTTTAATATTAACTATCTTCGCTCCATTCATGTTTAGAAATATATGTCTCGTAATATATTACTAAAATTCGTTTTAAGTTACAGGGCGTTAGACTTCGTCTTCTGTTGCTGAAAATCCATTTAAAGAAGGAAAATGACTTTTCTACTTCGACAGAAGCAGAAAATAAATGGATCACAAAAACAATCTGTTCAGTTTTAGTTTAAAAAATAGTAAATAAATAATTGTAAAATAGTAACCTATCGATATCGACATCATAAATAATTTTACCCATCCCTAGAACTGTCAAGCTACCAAATTGCACCTCCGATAACGGGGTCTAATCATTACGCAGAATTTTCATTTCATCGAAAGGCATTTCTCACCGCATGCGTAATTTTATTTTTATTTTGTTAATTCTAACCTAACCTAACCTACGTAATTAATGTTAAATATACCCTGAAAACATCTTGGTTTCAGCAGAAACTACCGTTCGACAAAATAAAATTCGATGAAATGATACAATCGATGAAGTGAAATTCGATAAAATGATGGGTTACCGTTGTTTTGTATACCATACATTTATTAAAGTGCACTTTTTGTATTTTTATTTTAATAAAATTGTGTACCTATATAGGTGAAAACCAATGAGGCTAGATTTCAGTTTCTTTTTTAATTTTGCTGCTTTAAAGTGGGTGATCGACGTACGAGCCGTTATACCGCGGTTTTAGAACGACGGTTTAACTCGTGGCCTGTTGTTGCTGATCGACTAACGAGCAAAACACTCGTGTCTGAGAGAGAATTGCGGCAACATGTCTTGTTCGGAGTCTGAAGCTTTGTGTTATCTCGCTATAGGATACCTCGAGATTATGAAAAAAGAAACAAAAACGCCCTATAGTTTGGGTTAAAAGTTTGATTAAGTCATGCCCCGCCGAGAGTTTATTACTAGCGTTAAAAACGCCTGCAATTCCTACTTTTTGAATTCAGTTTAATATAAAAAAATACTACATTTTAAATTCGATAGGGACAAGAAAAACAGACACAAAATTATACTAATGTTTATTTTACTTGGCTCGCCGGTCGTGATCGACACGCGGTTTTGCATGACGAGCCGAGTAAAAATATAGCAAACATGACGAGCCGCGAGCCAGGCTATTCGGTTTTTAAAACCGCGGCATTGCAACGATACTCCGGCGAGCTTTTCCGACGAGCCTTAAAACCGCGGTTTTACTCGCCCGTCGATCAGAGCCTTAAGGGTTAAAAGTAATAAATAAATCCAACCTAATATTATAAATGCGAAAGTTTGTGTGTTTGTTTGTTACTCCTTGACGCTGCAAAGGTTAGACGGATTTGAAATGGATATATCATATTATAACTCATACCCTGGATTAAAACAGAGGCTACTTTTCACCCCGAAAATTCAAAAAAATCCCCAAATTTATAACGGTAATCGACGCGGACCTTTGTCTTCGCGAGCAGAAGCTAGTAAATAAATAAACCACGGTTTATTTCCTACAATTTTATTACGGGTAAGCTATAATCAAAATCAAAATCAAGGATTCCAAATACTTACGGATGTGCCTTCATTTTGTCAAATTATTTTAATATTTTCTTAAAATCGTATTGTTTCTCACAGTAAAGTCATCTTAAATAATGTGTCACTAATGTCAAAAAATTATATTCTTTTTGTAACACTATGTTTTTATAGTTTTAAATTGAGAACTTCTATTGACATACCTTTTAAGTCAGCATCACATGGTTTATGGTCCTAAAGTAACACCCGTATTCACAAACGTCACTATGAGGTCTCACAGTGCTCACGAACGCACAGGGTTGTTCAAATCGTCTCATAAACAAAAGGTCGGTCAAAACGGACCAATCACAAAGCTGTAATGAACGCAGTGCGTTTACTCAGTGAAGGATCCCTTAAGTATTGTTTGTGAATACGGGTGTAAGAATTATGTCCTAACAGAGACCAAGCTGAAGATTAAGATCCTCATAAAACACACAATGGACCCGATTCTACAGTGGCCTCTAAACTTCCTAATTTTATTTATGAGCAGCTGTCATAATACTCATAATCAAATGACAGCAGGGGCCCGTTTCTCAAAGCGTATTAGTCTAATAATATTAGTGTTTTGTCTCGTAAATAAAACTAAAAAATGAGACAAAACACTAATATTATTATTATTAGACTAATACTTTTTGAGAAACGGGCCCCTGCGCTAATTTGAACCTGATGCTTCTTATTTAGGCAATTGGTATTGTCACAGCCTGACATTTTGGAATACACTTGTTAAATCTGCCGTCTAAACTATTTCTAAAAATTTAGTTTTAAGCTATTTAAGCGGTGTGCACGTAGGGGGGGGGGGGACACTTGAACTTGAACTTGAACTCTAACAAAAAATGCGCTTTAAAGCTTAATATTTTATAAACGGATGCCTAAATCGAAAAACTGTTTTCACAAATCCGCAATATTTTTATAAATAAATAATATGACCATGCTCAAATCTCAAAAGTAAGCGATTATGGAGTAATAAATTAATAATAGTTAATTGATTTGTTTATACAGGGTGTCCCGTAAATCGACGTCAACCCGCATAAAGCAGCTAAAAAGCTATCGATTTAACCCCTATGTATGTTTAGCGATTTTTACTAGTTTCGGAAATGTTAAGCATAAATTATAATCTGAATTTTTGTAATTTTCCCTTATGTATATACTTGTCACGAAAAGCGTTTATTTTATGTTTTACTTCAGAAGTTTTCAGTGGTATCTTACATTATTAGAATCATTACGAATCAGCAAAGTTTTGAAACTCTTTTGCTCGTTTTTTTATAATCAACTTTTGAAGTAACTACATAAACTTTGTTTCTCTATACTAGGTGTCACGTTACTCCTCACATTAACATTGTTCCATATGTTTTGTCTTCTTGTGGTCATTTGTCATTGGCTTTATTTACAGTGCGTATGTACATAATAAACTATAATGCTGTTGATGTCTCAAATAAAAATAAATAAATACACACTACCACAAACCCAGAATTGGTACTTAATCAAGGATTAATATATATACGTTTTATCTGTGTCTTTCTACCCTTACACTTTCATGGCATTTTTGAGTTGACACCTCAGGAAAATATTTACTATAGGTGTACACTTAATTAAACAACGCAGTAATTATTCATGGCACTATTAATAATAAACGATGCTTTATTAACTGTTAAGAGGCTAGCACGTGGTATATAATATAGGTTATAGGTTATGGCGGGCTCTTTTCCGCAACTCGACGACTTAAATCTGCGCCTATTTTGTGGTATATAATATTGCTATTTTATTTCATTGGTACTAAGGATAACTGACTAAGGGCTGATTTTTCAATCCCCAGATAAAACTATCCGTCAGTTAAATGTATTACTATCCTTTTCTGAAGTCATATGAAAGAAAAGGACAGAGCTAAAATTTACCTTCCGGATAGCTTAATCTGGGGATTGAAAAATCAGCCCTTATAAAGACAAAAAAAGTTGAAAACCTGGTTACTCGCGGTGACCCCCAAGTTTGGAGTTACTTGCTCGGTCGTTTGATATATATCGACATCTAGCGAAAAATATAATGAACTTCGTTGTTGCAGTGATCTCCAAGTTAACCTTGGCACCAACAGGTGTCGCTGCAAGTATAGTATGAATCTTCCCAGGTGAATTTTTCGCTTCGAGCCCTAATCTTTCAAACAATGGCCATTGTCTCTATTATCGCAAAGCCGCTAGCTACCGAGTTAGCACGTGCCACTACAACATTCATATTGAAAAACAAACGGTATCGTCATAGTATTAAGGTTCAAATTTAATGTCACTGATATTCTGGATATTACGTTTTGGTAGTGTAGGACGTTATACCGCCCCGAGGCAATACGGCACTCATATTATTTTGATACTTGGTGTTAAAAATGAGACGTGTTACCACGTAAATAATTATATTTACGTGGTGACACGAAATAATTATATTTATCAGGCTTTAGTCGGTTACTAATATCGTCATCGTGTGCATCGTGTTATTTTTATAAGTACTCTGCACCGCTCTTCTCATAAACCTATTGTATTTATGCAAAACAATAGTGGTCAGGTCGCAAATCCTTATCAGTGTTTTTATTGTCACCATGCGTCGGCACCACGTCAGGGGTGCTAATTTCACAGTATCGTTATTTTAAAGATAAGAAGAAATGACAATGCTTGCAGCTGCATCTTTTTAAATTATTACATTTACTAATAAAATAATATAATAAATCACCACGTTTTAGTTTTAACACCAAGTATCAAAATAATATGAGCGCCGTATTGCCTCGGGGCGGTCCATCGTCCTACACTACCAAAACGTAATATCTAGAATATCAGTGACATTAAATTTGAACCTTAATACTATGACGATACCGTTTGTTTTTCAATATGAATGTTGTAGTGGCACGTGCTATCTCGGTAGCTAGCGGCTTTGCGATAATAGAGACAATGGCCATTGTTTGAAAGATTAGGGCTCGAAGCGAAAAATTCACCTGGGAAGATTCATACTATACATTATTTTTAAACTACAGACTACACAACGACACTTACCAATACCATACATTTACTTCACAAATTGATTGTGACAGATCTGTCACCGAATGCATTGTAGGGGACACTGCCACAATCATTTTGACAGATAAAACAACTTACCTACCAGCCATTTTTTTTTAGGCATCCTGGATTGCTTGTTCTATGCATTTAAATAAAGCATAGTGCATCCTACTCTCTAAACCTGGTGCTCGCTATTCCAGGATGACTATTATGGGCTGCATGATTATTTGCTACCATTAAAATTGATGTATAACATACGTGTATACAACTTCACGCATGCCTCTGAATGGGGTGGATAGAGACAGTGGAACGACAGATGCATCGCGGCCCAAACATACATTTTTCGCTTCCTCTACATTTTTGATCAACCTCTTCATGCGCGTACGATGATTTCAGGTGCCTTTAATTTCGTCAGTAAATCGCAAATTTGGTCATTGGGCGTCAAAGGGCGGCCCCTACCGACATCTCCACTCACCCTCGCATCGCTCGTCATACCTCTTTCTTCGCTCTTCTTTTATCCATTCTTGTTAAATGACCGAACAATATAATATATTCTTCTCATCATCAGCAGGCACCCCAGCTGAAGCTACCTAAGATTACTATACCTACTTTCTCAGGTCAATACACTGAATGGATGAGTTTTACGGATCTCTTTGAATCACTCATCATTATATTATTATTATACTTAATCCTTTTCGATCTTTGCCACTAGGTTCTTATTGCCGCACTCAGAGATGTCAATTAAATTTAATGGTTGTTTAGTGACATGTTGCTATTAGCAAAGAAAGTGACAGCAGCTACTTTAATCAAGCTTTTAATTTAACTGACGTCTCTGAGTGCGGTAGTAAATTGATGTATTTAAAAAAGAAATACACAATTGGCAGTGTTTATTTCAGGAAATAACAATGAAAATATAACTAATAACAAAACGCTATTCACGTAGTTACGCTCATAAATTCGAAAATCACCTTTCTTAATTAACTTGCACTTCATGTGCGATATAGGTACACTGATTTAAACAGTATTACGCAAATTGTCACTTATCACTCAAAGATATGCTTGGTGTAGGAGTGGGTGTGGGATCACACGGGCGTGGTGCGGCGGTAGGGGTCGGTGCCGACGGCGCGGTCGTGGCGCGGCGCCCCCCCCGCCGCCTCGCCGCCGCCCCCCCTGGCTCCAGCTCCAAATGTCACCAGCTCTTCCTCTCGCGACGGTGGTGGTTCTACAGCGGACGTATCTAAAAACCTGCCACTCGCAACTGATGCCTGCGACTGGAATATCGAAGCACTCCTGAGACCGCTCAACGTATTCGCACTCTGAGGAACCTCTTTGAACTCTTCAAAGTAATTATCGCACGCAGTCGGCCTCGGTGCAGCAGGGAAACCATACAGTGTTGAAGTGGACAGATCTTTTAACGACGCTGAACTTAAATTTATTCTCCTATTTTTGTGTATAGAACAGTGCGGCATATTATCATCCCCGTCGAAAACAAAGCGCCGACGCTCATGCGGCGTCGTGGCGGATGAGCCACTGGGGGGATAGGTATCCCGTTTCATCATTCGTCTCTCTAATAGTGAAGAATCTCGTTCTCTAAAATCTGAGAATGCGTACTCTCGATCCCACGCCCTGCCATCAGCTTTGGCCTTTTCTGTGAGTTCCGTTATCCAGTCTTTTTGGTACCATTGCAGGAAAAGGAATATTGCGGAGGTTCCCGCCAGTTCGACGGCAATGAAGCCACTGATGTACAGGCCAAACGAATACCCGTAGCTATATGACATCCGCGGCGTGGAAAAGATCGTCATGTAGTGCAGCTTGTGGTTTACTTGGGACTTGAACACTGATATGTACATGACGATTCCGGTCAGCATGATGAGGCCTGAAAATATAATAAAGATTATTCGTAACTGGAGTTCAATAAAATTGTGGCGTATATCTTCTGTTTCATAGCTTAGTGAATTTATAAAAACGGCTAGCAAAAGTACCAGTGCGTAATTGGTGACATTATCTAAATTTAATTTTATAAATTATAAACATAAAAAATACTATACAATTTTGTAAATGGCACCAATAACGCTAATTGTAAACTAACACTTTTAGTGTAAAGTGGGGAAAGTAAAAACTTAACAACCTTTCACATTTTTTTCTTTATAACAACCTCTGGTAAACTTTATCTTCAACCACATCGTTATCACAACGGTTGACGGAACGGTACCACGGTAACCAGCCAGAAAAATAGACGAACGGGATAAATTAACACGTGAAAAGTAAGCAGTTTGCCTTAGAGCCCTCAGTGGTACCTTTAAGTGCGCTTGGTGCAGAAAGAAAACAGCGAATGCTAAGATTTTATTCAGATTAATAATAATTTTTTAGATTAATAACACGCCTGTCGCCCCGGATCGTGTTAGTGCTAGTCGATTATATTATTTAACAAGTCCGGCAATGTTTCCAAAACACCCCCATTGTCATTAAATTAACCATGTTTTGACATATGGTTTCCATACCATGAAAATTCCCATTATATGGGGTGTTACAAAAATACCCGTAGAGTTCAGATAGACTGAGACGAAAGCTTACATGTTTTTGTTAACATCCTGTATAATGTATAATGCGCATTGCTTTCAATTCGTATCAAATTTTTATCAAGTCCCAGATCGCAACTTCAACAATGATTTACGAGGAAACTACGTAAGGTTGGTAAACTTAATGATACCAACACATTTTATAGTGCAACTAATCATTCAGTAATAGTTATTATTAAATAAATTTGATAAAATCTTAAAAGTATGAAAATGATTTAAAACAAACTAAAACAAGACGCGATTTCAGTAAGTTTTGATTATCTCGAACAC
The DNA here is from genome assembly GCA_948252455.1 of Acleris cristana. Taxonomy (NCBI): domain Eukaryota; kingdom Metazoa; phylum Arthropoda; class Insecta; order Lepidoptera; family Tortricidae; genus Acleris; species Acleris cristana. Next base: position 8,527,009 of record OX411775.1, read on the forward strand.
CAAAGATTTTTAACGGACCCATGTTAGGGTGTTTGGAAACAAAATCGTATCTACGTACAGATTGAATTTGGACCTTTAAATACAGAACACCTTGTATGCAACCATAATGTAAACGCGCTGGGGGGTTATTATGACATAGCTATGCAGTTCAGTTTACGCTGACAGAAAAGGCCTTTACTCTCGCCGTAAAATGAACTGCATAGTTATGTCATAATAACCCCCCTGATGGGTCAATAGAGAATATTCATGACTTATTTCACATCTTCAATATAAGGTAACAAACAGTTTTGAAAAAACATTATTTGAAAAGCTATTATAATAACCAAGATATAAGCCAACAAAAATGTATTCCTATTTCATTCTAGCAGAATATAATTAACATGGAGTTTATATGGTCGACCTGTTAGATGACATCAAGTTTCAAATGTTTGTATCATCCGGATTTCTTGGCCGATTTTAATTTTAATTTCACTTTTGGTGATTTCTTTTACGGTATTTTGATATTTTGTTGAGAAATGCAATTTAAAAAATCTATGCATATTCCCTATTGTGTAAATTTGTTAATAACACGGCTGGGCTGTAATACAATTTCTTTAGCGGTACCAACTTGAATGCTCTGCTGCTTAAAAGTGCTGAGCCACTAGTCTAGTAGGTAAAACCATATTGCCTTTGATCATGTTGTTGTTTGATAGTAAAATAATTGCATGCGAGTTAAAAATAATTATTAAGCTTTCATTTGTTCTTAACTTATTGTTTTCTACAACCCGCCATTCTTGAGCTATAAGTAAAAAACCTAAAATTACATATATTTTTTTGCCTCTCCCCCTCTCTGGCTCACCTTCTAGAAGTTAGGACTTTTAATATGTTCACCCCCTAAGCAACCTGAACAAATTTCTGAAAAGTCAATAAATTTTAGGCCATTTATTGACTGGACTAGTCAAAAAATGGAATAAAGCCCCAGGTTTTAATAGTTAAAAGGTAAAAATATTTGTCACGGACTAAATAAAACGATTAAGCACCAGAAGAAACAAAATATATTTTAGAAGACCGAAGTATCGAAAAAAGTTTACATTTGAAAATAAAAATTTAAATAAATAAATTATCAGGGGACAATGTCACACCAGTTGACCTAGTCCCTAACTAAGCTCTAGACTTATACTATGGGTACTAGACAACGAAATAAATACTTATATAGAGAAATACATACTTAAATACCTACAAAACATCCATGACTCAGGAACAAATATTCGCGCTCATCATACGAAAATACGGTAAACAATTGTAGTGTTAGGTATAGATTATCGCACTTACGAAAAAGGAAAATTTATTTGTTATTAAGTGTAATTATAGCCATTGATTTAATATTAAACTAGAAGACGGCCGCGATTTCGTACGCGCAGAATTAGTATTCCGCTGCTCCTACTGTTTCTTTCCATTGGAGGTCGATTTTAGAAAAAAGGAAATGCTAACCTAGTTTCGCCAATAAATACTTCCTATTTAAAGTCCCTAATTTTAGTGGTTTGGGCTGTTCATTGTCTATCAGTCAGTCGGTCAGTCGCGGAAGGGTATACAAGTATGTATACACCAAGAACCCTATAATACTATGCAAAATGCAGAGCAAACTTTGAATTGAAGTAGGAAAATATAACCTTGAATTACGTCCGGTTTGTTTTCAATCTCTTTTCTTAGGATTAAAGAAAGGAGATGCAAAATGTTACTGTTTCTTTTCTACCTTCCTGGAGAACGCAACGAAAGTAATTTTTCCTAGTTTCGATTGTTTGTTAGTTAGGAGCTTCTTGGTATACACATTAGAAAGGGGAAGCCGTTTTTAACCCCCGACGCAAAAAAGAGGGGTGTTATAAGTTTGACGTGTAAGTGTGTGTGTGTGTGTGTGTGTCTGTCTGTCTGTGGCACCGTAGCTCTTAAACGGATGAACCGATTTGAATGCGATTTTTTTTATTTGAAAGCAGGTTTTCTAGCGGTGGTTCTTAGACATTTAATATCGAAATCGGTTCAGCCGTTTTTGAAGTATTGAACTTTGAAATGTCAGTGTCGGGGGTTTTCCAACTTTTTGTTGGTTAGGTTAGTGTCTAATTATTGCCGGATCAACCAGTTGCAACAAACATTATTTGTGTCCTTACCGGATATAATAAACAAGACCCCGGCTATGAAGGTGCAGAGCCTGCGGCCCTTGACGCAGTGGCCAAGCACGCAGCAGAGAGCGGCGAACGCCTGGGTCAGAACAGCCAACAGCAGCGGGGCAGCCGAGCGGGTTACAACGTCTGAAATTACATAAAAAAGTTGATTACTTATTAGATACATAAAACCCCCGATCTAAAGGTAAATAGCCATGAGCCATAAAATATATAGGGTAGAAGTACCCTTTGTGGCCACTGTACCCTTTTTGGCCATTTAAGGTTGAAATAAGCATTAAAAATATTGTAAAATTAAAATTAATGTTCATAAATAGTTAAGACTGAAGATAAATAAAAAGATAAAATGTAAGTACCTATAAGTACATGTTTGTAAATTAATAATGTTTTAGATATTAGTTAAAATATAGAATGGCCAAAAACTGAAACTGAATTGAAATTCGGGCAACCGTAGTGATACCGAAAAGACACTTCACTCGGCTAGACGGCTAGTAAAATTTTCCCCCTTCCCATACCCCCAAATGGGTAGGACCCCTAAATTTTGATAGGACTCGGTAGATCCTCATTTCTAGTGCCAAAATAAAGTCATAAACAAATTTTTATTTATGTACATATTTTGCCTCCAAAATATGCTATTTTTCCTGTATTATAATAAAACTTGAAACTCACAAGGTATTGCGTTTGTTGAGTCGATGGGATCGGGTGCATACCGCGACAAGGGGAAGTAGGGGATGTCCACGCATCTGTACACTGTGCTACCGGCTGCAAAAAAAAACATAACACTCTTTATATCAACTTCGCACTTATAACTAACAAGGAATCAAATCTTGGAAGTCAATTTTAACCTACATCTTATTGTCGGATTCCCTTGAAATTTAGCTTACTGATGAAATTTTGATAACAATACATTAATATGGGACCATCAAGCTGGAATGATGATTAACTCCTAAATGCATATAGTCGATCCGTTGAGTTTCAACTTATTTGAGTCTTGTTTTTATAGTTAGTTTTTTATCAGTGTTAGTACAGTCGGCAAAAAAGTGTGTTAATATGTTTGTGTTTGTTAATATGTAATGTTTTAAATAATATACAAATGGAGAAGCATAGCTGTATACAACGAGAAATATTATGTTACTATAACGCGCCGAACATAAAAGATCTACAATTTGTGGCCTCCAGGTACTCTTCAGCATTTCCTGGACTTTGGTTTGGTCCTGGTTCTAAACTTGCAACTGAAATAGATACTTATTATATTTCTCTAACCCTCTTTATATCAAAGAGCACGTGGGACAGCTTAACTCCATTGACGAGAACCAGCCTAGTCTCACTACTGGACTTTCAAGCCATTCAAGTTATTAAAATTTGATGTTCAATTGATAGTTCAATGACAAAATAATATTGCAAACGACAGTTTACTAAAAGCCTGACGTTGACTAACACAAAACAACCAACAATATTTCAGTTAAACAAGTAAATCAAAAAGGGAATCTTTGAAAACCCGACTGCTTTTATAGAATACGAATGTCAAGCCATGTTTACACGAAGCCAGTGCACTGACGCCAGTTCTACTCGCTTGAAAAATAGCCAGCGTTGGCTTAGCATGAAAAACTGTTTATACGAGGCTAATACTAAGACAGCGCTGGTTGCCAGTCTTACTGGCAGCCAGCGTTTGCTTCGTGTAAACCATACTCTAACATCTGCAGTATCAGAACTCAGAAATTGAAACTTAAAATTAAGTGTTAATAGTTTTTCGTTACATCAACTACATCAGAATTCAGAATCTTATATTAAAATATAGCCTTTGACGATCCACGAAAAATCCAAGGAGTTCACGAAAAAACAGTCATGAATACCAACTTACGAGTAGATACATAACATACCTAAACATATTATTCTTTATTATTTTTCTTTTAAGTAAGAATTTCTTTAATACGATTATACAAATAAGCTGACATGTAATATAACATTTATGAATAAATATGATTATGATTATGATTATTATTACCACCAAAAATGGACCTCACTCTTGGGCAGTCGTGTCTACATAATAATGTAAACGAGTCATGCAGTCACTGTGCAAACAGAGTATTGGAAATATTAAAGAGAAAATAATTCATGAACGCTGGGACAGCTAACGGACGCATCGGCGGACTTTGCAAATGGAATGGAAGTGGGACGGGCGCGGTGTATGGGGCGCTATACAATGCATTTCCCGCGACGGAAACTGTGACGCATTGTAACCGAGGCGCGGAAGTTGCGGCGTCCATTCTATGTACACCGCGGTGTGGTATGACTTTTGAAACAAACCATGATACGCTTATTTCATAGATATGCGAGAACACAAATGTGTTCAAAGTTGACGCCATCTTTTGTACTGTTGAATTTACTTGTCAGTTAGTTTTGCTATCACATACAACAATTATGACATGTTATACGATGAAATCACGAATCATTACTTAGTATATTGATTAACCGTTGACTGTGGAAACAGACGAATACAGGTGAAACGTGTTGATCCAATTATGGTTTTCAACAGGCTGTTTAATTGGTTAGTGAATTTCGACAAAATTATTGATAATAATTTGGCCTTTTCAGTAAAAATATTAAATTTATTTGAATTTGTAAACCATAAATTATACTTAACAACGAAACAAAGAAAGATGTTTATTAAATAAGTAAAGAATAGAGATTATAACAATAAATGAGAAGTGAGCGGTAAGAACCCTTGTGACCATTCAAATTCCAAGGCAATTGTTACACGTGATAGAATGTCTAAGAATAAAAAATATACTTAATACATTATTCTAATACATTGCAATGAAACGCATCGCAGTACAGACGACTACAAAGACATGTATCCACTTTTTACCTTATTCCATTAAAATGTGCAAAAATGAATAGCATGGTTATGTAGTCGACTGTACATTGCAAAGTATTGAATTAATGTAGGGGTATTTTTGATCTTCGAACATTTTGTATGTGCGTAGCTTTGCTATTGACTATGTGCATTAAAATAACTTACGATCTGTATGGCATAACCTCCACAAGCCCGAGACAGTGTGCTTGGCAACGAGGCTGTGGTGTCCGGTGCCGTTGTACGAGGGGTTCAGCATGTTCTCCTCGGTGTGGAGCCAGTTGTTGGTGGACACGGCGACCAGGACGGCGATCACCGCCGTGCCGGCCGACAGCGGCGTCAGCAGCCACAGGCACGCCACCGAAGAGTCGATTTGAGCGACCAGCGTCGGTGAGGGAGGTATTGGTCTGGAATATTTTATCAACCTGATAAATTGAGGTCCCTAAAAATACCCCCACTGTACACATAAGATAGGAAAGGCCATTTGAAGGTACTAGTTTTGTTAATGTTGTTGAGCCCGAAGTTTTGAGCGCACCTGAACCGCTTTTATAGAGTAAGTTTCTACGCCATGTCACTGAGAAACAAAGAATAGGGATAATAAATTTCATTGCACAATGCACGAATTAAAACTGTTGTACCTGAATACGATTCGTGTAAACCTGAAAAAGACTAGGCACATTGTAGTAATCGTTAGATTTTTTCTATTTAGCAAAAACTTTACATACGTTGTAACCGTACCAACGGCTAGGTATTTCTACAAAGCTCCTACCATCCTTTTGACTAACAATAACTGTTACTAGACATACAATCTTGTATTGAAGCGATGAAAACTAACGACAGGTAACAATACCTCGTTATTAATCCGATGTTTCGGCTGTCTTCCTCTTAAAATATCTAACATAAACTGCCAGTCGAGTTTTGAGTCCCATCTATAATAGGTAAGTACACTTATAATATCAAACACGTGCACCCCCACCGTCGTAAAAGAGATCTCCGCGTGACTTAGCTTTCATTATACTTACAATCATCAGTGAGATTAAAAAATTAACTCCCTAATTTGACTTGACAGTAATCTAGCCTATTTTGAAGGGTTAACGTTACTATGGGCCACATACAATGATAAAGTCAGTAGTGGTTCGCGATTTGGATTTCAATAACCGTAACACCATGTCATCATGTATCTGTTCTTTGGATAAGTATATTAAACTTGATCATATTTCCTTGAGACTGCTTAAAGTGAAAACACCATTAGACAAAAAAAACTCGATAGTTTTATTTTTAAAACATAACACCTATTTCGCATGTTTTTGGTAAACCATTTTTTGATTTAATGTTGTGGTTTTAAAGTAAACGGAAATTATTTGAAATTGACGCTGCCATTAAGGCGCGCGTAAACTATCTCCATCTTACGTTCTTCACGCGGATATACATAAAACCATTTTCTTTTTTATTCTTGTGTCATCGTGGCAGTTAATGTGGGCTCTTAATCTTAGTTTCTAGGTAGTACCTGGGCGGGCGGCGGCTGGCTATGGCACCGCTGAGCGTGGGCGCGGGCTGGCGCGCGGCGCGCGGCAGAGTTGCGTGCACGCACTGCGCGCCCCCGCCCCACATGCCTTCCCCGCCTCTCACTGGAATTATAATTGAAATCTGTTAACTCAAAAGTACTATACACTGAAAATAATTTGTTGAGATTGTGATTGTTGTGTATAAGCGTCTTGATTCCATACTAGCCTAACAAGACGTTAGATACATTAACTAATATGTTAGTTGGATCACTAAAGAACTTGTTGTTGTTAAGATGAGCGATGGTTGATATAACTTATATCTAAACTATTTTATAAAAAAATGGTCAACTACGAGAAATCTTTCTTAGATGGCTTTAATTTTTTTGAGTACGTACGTACCAAACACTGAATTTAGTGTAGTATTTGGTGGTCTGCACAAGGCCTTATCTAAAGAAATACAAATGTGTAAATATATTTATTCTAGAAGAGGTAAATTCCGCTCTTTTCATGTTAGACCAAAGCTTCATCGCATTTATTATATAGTCAAAGGATTTTTTTCCTGAAAGGATAAGGTAGAAGTACCGTTTGTCGCCACTGTACTCTTTTTGGCCACTTAAGTTTGAAATGAGTATCAAAAATACTGTTAAATTAAAAATAGTATTCATAAATAGTTAACTAAAGACTGAAGAGTCAACTTAGTTAGTTGACTGAAGATTAATATTAAGATAAAATATAAAAACATTTATGTAATTTCATAATGCTTTAGATATTAGTTGAAAATTAGAGTGGCCAAAAACTGTTTTAAGATGGCCAAAACCGGTACTTCTACCCTATATCAAAATATGGGATGTCGCACATCAGCCAAGTTAATTATTAAATACGAACACGATAAGAATGTACATCCCTACATTCTCAAAAACTCTTATTTCCACACTCTCAAAAACATGTTTAAACGATTATTTGGAGCCACTTTGAGTATTGTACATTTCCGGTAGAGTCCTGCAACAAAGATTTCTCTTTTGTTTTAATAATAGAAAAATATTCCGGCGACTAAAATCCAATTTTTTTAAGTCAGTTAAAACTTACAAGCACTGCCTTGCGGATCATTTCTGATGTAATTAAGTCTAGCACCAAGCCCAGAGCTTAGTTTGGGACTAAGTCCCCTAATATTTGTATCTTAAGGTATTTACAAATGTTTTACTAAATGATAAAGGCATTCATACGATTATCTGATAGAAAGGTTAACGCCTGCGGGGACTCTTAATGAAATACGGTAAAATGTAAAACCCGCCCGAAGACTAATTACGCTCTTTTAATTACAACTATAAACGAAATTCTCTCTACAATTATTTACAAGGTTACTTGCTAAGTCGGAGACTCTAATACTCCTCAGTAAAACAATATTGCTTTTGTGATGCTATCATATTGTTATTAACTCGGTCGCTATTATTACTCTCTAGTAAAATAAGAACTAACGTTACGTTGAGAATACGATAACAATACAAAATCGATTTGGTTTTACTTTGGGGCTTAGTATGCTACGCGAGATTTAATGTCATATTTTACGTCATTTATATGAAAATAAGAAAATATGACATAACGTCACACTTTAAGATGCTTCGTAATAAAAGGATTCAATTCACACAACATACACTTTTATTTAAAACCTTAAATGTTTACCCATACATTAGAATATGGAATAGACATAGGTATTTGACACTAAATCGCGTTTGACGAGGTTTGACGTATTCTTCTCGCCTCGCATGCTAAGCCCACTTGTACAATTAGGGTGCGGCTCCATTGAGGCGGAGATGAGCGGAGTGGAGCGGAGCTGTGCCAATATTAACCAATAGAAACTAAACTAATTTGCGGACGAGCCGCTCGACTTGACCGCATGCGCCTTCTATTCGTTAATATTGGCACAGCTCCGCTCCGCTCCACTCGTCTCCGCCTCAGTGGAGCCGCACCCTTAGAGCCCCTGGTTAATATTATTGCCTATTATAATTACACGCTGTATACCTACTCGTATATACATAGTGACTGTTGACGCGATTGACGTGACATCAATGACCGCAATACCAATACGTTAATGGCCGGTGGTCAACATGTGACGTGGGCGCAGAATCCATCTGGCAATTAATTAGCTAACAGTTTCATAAATAATAACTCAACAGTGCTGCAGTTCTATTGTATGTTGTAGTTGATTGTCATTGATTGTAGTTTAAAGTGTGTTAAACGCACTAAAGGCTATTTGACTTTACTGCTTGACGTTTTTGAATAAGGTCTAACTGCCGCACTCAGAGACGTCAATTTAATTTAAAGCTTGTTTAGTGACGTGTTATTTTATTCTATTGCTGTAGCAAAGAAAGTGACAGCAGAAGCAACTTAATGAAGCATTAAATTAAATTGACGTTCCTGAGTGCGGCATCTAATGTCATAGAACCTACGAGCCAGCAGGGTCTTTACTTTTCTCTGTAAAACCGTATTACTCTTATTAACATGACAGAAATGGCGGACGATTTGAAAATAATACGATAACATCGACCGTCGATACGAGTAAAATCGTAACTACAAAACAGAGGTTTTCAGGAGAGCGAAAAAACGTATTTTGCAACTTCAAACCGCGATATTTTACTTATTAGTTTATGTTTTCGTACAAATGTACATATCATGTTTGTCAGAATTTGGTGCTCTTTAATTCTAAATTTTCATTTTTTTTCTAAACTGTTTATTTTAAATTTTAGATCGAGTTACGATCACGTATTTTGCGTTATCGACTATCGAGTATTATTGTATATTACAATACCATCTTACAGCTCTAAGTTTTGCCATTATTTGTTAGGCAAATATCATCGTATCTAAAGAAACCATGTTACTTGCAACAGATTCGCGGCTATTTTATTGTATTTTATGACTTAAAATATAGTAACTCCGGTTAGAAAATATAAAAAATATATATTTATACAGTGAATTGTATTAGTTTCAAGTAGATAATTGCCAATTATCATTATTGTCCATTAAAAAAATATTTTTACTGAATACAAGTATTGAAAGAATAAAAAATATTTAGGTACAAAATAGTTTAAACATTTTTTAACTTTTTATTTAATAAATAATAATTAAGAAACAATAAAAGTACTTTAACACCATAATTTGGTAATTACCACCCTCAATAAGTAGAGGGTGGTAAGTACTTAGATACTTCAGGACTAATCTGGTTGCCAGCTAAATAGCAATTAATAAATAAACATCAACACTTGCTTTGGCTTAATCAAATTATTTAGTAACAAATGGGTAACAAAACATAAACTTTCACTTTGGCACTATTAAGTGCTAATATTTAGTATTTTGACTAGTTTAATTAACTATTTTAATTACCTTTCTTCTTCAAAGAGATCACAATGATAAAATAATAGATCAGGTACGTATAACTTTATGAAAGTTCAATTAAGTATGTTATGTGTTCATCGATGATCAATATCATTAATACTTAATAAAGTAGTTATGTTTTTATTTCCAATTGACAGTAACTATATAATTAAATATTACGTAACTACATTACATATGGGAGGATGAGTTTACTAGCGAATCTTAATCTTCAAAAGTATTTTGTTCAGTTCCATTTGAGTGAGGCAAGTTTCTGTAACAGTCTCTATAGTGTTCAGGTATCGCTCAACTGACACGGAGAAAACTTAATTCCTAATATTTTATTTAATTATTAAAAATGTTTAAAAACAATGAAGCGACTCCAAACAAAATCATTAATTCAAAGCGTCCTAAGTCAGACTAAAGTCGGCTTTTTGGTTAAAATATTCTAGGACGCCGACTTCAGTTTGTTTAACCATAACACCTGGAACGTCCTTCCTTTGGTTCCTTCTTTTCTTAATTATTTTATTTTTAATTTTGCCCTTTTTAGTGATTATATTATTTAATACTTTCCTACCCTACCTAACTAATATTTTGTCAAAAAATAAGCACAATTTTAAAGTTTTCCGCAATTAGCGTGAAATTTATAGTGCGTTGTATCTAATAACTTACTATCTTAGAAGTATGAGACTTATTTTTTTCAAAAGAATTTTTCAAATCGGTGAAGTAGCTTTTTATCAATCCTTTGAAATATTTCAAATCACGCTCAAACAAACGTTAAATACGTATAGCTATGCAATACTATACACATCCGGGCCTTTTTACAAAAAAAAGTCATTTTAAGTAATAGTAACGAAATACCGGTTGGATATATTTTTTTATTGTTTCTCTTCACGTACTCTAGCGACTTTTTACCTTACTAAAGAAAGTAGGTATTCACTAACAAAACCAAAATACTTAATATTCGAAAAAAAATTCAGTTAGTATTACTTAGTAGGCGATTTACACAGTAAAAGTTTTACTTATTTGGTCCAATTAACCTTTTAATTAATTAAACAGGTTTATAATATAATCGCAATAGGTAAATAGTTTTGTTCTTACGGGTACTTCCACGGCTCCACCACTCTTCATTCATAACTAAATTCAGTGGAACTTTTCCATATTAATTTTAGTAATTAACACTCAATCAAAAAAAATAAAAATATTTCCAATACACATAAACAGACGTGCGCCTACATCCACGTCACACGGTGCAAGTAAATACCGTCTTCAAAATTAATTTTACGAGGCAAAAAATGCAAATGGAAGGAACGGGCCAGTAAAATCATAGTAAATCAATTTAGGCGCAAAACCGAAACACCCATAGCGCGAGCTCTGAAAGTAGAGTAACATTTTAACCACATTTACGTGCTCTGTACTTGGTAAAACGTTGGCACATTAAAATCGTAACTATTTATGCGATGATACTGGCCTGTGATCGTGGCAATTGGAAGCGATTTCGGGTAAAAAAATATTCTTAAGTCTAGTTACAATGATTTTCTCTTAATGTAATAGTGGATTACTATTGATGAACCTCGACATACGATGTTATGAAATTGGGTATTTTTTTTATTTCTCAATGTATCAAAAATGTAAATATACAGTTTTGTAGATCTTTTTTCACTTAACTCTCCCTGTAAAAGTCAAAAAAACACTTAAATTTAGTTACGATTTTACTCGTATCGACGGTCGACATGTCAAATGCAATGTGGTTTAATGTATGTATGTAAACTCTTTATTGCACATAAACAATTACAAATCATTTTTGCATCACTATAGATAATGTACATTGGCGAACTCATCCCATATGGGATCTCTTCCAGTTAACCTTGGACAATGCAAGTAGATAGGCAAATTTACAAAATAACAACAAAAAAAAAAGTTCATACATACATCCGAAAACAGACATATTAAAAAAGTAATAATATCTGCTATAAAAATACAACATTTGGTTGAATAGAGCGCGCCTGAGGCCCTACACAAGATGCAATGCGAGATCGTTATCGAAAATGTATAGGATTAACGTAAGTTGTCAAACAGTCGCGTCGAGCGCATAAAAAAAAATCAGTTTTCGAATATCGTTTACGTTAGCGTTAAGCAACTTGTCTAGCTTCTCTCGTCACGTGATCTAAGCACCGGAATGCTAACCTTGAGCATTCTCCAGCACTACAAGCATACGTACGCTGCTTACCCTGCCAACCTTCCAGGATCAGGGGCCCTAACATGGCTGCGTTTATCGCGTGACAAAGTTTAGATAAGGCATCCGTCACCTTTTAACACGTAAATAAGTACGAAGTGACGGATGCTTTAGCCACATTTGACACGAGATATAGACGCAACCATACTAGGCCCACAGTAAGGAAAGTCAAAAATTAGCAATAGAACGAAATATCTGGGCCATTTGTAATAAAGACTAAGTATCGTGACGTCACAAAAAACAATTTATATAAATGTTACCGATTCAACCACTTCCCTAGCGCCAGCTAAGGCAACATCGCGTCGCTCGGCACCAATAGACAACTGAAAGCGGGCCGCCATTAAGTACTTACTTACATCAGTTACTGCGGCTCCGATATATTTTACTGTAACCTAAACTACCTATAATTCTAGTAAAGTCTTAAATGTACGTAGGTACTTAGTCTTATTCATTTCCACCACCAAAAACATCAAAATTGTATCAGTCTCTGCGTTCTATGTAACTTGGCTAATGTTTATAGCCTGTGATTTTACTGCAAGCAGAAACTAGGTATGCAACTACAAAAACCAACAACTGAGACTAGACCTTTATCGATCCGGCGGAATATATTTGCTGCTCCAACAATTCCACGCTTGATCGTATCTATAAATTCCACACGATATCTACTAAAACTCAATCGATTAGTTAAATCAAAGGGGCGGAAGGATCCGTAATTAAGGAATAATGGCACAGTTTGCCTTAATAGTCTGACCCTGTGGAAGCCAATAAGCCCTTTATTTTTTGTGATCGAGATAAGTTAGCATGATACATAAGCATTCGAAATATTAATTACTGTTTTGTTCGAGAAGCATCATTAAATTTGTGCTACCAGTAGCACTAGCAGCAGGCGGTAACCCATTATTTCACCGAACTTCATTACACCAATGGTACTATCGTTTCATCGAATTTCATTTGAACGAATGTTATTAACTGCTGAAACCAAGATAGCCGAAGTCTAACCTAATCTAACCTACGTTTAATGAAACATTAAACGTAGGTTAGAATAGGTTAGACTTCGCGTTACGATGAAATTAAATAAATTCTGAGTAATGTTACGTTCGTAGGTGTTTTAATAAAGTATAGTAGGCTTATACAATTTCTTTACTTTCTGAGTCATTTATTAATTTATATTTTCATACTCACGCATTAAAACATAAACTAAATAGAAGCATTTTTTTAGGAAAATACGTTAATTGTTATTGCAAGGCTGTATATCTACTGTGCCACAGTTAACAATTATAGTTGCCCGAAGTTTTTTATAAACACAAAACGATTAAACTGTATGTAGTGATCTACTTGTTACATTTAATGTGCTCTGCCAATATTTAAGCTATGGATATAATACTTGACTTTGGGTTACATACATACATACATTAAATCACGCCTGTTTCCCAGAGGGGTAGGCAGAGACCACTTCTTTCCACCTGCTACGATCTTGACAAATCTCTTTCGCTTCTTCCACATTCATACATCGAGTCATGCACTTTGGGTTAAATTTAGATAATTTCTAACATAAGGTATCAGATGTAATTACGGTTTGTATATTAGAAACAGAGATATAAGTCGATTAAACCTTTACTTATCCAGAATGTGCGTGAATAAAGACAAATGAACGTAAATTATTAGTATAAACGGGCATTTAGTATGGATAATTTATTGAGACACAGGATGAATCCGGGAACATTTGTCGGGGGCTCCTACAAAACTCCGCTCAAAGCAGGTGGGCATTGATATTCAGCCACCGTGTCCTCGGGTTAGCGACGAATTTTCTCAGCAACGTAAGCTTCATTTCTTCGTAAACTTACCATTTTCACGACCCTAGACCCGCAATGTAATAATGCGAAGGACGTCGATAGTAAAATTCAATTATTTCCTCCCTCTGTCCAGGCTTTTGTCAACATTACGGATCGCTCGCATTTTTTTATTACAATAAGAAGTTTTTTTCGCTTAGCTTTGTAGCTAATTCGATTAATTTCGTGAAATGAATTTGTTATTCTTGTGTTTGAAAATTTGCCGTAGCTCGACTGAGTTATTGGTTGACAAATACTTGTACGTACGATAATACATAATGGTGTTTTTATCTATGAAGATATAAGAGGTTTTTTTATTAGATATAGGTGGGGTGCTAATTCAATATTTTGTGATGTGAAAGGCGATCCCGGTGTATGTATAGAAACACCTTGCATGTGTTACGCCTGTGGGATAAGGCGTCTAATTTTCAATCGTGGATTTTGGTGCTTTAGAAGTGTTTTCAGCAATCTGAAATATTTTTCAGTCCTGTTTGGAGGTAGCTCTATCACATACCAGATTATCAAAATTACGACCAGCTTGCCGGTGTTTTCAGGCGCCTGAAACATGTTTTCAGCCCGTTTCAGGCCACCCTCTATCGGATTACGCCATGACCTCAAAACCCATTTTCAGATGATTTTCATACGTTTTCAGGACCCCGTATGGGCCTTTGTAGTATATGGCAATGTTCCACTAAGAGTGAAAGAGAGCATAATTACAAAGAGACTGCTATACTGAGAACCTTCGAGAAGCGTGTGAAAGTCCCAAGAACATTCCAGCAACGAATACTTAGTCTTGATCGTCCTCGGCGGGGCAAACTAGAACGATCATTCCGGAAGGCATTCTGGAACGATTGGACACGGGGACTATAAAAAGGCGGGACGGTTGCAAGAACATTCAGTCTTTACTTGCAAAGCGAACAGTGCAAACAAGAGAGAACCGAGCGATCATCTAACTCTTCAAAGTTTATTGTGCGACAATTGTTTGTAATGGTTTAAGTGAGTGCGTTAAAGTCTACTTTTGATTATCGATGTATTCGTGCATTTCTACCAGTTACCTACCCCCACATATGAAACCCATGGTTTATAATACGGTTGCTTCGAATGTAATGTAAATCTGTGTAATAAATAATTTAGTGCCTTTAAAACACTACAGTGATTCTTAAATATACAGGAAGTATCATTGCGGATAGCACACGACTTTTTCCACCTAGTTGGTAAAGCCATTACCTATTCCACAAGCTACGCATGCACGTGTAGATATAATGATCATGATCATACACATTCGAAAAAGCAAAGGTGTCTCTCCTGTGGTCAATAGTTAAAGGGTTGTGTGCATACAGGTTATGTTTTTATTTGCTAGAACTAAAGTAGACCTGACGCCGTTAATGCGGATGTGTCATTTTTAAAGTTTTAAAGTCTAAAAAAACACTTAAATTTAGTTAAGATTTTACTCGTATCGACGGTCGGACTACTCCGCCCACAAACATTTAACGATTTTTCATAATTATTTTGTTTTACGTCCCAAAGTAATAAAGTTTTCATAAAATTAGTCTTAGCCTTACTGTTAGCTATAACTTGAGCTTTATAGCTCTAATTACACAACGCGTTACAATTTAGCGGTTACAGCGAGACCTCGTTGGCGAAAATTATTCGCAATATCCAGCAAGCGGCGAACACGCTCGGTCGAAAGAGAAACACAAAGTTTGTAATAGTAATGACGGCGATAAACGGTCACATTAAACATAATTACGTGACGCCGCGCTAAAGACAAGTCGAAGCCATCTCATCAAAGACGCTCGCTGTAGGAGGCGTTGCACAGAATTAGACATTTGAAAAATAAAGTTGGGTACTTAAACGAAACATGAATTAAATAAAGGTGAGGGTCGCGGTCTTTTAGTTTAGCGTTAATTACTCAGTGGCCCTAGACAAGATGCTTAACGAGAACGTTATCGCTATCGAAAATGTATGTTTGACGTAAGGTCCCAGACGGTGCGTCGACTTCTTATGTCAATGCCATACATTTAGACAGTTTTCGATTTTTTTTTACGTTAGCGTTATGCATTTGTTCAGCCTCTCAGAAAATACACGACACATTAGTTGTGTTGTGTACGAGTAGCTAAAAGTGAATGTCATTTGTTTATATTTAATAATATTATTGGCAATTATTGATTCGTCCACGATTGGAACCGAATTTAATAGATTGAAAATGATGAAATTTACTTGACATAATTTGGCATTGAATAGTTGTTTCGCAGCACGACATAGAACGCCTGCAATTCAATTTATTAGTAGTCTTAATGTAATTACAATTTATACTTCATTCCCTCGCGAATACTTACAACCCTGTTCTTACTTCTTACTAATGTAATAAATATGAAAGTGTTTGTTTTTTTACGACTCTACGCCTTAACCGTTGGATATTAAATTTAGTACAGTCGAGTTCATAAATATGTGTACACTTTAGTACCTTGTCTGTTAATGTCATGTTTAAACTGCCATTAAAGAATTGTCCCAACGATTAAAGTGACAAGGTACTAAAGTTTATACATATTTATGAACTTGACTGTACATAGAGATAGTTTATAACCGAAGGTCTGGAGATGGATAACGAGTTCTTTCTCTATATAAAAAATGTTTTTTTTTTTGAGGAAACAGCCAAAAACTACTTTTACGCGGAAAGACTCGCGGGTAAAAGCTAGACCTATAATTCCTAACACAGCCAAGTAGTAAACCAACAAAAAACACAGTGAACACGCCTCCTGCAGCTTGTGCAACTATAATGTCATTGCAAATCTATTTTTAAGGTGTAATCTTTGCACCAGATAAGAAAATTCAAGTCTATCTTAAAACTCCCTTAAAAAAATAGTTAGATCTTGTAATATAAGTTTCTGATTTTTTTTAACTAAAAATAATAGTGTGCAGCTGCTCTGCTACCAATATGTGCCGGCCTCATAAAAAGATTTAAAATCGATCCCTAACAGGATGAAATGGAGGGTAGATGGAGGGGAGCTAATAACGGATCCCATGCCTAAGAAATAGCAAGTAATCTGGTTTACGTTACATTTCTATGAGAAAATGGATTGTTTACAGAATGTTCTTATTCTTCAGGGAAATTGCTGTAGAAGCCGAAAAGTTGGCAATAAATCGTCTATTTGTAGAGTGCAGAACTAAAAGTGAAACCTTCCAGTTTGACGAAAACAAAGTGCTTTTCACGACGACTAAAGAATAATAACAAGCACATAACAATTGACGAATTAAAATAATAATTTATTTTTAAGTTAATAAAAAGATGATCGAACAAAACTATAGACAGCTATTTGATATCGGGGCCAATTGAAATTGTAATCAACTACATTAAGACCCGTCGAATTATTAGATAAAAGTAACGTCAATCAAACTCTACTTAATTCGTTAGACTAGAATCGAGTTTGACTAGTTAAGACTGCATCGAGCTAACGCCAAGCGCAAAATGAAGTGCTATTACTCGGTTAACACTTTAACTGAATAACATAATGTTGAGGAATTGAGTTTACTGTAAAATAACGTGCGAAAACGAGAAGGTATAATGGTTTGTGTGTTTTTAAAATGTAAAATAATTTCATTTCAAGTACTAACATCCATATTTATGAAAAATTACAGACATATAAAAAGTATATCAGAGTACATAGTTTAAAACAAATGGTAGTTCAAACGTGCTATTCGTTTTCAAGACTTTACTTGATATAATATATTTATATTAAGTATAAAGAAATATTTATTTTACCTGAAAAGAAGTTAATTTCTAGATCTTAATAGGGCACGTATCACACGTATCCACGATATTGTACGTTCGGAGCAAGTGTGCGACGTTTCCGCCAGCTGTGGGCATTCAGTGGTCTCGCCGTAAACTGTTATATTTTATTTTTACTTTTTCTAAACAACTGCAAACGTGACTTGACAAAAAGTATGCTTGCATCGTAGCGAGATTTTACGTGTAAAAATCTGGGGTCCTAGTGAAAAAGGGTATAAGTCTTCTGAAGATCAAGTGAAAAAGGGTTTAAGTCTAGTACACTGCGTTCATGTATATACCCTTTTTTATTACGAGTTAAATCGACTTGTACCCTTTTTCACTAGGACCCCAGAAATTACTGGAGGAAAAAAATGTCCTGCCAAAACATGCGGTTCGAGTAACTGACTTCAATGTTCCATTGGAGTTCTGTATATGGGCTACAAAGGAGCTAACTACAAAGCATTGTGTTATATGTTAAATGGCATATTTTGTATTTACAGAAATAAAATGTATTGAATGAAATAACAAAACAGTCCTTGTAATAAAAAAACTAATACCTCTAATTTTAGCAAATATATCCATAGAAATATTTATTGTTATTAATAGCTGCGAATATTCTTTAACACGCTTTGTTCGTGTATGTATTTTAAACTGATTAAGTAAACATATAAACACATCTAGAAAGTCTCTTTTACTATCGCACGTACTTTGCATACTTATTGGATTCCGATGACTATTCATTATGCTGATCCAAAAAAGCCCAGGAAAATACGGAAATTTTGGGACTTATTCGAATGGCATAATGTTTGTTTGTCCTAACGATTGCATTGCATATTTTTTTTCTCATAATCCCCTTTTAGGCTGACATTGCAGAATTGAATAAACTTCTATTGTGTAGATTAGGTTAGGTTAAGTTAGGTTAGGTTAGTTTATTAAAATAATTAAAATAAAACCCTTTCTATTGTAAAAACCGTTTTAGGTCAAATGATTTTATGCCATATGATACATTATGCGAAAAAACCATTATGGATTCCGATATAGACCCGGAAATTTCAGCTATAATGGCATAAATGTTTTTGAATACGTCGCTGCTTGTCTGCAATAACGCTGCAATTCAAAATAATACGTTTTCGAGTTAAGGACAGGACGAGGTGCAGCGTAAGCGAAACTTTATCTTGAATAAAGCAACCGTGTGCCTACGTCACAAAATGGAGTCGTGAGAACGATGTGCCCTTCTGTGATTGGTCGGATTTTGACGCCATTTTTTTGGCGAGAGTGGCTTTCCTCCAGTTGTTTCGCACCGTTCGACGGTAACGCTACGTTTCTCTCGTGAATATGGGCTCAAAACAAAATATTTATATTGAAGAAAAATTTCGTTTCTACAATAGAGGTCCATCACAAAAAACGAGGATTTTAAATAATTTTTAAGAAAGATTTTTTTCTGCAATAGTGATACATCGCCAAATGCAACGCAGGAACGGTAAAGTTATTTTGAGGAACAGTGTAGCATTGGCGTTACGGATTTTCTTCAGGAAAAAGTAAGAACTTTTTTTGACGGTATTATAGAAATAAGCTCTTATTCACTAAAAACTCGCAAGTATGCATGAAAACAAATACAAAATATGCCTGTCTGCTAAAAATAATATATAGGTATTCATTCGTAGTTACGAAATTCTAACGATAACATAGTTGACATTCTTTTTACCCGACTGCCCGAAGAAGAGTTATGGATTTCCAGCGTATGTATGTATGTATGTATGTGAGTCTTTATTTGGCACGCTCTATAGTCGATGGATTTAAACATATGAGGTGTCGTTAGATTCGTATTAACTGTCGAAGTGCTGTAGGATATATAATATTTAGCTTGTTTTTAGCTTTTTAGTTGATATTCTTTAAATCATCGTGTGGTTACCGGATTAGAATAGTGCCACTCCTTGTCTTCCCGTGGATGTTGTAAGTGACGACTAGGGAAATATAGGCTTGTAGCACTGTTAGGCGATGGGCTTGCAACCTTTCACTAATACACTAGTAAACATCTTAGCCTATGTGCAAAATGTGGATACTGAATTATCAACAAGTTTTTAAAGTTGTAAATAATTCTGTAGCTCTGCGTAGCCCAGTCTGGGATTACAGGCGTGAAGGTATGTATGTATGTATAAGTAGGTATTCTTTAAATCATTTTGATCTTAAAAAATATTAAAAAATATTCAAGTAGACTTAAATACCAATAAAAAGTCTATAGGTAGAAATAAGACCAAAACTGACGATTTTTTCTCTGATGACAGTGTCGAAGATCGCACTTTTACACAAAATAATCTCTCTCCGAGTGCAAGTGACTGTGGTATGACTTCAACCTCGAAAAAGCAATGAAACGTTACCAAGCGTATACATAAAAAAAAGCAGACCAGCAGTCCTCTAACACTTATTGAAGAAGATGTACCGACTTTGAGAAACCACCCTGAAAGTTCTCACCAGACTTCACTAATTGAGATATAGAAAGTTTGGTAATAATGAAATCGCAGTTAAGTAGAACCAGAAAAACCCGCAATCAATGAATCCAATTTCACTCAAGAGCTAGGTCATGTTAAAAAATCTTCGAGTTCTTCATAGAGCTCCTCTTCTGGTTCATCATCAACCTCATCTTCAAAAAGTTCTTCTGATTCTGATCTTAGTCACATTTTCCTACTCAACTACGCATGATATATATATGATAGGAATTGTAATGTCATCAGAATCAGAAGAACTTATTGAAGATGACCTTGAAGATGAACCTGAAGAGGAACTCGATGAAGGACTCGAAGATTTTGTAACATGACCTAGCTCCTAAGTGAAATTGGATTCATTGATTGCGGTTTTTCTGGTTCCACTGTGATTTCATTATTACCATTAAGTTAGATTTAAAAACGACAGGATACTACGTTTTTATACGATTTCGAAAAACATAATAATGTTCAAGACCTAAGTATCATGCAATTCTATATTTGAAAATGATGATAATACACGTTCCTCCTTTGTTGAAAGTTCAAGTCCCCTAACAATACTCCCGAATATACATACCAGCACTTACTTCGATAGTCAAAGAAATTAAAATGCAGAGTACTTTATAATCGAGCACAGGCCGATTGTTCCGTATGAGTTGAGTTGACGAAAATATTGCTCCCCATAATATTCATTAGTCAAATAGCCATAAGTAGGTATTTTCATTCCCAGTGCAATAATGTTTAAGAAAAATTTAGTGACAAACACAAAAGTGCCACTTATGATTATAATATTGAGAAAATTTTAAGGAATTAATGCATGATAATTTGATATTGTTTATAATTAAGAGTACCTTTTTGAGTACAAACCATGATAGTACCTTATTTGTGAAAAATTATACTTAGTGTAATGTCTCTAACCAAAAAACGCCTTTATTGATGGTAAAAATACTATGTATGTGTGGAGTATTACGATTTGGACCTTTCTTACACTGTCTACCTGTGAAGTATTTAGATTTGAGCCTTTTTTGCAAATAATTATAAAGAAAGATACCATGGCTCAAGTCGAAGTCACTGTATGTTTTTATGTTTTTAGCCATATTTTTGTTTGATTTCGCTTTTGATTTGATGCACAAAATATTCTTGAATAATCAGCGGGTGTTATTTTGAATTCAAGCATCCCGGTAAAGTTCTATTAAGTACAAAAAAATCGATCCAAAAATTGTTTTATTTTCAAATGGCCCTCCTGAAAAAACATCAATTTTGAGATGCAGCGTTATTGCAGACAAGCAGCGACGTGTGATCCATGCTTCGAGATGCGTCGCCACGCAGTCAGTCAACAGATGTCGCGCGGCAGGCGTCTGCAATTTATTTAATGTGGCCCCGCCTACGTTTTATGACGTTTTTTTTCGTTGCCGCGATGATGCCTCCTCTTCTTATTGAGCCGTTTGCTTCACTTCCCTCGGGAGAACTTTTATTAAGTGACGGTGCTTTACAGCTTCCCTAGAACGTTTATTATACGCGAATTTTTGGAAGTCATTTCGTAGAAAAGAAGGCATTTAATCGTTTACGATATAATTATAAAGTATTTTTAAGGTTCTTCGAAAAGAGATAAAGACGATGATAATATGTATAGGTAATCGTGAAAATTAAAAGCTGTACTAATTAAACTTTGAAAGTTTAAAGGATATAATTATAAGTAGGTATCTTTAGGATCAAAAATGTCATAAAATGGCTGAAACACTAAGATATTGAAATTAGGTCCTGGCAGGATAACTGCCATACGAAATGACGGTGACTGCTTGAAACACATGCATGACCTAATATTGAACGACTTTCGTTTTTAAGGTTCCGTATGCAAAGGGTTCCAACGTGACCTTATTACCAAGCCTTCTTATTCGCTGTCCGCCCGGCTGCAGGCTGCTTCTCATGAAACGTAATCACAGGACACTTTAAATTTTCACTGAGTGTGTGTATAAAAGTAAATGAAAATAAAATCAAGTTGAAAATTAAAGGGATCCCTATACACGAAACGTGTATTTCTCAGCGTGGTGCTGACCCTTCGAGTGTGAGTATGACGACCTAAAATTAGTAGCATAGATGCATGATAGAGACATTCCATCGTAGTTCTCAAGGTCTGCAACGCAATTGTGAAGATTGCCGTCTCAAGATTATAGTCTTAAGAAAGCAAATGTCTATGGGTCAGAGATCCCACTTATCATCAAGTGACCTGGACATTTGCTAACTTCATAATTACCGTCACACTACCACCGTTTTGAAAGCTATAAAGCTAGGTAAAGCTTGCCTTTCGCGTACTACCTACCAATTTATTTTGTAGTTTTTCAGACCTTACGAGTATACGTTGCAACTCTTGATAAGGAGAAAAACATTTCTCAGAGTGGCAGTCTGAGCTCTTCGTGGTTTTTGCCTAGCCTTGACTAAGTGCACTCACTAGTCTACTGAAGGATTCCCGACTAGTTTATCAGCTTCGCGGCGAGGCTGAAACCATTTCTCACTAGTTGTATAGTAATAATAGTTTACAGAGTTTACACGCAAATAATGGAAAAGGTAATATATTTTAACCCGTACGGGTACATTTTGATTTATTGAAAGTTATTTCGCTTAGGGCCCCGGGCGCGGGAGGGCGTTATTTGCCAAGGTACGAGCATCAACCTCTTTATTTATAACCCCGATAATACCGTACCTTAGATCTTGGTATAACCGTTATTTATAATAAACTTTGCCTGTGATTTTAATCCGGAACCCTGCTAATGTTTGCGGCCGTACCCGAAATTAATTACTTTAATCGCATTGCTTTACATTGGTGTAAGCTATGCTGCAATAGCTCATGCTAAATACAGTTAACTTATAATGTTTAGTTAAGTTAAAACTCAATATAAGGTACCTTATAAAACATAGCAACACAAATATAGCTTGGTCTCTTAACAGGCCGTCAAAAACAAAACTCTCAAGTATCGAACGCGCTGAAAATGGCTGTTATAACAAATTGATAATTGAAGTAATAATAATGTACCCATCGATCACTTCGGATGACACATTACCTACCTGGTTGCCGGCGACGGGTGTAATCCGCCGCGATGCTCGATCATGCTACACCTATTATCGGATTCTTACAAACCACCCGCATTTAGGGGTATCGTCGTACAATGGGGTTCAATACCCGTATGGTTATGGTTCAAATACTTATCGTTAGTTCGATTTTCGTTTCCCAATTGTTTTATTTGTCAAATTTTCTTAAACGCACGATAAACCGGTACATAAACCAGCGCCTTTCTTCAAGGCGGTAAAATCAATTATTTGACCTGTTATCTTATTGTTTTCAACTTGACTTTGAAAATACGATTAATTACAGCTCAAAGCTCGCAGCAGCTGTTTTTTCTGTGTTGAATAAAGGCCCTGTACTTCTGTTTTTTCTATCTAGGTAATTCAAATGTTACAATGACAGATAATGAGAAGACATATTTCATGCACCCTTTAGTTATTGCGCGTTCATGAATAAGAGGGTTCGTTTTAGAACCGTTTTACCTACTGCTCAGGGTTTTAAACATAATTTCTATAGGTGATCTTCAAAAACTTCAGAGTTGTGATAGGGTTACCTTATCCCATAAATAGAAATCATACTATTGTTTCTATAAAATATAGTCCCAAATAAACCAAGTAAGCACACTTGTCGGCTTAAGACCAGAGAGGGAAGCGAATTCTTTAAAACAAACAGCACGGCTCATACATCAATAAAGAGTAATTGAGAGAGAAAAAGAGGGAGAGATAGAGATAGGGAGATAGGAAGAGAGAGAGAGAGACAGAAAGTGAGAGAGAGAGATAATAATAACTTTCTGCACTCCTAATTAGTAGAGAATGTTGCTTAATTGGCAACATTTTGTTGTTTACTTTTTACGCGAAAACCCTATCCTGCTTCTTATTATTACTGAATAAGATACGTTATTAAATAGACACAATTTAGATTAATTTTCATTGATAGGTATTCTTACAAATACATACCTTGTGAGGTCGTCCGTCATACTTTAAAGTACATAACGGGTTGCTGTGAAGCTTTCAGTGTCTCAGTTTCTCATTTTATAGCAACTTTAACTGTTGCCACGTTACGTCACCAGCCACGGAGACGCCAGGAGTTAATGTCCGTGGCATAACAACGCAATTGGATACAAATGATAGCTATTTTCTCATGGCTCTCAGCAAAAATAATAGATGGCGAGGCATCCAAGCGAGGAGCAATCAATCAAGGAGCGTATTCCGTCCCTGTCTAGTTTGCTGCTACGTACGTGTATGAATTAGACCCTCAGATTGATCATACCTCGAGCTTGCATTCATACACACGACTTCACAAGGCGTATTATGATTACACATCGCTATGTTCATTACAAGTTGGTATTAATCATTCTGCTGTGCGCTTATTAAAGGCTTGCTTGTTAATTTGTCGGACCATTCTCAGTGTCTTTTACAAACACAAAAAACTATCTCAAAGAACAACAAAGTAAGAAATAATTTTCTATTTACAGTTATTTGGTTTTGTCTTTGATGACTTTTAGTAGGTATAAACATTTTAGCCGCCTGTATCTCAGAAACCAATCAAGTCGTTTTAGAGTTCAATATTTAAAAATTCATAATAACAGTAGGTATATAATGATTATTTAAGAGCTATCCAATGATAAATAGTAAATATTTTCATCTGTTAACAACTAATTTACCACACGTAAAGGAAGATATTTACATCGACACCTATGAGCTAATGAACAAAAAGCTCCCCCGCAACCTTCGTCACAGTTAAACGAAGCCTACCTCCGAAACTCGCAGTAATCGCTCGAAAGATGAACTTCCTGATAACTTTCCCGGAAGATAAACTTTGCCTCTTTATATTAAATTATTCCGAAACTTCCTGGGTACGAACGAGAAAGATTTCCGAAAGTGCTAATTGATTGATATTTCATTTTGAAAAGT
Organism: Acleris cristana; assembly: GCA_948252455.1. Lineage (NCBI taxonomy): Eukaryota > Metazoa > Arthropoda > Insecta > Lepidoptera > Tortricidae > Acleris > Acleris cristana. The sequence goes on from OX411775.1 coordinate 8,552,175, forward strand.
TAATTTGTGCGCTCGTTTTCCTGCTGCTTTAATTTGTAACGGAGTCTTTGTTGTTTTAGTTAAAACGATATAAAAGATGCGTTTGTCCACCGTAACGGGTAAGTCACAGTCGAACGGGCGCACGAGCCAGCGATCAAAGAAGCGGCACATGCGGGAAAATTAACAAGGAAAATTCACAATTTACTGGCTTAGCTCCCTCACGGCGGTGAAAGCAACCAGCTACATACTGATACACTAGCATACACAAGACGGTATCTGTACAGTGTTATTGGAAAATACGTGAGAACAAACATTAAAACATATGACTTTACAAAGTACTACGTCGCCTTTATTCTCCTGGGTAAAAATATATCGCCTTGGACATGTCATAGTTTTGTTTTTTACTCAGCCGCTATTACTTTAAAGAACTTAAATATAGGACCGAGAATAATAGACCATGTATTTTACAAAGTTCATTTTAATGTTAACTGTTAATATCGTACGTAGGTATAGGTAGGTAATCCTTTGCACAGCTCCGAGTAATAATTTGTAACTATCATTATATTTTCCTTTTATTATCATCCCCCGAGATTTTATTTCGGAAGATAGAATTTAGACATCAAAGCCGCATAAAGTAAATCGTTTTTATCGTGTAACTTGGAAACAACCTTAGTTGAACTTGAGGAAGTATTATATTTAAGCCGATTACTTTGCCCACTTTGATGGATGTCACATCCCAGTTTGCGGACAACTTGACCCATTTGCAATGTTTAATGTATTCGTAGCTTTTCGATACTCATAAGTACTTAATATTTTAATATTCATCAGCACTTACCGACAAGCCATTTTAAAAGGAAGGATGGTATGGTAAGTACGTAGGGTAGTTCTAAGGTAGAGAGGTACTTACGTTATTCTGTGACCATATTTTAACATGTCAGCAAATTCTATTCTTTTATCTATCTATATTTCATTATTTATTATACTAACAACTATGACACCACGCTGACACTTAAGCTAAATATGACGCGAATAGACTTTAGCGGCAACCGTAAAGGAATCTTTGTATCAAAGTGTTTTTTTAATAACTGATCACAGCCAGACGTTTAACAAGGCTGTATAAAAAGTAACTATTGTTGAAACGAGAGGTTTATTTAAAAAAAATATTCCACTAGATTGTTAGCGAAAATGTGACGTCAATCGGCGTTCACGGCATTGTGTTAAGGTAAAAAATTACACCGATCGGCATCACTGGCAATAAGTGGGTTGAATGTAGGGGCTGCTTGCGACCTCCTACGCTAACGTATATACCTACTCGCATATTGGTTTGTCGCTTTTCTTTCATTATTATCCGTTGAGGTGATTTTTTGCGGTACCTTGGCAATTTACGTTATCAGCTTTGAAAATGAATTAGGTAAAGTTCTAATTAAAATGTGATGCAAATAATTCTCAATATTTTAATATAGAAATAAATGTATTCATTATCTTTGTTCGGAGTACCACTGCTCATGCCTACGCATTGCGCAAGTAATTATTATGAAAGACCGCTCCGAGCCTACATCAAAGAACTGTAATACATTTTACGGGATTATTTTAATGAGTTTCAAAAGTTTGGTCATTCCGCTAAGTAACGGGCATGTTTCACTGACCAACAATTTATTTATGTATGTGTCCCATGTCATCATATTTAGTTTTATTAATCTACGCTGTAATTACTAAACTTACAAATCTACATAGGTAGTGGCCGCCTTTACTGGCATTGGTTAACTTAAACATTCTTAAGAAGGGAGACGCAGAATAACTTTATAAAACGATTTTGTTTAATCTTGATTTTTTTCACAATTCTATGTTTTTATTATTACCTTATTGATTAAGTTGTAGCGAGTGTTCTCCTCTCCTGTTTTTCATAATATATCACCGACATATACATGACTACAGCCAACATACCGAGTCAGGACAAAATTATAAAATTAAACATTCATGAAAAGCAATCAAAGGTTCTGCGGCGGGTCGGCATAGTTAAACCATCCCGAAACATTCCGCAACAAATCATCTAATATATCCGTTGTGAGCATATGCATTCATCCGGGCCTTCCCTTTCAATTTGGCTAAGTAATTTCGAACGACTACAATCTGTTTAGTGGGGTGAAATAAAAAAGGAGATTAAAAAGGCAGGCCCAGAAGGCGCCTTAGCTCCGTTTCAGTGAGATTAACAGCCATAATCAAGCAATTGGGTGGCGGATTACAGCGATTTTTATGTCACCCGAGACGCGCGCGCCGCGCATCAATCACCGCACTTGAAACTCCGGTAATAACAGTGATGAGCCGAAATCTCGGGGAGTGCGTGAGCGATATCACAATGATAGCGCTGTTCGCGAATTTCACACTTTTAAACAGACGGCCATTACGCAAAGTCCCTGCGTGTTTTCAGCTCCCTTGTATTTTATGAGCGGCATTATTAAAACGTTTTACTTTAAGTTGTCTGCCCGTCTGCTTACAATCTAACTGATTATTTTTTATTGTTGGTATGAATATTTTAACGAAAGTAAATTACATTTTCTTATAAAGGAAATTTATGTAATATAAAAAGTCAAAAAATGAATTGATATAAATAATGTGATACTGTTCAACATACCAAAACATACCAGGTACCTTAGACAGCAATCAGAAAATCTTTGTGCACCTTTACAAAAGTAAGCATTTCCTCTTAGTAAGCATAAAAATATAATATAAGATATTATCTTATCTCGCGACTCACTCATGCGTTTTGAGGAAAAAGAACTTTTATTAGGAATAACGTTCATTATTTACCAAAAAGGGTAGAAAATATTAAAATAATGACATGACTGTTCTCAGGTTTTCTTTATTCATCACATGGATATTTTTTCAAACTTGAAGTTGATTACGATGAAAGGAGATCCAGTTATAAAATCATTGCGGTTCTAGAAAGGTTAAAAATCTACGAGAGCAACATATGTTATCGCCTTTTCTATCAGACAATTATCAAAAAGATTTGAAATAGGTGCGTGAAGCTAACCCCATGTGCTTCTGTTTAGTCCACGAGAGAAAATACTCATTTACCGAACAACTGTCGATTGTAGAATTTAGTGCCTATGACTTCTATTCTACCTACTCGCAAAGCTTGATGTCACAAAGGAAAATCATGAATACAAACAAACCAGAAAACCGTATTTTCATTCGCTGCCCTTTTGCACTGTGAGCAGGGTTTAACCGCGGACGTAGACTTAGGGATTGCACTTGTGAAGGTTCTCGAATATCCATCCTTAAGAGGCTTTCCGAATCATCTTATGTCACGCCGAGGCGGCGGATAGGATCTTAAGTCCCTTAACATAATAATAGGTCCGCGTTTTGAGTATTAAGTAAATAAGACCCCTCTCTGACGCTACGCGCTGGAAGTTTTGCTGATGTAACCTGACTAGTATCCTGAAACTTTGAGTCTAAAGATCTATCATGAAAAATAAATGAACTTGCAAAAGATAAAGAGGATAAAACAACTTTCAAGTTAAAAGTGCTGTTAAAAGTTAAAAAATATGATAATAACCTAGTTAATATTACATACAAGACAAAGTTACAAAACATCGGCATTGTTTTAAATTACTTATTTATGGAATGTTTTGTCTTGTAGTAGGGTATTTTATAATAAATAAAACAACTTCTCGACCCTAATGTAGAAATTAAAGGTGATTTAGCGGCCACGACTATCAATTTAAGATCTTGGCGATTTTTTATTTTTGATGTCTGAAAGCGTCATTTCAAGTTTTGCATTCAGTTCCATCATCATTACTCAAGACGTTCGCTTTACAAAGCAATAATATTCAAAATCAGCTCGGCTTTATAAATGGTTAGTTTCACAAAAAAAACTTTTGTTTAGCCGCTCCTAAGTTTAATTGAGACGAAGGACCAAACTTTGCTTGTATTTATACTGACACTCGATCACCGAAACTCCTATCGACATGGAACTCATTTTAACCTCGGCCCTTTTGTAAGTTGTTCGACTTTTGGTTAAATTGAGATGGAACTACTTGACGCTAGGCACTTGAACTTTGGTTGCTTGTTCTGCCGCCCTCGCTTCCCGTTTGCAAGAGAATACCGAAAGATGGCGCCACAGCACTTAAACTCCGAATAAGGTTTTTTCTTTAAGGTGGGACATATTTCAAGAAAAATATTAATATGATTTGAAAACACTACCGTATAAAATGAAATTGTTGGTTCATCGTTTATAGATAAATCGAATGAGCGAGACACATTATGTCATTGTCATTATGTTTATTCGCAAAAAAACTTGCGACTACCCGTAAATCGCTTACTACGCGTATCTAGTTTAGTTCACTAGTTATTTAACTTTTAGCGTGTCAAGAAATGTGTGGTTCATCAAAAATCAATGTTAGTGGTGTTAAACTACTTCGTCATTCAATAAAAAAAGCTTTTGCAGGATAAAAAACCCAGCTACTCTACCCTGTACGTGACCCCGAGTTGCTAACGACATTTACTGCTACACTGTTATGTCTGATAACCTCACAGCTCGATACAGTTTTTCAAAGAGATGAGGTTTACCGGTAAAGCGCAGTTTATCCGATGTTTATCTCAATGATTGGGCATGACGCGGCCTTTCTCCCCGGCGCTCCACGGGCAGACGAGCTCCTCGTTTTATCAGTGTTTAACTTGCTGACCGGTTCTAGTCTCGATCAATTATAGAAAGGAATAATATATTTTTCTAACCACCAAAGACTGAAACTGAAATTAAAGACAGTTCCTAATAATATTTTTCCAATCGTTTTCTTTGTTTATAATTTGCGAGCATAGGGAAAGGGCAAAAGAGTCAAACTACCAATGTAGAAAACGTACGGAATAATAATTGTTTAGATAACATTATAGGATCTGAAAGATACGCAAATGAGAGCAATGAAACGCTACGTATACTCGTAGTATTTTGAACTAAGTATTTTCCATAATAATAATGCTAGTTTACATTTCAAATAAATTACCATGATACCGCAAAATAACTGTTAGGTATTTTGCATTAACTTTAGAAAACATAACACGTTGCTTTCATAATACAATTTCTACCCTTCCCCAGAATACAAGAAGAGTTTTCCATATGAAGTGAAAGTTTTTGTTTACACGATTAACCGCCTAAACTGTTGTCTGGTTAGTATTCATAGTGTCGGACTCGTTGCGTATTCAAGAAGCGGACGAAAATGAAATATGGACTATTCTCCGCGCATTCTGAACAAAAGGTGACTAGGAGTCAGGGATCTCGCACCACTTTGGTCATATTCTTTTTAGTTTGTGAAGCTCCCGGGGCGCTCCTTTGTATTGAAACGCAATTTGCAATGCTTTCTAAAATTTTATGGATGAAAATATAGACAAGCGTTTGTTAAACATATTGACGTTTACAAATGTATACTAAAAGTTTTATTAAAAAAGTAATCGAAATCGTATTTTATGATAACAAAAGTTTTTTTACATTTAAAATGAAATGTATTTGTACAGGGCTTCTATTCTAGGCGGTAAAAATCATATTGTCTATGATTTGTTATCGTATTGTCAACGTTTTGTTTTGATATCTCTCATTTACATGACAGTAATGACGGCCGAGTTGAAAACAATACCATAACACGAGACAATATTGGTTTTACTGCCTAGAACAGAGGCCCTGATTCAGTAAAACAAAAATCGCGCCACCACCCGTTCTTTCAAAAAAAAAAACACTATTGAAAACAAAGCATAAACAATACCCATTCGTAACTCAATTCACGACTACCGTTCAAATCTTCTTAATGCGGGCGCTTTAAATGGGGTACCATTGTTTTCTCGCGCAAAAATCATCAAATACCGAACGCGGCGAGACCTCTACAGTCGAGTAATAGACTATTCGGAAGAACAGTGAGGAGGCGATATATGTCTCCATCGCATTTCCATACATTACGGATCGGGAAGTTTTGTCGCTCAAACTCTCTGAGCGGGAATGGATATGTTTCAGTATTGATGCGTGACGCTGAAATATCTTCATTCACGCCTCCCGCCGAGGTGAATGGGAGATATTTTTGTAGACTCGCAACATTATTATGCTTTTGTGTGGTGTTTGTGACAGCCTATTTGCTAGAAGAGTAAGTTTGGGACAATAAGTAAGGGTGAGCAGTCATAAAATACTCCCAAGGCAAATTATACGAGTAAAAGTGTAAACAGTTAAAATTAATCTTTTGGAAGACCGAGCGTCGCTCGGGTTCAAAATGAATTTTCCCGAAGATGACAACTTGACAAATCGATAAACCCGTGTATTACGTGATTAAAATGTCAATATATATTGCTCGTTTAATAGTTTAGGATATAAATATGGCTAGTAGTATACTAGAACACAATATCCGTTTTCTTTGGTCGCAAAATAAAGTACAAATTCTCACTTATCATGCATTTAATGGGTGTATGAGTTGTTTTATACAAAAAATTGCAAGTTGGTTTCATGACTTGCACTTTGCTAAGCAAGTTTGCTGACGTGGGTGAGTGGATTTGTTTGTGTAACGGAAGGACGGGATAATTGTTTTTCATCAAATTAAGTATGTTGACGTCAGTCTCGATAGTATTTGCTTCACATTTTTATTGTACCTTTAAACTAAACCCAAGAAATATCGATGTAAAAAGAAATATTAAAGGCAACAAAAAAATAATATTAACATTCTCAGTAGCGACGTAGCAATTTATGTTGTAGCTTTCAATTGTTTTGACGGTTTGAATAACGTTGTACACACAACGAGATTGGTATTTGTCTTAACTTAATTTTTTGTTTTCGTTCTACAAAAAACAAAGCAAAAATTGCCTTTTATTTTTATGCTGCATTCATTTCATGAATTTATGAAACTACGAAACGGTATTCAATTAAAGTAAATTGTCCTGTCATAAGCATATCATACATTCAACATGAATGTAATATTCAGTCTTCAATTCTGATCGATGAAAATTTCCTTGCGATAGAGTTTGATTGATGTTAGCAGGATTTGTATCCTACCCTTTTTAACGGAAAAAATCCATCATAGTTTCATAAAGGTATGAGAGCACAATAAAAAGATGACTCCGGACTTTTTTTAGTTTCGAAAAGGTTTTTACATGCTTGATATTTAGAACAACAACGTAATAAACTTTATAACGTTAAAAAGTAAGCTGTATGATATGTTTTAATGGAAACACAACATCCCAGCTCGATTATCTGTGATATTATATTCAGTCAAGTGAGAGCCAAATTATTTTATGCTCGATAACTGTAGCATTACCGAAATTATGCGGAGAGGGGAATAGTGACGTGAAATATTACAGTGTGTTACTTTGTGTGTTATTTTTCACAGGCTTTTGTCTCTCTCCCCTTTATTGGCTAAATTCCCAGTTTCGTTTTCAAGGCTCTTTCTGCTGCGACTCACTTTGAAGAATGTTTTGAGAAAACGTTCTTTGTTTTTTATTCAAAATGTTCGGTACAGTATGGCAAGCACGGTCAATTACAAAAAGTCTTAGACTTTTTATAATTGTTTCAAAAAGAACTCTTTAATTGAGATATTTACCCTTTTGTCATAAACATAGTAGATACTTATATTCTTTCATCTACTCTATCTAAATAGACAAAGCGTGGTCTAATTCGAATAAATTGTGACATGGCAAATTTACATTTACTTGCCAAAACAGTTTAGAACTTGGCCCATTTTTACGGTTATCCGGATCAACTCGGACGAACGCAGTAAGCTTTATGGCTGAATGATATAAATAAAAGCATTCAAATTGATTTCGTGCCTCCTCAGGTTACCGCGACGCGAAACATTTGCATGTTTTTTTATTTTTAACAATAATATTAGATTCAAAAAATTCGCGTTATAAAAATAACAGATGTTCCATTTATGATAAGAGCTGATAACCTGTGACCAGAATTCAGAAAAAAGCCTCTAGCTACAATACGAAATTTAAATACGGAAATTCTTAAATTAATACTTTAAGATTTACACAAAACGGAGGAAACTGTCTCGGTATTCAAGATGTACTTCTTTTTTCATATTGTGATTTGCAGGGAATATTATGTTTTAAACCGCAAATTATATTTTGAAATTGTACGCAGCCAGTGTAACGTAATTACGATTATGAAATACTTTGGTTGCCTTAACATCTTCATGAACGTTTAATCAAATTTTAGGAGATTGCCGCGGGTCTTTTTCTTAACAAATGACAAGATGAAATACGGTCGGTACCAAATTAATTAACCACAAAAAGCGAAGTAAAGCATCTTGGAGTTCCGATCGATGCCAGGGGCGATGCTGACTGGCTCGTGGATCATAAGGATCACGGTTTTAAAGAGCGAAGTTACCTCGGTGGCTTATAAGCTCGGTCGTAGTTCACTGGATCGTGCCGCGCAATGTTATCAGTGGATCAGACTCGGCAAGCCGAGCTAGTGAATTACGAAAATAGTCAACCAAAATAAAAATGAGAACCTTTCGCCTCGCTTCAATGTATTCAGAAGGGGTATATCTTAAAGAAAGAAAAATTACAATTATAGAAAGTCGTTGTGTTAATAAAAGCGTATTTTCATGTAAAATCATGTTTATAAATTTGCAAATTTGTGTCTCTACCAAATTAGATTGTTGCGTGAGACTTAAATTAGTGTTTAAGCCACTCGTAGCTTTGAACTTTAAAGAAAATATCGCGAACGTGAAAACCTTTGAAGTTATTCCGAGTTGGTTAACATAGGAGAGACAATTTTCGATTTGTATATGTACAATCTTCTTAGATGAACAATGTAAATTAATTAATAATAATGCGAAAAATGGCCTCCTATATTGGCACTGATTTAAAGCGGCAGTTGTTACCTATATCGTAATTTTGGGAGTTGTATAAATAATTGAGCTGTAAAATTACTTAATTGGGTAGGTAGTTGTGTGTGGGTAGCTAACCGATCGATCGATCGATCGATCGTAAAAATAACATTGAGAATAGTTTACAAAAATATGTATCCTTTGTACGTTTCATTATGTAACACATACTCATAGAATCTGTTTATTCACTTTAATTAGGCAGAAAAATATCACATTTTGAACACCAACAATATATCTTAAATTCAATTGAGTTGCTCGCGTTCCGAGTTTCCCCACCTCTTTCACAGAGGTTCTCGCGTGTGTTCCCAAAGTCGTAAAACAAAGATGAGTTTGCGAACAAAATATTGAATACCTAATAGATGAGGTGTATTATGCCTCATGCCCGCTCAGGGGTCAATAGGAGGCTTCGCGGGTCAGGGTAGCCATCCAATAAAACGGATGAGGGGGCGATGACTATCCTCCGCGTCATACCCCGAGGGTTTCGATTGTGCGATTCAAGTTATTCACTCTCTACGTAAACATTATTTGCGTTCTGATAGAAATCGCGCGTAGATGTTTATGTTATTGTGATGGATTGTTGTTACTTTTGCCGTGGCAGTTCTGTAATCTAGACCTACTGAGTTTTAAATGACATTCCTGAACGCTTCTCAATGAATAATTTGTCATTAAAAAACACACACATTTGACAGTTTTGGTGGTCGTGTTTTTTTTTTATGTGCGTCCGTCCGTGCAAAAATCTTACATGACATGCATGGCTTTAAAATGAAGTTTTGTAAATATAAACCCGGTTTCCATAAAACTTCCACTTTGATTTCAGTGGATCTATAATAAAGTGGAGTAAAGGTATAATAATGAAATATTAAAAACCGAACCGACTAATATTTGAATAATGTCAGTGAACATTTGTAACACTCCCGAAGCTTATTACATTTTTTTTATTTTTTATTAGTACATGCAAACGAATTATCCATGAAAGATCCAGGAAAATCCATCCATGCATTCAAGTAAAATACAACAACTCGATTATTGCCACAAAATTTAACATTTTTGGTTTGTCCCGTCAAACCGGTTCAGAATATATCGGCACCATAAAGCTGCAGACGCATAAATAAAAACTGTTCCATTATTGTACTTTCGTTTTATGCGAGTCTCTGTCGAGTCTATCTTGCCGGCAGACGGGTGGTAAAATATACGTTTGGAGTATAAAAAAAGAAAAGAAATGACACGTGTGTCATCTGTGGCGAACTGGCAGGTTTAGTTTACTGATTATTTCATTTAAATCTAGTGATTAATATGCCTCAACTATGCGCGGCGATGCGAGTTGCATGTCAAGTGTACTTATACGAAAAAGAGCAAGCCAGTTTCAGATGAAAAAAGTAATTATTTGGAAATTTCAAACGGTAACCCATTTAGTGTTTGGTGTTTCGATAGAATAATAAATGGTACCTATTAGAAACCTTAGGTTTATTCTGCAATCTAAAAGCAAAAGGCAGTATAAAAGTATGAAGTGCATAATTTGTTTTACTAGTGTTGCTAGCTCTATTCTTCTTTGCTTTTTGAATAATAGGGTGCCATGACTCGTTTGTCAGACTCTAGGCAGCGTCTAAGATTTAGTTCAGACATAAAATAGACAACGTAATACAACCCTGACTAGTTCACTACATCTCAGTATCTTGTTAATTCCACTGCCCTTTACCTCGGTATAATGTAATGTATTACCGCACAGTAACCCCTCACGACTACGTTGATGAGTGCCCCGCGAAAATGCCTCCTACCGATTTACATACTCTACCGACCTACTTCGACGCACGGGAGTGTGCAAAAACTTTTCTCAACCCGAAATGCCACCTTCATTAACTCTTTCTCAAGAACGTGAGTTGCAATTTCAATTTAATTTCCTGTTTAGGGGGTTGTCAACCGATAGCTTTTACGTGACGGAAATTTTCTTGAACTGCACTGAGATTGTTACAGTTGTACCTTTGTAACGAAATGATCACACTTATTACAGGTATTGGCATTTTTTTATGAAGTGGTATTTTCGTGAATACTTATGGAGGAGTACAGGACGACTCAGAGTTAGTTAATGACGACTAAGTCGTTCGTTAGTGACGATTTTACATACATATGTTTGAAAAAGGAAAGAGTTAACTGTATCTAAAATTTCTTCTGAGTATGGCGGGAGGTGAATTAAGACGACCACTTCTAAAGTGCTTCTATTTAGTTAGAAATATCCTTGCTCTTATTTTAAAATGCCACAAACTTAATGTTTCTTTTTAATCCTGTTCTGATTTTTCATATTGTATACTTATTTGACGTTAACGGAGAAAAGAAAGGAAACAAAACAGTGGCCCTAGACAAGATACTAACGCTAACGTGATAGACTTTCGGAAACTGTCAAAATGTATGGACTAAGATAGGCGTTCGACGCGACCGTGTGGAGGCTGACGTCAATCCTATAAATTTTATACAACGATAATGTTCTCGCAATGCATCTTGTCTAGAGCCACAGAAGATTTAACCTCGATTAAAAAGTCACGCATACGTTTTTAGATTCGTTTTCTAATTCAGTAACTTAATTCACGAATTCTGTTGAGCAGTTTGAAGGCCTTATAAAGTCATTTATAAAAATTATAGCTTAGTGCCCATCATAAGCCTAACGACATGTTTACTGGTGACCGTTGTTGATTTACCCCCTTACTTATAAACGGAATAACCTTGGAGTAGCTATGCCATGTTTTGTCCTTATCCGTTGAATTCAAATGTTACAACGACAGGTAAGGGCAAAACATGGCATAGCTACTCCAAGGTTAATCCACTTTTATAAGTAAGGGGGTTAAAGTTTTAAATCAACAACGGTCACCAGCAAATGTCGTTAGATCCCAGGACCTTCCCATTTTAATTATAAATTGACTATTCATCATATGTGTCGACTGCTAGCGCAGCTTACGATAATCAATCTTGTCAATTAAAGCGTGACGTAGCGGCTGAACTGCCTGGGTACACACTGGTACAAGTACTTACGTATAAGTGCCGCGCGTGGTAGAGAAATTTTGCATAAACTCATAACAGAAATGGGCTAATATTGTTATAGCTAAGTAATCGCATGTAGTATTATAAAATTGAAAGTTTATGTGCGTGAGACAGATAGTATGTTTGTTACTTTTTCACGCTGAAATTTTTGATCTTATTTAGATCAAGTTTGGACTGGACATAGCTTATATCTTGAATTAAGACATAGGCTATCTTTATCCTTAAAAAATGCTATTCGGTGGAGTGGAGCAAACTGAGTCTACGCGAACGAAGTCTCGGGTAGAAGCTTGTAAATACCTATTTATTTTTGTTTGTTATTTTGTTGTGTTATATTGAGTTGTATTGTAGTTGTCAAGAATAAAATCAATAACTTTCGTCGTAACGTTTCAACTAGTCTGGCTGCTCTATCATAGTAATTGAAAAATGTATATCCACTTGATTGCTCAAATTTGATCGACCTTATTTATAAGTAAATAAGGGCTGTCACTGAAAACTCGGGTTACACAAGGCACGTGAGTGGATATTTCATCATGTATAAAGATTCAATTCGATAAAATTTTATACCGATTCATTAACTGGTTTTACCTTTTAAAATATAATCAGAGTGTCAATTTAGGGGTTGCACGTTCATGTCAAACATCAAGTTTGCGTTTATCCCCTAAAATATAAATCCAAATTATTTGACGTTAAAAGGGGTATTTGTTTAAACTCATCTTGTTTTCAAAACGATATTGCTTTTTCACGATACGGCCGCTTAAACTGTCAAATAAATACTGCCATAATGTTAACAATAATATAAAAACAATATTGTTAAACCATTAGGCCCGCTTGCACGTAAATTTAACCCTAGGTTAAATTATTAAAGAATGTCAGATTCACATAAGAGCTGTCAATTTTAACAAATTAAACGGTTAACCTGGGGTTGACCTAAGGTTAACATTTAAGTGCAAGCGGGCCTTAGTTTATGACAAAGCGAAATATATAGGCTGATGTTTTTTCTAACAAGAATATTCGTAAAAAAGTTTCCGTTTGTGAACCAGCATGAAATGGTATCCATGGACATGCCGTCAGTAAACGAACGTTAGGCACGCTTTGTTAAAATTATTTGGCGTGTAGTTCCCTAGGTATTGAAATATTTGAGATTTCTCCGTGAACACGGACCGTTCGTTTCGTCTGCCACGTTTCCTGCTGCTTTGTGCTAAAACAAACGCATATTTTGCAGATATTACAGCCTTTGTTTACTATGTACGTACATAAATTGTTATATTCTGCATAGCTTTTGGCAAAGTACAATGAATTGCTGGTGAGTTGTCGATATAAAGTACATGATAACGAACAAAGAATCGAATAACTGCTTTTTGAACCCCAAAAAAGAGCTAAATATAAACGCTTCACACATTTATTTGATTACGTATTTTCAGTTGTTTTAATTTTACTTTTGGTTAGGAATCCGTTTGCATGGAAAGTTTTGTTTTTGTACTTTCGAAATACATATAATTGTCCGGAATAAAATATCCCTTTGTGCTTATCAGGATAAAATTATTCCCATTTTTATTCATAAATGCGTAATAGCTAAAGTTTGCTTAACATATGGTGTGTCCTTATTTGTCATTGTGACATTTGTATTTGACAGATAGAAAGAAATAATGCCTTAACTTAAGGGCCTGTTACACAATCGTCAAGTAAAGCATATCTGACACATAAATTTAGCCCTTTCCTTTTCTTACACTTGAACATAGACAAGGAGAATATAGCTAACTTTAACTAGCACATAAATTTACTTGTCGATTGTGAAACAGGCCCTTAATAGATTTATTAAGCATTTATAAACAAGAGAGATTATATGTATGACTAATATTAACTGATTTTTCACCTGTGTACGGAAAATCAAATCTTATTATTATATCTTATTTTGTCCATACTCCTTTTATTATATTCATATTCATTTATTGTATGATAAACATGGCTTTAACTGATGAAATTAACATGTTCGCTTCCTTTTCACACAAATACATGGACCTTACTAGGGTAATACGAATAATTTAACGTACAGAGTCTGTTTCCCACTTAACTAGCTCCTAAAATGCCGAACAAATGAGGTGTCGTTGGCTTTGTCTTAGTATACGGAGTGTAAAATTATTTTTCACTGAAAATGTTAAACGTAGAACTGGGTGAGATTGGCAACAAAGGCGCAAATAACATTCACATAGTGGGATTCCAGATTCCGGGCAGAATTTGAATTTAATGGTCATTCTTTAAAATGTTTTTCTTTTAAACAATTCTATGAAAGACATAAAATTTAAAAATTAATAGCTTGAATAGATTTTATTAGAATTAAAACGGACAACGTTGACAAAAAATTTAAACAATGAATTATCTAGTATACTTGAAACAGTTGAGTTCATATTGACATTATAATTTACATTTCACTTTGCTACTCCAGGACCCTAAATCACCTGTATAATGTTTAAACCCGATAACTAGCTAACGCGTCAATGCGAATCACGTAGTGTTAATAATTTAAACTATTTGAAAGGACCATTTAATTTCCTGTTTATGTTAGCGTAATAGAAAATCATGAGCAACAAATAGTCAGGGGTTATTCAGTTGGTGTATAACTACGAATTAAAAATGACTGTACTGTAAATAACATGTAACTGACGTTAAAGGCATACTTTTCTAGTGCGAAATAACGTCTTTATTACACCATTATCTATTGGTTTAAACGAAAAAGTAAGTACTTTTTTTAATTTGTTTTTATTTATATATTGCTGTTTCTTTACGGACACATTTTTTTCATAATATAACACAAACCACAAAAAAAGAACAAAATCGTTCCGATTTTCCTAAATATGATAAGCCTTTATCTTGTCTGTCAATGTCAAGAAAACTGCGCGCCTTTTACAAATTTAAGGGCGAGAAAACTACATGGGTTGGCATGTGTCAACCGGAACTTAACAAGAGATTGTTACGACCACTAAAAAGTTGCGTCCGCCGTCACAATAGTAAAAATAAAGGCCAAAGGTTCATAAAGTGAATTATTTTTTTACGCCGCAATTTATTTTATAATTTTATTACTCACCATAAAATTCCGGTAAAATTTTCAAAAAACACCTGTAAAATCCTTAAAACTGTTTATCACACTGTCATTGCGCACATCTCGACAACACTCACGCGAGAAACGTAAAAAGGTTTATTCTCAGTCAGTCTCAGTATCGCGTCTACGGCCGTACCTCGCTACGATCCTACGTCGTAGACGCGTGCGGTTCACGTAGCGGCGTAGACACACTGGAGTGGAACCGCTACGAGATAATGTTCCGAAGTTTCCCGAGCGCCCCCGAGTGCGCCCGAGACTTTGTAAGCTGTGATTGATATCAAATGAATGTGAGAAATGAGTAGTTCTAGAGAACTCTTTGTTTTGAGGATTTCATATTTTCCCCGACGCCGGCATGACTGTATAGGTTTGAAATAAAGAAGCACTTTATTTGATTGTAGGATTTGTAACAACTCGTACGAAATTGGTCTTATTCATTATTTCGTTTGACAACTTAACAGTTTTGTTAACTTTTATATAGTAGATAAATGGCTTTATTATGCGTGTCTTAAATACTTTAATTAACAATTGTGCATGCTAAAGGCTTTATGAACCTGAATGTCTGATGCATTGAACGTAAGATAAAACTATTATTTATCTTTTTTTTAAGCTGCGTGTAAGTGCACCATCCGTTTGGGAGCTAGGACGCTACAGACAGACACACGAATTCTCAGAGCTATATCTATACATACACAGATATAAGAACACCCTTCTTTTTCCGTCAGGAGTTTAAAATAATAACCGGAAAGAAAATAATTTCTATAAAAAAAACACATAAAATTATACCAACATGGTTACCTACGTGCTTTTATTGGCATCGAGTAGTTTGCTCTGTTAACTATTTAAATAAACTACTTATTACCACGAAAATGTGATTTAAGCTGCGTGCAAAATGTTATTGAATTATGTTAATGGGAATAATCCGTCGGTCTATCGGAAAATCTATAGTTACAATTCAAATCTGTAATAACATAACAAGAAATGTTATAACATTCTGGTATTTAATTAGATTTCAGTGTGATTCACATTATCTACGGTTTTTTTTAGGAATGAATGCGGAAACGTTAATACCGTGTAACATCTACATAGTTATTTGTTGTACGAGTGCCGAGGTTAGAGCGTGAGCTTTTGAACCCTGTAATGACATACACACACGAGAACCTTAACAGCTAATTATGTACCGTTGCATACATAACTTCTTCTACGAGCTTAAAAAGAAAACTACAACGTTTGTCGTTACTAGTTTAGTTCTTTCTGGCGGTTTCTAAATTGACAGGGACCACTAAAAAAAATTACAGCGTCATACAGGCTTGTAATGTTCTTTATTAAGCTTATTAATTTAACATTTTAAAGATTTTGACTCACTTTGACAAAGTATAAAAATTGGAATGTCAATGTTGTACATACTGCAACACAGGAACCAATTAACTTTAGTGGTGTTTTCTTAATTATTATTTGTTTAAACGCTCTTGTTATGTTAATTAATTAAATATTTTTCTTATTTTGACACATTAAACCTATTGTAAAAACAGTTTTTGGCAAGGGTAATATAAAAATGTATATTATGTCTGTTGATCACCAAACACCATCACTGACATTGTTCATGCGCGTAACCATGGTAATGACAATGCTATAATAATTATAAAAGAATTATTATTATTGCCATGGCAACGCTTATTATACAACTGTTCCAACACGATTCTGTTACGCTATAGGTGGTATTCTGATACAGTTAACGATATCAATATTAGCGGCTAGCGGTACGCGAGTAGAAAAACTACTATTTCAAACGTAAGTACGTTATTCAATAACTCACGTATCATCGATATGAATGTGGTCACATTTTGCATCAGTTGCAATTTAGCCGGAACATGGAGATAAAATTGGCAGTGGTTAAGCCGCAAACGCATTGAAATCGCAGGCGGCGCGTGGGCGCGCATTTCATATTATAAGGCGTTCAAAAAGCGTGACGAAAGCGTTTTAAGTATGGGAACGTGCCGCAACGAACTGCCTCCACTCTGTGCATCTGCAGCTTTACCGCCGTACCCAAAGACATTAATGAAAAACCGGCCAAGTGCGCTCGATGAACTCGCGTGGAGAGGGATCCGTACATACGTAATTTTCTTTATGTTTTTTTTTTATCGATTTTTTATAGGTTTTCCTGTAATTTACAAGCAATGAACTATATTTAGTATTTTTTTCAAAATTTTACGCTCGGTAGTTTCGGAGATCGGGGGGAATGGTCAATTTTCATCTTCTTTCGTGAATAAAATCAAAACTATTTATTTTAGAATAATAACAAAAATATATTTGAGATCCTCATAACGAGTCTTTTCATTTGATATATGACACAGTAAGGTAAGCAATTTTTTTTTTAATTTCCTAATTTGTCCACCGAAAATGACACATATTTAAAAAAAAAAATTGATTTACTTTGCACATCTGTGTTTGGGTCATTACATATGTGTACCAAATTTCAACGCAATCGGTCCAGTAGTTTTGGAGCAAATTGGCTGTGACAGACGGACAGACACACAGTCGCACGAATGATCCTACAAGGGTTCCGTTTTTCATTTTTTGTACGGAACCCTAAAATTTGACGATGAAATGACTTACAATCGTCATTAACTAGCTCTGATTGCGGCTGTTGCTTACAGCCGTCTGAAGTAAGTACGTTGGGCCTTCGATAACGAATACATTTTGTACCACCATTTATACCATTAATTATTAGGTCTATTATTATTTATTAATTCAACTTATTGGGGATTTGTTGAGACAACAATTGGGGGAAGTTATTATAACGAGTGACTTGTAAACAAAGCGCTGAGAGCAATAACAAGTGTTTGTTTCCCTTTTAATGGCTTGTTAAATTTGTAATAAGATTCGATGCGAGTAGCAATCTTCTATTATTAAGTATTAGCGACCCGCCCCGCTCCGCTCTGGATAATCGTTGTCGCTAACATACAAACAAACAACCAGAAACTTTTACCTCTTTATAATATAAAAGCAGAGTAATAAAGCAGACACTTTGTCTTAATCTAGCGTGTCTTCACTTTGACCTTAGTTAATATTTTTTGACGTTACAAAATATTAGTATAGCTTCGACCCTGACTCCAAGGATAGCGGTACCAGGTTCGATTCCCGGTAAAGGGAATGATGTGATAAGCACCAATAGTAGGTCATATTTAATTATATTGTTAAGTATGTTTATCGCCGTCCAGTGTCTATACAGGGTGTCCGGGCCATAATGACCAACCTTATAGGGCTGGATAGCTCAGCTCAGGAGTGGCTAAAATATGATAAATTATTTAGTAAAAGTGGCACCAAAAACGAGATAACTCAACTTTTCAAAATTTTGGAAATGCGGTACCTTGGTTCACCTTTTATCGTAGTGTTGTATCATTTCACACTCAGGCAAACTGTCTTTTAAAACATTTAAAATTAGTTATCTTCATTTTAAACGGAAGCAAAATTCGTTTTTTAATTTCGCTTGTTTGATAAAATTTAGTCTTTGTTGGACAAACTTAATAATAACTTCGCTGTTGTAATCAATAAACTCAATTGTTATATCATTTTAGAATCTCCATTAAACAGGCCAATTTTTAGGAAAACAGCACTACAGGTCTTAGTTCATTTTTTTTACACCGTGCTATGTTAAACTTCCCGCAAGAAAAATTCAGATTACTAAACTTTAAATATTTTTTTTTAACTGCTTATCTTTTATTGATTTCGTTGATAGGGTCTTAAAGATCAGCTATCTTTCACAGCAAACGAAACGGATAAATTCCAATAAATGTGGCTGCGGCATCGAAAATAGTGAACCAGGGTACCGCATTTCTAAAATTTTGAAAAGTTGAGATA
Organism: Acleris cristana; assembly: GCA_948252455.1. Classification (NCBI taxonomy): domain Eukaryota; kingdom Metazoa; phylum Arthropoda; class Insecta; order Lepidoptera; family Tortricidae; genus Acleris; species Acleris cristana. Next base: position 8,571,003 of record OX411775.1, read on the forward strand.
TCTTGTTTTTGGTGCGACTTTTACTAAACATGATTTATCATAGTTTGGCCACTCCTGAGGTGAGCTATCCAGCCCTGTAATGTTGGCCACTATCTCCCAGACACCCTGTACATCAGATTATAATTATCACATTTTTAATTGCATTCGACGTGTTTCCGTACTTGTATTGTCAACGAGACGATAGTTGTTATTTAGTTGAAAACACGATAAATTGTCACTTCAAACGCGCTCTCAAAATCTCAGCCTCTACTCAACTCGATAAAACCATATTGCCTTTGATAATGAGGTATTACCCTGTTGAATCTCCATCCATAGGTCTCTACTGTACAGTTACCAGCAATAATATATTATCCTACATTGGGCACAAAAATATCTGACATGCTCTTATATCTCTAGTAATAAAGACGTGTAAGATATTTTTGCGCCCAATGTTGGATAATATTTGATTGCTGGTGACTGTACTCTGTAAAACAATATTGCTTTTGCTGTATTCTCGTATTGTTAAACGTTACGATAGTTTTTTGTTTACTTGAGAGTATAGCGGCTGACTTACAAACAATACCATAACAGGTCAAAGACAACATGGTTTTTATCGCCTAGAATTATTGTTTAGTTCGCCTACTACATCCGAAGACCGCCTCCCCAAGTGTTTTACCTAAACAAGATGCTGGTCACGATCCTACACTTTTCTTCGTTGTAGATATTACAAATATAGCAAATTGTGTTATCGCTAAGAACCCCATGATTTGCCGGTATTGAATTATTATTGGCGAGGGATCCCTCTCAAAAGGGTTTGGTGATTAAGCCCTTAGTGAAGGTTCCTTCGCTTCAATTATTTGAATGGTTGAAATGTCTCTGTATGTATGGACAATGAAAGATGTTTAAGTATGCGTCTATTATACCCACTTGTTAATTGCAGGTACTTGGACATAAAGTATACAATAACAGAAAGCAAGCTTTAAAAAAATCAAATCTTGCTAACCTACTTTAAATCATTATAAATCCTGAATGATCTTTCAAATTTAAAAATAATGAAAGAAACTTATTTTTAAATACCTATTCAATTGTCATAGTTCGTCGTCTTTTTAAATATTCGTTGTTTTATGGCCATGAAACAGCAGCGGCAGCACCCCGAAGTCAAAAACTTCCTGTACCTGTAAAATGTATCCAAAAATAGCGGATACCCTACCTCTTTTGATTAAATTTGGTACCCACCTTAGGTCCAAAGTCAATCTGACATTCTACAACAATTAGGTTGAGTTTCCTAAAAGTTACAAATGACTTGACATCTCTAATGACATTGACGACTTCAAGCATATTTTTCTTGAAATGGGTCCCAAATTAATGCTCGTGACCGTACGTCCGTACCTACAATCTATAGGTAGATCAGTTTATATTATAATAATAATCAACATAATCAACTAGAATCCGAACAAGAAAGTATTAAAGTTAAATATTATTACACCCAGTTTATTAAAAGACGTGAAGCTCTGGCATTATTAACTTGAAAAAATAGGATAAGCTCAGAAAACTTGCTACTGCAGTCAGGCTGAAATAGAGTGCGCCTTGATTTGCTTAGTTAAACTATTAGGTATGACGTAATTTCGATATTCTGAATAATACTATTTTTTTTACGCAAAGCCATTAACTTATTTACTTATTTAGCCAAAAACTTAGCGATAAGCTTTGAACTAGGTTAATTTATGTAAGAATGTCACCTGATATTTATGTATGTATTTAATATTTTGATTTATCACATAATTGACTCCATATTAGTTTAATGATTGGCATAACTCTATGAAACCTATTTAGATGAAGATGGCGTCGCTCGAACGCTGCGAGACGCTGCGACACTCGGCAAAGCATTAAATTTCACACATAATTTACGTTGAATAGAGAAGCAATTAAGTTAACACTCGGGGCGTCTCATTGAACTCCTGCTTTTTGCGGGCGTGAGATATGTCACGAGGATTTCTATTAAGTATCTTAAAAGGGAAGTTTTATCAAATGTAATGAAGGGACTGGGAATATTTAGCAGTAAAAAGGGCAAATCTGAGAACGTATATAAAATTAGCTTGTATGTGGGCTGAATGCTATTATAACCTATTCAGTCGTTCATGCGTGATTAAAAAAAATCGCCCAAGAGTATATCGGACTCGCACACGAAGGGTTCCATGCCATTATTCAAGTTTAAATTTATTTTATTTTTTATTATTGTGTTATTATAGCGGTATATACATAGGTAGGCATAAGAATACAGTCTTTGAAAATTTCAACTGTCTACTTAATTACTGTTCATGGCGTACAACCTATTGATAGACAGACGGACGTACTGCGGAGGCTTAGTTATAGAGTTCCATTGGCATCTTTTGGGTACAGAACCCTAAGACACATCCTCACAAACTTTCACTTTTATAACATAAATACTGAACACAAAAACAAAGTGCTCAATAAACCAAGTAAATAAAAGAGGATTTCATTACTATAATGATCCTCTCCAAAATCTACTCGTACTTCGTGCACATTTTAATAATTTTAACTCACATTTTCCAAATCGCAAAAGTTTTTGGTGCAGCGATGACTAGCGTTGCCCGCGTTAATTTTGCCGCTAGATTTTACTGTAAGTACCGTAGTAATACAATATCGTCGTGGCTGAGCATTATTAAAGTATTTAGCATAGAGCTTCCAGGTCATTTGTGCCCATTAGGGTGTCCGCTAATGGTAACAGCCATGGTCCAGCGGAATGCTCGTGAAAATGGTTTTACTGGATTCAACTCGATGCCCATTGCGAGTAGTTTTTGCCTGAATGGTCCACTCCGAATGTACTGACCGTGGCTCGTTTGTTGATCAATTAAACCAGTTCGTGGTGAGACTGACAATTCATTTTAAAAGAATACATTAATGTGATTTCTGGAATGCTTTTTACAATTAGGCATAGTATGATATTCAAATGCGTATGTGATACAAATCTTAAATCACTATTATTTATGCTTGTTACGTAGTGAAATTACTTAAAAAAATATATGTTAAAAACTCCTCCATAGTAACAAAACTATTTTTATTCGGGCTTTGACAAGTTAATCCTCAAACTACGAAGATGGTTAAAGCTTCCGAGTAAAGCAAAAATATGTAATATTAATTTGACTATACAACTGTCACCTAGCTCGCATAGCGACACAGTTTAGTAACGAAACATATTCAGTACGTCGGCAAACCTTGCGAGCTCCAGGAATTCCAACATAATAGCAATTCATTCGAATGGGCGCGCCTAGCACAGACCTGCGGAGTGGGCTACAGAAGTACCGATAGCAGCCTAACAGTTATGGCCGCCCGAATAGCTGAGGTATCCGTACTCTCCATGAATTACCCGTTTTATTGCTTTCAATTTTATTTTATACCCCTTCATATTCCTATTGACCGAACAGAAAGATTACCTGCAATTCTAAAAGTGCTTTAAAATGTTATTCCTTGGATTTCTTTGAATTTGAAACATTCGTTAAATCGCTTTTCTTGAAGACTGAAAAGGATTTTGTCTAAGCAATAAAAATATTATTACATCGCAGAGACGCTTTGTTCCTGAGCGTCGGCTGCGTTCGTTGCATGTTTGTTTATTTAAATTTTTAGAATTCTGTTTAATGTTTGCGTTTTCTGTTTTAATATCGCTTGCATCAACTACGTTATATTCGTATTTCATTTTTTAACTATGTACATACCCTTTTATCATGATTCCAGATTTTATTGTCAATGGTTTTTTTTGTTTGCTTTTAACTTTTATCCTGAGTCGTAACTTTATTATCAACGCAAGCAACAAAAGCCGTTTTATCTACTCTGTCCTCGGCAAACCCTTGCCGACTTTTTTGAGTGAATTATTCCCCGAAATCAAGATGGCGGCCGATGTTTGCTATTCGTCTTATCTGCCAAACAAAATGTAACAAGCGCACTTAACACTCCCGTTATAAATCCTCTAGGTCTGGTTTATGGGAAAAGCTTTAAGAGTTATTTTCTTTTAAATAATGTCATTACATGATCGTCTATTACTTCGAATAAGAAAGGTTTCATTGTGATTTGATGTAATAATTTGTGTGCCTATGCGATCTGTATTTTTGGTTATCCGTTCTTCTCACCAAAAGTACGTTTGGCACGTATGTTTCTTTCGCATAAACATTTTTGTGGTAACATCTTTCATTGGTAACATTTCTTGTTATAGGTTAGGCAAAGTTACAAAAAGAAATCCGCGGCAGGAAGTACTTTGCCAAATGATTATTAGTAAAACATTAATAAACCACATTTTTGTACAAAGCCTTTCGAAGCAACTGTAATCAGAATTTTATTGATTTACCAATATAGACAAAATATTACGAGCTTAAAAAAATCAAACAGATGATCGATGCTTCTATCAATCCTCTTTTGACATGAGCCTTAAATCTCCCGGTTTGTAGACAATGGGCAACTTATACAAAGAATCCCGAGTTTGTCGCAGTAAAAGGCATTAGGTGAGAGATAAGATTCCCATCGGCGAGCGTTCAGCCTCTGTAAGCAGTTAATTTTGAGATTTTCTACCTTTTCCACTTACACAATGGATTGCAAGGCAAAAATGCCACCTTGCAAAAAAGGGACATTTGGGAGATGATAGTCTTGTTTTGGACGTATTTTTTTTATCGGAACAAAAGATAATGAGCACTACTAAGCCGAGAAATAAGAGGGTATAATATTTTTAATCAGCAGAAAAAGCGTGTAAAAATATTTGGTTTATGTGCTAGTTACGGTTAAAATACATAACGAATTGATCAGAATCCCGAATTTTTATAATTCCGAATGCAATGTTTTGATAGAAACCTTTATTTTTTGATATTGCTTGTTTATCATACCTAAACTAATCTACATACTTATAGTAATTTATATTACAAATTTAATCTAAAATAAAAATAAATATCTAAAAATGAATATTCGGAAAAACAATCGGAATTTTTGAGTGTTCCCGCTAATTACTTATGTTAGTTCATTTGTGCTCAAACTTTGCTTAGGTACTTATTTTTTTGGTTTCATTTAGTTTAGTGTATTTGTCTAAGAATTTACTACATTTTTTCGGTTTTTTTACATAAGTATAGCAATGAGTCGGTTTAATTTTTGTACAGTTATAGTTAAAGAACGGTATGGCACAGGGATATTTATATCTAATTCTTAAAAACTGCATCTTTTCGATCGGTTTATCAACGGTTGATCCTCTTAATTGAGAATGCACGCCCTAAAATTCTGTTTGTACTATCCGGCGAGACAACTTAAACTCACCGGTTAATAAGTTGGGTGAGTTGAAAACTGTATTCCGAGAATAACATGGCTGAAGCTCGAGGGATCCTGAAGGAATTGTGATTGACAAATTTATGGACAAAATTTTGAAACTTGCATAAATTTAGAAGAATAACAAACAGCTACCAAAAATGAACCGTAAATGTATGCATACCTACCAAATATAAAAAAAACAATCGTAGTAAAGTCAGAATTTGCAATGTTGGTACTCGATTTCATCATAAAAGCTCTCAACGAATTAATTCGCTTTTGTTTACGATTTAATAGTGCACTGAGTGAAACATAATAGTGCTTGATGGCTGTTGGGCTATTAAGCTGAGTCTACACTGAACCACAGCGCACCAAGCCAAATAGGTTCAAATAAAAATCATAGACTAAGGGTTGGATAAGGTGGATCGACGATTTGGTTAAGGTCGCGGGAGACCGATGGTACAAGAGGACAAGGGTTCACATCGTATGGACCGCTACCCCTATGCAGTGAGGAGATATTATCTCAAATTCTGCTCTTAATGGAAAGAAATAGAGGCAATAACAAGAAAGTATTTCTACGTATACGTAGATTTTAGTGGCGGAACTCAATCCTTCTAATAATATTATAAATGCCAAAGTTTGTGTCCTAGTTTGTTCCTCCTTCACGCTGCAACGGCTGGACGGATTTGAATAAAATTGTAGATGGAGATAGCTCATACGTTGGATTACCACATAGCCTACTTTTCATACCAGAAAATATAAAATTTCCCAAGGGAATAAGGATAATCAAAATTTACGCGTACCCATAAAATAGGAAACATGCAAAATGAGTACTGACTTTACACACCATTACTTAGTCCCTTTTTTTTTCAAAAGATAAATTCATTTTTCAGCAGAATCGTTGGCATCACATAACTCCGTGGAGCACTCTTTAAAATTACCTTATCTAGAAGAGCATACAGTCAACGACTCCGATGACTCGCATAGCAACGGCTGTTATTTACTTTGAGAAGAAAAACCCAACACTTTACTAACATCGCTATTGCAGGAAAACAAATTGCTTCCTTGTGTTGTATATATGGCCATTGCGTTGCGTCACTAAGCAATGATATGATCTATTCGAGGTGGTGAAAACCATATCGTCTTTAACTTGTAAAGCTGGGCATTCACGGACGCGCCGTTTGTCTCGGTGACATGCGCGTTCGCTTTCCACTGAGTTGTATAATGGAATGTCGTCGTATGAGAATTCATACTATACACCGCAGTGGAAAGCGAACGCGCACGTCACCGAGACAAATGGCGCGTCCGTGAATGCCCAGCTTTATGGTATTGTTTTTAACTTGGCCGCTATTACTGTCAAGTAAATAAGAGCTATCAAAACGTTAACAATACGATAACAGTTCAAAGACGATATGGTTTTTACCGCCTAGAATCTCGGCCCAGTGTACCCTCCGCCTAGCCGTCCACTTAACACACTCGGCGTCGCTTTGTTAATGTATCGCCGGATCAACTGTTGCTACAGTTAATTCATACGATTCTGGCCTTTATTCACTTCGTACAATAAGTGGCTTTTTATTTCTTTTCATTTGAGGATATGGGAATTTGCGTTGTTTTATAACGCCAGAAAAAATATCGCGGGAATAATTTACTGGGGCGCTATATATTGCTTCTGACATGTTATCATATTGTCAACTCTTATTTACCCGACAGTAATGGCAGCTGAGTTAAAAACAATACGGTAACATGTCAAAAACAATATGGTTTTACCGAGTAGGACAAAGCCCCTGAGCAGTAAGCTTGTGCTGTCTTTATCTTACTGGTATTGCGGCAGATAATGCGTTAGGAGGCAAGATGAATATTAATATTACATTATGATTGTATCTGTGTCAATATTGTTACGCCTGCTGATTCAGACGAAACTTCAACTTTTCAAGCTGTGGCAGCCAATATTTAAAAGCTGTTATATAATAGAGTAGTATACGCAGAGGACGATATCATTATTAAGTACGTTTATCAGTAGTGTATTTTGATTTCATATTATAATTGTATATAACAAAATGAAAAAACTAAGACTTTAAGAAACCTTTACCTATGGCCTATGCTAGCTGAAAATTCTTTTTATTGAGTATAGAATGCAGACACAGCTCCCACATAAACTGTAACCACCGCCGCTTTGCATAACATATACCCGTTGTTATCATACTATAGCCATCCGCAGAATGACATCAACGCACATAGAATGTAATAGAGTCGTATGCAGGAAAGTCAGACAATGCGGATTCTTACCAAGATTTTCAGAAATGCTGAAGCCCGGAGTAAAGGAAAATTTCGTCTTTTCCTTCCATATTTGCTTTTGAAGAAATCTAACTTGACATCGCCGCTAGTGGAAGTTTGAAGCAGTCTTCGTGCAATTTTAATTAAGCCAACGCCTAAGTTTCCGTATGAAAGGATTCTTTTAAAACTATGACGTTCATGACTATGATGTTGATATTAGTGTTTAATTCGTAATCAAATTGGTCGTCCTTTTCTAAAATTATAAGGGCAGTATTAATATAACGCACAGTAGGGTAACTTGTCCGAAATTTTCATTTGTCAGAAAATCGTTTCTCTCTGAACCCATTAATTTTTCAAAATGTATAACGAGATATACCTACAGAACCTGTAGGTTAGGTTAGGTTAGTTTTATAACAATCCAGGAAAGTTAAACGGTTTCATAGAAAAAGGATTTTCGGTCAAATGAAACAGCGGACAAAAGTTTTTTTTTGTGGAGAAGCCTGAGAGATGCTTTTGCCCAGCAGCGGGACGGAAACGGTTAGATAAGTAAGTAAGTAAGTAACATGCATAAAAATACCAAAATAAAATAGAAGGTTTAAAAATCGTGGCTTCTTGAACTGTAATAGCATGTAGAGAAAAATCGAACTGTGTTAAGTGTTCTTTTTATTGATTTATAAGGTTGATTGCTCTGGCTTTTACCGCATTTCCGTCGATGCTTACGATGCGACTTCGCCTTGGCGGTCAGTTTATTTGAGTCTGCCAAACTTGTTTCTGAAACTCTTTTTATCTATATCTAGAAATTAACCAACTTAAAAAAAAGGAGGTCCTCAGTTTGACGTTCTTTTATAATGTTACCTGATTACTCGAAGACAGCTGGACGGATTAGAATTTTTTCCCAGGTGTTCCCATTGTTATCAGGTCAGGACCTGATGGTGGGATCCCGGAGAAATCGAGGGAACTCTTCAAATATGAGGATAAAGGATACCTATAGGTATGTAGGTAGGTAGGCTATAGCGATTTGGGTATAAATTGCTGCTTATTGGATGTATGAGGAAGTCGGTTCCAAATTGGCTCATCTAATTATTTTTACTCATAACGTATTGTAAGTCATAATCATCGCAACTCCTAACGTACTTTTTTCAGCAACTGTTACTTTTTCAGGAATTTTATAAATCAAACCTAACCAGACCTAGTCTTATCTACAATTTTACTATACTACTACAAATTTTAGATGAACTTTGGCGCACCGGAGCAATTCATAAGGACGACAGTCAAATATACAGACCCGCAGTTGCGCTCGAATCAACCAGCGTATCAGATACGAGTTACTGAATAAAGTTTCACGTCAGTGTTTTAGTCTCATTGTTCAAAATGTACCCCAAGAAATATGAAATCTGGAATCTGGCAAAAGTTCAAATGGTTTGAACAGATTATATTTTATGGAGGAAAAACACCACCAAAGCATTTCTCGAAATTTTGACCACTGCGAGTAATATTATCTCTCAATTTATAACAAACTAGCTTGTGCCCGCGACTTCGTCCGCGTAGATTTCGATTAAAATTATTCCCTCGGGATCTTTTAAATTTTACCTGATCAAAAGTAGCCTAACTAATAAATAGTAACTTATATGTTTGCCAAGTTTCATTCCGATCCGTTCTGTAGTTGAAGCGTGATTGAGTAACAAACATCCAAACTTTCTCATTTATAATATAAAGTAAGATAAGATAAGATAAGGTACCTACATGAACTATGCATTAATGAAATAACATTCTTATCTTATCTTACCTATATACAGATAGGCTCACTTCGGATACACTTCAACCCTTTACGATCTTTTGTGATCTTACAAACTCAACCGTTCGAATGTGCAGGTTTCCTCACTATATTTTCCTTCACCGTAACAGCATCGGGCTATATACTGACCTCAGTTAGAAAGACTCATTGATACAGTCAAGGAACTGGATGGTTTCGCAATTTGACATAATACGTACATTTGCCGAATTAAATGATTTCCACCTGGCATTAGTCCTGTTACGCCAGAAATTGTATAACACGGCCAATTTACGTATTTAGTCAAACTGCTAAACAATCAATTTCCTTGACTATACATAATAAACTAATAAATCTCGAAATATCTAAAAGGCAACTTCTTCTAGTTTTTGTTTTGCACTTAATAGACGTTAAAACTTTATTTTATTGTTACCAAAAATCTTTTTTTTATTAATCCCTACCCATACTTGTACGATGTGCTCGTATATATGTAGCCTATCATACAAAACTGCATGTTAAAACCTCTTGCTTGAGTTAACCGCAGCTCTCACGTAACTCTAAAAGCTAGAATAACGCGGCTGTCAATTTCCTCCTGTTCCCAGGGCTCCCCCGCTTTGAACGATTTCGTTTACACCCTGAACATGCGATTTGGTGAACCGTTAACTTTCTGTGTTTGATGAGACTGATGTGTTTTACTGTTATTATACGAATTCCAATCTTCATAACAACTGAACCTTTTTCGTTTAGAGCGTGATTTACATTGGCTGTTTCCGACATTGAGCTATGTTATTCGCTTTTTTGCAGTTTGCATTTTTTTCGTGTTTTAATGTTTTAGTCAGCATTATAAATAGCTGCACTCTTTTGTATACCTTGTAACATTAACGCCTTTGATAGGTTACTGCAGCAGTTCAAACATGACGTTAAAGTGACAAAGCAATAAAGTGTGCTGCTGCTTATTATAAGGCCGACCGTATACCTACTTAATAGTTGAGTTCGGCTTTATTTGGCAAGTTAACGAGCGTTAAAGAACGTGTGAAATTTAAATTATGTACTTATCATTCAAATACATCTTTAGACCTTGAAGTTCGTTTACTAATTAATGTAATCTTTGCCGGTAATCCCTTAACGAGATAATTAATTAAATTGATGTGATACAATTTCACGCTCATTTGAATATCACTAATTAATTACGATTTGTTTACACTTGAAGTAGAAAAAAAAAACTTAGTACTTATAAATTTACTTGACTGAGATGCTCGTCTCAAGATACGTGAACGTAAACGTCAAGTAATAAGAAAACTGTCATTTTTGATGCACCGTCGCATGGCGGGCATCTTAGCCAAGATCCATTTATTAAGAGCAGCGGTCGTGTGGGCGTTGCCGGTGCATTGTGTCGTCGCAACGTTGTAATGTGAAGTGTTTTAACGCATCGTGTGGCATGTCGTTACAATTTATATGTAGAACAACGCAGTGGCGATGACGCAACGCACACGCAATGCTCGTGTGGCATCCCTCTATCATCGCCCTTAGTCCTCAGGGTTGACAATTCGGAATTACATTATGTCCTGTGCCTAATAGCCCACTTATCTAGGCCAATTTATCCGTCGAATATCCTTTTCTATCTAACGTAAGAGACGTGCTGAGTGAAAAGCGAAAAAAAAAAAAGTGTGCTTTGCAAAGTAGCGACTTAACTCTTAAAAGACCCAATTGATTCCCATCAAATCTAACTCAGAAACACAAAGGCAAAATTTACTACAAAACAAATATGAACCAAACATGTGCAAACGGAACTCACACCCCGATGGTGCCGTACAATTTTAATTTCTATATGTAGATATTTAATCCATCTCGGGAATTGAGAGCCTCGACGCATATTACCCGTATTCGATCTCAAAACATTTATTTATAATGAAAAGGTAAGACTGAAGGATAAACTTTACTTTGCAGAAGAATAAAATTGTTCCCCAATGAACAATTTTAATGTCTGCATTCCTTTCTTTATTTTGCTTATGAAACTTTTCTTTATACCAAATTTTAAATATCTTTTGATGGGTGAGTTATATGTGTCAAAATATAAATTAAAATAAATCGGATGGCATGAATGAGAGATAAAATGAATAAGGGGGTGTATTTAGTAAGACCATTTGACATTAACTTCAACTTGATACTTTTACCGTTTCCTGTAAAAAACCTCTAGACAGGTGAAGATATGGATGGAGGAATAAACAATAAGTGACCCTTCAGTCACTCTTATTAAATTTTTGCTTCAGTGTTCTTCAAAATCTAAATATATTTTTGGTACCGGACAAGTTGTGTCTTGTGATGAGACTCCACGTTTTTGGTCAAGGATTACATACGAACAATGTAAGTAACTTTTACAATTTATCGCTTGAAACAAACAATCTTAGACTTAATAATATCCCAGAGATACATTTTAAACAAGCCAGCACTATTACAAATATAATAAAATATGAAAAGCACCGTACAGCGTTTGCATTCAAATAACACTGCAGACTCAACTTTTGCCCAGATTTTATCCTTGAGCAACAGCGCCAGAAAATTATCAACCGAGCGAGAAATTAAAGTAGCCGTGAACGGCATGAAATTAACTAAGTCTCTTCCCGAGCTCCCAGACTCAGTGTTAAGGTCTTAAGGTGGCGGATTTAGCTCACACTCGCTAACTTGCCTCATTCGCGGAGTTGGATTTGCACAATTAAATAATGAGTTTATTATACCCATTAATTCATTTCGGCTGCCGTTTTGCCGCTTGGTTTCACTGTAGATTTGACATTCGTGTGCGAATTAACTCAAATTTGCTTTGTTCTTTAATTATTTAGCATAATGAGATATTGTCGATTATTCTTATAATGAAACAAAACTCGAGAAACGTAAAAACTCCAAATTGAAACTGTAAACTGATTGGAGGTCACGAGCCAACCCATTACGAATGTAAAATAAAACTGTTGTTATTGTTAGTCCAATTAAAGTAATTGAGTGAATATCAATTGCCCACAAAATTAATAAAAGGAATAATGATCCATCGTTCAAAGTACCTATCATTTCTAATTAATAAATGACGAGGGCGCCGGTTAAGTACTCCTGTCAAGCACAATATCTTGTCTTTTTGTAGAAACGCTTCATTTTATTAGAAAAGACATTAGAAGTAAAGTGGAGATAGATAACTTATTCACGTTACATTTGTTTAAAGTAGATAGGTATGCTTTGAAAAGGCAGTTTATGATTTCCGAAATAATACATCAATATTGTTTTTGCAAAATAGATAATCACGTTTTTGATGAGTTAAAAGCACAACATGCTACTTACCGCGTTCTTTCCTCGCCACAATTTTACACATTTTAGCTTTTAGCTCACGGACAAGGAAGTTCATTACTCCTATTTATGCTAAAAAAATACTTTTTAAAGTAATTGTGGTTTGTGTTGTGTTAGATGAAACCATGCTCTAAGCAGGAATGTTATTTATTAAGCCAGAACCTTACCTTTTCTTAATTTTGATTCAGTTTTCAATTTGTACTTAGCACTAGAGTTATGGCAGGAACTGGTATGGTTAAACATTTTTCACGCACCAATATTGGGCAGCACTTCTAAAACTGACCAAACAATAAAGACCGCGCGAGACTCGTCAAAAATCACAATGTATATTCATTTTTGCATTTATACCGCAAATTGCTTCAATACAGACGGCAGTCTCGTGTAAAACGAATTTGTACCGAAACTAAAATTCGTGACGCGAGCGTCCCAGATGCGTTATTTTTGTTCACCACGCTCCTGCTGCGTTCATTCAATTTTATTAACAACATTATTTACTTTGAACACGCCTCGTTACTCCGTACGTTTATGTTTTTCTCGGGCTCCCAGGGATATGTAAATAATGCAAATTGTGTCCGTCATTTTATACAACCGTGAACATCAACGATTCCGAAAAATACGTGAATGCGTGCTGTATAATTGTATGAAAATAAGTTGTGAGTTCTGTTCTATTTCATAAATATAAATTGGTTTTCAGATTACCCTACCCAAATTTTTCATAAGTGAATCAAAATTGAAACCACCATTAAACCAGATTCGCTTGTTATTTATGACGAAGATATGAAATCTAAATTATTCAAGTAGCCTATTTCCCCAATTGGTTTTAGAATTACATGGTAAAAAAAGGTGTACGATCTATTTCAATATAATTCTATTAAATGTAAATGTTTTAAGACGATTGTTAAATATTTAAATCGCAAAATAAACAATATGATTTGAATTCTAATGCTACAATTAATCAAAACGTAAGTCTTAGAAGAAAAAGCAATTATTTACTGTTTCAATTTAAATCCCAGAAATCAGAAACAAAAAGCCCATTAATGCTGTTCAATTGAAATTTCATTCTCTTTTATTATAAGATGCCATTATTTCGGGAATTATAGACTTACAAGAGTAAGGCAGGTTAAATAAATTCTAGGACGTGATATTGCTATGTTTTGGTTTTAATGACACTTGACTACAAAGAGCTTAACTTAAGGAGAACGTGAGGCATTCTGTCCAATTACAAATAATTATCGAATTATTCTTATATTATGGTAGTAGGACCTTGACCGTGTAAGAGCCGTCCGGACCGCTTTCACCGTCTTATCCTCCAAACGTCAGCAGTATTCGCATTGTTGTGTTCCGGTATGGGGAGAAGACAACCGGTAAAATTGCTAGCATAGAGCATTCCATCTTATTCCTCAGGGATCGCCACGCATTTGCAATCATAAGATTGCAGTCTTGAGATTTGTAGTCTCGAGAATGCATTTATATGGGTCACAGATCTCACTTACCATCAGGTGGTTTGTGTGCTCGTTTGCCTTACCCACGTCATAAAAAGAAGTGTATGTATTGGTCAAGTTTGCCGCAGAACTGACGACCGTTGGAGCCGTTCTTGAGTGGTGACCGCGCGTCTCGGCAAACGTTGCGTGGAACGTGGTAAGATGGAGCGATGATATGCGCAGATTGGCTGGTGTAGGTTGGTTGAGAGAAGCTGAAGATCGGGAGCAGTGGCGTGCATTGGGAGAGAACTTTGTTCAGCAGTGGACTAATACGGGCTGATAATGATGATGATGATGATGATGATGATGATGATGATGACGGTGATGATGATGATGATGATGATGATGATGATGATGATGATGATGATGATGATGATGATGATGATGATGGTGATGATGATGATGATGATGATGATGATGATGATGATGATGATGATGATGATGATGATGATGATGATGATGATTGTTTAAGTATTGAATAGATTGAAGTAGGTTGAAGTAGTAGGAACACGGAACGCTTTCTAAAATATAACAGATGGTCGTCAATGGCAGATCTTCTACGTCAATCCTACACATTTTGGATAACGAAAACGAACACCGAATGCAGCCTTGGTTAGGGCCTCAGATCACATAATCATCAAAAAGTAGATAGGTACCTTTAGGTCCACAAGAGTGATAAACCTAACACGGCACGCTCCATGGCTGGTCACGGATGAACTCAAATTCGCTTAGCTGTGCTCACGCCCTATTCGTTACTACAATCTATGTAATCTACCTATAGAAAATATCTAAATGTCATAAAATAAATGAATTTTATTTGAGTTCAAAACTTATTTAAGTAAGTACTTATATAAATATCACTTTCAAGTTTCAGCTAAATAATCTTTTATGCCGTTCAATGTACATAATTATAAACTAAAGTTCGTGGAGCGGCGTTCATGTTTTCTCCTACTCGTATTCCTTCAGCGCAGTAATTAGTTATGTAACATTGAAAACGACTTTCATAATGTTCAACTTCAACATAATATCTACGTAAATAAGATTTTGAATCAAATTTCACGAGCTCCACAAGCAAAATGCAAAAGTTACAATTTTGGGTGCTCAACATCGTCGCTACCTCCATTATTACGTATGTATGTAGATAAAAATAAAGAAATAAAAGTAATAAGTAGGTACTTTTCTTTGTTTAAATAACCCAAGATTAAACTAAAAGGTGTCATAAGTTTAACATTTATATTTGTGTATGTATGTATGTTTGTCTGTCTGTGCCATCGTAGCTCCGAAAGTAGAATTCTTCGTTATTTCGGGATATTTTTACTATTTTAAAATTGTAGAATTGGTAGCCTTTAGGTTTAGAAAGACCACTAAGCAATTTGTTAGATTATTTTCACACAAGCATTTTTTTATAGCAGCGAATTTTCACATCGCGTTCTTTCATAATCGTTTATTTTCCCGTGTCGTTTCCGGGTTAGAATAGTGCCACTCCATGTCTTCCCGTGGATGTCGTAAGAGGCGACTAAGGGAATGAAGGCTTGTAGTACTGTTAGGCGATGGGCTTGCCCCCCCCTGTACAGTCAGCGTCATATAGAAGGTAACATTCCAAGTGCTCAAATAGTTCGGCACCAACATTCAACACCATATTAATTGTATGGTGTACCGAACTATTTGAGCACTTTGAATGTTACCTTATATATGACGCTGACTGTATACTGGTAAACATCTTAGCCTTATTGTGCAAAATGTGGTAACAGAATAATCAACAAATTTTTAGAGTTGTTGGTAATTCTGTAGCTCTGCCTACCGAATGAAGGCATGAGTTTATGTTATGTGTGTTATGTTTCATAATCGCTTTTCTTCATTAGCGATTTTTTATATAACGTTTTTTAATGTTCTTCATTTACTATTCGCATTTTACCCGTTCGCAATTTGTCCCATCGTACATGTTAACAATAGTAATTACATCGTAATAGGTTAGGTAGGTTAGGATAGGTTCGTTTTTATATCAGGCACGGAGGGCCAAATACCCAGAAATAGGAGCTCCGCTAAACGGAGCTCTGTCGACTCTGTCGAATTAGATTTAAGTAATGGAAAAATAAAACTTAAAATAATATACCAGTAATTTCAGAAATTTTAAATAAGCGCGAATATTAAATAACGCTACATAAAAACGATACATACAGAAAGACGAAAAATTAAGTTTGCTATCATGAAAGAACACGATGTGAAAATACGCTACTATGCAAAAATGCTTTGTGAAAAGAATCCAACAAATCTACAGAAAACTCACATAAACCGGAGCGAAGCGCTAGTACTTTATAAAAATAAGTTGACGTTATGGCATGTCTTATACACTTGACAGTAATAGTAATTAAATGTAGTCAGCAATAAATGGGTAAAACAAAATGGAAAAGAGCTCACACAAGTTATTTATTATTCCAGCAACTCCTTGTAGATGCCGGGCGCAACTCATTTTAAAATTGTCGTGGAGTTCATTAGTATAAAAGAGATGCATCTCGTTCTGAATTGCCCTACTAACTTATTTGAGAGCATTAAATGGTTTCCGAGAGAAGGAAGTTTGTATTCGGATAGCTCTTGTAACTTTAACCACGCAGTGGCTAGGCAGGATATCGAGGAAAGTGCAATCCCGCGCAGCTAAAAAGTGTTACGCCGATGGGATAAGGCGTTCAATTTTCTATCGTGGATTTTGGTACTTTAGAAGCGTTTTCAGCAGACTGAAATATCGTTGCAGTCCGTTTCAGACGTAGCTCTATCACATACTTGATTATCAAAATTTCGACCAACTAGCCGTTGTTTACAGGCGCCTAAAACATATTTTCAGTCCATTACAGGCCACCCTAACAGGCCATCGAATTACACCCTAACCTAAAAACCCATTTTCAGGTGTTTTCGGGACCCCTTATCCATTTACCTTTAATTCACGCGAATAACAGGTGAGACAAGATAATTTACTTTATTCATGGGTAATAATGAAACGTCTGCTATTGAGTGTATCCCGGTTACGCACTGCTGCATGCAGTTGACAGCATAATTAATAATAGAAGGGTCTACATGCGCAGCTTTGTCGGCGCTTTTTTTTTTAATTGACCTCGTCGTCATCATCATTTCAGCCGTAAGACGTCTACTGCTGGACATAAGCCTCCCCAAGGTTTGCCACAGGGACCAGTCTTGCGCTGCTTGCTTCCATCGGTTTGCCGCAATCTTTTATTGACCAAGTATTTTAGGCCAAGTCCTATACAGGGTATTGCAGAACTTGACTTAAAAACAAAAAAAGGCAAGCAAAGGTGTATCGCAAGGTAGCGTCTTTGCCATTATAATTCAAACTGAATTCGAAGCAGCAGCACACTACATTGCTTCCGAATTTAAAACGAAGCTTACAGAAACAACATAGGTTCTTGCTCAACATGTCCGAGGGTCGTAAGGAGCAAAAGCAAAGAATATTATTATGTAGCTACACCATCATAATTTTGTACCTACTCTTCGCCAGGTTTCGGTATATTTATTTTATTGTAATTGCTAACATAGTTAAACGTAAGTACAGTTAAGGTAGAGTATTAATAGTACTTAACTGTCTGTCGCTGTTACACTGTGGTATCTGTGAGTAATATTTGTCATGCCAGAGAGAGAGAAAGCGATAGAAAGCCGAGTACTATTAGATGACCTTGGTATTGATATGATATAATAATGTTTAAAGTTCCTCAATATTAAATAAGAAGTAGATGTCAAATATTGCGTTTCTTATATGGTATACCGGCCATGTAGAAAACTTTAAGGAAACCAGTAAGCAAAATCAATTGGATAGACCAGTGTTAACTTTTGTATTTGGCATTGCAATTTCGCCGCCCAACGCGGCAGCGTATTTCAATCCTAAAGGTCGTACATTTTCGATAAAAAATAACGTTTGTAGAATGTATTTCGTCTAGGGCCAATATTGCTCAGTATTTTCATATAATTTTTCAACTCGGCCGCCATTACTGTCAACTAACTAAGAGCTATTGATACGATAACATGTCAAAAACAATATATGATTTTACCGAGTAGAATAGAGCCTCAGTAATCCCTATCTGCATAGTCTACAAAGTGAGAGACGCACTGAGTGACAAGCTAAAAAAAAAACAATTTGTGCTAGCCGTACGGCGAATATGACTAATGACTAAAGAGTCCCATGCTGAGCTCTCGGTTCGATTAAGGCAAAGGCAAGGCTAATGGAGCAATCCCTTTAAGAGCGGATACTAGCAGTGGGTATATGGAGGCTGATAGTGTAATATTAAAGCATACATGATCGCTCAAAACTTCAGACTTTATTCCGGCGATAATGAATCGCTATTGAACTTTCATACCTTTAGTTACTTGAAAAATGTTGGAATAAATAAGTTTCTGTCGAGAATAAGGTAAGCTTAAGGTAAGCGTCGGCAGTGACAAAAAATATGCAGTACCTATTTAAATAACCTGTTTCAATGATGAAAAATATATTTAATGATTTATTTTTGAATTTGTCGATAAATTAAAGCTTGTTGATGCTCAGGTCAGTTCAGATGGTTGACGGAGATCCTGTTAATATTAAATATAGATTATGATTAACTTACTTTTGCCGACGACTACCACCGAACAGAAGTCATTTAATTTTATTGAAATTCTCTTGGAAAAAGAAAAAAAAACGGGATATAAACGCTTTTCCCGTACCCGGGTAGGTACAAAACTATCTTTGTTCAAACATACTCGTATCAAGCGGTTAAAATGTTGAACCGACACGACGAAACAAAAAACAAAAATACTTACAAATTAATATGAGTACCTAAGTTAAATAAATACCATCATGAAAAAACCGTCAAGTAAAGCATATCTAACACATAATGAACATAGTCAAGGAGGGTTAACTTTAACTGGCACATAAAACTTGTCGATTGTGAAACAGGCCCTTAACCTTGTTGGGTTTAAATGGAATTTAAAAATAAAGCGTTTAGCAATTCAACAAAAACCTTTTACATTTCAACCTTCGTAAACGTCACCCAGCTGAAATTGCTGGATTGTCATTTTTTTATGGACGTGATCCTTCGTGCGTGTGCGAAGTCAGCTCTTATCGATCAAAATATTTTATATTTCCACGAGACGTGGTTATGAGCAAAACTTCTAATGTATAAAGGCGTCACTTTTACTGCCCGTAAAAAGTTTCTTATTTGATTGTTTTTTCAATAACGATCATTTTGATAATAATTGCAGCTTCATCTAGTAGTGATTGACGTATTGAAAACAAATCATATTATCAACCCCTCTACTAATCCTTTCGTTTTTTTATTATTATTTCGTTATCAATAATTGGGATAGACCAAAAAATTAACTCACGGTTTTTATATTCTTGTTCTAAAGAATATGTTGTTTTAAGAGACCAATTTAATTAATTTTGTTTTTGACCCAATAGTTTCATTTTAATATCTTTATTTATTTAGCAGACATTTTATGGATGACATGATTATTTTAAATTTGGGGGCATTTTCTAATAAATTACAACAATTAAATGATATCTTATGATAAAAAGTGATTGTAATAGTGTATTAAAACATTTCAAACAGTTTTCGCCTCACCCGTAAGATACACCTAGGAGGGCTTCAAGCCGAAAACGAAAGTCAAACAAAGGTTAAATTTACTTTTATCGAGTTATCCGAAATAGATAAATGTTTCAAAAACTTGATAATGCAGAACGGCTTTAAAACCCTATTCCTCGAAATGGTTTTTGACTTAGAGTAATTGTTAAAATATGAACAATCCCATAGCACACCGAGAACAACAATCAAAATCATCCTTGTCTTAGTAGGTAGACAAATATATTTTTAAATAAGTTAAGACTTTTAATTTTATGAAAAAATATAGTTAATTTTATTTTAAATAAAATGTCAGCTCTAGATGATGGAATGGCGCTTTATAGAAAACTAATTAAACGTTTCAGTATTTTAGGAGTAGGTACTTTATCTTCTGAAAAATAATCAAAACTGGTCGCTTTGTACATAAGTTTGTGCGTACAGTGACCCGTTTTTATTATTCGCGGGTGTATTTGAGTAAGACAGTGTAAGAACAAACTCTCAAGATACGATCCTGACGTCCCCAGCGTATCCTCCTAAATATACTCTTGAGATGCATAAAGTTATCTGTTCTCAAGTTGTTTTTGTTTCTGAACACAACACCTAAAACGTATATTTTTCAACAGTTACAAACAAAGACACATTTTATAAAGCAGTGTATGGGTAGGTATACGTGGGCGATAAGAACTCATTAAATAGAGTACAATTTTATTTTATTTATATCTTGAAGGAATGAATTATAAAAAACACAGGAATATTGTAGTTAAGGATCTGACAAATGATGACAAGTAGTAAATTGACAATACGCGAGCGTATAAAATATAATATTTCTGTGTAATTGTGTATCAGTATTAATTTTGTGTAAGATGTTTTTTGAGTTAAAAATCGCTTCCCATGATACATTTAGCCGGGACAGGTATTTGAAGCTACAGGGCGGACAAAATCATCAGTTAAAAAGCAATTCTTTTACGGGAACTACCTACCTATTACACAATCAAACCAGTTGGGAAGGGAGTATATTTAAACAACAAACATCGGCGCGGGGCGTACCGTTGCGGAATGAAAACATTATAAACTTAAATATTATATAGGTGCGCGTGAGTCCGACTCGCATTTAACTTTTATCTCATATTTTTACAGTATTTTATGAACATTACTTTTACGGATAATTTAAACTTAATTCATAAATTTACTTGCTTTTCCCCAGCTTCTCGTAAACGAACTATCGACAATTTTATCCTGATTTACAACTCCACACTCTTGGAAGTTAAATTATGTACAAAATGAGTTACTGCATTTCATCGTTGGAAACTTCGATATTACGCTGAAACTCACATGTAGCTTGTTTACGAAGTTCCGTTACCTCAAATTGCTTTTTAATAGGTTTAATGTTATTATAGGTAAAGAGACAGTTGCAATGTTTCGATAAAGATCACGACAATTTAGCATCAAGTATATGAAGTAACAACACATTGTTATATTTTTTTTTAAACTAGAATATTGGACTTATATGAAAAAAAAACAACAGGAAAAGTTTTTCTATAAGGCGTTTATATGACAATTAAGAAAATGGTTGTAATAGTTATATTTGCACCGAGTAGATTGATAAAATAAATATATACATGTTTGTTTGCTTGCTTACACTGTTGTAGTGTCGCGTCATTTTGCTACAGCCAGAACATAAACATTACCTATGCAATTCTGCCCAGACACAATGCTATTGGGAACGTTCTGTGAGACATTTCTACAGCAACCTTCCAAATCGACTGTGAATCCGTAAATTTCAAAGACGTCTTTGTGCTATACACGTTGAACTACGCAAATTGACGTACAATTCGCTTTGTTCATGAAAATAACGAAGAAAGGCAAGGTACAAGTTTAGTGCAATATTTAAGATAAGTAGGTATCGTTAAAATTAATCCTGCGCATGCTTAAAACAAATAATCAACATCGTTAAAGATATAAAAACCGACTCACATTAAAACACGTAATAAAAAATCTAGCGATAAAAAATCTACACTTACAAAAAAGTCGTGATCAGTAGTTGTGACTAAAGTATTAAAATATCTCAACTGTAGTTAAAACTTAAGCATTTTTAGCACCAATTAGCTCATCACAAACTTGCTAATTTCAGTTAACATAGAGCGCCCCAGTTCAACGTGCGAGTCGTACAACGCGGCGGTTGGGTAACCCTATTAATAGTTAATAGTCACCGAGCAAAGTGAAAGCTAGGGGTGCGAAAGGGGTCACCACAGTCGGACGATCATAATTTTTCATCTCATTACACCGCAGAGGTGTCCTCGCGTGTCCTGGATGGGCAGCGAGCGCGGTAACCCTAGAAATATTCACTCATCCGTGGCGTACGTGCTATTTATATTAACGTTTGTGAGGCAAATATAAAAATTTAGTCCCTAATCCGCGTTTAAGTATGATGCTGGTCTAATTGCTTTTAGAGTGTGTTTATCCCGATATCGACGACTATTTTAATTTTGCTTTTTAATACTAGCTGTTGCCCGTGACTCCGTCCGCGTAGAAAAATAAAACATGTGACTCAAGGATAATGTAGCATTCTAATGGTGAAATAATTTTTGAATTTTTGAAATCCAGGAGTTTTTGAGTTTATTCGTTATAAACAAGGTGTAAATAAATAAAATATAAAAGAAATATCAGGGGGCAATGTCACACCAATTGATGTAGTTCCAAACTAAGCTCTAGGCTTGTATTATGGGTACTAGACAACAATATGAATAGTTATACAGGCTGGAAAAAACGAACGCCACATGGACGGAAACTACCTTAAATGTTGGAAATAGCAGATTCTACGTAAAGGATACTTACTTTTATTTTTGAAATCATTAAATACTGCAAATACATAGAAAACATCCATGACTCAGGAACAAATATTTGCGCTCATCACACAAATATCTGCCCTTACCGGGATTTGAACCCAGGACCGCTGGTTTCGTAGGCAGGGTCACTAACAAGGCCAACGCGTCGTCATAAACCTTTCCTTTTTATAATATTAGCGTAGACTAGTGCATAGATTCATAGTTGACTTTACGCTGTCTAAGAAACCTAATTTTTTCCTGTTCATTCCTAAAAATCTGCGATAACGGGGTTGATACTTCAAATCAGTTTTTTTCGTTCATAAGTAATTATAGTTTCTGTTACTTTTTAGCGTTTTCCGTATTTTATCATGAAATTAAATCACCTTTTGCTAGAGTTTTCTGCTGCGATACTTTTGAGCACTCCATGTAACGACTGAAATGAAAATATATTATGCTTATTGAATTTTGTATTATTGAGATTGCTGTTGGTATAATAGCAATCAATCAAGTATATTTAGAGCTCACGCCGGTAAGACCAGCATGCAAATATGTAAAACATAACCAAAATTAACCCACAATAATTTCAAAACTTTACGTCTGTTATAAACCAGTTACATTTATTTTTGAGGCTTGTAACTATTTCTTGCAGCTAAAACATTACTAATATTGAGTCATTGCCAAAATTGTGTGCGAGGGAACGGTTTTTCCTTAACACCAGCAGGTAACTTTTGACAGTAAGGTTATTTAACGACCTACGGAAATAAAACTTGTTTTGATACAGTTTCCGTCATAATAAGTTTAACAAACAAACCTATAAACTTCTGTTCTGTATTGCTATAATGCAAAAAATATATAAGAATGTTTTTGTTTAAATTGTTTTTTTTTACATTTATTGGTTTTTAATAGCGTTCTCGACAACGGACTATTTCGTTAATTAACATAATGAAAAAATAATGCATCGCTGAATATGTAAATAATCTGAAACATTTCCCATTTGCTATTTATCTTTTCTTAGTAATGACATATAAATTAAAAATAAATTGATAGTTATAAAGTCAAAATTACGTCACGTAATTTTAATTGTATAACTCTAAATTTATTTTTAAAATTACGCGACGTAATTTTGTTTGTAAACCGAAGGCATGCGGTACTGTATTAATTAAACTATTCGGAATTCATAGACCACATCAAGCATAAAGCGACCACTGGCATTACAATGCAATGGCCACCTCATTACGTCACGTGGTTTATGTCATGGCGTATGAAATCAAACACAATGTCTGATGCGAACTAGCCTTTAAAATTGAACCTGTGAAGTACTGCGGATGTAATAAAATGTTATCGTCCGTCTTTTACATGCGTGAATTTGTATTCAATGGCCGTGCAAGCCGGTCGTGTTATTGCTTTTTGCCTCTATAGGAAATCAAAATTTATGAGTGCAATAGCTTTTTAACGGTATAAATCAAGATACATTCCAAATGGCATATTTTCTATCTCGCAGCGGTCATAGGCGGCGATTGGAAAATAACGAGCCAGTAGATCACCCGCGTGGATATTGATTTTGATTGGTTCCCGTAGAATAAATATTAGAGCGCACACAGTGCCGGTGGCTAGATGGATGCCCGTATTGCCTCGCCTCGTGCAACTCCATGCGCGGCTGTTGGCATGCATTGACAGCGGGAGTCCAATTTAGGAGGCCTATGAGGGTGTTATTTAGAGAGGCATCACGCACGGTGCATAAAAGAGCGATTTCGATCCCGAGCGTTTTTATACTACAATGCGTGCCAGAATGGGCAAATTAAAATTCGGATTTAGACGTTTATTCGCTCTTGCTGGCCAAAGTAAATGCAATAGTCATATGAGTACCTACCGGTATTTATTGTCATTTCTTTGAGGGTGATTGATACTACCCGCCGGACCCGTTTACCCTGTCACAAATAAGTGGCTACATTTTTAAATTATAGGGGCTATCTCCAATGGCGATCTCCCAATTATTTACGTCGTCGCGGCTCTTACTTTTAAATGATAAAGAGCTACTTAAGGATGTAGAAGCAAGATGGGGTAGTAAAATACATTTACACTTACATTTTACACTGTTTTAAGACATAGGTATCATGTCGTTTTTAAACCTTCCGTCGTTACTGTCAACTTAGTAACTATCATAACGATGACAATACGATAGCAATAGAGGAAAACGTGGTGTAGAATAAAGCTCCACGATTCCTAACCAATAAAAGTGTGTTAATTCCAATCTCAAAATAACAATTGAATAATCTAGTACACCTCAGAATAATATTTCTCCGGAAAATGTATTTAGAACACAAAGGCATTCATCATCATGACATTGCTTTGCGTAAGCGTACTAAAACAAACAGAATGATTAACAGTCACGCGTTTTACAGAGCTCTTAAGGGTGAGATAAATATCTAATTAAGCACACCCCGATAAACCCACTTTCTCGCTGGTACTAATGTATTGTTTATGTAATTACACGCTTTGTTTCCCGCGCTATTACATCTGTGACCAGAGGTTAACTCCACTTTGGATACTTACTTTTGAAAGCAATAGACGAATGCAGTACAAAATATTTGCTTGGTGTTTTTTTTTTTTAAACCTTTTTTATTTCTGAATTTGAATCCGTGATTGAAATGATAGTTCAAACAATTGCTTGTCTTAAGGCATTTTTTTATAATTCCTGTGCTGTTACTAAATTGATATTATAGTGAGTTATAGTGCTGTTAGGCGATGGGTTTGCAACCTGTCACTAATACACTGGATAACATCTTAGCCTGGTTGTGCACAATGTGGTCACAGAATTATCAAAAAGTATTTGGAGTTGTTGGTGAGTCTGTGGCTCTGCCTACCCCACTCTGGGAATGACGGCGTGAGTTTATGTGATGTGATGTGAGTTATAAATTTTAAAAACCTGTACAATTTTAACAACTCATGAAGTTCAAAACAAATGATACCTATAGGACCTGCTTAACCTGCTGCCCTTTTCTAGAAACGTCTACCGCTCCATAGAACTCCTTGCATGTGGGACTAATGATAAATCGATAATAAACGACTGATGGCTTGATCTGGTATGCAAGGGCAGCCAGGTACGCCGCGCCGGTTTGAAACCATTAGTCCGCGACCGATTCGTAAGGCGTCCCAATCGTAAACAAAAAATTGTCGGTGTATAAAAGGCAGTGAGTGAAAAGAGTAATTTTCTCCTCCATAAAAACAGTTACGCAGTTATTTATGGTGATACCGCAATCTATACAAGGGATTTCGCTCGGGGCAGAGTATTAACGATTATCCGGGTTTTTCTTACAAAGAAATATTACTTTGACAAATAAATTCCGTGTATTTCTTTTCACGCTCAACGGAATCTTAGTAGGTATCGTTCTCGACGCTAATATGAAATAATATTTTCTACTCAATTACATTTTCTTTCTCAAGTCGACGTTCTCCGTGTTTAAGCTCAAGGGAGCCACAATAGTAGACGGGTACTGTGGAATAAAACAAGGAAACGTTCCTCCTTTTGTTTTGGATAATACGGTTATGGATTATGGAGTATCCGGATGCTTGTTTTTATTGGTTATTTAAGTGTCATTCACCTTAACTGTTACTGCTCTTGTGATATACAGCGCTTGCTAAATGTGATGCTACTTGCCATCATGCATTATTATTGTCTAAGTAAGGAAAAAAAGTAAAAGTTATGTTAACTATCATAGTTGCTGTAATAGCTGCTATACAACATTCATTCAATACGCAGCATGTTTCAACATTATTCAAATATCACATCACGTAGTTCAAACCACTGCAAAAGTTACAATACCGAATTTCTTTCCCTGGGCGCGAATGAACAGTGGCATTTTTACAAATGCAATAAAACAATATGTTTTAAATCGTCGCAGAAGCAAAAAGGAGCCGGCGCTGAAAAGCGTCGACGACGTGACGTTATCGCACGCGTTTTGCTGCGGTCACAGTGCACACAGAACAGTATTGGAACTGGTTTTTAGGTGTTGGATTTAAAGGATGCTTGTGTCGACTGGCAATCGCTAAGGGCCGTGTTCGATTACCACTGACCGTGTATCAATGCTCATCTTAAATTAAGTAACTAACAGTACCCCGATTGCGAACTTTTATCTTCTATCGAGTAAGTAACGTTAACATATCGTCATCGAGAAAATGTGTATGGCGATTGATATCAGTGGCCTCCACTATGTATTTAGTACTTGTTATCAAGTTGACATTGACGTTGAATTTCGTATCGTATGAAAACGTGATTTTGAACACGATATCAAATAGTAAAGGCGATTTAAAATTGTGACGCATAATTAAAAGGTTTGTGCTCAAGCTACTGAGTTCTTTTTATTAAACAGAATGTCCTTATAGTAAAGGAAAACATCGTGAGATTTGTGAATAGAATATGTATGTAGGTTGGCAGCACATCGTACAAAATCGAACTGTATCCGAGAGGGCACATCTGTATAAGATAATTAAGATAAGTGTACGTTCCTTTTTACGTTCTTAACCTTTACTCCTATTTCCGTCTCTAGTAGGTACAAATATAACTAAAAAAAATAACCTTTATCCTGTTGCAAGTAGTAACTAAGTATAGCCACGTCGTAGTCGGAAAAAATCCACGATAGCTATGAGTACGTACGAATATATAGCGAAAAATAACTGCACGGACTACGGCGTAGCGCTGAGCTACTAATCAGTAAGTCCACTGTCGCTACGTAAACAGATTACTACCGAAGGTTTTATTATGAAAATCGTTTTCGATAGCGTTATCAAAGAATATTTGATCTAGTGCCGTAATCCAAACAAAAAGGCAAAATATTTGTATAGAAAAAGAACGACCTGTGTCAAAGACAGCTACGTAGGTATGCAGGCATTCTAAGCAGTAATTCATTTGTCCCTACCATTTTCTTAATATCGATCGGCAATCTTCGTTTTTCTATGACACACGAGTGACAAATATACCGAAAAGCGTGTGCAAGCATGATAGCGATAGCCAGCCGAAAGCTATTAAGAAGCTGAGAATACTGTTAACGGATATCTTCGAACGCATTTTTTTGAGAGTCCGTTGTTTTTCATTTTTTTAAACATACATTCTACATAAATTATCGATTGTTATAACTTTCACATCGCTGTAACCGACTTTTCAGAATTTCTTAAATATCTAATGCGTAGACAAGGCTAGTTTAGGCTACCTCTGATTGTAAAAAAACACAATAAAGTAAGTATAAAAAAAACGTTATGACTTGCGATAATTAAGTAGGTATAACATAACACACATTATGACGTAAAATAATTATGCAGACGGTACAGACCCTTTTTTATTATAATTCGTAACTTAACTTTATGACTTCTACAAAGTGGAAAAAACGAACGCCACATGGACGGCAACTATCTTAAATATTGGAAATTGCAAATTCTACGTAAAGGAGACTAACTTTTATTAAATAAAAGTTAAACTAACTTTTATTAAATATAAATAAAAGTTAGTCTTTAAAAAAAAATTAAAAACAAAAATTCTGCAATATTGGATTTTTGAAAAAAATCCTCTTTAACGGCAATTGAACTGGTCAAGTATGACCAAACAAAAAAGTCGTGTTTTATGATACAGATCAAAAGGGTCATTGATAGTGATCATTTAAAGTTACAACACGTACAACTTAAAATTAAAAAAACCCTTTTTTATTATTTTGTCATATTTGACCAGTTCGATTCCCGTTTAAGTCAATTTCCAAAAAACATTAAACGCAGTATTTAATGATTAAAAAAATAAAGTTAGTCTGCTTTGTGTAGAATTTGCTATTTCCAATATTTAAGGTAGTATTTGTCCAAGTGGCGGTCGTTTTTTCCACGCTGTAGGTATATAGGGCCTTAGGCCCGCTTGCACGTAAATTTAACCCTGGGTTAACCCCGGGTTAAATTATCAAAGAATGTCAGATTCATATAACTACTGACAATTTTAACAAATTAACCTGAGGTTGACCTGGGGTTAACATTTACGTGCAAGTGGGTCCTACTCCGGTTAGGGTTCTGCGTTCTATATTGTATTGCGGCGGCGCGCGCAACGCGCTCGCGCACCCGCCAAAACGCGTGATTTGCATACAGATTGTTTTAGATATCCGCGCAGATACCTTTTAAAACCCCGCAGAAATACTGTTATCTGCAACGAAATCTTAGTAAGCAATTAAAAGTTTTTCTGCTTCAATCATATCGTTCGATAATATTAACTAGGTAGTCGTAACAGTACCAACCTTGAATACGTGATTTTCTTTACTCTTACTCCTACAATTTCTCGGTAAAGTACGAGTAATTGCCATATATCTCTCATCTCTGTCAGCGTTTTTTTACTTCCTGATTCGACTTGGCATTGATTTTTTTCTCTTTTAACTAAAGTAACTAATGCACCTTCAGGTAGTTTTATTTTCATTTTACTAATAAAATGATTAAAAGAAATAAATATCATGGGACATTCTCACACAAATTGTCAAAGTCCAAGCTTATAGGTACTATGGGAACTAGACAGCAATAAACATACTTATATGGAGAAATACATAGTTAAATACATAGAACACATCCAAGACTCACTACAAGACAAGAAATACTAGTCCTCATCACAAAAATATCTACCCTTACCGGGGTATGAACCCGGGACAACTAGCTTCGTAGGCAGGGTCAGTACCAACTAGGCTAACGTGTTGAGAATAATCTTGAATTTGGAAGGTCAAGGTTACAATAAAGCAATTTCAATTTGACTTCCAAGCTCAGCTACCCTTGAAATAGGGGACAACAAGTGAGCTAATATGTTCGTGTATACGCCATCAGTTAGAAAGGACGGGCAAGACGGATGGGGCAGGCTGAACGAATTGTATTTCTAATTCCATCGGTTATCAATACAAAAAGTTATGACCGTAATCCAACAAATACTCAAAGTGTTTTTTTATATGTCTTGAATAAGGCAAACGAGAATACAGACCCGAGGGGCTATTGTCTAACGCACTCGCAATCGCAATCGGCTTCTAAGTGGATCAATTGTTTTCATTTTGTATGCAGACAAGCCTTCGATTTTCAAAATGAAAACGATCGTGATTGCGAGTGCGTTATACAATAAGCCCCATTTAAATTCTCAAAATTGCAAATAAGCTTAAATAATCATAAAATAAGCTTACAATGTAAACAATGTTTATAAAACATTTCTATGTATGAGAATGACATCACACGTCAAAGAAAAATCATAATTTCAAAAGTATTAAGATTAAATGTTAACGAGGTTCAAAAGTAAGTACGTATCTATTTACGCACTAATATGATATACATGCCTCTACGCTAGTAATTTTCTCAGCAATTTTTACCTCCTCACAGGAACACAATAATGCCGCCGCTGCTTAGTGTTACATTGGTATCTTCGCACGATTCTAATTTCTAACCATCCAAAATGTATCTTTGTGCTCGTTTAAAACTAATATTTTGAACCTGATTTCACTTAGTCAAACCAAAACAATCTCTAAGGACGATAATGTTTTTCTAACTTCGTAATTGGTGTGCATTTGGAAGAGTAGGTACCTAATTAAAAACTAAACATGTATTTTTATTTAAATCGTGAAGTCATAACAATAGTTCTGTTTTCAATATGACAAACAACTCCTAGTTCAAAAAGTAGAGTAAAAATAATTTTGCGTGTCGATATTATACATGATAAAATGGTTTTTTTTAAACCATTCTTTGTATCAAATTTATAATGAATTTTTTCACGTAGTTATTTTCGTTAAAAGGAAACAACAAATAGTCATGCACCTTTTTAGTAAGAAAGTAGTCTTTTCAACTCACGACGGTGCACCTCGCCAGTCAATTTGATTTGTTGACGGAAAGAGATACAAAACAGTTTCATAAATGGAATCTCTGTAAATATTAGATTGTTCAACAAGGGACTAAAACAAATCATAATGACACGAGATTTTTAGCCACGCGAGCGAGCGAGCGAGCGAGGGTGGCTATAGTTCGAGTGTCTTATGGTTGTTTAGTCTCGCGTTAAGCACTCTACTTTTCACTTTGAATATGAGGAAAAAAAACGACGTTCTATACAAAATTACAATATTAAATTTGCTCCATTGTTTTTTTGTAAAGTGACGCTTTAAATGCTTGCATATTTAGCCAACCGATTCAAACTTGAAAACTATTTTTAAACTAATTGGACCATGCATAATAAAATGAATTCATCCTTAATATAATTGAATAGATTCATATTTGTAATTATTAATCGTGTTTCACGAAATTAAATCGAATCGTTTTTGTTTTATTTTTGCACAGTTGTCATTTTGAGGTTATTTCCACGCCCTAAATATTGTCTATACACAATCATTGAAAATGGCGATAATCCTCCATTCACAAACACCGTGATGGGTATTTAGGGGTTCCCAAAGTAAATTAAAAAATATGTACTTTAATCCCTAGAGATTAACAAGGAGCTTTAGTCCCGATGTGCAAAGACTAAAGTAACATTTTAAGAGCATGAGAAGTGAAAAGGCTGTTTATTACCTATAATTTTGTGCTAGTAAAATCAAATACAAATTGGAATATTTTGAAGCTTGAAATAATGTTATAGAGGCCTCGATGCCTACGCTACGGCTATTTGTTGCTAGGAGTTTGTTTGTATTTTACCCAACTAGTTTAATGAAGCAGACTTATCGATATACTATGCAAACAAAGTAAAACAGTTATAGCAATATTAAGTTTGTTTTAAATATTAATTTCATAATAATAGGACCAAAGGCTGTTAGGGTGATAAAATACAATTAAACTTATACAATTGTAAAAACACCTTAAAACCTATATTTTATACGTTTATAGGGCAAAATAGTAATAAAAAGAACTGAATTTTAGTCTCATTAGATTCTACCTATTCACATAATATTCCTAAAATAAAAAATGCAAAAAGTATCAGTTGTTAGAGGACAGATTTAGTACCAGATATCAAAATTACCCTTTTGAGGGCTTGAAATAACTGTCTTATATTTTTCATAATGATCTTAGAAATGATTCGAGTCATGTCATGTCTATCGGTACACACGTTGATGTTACGTTTAGTGGAAGTGACCCTTTAAGAAATTGTAGCGATCATTCTTCTGTAAACATTCTAAACATTACATGAAAATCAGACAAAAATTCTGAGAAAACGTACCTTCCACGTTGAACTCATAAAACTTTTCCCAAACAACGTCATTAATAAAGTTCTCTCAAATTTACGGCGAACGAACATGCTTATTAATCAACGCTATCATGCCTAAACCAGGACGTCGGCAAACAATGAGCCGGCTATTGGAATTTATCCGCCTATTGCAGTTCATTAGCGTTAATAACAAGAACACCGTATGCACAAACACCGTGCCCTAACACTCCTTAATATTTCATATAGCTATCCTTATT
Source organism: Acleris cristana (assembly GCA_948252455.1). Lineage (NCBI taxonomy): Eukaryota > Metazoa > Arthropoda > Insecta > Lepidoptera > Tortricidae > Acleris > Acleris cristana. The sequence goes on from OX411775.1 coordinate 8,602,990, forward strand.
TTTCACACCATGTGTAAGTAAGACAGGTCTAGCTAAGCGTAAGCCAGAATGTTAATTTAACGCAGACTTAACCTAAGCGCAAGCCGCAGCATACCTACTCGAAATCACTCGCGGCGTACTTACCGCAAGATGCTTGGTAAATAATTAGGGTTATGACGCTAAATTGCGGAATTTCAAGTATTTCTGAAATATTTTGTAACAGAATTAATGTGATTATAAGTTTATTTTATTTTCGAGACAAGCTTTTGTAGCTGACTGTACTTTTTAAGCAGTCATCATCTGCTTATCAAGACGACACTAACGAATCCTTACATAGCGGAGATTCTGCTGCGACTAGTGACTGCATCATGACCATCAGACCTCCGTTGCACCATGGATATCACTGAATTGTTACTGAAGCAACATAAAGTATGCCAAATTTTTGCATATTCAAATGCGGTTGAAAAATAAGTAATTTAAATTTTTAATCGGAATGACTGAAATAAATGCTTGTAAAAAGTCACCGCACGCAACAACCAAGTCAAACACCCGTATTCAAGCAAAACAAAAAAAATGTTTCTTAAATGTATGGTCACGAGACTAAATTAAACAACGACCAATAGAAATACCATTTTAATCCTTATACCTACTTTTATTTTAAAATGAAAGTAGTTTTATTTTTGTCTTCAGGCTTCAACACCTCTATAGATCTACGTGTTAGAATTTATAAAACTGAGATAGTCCAGAAACCAGAACTCTAACGAAAGAAAGATAATTAAGAAAAATCAAGTTCGAGACATGAAAAGTGCTTTACTTGCAAAAGTCATTTCGGGACAAGATGCAAACCTAATTATTTAGATAAATACTGGGAAGCCTTAAATAAAATTAATTTAGAGTGCGTCATTTAATGAAAACCAAAAAAGTTTTAACTATAAGCGACGGAAGCAGAGCGTTCATTGTTTAAAAAATAATTGGTCTTCGTTCTAAGTGCTTGATAATAATTATAAAAAGTAGCTATCATTACGTCTTAGAAATAGACCCCTATTTAATACAATAAATACTCAGGAAAATATTCATTTACATTTAGTACAAAGCCTATTCTACTTTGTCTTAAACCAAATTGCTATCATACGCTTACTTTGCTGTCTATTTAATGAGCGCTGCTATAGCGTTAAAAAAATAACGATATGGTTTATGACAAAGTGGAATAGAGACCAAATTATGCGAGTTAACGGTTAGGTAGAAAAGGGTTACTCAATTATTATTTACGCTTGAGATAATTTGATCGCGCTTGTAATAGGACACCAGTTGTTGCCGTAATGAAGCCCTCCGGGGCATCTTTAGCGGATTAATTGTTGCAAATTATTAGTATCAGTTTTACTCAGAACGTAGGTACCTACTCATAGTGGTTGCCATAGGTACTTAGTAGGGATTTCGAAGATTAAAAACTCGACTTTGTATGGTATGACACAGAGCTCAGTTTGTTAATGCGGGCCTTAAATTTATTTTTAGATGGGTATTTGGGAAGTCCCACGCTTAAATATTTATATGAATACAGTTACACCTACACAGCGGCCCTTACCCTTACCCTTATAATGTGCTGTAATTCAAAATCAATAAGGCGTATTTATGGTGTTAAGGAGCTAGACCAATAACATCAGATCTTTAATTGCCATTATAAAACAGTTCTTCAAACGCAGATATTGGTGAAAATGGACTTAAGTCATACTAAATCCAACGTAAGATAACTAAAGATTTTTCTTTAAACAATTGAACATTTATTTAAGTATAAATTCGAGCAAGACGTTCTAAAACGTGCCTGTTTAGTATTGAGGATACGAGACTAAAGTGGAATGCACCTCGATTGCAGGCATAATGCTACCCAGTCCACTTCATTTGGCGCGTCTTTCCTTATTCGCTGATTTGCTGGGCTGTTGTGAACAGAATTCAAATTACTAGAAAATTTCTGAGAGTAACGGAAGAACCTCGATCTTGTTTATAGCTTAAATGAATTAGTAAACCTAATAGGTACCATATTCAAAATGTCTATTGAAGTTTCAAGCGTCGAACAATTCAAACAAAAAGGCAATATTTAAATCATGTGTAAAAATAGCCTATCCCCGGATAGTCCTGCTTTTGTTTGATTCTATTGGATACATATTTCGGCACAAACAATCCAAACACGCACAAACCCTTATCCTACTAATATTATAAATTACGAAAGTTGGTATGTGTTGAGTGTGTTTATGTGTGTTTTTTTTATGGATTAACACATAGGCTACTATGTATCCATGAAAAGTTAAAAGTTCCCGAGGGAATACCGATAATCGAAATCTACGCGGGTGAAGTCGCGGGCAGAAGCTATTGTGTAAATGCAATATTTATCCAATAATAAAACCAAGCCCGTACAAAAGGATCATGTCAATAAGGTGTGAATAATGTATGTATGATAGATGACGAATTGGATACCTAGTAATGAGAAGTAAGTAGTATGTGCGTGCATGAGTGCATTAATATTATGATCGTTACACGTTAAAATCAATAATTATACAAAACAAACGTGTTTTTTTTTAAGAACAACTCTAATTTTTCACGATAAATGCCATAATTACGCTAGTTTGGCTGCCGATATACGAAAGGTCTTTAGAATCTCTGCATTATACATTGCTGCTTGATGGGACCTTTAAAAATTGCGCTCTATGTATTAGAGTTATTAACGAAATCCCACATTTACATGACTTGTAGAGCCATAACCTACGTCTAGTTTAAATGTTTGCTCGTATTCCATTTACACACTAGGGGTTGAAATTGTTAAAATTAAACATAATTACAAAAATTCATTAATATACTGTGGCAACATTTTCTTCATTAACTGGTAATCCTCTCGCCACCCTCTAATATACTCGTATATAATGATTGTTATCTGTGGCTGATACTGGCTGAATGGGAACTATACTCACACCCGTTGGATTTGTTCGTTGACGTAAGGATATTAACGATTTTTCTAAGAAGTGACGTGAAAGTGACTTATTTTTAGATTTTGACTGCTTACTTACCTAGTTATTAAAGAAAACACACCAAAACAATAATTAATCCCCCAAATGAAAAGCGCTAAAAACATGTTTTGGAGATAATAATATGAACAAATAAAAAGTTGAAGCGGTGTTAAAGCTTTTTTCATACTCAGCTTAAAAGAATTTTTGATTTTATATATTTTATAATACAAAATATTGATGAAATCCCAACTCGTCCAGATTTTTTTCATGGTTCCTACGAGTATACTATTTTAATCAAATAAAATCGTCGATGCGTGAGCCCAATCCGCGTTAGACCGGCTTTTGTTTTAACTGAAAATTCTGTTATTCAAAATATGTTGGTTCACATTTCAACTTTGCTGGGACCTAATAGATAATTAGTCTAAAAATGATAAAAACACGTGGAAAGTTATATACTACTATAGATAATACAATAGATAATTTTGAGCACTTCGACTGTCCACTTACTTCTGCTGCTGGCTGAAGGTATATGTACATATATACTTTTTATTAATTTCGTTACTAATCAATATGAATCTGAGACATTCAAAATAAATAAATACTAATTTGAAATTTAATTTGAATTTAATACACTGATAGTGATAACTCATTTATTATTAAAACAAACGTTTCATTTAATAAATCAATTAATGATAACAAATGATTATTTATTGCCATCCAAAACAATTGCAAAATTTCATTTTGATGCAATAATTCAAGGGGGTTCTATCAAGAGTTAGCTGGAAGAGATCTCATAATGAAAAAAAAGATCTCATAATGAAATAAGTTTGACTTTGTAGGTACGTCATTTTAGTCTTCATTGTAATATTTTGTTTTTGTTTTATAAAATAAAGTGTTTACATACATTCATAGATACGAGTGTACATAATTAAAAGTAAATAAGACAAACTAAAGTTAGTTACAGACAAGTGAACCTAGAAATAAACATTATACCCCTTATTATTATTTGGATTAACTTTAAGCAAAAAATTCTTCTGGCAAAAGATAGGCGCAAATTTCAATCACTTTAAATTTAAATTTTATTGAACTATTCTAAGCCTTATTACATGAGTAACAGTTTCTTACATTGTGATCAAAGTGTATTTTACCTTCGCAGATTTTCAGAAAGCCGTATTTTTATTGCCGCTTATTTTATTAGGTCTGTTGTAGACGTATTTTAACACAAAACTCGGCTCAAAACAAACAGATTTATTGCTCTATCAAAACTTTTACGCTTACATAAAGTGAAGACAAAACTAGTTAGTCATTAGAGTTTTGTGTAAAGATAACTTCTTTTCTTTCGCACTCGCGGTAGTTTAACGTTTCCTCAACGATGCGCATAAAAGTTCAGCCCATATTATATTAAAAGGACGAGAGCGATCGGGGGTCACAAAAACTTGCCTTCTTCCGGAATACTTTGCGATACGATCAAGATGACAAACCTTGTGCAAACGGTTCACTACTCGGTCAAGTTTCATTAGTTTTTCCAACACTTTAGTAAGAGGAGGAAGTGAGATTGGGAGCGCGAAAAGAGGCGAAAAAGGGAGGGATGGGGGGTCGTCTAAGGTTACAGCCACGCCGTATAATCTCAAGTTAGCGAGCAATTTGGTGTTTGCTTTCAGCGGCGCTGCAGCTTTGACTATCGGATTGTCTTCACATTTTGTCGCAAATCCTTGTTATTTTATCGCTAATGTAGAAATAAATGCAGAGCGGCTCCCCGAGGGAATACTTTGTAATCCCTCTGTAGCGAACAACCACAATAAATCCGCTCAGTTTTATACGGCATTCGATATTTATGTGCGCTCTACCGTAACGCTCCTTAACTTGACCTCCCGACTTATTTTACGTTTCCCTGGTTTATTAGCTCAATTCTTGGAAGCTTTGGTGCTGTGACATTTTACGTTATAAGCCAGACTTTTAGTAATATTTCCTAGAGTTTTTATTTTTGTAGAGGGTCCTAGTAAATCCTAGTTTTTAGGATACTAAGTTATTTTGTCTTGTAATGTCTGCCTGTCCGTCTGTCTGATAAGTAAAACTAATTATGTTGTGTACATAAAAAACCGCCGATGAATGCAAATAAATAAATTATTTAAAACATAAAAGATTCTTCCCGTTATCTGAATGAGGTATCGTCCTTATCGTCGAGCAGCTCTTAAAAATCATTATGTGAATGTTTACTTAAGTTTAACTTTAGTTATTTTTTCATCATTTGTATTTTCTTATAAAATTAATTATGGATCGTCAACATAAATAGAAATACCTAATGAAAGCGTATGTAACGAATTTAAAAGGAAAAGGGAACCTATCTCGACCAAGTCAACTTCGTTGGTTCTCGTGTTATCGGCGACAGAAATACCTACTCAAAGTTATGTAACATAACCTAACAGAAAATTAGCTTATGCATTGAAAACAATCATGTAATCGCAAAGCGTATTAATTTCTGTTTGTTGAAAGTTTCCCAGCAATTATTACAAAGAACAATATCTAAAACCATTTCGAGGGCTAGGCTTCCCTTAACACTAAATTAAAGCAAAATATTTTAGTCACACATTTGGAGTAAAGATTCAAAGAATATCGTGAAAGGCAAAACCAAAAAAATCTCAAGTGGCAACCAACGCATTAAGCAGTTTTTGGGAAAAAATGGATTTCGCAAATTCAATTGTGCGACCTAACCTGATCGCACAGTTTTGAAGGCTTAAACATTTATATTCTTGCCTAGACTTGAAATCTTTGAAGCACTTGCTACTTGTTCCATATGGATGGGTTTAGGACCCGACACACTCACAACGTCAAGTAGCGTCGTAAAGAAGAGAGTATACTTGAACAGACACAAAGCTCATCTATGCATTTTCCTTTTATATTTATACGCTCTGGGTCGTTAAGGTAACTTGTTTTTCTGTTATTAGATAGTACTTTCCGTCTTGTATAAAAGAAAGGGACTTGTTCACATATTTCTAAGTAAAAGCCATGGTGGATTTATGTAATTTTTATAAAAGGGTTGAAGAATACATATATCTACACTAATATTATAAACAGAAAAGATTTGTATTGTTGCATGTTTGTAACGAATAAACTCATAAACTGCACCGATTTCGAAAATTCTTAACCATTAGAATGCTGCATTATCCCTGAGTAAAATAGACTATGTTTTATTTTTGCATGGACGGAGTCGCGGAAAACAGTAAATGTAAAAATGAAACTATGCCGACAGAACCAAAAGAAAAAGCCCTCAATAAAATATTACAAAATGTACACGCCTCTCAAAGTGCCATATACTTACTAGTAGTTATAGTCAAATTGCCCGTTAAGTCGATTAAACTTAATTGAGAAAACATTTATTTTGGACAATCCATTGCCACCAACGCGGTATATCACCGTTTTATGTCCCACAATCCACATCTCAAAGTGCACCCGGCGTGCAGTAAATGCAAGGTTCCCGGATGTCCACGTTTTGCTCAACTTTAACTGCACGCTTCAAAGTGAATGGCCCATTATTGCGCTCGTAATTCTGGGATTGCTCCAAAATTTGTTTGTTGGCGAAAATGTCTATAGTTTAAATCCGCAACTTTGATTCGGACTTTGTATTTTTGAGTTCAGTTTCTAAAATCGATTGCCTTAACTGTATCTCTACATGTTTATAAAATACGGCCTCTAAATCACATTGTTTTTACTCATCCTGCTTTCGAAATATTTTTATTCCTTTTTCACATTACTGCTTACCTTTATCATCAAGAAAACAAGAACTACTATAACGTTATCAATATGATTTAAGGCAGAGTTGAATAAATTATACTTAATTGATTGATTAGCATGAAATGTATTACTCGATTAAATGTTAAAACTGAAACTGTAGAGAGAGTAGCTTTTCTTATGGTTTATTTTAGTATCACCCATTTTTTAATATTCTTCTAGAATGTATGAATAAATAGTGGAATCATGGGAAAAACGCTAATGTAGTCCGAACGGCCCCTTTTTAGCGCCCCGAGGCACACTTTTATTGACCCGGGATTTATATTCTGCCTACTTTTCGGATCCTGTCAACCGCGCGTATTTATTCACCGTACGTATGCCGTATATTCTCGATTTATATACACAAACCTTGGCCATGGATTTTCGCTATACATGTTTATTTTCTCCAATAAGCAGTACGTTATATGGTGTGACTCCCAGAATGTTAAGCTCGGAGATTCATTTACAAATTATCCAGACGTCAAACCAAGCGAGCGAACACGGTTTACACTCCCATTCTGTGTTTCTCTATTGTTAGTAGGTAGTAGGTGTGCAAGCAGCGGTTTGAACGTATCGCTATGATTTTAATTATTTATCTTCTCTCATAGTTTAGTTATATCGGTTTCAGATGGAACGCCAACAACACTTATTATACCAATTATTTTAGAATACCTTTAACTTTAAGTGCATACTTCTAGCCCAGCCTACCCTAATAATTACACTAAGCTCTTATGTAAAAAAACACCTCATACCTTTTAAATCCGTCGTGTCATAGCATCTTACCATGATAACATTTTGTTTGTAATACGAAGAGCCAAGGTAGAGGCGACTAACCGAGGCAAAAGCGTCTGGAATATAATCAACCGTGAAATGGACCCGTCCTCGTGCCCGAAGATTGTTTCACACTCACGTTACCTACAAAACACCTAATTCGAAATGAAATGTTACATCCCTTTCGCTCGTCATTCAAGATAAAATCGTGAGAAAAGGATGGAGATAACGTAACATCGAATTTTGTTTTTTAAAGTAGAGCCGCTGAGACTCCCTGCTATCGTGCGTCACCATACGTGGTATGAGTTATTATATTTACGTGACCGCAGAAAAAGGAGGGTATTAATACATTAATACTTAGGATAAATAAATAGTATAATTATATAAAGGTGATTTTTTCAAGTGTAGGTTCAAAGGCTACTCTATTCTCTATCTACTTCATGAAGTTTGAGTCCTTAATTTATAACACAAATGATAAAAATACCGTAGGGATCGGGTAGAGTAAGTTATATATATGTAATATATAATATATGTACATTAATATAGATAGTTAATTTAATTACCTATCAAGAAATCATGTATAGTATTGTGGTAAATTCCGATGCCGGTCCTATGCATAATGTAAAAACGCGTGTATGCGTTTAAGGCACTAGGCAACGCTAATAAAAACGCATTGCCAGCAGTAAATCCGTTAATAAGCAAAAGGTAAAATAAAAGTCAAATTGAAAAAAAAACGAAAAAGCAATTTATTTATAAGTATCCACTTACTTAAAAGACCTTATGAGCAAAGTTTTCTATACACACTGAGAGATATTGTTCTGAAATTTCATCTTTAAGATTTTCCTCAAACTGAGTCGGATATTTTTTCAATTTAAAACTTTTCATTAGAAAAGCTTTCTGATGTTAATTTTGATTTGAACTTTATGTTCAGCTAGCAAAACGGTATTTTGTTTTGGTAATACATTTGTGCGGTATTGTGAATAAATGATTTCTCTTTGTCTGGCAAAATACATTTAAATCGTAGTCGGACACAGGCCGACCAAAGGCTGTAGCAATTAACGCTCCGATTAAATTCTGAATTATTTATAAACGGTTTATGATCAAACGTTTATTTATTACTTTCATTCGTTCTGTTATTGAATGGATCATTGTTTAAATTAATGTTACATTCGACAGTCATAATGTGTAATAACACAATTTGATATATATCGCGAGCATTCGATCAGGATTAACTGCTGCAACGGAGCCTATATTTTACTTAATTAAAATCGTAACTTCTGCCTGACGTTGACTACATAAAAGACAGAGGACTAAAATCATCACACAGACATCAACTGGAAACTCATTTATACTCATGTAAAGCATTTTCTGTCATTTAAACAATTGTTATGAATAGAGAGCCAGCGGTGGAGAAAAAAATGCAGTTATTTAAGCAGTTTTGAGCTGTGCACATATACGCGAGACCATAGCACATTAATTTTAAATTTTGTGTTCTTTGTGTTTTGACAAACGTTAAAATGTTGACATATTTCACTTCATATTCTTCCCAAAGCGGTTAATCTGAAATATTCTCTACAACTTATTGTAACCGACCGACTTCATTGTTACCAGCTTCACAAAAGTTGCGGTGTTGCTTTAACGCCAAAGATAAAGTATTATTATTCTCATTAACGTGTACCATCTTTTAGTTTAAACAACTAAAATGAAACAGACCCTTTTTTGTTTATCCATAAAATGTAGTGCTCTTTGTTTAGTTTTATGTTGTATCACTTTACCCGGGGAAAGAAAACACAGAATAATCTCATAATAATTTACAGCAATCCGCAGTGTTTACACGAGGACCTCATTTGAACCGGTTATTGCAGTGTAATAAAGCAAAAAGTACAAGAGTAAGTTGGATTATTTCCAATTTCGATTTCCCCTGGAGCCAGCCTCATTTGGAGTTGCACTTTATTTATTGCCCTCCATTGCTTGCTGTGAATTGAATCCAAATTACTGGAAAAATTCCTTGCAAGCTAGCGCAAAAATTCATCCCCTTTTACCTCTGCAGCAAGCGAGAATTTCATATTTTACATCATTAGAGCCGAAGCCGACCAAAACGTTTTAATCAAGTGTGCACATTTTTCGAAAATAGAGATTTTTTGTATCCTTCCTTAAAATGTAAATATATACCTAGTAAACAAGTAAATTTTTCCACAAAGCAAATGAAGATTATACGCTTTTTTGTGTATAGCGAGGTCCTAAAATTTTGGTCCATACCGCAGCGCCGTCGCATTTTAGAGAAATACAAAATGCCCTTACAAGTACTTGTAATTCCAACTTTTAACCTACTTGACACTGTTTAACAAAGTGGAGAGTTTACATTTCTCCGAGATTGTATATGTATGTATACGTATGTAAACACTTTACTGTAGGTACTAACTAAATCAACTACATTACCCAAATATAAACCAAGTATACTTACCTACCTTGTTTATAGACGGGAAATTGGACATTGGATACTTATATTTCGAAAACAGTTCGTAAGGGAACAGTGATAAACCACTTTTGTGCAAACAAATTCGTGAGCAAAAGCTAGTAAGTAGTACCATAAATCATAAGCGAAGAAAGAAAACGTAGCCTTGCTATTTTCTAGATATCTTTACGAGTCCAAGTATTGCGCTTTCTAGCAAAGAACGCTTAAGCCCGGTCCATCCCTTCTTATTTTATGTGGTTTGAAATGTTTTCAATTCCTAGTGCTAAAACAGCAATTAAATAATATTTTTGTAAAACAGCAACTAAATACAACAAAGAGTAGGGAAGAGATCCTCAAACAAAATTTCTTCTTGCAATTTCACTGTGCCGGTCGTCACGTTTTATAAGTATACAGGGTGTTCAGCAGAAGGTTGGACAAACTTCAGGGACTAACTCTGTAGGTCATACTCATCAACTTTTATTATGGGACTAACATCCAAATCGCGAAAAAAAAACAGCTGTTCCATACATTTCGGCTGTTTAGCTCTCAAAGTTTGTATGGAACAGCTGTTTTTTTTCGCGATTTGGATGTTGGTCCCATAATAAAAGTTGATGAGTATGACCTACTGAGTTAGTCCCTGAAGTTTGTCAAACCTTCTGCCGAACACCGTGTATATCGATACACGTTTGATGGAATGAAATGATTTATTTCACATGATTTTAGTTAAAACATGATCACTTAAATCTAACTTTCCAGTCATGTAAAAAATAACATTAGCTTAATTGTATTTTAATCTAAAAATTCCTGTATGCAGTAAAAATATTTTTAATAAGCCAATTTTTTCAGTGTCCGTGTGTTTGTTTGTGATTTGATGAATCTCATTTATCTTCGTTTCGAAAATGGTTCACCTTGGCATGGCTTGAATGACTATGACATGTCAGAGATATCAACACACCGTTGGGCGAATATAGCCACAGAAATTATATGATAGTACAAGTACAGAAGGCGCTCTTCTTAACGGAGCAGCTTTTAGGTAGGTCGAACGTGTCTAATCTATGCTTCTCTTTCTCTCACATAATTTGTATTCATTCACACGCAACCTAACCCATACAAATGTCACACTTAGAGATACAAACTTGGAGGTCACGGAGTGCAGTCGGTCTAATAGAGCCCTTCTTTTAAAATCGAACTTTGAAGTTACGTTAACTTCATTTATATCTATTGATTTAGTCACGAATGATAAAGTGAAAAGGAAAGGGCATACAAAGTTTCAAATTGAGTGTTTTATATTAACCATTCTGTCATAGTGAACTATTCTCAAGGTGGACGAGAGGCGCTGTGGTTGTTCAACTTACTTTCTTGGATTCGGGCCAAGAAAGTAACATTCCTGTCCTGTTCTTAAACTTGTAAGGAAAAAATACAGTATTTGGGCCCAAGTTAGTTTTAGTATTGAAAGAGGACTTTTCCGAACATTGTCATGAAACTCATGAAGTAATATTGCTGCTTGGATTTTTTTCAGGATGTTTGGATGTAAGTAAAAACAAGTAAGAGTGCATTATTGTTTAAGTGTGAAATTGATTGATTACTTTAGGCTAGTGCAAGTTCTATCATAAATTAAAATTAAAACTTATTATGATTTCATACAGTTTACAGGTTATATTTAAAATAATATACTAAGCAGGCAACCAGTTTCCGTTTTTTTTTTGCTGTTTTTATTTGTTTTTCTTTTTGTCTATATTATCTGTATTCCTTTAACAGCGTATGTATTTATTTTTACAATATTCCCTAAATTCAAATATATTTTATTATATTGTTATTCTTTTACATACCTACATAAAGATTACAAATAATTATCTATTAAAAGTTAATCAGAAACAATTAAGTTTTTTTTTGAAATATAAAATTATAATTTGACTATTGCTGTAAATTTCTTCGCAAAGTATTCCCCGTAGTTGTCTATAAATGTCTCCGGATCAATGCAATAAAAAACATATTTGGGCCATGTTTTCCCCTACTCTTTCAGGTAAAATACTGGTAGCGAGACTTAATCGCAATTCGCTATTGTGTACCCTTTTCGACCCATATCAAGGGTATTGAGCACTTTGACAGTAACATTATTAGCACATGGCATAGGACCCAGCGCGCTCTCTAGAACTAGGAAATAAAATAAATCCGTACTAATCTTTACGGGATAAAATGGAACTGAGACAAATGGTTTTTGCGAAGCCCAAGTTTGGTGCTGAATGCGATTTTATTTTTACACATTTTTAGCTGTATTTTGCAAGACAATTTTGAACTAGGATTCGTTTTTGATATGGCCTAAAATTTGGAACATACCAGACTACAGTGTAATTTTATAATATTTAAGAGCTGATCTGATAATTCGGAAGGTGGTCGGAAGGTGGCAACAGGCTTTCTGAAGTAGACTCTCGTAGTTTAGACACGATGATTTAATCTTGCTTGATAAGCAGATGCGATGACTGTAAATACAGTCGGTCGGTCGATCATAAAACCTTGTATCACTTATATGTATAACGAAGGTAGGTAATACACCGCCGTTATGATAATTTGTATGATAATCAACTAATTAAGAAAGTACTTTTAATACGTTTTAACGATTTAGTGTCATTAGGTACAAATGGAAAATCGTCCACATGAAATAACCATTCTGAAGTTGGGTCGAAAATAATAGTATCCAAAGTGAATTTAGTCAAAATGTAATTGTGCTGAAAAGTATTTATAACCAAATTTATTTTCGTTGTAAATTAATTAAGTCCGAATGGAATTTTGTCCATTATAAATTATGAGCAAAATGAAATACGCACGCAGTGAATGTAGTCTAATATGTATTAAGACCATATAAATATAATTTAAATTGTACATATTTCAGGTAGGACGTATTTACAATTGGTCAGAATTTCTAAGTGTACGTACATACAAATAAACTTTTTTTTTTTCGACCAATATCATATTGTACAATTTTACCATGGGACGTAATTCCATTTTGGCGTTATTCAGGATGGACAATTTTCCTTTTTCTGAACTGACGTATAATTTCAAGTGGACGATTTTCCATTTATACCTAATGACACTAAATCGTTTTAACATCCGGCTGACTGTTAAAATACCCTTTTGTAAAGAGATTGTAAATGCATTGCCTTGTTTTAGCCCGCCTCTTAAAAATAACATTTTTTATTTGTATTATGTGTTATCGTAGATTACATCAATCTGAAACCTATTGAAGGACCTAATAAACAAATAAATAAATAGTAAACAATCCCGTTGGCACCATACCAAACCTTGACAAAAAGCTTTGACATGCGCTAGCTGTATCGGGCCACGGACTATGTGTGTAAACCTCATGATTTAACTTTAGCGAATTTCTCAAAACGGCAGCGGCTGAAAGAAATTATCGGTGGCGAAGTGCGGTCGCTGATGCGAGCGACTATTTGGCGCGGGGCCAGTACGATCTTGTAATTTACTCATGTGGAATGAGATTAACACGACATCTGCGTTGTATTTAGCGGGTCCACGCTCGCTCTATGAATTGTGTGTTAATCAATGATTTTTAACTTGCACTAGACGTCTTTATAATATTACCTATCTTAAGGAACGAACGATCTCACGCTTCAGCATAACTCAAAAGAGATGATGGTCTCTCTCGCAGTTTGTCTGTTGGACTGAATGTTCGATTATTTTAGCGACACACAAATTCATACCCGTACCAAGTTTATTTTAAATATATTATGATCATAACATTACTCGTAGCTTCCGCACTTTGAATTTTAAACTGAACTTTGACTTTAAATTGCTGTTTGTTACTTTTAACTGACATACTTAATATTTAATTGTAACATGTCAACAATACAGTTAAAAAGGATTTTTAGCTGACGGACGCGATATTTTTTTAAATCTGATTTTCGGATTTGTAACGATACATATAATATTCTGGCAATTCTCATAAAGACTTAAGTCTCGACAGCATGAAAACGTTTGTCGTCGTCGTCGCGCATGAGATCACAAAGTACGTGACTCGTGTAACTTGGATAATATTTATACTGCTTAGCGCATCTTAGCTGAAATAATAGCACTTCTGAAACTATTACCATACCAACTATTGCGTCATGCCAAAGTAAACCGTGAAATTATTATATTTATGTTGTGCTTGTGTTCTTTTATTTCTGCTACGTTATTTTGTAGAAAATACTTGTATTAGATCTAAATGTCTACTGTTTCTGGCATGAATCATTATTTTCAACAGAATATTGATTTGCCTTGATACCAAAGTTATACAGTACCTACCGTAAAATTACACAACTATGGTCCTGGCCTACAACAATAGTCCAATTTTACTCATCCCATTATCCTAAATATATGATAGCTTTAGCTATAACTAGAGTTTAGAGCAATCGATTTTAGGCCAAACAGTACATACACCCAGCAATAATAGCAGTAAGGTATCATATTTCAGAATAATTATAATGTCGTAAATTGGACCATTGTTGCAGGCTAGGACCATAGTTGTGTAGTTTTAAGATATGTTAACACCAATAAATAAAGGTGCATACTTTAATTACCATCTATTTTCAGTCTTCCCACCAGCTCTGTATGTGTTTTATTCGAGCAAGATTAACCTCACGTGTTTATTTAGCCCACGTGTCGTGACAGCCAGCTCAGCGGCGCTGCACCGCAGAATGCACAATATGTCGAAATAATTTAATGGAGCTAGCTGGCGCTGACTGCAATCTGGGTCGAATTTATTCACACCGGAAAATCGAGCACGAGGCCCGAAGTACGAGAAAAAAGTATTTAATTGCTCCCAAGGAACGGGGAGAATGGTGAAAATTCGGGTAGCGAATTTATAGGAGCTATTTGGATGCAAATGATGAGCTCGGTGCGGCCTCCGCCAGTGACGGTATAACCCCGAAAGAATAAGTGAGAAACGTCTTACGAGAAAAAGGGGTCGCGATGCTGTTCAGTATTCAAACACATACAAGCTTTTACACCGCGGTTTGCTCCAAAACAACCGAGATTTTCAGCTCGAACGCTCGCAACTAGACATGTTGTTCTGCATTTTAATTTTAAGTCGTCAAAAGCCGCTGTTGCTTGCCGCCGCTGTACAAGATTTTGTATGTTATTAGCAGAGTTTGCGAGTAAATTAATAGAATATTGTAGTAGTCTAGTAAACAAATTACATTATAACCCGATGTAGTTCCGAGAACAGCATAGAGGCAGCAATGAAATCGTAAAATGTTGACTTTATGCTCCTCCCCATTGCGACAAAAAGACAGCTGAGTCTACAAGCTAAATTGATACTCGGGGTATCTGTTGAACACTTTGAGTTTTTTTCTTCGACAACCAACGGACTTTTCCGGGCTATCTCTATATTGCCTTTTTTACATCCCAGAGTGAAATGAAAAAACTCCGTTTACAGGGTAATTTTATTTCCCTGTCTAATATCTTCGTTTACTTAAGGAAATGTAAATACAAATTAGGTTGATCAAGCCAGACATTGCTGCTTCTTTATACAAACAACCCTCGGGAAATCGATGACCGGTTAATTGGCAGGTAGTTTATGTGTTTAATCTAAGCACGTTGAGTTTAAAGTCTCTTTAAAGTGTTTTACCAATATCAATATTATTGGTAGTTCAGTCGTAATTTTTATGGTTAACATTGTAGAAAAATAAACGGCACATCTCCGGGCCGAGAGAGGCCGGATGCCGCGCTGCGGTCGGCTCCGGTCTGTCACTACCGGTTCCACTCCGGTCTTATACTGGAACTTTTCAAAAGTACTGCCACAAAGGATTGAGTATCGAAGTTGTTCACTCAAAGTTTTATACGTATAAGACTAAACAGAGAATGTGTTTTTGCCGCGGACAATACGCTTATCTCACGAAAATGTAGTATGATATTTGTGTTAAAGCAAGTTTCTCGAAACGTATTTGAACAACGACATTGCAAACGCTTATTTTGTTACGTAAGTATTAGAATTACTACGTTAGTAAACCTAGCTAACAGAAGAGGTACTCGTACCTACTAAATGTTTTAGTCCTGGCCAGTATTTACTGCATTTTGTGTATGATCAAAAGCGGACATGTTTGCAATGTTCCTGCTATGTGTACAGGGATTAATTGCTACCTAGATTAGGGTAGCGGCAGTAAAGCATTCTGCAAAGTTATGCTTTGTCGTTAACGAGCGACCGTAGCTGCATAAAGGCGTATCAAGCTATTGAGTTAAAGTAGTTATTGATAAAAACTATTTGGGACGCAAATAAGGTACTCCCATTTTCTAATCTAACAAAAAATATTCCCGTTATTGATCTTGAAAATATTTTGCTATTGCTTCAGAAAATAATGGACGTCAATCAAGATAGCTTTTGTTTTACTTTTAGCTTTTTATTCCACCTTCTAATTTTTTAGGGTACTTGCATTTTTTTTATAATTCATGCCAATAACAATCCCACTGTTCTGTTTTAATATTCGCTCCTAGAAATTTAATCTTACAGTGATTCAATAAGTAATAAGTAATTGTGTTTTTAGACAATCCTGTTTTAAACGCCCAAAATTAGATGTAAAGCGTAATATTTTTATGTTAGTAAAACAATATGCTTTGTAGCAATAAATCCGCGCATGAACAATGTCAGTGATGTTGTTTGGTAATCAACTGACATCTCAATTTATATATTACATTATCAAAAACTGTTTGTACGACCATTTAAATATGTAAAAATATAAAAGTATGAAATTAACTACCATGGCACAACAGAAGCTTCAAAGGAAATAATAATTAACAGAAGATCAATAAAATTAATTGGTTCGGTTGTTTTGTAATATGTCAATATGACGGCATCAGAAATGGCGTTTGGTGAATAAAATTGACATTCCAATTTTTGTACTTTATTATTAGGAAAAAAAATGTGTCGGAAACTCGAAAATATTAAATTAATAAGCAGAAAAAAGAGAATTATATTTAATTATAACAAAGAAACGATAAACAATATAAATCAACTAGGCTGTATAACGTATGACGCCATAACTTTTCTCTGCGGTCGCAGTCAATTTAGAAACCGCCAGAAAGAACTAAACTAATAACGACAAACTTTTCACGTGCCTTTCTTAACATTGACGTTGGCGGAATCATCGACAGTCTCGATGGAGCCATAACCTACAAAAATTGAATTGAAAAACTTTGTAGTTTCCTTTTTAAGCTTGTAGAAAAAGTTACGTACATAATTATCTTAAGGTACTCGTGCCTGTCATTAGAGCGCTTGAAAGTTCACAACCTCGGCACTAGTACTTTAAGAAGTATCATTATGTAACAGTTACATAAAATTTTCTTATATCATTATTTGGGTCTTAGAACAGGAGCTAGCACGATTCAATCAGAAGGCTCGTGGCGCGGTAAAAGCAGCGGGAAGCGACCGCGCTTCCGGCACTCGCGCCGCCGGAGATGGCCCATTCATCCCGCTATCGACGCGGCTGATGCCCGCAACTATTCAAACTCTTACATTTTGTCTCTCGATTGAGAAAAGAACGGAAATTGAGCAAGATACGTTTGTTTGAAGCACGATTAATCAGTCTAGAGCTGGAGATTATGTTCCGTGGATCACGCAACTCGTATGCAGATTTTTTTTCGTACTAATTTGAAGGTTTAAGGCATTAAAATATAGTACAGGAGATATAAACACTCCCACTCCTGAATAAAGTGTAGGTACTTGTTCACATAGATACAAAAATAGTTAGATACATCAAACCCTCGGGAACAATTTGTTTGTGTTCACTACTCAGCTTTATTGTCAGGGTCTTTACTACCAAATGCCTTGTTTTATTCACTTTTGTTATCCATCTAACTAGAGCTATAGTCAAACATCAATATTATTTACATTCTGCAGATGAAAACTCTTTTGTAAAGATTTTATTGAAGCAATCAAAATAAATTAAACAAAGCTCAATTTTAACAGGATACAATTCTCCGGCGTTAAAAAAAATGAATGGATTCATTTATCAAAACGGCATGATTTATGGTCAGAAACTCTTTTGGTAAATACAAATGAGAGTGAAGTAAGGACGTTGGGTCATTGCCAAAGTGAAGCCTGATTAATGATTTTAGAGGCGCACCGGAATGTTTCGGGAAAAATAAATTCCAACTTGTTTGTGGGTCCCTCGACAGCAAGACTGGTTAATTGTTGGAGTTGGCGCTAATGCGTGTTGTCTTGCGCGAAGCGGTACCAAAAGAAAGGATCATACAAGTAGTACCTATAAGAACCAAATGTGTTGCTGTGTAGAACATTTTCAAATTCTGGATAATATTAGAACTTAGAATTATTATTTTTCATGTTCAATAACAAATTAACGTTATTTAAAAATAATACGCTGTAAAAGCTAGTTATTGCATGCATTGCTGCCACAATAACGTACAAAATCCAGAATGTGGCCAGTGAAAAAAATATCAACAAAAACGCAGTGGGAACCAACAAGAATTATATTAGTCCGCACACGAAAAGCGCTGGAAGTTGTAATAGCAGTGCTAGAGTTGTTGCAGCTTGTTAGCTCTAATTCCATCGAGTTCGTTTACTGTTTTTGTACGTAAAGTTAACACCACTTGCGCCTCGCCTTTCGTTAGATTTGCACTGATTAAAACGCTTCAAATAGCTGTAAGTGCAGACGGGTTGTAATTACCCGAGACAGCGTTTTGTTGGGAGTTTGTCTTTTAAAAGCTTGGGATTAGGGTTAAAACGCTGAAATGGTTCGTATTTAATTTATATAGGCCGATTATGCTTTACATGAATGTGGTTAAAAAGCGCAGGGACGTTGTTGTAACTTTGTGTTGCTAGTTTTAGACAGTAGGACTTCTAGGAAAATATAACGCTTAAATATTCAAATACCAACTTATCCCATCTACACGCATGACTATGAATAAAGAGAACTACTAATTTTTTTTTCTAGTAAGCAATAGAAAATACCTCGAGGGTTTTTAAAATCTTCCATGCATTAAGAGAAAAGCAGAAAATGTTATACCTATGCAATGATTAACAATCTTATTTTTTTTTGAAAACTTTAGCTGAACTGTCATTTTAGGTTATGTTGTCAGTTATCGTTTTATACATCATGTCTTAATCTTATGCGGTTTGTTACGAGTATATAAATGTAAAAACGTCAAAACTCACATTTTATGATAACGACCCATTACCTAACCTAAATAATATCTTAGTTGCAGGAACTACTGAAAGAATATAATAAGCAAGTAGTTAACCAAAATGCCCCAATCCTAGTTTTCCTTAAATAATCTTAGTAAATTTGATAAAACGAATTTTAATAAAAGAGCAAAATGTTTTTTTAATAACTATCCACTTACTTATTTACTGTACTCATTATTATTATTAGCTTATTTGTATAGAACATATGCCATCAGCTATGTTTAAGCCGCGTTAACGTTTGCAAGTACTCGTGATCTAATTAAAATTCCTATTTTAAAACCCGGAAAAAGCAAAACTGTCCGTGATTGGGGATCAAAATCAACGAATCAGATATTTTCGCTCCAATAAACAAAGCCTAATGACTTCAATTTAACAATAAAATTATTTTAATTCCATGCTCGTTTTACATCTTAATTAAACCACCAATTTGGCTAAGGGCTTGACTCGGAAATATAAGCGAATAGAAAACGGCTTGCAAGTCAAAACAGAATAATTAAAACCTGTTTCATGTTTTAATGTACAAAACCGGCTAGTGAGAGTTGGACTCGTTGAGGTCACTGAGGGTTCCGTACTAATATAAAATTTGCAAAAGAGGTCGTATTTTCTATCTAATTAAATTATATTTCGACTAAAGCGAATATTATAAATTAAAAAAAAACTTACTTAATTGACCTAGGCCAAAACTAAGTCGTAGGCTTGAAGAGATTGTCTAATCTTAAATAATTGCCCCTTCAAGTTTAAATGTACGTTAAGCATGTTCCATTGGTCGATTAGTGGAGGGGCATTCAGTTTTAAAATTTTAAATTAGACGATCTCTTATGGGTACTTATATAACGATAAACTTATATGTGTGTAAAGACAATTAATAATTCTACAGATAAAAAAATACTAAGTAGCACTCATCACATCACAAATATTTGCCCTTACCAGGTAAATATAATACAAAATTATAATAGACATATTTGAATATACTTGTTTGATTTAATTTACTTCAAAGAAAAAGTTTATTCAACATAAATTATACGCGGTAACAGCAGCATTTGGTACACCTATATCACCCGGCCCTGTCGGCACCAAGAGGCCCTTTGCTCAAGAATTTAATCATTTGTTATTTCCTTTATTTAAGCATATTAAATTAGCAACAATACAATTTTGCTGAAACCGAGCTTTCTGATTATCGTACCCAATATTGTTTAAGTAAGTAAGGCAGCCGCGCCATGGCATTTGGAAGGGGAGCAAAAATAATATTCTATCAAAATAACAACAAACCGCACCATCAACCCCAGGCGTTTAACAACCTTTAGTAAACAGGTACACGGGTTGAACTTCTTAACCGAGAAATAAAGTCAAGCCAAACAATGTATTTCAAAATAAATAATTATTTCACAAAGTTTGAACTCAATATACCTTAAGTACATTCTAATCGAACATACGCAACAATTTATTGGTTGCTAGACAAAACAACCCTTGTCCTTGTCGGAACATTGACGTATCTGCGAAGAGAACAAGTTGTGAATAAGACCCTCCCGCGGCCATAATAGGCAACTCGGAAGTTTTGCCTCAAATACTTGTATAATGGCTGTTGGCACCGTTATAGTTGGCTGACATTCTTTGGTTTGTCTGAGATTTATAGTTTTGCGAGGGTGAAAAGTTAAGAGAAAACAGATACACCTAATTGGTTATAAAATATTATGTGTTCTTGAGCTATTTAACTTACTTATATTCAGCTAGGATTATGTTCGTAAAAATACTATTCTTGAATCATCAATACGCAAAACACAATATTAAGCTTGTTTATAATATACGCCTTTTGCGAATAAGATCAATAACAAAACATAACATTGGTGTTTGAAGTAATCTTCATACCCAAGCTAGTTCACCGCACATACGCTTGCATTACGCAATTCACCCTTAGTATTTGGTAGTTTGAACTCAACACCAAATGCTGCAGAATAATATAATGTATTTACGCATGAAAATTACACCTAGTGCAGGCAGAGAACAGCGCTGCAGAGATCTTGTGGTTGGCCCGGACGGTCCTATCCTACCAAGCAGACACTGGCACATTAACGGCTGATCTAGTACATTTGCCTTATGGCCCGTCGCGCATACTCATAGACATTGCACCGTCTGTTTGAGACAGCTCAGAACTACATAATCCACACAGGTATACAATGTATTACGCGCTCCGTGGCAAGCTACGTCGAATAACGCTGTTCACAAGCCCTTAACGAGGGGCCATGTCTAAATAACAACTGATATATTGTTGAGCACCTAGTTTAATTATAGCCGAAAACAACAAAGTTGTACCAACGCTGCGAATGATTTATATTGGTCGGGTTAAACCACAGGGAACGATAGTGTGGCATGTTAACTTATCCCAATGGATGTCGGCGCTAAGTTTAAGGTGCCCTGCTATTAGTGATAATAATAATAGGCATAATTCCGAATTTGCTGCGGTTGGAGTGATTAAGGCCACGAAACTTCTGTCGGCATTATAATTATATAAATGAATCACAGCATTAAATTTTACAAGAAGTGTACTTGGTGGAAACTCTGGGTGTAGAGGTAACAATTCAAAATATCTATTTAAAAAGATATGGAGAGGAACATTGTTTACTACACTTTTCCCGTGCTAAAACGCGCTAAGGTTTAGTCATAATTCTTTTTATCTACCACTATGTCCAAAAACTTTATCGCATACTGTGTGCGAAAAAAGACTTATTTTTTTCGTCGTGTAACAAAATTTCAGAAGCCAAATAACTTAACTTCAGGCATGACGATAACAGGACGGTGGTGTTTCACACACTCGGGCAGAACTTGTGATTTATTGCAAATATTATACTTATACGGGACCCTTCGGGGATTTATTGTTTGAAATGTCTTTGGTTTTGTTTGAGAAGACGCAAAAATCCTTATTTCATCCATCGGAGCTTTTCCGTTTTTCAATAGATGGATCTTATTGAATTAGATATCATAAAAGTGTAATTCATTAGGGAGGGCAATAAGTTAAATGTAAGCGTATCAAGAAAAAAAATCCGGACGTAAAAATCTTACTCAATATTTTTTTAATTTGCTGAAATATCTATTATATACGCATTATACGCATTATATTATTATATTATACGCATGTCATATCTTGACCACCATATAATATTCCGTATTATTGATTTTGTTTGTCAGTGAATCACCATTCAGGCATTCAGGAGATCCCGTCATACGAGTACAAGGATAATTTAACATTAAAGACTAGTATCATCATTAACTAAAATAGTTTTAAAAATGTGTGTATAAACTGGTTCCGTTAAGTGCCGTATAGACAAGCGGCCGAAAACAGCGTTGTTTCTGCGCCCGTCACATAAGTCAGCTGTAGGCGTAAGGGGTCCTAAATATCTCAAACAAGCATTCCAGGCGAGTCCGGCGATTTGAAAATACGGCCGAAGGAAATTCAGTAGCATTTTATTGTCAGTGAGCCAGGGCGATTCGTTCGGTTTAATAGCCAAGTAAAGTCGCGTTTTCACTAGAATAGCGAATGAAGGAATTTCTCTGGACTTTTGTTCGTTTACCCAATCACCAGGCGCCACGACTATTGTGCAGGTCGTGGCCTGCCTCCAGCCTTAGTATTCCAAACCGGTTTTGACAACAACGGAATCGTGCGATTAGGTTTTCGGTTTTAAAATCAATTTGAACCGGTCCTGGAATATGCGGAGTTCACAATAGGCGCCAATTTATGAGAGACGCTTTGTTGAACCGTTCTCCATCCATCCAATGGAGAGAGTTTCATTGCGATGCAAATAGTTTTAAAGTTGACTGTACCTTAGTCTCTAGTGTAACAACCGCGCTTCCTATCACGTTTGTAATCGTTAACGCACGAACTGTGCGTCGCGCCAGCTCGCAATATATTTACTTTCGTGTAATGTTAGAGTAAAATACGATGTATTAAGTTAAATATTAGCTACGTTTGTAGCTAGGATATCTCCATATACCTATATATTACAATATCATCTTCATGTGCAATAAAAAGTTTACATGCATAAAGGTACACATTTTACTTACGGTACTTACGTTTTTCATATGTACGTAATACTTAGCTTAGTAATTCTGAAGCAGAGATCGTTAGTTGGAATCCAGCTTGCACTTCTGGATATTAAGTACGTATTATTTTTAAAATTCAATATTTTACTGGACCAACTATTATGGTCAGGTTTCTCGATGTGGATAAACGTGGATATAACATCTGTCACCTGCCAACCAGTTAGTAAGTGCGAGAGTGACGGATGTTTTATCCACATACATACACATACATACCTTCACGCCTGTAATCCCAGAGTGGGGTAGGCAGAGCTACAGAATTACCTAAAAGTTTAAAAACTTATTTAAATTAAAATAAAAACTAAGCTACTCAAATATTAAAGACGTAAATAATAATCACCACTATAAAAAGAACACCCCCTCTAGCAGGTCCGCTCGCGGCATGGTCCCTATAAAAACTTGTTGATAATTCAGTAACCACATTTTGCTAAGATTAAGATTAGGCTAAGATGTTTACGAGCGTGACAGGTTGCAAGCCAGTACTCTACAAGCCTATATTCCCTTAGTTGCCTCTTACAATACAACATCCACTGGAAGACATGGAGTGGCACTATTGTAACCCGGCAACCACACGGAACTACGGGGGGAACTAGCGGAAATGACGTTAAATAAATTGAGTGATACAGTAAAGTGTATTAATTTAGCACAACTATTATTATAGAAGAGCTTTTTTTTAATATAATATCACGTATTACCATTCACAGTTACTACTATTTTTAATTTGTTTTGATATCTCACTTAACCTCAATATTTACATAAGCTAGAATAAACAAATTACCATCCTCGAGTAGGGCTTTCATACATATTTACCTCCACATTAAACATTTAGACCGATCGGATCGGACAACATTAGTAAAGTTAAACGTACAGAACACCGCCACAAAGCAAATGTTCAAATGAAAGATTGATATTGGATCCTTTTTTGGGGTTCTTTTTTTAATTAATCGCTTTTGAAAAGCCGACAACTTCAAAGCAAAGGGTATTGGAGTATGTCAATACGGTTTGATGTATCAAAACAAAACAAGCAACGCTCGTATATTTTTGTCAAGGCCTGCGCGTGATTGGCGTTATTATAATGAATAATTATAAGTACTTATAATGTAACCGTTAGAAATTACTAAACATGTAAATAATACAAATAAATTATCATTGTAACTCTGTAATTACGTATCTACTTTTGAAGGTCAAGTTAGGTTTTTTAAATGATTTATACCTACCATTAGCCAATGTATTTAATTTATATAATTTACTCAAAGTATAACAGACTTATTCATAAACGCGCTTAAAACATGCTTTTGTCTTTATCTGTCATTTGAATTTAACTGAAATCGACAAAGGGTTAAGTAAAAAAATATGGGACGTTTTCCCGGGATAAAATGTAGCCTATGGCATTCTCGCTGCGAAGACAAATCCAATGATACCTCTTTTGTCAAAATCGTCCAAGCCGTTTTTGCTAGCGGGGAACATAGATCTGGACATACATACACATACATGCTACTCCTTTTGGGCTCCGCTGCAGTCGGGTGCAAAAAGGTTGATTGTACGTTTATAATTGAGGGGATAAATAACTACCAATTAAGATGACCCGCGGATATTTTAGATTTTGGTGAAATGTGTGTGGATAACAAATACGTATTCTGAAACAGATATGCTTCAAAATGTTTCGCCATGACCGAAACTAGCCAAGAGATCATATTAAATTGGGTAAAATACGGTAGCAATGCTTTTTTTCGATAACAATGAGGGGTTACGAGTCCAATATTAGAAGGTGGATTATGTACTTGGCCATTCTTCATCAGTTCTTTAAATATTTATTTTGGGTTTAGATTAAAAGTTAATCTCATAAGTTAGATCTATACAGGATGATTTTAAAACAGCGCCCGTGATGGTAACATCTGCGTAAATGGCTTGTAAGACCGATGTGGGGGCGACAGCCACGAGCCACGACCGCCCAAGTGACAAACAAATGTGCCCGGGGATATTTGAGGAAGAGCAGCGCAGTGTTTCAATGCACGCTTGTGTGAAAATGTTACCTACCAAGCGCTATCGCGTGCGACCACGCCGTCAGACACGATCTTTCTCCACGTCTCGTTATTCAGACTGCTTTTCGCCACTTAAAAAAGGGGTTTTATTCGAGACTATTTGCGTGAAGGTTGCAGAAGTTAAAAAGGAATTGTTATAACGGTTTCGATATAATTTTACGCCAGTGTTCATCAATTTTATTTTTGTTTAGGAGGAGGTATACGTAGACGCTCCACTATTTTTTTTTTATAGAATCCCACGCCATACAGCTAAAATTTAGTTCGAACAAAATAAGAATGTTATTTTGTCCGATCTTAATGTTATGGTATAAATGATTTTTTTCTTGTTCTGTAATTAGCGTAATTATTTGTTTAAGTTTACCTATGTGTTTTAAAGATTTTTAATTATTCCATAATAATTTACTTTAATTAATAGGAAACTGGAAGTCAACTATACAACTAACCCTGGTTGATTAATTGCTATCATATTCTTAATTTTTGTCGTAAAAATACAGCAATAAATTCAAAATAATTCTTAAACTTAAATTTGAAATTCAAATAAACAAAATTAAATACTATTAAACAATCAATCTTTCTGCCATAGTAAACCTGTGAAAACTTATAATTATTTAACTATGCCGTATCATAATTATGAGTAACCTGCCATTGTTAATAAAAGCTTTTAGTTTTCCGAGTAAAACAAAATAAAATAATAAAATAGTAGCTTGAAAAATAGTAGATACTGAAAAGGCGCTCGAATCTTCCGCATTGTTACGAGACACGCTGATTTCTGTGACTCGTGTTTGACACTCTATGTTAAGATAACAGACATTTAGCGGCATATTCGCGTCCTTTGGAAAGTTGCCGCTGAAGTTTCCCACAAAATGTAAATGTATTTTATCACTAGCGACACACCGCACCCTCGCTTCGCTCCGTTGAAACAAAATACAAAAAGCTTATATTACGCAAGGATAATGTAACTTTCTGATAGTCAATGAAATTTTAAAATCGGTATTTCTGTTTCAGAGATTATCCTCAACATACAAACAAACAAGCCAGATTTTTCCATTATGAAATATTAGTGTCTTATCTTATCTTATCCTATTGACGGGGTCCTTACGGATACACTTTTACCCTATGGGATCTTTTGTATAATTACCCCTCTTTTAGCGCTTAGTCCAATGCAGACTCCACTCCTTCCAGAAAGCGGATGGTGGAGTGCAATATTAGTGTAAGTACATAATTATACAAATATTGTAAAGATAATATAGATGTAGATAACCTAAAGCCGGGTACTTACTCACTAGCGAACTGCAACTGTAACCATAGCAGTTAAAGTATCGAGCTTTTAATGAGTAACACTTACAACTCGCTAGTGAGTACACGGCTTTAAACGTCGTGATTACCAGTAGTGAACTACTCACTACCTCTTCACTAGTATGGCTACAGCCGAAAAAAGATCTTTACTGATTAAAATCGTAAGTACTTAATAATCGCTCTAGATATGTGGCGAGTATAACAGTACTTGGGCACAGGCAGCCCTAGCCTTGTTTGAACTGCTAATACCTAACCCGAACATAATTTAAAATCTATTCCCGGCGAACGCAGCCACATTTCAAATTATTCTCGGATCTCCGAATATAAAATGTTAAATCAATTTACGAGGCTACATTTTTCCAGATAACAAGGGCTTATCTTCAATTTCGTTTTGTAGAAAAAGCTAAACATTAAAATTGACGGTCTCTGAATATAAATTTGGATGTTTCGATTGCTAGAAATGATTACTTTTCTCCTTTGGGGGTCCAACGAGTGGCGAGTACGTGACACCGGAAGATTGTGATATTGTTATTCTGGCCGTGTTGAAGAGCTGTCTGGAATTACGAAAATTGTTTCGCGGATAAAATATATGCGCTTTACCAAAACCAACGCGAACTTATTATGTCGGGGGATCCACTTGCGGCGCAGACGTTAGCTCGCTCGCAGTAAATTGAAAATGAGACATGTACCCGCTTATACTTTATATCTGTCAAATATAGATTATATCTCGCGAAGAACACAATAATAATATTTCTTATTTGACACGGAATGAAAACTTCTACTTATGGTGTGTCATGTAATCTGATTTCCTTTCATATATTTAAGTGCTTGGCGACCCGGCGTCACCCCTTGTATTAGAATGTCTCATGCTGATGTATGAGCGCTTGTGCGTATTCGTCTTCCCCGTCGCCTTAATCATAAAATATCGATGGTAAATGTGGGATCTAGTTACTGTACTTTCTGGAGACATGTAAAAAGATGATAACATATTATCAATGTGTAGGAAGATTATGAACTGTATTACATTTACATCCTATTTATTAAATATTTGTTTGTACAACAAATTAATTATTTTAACATTACTATAAATTGACGTAGAGACGTGGTAATGACAACTTAGATGCTTTATTTATTTATTTCTAGGGAAAGAAACAGCAGTCATATAAAAAATGGAACAAAACAGCGTCCAAAATACATAATATAGGTAGGTATAGGATAATTTTCTTCAGCAGGACACCAATAATTACGAGTAAATTGCCAATTTAATATAAATCTTGTTTGTTTGTTGTTTAATAACTATGTATATATATTAACCAAAGGCAAACAAACCCAAACCAAAAACAAATGTATTGGAACGTATGCTTATTGAGATCCCGCGGGAACCAAGAATAACCCTTCTTGCCTCGAATACAACCAGAGGTGGTTCTCTTGAAAACAGCGCTCTGCCACACGGTCGATCGAGTGAGTGAACCGGCTTATTCGTCGGGATAAGCAGATAGGCTGAGAATGCACGCCCTTGAATGTGGTTTTTACCACTCCAATTCACTGGTTAATATTTGGGGCGTCGAGTTTAAGAACGAGCTATCAAACCTAACCTACCAAGTTGAAAGAAGGCCTTTTCCGATAATATTTATTACGAGGACTACACATCGTAAATACATCATTATAATTACCCTAGCCTTCTGACATTTTATACCCCGTCTGTAATATAAACACAGCTAATTTTACTGTTATTAGGTTCGTAATATTGCAGGCGACGAAACTTGAAGGAATTCCACTACGGGGGCTCTAACTCGAGTTTTCAAACTGATATAGCAGCGGTCTCTACCGTAACAGTATATCTTGTAAACTTGTCGTGTATACCACCGTCATGTATCGCTAAAGTAACGTCGAGTCTCAGACCAATTATCCGTAAGTAACAAAGGTGGCAAACATTTACAATTAGGTATGGACGTGTTTGTCATACATAAGCTGCGGTCGGTAGTTTACATAGCTAAATCGTGATAGCTAATAATAATGTTTTCCTTTACAATACACCTAGTGTACATGTGTAGGTCTGAGTATAATTCTGTAAAATAAAGTATCGTTATTTTGCTTTCTCTTTTTTTATGTTAATGACGTATGAATACAAGTTGTGTACCAACCTAAAAAAAAGAGATTTTTTACAACTGCTCTAACTTCATTCAGTTAGGACCATCAATCCTCAATCCCCTAACTGCACACCTGAAAGTTTCATAACAAACAACATTGCAGCAAGTCCAGTCCACCTTGATAATAAAGTAAGAACCAAAAGTCCTCAATCTCCTAACTGCACACCTGAAAGTTTCATAACAAACAACATTGCAGCAAGTCCAGTCCACCTTTATAATAAACTACTCAGCTACGGCAGCACATGGCGACAATGTGCTAACTTAGGGTATAAATCAAACCCTTTAATGTTCGGGCACTATCGGTTACGCTTGGGTCAAGTAGGTAAAAGTGATTTACAGGGACCATAAAGACAGCTACCAACTGGCTACATTGGCTTGTCAGCACCCCTTCATCGCCCTAGCACGGGCCGTCTGGGTCGTGGTGAAGTGTGCGTAACCCGTGTATTACACGTCAAGTTTGCGATAGGTTGGGAACCAATAACCTAGTCGTAAGTAGGTCATAAGGGCTTTGCGTTCAAGAGGTACTGCTCGTAGTAACTGGGTAACTGCTGACATAAATGGCTGAAAATATTTACGGTTCCGAGTCAGTAAATCCACAATAGCCAAATACAAAGCGAACTTGTATGGACCCTTTGTGGGTTCGTTTGGTGTCCATTTCGAATTTGCTGCGGTGGGAGTATGTATTTACAATAAGGTGAAACGAAAAATTAAGGATGCACCATTTTAATATTTGTATCTTTACCAAGGCTTTCACAGTATACCTACTGAAATGATTTCTGAAATGGTTCTAATGATTATGTCGATTACCTCTTTCATCTGTTTCACTAAACGTATGCTTGTCTGATTAAACTGTTTGACATTGTGCTGACAAGACTTTTATAAAAACACTAGCTGTCCGCGCCCGACGTCGCCCGAGTGTGTTTTTTTTTTCATACAAACCTTATGAAATATATTTTACGTCCTATTCTCAGACCTACTGAATATACACACAAAATTTCATAAGAATCGGTCAAGCCGTTTCGGAGGAGTTTTGTTACCAATTTTATATATCAGAAAGAAGAAAATAACCCTCCTTCTTCTGCACTTGGGTAAAAACGCTACTCCAGATACATTTATGAGCGTTATGCCTGTTGATTGCTTGTTTATCGTACCTAAAAAAGTCCTTCAAAAGTAGATTTAAACGATCTCCTATGAAACCAACAGTATCCGTTTTTGGAAGAATAACCCTTAAGTACTTATTTATAAACAACGATGAACATCATTCACAATATATGTATACGAATACCATTGTGTCACAACACACGCTATAAAAAATCATAAATATGAAAGGGACATCACCCTTCTTTTCAACTTTCTGTCGCAAAAAGCAATAAGAGTTGGCAAAGTTTTGTTTAAGGGTAAAGGTAATTCTCCGAGGGGCTGTATAGTTAGTTTACTTAGTATTAGAGCCGTTTGTTTAGGCCAGCCTAGCCAACACTAGATATAACGCAATATAAATAGGGGAGCTAATCAAATTGCAGCTCCCGGTATCACACCGAAAAAAACTTGTGCAATTTATGATTTCTTAGCAAAAGAAGTAGGTTTTTTCGATTTTGTGATGCATATTTTACTAACCGCTGACGTAAAAAGTTAAGTGTTATAATTTTGACTGTTTGTGTGTGTGTCTGTCCGTGTATCTGTCTGTGACACTGTAGCAAACGGGTAAACCGATTTGGATGCGGTTTTTTTCCTGAAAGCAGATTTTCTAGCAAGGTGGTTTGGGATTTTTATTTATTTAATTTTTAACAAGTGGCATTATTTATTACTTAGAATAGAGTCACATTTCGAAAGGTGCGAAGCAAAAAATCATTTCCGAAATTTTATAACAAAAAACTTATGCAGTTCTTTGACGTTTCTACTCAAGTGAAACCTTTTGGCACGAGGATTAAAGAACAGTGTTTTGTTTATTTCAATCAATCAACAACATACATACATACATTTTAATCTGAATCATTGAAGTAACGTAAAAGTAGTAGAAAAATAACAATGGTTATTATGTGTCTTGGTTCAGCGTGCCTCATAGCAAAGACCTTCTCTGTCAATTCCATTGCTGCCTTTCCTTGTCGACTCTCCTCTTGTTGGGGCCTGCCCTCTGCCGTCTCAGCTTAATCACATCCTTTTATCTTTTATTTTGTTTTCCCCTGTTTCTCTTGCCATCTCTAGGGTACTAATCAGTGACAGAGTATTGCTCCACTTGTCTTGTCTGCTTCGCACCATGTAAACCGTCCATCTCCACTTTTGTTTGTCACTATTAGAGAGTAAATCAGTCACTCTTGCTTTTTCTCTTATCTTGGAGCTATGAATTATATGACCTTTCTTAATACCTGTCATGCTTCTAACCATGGATATCTGGCAATGTTCCAAGTATACAGGGCGACTGCGGGGCTATGTAGGAACAAAGTAAACTAAAACTCACCACACCATTAGGAACAAAACGTAATAGATTATCTAAAAGCATTATAGAATATTACTGCTGAGACCGGGAAAATGGCTGTTGCGGGACGAGCAGAGTTAGCATGGCCGTGACGCAGTCGAGCCCGCGTTATATACGAGTCCAGCAACCGCCCTTCCCGGCTGAGGCTTGTATAGTGCTTTCCTCCAACAATTGTAGTTTGGAGTTAGTTATCCTAGTCCAAACATGGTTTTAAAAAGTAAAACACTAGGTATGTAATGAAATTTCATAAATTTTCGCGGCCGCTACCGTACCGTACCATAACTTTTTTTTATGCCTGGACCTGGAACTCAGAACTTCGCGGGCTGATTTTAGAACAGTAAAGTAAACATTTCCGAGCATGTGGGAGAAAAGATAATACTTTGTGTTTTATTCAAAAAAGATTGAATTAAATTAAAGTTTTTAGCCAGGATCATTGCCACCCTACATACTCAATTTATTACTTGTTCGATAGGTTGCTATTAAAATAGGTTTTAACACGAAAATGTTTGATGACCATAATTTTAGCATTAATTAGGGAAACATAATATTATTTTAACAAAATTGTTTCAAAAACCACTTATACTATTACTATCTTAATAATTTACTGAGTTGGGAAAATTAAGTTAGGATCACGACCCCGCAGTATCTAATCTTTAATATTTAGTGAAACACGCTAAGGTTGCATTCGACCAAACTGGAATAATGTCTGATATCTAGATTAAACGCGGAATTTGTATAGACTAATCTCGGAGTAAGTGTTATTCCAGTTTGGTGAAATGCGGCCTTAATATTCAAAAGGCGAACTTTATGTCGTAAGGCAAGTTGTTTGTCTCCAACGACATAAAACGTACAATGTAAATTGAAAACAGTTAGGTTTCAATAAGTTACCAATAGCTTCAAGGAAGATACATCAAAGTTTAATATTCCATCATTATTTAGTCGTAAACGTAACTTTCGTAGAACTATATCAATATTGGGCTTAAATGTATTTGAGTATCAAACATTAAATTTTGACCAAAGCCCAATGCTTTGAAATAACCGAAATTGGTAAACTTTGGTCCGAGTTACCAGTGAACTTAAATTTAACATCTTGAAAGGTTTGTTATCTTTTGTCTATTGCCTTTATTAAAACGGGAAATTGGAAATCAGTAAATCTGATTTCTCTAAATAATTTGACTTTGCTTAAACAGCGTTTTTATTTTGAAGCATACGTATTTAGGCATTTTATTAATAGTTTTCTCATTATTAATAAGACCCTATGAACAAGATACACAACAATATATTAAGCAAATTGAATAAAGTCAATGAGTTACAGGTTTACTAGATTTACATTATTTTTATATCATAACAAAAATTGTTAGGAGCCCAAAGACGAACAAAGAGTACATTTCATCATGATTTCATACCAGAAAAAACCGTTCCTTGGGGAAATAGTGACAAACATTCTTATCGCAGACGGAGTCGAGGGCAAAAGCTATTTGAATATAAATTAAAGATACTTTGAGAGCTAGGACCAATCTAGAGAGATAGACTATGACATTGCAGTGACATAGACAGTGAATTGCCAATTGAATAGTCTTTATTAATCGGATATAATAACATATGAGTCTTGTACCCACATAATGCAACTAACGAATAAAAAATACTTTCACAAAGCTCTCATACAAAGCTCCTTTCACACCCTAAGATCACTAACTGTTATCAGAATACCATTTATTTGCGTCACATTTCCTCGAATATAAGTAAAAATCATCTAAACGGCTAAAGTTGAAATGTAAAATGAAAAGTTAGATTACAAAACTTAGCAATTTCATCAGTGCAAATGAAGTTTGAAATTTGTATCGTTAATTACATTGTGCGGGTCTCGCCTGTTTAATTAAGGTAACAAATCATTCATTATGAAACCAAATTATGTTTTGATGGAAATTAAAGATTATCAATAAATTGACACTTCAATAATTTTAGTTTGAGAGGGTTCTAATTCTCAATTTGCTGGACCTCTTGTCTTTATCCGTAAGTATAGCTATCGTATTTTATGATAGCACAATTTGACTATCAACTTCACTTGACCAAACCTTTAACAGCATTTTTTTAATTTCCCAGATCTCTGCCACTTAACGGCTATATTGAGCTTAAAATATGTATAAAGCAACGCTTATATACTTTCAGAGGATAGTAGAAAATAATGTATTATATTAAAATATTAAAAGGTAAACGCTTTTCACAACGAGAAAGTACACTTTCCCAAATTTCTCCATTCGCCCTGAAGTATAAAAGGAAAACGTTAAGGCCTATTGAAAGCCACATTTAATTTACAAATACAAAATGCTCCTTCTCCCAAAATCGGAATTTGCTAATAGGATGTAATAACCAATTAGGAAATTTTACTTACCTCTGAATCGAGGAATATCCCCAGGCACTCAAGTTGTACCGGGATCCACACACTCACATGTCGAGTATCTCACCAAGCAGAAACTTTGATGAACTCAAATTTAAATTTCAAATTGCTCCGAATAAATTTGCAATGTAATACCCTTTCTTGTCTTACAAGTTTTTTACCTTTTATTTCTTTTGAGCTATCTGGGAGTGCTTTTTGGTCTCGCTGTGAGGCTTCATTAACTTCTGTTAACTGGATGATGGAACTTTTTACTTAAGGGATTTCCTTTCACTTTAAGTTTAGTTTATCCTGAATTGCGTTTCACTTACATTTTTAATCACCAATTACCTATTTTCTACCTAAATTTAAATACTTTCTTGATCTTACTTAGTCGCGATCTTCAACTTGGCTCGAATTTTAAACTTGAAAATGTCAGCAACGTTTCCGAGAAATTTAATTTGTGTTGATTTAGTATTATGAACTATTCACCTGACTTATTATTTAACTAATCAGCAATTGAATCTTCAACATGCCGGCTTTTGCGGTAAAATGTTAATTACACCAGCAAATACAATGCAAGTACTAACATGAAGTTCGTGTAATAACAACTTTGAAATTATTTGACAAAATGTTAATTTTAGGATTTCAATTTGAACTTGTATTTTGTTTTATCGTAATAAAAACTTTATTCACTGACACAATACTTTTGATAGATGCTTCATGTTGATAAAACTCAGGTAACTTACCTTTTAAAACCGTAAA
Source organism: Acleris cristana (assembly GCA_948252455.1). Taxonomy (NCBI): domain Eukaryota; kingdom Metazoa; phylum Arthropoda; class Insecta; order Lepidoptera; family Tortricidae; genus Acleris; species Acleris cristana. The sequence goes on from OX411775.1 coordinate 8,637,347, forward strand.
ACAATAAGTGGCAAGTACTAGGACTAGGTAATAATAAAAACCGGGCAAGAACATGTCTGACCATGCTCAGTGAAGTGTTCCGAAGTAGTTACTACACAAAACAATCTCAAAAAACAACAAGTAGGTATGAAGTAATTATCTTAGTAAGTTATTTTTTGCTGTGTCTCCTGTATCTTAGTAATCAATCAAGTATACTTTGTAATGATAGTTGTTCTTGAAAATTCGTTATAATTATGAGCTTTAATTTAAGATATTTTTCTGATTTTTAGTATTTGTAGGGGGTAGGGTAGGGTTTTGACTCTCACAAAATAAGCGTTTTACCTCTAAATCTTAACAAACGGATCCTTTAATCGAAAAATAGTTTTCACAGACCTGAAATATTTTTGAAAGACCTACCGAACAACATCCACAGCACGGGTGCACGAGAGAAAAAAAAACATCCCCAGGTTACGTGGGTACCCTAAAAATAAAAAATAAAAAAGTATTTGCAACTTCGTACACATAGAATTAGTCTCCCGCTATTTCCCCTATTTCCTTCCGTAGGGGGCAATTATCTAAAATCCGTTTTTGGCGCACCCCTAACGTACTCATTGGTAATAGTTACATAGGTTAAAAAAGACAACTTTCATTTTCATCATCTACATAATTCATTCTTTTCAACTTTTTTAAAGAATAGTTATAACGTCTATTTGTAATTTCCTATTTATGTTAACGAAGGATGAATTAAAAAAGTAAGTTTTCTATCTTTGACACTAACGTCTTGTAGTTGTTCTTATTTTGCTTTTAACATTTCGCTCGTTTAGCAATTACTAAGTCTAGTAGCTTCGCAAACGAAACACGTACGAGCCGCCGCCGGGCTGGCGTGGAACCAGAAAATGTGATCTTATCAGTAGAGCGATCTTTAAAATACACTTACAATTAGAGTTATTTAACGACCTTCTTTCACTTAAGAAATCAAGCTACAGCTATACTATTTTTATTGGCTACTGTTTTATTATTTAAGAGTTGACAATACTGTAAGCCCAGTTGAAAAAAAACGGGCAACTTAAAATGTAGTCTTATGAAATATGATTTCAATATGTAACGTTTTTTTACAGTCTATTTTTTATTCCTATTAAATAGTGATTGATATCATTTATAAATTAAATGTTATGAAATTGAATCTTATTAAATCAAACCTTATTAAATCTCATCAAATCTTACTTCTCTAGATAAAATGTAAGTATAAATAATATATAAAGTACTCTCAAACATAGCTTAGCCTAGAGGAAGCCTAGAGGCTTGTTGATTTTAGTACTATTATATACTAGCTTCTGCCCGCGACTTCGTCTGCGTGGACTTCAGAATTTGATGTTACCAGGATGAATAATATAAATTTAGCCTAACCATAAAGCTTATAATTGCGCTGTATAGGGAAAATCGCTCAACCACCCCGGGCAGCGACTTTGACCACACCAGAGCAACAATTCGATACCCAGCTAGCGCCATCTAGTTCGTATCTATACACTAAAAGTGTGTTTCTTTAGTAACTTCCGTGTACGCACACATCAGTGGATACAACTGAAAGGATTACAGGATGACAAACGTAAACAGAAATAAAAACACACTACTCACACTGGCTACCTGAGATTTCACCTTTTTAATTTTTATACTCGTCCATGTAAACTTTGTGAGCAAATTCACATCTTTTAACGATTAATTTGATTTCCCGTAGGAATGAGACGTTTTATTGGTTAAAAACTATCCTAAGTCCTATTCCAGAACCTAACCTATATGTGTGCCAAGTTTAATCTGGATACGTTCAGTGGTTGAAGCGTAATTAACAAACTTCCAAACTTTCTCATCCTTACTTATAATTATAAGCGCAAAATTCATAGTAAGTATGTGTACATTATGCACTCTTGCAACAGCTAGACCGAATTGGATGAAATTTGAAATGGAGATGGCTTATACAATGGATTAAAACATAGGCTACTTTTTATCCCGGAAAATTTAAAAGTTCCCGAGGGAATAACGATAATCGAAATCAACGCAGACGAAGTCGTGGTTCTGGCCAGTTTATAATATTATGGTAAGATCCGTCAAACCGGGCCCACTTAAGTGTTCTAAAGACAACTCAACGGAACTCCTATTTTCTACTTTGAAAGACAAAAGAAAGCTCAAATCTACCTATCTTATCTATCTTCTATCTATATATATAAAAGGCAAACCTGACTGACTTATATATCAACGCACAGCCGAAACTACTGTACTTAGAAACTTGAAATTTGGTACAGGGGTTCCTTTCATGATGTAAGTGAGCACTAAGAAAGGATTTCCCGAAAATCGACCCCCAACGGGAATAAATGGGGGGAGTAGTGGGAAACTAATTCTACGCATACGAAGTCGCGGGCGTCCTCTAGTAACATATAAATATATCGGTACGGTGTATTTCTAAAGGAGGGGGCTACGGCCTCGAGCCCCTCCTGTGTAAACGTTTGCCTTGACTTTACCTAATATTCACAATGCCTAATGTAATATATAATCGTTTAGACTCGAATACTTAACTCAAATTAACGCTGATTTCCGCACGCAAAACGAAATGAACGAAGTCCCACTTTTTATTTGATATGAAACTTTAAGACATTTCAAGTTCACCGCAAGTCCACGGGAAAGTCATAGTCATATTTCAACAATTAAATGTTCTACGTTATAGTCGCTCAACTATCTTAATCGAGATGTCTTAACTATCGCCACCCTTGAAATAGGTACCATTGAGGAGTTCCGTTGACTATCTGTGGTCTTCATCATCAGTTTCAGTTCACCAAATGATAATATCTGAATGCAAATGCTGGACTTGTTGGTAAAAATACTACCTATAATATTTGGGGAGTTCCCTCAATTCCTCATGGATCCCCTCATCAGATTACAATTTGGTGACAATGAGACCACTTCGGAAGTATATTCTATAAACAAAAAAGAATTTTTGAAATCGGACCATAATTGACGGAGAAATCGTTGAACATAAATAAAAAAAATTACATACAGTGGAACGTATAATCTCCTCCTTTTTTTCCGGCGGTTAAAAATAGGAGTTTGGTTGTCCAAATATTGTCTTAAATATGTATTCGAACTTGATCTTTCGTTATTACGCAATAAAACAATGTTTTCAAGTATCAACGCGACAATGTAAATTTCAATCACAACTTCGCTTCTATAACGTTTATCTATGATCGCGTGCTTTTCTGTCTTGATCTCTCCAGTTATGGGAGGGATATGGTTGTCCTTTTCTTTGATGCACGTCATCATGGCGTCTCATTTATTACAACAACGTATTGGAATAATTTATTTTGTCTTTTTATAACATTTTGTACATTGAATTATAAAAAATCCTTGAATTTAGTTTCTATGTAATAAACGGAGAATAAAATGTTGATATTTGTAATCACGTCAAGTGATCGACGGCCCTCGAATAGGGTTTTAAAGAAATACATGTAATTGGCCTAATTTGATAATTTCCTAGTTTTTTTAACTTTAATCGAGAAATCCTGAAACAGGTATTGTTTAATTTGTTACGAAGAGTAATTATACAAAGTTTCAAGTAACCAGCTCAATCCGGTAACTTTTTTCCATACTAACTTTAACCCCTCTTTTCCCCCACTTTGATTGTCATATCTTAATTTTTTATTATATATAAACCTGGTCACCGTTTACTGAAATGTTTTAGTGAAAACCGCATTAAAATTGGTTCAGTGGTTTTCAATTGATGCGAGGAGAAACAAAATTAAGCAGACAAACAGACAAACAGACAAACAGACAAACAGACAAACAGACAAACAGACAAACAGACAAACAGACAAACAGACACCAACTCTAAAAATTGTAGAAACGTGTTCTGCTGCTCATTCTGAGGGCCCCTATAGTATTTTTGAGTAAATATCTCGAATGTACAGATTTTTTCCCTTCTACAACTTTATTATATGTATAGATAACTAGACAATGATAATCATAAATACTTATATCAACGAAAATTACTTAAACACATAGAAAACCCCCAACAATCAGAGCAGAATTGCTCATCGTACAAATATTTGTCCTAACTGGAAATTGAACCGGGGACCGCTAGTTTCGAAGGCAGGGTCACAACTCACAATCCACCTAAGCTTTCCGCGTCATAAATAAACAATTTGTTAAGAGCAATCTACTAGGGCGAAGAAAGGGGCTGGGTATAAATCCCTGCAGCAGCCTTGTCTTATCTCTTTGTTTTAGACTACCTATTTTAAAACCTAATTATTTTACTAAATTGCAAACTCAACACTTTTATAACAGACATTCAAAATCATAATATCAAAGGCTATTAAGGGGTTTCAAATTTGCATTAATCAAGTATAAGGTAACCAATATGCTGTAACGAAGTTAAACCGCGGAGAATAGAACGTCGAGGCACCTTCCACATTGAGGGTCTGGGATTGGAGGGAACATGAAATTAATAGCGCTTGATGTAATTACTAAGGGGTCTGAATTAAATAACCTACCATTAGCTCTATCGCTAGCGTGGTCGAAGATGGTATTGAACGTTACGTTAGTATCTCCAGCAAAGTTCAATACGTTATTCATTACTCTCTTCCTTTGGTACTGAGACAGGCTAAATCATTTCCGGTTTTTAAGAATCTTTTAAAAGAACACCTTTTGTCACTTCCTTATATAGGTATGTATTTTTTATTTACGTAGGTATTTATTTTAAGTGTATTTATGTTTTTTTAAATTGTTTAATTCAGTTTGCACCGCCTACCTATTTCTATTGTATATTTTTAACCATCTCTTTGTAAGGTTGTTTGAAAGAGATCGCTATTTAGCGATAAGACCGCCTGTTGACTGTAGTACCTAATGTAGTCTTTATTTTATTTTCCTGTATATCTGTTACTTGGTGTATGTGGTGTTTCAATAAAGTGTTTTGTATTGAATTGTATTGTATTTTATTGTACGTTGGGCATATTCTTTAGCACATTGGTATGCTTTTTTAATCAAATGTGATACAAGGTAAGCGATATATGACAATACAATTATATCCTACAAAGAAACAAGCCCGACGAAATACCATTACGACGTCGTAAATAAGTAGATATTTTTTGTACTTACACACGAATATTACGAAAAATAAACATATAAAACCAAAGGCACTAAGTATCTTCATAAAAAACCACGAGTCGTAGCGTTGTTTTTATATTTTACCATACTATAATTTTATCATGTTCCTCCAAAACAAAATATTGTGGCTTTGTTTAACTTTAGTCAATGGAAATAAACTTAAGCCCGATTTTATAAAGGCCCGTTAGTAAATATGTCAGATCAAATTTTAGTAACTTCATACAAATTTTGACATTCCTGACCGAAATTTGATCTAACGGATCTTTATAAAACCCAGCCTTCAGGTATGCGTTGAAAGTTTCTTTCACAGATTACGCTAAACCTTACAAAAAAGTAACGAACAAAAATTTTAAACTTCAAAAAGTCAGTTCTTTAAAAATGTCCTTTGCGAATTTCTCAACGAAATTTCCCGCATTTTTTACACTAACAATTTGTTAATTGTGCTCAACATTTTGATGCAATAGCAGTTGAAAACAGCGAACGAACAGCTCCTGAAATATTTTACGTGCATTCTGCAAGCACTTGTAAATTCAAGTGCCTACTCCGTACCACCGTAATAAAAGCCGCTGAATATGGTACTAAGGTGAGTATTAAGGCACCCTTAAGCATCAACAAAAATATGAAATAAGTAGGGTTGCTCGCAACATCATACGTTATAAACCTTAAAACCTAATAGTATTTTCGGTTTTGTTGCCCTTTGAGGTCTGACATTATTATTTATTCACCACAACTTTACCAAAGAAATACCTTTTCAATTTTATCATTATCAGCTTTGCGATGTTCGTCATTACGGCAACATTATTTCAAAAATACATCCTTTACCACCACCACTAGCACACTATACGGCAGATTTCTATGACATTTCAACTAGCATTTAAAACATGCTTCGAGAAAGATGCCAAACTTCAATTAAATTATAATTCATCCGTGCAAAGCCGGAGAGAGTAGCTTGTAAAAATAAAGTTGGACATTTCACCTGAACAAATCCGACAACCGAAGCATAACTCGATAGTCGGCGTGTCTACACGGAGGTGCACCATTTGCCTTTGTGACACAAATTGGATCATGACGCGGAGGTACATCGAGTAGGTAGATATAACAAATTAGGTCCTACCCCCCTTTAAGAGCTCCGTTCGTGACGTGCTCTTTGTAATATAATTTCATTTCCTTAATTATCGCTCGGAATTCCCTCGATTAAGTAACAATATGGCACGATTCGAAATTACACGGTTTGCGAGTTGCTTGACGAATAAAATGGCTACTTAATTATGGAATTCGTTGTGATTACAGAAACATTTTTAATTGCTAAAAATGTGACTTAGAAGTATTTTTTTTCTGGGCCTGAGATTCGTTTTGTAATCAGTTTGACATTTAGATACTTTCTTGTTTACTACGTTATAAAAGTTTTAACAGCAACTAACAAGTATTATTCATATATTTTTCGTATTTCGTATTCGTATAATTATTAATAATCCCATTACGTTGTAATAAAACTACTGAGTTTCATTATGCTACTAAAACCAACTATAGAAACAAAGTACCAACAAGAAGAAAGGTGATATAAAGGTAGCTGTGCGGACATATCGCCGAAGTAACTACTCGTAAGTAGTATTCCAACACGCGAGTAATCTCGCGATTATTTCCCAGCTAGCGCTAAGTTTCCCGTGGATTGATTGATTGACCACAACTTAGCTTTGTAACTCAGTAATCGATTACTGGAACTTCAGTGCGAGTGCTTTCTTTCTAATAATTATAATAATGTGTCCTATACTGACTTAAAGCTATTTTATGGCAATGAGAAGGCAAGCAAGCACACAAGCCACCTCAGTCCACCTAATTATTAAGAATACAGACTGCCAAGACGTTGCTAAACCTAAGAACTAAATAAGATGGAATACCTAGTTATTTCATCGGTTATCTTATCCCCACACTATTAATAATAAATAAAACATTTTGTGCTAATAAACACTAATCTTGGGATGAGAGAAACTACGGTAAACATCTCATCTCAAAATTTGCAAAACAATATTGTTAGATGATCACAAACGATAATATTTAAATAAGTAAAGACATTTCTGGCTGTGATACGTTTTCTACAAATCTACTACTTAACTAAATGATACATGAAACACTGTAAATGTACTCAGAATGCAGACATTCATTAGTTATACCTATTCATGGCGGGCTGACCGCGACTCCTCTGAATCCCGCCGGATTATATGGTCACTACATCTCCGGGACTGCTTCCAAGTAATGTTACTACAACATCTTTAAAGACATTTACGTAGTGAGACTTGTTGAATAGCATACGAGTACATATCCAACCGTTAAGTAAATGGGACTAAATAAAAACTAGGGTTATTTTTATTAGATGCTGCGAACATTTTCTCCTTTGCAAATCTTTAGCGTACTTATAGTTATGAAAGTAATTTGAATAATGTTCAAATTAAACAAAAACTAGTTGAGTTAGTTCGTTATGTATGTGTTAAGGCGCATTTGAGTGCTTCTTTGAACTTAAAGGAATTATTGCTTACTAGCTAATGCCCGCGGCTTCGTGCGCGTGAAGTACGTGGGTGGGTGGATAGCCTTTACTTGACCTTTTGTCTGGTTCATGTTTGTCTGTGAATCCAGACGTTTGGAAACCACGCTGAAGTCATAAAAGCTGACAACTGTGATGCTGTGGGCTTAGCATGCAAGAACACTAAAATACGTCAAACGCTAGTTAGTGTCAAATATGTATTTTCCATATTCTAACGTAAGGGTAAACGTTTTAGGTTCTAAAAAAAGTGTATTTTGTGTGACTTGAGTCCTTTTATTACTAAGCATCTTAAAGTGTGACTTTAATGTCATATTTTCTTTCCAATATAAATGCCAAAAAAAAATATCGTGACATACAGACAAACAAAACTCAACAAAATACTGACATAGACAAAATACCTGTGTCACGAAATGTTTCCAACTTAGCGTTATGATGGCATTAAAACCAGCGCTGGTCTTCCAAAATATGACACTAGATAACGCGTAGCATACTAGACTAAGTTTTATTTGTTTACCTTTTCGCGCAGTCGTCAAATTGTCGAGACCGGTCTAAACAATTCAAACTCTGGTCTGCGTGGAGCTCGTCGAGACCCTGTTGCCACTTCAACTTCCATCATAAAGTCAATGATACGGTAATATAGCACTGTCATTATGTAACAAAATTCGAAAAAGGAATGTAAAATTCAACCGGCCAAATCGCACACGATATAGGATCCTCAATGTTTAACTTGACATTATTATAATTTTGTATTTATTGTTGTTAAAGCGGCTATAGTAACGCACTGCTATGACGGTTCAAAAGATACTGTGATAAACGAACGGACAGCGGGGCCTTAGTAATAGGGTCCCAGGTCCCTTTGGGTACGGAACCTTAAAATCATTCGGAGTTAAGTCAAATAAATACTAAAAATAACGCTGGGAAATTTATTTTACGTTACATGAAACCTCTTATTTTATATCATAAATTCTCTTTGTATTGTTTACTAAATCGTTTTTGCTTATAAAATGCCCTGGAGGTATTTTCAAGTTATAATATCTCAATAAATCTCCAATATGTCACAAAATTCTTTTCGACAAAGTTCAACATAGTTATTCAAATTAGGATTAGAATGAAAATACGAAATACAGTACAGTAACGACAACGGGTAAAGTTAGCATGCACCTTAAGTCACATCTCAACTAAGTGTATTCTAAAGTTGAATTGTATTTCCAAGTTGTGAGGTGTAATTTGAAGTTCTTTCGAGCAACGCAGATACCAGAGTAATTGCGTTTAAAAGCGAAACTTTACCAACTATGAAAATTGTTGGCAGAATTGAGTTTAACTCCCATCGCCTACTTAAAGCTCGGAGTGTCGACTAACTCTCTATTTAATTTATGGCTACGAAATTGGAAAGCGAATTTCTCTAATGGACAGTGTCTATATATTCTCCAAGGCTTTGGGCAATTTATATTAGGACCTATTATGGTAGTAAGCAAATAAGTCTGGTTACATATCAGGAGATCGAATTTTTGTTTCCAACTGTTTAATTTCTCCATATTCTTATTAAGAAATCATTTTTTCCTTAACCCCTCTACTTTTTTAGGATTTTAATAAATCAAACCAAACCAAACCTTTAGGTTCTATAGGTATATCGAATGTTTCTAAAAGTTAGAGGATGTAGAAAATAAAGCATTTTGTAACTTTTTCAGATGGATAAAATGTTAAATCTTCGTCCTCCAAGAGCAAGAGTTAGTCAAGAGCAAACCCGTTATCAATAATAAAATATTTAAAAAAACAATTGGGACCGAAATTTCAACTTTGTTACCAATAAAATTACCAATAAGTGTAAAATGCAAAACATAAAATGTGTAAAATGTACCTACTGTATAAAATGTAAAACAAAATAAATGTACTTTGTAAAATTTTAAATATAAAATGTACTGTGTAAAATGTTAAACATAAAAAATACTTCAATATTATAAAACTGTTGGTTCTCGTGGTATCCGTAGGTACCTACCTACTATCCGTCTCATTTCTCAGAGAGAGACTTGCCCCAATTAATATGAAATATTTTTATTCAATTGAAAATGGCGATTGAAATCTGGGGCTTTGCATACCTACATTAAAACGTGAACGTTGCATACATCATGCTACGGTTAGCGATTCCCAAAAAAACTGTCACAGTTATTGGAATTGCTAAAAACGGCCGGCGCGATGGATCGTCAGCTTCCGTCAATCCTACACCTTTTGTCGGTTTTCGAAAATCGCTAACGTTAGCGTTATGCATTTTATCTGGGCCCCTAGAACCATTAACTTACAGTTTTATGAAACCCAAAAAAAAGGTTTATGGAGTATTTTACGATATATTGAATTGTATACTTGGTGATCTACTTAAGAAATAGGAATCTCATTCTTAATCACATATTTATTAAATGCTCGTCAAAATAGAAATAACAATTGTTACGGAAACGTAAACAAACGTTGGAGTAAGAATAATATACGTTTCGTAGAATATTCCTTTGTTCGCTTAATGTACTCTTACTTGATTCCAATAAGCAGAATTATAACTCAACCATTTCAAGTTATTATTGGATAAAAAATGCAAAAAACGTACTTGTTTCAAATGGATAGCCAGCGAATGCATTTAAATCGGATTTGATATTTTTTCCAACACTTACAGGTTTATTTTCATCATATCCCGCTCGCATTTCCATTAAAACCGATAATAGGTTGCCTTCCGATTTATTATCTTTTATATTTCATCAAGAAGTCCCGGTGGTCTATAAAATGGGAATATGGGCTGACTCATACTGTAGGCCTACAGTACAGCGCCAGGCAGATAAGAAGTCAAGCCTGACACATTGCACAAACATTAAATTTCTGAAAAATGATAATTTTGACAGCAGTAAAACAATGCTAAACTTATTTGTTACGAGTAAAGAAATACTAATTACAGCATTGTTTTACTGCTCCCAACATTATAATTATATAGAAAATTCCTAATAATAATTGTGCAATATATTACACATTTAGTCAACTTGATTCACTCATTGTGCAGAAAGGATATTAAGTTCAAAAGCTTAATTTAATTCACCCAGGTGAATCAAACCAGGTGTTTTAAGTAAACTACAGGTTGACTTCTGGTCTACCTAGTATAGTACTGCACAGTATATATGTGGGCCATTCTCATTTCTGTGATTTATTTTTGTGCGTGTGCGTTAAAAAAAGAAATGTTAGTTTTATTTATTTTGTTTCCACTGCATACATATCGCTGTAGTTTAAACTCTTAACCAACCATGTCACAACTTCTTTAACTTCTTTTTAAGCGAACTCTTATAGTATATAACTTGACGAAATAGAGTTTTTTACGGTGTTGGAGTTGTGGATTTTAAACTTCCACGTTCGAGTGGTACCTATCTCTAATATAATTTTATCCATCACATCTATCCAATCAGCTCACATTAACCCACTGCAGTCCAGAGGCCTCCTCTCGCTTGTGCCAAGCTGTCCAGTCCTGCGCTTCCCTCATCCAGCTTCTGCATCATGTCTTACCCAGATCACCATTTCCCTGACCATCGGGCAGGTGGTTTGCCTGCTGACCGCTTCCCATGTCTAAGCCACCACTCTGATATTGCCTTTTTCCACCGCTTGAGTGATGCGTATATACTTATATAAGTTATTTACTTCTTTTTGTTTTTCTTCAAATGAAATTTGTATTATGGTAATCTAACAATCAGGTTTTCCAGATAAAGGTTGCGCCTAGTTTGGGACCGAGGGACACAAACATTGTTATTCTTTAGTCAAAGTAACTCTAACTTCACAGTCCTAATAAACAATTTTACTTTATATATCTGGTAAATTTTCACTGGCATTTACAAATACTAACATTTTTCTGTATATTCTGAATATTGCTATGTAGTAACCAAGTTTTGATGACTAAATACATTTTTCCAGGTCTGCGAAAGCCAATATTTTCGGTGTAGAAAATGAAAGTAGACCAGTATTTCTAGGAAACAGGACGTTTGAACATAATCCGATTGGTCTAGTTTCCCATTCACAGGGGCTGCCAGTCACTCCGTTGTAATAACCAGCCAATAGAATCAATAATGGTCAAGTCGGAACCCGAGAAAAAGAGAAACGTGCGTGAAAATACGATGATTTCATCAAATGAAAATGATTCAATAACATTTTTCCTATAGCTTTACAAATGCGGAAAAATCGTGATGTGTTTTTGAGGAAAACTTTTTCGAGACAGAAAGGGGCTTAAAGTCATTACACAATATCCCACACATGAACATATCAAAATATAGGCACGTAAAGCGCATTAAGAGCAAGACAAAAATAACATTTTCAAAAGATTTTTTTAAGAAACAGAAGAAGTGCCATTTTCTAATATTCTAAAACATATTTTAATACGAGAACTTGTTGTGTAGAGCCAGATTAATTTTCTTTATGTAGATTAAGTTTCTGCCTCCATGAACTCTACTCGAATTAGACAATGAGGAGCCGCGTAAACAAATGTCTAAAAATTGTACTTAGGGATGAAGAATACTAACTATTTTTTATTTGTTTGTTTTAAACTTTCGCGAGGTACATACCTACTGTTAAATATCTAAAACTTTACTAAATCGCGTAAAAACATTATGTATCGGTCAGACTGAAGAGGGCTGGAGCTTATTTATGACGAGTGCGTTTTTTTTTTTATCTGAATACACACCGACTGACACACAACACTGACAGTGTCCGCGGATTTTTCTGACGAGACATGACGACGCTTTCACTTTGCTAATACACCGGATTCCACGAAATCGAGAGCTTGTATCATCCCGATTGAGTTTTTTGTATTTTCTGATTTCCACCGCTTCACGTACACTGTAGAAATTCCGTTCCGTAGAGACAATTTCAGGATTATGAAGTTCAATTCAATGGTTTGGTGCTGAGTCCAACAAGTGCTCCGTTACTAGTAGACTTACTAACCTAGTGGTTCTTGACAGCTGCAATATGATCTTTGACTCTTTCAGCGACAGCTATAATGTGCTTTGTCTGTCCAATGTAAGAGGCCTTGATAACGCCCTTGAGAGTTCTAATTTTTTTTATTTGTTTAAAAATGATACAGGCCATTATACGATACTACGTATCTATTCTGTAAAATAAAAACTTTTTAACAAAAAATTCAACCGCCGAAAAAAGAAAACTGAAAAGCAAAAAATAAAACAGAGCCTTTTAAGTCTAACTAAGCTCCTACACTAATGTTAATACCTTAATAAATAATTTTGAGTCGGCGCCAAACAAACTAGCAAGCAAATTAACTATTTCGTAAAGTAAAATGATGTATGAGTGTGATGGTATGTGCTACCTCCTGAGTGGTTTTAAGTCGGTGCCTGCCATGCTTGTTTGTTTGTTTGGCGCCGACTCAAAATTATTTATTAAGGTATTAACATTAGTGTAGGAGCTTAGTTAGACTTAAAAGGCTCTGTTTTATTTTTTGCTTTTCAGTTTTCTTTTTTCGGCGGTTGAATTTTTTGTTAAAAAGTTTTTATTTTTCACTTTTCAGTTTCTTTCTCTGTTAATAGATACTTATTCTTTGATTACTTACTTTAACTATTCATTGTTTCGCTACAAAACACAACCGTATCTATACAATTCGTTCCATAGACGAGTCTCGTGAAGTTGCTACCTATGGGAAGAAATCTCCCGATAATGTTGTTCCAAAAGATGTGAACAACAGTGGCGGTCTTTTGTCTGAGCTAAAATTAGCTACCGAATCCCGTGTCATGCTTAGAGGTAACATATCACCTATAACATATACCTGTGGGCCTCGTCGATGTTGTTTTTTTTTCTTAGTTAGTGGCTTTCACTCCTTGTTTTAACAAGGTGTATTTCGCCAGTATCGATTTTTAAACAATCGCCATGGACTTATTAGAGAAACAAGTCCATGGATATCACATGCGAGGACAAATTGTTCGGTTAAAGAGATTTACTCTGGTGGACTAAACAGAAGCACATGGGGTTAGCTACAACAGCAACATGGGAACAACACTTGATAAAGCTGTAATCGACCTCGGAAAGAAACTTAGTATAGTTAAACTACTTGATGGTATTGCTTTATCTGACTTAGAGCGAAATAAGGTAGGTATTACAAAAGCCACACGATGAACGAGCTTTAGCAGAAATGCAGAAACTGTGAGGTTTACACACTACACACAATTACGTCGCAATAGGTTTGTTACACTCTGATTAATAATTTAAAAACCTTAGTTTCCAAACAAATAAGGGCTTCCCTCGACAGCCTTCCAACTCCATCATCAAACCCCATCATCAGACCCTCCATGGTAGTCATAATCCGTGCATCATACTTAAGTTAGGTATAAAGTTCTCATTAAGATGCATGAATAAGAGAAATCACGAGGTAGCTGCTGTAATCCGTTGAAGAGTTCCCTCATCTGTCTTCCGTCTCAGTTATCAGATCAACGTCAAGTCTCCGTCATGTTGTAGTGTCATTAGAATTACATAATATATGTGTGCTAAGTTTGAACATAAGTAATCGGTTTACAGATAAAAATTCAAGGGGTCAACTAACAATCTTTATATTTCTACCATTGACGGAGGGGGGGGAGTTCCAAATGAAATGGGAACAATTTCAAAATATACCCTATACCTTAGTTTCCGAACAAAAAAGGGCTTCCCTCGACAGCCTTCCAACTCCATCATCAAAACCCATCATCAGACCCTCGATGGTAGTCATAATCCGTGCATCATACATAAGTTAGGTATAAAGTTCTCATTAAGATGCATGAATAAGAGAAATCACGAGGTAGCTGCTGTAATCCGTTGAAGATTTCCCTCATCTGTCTTCCGTCTCAGTTATCAGATCAACATCAAGTCTCCGTCATGTTGTAGTGTCATTAGAATTACATATGTGTGCTAAGTTTGAACATAATCGGTTCACAGATAAAAATTCATGGGTTCAACTATCAATCCCTATATTTCTATCATTGACGGAGGGGGGGAAGTTCCAAATAAAATGGGAGCAATTTCAAAGTATACCCTATCCAATAAAAAAAGAATTATTGAAATCAGACGACTCAGTAAAAAGTTATGCGTGATCATACATAGTAGCCAAAGTAGCCATTTGTGGTCTTCATCATCAGTTCCACTTCACCAAATGATACTTTCTGAATGAAAATGCTGGATTTCTTACTAAAAATACTAAAATCGCTATATGTATGCATTTAAAATTTGAAGAGTTCCCTCAATTCCTCACGGATCCCTTCATCAGATTCAGATTTGGTGACAATGGGACCACCTTGGAAGTATACTCTATCAAACCATAAAAGAATTTTTAAAATCGGACCGCGCTGTAAAAAGTTATGCGTGATCATACATAAAAAAAAATAAAAAAATATACGCGTCGACTTGAGAACCTCCTCTGTTTTTTTTCGTCGGTTAAAAAATATACTATTTACTACCAAAAAAGAAACTGTAACAGACGGACGGCGTAGGCTAAGTAATAACTCGGGTGCAAAGGTTCTTAAATCGTTAAATTATTGTGCATGGACAGGCAAAGGCCTCCCGCCTCCAAAAAGATTGTTTATTTATGCAGTGTTAGTACAGTAATTTAACAATGTGCTAGTAGCGGACGTTGAAATATTAAATGTTTCAGCATTATAGTAAAAAAATTGAGTGATGGCTCAAAGCAGAAGACATCTTAGCTTTGTGCGTAACACTCAAATAAAGACCTTTAATATGATTTTTCATTTACGGCATTTTCGTAACTTTCACCTTAAACTCATATATGTACGTTCTGAATATATGCAATCGTAAGCTAACGAAAAAGTACAAAAGACATGTCATGATGCCTGGGGAAAGACAGTGGTTAATTTATTTATTTAATTATTTATTTATTTAATCACAATGTAAGTTTACAGCATAAAATCACACCAAAGCACTTACACGATAAGTTATTAAATACACAAAAACAGAAAAATAGGTAACATGCCAACAAGAAAAATCATCAAACAGAGAACATTCGAAATTATGGAATATATTAAAATTCCAGAATATGCTAAAATTATACACAAATTAATAAATTAATTCATGGCAGCCATACGTTCTACGGCCACCATAGAAAATAATAATTTAGATAAACAAAACAAATGAAATATACAACAGATTTTTGTATGTCGAAAAGGTTTTAGTGCTAAGATCAAGACATTCAGGACATTTCAGGAGAATCGGTGCCTTTTCAGACTTCTGACCACGTTTGTTAAAGTTTCAAGAAAGATTCATGTTGTAAGCAGCAATATATAACATAAATTATTTAATCAATTTCTTAGTAAATAATGCTTTAAATTAAGGTGACAGAGTTCAAATTAAATTAACTATGGAATTGTTTTTTAAATAATAAAAATCTCGGAAATTATGCGATATTGGACTAAATGTTATACGACATTATATACTCCAAATAGGGTCCTGAATCGATGGTTAAAATGCTTCGGGTAGGTCCCGGGCACGGTGTATATTATGACAGCTAAACATGTATGTCCTAATTAATTACTAGACCTTTAGTTTACTTGTTCTAAACATTAAATGCTCTAATATTACTTAAGCTAATAATGATTATTCCTAATGATTAATAGACCATCTAGTCATAAGTTCTAATTACTGTTTGAACTAATCATTGTTTGAACGATTTATAAATTAAAAACCAATACTTAATTAGGTAAATTTTACCCTCATAGGTAAGGTCAGGTTACAGTTGCAACAAGGCGCGAAGCGCCTCGTCTACGGGGGTTAGGAGATTACGGTCGTTAAGGTCCCTAAGAAACATATTAAATTAGGTTTAATAAAAGTTAAGTTTTCAACTTTTAAGATATAGTAATATTCGATGTTTAGAGGAATCGTATAAGTAAAAATAGGGCTATTAAGAATAGGACATCAAAAATAAGTATAATGTAAATTCATGATGCTAAAATTAGGGCCAATAAATAGTTAGGAAAAAAAATGTTTATTTTTATTTTAGGGCTAATGAAGTTAGTGGTAGTGAAAATAGGGTTAAAAAATTCGGGCTACAATAGGAGAACCGTTTTCCAAATACTCTCTACGCGACAATTTTATTCACAGGTTAGAAAAACATGTTCATGAAATGCAGACCGTCTTTCTACGCGTATGTAGACAGGAACAACTAGTTTTTCTGTTGACATAAATCCTGCCCCTTTGGGAATAGGAAACGATGCGGAAACGGTTCGCAGAAGGTTCTCATGGGCGGCGTAATTTATAACCTATCCACTACGGCACTATACATCCATTACGGCTATTGAAACTATCCTCTTCCCATACTATAGGACGAAGCGAGACACACACACGTAACCATGGAGTAATATTATTAAATGGAAGGGGCTTGTTTGTACCGGGAACATGATCGGGTTTATACACAAACTAAATAGGCAGGTTAAACCACCTTGAATAGTTTAAAAGAGTCATGTTTGTCCTTCGAGGTTGTTTTGTGAAGAGCATTTGCTTACCCTCTTATAAGTGGCTCGATCCTTTAAAGCTTTAGTAATAGAAGGGATTTTCCCGGATGGTTTAGCGTTCGAGGGTGTTTTATTTGTAAAAAATATTTTGAATAAAAATTTGGTGTCAATTAATAACAAACAAAAAGTTTAACTTGATAACACTTCACTATCTTTAAAAGCTTTCAAGCAGAAAAGACTGATGGTTTAGTAACTTGCAGCGAATCATTGAACGGGAAGTAACAACGACCTCGCTAAACAGTTTTATTTTTTAAAAAGCAGCTGGTCCCTTTCACTCATCTTGAACTGAACTGTAAATCATATAAAAATAGTAAGTGTAGTATTAATTAAAAGGTTTTTGCGTCAAAATAGAGTTCGCTCGTAACTTATAAATCCTAAAAATGACTTACCTCTGGCTACGTTAAATTTATTCCTGAACAGAAGTAAATATATTGATGTACTAGTAGTTATTGAGTCAGACTTCTTCTACTACATTCAAACAAACAAATAAACATAGAAATCAACCTTAGTTAAAAAATAATCTGATTCCAATGTGTTTGTCCAGCACTCTAAATCAAATATCCACGATCGCAACCCAAGCAGGGCACTCCATCTATTCTGTGTCTATTCCATTGGGAGGACGATACGTGACCATAGCCTTGATTGTACGCAGAATAGTGATGAGAATGACGTTTTACACTTACATCACCATCCGTCCGGATTAGTCCGGACATATCCGGACTTTTAGACTCTTGTCCGGACTTTGTCTGAATTTTTTTAATTAGATGGAATGTGAGTAATAAAACTACACAAGAGTAATGTTTCCATTTTATGACTAAAAAGTCCGGACTTTTATCGAAATGTCAGGCTTTTTGTCAGGACTTTTCAAATTCCTAAATGGTAACCCTAATCACGCTTGTATGTATAGCCTGACCAGAAAAATAAAAACCTCTAATAGGATTGCCACTAATACTTTTTTAATCTGTGTTTCGTGAATTGCAATAGAAATAAATAAATAATAAATATCAGGGGGACAATGTCACACGAATTGACCTAGTCCCAAACTAAGCTCTGGGCTTGTACTATGGGTACTAGACAACGATATAAAACTGTTATAGAGAAATATATACTTTAATACATAGAAAACATCCATGACTCGGGAACAAATATTCGCGCTCATCACACAAATATCTGCCCTTACCGGGATGAACCCAGGACCGCTAGATTCGTAGGCAGGGTCACTACCAACTAGGCCAACGCGTCGTCAAAATGACAGTTCATATAATTTCCGCAATATGGCGAGGTTTTTTTCTATTCAGGCTATACCTCTTTCACTAGATATTATAGGTTCACAGGAGTTCACAGCTAGAAGATATATCTTCTAGCTGCTTTTAGATTGATGATTCCCGGTAGAGAAATACGTTTCTCCCTGTAAAATCGCGTTAATAACGGTGTTATAATCGTGATTTTTTTATCTATGTTGAAAATCAGTGAAGTCCTAGGTATTTGATTACTGAGATGTGTTTAAAAATCATGCAACCTTTAAGAAGATTTAAGCGGATTTTATTATTTAGGGAAGGGGAGAATTTAACATACGTATTGTTGTACTTAACTACATTTTGACACTTTTACGAAATACGAGTAGGTAACACTTTTTTTAACCAAACAGATGGCGTGTGTGCTGGTTTACCTTCTCCATGCCTTAAACAACTGAACAAACGAATTTTACATTATAACAGTTTTGTAGCCAATGATGTGTTTTTTGTATGGACCGTGACATGTTTTTATCTCTTGATTAACTTTGTTCATTTTATCGGTACCTACTACTGGAGTACGCTCCTGTGACGCCGTATAAAAGCAAGTTAGCCTAACCATTGCTCTTTAGTGTCCGTCGTTGTTTACCTTAAATCCTCGCTGTTTCACTGCACGACAGGCAATTTCAACTAAGTAAACAAAATTGGTAAAGTTTTAGATTAACTTAGCAAAATAGCAACATTTTCACATTACATAAATGGCTGACAAGTGAGAAAAAACCCCGTGATCCGTTTTATAAACAGTATATTGCGATATTATTTCTTGGTTTTTGTATTAAATGGGCACGTCCGGTGGTGGAACAATTTTGCCTACGTCTAATGGCGTAGGCGGATATACACGTCGGCGGATCATGGACCAACGTAAGGGACGCATTTAAACATTAGAGTGAGCAACATATTCTTGCATCTCACTCTTATGTATTGCTCGGTCCCTTACGTTGGCCCATGATCCACCGTAGTGTAGAGGGGCCATAGGGAGTAGGTATTGCAACTTAGATGGTGTCGGTAATCGCAACTTGTTATCTATCATAATTTGGGAACTTCTTGTGCTTGGCTAATGATTCAAACATTAATCTTTACGAACTTTTCAGTCTAATATCAAGCGATAATATTATTTAAAATATTCATTGTGTGCCGTGTAGTGTGACAATAATTATTTTTAGTCGTGATTGGTTTGAAAGATCAGAGGCGCGAGATTTTGAGGCGCCCGCTTTCTCCAATAGTTTAATATAAACATAACACGTCTATTCAATGCATTTTAAACACAATATTAACCGCTACGGCCACAGCCTGGTGCTTGAAATTATCACCACACGTCGCGCTTCATAAATAAAAACGACATAAAAGAAGATGCACACTTGCCCTTTTTGTTAATCAAATATTTCCCTCACAAAGGCTCGTGCGGGCGGTCGCCGAGGTCGTGGAGTAGTTTATGCGTTCGTAAGGCAAATCTCCTTCCCTATTTATCTTTTCTTTTCACTTGTCCTTCCGCAAAAATGAAAATTTATTGTCTGTGTAACCGGAGCGTCTCGGCTGACCACTAATGAAATGTTATATAGCTCTGCTAGGAGGCCGCGTTGCTGGAGCGACGAGATTTATTTTTTGCGCCACGGGAATCTTAGCAGCTTTTAACTTGCAAGATAGTTTATATTATGTAACTTGCACGTTTATCATGAAGGGTTTGGTGTGATGACTTTAGTCAACATTCGCATCGCGTAAGGTCTGAGTGTAAATAACTGGTAAGTACTAAGGTGTACCTACACTGGTATTCATTGCAGATATTTTAAGGTTTCACTTATGCTATGCTATATACAGAAAGCTATATTTTATGTTCACTTCATCTTCTTTTTTGGCAAAAAAAGCCAAAGACTAGAACCGGCAGGTTACAAAATGCCAACAGCCATATTGCCCAATGATGAAAGACCGAAACAGATTATTTTTTGCGGGCAAGTTATAGGTACTTTATGATTACCTCCATATCCTCTTTAGCTGTTTGATTGCGCGTAAAAAAGGTCAAATAAGAAAGTTGAGTGCGCAAACGTCATCATATGTCAAAGAAAAACTTTTTTTCATAAAGATAACTTTCATCAGAATCACGCAATCAATATTTATGAGTGGTGTAAGATTCCAGGGCCGGCGCAAACTTTCAAGTCGAGTTTTCACATCATTCATAAGGCTCTAGGGGAGGACTGAAGGCTCATTACACTCCGAACTTCCGCAAATCGTTAGAAATCTCAACTTCATCTAATGAAAATGCAAAAACTTTTCGTGGAGGCGCTAAAACGAATGTGTCAAAAACATTTGTCGGTCTGTTTTGGCTTTTAACGATTATTGCTTGAATCGAAGATTGATGAGTTATATCGCATCAAATTCCAAAGAAACGATTGTGTTAATAATCTTTATAAATGTAGGTTGAAACTTGAGTGCTAGGAAACATTTTTGCAACCCACCATTTTTACTTGTAGGTAGGTACCTACCTACTGTATCTAAATGGCTTCACGGTCTATAAAAATAAATGTCAATCTTTTGCTAAGTATCGACTCTACTCCTCGATTTGAATTTCTATGGTTTAACAACTTTAAAAATTGTTCATATAACCGTCTCAAGGAAAGTAAGAGTGTAACGAGGTTGTTATAACCTCCTTTTTTACGTACCTGGCCACTCTTACATTTCGATCTAAATCTTTCCAAATTCAAAATTGTTTGATCTATTCGGATATCGATTTTTTAGCTCATTCTCCAGAAAATTTGAAATAGAACCAGACACGAGCTCGTGTCTGTGTATTTTACCCTCATAAAAATAATTTATTACTATTCAGTTATATTCTTGTAATAACCATATTTTCTGAAATTAAATAATAAAACACAAATTAGCGAAAAGTGATTCATTTATCATCTACAATATTACTCCTCCGTGTGGGTCTCCAGCGATACTTACCCTATACCGTCAGAAATGGCTCTCCGGCTAAAGAAGAATCGACCACCAGAAATGGCTCTCCGACTAAAGAAGAATCGACCACCAGAAATGACTCTCCGGCTAACGACGAATCGAGCGTGAATACCTATTACTACCTACCACCAGCAGCGAAATCTCCAGAATCACCAGCCAGACCAGATTACCAGTAACAGCATCAGCAGCGACAGCATCACCAGCAACAGCATCAGCAGCGACAGCATCATCAGCAACAGCATCAGCAGCGACAGCATCATCAGCAACAGCATCAGCGGCAGCACCAACAACAGCAGCAGCAACACCAACAGCAACAACTCTAGCAGCAGCCACAGCGAATAGCAACAACAGTTTCTCAAGCTCAACAAGCGTGAATAACATCAAGATCAGACTATTAGTGTCAAATTCAGTGATAATTTAGTGTTGTTGTAATAATTATTTATTATACCCTTAGCATTCTTCAAGGACGACGTTTTACGTAAATATCATAACCATTATTAATCATTTCCCATTAATTCATTAATCCATTACTTCCCTACCATTTTCTTTTTCAGGACTATATTAATTTCTACATTACTTCCCTACCTTTTATTTTTCAGGATTATATTAATTTTCAATACAACACACACAATTCAGTCGCAACACTAAACAAAACTCAAACAGTACACAATTCAAAAATAAATCACCCCATATTCAGACAGATATACAATCACGGTTCCGATTGGAACTAGCATAACTGGAAACATTCACTTGTGATAATCTCTATCGAGACACTTGTGCTTTGTGACCAGTAACACTTACGGCAGTACCGCAGGAGCATATCCTCGGTGTATCCAACACCAACTCTTGTCTTGAAGGTGACTTACCTAGGGCAACTAATGCCGCTTATCTAGAGGTCACTGGATTTACAAGGTTGGCAATTCACTGACATACATTACTCAAACTATAAATAAATAGTTATTTATTTATTAATACATTTATTTCTTTAATAAAAAATATATTTATTTTAAATCTTCAAAACTTTAAAAATGAACCCTCTTTTACTAAACAAGCCAGAGCTTATTTACGAATTAAAATTACGCGGCACTCAAGTCACGACTTCTTCTACTGCCGACGAACTTCGCCGACAGTTATCTCCAATTCTCGAAACCAGCCCCTCAGAATCCATTTCACAAAGTCCTTACTCTCCAGAGCAGGATATCGACGAGGTTGAGCGTAGCCTATCTTTGATTTCTTCCAGAATAGCCACAGTGCAACTCAGCAATACTCATCGTGAGAAAATAGCAACATACTTGATCCATTTACAACATAGAATAGATCGAATTGATATTTCAACCGAATGTACCAAAAATACATTAGATACATTTAAAAATATTTCCGAAAATTTTATCCAATGTCGTAAAGATTTTGACAATAAAACGTCAAATCTATCATCATCTTACCAGTCAGCAGTCTCTGTTCAGCCATTAACAGATTTAGACCTCCTTTCTCAAAAATTGACCAATCTCGTAGAAACTAGACCAAAGGACATCAAAAGATTTATTTATACAGGCCAAACTTGTCCAAGAGATTTTATCCAAAAAGTCGAAGAATTTGCGATTACACGCAACATAGATAACAAACGCCTTTATAATTACATCTATGACATTCTTCAAAATACTGCATTAGACTGGTTTCGTACAAAAAAAGATCAACTACCAGATTGGACAACTTTTAAACAGAATTTGATAAACGACTTCGAAATTAACGACTATGACTACAAATTAAAGAAAACTATTGACGACCGCAAACAGTACAAAAACGAGAGAATCATAAATTATTTTACGTCTATGGAAACTCTTTTCTTAAAATTACAAAATCAACTTTCCGAACAGGAAAAAATCACCATTTTACGACGAAATATCAACCCCATTTACAGTTCTCGTTTACTTCCAGCTGACTTAACGGATATGACAACTTTCCTTAAGTCATGTAAATGGTACGAAAATTGTATTTATATGCAAAATAATGAAGAATATTATAAAAATTATTTCCAAACTCCACCATCAAATAAGGTAATTCATGATTCTCAAAACACACCTACGACTACAAACACTACTTTCAAACCCACAATACCAGAGTTTCCTTATAATAAATACCCTTTTAATTCTTCATCACCAATATATTCCTTATCTACCCGTAACCCCAACCCAGTTATTAAACGATTCTCTTGCCCTCGCTGTAGAACTGATAACCACAATTTGGAGAAATGTACATCAACAGCTACAGTTTGTTTTCGTTGTGGTAGAAAAGAAACAACTTTTCCAAAGTGTACAAAATGTAATCCAACCCCTTCCTCTTCTATTTTAAATCCAAAAAACTAGTTCGCGAGAAAAGTATTTCGTTAAAAACTACCACATCAGAATGGGAACTATGGCTTCAAAAACTTAAACTTTTTATGCAATCTTATAATACAACTTTGTCCGCTATTAACCAATCAAACCAAAAAACACAACAAAATGACGAACGCCCCTACATTAGAGTACAATCGAATAATCTTGCCTTGTACGGATTATTGGACAGTGGTAGTGCAATTACCATTTTAGGTAACAATTCCCATAAAGAATTATTAAATAATGGTCTGAAACTCAACTATAAACAGACTATTTCTGGTTCTGTAGCCAATGGAAATCCTATTCATTCTATAGGAACCATTCAATTACCTATAAATTTTAAAAACCAAGTTCATATTATTACTACTCATGTTATACCTTCTATTAACGAAAATTTCATTTTAGGCATCGACTTTTGGAAATTATTTAACTTAGCCCCCGACATATTACAAACAAACTCATTTAATTCGACACATCCAAAGACCTTACTTATTAACTCTGACAAAAAACAAATCATACATTACGAGACGATGACAGAGACTCAAAGACTGATTACAGATTCTGTTATAAACCAATTTCGTAACATTTCCACCGAAATACAACCTTTAGGTAAAACTCATTTAGTTGAACATTTTATTGACACAGGAGATCATCCCCCAATCAAACAACGTTGTTATCGCCTTTCTCCTGAGAAACAAAAAGCATTATGTACGGAAGTAGATAACATGCTAAAAATTAACGTTATCGAACCCTGTACCAGTCCTTGGTTAAACCCAGTTGTTATAACTCCTAAAAAAGACGGAACCTGGCGTTTTTGTATAGATAGCCGTAAACTCAATTCTATTACTAAAAAAGACGCATACAAATTACCATTTATAAATGACATTATTGACAATCTTAAAAATGCAAAATTTCTCTCATCCATTGATATTGCAAAAGCCTTTTGGGAAGTACCCCTTCGTCTTGAAGACCGCCCAAAGACTGCATTCTATGTACCAGGTCGCGGTATGTTTCAGTTTAAGGTTATGCCATTCGGCTTAACTAATGCTCCAGCTACCCAACAACGATTCATGGACTCCCTCTTTGTCCCTGAAAACCTTGATAACTCAGTATTTTCCTACTTAGATGATATTATTATTATAAGCAGTTCATTCGAAGAACATATCTCACTTCTTAACAAGGTCTTACAAAAATTAAAAGACGCAAACATTACAGTAAATTTCCCAAAATGTTCCTTTTTTAGGAAAGAACTAAAATATTTAGGTTACATCATTAACGAACAAGGCCTTCAAACAGACCCTGAAAAAGTCAAAGCTATTTTAGACATACCCTCCCCAACTTCCCCACGTGAAGTAAAGAAATTCTTAGGAACAGCTAGTTGGTATCGTCGTTTTATTCCAAACTTCAGCTCTATAGTAGCTCCTCTGAATAAGCTTACTTCGACTTCAAAGAAATCACCTCCTTTCAAATGGAACTCTGAAGCTAATAATGCCTTCATCTTTATTAAAGAAGCTTTAGTCTCCACTCCAATCCTAGCTTGTCCTGACTTCTCCAAACCTTTTGCTGTCCACTGTGACGCGTCCGGATACGGAATCGGCAGTATGCTCACACAGGAACTAGATGGCGTTGAAAGACCCATAGCTTATATGAGTAAATCTCTAACCAGTACTCAAAGAAACTATTCTATTACAGAGAGAGAGCTCTTGAGCGTCATCTTATCACTTGAACATTGGCGTTGTTACCTAGATAATGGTCAAAAATTCACCATATATACTGATCACTCAGCTCTTCAGTGGTTTCTTCACCTTGATAATCCAACAGGACGTTTAGCTAGATGGAGTATTCGCTTATCAGCTTTTAACTTTGTTATAAAACACAAACGTGGTAAAGACCATTTAATTCCAGATACCCTATCAAGATCAGTACCAATAAGTTCAATCACTTATTCAAGTTCTCATACAGATGACCCATGGTATATATCTCTTTACTCGAACTGCAGTTCAAACCCCACCTCCACCCCAGATTATATCATCGTTGATAACAAACTATATAAATACTCGCGTTCTAACACTCCTTTGAGATCAGAATACAATTGGAAACAAGTCATTCCAAAAGAATATAGAATCCCAATAATAACCGAAAATCATTCATCACCAACTTGTGCTCATTTTGGTACTTTTAAAACATATCAAAGATTAAAAGAAAAATACTTTTGGCCCGGAATGTACAGAGACGTATCAGATTTTATTTCTAAATGTGAGACTTGCTTGGCTTACAAATATCAAAACCAGCCAAAAATCGGTTTAATGGGCAAACCTAAAGAATGCTCCCGCCCTTTTCAGTGTATATCCATTGATCTTATAGGTCCTTTACCCAAAACTTTCAAACATAACAGATATATATTTGTAGTTACCTGTTGCTTTTCTAAATATTGCCTTATTTACCCATTAAAAAACTCTACATCTTCCGCTATTAAGCACATTTTAGAAGACTCAGTTTTCATGACTTATGGTATTCCAGAAACTATTATATTAGACAATGGTCCTCAATTCACAAGTCATGAAATAACAGAACTCTTCCAATTTTATAAAATACCCAAGATTCATTATACTCCTCGTTATTGTCCTCAGGTCAATACAGTAGAGCGATATAATAAAACCATCATTACAGCAATTTCTTCATTTATACACGATAATCATAGATCATGGGACTTAAACATTCACAAAATCCAATTTGCAATTAACACCTCAGTTAATGAATCCACTAAATATACCCCAGCTTTTCTTGTATTCGGTCGTGAACCAGTCACTTGTGGTTCTGTTTATAAGACTAAAGACCTTTCATCTGACATTATATTCGCTCCCCGAGATGAATTCGCTGATAACTTAGGTTCCCTTAGCCCAATTCTTACTGAAGTCCAAGAACGTCTTCACAAAGCCCACCAAATTAATGCAAAATCTTACAATAAACATCACCAAAAGATAGACTTTAAAGAAAATGATATAGTTTGGAGACGAAACTATACCCTTAGTTCTTCAGATAAATATCATTCAGCTAAACTCTCTCCTAAATTTATTAAATGCGTTATTACTAAAAAGATTTCTTCCCTTGTCTACGAACTTTCAGATTTGTTTGGTAAACCTCTAGGACGTTGGCACGTTAGAGACATAAAACCAAACTCTAAAAACCTTAACCTTAACATATGTTAATATAAATACCAATCACTAGAAATACTTTTCTCTTTTTCTCTCTAATTAGGTATAATTTATAATTTAAGGTCTAATATAAGTATCATTATCTCTTCACGTTCATTCACTAAAACATTTCTTTCATTTCTTAAATTTGTACTATTTTTAGAACAAAACAGTTATATATATATATAATATATATATATATATATTATTTTCCTACGAGCCCTACCGCTCTTAGTTCTTATTCTTAGTACTTAACTATGTACTTTACTTCGGATCAACACCCTTACATAATTAAACTTCTTCTTCTGGAGCGGCTGACTACTCCCTATAAATAAGCCTTAGGTCATGCTTTCTTTTCCAACCCTGGAGCGGTTGACAACTCGTTAAATAAGCCTTAGGTCATACTTTCTTTTCCAACCCTGGAGCGGTTGACAACTCGTTAAATAAGCCTTTAGTCATGTATTTCTTTTTAACCCAGAAGCGGTTGATTACTTATAAAAAATAAGCTTTACCTACGCCATGTTTCTCTTAGTGAGAAATTTACTTTTATAAAATACTTGTATATAGCAACTTTATCATCTTAGACTACCTACATCAGCGGTTGGTGACTGATCCCTAATAAAGCCTACACCATTACGGGACCTTCTATGGAGTATATCTCTACCTAATTAATAGGAGAATACTCTACATGAGTGGTGTTATGACCTGCGATATATGCGGCCATAACTATGATTGAATGATGAATGTAAGGTGTATAATGAAAGTAATAGATTGCTTCCCACTGTACATACCCACTATAAATTTCATTTTCACTTCACTCACCTCACTCACCTCATCCTACACCTCAACCACCACCATTTAATTTAAGTTTCTTTTATACGAACTTTTGTAAAAGAAAAATCCTTCACTACAAGCTCAGAATTTTTCTTTCCAGGCCAGCCCGGGTATTGTAACGAGGTTGTTATAACCTCCTTTTTTACGTACCTGGCCACTCTTACATTTCGATCTAAATCTTTCCAAATTCAAAATTGTTTGATCTATTCGGATATCGATTTTTTAGCTCATTCTCCAGAAAATTTGAAATAGAACCAGACACGAGCTCGTGTCTGTGTATTTTACCCTCATAAAAATAATTTATTACTATTCAGTTATATTCTTGTAATAACCATATTTTCTGAAATTAAATAATAAAACACAAATTAGCGAAAAGTGATTCATTTATCATCTACAATATTACTCCTCCGTGTGGGTCTCCAGCGATACTTACCCTATACCGTCAGAAGAGTCTTCAAACTTTTCGTGTGAAATCAGTGTAACAATATTTTCAACATATTTGACATCCTGTTTAAAAGCATGTGTATAAGATACAAAAGACCATATTACAGAAAATATATTGTAAATTGTATTTTTCATTGCAACTCACGTAACGTATATTAAAAAAGTTTTGTTTTGATGAAACATGCGATGTCAATTTTTGTCGTCCATTAAAAATGCTATATTATGCTTCGTAAAAATTTGAGGTCAAGAAAAGATAATATGTCCATTTTTAAATTTGAAATTTACCCATAGACGATCTATGTATGTAAGTGCATATAGCTTGTCGCCCTTGGGGCCTATTACGGCTGCGTTTATCAATGTGGATAAACGTGGATAAAACATCTGTCACCTTCTGTCCAGTAAGGTCAATGCGAGAGTGACGGGTACTTTATCCACCGCGATAAAGACAACCATAACACGGGCACTGCTGGCCTATTGCCTAACGCACTCGCAATCGCAATCGACGTCAAAGTGGAACAATTGTTTTCATTTTGAAAGCAGACTTGCCTTCGGAATGTTAAAATGAAAACGATTGCGATTGCGAGTGCGTTAGGCAATAAGCCTGCCGGTTTCGTAGTGACAGTATTGCACCGAGGCCTGCGTCAAACAGTCTTAGGCAAGTAGGCTAAGCTAATCCTTTCCAACTCTATTCCACTAATCTCTGCTCCTGGCAACGGCAACGCAACTTACTTGGGGACTTGTTACTTGTTTCTGATAGCTAAGGCGCCGCGGGAACGTTAATCCTCATAAGATTTTCTCTTTTGAAAGCGTTGATTATAAAGTAAAAGTAGCTTGCAGTAAATCCTGAATTTTAAACAATGCGTGGAGCTTACCAATTAATAATTTAAATATTTAGCGTGTCGTAATAGAACCAGCGTTTGTGGCTAGCCCTGATAATCCATGAATTTCTTAGTGAAAGTGAAAAGAAGTGAAAATTATGTGATATTTGTACTTATTTATTCGTTTATTTAAACTTTATTGCACAATACAATACATGCAAAGTAGGTAAGTATAAACGGTAGACTTAAGGCATTCTCTACCTGTTAACCATTGTGCCAAACAGAGATAATTTCTACAGGTGCTAAATTCGATAAAAGATATAAAGATAAAAAATAAACAATTCGTCCGCACGGGCACTTTCACACGTCAAGAATCAGACCACTGCTAAGACGAAACGCCGCAAGAAACTCAGCAGTCAGTAATTTTGCAATCATATTTCATACTCCAATAATAATACTTAGTCTGGCATTATATAAAGCTATAAATATTAAATTGAAAATAATATCAAATATCATGCGTAGTTCAGCAGGATGAAATGCAAAATAAGGACATTAATAATAATAATAATATGGTATGGTATGGTTAAGGTATGGTAGCTCTTAACCACTTGTAATAAAGCAATATGGTTTTGAAAACAAGATAGTTAAAGAATGTCGATGGCGTAGTGGCTTAAGGTGTCGACTTGTGCTCGTTGGTTTATCTAACTCAGCTATTCTAAAAGTGTTCTCCGCGGATCCCTGGGGCTCTGTGAAACCTCTGCAAGAGTTCCGCCGGAAAATTAACACAAAGAGCATTGTTGTGTTTTTTTTTAACTTTAACACTTCGTAACATATTTAGGATTGCAAGAGGGTTCTGTCGCTAAAAAGTTTGAGAACCGATGATATAAATCAAATAGTGAGAAATCCTGGACATTTGAACTTTTCAGTCAGTTAACAGAGTTAATTACAGGATTGAAGTGTATCCGAAAGAGCCTATCTGTACAGAGATAAGATAAGATTTAATGGTTTATAACGTTATGAAATAGAAGCCCAGGCAGGACTAACAATATTTTTATTTAATAAGCTCAGTAGGTACTTAGTACAAACAATAAATTCCTCGATCATGATTGTATTGTCCCTTTTTCCCTTCCCTTTATTAGAAAAGGAAACCATTCATGACAAATTAGCTATAGACACCCAACCGGGTCCTGTTTCAATATTGCTTATTCAACGTCCATTAATGGTTCTGTATAAAAGCACTGACCTGTTCATTCATTATTACGAGAAATACGATTGTATCGTACTTATTAATAACGAAAGCTGAGTTGCCGTGTTACAATAAAACACAATAAACAAGCTGGCTCTAAGGACAAAGAAGGTATTCCGCATAGTTATTCGCGTATAATTATAAGCTTTATTCATTGTCGTCGGCAAGGGTTGCTCTTTGACCTTTGTTTTATTACGATTCGTAACAGAAGATCCGGGCGAGACGGTGACAAAGGGTGTCCCTCACTTTGAAGCATTATTATTAATGGGATAATCGATGCGTTACTGACAGTTTAGATCTACTGTTTTATACTGACAGTTTAGATGTATTGTCAACAGCGACTTTTTAAAAGCTGTTCAATATCATACTATTTTTTATATTTTTTATTGTTCACTGAGAAAAAAGTTGTGCGTGTTAATTGTGTGTTGTGTTTGTCGCGTGCGTGTTTGCCCCGCCGCTTTGGAATAGTGGACGGAATTATCATTCATCATCATCATTTTATATCATCATCATCATCATTTTCATTCATTCATTCATTCATTCGGTTATTTTGTTTGTAACCGCGGTCAAATTTAAAAAAAAAGCACTATTTACCATGTTTGTTTCTTACAGCCGCACTCTGAGTCAGTTAATGACGATGAAGTCGTTTTAGTGTCGTTTTTCATACCAAATTTGAAATAGGAACGAGTTAATTATCTCCAAAATGACGGTTATAACGTTGTTAAACGAAATTAGGATTTTCCGTCTTTTTTTGATAACAATAACTTTTTAGTAAATTAGAGTCCCTCAGTAAAATAAGGAACCCCGACGGGTCTATATTAACGAACGAAACCGTGGCGTTTCAATCAGCGGCATGACTGCAAATTTGCGTTATTTAATTGCGATTGCAAACGGTACTATTACGTCCAATGAATGAGCTTTACCGCCCAGCAAATTACAATCACGCACTAATAAATGCAAAATCGTGTATTGCTATGCAGAATGGCTTCATCGGAGTCAGTGCGATCGTGGCAGTGTTAAAGCTAAAATCTATTTTTATTGCAGTTTGTTAACCGTTAGATAGGTAAATATTCCTTTTTTTTTAATCCACTTAACAAAATGGGTGTGGAGTCCTCTATTTAATTATATTTTATGGTTTTTATAATTAAATCTGAACTAAATTGTAGAATATTTATAAACAAATCAAGTACATTCTTGCTGATGAACTGTTTTACTCTGTGGATGACTATGTTGCCAAGGATGCTGATTAAGCAGTGTTCCTTATTTGAGTGGTGGTAGGACCTTGTGCAGTTTCCGTCCGTGTCGCAACCACAATCATTATTCTTAAACCTACCGCCAAGCAGCAGTGTTCGCACTTTTGTGTTCTTGTGTAGGGATGCCTTTTTGCTAGTAATGTCTTCAAAAGGTGAAATTACTAGCATAGAGGCATTCCATCTCAGTCATCAGCGGTCTTTAGGATTGCAGCCTTAAGATTGTAGTCTTGAGATGCAAATCTCTATGGTTCACAGATCCCCTTACCACCAGGTGGCCTGTGTGCACGTTTGCATTCTCAATGCCATAAAATTGAAATTCAACACATTGTTATATTAAGACTAAATTTAATAACTATGGCAATGCTGATAAAGCCCAGAGTCAAGTATGATGAGAGCATGTCGTGTCGGTACCTAACCTCATCATCATCATCAACTTAAGAGCTAAGTATCAAATATTTGCCACAAAATCTGATATACTGCGTTACCCGACCTTGCTAAGTACTATTGAATGAACTATAGATGTACCTATACCTAGTTTATTGAGCTATTAAGAGTTTGCATGGATAGATATCTGTTATTGCATAGCTACCTAATTAATATGTCTAACTACTGGATGCGGGCGGCGTGGGTTAGGTTATTGTGGCGAATATTGAGGACGATTTACGTCCAGGCGTGAATGTCATTCAGTTAAAATGATGATAATAATTTTGTATTAGGTTGTCGGAAATATACGGAATGCGCGATACAACCGCATGCTGCAAGCGCAAACCAAAAACTATATAGGGTGTTAAAATTATTTTGCATGTTTGATTATTTAATGCTAACTATTGTTTTTTCGTCTTTTCATTTAAGAGCTCTTGTTGGTGTAGTATTATTGATGATGATTCCTTCACATGACGACCTTCTGCCGGCGCTTCTTCGCAATGATGGTTTTGTCCGAAGCGCTGGTAGGTTCACTGTATATTTGCCGACGAGTAAAATCTGTGACATTGTACCTAAACACTCTTTTAAAACTTAAAACGGTGGATCTGCTTTACTGTTGTGTTAATTAATCATGTGGATTGTTCATGATGTGTAAGGTGCTCCTGATTTTGATGTCATTTACCTTAGTTTTCTTTACATAACTTTGTCCTTTTATTACCTATTATATTACTGTATTGCACCCAATTATTACTAGTGTTCTGACTAGATTACATTTTGAGATCAAATCTTATAATTACCATAATTTTCTGTGTTGGAACGACTTTTAAGTAAAACTTAATTGTGCGCCCGGTATTTTTAAGTAGTAAATAAAATTCACATAAGGTTTCCTTAAATCAGTAGGTTGAGAATGAAATGCTATTAACTTAAAGTCAATAAACTTAATTTTCATTAAAACACTGTAGGTAGGTACGGCACTACGGCCAAGATTTTTCTCTTTGAAAAAAATCATAAGACGCATAAAATTACTACGTATAACACCTTTTATACTTACAAACTTTTGTTAAAGACACTGGAATATCCAATTGCCAATACCCCTAGTATAAATTTATTCACGATCTATGACTAACCTCCGGCCAGTGTCATAGGCGTTTTCTGTTCGTTTGGTGATAAATTATTCAACGGCGTCAATGCAATGCCGCTATGATACCGCTGCAGGTTCATATTTCACGAGACACTGCCGTGCGACGTAATTAATGTGAACGAACAGTGGGCCGGTTGGAGACAGTTCTGCTTGCTACTAACTTGTACGATTACATTATCTTACTAAAGACATTGCGTGTGTCGGGTGTAGGCAATTACATTAGGAAACACCGCAGATGGACTTTTTTTTAGCTTGTCTAAAACGAAATAAAATAAAATAAAACACTGTGGACAAGGTTAGTTTAGTAGTGTGACCATTTCTATTTAGCTCAAAAGTCATTAAGTGTAAGCCACCCTGTATATGTTGCAAATGTTGCAATGCAACTGAACAAAAATGATTTCTTTTCGTTGATCTGACTAAGGCACGTCATAATATAGGCCATTGTTATTATCATGTATTTAAAATAGTAAAATATAACATCCCCAATTCTAACACGAATACATTGTATGCATTGTTCATGCAAATTAAAGGGTTTACCTCTAATGTAAACAGTAAATAGCAAGTAATATAACATTAAGAAACTGCCGCGGACTGATAAGCTCTCGCCCTGTGTTTATGTATGATAAATCTGTTGTCCCAACACCGAGTATAACAATCTCATATTTAATAAAAGGGATAAAGACAACAACACGTCCGGGCCATATTTCGCTGGCTTTCTTCGTCCGAAATAATGTGGCACATTAGCCGCAGTTACAGTGATTAAACGACTGGCTAGTGTGAGAGGAAGTAATAATGTGTTACACTCACAAAACCATAAATATTCCCGCATACGTACGTCTGTGCGTTATTTGTTTAATTTAATCAACTTACTGCTTAATGCGGTCACTTTGGTTTATTGCTTTAATACGCCCTTCATTCACAGGGTGCGCGAGTGGTTGTATTCAAGTGAAGCTACGTAACCCGCTTTTGAAATTTCTTTTCACGTCTCAAGCTCGTAAAGCTTGCTTTAGTATTTATAGTAAAAATGTAGCAGTAAAAAAGATATTAAATAAAGTTTTAAGGGAATCTTGTAAAAATTATCATTCGAGCGCTCTAATGACAGGCACAAGTACCTTCAAGCTTCATTACGTACCATTAACATAAATAACTATTACTTTCTGTATAAATAAACCAGGTTCAAAAGTCAGTAATCACTGTAATTTTATTACGAATTATTTAGATAAGGCATACTACTGTGTGCAAGAGTATTTGCGCCAGACAAATTAACAAATTATAATAAGGTTCAAGCATGATGCATGTTAAACATGTAAGATATATGTATGCCTTTGGATGGGATATTCGAATTAGTTGTAAGTGGCTATGCATTTAATCACTTTCCCATTGAATTAGTGAGAACAGTCGTGTACAACATTACAATCTTGACTGACATTCAATCTTATTTAAACACTGTGACATGTATGCGTCGTTTATGTTCTAAACCCCCACTATGTTAGCTTGGCCGCTACATTCGAGAACTGCAACCCTGATACGACTACAGAATACCCATTGCTATCTTAAGTTCAATATTAACTGTCATCCACAAAAATCCACATGGGTAACAACCATGGAGGTGATATTTTAAACTTAGAAACCGTTTTTTTTCATAACCTCAAATATGGATTACAAAAATCGATGAAATATCAAGATAATGGTTATAATGCCCCACCTTTTTATGTTATTTCTGATAGACCCTAATTAAATGAATACCGTTTAATACTTAATCCACAGAGCGTACAAAATAGCATTCTAATTTGAACAAAAAACTTACTGCAAAGGTAATTTCTCCAAAATAATTATCCCAACAATGACAATCTGTCAAAACTTTCAAGATGGCGTTGTGTTTGTTGTCTGTATTTGTACTCCAGCATATAGCAATAGCAATTCCAGAAATAATTCAATAATTTCACTTTTAATCCAAATGCACAAAAAATCACGCAATAACGTGAAAGGCCCATTTAGGTTAAACAGTTTATCACCAAATCTATAAATTATTTGGCCATGATTTTTTTCGTACTACAAACCTGTAATAAATATTAAGCCCATAAGTCACTATATTGTACAAAGCTAAAGCTACTTATCGCGAAAAATGTGAGATGTATTGCCCCCGGGGTAATAGTTGTCGTTTGCCGGGTCACTTGCCGTGGGATATTGCTTTCCTTGCTTTGAATCTTGGGTTTATTTTCTTACAGTTCCAGTTACGTAAATGGAATAAGCATAATCAAAAGTCAAACGCAGACGTTAGGTATTCCTCTATTTACGAGTAAATGGCTTTGTATTTTGAATCACTCTGTATCATTTAACTGTTGAACATTTCAACTCAAATTTCAAAAGTAATTTTGATTTGTGTTCGTTTGTTTAAAGCTATAAGTACCTATATCGTTATCTTATATAACCACAATCAAGCCTACTGGTCTTTTAAAGCATTAATATTGATACTTTTATAATTTATTTCGAATATCTTCGAAGCTGTTGCTGGTGGTGCAATTTGATATTCCTCTTCGGACATCAGAATCATAATGCTGAGTTTAACTTTTCCGCCATTTTTAAAGCTTACGATTTAACTTTATTTCTGGTATATTAATTTGACACAATATGAAGTAACATACAGGCTGTTTCACATTATAACACAACTGCCCAATAAAGTAGTGTGTTACGCGTATGTAGTTATCACTCAGATCGCAAAAAGCTTTGGGCACTTTCAAAATGAGAAGCACTATGTTCAATTATACTTGCTTTAGTGCCACGAAAATCTCTGTTATTTAAATACAGATAAAAGCCAGAGCGGGCCTAGCAGAGGCCGCAAATAAACATCTACTTTGTTTTACATAAGAAACCTTTTCCCGTCTCTGAATCCTATTTTAGTTTTTTCGTTCATTCGAACATCTGTCACGTCCAAGGGAGCTTGAAACAAATTACCATTACGTCTGGTTGTCTGCTTGACAGTGTATCGTATTGAGTAGGTACCTACTGCGGAACTGTGTATCCGAAAAATATACTTTTAATCGCTTATTAGCGTAATACCTTTCAAATTGGTTTATTTATGGCTTGGAGAAGACACACGAGTACACTGGGTCTCTAGTCTGGAGTAATCAGGCTAAACTAAGTGGCTTTTGGCAATGTCATTAAATAAATAAATAAATATCAGAGAACAATCTCACACAAATTGACCTAGCCCCAAACTAAGCTATAGGCTTGTATTATGGGTACTAGGTAACGATAAACTTATATAGATAAATACATAGGTACTTAAATACATAGAACACACCCAAGACAGGAGCAAATAAATTGTGTATTCATCGTTATGATAGGCTCTTATTTACTTGACAGTAATGGCGTCCGAGTTGAAAACATTACGTTTAGGGAAAAAGTAGAATAAGGCCCCTGATGTTAAGTGAGATCCGTGACCCCTAGATATTTTCAACCTCAAGACTACGATCTCAAGATTGCAATCTTAAGACTGTAAACACGTTGCAAACCCTGAGAACTAACATGGATTGTCTCTA
Source organism: Acleris cristana (assembly GCA_948252455.1). Classification (NCBI taxonomy): domain Eukaryota; kingdom Metazoa; phylum Arthropoda; class Insecta; order Lepidoptera; family Tortricidae; genus Acleris; species Acleris cristana. The sequence goes on from OX411775.1 coordinate 8,674,033, forward strand.
TGCTAGAAATTTTACCGGTTGTCTTATCCCCACACTAACACAACACTGCAAACACTGTTGCCTGGGGCCCGTTTCACGAAGCTACAAGTTACAAATTACAAGCGGAAGTCTCTTTCTAACTCCTTTAGCTAGAAAGAGAGTTCGGCTTGTAATTTGTAAATTGTAGCTTCGTGAAACGGGCCACTGGTGATAAGATAAGATCTGATGGTAGCAATCCGGACGGACCCTCACAAGGTCCTACCACCGGTAACCCATCATTTTATCGAATTTCACTTCATCGATTGTATCATTTCATCGAATTTCATTTTGTCGAACGGTAGATTCTGCTGAAACCAAGATGTTTTCAGGATATCTTAAACATTAATGAACTAGGTTAGGTTAGGTTAGAATTGTCAAAATCAAAAAGAAATAACTTATGCGGCGAGAATTGCCTTTCGATGAAATGAAAATGATACGTTCGTTGAAAAGTTTTTCGATAAAAAAATAGGTCCCCCTACCACCACTCAATTCCGCTAAACCTACTAGGTATTTAAATTGAACTTGCGCCTACTCCACAAGCAGTGTAACACAATTTTATATGGAATGAAATAAAAAGAAAAATAAATGATTTAAAATTTCGGTATGTACATCGTCCTATTAGGTAAGTATATTACTTAACCGTTATATCACGCGTAACGCTAATGGTAGTCGAATAAATATGCGTAGCAGATGCAACCAGTTCTCGACTCATTTTACCATATTGCAGAATTCGAATAGTTTTTTATTCTACTCCCATGCCAACAGCGCTGCTGGGTGTAAATCAACATTGAATGCACAAAGGCACTGTTGAGCACCGCGGTCAGCAAGCCGCTCAGCCCCGCTTAATAACCAGTGCTGACATTTTAGAAAAGGGTCACTAATTTATCTCAACAGAGTTCCGTAGGCAGCTTTGCCTTAATTATAGTTTAACTTTATTCCCGTCACAGCTGGCCTTTGTATCCGGCAAACATTTGCTACACAATATTGCTTACAATTATTTACGTTCAAATATAAATCGTATGGCGTAGATGTAAGGTGCACGAGTAGCCATTGTAATTGTGAACTATATACGTTACCTAGCCACTCATCCACGTCGTAATTAGTGATGTTTACTAAATCAACAGGGCGCGGATGTTATAAATGAGTTTATTTTGCCGTTTTACTCATTTAACATTAAAGTTAATTTGTAATCGTAACCTTAATTATTATGGTGATGCGATAATTTATTTACAGAGCAATGTACAATACATTACTTATTTCTAGAGCTAAAGCATAACGCGATTACCAATGCCAAATAGCGGATTGACTTATCTTCTAAATAAAGTCGGCGAGATCTTTGCGAACGAATTAGACCTCCAATTGATAAAAGGAAACTTAGCAGATTTCAATAGAATATAGGCAGTATCAGCGAATCAATACGATTTAGAATGAGGCCATTAACCCAATTTGAATTTACACCTCCATTTAGGCATTTTACGTCGATTCGCAAGAAACCCTCCCCATTATGAAAGGTTCCGCGAGTGCTCCGCGGGCCCCCGGGGGCAATCAGGCCGGGGACAACCCACCTGAGTACCCGCGGTAATCACAAAAATGTGCTAAGAATTTGACAATCCGATAATCCTGGCTTTGTGCCTATTGATTGATTCGAACGGAAATTTCGCTGAAATTAATTCTGATTAAATTTCTCATTCATCTGTTTTTTACTGCGTTCATGCTGTTATCTGCAAACTTTTTAATTTTTTTGTATAATTTATTTTATTACCATAGAGTTTTGAATTCATACTGAAATATATTATGCCGTTTGAGGCTGACGAAGTCAAACGAGTATATTTTACCTTTTCAGTACGGAATCCTAAAAAGCTGTCTTATTACACATAAATTAAAACCAGCCTAATCTGCTGACATTACCTTCACATGTATGTTTGCGTGGTAGAAAACTAATTACAATATGAAAGGCCCGAGAGATAACTCATATAATCAGGCTACATATTTGTATTTCTGTTGTAATATAGCAGACCCTTTTATTTACAGCCGCGCCCGCGCCGCGCGGTCAGCCGTTTCTAGTTAAATAAACAAAACAAATTACACCGGCTCACATTAGGCAAATAATTACAACTGCTTTCGTATTGTTAGACAAGGAATTGAGGGTAGATATGGCTGAGTTCATGCTGAAAGGGTTTAATGCAGCGAAACCGCAGACAATTGTCCTCTAGGGACCAAAGCCTGATTTGCTGAATCAAATCGCACAGGCCAAGCCGGCTATCCCTTTTCGGCGCTCTGCAAAGAGCAAGATAGGCAGACATAATTTATATCGCAGCTCTTCACTTGCGCTGAATTGGCGAACCGGCCTGGAGGTGAGCCCTCTCAGTTGAAGGTAGGTCTGGATAGGATATCTGATATTTCTCACTCTAAAATTATCTTCGGTACACTTTCAGAAAATGAAACTATTTTACTTTAGCTCATCGGCTTGCTTACTGTAACTGAACGTATTTTTACGTTATTTACTAAACTCACACCACCAGTGTTTTAATACATAACAACGATTTTTGTTTTTCCATTAAATAAGTGGCAAATAAAGGTACTGTCAGCGCGACCGCTAGCCAAATCTATTAAGAACCTGGAAGTACATTACGTTTCTATCCTTAATAAGTATACTAAACTTTTTTATTTACATATATTTTATTTCTAGATTAATACGCGGTCTTGTAAGACCTGCCTTACTCTAAATTTACATTAGTTCCCATATTCATGGTGTAACCAATTATATCGTACTTAACTTTGTTATTTTTTGGTTTAAGTCCATAATATATTTAAATATCTGTCTCCATATGCTTCCTTCAATGCAATTGTATTTACTAACTATCATATACCGTAACAACTAATAGCAAAAGTTTCCCCAACTAAAGAGCTCTGTAAAATCAATCACAGCAATCAATCTTGTACTGACGAAACTTTCCTCAATAATAACGTGCTCCGAGTTCTCACTTGCCACTGCGAAACTTCCACTTCGACCGAAATTTGCTAATTTCGGTACTAACTCACGAACGAACTCATTATCGGCTGCTTTATACAAAGTATATAAGATATTTCTTCGAATATTTTACGTTGTCAATTAAAAGTTTTAACGAGGTTCTTCGATAATCACAGGTAGATATTTATCGTGATGTTCCGATAAGTACTTAAGAAATTAGTAATCACGCATGAAGTAAGTTTTCAACTAAAATATTACTGGTATCCACTTTTGGACAATCATGTCTTTACGATGCTCCGTTGCTCCATAAAAGAAGAATAAATAAAGGAATGGTCTGTTTAACATTTCTAATTATTAAGAAGCGTTTAGTTTACCTTAAATGAATACTGGTTTTTGCACAAAACTGTGTTTTAACGTAATAGAAATGAAATTTAACATTTATTTTAGTAATTAAAGTACGTAGGTCGGTGCCAAGGAACTTAAATAACTGTCCTAAACCTTACCTTATAATTCAGTTACTAGAAAATCTACTTCTCATTGTCATTATAATCGTGAATTGTCAACTTATACTTACGATCGAATGAGCCAACTTTAGTGACTGCAACTGGAGGTGAGTAACTAAGTATTTCCGTATAGCGAGTAACGACCTCAGCTAATTTAAATGTATATGGAGTAATAAAATAACTAGCGTCATAGTCTACCTAGGTAAGTAAATTGTGTGATGACGTGTAAGGGAAGATGAAAAGACGACAAAGTAAGTGGCCCTTTGAACATGGACCCTGCCCGTCGAAGCAAACCCAACTCAAAGGGACGCACCTAATGGCTTGTTCTGACGCCTACAACACACACTTATGTAAAAACATTTTGTGAGTGTTTCATTTACACTTTGTTGTTGTGTTCACTTGACACTTTGTGTCCACTTAAAACATAAAACATCTTTTCAAACAGGTTTTTTCCTTTTAGGGTTTAGTGCCAAATACTGAAAAACGGAACCCTTATGAGATGACTTTGTTATCACTCGGTCTGTCCGTCCATCCGTCTGTCTGCCAAGACCCGTTTTCTTTGAAACGGCTTGAGCTTTCGGGCGGAAATTTGGAACATCTGTAGTATTTAGTAGTCTTAACAAAGCCACTTAATTAGAAATTTAAAATTATTTATTTTTGCAGTTTAAAAACCGAGACGTCGATTATTATTTTTACATATCATGTGATACCTAATATCATCTAAAAACTTTTAAGTTATATTTTTTTAATAATCATTAGTTTTTATCCCGGAAAATTAAAAACTTTCCGAGGGAGTAACGAATAATCGGACGAAGTCGCGGGCAAAAGCACGTTATTTATAATAGGGAAAATAAAAGGATTGCTTTAATTAACACTTATGGTTTTTAGAAAAAATATAATCATTTTCCAAGGGCAAACTTTGTATTCAGGTTGGTGAAGCTATGATTTTTTTGCTTTAATGAGATGAGATACCTATATTTTAAGGTTTCTAAAGTTTGAAGATTCTAAGCAGCAGTAGGACTTAATTGGGCTTCTTATATTTCACAGCTTCTGCCCGCGACTTCTTCCGCGTAGATTTCGGCTATCGTTATTCCTTCGAGAATTTCGGGATGAAAAGTAGCCTAAGTATGTGTTAATTAAAATTCCATCCAATTTCGTCAAGCCGTTACAGCGTTAAGGAGTAACAAACTAACACACATATAAATTTTCGCATTTACAAAATTAGTAGGATATAAATGATATATAAGATATAAACTGGAGTACGTCCAAGGATCCTGACTCTGATGATGGCATTTAGTCAATAACATTAAGTTAATTATACGTCGTGTAAGTGGTAATAATTTTAATTAAATAAAGGCTATTTAATTTACTTGCGTAAATATCCTAGTCACTTTCAGGTACTGTAAAATAGAGTAAGCACTGCGGCGGTGCAAGAAACTCAAGTGGCTGAGTGTAAAAAAACCGACTAAATGTGAGTCGGACTCGCACTCAACGGGTTTCGTATAATCATACAATATTTGACACTCTGTGGAAAATTCAAGTGTCTATCTTTATAAAGAAGGAGAAAAAACGCTGAAAAAAACATGTGTCTTGTTTGGTGATCCTCTTGGTCATGTTCCCCTTACGAATTACTAACTTTTCATTTTTATTATTTGTTGCTATAGCGGCTGTAGGCATATACACTTTGTTAAAAATTGCAAGTGTCTAGCTATTACGGTTCAAAAGATACCTACAGCCCTGCGACGGACGGACGGATAGCAGAGCGTTATTAATAGGAGGGCATCCTTTGGGTACGGAACCCTAAAAAATATCAAATACAGGTTTCAGCGTACAACATTATTGCATTTTGTGTCGATATCCTAGGCTGATGGCATCGTGTATTGCGGTCCGAACTTTACGTGTAAAGGCCGCTATTGAGTCAGTGTTTTTTTTCCGGAATGTTATTTTTTCAAAAATAATGACAATAAGTAAGCAATAAGGAAAACTCGCCAGCTACGACTACATTGTATCGCTAGCATGGGACAGCAGGAGCGGACTGACAACCAGCGCCGCCAGCTCCCGCGCCCGCGCTCGGAAGCGCAGCATTTGCTGAGTCGGCTTCTTTTACCACGTCATACGATTTACGCTTTTACTTTTTTATTATTTGTTTGTTAGTTTTTGTATTGTGTGGTAAATGTGGTAATAAGCAATTTTTCTTTCTTTCTTTCTTGTTCCTTTATATTTTGGTCTATTTTATTTTCTTTTTGTTATCTCTTTTGTTTCTACAATAAAGTGTTTACATACATAGTCCATGCGTTACATTTCACTAGTAGACTTGTAGAAAATTTGTATTGAGTGAACTATGTAATAAATTATTAGTGAAGTAAGTTTTCAAAAATGTGCTCCAGCAGAGGTGAACGGAAACTAAATAGGCTGGCGGCTTTCTTGCTTGGAAATTTAAAAACAATTTCACGTGCACTTATTTTTTAAATCCGTATTTTCCGTAAAAAACATCATTATTTTTGACTTAGGTATTCGTACTTCATTGTAATGATTTTCAAATAATTTTCTTCATCTTTGTTCTTCTTCTAATGATGAAATACTAATGAATAATTTTCTTTTGTGTTATTTAAAGTTGTTTTTGAACTAATAAATATAATGTTTAAATTTAAAAAAGCTGAACAATAATGTCGTCAACTCAATTACTGAGCACTTCGACAAAAATTTACGACTCTTGGGAAAATTTGATCAAGGTAGTAAAAATAATTACCGCTAACTAATCTTAATGGTTCTGGGAATATGGGGCCTTTTGTCTTGACAATTAAATTCGTTACCTTTACAGACTGCTGTTGTAATTAAAAATAACTTAAAATTATTAAAACAAGACTGAGTGTTTAAAAAAAAGTTAATTTAAAATGTTTGACCGGTTTCTTATATCCTTAACTCCTTGTACTATACATATGACAATCTCCTATTTATTTTATGACTTCTCTGAATTTTCGCTTCACCATACACAATCCGTCTCAAATTTTCTACTCGTTGATCATTCAATTCAAAGTACAAATAGCGTTCGCGTTTTCAAATTTGTAATCGCGAGATACGAACATTACAAACAAAGAGGAAATGGTTCATAATCGTCGACGCAGTACCAACCTACCAGCGTTAATTGATAAGAGCGGGGTCACAGTGTGACAAGCTCATAACTCACAGCAACGCTCATATTTCACTGCTGGGGAACTTTCATTAAGCACTCATTAAAACGGTGTACAGGTGAATTCACTCATTTGGGAGCGCTCCGTGGGTTACATACATGGGTATGAAGAGGGGAAAATGAATAGAGAATCTTTAGGTAAGAGTTATTCTAATCGTAATCTATTAGCGGCAGAATGAGAAGTCAATTGTAATCTTAGTGTTAGCTGTCATCGTATTTTGACCGATTTCAGCAGTGAAGGGTATATATTTAAGTTAGAGTGGGTCGAATTTTTAATCACACTAATGATAAATGAGTGATTTTTAAATTGGGTTACGCGCGCGCGAGTGAGTAGGGACACTCGTATATTATGATATCATAGACGAGAGAGTTTTGTATTTACCGGTCAGATTTAAAAACACGAAGTGAAGAAATCAATAAATACCGGCCATTTTTGGAGTTAGTGCCATAAATTTATCTGGAAATGGTACGATGGCAGCATAACCTTCAGTTATAACCACAAAAACCTTATAGGTCTGTATAGTATTTTTACGCACCGCCCCGCTACAATTTGAGTTGGCACCATGATAGTTACAATACAATAACTAACTATTGAAGACCACATAAAACAAGGATGAGAAATAAAAAAAGAAATGTAACATAGTGAGTCAACAGGTATTCTTATTGCCAGACAGTTATTAAGATTAACTTTTGTTTTTCGCCATATGTATACTTTATGCGTGTTTTACTTATACTCATCAAGTTTCAGCAACCATTTTATATAAACTACATATTCAAAAGCTTGCGCTTAGAAGTCAATTCTTAATAAAAAGAAATACTTACTAAAAAAACGTATTTCTTTTTCAATAAAGAAGGTTAATAAACACCGTTTAGAAAACAATGTAATGTGCTGTTAGCTCCTGCTTCCCGTGTAAACCTGCTAAGTTTGCAGGCGGGAGATTGGGCGCGAAAGATCAACAACTATCCACTAAATACTTCAGCGCTTGTCACGAGTTCCCGAAGTTGTCCCGGAATGTGTGTGCCCGAATATTAAACCAAATCCCGACACCCCTCAGACACCACGCTAAAACCGTATTTAATTAATTGCCATGATGAGCGAACGTAATACGCACATGGCTTAAGCCTTGAATTAGGAAATGATTTGGATAAGGAGCGGCGGGATCTTCGGCGCTTTCACCAGACATCGTTGGAATGCTTCATGTATACTAATATTATAAATTAAAAGGTTCGGTTTGTTCGTCTTTAGCACTTTTACACGTAAACCGTTGGTGATAGTTGAATACAATTTGTTATAGATGGATTTACGTCACCCTGGAAAGAGACAAAAGGTACTGTTATCTTGAAAAATTGGTCAGTTCCCGAGGAAACTGCGATAAAAATTAATTTAATTCTATTTGTGTTTTTGTGAAATTACTTAGCGTTACCTCATGTGCACAATATTTAGAACGAATACAAGATTAAGAGATTATTAACTTGCCACTTTACTATTGCCATTTATACGCCCTTTGGCACTTTGTGAACAAAACTTGAACATAGTAATTTATGTAAGTAGATATTTATTTGATTCTTTTGCAGCTAATTTTCTTTTTGTGTAACCTTTAAAAAAAGCATATATCTATATACATAAATCAACATGTGCATATAAACCATTGGAATAATTTTGCATTATAATAATGATTTCAATAGACCTTGTTAAAATTATATATCTAGAATTATTAAAGATTAATTTTGCTATCAAAATCTAAAAGAACTTGTTGGTTCAACGGCTAACTTTTAATTAACAAGGGATTGGCCCTGTCGGTGATGAAAGGGTATTTGGGTTACCAAATTGGCGTTTGAAAATCTATCTAGAACAAGTGTCCGCGTGTAATTAAATGACTGGTTATTAGATATAAATTAACTAATATGCAGCACCAATATTTTAATGTCAATAACAAAAAACATTTAAGGCAATCTTTTTCTTCGCAACTGCGTATTTATAAGCTTTTTATCAACTTGCAATGTTTGTTTATATTTATTTTGAACCAGTTCCAGTTAATGGAATGGGCTGAAGTTTGGACCACGTACTATGTTAACCTGATGACAATGCAATATTATGGTATCTAAGAGCTGATGATGATGATGATGAAACGTAGGCCCACCGTGTTGGTTTTGTCATGACAAGCAGATTTTGACTTTGCAAAAAAAGAACAGTCGGCAGCAAAAGCTTGATCCGAAAATGATTTTTTTGGCGGAAACTTATTTTATACTCTCATCAGTTGCTTAGCAAGACCAATCTAACAATCCTCTTCTGGCGGTCCTACGTAAAGTACGATAAGGGAAACTGAAAGACGTACCTTTTTATGTCTTATTCACATTCTGAGAAGAGCGAAAAAGGTACGTCTTTCAGTTCCCCTTATTATACGGCAGAGATCCTGTTGCTACCTTGCGACTTTGATCAGATCAGCTCTTAGAGACATGCGGTTGTTATTGGGTTTACATCTGAATTCTCAATTTGGCTTATTTAAAATAACGCAAACTAGTTCAAAATTACGCGAGATTTAAGACAAACATGTATAGTTAAACAAAACCTGTAAAAAAAACAATCAAAAATCCGTTCCGTTCCTTTCGTAATGCGTTTATATGCGAGAATTAATATATTTTTAATGCAGGTAAACTATCTGTAATGAATTCGAAAATTAAAGCGTACACAATCCGTGTTATGTCATTTAATTTTTGTTGGCCCTTATGTAGGATGAATTTTAAAACAAGTTTATATCTCCTGTGAATAGAGATAAGTACCTACATTGTACCAATGACTTGGAATTGCTTTTCTATCAATAAAAGAAAGGTCATTGATAAAGACAAGACGTTCCATCCAATGCACATGTAACCGCGGCAGAATCCTGATGTTTTCGCCTGCCATTCACACAAAATGAAGACAAATGAAGAACCCTTAAGGAAGGCCTTTTGAGTATTTCTTCCTTTCATCATTTTGGCTAGCGTTAGATTCGATGTCAACCCTTGTCAGGAAGACAGGCTTCAATTAATTTTATTTTAAATGTTGACAATTTTGGAAAAAAGAAGATATAACCCATTTTTGTGACACGCGGGGTTTAATTTCACAGCTACATAAATAATCTTAAAATAATCTTTGCTTATCTTTAGACAGTTTACTTCATTTTTTTGGTATCGGTTGCAAAGTTTTGATGTTGGTAGGCCTCTTAAAATCTGAGGGCTTATTGTCTAATACACTCGCAATCACGATCGTTTTCATTTTGAAAATCGAAGGCTTGTCTGCATACAAAATGAAAACAATTGCTCCACTTTGAAGCCGAGGGGCTATTTTTTTACCTGCCACCTAAAAATGGGTCTTGTAAGTTTGCTTCTGTCTCTGATTATCTATCTGTCTGTGGCTTTATAGAAGCCAAACGAATGAACAGATTGCAATGTGTTATATTATAAATTGAAACTAGTTTAGTCGAGATATTTGTTAGCTTGGTTTGATAAAAAGCGACAAACAGTGATATGGAAAATGCGTGACCTACTTAAATTTCTTAGGATTGCAATATTTTTAAAATCTGTACAATCACACAATTCTCTCACGCATGGGTTTCGTAACAATATGCTAGCAGGGCCATTAATTAACAATAACAAGCATCCTCTTTTCATTAAATTATGAGACAGCTTTTCCGTAATATAAATTACTTTTTCCTGGACACTGAAAAACACGAAGAGAAATGAAAATGAGTAGTGGGAATTTCTTTTGTAGGTATTTGCTTTAAAATCGTTGCCGCATATTTTACATGGTAACTAAGTGATTTGGAAACTATCGGTACTTTGATTTAGATAAACGGTTAAACGGTTTAAAGGAAAAAGAAAAATATTCAAGATTCATCTTTTTATCGTAGTTCTCATTTATTTAGCTACCGTAAACTCATGCAACTATATAAAATTTTCATCATATGACAACTTACCGTCCTTTTATTTATTGTTAATACTCGTGAATATCGTTTAACGTAATGAATTAGAATAGTAAAACTTTGTTGTTCGTTACTGACTGGATTCTTTTTGAATTATCGTATCAAGAAACTTGGACTATTGTTGCAAGCTAGAAACATAGTAGCATGAGTATTCTTCTAAAGATAGTAAGTAGTAGAATCTGGATTGAAATCGGTTCAATAATTTCAACTAAGAGCACATGGGACAAACAATAGAGAATATTTATTAAAAATTGGTTGTCTGTATTTTAATCAAATCATGCTTTTTATTGAATTGGGTACGAACAACATTATTTTTTCCGATTTTCTATTAATATTCTCTGAAATGAGTAACTACCATAATATTATTACGGAAATAAATTTTACTCGATCTTAATTTTTTTAACGCATTACCAATTAAACCGTAGGTACTTAACGCATTGCCAATAAAATTATACGTTTTGTTAAATTAAATGCTATGCCAATTTTTTTTACAAGTGGAATAAACTTTTTAACTTACTTAAAACTACACCAATCTAACAAACTGCTACCAGAAGGTATTGTTCCAGGAATGCTAGCAGCAGTACCACGTTGAATGCCAATGTTTAATCTTCGACACAAAATGACCAAAAATAAATAAATTCTGTTTGCCGATTTAAAAAGACTCATAGCGGTAAGAAATCGGTCGATAAACCCAGGTTTCCACGGCAAGCCTTTTTTCGATGCTGCAGCAGCAAAATCGGTTAACTAGTTATCAGTACGGGGGGGGGGGGGCTGGCGGACGAACGCCGCGAAGCGCGGTGTGAAAAGCTATCACAAATAATCAGATTACCTACTGCACGAGAGGGTGACCTTGTTTTTATCGCTTCACGAGATACGGTAGGTAAATTTTAAAACTCAATTTTGCCAGCAAATTGAGTCACACTTTGAAAGGTATTGGCCTGTCTTAGCTATAATGTAGATGCGACGTCGCGTTTGTTTTTGTAACGCTTAATAGATTGATGTGATGTGTGTTGGTTGTACTTAAACCAGGTGCCTAGACCACAAGGTATTCACTGTTAGTTAGGACCATAAAATGTAATGGCAGACTAGGTTTTGGAATTAAGTAGTAGCTAAAGTTCTTTGTAAAGGTTATTTCTTACTTCTCTTTTCTTATGCTGGAACAATAGCAACGGGCCCTGCCTAGAATAAAATAACTTAGGCATTATTTTTTTATTCATGTAAGTAACACCAGTTAAGTTCCTTCAAATATGTTCAACCCCGTGAGCTGCAAATGTTATTTTTTATTTTATATTTTTTTGATAAATGACATACAGAAGTAATGGCTCTCTCCCACGTTGAAGCTAGGTTATCATGCAGCAGTGAATATTACTTATTTATACAAAGAACACAAATTCCTCGCAATACTTTTACACAAGGAATAAATCCAAACAATCAAGAATAACCTTTCACCCAGTAAAGGCCTTTTTTAGATAAAATTCCTTACCTATAATGAAGGCCAGCGCTTGCTCAAAGTAAATTGAATCGACGTGCCAATAGTCGGAAGTCCCTCATTTCCTTGCATTTGTTGTCACCCCCACCGTAGGCATTAAATTTTCTTCTATGTCCCATCGCACTCCCGTTTCCGGGTATGATGTCCGGCCCTTCGCTACTCTATCCGGGACTAAAGTAAATTAAGATTGTCCTTCAGTTTTATTTCATTTACCCTTTGTATTGACTACTCGTGCTGAACTTGGAAATCGTAAAGCCAACTACAATTTATCCATTTCTAAATGGCAAGTCAACTAAAATGAAGACAACGAATATTATGGACTCAAAGTCAAATTAAATCTTAGTTTTAATTTTATTAAAACCAATATGAACATTCTTATTTCAATGCTCAAGTCAGAAACTTATTACGTAAATAGAAACCGAGGAACAAAAGCTCTTACGGTATTCAAATATATTACGTAAAGGAGAGGCAAATAGTGGTGAGGTGTGGCGTCCCGCGGTGTCAATAATCCAAGGGCGGCTCAAACTAGGCTCGCGGGATTGTGATAACGTTGAAAACGGTTTATAACACTCTTAAATAAAGTTAATAGCTCCCCGGAAGTTTTTCGTTGTACCCCCTTGGGCCATTACGCAGCGTAACGATACGATTTATTCCGCGTTTATAGACTTAGGCCGGGACCAGGATTTCGCCTTATAATGTATTTTGATGGCAACTAGACTTGTACGAGGTGAATTTACTGATGCGATAGAATCTTTTGCGAGATCGGGAAAGTGTGTTTATTCTGAGTTACAGGGGTTTAGACAAGTCCTTGCATAAAAGTTTCCGGTAACTTCACTATTGTTCAACGTGATCTAAACTATGTATCGCTATGCTGTTTATTGTTTATTTTCTCTTTTCACACTAATACAAGATGAGACAAAGTGCTACATTTTAACCGATCGATTGACTACAAATATCTAACACGACTCTATGATAATCGCTTGATTTCGATATTCGGCGTGAATATGCCGGGACGCACGACACACGCATGAATTTCGGTTTCGTCCATTCCACCGTTCGCATCAATCCGTGAGTCCTCAATTTTCCGGCCAATAACCGGAGCCCACCGTAATCCATTGAAAGTACCTAATTAATTGTACAACATTTGTTTCCCGGATCACGTAGATTCTCCAGGTGACATCATGATAAATAAACGATCGTATATAAAAGGGAATGCGTGCAGGCGATGCCCCAACGTTGAGTTTTTATAGCCCGGGTCCTATTAATTACCGTATGAGGGCTCTGCCGACGACAAATAAAGAGTGAATAGCTTTCCCCGACTCACAAAAGCTTTTCAGCAACAAAATCGCTGAAAAAGGTACCGCTGTCTCTTTCAAGCCCATTGCTAGAGTGAACGAGATAACGCTATTCAAACATTAAAATCCGTTAGGAATGTTTAATTTCTGTATAATCCTGAACACAAGTCGCACTCGTTGTTACAAACGTGTCACTGCGTCATCATATTCTTCAAAATTTGCGTGAGTGGCTTCAATTTTATACGGAAAGTTGTTAATTTGAACATGTTTATTTCCCTGCCTCGCTGAGATGAAACATCAATCCATGTCAGAGTACATGAGTCATGCTGTCAAAACTTTGAAGTTTTATGCAGAATCGTGTAATAAAATAGCGAGGAAATTCAACGTCAACGATTTTTCCCAAAGTTGAAGTCGACACTCGCATTCGTAACGAGCCTTTGTCAGCTCATTTCTCACATTCTGATTGAGACGAAATGTCATGCATAAATCTCGTGCTTCTACTTACATTTGAAATTAAAATGTCGAAAGATGGGAGATAGCTGCGGACGCTTTCAAGATTAACATTTTGTTATTATAGACGATTCGGTTTCTCTGTATAAGTATTGATTTTGCTTGAACTCTAATACCAAATCGTCCGTAATTTGCTCGTTCAGTTTCTGATCCTCAAACTTTGTCGTATTTATGACTTGTGGGTAAACCGCAAAGTTTCAACTTCGACCTTTACCGCAAAGCCATCTAATACTCAATATTAAAGTTGCTCGTCTTAAGGAAGCGTCGCGAGGGTTCCTTGCAATATCAAGGTGTAAAGTCTCAATAAGAGAATAAAACTGTTCATGAACTTTACCGCATTATGTGTGCAACATTTTTCACGAAGCGAGACCTCTAAAGGCTTTCAAAGAGCCCGTAAGACTCTAAGTCCCGCCGCCCGGCGAGCTTACTAGTTCATCCTCTCGGCCTGACGATCGACCGGTGATCACACCTGTAAGGCGGCTGTTTCTATCCGGCTGCGATACTGAAAACGAAGTGGAACGAGTATATTTTACTTGTAAATTTGGTATTTTCTCGAGAAAATACTAGGGGATAAAATTCTGATTTTTTTGATTTAGATAAAAAGTTTGTATACTTCATTGTAAATGGATGAATATTACTATTTGAATTACTATAGTTTGAAGATCTTCATTTGGTTTGGTAGCTCGTAATATAAATAACTAATAATAAAAAGGGATTGTTACCAATCCCGTGAATGTTGTATTAATTTATGCGGGTCGAGGATGTCCAATATATCTTACGCGGAACCCGTAAGCTCTCACTAAGTCTGCAGCTTTTAACTATATCGACTTGTGCATTTGTGTCGAACGTTCAAGTTGTAAAAACCTTTACTGAACAAGTAATGCAAAACAAAGACCAAGCTGTAAATAAAAAAACTTATAAAATTGATGCTTTCTGGATATTTATTTTAAATTACTGCCATACTTAATTTGTTTTTAATAAATGTTTTACGACATAGGACGCTCTCAGATTATCGCATTATCGCAAGGTGGCTAGCAAAAGCTGGATGAGAATGGTCAAGAAATCTTTCTCGGTGGCGTACAATAGGAGAGGCCTATGTCCAGTAGTGGCTTAGTATTCGCTGATGACGATGATGATGATGTTTTTTTAATTTGAGTTTTTTTACATTGAAAAAAATATCGTTTAGAATTTATTTAACACAATACTAACGATTCAATAGTTTCCTCAGCAAAATATATTATTTTGTCATGATTCAACAGAATTTAAAATTTCAACATTGACTCAGCCTCGTGATAAATTTGTGTTAAACGAATATGCTGACGGGACGCAAACACCGATAAATTATAGCTGCAGCGGGTTTGCGTGCACTAATTGTTATTTCATTAAATTATCTGCGCCGAGGTTTGCAGTCGTGCATCTTCACTGAATATTAATTTCAAGCCTTTTTACTAGAGCACAATCACGTTGTGGAACTAGGTACTGTGCTAGGTAGGCAGCTCTACCACATCTATTGTTTAGCTCGGTTTTGTGAGTAAAACTAGAGTTTAAAAGTACTTGGTTGTTTATCACTTTCTTACTCTCTCTCAGATGAGTTTGTATGCTATCTTTTGCTATTACAGTCGCACTCTCATCTGAAAAGTAGGTAATAGTTTGTAAGTTGATGTGCCCTACCAGGGTCCATAAAGATCTCATACCTTATTAGTAATTATCAGTTACCTATCACCTGTATTGTGTACACATTATAGAAGTAATAAATAATTGAGTTTTTACTATTGAATACCTACAGTATATTTTAACACTGGTGTTTCATAAAAATACGAATAAAGTCCAGAGCTACTAACGAAAACAAAGTAAAATCTACTCGTAAATATACGCAAGCTGTTTTTTAACACGTGATAGAATTGACGCGTTTGATTTACGTAACTATTTTTAGCTTAGTTTCATTTCCATGGGTAGAATTCCATTCCCGTTTTCTAAATTGTTGTTTTTGTTGTTGATGTTTGGAACAATGCAACTTCCCTGAACCGAGTTTGTTTTGTTCTCACCTTGAACAGCTAGCACATGCATTTCTCTCTTGTCATTCGATGCGCCTCCATCGCTACAATATAGTTGGAAAGGCATATCCGAGCGACAAACAAGTCGTGCACAACTTGCGCTAGGCGTCCTTGTCTAGATAATATAAATGTCACGTCAATGGGACCAAAGCAATTCAAAATTACGGTAGGTAGGCACACATCCAAGTAATAGTACATTAAATCCCTTAATTATTTAGGAACTTAATTCAAAAATTTGCATCTACGTTTTGAGATGGTTAAAGCAAAAAAATACAACTTGTAAATAGCAATGAATAATATTTATATCACAAAGGAGATCTGAAGTTTCATTGGCGAACACATTCATTTCCTTAATGCTCCCTCCGTCTCAGCTCTATCTGCTGATTAGACATTAACCCGAGCAATCCGCTTCAATCGCCAAGAGTAGGTTTCTTTTTATCTCTGCTTGGCTGAATAGCTGTGGATGAAGGTCGAAGCGTCGGAAGTTAAACTTGAACTTCATTCAATGACTGGTGGAATAAATACTGCAACAAATAATACTAGCATACTCTTTTCATACTTCCTTTTGAGAGGAAATCCGGTTGGCCTTTTCTTCGGACAAACGCTTTGGCCTTTTCTCTCTCTGATTTATAACCCTCGAGCAATGATTTTTTACGATAAAAAATAAGGACTTTTAAAAAAATTGGCCGATATGCATGCAGTTATCCTTATGGTTATTTTTTCCAGAGTGACACATACATTAAAATACTCTATCGTCAACATACTTATCACACTTATTTTGTGTGAGATTACTATGAATTCTTAGCTATAATTGACAACATTTCAAAATAAAAAGCATTTTTGTTTTTCGCGTTTATAATAGCTGGTTAAAAATTAGGCTACCCGTGTTTCTCGGTTTTTTTTATTTAACTTAAATTCGTCGTTAATAATTTATTAAAGAAATAGTCATTAAAAAGACCGTATAATATACAAAGTTAGGAATACTGATGTCTGATCTGATGTGATCTTAGCATGATACAAAATAAAAAAAATAACTTAAACAGACCTGACTTTCATGTAATGTCACTTAAAACTGTCATTTTCGCGCATAAACTGTAACAACATAAATTCGTCGACTTTGGGCAGACTGCGGCTATCCGCTATTACAAATCCGTTAGTCACTTTCATTTTAAATTGCGTATACATATCAAAACAATAGTATTACGAGAACATGTCGTTAGAATCAAGAATCCGTCATACAGATAAACAATAGACATGACAGTTGTATATTTTTTCAATTCCTATGGTAACAAATGGACTAGGGCGCTATGCTATAAGTGTATTCCTAACATTCACAATCCAACTTTTTTAACTGTTTTTCCTAAGTATAAAATAAAACTACTGCATAAAAAACACAAAAATATTTTTACTGTAATCAGCAGTGTAAAATCTACAAACGGTATTTTATTTTACTACCTTAGCACATATGAATTGTTGTCAATTCATTTCAGAACCACCATTCTCAAAAACAATAATATGATCGCCCATCGACAGGTATCGCGCACATAAAACACAGATCACAGCAAATAACTCACCGGAATACATTCTCTTAAGCCACTCTAGCAACCAGAAACCTCGCAGTCACATTTTATAGCCCCATAAATTTGCGAATATCGTAAGCGCATAGAAAAACATTACTCCGTAAAGCAAATGGTGTGCATGAAAGGAAAGATATGTATTTCTGATTGGAGGAGTATTATCCGGCTATAGGCGTTGAAAGGAAGGCAAATCTCAAGTTTAATACAGGGTTTTTTTCATATTGGTGCCTATTTATTTGTAAGAAAGTCTTATTCAACACGTTTACTGTCTATTTAATGATGGACATTTAAAAAAAATACATTTTATGACAAGACAATTTAGATCTGCAAAATACGATGATTGTGCGGCCGCAGCGTACAATATAACCTAATTAACGTTTACAAAATTGTATATACTTATAGAGCTTGAGAATCTGTTTTCGTTCGGAAACTTTTTCAAACATCGTAATTACGTATGAAACCTTTCAAAGGTTTATCATGTTCTGTGCTGAAAATTAGTTAAGGAAACCGAACAAGTAGCCCGCTTCATCATGGAGGAAACTTATTCAATTTTCTCGAGAGTCCATTTGTAAAACACGCTTACTATTTTTATGTTTGGTTTTTTTACGTATGAAATCATCGTTTTTCTTTTGTTTCTATGAAAATAAAAGTAAATACAGCTATTCATTTCACAATAAAAAAAACTACACTACTGTATTGTTGGATCAAAAGGTTGTAGTTAGTTGTGGCACATTACATTATACTGAAACAAAATGAAAATATTTTCCATCCATGTTATCTGTTGCTAATATGTAACTTTATTTTAGTAAGCATTTTTAGAATCTCATCAAGTAAATTTTTCATGTTTTGCCTTATAAATCAATTAATTAAAAACTGAACTGAAATGCGTCACAAAAAAAATCATTTTCTTGTTTAAATCCGTGCTACTTTGAAACCTATTACATCCCTTAAGCGCCAAGTCAAAGAATCAAGACGACAACTCTAACAAAAGCCCGTTACCCGTAAACGACTACTAAAAGTTAGTCTGCAAAATAAGAAGGGCCCAGTACCCGGCCGACCCAACTGTGTTAGCCACAGCGCGATAAAGAAGGCAATTTCCTAAATAGGGCTTGTGAGGATTTCCCTAATGTCGGCCGAAAAATGGATGGGTTATTTGCGATTGCCACTTGCAATAGTAACAGCCCCGCTACCGTGGAGTCGCCGCGGCTTATTGATGCTCGGAGCGATTGGTCGGGTGGGCAATAAATCATGACCAATCATCAAATCAAATCAAACCAAGATCAATCATGACCATAATTAAACAAAATTAAATCCTGATTTCATCACATTTTGTATAGTTTGGTTCTGTTTTGTGTATTACTTTAATTATATCTTGATACTTTAGTTTGAAGTTCAACTAAAATGCATCTACCGCGATGAATTAGAAACGAGCTGATGTTAGGTATTATATAAATATTTCCATAGACGATCATATTGAAATTCAAATTCAAATTATGTATTTATTACACACATTTCAAAACACAGGTGGAATTACAAGCAGGTTTACATGTGACATTCTGCAAGGGCATAGCTAACTAGATTTTACTAACTTAAGAACACTTGAGCTATATTATATAAACTACGGACAGAATCAATCTTAATTTATCAAAGAGGTTCGTATGTACTTATCGATGCACAAGCCAAAGACCAAAAACCGAAACATTCATTTTCGGGACCATCATTTAAGCATTATTAAGCTACGCTATTCGCCCTGCAACGGGCAGCGGACATATTCAGTGCCGTTGACACGGCTTGCATGTTTAAATCACACGCCGTTGGCAGTCGGCGGCACTAGACGCGTTAAGCTGTGATTAACCGACACGGTAGGATGTCCTGTCTGCTGCCGCGTCAGTGTAACGTTCGATAACTTTTCAATTTACAGCCGCCGCCACTTTCGGTGATCGACATGCCGGGACTAGTGTGAGTACCCGATGATTGCGTAATGAAAATAGAGGTAGGTCAAAACTATAAAATGATATTGGGGCCAATTCGGTTTGCTACAATCTTTTTTTTTCTACTAGAATCGAGTTAGACGTTTATAAATTTAGGTTTACAGATATTTAAGCAATGGGCCATAGTAGTGTACGATAAATTATAGGCATGCAAATGTTTTCTTATTTACTATAACGTATCGTTATAGTAAATAAGAAAACATTTGCATGCCTATAATTTATCGTTAAACACGTGAACCTTCCATAAAATGAAACACGTCTTTACTGCGCCATATTTAAAGCAAATTAATGATTATGGTTACGATTAAAGTTAGAGAATACGATCCAAATTGGCCCGATTGCTTGGTTATAAGGAGATAATAAATATGATTTTGATCATGATCTATGTTATAAATAAACATAAAACGTCGAAATCGCGTGCCAAAGTAGGTAGTCTACGTTGTTGCTAGTTACATACATTTTATGATATCCCTATCTACTCGTACTAAACTGTAACCGCCAAAAATAAGTCGGACTTCGCTGTGCCACTTCCACAAATAGGTACTATCTGTATGCTAAAACACTACGGTATACCCTTCATTTTCTCAACCTTACCTTAACTTTCGAACTTCAGTTCTAACGAAAAGTCACGCCGGCTTGGTTTCATCTCACTCAACTTGTAGCCGATGGATCGGAAGCTAGCACCCGGTTTATTTATTTCAAGTGTTGATGGAACTCTTTTTGATAGGCGTCTCGAAGATAACACAGAAAAGGGAATGTTTCTTTTGCGAGCCCCTCGGCTGAGGGCGTAGGTATACGGCCCGAGCACGTTCAATAGGATTGAAACGTCGGCTACGCGAAGTGCTGTCGAGCGAAGGGTCCGTAATAGTAGCATTTATACTGAAGGCCACCCTATACAAAAATTGTTTTGCTCCGAACCAATGTTTCATTACTATTATATTGATTGAATTGCGATATGTTATGACCGTTCCCAGTATCTATTATTACATAGATTCGTTTAACGATTACGATACGATTTAGGTTACGATTTTTTTTGGTTCTCAAACTAGAATACCTATAAAGCGATTTGAAAAAACATTTTGAAATTATTAAAGAGTAAAGGTATTTTATTTTACAGTGTATTTTGTTTATATTAGTTTATTTAAATAATATTGAAAGTTACCATTTAATAAATCTACATGAAGGTAAAGTATGTTTCTGGGCAATATTTACACCAACTTTGTTTTTTTCTACCTTCTCATTACTTTACTAGAACTACATAAATTGTCATAGAGCTGAGCTTTGAGTCAAATAAAACTCAAGTCTCAAAGAAATCATTATACCCAAAGCTTCCACGGATGATACCGTGAATTAAGATTTACGTAACCAAAAAGTTCTTGAATACACAATTACAGAAGTTTTATCTCAGAGCTGTAAGCGCAGTAATCACATTGGTCGGCGAAGTTGCACGGAGAAAATTGTCTCTGGTGGTGTAATGAGGTCGGGGCTGCGACCCTTACCACGGGCCCGGCGAGCAACAGACACAAGTGATAAGTGTCTCAGACTGCCACCATGCCATAGACTGGACACTTCAAACTAAAACTCACATTGCTACAAGCAATCTAAGAATATCACACCAGGGTAAGCAAAATACTTTCGGCATTGTTACTTTTCTTTTGCCTTTTTTATTTTGGGGAGCCAGCGTGTCATCAGCGATCCGCTCGCTTTTCAATTCTTAATGAAGGGTGCCGTTGATTTTGCATAAAATCTTTTAGCATATTTTCTTTGAACTACGTTCGAAACTCATAATAAACGTTTAGCATAAAAATACGTTGCAAAATTTTATCAGGCATAACACTCATTTATCATAACAATAATTTTCTTGTAGTAATGCATTTTAAATCAATTTAATTAAATAGGTAGGTTAGGTTAGAACTGTGACAAAATTAATAGGTCGTAGTCAAGAAATGATGCATTTCGTTGTTATGCATTATAATTGTTACATCACTGGTTTACTGATCGAAATTATGCAATTTGTGTTACACAAAATCAAAATTATTACATTGCATAACAACGCAAATCATTACACACCGGTCGACGAAGGGTTAAGAGGCCACCTATGGTACGACAGCCCCACAAGAATAAAAGGAATGGCTTTATGTGCTCCCGCGCGAAGAATGTGAGAAGGAGATAGTTAGATGGCAGCGTCAAATTCAAGTAATTGCTGTTTACTTTAAACCTACAATATTTATTGAAAAAATGGTTTACCAGGATTATGAAATTACGTTATACTCATCAATTGAATCAAAAATCATCGTTAAAGATGATAGGTAGGGTTTCGAAGATAAAACTATCCGCCTAGCTAGCCTAGCCGCCGCTCATAGACTTATTACTTTATATCTTCACGTTTCATATTAGCTAAGAATTAGAAAATATGTATTTTCATTTTTTCCCGACTGCGGCAAAGCCCAAAAGGAGGGTTATGTGTTTGACTTGTATATATGTCCGACTTTTAATTTTTTAATTTTTTATTGTACTTTATATTTGTGTTGACTTTTACTATTTTTATTATTATAATTTAATTCTATTTCTGACGACCTCAATGTAACTGCATATAATTTGACATGTAATGTAATTTATACTGTGTTATATTGAGTAATAAATCTGAATCTGATTCTGAATCTGAATCTCAATGTCCGCTCGTAACTACTAAACGGCTAAACCGATTTTAATAAATTATACGTGGTTAGAGTCGTCTTAGCCACTTGAGTGTCATAGGCTATATTAAAATTACTTAAATGTGAAATTTAGCGAATTAAAAATAAATATAATATATAATCATATTATGATAAGTAACATTACTGTGACGACATTATCCAAACAGCAGTAGGGTTTTTTAAAGCTTGCTTTTCGTTGTTATTTATTGACTAGCCACTTGCCTTCGCTTCGCTTCGATTGATGTAAGTTTTCCGTAACTCCCGTACATAAACCAGAACTAATTATACCTTCCTATACATAAGTGTGGCGATATGTGAAAACCGCATCAAAATCCGTTACGTGATTTAGCAGGAGTTAGCCGATAGGTAGGTATATACATAGACCAGAGAGAAAGCTAGAAAGACAGACAGACGCGGTAAGCGACTTTGTTATAACTATAATGTGTAAAGAAGTACCTAATTCTAATTTAACTTTAAAATATATTATTAAGACAGATTTTGGTACAAGCTTTGTATTTATTTTAAATAACTCAAGAAGATTTTAAGATGTTTCGTAGTAAGGCCCGTGACGTTAAAAGCCACTCACCTGCAATTCTGGACAGCCGTTCAAGTTAATTTAACGCCTCTTTATATCAATTATGAAGACATTTGATTTTATTAGCATGACTTGTCGTATAGGTACGTACATCAGTCGCACATAAGTCGAAGGGGTAGGGCGTCACAACAGGGGGAAGAATCTTATCAGCTACGGAGTTATGTTCTGTAAAATCGATGAACGTACGTCGTTGTACGTCTAAATATAAATGAAATGGGTCAGAAGGTTGTTTGTAACTATGCAGTAATTACTTGATGTGTCAATGTGTCTAGAAGGAAGGTCAACAACTCTTGTGACGATGAGGACATTTTCCTACATTTTTATAAGAAAGTGAGTGGAAGGGTCGGAAGGGGCCGCCTGCTTTTACCCATCAAATCTGAGAAATACTGGAAAAGGGCCGAATCTTAAGTACCCGAAACCGACGTGCATGCATGACTCGATGTATGAATGTGGAAGAAGCGAAAGAGATTTTTCAGGATCGTCGCAGGTGGAAAGAAGTGGTCTCTGCCTACCCCTTTGATAACCAGGCATGATTTAATTATAAGACATTGAAAAAAAAAGACGTGCTGCGCCGAACTCAAATGATTGGATAAAAACAAGATGATTCAAATTTAAAT